>OX344757.2:0-2500000 GCA_947034885.2 Thuidium tamariscinum | reverse complement strand
AAACAAGAAAACAAAAACAGAGAGTGCTCGAGGACAGGAAGCAAGTAATCGCCCTGAGGCGGGAGCAAGCGGAGGGACCAGGGAGCCAACAACAAGTTGTGAATAAGGTTAAGGGCCGGCGCCAATCCAGCAAAGAAAACCTAAACTCAGATATGTCGCTTTCACTTTTCTGAGGGGACACGAAGCGTTTGCCACATGAGATCCATTTACACTTCAGTCTTGAAAAACGGCCGAAAAGAGTGAGTAGAGTTCCCTTTGACCGATAAGCTTGTTTTTCAGAAGCTTTCCAAGACTTTTTAGGACTGCATGACTGAATGTACTTCAGTAAGCTTCATTGATTGACCTTCTAATAATTTTGAAGTCTTTTAAGGAATTTTTTACTGATATCTCGTACTGGAAACACCCACATCTGTTGTAGTGGAGGGCTGAACTTTTGAGGGCTTATAACTATGTGGTGAGGAAGTAATTTCTTTTGATATTTGATGAGGTTTTGTATTGAGTTGTTAGATTTTCAAAAAGATATTATGCACTAGATTGGAGTTAGGGTCAAAAAGTTATGAGCTTAGGAGTAAAGTAGTGAAGAGTTGCCTTTCATTTGAAGTGAGTAGACTTTGAACGTTAGTAAAAGTTGGATAGTATTTTCATTTGAGTTGATATTTGTATGGTTTGTAGATATTTATGTTATCTTTCTATTGAAATATTACACATTCAACTTAAATTTGTATTTTGGGAGTTATGGCCTTGAAAGCAAAGTAGTGATGAGCTACCTTTAAACTAGAAAGAGAGAACTTTGAGCCGTTGTAAAAAATAGACAATATCTTATGTAGATGCCAAAAAACATCTTATTTATCCGATTTGAAGACTTTTTGCAAAAGTTACAGCGGTTTGAAATTCGCAGATGGTCAACCCCAACTCGTCCGATATTGTCCATGAACAATGATATTCCATCCGATATGAAAACCATACTTTTCATAGAGTTATCACACTCCTCATTTTTGAATTATAGTGCACCTAAGGTAGGTACATCCAAAAGCGCCCTGCTTCTAAAAGCACCATCTACAATGCACATATATTTCCGAAATCAATCATGTTTACAAACTGTAGATGGCGCTTTCAAAAATAGACTTTGACTGTTAATAACTTTTGCATACAGTATCCAAATCTTGCATTCTTTGGTATGTTGAAACATGCTTTCACTTGCCAACAAGACTACATAAAAATTTGAACTAATTAATAGTAGGAACTAGGCTCACTATGAATAAGTGGCGCTTTTGGGTGTACCTACCTTATAACACTCTTATTAGTGTCAGACAATTCTTTAAGAAGAGTTTTTAGGTTTGTAAGGGGTTGCAATCAACTTTGTTCAAACTTATATTATCTCACTTAGTTCGAATGACACATTATGGGGTTACATAACCACGTAACATTTTATATAGCCTACATGACATCTTATAGGAGTTTATGAGCATCTATATATATATAAAGGTGCATAAAACATGGGGTCATTGCAAAAAAGGGTGGTACTATTTGCTATCACAATTGGACATATTTTCTCATTGTCTGAAATTACTTTTAAATCATAAGTTGAATGAACATGAATTTTTTATTGAAGATGTCTAACTTTATAGTTATCACATTTTTTTTCTTCATAAATTAATAAAATTCATTTTATATTTAAAAACTACTTTTGTTAATTTGTCACAAGTTGAGGTTTAGGGGTTTTCACTACGTTAGAAGCCTCTAAATTTAAATATTTGGAGTTGAAACTTTTATGGTCTACTTCTATAAAAAAAACTTGTATCTATCGAAGAAAATCTAAAAATACATTATTTTAAGTCCTCTATATGAGTACAAACAACACTTCCATTGCATGTAATTTTTGAACATTGAAGATGGTTCTTGGATCTTTTTTTTAGTGAAATGTCATCAATATCAACTCTTCCTAAATGAAAAATTTTTAGTTCTAAGAAAAATTTCTTTCTCTATTTTCTATAAATTAAAACGTGATATTACAATGACAAAACTATTTTCATGAGATTTTGCACTTTTCTAGTTCACCTAGTTAGAAAAAATTTATATACTTTTCCTTTTTAGGGTCTCTTCTTCTTAAAGATATATATATATATATATATATATTTATATATATATATTTATATATATATATTTATATATATATATTTATATATATATGAAACATATATATATATTTTTTAAATTATTTTTCTAATTTTAAAGTACTCCTGAAAAAATACAAGTATTGTTATTTGTTAAAAACGCTACACTTTTTGAACGCTCTTTGTTGCAATGACCCCACGGAGTCTTCCTTTTCCCAACCAAGCCTAATTGCAGCTAGATTCCTTGCATTTTCCCAAGGCAAGGCTTGTCTACCAAACACCAGTCAATCCAGTCTTTGGTCCGGAATGGCTTGAGGGGATACGTTTAAACAACCATGACCTTAATGTCAATGTCTTAATTACTTCACGGATTTGACAACTAAGATTTTTCTTTCATTTGTATTTGCACATTGAAAGACGTTGGAATTTGAATTTGGAATTAGAAATGACTTTGAGAAAGCTTTAGAGCATCTCAAACTCTAACACCAAGCTATCCTACAAGGTGAAATGGCCAAAGTGGTGGAATTTGACCACCTACTTTTGCGAAGCCATGAAGTTCCTCGTGAAATCCATGAACGATGACAAGCTCATCAACTTTCTTTACAAGGCCATGTAGTGAGCAAAAGTGAGTGACTAAGTTTTGTTCATTCTTTTGTTCATTCTTCTCCTAAAACTTGATCACATGATTGATATTCTCTACTTTTTTGATGCAGTTGGAGGATGTTGTTGTGGGTACTATGGAGTTGATTATCTCTTGAGATAATATGCCAATCAACATGGATACTTCTCCGGAGCCACTCACACTAGAGGAGTATGTTGAAGATTGGTGCATGCAAGGCTTGGATTAAGCATTTCCTAATGAGCTCACTAAAAAGGGACAATTCAAGAAGGGAGACAATTTTTTGAAGTTCATTGGAACCAGCTTGGTCATTAAGCGTGTTGTTTTTAGGTGCAAAGAATTTGAGTTCCCTTCATGATTTGATTTTCATTTCAAAGAACTCTACTCATCTCTGTTGCACTTCTTAGGTACTTGAAATACAAATTGTTTCATAAGAAGGTCATCTCTAAATATGACTTGCCTCCTTTCTTCACAACATGGACGGATCCTAAATGAGGTGAGTGCATGCATGTTTACTAGTAGCTAGCTAAAAATTCAGACCACAACACATCTGAAGGCCTGAAGTTGATATCTTGATTGTGATACATCATTCACCCCAACTGTAGAGGTGCCACTGTGGCAAGGCCTTTAGTGTACGAGAACTACTAATGTTGTCTTTGACAAGTTTGTTGGGTTGGAGGAAGTAGCAAAGGAAAAAGCCATTAAAAAGTGCCAAGAAGAAGATTAGAAGAGAGAGGATAAAATTCAAGAGGAAGTTGCCAAGATTACCACTAAACTTCATATTTATTGAATTCTAATTTTGTATTATGCATTGGACCTAAACTAATCTCTTTTATAAATCTACTTTTATGTAGGTGCCTCCATCTCCACGTGCCAAACTTCAAAGAACTACATTGTGACTCTTAAAGAAGACAATCTTTGATGCCTTGCTTACGCCATTGCTATCTCCCTCAATAATGACTACAATGACTACGGCCCTAGCTATTGAAGGATTAGATGATGCCAAAGACGATCTTTGCAATATTGCATGGATCAAGAAAAAATCACAACTCAATATGTAGTTTAGTGAACCTTGCACTCATGATTTCAAATCCTTTGATCGCACATCAAAGGCTAACTAACTTACTATGGCCCTAATAGATCTATAAGTGGGGAAAATTCCAAGTTGCCGTAGTCTTTAGAGGACCAAATTTCTTCCTGAGTCTTGAGAAGTCATTCACCTTGCCTATGTATGCTAAGAACTTGGCTCAATAAGTTGTGTGAAGTATATGACAACACCAATGTTTTGCCACGTCGTCAAAGAATAGATCCACATGTTCTACATTTTTTTGATGTTGATGCTCTCTCTTCAAGTGAAGAGTCAAATTCACACTTGTCAAATATCTAGATGTCTAATTTGGAGATGATTGTTTTCATTGATTTTGAATTGGATTTGAAGTTTCCAAAGTCTATTTTCATATTGTTTGGTATAATTTCACACTTTCATTGCTACATTTGGGTTTCATTTTTTCTAATTGTTTCATTTCCTACTTGTCTATCGTGGCTAGTCCTGCCTTATATTCTAGAGGGAATCATTGTTGACTATAATTTTATGTCCTAGAATTGTATTGTAAGCCGCCTAAACTTCTCATCAATCTTCTCACTTAGCAATTTTGTAAGAATTCCTCAAAGTCCTTTGTAAGAAACTTGCACATTTCAAGGTAAAAGTTCCCCTAAAAAATGTCTTTTTTCCTAAACCTCATCTTTAGGTAAAGTTTAGGAGCCGTTAGGGAAGAAATTGGATGCATTAAGTGTCATTTTCCTACATTGCAATGGCATGGGTATAGTTCCACGATCATAGGTCTTTTACTCAAAATCTTCAAGTTCACAGGCTCATAGGCTCACGTGCTAGCAACCTTGCTAAAATATCCTATGGCTACATTTGTTCAAAAATATTTTTTTTCTTAAATTTGTAATTGACCTAAACGTGACAAATTTGGAGCAATTATGATGAAAATATAGTCAAAAACCTTTAGGGGTTTAAGAAAATTTGAAATTCTTCATAAGGATTTATAAAAAAAAAATTCTTGAATTAAATGTAAAAATAAACCATATCTTATACAAAAAGCATTTGAAATTTTGAAATTGTTATCAAGGTATATATTATAGTATAATAGTAAGCAAAGTTAAAGAGTCAATTTGTGATTGAAAATTCATCCTACCATGGATATTTCATTAAAGTTCAAACCACAAGAAAACATTGAATTTCAAGACTTTTTCAAAGTTTTCAATAAAGATGAAAACTAGACAAAAGAAAATTCATTTCATGAGTTAGATTCAAATTTTGAAATGATCATCTTTGTAGCTAGAACTCAAATAAGAATATGCATTACGCAAGGTGTAGTTGAAATGCCAAAATACACTATTGAGTGATTGGTGGAATAAACTTATTTTGTTGTTGTGAAGTTGGAAAATACGACAATAGAAATGGTTCTTTGCTTACACCAAGGACACTACAAATGCTTCTGGAAAATAACTACTAAAAAAATATATTTTCTCATCCTCTTGGCTTCCCTATGAAATTCAAAGGTTTAACTAGCACACTTTCAAATTTTTACAAAACATTCCCATTTTTTATGACATAGAACTTAAATACACTTTTATCTTTGAAAAATAAAATAATCCTTTTTATTCAAATTAATTGATTGAAAAATCAATTTGTATAAAATGAAGGACTTTGAAGGTTTGAAGTAGTTGTCAAAATGGTTGTTCATGTGGGTCATTGCAAGAAACACCGGTCCTATTTGTTGTCACAATGAAAACAACTTTCTTCTCTTGTAGTATAACTTTTGAGTCCAAAAAGCTTTGACCTTGAAATTTTTATTGGATATAACTAACTTCAAGCGTAAGGGATCTATATTTTTTTCAAATTTTGAAAAAAACTTTTTGTATTTAAAAATTAATTTTGTTCTCTCGTGACACATTAGGTGAATAAGGATTCACTACGTTCATAGTAATCAAAATGAATGCTTTTGAATTGATATTTTCGTGGTGTGTTCCTCTACCTGGTAAATTTATGAATATGGTTTGGAATATAATTTTTAGTTATTTTTGGATGATATATATGCTACATAATATAGCTCAATGGCACGCACATTTACAAATTCTAAAAAGATTGTGACCCTAATTTTTTTAGATGAAAGTATGATAAGGAGATTTGAAAAAAATGGCCATAATTAAAAACAAATAAATAAATCACTTTTGTTTTTTTATGAATTAAAATTGGATCACTGTATTTTTTGAAAAAACTATAGTCTTTTGTCGCATAGTACTACTACGTGGACATAGTACTCCCACATCTGACTTTAATCCCACATTTGCCTACTTGTCAAACTTTTTTAATGATACAATATGTAAGATAATGTCATTCAATGGCCGCATTGACTATTGACTTCAGTACACGTGTCAAAAGCATACTACATTGGCAGTTTACTGATAGTACTCGTAGTACTGGCAGTACTATGCGGCAAAAATGCAGTCCCTAATAAAACACCATTAAAAGTGAATAGTGTTTCTTGCAACCACCCATGTACAATTTACAACATAACATTCAAGGTGGACAAAAAATGTCCACTGAATGACTTTAAAGGTTTTGGTAGAAAATTGATTCATCATGAATTATAATAACCATTTTTGGGTTTTTGCTACCTTGATGATTTGTGCAATCTTTTCATGGTGTTGATAGTTGCATCAAATTGTGACTTGTTTCTATTAATAGCTATCATACAAATCATTAATCAAAATGTACAACCTTCATTTTTGAGAGCCTCAAATTGATTTTAGCATCCACCAAATATTATTCCATACTTAGAATATTTATATTTGTTTGACACAATCTTCAAACATATAGTCTAAAGCAATGTAGCATTAGAGGACTTTCCATCAAAGGTGTCTTCGAAATGCCATCTTCCTCCCAGCAATTATGTCCCATAACTCTTTGCAAAGTGTATTGCAAACATAGTTTGAATTTGTCTAGTTCTTCTTGTGAGGATGTTTTGACACATAGAAGGACAATATCTCAATTAGTTTCAACAGGCAACAGCTAGCTAGGTAGTCCTAGACACTTGTGGCTTAGTCTAACAAGATTGCAAAAAAACTTATTTTTGATTCAAGAAGGAGGGTGGTAAGGTGGTTGCAAGATAGAGTAGCCATTTTTTTATTGCATTTTGCCAAAAAAATGGATTCTATATCTTGAATAGTATAAGTACTTTGTAAGGAAACAATGTCAGCTATTGGAAAGAAAAATCGATGATTAAAAGTCTTAGTGCAAGTAAGATAAACCACCCATTATGGGCAAGTGGAAGCAAGTCCATTGTAAGCATAATTGTAATGGTGGTGTATATTCAAATTTAGAGATGAACGCCACCATTATAATTTTGCCTTCAATGGACTTATTCCTATTTTGTCTAAAATGGGATAATTTACCTTATTTTGAACTATTTGTGAGTATTGTAAAACAATTCAATGTCGGAAGAAAAAGGACACCTTGCCAGAAAAAATAGATACACCAAGGTATCAATTGATAATAGGTAGAAAATCATGATGAATAAGAGAATCTAAAAAGTAACCATTTGTGATGACTTGATAGTGGTCAAATTGTACAATAAAAATAAAGTCAAAACCATCTTTAATGTTCAAAAGTGTACTTGCAAGGAAGCCTTCTTTATACAAATATTGAGGATTTAGAATAATGTATTTTTAAATGTTCATTAGAAAGCACATGTCTCTTTATTGTGGAAATAGATTGCAAAAATTTCAACTTTAGATCATTAATTTTGGGCACTCTCCGCTACCAAAAAACAACTACATTTCAAAGTTTGACAAATTAGCAAAATTCACTTTTAAATATCAATTTCTTTTAGAAACTCCTAAAAATAAGGTATATAATAGCAATCATTTTATCCACTTCTAATAAAAAAAATTTAAGTTCATTAGTTTCATACTTCAAAAGCTATAGGGGAAGACAACGCCATGGCTATAAATGTAAAGATGTAATACAAAATAGTATTGATCTTAATTTTTTACTA
Source organism: Thuidium tamariscinum (assembly GCA_947034885.2). Lineage (NCBI taxonomy): Eukaryota > Viridiplantae > Streptophyta > Bryopsida > Hypnales > Thuidiaceae > Thuidium > Thuidium tamariscinum. Next base: position 2,492,201 of record OX344757.2, on the reverse strand, counting down.
CCACCCAAGAATAATTAGTGATTTTCAAAACTTGTGAAATTCTCATGAACATTCAAAAAGGATATAAATTCATTGCAAGAAATATCGGTTTTCTTCTCTACTACAATTTGAGAAATATTGTTATCATCAACTATTACGTTTAAAGCACAAGTCTAATATACATGAAATTTCTTATGAAGATGTGTACACTTCATGGTAATTAGTTCCTTTGTTTTTTTAGAAATAAAAAAATATTTGTATATCTAAAAGTCAATTTTGATCATTTGTCACATTGAGATTTAGTGGTTTTAATTGTTTAGAGAATCCAAATTGAATGATTTAGAATTGAAACTTTTGTCATCTATTTTGTCACACTAGCTTGGCATTTGTCTACTTAGAGGCATCTTAAGATATATTATTTGATGTCATCAACATTCATGTAAATAGGGCTCCATTTCACTTTGAAACATTGGAGAAGGTTTTAAGTTAATTTTTTGGTGAAATATGATCACCATTAAGTCCTCAAAAATGACCAATTTTTAATGTTTTGTAACAAATTTCTATTTATTTTCCAATCAATGACTAAGCTTGTTCTATTACAAAGTAACCCTACTATTTTGGATTTGAAAATCTAAATTTAGAAACACTCCATACACCACTCAATGTTTCTTGCAATGACCTCCTTATAAATATCACTTCTTTAATGAAAAATATTTATCCTTAATGCAAAACCATAGAAAGAGGTTTTATAGAAATAAATCTATGTATTACACAAGGAAGATGATCAACTACATCAAATCCTAACCAATGAAAGGGATTATTTGAGAAAGATTGATGAGATCTGCGCGGATATTGAAGTGCATGGTCTTCCAATATGACATTGTCCCTACTATAGCCCAAATATAAGCCATCGCAGTCAATAATAATCCCACGTTTGTAATAATGCTAGCTCTTGTATTCTGTGGCAAAATGAAGCCAAAAAACCATGATAAAAATCCTAGCAAAAATGACATTATAGGTATTGCTACTATTACATTTGTAGTTTTTACTACATTGACAATACAATATATCAACAAAGTGCTTAAAGCAATAGATGTACCAAAGAATATGACAGCCAAGACTTTATCTAAATAATAGGGTTCGAACTTTTCTTGATCATTGTCATTAAATTCACCAACTTCATGTTCCCAATCTCCATCCATGTAAATGACCAATGGCCTATGGCAACGATTGCAAGTGCTGTAAAAAAACACTTTCATCAACAAGATGATGTTGAGAACCAATCCAATAACTTCCACGGGAGATATTCTCAAATTCTTTGCCATCCGAAAACCAACAGCATATATATACCCAATGGCCTGCACTGCAACTGCAATGATTGCGAATCCTGAATTGCCACGCAAATACTTCAATTCATCATACTTGGGCAAACGCTTGAAGTCTTCTGCTTTACAGAAAACCTCTTCCCATACGAGCAACGCAACTCCTGCTTCACTGAGTTGCCGTCTCACATATAGGTGATCTCGGAGTCTTCTTGCCCCATTCCCCGCCCCATTCTCCCCAACTACCAGTGCCTCCGATTCATCCTCCACATCGCACTTTTGCTCCCATAACCATTCTTTTTCTAGTAACGGCGACTCCTTGGATACGTACACCACAATGTCACAAGAAGCGAGGATTCTCACCGGGGACTTCGACCACGGAAACAGGGATGTGCACAAAAACTTGAGCCAAGAGGGACTGGTAATGCGCGAATCTGGGTACCCATTTTGTGACAGATCCAGAACATTGAAACACACCGCATTGAGTACCCGACAATCAATCCAAAGTCCACAATTGTAAAAAGGGCACTAAAAATAATAACTGATACATTATTTTCTGTGCCTGTCTCTGTATATTTCCATGAGCCCCAGGAGGAGACGGTCAAGACAAGTAGAGTGACCAGGAATCCCCAAATGACATCCGACAATGAACGGTAGCACCCTCCCTCCTCGCCACGGGCCACACTGGGAGCGGCACTGGGCTCCATGACAGGAGAATCAGCAGCCCACACTCCACAACGACATGATCCTGCAATGGCAAGAAGCACCAAACCCCACCACCCCATTGAGGTCACAGTGTCCCTTGCCAACAGCCTTCTTCCCGCCATTCTCTCCTCTTCAACTGTGACCCCAGTAAAGGAATGGCCGGGCCAACACCGAAAAACACCACAATTTCTCCACAGACTCTCGCCTTGAACAGATGCTGTGACTTGCAGAAGAAACAGATAAAATAATACAGATGAAGACTCTTGAGCAAGATCGGGTCGTTCGAAGCACTGATATGAGCAGCTGAGCAGCGTTTCACAACTCTGTTGCAGCAACGACGACGAAGAATAATGTTAGAAAGGGATCAGGATTCAAGTTCTCCTTGTAGATTGAGAAATAATTCCTGAAATTAAGCTCCTTATTCGATCAACGTTGCAATGCTCTGGACAGGAGTCCAATACTGCGGCTCCAATTGTTTCCTTACGCCGAAGTTCTTCGCCTGAAGGCCAGACGGAGCAGCTGTTAGAGATGCGCCGGGATTTTTCCTGGCCAATTCAAGGAATAGATAATAAAGAATAATTCGGCATTTCAGACGACTTGGACAAATGCCCGGATGATATGGTTATCAGCTGCGAAGCCATGCATGTGGTCATCGTCATCAAATTCAATAATAATTAGGCCGTGAAATCTAACATTTTAGATTACTCAACCAGGATAAAACAGCTGCTTCCAGGATGAATCCAGCCTGATCTCGATCAGGCTACTCAATCTTGATTCTCGCTCGTAAATAATATCCAATAGTGGAACCAAAAGTAGCCGAAAATTGAAGAGGATGCAAGCACGTGAATGATGATAAAAGCTTCACGTGAGCACAAATTTCAACTAACTTTAACTTCAATTTCGATTGCAAACACAAATAATTATTGAATTATCTAACTCAAGGATCAATACCGACAGCCAGTTATCATGGCACCGGCCACCCTCCAATCCTCCATGGAGTTCTCCAACAAGCAATATTGGAGAAAGTACACACGATCTGACACAATCATCTTGACAGTTCCGTTCCGATAGTGGAAAAGGCCACACGAACGTTTCATTTTTGTCAAAAAAAATTTAAATAAAAATAAAAGGCCACACGAACATTTTGGTACGAGGAGTCCACAGGTACAAAGTGAAACACAAATCTAAGTTAAATCAAACTTCATTAATTAATCAGGTACTAAATCTAGATTTCGGATCTCTAAGTAATCTCTATCAAAACTCGTCACGACTTGAAGCATCCCAATGAAGCAACACAGCTCACAGATACTCAGACAGAGAAGTACTAACACGAGAGTGACGAATCGAGCAGTTCAAAGCGATCAAGTATATATGTACCTGAACCAGCCCGGTGAGTGGAGTACAATTGTCGGTAGTCACCTACGTGCGTGTTGCCGAACATGCAGAGCTTCGAAACAAAAGCTTCAATTCTTGCGCCTGATCGATTGCAAGTCACCCACCGAAACTCCCGATTTCTTCGAAGATGGGCGCCACCGTTCAGTAAGTTGTTAAAATCACTGGTCGAAGGGAGTGCACCCACCCAGTTGAAGTTGAGAAACTATCCCCTGCCCCACGAAACAAACTGAAACTCGCTTCAGTTGCACCCGCAGAGAGCTCCGTTGAGCCTACGACGGGCTTAAATGCAATTGATGGGGCACCCCGTCCCCACACGGAGAGCTTCGTCAACAAAGCTTCCGCTACCATTTTTTTCATCACTATTTAACCCTTAAACGTCGAAGAGGACGTTTTGTGTCCGCAGAATGAGAGAGAATCTTCTCTTGTAGAATGGAAGTGCAACTATTGGTCCACAGTTTTATGGGTGGAAAGAGGAAATCTTCTATTGGGCTTTGACTTTCAATGAATATATTTGCCTTTTCCAAAGTAGATGATGTCCCACGGAATCAAAATGCATAATTTCCACGGTTACGTTAAAGGGTTAAACTCCCGCTACCATTTGGTCTGCGGAGGAAGCGATGATCGCAAGGTAGCAGCCGATTGAAGGGCTGAGATGAGGGCGGTCGTACGTGCGTTTCAAGCAGAGTCGGTGGAAGACGGCGGGTCATTGGGTGCGCGCACATGCCCGTCAAATGAAGGCGGCGGGTGCCGGTGGTTTTCGCCGTGCTCCGCCGCAGCGTTAAATCATACCATTGAAGGTGGGCCCCGCAGGCTGGATTTACCCCATGGGAAAATGCTGAAATTTTTTATTTTTTGCATTTTTTATTTTTTTCAAATTCAGGAGGGTTTGAAAAACCACTCAAGGTTGGATTTTCATATTAATTTCTTTCTTTGAGGTACTCACTTGTCTTTTCATATGTCTCTCAAAGGGAAGTTGCTTTCCAACACATGAAATGTTGTTTCTTTTGAGTGCCATTTCTTATTGAAACAATGAAATTAGGGAACCAAAAAAAGGTTTGATGTATTTTAATTGATGCTTCAAAATCAATTTTTTTTAGGATGATGTGATGAAAGTAGTAGAAAATGAATTCAATATAGTGAAATTCATGCCTACTAAATATTACTTTGCACTATTTGTAGTCACTACTATTATGTTGCAAGAGTTTGTTTATGAATTCCATACTAATGAAGTTTATGAATCATATTGCTTTTGATGCAATGGCTAGGAAATGAATTACATACTAAATTGATGCATGTTGAAAAATGAATGACAAACTACTTGACTTCGTGCTTGCGTATGATTGTGGTTGGATATGCAATTACATTCACTCTTTTTCAATTTAGGGTAGAAAATTTGATTTTGAAATTACTTTAATTTATTCTAAAAAACAATTCATGTGGATGTGAAGTGTGAATATCATAGAGTTGATATTGTCTTTAGGATCAAGATTGAAAAGCATATTATGGTTCTTTGCTCTTGAGAGAAGGCATCTTAATCCCTAAATAGTTTTAACTATGTTTTCATTAAATACACTTGAGAATTGCCATTTTTTATACAAACACCAAATTTTAGAATTTTTTTAATAAATGTAACCATAGGATCTTCTAGTATGCTAGTTTAAAAAGATGTAGAATTTTTTTTAAATTTTCACCATGTGGAGTGTAGACTACAAGATATTGGCATTTGAATTAACAAAAATCATTTTTGAAGACTTGCAAAAAATTAGGTAGCTCCACTTCACAAGGTAACATTTGTATGGAAAATAATTCAAATTGGCGGTTATTCTTTGGATTTATTCTTTTAAGGCAACTTAGCTACATGCTTGAAAAAATTTCAAATCATTTGAAACTCTATAATACATAGAAAAAAATAGAAAATGATTCAAAATACTAAAATATAATAAATTTCTTAATGGAATTAGAAAATGCCAATTCCAGTGGTTAAAATGTTGTAATAAGCACTCTAAATATACAATTTTTATTATTTCCAAAAATATTATATTGAATTAAACAAAAGATTTCAAAGTGTTTTAAAGAATAGAGATTCTAGAAGTACTAGCAAACTACTCTAAACTAAAACTCCTCATAATTTTTAAGGAATTGATTAAGAAAAAATGATTCAAAGCTTTCCTTTTAGATGTAAATTTAAAAAACAATTTCAAATTTTTATCTCTTAAAAAATAATTTATAAAGAATTTCTTTTGCAATGTAGACTACCCACTAAGCAATGAAAACTACATATCATACAATAACTTTTGAAGTATGTAGTCAAAAGTTATGAATATAATTAGGCTTTAAACGTACTCCTTAGGCACACGTTGTGTAAAACTTTTAAGGAAATCAAATAAAAGCTCCATTTGTAATGAATTGCCCAAAATCACTATGTTGCCAAATAATGCAGTTTGGGTATTTAAGGATTACATTCATGAGAGTGGATTGCTTGAAATCACTATGTTGCCATATAAAGCAGTTTGGGAATGTAGGGGTTAAACTTATGAGAGTGAATTGTAATTCATGCTAAAAAATTATGTAATGGTGCAATTCTTTTCTATTGAAGGGTTACAAATCAAAAAACACATTCATTTGTATATGTCTTTTAAAAATAAAAAAAGATATAAGAAAAAAAAAAAATTTATGTTGGTATAACTTGTTTCTTTTCATTGTTGTGTAGGAAACACATCAAAGTTAATGTAGTTTGCTTTTTAGCTACCATTTAATATCTAATTGCCTTTTCGGGGAAGCTTTATTTCTTATTACAATTTCAAGTAGATTTTCCTAAAAAATAAAATAAAATAGACATCAAATTGGAGTCGTTTCATATTACTAGATGCAAAGGGCCTTTGTACTCAACATTTGCAATATAAGCAATGCTAACATCCTTTAGGACTTAAAATGTAGTTGCACCCCCTTTAATCCTAAAGCACTCCAATGTCTGTAGTCTAGACGATGAATGGAGGGTTTCAAGGCATTGTTTATTCCAACTAACCTCTCATTTATTCAAAGTAATACTTAAATCTAGAAAATACAACCTTCTTTAATCCCTAAGCATCACAAAAAAAACCCGAAGAAGGCAAATTTGGAGGAGTGTTCTAGAAAAAGCACCATAACTTGAAATCAAGGTGGTTACTAAAATTGTGACTATAGAAGTTTACACCCAATGACCTAAGGAGTGCAAATTCACTATTTTGAAGAAGATTCACCATATGGATGCAAAGTTTATAAAGTTTGATGAACATACTCTTCCAAGAATCCAAGTACTTTTTGAAGAAATTGAATTTTTAAGAATTTGCTAATGGTAGAGTACCTATCCGTTGCATGCAATTTCCAAATATGACGTAGAGTGTTGACATGATAATTGACGGAATAAAAATTGGGAAAGGAGTAGAATCCCTCTTTCTATGCAATTTGAAAATTGCTCAGTTAGCCTTCAAACTTCACAAGGGATTTCTCTACAGACAGCATAGGACCAAGCTATCTGCCACAATTACATTCTGTTCAACATGATCCGTGGCACATATACACCCCACATACATTGTGGCACTAGTGAACTGGATCAACATACACTTTTCTTCAGAAATCTTGTCCAGATTCTGCTAGAAAAAAAAATCAATTTACGAAGTCTAAAACGCATCCAGTATGACGCTTACGGGTTAATGACCAAAGTCATGAAATTCTAGTATACCATATTTCTATATGAAACTATATTTCATATAAGCAAAAATGTGCAAAAAAGGATTGAAGCATTTAGGGATTAATAAACCTTCAATTGTCAATGCAAGTTCTCCACTTCTGAAAACCTAAATTTTGACTGCAGTAAGTCAGCACTCCCAAGCAGAGAATCTCATTTCAATGGATGCACAGGTAATTCACAGATGAACCAGCAAGTGACTGCCTCTTTTGAGCTCATTGTCATTGTCATTGTGACAAACTGTAAGTAATCAATTTCTTTATGACACAAAACCGACACATCCAAGTTCAAATTGATAGGAAATCCAGTGGGAAATCCCCACACAGTAGAGTATTTCAATCCAAATTCATCTCCCATTACAAATTTGTTGCTCTCAAATTCCTTCACAAATTTGCTGGCTTTTGCGATAAAAGTCTCAATTTCTGTGTTGCACTTCACTTTCACAAAGTGCACTCACATATTGCTCTTACAAATTCACCTCACAAATTTGGTCCTGCCCTACCATTTCCTCCCCCCACGCCTTCCAAAAATTGAGAGCCAAAAATAGATTTTTGTTAAAAAAAATCCACCCCTTGTGAAAAACAACAACTTGGGATATGGATACAGATATGGAATATAGATACAGTATGGATACAAATTTGAATATGGACTTAGACTGGGTTATACCCTATAACAAATGTTAAACCCCATCCTACTTGAAAATTACAAATAGACTAGGATGGTTGGATTGAATTTCACTAAAATCATTTTTTGGACTTGCCAAGGGATAATGAAAATAAATTCAATTTTTTTGAGCTCATTGTGACAATTTGAGACAATGACAATGACAATGAGCTCAAAAGAAGCATAAAGTGCTTAACTAGTACTTATGACTATTATAGGTTCTTGGACAACAATAGAAGTGCTTCTCAACAAAGATAGTTACATGTTTTTATGTAATGGCACCTTTAGGGGCCATGAACATACATAAAATTGTTGTTACCAAATGCAAATCTACAATATTGATGAATTTTACTTTTCAATATTCTCATCAGATCTCTTGGAAAGGACCGAAGTATTCTTATCTATGTGCCATCGCTCTTTTGACCTTGCCACGTTAGACACCAACCAAGGGGTGTTTCACACTATGGCCGTCCAAGTTGAGAGGCCATCAATTCCACCAATTAGATTTGAGAAACCATGATTTTCACCAATCAGATTTGAGAAAACCATGGGCTCTCAACTTGGACGGCCATAGTGTGAAACACCCCTAAAGTAGAACCACCTATAACCAATCGGCACCCCATAGCCAACTTATTGATGGACTTGTTGATGGACATATTTCCAACCAAGGCTAGAATGTTTTGTTTCCTCATTTTTAAAGTTAGGACTAAAAGTTCATGGCACATGTTTCAAAGTATTGAGCAAGAAAGTAGGAAGGAGTGAATAAAAAAGTATTTTTTTACATAATTGAAATTAGAAGACTCCACAGATTGGCATTGGGTCTAGTACACTTTTTGCCTTCCCAAATTCATAGTAATTTCAATTCATGTGATAAAATTACCAAAGTTTTTGCAATCCCCATCATTTTTATCTTTAGACCTTTGAAAATATTTGTTTTGCCTTGCACTATACTAGATCTTATTTATAATACCTTAAATGATTGGTTATAGATGGTTCTACCTTACCTTGGCTTGATTGTTACAAAAGCACGTAGGAATGTCAGGTGTGGCAAGGGTATAGTGGTCTGTTAACCTTTAGGTTTAAAGAAAACAATGACGAATATCTGTAACTTGGAATTTAAGACAATAAATGTCTCTTTCAACACATTGAGACCTATATTTGCTCTCTCATTGGCTCACCAAGGCCCAAGGGCCTTTTGACTACATCACATGAAAATCACTTTTAAGGTAGTAACAATTAATTTTGAATGTGTACTTGATTGGTTAACCCCTAAAGCCCTGAACAACGTTCTTTGAGATTATAAATTTTTTGGGCAGCTCACTACGGGTGGAGATTTTATTTATTTTCTTTGAAATTTTGATACATTGTGTGCTCAAAGAGTAGCTCTAAGGCCCAACAATTTTTATAACTTTTGACTTCACGGTTAAAAAGTTATGACAGAATATGTTGTTTCTTTATTCGGCGGGCAGCCCGGGCAGCTGAAAAAACTTCTTCAAATTTTATTTTTTTAAAGTAAAATTTCAAATTGGTTCTTTAGATTTATACAGACATGTGAAGCTTTGAATCAATCCATTCCAATCAATGAGTCAAAAGTTATGAAGATTTTGAATTTGGGTTGTATGCGACCAGTTATAGAATCTCTACAGTACAAAAAAAGTTTGAAATCCTTCATTTAATTCAAATTTTCATATTTTTGGAAAAAAATAAAAACAAAAGGTGTAGATTGTTTATTACAACATTTTAATCATTGGGATTGAAAATTTTCAATTCCATGAATAAAATGTTCACAATTTGTACACATATGGAATCAAACTTGTTTGGAGAGTTGTGAGTACTATACACCATTCTCTAAGACCTATATTGACTTCCATGACTTAACCCCTAAAGGTTTTTGACTATGTTTTCACCAAAAATGCTCCAAAATTACCATTTCTAATACAAGTGCAGTTTTTTTTTAAAACACATTTTTGACTCATGTAACCTTAGGATCTTGTAGTAAGGTGGTTTGTAAACATGTGGAAAAAATTTAATAAATTTTCACTATGTAGATTGCAAGATATAAGCATTTGAATTGACAAAAATTGTTTTTTTATCCTTGCAAAAATCTAGGTACACTTCGAACAAGTTTGATTTCATATGTGTATTGTTGGATTGATTTTCCTAATTGGCACATTTGGTGCCATGTCGGAAGACAATTACCAAAGAAGAAACGACACGACTCTCTCTTGACAACGTTTATTGCTATCATAGCCTACTCGATGACATCATATTTGATCGAAGTGCTCAATTTGTTTTCAAGTTTTGACAAACGTTTTTTGACATCTTACAAGTCAAGATTAAACTTTCATCGACATTTCATCCTCAGATTGATGGTCAGACTGAACAGATGAATCAAGTCTTAGGGTAGTATTTGCGTTGCAATATCAATCATCAACAAGATGATTGCACAAGCTTAGTGCTATTGGTGGAATTTGCTTACAATAATAATATTTTTGCATCAACTCAACAAACGCCATTCTACATCAACTACAGTTATTATCCTCGAATCGATATGCTATTAGCTTGGAAAGGGAAGAACCCCAACGATAGAAGATTCTGTAATACGATTGAAAGAGTTACATGAAGTAATGAAATCAAATCTTGAAGAAGCTCAAGCTTGGTACAAAAAATTTATTGATACTAAGAGGAAAAAAAACTAAAGTTTTAAGAAGGTGACAAAGTTTGGCCTCTACGACACAATATCAAGACTTCCCACCCATGTGACAAACTTGACTATCGGAGGATTGGATTGTTTCGCATTCAAAAACAAATCAACGTTGTTGCATTTCGATTGGATTTATCGGGAACTTTAAAGATTCATCTGGTCTTTTATACCTTTCTTTTAGAACTTTACAGAGAACCCAATTTTCTAAGAAGAATCCAAGCTCCACCACTTAGCATTGAAATGGCCAATCACCGAAAATACGAAGCTGAAGACATTCTTGATTCAAAAATTTGGCAAGGACAATTGGAGTATTTTGTTCTCTGGCGAGGATATCCAATAAGTGAACGAACATAAGAGTCAACTTTTAATACAACAAATGGCTTTTAAAGATTCAAGCCTTCCATCGTCGCCATCCAGAGAGGCCAAGACCTACAATAAGACAAAACAAACAACGCAACACCTCGAAGGATCTCGGAGCTAGAAGGGGGGGTGATGTCATGGACATAAGAAGATAGAAGCAACTCAAGAAACTCCTAAGTTGGTGAGAGCTTCTCAAAAAGCCTTTCATTAGATAAAAATAGCTCAAGAAACTTCCTGATAAATAAAAGTTGCTAAGAAAGTTTGTAGAAGCATCTGACATCCTCTAGTATAAATAGGAGTTGAGGCTCAAAGGTTCCTCAATCTCGACAATTCCTATTGACTTCTAGTTTATAGCATCTGACTTTTGTCCAAACTCTGAGCCATCTTTGTGTACTCCTATCATTTGAAATACATTTGGTTCTTAAACAGTTTTTTATTCTATATTTGTTAGAGATTTCTCTCTCCATTTTGTTTGTTTAGTTCGTCCTTGACAATATTAAGGGAACCAAAAAATTGAAAGGACTTATTGTAGAAATTTATAGATGTTAATTTGAAATATGATATATAGTACTTTGACATTATCTTCACTTAAAATTTATATTTAGAGTAGTTGTTTTTGGTATAATACCCATATCTTCTTTGTGCAACATCCATAATCACATGCAATTCTTTTTTATTTCACAACATTATGACCATGTGTTTATAATCCAAAACATCTCATTCTTTTCTTTATCTTGATTTGTTTGTGACTCTTAAAAGATACAATATTAACACTTTTTTGTACATGGCATAGAAGACCTACATATACACTTACTTCAATTATGTTTTTTTCCAATGCAAATAGTAGATCATGATCATCTCTTACAAATGACATATTCATCTAATACTCTTCTATTTTATATAAAAATGGAAGATTGTAAATATAAATCTAGTTTTTTTTAAAAAGTGGTGATGTCAAAAAGATTCCTTCAATAAATATGCTACAATAATTGAAGCCAAAACTACCTTCCAATGTAGAAGGTATGTACCTTACAATATTTGTACCTTGCCTTTTGAATGGATAGTGAGAATTTTGGTTTGTTGTTTACTTTCTGAGTTAGAAGATAATTTGATTTGCGGTCAATTAGTTATTTATTCTAGGCCTAGTTAACACCCCACCCCCACCTTTTGTAATTTCTAGAATTGTTTTGATGACCAAACAATATGGATTAATACCACATATTTTCCTATGCACTTATTGTATGTATCCTTATTTAGTATATGTCTTCTTGTATTGTACATGATTTTATATCTCAAAGTATCTCCAATTAACAAAAATAAAATGGAATTCCTTTTTTTTTCAAAATGAATCAAGAGTTGTCGTTTTTTCATGCTTGGAGAAGAAGGGGGGAGGGGAGAGGTTGCATTGCATCTATTTAAAGGATAGTAGAAGGCTAAGTTTGGGTTGGTTGGGTGTAAGAGGCTTGTAGCTTCAATTGGGATGGGTGTCATTTAGAGATTCTTGGTCATTGCTTTTGCCTTAATTGTCTTCCTTAGGAGTTTCAAAAAAGCAAGAGAGATAGTGAAGAAAATGGAGCAATACTTCATGCCAATGAATAGACACTTTCAATATTCATAGAATATATTAGGTTCCATTGAATTTCCTTATATATAAGGAGAAATATCTAATGAATATAAAAAATAAGAGGCACATTGAATTGTTACATTTAGGCCAATAGTATATTTTCATATTGGCTATTAATCTATGCAAATTCAAATTGAGAAAATCACAATTTTTTTTAGAATGATAATTTTTTATTGCATTGTACATAATAATCAATTATATTCTATACATATTCAATATTTTTTAAATAGTAAGATTTCAATGGTATATACAAACTAATAATGAAATTTAATATCATTGTGCCTAAAATATTTTTCTCCCTATCATATAACTCACTCTAATTGTTATTTAATTAACAATTAATGTTCACATTTGATACTGATTTAGTGCAAAGTCAATCGTCTCAATTCTAATTTTTTTTGGTGGAATTTTAGTTGACAATTAATGTTCATCCTGACATTTAGTACTGATAATATTACCAAAGTTGTTGCCATTTAGTGTAACAAGCATGGCTTTTTTTAGGCTTTTTGGTGCCATATTGCACTAGAAAACAATCTGGCTAAAAAGTGATATAAAAATGCCAAAAAATTTAGATGAACTGGTGAGGCAAATTTGAAATTAAAAAAAAAATTAGGTGAAATTGCCTAATTGTGGATGAAAACCATACTATACATCCAATAAGTGGTTGAATGTTGTAATTTGGAGCACCACTATAACATTTTATATTGCGACTATGACACTTCTTCAAAAATGAAAAACAACAACTTGGTAACAAGTGCAAACACTGAATTTAATTATTAGTGTTGTCCTAAGTCACGTGTGATTGATCATTGACATGTGTTTAATACATATGTGTTGTTATCTTTTGCTCTCCTTCTCAACACTTTGTACAATGCAATGCTTGAAGAGAAGGCATTGCCTAAAAAAGTGTTGATGACGTGAATTTTAAAAAAAAAATTTACTTTGGAGAAGTGGTCAATTATTTCTTCAATAATCATATAATACTTGGGTGATACTTCTGATATCTACATTAAAAGTAGATGATATCTAGATAAAATTTAGCTACTAATCTCAAAATACAACCATTATAATCTGGCTATTTTTACCCTCGAAGATGAAAATTTCCTTAAAAAAAAATCCAACATCTTGACAAAATAAATCATGCATAAAAAAACCCAATATCTGATGATGAGCGGCAATGATTCAATGTCCAACCCAAGCCTAAAAGATTTATTTTGGATGAACAGAGTCCGAGATGGATGAAGGAAGCCGGCATGCTACTGTAAGTTGAATGAAGAGTAATCCCCGGCCGATTGCGTGTGGGAGCCTGCGTCATTCCCATTGAAACCCTAATTGCTCGACATAAACCCTTTCCCAGACGGGCCCTGCAAATTGGTGGTGGTGGTTTACGTGCGAATCTTGGACCCCACCGACTGTGCTGTCTGCGGGATCCGGGGTATACTGTAGTTCCGGTGCAACGGCCGGGGGTTTGTGAATAAGTCAGTCGCGAGGAGGGCAGTGATCGCTAGGGCTTGGAAGGAAGGAAAGGGACAATCGATGCCAACTTAAGCGAAGAATTGCACGGGCCGGACTCCGAGCGCCAAACCCTAGCAACCATGAACTCCAAGTTCGGGAGGGCTGGGGTCTCCGGGCGGGGCAGGAAGGAGACTTCCGGGCCTCCGCCATTGGGGCCCCGGGGGAGGGGGGCTGGACCTGAAAAGTTTCAGCTGCAGCAGTTGGAGATGGGAGCCGTTCGGCCGTTTGCTATGGCGATTCGCCTCACGCCGGAGCTTCTCCGCGATTTAAAGCGTGCAGACGGGGAGGGGGCAGCATGCTGGATGAAGTTCGGGAGCACTGCGACCGGCCATGTAAGTGGAACTGGGCATAATAGAGTTGGTCGAGAATTGGTGGAGGATTTGGAATTCATGATGAAGTTTAGTTTCTTTTGGTTTGGTTCGGCGATCCTGAAAGCGGAACTTGTCGATTCCCTTCAAAATATCAGACTCCTGTAGTTCTTCGAGTTCACTTTGATGGCCAATTTCTTCTCTGCTGATAAGGTCGTGGTCATAGATGGCCTGCTTGGTGGCTGTCCAATATTCACGGAATGATCGTAATTAACCCTTTGTTCAAATTTAGGATTCAGTGACCCCTCCCTCCCCCTCGCACAATTCAGTGGGTGATCTCACAATGCACTGACACAGTAGTTTCTATTTTTTAACAAGGATGTTTAAGAATCCCGAGAGATGTGCCTTTTGGGCTATGACGCGTCGCAGATAGTGAATGAGACGTGAATTCGTATGCAGGTTCTGTATCTTTATCTTGTTGACTGCATTATTGTAACTTTAGGGGACGCCAAGAATGAGAGAGATGTCCCGGTCACAGTTCCCACGCAGTTGATATACTCTCAGAACTGTGCCTCTTTATTATTAATTATGATTCTGACTGATTCCTGAAGTGAGGGTGTTAGGCTAATCAATTATTGAATACTCTCCAAATTGTTTTCTAGTGAATGCCTCATGATCACTAAGCAATTCAGCTTCGAGCTGTTCTTATTCAAATGCATTTGGTTACATAACCGGTCTGCGATGGAGTAGAGAATTCACTGGGGTACGCTAGTCTGGGTTGAAAAGTTCAATGTCACTTGTCTGCCCAATCTTCAGGCTGTGTATTACTCCGTATGTTCTTCACACTCGAGAGTATATTATTGGTCACTGGTTATGTCAGATTTTGTAGTCTTTCTTCGGACAGAGGTAGCTCTTCTCACTGTGATATCTTGGGACCTGTTTTCATTAGGTTTTGAAAGTTGGAGATGAAGAATTTCAGTTCAATTCAGCTCGTGAAGACGGAGGTTTGTGTGATATTTTGGAGGAGCAACGCCGCGGGGAAGATGGGAATGGTTTACTTAAGGATGCTGGATCAGTGTGGCGTAAACTCTCTGTTCTTCGAACTTTGAATGCAAGTGAGAAGGATCGTGTCAAGAAACGATCCGTGGAGGCCCAGCAACAGCAAAAGTCGCGCAAGTAAGTACATGACTTAAAGTCTCTTGCAGACAATTGGCCATTTATATTACCCTGTGGTGTTTTTCTTCTGCTTTGTCCTTTCTCATTTGTTCCTTGGTGTCAGTGAAGACTCGTGTTCTTATATCTCTGGCCCGTTGGTCAACCCTCGAAGGACGCGGTCCTGAACGAATAGGTGCATTCTTCGTCTTACATTTCCGTGGAATTCGTTCATCGGATTCCTTTAGTCCTCGACGCTCGGCGTCCTTACTGCTTTAATGAGTTAATCGTTCGTTGACCTCAATTTATCAGTTGAATGACTCATCGGAGAACTACTATTCCGGATTGATACTTGTATGGAATGGCTGCAGTGAACCAGATTGCCTGTATCTTTAATAAGAAAATAGATGGTGAAGTTGAGGAGCAGCTAATTCTATGCTTAGGGCTAAACTAATGCCGAAAGCCTTGCTGTCTCCTTAAGCACCTATTTCTGATTCGAAAATGCTGTTCCTCCAGATCGCATTTGTTGTATATAGGCTTTCGAACATTTGATGTTGGATTGTAGTTCCTGGAAACTTGTTAGGGGTTGATGCCAACATCAATGTTGACCAAAAGATGAGCAGCAACATGAGGAAAGCTAAGTTATACTGTGTTGGTTTATGGAGCCGATTCGAGCATTTGAGCTGTCGGTTATTGGAAATAATGCGGTTTTAGGTGTATCTGAAGGTTGTTTCGGGTGCCTGCAGGGCGATTATACTGGATCCAACCCATTCGCAGAATCTGACTCAGAATTCTTCAATTGCTGGGGATGGTGAGCAAGTTTGGATTCCTTTCATAACCTTGAGTGCCTAGTAGGAAATATATGTCCTGCTCTTCCGTTTTCTTTCATTTGGAAGATTCTGGAAAGATGCATCTGTTGACTGGTATCCTCAGAAGCAGGATGGAGTTTTTTTTTTGGGGGATCAGTATGTACTGCGATGATAGCTTTCTGAAATTTCGAATAATCGAGATTTTATCAAGTATGTCTGGTCTAATTTTCCTCGCTGGTAAGAGTGGAGTATGTTTGGAAGTCTCCCGGGCCATGGAACTCTCAAATCTAAAAGAATTTGGTAGAAATTTTTCATACTTCGAAGAAATATTAAAGAAATACTGTAATGGGCTTGTTACTAGGTTGATAAATTCAGCATACTATCCTATTATAATAAGATTTAATCACTGAAACCAAAATAGTAGTCTTGGTGATTTTTCAGAGTTAAAAGCGTCTTTATTCATTTGGCATAGACTTATTATGTCTTATTTTAAGTTCAAATGCGTAGATAATATCTAATCATCGTGCTTGACATCGTTTAATTTCAGCTTGTAAATAATTGTTGAAGCCGTGCCTATCAGCACATTTAAGTTTGTCTAAGACCTTTAGGCAATTAGGGGTTAAGTGGTATTTTGAATGCAGAAGCTGGAGCTTTTCTATCTCGGTTCTTCTATATGATCCTGAATGTCCCACATAAACCTAATTTATCACTTCTACATAGCCAGTTCAAATTGTTTTGGATGACAGATCCCTGTTCTTAAATCTCAATTATTGGAATTCAGCTTCCTATCATTTTTCACTTGCCGGCAGAAATTGTCATTCTGTAGAAGTGTTCCTATGAATTGTTGTATTTAATAAGGTTTCATGGTTTTGAGCAGCCGTTGGTAGGAGGCCGCCCATCAAGACAAAGGTGCAGCCGCCTAGGAAGAAGTTCAAGCCAAACAACCTTGGTAAATTCTGACTTTAAACTTCTGACTTTGAAACGTTGCGAACCATGGAGTCAGCCTTCTGACTCAAGTGCATTTGTGGACTTGCAGATAAGGGAGTTCCATGGCTAGTTGTGTCAAACAACTGTGTTTGCTAGACCTGGTTAATCTGTAACATTTTGGGGTTAGGGTCGTTACCTGAGAAGGATCCGTCTGTAACTTTTTTACTCACGGACAGTAGATATTGTTTTATTCAACAACTCCCTTTTCATTTATCAGGTGTGTTAGTTTGAACATGAATCCATAACTACGTCTTTAGTTGTGATCGTTTTTTAGAACCCTGCTTTTTGTCTTCCTTTAGATGGCTGATTATGCTAGTCAAATATGTTGTGAGATTTTGAAGTCAACTCCGATTAATCACCCCATGTCATACTCGACTATTAGTTCTTGCCGTCATAGTATTCTTAAGCACGCATGCTATGCTTCAGGTCCTACGATATCAACTGAACAACAAAGTTATTCCTAGAAACTTTGTTTAAGAGCATCTCTTGAAGTGTGCTCTTTTGTGAGCTCATATGTTGTCAAGGATCTTGTTGATTGTCTTGAGCTTCAACCTATTGATACCAATCTCTTGCTTTGTGGATTTTGCTCACAGTTCATAGTCCTGTTCCTGCCCTTGCACCCGTCCCAGCGCGGAAGCCAGTGGTGTCAACAGCAGCAGCTATCGCGAGTGCAAAGTCTGCCAAAGCAGCGTCCGTGGCTTCTCCGGAGCTTCCTCCATCCGGGAAAGTAGCTCCTCTTCCACCGACATTTCCTAACGGGAAGCCAGTTGCAGAAGAGGGTGCTACTCCCAGCATGTCTTCTGTTCAGATGGATAGCACATCAAGTCCTACAACGGCGACACCAGATGTCGTTGGTCCTTCCAAATTAGGTGTCTTAGTGGGTCCAACTGAGCTGCGGAATTGCCTCATTACGTTGCTTACAGAGAATCCGAAAGGTATGACGCTCAAGGTAGGTCTACGGTTTTTCTTAACCCTTGTTTGATTTTGATTTGCACAAGATTTTTGATATCTATATGACTGCTCTCAGAAGTTCGAGATCTCTGATTCTGTGGGTTCTTCTTTAGGCGGTGGAGAAATGTCTTGGAGATTCAATGCTCCATGTCAAACCTGAGAAAAAAAATATTGAGAAGGCGATTAGAGCTGTAAGTATAATCTACCATCTTTATATTGAGATTTTAATCCCCACTAAATATTAAGGTTCCTTATGCATGCCATTGTATGTTGTGAGCTGAGTGCGTTATTTGCTAAGCATGTTGGAATTCGATTCCTCTCTCGGTACATGTCTTAGTATTTGTAGTTGCATTGTGATCTGATTAATCTTAAACTGATTGTTTGTAGATTGCATCATATCATGCACCGGGAAAATATGTTTTGAAGGAGGGGGTGGCATTTGCAAAACCCTCACCAAACAGTGGAAGGTGAGTCGATACTGATGACATCATTTCACTTTTTATGCTTTTCAAGATCCTTCATTTGCAGATTTGAATTTCCGGCACCATGCTGTGAATGATCTACTCGTGATTTTCAAGTTGGATTATTAATTGATTGGATGTGAAAGGATTTTTAGTCGTGCACTGCACCTGCATCTGACTGAGACTCAGGATTGCATGTCTTTTTGCTGTGTCGCCAGCTCCCCTGAGAATGCAGATGTTGATTCTCCGCCACTCGTTGACTCTCCAGTACTGCCTGATATGACTGTTGAAAGTATAATTCATGATGAAGTATCTGGCGGTGCTCGCCTCAACGAATCTGGTTTACTTGGAGACAAGCTCGGTACCTTAAATTCCTCAGTGACCGGGAAAACCCCATCAATTGTTCAGAAGAGCAATGAAAATGCTGTTAGTCGTGCAATACGGAAAGCTAGTGAGAATTATCAGAAGTCCCAGCCTCATTCTCAGCCAGGTCACGTTAGACCAACTCCAGATTCCTATTCTCAAAAAATTGAAGTCAAACTTAAGAAGGTTGATGTGGTTGAAACAGAACAAATCAGCGATGTTGGTGATGAAAGTAGAGGGATAGAAATAAATGAAGGTGGCGTTCGTCCAGATATGAATGGTGACACTGAATTTGAAAATTTGAATGGAAAAAATGAGTCTGTTCCAACCTCATCGAAGGAGAAGGCAAACAGTGGTAGCGAAAGTAGCAGCTCCAGCGGCTCCAGTGATAGTGATTCGGAAAGCTCGGATAGTGGTGATAGTCGCAGTGGGACTAGGTGAACAATTTCTCATCTATATTATTAGCTCTTGATTGCATCTTCTCTTTGTCTTTTTCTTTATTGTACTTCGATATTAGTATCATCTTCAGTTGATGGAGATTTCTGGAGTTACTGATGAAAGTTATTATTACTGGTTGTGACAGTGGAAATGGGAGTGACAGTGACAGTGACGGGAGCAGCAGTGACAGTGACGACGAGAACATGGATGAAGATGTCGAGATAGTGAGTGATGACGAGGGTGGAGATCCACCGCATCAGAAACATAGAGCAAACGACAAACGAAAGGTAAAACTTGAAAACCTAAACCGATTCTGAATAAAGGTAGTGATATCCGTCCGAAGTTGATTTTTCAATGGTAAATTGTTAAATTTTAATGATGTGGGTTTGCTTTGCATCTATCAACTTGGCATATTGTCTTGGTCTTCCCTCATTGCTTCGGTTGTTTGTTGACCTATTTCCTACGAATCAGCTGTATCATGTTTGGTGGGTATTTTAAGCTTTCTTGAGCCTCATGTAGTTTGCATTTCCTTTTGCAATTTTGACATCAGTGCGTGAATTTCATGACTATACTGTGTTCTGGATTACCAAATGCCTGCCGAATGCATCTGTTCAAGTAAACCAGTTGCCTCTTATTCACCTGGTATCATGACACAGGCATCTCACCAATCGAAAGAAGCAAAACGCGCTAAGCTGAAACCTTCTGAGGAGCTTCTGACACGGGAATCGGAAGAGACCGACATTGGACGTGACAATGCTGCAGTTCACCTTGTGGTCGATCAGGTGGTGGAAAATCTGGACATTGATGACTTGGAGGTCGATGTAGTATCAGTAGGTGGTGGTGACTCACCACAGATCACGGGCTCTGTGTCTCCAGTTGTCCCTGAACAACGAATGGAAGAGAGAACAAGAGAGGTTGTAAGCGCACCTGCTGTAGAAGACAACAGAGAATTATTACAGAAATCTGGTGCAAGAGGAAACAGTTCTGTACTGTCAATTGAAGAACTCACCGAGACCGGTGAATCTGGGGCTCAGAAGGATACTGTTATGAGAAACCGTACAGAGTTAGGAAAACCGAAGGACAGTACTTTGAAACGACGTACTAATAGCGTCGCTAACAGTCTGACAATTGCAAAGAAAAACTCTCCAAAAGCCAGATCTAGAATTCGAGCAAAGGGGTCTCCTAGCTCAGAGACCAATATTAAGCCACTTTCAAGGGATTCCCCTTCAAGAGTAGAAACTGGTACTCAATCCTTGCTAGGTTCTCCTGCATTGAAGAAAGATACAGCGGAATATACTGCGAGAAGAAGGATTAATCCTGAAAATCGGAAGTCGAATTCCGTGGAGGGCAAAACTGAAAGCGAGGAACTTGTGGAAATTGTGGAGGGGCCCAGGCCTGCTAGACTGGCGGAGGTCAATCGCATTACCAAGCATGTTGATGCTTCTCAGTCTTTGTGCGTAGACGCAGCTCCGGCGTCTGGTGCCAGAGGGTCTAGAGACGGTGAAGGGTCAGGGTTTCTAGGTAGGGAGACTGAAGCTGAGGTTTTACCCAGTGCCTCCAGGCCTCTTGTTGATGGACCTTGGCGGCAGAATTCAGATGGGCCGGGATTGCTCGGAAAGCCTGGAAATTTTGGACGGCCACAAGGTAGGGAAGCAGAGGCCAGTGTGCCGACCAGCAAGCAGCTGAAAAACATCCGGAGAGCTAAGAATGAACCGGACGCTGCTTGGAGAAATGAATCGATGAACGATCCTGACTCGTGGGGGAAGTCAACAAGAGATTTGGACGGGGCAAAGCTAGGAAATGATAGTGATGTAGTTTTTAACAGGTTTAGAAAGGAGTCGACCGGGTCGGAAGGTCTGAAAGCGTCCTTACCTGCTCGTTTGAGCAGGGAAAATGAGAAAAAAATTGGACAGGGTCAAGATAGAGAGTCAGGTGAGTGGAGAGAAAGTACACCTGGTATAGAGCAGTTGGATATTAAGGGGAAATTTAGGAGTGTAGATGCAGCGGCTGCTGGTAGACTGGCTTTGAACAAATCTCAAAACAGAGAGCTGAGAAATCCATCCCCTGGAAAGGGAGCTGGGGATTTCAGTAAAAGGATTTCTCCTATTAGGCCAGTTGCAGATTTCAGAAAACCGTCTCCTGGAGTTGCTGCTGGTGATTTGAGAAAGCCATCTCCTGTAAACGCAGTTGGAGATTTGAGAAATCGTTCTCCTGTGAAGGCTGCTGGTGATACAAGAAAACCTTCACCTGTAGCTTCAAATGCCCAAAAGCTTGTCCAGGTTGCTCAGAAAGAGACGCTGAGACTTGATCAAGTTGTTGCCAGGGATAGTAATCGTGCCGTTTCTGGTACGACCAAACTTTTGTCTTCTAGCCAAGCCGAGGAGAGGCCAGAGGGGGGCTCAAGTCGTAATGGCAGAGCTTCTAGTGATACCTTTGAGAAGCCAGTGGAATCCCGGGGTATTAAACGGCAACTGGATGATGGCTGCAGTGAACGTCCGAGAGCATACAAGAAATCCTCTATTGTTTCTGTTGCTGCTTCATCATCTATTAACCGCACCGTCGCAGACCTGGTTGCTTCAAAGTCGACAGAGAGAAAACAAGTGAGCCCTAAAGTTGTTCATAAGCCTCAGAATTCTGAGGCAGACAGGGCAGGCTCTTTAGAAGGTTCGACTAATTTGGCAGGTCCCAGTGCGAAAGGACCTGGTGGAGTAAATGACCATAAGCAGAGACTATTGGGTAAAACCCTGAAATCTTCTGCTAAGCAAGCCATGGAACCGCCAAGAGGTCGTGACTGGAAAGCTAAGAACAGTGCTGGTTTGCTTGGTCCCGGAGGCGAAAAGAAGAACGATAGTCTTCAATCTGAGCCAAGACTGAGCAACGGCAAACGTCTGAAGCCTTCATCAAGTCCTGAAGAAAATTCTGGGAAGTCATATTTTGCTAAGTATGAGAAGGATGCTCCAGAATTGCGAGGGCCCATCCGATCTGCTGAAGAGTAAGTCGTTACTCTTCAAATGTCAATGAAGCTTTTCAAATTCAACTATTTAAGAGCGTCATGTACTCTCGTTACCTTTAGTGATATTCGCTTTCTCAGATGTTTTCTGTTTTCGTCATTCTTTGTATTTAAATGTAGGAGCTACTTATCTGAGATCTGATTTAGTTTAACTATTTTATTTTTATTAAGTAATATAATGGATTGAATAGGTTTTGCAAAACCAATGAATCTCACTAGTTCTCATTTAATATGTTTGCAGGGCTGAAGCATATAAGAAGGAATATCAAATGAAGTACCATGTCTATACTCGTCTCTACACTGACCTTGATAAAAACGGGTGAGATTTCTGTACCAAATGCGTGACTGTTTCTCAGGTCTTGGTGTCTGAATTTCTTGCTGAAGTTTGATTTTTGTCTGGCCTTATTATCTTAGATCAAGAGATCATCTTGTGAAATGTCTTCCTGGAAATTTATATTCAATTATTTTTAAAATGAATTCATTAACTATCGTTCAAAAGTGAAACGGCAGGTTCTCACCTAGTGAAATGAACTACTGTACAGAACTGTACAGATGCGTCACAAATGTTCTGTCTTGTCTTTGCCTGCTTTACTCACTTTTTCTCGACTTCGTGACTTTCAGTGTCAAATGTGTTAACCTTAATTCGCTGAATGTAACGTTCGATTGCAGAGGGAATTTTCATTCCTTGAAGCGAGAGCTGTTGCTGGCAACTAGCCACCCTGATAAACTGCAACAGATCAGTACTAAAGTGCGGAGGGAATTTCACGCCATTAAGAAGGTGAGCTCGTAATGTGAGGTGTTCAAGGCTCTGATCCTTGTTTCGGAGTATACACAGGTTTCATTTTCGCAGTAGTTCATCTAAGGTTTGTGTGGTGTGACTGAGGTATGTTTTCCCCTAATCGTAGTCATGTATTTTCTTCGTATTCAGGAATTCAAACGTATGCAGAAGACTTTCAGCATCTTGCATGATGAACTTCAGGTCAGATATCATCCTTTCTTCAAGAATTTCTATTTTCTTTCGTACTTATCTGATAATGGTTCAACTATCCGAGCATCAAGGATTCCTCAACTTGTGTACCCAAGCAATTTTTGTCACTTCAGTTCAACATTTTTGACCTGGACTTAGTTTCTCGAATGTGATGATATTTATTGACATCGATTGGTCAATTTTTTGATTAACTATTGTGTCGAAGATTGCTGTATACTGATTAATGTGCGTGTTCAAATGCAGACAATCAAAAAATGTCTGAGAAACTTTGCAGGAAAAGCTGGTCAAGGATAAATTATAGGTAATGTGTTCCTTTGGGTATCAATAAATGAGTTCGGTGCCTATTTTCTGACTCACTCTTTTTAAGCATTTTCTACAGCATGATTTTGTCTTCTTCCGACATGCTTTGTGTGAATTGTTCGTCTCTGCATGTAAGTGCTACTCCCAACTGTCACCTTCGTCGATGTCGACGTACCTACCGAGTACCTTATATGAAAATTGAAAATCGAAGTATTTTTCACTACTGCAATTCTACCGAGACCGACAGGGTCTAATTTGAAGATGAACTCTGATAGAATTTTGTTTCAAGAGTCGCCCTCAAAGTTCATTTGTCTACCAAGCTACGATGTCGACTTCAAATGTTCTAAACACTAGTATAGTACAGTGATTCCTTTTTTGTTTTGTTTTTTGTTTTTTTTGGAACAAATGAAACGGATAGTACAGTGGTTTTATGAAAAGGTATGAAATATGTATTAATTTGAAATTTAATTGTCAATTGATGATATGATGTTAAAACAATTTAACTTTTGTTATACACCTAACCATTAGGTGAACATGGTAATATATTCCATTGTTGTTTCAAATAACATTAGACTAATTTTTAGGGTTTCTTTGAAAAAGTGCAGTAATGCACCAAATGTTGAAATAACAATGAAACAAGGGGGAATCAAAATTTGAGTTGTAACTATGAATGGCTTCATTTTCTATAAACAAAATTGAAAAGTGTTGAATTTGGTACAATGTTAGTGATGGAGTATTATCAATTATGACCACATCTACATGTGCTATTAATAATATGCATCATTGTACTACTTTTTTGACATTCTTACTTTGTTTGATGTTTAAATTTATGATTAGAAAATATTCATATCAAGCTTCTAATATCATTAATGATTAGTATTTTTCAAATCAATTAAAAAACACATAACTTTCACATACTTCAAAAGTACAATTTTTTTTCATTGCTTGAATGAAACTTTGTTGTGATTGACATAACTTATGCATTACATATATATATAATAGTTAGTAGAGTACTCTAAAATCTTCAAAAGTGCATTTTTTTTCTATATAATACATGAATAAATTATGAATTTTAACAATGCTAAAAAATTAGTGTTCCTACAACAATAGTGTACAATTTAGATAGGAACTTGTAAAGACTATCACCTTAAGGAAAGGATCACAATTGGGTTCACTTATTCAAATAGAAAATTCTACACCTCTAAGATTGTATAATTTTGAAGACTTTTCAATTTTGTTCATAAAACATGAAGGTGCTAATGGTTAAGTTGAAACGCAAAATTGTGCTTGAAGTTGAATTTTAGACTTCATTTGGGCATCATATAATAGCTTCTTCCAAAAATAAAATAGAACTAAAAGAAATCAGAGAAGCAAGCTAACATTTATCCCTAAAAATCTACTTGAGATTTTGAAGCTTCATGTAAGAGTTTTCAACAAATCCCAAAGGGGTGTGTAGAAAGGACATTTTCTGGGGACATTTTCAAACACCTCCTTTGAAATTTGGAATATAAATTTTAGGTGGAGTATTGAAATCTCAAACGGATTTTTGGAGGTAAAATTTTACTTGATTCCCCAACTTTTTTTAGTTTGAAATCTTTTGAAAAAATATAGTCTACTATGTCTATATGAGGTCAGAAATTTAACTTTCATCACAATTCCTACATTTCCACAACCATGAATGGAAGAGCTATTTTTTCTCCTAAATCACTTATCCCACATGGTTTGTTTCACCCACCACTACTCCACTAGTATAACCAATTTATCTCCTACCACATCTCAACACAAGTTTGGTTATGAGGCTCAAATCAATATGTGACACAAAATCCACATCATTGATTCAATTTCCTTATTAGAAATCTTGTGTTCTATAGCATTGAGAAATTGAAATCAGAAGTAGATTGATGGGTCCTCAGAAGGTTGTGGAGTGGTCCCTTGATCTGCATGCATCCCATCCCTGCCCCTGAAAGAGGCTTGATAGGGACATTCTGTCTAACCATGTCCCCTGTAAATGCACCTAAATTTTTACTAACAGCAAGTGCAATTCGACCTTAAGTCATGTACCAGCATTGCTTTGACAGGCGCATGACCTGTGGTTATTGTTCCCTTCTTAACTAGCCAGTTAGAGGAATGATTAGTACTTATTTTAAGGTAGGAGCAACCATTACAGTCAAATTTCAGCATAGAGTTGGAAATGCTTTTTCCTCAAAAGGATATTTTTGCAATATAGGCAATTGAAAATTAAGATTTATAAAAAAATAGAACTTTTGGATAAAGCATCTATTTTGTATGAAATTTTCAAAGTTGGATTGAATAATGCACCTAAATTTCACTAACAATTTAGTAAATGTGCCTTGATTCTCAGACCAAACTCTAAAAAAATCAGAACCCACCAACCACAATTAAGCATGGGGTTGGTTTCAAGGTACCATAGAAGACATTTTTAAGGAAACTCTACTAACTTATAGAAAAGGGCTCTAAACCGAGCGGGCATTTTCAACCATCCAGTAGGGGCTCTAAAATGAACATGTGAACTTTGGAAAAATGAACTCTAGATTACAATGGAGCTTGATGAGAATTGTTTGTACTTCTTCAATGGATGGTTTAAGAACCACACTTGGTTCATTCCTAACTAAGTGGCTAGGTGTCTACTAACTTAATTCAAAATTAGAATTTGTTATTCAACTACCTTCTTACAAACATTGAAAAATCTGAAATAATGATTAAATCAAGCATTAATTTCAGATTTAGAAAGGGACACTTTTAGAAACCATTTCAATTACTTTACACATGTTGCAATGCTAGTTTTTGGACAAGGCCTGATTTTTTTTAAAACTATGCATGGATGGGTTTCCAAGGGCCTATGATTACAAATATGAACCTAGATCAAATTGTGCTCAAAAATTCATAACTAGTTCAATAATGCTTCAAAAAAATATATAACCACGTGTGTTAGATTCTTCATTTATTTTCTTTGACTAAAAAAATAAGCTAAAAATATTTCCATCCCACAAAGTACATGAAAAGGCACATCAGCGCTTAAATGATTGCTTTTTGAGCCTCTTACCTTAACAAACAATGGGGATAGTGAAAATAATAGATGCCCCTACCTTAACCATTAAAGGACAAGTGTTCAACCATTGATTTTTAGCCTCATTGCCCATCGCTCAGTTTGTTGCCATTTTGGAACTACATATGTATGAAAAAATTTATATTTATGTTTCAATGATGAAATTACATGTCTTCTATGCTTCACAAAAAATTTAGATTTTTTTGTAGAGAATTGATTTTGTTGAGAATTTCTAAAGAAAAAATAAAGAAAAATCACATCAAATGGAAAATTATTTCTAAGAATATGAGTTTTTCACCATGTGTATATATGACACTAACAAAAATTATATTATAAACTCAATTTTTGTGTCATTCTTTAATTAGAATACAATAGACATCAAAAATACATCCAAAGTTCAAAATGCTATAAAATATTCAATATTACAAATTTTTTCAAAATTCCAATTGGAATAGAAAATAGAATACATGACCTTCATTTCATTAGTTGAGATCAAACTCAAAAAATATCACTTTTGTAGAGAAGTTTCAGATTTAGAGCATAGAGCAACAACTACCCCAAAATACATTGAAAATAGCATATTTTGTGATCCAGTTTTTTTTCCTAACTTCTCATTCATATGAAGATAAACACTAGCTAGACTACAAAATCAATTAGTTAATCTTCATAATACTCCATCAAAAGTCAACTAGCAAATAATGAATGAAAAATAATTTTCAGTCTCTTTCCAAATCAACTGCCATTTCTAAAGCAAGTACAAAATCTCAAAAAAACATCTTTGAACATTTGTAACAATAGGATCTTGTAATACTTAGTTCAAAAAGATGTGGAAACAATTTTAGAAATTTCCACCATGTAGATTGCAAGATATTAGTGTTTGAATTGTCAAAGAACCATTTTTTGCCCCTATAAAAATCTAAGCAGCTACACTTCAGTAGCTCACATTTATATGAAAGAATGTACAAAATGTTTGTAACTCTTTGGATTCATTCTTCAATACAAATTGGCTACATACTTGAAATTTTTTAAATAATTTGGAATTGTACAAGATGTAGGAAAAAATAAGTAAGTAGAAAGAAGTAGAAAATGATCCAAAATACTAAATTATTAACTATTTTTTCATGGGATTGAAAAAATGCCAATCCCAATGGTTGTAATGCTTTAATAAAAAATATACACCCAATTTGTTTTTTACTCATTCAAAAATATTTTAAATTGAGTAAAATAAATGACTTCAAAATTTATTTTAGTGTAGAGATTTCATAACTATTTGCTAACTACCTACAATCTAAAACTCCTATAACTTTCATCTCATTTATCAAGATGGAATGATTCAAAGCTTTCCAAGTAGATAAATATCTAAAGAAAAAATTTCAAATTTCAAAAAAAGTGATTTTTGAAGAAGTTCTTTTTGCTACCCGGGCTACCCACCGAGTAGAGAAAACTACATATCATACAATAACTTTTTCACTGTGTAGTCAAAAGTTATGAAAACTGTAAGGCCTTAAGACTACTCCTTAAACACATGTTCTGTGAAAATTTCAAAGAAAAAAAATAAAAACTCCATTCGTGGTGAGCTACCCAAAATTGTTGTGTTGCCAAAAAAACATAGTTTGGTCCTTTAGGGGTTAAGATAGATGAACCCATTACCATACAAATTTGCTATCTAGTCACTTTAGAAGCTTCAAAGATAAAAAAGTTTCAAAGAATTTATTTACAAGAAGAATGAAGACATTTTGACAAGTGATTGATTTTTCAAAGCTAAAATGTTAAAGTATGAATAGACCCTTGTTGAAGTATGAGTAGACCCTTATTAAAGCATAGGATGATATGTCTACTCTCCAAAATGCATTGCCATCATAATAAAGGGTTGTTTAGATTGCAATAATGTAAAATAGCCCATTGTAGACAAATGACCCGTAGTAGACACCGAGGGTTGCTATTATATAAGCATAAAAGTATGAGCTTGAACCCTAGAATCTATACACTTATAATATAAATGTCTATGTTATAGTAAACTTCTATGTTTATAGTGTATATATGCTATAAGTACCTACGTTAGGGTGATTGCAAAAAACACTTGTACCATTTGTTGTGTTTTGCCACACCCTAGTTTTTGATTTATTTTTAGCCATAACTTTTGTGTTTTAGCTCCAAATGACTCAAAATTTATGGTAAAGCTACTCATAGCTACTATGTATCTACAATGAATTTTGGATATCTTTCAAAATAATTTATTATTTTTAAATAGCCCCCAAAATATCTCATAGTACTTGATTTAGAGGTTTTTAGCACCATTTATCTCCAAAAAAACGAATTTTGACCTAAAATTTGGAGAAGATGGTTTCTTAGTAGACCTATTTGTAGTGTCCAAAGGAATTCTAAAAATACTTATTTTTATGTGTTGTAGAAGTCTACAAAGAGATATTCATTCTGCATTTTTTTCAAAGGTAAAAAACATTATTTGGGCAATTTTTTTGGTCAAATATCATCACCAAAAAGTCTTTTCAAGTGTCATATTTTTAGGTATTTTTTTTAAGAAAAATCTTATTTTTTACAAATTAAAATATAACAAGTTGTATTTTCTTCACGAGAACTTTGGACATAGAATTCTCATAGAATTCCAGTGAATTTCATAAAATTATAATGATACAGCGTATAAAACCGCAGTGCACCCGTTATGAACAAGAGAGAACACATCACCACAAGTATCCCTGACGCAGCTGTCTCCTTGCTCGATTTCGATTCTAGAGGCCCCGGTTTGTTCTTCTTCACGCTGCTGCCGTCTCGAGGGCGGGTAATTTAGTCTTTTGCTTGTGTCGGAATGCCGCTCCAATTGCAAACTTCGTCCCGTGGCCTTCTGAAATCTCGGCGCAGTCTCTTGTTGTCCCAAGCGCATCCTCTTTATCTGATTTCTTTCTGTTTTACTTGATTGCGCTAGCT
This sequence comes from Thuidium tamariscinum, assembly GCA_947034885.2. Classification (NCBI taxonomy): domain Eukaryota; kingdom Viridiplantae; phylum Streptophyta; class Bryopsida; order Hypnales; family Thuidiaceae; genus Thuidium; species Thuidium tamariscinum. The sequence goes on along the minus strand of OX344757.2, from coordinate 2,462,430 downwards.
CTCTTCTGGTTGGCTTCGGAGTCTCGTACTGCTTATTTGCGCAGATTCAACTGTTTCGGTGTTTTCGGCGATGACTGAAATACTGAATTTGTTTCTCTTGGGATTCCCTTGCCAGTGATGCCTTGAGTTGGGGCTTCGATTCTGGGCTCATCGTCAATTTCCACCTTGGGATTCGGGATGATGAACAGCCCACCTCGGAATCTGCTGCCGATTCGCGCACATTATTATGTCGCCCTGGTCCCAATCGGAATACTGCGCTAGTCTTCGCTGCAGCTCCGACCCTTGCTGGTGAGTGCGATTCTTCCGTCTTCTTGACGACGCCTTGATCTCCGGTCGCTGGGGCTTTTCTCCTTGCTGTCCGGGAGAATCTCCTTCGTGAATTGCTCGCGGCAGCACTCCTCGGCCTTCCTTGAAGTAATTCCGCCTGGTGGTCGCATTTTTCTGGCCTCACGGTACTTTCCCAATTCCCACTGCTGCAAGCTGGTGGTTGACTCCAAACTTCCAGACCTACAGTGGGAACACCCAAAACCGTCCAAATAAGGAATTCAGCATAGTTGGAGGCAAACCCTCAATAGAGGTATTGTAACAGGAGATTGGCTTAAGAAAAGAATTCCTTCGGCTACTGTGGGTTGCCCCATCTGCGGCCACCAGCTGGAAACGGCTACTCACCTCTTTTGGGAATGCAGGCAGGTGAGCGCCATATGGACCAGGTTTAACTTGGTCAGCAGCTCTCACAGCGTTCCCAGACTCAGGAGCTTCAAGGATGTAATCATAGGTAGGATTAGCGTACAGGATAGCTTTACTTTAGACAAATATACGTATGCTTTCCAACCTTGGGACATTTATAGATCTTTCATTGTTTGGCACATATGGGTCCAGAGATGCGCGTGCAAATACGGCACCCAGGTTTAGCAGAAACAAAGTTATACATGCTGCTTGGCTCTCTACCATTCACACGGGTATGGCCATTAGACAGGACTTTAGAGCCAGAATCAAGAACCAAGACAGATTAGCTGATACTCAGACTAGCTTCAGCTTACTGTGGTCCCCGGTGTTTTTGCACCCTGGGCTTAGAGATTGGAACTTCGACTTGCCTGACGAGTTAAAATTGTAATCTTTCTTTGCTTGTGTTTGATGGGGCCCCGCGCCCCCGCCCAGCCCTTTGTGGCTTTCACAGCATAGTTGGAGGCAACATTTTCTAAAAATGATATTTTTCTAGTATTAGCAAGTGAAAATCATGAATATTAAAAAAAAATAGATTTTTCGGATACAGTATGTAATTTTTACAAATTTTCAAAGTGTTGGCTCCCTAGACCTATGGAACTGTCTTGTAGGTGCCCCAAAAACTAAACCCTACGAAAATCAGCACTCCCTGAAACTCTAGCATTCAAATCCCCTCCTCAATTCTTCATGTAATGGTTCAGAAATGGTCCATCTACAAAGAAAGATTGATCTGAAGTTTAGGCAGTAGACCAAAACATTTCAGATTTTTGTTGTTAGATGAAGGAAAGGAAAACACATGGTAAATTTCTAATTCCAACTCAATAAGGTACAATTTTTAAAAGGCAAAGGTGCATAAGTGCTGTTTATGCATATAGGGAGCACTAATCATCACTTGAGTTTTGGCTTTTAATGAAGCAAGAGGGTCTAGACAAAGTTTGCTCATGCACCAAAAGAGTATAAAAAACCAAGTAAGTTCCTTTAGCAATTAAATTTCCATCTCATTTGTTTAAAAAACAAACAAGCAAGCAAGCCACATGTGTGCCACTCATTTGGCTAAAACCTAATAACAAGTAATTACATTTTAATGTTGCTTTTGAATGTCAATTAGATTTCGTATCAAGAAATTCAATTTGGTAGTACTTAATTATATACTACACATAATTGTCCACATTGACTATTGATTCTCTTAAAACCACTCACTTCCAAAGATATTTTCCAGGTTCAAGAAAACTTACCCATTTTGCAAAGCATGTGCATTGTTTTAAGGCCATTTGTAGAGGTAGTTCAAAATGACTACTCCATTTAAGAACCTTTTATAAAATCAATCCTTGAAAATTTTCACTAGGTACTTCTTTAATACTAACAGAACCCTAATCCAAATCAACCACCTTTTTTGCCCAATTTGAAGTCATGACCTATTAGATAGATGCTTGTTCCTACAACCTTATTTACATTAATCTCTATAATACTTTTCTATTCTATTTTTTACCACAATTTTGCAAAAAAATCTACAAAACACAAATATACACAAATAAAAATTGCAAGAGAGAGCTAGAAAGAGAGAGGGTTCCAAACCCTAATTTTGCATAATCTCTTTAATGAACTTGTTTCCATTACTACTTTCATCCTATGTCAATTTACTATTAATTTTCTGATTAGATCTAGAATGCACCATATTAGTGTAAATCATGCTAATTTATTTGAAAAATTCTATGATTTATTGCAAAATTCTCATTTTAGTATTTTTGTTCTTATATTAATGTTTCCGTTACTACTCTAGTATTTAAGAAGTAGTTTTGATTTTAATGACATATTTTTGTGTTTTTGAATTTTTTGTTATTGTGGTTTTTCAATTTATTTCTAATTTTATTTCCTACTCCTAATTTTTTGTTTTGAAATTGTTTTCTACATTTTTTGTATTTTTTATCTTCTTGGTTTTCTATCTAATTTTAATTTAATTTTCCTACTTATTAGTACTTTTTATTAGTACTAGAATTCTTTTAGTATTTTTGAATTTTTGTATTTGGTATCTTTTTCTTTTCCTATTTAATTCTAATTTCATTTTCCTACTTTATCTTCATTATTTTAAAGCAATATTTTGGTTTTCATTTTATCATCATTTTGCTATTTGACTAATTGGTCAGTTTAACAAATCTTATTAGATGTCTTTTTAGTTTTAAATTCCAATTGTCTTTCCTTAACCCCTAAAGGTTTTTGACTATGTTTCCACCAAAATTACTCCCAAAGTGTGATTTTTAAAACAAGTGCAATTTTTTTGAAAAAAAGCATTTTTTGAATTATTTGACCGCAGGATCTTGTAGTTAGGTGGTTTGAGAAGATGCGGAAAAAATTTCAAAAATTTCCGCCCGGTAAATTGCAAGATTTTTACATTTGAACTAGCAAAAATCATTTTTTTATCCCTCCAAAAACCTGGGCAGTTATACTTCGCAAGGTCATATTTGTATGAAAAAAATACTCAAAATTATGGTTATTCTTTGAATTCATTTTACAATGCAAGTTGGCTATATGCTCAAAAATTTTCAAATCATTTGGAATTGTATAACATATAAGAAAAAATTAGTTAGTAGAAAGAAGAAGAAAATGCTTGAAAATACTAAATTGTCAACAATTTATTTATAATAATGAAAAACGTCAATTGCAATGGTTAAAATATTGTAATAAACAATCTTCACCCAATGTTTTAGTTTTTTTTCAAAAATATTAAATATTGAATTAAATAAAGAATTTCAAACTTTTTTGTAGAGTAAAGATTCTATAACTACCCACAAACTACTCCAAATTAAAATTCCTCACAAGTTTTGACTCATTTATCAAAATGGAATGATTTTGAACTTTTCACATACATAAAAATCTAATAGAAACAATTTCAAATTTTTATCTAAAAAGAATTTTTTTTACAGAAGTTTTTTTTGCTACCCAAGTTGCCCGTAGTTCAAACAAAACAACATATCATGCCATAACTCTTAAACCGTGTAGTCAAAAGTTACAAAAAAATTTGGGCCTTGAAGCTACTCCTTGGATACATGTTGTGTGAAAATTTCAAAGAAAGAAAAAAACTCTATTCGTAGTGAGATGCCTGAAATTGCTATGTTGCCTAAAACACAGTTCAAGCATTAGGAGAGATTTGAGGGCTCTAGGAGCCTGCAAGTTTCCACAGCCCGAAATCCTGTAATCTGCCGCGAGAATGCAGTTCAGCAGAGAATCTTACGTAATCGAGCGACTACCACGTCATTAACTTCTTCTTTTTTGAAATTTTTTTTGGACTTTTTTTCATATTTCAGGATCCAAATTTTTTATTTTTTTATTTTTGAGAAATTCTGGCCCGACAGCGGCCAGACGTTCCCCAGACCAATTTCTAGAACAATCCTGAAATGGCCCATTGGAGCCCTCAAATCCCTCCTAATTGCTTTAGGGGTTAAATTTTTCCTTCATTTTCTACTAATTGCAATTTCTAACACTTAACCTAACTTCTCTACATTCCTATCCATGTATTATAAAAAATTCTCTCAAAATTGGCAGTTGTAGTTTAACTTCAAGTACTAATACCTATGGATGTGTTAATTCATGCACAATGTTAATTTAGATTTTTTCTTTTCTTTTCTAAAAGGTGCACTTGTATGGTGTTTACATCAACCATTGCATTGAACCTCTAAATTTTTTATTTATTTTTTATTTATTTTTTATTTATTTTTTATGATGTAAAATTTGAACCTATGATGAAGACAAGTATATTTGATTTCAACCACTTTCTAAAACTACATGCTTTAGATTCTTGCCTAAAATGTATTCCTACTATTCATGAATGTCTATAGTCAATTTTTTAAACATCTATGTTTAACATTTTGAAAATTCATAGTTTACTCATCATGTTCCAAAAATGCATTCTAATGTAATACATAATCCCCTTTTGACTACCAACAAGAATTAATAAAAAGTTTTTCAATACAAAAGTTATTCAAGAAGTACATGCAATGAAGGACTAACTTAGGAGTTAGAGTTTGAGAAAAATACAAGATGAAACTCTTTGAAGCACCAAAATTAGGATATGACGGAGTTTGATGTTGTATTTCTTTTGTATTGTTGTTAGTTAACCTTTCTTTGACTCCAACTTCAGACTAGATTTCTTTTACTATCATCTATTGTAATGAAAACCATTCAAAATTACACATTTGTGTGATTTTAGGCCTATAGTTACATTATTAGGGTGTCATTGGAAGCGCATCAAAAGTCTCCTTTAATTTTTGTTATGCAGTTGGACTAAACTTTGGCTTTAAGAAAAATCTCTTTGAATAGATAAAAGATAGCTAACCTCTTTCCAATTACACACACACACATTTCTAAAGTTTAGGTTATTATATTTCAAGTATAGAAGGTGGGAGGAATTTGTACATTATGATGTATTGTGAACCACTAATCTCCTTTGGATATCTTGACCAACCTAAAATCTCAATTAGACAAACCTATGTATCAAGAAAAAAGGTTGACAAAATCTTAACAAAAAGAATTCCCAATAATTTTGTTTAGGGATGGAAAAAATTTCAAAATTTCAAATCTGTCTTAAATCTATTTCCTCACACAGAAAAGTTTTTTCTCCCACCAAACTCATCTGAGACCAATGATGAATTCTTTACGTGGTCAAAAACAGCCCTTTTGAAGATGACAATATGGTGCCAAATTGCACCATTCCAAAATAAACGTCTACTTTTTGTCAGATAAAAGTAATCTTTTTTTGCCAGAACTTCTTCATTTCTATTCAAAATATAGATGAAATTGCCAAATTTGGGTGAAAAAGTGCATGGATATGACTGAAAAGCATTTTTTGGTAAAAAAAATGGATGGATGGAGATATACAATGCTTCACCAAATTTCAAGTAGTCTCCATCTTAGCACTTTCTCAAAACAAAAAAAAGGGGTGGTCGGAAATAAGCTTTAAGGTAGAACCACCTGTAACCGATCATTTAAAGTATTTCAGGCATGATCTAGTGTAGTGCAAAATAAAACAAATATTTTCAAAGGAGTAAAGATAAAAAATGATGGAGATTGCAAAAACTTTGGTAATTTTATCACATGAATTGAAATTACTATGAATTTTGGAAGGCATAAAGTGTGCTTGACCAAATGCCAACCTATGGAGTTTTCCAATTTCGATCACGCAAAAAACTACATTTTTACTCCCTCTTTTCTACTTTTTTGTACACTACTTTGGAAAACGTGCCATGAACTTTTAGTCCCAAATTTTAAAATGAGAAAAAAAACTCATTCTAGCCTTGGTTGGCTATGGGGGTCCGATTGGTCATAGGTGGTTCTACCTTAATCCAATAAAGGCCCGGTATGCCTGGGTGGAGAGAAACCCTAATCAAGCTTACGCCTTTGCGGGGCCGGTATGCCTGCCTGGGTGGAATGATTTGAGGGACTCCTGCCGTTTGCAGGGTCACGGTCGCAACTGAACGCCTCCTTCAATGCCCTCCCTCAATGCTGGGATTTGATTTCTGCAACGATGCCGAATTGTCGGACCGTGTCTTTGTCTTGGAATTCACGAAAACCTCCGTCAGCAGCGGAGCACTCACTGACACTGCGCAGTGAGGTTCCAGTTGAAAATAAGCTTAATGAGAAGGAAAACTGAAAGAAAAGGGTACAGTATCCCCGTCAGTTTAGGCTGCTTGGTGGCTGACAGGATTACAGGGAGGAGGTCCATAAACTGACCATCTAAGGGCTGGAACAGTATTTTGGGCAGGTGAAACATCTTAAAATGTTTTGCAGTGAACTTCTTTAGAAAGACAGCTTGAATAGGCATCTAACCCAAGTCGTTTCATATTTTTTGGAGCTGTGTAGAATTAGTTATGAATTTCTGAAGTCAGTATGGCATAGGGCTCCAAAACCGTCCACCCCTTCAAATGTTCACTGTTTGTACACTACTGTAAAGATCAAAAAGCATCATGTACCAGAAATATACATTTCAGAAGGTGAGTAGGTTTGGAGCCTGAGCGATTTTCGAGCCTCCTCCCTTAGTGTCCAGCGTGGTTGAAGGGTTTGTATTGTACTCTTTTGCAATGAAGTCCGTTTTATTTGTTACTAAACAGAAAACAAGAAAACTGAACTGGAAATGGCACATGAAATGAAACCAAATGAAACCATCAATGCCCGGGCGGAGATGGATTTGGGCGGATAACGGCAACTGAAAGCAGCGAATGGAAAGGGGAGCCTTCGGAGTGAAGCTCACTTGCCTTGCCGAATCAATCAATGATGCCCACCATCGAGCGAGGTGTTCGAATCAGTCATTCAGTTTATGCAAAGGAATCCCATCGTACAGAAACTTCATTCTCAGAGTGGAAAGTGGGGTTTTTCTAACTCTGGCTGGACTGCCGCCAGCACCACTGTGTAGCGTATCGAGTGATGAGCAATAAGGCTTGAAATCAATGATTATAGGAGAGGGCTCGAAAAGTGTTCGGGCATTAAGAATCGAGCCTATAAAAGGCTCTGAAACCGTCCATAATGTTCTTTGAATGGATGGGCATGTAAAAGGTAAAAAGTGGCGGTTACATCCGCTTGGTTTCACAATAATCAAGGAACTACATACAGATCTCTCATATCCCACCTTTATGTCTACAGTGCGTACTGTTTTTTGAAATGAAGATGTAAATGCGCAAATTTTCGTACTCAATTTTTTTTATTAAGGAGCACCAATGAGCAACTACACTGTGCTCACTGCTCCATTACCTTTAATTAGGAAGACTGTACAAGAAACATGAAGCCGTCACTTTCGAACGCAGTAAAAGCGATAATACAACTAATCGTATTTGATTTTTAACTTATAAATGGCCGATTTCAGAATATAGATTGCGCCATTCCTAGAAGAAAATTAGTTTATAGTATTCTATTCTGTTTGTATCTGAGCCTCTCAACTGAGGTGCACACAACATTAGCATTCCTTCTTGGAGAGGACCCATTTTTAGAATTGGTAAGGTCTCCACGCTGATCTCATATGAGAAGATCCACATTTCCTTTTTTTGCAAGGAGGGAAGTCGTTGTTGAAGGGAAGTAGCACAGCTTCTGAATTGAGGGACTTGGAATCCACTGAATTGGGAAAAATGAGTGGATGCAGCAGCTGTGAGGTAGAGAGTGAGCAGGAGAGTTGGCACAAGGCTAGAAGTTGGGGCAGCAGTCATGAAGAGTATTATGATGGATATGACGACTTAGAAGAGGTGGAGGAGAGATCAGTAGACAACAGTGAATGCGATGACAAAGACGATTGGATGAAGCAAATGGAGCATTTTGAGAAGGCAGATGCTGAGGGAAAGTCAATTTTGGACATGCCAGATCTGCCTAGACCTCCACGACAGAAGCGAAGAATTATCCGACTTGAACCCCGCCGCCTCATTCCACACGAAACTGAAGGCGCATGGTGTGGCGACGAGAAGCTACGTCTGCAAAATCTGGAGGCAGAAGCGAAGCAACAGCAAGCTAAGAAGAACAAGACGGGAAAAGCGAGAAGCGGAGGGCCCCTGCAGTCAGCAGTCCACGCAGCAGAGGGGATGAGTTCCGAAATTGGAGTCGCTGGGCCCAGCAAAGCCAGAGGGGAGGTCGCGCGGCAATGCAGCCGCCGACCAGACAGGTGCAGCGGCTGCGACCGAGGGAGATCTGTTCGGCTTCGAGGTGGACAGCCCGCCGCAGTTGCCGGAGAAGGAACAGTGCGGGCCCAGCGCTGCTAATTTCGGTACGAGTCCTCCCACAGCACCGCAAGCTTCTGTACCACCAGCGCCTATGAGAAAATACAGCAGACACAAGCTCAAAAAAAATGGGAACTGGACTAATGAGCAGCTAGAAAATGCCATAGCAGACTTTGATGATGGAATGCCAATTAGAAGTGTAGCTAGAGAGAATGGCATTCCTGCATCCAGTTTGAGGGGACACATTTATGGGACTACATTGCATAGAAGGAGGGGTAAGGAGGGTGTCCTAATAGATGAAGAAGAGAGCAAACTAGTGAACTATTTGCTTCACATGCAAGAACTAGGTTATCCCTACAGCATTGGGCAATTGAGGGAGAAGGTTGGCATCCTCACTCAAGCCAGAGTCACTCCATTTGTAGATGGAGTACCTGGGGCTGGTTGGGTCAAATGCTTCAAGAGAAGGCATCCAGAATTAGCAATCAGAAAAGCACAAGCACTAGATCAGAGAGAGCCAAGCATTTGTGTCCTAAGGCAGTGGGTTCATTCTATTAGAACTTACAAATGCTATATAACCACCAGAACTATGATGCCAGTCAAATATGGAATTGTGATGAGAGTGGAATACAAGCAAGGAAGGATGGAGGAGGATACGTCATTGCTAAGAGAGGGTCCAAAAGCGTCCACAAAGTGACACCAGATCGCAGGGAGTGGATGTCAGTGCTAAGCTGCGTCAATGCCAAAGGGGAAAGGATTCCTAACTTCTACATTTTCAAGGGCAAACTAGAAAGTAGGAATTTTGTCAACAAGACAGGTGAACCAGGCGCTGGCATGGCAATGCAGAAGAAGGCATGGATGACTAACGCCTTATTCAGAGAGTGGATGCGGCATTTCTTACTGAAAGTGTCTGAACTATATGAAATTTCTACTGAGAATCGACACCTACTGATCTTGGATGGACACAAGTCACATGTGTCTCTGGATGTTATACACATAGCTAAAACCAACGGCTTGGACTTGCTGACATTCCCTTTCCATACATCTCATGCTCTACAACCTCTAGACGTGTCATGCTTCAAGCCATTCAAAAATGCTTTCAGAGCATACAGGGATAAATGGACAGGATCTCATGTAGGGAAATCGCCCATCAAAGAGGACTTGGCACAGTGGGTGTCTCTAAGTTTGAGGAAGGCTCTCAGCTCTCAGAACATTAAGAAGGGATTCTCAACTACAGGAATTTATCCTCTGAACAGCAATGCCATGGACGGGAAAATGGGACCCAGTAAGGTATATGGGAAGGAATCAGGTTTACAATTTGATTCAGCAGAGGAAGGCTGTTCCACTAAGGTTCCAGACACATCACAGCAACAACAGTGGGAAGTGGAAGAGTTCTATGGTGATATACCAGAGCATATACCACATTGTACACAATACTATGTGCAGCTAGACAACGAGGAGGATCAGGCAGCCCATAAAGACTATAGCTCCGACAGTGGAAGCGACCAGAGTAGAACAGGGAAACGACCGCACCTGCGACAGACGGATGACGGTAGTGACAGCGGCAGTGAAGCAATAGGCCAGGACATCGATGCAGTTGCTGCAGCCTTCGACCAGTTGCTGGAGCTACCTCGCGTTCCCCTGCCAAATTAAAAAAAAAAGAACTGAACCACTGATTGACTACACGAAATCCCTGCTACTAACGGACGAGGACCATGTCACTCAACTGGAGGACCTAGCATGCCAACGAGAGGCAGCAGCTGCAGAAAGAGAGAGACAAAGGTAAGAGAAGGAGCAGCGGAAGGTACATAGGCAACAAGAGAAGCAGGAAAAGGACAAGGCCAAGGTAGCAAGGCAAGCATTGGCTGAGAGCAAGAAACGACATAGAGAAGAGTGGAGTGCTAAGAATCTTCGTGCTCAAGGCGATAGACTACATGCAGTTATAAGGTTGAATGCTCAAAGCATAGGGTACAAGGCACCATACTGTGGATATCAGCCTGACATTTGTAAATACAACCAGAAGCTTGCCATAGCACGGAGGGACGTAAGGAGCAAAGGGAAAAGTGGCAGTACCATACCTCCTTTACTTGAAGTGCCGCCACTTGTGAAGCGCGGCTACTTTTTCCCCAACCAGGTGATGTATCTATACCCTCCTCCAGGAAGCAATGCATTTGCACAGACGCAGCTGCAGCACACAAGCGCTTTCAGTGGTTCCCAAGGATACCAAGTAGCCACTACTGAAGCTCAGACACAACCTCGCACAACACTCTGAAGTCACTGATGACTTCTTGAACTGCGGTTTTCCAACAAGGCATGGATCATGTTCAGGCATATAGAAGGAGAATGTGTATTACCAGGGTTCTATTCTAAAATGCAGCTCTAGCGACACGAACGCCACCTCCAGAAGTCGGCATTACAGCATTACAAGGAAGAAGTTACCGCATACATCAGGACGAAAGTAGCAGGGAACAAGCACGTGAAAGCAGAGCTTGAGAGGCAGGAGTTACCTTACTGTGGATGCAGGTGCATCTGTCGAAGATGTGCGCCTCACAATCAGCGTCTCCGCCAGCTCCGTGGAAGCGCTCCCAGACTTCGCCAAGAATATGGGCGGGCAGGAGGGCCTTAAAGGTGATCAGCGCCAACTGATTTCAAAAACAGAAGGTTGTTCGATGGCTGCGGCGCGCGGGAGCGCAAGAGGCGCGCGACAACGGCAACTTTTCAAAAAATGGACTCCTCCGATTTCAGTCTCCCGCTACGCCATTTTTGTTAGCCGCGTCGCTCTTCACGAAACCCTAGTGGATGGAAACTGGACCTGTGACGCTCAGTTCTAGAGCCACTGACACTTCCTTCTGAACTGAGAGTGAACAGAACTTCAGCCTAGGCTAAGTGCTACGTCATTACTGTATAGTTGTCAGGACATCACTTTCAGTCAGCTGCTGTTTTTTTTACGCTTCTGGATTGGTCGCTTTTTGAATTTTGTCCACTTTTTTCTACTATGTCAGTGACCATGTTCATCTTGTTACAGAGCATATTTAGACTTCGTTTGCATGCTTTAAGGCTTCCTCAGGTCTCATTACACCCCCTGCCTATGAACCATAATAGCACCCTACTGTGTCATGACTTCAGAAAATCATAACTAATTCATACGAATCCCAAAAATTCTGAAAAAAAGGCCATCTTACAATTGCTCATTTCCCTTTCGCTCCATATTTTTTACATTGTCTTCGCACTCAGACATTTCAGTTCAGAGCATCACTTCTCCTTAGATGCTCCATTACTGAGCCTCTTACCTTATAGGTCCATCTTTTAAGGATTAACTGTGAAGCGCGCTGACGTCCATATTCTGAACAATGAACAGAGGGCTTCGAGGCCCTATTTCATCCAATTAACCTCTCATTTGTCAAATGTAATACTTGAATCTAGAAAAGACAACCTTCTTTAATGATCAAATTCATTAAATTCTGGAAAATGATATATTTGTACAAAGCTATAAGCAAAAATGTGCAGAATTTCAAAAAAAGATTGAGACACTTAAGGGTTAAGAGTGACTCTCAAGTGACCCGACAACAACTCACTCAAACAATATGGTAAAGCATTCCTCTAATATAGAAGATCTATGATACAAAATCTTTAAAGGGTAGTTATGGCATGTCGTTGTGGGTTTTCTTGAAGAATATTGTTTTCTATCCAAATTTGACTTTTTTCAGAGGATGATTTCTTCTATGGTGCACCAAAAAGAAAATGCACTAATAAAAATGGGGTCACACCATCCATAAACAACTACATAAGTAAATCTAGGCATGTTTTGGAGCAATATAAGGTGGAAGCACCTAAAACCATCAATATAGACAATTCAACATAGTTGAAGACATTTTTCTTTAAAATAGTATTTTTGTAGTATTAGGCACTAAAAATCATGAATATAGGAAAAAAATAGATTTCAAATGTTGTGTGTAACTTCTATGATTTTTCAAAGCACCAACTCCGTAGACCACTAAAACTATATTGTAGGTGCATTCAAATCTAAAATTTACATAAATCAATTTTTAGCAAATCAAAGTTAAGTATATATACTTCAATGTGTGAGCAAATCAAAATCAAGCATTTGGAGGACATGTTAACTAAAGTCTAGGGACACAATTAGGTGAATCTAAGGTACAAGAATGAAAATAGGTGCACTAATGGGTGTTTCTACCTTAGAGCAATAGAAATCTCAGCGATTGCAATTTTTTTTGTAATTTTAGGTTGGACGAGCCTATTACTACCTTGATTCAAAATCTGAATATCTTGGGGCCAATTCCAAGAGTTATATACATTTTTTAGAGGTGTGCGTTTGTATAACAAATTAACCCACGTACAATCATAATTTTCTAACCAAAAAAATAATTTTTGTTAATTTTTTAAGTAGTATGCCATAAAATTACAAAACCAAATATAGACAAAAGGACATAAACATCCTATAAAGATTCCATAACCACTCTTCTATGTAACTATTGGCACTCAAGTATTCACCAATGAAAGATCAACATATCACCTTTTTTGACATCAATGCATTGAAATTGCAAAAAATAAAATAAGGGATTTGCATGATAGGCTTAAGAGAATTGGGGTAAAAAAGAAGGTGAGAGAATGAATAAGCCAATGACAATGGACTAGTCTACCTTTTACCTTGAATTGAAATTACTATAAATTTGGAAGCTAAAAGTTGGTCTAGATCTACACCTAATGTACAAACTCTTCGAATACCGATCATTTAAGAACTCTTTCCTTTATCACTTCTTACTTTCTTACACACTACTTTGGAACATGTGTCATCACTTTAATGGTTCCAAACTTTTGTTGGAAATTTCTTTTAGCCTTGGTTGGAAATGGATGCACCCTTTAAATTGAGATGTGGGTCCCTCGTCAAGAATGGTAAAATTAGGCTTGCTTGTTTTCCACTAATTTTTCATCATTTCATACTATATAAATATTTATTGTTATTCTTACTGTACAAGGATGTAGTAATTTTTATCAATTTTTTTATTAGAGCCAAACTAATAAAATGAATCTTATCACGTGTAGATCCTACTACAATTAGAAAATGGAAATAAATTCTTCTTAAGATCCAAAATCAAAATTTTATTGTTATTCAAGCTTTGGTCTTGGAATAACTAGTCAATGCTTATTTCAATTTTGACCAAAAAGAATTTGAACATGGATATAAAAGACATTTCTTTTATAGCACTCCAAATTTATTTCTATCTTTTGCTTAGTATAAATTAGAACTTGTTATTATTAAGATAATTACACCACACTTCAACTATTTTTTAAGCGGCACATTCTAGATCTTCAATAAAATGTACTCTTAATATTCTTGAAAGTCTATTGTGGATTTTCAAAATCACTATTTCTTGCACTTTGAAGATTTGCAATTTATTCATGCACTACCTAAAAATTGCATTTTATGATAATCTAAATGTCCTTTTGACTACCAATCAGACCATATTAAAAGTTTTTCAATAAAACAATCGGTATATTTGCACTTGGTGTTGAAAGTGATGTTTTTTCAATGTGAATTTGGTCCAAAAAAAAATCTAAATTCACTTCTAAGACCCTCAATAATAACACTCTTTAATATTGAGTGAAAATATACCTAATAGCACCTATGCTAGATTAGTTAGTTGTGCAATTTCTAATGTAGTTATCTTATTGTAAGGTAGAAACATCCATTACCATCTACGTTCCCATTTTTGTACTATAGATTACACCTAATTGTATCTTTACACTTTGGTTAATGTGCCTTCCAAATGCTTAATTATAATTTACTAATGCATTTGAAGGACACTTATTTAACCCTTTAGTACCCGTGGTTGATTTAGGGAGGAGGGGAAAGGGGCAACACATATTTTGAGTGTACACTTGAAAATAGATAATTTAGGAAGAACTATGAGTGTGATAAATTTGATCAAACCCTACAAATTGAGGCTATAGGGCCTAGGCATCATGTTGTGGAAAAAAAGAGGGTAATCGGAGCTTTCATTTAGACATGAGTATTGCTCAAAGATTCAAGTGAGAAATGAATCTACTACAATGAAGCATAAGCGTATCTCTCACTAATATATGCATATCTTTGGATTTCATGAATTAGACAATGGTAGGATTACTAGGCAACATTGTTGTTTTTCAAGGCTCATGTGTTTTGAAAAAACTGCATGAATTAGAGCTTGTTTGTGCATTTCATAGGCCAACGTAGATTCATTAAAATTTGCTTAGGTGGCACGTTATTGCACGCCTTGCCAAACAATTTGATTTAGATTAAACGTTTGAAGGTGCTCGAACTCTGTCACTCTTTGTGTTTTTTACAAATTAGATGTACTTTAACCTACAACAAGCATACAATCTAGAAATTGACCAAAATTTGGTCAACCGATCACTAAAGGATTAACTATAATTCAGTGACTACAAATTTTTGCAAAGTTCAGATTTGGATACACATGTGGAACAATTTCAGTGGTCTAGAGAGCCATCCCTTTGACAAATTGTAGAAATTACATAAGGTGGGTACGCCCAAAAGCGCCTTGTTCCTAAAAGTGCCATCTACAGTGCACATACATTTCCGAAATCAGTCATGTTTACAGACTGTAGATGGCGCTTTCAGAAACTGACTTTGACTGTTAATAACTTTTGCATACAGTATCCAAATCCTACGTTCTTTGGTGCGTTGGAACGTGCTTTCACTTGCCAACAAGACTACGTAAAAATTTGAACTAATTAATAGCAGGAACTAGGCTGAGTATGAATAAGTGGCGCTTTTGGGTGTACCTACCTTACCACATCCTCCAAAATCTATTTTTTTTCTGGAGAATGTTCTTGATTTTCATTTACTAGTATTCCAAGAAATGTTATTTTAAGGCAAAGTTGCCTCCAACTACGCTGAATTGCTTGTGTTGCTAATTCTGGGTGCTTCCATCTTCCGGTATCATTGGGAGCACATCACTTAAATAACCTCTCCTTCAATTGACACAAACAAATTAGTAAAAGTGCGCGGCAGGCATGCATGGGTGGGTGGGTCACTGGGTCCTGTTTGAGAGAATCCTGTTTGTGGGTCCGGCCTTCTTGGCATTCGGTGCCTTTACTAACTTGCTGATGATGCCTGCGGCGTTGTCAGACCGTCACGTCTTGGGAATTCCGTCACTCCCGCGGGCGACTGCCTGACTGCCTGACTGCAGGACTGCCGCTCTCCCTCTCAGTCCCCAGCCATTTTGAAATGATGGAAGGAAAAAGGAAAGGAAACTTATTAATAATTACTTGATAATAAGTTATCGCTCCTGCTCCGAGAACTCACTCACTCACTGCCGGGACTGACTGAGGATTTGGTTGGATAACGGCCGCCGAATCCCAAACCCTTCTACTGGAGGCTTCCGAGAGAAGCTAAGCTTGTGCCGAATGACGCCCGCCGATCAAAGGAGGGGGTCCAAGACTCCAAGTCATGAATGCATTTGTACCACCGGGAAGAGTAAGTTAGTTGGCAGAGTTGCCTGATTTGGGGGCGATCTTTCTGTGGAAGTCTTGACTTGGAAATCCTCCATTCTGTCCAAATGTAAGTAGCTCCCTTCAAATCGGGGGATGATTTCTTCCGATGTGCACTGGGAAAAAAATTGAACCAAGGTAGGAGGTCCTTATTAAAACCCTTAACTGCCGGGGGAGGAGGCTTTTGGATGACTTCAGAGGGAGAAGGTCGGTCTCAACAATGTTTTTTTCATCCATTTTGCTTTTAATGACCTCTTACATTGAGTTAGGAAGAGTATCCAATTGAGCTTGTAGTCTAACAAATGTTTGTTTCCATGTAGTTGAGAAGAAATCATTAGAAACGGATGGCAAAATTTGCCATTCGGGTGTATTTTCAGAAATTGAGTAAATCTGAAATTTCTTCTTGAAAAAGACATTTTTTGAATTTGAGCCCAACTAATGAAATGGAGGTCCTCTAGTCTAGTTTCTTCTCCAATTGGAATTTTGGAAAAATTTGTAAAATTGAATATTTTATTGCACTTTGAACTTTGGCTACATTTTTATGTCCATTGCATTCTAATTTTAGAAGTGCACAAAAATTTAGTTTCCACCATGCTGTTTGTCACTATAATTTTCACACATTGTGAAATTTTCAATTTTTTTGAGATAATTCTCTATTTGATATGGTTTTTTCTTCAGGTTTTCTTCAATTTTTTTTTTTATAAAAAACAATTTTATTCAAAAATATATAGATTTTTTGTGAAGTACAGAAGACATGTAGCCTCATCTCTGGAAAAAAAAAATTTAATTTCATACACATTTAGTTACCAATTAGCAGCAAAATGAGTCACAAACAATATTGCCCAAAACCTCTGGTCATAGGCCCGACGTTTCAGGGTTAAATGGAGCAATTTCTAAATATGTTCCATGTACAAGAATGAGTGACATGTTCTTTGAAATATCTAATACTATCATTGATGAGGTAGATAGGCTCAAACTCTCCATTTAAGGATCTCCTAACTTACTATACACAAAATATTACGAAATATGAAATCAGTTTATCCCAAACTAGTTTCTCAATATTTGATATTGTATTAGTTATTGTACAAGAAACCATTACTTTTAAGTTAGGTGTGAGTTAGGTATGTTGCAATTGGAAGTGATGAACCTTCATATGTGTGTGAATGGAAATATTTTTTGAAATAGTTATTGATTCTTTGGATGGCTTGTAAAGTGACTTCTTAAATGTAAAGCAACTTAATTGTCATGGCAACCTAAATTTCAACATTTTGTGCATACTAAATAGTTAAGTTTGGTTAATCTTCATTCATTTTTGCAGACATTGAAGTTGAATGACAATTACACTATTTGAAATGGTAGTGCAAAAGTTTCATTCTAAGAGGCATTAATCTTTGTTGGCCCTATCACCAAAAGTAAAAATCGATAAATTCTTCAAACTTCAAATGTTATAGTCTTCTGATCCATGCTTTTAAAGTTTCTAAATTTATTTCTGTGCATATCCATAGTAGTCTAGTTCAAATTTGTAAGGTTGATTTTAGGGAAAAAAATCATTTTTTTTGCATTGCCCAAAATAGGAGTAGTATTTACATTTTCTATCCAAGATATGCCTTTGGGCTTTAGGAATTAATCAATGGAGCATTTAATCAATTGTTACTTTTGGATCCCTAACAATATTAGGTGTCTCCTTTATGGCCTCCAATTCATTGAACCCTGATCTATATGAAACCTCTTGTAATGAAATATTGAAAAAATCCTTCTTGTAAATCACACATTTAAGAGAATGTTTTGTTAGCAAAGTGCAAATTTTATTATCCATTCAAATTTTGGATGAAATTTTATGTAATATTATAGAAAGTCTTTATTTCAAGGAAGATAATTTTTTCAAGAATTTTTTTGAGCACTTGGGACTAGGAATAATTATCTTAAAAAAATTGTTTGATTTCTTATCTACTATACCTCATGCCTAAAGTATCCATACCTTACTTGCATTAAATATAGTGAATCAAGTTCTATGATATTTTAGATTGTTTTTTAGTAGAACCATCCAGAGTTGATCACTTTCTTATTTTCAATTTTGGGACATGTGGCATGACCTTAGTAGTCGCATTGATCTTGAACTTCTAAACATATCAATTCTTCCTTGAATTTTTGTACATTTTTACTTAAAGCTTCAAACAAAAATATTATCATCTAGAATTTCATGAATTTAATCTTAAGGAAGGTTGTCATTCATCCAATGTCTTTAGTGTACCATTTATATTAGAAGTACCTATTGAAGATTTCCCCCTTTAGTGGTTTTATAGTCTAACCTATTGTGAACAACAATTAAATGCATAGTTCATTGAAAAAATTGTCTATTTGCACCTTCTTTTCCATTCATCTCTTTTCCGTCTTGGCTTAGGGAAAAGCGCCAAAGCTATTTGTAAAAGATGAGTTTGTAAGACTAGAATGGATTCAAATCAAAAATCCACATCTATACTTTAAGTTAGATAGTTTGTTTATTTTATTTGTTTATTACAGTGAGACCTTGAAGCCCTTATATCCCTCAATTGTATTTTTGGTATTGTTAAAAATTTCTCTATGAGGAGGGATGCATGGGCTTTATTTCATGGTATTTGTTCCTACATTCAAAATAACAAATTTTTCAATATTAGGAAGAATCTTAAAGAATTTCAAAGAATAAATAGAATCTCTAACATATATTTGAGTTCTTACTTTAATGTCAATTTCCATCCTATATAATTTACTTTCAAAACAAAGTGACAAATAATATGTAATTGAGACTTAAAGTTATTCTTTGAGGATTGTGAAAAATCAATATAAAAGTTCATTAATTAAATTTTCACACTTAGTTATTTTGAAAAAATGAAACAAAAAGACAAATCCTTCAAAATTGATACGATTCCTTAAGAATTGCACCAAAAATTACTAGGATAAGTTCTTATTTGATTCAACACCTTTTTATTTTTAAATATATGTGACAAAAGATATATAAATGCAATGATTTTAGAAGATTCTATAAAATAAATGGAAAAGATCTTAAAATCTCTACCTATTATTCTTTTGAATACAAAATCAATATTACAAATCATTGAGATTAAAACTGGTGAGGTCTCACTTTAATCTTGAATACAAAATCAATATTACAACTCATTGAGATTAAAACTGCACTTTGAGAATTGTCAAGAATAAGTAGGAAAGCTTGTTATTAAATTTCACTTTTTCACTTTTTTTCTTCATATAATCAGAATGAGAAACACTTCATAATTATAAAGATTGTAGAATAATTGCAAAAAATAAATAGGATAGCTCTTATTAAATCTCCATCCCTTTATTTTTCAGTTTTAATTCAACATTATAAATAATTTATGATGAGGGCTCTATGAAAATTGAGAAAATTGAAAAGGAAAGTTTATACTTACATTTTTATTGTATAGTTTTTTTTCAGTAAAATTAGAATGACAAATAAATCATGATTAAAAGGAGTCTTGGAGAATTGCAAAAATTAAATAAAGGAGTTTGTGTACTTCCATCTCTACCCTTTATTTTTTGTTTGCAAAATGAAAGATTACAAAAATTTATCATTTAAATAAATCTACAAGAAATGAAAAAACTAAATAGTAAAATTTTTACTTCAATCTTCACCTATTATTTTCATTTTTAGGTCAATGAAACAAATAGTTCAAAAGTATGAGAACTCTTTGAGAATTGCAATTACCTAATACAAAAGTTCTTCGTTAAATCTTGACCTTTTATTATTATTTATAGAATGAAAATAAAAAATAAAAAATAATTCATAAATTGAATGATTCTTTGAGAATTTTAAACTAAATTGGTGAGGTCTCACTTTAATCTTCACTTTTTATCTTTATTCATCAATGTGGCAATTAATACATTAATAAGATGACTCCGTGAGAATTGTGAAATAAATTTGAATTTTTTTAATTCAAATCTCTACCCTTTATTTTTTTACCTTTGAATTCAAGATGAAAAAAGATTTGATTAGTAGGACAAGGTGAGAATCACAAAAACTAAAAAGATAAATAAAAAAATATATGTAAATCAATAGTGAAAGATATTGAATTTTGAAGTTTTTATGAACTAAAAAACTAGAAAATGATTTTTACTTTGATTTTGACTGTTGCAATGGTATAAGGCACACTATAGAAGAGGTACCCATTCCTAATGGGCACCCTATCGGCAATCAATAGGATACCATAATTCCAAACAGGGTTTGAACAAATAAGTGAGCAAGAAAATAGGAATCAGTGAGTGGAAAAATAGTTCTTGAATGATTAGAATTGGATGAATCTAGGTGTTGGTCAATGGCCAAGGTCAATTTTCGCCTTTCAAAATTCATAGTAATTTGAATTTAAGAGATAAAATTATGAACTTTTTTTCAATCCCCATCATTTTTGTCAATGCACCTCTGAAAATATTTGCTATGCCTTGCACTACCCTAGATCATGTCCAAATGTGCTTCTTTTTATCGATTATGGACCCCTCTACCACAATTTATATTAAATTTAAAATATTCATTTTTGAAAAAGAAATTCTATTTTCTTTGCACTCTTCCTTGCCCTTACATAACATTCAGTAGCCCATAGAAGGACTGCCTTTCCCATAAGAGGATTTCTGGGCCCCCAAGAGACCGTTTCAGGGGTGTTCCCCGAAATTGTTCCCACTGCTGCAGACCAGCACCCTGCTGGTCTGAATTTTTGAATTTTGAAAAAAAAAAATTAAAATTTTTTTTTTCAAAAAACTTCAGAATGTATTAAAGAGAGAAAAAATGATTTAAAAAAATATTTTTTTTTTCAAAAAAATATTTTAAAAATATTTAATATTTAATTACAATTAATAAAAAAATATTTTTTTCTGACGTGGCAGTCGCTCGACCACATCAGCATCGTGTTCCCAGCATTCCCAGCGTCTGGGAACTCGCAGTCTCTTACTGCAGCTGAAAATCCTCTTATGCTTTGTGAAGTCTCCATCACCTAATTTCATCTGACATGTCTTGAAGTTTGCAACTTTAGTTATTGAATGGTGTGGAATATTCCACACCATTTCATTTGCTAGATGGTATGGTGTGGGGGATATTCCACACCATTTCATCTGCTGGGAGGTAATGTGACATGCTGCTAAGGTGGGTACACCTAAAAGTGCCACTTTTTGGTACTGTGCCTAGTAACTATTATTGGTCTTATCAAATTTTCATATAGTCTTCTTGGCAAGTGAAAGAATGCACCAAAAAACGCAGCATATATGGATACAATATACAAAAGTTATTAAGGTTCAAAGTCTATTTCTAAAAGCGCTTAAGCCAAATAGGTACATAATGGAATTCAGAAATGTACAGCTACTATAGATGGCACTTTTAGGTGAGGTGCAATTTTAGGTGTACCCACCTTACTGAATGTTATGCTTCACAAATTTCCCATATCCTACAAGCTGAATGCTTAATAAGTTATCACAAATATATGGGTACATCCGGTCAGTGAAATTATTGTCAACTCACGAAAATGAAAAAGAAACACTGACTGGTCGGTAATTGTGTTCAGCATGTTACTAATTGCACGCGTGCGTTCTGGAATTCAAATTCATTCACAAGGGGGAAGCAGAATCTGGTCTGTCGGCACGACAGTGGATGAATGTTTTCCATCTCCGACTTTCATCCGTCTCTGTCTTCGTGGTCGCTGACTCGCTGCTGTCCGAAGAGAGTGTGAAGGTACTCGCCAGAGAAAGCTCTGCAGGGTTTCGGATTTGATGCCGCGTCCTACAAAATGACGCAATTCTTTCAATTCTTTCGAAAATTATCAATGTGATGTGCTCATGTAGTTTTTGAGAATCGGTTTCCACTATGGAGAAGTTCCTTGACATGTTAGGGGTACGTCGAGATGAGAGGGAAGAAGAGGATTGTAGCTCTTCGTCGGACTCGGAATCTTCATGGCATTCAGCCGAGCCGGGCGTGGATGAGCTCGATCTTGAAAATTTTCATGGCCCATCCATAGAGAGTGATAGTGAGATTGAGTTTTCGAAAACATTTGCTGCGCAGCGAGTGGACCTCTCGGACCGCTACTACGGGCCGAACGAAAGTGACGACAGTGCCGCGTCCACGAGTTCTTGGCACCCACGAAAAAATTTGAGAGCGAAACGATTTTCACGTAGGCGGAAGAGCTACTCTGTTCCTGGAATCCAAGAGGAGTGTTCGGGAGAGGTTGTTTCTCGATCTCGCCAGAAAATGCTGGATAATGAGGTTCTTGTTCCGCCTGAAGAAGATCGCTTGCAGAGATCGGGTTAGGGTTTCCATCCCTGCTTGGTGAAATTGTCAATTTGGAGTTGTCAATTCCATGGCTGAGTTTTTCGGTAGGATTATTTTATCGTTTCAAGACAGGAATTTTAATAATTGATTTGGTTTTACTCTCCCGTTTTTCTGAAAACTAGAGGTTCATTTGCTCGCATTTTTTGGTTGCGCTCTCTGAGTTGTGAGCCGTGACCATTTTTCTCTTGGCTTTCATTTCCCTTGCGTTCGTGACCATCAGAGTAAATTTTTTCTTCGTAGAAATGAGCTCGAGAGGTGGTAGGAGTTCTGTCTTGTCGACATTGTTTGATCACATTGTGATTTTGTAATGGCAATTCCTCGGTCGAGTTCCTCGATTCGAATCCTTGACATTGAAACACGGTAAGGTCGATCGTTTGAAGATTAGAATTACCATGCTTGGCTCTACTTTCATGTTTTTATGAAGACCAGCTAGAGGATCAATTACACTAAAACTATATGGGTACACTCTTTTGACTTCTGCTACTTTTCCTGGCTTTTCTTTTCTCTTGCTTGGTTCCTGACTATGGGAGTAAAGTTCTTTTTCGTAGAATTTCCCTAGTACTTGAAATTGTTGCAGATGCTTATGTGCTCATAGAGAGAGGTGTTAATGCAACTCATGTGCTTGGAATTGTGATCGCAGAGACGCCAGGAAGACTTCGTGGTGGGTATGAATCTTCCTCCACGGGTGTAGTGGATCTAAAAACGATGCAGATCCAGAAGCTTCACAGTCTGGATCAACTTGACGAAGACTGGGGCTTTTTGCTGCCTGAAAAGCTGGAGAAAAAATTCTCATGGCCTTGGAAGACATTGACAGAGCAGCAGGTTGCACTGGGGAAGCTGGAGTTCAGGAAGTTCATTGTGGTGCTCAGTTGCTGTCAAGAGTACGTGTTGGAGACGATTTCCTATAAGTTTTGTAGTTCCTTTGCGGCCTCTATTGTTGGATTGATCCTCTTGTTAACTGCCAATGATCTTGCCCCTGTTTTTTTGGTTGTATATATTGTGCAGATGGCAATCACAACCGGAGAGTGTGCTTACCATGGATCAGATATGCACTCTCAATCAAATACCTCTGGAAGAGATCGAAAGTTTCTTGAATCATGAAATCGCTATAAGCAGGGGTGTTCAAAATGATCGAGTTCCACACATCAAGGTATACTTCCTAGCTCTCCAAGATGATGCCTCCCTGCATTGAGACCAAGTTGGATTAAATGTGGATTTCTTGATTGCTTTCCGCTTATTCCTGAACCCAAGTAAATGTTATGGTGTGTTCAGAAGTCGTGGTTGAAGGACCAGAGGGTTTCATACGAGTGCCACCTTGATAAATCTGGTTCTTATATTATTAAGGTGCCATTCTCCTGGTTCCTATTTTTGCCATTGTCCTTTGATAATATCAACTTTTACTTTCTACTATCAATTAAGGTTGCCATCTCAGTTGTGTTTTGAAAATTTCGCATTGAATCGACAGATTGTGCAGCCTAAATGTGCAAGCACATTGCTACACCGGGGGTTTGGAGAAGACAGAATTATGCCTGTCTTTGTTAATGAGATGCCGGATGATGCTTCGATGATTGCTCAAAACGGCATAATTGTTGGTCTTCGGCGTTATCGTTTATGGAGTAAGAACTGGAACTTCAACTTTTGTCGATGAGTTTCCATTGTGATCTCTCTAGTGTTGGAGGTGTAGAAGGATTCATTATTTTTTCATTCTGTAGACTAGTGTCGCTGTAATAATGAGGACCAAACAATGAGATTTTGTTACCTCGTGTTATTTTAATACACCTCTCTCTGTGGAGCAGCTTATAAAAACTCCGGAAAGGAAGACTTTCAAAAGAGGAATGAGTCCAAAGGTGTGCTTGATTTCATTTCTATGTTCCGGACTCTGTTGATGCTTAGACTTGTACTATTATCTCAAGGATTTTTATGAGTCAATTTGAACTTTTTGAGTTAGAAATTTAAAGGTTTAGTCTAATTGTGTGAGCCATCGTGACATTTGCCAGATATGGATTACCAGAGAGCAATAAGGTGCTTCTTCATTTGCACTGAATCACTGGCAGATGTGGACCTTGACGATCGCTATTTCAAGTACTTTGTGCATATACATGCAGCCAGATGCCATATTATGCACATCGACACCGCAACGTCCATTTTCAAATATGCCGCTAGGTAAGTTGACTCGATACCGACACTCGTACTGATCTTCAATCTTGTCGATTGAACAATTACTTTGTGTCCACCGATACTTTTTGTGGCAGGTCCAGTAGTTATAGACCTTAGTAATTTGAAAGAGCTACTCTTTTTCCGACAGATTGCAGTTAGCCTTGTCAAAGTCCACGACAGCAGACATCGATTTAGGAACGATGGACGAGATCAAAGAGATTGATGACATATATTGCAAGGTGTGTAAATCTTGAGGCTTGCTATACAATTATATTTCAACCTTTTGTCTTGTTCTTTCAATTTATAAGGCCTTACAAGTGTTAGGTTTGACACTCTTAAAGGTTCTATATCTTTAGAGAAGTTTCAGGTTTCTTTAGGTAGTTTGCATGGGTGCCCTGAGGCATCTAGTTTGTCTTTTGTTTTTGTTCTGTTTACACGGTGAAGGCAAGTGTGCTGGTTTGCAAGTGCAGACTTTGGACGATTCAGGGAAGCAAATGTCGCACACAGATGGAACAGGGGAAATTTCACCTGAAGTGGCACAGATGTTACCCGCTTCTGTGTTCAAAGGAACATAGACAATAAAGAGGTGCATTTCTTGATGACTTTAGATGTATGTTTATTATATGAGCTTGTTTTCAAAATGGTAGACTAGTGGACGAGGTATTGATAATCAAGGTTGTGGTTATCGAAAATCATTAGAAAGTTTGAACTTATTAAGCCGGCAGTTACTTGAAATCCATTTTTGATAACCGTGACAAAGTGCTAATGATGATACGGATTATTCTTATGGCAATTGATGTTTCTTGTTCCTTAGGGCTACCCCACATTGGTGCAGATTCGCATGTTCTGGGAAGGCATGGCAATAAAGGGCACCTTCATAGTGAATCACAAGGTGATTAATGGATTGATTCGTTAGCATATTTATTTGTATCTCTAGGCTTGTTACAGGATTTACTTGAGTGCCATGATTTATGTATTTTGCAGTATTGCATTTCTTTTTCTTCATTTTCATACTGAAATGAAAAGGAAATGCTTTTTCCTTTCATGGTTTTGGCTGCAATCCTCTACGACTTCAAAGAAAATGAGTCTTGGTTTGGGTTTACCTTTGAATATTCTGTGTTGTTGGTGTTGATGATTTTATGGTTGCAGTTGGATAAAAAGCGGGTACATTATCGACGTTCTATGGTCAAGGTGGATCGCAGCAAAGTTTTGAAAGACTTCTGGTCGATCAACACTTTTGAGGTGTTAAATACTTGGTAAGTTCTTTGAACCCTACAAGACCAAAATTGAGCGTTATATGTAATTCAGCAATTTTGATTAAGTCATATGGGAATTTTCTTTTGCTAAATTTAGGGAAGTTTTTGAACTAATTGTACAAGGTTCATCATTGCTTTTAAATTGTTTTTTTAAAATGAATAATGAAAAGAGTTGTTGAATTTACTAGCATGAATCTTTGGTATTTTAGAGGCTGTTGTATTGTCTTAGCTTCAATTTTATTGAGTTGAATCTGTCATCAATTGACTTCTTTTGTGTGATTTTGTTTTTTTGTCAGTCGAGAACCAAATGAAGCCAAATTATCTCAAGATTTGATCGTTCTTTTGTCACTAGGTAGAGTGCCGCCTACTTATTTTCTAAATCTTTTGAAGACAACTTTGGACAACATTCAAAGTTTATTCACAAATCGAAATGTTGCAATCAAAGGTACAATCTTCATTCTATTTCAAATATGTTTTAAACTTTATGTGCTCAACTTATGTTTAGGTTCATGTTATGCATTTTAGTTTTAGAACAATTTTACAACCTTTTGCTTTAGTAACTGCCTAGTATATTGTAGTAGCATTAGATGTCTTTCTAATTGTATCTAACTAAGCTTCATTTGTTCTTGCAGAAGTGAGAGGTAGTGTTGCAGATTACGGCGTCCGTGATCAGACCTTGAGAATGCTTATTGCAGGCATTCCGTTGACACATGTTCACATGCAATATAACCTTCGGAGGATTACGCTAAACAAGTTAAAAAGCCTTCGTCGAGGTTGTGTTCCTCTACCTCAAAGTCGCTATTTGATGGGAACTTGTGATCCAACAAATGAGAAGGTCCTCAAGAGGAATCAAGTTGCCATTGCCATGTATGTTGCTCACCTTAATAGTGAATTTTGTTTGTTTGCTTTTCAGTCAAATTAAATGATTGCAAAATTTTTAGTGATTGTTTTTATTACTTGTACCCTTATTATCTATAACTTGACTAATTTCAAATGTAGGGGGGATGGAAGAATTTGTGGTAAAGTCCTAGTTTACAAGAACCCAGGGAAGCACTGGGGTGACGTTCATGTTTTTGATGCTGTGTGGGATGATCGGCTAAATCCCTATGTTGGGCCTAGCAAGTACACAATTTTTTTCTCTGTTATTGGCGATCGACCCATTGTTGATGAAATCGCCAATAGCGACTTGGATGGTGACTTGTATTGGGTTTGTGACAATGCAGAGGTATTGAAAACATTTGCATATATTTATGCTAGCTATAATGTATAATGTTTGAACAATTGATTGCATTTGTCTACTTGTATAATTTTTTGAATGATTGATTGCATTCTGCCCTAATTGAGCTTTAAATTTCTTTGCAGCTGATATCTTTATTCACGCCCAACCTTCCATGGGAGAGACCAACTTGTACAAGAAGAAGCCTAGCAGTCAAATCTCCCTCCCAAATGTCTCCTAACGAACTTGAGATTGCTCTTTTTGATACGTTCTTGAAGGCTCGTTTTGCAAACGGGTATGGATTTAAACCTCATTCAAACAGTACAATTAAGTTCAAGATCATTTCCTATTTTTGCTCTCAAGTTTGATCTGATGTGATGATTTAACTGTTTTATGTTACATGTTTGTGTCAGGAATTTTCCACCATCTATGCCTTTGGCTGCTACCTATTGGCTGGCTCACATGGACCAGTATCTCATTATGAGAGATGCTGTGCACCCTTCGACTGAGTTGGGTGTTGTGAAAAAGAAGATTGATGAATTGATCAACATCTTCTACAGGGCCTTGGATGCTGAGAAATCAGGCGAAGTGGTATAATTCCATCATTTGCCTTTTGTAGTATTGAAATAGTCTTTTTTTTTAATTTTATACATGTACTGATTGTACTAGTGCACAGGTTAATTTATCTTGGAGGTTGAGGCCTGAGATGTGGCCCCACTACATGAAGAAACCAACTGCCAAGAATCGAAAATATTACCAATCAACAAGCATAGTTGGCCAATTACACGACTTGGCTTCCGTGGATGCCAAAGATTTCGGTCACGCAGTCGAAGGTTTTCTTTCTTACACCTTGATGAAAGACATCAATATATTTGTTAATTGATGTATTTTGATTTTTTTTTGACATTTCTCCTAGTAACAAATTGATGTTATAATGCTTACCCTTTGAGCATATATTTTTGAGATGCTTGCTTGAACTTTCAGAAATATATTGCGCAGACTCTTAATACTTGTCATACTACAATCACGTTACATTTTTAATCCATCTGAATAACAATCAAACTTTGTAGATATTCAATACATACACTATCTTCTTGCTCAAACATGCATACGGTATTTGAATGGTTAAATGATCTTTTGCACGATACAAATCTCGTTCTTTCCTCAGTCATGTTATTGTTGTTATTTGTATGCTTATTACGAGTCCATTTGTACCAGTAATAGTTGTTATTGATTGCAGATACGATGGAATACGACCCCAAATTTCAGTTTGAGGGTTTTGAAAACTACATTCCCAAGTGGAAGGTGTTGTTCCTACAGTACAATGAAGATATGAAACTGTTGAATACTAACCAACAGATCAACGATGAGGAGAGTGACAAAGACAGAAGACACCGTGTAATAACAAAATATCAAGAGGTGCTAATCTTTTTCCTTGAGTTTTTGTTTTGATCAACTTGCTTTTACATCCTTTCAAGAAAAGTGAGTTACTTTAAGAACATGCTTTTCACACCTTCAGAATTGATTAAGTTTCTCTCTTCCACAGATTTTGAGAGGAGAAGGGAAACCACTCCACCAAATTTGGGAGGAAGCATCCGCTTTGTATCATGTCAACTTCGAACATGCCCGTAGATACTTGGGCTCAAAGTATACTCCATCCATGTTTGGTGCATTTGCAATTGCAGGAGCGTATCTTTGCGAGATTTATGCCAGAAACGAAGGGGTCGATCCGTACGTATACGCTGCATCTGTGAGACTAGACATGTTACGAACATGACACTGGAATCTGAAAAACGACATTTATTAAATGCAATTTATTTATGCACAACTCCTTTCTACTGTTGGCTTTATGGCTTCCCACTGGCCACTTCAATTCTTGGTCAAATGTTCTTGCCAGCAGATCGATTGCTTAGAACTACAATCCAGGCCAAAGTGTGTTCGCAGGATAGAAAGGATCATGTTTGCAGTGAGTGGAATCCTGAGAGAATTATGTTGGAGGGCAATATGAAATACTGTAGCCTGGAGATTCGCTCCTGATGATCACAGAGTGAAACTTTGCACCTGGATCGATGCCGTCCACAGGTCAATCCGAATGTTAATGAGATATTAGGAAGCTATTGAGTTTCAGGGGTGACCACGAGAGGGGGCCTGAAAGAGAAGCAGTTGCAGGAACTGGGGAAGCTGGAGGCTTTCGACAGGGCCTGGGATCGCAGACACCCAATTGAGACGAAGGAGCGCTTCGAGTGGCCGCGGCAGAGCTTGACCCTGGAGCAAGTTTTGTTGGGGAGGCTGGATTTTCGCAAGTTCATCGTTCTGCTCGGCGCATTGAGCAAGTAAGTTACTGCAACTTGTTGCCGACACATCAATTAGCACCGACATTGTCAATAATTTCGTCTGGCTGATATTAATTTCGTCGTTATGTTCAGAGCTTTGAGTCAATAAGCTAATGCACATCACCGGGCCCTTCAGCACCTGCATTGTTACTGACACATTAGTGCCGACAGCATTCTTGATTTCTCCGATTTTAGAATTGTTGCGTCGTTCTGCTGAGTTTGTTTAGGCATCTCTCTTACCGATTACTGCAATTGCCTTGTTACAAACACACTAGTACCGACAACGCCCTTAATTTCTTTCAGTTTAGACTAGTATCGTCGTTGCATTGAATCTAAAATTCATTTCACTTCAATTACCTCCAACTTATTGCCGACACATTAATACTGACAGCATCAAAGATTTCTTCCGGTTTATGATTATTTCATGGTTTTCAATTGGCTGAGGCCTGTGCCCTGTGGAAAGTGTGTTATACAGAACTGGACTGGATCACGAAAATTCATTGTCCTTGGGACAGAATAATGCTCTCGATGCTATGCCCCTAGAGGCAATTCCTGGCTACATTGCCAGTGAAGTTGCACTGAGGCACAAGATTCCAGTGGCGTTTTTCTCGGAGGTCAAGGACATAGAGGTGAAATACGTAAAGCTAATTTCTTTTTTCTTCCTGGTTTCATTTATACTGCAGAGGATCTGGAGGAGGATATCTGCCACACTCAGAGCTTCAACAGGAGTTTTGTTTTGATAGAGGAAATGGTTGGAAACGGACGGACCGGTGTCATTCCAATGCCACGTTTACGGAATCGATGTCTGCAAGTGTAAGGTACTCCAATTTTAACCTTCTAGCTATCACTCCTCTGTCGACTTATTTTGGGATCCAATATGAGGTGTTGCGCTGCTTGTCATCGAACCATAAGAGTGTAAAATGGTTTGAAATTAAGCGATTAATCACCTAATCGCTGTAAGGAAGATGATTAGTGCAGTAAATATATTGCTCAAATTAAATTGGCCCAAACCAGATCAACTTAAGAGAGGTAGTCATCAGCAACTGAATTAGATCTGGACACTTTTAATGTACTGTACAATTAGCTCAAAGTAAAATTTTCCTTCCTGCTTAGTATGCTCTTTCTGCTACAACTGAATGGCTGTTTTGGAAATGCCAATGGCACCAGATTGTGCAGTAATGGCCTGCAAGCACGGTGCTGCACCGGGCGTTTGGAGGAGACTGTGATACTTGTCTTTTTTAGATGATGGCCCGGGTCTGTCAAACGGTTTCGGAAGGGTATTTGTGTTGGCCTTCGACGGTACCGGCTTTGGAGAAGTGGTGCACTGCCTTTGGCTTCATCAACTGAATTGTCAATTTCGTTAAAATGGCTCGATTCTAGGCACACAAAACTGTGGATTCATCTGCACAAAGCTCTAAATTTAGGATTTCTATAGATTTACGTTTGGGCTAATTCCTTTGAAAAGTGTCGAAGTCGTGGAATTCTGCCAGTTAACGAAATCGATTCAGTCTGAGTCGTTTCTTAGGCAAGAATAATACTCTGTTTACTGCTCATTTGATTGCTGTTTGTCAAGGATCTGGAGTCTTCACTCCCTGCAATTGAGGATGATGTCCAATTGAGGTTGAATCAGCTATTACTTAAAAATTCTCTGACAAACATGGTTGTGTGCGTCTGCAATAACTTACGGATTTTTGGTCTCACAAAGACAAATTGTGGCTACACTGAAGTAAAAAACGGACACTTAAATATAGGATACGAAAGTAATAAGATCTCAATGTTCTAATTCCGGGTCTTAACTTAATTTCAATGTTTTAATGCGGAATGTACTCCTATGCGTATCTTTTTGTTATTTAGATTTATTGGGGCAACCTTGTGGAAGCATGCTCAGAAGTAGCTGCTCTGATCCTTCTGTTCCTCATTTATGTCAGCTTTTAAGGACACTGGAAAGGAGAAATTCAAAGGCAACGGTGTTTTAATCTATTTTTTCTTTATCCTGATCTGGGAATTTGCTTTGTTAAAGATGGTTTCGGTTTTTAGCTCTTAAGAGTTCACAAGGTAAGAGGCTCAAAAAGCGATCATTTAAGTGCTGATGTGCCTTTTTCATGTATCACCTAAGATGGAAATATTTTTAGTTTATTTTTTGGTTATAGAGAAGTAGATGAGGAATCTAACACAAGTCGTTTCATATTTTCTGAAGCATTATTGAATTAGTTATGAATTTTCAAACACAATTTGGTGTAGGTCCCTATTTGTGATCATAGGCCCTTGGAAACCCATCCATGCATAGTTTGAAAAAAACCCAAGAGAAATTAGCATTGCAACATGTATGAAGCAATAGAATTGGTTTCTAAAAGTGTCCTTTTCAAAATCTGAAATGAATGCTTGAATTAATCATTATTTCATATTTTTCAATACTTGTAAGAAGGTAGTTGAACAACAAATTCTTATGTTGAAATAAATTAGTAGACACCTAGTCACTTAGTTAGGAATGAATCTAGTGTGGCTCTTAAACCATCTAAGGTGCGTATACCTAAAATTGCACCTCACCTAAAACTGCCATCTATAGTTGCTGTACATTTCTGAATTCCTTATGTACCTATTTGGCTGGAGCGTTTTTAGAAATAGACTTTAAACCTTAATAACTTTTGCATATTATATCCAAATGCTACATTTTTTGGTGCATTGGAATGTGCTTTTACTTGCCAAAAAGACTATGTGAAAATTTGATCAGACCAGTTATAGTTACTAGGCACAATACCCAAAAGTAGCACTTTTAGGTGTACCCACCTTATTGAACAAATAAAATAAAATCTTATCAAGCTCCATTGTAATCCACAATTCATTTTCCCAAAATTCAAGTGTCTATTTTTTTAGTAGAAAATCATATTTAATGTGACAAGATATTTCACATCACGATCAAAGTGACAATGTTGTTTTTGGCAATAATTTTTATGCAAGAATCCTATAATTTTGAAAGTTTTATTAGAGATGCCTAACTTGATGTTAATCACATCCCTTATTTTTTGAAATTTTTAAAAATTAGTTTTATAATTAATTTTTAATTTAGATAATTTATCACAATTAGGAGTTTTATGGTTTTTACTACGTTAGGAGTACCCAAATTTAATGATTTAGAGCTCAAAATTTCATGGTATATTTGCATAGTAGGGAATCATGTATCCACCAAAGGAAATTTGAAAATATATTATTTTAGGCCCTCCACATGAGTACAAACAACACTTCCATTGTGCACAAATTTTTAACATTGAAGATGGTTTTTAAATAATTCTTTGGTGAAATCTAACCATCATCAACTATTCCCTAATGGCCAATTTTAGTTTCTCAAAAAAAAATTCCTATTTTTTACAAATAAAAATGTAAAAGTACCTATTTTCATGAGATTTTGCACTTTTCTAGCTCACCTACCTAGAAAATTTTCCTACATTTTTCCTTTATAGGATATCTTCTTCTTCAAGAAATATATATCAAGCATATTTTTCATATTTTTTAAAAATTATTTTTCTATTTTTAAAGTACTCCTGAAAAATCAGGAGTACTATAGCCAAAGTGTACAAAAACCTTTTGGTCCTTCTTGAACTCACCCTGTAACAATTTAAATTTTTATGTCAACAAAAATGTTCATCATAACATCAATGTTGATATAAAAACATGGGTTGTAACATTTGATGTTTAGCAAAATCTGTCAAGAAAAATTAGGTCTTGTCACATTAAACATGGGTTTCTATTAGTGTTTACAGTCCCTATTGGATGGTTGAAAATGCCCGCTTGGTTTTAGAGTTCTCTCCTATAATTATAGTATATTGCATGATTAGACTGAGATTTCAAAATGTTAATTAGAGTTCATTAGTTGTTTTTTACAGAGTATGTTGTAAGGGGAAGTTTCATCAAAAAATAGTACACTACTATCCAATGCTTATTCTAATACTTTGAGATTTTTTCCATTAGAATTTGCTTTCATAACAAACATTTTAGTAAAGTTTGAAATTGAGGATCTATATGATCTTTTTTCTAAATATGGAGTGAAATTAAGCTTTTCCTTACAGTACAATGTTATATGGTATAATGTACTTCTACTTTGAAAAATTACATTTTCTATGCATATGATTTTTATTTGATATGGATTTTTATATTTTTTTTCTCTAAAAATTCAAGACAATTTCAAATTTCTACCCTAAAATTTTATAAAATTTTATAAGCAAGTATTAAACATATTATTTCTTCTTAAAAAACTAAAACCAAACTATTTTCATTACTAAATAGTGTAGAAATGAAAGATACAAAATGAAGAACTTACAAGTTTGACTATACGATAGGTTCTATACTTCTATCCTTTAGGAATAAATGTTGGCTTGATTTATAAACAAAATCTAATCTCGGTTAGAATGTTGTGTCTTGTAAGTTTTAGGTTTCCATCTTTCTTTTAATCCACTTCACCAATTACCTCCCTTTAGCTTTTAAATTCTACATTATTGTCTTGATTTTTTGAAACCTTTCTATAGGCTTTAAAATTAACATATTATTAAGGATTATTATTTTAATTCTTATCAATGTTTGAGAGAAAAAGTTTTACCAACCTCAATTCAAAATATAATTTACTTGCCAAGAAAAAAATGAACAAAAAAATTGAACTAAAAAGATTAGAAATTTGTTTTTAATAGATTGTTGTCATTTACATTGAAAAGTTTGATTCATTCTATAGGGAGTTTTTTATTTTGTAGATAATCATAACATCTTCTTGAAAGAGAATAATGTATTGGATTTGTTTAAGTACTCAATTTTAAAATTTTATCAAAAAAGGCTTCTATATGTGTTTATATGCATGCTTAACTCCTATAGGATTAAGGGATTATTCTACAAAAAAACACTCAAAACTACCATTTAGAGTAAAAGAATTTAAAAATTGTTGTCTTTCAACATCTAACCATAGGATCTTACACCTAACTAGTATGAAAATGTGTGGGAAAAATTTCAGAAAACTTGACTTCACAATTTGTTAGATATTTGCGTTTGAAGTGAAAAAACAATTTTTTCAATACAATGTGGGACTAGATTATTTGACTTTGAACCTTCTTAACTTTAATTTTTGTACTATAGAGTTTGAGCTTTTAACCTTTATAGTGAAAAATTCTATTGAGAATCTAGGGAGAAAAAAATGAATTAAAAAAAACTTAATTTTCATTCCTAAAAAAGTTGCATTGTTAAGTAGAAGTAGATATGAGACGGGATATGAGATAGCAAGAAAATCTAAATTATTCATATTTCAAAGATGGAATTAAATGCACTAATCCCAATAGTGAGATTGTTCTAAAAAGAAAACTGAACCATATAGAATTTGTAAAAATTATAAACTTGAAAACTTGTAAAAATTGCATTAAGAAATGAATCCTATAAGCTATCTTTTCAAAAAGGTGCTTAGATTGTAGGAAGAAACAAGATTGTCTACAACTTTCACACAACTTATTCAAATGAAATGAATCAAATCTTTCTATGTAAAAAAATATGTAATCTATGAGAAAAAAATAATTTAAGAAAAAATTCAAAATTTTGAATATTTTTTTTGTTGTCTAGTATTCCTTGTTTTGAACTTATTTGGATATAACTTTTGTTCTTGAGCACCAACTAGGAAAAACATTATATTCTCACAAAGTTATTTAGTTTTTCTATCTTCAAAAGAAATTTAAAAAATCATGAAAAAAATTCAGACCATAGGTACCTACCCAAAATTCCATTTGCCCACTGAACGGACAATGGTTCTTTAGAGGTTAATCAAAATAGCCATTGGAATTAGTAGGTTTCAATTTCATTTTAGAGCTATTAAAGGTTGTTACAAGAATGCTTGTTGTTTTTGTCTCAAAATGGTTTAAATCAATTAATACTTTTTAAATGAAATGAAATATGGATCATTTATAAAGTATTCAAAGTATTATGTTTGTAAACATTGAGGCCTAGAAATTTCATCTCTAAAAGTTTTGCTAGAAAAAGAGCAATGGGAAATGCCAAAAAAATAAATACTTTGATGTTTGGTACTAGTTTTTAGAAAATAGCAATCTAGTTTAAAAAAATAAACAAAAAATTGATTATTTTTCCAAATTCTAAGAATTTTCTTTTCAACCATTTACAACTTTCAAGGGAAGAGATTGTGTTCTTTACACTTGTACAAAAGTAGTGCATTTTGAGCACATGTATAGTACAAGATGAACCTGAAAGAGATCACTCCTTGTAATTTAAGCTAGATATGCATTTGAGTTAAGAATTTATTGATGTAGGGCTATTTATCTTAATTTTTGTACTTTAGATGACTCTATTTTTACATTAAAAGAATTATGTACAAAGGACATATTTCCAGCATACCATGGTTTTTGTAAACTCATTCATATGGATTTTCAAGTAGGGCTATCTTGCATGTAAAATTTAAGTGTCTAAAGTCACAGTTTTTGATCCCTAAAGACCAATTGTTTGTTGAATAGACAATTTAAAATTCAAATAGGTTTCTACAAAGTCAATTTTTAGTTGGATGATTATAAGATTTTATCACAAAGTGTAATCCTATAATTTTTTCATTGAAAATATAGTATTTTTTCACTTTGATCCCCAAATATATAGTTATACTTCCAATAGTGCTAGTATGTGAGCATGAAAATGTGAGTATGTAAGCCTTGAGGATGTATATAAGTATATATACTATAACCATTAAAAGCACTCATAATAAAAACACCTATAATATAAATATACTATAATAATAGAAGTTAAAAAATAAATAAAAATACTTATATTGTAGGTGTATGGTCTTCTAGGCTCATAGGCTGAAACTCTTAGGCAATTAGGCTTACATAATATCATCCCTCAGTATACTTTCCCAAATATTTTTGGCAATCTAAGCAATTTGGGCATCTTTTGAGCATTTTTTGTAAAAAATTTCATCAACTTTTGAAATTTAATAAGCATTTAAGTAATAAAATACGTCATGCAATTGTCTAAAAAAGATTTAATTTACAAATCCTCAAAGAAGTCAAGCTTTGTTAGCTATATTTGGGCAACTTCAAGAAAAAATATTTTCTTCTAATTTCAAGCCAAATTATCTTGCAATTTGTAAAGTCAAAGTTCTAAATTTTTTTCCAATTATTCAAATTTTTTTTTCTAATTCTTATCATTCGGATTTCAGATAAAAAGTTTACTTGTTGCATAAGAAATCACCAAAAAATGATTAGTGTATTGCTAATGCATTTAACCTAATTGCATTGCAAGATGATTTAGAGTAAGCTAAACTCCATATTTGTATTTGAAACTTTCAAGAACAAACCTAATGTTATATATTGATGAATGGTCAAAATCACCATTTTGTATAGAGTATAAATTTTACTCTAAAAGACCTTGAAGTCTAAAGCCCTTGTTTTGTAGAAACTAATCTTTCTTTTCTCACTTCACATGTTATAATCTTTCAATCCACATAGTCAAATGGGCTGGAAAGTTTCCTAGACATTGCCCTATTTGTTTAATAAAAAGTTTTATGGTTGAAATTCAAAATAAAAATCAATTTATTTATTTTGGACAATGCATCAAAATTAGAAGTTTTAGACTTTTCCTCCGGAAGTTCTAAAACACCTTTTGCCTTTTAGAAAATAACAACAAGTTTAGCATTGAGTGCATTTAAAACATACGGCTTCAAAGATTGAAGTTAAATAAACTCTAAATTCTATCCTTGTGTTGTAGAACTTTTACTTCATTGAAACTTAATGCTAAGGTAAATTCCCTCTTTATGCAGCATGACAATTTCTATTACTTGTGGTCAATGTCTATTAGTTACATTTAATTTTTTTTTATATGTGCACTATTGGTAGTTTGGTACCATAGCAAAATTTCAATCAATATCCTTCATTTTAGATACTTTAAGTTTAATTATGTCTACTTTATCATGTAAATGAAATTATCTATCCACATCCATAATCACCACACTATAGAAAATTGCACAACCTCCATTTTTATAGGCTAACTAATTAATACAAATTCCTATGATATGATGGTTTTTTCATAACATAATTTATATCACTACAAGAAAATGCCGAATATTTGAAGTGCAGTCTGAGTATTATAGTCCTATTGATAATGATCTAAAAGGAGTGTTTTTAGTAATATTTACTAAAAATTCATGTGTTTTTAGTCAAACTTTACAAAAAATCACTCCTTTAAGGTCATTACTTAAAGAACTATACTACTAGGACTATACTTGAAATACCCCATTATCTTGTAGTATTCATATTAGAGTTTGTAGTATATTATAGATCCTATAGCAACACTACTATTATGTAAATATGAGAATGTCAACATGTTAGCCTTGAGTATATATAAGTAGACATCCTACAACTACAGAAGGTGCTTGTAAAATAGACACCTATAATATAAGTATCTCTAATATAAATGCATTGCAATCAAAGAAGGTCTCTATATTACAACCATTTATACTATAGGTGTATAGTATTTTAGGCACACAGGCTTAGACTTGTAGGCTTATTTAATAGCAATCCTGAATCTTATAATAGCTCTACTTATTATATGAAAGTTTTTTCTTTTTAATTGAATAAACCATATCTTTTAATTCATATAGTATTCTAAAAAAATAATAGTGATTAATTTGGGAGGTGGATATTCTACTATTTTTTGGAACTTCTTTCGTGAATTTGAACAATTTTTATAGAAGTCCTCACATTTCAATTTTGACCATCAAATTTGTATTCTAGATTGAAAATAGTACTAAACTTCTTCAAAAATGACAAAGTAGATATCTAATTGGGCGGTGTTTAGGAATAATAAACTAATTTTTTTTCAAATGAAAAAATCCTAAATATCTTAAAACTACTATAAGTACCTCCATTTCAAGTTTTGTATAAAACCATAATAAAACACAAAAGTTTTGAGCAAAAAAACACACGTCTAAGGCCAAAGGGACAAAAAACAGGTTAAGTGTTTCTTGCAATCACCCCTTAGTGAAATTATCTTCTTTCAATGTCATACCTACTTCTATCCAACAATATTTTAAAGAATGAAATTCAAGCATGTTTTTGGAAATTTGATTCTAAATCTACAACTTAGTCCTCAAACAAAATATTTTTTAATCAAATTGTTTAGTGCAAAAATTTGAAGCTAAGTAAAGGAGATTCAAAGTTTTATAATCTAATCACTTAAGGTTCACCTCCTTTTTTTTAATCTTCTTTAAACATAAATATCTTGCAAAATTTCTTCAAGACATTCTTTCAACTTGCTTTAAAAATTGTATAATCTAGATTTTGCCTAAAATCATACTTTTCAAATCCTAGAGTCAATTTTGAAAAAGCATCTATCTTTGACAACAAAAAGATATTTTATAGTTTATCTATTAAAACAACCTAAATATTCAAATTAATCCTTGAGATCCATGTCTTTAAAATTAAAAATTACTCACAAAATTGCCTCAAATTGACACCTTCTACTAAAAGTTGTTGAATCAAATTTAATTCGTATTTTGAAATTTTCAACTTTAGGATCTCAATCTTAGCTATACTAATTTTTCTCAATTGTGAGAAGTGGAGGTGGCATGACTAGTAGTGTTATCTAGAATTTAGTATCACCCCAAAATTTTATTATTTTGGAGATTAGTGCAATACAAGAAAATTTTAACTTGCATTATTTCAAACTAGTGTAACTTTGATAAATTAGTATCACATACACTATTAGGAAAAAGTAGTATCATATCAAGGTCATGTATAAAATTTTAGATTTTAAGACAATCTATATGAGATTAATGCTTGTATAAATGAAGCAATTTTTTTCCCAAGACTACCCATGCTCTTCACAATATTGTTTTGTTTGGCTTTCAAACCCTATAATTAAATTTTTTTTGCAAGTATGATTGAAGGGCTTTAAATTTGAATCAACTTTGTTAGAAGCATGTAATTTGAAACTGCAAAATGATGTTCAAAACTCCTACCTTAAATTGGGACTCAATTCAAAAAGAATGCATGATATTTTTTTCAATGGCAGCGTCTTTGTACAAATTAGATATTCTAGAAGTTCAATATGAGGGAATATATATAGGTTTTTCTCATCTCAAAAAAAATTTGAGGAAAAATAAATGAATTTAATACTTAGATTTGATGTCTAACTTTTTAAATCATTTACGAGAATCTTGAATGCTCTACTAGCTATATGGCAAATTTTGTTAAAATGGTGTTATTCTATATGCCATTTTTCAATCCACATGGTTTGAACTCAAAATTGACATCTAGAAAAGGTATAGATTCCAAACATTTAGGACACATGAAAATTTCAAAAATCTATGATATATTTAGATTTCAGACCATGTGGTCTGAAACATCTTGGACTACTATAGATTTTAGGCATCTACAATGCACATAGATTTCAAAAATCTATGACAATTTTAGATTTCAAACCATACAGTCTAAATTGTCAAAAATACCAAACTAATGGAATATCACCATTTTAACAAAATTTGCCATCTATATAAAGATCCAACAAAAACTTATTTGATAACAACTTCTAAAATCATTTGAATAAGTTATTTAATATGGTTTCCATTATCATATTGAATTTTTTCAGAAGGGTCTCATTGGTAGTCAAAAGCGGATTCTAGATCCTTTCAGAATGCATTCTTTGGGCACTATATGAATAAATTATGAATTTTTGAAGTGTTGAAAATAAGGTGTTTTTAAAACTAGACTATCTCTCTTGAATAGTAGAAGAATATTTTAGATTAGAATCTCTAAAAAGTAGTTTTAGAAAGGGTTTGAAATTAGGTGTTATTCTCAATGTTATTACCTTACAGCTCTATAGTATAGACTATATAGAATCCTTAAGGATGTTGTATACCCAATGGCTAGGTCGTTTTGTTGCATAAAAGGCCCAAGCTCTTTTGTATCATTGGACAAAATGTTGAAATTTGTGCAATCAAACTAGGAGGAATTCATTTTGTATAGCCTCTAAGTATAAGAATAATCCTATACTAGTGTACGGAATACTAAGTGCTTAATGGATGACTTCTACTAATATTAGAGAATGCAAAAAAGGTTTTTTCATCCAATTCAATTAATTGGTAGGTATGTGAGAGATTATTTAGGGTAAATAGTATTGCAAAGTCCCTCATTAAGATCTTATTGACTTTTAAAAAAAAAGTTTGATCCATAGATCATCCTCGTAGAGTATTTGGGTTATTTCTTGCTATTTACATAAAAGTGGGGTTTCTTTAAAATTAAATACTACTATTACAATTAATGATGCTTATCCACTGTACTTCCTACTTCAATTAGAAATTTTAAAAGAATCTTAAATTTCAGTATTTTATAGCAATATGAACTTTGGGCATATAATCTTGGCTTATTTGTGTTCTCTCTGTAGAATGACATGGTAACTTTAGCCATGATGTTATATAAGGTAAAACCACCTTTAAACAATCAATACTCCATCTCCAACCTGTAGATTTTATTTATTTCCAATAAGGCTTGAACATATTTCCAACCAAAGCTTGGAATGCGTGTTTTCTTCTTAATCAAGGTTGGGACTAATAAATTCATAACACATGTCCCAAAGCTAGTGAACAAGTAAGAAAGAAGTAATGAACAGGAATGGAATTCTTTTATGATTGCAATTGAAAAGGTCTACACATTGGCTATAGGTTTGCAACACTTGTGGCCCTTCAAAATTCATAATAATTTTAGTTCATATGATAAGATTACCAAACTTTTTGCAATCCTTGTCATTTTTATCTTTGTACTTGTGAAAATATTTGTTTTGCCTTATACTACACCAGATCATGTCTAGAATAAGGGAGAAACACCCATATCCGTCCCTGTACCTAAAGTGTCACAAAATCTGTCCATGAGCGTCCATTAAAGTGTTTGATAAGTGTTTAACTCTAATTTGTTGACGCAGTTTGAAGACACATGTATAATTTTCATTCACTGACAACTGATTTCAGCAGAGTTCAGTTTATGGTACACCTATAGGACGGTTCCAGTGGTCTAAGGAGTCAACTCTTTGAAAATTTGTAGAAATTACATACTGATTCTGAAAAATTTAATTTTTTTTGAATATTCATGATTTTCTCTCGCTAATACTAGAAAAATATCAGTTTTAGAAAAAGATGCTTCCAACCATGCTGAATTCCTTATTCGGACGGTTTTGGGTGTTTCCACTGGCGCACGTTAAATCGTGTAATCGAAACTAACATGGCGCAGGTGAAATTACCCTAGGGTGAACACTGAATTTTTTTTAATTTTTTTCAAATTCTGAATTCATATTTGGATTTGGAGACCCCAAATTAGCTAGGGAGGACCTTGACACAACCAAAAAACCCAACAAAACATAACTTCATCAACCCCTCGTAAAACCTGTTTTACTTGCCGGGGGCTGGATTTACCTGCGCCACGTCAGGTTCAATTGCACGATTTAACGTCTTGCGTTTCCACTGTACCTTAAATAATCGGTTACAGTAGATGTCATGCAATTTTATCTCTGAAAAGAAAATTCAAAATTTTTCATTCATACCTACTAGTTCACTCATTGGTCAAGGGCCCGTCCTTACAGAGTTAAATAACTGACACGTGGAAACTGGACATCAAGACAGCTTCAGTCCGACCCCTCGTGTGAATAGGGACTCGTGTTGACGAATCCCAGATAACCGGCCACATGGGCATCCACGCTCAAGCCATTTGGACCTCGCCAGACTCCTTCCCTAACAAACACGTGTCAGCTGACGTGTCTCCGTCCTTGACCTCCACCGACGTCCCAGCCACAACGAACTGAACAATGCTAGCTACTTGAATCCCGCCGGCTTCGAAGTACACAAAGTCGCTAGACGTGGTACTTCAAGCATCAATCGCGCTTTTCCGGAACTTCGACAAATCATATCCTACCCCCCTCGAAACTGCGTTGAAAATCCGCAACCCAACGGTTCCAAAATTTCACAAACTACTATAGTATTCTGAAATTTCATCAGGTATCCCGAAATTTGAGTAAGTTACACTGATACTCCAGGAACTATTTCGAAATTTCAATCAAATACGCTGCAATTTCACGAACTATTTCGAAATTCCAACCAATAACACTGAGCTTTGGAACAGTGCGCTGTACTGTATTGTATATCCCATCTCTGCACCAAAGTGGTCGGTTGCCAAGTGGGGTATGTCAGGGAAGGAAGGTGCGAGGTGGCGAGTGATGACTTGAGCTCCGTATATATTGATGGGCAGCTACTCGAGTTTCAATGATCATTCGACAATTGCAAATTGAAAGTGTGTTCGAGAGAATTGATCAGAAGTTTGCCGTGGAAATTCCTTGCTGTGGAGATTGTTTGGTTGAGGGTTACGAAGATTGTTAGTCAGAGCGTGTTCTTTGTGTTTTGCGATGGCGGGGTTGATGGACAAGGCGAAGGAAGTTGTGGCGGACAGGATCGCGAAAATGGAGAAGCCGACTGCCGACTTGACCGACGTGGATGTCAAGGACGTGTCGCGCGATTCCGTGGGTCTCATGAGCGATGTGCTGATCCACAACCCGTATGACCATGACTTGCCCATTCTAGAGATCACTTACCGTCTTCGCTGCGGCGACAGGTACTTCAATTGTCTCTCATCTAATTAGGGTTTTGAATCTGACTGCTACGGGTTCTTTTTGCTTGTTGTAAGAAACCCGTTGTCGGTGGTGAGCGGAGACTGTTATCATTTAGGAGTTGCAAGCGAAATGGAAGTTGCACACCTTGTCACCCGCCTTGTTGGTGGTGTGATGGTTTACCGTGTTTGTTCAGGTGTCGCGGGTTTGGTTTTTAGAGGTGCTGGTGTGGTGTCATTTGGCTTAAGGAACGTTGTGACGGTTTAATTCTTGCATGTTTCATAACAAACCTCTGTGAAGGATTTACCATTTGTGAGGATCATGTGCAGTGAAATTTGAGTGCCCTTTAAGAGTTTTAGTTGTTTAGTCTCGTGGTGTGGTGTCAATTTGTTTTACGAAACGTATGCTATCTTGCTGTTCTTTACAAACTTTTTGCAGAGCCTAACATCTGTGAGAATGTAATCAGCTGCACACCATGGGTTTTTTGTGATGTCTATTGATGTTTTCTCTCAAGTTGAAATTAAAGTGTTTATTGTTGTTTTTAATTATATTTTGTGTTGTGGTCTGTAGGGAGATTACGTCGGGCTCTATAGCTGACGTGGACGCGGTGCAAGCGAACTCGGATAACCGTATCGCAGTGGGTTCCAAGGTGGCGTGGAGCTTCCTCATGAACTTGCTTCGTGACATCGGTGCCGACTGGGACATCGACTACGACTTTGACGTGGGTGTGAAGGTCAAGCTCCCCATCATCCACACCTTCAACATCCCCCTTCACAAGAAGGGCACGATCAAGCTGCCTACCTTGTCCGACTTGTTTTAGAGGGATTCACCCTTTTTTTATATGTAGTAATGGTACTGTACAGTCTGAGGTTTTGTTGTCTTTGTATATGCAGATTTTGACATCAAAGTCAGTGTGTAAAGGCTGTGTTTTCATCAATTTCATTGGCAATTTGAAAACTTCTCGCACATATTTGTGTTGCTTTTTGTCTGACAGGTTGGGCGTGTTTGATTCCTCTTCCTGTAGTAATGAATGTGCGGAATTATCTTTCGTTTGGATGCATATTTCCAGGCCATTCCGTGTTGAAAGCTTCGATTCATCAAGGAATGCCACCGGGTTATAATGAGTTCCTATTTCAATGCATAAATGCAGTCACAAAAAACGAAGAGAAAAGTTTTGTTCAATGTTTTCAAGAAGTACCATCGTTATCATCAGACATATGTCACGTTGTTTCTAGCTTTGTGAATTCAAAATGTACATCGCTTTACCTCCATCAGGATACGGTGAGTGCCTTGCAACATCCACAAATAATCTTAGTATGGAATTAAATCATCTTTAATGCTGCAACGAACGACTAGGCAGCGTGTAAGATATCAGTAAGTCCCGTTTGACCGAACTTCACTGGCCAGTAACGAAAAGTGAATGAATCTGATCTCGTATCCTCAAATTGCCTCAGGCTGGGGGAAAAAGAAAAATGTGAAGACTATCTAGATGGTGTTGGTGTCATTTATTACTCGTCATTGGATAGCATGCATGGTTTCAGAGAAAACGTTTGGAGGCTTCCTTCTCAAATTTTGCAGGCTCGATTTCGGTCAACTCTATGAGCTGCTCGACAACTCGTGCTTGGTCGTCCTCCGTACATGCCTGATTCACGCAGCCACACAAATTTGTGTGAGGGAAGACTAGCACAACAGCATAATTTAAAACATGGAAAATTTTGTAGATAAGCCATTTTATCATTAGCTACGAGTATGATTGTGAGTCAGTCTCAGAAGTAAGCAGGCATGTGGAAGTGTTTCCCGACGATGGAAAGGTTAGGTTTGAGCGGCAGGGGAGCAAGTAATTGATCAAATAATGATGACGTACCCGCAAGTGCTGTGGAGTTCTTGACGCAGCATCTCATTCTCATTGCGCGAAGCCTGCGTGATGGGTAGCCCTGGATACCGCTTCGAAAGCTCGCGAGACAGGAGGCTGGAATCGCTCCTAGAAAGATCCCGTTTCAACAGAGATTCTTGTACCTTCACTTCGTCAACTTCCGGGGCTTCCGATCCATCTCGATGGCCTTCATCGCTTTCTGCATGAGAACCAAAGCAT
Source organism: Thuidium tamariscinum (assembly GCA_947034885.2). Lineage (NCBI taxonomy): Eukaryota > Viridiplantae > Streptophyta > Bryopsida > Hypnales > Thuidiaceae > Thuidium > Thuidium tamariscinum. The sequence goes on along the minus strand of OX344757.2, from coordinate 2,417,526 downwards.
CATCTTAGATCTCAGAATCTCAGAATGTGACTCAATAAAAAGAAGGAAGAAGAAGCAAATTCAAGAATTGATGTCGCATTCCTATTGGTAAGCTTGGCTCAACTTCTCTTAGACATGGTGTCAAGCCCAAGGGAACTAAGATCCTATGCGAGATCCTAAGGGAGAGAAACCTGCAGTAGAGCCAACATTCTCTTCACACCAAAAGAGGGGAGTTTTGTTGACATGAGCCAAAACCGAATGATGAAGTTGAGTCCATTCCTAGCCATTCAAGGTCTTGACCCAAATTCAGCACTGGGCTTTACTCCATGTCGAAATCAACCTGTAGACTATGAATGTGGCAAAGAGAGATGGGCATAAAACGATGTTGAACAATCTCAGAAATAGCTTGGAAAAAGGATAATCAGTGTACACAATGTTGCAAGCATGATCCTGAGAACGGAGAGCAAAATTAAGTATACGGGCAGTTGGTTGCATCCACGAGGGAGATGAGGGGAATGAGTTTGAGGTACTTGTCGATTTCGTCCTGGTAGTCGCGGAACTTGTTGACATACGTCCAGCCCATGGCCACAAGACACAAGTAGCTCTTGTCGCGGCAGCTCTCCACCAGCACCACCGCCTTGCGCAGCGCGTCCTCAAACAGCTTCAGCGGCTCCCCCTTCTCGGGCCGCTCCTTGAGGTCTGTCAAGTTGAGTTGCTCCAGTACGTTGAACATCAATTTCAGGTGCTGCGCGAACTGGTGGCAGTTCTTCTTGTGCATGCGCGCACTGTTGGCCGCCGCCACGATCATGGAGATCAACTGCACGGCCGGCGTTTTCCAGGTCGCTCATCGACGCCCATGGCACCCACGACATGATGGCCACCATCACCAGCTCGATCAAATCAATTCTACACAGAAGCCCTCGACCACAGATTCGAACAGCTTCAATGGATCCCAGCTTCTCCTCCTCGATCTCACTTCCACTCTTCGCATAAAGAACTACCTTCTGCCCTAGCCCACCTGGGCTACCCGCCATGGCGTTCCAGTATACAATATTCGGCTATGGTGTGTTCGTCATCGACCCAGTGGTCTGCGGCTCACAACAAAATGAGGAGCACCATCAGGTTTAATTCCTCATCTTACCTCAGTTCGGAATCTCTAACAAACTAAAGTACCTACAGCTAAGGTCACAGTACATGACACTCTCCCGGCCCAAGAAACACAGCCGAAAACACATCGATATGTTTGACTGCTTCTTCGATTCCCATCCAGACGCAGATTTCTACCTGTTTATAAGGATTGACGCCCTGCCATTGCCAGTGGGATCTCTGCCGAACCTCGACACGCCATAAGTTACCCAAAATTTGAAGTTACTCGATCGTGCTGTTGCAGGCGCTTCTGAACCAGAATGAAACCTCTCCAATTTGTGTCTCCGCGGAAGCTTTCTCTAATCTCTACTGCTAAAAGCTCCAGATGACATACATAGAGCTCAGCCAGGAGCTTGCACCGCACATTCGAATCGAGACAACTGAAGGAATTGATCGAAAAGATGTGAAGCAGAGATTGTTTTCAATTTTTCATACATGCATTAAGGGTACAGCTCAAAGTGCCACTTTTTGGTACTGTGTCTAGTAACTATTACTAGTCTGATCAAATGATCAAATTTTCATATAGTCTTCTTGGCAAGTGAAAGCACGTTCCAATGCACCAAAAAACGCAGTATTTGGATACAGTATGCAAAAGTTATTAAGGTTCAAAGTCTGTTTCTAAAAGCGCTCCAGCCAAATAGGAACATAATAGAATTCAGAAATGTACAGCAACTATAGATGGCACTTTTAGGTGAGGTGCAATTTTAGGTGTACCCACCTTAAAGTGAAACTCAAAATTTCATACTCAATACTTCAATAGTGCTAAAAACTAATGTTAAGAATATTCAAAACCACAAAGCTAGGCAAGGAAGGGACCTATTTTTTTTTCTATACTTCAAATGCAAATGTCTTGCAATGTACACTGTCAAGGTTCTTGAAATTTCTTCTACATGTTTTTAAAATAGTCCAATATAAGAGTTTTTTGAGCTAAAATATGAAAAAAAATAAAAAATTTAAGTTTTTATCTTATTTATAATAAAAATAGTTGTTTAGGATGTTTTTATAATGGAAAAGGACCTTGGGACTTGAAGTTAAAGCCAAATGACTTTTTTTAACTTCTATAGGATCAAGCTACATTTTTTTTTAGCAACATAGCAATTTGGGGTAGCTCATTATGAATGGCATTTTCATTTTTTTCTTTGAAATTTTCAATCAAAACGTGCTCAAGGAGTTGGTTTAAGACTTGACAATTTTCATAACTTTTGACTACATTGGAAGCTTTTAATCATTCCATTTGAGTTCATGAGATGAAAGTTATGAGGAGATTTTTTAATAGTAAAATTAGAGACTATTTTTTAAATAGTAAATTTCAAGTCATTTGGAGTTAGAATGCAAAGTTATGGCCAAAACACACAAACAATCATTAATATGTGGTGTGACGTAAAATAGTTGACAAGTGATTCTTACTATCACCTTGATATTGAATATTCTATAATGAATTTTTTTTTCTTAGATGATTTTTTTTTCCTAGAAGTCAAATGTATACATTGATGTTTCTTGAATATTTGTATAATGAAAAGAATTCATCACCAATATTTTTGGAATGATTATTTTGTGTCACCATAAAAAATACTTAAAATAATTTACCAATTTTTTTAAATTTTAAATTTAGCATTTTCATCAAGATTGCCTAAAATAAATAAATTTAATAGGTTAATTTTGAAAAATAGATTTGAAAAGGTCAAAATTTGAAAAATATTCTTGCAAGTTGAAATTAGGGTTAATTTACTTTCTAGAGGGCATTGTATGTAGATCATATATTGGTTCCTACATTCCCATTTCTCATTTGTATAGTAAAGTACATTCATTTGTTTCTTAGACTTTTATTGGGAGGGAGTAAAGATTGTAGTAGCTTGTTTTTGTATGTTGAAATTCATCATAACAAGAGCATTGAGAAGGCAAAAAATGTAAGAGAAAATTATCACTATTGCAAAATCCATTGCTTTTCATTCCTTGAAATATTGTAGAAGACCCATAACCGATCAAATAAGCACATTTCGACATGATCTAGAATAGTGCAAGGCAAAGCCAAAAAATTTAGAAGTGCATTGACAAAAATAATGGGGATTGCAAAAAAATTGGTAATTTTATCTCTTTAATTAAAATTACTATGAATTTTGAAAGGCAAAAATCAGACTTAACCCATGACTAACATCTAGAGTCATCTAATTCCAATCATTCAAGAATACTTTCTTGCTAATTACTTTCTACTTTCATGCTCAGTTATGTGTCATTAACTTATTGGTTCAAACCTTGAAAAAGTACAAAGACACACATTCCAAAGAAAAAACAATAATCCATTCAAATCTTGGTTGGAATAGGGTACATTATTTATTGTTGATGGGGCATGTATTAGGAATGGGTACATCTACCATAGTGACAAAATGTGGAATGAGTGTAAGAAGTCATGAAGGATTAATTGTAGAAATGACTTGGCTACCATTAGAGAAAATATGAACTCTCTACAAGGCTGTCAAGGTTTGATATGCTAGTCTATTATTGGAACTCTACTAAATTACAAAAAGACAAAATCGATGACAAAGATGTGTTTCAAGCTTGTGTGAATATCGGGAACGTCTTGTCAGTTTTTCTCCTTTTTTAATTTTGGATCTATCAGAGGAGTTATTCCAAAGCCTCTCTAATATAGTTTCTTATCATTCGCAGTTACTTTTGTCAAGGAGAGATGATAGACTTTCATAGTCTACTTGGAAGCTATTGCTCGAAATTTTTTTTCATTCTGTGCGATTAAACGTTCTGACAATTGCGACATTGACATGAGTGACAATAGTGGAAAAAACCTGTCAAGCAAAAATAAATGTTATTTAAGGGTCCTCTGGCACTTCTTAGTGGCATGTAGAGAGTCCATATTTTCTCTAATGTAACAATAGACCATCTTCACTGAGAAGCAACACAGCTCCCAATCTCCTGAATGAAAATGGACAAGGAGTCGCTCTAGTGAATTCACCGATTTCACAGGAAACCTTCACTTTCACAGCAAAACCAAAGCTTCTCAATTCATGACATGGGGTTTCGCCAGGTTCGGGGACGCAAAGGGCAAGAGTCCCCTGAACTCACATTGAAAACGTGCGTCATGCGCGGAGCATCAAGGCTTTGGCATTTCAATTCCTCTGAAAATAGGTTGCAGTAAAGAGGGAAAAGGCGGGTCCAGTCCAATTCGGTTCGCACTGTTCTCCTCGTATTCAAATCTCCAGCAGAACTACAGAATTGACTCGGTCCACTCGGAATGCAATGCAAGCTGTAATAAAATGCGGCAAGATTCTGGCTCGTGGAACTGCAAGCAAAATTGAAGCTCATGTGACTATTGCTTGGCTGATTGCTTTTCGAAATCCATCTTCTCGATCAGATTCCGTGCGAATCAACGTGCTTGCAACTATTTGGCCTAATATTGGTATTCATCAGTCTGCCCTTCTCATCCAAAATAGATACCTTCTCTTAAATTGCGCCTTGGAATGATGAGCCAGTCAGACTGCTTTTGTTGAACACTTCTGCTGCTTTCCAGGATCCACAGGAATGTGACGGAGATTTGACTCTGCAGCATTCAGTTTGTATGTTGTCATATTCACGGAAATGTACTTTTCACTTCCAGTACATTACTGCATAAGTAGCCTATTTACGAACTGCTCATCGCAAGAATTTCGACGAGGGAAAGGTCGTATAAGCTTACTACCTTACTGTAAAGACGAAGAAAGAGACTTAAATTTTTTGGTGAAACAGGATATATTTTACAATTTAGTTTTGTGCAATGGGTAATAGAAACAAATAGTTTTCATATTAAAGTATGCATGACAACTATCCTCTTAAGTTACCCAATTGAGAATCAAGTATACATGGAATTACTGGGAACCCGAGCGTCTACTATATATACACTGCTGCTACTGTATCACAAATTTCCTATGAAAAGCACACAAGATCATGACAATTCTACCCTTCCGCAGTTGAAAGAATCGAAAGCTGCTGTAAGACTTCGGAAAAAACATGTCGATGATTGTGCACATAACCGGTGAAAGACGGCCTCACTCTCAGTCGATGCAGCTTGTATATGCCGCCATCTGTAGTAAATATGCACTCGCCCACCTGCCATTTCCCATGAGCTCAACATACACACGTCAGTTGACGTGTCTCCGCCGTTAATTTTCACCGACGTCCCAGCCACAACAACTGAACAGTCCCAGCTGCATAAATCCCGCCAGCTTCGAAGTACTGTGCAGTACATAAAGTCGCAAAACGTGGTACTTCAAGCATGAATCGCGATTTTACGGAAATTCTTCGACAAGTCATACCCTACCCTTTCGAAACTGTGTTTAAAATCCTTAACCCAAGGTTCGATCGAATCCAAAATTTCACAAAGGACTCTGAAATTTCACGAACTTACTACTGCATTCCGAAATTTCAACCAATTACACTGAAATTCCACCAGTTACTTCGAAACTTCTGCCAATCACTCTGAAATTTCAACCCATTACAGTGAATTTTGAAAGAGAGCACTGTTTTGGGGGAGTGTATTGTACAGTGCCCTCCCAGAAATTTTAGCGTAGGTAGTTCAAGGTGGGTAGAGAAGTAGCCGCAAAAATTTCTGGGAGGGCATTGTACTGTTGTAACCCGTCTCTGCATCAAAGTCGTCGGTGTGGGTTACGGCATGTCAGCGCAGGAAGGTGCGAGGTGGTGAGCGCTGACTTGAGTTCCGTATATATTGATGGGCAGCTACTCGATTTTCCACGTTCATTCGACATTTGCAGAGTTGAAAGTGTACGTGCTAGCTTGAGAGAATTGATCCTGAAGAAGTTTGCCGTGGAGATTTCTTGCTGTGGAGATTGTTCGATTGAGGGTTACGAAGATTGTTAGTCGGAGTTTGTTCTTTGTGTTTCGCGATGGCGGGGTTGATAAACAAGGCGAAGGGAGTTGTGGTGGACAAGATCGCGCGCATGGAGAAGCCGACTGCCGACTTGACCGACGTGGACGTCAGGGACGTGTCGCGCGACTCCGTGGGTCTCATGAGCGATGTGGTGGTCCACAACCCATATGACCACGGCTTGCCCATCCTGGAGATCACCTTCCGTCTCCGCTGCGGCGACAGGTACTTCCTTCCCGTTTCTCTAGGAATTAAAATCTGACTGTTACACATTCTTTGTGAAGCAGTTAGCATTTGTGAGGATCAAGTGCAAATGTGATTTGAATACCATTTGTGAGTACGTTTGAGTTATTTGGTATTGTGGTGGGTGCCATTTTGTTTACGAAACGTATGCTCTCTTGCCGTTTTATACAAACTTTGTTGCAGAGCCTAACATCTGTGAGAAAATACATGTAATCAGCTGCACACCATGATTGGGGTTAGTGTGAAGTGTATTGATGTTTTTCTTGGCTGAGATCGATTGAAGTTTGAATGATTTTGTGTTTATAAATTATATGTTTTGTGTTGTGGTTTGTAGGGAGATTCTGTCGGGCTCTATAGCTGACGCGGACGCGGTGCAAGCGAACTCGGACAACCGTATCACAGTGGGCTCCAAGGTGGCGCTAGACTTCCTCATTAACTTGGCTCGTGACATCGGTGCCGACTGGGACATCGACTACGACTTCGACGTGACTGTGAAGTTTAAGCTCCCGATCGTGAAAACCTTCATCATTCCCCTTCACAAGAAGGGCACGATCAAGCTGCCCAACTTGGCCGACATTGTGACCAACTCCGTGTTCAACCCCGTGTCCGATAACGTGTTCAATCCCGTGTCCAACACCGTGTCCGGCTTGTTTTAGAGGGACTGCCGGCCCCCTTTGATTAGATGTAGTGATGGTACTACAGGTACAGACTGAGGTTTTGTTGTCCTTGTATATGCGGATTTAGACATCAAAGTCAGTGTGTACAGGCTGTGATTTCTTCAATTTCAATGGCTATTTGAACACCAATTGATTGCACATATTCGTGTTGCTTTTTGTCTGAGTGTTTGGATGTGTGTGATTTCTCCTTTCAGTAGTAATGACTGTGCGGAATAATCTTTTAAGTAAAAATATGTTGCATTTCTTGTGTATGAATTTTTCAGTGAAGATGTGAAAGTCTTGAACTACACAAACTAGTGAAAATATGCTGCCCCACACCAATTTCTCTACATTCGACACTTGATAAATACTGTCAGTTATTGTACAAGAATGCACTCCTTTTGAATTAGGTATCGTTGTAATAAGGACTCATGAACCTCCATCAGTGGTTTGGAAGAAACTTGCGGCTAGTTCATAGTGAACCGGTGGAATTGGGAATAAAACCGGTTACAATTTGAAACATTGGCATGAATCCGGTGAAAAGATCTGTAGAAATTCGTAATGAATTGGACCTGACTGTACATTGTTTCTCAGACTTGTGTTGGGTGGGAGCGAAATTTGTAATAGCTTGTTTTGGTATGCTGAAGTTCATCTTGATGACAAGAAGGTCGAGAATTGAAGGCCAAAAAAAATCAGTGTTACTGTAAGAGCAATTCACAGGAAACCAAAGCTTCAGAACTGACATGTGGTTTCGCCAAGTTTGGGGACGCAAAGGGAAGAGTTCCCTGAAATCACATTGAAGACGTGCATCACGGAGCATCAAGACTTTGGCATTTCCTCAAATTAACAGGTTGCAGTAAAGAGGGAAAAGATGGATTCCAATTCGGTTCGCACTGTTCTCCTCGTATTCAAATCTACAGCAGAACTACAGAATTGACTCGGAATGCAAGCTGTAATGCGGCAAGATTCTGGCTCGTGCAACTGCGAGCAAGATTGGAGCTTCTCAGATTCCGTGCAAATCAAACGAGCAACTGTATATTTGACTTTTTGGAACGTATCTGCCCTTCTCATCCAAAATAGATTCCTTCTCTTAAATTGCGCCTTGGAATGATGAGCCAGTCAGACTGTTTATATTCACATCTGCTGCTTTCCGGGATCTACAGGGATGTGATCTCAAATACCCTAAATTCATTGTCTCCCACGGCCGATGAAAACAGTCAGGAAATTCCATTCTTCGCTACCCCACGGCTTTAGGCCCACCTCTTCATACCTCACCAAGGTCATCTGTCCGGCATTTCAGTGAAGTGCTCGGTTATGGGTGCCTCCAGCTAACGTACGTGAACATGATCATTGGTGCATTTTTACTCCAATTTACTTTTGTGCAATGGATAATAGAAATAAATAGTTTTTATATTAAAGTATGCATGACAACTATCCTGTCAAGTTACCCAATTGAGAATCAAGTATACATGGAATTACTGGGAACCCGAGTGTCTATATATACTCTGCTGCTACTGTATCGCATAATTCCTATGAAAAGCATACAAAATCATGACAATTCTATCCTTCTGCACGTGTAAGAATCGAAAGCTGCCATAGGACTTCAGAAAAAAACATGTCGATGATCGTGCACATGACGTTGAAAGACGGCCTCACTCTCGATGCAGCTTATTTTATGTCCCCATCTGTAGTAAGCATATGCACTCGCCCACCTGCCGTTTCCCATGAGCTCAAACATGTAGGTTAGCATTACAGAGTATTAGCTGACGTTCAAATATTCCAGCGAGTTACGATGTACTTGCTACAAATTCTCATTTACTATCCATCAGACTATGTACAAGTACTTGAGTTACACGAATGTAAAATATGATTAAAATTGTGCGAAGTACATTTATTCTGTATTAGAATAAAGAATATTTATCAATCATCAATCTTGGTTAGCGTAGCATCAAATCAATCGTAACACATGACTGTTTGTGTGCAATCCAAATGCACACACCCCAGCCACCCCAATCACCGAAAATGGAGGTGACAAAACTATCAGGTTGCATGAGACAGAAAAACACCAGCTCTACAATCAGAGTAAGATTGAGGACAATAAAAGCTGTTTCCCGTCTCCTCACTGACCTCCGTTTCCACCCAACAACTCATTTATTCATACAAAAATCAACGATTAGATTGACGGTAAACAACACAAATTTGTTAGGGACCTGATCCAATCTCCGCCACTGACCCTCGTTTCCCACAGCCAACAACACTCAGCCATTCATTCACAAATTCAATGAGTGGGAGCAACTCATTAACTCATACGTACACAAATTCCATGATCAGAGCAAGAGAGGGATGGAGAGGACGGTCAAGTGAAGCACCTCAGTAAACTGGTGGTGGTGGTGGAGGAGGAGGAACGAAGGTTTGAGGCGAAGTCGCTACGACAGGCGAAGGTTGCTCATAGCTGGGAACATCACCATACGGCGTCTTAGGTGGAGGAGGAGATGAGAACGACACGGGAGACTTGGAGCTCGGTGCATCACTGCTGGGAGAAGGCCAATATGGAGCCAATGGCGGAGGAGGTGGCGACCTCTTCCTCTCAACAGGAGATCGCTGGGACGGCGTCTTGGGCGAAGCTCCTGGGTAAGTGCAAGTGCAAGTGCATGTCGAAGGAGCTGCATCAGACTTCCAGTCCGCATCATCAAAGCTCATCTTCCCCTTGAACAACTGGCCTCCTGGATCCCTCTCATGTGAACCCGCTGGTGAGAGACTCTGGGCATTCGCAGTGGCGAACAGGCGGCTCATCGCCACTGGGAAAACGAGAATGATCGTGTACACCGTCAGAGTCAAAGTTCTTGCCATGGTGAAGAGAGAATTGCGCTGTGGTGATGTTGGGGTTCCATGGAGGCTGTATTATAGTCCTCATCGTGAATGAAGATCGAGTTAATGACCCCGTGAGCATTTGGGAGACGCGAATGACAATCACGGGAAGGTTCAGAGCGGGATCAGGGTTTCAGGGTTTAGGGGTTGAATGCTATTGAATGGAGCATTGAAGGATCACGCGAGGTATTCAGCCTCTGCAAATGAAGCATTACATCAGGGCTCGCCATCGCCATCGCCATCACTGTCGCTCGTTTCGTGATTTGAGTTTTCGTGGAATACGAAATTTGAAAATCCAATCAACTCTGTCATCCCGAAATCAGAGAATCCCTCCTAAAAGCAAAGAATTAGAGGAAATTTGCAGTGAATTTTACCCGTTCTTGCACGGAATTGAATGATTGAATGAAAAAAAATACAGTAAAAACAGTTCTTGGGAGTTCCGAGTTTTCAGAACACTGTACTCAGAAGTACAGGGTTTAGGGTTTCACAGTTCAAATGCGCATTGAAGAGTCACGCGAGGTTTTCTGCATCTGTAAATGGAGTAGAACATCAGGGTTCGCCATCGCCATCTCATGTTTCGTAATCCAGAATCAATAAATTTTCTTGGATTAGAGACTTGCAAACCCAATCTAACCCAGCCATCCCAGAATCAGAGGAATCTAGAGGAAAATACTACTGCATGCAACCCTAGCTGAACTACTGGAATAAAAAAATAGTGAATAAGTCCTTGAGAGTTTCGAATTCAAAGAACATTCTACGCCACTGATGCCCGAGGAGAACAGCGTCAGACCGTCTGCATGGATGAGAAGATGGATGAGAGGTCACGATATTCCCTCACCACATGGATCCATTTGCACTCTACCATCGTGTCAGGACATCAGCTTGCGTTTTGCAAGCCACACAGGCGTTTGTCATACAGACAGACACTTCGATAAGAAGAAACAAAAGTACCTTTCATGAGGTATCTTGCGGAATGAGAAACCCCTATCTTTCTGGCCACGACCTGTAAACGCTCATCTTGTCTAGAATTTGTTGTGTTTTGGTGTTGAGCTTCCGCTGCTGCAACAATGGCGGGGTTGCGGATGTTGTGGCTTGCCTGCATTTCTGTTGCGATTGTGCCGTTGGGAGTTTTCGGCGCCCCTTCCGGCGCAGTGGTGAAGTCGGTGCCGGGATTCTCCGGCACTCTGCCGTCCAAACACTTTTCTGGGTGAGTTGGGTTTTCAGGGTATGCATGAAAGGCTTGCACTCAATTCTTTTCAATTAGGTTTTTCAATTTGTGTACATTTTGTTATATTTGTATCCATGTTCTTGTTTACATTTTTGTATTGGAAATGGTGCCCACGCAGGTATGTGTCGGTGAACGAGACTCATGGGAGAGAGCTTTTCTACTATTTTGTAGAATCGGAAGGGCATCCCAGTACTGATCCAGTGGTTTTGTGGCTTAATGGTGGTCCTGGCTGCTCTAGTTTCGATGGCTTCATCTACGAGCATGGTACACGCCTTGTTCTCTTGATTAGGTTAAGCTTGTTTTGGTGCTCACCATTCCTTAACCGAAACAAGCGTTCCCAAAAGCTTGTGACGGCGTGTCTGCTTTGTAGCGCAGAGTTTTCCCAACGTTGTTTTAATTGCGTCTGAGAGGTTGAAGCTCATGAACACAAGATATTGATTCAGAACAGAGAGAAACGCAAATTGGAATCTAGAATGTTCCATTAATTAACCCCATGGCTTCTGATATAGGGCCGTTCAAATTTGAGCCTGCCGCCGACTCCAACGGTTTGCCGAAGCTCACGTTGAATCCGTACTCCTGGAGTAAGGTGCTTTTTTCCAACCTTTTGCAGAATGCATTGTCCGTCACTTTGAGCATTTGAACCAATTTGTAGGAGTGTGTTTTCATGAAAATATTACTCAATGGAGCTTACTGGAGAGATCACCGAGTACAAGTGTCAAATTGAAGTATCATTTATGATGATTTCTTATGCAATTATTCGAAGTGAGAGGATGTAGACTACTAATGCGTAAGCTCGTCACTTTGAGCATTTGAACCAATTTATGTCCATTCAAAGATGAGTCGCTATTGACTTAATTATGCTTACACTCAACTTGCTAATTAAAGGCCAACCGAGTGTTAGATGTGTTTAAGAAGAGCGGATTAGGTCCTATAACAGCTTACGGTAGTGTTGTCTGCTATTTCTTATTGGGAGTGCCTTTCCAGGCTGCAAGTGTGTTGTATGTAGATTCACCAGCAGGAGTTGGGTACTCGTTCTCTAAGACACGCGCCGACTATATCACTGGTGACCTGCAAACTGCGAGAGATACGCATGCCTTTCTGCTGAAGGTCAGTTCGTTTCTTGTTTAAAATTTTGATTACAATTTTGTTTCATTGGCTTTGCATTAGTTCTGAATGAGGCTACTGCTACAATCAAACCTCTTCTCTAAAATGTCATTTAAAATATTCTGCACGCCTGCCACCATGTCATTGAATATAGCATACCTTTAACACATTTAGTCTATGTCATAATGAAAATATGGGACATCAGGTAGGAAGATTAAAGAGAAAAAAGATTCCGTTGATTTGAGGAGATCTTTGAATTGTGGGTTCTCTTGCATGAAACTATCTCTTCTGAAACCAGAACTTTGTGTATGAACCTGAGGCTGATGTGATTTTAAACCCTAAGCTACGTCAATATATTTGAAATTGGAGTGCTTGTTACAAAAACGAAAGAATCAGAACGCTTGTTAGGTGCGCTGTGTTCTAACTTTCAAACAAGCTATTACTCACAAGATTTGACTCAGAGATGAACAAGAAATATCAAAAATTTGAACTCTTGTTACTGACTCTGTTTATAGACTGCTGTCATATTCGTCGTGAATCTGCAGATGGGAGTCATATCATGACTCTTTTCGAGCGCATGTTTAACGCTTTCTATTACTCAAATTATAGGTTGAGAATTGAGCATGAAATGTCAGTTTCAGTGCAATTATTGATTACGTCATCTCTGATTACCGGACTTACTCGTGTTGCATTCTATATTTTTATTTTCAGTGGTTTCAAGAGTATCCAGAGTTTCAGAAGAATCCATTCTTCATCTCTGGTGAATCGTATGCTGGCATTTATGTGCCAACTCTGAGCCAAAATGTCGCTCATGGTATGTTTGACCCTGATCAACCTCGCTGCATGTGTCTGCGATTGACTAGTTGCTTGCTCTTTGACGTTGTCAGATATGATGTTGAAGTTCAGTAAGAATTAATTTATGGCATGAGAAGCAAAGGATTCTCGGCGCTGTTCTTAGGCTTGAACATTGATGGGCTGTTGTTAGGGTTCAGTATAGTTCCATAATTTCCATTGTTCCATCCAAAGTACTTACTTCAACATAACTTTATCTTAACCTTTTTTCTTCTCCGTTTTGGTGCTCGGCAGGGATAAAGGCTGGAGTAAAGCCTGTGCTAAACTTCAAGGTGCAGTCCAGCCTCCATATTGGTTACCCCATTATTAATTAGAACATCTGCATTAGTTTTATTTATGGTACTCTTACAGAATGTGCAAATAGGTAAGTGGTCAGACGTTTTCTGACCCGGCCACTGTCACGTTTGGATATAAATTAAACGATCATACTTTTAGGTGTAATAGAATGAAAATTGGACATTATAGATGAAAAGGGATGTTGGGGACATAAAGCAGTTCACGGAGTTGTAATTGATTGTGGCAGTTTTAGATCCTAGTTGTCCTATATTTGTTCACATTTTCTTACCCCCTACTTCTAACTAATATGGAAATTATACTGTCTTTCAGAAATATCCTGAAGCTGTTATTGGTCCTCTATAATCAAAGACTTGTCTTCTATTGGTACTAGGGATGATGCAATAATGTGCACCGGTTCTGGCATTTGCAGGGCTATTTGGTCGGTAATGGTTGCACGGACGACCAATTTGATGGGGATGCGATGATTCCGTTTGTTCACGGCATGGGTCTCATCTCTAACGACATGTATAAGGTGAGTCTTTAGTTGAAATTTCAATTTGCAGTTGGGGGGAAGACGGATCTATTTTAGTTTGATAATTCATACTTCCAAGTTTTGTAACGAAATTGGTCATCCCAGTCTATGTTTTAATTTGAACTTGTATTGTCGTGAGGGGAGATCTATTTGATGCCCTGTCGAATTGGTATTTGCTAAATTGTTGAATGATTTTCAGAGTGTAAATAAAGCTTGCAATGGATCATACTGGAATGCCACCGACAAAGCCTGCCTTGCACAGCTCAAAGATGTCTATGCGGTATGCACTTTTTCTTCAGTCAATTATTTTCTGAATGCTTTGAGTACCGGAATAATGGCTGTAATTCTGCCCTAATCCTTACTTGCCAAAGTGGCCAAGAGTGGCTGCTTCCATATCTGTAGGAGTTGAAACAAATCATTTAAGAAACTTCAATGAAGGCAAAGGAATGTCCCAATTTAAAGAAGAAAATTATGACTTCAAATTCGTAATGACACTAAAACGTTTTGAAAGTTACTGTATTCAACTATTAACTCTCATAGCGGGCTTTCTGTTTTTAGCTTAAAGACTTGGGGGTTAATAACTAGGCCCTATTGACCTTGATTATTGCTCAGAAACGTTTTCCCAGTTCCACGTTTTTCCGACCACGGAATATCTTGTCTTTTCCGAATCTTTGAAGCCTTTCTCTGAAATTTTGCACCTCTTTCTCTGCCGAATATCAAATGCTGTTTGCAGAGTTGCTACCTGAGATGAGACCACATCTCCATTTTATTTGCAAGTTTCGGGCAACTGCGTTGCGCTGTGACAGGGTTTTCTTCTCATGTATTTCCTAATTTGACGATACTATGAAACTGCAGGACGTTGAAAAAATCAATGTATATGACATTTTGGAGCCCTGCTACTATTCTGACAGCAGTTCTCTTCGAAGCAACTCCAGGTTGCCCCATAGCTTCCGCAGGTTGGGTGAAACCAGGGGACCTCACCGAATCAGGAAACGCCAGTTTGGTCGAGCGTACCCCCTGCGTCTTCCCCTTCGAGCTGGGCGTGTTCCCACTTGGCCCAGCCTTTCCCATGACTTGTTTGATTCTTTAGAAGTGCCGTGCACGGTATGATCTCCTCATTTGTTGTCTTCCTTTGGCACATCGATGTTTCTGAGGTACCGCAGTCTACTTTTACCTAAACGACGAAGAATTTGTAATTTTAAATGACCATTTCGATTGGTCATACTGTAAAAACTAAAATATTGATAGGGCCGAGTTTTACATCATTAAAGTCAATGACAGTCATTACAGGTTTTGGTCAAATAATAAATAAATTCAACGAACTAGAAGGAAGTCTCAAAAATTGCTGAAACAACACTTGGATATTTGAGTTATTTGTAAAGTCCCCCCCCACTTTGAGCATGACTTTTTTGAAGTTGAGAAGGCAACTATAGTTGAAGCGTCAAACTTTTTTGCATGATACTTATGTCACACGACTTCAAAAGTGGGGACCAAACTTTTTTAGGCACCATTTTGATGGAAAAATAAGTTTCATACCCACTTTTATTTTGACTTTTTTAACTCAACTGGCTTTTTCACAAAACTCATGGGTTTAAACCCGGTTTAGGTACTTTACGAATAACTCAAATTGGGCCTCTTTTTTTCTGAATCTTTTGAGTTGGTCATATTGGGACTTACTTTGGTTCAGTTTAGTACAAATTGTTTATTCACATATGCAATATCATTCACAGGTAATACTTGGCTGTGTCTGAATTATTCTTTTCACAAAATTGGAAATTTTAGAACCCTGAAGTTTGGTTTTTCAGGGGTGAATAGAATTTTTCTGGCTATTTTGACTCACATATGTCGTATACATTTTTCTCGTTTTTAATCTCGAATTTTTACGTGTTGTTCTATTAGATACATTGCTTGAACTTTCAAATTCGCATTGTTTTTGATTCTTAGGTCCTAAACTAGATTTTATTGCTTCTTAAAAATTGATAGTGTACTCTTATATGGCCCTCTTTGTACAGGATGATCGTATCGCTGACACTTGGCTGAACAATCCTTCAGTGAGAACTGCTCTTCATGCAAAGCCGGTTAGTGCCTATTTCAATCCTTAATGTGAAATTCTGAAGACTATTGATAGCATTGGATGACCTCCAATTCTTCAATACGGACTAGAGCTGGACCTGGTGTTGTACATGGTATCGAAGGCAACAAAGTCCTATCTGAAGTAAAAGGGAAATAAGTGTATTTCTAAAACCAAGTTTCAATGAGATCAACTTGTAGGGGTCTTGTGGGGGAATTATGTTACATTCTCTGCATGACGGCCTTCTGGCCTAATTAAAAACTCTTTACGCTATACTCTATGAGGTTTCTGGGTCTTCAAAGAACACCTGAAGCTGGGATGAGGGGTCTTCGTTTGCAGGTTCTTTAAAGCATTGGGTCTAGATGGAAAGAACGTTATTTTATTTTGGGTTTCCTCCTCCGGGTTTTCTTTAGTACTCCAGCTGGAGCGAATGCTAAATTAGTCATCTACTTGTTTATTTCCAGGCTGCAGATATTGGTCCCTGGGACCTATGTACAAACAACATCATATTCTATCATGATGCAGGCAGCATGATACCAATTCATCGGGAGCTTACAACCAGCGGCTATCGTGCTCTCATCTACAGGTTTCTATCTTTCCATTCCCTTGTTACAGTAGAAGATATTCCATTGTCATTTGGCGTCCAAGACTTTGAGTTCCTTGTATCCACTATTGCTCAATCCATGGAGTTTATTTGGTTTTGGAGATGACAAATGTACTATGTTACCAGAGCATCTTTTTGTTGACACAAACTCGGAACCTTTATGCTGTGCATGCTCTTTTGACACAAGGATGGTCAACTAGTCGGAATATCAATGGAATCCAGCATCTAAATCTGCAATTTTTTCTCCGAATGTTTCTTTGCTTGTGAATCGGTCATGAAACTCAATGTTTGACATTTTGGAATGTAACTTGCTTGCAGTGGTGATCACGACATGTGTGTCCCTTACACGGGGTCCGAGGCTTGGACATCCTCACTTGGTTACAAGGTCACAGATAAATGGAGGCCTTGGTTTGTTGGACGCCAAGTTGCTGGGTGAGTTCACAGTGCTTCACTCTCTCGTAGAAAACACATCCACGAGAGATATTTTAGAAACTGGGAAGGTGCATTACAATTTGAAGGTCTACATTAGAACTGCGCAATGGGTTTTGCAATTGATATGGTTTTTAACATGATTTTCTAGAGTATCTCGGGATGGTTAGTTTTCTACCCTTGACCTTTGCAACTAAACAAGGTATAATATCTTCACTTTCAGTTTGTGTTTTACCTTTTGGGGGTCATTTCCTGAGCTCGATGATCATGTACACTGCAGATACACTCAGGGATTTGCCAACAATCTGACATTTGCAACTATCAAGGTGATCTATCATTCTCTGAACCCTCTTTTTGAGAAATGGTTTTTAAACTGCTATCTACCTTTCGATATTGAACTGCAACAGCAAATAACCCAGAGCGTGTAATATCCTGCGTTGTATTTATTTTTTCTTTGGGATTGCTAAAATTTCAAGGTCTCTTTTTGGAGAAATACTTCACTCCTTAGGTTTTGAACAGCTTGTCAAAATATCCCCTTTCAGATTCATAAAGTAATACGCTCGGACGGTTATCTCATTGAGCTTAGAATAATGTTAAGCTAATGGGATATGAATGTTCACTCAATGTTTTTCAATATAATATCAATTTTAATGTGAGTACCATATGAATCTTATGCCTATGCCTATTAACTGAACGCTGAAACTTTGTCAATATATTGCATCGTCATTTATGGGTGACAGCAAGGAACCAAGAGCATGCAGTACAATTAGAGTGATTTTTAGCAATTCAATTGATGTAGAGCATGTTGTGTTTTTCAGGGATCTGGACACACTGTTCCGGAGTTCAAACCGGCGGAAGCATTGGCATTCTTCCAGCGTTTCCTTGCAGCTGAACCGTTATAATTATGTTGGCTAAAATGTTGTATAGATAGAGCTGATTCAGAAGCAGCCAAAATCGTATGATCACTGGGCTTTTACTCAAGTCATGGGTGATCTTACGAAATAGAATTTCAGGCGATGAGCAATCGATGATGTGTACAAGCAATCTCTATACAATGACCAATTATTTGGATTCATGTGCATTGGAGTACATGCGTTCTTGTTACTGGAGGATGAGGTGTGCTAAACTGCCCATGCTGTAAATGTGTACTCTAACAATGCCTACATATTGTGTTTTTCAGTGTATCCATTATGAACAAATTAGAATCTATACCTTAAGATAGTTTGTTTTGTTTTGTTTTGTTTTGTTTTGTTTGTTTTGTTTGTTTGTTTGTCATGTTGAGGTCTCCCAATCCATGTGTCCCCCAGAGGCGTGCTTGGTACCATCAGAAAGCTCTTGGTGAGGAAGGGTGCGCGGCTTTGTTTCATGGCATTCCGACTTATGGTGAAAAAGCTATTGAATTTTAAAGTTTTAATTAATTAAAAAATTAAAAAATTATTTTTACTTTAGTTTTGATTGTGGCATCGGCATAGGGCCCATTACACTAAAATTGGTAAATAGTGTTGGGTGATAATTAGTATTGTTCTTTATTTTTTACCTTCAATACTATTTTTCAACTTATGTGTAAATAGTGTTGGGGCATTTAATTGCTGCCATAAAAATCTGTCCCTTCCTTGCAAAATTGTAATTTTTGCCCCCCGTCGTAAAAATCTATCCCTTCCCTACAAAATTGTAATTTTGCCTCCCACCCTGAAAATCTGTCCCTTTCCAAGAAAACTGTACTTTTTGCCTCCCACTGCAAAAATCTGTCCCTTCCATAAAAGGATTTTCAGCTACTCTGGAAGACCGTGAGTTCTCAGGCCGTGAGAACTCTTTGAACGCTGCCACTAAGGCGATCTGATGTGGCCAAGAGACTGCCACATCATATAATCATATTTAATTAATATTTTAATATTTTTTTGAAAAAAAAATTATTTTTTTATTATTTTTAAATTTTTTAAATATTTTTTAAATATTAAAAAATAAAAATAAAATATTATTTTATTATTTTATTATTATTATTTTATCTGACGCGTTTGCAGACTGGGGAACAGGGCTGAAACGGTCTCCTAAAGCCCTGAAAAATCCTCTTATGCCTGCAAAATTGTAATTTTTGCCTCCCACTGTGAAAATCTGTTCCTTTCCTAGAAAACTATATTTTTTGCCTCCGGCTACGAAAATGTGCCCTTTCCTAGAAAACTGTAATTTTTGCCTTCCACCATGAAAATCTGTCCCTTTCCTAGAAAACTGTAATTTACTATAGAGCTAAAATAGTGTTAGAATGGGTAAATAATCTTCTAACACTAACCTTGCTAATCACAATTAGTGTTATCTCAGCAAATTAGTGTTGCCAACACTATTTACCAATTTTAGTGTAGTGGGGATGATTTTAGAGCACTACAAAACTTTAACTTCAAAAATTCATAACTGATTCAATAAGTGTCCAAAAAACACAAATTAAACTAGAAGAAAGTATTTATTCAATTTTATATCATGCCATCTATTCTTTTGCATGTAAAGTGGATTTATTTTACTATTTCATGCCTTACAATTTTTGTGTATGAAGTTTTTGATTAGATTCATTTGTTGTCACAACATTGTAAATTTACTACAATAGATATTAACATACTCAAACTAGACAAGGAGCATTCTATTCAGTTTGACTTTGAATGGACTATTATATACAATATTGAATCTTAACCTTAAATAGATATAAGTCATGGTAAGGATTTAACTACCCTATTTATTTGCTAATAAATAAGATGATTTGAAATCAAACACTTTCAATGATAGCTAGAAATTCATACTCAATTTATATAATCTCAAAATTCAATGAAGCATTACTTGAAGAAGTCATGTATATGCTCTAAGATCTGATGAGATCTAATGTCTACTATCTACTTAAAGTAGGTGAACAATCTATTTTCATTTATATAACAATTCCACCTTGTATTGATGGCTTACATTCTAGTATTTTTACACACAAAGGTCAACCTTAATAATAGTGAATGTCAAGACATACATGATGCTAAATTTGAGTTTTTGAATTCTTATTTTTAGGATTCTTATTGATTTTATCGAATACAATAATACTTCTTGAAAGTGGATTTTGGCAAAACAATTCTCAGGAGACAATTGGATTTCGAGTATATCTATAAGGCTTCACATCTTTTGTTATTTCATCCTAGTAGCTTCCTTTCACTTCCACATTTTTCTTGTGACACTTGATGATTAGTGGATGTCAAGATCAACAAGATGTTGAAAAGAGTTTTCAAATTTTAGGATTTTGACAAATTTTAATGATGAAGAAAAGACAAATTTAAACTTTGACATCCCTAAAGATCCAATCTTCATAGTCCAATAGCTTGTCAATCAAGGACAAACCTTAATCTAAGAAATTTTTGCCCATTATTGGATATAAAAATGTAAGGCATTGTGGAAAAATGATCCTCCTTTCTACAATTCAAAAATAACTATGGAATCTATTGTAAAAATGTCAAAGCTTGAACTTTGGCTAATCTTTTACATACCAATCCAACAAATTGAAAACCCGCTCTAGCATCCTATCTTTACATACACCCACTAATTAGTGTAATGAATGGACATAGCCATTAGCCAACCTCCTATTATTAGAATGCAAATAAATTAATGAAATATTGATAAATGTAGATGGATGTAGGTAGATGTTGATGAATTTAAGACAAAATTTAGAGGACCATGCTAGTCTACATCATGTGACATAGTATAAAAATAGTGTAGACCACATTCATCAAAATTTCATCAAAAATACTATAAATTATATTACTATGCCTTATAAATTTGTTTACTTTCTAAATGACAAAGTTATTGTTATAGCGATATAACTTGATTCAATTATTGTGTCCCCACACCAATGAAGATAGTATGGATTTATAATAATTTCAAAATTATGCAAATTAGCAAGATGTATTTATATAATAGTTCATAGTACATTGAACAAATAAAATCAAAATAACATGGACAACACTATATTCATTCTATTTCAAATAATATGATTCTCATCCAACTTGCATCCAATCTCCATCAACCACCACCCAACCTCCATCTTTATTATGTAAAGGATCATGATATACTATTCAAATTCTAATACAAATTAATCAATCTCTAAATATATCAATGAAAAAAGAATGAATGCTCTACATGAGTCAATAATAAAGATACGTTGTAGGAATTTTTTTATTATTTGTTATACTATATGTAAACTATGTCATGGTTTCATTTTTCTTTTTTTTGTTGTATTTTCATGTCCATTTTTTTGCATTCATTTGTTTTGCCTAAATCCAAAAGACATCAAGAAAAATTTCCCTACACCTTCTTGAAACCTCTTTTGTGTCGCACATTCTAGTTTATTACAAATTTTCTAAAGTAATCTAACTATATTTAATTTGAGCATTTGGGAGTCAACCCTTTAAGGATTTCAAAAGCTATATTTGGTTTTATATTTTTAGAACAATTTTAAAGAATTCATACATTTATTTTCATAAGTTCTACAAATTAATAATAAATACCAATACAAGAAATCTCCACCTAATCTTCTAAAAAGATAAATTTGTCTACATTCAAATAATATTCTCTCTTATACAATCAATTAAAATATTCATGGTCTTTAAAACTTCCATGTACAAAGACCAACCAATTCAAAAGTTGTAGCAAAAACAAAAGATTTTTTAGAATTATATATAAAAGTGTGCAACATTTCAAGGCAAGAATTGGAACCATTGTTTTGACCCTAAAATATGAGGGTAATAACTTTCTAACTACTGCAATACTAACTTATTAACATTGAACTTCAACTTTTTCATTGCTTTTAATTTGACAATTGTGCAAAGCTACTTTTAAAATATAATTTCCTTTCTACTCACATAAAAGTATTCACATCATGAAACTTGGCAAAAACCAAATCCATTGTGACATTCCATTGTGACAAGGCATGGTCGTTCACCTTGAAAGAATTATTAAATTCATCGTATTTGAGGAATTTTCAACGGTCGGATGGGGATCATGGTTGGAGCATCTACGTTCACCCGTCGGCTACCACACCCGCGCCCGCGATGCCACCCGCTATCCGAAATCCACAATCCGCTATCCACATTCGCGACGCGTGCGGCGGCCAAAACAGATGAGGCTGCTGCTCGACTCCCCAAAACCCAACTAGCATAGCGATTTTCGAGCTTCGGCTTTACAAATTCGTCTCTTGTAGTTCTTAGAGTTTGTGAAAATTCCTAGGTTTACAATTCTCCTGACAAATTTCAGGTTTGCGATTCTTTTCATGTTTGCAATGGCGAATGCCACCAGCTGCACTCTAGCTACCTCTGCTGCTGCTGCCGCCGCCATCGCCTCTCGCCATGGCGGAACTTCAAGACCCAGAAACGCTGCCTTCGTGAACTCGGAGTTTTTCTCGAACCAGCAAGCTGCTCTCAGGATGGGAGCGTCCACGTCTACGCGCCCTGTTCCCTCGCGCCGCGCCTCCGCTCTCACTGTTTGCAAGGTACGCAGGACGAAATCTGAGTCGCATTGGGGTCGGTGGAGGAATTGAAATTGGGCTGCATTTCAATTTCGACTCATTGTCGTAGACCTTGCGGAATGCGCACACTGCATTTATGCGGTTCTTAAAGGGTGAAATCTAGGGTAAAAGATTGGATCGCTGGGAAGGATCATGGAAGTTTTCATGGTCTCCTACTTGAACTTGCCACATTGGCGAAGTTTTCACTCATGTGAGGTCGAGGATTTGAATTTGTGGACAGAGTTTGCTTCAAACATGGGGTCATAAAGTATTGGATCGTTGTGAAGGACTGGAAGTTTTCATGGTCCGCTGCTTAAACTAGCCGCATTGGTGAATTTTTTGCTGCTGTGAGGTCGAGGATTTGAAGTTGCGGACAGAGTTTGTGTCAAATATGTGGTCATAAAATATGGGATCGCTGTGAATGCCTGTGGGGAATGTGCATGGTTTCGCAGTATTGGTGGATGAATTTTATGCCGCTGTTAGGTCGAGGATTTGAACTTGGAAATTTTTTGCGTCAGGGTGAATGTTTAGTTGTTTGGAATTGAGATGCTGAAGTTTTGACAAAATGTTGAACAGATATCGAATTGCTTTGGTTAATGTCTTTGTGAGGTCGAGAGTTTGAATTTGTGGAAAGATTTTGCGTCAGGGCGTGGGTTTGGTTGTTTGGAAGCGAGATGTCGAAGTTTTGATGAAATGTTGAACAGATTTCGAATGTCGTTGGTGAAATTCTCTGCAGCTGTGAGGTCGAGGATTTGAATTTGTGGAAGGATTTTGCATGAGAGCGAGGGTTTGGTTGTTTGGAAGTGTGGTGTTGAGGTTTTGATGAAATGTTGAACAGATTTCGAAGGGTGACATCGTGCCCCCTGTGGGTCTCAAGGACGAAGATGGGAAACTGGTGAACTTGGACAAGTTCAGGGGCAAGCCCTTGGTGCTCTATTTCTACCCGGCCGACGAGTCACCAGGATGCACCAAGCAGGCTTGCGCATTCCGAGATTCCTACGAGAAGTTCAAGAAGGCTGGTGCGGAGGTTGTGGGAGTAAGCGGAGATCCGCCCGCGTCTCACAGGGTATAACAACGCAATCCTTGTTCAGACTGAAATTTTTCTAAGGCTTATCCCTGAAACGCCATGCATTCTTACCTCTTTTTCCTCATATTCTTTTTAACCTCATACAGATTACCGTATACTAGTATTAGCCAATAGGGTAGTTTTTCTTGACAATTGCTTTGATTATTGACATTTGCTATTGCTTGACCTATTATCAGACCTTGACGTTCAAATTTACTTGCACTTGTTCTTGATGACAAATGACAAGGGAAATCAAAGTTTTTGGAATAACATACATGGAAACCAATGCATTTGATTCACTTCAAACAAGGACCATCATAGTTGTACAAACCTCATGAATTTATAAACAGTGGATGTTTTGAAAGCTGAATTTTCTTAAACCCCAACGGCCCAAGATGTCCAATTCTGGGCTCATGTCTTCTTTTTGAGCCAGTTTGAGAAATCATTTGTGGACATTGTTTTGTTCAATTTCATTTATTTTGTAACATGTATAATGAGGGCTTGCAGGCCTTCAAAGCCAAATACAGGCTGCCGTTCACTTTGCTGAGTGACACGGACGACAAGCTGCGCAAGGACTGGGGGGTGCCCAGTGATTTCTTCGGTGCTCTGGCGGGGCGACAGACGTATGTGATTGACAAGGACGGCCGAGTGCAGTTGATCTTCAACAACCAATTTGAGCCGGAGAAGCACATTGCGGAGACTCTCAATGTTCTGCAAGGCTAGAGTCTGTCTACATTTGACAAGATGAAACTGAGGTTAGCACCTGAGGCATAGTTAGTAGAACTATTTCCAATAGACTCTTCATTCACATTGTTTTTTTGACTCAAGTTTTTTTGTAACTGTCCATCTGGCATGGTTAGAGGAACTATCTCCAATAGACTCTTCATTCACATTGTTTCTTTGACTCAAGTTTTTTTGTAACTATCCATGTGGCATAGTCAGTAGAACTATCTCCAATAGACTCTTCATTCACATTGTTTCTTGGACTCAAGATTTTCTGGAACTATCCATGTGGCATAGTTAGTAGAATTATTTTCAACAGACTCTTCATTCACATTGTTTCTTTGACTCAAGTTTTTCTATAACTGTCCATGTGGCAATAGAGGACTTCTTCCAACAAACTTTTCATTCACAATGGTCTTTGGAACTAAAGGTTTTTTTATTTGAGTCCATGTGGTAGAGGTGGTAGAACCTTTTTCAATAGATTCTTTATTTACGTTGGATTTTAAATCAAAGGTTTTTGTTAATCTTTTTTCCTTCTCAATATTAGGATTATTTAGAGTTTAGGAGATCCTCTCAAGTATTGTGGTTGAGGTGTGTAACTATACTTTGGTCATCACAAGTTGCTTATCTTCAATTTTGATGGACACCAGAGGTGGTGGTTTTGTTGTAATGTGCATAGAATAATGATCATTTGGAGTATGGTGTTTCATTTTTACTTTTCTTGGGCATAAAGTTCATAGTTGAGTACATTGATTTGAAAGTGGAGCCTTGTTATGAAGGTGTTAGAGGGTTTTTCCTCTCTAATGAGGCTTTGTTTTTGAGTTTGTGAACATTACCTCACACTTGGTTTTTCTTCAATCATGCTCAATAGGTGTAAATACAGACACAATAACTTTAAAGAAAGTGACTACATCAGATCATTTTTTGAGTCATTGAAGGTAGGCCATATTGGTCATAACCTTTTCCTCTAACTATACTAGGACCACTACATTTTGGAAGTGTGCTTTGAGATTGTAGGGAACTATAGGCAATATGATATTGAACCTTCTTCCTTGTACTCAACTACAATGGAGTATGTGACAATGAAAGCAAATAGAAAGGGCTATGACATAAATTTATGCTTTCCATTTCCAAAGCTTAAATGGATGTCACCTCTAAGATCATTGGATAGTACAATTGGGGAAAAAAAAATGTGATGCTTATATATGTTGTTCAACTCATTTTGCATAATATAGAATACAATTGCTATTTTTGTCTTTTACAACTAACATTCAATAGACCTTTTAGAAAGCTAACCTTAACCCCAAAATGCCCAAGGCACTAAGTTTTGGTATTTGTGAAACTTTGAAGTTAAATAGAACCTAACCAAGATGCTATTTTTAGTAGTGTATATTTTTGGAAAGTTTTTTTTGAAGTTTAGCAATTTTTCTATTGAAGATTTTGTACAAAGGTCTCCATTGCAATCCTAACTTTCCATAGTGTTGAGAGAATTCTTGAAAATGAGCCTCAAATACACTAGAACATGGAGACAAAATCACATTCAAAAATTGTAGAGTAGATTTTGAGAAGCCATAATTAGTTGATTGGAATTATGCATGTTAGGCCCTTTAACCTTGGGTGATCACAAGAAACACTTGTCCTATTTTGTATCACATGATGTGTGTTGATTTTTTTTGGTCTATAACTTTTGTATTTTGGCTTCAAATGACGCAAGATTTATAGGGAAAATACAAATGACTATCATACACATTCCCTAATTCTTTTTAATAATATTCAAAGACTATTTACTATCCAAAAATAGACCTCAATTGAATGTCACACTTTGCAATTTAGGGATTTTTAGTACTAAGGAGTACTTCTTTTTAATGATATTGAGATGAAATTTGGATGAGATGGTCTTTTGGTAGACTTCTAGCTTTCTAGAGAAGGATTTTTAAAAACAATTAATTTTATGTGGTGTGAAAGTCTATAGAGTGAGCTTCTTTCTACTTGTATTTTGAAACATATAAAATATTATTTTTGTGACTTTTTTGGTGAATGACTATCTCCATTGAGTTGTTGCAAATGGAAACCTTTTTACTTTTTGTATTTACTTGTTTTTACTATTTTTCCCTAATTAAAACATGAAGGTATGTATTTTCTTAAGGTTTGGCACTTTTCAAGTTCTCCTACTTAGAGAAATTTTCTATGCAATTCCTTCCATGGGGTACCTTCATTTTAAAGGTGTATACTTAAGTCATATTTAAAAAAAATTTAGAAATTGATTTTCTAATTTTAAAATATTCCTAAAGAAGTCATGAGATTTGTTGCAAAATGCAACAAATAGTACAAGTGTTTCTTGCAATCACCCCCTTAAATTTTTTTTTGGTCACCAACTTTTTAGATTTGACTTGCAAAAAGAGGATAGAAAGACTTCACATCACTTTTGCAATTTTAACACATTCATGATCAAACATTATAATCTTTCACTCCATAAGTGATATTATTGTGTTTTCTTTTCCTATGCAATCTCTAACATGTCTAGTTTGAATTTGTATAGTTACAATTCAAAAAGAATTTATACAACTTATTAAAATGTTGGCATTTTGTTCACTTTAGAACAAATTTGAAGAAGCTCATATAGGCCTTTGGCATTTAGAAGTTGATAGAAAACTCTAATGAATTAAGGTAGAAATCAATGAATAACTTAAGTGTTTCACCATGGAAGACTTGGAAAATCCACTATGAAATTGACTTCAATGTGTGCAAACATAAGGATGAGGAACAATTTATTTTTTTAAATTCCTCAAAAATGAATATTTTATTCAATGTAAATGCAAATTTTCCATTAGGGCCTATTCCGGTTTCATAGACTCATTTATTACAGTTAGCTTTGGTACTTTTCCCTAAGTAATAAAGGAAAAGAGATGACTAGACGAGAAGGTACAAACAAAGAATCTTTTTCAATAAATAGTGCATCCAAGTGTTATTTATAATAAGTGAGCCTATGAAGTCATTAAAGGGGGGTTGTCCAAAATAGTTACTTCTACGTTATAAGAGTATGACAAACCTCATTTTGCTTTAGTCTTTTGTTTTGGGACTTATATTGATTCTTTGGAAACTTGTTACAGACTAGGTAACCTTCAAGCTGCCAGAGGAGGCAAGAAGGTTACAAGACGTAACTAGCTTTATTCATGGATGAAAATTCTTGTAATTGTTGCCTTCATGGATGAATATTGTGTAATTACAATCAAATTATCCTACTCGTGGATGAAACACGTTTGACCAAGCCAACGCACTCAATCAGAGCTGGTTAAGTCTGCCTGCATCATACCTCCTCAAAGTTCACCTCTTCCAACATAGGAAACAGAATCAGCAATTCATATTTCAAGCTGCCATATCGGTCGAGTTTTTTGAAGGCCATGTGTCTATTTGTTGGATATGTTGCACTGGCTAATATTTGGAGGGATGACAACAGAGGGGTCAATTTTTGGCCAGTTGAGCAAATTATTGCTCAAAACAAAAACGCTAAGGGCAAAACATCCATTCTTGCACCTGTTCCTTGCAGTGGACTGTAGATTCACCCAAATGCGTTAGTAGACTTCCCTTAATGTGTTCGCCACATGTATGATTGTAATTTGCTAACACAACTGAAAGACACATAGGGAAATTTGGTTGGTTGAGTGCTGATTTTCGTAGGGTTCAATTTTGGGGGCACCTACAGGACGGTTCCACAGGTCTAGGGAGCCAACACTTTGAAAATTTGTAGAAATTACATACTGTCTCCGAAAAATCTTTTTTCTTTGAATATTCATGATTTTCATTGGCTAATACTAGAAAAATATCATTTTTAGAAAACATTGCCTCCAACTATGCTGAATTCCTTATTTGGACGGTTTTGGGTGTTTCGATTGTACATCCTGTACAATCAGGTCTAATGGAGCACATTGGTGCCAAAATAATTTAATTTTAAGACTCAGATAGTTTGGTAGCTCAATTTAGATTTCTTGGCTTTTAGCACTTCATAATATTTGGACAATTCTAATTTTGGATTAATTCTTTCTATTCATGCGTAAACATATTCTTTTTTCTAAATTTCCTTAAGAATAATTTTTGGATATTCAGAATTAGCAACAATGAATTTTTTTTTCACATTTTTAGAAATAGAGGTACAATACAATTTTAAAAATTTGAGACATCTTCCAAATTTTCCCTAATCATTTGTGAAATTGACCTACAAATAGGGTATTAGAGTACAAACAAGCAATATGTACAAGGTGAAAAATTCCAAAAAAGTATTGTCAAAGTTAGACTTTTGATTAATGTCTACTACGATCAATAGTAAGACGTTATGTACCAGGGCTTCTTTTTTTCAATTTTGAAGAAGTACCATAGTGGCGATATAAAATGTTATAGTGGTTCATGTTTTTGAGTTCATATACTATTTAGTGGGAATTCCCTACATAAGAAATCCCCTAAAGTGTATATTTGGTTGTACTAACTTGTTTTGTGTCGTGTTTTTGTACTAACAAGTGGCAGTATTAACACACATATTCTAACATATCTATACGTGATTATCGATTAATATGCAAGTTGACCTTTTGAAAATTATCTTGTAAGCTTGTAGTCTTGCCAAATACAGCAAAGCTTGGCTTTGGATCTTTAACCCATTATAAACCAACCAATCATTTTTTGGTTGATATTGACACTTTTTCATTGGTAGCCAAAGTTTTAGAATGAATTTGGATACAAAAAAAGAAGATGGGTGTGGAAAATGGAGGATCAAATGCATTGGGACAAGAATTTCAACAATCTTTCCTAGCAAGCAATTTAGCAGTTGAAAAAACTAATGAAATATAGGCTCAAAACCCTGCTAAAAATACAAAAATCTTTCAACAAAAGAACCTACAATGGCCAAAATTTTTATTGTAGAGGCCCAAGTATTCATGCCAATTTCATTATTATAGTAAGATCTTTGGAATGCATCACAATTTGTTATTTTTTTTTCCATCTTTATATTGGGGCTAGAAAATGTTTTGCCCACCCCAAAAATCAACCGCGGTCCTTAATGGGTTAAAGTTTGATAGAAATTTCATGTGTTTCCAAAAGTGTCGTGAAGCTTTGGCTTTGGGTCTTAAGAGTTCAATAGAAATTTTGTGTGTTTTCGAAAGTACAACAAAGCTTTGGCTTTGGATCTTTAGAGTTTGATAGAAATTTCATATATTTCCAAAAGTATGGCAAAGCTTTGACTCACAAAGTTTTGGAAAAAATCTATAAAAATTGTGTGTGGAGGTTGATGGTGGAGATTCCTTTGAAGTCCTCCAAGTTTAGTTCCCAAAATGTGGTTTGGATACATTAAGTTTAACTCCTAAAAAATATTAGTGAGATAGTCTTTATTTAGTGGAACTAGTGGTGTGAGAAACTAGTCTCCATCCCTTCAAGCCTTAGGTCACAACTACTCAAAATTTAGTTTTCCAAGAATTATTCTTGGTGTTACAAAAATCCTCCAAAATATTGTAGAATGGTATCATTAAATTCTAAGTAGGAAAATAGTTGAACAAGCCCAGCCAAGAGAAGTGTAAGTCGGATAATCCCCAATCTTAGTTGGACAAGCTAGAGCCAGAGAAAGCCCTAGTTGAACAAACTAGAATCAGAAGAAGCTAGTTAGACAAGCCTCAACTCCAATTGGAGGAGCTAGAGTCGAGAAGGATTTACCCAACCAATGCCTGCTATGTAAGTAGACCACAACAACCAAGCGGCAATGTCTGTCACTTGTCAGGGAGGGGTCTACCCAATCCGGAGGCGGACACATGGTTAGATAGGGCCATTATGAAGGAGACCGATATGAGGTAAGCATCATGAATGCTATGCTAGGCCCCTACTAGTCACTTGGACTTGGGGTTCAACCATTCAAAATTCACATCTCATTTTCTTTTTGAAACTAATTCTTGATTAAAAAAAATTGTCTTTCTACACTTATCATCAAAATAGACTAGAGGAGGGTAGTAAAAATAAATAGAGTAGAATAGAAGGAGGAAAAAAATTAGATATTGCCACCACTCATAAATCTCTTAATCACCCTTAAATTGCTCAAATTCACACGTTAAAGAAATAGAATAGAAAGAGTAAACAATTAGCAATACAATAGAAGAAGAAACTTCTTGAAGCTCTTCCATCTTTCAAACTCCAAGTAGATCAAACCTAGAAATCAAAATTGCAAGTGAATAAAGAGAGTCTTCATTTGGTAGTTGAAGAGAATTTAGAAGTTAAGAAGGTTTAAAATGAAATCTTAGAGAAACATTTTAAGCTATAAATCACTTGGGTAGAATAATAATTGAATAGGATAGAAGATAGAAAGTCAAAGTTCAATTATTAAAGAAAATTATTCAATCCAATTCTAAATCAAAGGGATTGAATAATGGAGGTAGAGTAGTTGAAAGAAAAGAAAGGAGTTGAAAATAAAAGAAATAGTTAGGAGTTGCCCTTCCAAAACTTATACTAAATCCACACTTTCAAACAATGAACAAACTATAAGACAACACCAACCATAGCCAACAATAGAGAATTTAAGAATGTATTGAACAACCTTATTTTTTAGGCTCAAAATGAGGTAAGTGCCTAATTACTCCATATCCTATTGGATTTCTTAGACTAATGTTATAAATCCTTAGAAAGAATTTCAAATTCAAGTCAGAGCATTAGATTAGGATGATTCCAAATTTAAGACTCAAAATCTTATAGATCAAGTCTAGAGGTTTGTGAAAACATATTATACTTAGAAAATAGACTCAAAACAAGTAAGATATGAGTAGATGAAGTTTACGACCTAAATTGGATAAAACTTAGTTAGACTTAGAACCTTAGAGTAAGAACCTAGAATTATAAATATTTAATCACCTAGAATCCATAAGTGAATTTAGAAGTTGGTCTTTAATTATAGATTAGACACAATTAGTGGATGAAGTTTGAAGACCTGATTAGTGGTTAAACTTCATTCATTGATAACTTTTGATAGGAAGAGTTAAAGTTCAAGTAAGATAGCATTTTGGAAAATTTAGATCAACATTTTTAAGGAATGAATTCTAAAATTCTAAAACTAGTAATTAACCATAAGTCATTCAATACACCAAAGGACAATGAAAGGGATGGGTGGACCAACCTAAGCTTTAGGAAAGGAAAATGTTAGGTCTACAATTATGAAGTAGGAACTTAAAGTAATCCAAAGATGGTTTAGACTTAGGACAAGGATATAAAACTGAGAAGAAAACAAAGGATGAAGTTTAGGTTAGGGAACAAATGAAGTCAATTAAAATTAGCCCATTCAAGTCTAAACTTGGAACTCAAGTTGGATTAATAACCTTAAAATAGGGTTCAAAGTTCAAAGTCAATAAAAATAGGGAACAAGTCTAAAAAAGTGGATGAAGTTTAGATGGCGTCTTAAGAACTAAACTTCATCCATTTATATCTTTTGATAGAAAAGGTTGGATAGGTTTGTATTTTATGTTTTTGAAGATGGCATGAGGTGCCCTAATACTTCAAATTACTAAAATTAGATTGTAACAATCTTCATTCCAAAATTGTTGTGACCTAGTTCACTTTGAACTAGTTAAGATAGTAGTTGCAATTTGAATTGATTTCCTTTTTTCCTATTGCAAAGTTTTGAATGTTTAGGAATTAGAATAGATCCATTTCTTGGAAGGTATAGTGGACCAATACCTAGGCATCCATTAGTGAAATAATACCAAATTGAACAAAGAACCTAATTGTGTTACACTATTTACACTAAGTAGGTAAGTGGTGGCTCACACTTGGCAACCCTCTAAAGGCTCGGGGAAGACACTTTCACTACATTTTCACTTTCTGCTTAACCATTAGTAGCTTCATTTTTATGAACAAAATTGAAAAGTGTTGAAAATTGTACAATCTTAGAGGTGTAGAATTTTCTATTTGGGTAAGTGAATCCAATTGTGATCCTTTCCTTAAGGGGATAGTCTTTACAAATTTCCATCTAATTTGTACAATATTGTTGTAGGAACACTAAGTTTTTAGAATTGTGAAAATTCATAATTTATTCATTTGTTGTATAAAAAAAATGCATTTTTGGAGATTTTAGAGTACTATACTAACTTCCACTAAAATCCTACAAGAGTTTGGTAGTTTCTTTAAACAAACAATGTGCAATTGCATATTCAATCATATATACATGTAACTTTATGAGAGTCTAAGTAGTGATGTTTTTATTCTCAACTCTCCATTGTAAATATTATGTATGTATATATATATATATATATATATATATATATATATATATATGAAATATGTGTATGTAATGCATATGTTTTATCAATCACAACAAACGTTCATTCAAGCAATGAAATAAAAATTGTACTTTTCAAGTACTTGAAAGTTATGTGTTTTTTTAATTGATTTGACAAATACTAATCATTAAAGATATTAGAAGTTTGATATGAATATTTTCTAATTAAAAATTTGAACATCAAACAAAGTAACATTGTCAAAAAAGTTGTACAATGTTACATATTATTAATAGTACATGTAGGTGTGGTCTAAATTAATAATACTCCACCACTAACATTGTACCATATTCAATACTTCTCAATTTTGTTTATAGAAAATGAAGCCATTCATAGTTACACCTCAAATTTTACTTCCCCTTTGTTGCATTATTGCACTTTTTCAAAGATGTTTTCACAACTAAAAATTAGTCTAATGTTATTTGAAACAACGATGGAATATTTTACCATGTTTACCTAATGGTTAAATGTATAACAAAAGTTAAATTGTTTTAACATCATGTCATCAATAGACAATTAAATTTGAAATTAATACATATTTCATACCTTCTCATAAGAAGTTCTATTTCTTGTATGATACCCTCTATGTGATAAGAGCTCCAACATGCTTTGACGTCCTACTAAACAAAAAGGGTTATTTTATATACAATACCCTCTTCATACAAACCTAGTAAATAAATAAATCAGTACTTGCATCTCAATACAATATTCAAATCTAATCTAATTAGCTTGAGAGAGAAAATAGTCTTCTTGTGCATTCTCAAGTTACTGAAATTTTGGATATTGACAAGTTTCTTTTATCATCATTAATCTATCATCAAGTGCTTGCAATACAGAAGGGGTGAACAATTGGCATAAGATATCCACCAACATTTCAAAAATCCAAATGTTGTTTTGATGTAGACTATCAACATCAATTCAAAGATATGAACTATAAAAGGGTATTATTCCCTCATTAAAACCCCAAAGCGCTCTCTGTTACCATTTGAGAGCAATTTTATTGCAAAAGAATTAAAATTTGACAGCATTCTTGAATTAACATTTCAACATTTCAACATTTCAACTTGAGAGCATGAATTGATTAAAATAGAACAAGCCCTTACAAGCACAAAATGAGGTGACTACTTTTTTTTTATAAGTCTTAAAAAACCCTTGTAGAAGATGATTTTCAAGAATTCAACCATGAATAATTGTTGATTCAATATTCTACACCACCATATTGAAAATGGAAAACAATACCTTTGAGTAATTGTGGATTCAATATTCTACACCACCATATTGAAAATGGGAAACAATACCTTTGAGTAATTGTGGATTCAATATTCCTACATCACCATATTCAAATTATTGACACAATACTTTTGATTCACAACATTGATTCAATGTAACCTGTGACATTGGTGAGACAAGCTTAAGTGTCTACTTTGTATTTGTCATGTTTCAATAATGTTGAAATATTGATTTAAAGCTCTTAAGAATTTGAGATGTAACTAAAAACGCAAGAATTGTGCTTGAAGTTGAATTTTAGACTTCATTTGGGCATCATATAATAGCTTCTTTAAAAAAAATAGAACTAAAAGAAGTGGAAGAAGCAAGCTAACATTTATCTCTACAAATCCACTTGAGATTTTGAAGCCTCATGTAAGAGTTCTTGACAAATTCTAGAGAGGTGTGTGCGTGTGGAAAGGACATTTTTTGGGGACATTTTTGAACACCTCCTCTAAAATTTGTCCATAACTTTTAGGTGGAGTATTGAAATCTCAAACTAATTTTTGGAGGTAAAAGTGTACTTGATTCCCCAACTTTTCTCAGTTTGAAGTTGTTTGAAAAAATATATTTCGCTATGTTTAAATGAGGTTTAAAATTTGACTTTTATCACAATTCCTGCATTTCCACAACCATGAATGGAGGAGCTCTTTTTTCTCCTAAATCACATATCCCACATGGTTTGTTTCACCCACCACTACTCCACTAGTATAAAATGTTTCTCTCCTCTCCCACTTCAACACAAGATTAGCTATGAGGCTCAAGTGAACATGTCGTACAAAATCCAAATCATTGCTTTAATTTTATTATTGAAAATCTTGTGTTCTAAAGCATTCTCATCTACTTTGTTGGAAAAATCAAATGGAAACCAAATTTAGAGTAGATTGATGGGTCCTCGGAGAGCTGTGGAGCAGCCACTTGATCTACCCGCATGCCATCCCTGCCCTCGAAAGAGGCTCAATAGGGACATTTTGTCTAACCACGCCCCTTGTAAATGCACCTAAATTTTATTAACAACAAGTGGGAACATACCCTAAGTCTATAAAATTGCACCTTCATCCACTGATTTGGAGTTTCATCTTGTAACTTTGATGTATGAGTATTCTACTCTCATGTCAAATTCGTTATAAATTAATTCAAAATTAAATAATACAGCACATAATGAAATTTTCAGAAATCAAGACGTGACAAGTTTGATAGTGTAGAAAAGATTAATGAAAACAATTCAAAATCTTCAAAAAAATTTGATGAAAAATTAAATATTATACTATCCATGTGTTTCAAGAAATAAAAAATCATATAAAATAATGCTTCATATATTATGTTGTAAAGCCTTTAGACTTGATTGTTAAGCCTTGATTTTAGCTTAAGAACTGATAGTATGGCCTTCATTACTCAAACCTAATAGCAAAGCCTTGATTAAGCATGAGTAGAGCAAAATTCTAGAAAGCTTGCCTTATTTTAGCCTTGTAAAATAAGATTCTATAAAGCTTCTATCATGTTGAGCTTGCAATGAGGTAAAGCAAGAGGGCCATAGCTACAATTAACAAAATATTTCCAATCACAATAAACCAAATCCTAAAAATTCTAAATGGGGTGAATAAAAGGGAAATTAAAAAAAAAAAAAAAATTTCATCTAGGACGTGACAAATCTACCCTCAACGTATGGTAATATATTATAAATTTGACATAGTACTATACTATAATTTTGATGTAGTATAAACAAACCCTACTAAATACAATTCCTTGGATCTAATTCTTTTGCCCCTAAATTACATGTACCTAAAAATTAATGGACCATATTTTCTGACTACCTACATTACTTATAATGGACTTGCCATTTTTCTTGTCCCCAGCTTTATATGTTATTCTCTTATAAATACTTATAAATATTACCTTAAATGAATTAAATCCACCCTATATTCCACTGCATGTGGGTTGCTAAAACACAGGAAGTGTCCTCCCGGTGTCTAAAGGCCTAATTTTTTTCATTAATGCAAGCATTGTGATGTATTTGATAAATTTTTTATTCCAAAATTTTAGGAGGGTGTAGACAAACAAATTAACTAAAGGACCCTATGATTGGATTTATCAAAAAATAAATATAGATGAAGATTGAGCCTTGCATTGGAGAATTGTACTTTCAAGCACTATTGGCCCTCCAAACTAAAAAGAGTTTTAGAAATTAACTTATATGAAGATTTATTGAAGCGAATTATCATTTTATTACAATATTGGCATCAATAATTTGTCTTATATACTAGTAGTTTTAAAAACTAATGGACACCTTTATAACTAAACATTTGATTTAAAATATATGCCCCTACATCTATATTTGTAGCTTAGATAGCCTTAAAGGTCTGGTAGGGATTCTATATATGGTATTATATATTATTCTTAGTATACAAAGTATGTCCTAAAATATGGTATAACAAAAAGTGTTAGATTAAAAATTCAGCTTCTAATGGATCAAATTGCACCAAAGGTACTACAAAAGGCATTAGAAGATTCTTTAGCCCTCTAGAAGACTATTTCGGGGATGTTCCCCAAAACTGTTCCTTGGACAATGAACCAGCCCCTACTGGTCTGATTTTTTGAATTAAAAAAAATAAAAATAAAAAATAAAAAATTCAGATTTCAGAATGTATTAAAAATCTTAAATTTTAAAATTAATTAATTAATACTATCTAACATGGTAGTGTCTTGATTATGTCACCTTGCTTATGTTGTAGATTTCCCAAAGTTCCTTGTAGTGCTCTCAAAGTTTTTATAGCAAATCCACAATCCAGGAAGCGATAGTCTTCTACAAGCTTCAGAAATCATCTAGTAGGACATACTTTGAAAAAATTGTACTATAATTTTTTTTAAATATGATTTTTTAAACTTAATCCATTATCTATAAGTAATTTAGTCCTTTTTGACTAGTATCTCAAGTCAAACTAAGACTAATAAGATTTTTTTCATGAAAAAAACATGATTTCTGAAAGGTGAAAAATTGGAACCTACTACACATGAAGAAGGTGCTTGAGAAGGTGTAGTAATTATTTGAATTGGAAGTACCATGTGTCATTGAATCTAATACACAATGAATACTAACTATTGTACTATCATATGCATCAATTTATGCACCTTATATGTCAGATACACAAAAAAAACCCATGCTACAACCCAAACTGGGCTTCTAAGACCTTCTAGACTTTATAGCAAGAACTATTACTTGAAGGAAAATACATGTGAGATGGATATACAAAACCTTTCAACCTTTGGATGAGATTAGAATTGTTTCCCCTTTAGGAATTGGATCCTTGGAGATTGTTGAATTATCAAGATCATATATCATGATTAATCTTACTATGTATATATTGATAACATAATTATTAGTACAAATTTTCATGAGGTTGGTAAGATGAGTAAGAACAAAAACATGGTCTATAGTAGCTATATCTAATTTCTTCAACTCCGAAATTCTTAGTCACTGCTAGAATGCAAAAAGGAAGTGGTTAGTCTACCTTCATTGAATTAAATTGGTAAAATTCTAAATTGTGTAAATTTAAAAACTCAAGCATCTTTGTATTAAGATTTATCACTTCAAAGAAAGGATAAAATTTATATAGATAAACAAAATCTTTCAACCTTTGGATGAGATTAGAATAGTTGCTCCTTAGAGACTTGGGTTCCTAGGGGATTGGTGAATTATCAAAATTATGAATCTTGATGATTATTACAATGTTTACATTGATAACATAATTATTAGTAGGCAAGTTTGAATGATGTAGGTGAGGTGTGATAAGATGGATAAGAAGTGAATCATTGTCAACAATGGTTGCATCTAATTTCTTCCACTTCCAAGTTCCAAATTCTTAGTTACAACTAGACAGTTCTAATGCAAAAGATGTGGTTATTCTATCTTTTTATAATTAAATTGGCAAGTTTCTTATTGCTAAAATGAAATTTATGCAAGTGATTTTTATTAAAATTCTCAATTTTATAAAACATAGCTTCTTGATGTTTGAGCTTGAATAACAAACTTTGCTAAAAAATCATTTATTTAAAAAAAAACTTTTTTTCTAATAGTGATTACTAGCTTGCATGGTGCCTATCCAACCTAAATGCCATTACCTAAAAATATGAGCATGAATAGTGAATTTAGTTAGCATAGTAAACTGTGAATAAGGCAAGAATTTCTAAAAGCGAGAAAGTTGTATATATATAATGGAGCAGTTTCTTAAATGTATATTATTTGTACATGTTCCTTTTTCATAGCCTTCAATAATGTACAAAATTGAGTATATTTTAGGAGGTGCTCCATTTTAGAGCCCTATGTCATCTCAACTTTAAATTTTCATAACTAATTCCAAAAAATATGAAACAACTTGGATTAGTTGTCAATTCCACTTTTGTTTTCAGGAAAATTTAGTGAAACATATTTCAAGATGTTTCACCTCCCCAAAATCAGCTCCAGCCCTTAGATGGTCGGTTTATGGACCTCCTCCCTTAGGACAAATTGCCATTAAGAATTTGTTATGATCTGAATTGTGTGCTTGTGCTTGATTTATTAGTGGCCCTACAAGCTATAAATCAGTGGCATTGGCTCTACGCTGATTAATTTGGAAGTGAATATCTCTCCATTTGGGACCCAAGTTCTTTACTTCCATTTCAACATGCCTGTCCTCTGTTTCTGTTTGTTAATTGCTACGAAATTAAACACACATCATGCTCTCTTGCCTTCAAGCCTTCATCCAATTCCAAATGAATCAACTCACTCAGTGTCTTTTGTCTGTTCCTGTGTCTTCAGTTGTTAATTTTGTGCCACCGAGCCACTTGTGGCCGGTGCCTGGTATTTTATTTCCGGCAATGAAATCCCGTTTCATTTGTTTCAAAACAGAAAGTTTAACATGCAAATGAATCAGCTCTTGCTTCAGGAGCTGCAGTAAGAGGCAATTATGGGAGCCGGCAATCCGGCATGCACTTCAATCAGTTCGAGAATCTTAATATCTGGTAACGGTCTTGCAATTGAAAGGTACGTCTCTTGGAATATCTGTATACATTAATCCTAATGCAATTGCATGCCTTGCAATTGATCTTCTTACGTGCAGCTTCGTAATTTAATTCGAACTTAGCTGAGAACTAATTAATTTAAGGCAGAGTCATATATCAATTGCAAACAAACGAATCTCACTGACAATGAGATAAGGCGCAGAATGGCGATTCACATTCTTCACAGTCCACACTGTGAGTTTTATATGATATTTAGATATTTAGATATTTAGATACAGGCCCCCACTGATTTTCGTGCGTACCATTCTTGAACAGGAAGGTTGGGTCCTTCGTTCTACAGTACTGTTACTGTAGATGGGAGGAATATTTTCAGGTACAGTGGAACCACAATTACGTCGTGGCATGGGCAAGCTAGCTTTGGCTTCAAGAAATTCAACAGTGACGAGTCCCAATGCATGCGAAGCAAACTGAAAATCCCAGCCCTCTGCTGATTATTATGTATTTCGGCGCAATCCCAGAACGTGGGGGGGTGGGGTGGGGTGGGGTGGGGGGTGGGGGGGCCGGCGCCGGGCACTCGAT
Source organism: Thuidium tamariscinum (assembly GCA_947034885.2). NCBI lineage: Eukaryota > Viridiplantae > Streptophyta > Bryopsida > Hypnales > Thuidiaceae > Thuidium > Thuidium tamariscinum. Next base: position 2,378,221 of record OX344757.2, on the reverse strand, counting down.
CTGTTGCGTTCAATTCATTCTGCTCTCTTAGGGCAAGATCGACAGATAAGGTCCGGATTCCGCAGATGCTGCGCGCACGGAGATTATAATTTAATGGCCTCACTATTCGACATTTATATAGAAGCCACTTCATTGGTAGAGACTAGAGAATATATGAACACATTTTCTATTGCTCAGGTGACAATTTCTGTTTACATAGATACACATGTATGGGCAACGTGAGTGCAAAACGTGCCTGGGAACTTAGCTAGATCAGGCACCCTCTTCCACTAATGAACAGGCTACAGAAATCGAGACAGACTAATTGAAATACCTTCCCAAGCTCCCAACACTGAACTTACATGCAGGCAAGTCAAATCAACAAGTACTAATGCCCAACCAATCACTGATCCAATACGCAAATTCTAAAACACGCACAGAAAGTGCCGAACCACGAGTTTAGCACAAGGAGATTATTTTGGTTTACTACGTAGTGAACTCAATACCATTACTACTTCCGAAGTGGTAAAATCAGTACCAGCACTTTGCAGGTGGTAATGGTAGTAAGTTTACCGGCCACTTAGTAAACCAAAATAATCTTCTTGTGTAGATCCCAACCCAAAAAATCAGAGCCTGAGCATTTTAAAAGGTTTTCCTGCAGTAATTCAAAACACAATTACACTGCATATATATTAGCAGCGCAGTGACGGGACCGAATGAAGTCAAGACGTATGGTCCCAGATCAGGCACTCCCGGGAGCCTTTCGTTCACTGATTCTTCTCCTTCTCAATCCCCACGGTACGTGCTCTTCCCAGTTGTGTACCAGTGAACTCCTTCAGACAAACTCATCCACAAAACACCAGTGCCAGCTAGCCAACTGCAAATCCGTCCTTGGAAACGTACACTCAACATCGGAAAACGAAACAGTGGAACAACCATCTGTTGTAGTTTTCCATGTTGGTTACGACTTCAGGCCAGAGCAAGCTAGCTGGGTCGGCTGGAAGATGGAGCTCGTTTGGAGGAGCACACCAGTACAAAATTGGTCAGAGCATTTGTATGAATCATTCTGCGCGCTTCCGGTCTAGCCTGCCTGCAACAATTAATCGACGCCGGTCTACATAATCCTGAACTATTTGGGAGGAGAAGAATCGGAAGCTAGTTGACTACTACTGTCTGTCCGACTAGCAATACAATGACAGGAGGTGAAGTTGAAGAAGCTGCAGGCATGGGATTCACCCATCTGTGAAACAGACAGGAGAAAACGAGCTCTCACTGATTCCTGGATCAGCAGTAGAAAACGAGCGCTCACAGATTCCTGGATGAACAGGGGAAAACGAGCTCTCGCTGATTTTTCTGGATCAGCAGTAGAAAACGAGCTCAGATCACAGATTCCTGGATCAGCAGGGGAAAACGAGCTCTCGCTGATTTTTCTGGATCAGCAGGAGAAAACGAGCTCTCACTGATTCCTGGATCAGCAGTAGAAAACGAGCTCTCACAGATTCCTGGATCAGCAGTAGAAAACGAGCTCTCACAGATTCCTGGATCAGCAGGGGAAAACGAGCTCTCGCTGATTCCTGGATCAGCAGGGGAAAACGAGCTCTCGCTGATTCCTGGATCAGCAGGAGAAAACGAGCTCTCACTGATTCCTGGAACAGCAGGAGCAAACGAGCGCTCACTGATTCCTGAATCAGCAGGAGAAAACGAGCACTCACTGATTTCAGAATCAGCAGCTGGGAGCTGAGTTTTGAGCTAGCAACGCAAGGGAAGGGACAATCTGAGACTGAGAGATGATGATCGAGAATGAGAGTGTGGGGTTTTTATAACTGCGGGCTCACCGGCAGGCCGTTGTGCGATGATTTTAGAGTGTGATGCACGTTGTAAGTTCACGTCAATGTTGCAATTGGTTTGCTAGATAGCTCTTGAAAGCCGGTAATTTGCTGTCCACGCGCATCTCAACTGCACGCAGTTAAGTAACCACTCGTAAATCAAGTACCTTACATTCGGACAATCTTGGATGAGGAGTACATGTGAAAGCGACAATGTACACATCAGGAACACCAGTTGAGTCCAGTTCTTAAAGTTTTTATGTGAGGAGGATTAGTTTTACGTACATGCAACAGAGCAGATATCCAACTTCTGTCCCCATGTTTGGGGAGAACCGCCAGGTACTTCATTGCATTCCAATCAGGGGAAATAACAAGAACTGCTTGGCGACTTGGCGTGTGAAAATGGAGAATCCAAACTGGACCAAACAATAGTAGGATCAGCAACTACTTAGAATCTCCCACTCACATTCTCCAAAAACTTGAAGAAAAACTTGAAAAAATGAACTTGAATAATTGAGAAAAGACAAAAAAAACCCACTTGATTTGCTATTTTTTGAAGGAATGTCACAAGGTTATTGACTCTAAAAGTCCAATCCCATTGCCGAGAGCAATGTTCAAAAATAAATTCATCAATTGTTAGATGGTGTCTTTGAGATAGGATCCATAACAAGACAAAAAAATTGGTAGGACTGGCAACCAACCAATGTGCAAAAATAAAAGGTGGATATGGAGCTGCTACTTTTGTGAAATCGTCAAATTTTAGCAGCCTGCCATTTCAAAACCTAGCTAGGTTGCTTGAGGTGGGTATGGCTTTAGGGTTGGTCGTGGGGACTAGCCCCTACTCCATCATCAGTGTCTTAATCCCTTAATTTGAAAGAGGAGGATTGCAGTCTTTGTATATTTGGAGTGGGAAGAAAGTGGCCAATGCGAATTTGACACTTACTAGAGAAATGAACCCGGGAATGATTTTGATAAGGCGAGGATAAAAGCGGTGCCCTTGGAAGCTCCGAGAACTTCCTCTGTAAGTTAGCCCCGATTCACTTGTGAGTAAGTTCTTATTTCAGGTCCTACTTTCAAGGAAGGCCGGTCCACCTTCTCTCCGTCCCATGTAGCTTTAGCTTAGCCAATGCCCAGCTCCTCAGTCCCGTCAGTGGCGAGCCAATAAGGTACCCTTATTTGATCCATCCGAATCCGTCTCCTTGAGATTGCGGACCCTGAACCCACCTCTGAAACGCAACTAAAAGATCCGATGAATTGAATAATAGTTTCTGCTTGCGGAGTCTTCAATTAATTAGGTGTGGGTACCTGACATCAGCCAGTTGCACGGATCGCCAGCTGCGTGATCGAGCGAACTGAACCGATAGAAGCAGTGTTCCCTTGTTTTAATTTCGCCGTTTTGTTTACCTCCACAGTTCCACGGTTTCCACTTCAGCCCCGTCACGAGATATACTTGCGGATATACGCGAGTTCTCTAATGCGCGACAACAGCCCCACCGAAGTGAAAAGGAGCTGAACGGGATTCCGATCCGAGCCCGGAGTTCATGCTCTTCAGGAGCGGAACTTACGGAACTGGCAGGGTCACGAGAAGCGGTGATCTGATCATTTGTGGGTACCAGTGGGGCCAAAACCGGCTAAATTTCGCTGGGTTTCACGGTTTCGACTTGATTTGTTCATGCCCTCAATGAAAATCCCCCAAAAAACTTCCAACAATGAACAGTGAGCTAAATTTCGCTTGGTTTCATGGTTTCTACTTCACTTTTTCATGCCCTCAATGTAAATCCCCCCAAAAAATTAATCTTCCGGAAATGAAACGCTGAACCCGTTCTAAGATGGGTGGGTGCCGGTGTGGGTGTCAGTACTCAGCAAGTCAGCTAGCTAGTAAGTTAAAAGTAGAGAGCATTCGAGAACCATGCGATTTTTGAGAGATCTAAACCGACCTCCGTCATGCGTGAGTGCTCCGTCAGTCATTCGAGCTTGCCTGAGGAGAATTCCATCCACTGTTCCCTTGATTCCTTGGAAACTGGAAGAAAAATTCCTTCGTGCGCGCAACCGGCCGTGACCGCAAGATCGAGTAAATGTCAGTCGGGCTCCACTCCAAGCCACAGGAACAAACGAGACGCACTCGCAAACGTGATGCCTGCTTTCGACAGGGGAATCAGGTCAGTGAATTCAAGCTGCCCCATGCGTTAGGCAAAATAAGGTTCTTTTCTCTTTAGAAAGTCTTGAATTCAAAGCTTGAATAAGGTTCTTTTCTCTATAGAAAGCAAACCATAACATTCTTGAACTTTAGGGTGTAGAAAGTCTTGAATTCAAGCTGGCCCATGCGTTAGGCAAAAATCAGGGCCTCTAGAAGGTCTCTTCCCTTTGAGAAACTAAATTCAGCAGTGAGAAATTGAATTCTGCACAGAACAATGTTGGCCAAAATGAAAAAAACGGTTAAAAAATAAATTTAAAATAATTTTTAAACAATTTTTTTAATAATTTAATATTAAAAAATTGTAGTCCTACGTGGAGGAATGTCAGACATGTCTCAATACATAAAAAATATTCAGAATTAATTTATTTTTTTCATTTTTTCTCATTGTTTTGTAATTTGAAAAAAAAAATTCAGCAGCTGAATTCAGCTATTGGTGCAGAAGTAAAGGCCTCTTGAAGGCCCCATTTTTGGCCTAATGCATCATGGAGGCATGGTACAAAGAATAATTCGTCGTGTAATGATACTAGGAAAGGACACCCTAGCTTCCTATTCAAGAATGTTATGTTCAATGCTATTGCTATGATAGACCAAGTCATCATAGGGTATTTGATTGTGTGTTTTTTGTTTTTTTGGTAATCTATAGTGGAGAATGGTCAAAAAAAATGAGTCCACTCAATTTTTAATGAAAGTTATGTACAAAGTCATGGAGGGAATTTTGGATACACGAGCCATGAGTGTTGAAGTTGAATTAAGATCCCTTCATAGATTTCTTGTATAATTTTTTTAATAATGCTAGCATGTGAACATAGAGACATGAGTCTATTAGCATTGTAGATAATTATGTATCTCTAACCATTTTAATATGTTTGTTACATATGTATCAATAACATAGGTACTTCATGACATAGAAAAAGTCAATGACATATGTACTTATAATATAAACATCCATGGATATTAATAGAAGGTACTTGTAATATTGACTCCTAGGCTCTTGGGCTTATAGATTCTGGGCTCACACTTTCTATGCTCACATGCTATTACTTCCAGAAATTTATTTTGAAGTAGTAAGTAGGTGATTGGATGTAGTAGGTTGCCTATTATAAGTGATAAAAGACAATTCTATTGCCATCCAAAAAAATTGTGCATAAACTCAATAGTCAACACTAATAATTCATTTGTATATATTTGATATAGGAGTGGAATTTCAACATTAGGATTGAACTTAAGTCAAAGGATATCTATTTTCATTATCCACTAAAGGATTGTTGTCCTATAAGGTGACAAAATTGATTATGGATAGGTTCCTATAACCTTGATTTTTTTAGTAGAACTTTTTGAAAATTTTTCATAAGATAGAAAAATTGATTAGCTTTGTGGAAATATAATTTTTATTTTAATTGGTGCTTGGAAGCAAAAGTTAAACCACAAAAAGCTCAAAACTAATGTTTTTTTTCTCCCACATTTGAAGCTTTGATTCATTCTATTTGAACTAGTAATGAGAAAGTTAAGGACAATATTGTTTTTCAAGCAATTTTAACAAGTTTTTAAAAAAATAACTTTGATCATTTATATCTTTCAATCTATATGGTCAAAATTCATGAAATTTTTAGCACATGATGTTGAACAAGTCAAATATAAGATCCTTTTAATAAAATGTAAGATTTAATTTTTAAATTTTTTTTGGGTGAATGTTGCAAAAATGGTATTTTTGAGAGGTTTTGACATAAAACTGGCCTCAATCCTTTAGTGGTTAAGTATGCTAACAATCTCCTAAAAGCATTGCAATGAATCTAATTATCTATTTTAAACAATAAACATGCTTTAGTCAATAGATGCTTACACCTTTTTTTAAAAATTAAGGCTAATGGCAAGTATGAATAGATGAGTTGAGACAATACTACATTTGTTATGGTTCAATTATCTTGTATTTTACCCCAAAAACCTTGCATTCTCTAAAAATGAAGTTTGTATTTTTAGGGTTGGTTAAATTAATTTTGTATTTTTTTTAATGTTTTAAACATAGATACTAATCATCTTATTAAAAGTCAAGTTTTCTTTTGTGCTATGATTTTTAATTTCTAATAAGTATTGCAAAAATTACAATTTTTATTTTTTGTTTTAATATAGAAATATCAATTTTACAAAGTTTAGTCATGTGAAAAATTGAAAAATTGTATTGAATTATTTATAGATCATGATTTTGTTATTAAATGGGATTTTTATTAGCACAATAAATGTATATATAGATGCTCCCTACAATCCTATATATCTATCAATCTATGAAATCATTTTCTTGAAATTCATCACCAAAAAGAAATAACTAGCTAAATTTAATACATATTTGATTTTTTGAATTAAAACTTGGTGTTCTTGATTGAGATCCTATAAGAATTGAATGCTAATTAGGCAAGACAAAAAAAATGTCAATTGTATTCTACATTGTGCAAAATCTTTGGAATGCCGCAATAGAAGGGAGGCTATAATGTAGTTGTTAGCAATTGTAAATATGAAGAACTTTGAATAATTCTATTCTATTTGATGAAATAAAACTTATGACAAATTTCATTTTAGATTAGAAATAAATCTTAGAACTCAATTTAACCATGGCTTAAAACAAAATAACAAAAATATAGAGTACAAGATTGCCACCTACAACATACGTCCTCTCCATTCAAGAGATTGATATTTTATATTATTTTCTTGTGTCACTACCACACACAATTTGTTCATCCAATTACATGCACATTCATCTACATGTGATAAAATCATCCTATTTTGAATTTTGGGATTCTTTTTGGAGGTGCAAATGAAAGGATATATTTGTTGCAAGAAAGAGAGTATAATAATCCAATGCAAGCCAAGAATGTTTCAAGATAATAAGGTACACCAACCTATTACCACCCTGATTTGCAATTTGACTATCTTGGGGTCAATTTCAAGAGGGACTCATATTTTTCAAAGGTGTGTGCATGTTCCACAAATCAAACCCAAGTGGATTTATAATTTCCTGATCAAAATTGTAATTTCTGTGAATTTTTGAAGTGTGCAGCCCTAAATTACAAAAGTGTCCAAGACTAGGGTCATGAATACCCGACCACCTTCTTATGTCCCTGTAAGCATCTGAGTATTCACCAATCAGCTATTGCCACATTACCCTAAATGACGTAGATGCACTGATTATGTCAGATTTTGAGACAGAACTGGCTCATTTCTGTACAGATTTGGATGGTGGCATGGGTGCAAATGGGTTGCAGATGGAATTAGGCTGGTCTACCGTAGAGTTGCAGTAAGTCCAAGGGCCAGGAGAGCTCCAAAAGTGGAGAGTTGCAGTAAGTCAAGTCCAGACTTTAATTTCATTAACTTGTTTCTTGTTGAAATTTGATGATTGCGGATTGCTACTTCAGGCCGAATTTGGAGTACATACAGTTGAGATTGCTTGTTTGTTACAAGTGATTGAATCCATAATGAATCAGGTTGTCATCAGTATTGGTTAGCTTTGTCCTTGTTGTACCCACGGGCAGTGGAAGGATTCAACAAAACTGGATTAATGAGGAATGAATGAGGAATTTCTACCGATACCTCCACAAGCAGCCCCTTTCTTTTACTTTTCGAGAAAGTGCCAAGATGGCGATCACTTCAAATTTGGTGAAGCATTGTATTTTTACATTCATCCATCTTTGGACTTAAAAGCACTTTTCCGTCATATTCATACACTTTTCATCCAAAATTTAAAGAAAACTAAAAAAAATTTGGCAAAAAAAGATTACTTTTATCTGGCGAAAAATAGACGTTTATTTTGAAATGGTGCAATCTGGCCACACGGTGACGGAAAAAAAAGGTTGTCTTTAAGTATCTCATGTGTGTTGTAAATAGGATTTTTGCTCTTGTACATTATATACCCTAAGGCAGTAGGTCCTAAAATGGACCACTTCATTTTTTATGGCAATGAAATTCTGTTTCATTTGTTTTAAAATTTAAAAAGTAAAAAAAAAATGGACCGCTTAATAGTTGATTTGCATTCTAGGATGCTAAAACTCTTGAAGTATTTTTCAATAAATTCATCAAAAGAAAAATGGATTTGACATCTAATCCAAGTTTGTTTCATATTTTTTGGACCTCCAAGGAATTAGTTACAAATTTTTGAGGTGCACGCAAAAAAGTTCATTTCAATGGGCTTTAAAATGGACCACCTGTCCACCTCATCAAATGTAGACTACTTGTACATTGGAGAGTGAAAAATGTATTTCTAAAACTTGTTCTATTCTAGAGCTTATTCCATTTTTAGGACCTCCTACCTTACAAGAAACAACATTACAACTAAAGGGGAGAAAATCGTCGTTATGTGAATTTTTTGAAATTTATAGTCTAAAAGTGTTGCTTTGAGCTTTCTAAGAAAGCTATTAGGGAAATGTAAGAAAATACTAGCTATTGTAGGGCTTCTACCAACCCATGTCCAATCTAGTTAATAATGACTTCAATACCAACTACACACTCCTATTAGTAAAATGAACCAATTTGCATTGATTTTTTACTAGCTTAGAGTGAATTACTGAATTGTTGAGAATGCATAATTAATTAAAGCATTGATTATGTCCATTCTACTAAACATATGTCATCCATATAACTTCATTTCTTGCAATTAGCTTCCTAAAGCAAATAATTTTTCTCCTTCATTACTATTTTCTATTTTTTAATACAAATAGCCCCAAATGGGGCTTTTTTAATTTGTTTTGGATTGGAATTAATGCAATGATTGGATAACCTTATCTACTAGCTAGTTGAATATCTTATATCTCATTCCAATATTTTTATGATGGTTGTGATGTTGTATTGACAATTTAAAATAAAGTAGGTGACTCTATGACAATATAGTATTGCATATAAAAATGCTATTATGATATTATGGCAAACACAAACATGTCTAAGAATATTAGATTTGTCGATTTGATCTTGGATTTGTGGATGTAGATTTCAACGTACTTTTTGAATTTTAATCAAAATTGGATTGGAAAGATCTCACATTCTCACTAATTAAATTTTTTTTGTCCATTTCTTATTTTGGAAAAACTAAGAGAGAATTAAATAAGAGCATGATTTTGATATTTTATACAACAAAAGAACTATTTCTATCTAAAAGAAGTGTCCTTTTAAACTAGCCTAACTTTTCTTTATGCATGAAGATTGAAGTTGTTGTAAAAAAAACAAGAGATTGAAACAAGACTGAAAATTGCATTGTAAAAATGCTCTCATTTTGTATGAATGTAGAAATATTATAGATTTTAATTTTATTAAAATGTAATCAATTGACTGAAAGCCATGTAAGTATAATACAAATGTATTGTGGGTAATTTTCTTTTCACCTTTATGATAAATTTAATTATTTTTTAATTTAAAAATACAAGCATCAAAATATTTATTTTATTAAATTTTTTATTTACTTTTTTTTTTCTATAACTTTTGGGTATTACTCACTTCAATTTGAACTTATGAAAGATATAATTTAGTTGTTTATTGATTTTAAATATCTTACATATTATATATTATATGTGTTTTGTATATTGTCTCTTTTTATATATTACACATATATTTATATTTTACATATTTATTTTCAAATGTTCAATTTTTATACTAGCACTTTCAATGCAACATAGTCAAAAAGAATTTTTTGCAGTTGTCCTCAAAACTTGCTATGAAGACCATTGGCCCCCTTTGCAAACAAATAGTTAATTAAATGGCAGATACTGCCAATTCTGAGAAGTGTCACTATGCACTCAAAATTTTAATTAATTAATTAAAAAAAATTTAAACTCTCTCCCATAATTAGTTCATAGAAGTTGTCACATATCTTAAGTAAATGTAATCTATTCATTGTGGTTTGGAATTTAATTAGTTTCATTTCAAATTACAATTCTATTTTTGTTTACATCACCTCCAAAAAATATCACATGCATTGTTCATTTCTACATGAACCTTGAAAGTTATTCATTACATTAGTAGGAAAGTATTTTATATGACCATATGGTCAACTTTACTTTAGGCCAGTTTAACATATTAAGTTCAATTTATCATGGTTTTAAAGATTATATTTAAGGTTATGATTTTTGCTTATTTATTTGAGTTATTTTTTAAGGGTTAGTTTTTCATTTAGATAAGTTATTTTTTGAGGTCAAACATACACACATTGGCACACATCTATATCTTGGATGTAAAGAATATTTGTAAAGAATTTAAAAGAAAATCTATACTGTAAAAATGAAAAAAAATGCATTTAAAAATTCAAATAAAAAATCAAGAGCATTTAAAAGACAAGAAAAAAAAGCAAAGACTTTTTCTTCTTGGAACATGATTGCATTTATATGTTGTTTGATTTTTTTTTAAATTTCAACATGAAGGCAATTCAAATGTTGAATTGCAACACAAGTAATTCTTTCTTTTTCTATGATTAATTCTAAAAGAAAAAAAATTACAACTTATAGTAGAAGTCTATAGTTTGAAATTTGAATGTCTAGTCTTTAACTCCTAAAGGACAAATTGACTTAGGCTTTTTGGAATTCAAAATACATTCAAAGCTACTATTATTATTGCAAAGTGCAATATAAATCTATTTAATTTTTCTTTGTATATTTAACTATAGGATCTTGCACACTAATATGAAATTATGTGAAATTTCAAAAACTTTGACATGATAGATTGTAAGGTATTTACTTTAAATTGAATAAAATATTTTTCTTGTACCTCAAGAGCCTAGATCATAAGACTTTTAATCATCTTAATTAATAATCTTTGAGTTTATACATTTGATTATAAATTTTTCATATTTAAGAATTGGGTTGAGAATTAAGGTAAGAAAATCCAAAAATATACACTTAATTCTCATCTTTTTAATAATTATTAAGTAGTAGGTATATAATTGAAGGAAAAGTTAAATTGTTCATAGTTCTAAGATGGACTTGAAACACACTATTACTGAGAATGAGATTGTTTCACAAGCAAGCAAAACCTCGCAGATTTTTTTTGAAAAATTGTCATAATTGAGTTCAAAAATAAATCCCAAGAGTTGTTTTGGGAAGAAGATGCCTTTTTGCTCTACTTGTCTAAAATACAAGACTTTCTATAACTTTCTTGTCATTGCTTCAAGTAGAATTGATCAAATATTCTTGGTACAAAAAATATTTTCTAATAGGTAAAAGAATAAAAAATACAATTTTGAATTTTTTTGATTTTTTGATTGCATAGAAAACTCCATTTTGTACTTAGAATATCATAATTTTTGCTACTAACATTGATGAGAATAAAGATTATATTTTTCAAAAGCTAGTTTATTATTTTTATTTCCATAAAAAGTTTCAAAATAGTACACAAAATTGAGATCATAAAAACCTTTCAATGTCCAATTAAAAGAAGCTTAAAACTTTAGTGGTTAACCCTTTAGGGCCTAGCATGCCAATTTTGGTTCTTTTAAATTGAATTTTGGGAATTGAAACACTCTCTTGGCCTTAGTTACTCTTGAGGTATGAACAAGATATGAGGGCATGGGTATTCCGCTTCTAATGAGCCATTGGCCATCAAATTTGGAGCAATGATGATTTATCTATGGCAATTTGAAGTTGGAAATTTTAGAATTTCAAAATGCAATGTGGAACATGTTTCTCTATTGAATTGATTTGTGTATAACTAAAGAGAACATGACAACTTTACCATAATGTTCAATATAATGAACTCTATTTTCAATAAAAATTTCATTGTAAAGTGAGCTTTTTTGTAATTACTATGATTTTTCAAAGACATAAACTTTAAAAAATCATATAAATTTCAGTTTTTGTTCCAAAAATAATTAAAAATCACATTAGATAGAAGATATGAATCCTTATTTGTAGAAAAATAATCATTTAAATTAAATTATAAAATTTTAATATGCAAATTTGATTCTAGAAGAATTCAAGAGGTTGCTTGGGGCTCCTTAGGCCCTTAAGGGGTAAGGGGTTAATAAGTTAGAGATATTAGAAAGAACATTAAATAGTCAATTTTAATAAAAGAAGATGTACTACAAGTTGTCAAATGACCAATTGATTGTGTGAAATGAATAAAAGTGCACGGTGTGATTGAAGATTAACAACCTAAAACATTACAAATCCTAGTCACCTATTATATATAATAATCCAAAATTCTATAGGATCATAGATTGTCACCATTTCCATATAATTTAGACTTTTTTGTTTGGGATTTCTTTAGTAAGTTTTGTCATTAACCTTCTAAGTGCCACCTTCAATCTATTCAAGCTACTATTCATATATATACTTTAGGATGTTGTTTTGTCTATAAAAACTCTTTTTTCTATTTAAATCTTAAAATGCTTGTCAATTATTCTTCAACTTGGTTTTCTTGCCTTTTTATCTTGTTTGATGTTATTGCACTTGTAACTTATGGTGTTCAAGAAAGCTAATGGGTTGTTGCATTTGTAAATTGATACTAAACTTTTTGTAGTTGTTGTTGGCAACATTGAGTAGGATTTTGGCCATTGTAAATTAAATTTTTACACTTTGTTTTTTCACATGAGTCTGATATGGCTAATGAATTTGGGTTTGAGCATTACACGAAAAATAAATTTAAGACTTCATAATTTGACCCTTTTAAGATAAAATTTGGTAGAATATATTCACTTATTGTAGTGTAATGTGAATTGTTGTCAACTTCTTCTAAATTGTGGTTAGATGGGACATATGTGAACACATATAAAAAATTAGTTTTGTGCTTCAATTAGTGAATGAACATCTTCACTGAATTGTTACAAATGGCCAATTATTCTCTTAGTTTTTTTTAATGTTTTCCTATCAGCTTTACAAATCACATCATCAAAATATCTATTTTCTTGAGATTTAGTACTTATAGAACTTTTCTATGCTTTATCTTGAACCTAGAATACAATCTTCTCAAAGGTATATATATTTTTCATACTTTTGAAAAAAATTTCAATTTCAAGTAATTTAGAAAATTAAATATAAGTATTGTATAAGTAAAACAATCATGCAATAATTGCCTCATTTAACAAATGCATCAGAATTAGTAGGTGTTTGTTGCAATCACCCTCAAACTAGGGATGAAGTTTGAAAGCAAACTAAGGGAATATAGTTCATTTAATTGATTTGACATATATAGAATCATTGGTAAACTAGTCCATTTCTGCAAACTACTTGATTCCATCATTCTACTTTTGACCCCAATCCCACTTCCAAACTAATGTCTAAGAAGAACCAACAACTAATTATAGATTAGCCAACCAAAATTTAAAATTGACTGGTTAAGATTCAAATCAATATGTAGTAAAATTGGGTGCATATAAAATCAGGTAAAGACTGACTTGGTGCTAGGTCAAAAAATTATTTGTAGGACCTTAATTTGGGCCTACAAAATAGTCCTCACGTCTAGTTGGCTCAATAGAAGTGACAGGAACTAATCGCATTCACACCATTGTGGGTGTGGGGCAAAGGTGCCAAATTGTGATTGCAATGCAAATGCAAGACTACTCCACCAATGAAATTGCAGGACCGTAATAACAATGTCATTGTTCTATGGTTTTTGTGCAAAGCAAACATGACAACAATTCTAGGGTTTTAGGCTATTGTTTTAGGGTTTAGGGTGGCGGATTAGCATTTCAAGTGTGTTTTTTAACTATGAACTACTAGATAATCCCACTTTATTTGTCATTAGTTCTACCAATCTTTGTGTATATAAAGAGTTGTCTTCTCAATTCAAAATACAAAACACAAAATACAAATCCTAAATTACAAATTACAAGTCATAAATCACAAGATACTAATAACTTGAAAACACTTGAAGTGTCCATTTTGTGTAGGACCCGTACAATCATGAAATTGCCATGAAGTACAAGGTTAGGAAATGGATGTGGGTGGAACCTAGGGGAGGATACTTCCCGTTTTTTAATAACCTACGTGCGGCGGAATATAGGGTACATTTAAATAATCTTAGGTAAAATTTATAAAAAATTTACATATAAAATAGGGGACATTAAAAAGGCAAAGTGTTTAAAAAATAAAATAGGGATGATAATATGGCTGATTTTTCTACTTTATGGTAAAATAGGGGCTCTTTTAATGTTGCCAAGTAATGATTACAAGTAATTTATAGCCCCCCTAAAAATACCCCACCGCCGCACGTGGGTCCCCCAAATATACAAGAAGTGTCCTCCCCGGGGATAGAACTTTACACATCATACATGAAACTTCAATGAAATATGTTGTTTAAATTGCACAACAAAATGTTGACTTTGTAAAATTTGAAAAAATTGTTTCAACTTTTTGTGATTAGTATTTTGTGATTTATAACTTGTGATTTGTAATTTGTAATTTGTGTTTTGTATTTTTTGTTTTGTATTTTGAATTGAGAAGACAATTCTTTATATACACAAAGGTTGGTAGGACTAATGACAAACAATGTGGGATTATCCATTAGTTCATAGTTGAAAAACACACTTGAAACCCTAATCCACCATCCTAAATCCTAAAACAATGGCCTTAAACTCTAGAACCGTCGTCATATCTATTTTGCACAAGACCCATAGAACAATGACATTGTAATTACAGTCTTGTAGTTTTGTTGGTGGAGGGTTCTTGCATTTGCGTTGTAGTCCTATTATGATGCATTATGAACCATTGATTTCCTTTGCATTTCCTAACCAACATGTGGTTAGAATTAGACACACTTATAAGTATACAATAGATTTGAAAGTATTTTTACAAAAAATATTCATAATAATTTTGTTTTTAGGTGGAAAAATATGAAAAAAAATTCAAATTTGTCTTAACTTTGGAGCATATTCACCTATTCACATCCACTTCTTGGACAATGTACAAATTGATATTTAGATTTTCTTCTCATTATATTTTGGATGAAAGTCATCCTACTTCTTAGAGATACTTTATGACGTTTTTGTCCAATGGAAGTGTTGGATTTGATTTTACTAGAGTATAAATTTTTCTAAAATTACAAATATGGAAGATTGTCAAGTGGTTGATTTGCATTGAACCTAGTTCAAACTTGAAATTACAAAAATGAGGTTATAGAATATCAAAGAACACAAAAATTCCAAAAAATCACCATATCAAGTCCTCAAGAGAACCTCATTTCAAATCCATTCCAACAAAATTTACACCAAAAATGATAATATTTTTCTTGTAATTGAATTTATAATATTTGGTTTCAAAATTTATAGAAAAATATTAGTCATAGCATTGGTGAATCTAACCATACAAATAAAATCTAAAACTCAAACTTTACAATTTTTATTTGCATCACAATTCTAAAATATTCTTCCAAATAGTATTTTATGATGATTTTTCCAAAGTTAGTAGTTCTATAAATGAATCTTGACACTTAGGGTTTAAATCTATTTTCCTGTACAAGAAAAAGAATTCTTCCACCAAACTCAACTAGAAGCTATGCTAAATTCATTAAGTGATCAAAATGGGTTGTAAGAGCATCTCCATGCTTGCACTCTACAAGCCCAAACCACTTCACTTTGGCATGTCAAGGCTGTGGCATTGCCACATGCCAACACTTCAAGTAAAAAAAACTCAATGAACACGCCAAATTAATAAGGGCACTGGCAAATTGTGTGTATTGGGCGTGCCTCACTATCTTAGTCAAAGCAGCCACAGCTTGGTCCTATAGCTTGATTTATTCAACTGACAGCTCGTTGAATTTGACTTACATAACCAGAATCCTATTAGAGCTAACCACCTGGCCTGACACTTACAAATGTGTTGAGAGGATCCTTTAAGGATGTACTTGAGGGGTGGAATTTGAGTTTATACGTGAGGAGCCTTACAAACAGAGGCCCCTACAAAGTTTCCAACCCACACCAGGCCCCCTTTAAATGGCATTTGGCGCCCCTATTTGGGAGGTCTGGCATGGGGATTGTCTAAGCTTCTATTAATAGTAGAATTAGTTGGAGACTTTATATGCTTCATAAACAACCAAGAAGGGTGGCTATAGTTAATAATTTATAATATGTGAATTAATCAAGTATGGTACCTTCTAATAACTACCATATGTTTATGGCAATTACCATTGAACCATCAACAATGAATTAAATATTATAGTGAAGAAATTCCTTGATAGGGAGATGAAGATGGAGAGGTTTGTTTTATAAGAGCATCTCCATGTACGGCGTGGGGAAGAGACTAGACAAGGGATACAAGTATGGAGTGTTAAGCTAAAATGGCTGGCCTTTGCGAAATTCCTATGCCCCACAACTAGACACCAAACTACATTTGCCAAAAGAAGCAAGGAATTCACTCTAAAAAATCAACTTGCCACATCATGTGTGCTTTATAAATTTAGTCAACAAGAGCTTTTTGATACTTGGTATTCATTCATTGAAGGCGCTCTCTATTTGTCTACACAATCTAGGAATTGTGGATCAAATCTTGGAAGTGCCCAATTGTGTGATACCATGCTTGAAACAAGATTCAAAATTTGGTTGTGTAATCTATAAATTTGGTGAGGGCTAGCTTCATTTCTCACCTCCCCATCCTTATAATGGTATACTTCATCCACCCTCGTTTAGCAAATTACCCTATTTCCCTACTCTATAAGCTGCAATGCAGATGCTCTAATGAAGTCCAATGCCCATCATGAATCCTCAAAGAATATGGGAAAATTTTGAAGATGAAAGCTTGACCTCTCATTGTCAAAATGCAAGAATTGTTTTCAAAGTAGAGTTTTAAACCTCATTTTGGCATAGTAGAATAATCTTTTTCAAAAAACTTTGAACTGAAAAAGTTGAAAAATTAAGTTAAATTTTACCTTTAACAATACGTTTATGATTTTAAGTCTCTCAAAAATTTATAGACAAAATTTAAGGGAACATGTTTGCTAATTTCAAAAATAGTCCTTTTCAACCATTCTTTGAAATTTGTTCATAAATTTTGATTGAAGACTCAAAAAGATATTTGGAGATGGCATTCAGATTGATTTCCTAAATTAATTGAGTTCAACAATTTTTGAAAAAAAAACATTATCCTATATTTAAATGAGGATTGAAATTCTACTTCAGACACAATTCTTGCTTTTGACTTAACTTTGAGTCACGGTAAAGCTCCCACTTATCCTAATTTACATATTTTACATAATTTTTCCTCCTATTGCCCCACTTGTATAAAGATCTTATCATTTCATCTCTAAACATACTACATTATATGACTTTTGAAGCTTTTAGCCAAATTTATGATGTGAGCCTTGGATCTTGTAGAAGTTTGAAATCTTGACAAGGATTTTGTATATATGTATGTATATATAAGTATATGTAGAAAAGAAATCTTAGATATGAGTGCATTTAAATTAATTGTGAAAGGAAATTTGACTAATTTATGTAGCCACTGTGAGCGCTTCTAACTCCACCCTTGAGCTAAAAGTTTATCACACGGGTCCTGTGTCTAATTGAGTTTTCTCTCTAATTGGGTGTTCAAAGAGAGCCTTTCAAGCAATGAACTCTTTTAGTCACGTCTTTTAAGTGTTTTTTAATCTAATTTGAATCTGCAACTTTAGCTATTCTATTCGAAATTCAAATAATCTATTCTACCCTATTCTTCTTTGTCAAATGCAACTTGTCTAGTTCTAAATCCAGGCATTAGGTAAAAAGAAACTTAATAGTAAAACAATGAGAATAAAAATCAAGTGGGACTAATTTACCTCCTCGGCGTAGATCTCCATAGTTCCGTCATCAATTATCATCATGTGAAGGTACTCTCCTACGACCTCGCCATCAAAATCATCACGGCTCCCCATCTAATCCATGGTAATTATCACGTTGTTGGTCAATTAAATCTATCCTGGTTGTAAGAAAACTAAAGGTTATGTAGCGCTAATTTAATTGTGTAATTCTTTTTATTCCTAATTTCCCGGTAATTACAATATATTGCAATTCAAATTAGTCTACCTATTTGGTCAAGTCTTGAGTAATCTATTCTAAAAAATCAATGGAATTTTAATGGTTAGTTTTTTGTTATTGTTAGTTTTGTTTTGTTTTTTAATATTCGAATGAAATTAAATATAAGAATTTATCATCAAATCTTTTCAAATTTAATTAATTTCAAATTCTTGTTAATTCCTGAAGAAATTAGTTGTCAATTTGTCTTTTCCCTTTTGTCTTATTAAAGTATTTTAAATCATAAATTATCATCAAATCTTTTCAAATCTAATCAATTTTTGAATTTGCGTTAAATTGTTGAAGAAATTAGTTGTCAATTTGTTTGTTTCTTTTTGGCTTATTAGGCCTAATAAAACAAGACCAAAAAAATCCAAACCTTCTAAGAATCTAATTAATGACTAACTACCAAAGAATGTGGAACATTCCTAAAGAACAAGAATAAATTTCAATAGTAGGATTCCCTTTAAATAGTTTTTAAATACCAAAGGTCAATCTTACGGAATAAAGAACCTTGTTCAATAGTAATATTCTTTTGAATACGAATATTTTAATCCTAAATCCTTCACGGTTGACTCTTAATTCTCCTAATTCCCTTCTTCCTTCTTCATTTGGCTTCCAAGATGTTTTACAAGTTTGTGAGAAGAATGATGGCTATGGAGTTTGAGTGGTTTAGGAAACGGACAAGTATCTCTAACGTTGCAATTGTTAGATTTTTGGTATGAAATTAAAGTTAGGAGTTGTGGGTTTCCTTAACAACTCTTGTTTAATTCAATCAAAATTTTAATATTTGTAATGACAAGTTTTGGGGTGTAATCACTTACTTGAGAATGTTTAGTGTTTGAGAGTTTGAATTCTCTTTCACTCCCTGGCTCCACAGACCCCGACTGGATTCCCCCTGGCTCACAGACCCCGCTGCCTCCCTGGACACGTGGCCGGTTCTTAGAGGCCGGGCTCCCTCGTCGGTCCGTGTGGGCGCCCGCCATGTGGCGGGGCGCTATTGGCCGCCGGGGGGGAGTGTGTGTGGGTCACCCGTATGTGTGGGTCGCTCGTATGGTTGAGTCGTTGGTTGCCCTGGATTGAACGGGGTCAGCCTCTGGTTGGCCCTGGACTAGACTGAATTTCTCAAAACTGGTTTTTTCCCTACTATTAGATGGAAATTTGGTGTTTCTAAACTAACATTTGACTTTGGTGGACTAAATAATTAGTTCCACAAATTCTAACAATGGGAAATGGGTATAACAATAACTGACTCTTATGGACTAAATAACTAGTTCACTAAATCCTATTACGACTAATAAATGGGAAGTTGGGTATTTCAAGGACAATAACTGGCCCTAATAGGTGGAGTTGTTTATGAGCTCATACAAAGGATGTATTTAGTGGAAGGCATTTAAAGCATCTACCCTTTAGATACCATCTTTTGAGAAGTGGGGAGGGTCAAAAATGGTGAGGTAAATTGTACCACATAGCTCTCGTGGGTTGGTTAGAATTAAATTCCAAGTTATCGGAGGCTATGGGGGTCTTATGGCTTTGTTGTGCAATGCTTCCGCAAAATTATTTTAAGAACTATTATTCACAAAAGGAGGTACACATGACAGTGTTTAACCGAACTTTTACTTTGAATCCTCAAAATTTCTTAGTATTTCAAGATGTTACCACCAAAGAAGGTATACATGACAGTGTTTAAACCAAACTTTGGTACTCGATGCTTGAAATTTCCACGAAGTAGTAGTTTACGAGAGTTCAAGGCTTAACCTTTTGCACGAAAGAGAGAATGAGAATCAATCGAAGGGGCCCTAAGCCTTCAAAGTTCACAATTAACACAAATAAAATTTGGCCAAGATTTCTTGTTCCAAGTGGTGCTCCAACCACGTCGGTAGTACAGGAAAGAACAAAGTGTTGGTTCATGAAAGAAAAGGGTATTGGCAACCTCGAGGGGGGCCCTTATATACCCGTGGCTGAGCCCCTCTCGGTAATTGCCAGTGAAAACACTTTGTTACTTTCTACCCTAAACTATCCTAATGTAATTCCAAAATAATACTTGTTTAATGGTGGAAATTTCTAAAAACATCCCCATTTGGCTAATGAAATCTTGGCCTAATCAAATCCAAGATCTTAACCCAAGATATTTTGGAACTAACCCTAATTTACGTAGATATTTTGCAAATTAACCAAAAGTCATTTTGAAAATTGTTTTTCTTTAGCCCAAAGATGGTTTTTTACGCAAGAAAGAGATCTTGACCAAATCCAATCTTTGATTTTCCAAGAGATATTTCCAAAATCACTCTCAATTAACCGCAATTAATGATTAAAAAGTCAAACTAAGAGCTGACCTTCTCTATCTTTTAGGGAACAACTCGAAATGGAAAACCGTCTGCGCCATTGTCTTCAGAAGACCCCAATTAGCCTAAAGGACCCCCCACCCCTAACTCCTAGGCCATTTGCGTGCCCAGATTGGAATTACGGTAACTCCAATTAAAAGTCAAAAATCTAACTTTTAGGATTTGCGCATTTTGATGAATCTGTCAGGCCAGGGTTGTTAGGAATGTCTGTGAGAGTAAGGAATGACTCCTTATTTGCGACAATTGGACATCATTTGCTCCTGATATGCTGGTCAACTCGCCGCCAAATTGTAAATTCTATTGAAATTCAATGTCGATGCCGGTTCTGGTAGTTGAAAATGTCGGAATGTCTTCAAACTTGATTGGGCGCTTATTAAACACACAAAAACCTATCCTAATTTTTAGTGAGATTTTACTGCATCATACGTAATTTTTAGGAATTTACGAATATTTCTATGTGCGGTTGATTTCCCATGGAGTCAACGTGGAATTTCGAAAAAATCCGAAATAATTTGGGTAACATCTAGGGCACCCCTAGATTCTTAGTGTAAGTTCCACACGACCTTGCACTAGTCTATTTTTAGTAATTTGGAATTAGTTTGCCCAATTGGACAATCTAATTCCCGATACCCGGGAATCTTGGACAATTGTTTAATCCTTGTTCGCTCCTGGCATGCTCCTACCCTTGGAACACCTTTCTGTAGCCTTCAATCTCCAATCCTCCATCTTTCATCTTGTGAAATTCCAATTCTCCAAGTCATTTGTAATTGGTTCACTTTTAAATTCAATTTATCCCAAAATTGAATTTAAGCCTTGGTAAATCTTCTAGGCTCGCAGTAGACTCTTTTGGCTTAGTCAATATGTCATGTGCATCCTTAAAAGGTTGATTTTGCACAGACAGACACTAGGACTGACTAACTCTCATTTTCTTATTTCTCTCGGAACTACTAAATCTCTATACGAACTTACTTCTGAGACTTAGAATGATTCAAATTCCTAGAATTAGGAATTTTCCACCTTCTAAGTTGGTTTTCCACCATTTTGGCATAGTCTGACACCAAAACTCCTTTAACACTCTTTTTATGTCTTTTTCTTGTATATTTTGGCTAGATTTCGCTATTTAATCACGAAAAATGGACCTAGAGTCCTGAGTGCCATCTTGAGGGCTCACAGACACCTAAGAGGAAAATTATTCAATTCATATATAAGATGATGGAAAAATTAGCTAGATCAAATTCACTCCCTAAGGAAAATGACCACTTTCCTTAGAATGGTAAAGGCAAGAATCAAATAAAACCAAGGCTTGGCAAAACATACTCTTCACTAGATAGCTTTTGGTCTAAATATTATAAATATTTCTTGGATGTTCAAAATCCATTCAAATTTGTTCATTTTGTAACAAAATCAATGCATAATTTAATGCCAACAAGGGGTATGGGAGGAGGCCTAAAAATCACTTAGGTTCTTAAATTGCCTACCTTTCCAAATGTATGTTATTTGTATATGTTTTTTTTTCCTAATCTTTATAGGATTGTACAAATGTACATTTGAAGGGGTTGGTGGTTGTAGAGCCCTATGCCATTTTGACTTCAAAAATTCATAATTAATTCCACAAAGCTCCAAGAAATATGAAACAACTTGGATTAGACGCCAACCCCGCTTGTCTTTCAAAAAAATTAGTTGAAAAATATTTCAAGATGTTTCACTCCTCTAAAATTTAGTTTCAACTATTTTATGGGAGCTTTATGGACCTCCTCCCTTAATGTGTGAATCCTTGAATGGTGAGTGAATACATCAATACCATTGGATACTTAGAAAGGGGATTAAATGGATTGTTTAAAAGACATTTATGACTCCACTCTATAGGCGGTATTGTACTTTCAAGACATACCACTTCAAAAATTTGTAGAAATTACATTTTTAATTAAGAAATTATAATTTTACTTGGTTTTAATTCATGAAACAACCACACACCTTAGAAAAATATGTACCCCTTTGAAAATTGGCTTAAAGATATTCAAACTTAGATCACAAAGCAAGGTGGTAATAGGTTTATCTACCTTAGTGGATATAGCTATTATAGTAGAACCTCCCTCACTTGGCCCTCTACAAATCAACAAACCTCTTCAAGCCAATAAACCTCCATAATTAACCCTTTAGTGACCATAGTTGATTTGGGAGGCGGGCACAATTTTTATATATAATTTTTGAAAAGTCCCATATTGTGACTACTCTATGGATGTAATTCTAAATTGATATGTATGAATCGGTTCTATAGGACATATCATTGAACTAAACAAAAAATGAAAGTGATCCAATGGTTTAGATCCTTGTAATTAATCTTCAAAGATTGATGTGCTGCAAACAACCTCTAACACTGGTGCAAAATATGTTTTGCCACAATTGGACATAAATTTCACTAAATGCTCTAGAAATCAATCCTAGACCTTCCAACTAGTTTTTTCACACAATCATATAAGTAGTCATCTTTTACACTCATTATATATGTTTTTGCAATATTTCACATGTCAAGGGTCAGCCAATTCAAATTTAGACAAGTGTAGCTAATGCATTTTTACACGCATTTCCTTCAAATTGGATTTATTAGAAGCGTACAAAGACACTCTAATTGTGTTATTCTCTGGGTTTTTTGAAATGAGATGTCCTATAAATAAGAGACAAAAAGTACAAAAATCAACCTAAAATTGGTCAACCGGTCACCAAAGGATTAATTGTTGTCAAATTGATCCCTCACCTATTGAGTTAGAGAGGTTCTATGGTACCTTCTTGTTATAGTGGTAATAGGCTTTATCTACTGTGAGTAATTGATTTCCACCCTTAGAATAAACGAAATACATCCGGATTCTATGTGGTTTGAGATCCTATAGGTGTTTAGGTGTCAATCTATTGTGCCTTTCAAGCAATGGATCTTTTCTACCTACCATAGTTTTGTCGCAACCTACTCCACTTCAAGTCTTATTCTATTTTTGGTTCTTTTCTATCTTGCATGGGCTTTCCACTTCAACCTCTATCTTTCCATGACTTCAAGTTGGTTTCTTATTCCTTACTTTGGTTATTGACTTAGTTCTACCGCCATCTATTTCCAAGTCAACTTTCAATTCTATATTGATTGCCCAATCCTAACTTGATTCCCTAATTTTCTATAAGTTTCAACTTTTCCTAACTCCACTTCTACTTTGACTTTTATCCCTACTTTGAGTCCCTAACTCCAATTTGATTATCTAACTTGTTCCAATCTTTCTACTTCAATTTTAATCCTATTTTGACTTTTTATTTTAATTTGAACTAATAATTCTAACAATCTAACCATAATTGTACTTCAATCCTAATTATCCTTAGACTTCTAATTTGAATTGCTAATTTGACTTGCTAGTTCTAATTTAATTTGCTAATGCTAATTTGACTTACTAATTCTAATTTAGCTTGCGAATCTTAATTTAATTTGCTATTGTTAATTTGACTTGCTAATTCTAATTTAAATTTTTAATGCTAATTTAGCTTGTTAATTCTAATTTAGTTTGATAATACTAATTTATCTTGTTGATTCTAATTTACTTTGTTAAATCTAATGTGACTTGCTAATTGAATCCTACTTCGAATTTGGCCTCCATAATTTGACTTCCCTACCTTTAGTTCTATGTTGACTTCGAAGTTTTACTAATTTTTTTTTTCCAAAATGCAACAATAGAGGGTGGAGAGTTTTATAGACATACCTCCAATGATGGTGGTCGTGGCTTCTTCTCCGACTTCCTACACTATTATTATATAGTAACTCCATAGGTTGAATGTCTCTAAGTAAGGCATATACATTCCTATCCTTGTACATCCTTCAATGAATTAATTTTGGTGAGTCCTCACTTTTACCTTTCCATCGTCTCCATCCTTCCTTTTTTTCCCTCTCTCTTTCCCCTTTGGCCCTTTGTCTTTCTTCTTACACCTTTGACCGGGTAGTTGGCCACTCCAATTACCTTACACCACAACTTCATAGGGAAATTCTAATGATGCAATTTCCGCTTGTAAGAGTTTATGCATTTGGGGGTCCCAATGTATCACCAGCTTGTAAGGACCTATGACAAGTATCCCACTTAATTGTAGCCTTTTTAACTTGCTAATCTAAAGGCTAAGGTTGAATCTCAAGATCTCCCACCTTAAAGCTAAAGAGACCCTCATTCCCTCCTCCCTCCACTTTTTTGTGGAGTTTTCACTATGCAATAAGGGTTGAGGCTATCAAAGTAGCTTGGATTTTATAGTGCTATTATTTCTATCCTCTCACATTTCCTATCTCCACTTTTAACCTCTTCTCTCCTACCTCTAAAGTCTTCTATTCCTACCTCTAAACTCTTTCAATTGATGGAAGAGGCATGTGACTACCTCCTCTCTTTGTTTTTCTACTTATTTAGAACCACAATCCCATTTTTGCAACAATTGCATTCTAGATCTTTCATTGGTAGAAAATTTGCCTGATTCTATTGTTTTGGTCGCATTGATGATCAATAGATTTCTATTAATCAACAGAAATCTATTGATCATCAATGTTACCAAAACAACAGAATTGGGCAAATTTTCTACTAGTTTTTTTTTGTTGTAATGGGGTTTGCTATCTCAGACCTCTTCCCTAGCCTTTCTAGTTTGTGGCTTTAGCCTTGCCCCGCTTCCTAGCTTTACCTACTATTTCATCCCTGTTCAGCTCAACTTGGTGCCTATGATCTAGTCTATACTTGTGACTCAGTTGGAGATGTACTGGGGTGCTGGGTGATGGGGGGTTGAGGCTTTAGGGATTAGGGGTTGGGTACTCGTCTTCTTTATTTGATACAAAAGACTCCATGGACCCTTACATAAAAAATTACAAGAGCTAGGGGTATATGGGACCCTCTATTGTGTGGAAGATTCTATCTCTCTTATTTCTATCATACCATCTAGCCAAACACCTTATTTTTTGGAGGCCAAACTTTGGATAGTTTTCCACGTATTTTGGAAATTAAATTTTGGACAGAACTACTATGGAGAGTCAGTCCTTTGTTAAGGACTTTGCTTTGACATCCAATTAAGACTTATCCCCTAAACGTGGGTTTGACATCCAACTAAGACTCATTCCATGTTTAGGGGATTCAAAGAACTTGTCATTTTTGACAACTTTGAGTAATTTTTAAAATTGATTTTCATGAAATTGATGGAGTTTTTGAGTAAAACATTCTATCAAAATTTCAAAAAGGACTCCAAAATGAACCTTTTCTATGTCCTTAGTGGGTCCTATTAGCTCGTTTAGACCGGTGATTAGATTCCATCCATCGGCTTGTCTTGCGTGAGTAATATTTGCATGTCAACAATTGAGATTTCTTCTATTTTGTCAACGCTATGGGGAAATTGAAATCTCTCAATGGAACCTATTCTAACAGCCTCACTAGGCTCTCATGGACCAATTGATTAGACTTAATTGCATGCACATGGGGCTAATTTTTTGTATGTTTTTCTTTCTATAAATTTTATAGAAAATTGAAAAAAAAAGCAATGAGTTCCAAATGACAAATCGGGCTCACATCTGCCTTAATGATTTTAGTTGTTTTTTGTTTCTTAGAATGCTAGTAAATTTTCTACCTTAACCCCTAAAAGACCATTGTTCCCTTGAGTGACAATTTGGAGTTTGGATAGGTTTTGATGACCTCTATTTTTATTAATTTTTTTTGAAATCTTCTCATAAGATAAAAAAAAACTAATTAGCTATGAAAGAATATAGTCTTTATTTCAATCGGTGCTTGGGAGCAAAAACTATACCACAAAAAGCCAAAATTTTAGTTCAATAGGTAGAAAAATAAATCTACAAAAAATTGAAATTAATATTAATTGCTTTTAATCTTAGGATACGCCCACACCGGCTATTAGTAAATATTTTGGTGTTATTACAAGGGTTTGGTTTGATGCAATGAACTTCTTTCAAGGCAAGGCTGGGATGTAGGCAGAAATAGCTTTTATTTTGCCTTAAATTGATTTTTTTCCCATCCCTACACATCTTTTGTTGCAATGTTAGCCAACAAGAATTCTCCAAAAGTTGTCAATCTATACATCGAAGCGACAAAATAGAACTGAATCCAATGAAGCGACTTCTATCTCACATATTTC
The DNA here is from genome assembly GCA_947034885.2 of Thuidium tamariscinum. Taxonomy (NCBI): domain Eukaryota; kingdom Viridiplantae; phylum Streptophyta; class Bryopsida; order Hypnales; family Thuidiaceae; genus Thuidium; species Thuidium tamariscinum. The sequence goes on along the minus strand of OX344757.2, from coordinate 2,351,791 downwards.
ATTTTTTTATCCACATTCTCATTTGAGCTTTTGGTCCAATCTTGGGTGGAATTAAGGGAGGAAAAAGCTCTTTATACTAGTGGAATAGTGGTAGGTGAAAGAAACCAAGTGGGATATGTGAATTAGGACAAAAAAGAGCTCCACCACTCATGGTTATGTGAAAACGCAGGAATTGTGATAAAGTCAAATTTTATACCTCATTTAGACATAGTACAATGTTTTTTTTCAAAAATATTCAAACAAGGAAAAGTTGGGGAATAAAATAAAATTTTATCTCCAAAAATCCGTTTGAGATTTCAATACTCCATCTAAAAGTTATAGACAAATTTTAGAAAGGGTGTTTGAAAATGTCCAAAAAAATCTCCTTTCCACACATCCTCTTGAATTTTGTCCTAAACTCTTACATGAGACTCCCAAATCCCAAGAGAATATTGAGAGATAAAAGTAATCTTGGTTCTCCAACTTCTTCTAGTTCAATTTTTTTACAAATAGAACTATTACATTAAGCCCAAACGCTGTCTACAATTCAACTTTGAACATAATTCTTGCATTCTCACTTAACCATTAGTAGCTACATTTAATGTGGAAAAAAAATTGAAAAGTGTTTAAAATGGTACAATCCTAGTAGTAGAGAATTCTCTACTTGAGTAAGTGAACCCAATTATAATCCTTTTCTTAAGTTGATAGTCTTTACAAATTCCTATCTAATATGTACAATATTGTTGTAGGAATACTAATTTTGTAGCATTGCGAATTTTTTTTCATTCATACACTGTATATAAAAATGCATTTTAGGATATTTTAGAGTACTCTATTGACTTCTACTAATATCCTATAAGAAATTGGTAGTTTCTATAGAATGTGAAATTGCATCTTTTGTCACATACAAGCATAATTATTTTATGAAAATCTAGGTAGTGATGTTTTTATTGTCAACCCTCCATTGTAAATATTTGTTTTACATGTGTGTGTAATGCATAAGTTTTGTCAATTGATCACAACAAATTTTCATTAAAGTAATGAAATAAAAACTATATTTTTTAAGTATTTGAAAGTTAGGTATTTTTAAATCGATTTAACAAAGACTAATCATTGAAGATATTAAAAGCTTCACATAAATATTTTCTAATCATCAATTTCAACATTTGAACAAATTAAGAATGTCAAAAATATTGTACAATATTATACACTATTAATAATACATGTAGGCTTGATACAAATTTATTTTTGGCATTTGGGAATTTAATCCCATTTAATTTGCAGTAATTTTAGAAAAAAAATTAATTTTATAAAACTAATTAAATAAAATATATTTTCAAAATTTAGGCAATGATGAGTTTAAGAATTACCTAGTATTGAATACTTTGAAAGGAAAATACAAATGACAATGGTGTTTAGTTCTACAAACACATCCCTTCCGCAACTTCTCTTTGAAAATTCTCCACTACTAACATTGTACCGTATTCAACACTTTTCAATTTTGTTTACAAAAAATGAAGTTGTTCATAGATACACGTCAAAGTCTCCTCCCCCATTGTTTCATTGTTGTTTCAACATTTGGTGCAAGCCATTAATGCACTTTTTCAAAGTAGTGAAAACAACTAAAAATTGATCTATTGTTATTTGAAACACTTATGGAATATTTTGGGATGTTTATTTAATGGTTGAATATATATATATATATATATATATATATATATATATATATATATATATAGTTTTAACGCGTTTTAGTTAAACCATTAGATTTGAAATTAATCCATATTAGCACAACAACATTTAGCCATTGTTAAAACAACAATCAAACAAAATAGAAACTATGAGAGCTTTCATCTATTATTGAAACAACGATGAGAAAATTTTTAAGTAGAAAAACTTAAGCACCATTAAAACAATTATCAAATATTGTTAAAGAATATACTTATGTAACAATACTTGATACAATATTGAAACAACCTTTCAAAAATTCTATCTACTGGCTTGGATAGCCAAAAGGTTGGACTATATGAATTGCATGCAAAATTTGTGCAACACTTACAACAATGTACATACTCAAGCCTTTTCATTTGCTTGACTTGTGTTGTTGTCAAATTAGTAAGAAGTGACCATGAGACTTGATCAAATGCACCTTGTCAAAGTATTGCAATGGTCTAAAAATAACTTACAAGACAAAGATTTCTATAGTAATTGAAGTGTCTTACTTGTCTATTCCATGTTTTGATCAATTGTCTTTTAGCTTCTATTTGTAAGAAAATTAAACTAGAAGAAGTTGGAGAACCAAGATTACTTTTATCTCCCAATATTCTCTTGGGATTTGGGAGCCTCATGTAAGAGTTTAGGACAAAATTCAAGAGGATGTGTAGAAGGAAGATTTTTTTGGACATTTTCAAACACCCTTTCTAAAATTTGTCTATAACTTTTAGATTGAGTATTGAAATCTCAAACGGAGTTTTGGAGATAAAAGTTTACTTGATTATCCAACTTTTCTTAGTTTTAAGTTTTTTGAAAAAAACATTATACTATGTCTAAATGAGGTATAAAATTTGACTTTTATCACAATTCTTGTGTTTTCACATAACCATGAGTAGTGGAGCTCTTCTTTGTTCTAGTTCACATATTCCACTTGGTTTATTTCATCTACCACTATTCCACTAGTATAAAGAGCTTTTTCCTCCCTTAGTTCCACCCAAGATTGGCCCAAAAGTTCAAATGAGAATGTGGATCAAACTCCTTTGCAATGAAATTCTGTTTCATTTGTGCCAAAAAAAAAGAATGTGGATCAAAAAATGAAATATGTGACATGGAAGCCACTTCTTTGGATTCAATTCTATTTTGCTGCTTGGATGTACATATTGACAACTTTTGGGGAATTCTTGTTGGCTGACATTGCAGCAAAGGATGTGCAAGGATGGGAAAAAAATCAACTTAAGGCAAATTAAAAGCTATTTCTGTCGGCATCCCAGCCTTGCCTTGAAAGAGGCTTACTGCATCAAACCAGAACCTTGTAATAACACCAAAATATTTACTAATAGCCAGTGTGGAGCATGGACTTACCTTTATATAGGAGGAAGCACAAAAATTGCACAGTGATTGAGAGCCACCCCTACAAAATTGTTTTAAATGGTGCAAAGTGGTCTGAAAATGGATGAGGGAAAGGATGGACATAAATCTCAGTCATAAGTGCGTGCTTTTGTAATAATGAGCACGTGCAAGAGTGAAAAATACTGTGTAAGAGCATACCCACTGGTTGTGTAAAAGCAAGACACGGCCAGGGGATGCTTGGAGAGTCATTCAAGGAGCCCGGGCCCGGCGAAGGAAATTCCCCCCACCCCAACACGCCAAATGAGCACGGGGAACAAATAATTTCGACTTCGAGGCACTTTATTGAGGATTTCAAGAAAACAAGTCGTTAGTCAAAACTAAAGTACCTCGAAAGGAGAGTTTAAATAATTTTTAATGCACACCGAGCCCGCCCAACTTCACACCATTTGGCCGCGCATTCATCGAATTTGGCCGGGCCTGGCCACTTTTTTTGCTTGGCCGTGCCTCCCGTGGGGCAAGCCATGTGGCTCGGGCACAGCCAATCCCCAAGTCTGTGCCGTTCCCTGAGGCCCATGGGGATGCTCTAAGGTAGATGGCTCTAAGGCTGTTGGGCTTTTTTGATGGATTTCAGATGCCCAGAATTTTTTTTCACTTTTTTATAACTTGAAGAAGAATTGATTTGGAATCTAACCCAAGTGGTTTCATATTTTTTGGAGCATTTTTGAATTACTTATGAATTTTCAAAGAACTTTGCAGTTAGTACCTATTTGTGACTTGTAGCCCTTACAAAAACCACACACATGTGGTCTGAAAAAAGATATGACATTATCCAAATCAAACATTGCAGCATCCATAAAGTAATAGAGAAGGTTCCCAAATGTGACCCTTTCTAAAACTTAAATGAAAGCTTAAGTCAATTAATATTTTCAGATTTTTTGGCATAGTTAAGAAGGTAGTTGGGCCATCATTTCTTATTTTGAAAAAATTTAATGAATAACTATTCACTTTGTTAAAAATGAACCCATTGTGGCTCTTAAATCAACCACTAAAGAACTATGAACCAAACCTTATTAAGTTATGACACAACCATTACTTCATTCTCTCATCAACACATATTCATTTTAGAGACTCTTAGGGGATGGTTTGGGAAGAGGGTCTGTTTTAGAGCCACCCACTATAATAATAAGATATATTGAAAATTTAATGAAGTACAATTTCCACTAAACAATTGTTAGGCTATAAATTGTACAGACTATTAATATTGATTTTGTCATTTTGAACTCTATGTGCTCCATTTTAAGACTTGCTTGAATGCTATTAGAATTGTATTAATCAATTTCAACATTCTTGTGCTCTCCTTAAGAACTTGTTTGTATTCATGTGGTTGGTATCCTACGAGTATAAATAGCACCGTACTATCTAGTGACTTTGGTAAATTACTACTAACTTGTGTTGACTACTACAATGATCATTTCAATCATTACAGATGCGTCTTGTAGTTTTCTTTTGAGGAAAAATACAAAGGAAAAAAACTAACCCACGGATACTTCAACATATGCCTTTCCCCCTTAAACAGACAGTTTTTGAGCCTTCTAATTTGGATTATATTTTTGTCTACATGTAAGCTTTGATTCATTCCATTTGGATTAGTTATGCAAAAGTTATGAACAAATTTGTTTTTCAAGTAGTTTGAGCATGTTCTTGAAAAAATAACTTATAGGATTCACTTCTAAAAATCAAATTTTCTAATTTTTCAAAAACAATTGCTTGAAAAGGTTAAAATTCCTTATTTAAACAATCTAACCATTGGAATCATTGTGTTTTGATCCCATCATAGAGTTATTAATGATTTAGTTTTTCTTCCAATCTTGGATCTACCTCTATTTAATAAATTTTTAAAGAATGAGAATCAAGTATTTCTTAAATTAAAAAAAATTTTGAGACTTTCAAGTTGATTCTTCATTATACAAATTTTTTTTAATTCAAAGTCTATAATGCAAAATTTTTAAACAAGTGGCAATCAAAGTCATCTGAAATTGCAAGACAATGTTAAGAAAAACTCATTTTTCTAACTTTGAACGCAAATATCTTCCAATCTATATAGTCAAACTTTATGAAATTTTTACCACATGATCTCAAATAAATAAAGTATAAGATCCTATGGTTACATTTCAAAAAAAAATAATTTTTTTTTTTTTTAATTCTCTTGGATGAACGCAACAAAAATGGCAGTTTTGAGTGTTTTTTCACATAAATATGACCCTGGCCTTTCGAGGTTAAGGTAGTGTGTTCTTAATGCAACCTTTGAAGAGCTGATTACAATTTCGGGGAAGCTAAACTCCTTGAAACAATTTTGAGTAAATATTTGTATGAAGATAAATGGAATGAGCATGCAACCCAAGTTGTTTTTTACTTTTTATTTTTTTGACCTATGTGGAACTAGTTACAAATTTTTGATTGAAGTTGAAATTATGTACTAAAGGAGAGGGCTCATAAACTACTCCGGCTTTTGCACCTATCCACTAGAAGGCTCTAAAATGGATAGTTGGTTGTAGCAAAATGAATTGTGGATTACATTGAAGCATTCTAAGATTTGGTTTTTACTAATTGAATGGATGGTTCTAGAGTCCCAATGAGTTCATTCTTAACTAAGAGGATAGGTGTCTATTACTCTATTGATTATATTCAAAATAAGAATTGCTTGTTGAACTACCTTCTTTCAAGTGTTAAAAATTATGAAATAATGATTTATTGATTTTATTCAAGCATTCATTTTAGTTTAAGAAAGGGACACATTTAGAAACAAATTCTATTACTTTTTACATGTTGCAATGCTAGTTTTTGAACTAAGCCAGATTTCTTTTCAAACTGTGCATGTATGGGTTTGCAAAAAGGGCCCTATGCCAGACTGTTTGAAAATTCATAACTAATTCAGTAAGACTTCAAGAAATATGAAATGACTTGTTTAGATTCCTCATCTATTTCTCCTTGACTAAAAAATATGCTAAAAATATTCCCATCTCAGAAAATAGATGGAAAAGGGAGACCAACTCTTAAATGAGCGGTTTATGAGCCTCTTACCTTAGTTTCTTGAAGTGATCCCCTGTTGAAATGTACACTATTTGTACATTGAAGAAAGAAAAATGTACTTCTATATTAGAGGTTGCTTTTCGAGCCGGGTTGCTTTTCGAGCCACCGACCTTACTGGTTTCAAGCAGTAATAATGGTTTAAGCAGAACGTTAAATCATACCATTGAAGGTGGGCCTAGTGGGATAAATCTCATTTTACTAGGGATTGACAAGGGTTTGGGGTATATATTTGTGTTGGGTTTTTGGATATATTTACACCCCTCACTAATTTGGGGTCTCTGATTCTGAATCTGAATTCTGAATTTGAAAAAAATAAAAAATGTAAAAAATAAAAAAAAATAGCGTTTTTCCTTGGATAAATCCAGCCTACGGGGCCCACCTTTGATGGTATGATTTAACGCTGCGCATGGGTTAACCCTAAAGCGCTCCAACGTCCATATTCTGGACAATGAACAGAGGGCTTCAAGGCACTGTTTCATTCAATTAACTTCTCATTTATCAAATGTAACACTTGAATCTAGAAAAGACAACCTTCCTTAATGACCAAATTCATTAAATTATGGTAAATGATATATCTATACAAAGCTATAAGCGAAAATGCACAAAAATTCAAAAAAGGATTGAGACATTTCAGGGTTAACTGAGGCCGTTTCCTGTTTGTTAGGGTAGCCAACTGGCAATAGGCGTGTCTACCTTCCTGGGTTTACCAGTGTCCTGAACTCCTGGTTGTTCAGAACCTTCGTCGAGGTTTGCTTTCCTTTCTGCAAAGCGGAAATATTTGGGGAGGCGAGATGAGCCCAGAACGTACTCAGTAGTCCTTCCTTCAGTGCATCTCAACTCTAAACTAACTTACTTCTGCTGTTGGGAGTCAGTCGCCAGCGAGCTGAAGGCGATTAGCGCGACTGATCGAGGCCTAGCAGATAATGCCCCGAATCCTTGTCGGAGCGGTCAACTTACCTCGGCCAGGACAGGACTCTTGCGTTTTTTAATTTCCCCAGTTGGTTTCCAGGTTTCTCTTCCTTCGGACACGTTTGCGCGCACTGGGCCTCGCTCGACTATTCAATTCTCCTGCAACGAGTTCCTCGAAGCGAGTCCACGGAAAGCTAGCTAGGCGTATCCCCACAATAAAGAGCGCGCGACGATTGACATTCCCTTGAGCTCCATGTGCTCTTGCGCTGCATGCTCTCCCTTGCTCTGCGAATAAAACAACTGCACCTAGCTCAGTCTGACGGACGTGCATCATGTCTGCCTGGGGCTTTGGGAGGAAAACCAACCAGCGGCAATTAAATCGGGTACCAACCCCTATTCAATTGCAGTCTCCTCCCTCCTAAAAGGTAGAATGATGAGTGGCAATGATTTTTTTAGTGTCCCCAGGCACCGCTGAATTGAAAGCATGCAAGGGACTGAGAAAACTTCGAGACCATACCGATTGAAAGATTCCGGTCCTTCTGAAAGGGAAGCTCAGGTCAGGTCAGGTATGGACGGACGGACGGACGGACGGATGGTCTACTACCCGACGGCACTTCAGTCATACAGACCAGTGACTACGAAGAGGTCAGCCGTGAAAAATCCGTAATTGATCGTCTTAATTTCAGTAATCTTGGAGGTATATATACATACACGAATGGAAATCAGCTTAGTTGTAAGTCTACAGTTCAATTCCTACACAGTCACATTCTCTAAGATGATTTTACACCCAATAAGCTAGAACTGAGTTCCTAGTCACTTCAGTCAATCCATTACTATCACCCAGATTTTGATTCTAACCACCGATTTAGGAACCCTCAAAAACTATTCAGCATCTTCCTAACCATGAGCATGTGCTCTACAATATTAATGCTCATTCCATAATCAATGTACAACATGAAGACATCCAGTAGAAAACTTCAAATTAGTCTAAGAATCTTAGAACAACGATCTTCAGCTTCAACTTTGACCTCTAACTTCTAGTATCCTTTGCGTAACTACTACCATCATATTTGAATAGTGATTGTGGACTTCTTCATCTTTCTTGAAGTCCAACTAATAAATTTTTCCGTAAATTCATGATTTAAAAATTTGAAAAACTCCCTGACACCCGAGAACGGTTATCAGACAGATCCGCTCCGTTGGGACTTGGAAGCGCTCGCGATACCACCAAATCTGGTAGATTTCGCAACGACGATTTGTTTGTAGGTTGAACTTGTATGACTAACCAAGCACGGACCCAATCCCAACGGCCAGGAATGGGCACAATGTCAAGTTCGCATGGGCCTCTCCCCAGTTCTGCTTCACTTTGCACCACGCCCAGTCACAGATTTTTTCATCAATCCCGAGCCTGCTTAACAAGAACAACGAAGCAGACAGACGGCGTCGACGTCAGGCCGCAGTACCATGGTACGTCGGACTGTAACTGCCCCCTCAACTTGGCTGGGGATCCAGAGTTCCAGACTGGTGGAGCTGGTGCAACAACTGAAGAAGACGCTTCCCCTTCCATGCATCTCCCCCAGAACTCACCCGAAGCAGGCTTCGCCAGTTGCGAAAGGCACCATCCACGTACGCGCTGCCGGCCGGCGGGCCTCAGCTCCCGGGCCCGGCTGCCGAAGCTCCTCCTCGGTGTTGCCTGCGGGCCAGACAAGCCTAGCGCGGAGCGCAGCTTAGAGTCAGGAAGAGGGGCTGCTGGAGTGTACGTCCTTCCGATTGTTAGTTTGTCTTTAGGTCTGGATTTGGGAGAGCCGGCTGAAAGGATGGAATCATATGGAGCCAGGGTCGAACAAACGAACGGGAAGGGTCGGCCCAAGGATCTAGGAAAGAATGACTGATTAATACACAAGTCTATGGTGCCCGGCAGTTGCTCACTGCACATTGCGTAGACAGGATGAAAAACATCCAAGATGGTAGGATGAAATATTGGGGATGAAAACGTGACCGAATTTGTGATAGATTGCCTTGTCATGTGTGTATTTAATATAATAGACATAGACACAAAATAGTGGAATTAGGGTGCCTCGGCCCACACTAGTTTCTCTTCACACAACACTATATAGATATTTGTGAGTCATGGTACAAGAATGCACTATGTATGAATCACAGATTATTGGAATCACGGATTATTGCAATTGGGACTCGTGAACCTCCATGTGTACAAATGGAAATATCTTCAAATTGCAATTGGGACTTGTGAACCTCCATGTCACTAGAAGAAAACTGTGTTAGTAATCAGCAAAACGCGTGGGCTGAAATGCGTTGAGTTCCACGTTTCTAGTGCAAAAAATTGCGTTTCAACGCATTCCAACGCAGTTTTTTGTGCTAGAAACGTGGAATTCAACGCATTTCAGCCCACGTGTTTTGTTGATTACTAACGCAATTTTCTTCTAGTGTGTGTACAAGTGGAAATATCTTCAAAAATATTTATTGACTTGGATGGCTTGTAAAGAAACTTTCTTGATGTAAGGCAACCTAATTGTTAATTCAAGCAACCTAATCTCACTATTTTGTTTAATTATTAGATTCACAATTTTGAGGGGCAAAAGAATGGAAAAATTCACAAGCATTTTGGGAATAATATGGAAAAAGTGTGCAACGAATCCTCTTTTCAATGGGAAGGAAGCCGAAGTATCTAGAAACAAGTGACTAATTAATAAGGTTGAAAGTCCTATTGTGGACAAATGATGACTCTATACAAATATCATTAGAAGGGATTTGAGGGCTCTGGGAGCCTGTGAGTTCCCATAGCCCGAAATCTGTAATCAGTCGTGGGAACGCAGATCTGCAGGAATCCGACGTGGTCGAGACCGTGCCACGTCATCGATTTTTTTTCTCGGAAAAAAAAAAATTTTGGACTTTTTTTCATATTTCAGGACCCAAAAAAAAAACTTTTTTTTTTTTTTTTTTTTTTGTTGAAAATGCTGACCTGACAGCGGCCACCCGTTCCCAGACCAGTTTCGGGAACAGTCCCGTAACGGCCCTGCGGAGCCTTCCAATCCCTTCTAATGAGTTATTGAATTTACAATTTAGGAGGGCAAATAAGAAAGAAACTCAATTTTATTTCACATAATTTTTGGAAAAAAAATGATATATTGCTCATGGTCAAAGCAAAAATATATAGCTTGTAATTGTGGTTCCTAGGGGGAGATTGTTTTTGCCTATTTGGATTCTAATGTAGCTCTCTTACATCCCTATATAGTTTCAACTTTCAATAGAAATTCAAAAACATCCATTAAACATTTCTTCATTCTTTAATTGTATGTTAAATCATGGAAGTCCATCATTTATTGTAGAGGTGATGGGGCTACAACTGTCATGTTGTCGTAAACATGAATAATTGCATTTCATATTCTTGTGTGGTAAAAAAGAAGGACCTAATACCATCAATGTAAGCAATTGACTATAGTTGGAGGCACCATTTCCAAAAAAATAATATTTTTATAGTATTAATGAGTGAAAATTATAAATATTGAAAGAAAATTAGAATTTTTAGATGCCGTATGTAATTTCTATGATTTTTCGAAAAGTTTAAAACAACATTGAAATTGTCACACAAGTGCATTGAAATTTGAACTTTGTAAAAATCAATTGCCAACAAATTAGAATTAAGCATATGTCCTTTAAATGTGTTTACGGATCAATGTAAAGCATTTGGAAGAAACATTCACTGAAATCTAAGGACATAATTGAATGAGTCTAAGGACAAAGAATACATAAGAGTATTTCCAGCTAGTTTACAAGACTGCGAGTTTCCAAACATTGGAAATGTATTGGGAACTCTGGAAATATGATGCTTGATGTGGTCGAGCGACTGCCACGTTAAAAAATACTAATTATTTATTAATTTTAATTAATTATTAAATTTTTTGAATTTTTTTTGAAATCATTTTTAAAAAAATTTTAATACATTCTGAAGTTTTTTGGGGAGAAAAATTTGAATTTTTTTTTTCAAAATTCAAAAATTCAGACCAACAAGGGCTAGTTTGCAGCAGTGGGAACAGTTTTAGGGAACACCCCTGAAATGGTCTTCTGGGGGCCCAAAATTCGTCTTATTGGAATAGGTGGGGGAATGGATGTTTCTACCTTATTGTGCATGTAACAGGATATAACATTCTTGCATGTGAAGGCTATTCTAGGGTGTCATTTTACTAAGGCAACATTGGTGGAATAATACCATCTATACTATTGCAAGATTTGTAGGAGAATTTTTAATTCCATTCAATTCTTAGTGAGGAATTAGTCCTAGTTTTTTTGGGAACAACACTTTAGGAAAAGGACCTTGCCAATACGATTTTAGTTGTAGCTCCTTATTGCAATTCAAAAAAATTTGAAGGAATTGGAATGAAGGAATGATCTTTATTTGTTAGTAATTAAAAGAAAATATGTGTTGAAGTAAAAGCGAGACTAAAAGTAGATAACACATTTTTCAAAACAAAAATATGTTTTCTTATAAAGTCTATTTTAGTAGAACACCAATGATTGATAGTAAAACCACCATATCCAGAAATCAATCACAAGCTATGTTGAAAAGATTACAATGCATTCTCAAATAGTAAATTTGTATAATGAAACTTGTTTGATGACTTCTTCCAATGGCTTTTTTAATTGAACATTTGGCATATATGTCCCTTCTCCAAGTGAACTCGTATTTAAAATGTTGATATTTTTGGTAGAGTTAATGATGGGTACTTATGTTATTTATAATAAAGAATTTATCAATCGTTGAAATTCCAACAAAAAACAATTCCACACTTATATAGCATGCATTTTATGAATATGACATAAACAAATGATGCATTTTCTTAGTATTGTAAAGAAGTATATCTAAATTGACCCTTAGATTCAATGAACAAATGTTTAACGTTTTAAAGGGTGATTGCAAATTTGCAAGAAATACTTGTACTTTTTTGTGTCACACGTTGCATATTGATCTGTTTTTTAGCCATAACTTTTGTGTTTTGACTCCGATTGACTCAAGATTTGTAGAAAAGGTACTCATAACTATCATAAACCTTCCTAAATTTTTTCATAATTTTCAAAAATAATTTACTATTCAAAATAGACCCCAATTGGATGTCACACTTTGCAATTTAGGGGATTTTAGTACTATGGAGTACCTTTTTTGAATGATTTTGAGATGAAATTTGGATAAAATGATCTTTTAGTAGACTTCTATCTCTCCAAGAAAGGATTTCTTAAAATAGTTAATTTTATGTGGTGTGGAGGTCTACAGAGTGAGCTCCTTTCCACTTGTATTTTAAAACATATAAAATATTATTTTGGTGGTTCTTTTGGTGAATGACAATCTCCATAAAGTTGTTGCAAATGGATTATTTTTTTTGTAAATACTTATTTTTACTATTTTTCCTAATTAAAACATGAAAATACATGTTTTCTTGAGGTTTGGCACTTTTCAAGTTCTCCTACTTAGACAATTTTTTTGTGCAATTCCTTCCTTAGATACCTTCATTTTAAAGGTATATACATAAACCATATTTTTAAGATTAAAATAAAAATAATTTTCTAATTTTCAAGTAATCCCCAAAAAATCAGCCAAATGCAACAAAATCAGTAAGCATTAGGGGAGATTTGATGGCTCCAAGAGCCTGTCTCGGGGTTGTTCCCCAAGTCATTCCCATAAATGCTTGCCGCTATTAGGCCATCAATTACAAAAAAAATTATTTTAAAAAAAATTGGGGTCCTAAAATGTGAAAAATCCTCCAATTTTTTTTTTACCGAATTTTTTTTCATGACATGGCACTCACTCAACCATGTTGGATTCTGGTTTCTATAGCAGATTTTTGCAAATTCTACATCCCCGCAATCCGGGAACTCATAGTCTTCTACAGCCCTAAATCTTCTCTAATGTATTTCTTGCAATCACCCTAAATAAGAATATTAAAGGATTTGGTTTTGTAAATTAGTTGCTATGATTGTGTATAATTTGTTTCCAACTAATGTGCAACTTGTTTACAATTGATGCATGTGCAACTTATTTGCAACTTATGTATGACTTGTTTATAACTTATAGATTCATAGATTTTGAAATCTTAATCTCAATGATTTATAAATTTGGGATTTCAAATCTATTTTCTTTTCTAAATTGCCAAATCCAAAGAAAAATTAACTTAAAAAATTTGTAGATTTATGTAGACTATGAAAATCTATCAATTGTAAGAACAATAAACTATTGAAGTTAGTCTACAAATTTTAGAAATCTATAAAATATAAAAATCTACAAAATGTAGAAATATTTGAATTTCATTATCAAAATTCATTTTTGTATAAAAATGTTATAGCTTACAATTCTTGTACATCCAAATTAATGGTATTTTTTACAATTGATATGGGACAATTAGTAAAAGACTTAATACTAGTTGTATTTTAGTCATTTCTTAATTGCATGCTAGTTGTATTCTAGTTAAGGTCTAGTTGTTTCTTAGTCAAACTCTAGTCAAATTGTAGTTGCTTCCTAGTTGCATTGTAGTTGTAGTGTAGTTGCTTTGTAATTGAACTCTAGTTGCTTTATAGTTGCATTGTAGTTTACTCTCTAGTTGAATTATTGTCAAATCTAGATTATATGCAACTGTAGTTTGATACATTGGACTTTGCAAGATGTAAAGTTGTTCACATTGACAATTGTGATGAATATTGGATGTAAAATACCTCATGTCAATTCTAAACTTTATTTTGCTATAATTTTGCCACTATTTTGCAACTACAACAATCTATATGTCAAAGTTGGTACAAATACAAAAGGTTGTAGTTGCAAAGTAGTTGCATAGGGCACACAGTTGCATTTCAGTTGGTTGTGATAAACATGTTTTTCTTCTAGTCTGAAGTGAGATCTAAATGTCACTAAAAAATAGAAATCTCAATTGTACCATCTTGTAGTCATGTAGTGTATGTATTGTAGATTTGTATATGACATAAATAAAAATTGGAGCCATTTGGAATTTTGGACACATAGATTGCCAGATTATAACATTATAGTTGGTAAAGGATGCTAAATTTTTACAAGCAACACATTTGGAGGTGAAATCTCATTTATGAAGCTACTCAAAAGTAAAAAACTTTAAAATAAATAGTAATAAGAAACTAGCATACAAATGCATTGGTGAAAGACAATATCATTCAATTAAATCATAGTGTTTGCAAAATGGATTTGAAATGTCAAAAAATAGAAAAAAAAAGTTCAAAAAAAATGCATCTATAGTTGAACCTCCTTTAACTAAAATGCCTCTCAATCACTCACAAAAAATTTTAGATACATAAAGTAGACTAGTATGCACAACTTTTACAAATTTTTTTAATTAGAAATGGACACTATATAAATAAGGAGCTAGCCACCAAAGTTCATTATAGTCCAAAAATTTCTAGATTTTGAACTTTGAATTGCCCCCTAATATCAAACCAACTTGGATTGACATGAAAATTTCACCATAATAAGTAGACTTCGAGGGAACATAACCCAACACATTTTATTGAAGAGGAGCATTGGATGAAAGACATATAAGCACCCAAAGTTGTAGCCATCAAATGAAGTTTGGTGAACTCAAATTGAACCTGTAAAATTTGTTAGGCCTTCAACAAATCAGTACATATTGTATTGATCTGAAAATTTTACCACCCAAACTAAAAAGAGAAAACATAGATTTTCCAACATTTTTTTTAAATTCAAGCATTGGATGCAAATGTTACAACACTTTGAATAGGACTTAAAACTAAACTAAGGGAGAAACACCCATTTCTGGCTTTGCACTTATTCCTAGACCTTACAGTACCACTAAATCTGTCCATAAGCATTCATTAGAGCGTTTGACAAATGTTTAATTCTAATTTGCTGACACAATTGTAAGACACATGTATAGTTTTCATTCACTAACAACTGATTTCAGTAGGTGTTTAGTTAAAGGTACACCTACAGGACGGTTCCAGTGGTCTAGGGAGCCAACACTTTGGAAATTTATAGAAATTACATACTGATTCCGAAAATTTTAATTTTTTTTTGAATATTCATGATTTTCACTCGCTAATACTAGAAAAATATCATTTTTAGAAGAAAAAAATGTCTCCAACTATGCTGAATTCCTTATTTGGACGGTTTTGGGTGTTTCCACTGTAAGTATGTGGTAACACTTTAGGTCCTGTGGGGCCTTTGGAGGGTTTGGCTTCAAACTTTCAAAGCAGCAGTCAATCTTCAAACTTCAGTTTTTTATTCCTCAACACTCATACCAGTCAAATTGAAAATCAAACCCCAAGCATGTCTGTTATATTAGAAATCTTGCAAACCGGCCGTGCCATTTGTCTCCTTTGATTCTATGAACACAATCTACCCAAGTACCCAGGGCCCTGTTGCTAGTTTGAATCATGAGCTTGGGAGGCCCTGGATCTGTGTCTTTCCAGAGGATAAGGTAGACAAGCCTATAAGTAACCCACGCCAATTAGCAATCTGAATATCTTGAGACAAACTCCAAGAGGGGCTCATATTTCAAAACTAAGGCATGTACACTCAAAAGTGCCACTAATTGGTACTATGCCTGGCTACTAATATTAAGGGAAGAGGCTCAGAAATGGACCATCTAACAAGAAATGAAGGTCTCTACAGAAATGTAAGAACTGGAAAAATATGGGGATAATTTTCATAGGAAGGTAAATTACAGACTGTAGGAAGCCTTATTTTTCCAGAATTTTGTACCCTAGTTTCAATGACTTATGATTTTATCAAGTGAAGGTGCACTAGGGAGGCAAAGTTGCTGAGAAGGTGCATCAATAATGGACCTGATGAAGCTATGAACCAACCAAGTCAATCCAAGAGTTATTAACAGACATGCTGAAAATGGTGGAAGTCATAGTGAATGATCATGCATGTGAATTCAAAATCAGCCCATGCACATAGCCAACGAAGAGCACCATTTTCCTAGAAAAAAGTTGTACAGAATTGAACATTCATTGCCGGCTACTGCTAATAAAACTTTAATGCATTATTTTTTGTGCATTTATTATGTCTTATAATAACTCCAAAATTACTTATAGTATAAGATGGAATGTCACAGTTTCATATTTCACTGCCTCAGTATCAGTGATCCCAAAACTGGCTAAATTTCACATATTTTCTACTTAATTTTTTCATGCCCTTTGAAAAAAACTTAAAAAATCTTCCTAAAATGAACATTTGGCTAAAAATCTTGAACCTATTCAGAGATCACTGCTCAGTATCCTTGAACCATGCACATATAAGCCTCATTTACCACCATTTATAAATTGCTCTATATTAAGAACTATGTGCACGATTCTAAATGCCTTTGTAGGGGTGATTCTTAATGCCCGAATTATTTTGAGCCCTCTCCTATATGATGTTTAGATTTTCATATAGTCCTGTTGGCAAGTGAAAGTATGTTCCAATGCACCAAAGACATAGCATTTGGATACAGTAAGGAAAAGTTATTAAGGATCAAAGTTTGTTTCTAAAAGTGCCATCTATATTCTGTATACATAACTAATTTTGAAAATGTACACAAAGTGTAGATGGTGCTTTGAGGTCCGGTGTGTTTTTGGATGTACCTACCTTAGATGCTTCTTTCACAAATCAAACCCCAAGTGGAATTATAATTTTTCAATTAAAATTGTAATTTTCATGAATTTCTAAAATGGTTTGCCCTAAAATTACAAAGACTCTCATAAAGTGGAGACATGAACATCCTACAGACAATCCATAACCGCTCTCCCATATATCAAATGATACTTAACCCCTAAAGATTTTTGACTATGTTTTCATTAAAAACACTCCAAAATTTTCATTTCTAGTATAAGTATCAACTTTAGAAGAAAAACATTTTTGGACACATGTGATCATAGGATCTTGTAGTAAAATGGTTTGAGAAGACATAGACATGAGACGGGATTTGAGGGCAAAAGAAGATTGCAAGTTGCCAAATTGCAGGAATGAAGAAACTACCATAGGAACGCAAGAACGCAAACAGTTGACGTGGTTGAGAGTGTGCCACATCATTGACTCTTAAGAAAAAAAATAGAACTTTTTTTTGCATTTCAAGACTAACATAGAAAAAATTAATTTATCAAATTGTTGGCCTAACAGTTGCTAGTAGTTTCAGGAATGGTATGAGAAATAGGCTTGAAACAAGCTTCTTTTGCCCTCAAATCCCTTCTAATGAGAAATTTCAAAAATATTTAACATGTAGATTGCAAGATATGAGTGTTTGAATATATATATATATAATTTAATTATTCAAAAAAAAATTTAACCTCATGAAATTTTGGGCAATTGCATTTCAAACCTTTTGTATAGTAGAGATTCTATAACAACCCACAAACTACCCCAAACTAAGACTCGTCATAACCTTTGACTTGTTGATCAAAATAGAATGACTCAAAGCTTTTGACTTAGATGTAAATCTAAAAAATAAATTTTGAATTTTTATTTCATAAAAAGTAATTTTTAAAGAAGTTATTTTTTGTGTTTGGATTGCCTGTTGAGAAAAGAAAACTACATATCATACAATAAATTTTTAACAATTTAGTCAAAAGTCTTGAAAATTTTGGGTCTTAAAGGTTTTCTTCAAGAAAATTTTGTGTACAAATTTCAAAGAAAAACAAATAATCTCCATTTGCAATGAGTTGCCTAAAATTGCTATGTTGCAAGAAAATGGAGTTTAGTGCTTTAGGGGTCAAGTGTTCACAATCAAAAAATTGAAATGTTATCCCCTTATTGGAATTCATGTGATGATTTTGTCAAAAAATGAATGGATTTAGATGAATAATTGAACAAAATTGGGGCCAAAAGTAGAATAGCAAAATTAGACAATATAGATTGCCTACTTTATTAGTGAGGAAATAACAGGCACTCACTTACCCCATAAATGCCCAAACTATAGTTTTTGGCGACATGGTGATTTTGGGTAATTCACTACAAATAGAATTTTTATTTCTTTCTTTTGCTCAAGGAGTAGCTTTAAGGCTCAATAATTTTCATAACTTTTGATTATTGTAGTTAAAAAGTTATTGTATGATAAATGGTTTTTATTATTCAATAGGCAATCTAAGTAACTAAAAAAGTTTCTTTAAAAATCACTATTTTAAGAATTCTAAATTTGAAATTGGTCTATTAGATTTATATGTAGTTGGAAATCTTTGTGTCATTCCATTTTGAATAATAAGATGAAAGTTATGAGTTTTATTTTGAAGGTTGCTTGCAAGTAGTTATAGAATCTCTACTCTAAGATAAACTTTGAAGTCCTTTATTTTATTCAATTTTGAATATTTTGGACAAATTTTGAAAAATAAAATAAGGTGTAGGTTATCTAATACAACATTACAACCATTGGGATTGACATTTTTCAATTCCAAAAATCACTACAAGAGAAAGGGGTGTTTTAAGTAGTGTCCTAGACATCATGTCTTTTAAGTAATGTCTTTTAAGTAAGGTTTTAAGTAAAATTTTACTAAAAAGACAGTCTTTTTAGTGAAATTTTACTTAAAACCTTACTTAAAAGACATGATGTCTAGGACACTACTTAAAACACCCCTTTCTCTTGTAGTGAATAAATTGTTAACAATTAAGTATTTTGAATCATTTTCTACTTTTTTCTACTTACCATTTTTTCCTATATGTTGTACAATTTCAAATTATCTAAAATTTCCAAGTATGTAGCCAACTTGCTTTGAAAAATGAATGCAAAGAGTAAACACCATTTGGGGCCTTTTTTTCAACAAATGTGACTATTGAAAATGTAGCTCTTGACTTTTTGCAAGGCCAAAAAAATATAGTGATCAATTCAAATACTAATATCTTGCAATCTACATGGTAGGAATTCCTGAAATTTTTTCTACATCTTTTCAAACTAACTTACTACAAGATCCTACAATTACATGCATCCAACAGTGTTTTCTTTTCTAAAAGTTGATACTTGTATTATGGTAGAAACACCCATCTCCATCCTTGTATCCATTCTTGAATCTCAGAGTATCACTAAATCTGTTCATAAAGCAATCATTAAAGTGTCCTACAAATGTTTAATTCTAATTTGTTGATGCAATTGTAAGACACCTGTATAATTTTCATTCACTGACAATTGATTACAAGATAGTTCAATTCAAGGTACACTTATAGGATGGTTTCATTAGATGTTTTTTGACCCCTGCAGAAGACTGTTCCAGTGCTGTTCCCCCGCAGCTGTTCCCCGCAGCGAGGGGAGCGGCCTGCTGTCAGATTTTTTTTTTTCAAAAAAAAAAAAAAAAAAAAAATTTTTTTTAAGTCTTCAAATACAAAAAAAAATTTTTTTTTTTTTTTTTTTGGTCGATGACGTGGCAGTCTCTCGGCCACGTCAGACCGCCTTGCCGAACCTCGCCGAACCTGTTCCCTGCTGTGATAACTCGCAGTCTTCTTGACCCCTCAAAAAACTTCTAATGCAATGGTCTAGCTAATACTTCGAAAATTTATAGAAATTACATACTGCATCCAAAAAATTAATTTTTTTGTGAATATTTATGATTTTCACTCCCTAATACTATGAAAAAATATATTTTTTACAAGAAAATGCCTCCAACTATGCTAAATTGCTTAAATTGATGGTTTTAGGTGTTTCCTCTATAGAAATGGCAATTTTGGAATGTTTTTGGTAAAAATATGGTAAAAAATATTTTGGATTTTACTATAGGATCCTATGGTTGATTTTATTAATGAATGCATTTAGATGAAGATTTTTGCTTTATTTTAGGTTTGAATACTTCCCAAAAATTTGGACCTAGAAACATCAAATTACTTTAGGGATTAACAATAGTATCCAATATCCCTTACATCTATTAATATATCATAACATATCAATATTTAAGTTAACACATTCATATTTTGTATATTATACCTTACAAGTAGCTTCAACAGAAAATAATTATAATAACTCTTGTCTAATTATTTGAAAAAATATACCTTTATCTTGCCTAATTTTTAGAAATTGCAATTGATTGACAAGGAATCACAATATCCTTCTTTAGAGGCATATTTTGGCTATTTATAGCAATCCTATTTCAATATTCTATACATTTTATGAATATATATAACTTCTTATCCTCTTTAAAACCATTAAATGAAATATCTAAACTTGGCCAAATGCCTATACTTTGTTCAATTTTGAATGGTTGCCTAAATAGCATATATGACTTTTAGTCTTATTTCATCCTATTTTTGGACTTTAATTAAATATAAGGCACTTGAGTGTTTAAGCTACTAATAAAGTATGATGATTCCAAATCCTATATCTTATACATGTATCCATATGCTATATCCTATCAATATTCGATATTGTACATCCATATATTGTATATCATATATAGAGAGATAGATAGAGAACATATCCCAATCTCCATATCAAACATTTTTTGGAAGGGGGGATAAATCAGTTGTATTCAAATTGCAAGGGGTTTGCTTCATTAATTGTAGGAAATTGTGTCTCTCTTCATGGAAAAATAAGGGCTTGGCACTGTGAAAGCTTCCCCTTCTTAGAGCATACCCACGGCCACTCAGAATTCGGCGCAAACTAGATAAGTAGCCGGGCCCAACTGAAGGAATTGCCCCACGGCACACTCGGCAAAGCCAAAAATAAGGCCGGGCCCGACCAAATTTGAGAATGGTACGGCCAAGTGCCGAGTGTGTGGCCGGGCTCGGTGTATAATTATTTTAGATTTCATTCCCTTATTCGAGGCACTTTTTGAGTTTAGAAGAATTGATTCTCGGCCGCAACCATGAGTTGGCACCTCGAAGTCCGAAATAACTTGCTTTCCCGCCTCGTTGGCTGTGTTGGGGTGGGGCAAATTTTTTTAGCCGGGCCCGGGCTTCCTTAATGGCTCAGCAAGTGGTCCCTGGCCGGGCCATTTGCCCGAGCCAGGCATGGGGATGCTCTTATCTGTATCATTAGAGGAAATTTGGCTCTTTAAGAGTCTGTTTCATGCGAGTTCCCTTTGTTGTTCCCGCAACAGTGAGGGAATGGCTGACAGTACTCAGCTGACATTATTACTGGAAAAAAAAGAATTTTTTTTAGGCCAATGAAATTGAAATAAAATTTCCAACATGGTCATCACCCAACCACATCACCACGGTCCTGATGTGCAGTTCCCACAGTTCTGAACTGCATGGGAACTCGGGAACTCGGAGGCTTATTTGGGCTGAAACCTCCCCTAATGGGGGTGTCATGTGGAGAATTTCCTAATATTGAAGCAAATTCGTTTCATTTGTTTCAAAAATAAAATAAAATAAAATAAAATAAAATATTGAAGCAATCCACTCATAAATTTGCAACTTATGTATCAATTTATTCGAGGCAGGAATGTTGCAAGAAAGTGAGGTGAGTGATTGATTGAGCCTCATGGAGCTTTGCTCGCCTTGATTGACATCCTCCAAACCTCTGGCACACTCACTGCCATCAACCGTAGAAAGAATATTTGATTCTTAACAGATTTGTGCACAGTGAGCGAGGATCAACATAAGCTTGATTGTCTGAAAAGCGCGACGTTAAATCCTGTAATCGAAACTAACGTGGCGCAGCTGAATTTACCCCAGGGTAAACACTGAAATTTTTTATTTTTTTTCAAAATTTATTTTTTTCAAATTCTGAATTCATATTTGGATTTGGAGACGCCAAATTAGCTAGCAAGGACCTTGACACAACCAAAAACCCCAACAAAATATAAACCCCAAAACCCTTATCAACCCCTGGTAAAACAAGTTTTATCTGCGGGGGGCTCAATTTACCTGCGCCACGTCAGGTTCGTTTACAGGATTTAACGTCTTGCATCTGAAAATGTATTTCATTGTAAGGTAGAAGGCTCAGTAATCATCCATCAGAGGGTTGAAACCAAATTTTGGGGAGGTGAAACATCTTGAAATATTTTCCAGTACATATTCCTTGAAAGATAAGTGGAATTGACATCTAATCCTAGTCGTTTCATATTTTTTTGGAGCTTTGTGGAATTAGTTATCAAATTTTGAAGTTGAAAGGGCATAAGGCTCTAAAATGGTGCCCTAGCTAAAATGTACATTGTTAGTACACTCCTGAAGGCTATGAAAAAGCAATATGTACAAATATTGTACATTTAAGGTAGGGTATCATTTTAGAACCCGCTCCATTTAAGAGCCTTCTACCTTAGAGCATGTCTACATATTTTAAAACCATGGGAACTCGCCTCTTATATTAGGAGCATGGAGAGGATTAACTAGAGAACAAGAATTTCATCCCCAAGTTGTAGAGCTTGAGCTTAGTGATGCAACAAAGAGAGCCTCAAGACCTTCTACAATCCAAATGAGCCATCAATCATAACTTCAACATGAGAGACTAAACCCACCTAGAGCAAGAATTTGAATCACAAGTTTTAGATGATGCACTCTAGAGAGAGTTTCAAGAGTTTAAAAATCAACAAAGAAACAAGTATGTAACTTGCAATATAATAAGAGTTGTCACATTTTTAGTATGGTTGCAATTCTTGAATTATGTACATGTAGTATTTCTCAGTAGGCAATTCATGGCAAGCACAAGTTAGTTTCCTTGAGAAATGACATTGCTATTTCTTTTCTTTTAGAGATGAAGAAGAGGCACTTGTGAGAAATTTCTCAAGGAGTTTTTCAAAGTGTTTGGCTAAGTGCAAGTTGTAGAGCTCCCATTTGTCTTTGTAAGTCAAGAATTCCTTGAGAATCATTATAAATAGAAAAAAAGGGGGTTGCACCTCCTTCACTCATAATGGCTTGTAATTGGTTCCTCTTTTCTCTTGCCAATTTCTTTGACTTTTAAGAAATTTGCTTCTTGGAGGAAGTGTGACTACCTCTAATATTGTCAAAACTACATAAACTCCAAAGTTTAGCTAGCAACTTCTCATTAAGGTGGGAGCATTCCAACCATCAATATAAACAATTCATTATTAATAGTTGGAGGCACCTTTTCCAAAAATTATATTTGTAGTATTAGCTAGTGAAAATCATGACTATTAAAAAAATAGATTTTTTTGAATGTTGTATGTAATTTTTATGATTTTTCAAATTATTAGTTCCCTAAATCACTGAAACTACTACATAGGTGCATCCAAATTTAAACTTTGCGAAAATCACAGTGAAGTATGTGTTCTTCAAATGTGTTAGGAAATCAACATTAAGCATTTGGAGGACACATTCACTCAAATCTAGGAACATTATTTGGTGAGACTAGGGACAAAGAATAGAAATAGGTACAAGAATGGATGTTTCTACCTTACAAGAGAACCTTGGTAGCATTTCAAAATCTATGCTCATTGACAATTCAAAACCTCACAAACTGAATTTCTAAGCGAGAATGACACATGTCAGTCACTGGTGGGTCTCTCCATGCAAAGTCGGCTTGCAAAGTGGATGGCCTCCATTGCTATGCCAGCCAAATCATCACCAGTTTTTTTTTTAAGTGATTTAGTTTTTTCTAGGTAAGGTAAGAGGCTCATGAACCACTCATCTAAGGGCTGGTCTGCCTTTTTCATGTATTTGTTTGGATGGTAATATTTTTTACTCATTTTTTTAGTGAATTAGAAATAAACAAGGAATCTAACACAAGTCGTTTCATATTTTTTGAAGCATTATTGAATTAGTTATGAATTTTCAAACACAGTTTGGCATAGGGCCCTATTTGTGATCAGTAGGCCTTGCAAACCCACACATGCACAGTTCAATAAAAAATCTGGCTTGGTTCGAAAACTAGCACTACAACATGTAAAAAGTGATAGAATTTGTTTCTGAGTGCGTCCCTTTCTAAAACTGAAATGAATGCTTGAATAAATTATTATTTTAGATTTTTTAACACTTGAAAGAAGGTAGTTCAACAACCAATTTTTATTTTGAATATAATTAGTAGACACCTATCTAATGAGTTAAAAATGAACCCATTGGGACTCTGAAATAGTGTACGGGAAGATCCAGCAGCTAATAGAAAATCAGCCGAATGAAATTTCTAAATTATCGATTTTATTTTAACATTTGAGGTTGTATAATGGAATGAAAAACTAAGAGTATAGGAAGTGAACCGTTCAGGAAAGTGAAATGACAACTTTTCATCTATCCATCATGTTGTAGAAGTGGATTTTAACTGCCCTTTGGGGAACCCAAGGGTACATCTAATTTGAATTCTATAATAAGAAGTAAATGGTCATCAATAGTGTCACATGGACACTTAGGGTATGTCCACACCGGCTGCTAGTAAATACATTGGTGTTATTACATGGGTGTGGTTTGACTTAGTGAGCCTGTTTCGGGGCAAGGCTGGGATGTGGGCAGAAATTGTTTTTACTTTGCCTCAAATAGATTTTTCTCCCATTCTTGCAAATTCTTTGTTGCTATCTCAGCTAACATGAATTCCCCAAAAGTTGTCAATCCATTCATCCAAGTAACAAAGTAGAGTAGAATCCAATGAAGTGGCTTTTATGCCACATATTTCATTTTATGATTCACTTTCTCAATTGAGCTTCTTGGCCAGCTTTGAGTGACTCTAGGGGGAGAAGAAAAGCTCTTTATACTAGTGAGATAGTGGTAGGTGAAACAAACCATGTGGGATATGTGAATTAGGACAAAGAAGAGCTCCACCACTCATGGTTAAGTGAAAATGCAGGAATTGTGATAAAAGTCAAATTTCAGACCTCATTTAGACATAGTAAAATATTCTTTAAAAAAAAAATTGAACTAAGAAAATTTGGGGAATCACGTAAAATTTTACCTCCAAAAATCCATTTGAGATTTAAATACTCCATCTAAAATTTATGGACAAATTTTAGAGAGGGTGTTTGAAAATGTCCAAAAAAATCTTGCTTCCACACACCGTCTAGAATTTTTTCATAACTCTCACATGAGGCTCCAAAATCCCAAGCAAATTTTGGAAGATAAAAATTAGCTTGGTTCTCCAACTTCTTGTAGTTCAATTTTTTTACAAATGGAAGCTATTACATTATCCCCAAGTGAAGTCTAAAGTTCTACTTTGAACATAATTCTTGCGTTTTCACTTAAGCAGTAGTAGTTGCATTTAATGTGGAAAAAATTCAAAAGTATTTAGAACAATACAATATTAGTAGTAGAAAATTCTCTACTTGAGGTAGTGAAGCCAATTATGATCCTTTCCTTAAGTTGATAGTCTTTACAAATCCCTATCTAATATATACAATATTTTTATAGGAATACTAATTTCTTAGCATTGTGAATTTTTTTTCATTCACATTGTGTACAAAGAGTGCATTTTAGGATGTTTTAGAGTACTCTATTGACTTCTACCAATATCCTACAATAAATTGGTAGTTTCTAGATAATGTGCAATTGCATATTTTGCCATATATAAGTATAACTATTTTATGAGAATATTTAGAAGTAGTGATGTTTTTATTGTCAACCCTCCATTGTAAATATTTGTTTCACATGTATGTGTAATGCATAAGTTTTGTCAATCACAATAAATTTTCATTCAAACAATGAATTAAAAAAAGGAATTTCTCAAGTATTTGAAAGTTAGGTGTTTTTTAATTGATTTAAGAAACACTAATCATTGAAGATATTAGAAGCTTCATATAGATATTTTCTAATCATCAATTTCAACATTCAAACAAATTAACCCCTAAAGGTTTTTGACTATGTTTTCACCAAAAATGCTCCAAAATTACCATTTCTAATACAAGTGCAATTTTTTTTAAACACATTTTTGACTCATGTAACCATAGGATCTTATATTAAGGTGGTTTGTAAACATGTGGAAAAATTTTCGGAAATTTTCCGCCGTGTAGATTGCAAGATATAAGCATTTGAATTGACAAAAATTGTTTTTCTATCCCTGCAAAAATCCGGGCAACTACACTTCACAAGGTCACATTTGTGTGAAAAAAAATTCAAAATGGTAGTTACTCTTTGAATTAATACTTCAATGCAAGTTGGCTACATTCTCAAAAAATTTCAAATCATTTGGAATTGTACAACATATAGGAAAAAACAAGTAAAAAATGAGCCAAAATACCAAATTGTGAACATTTTATTCATGGAATTGAAAATTTTCAATCCCAATGGTTAAAATGTTGTAATAAACAATCTACACCTTTTGTTTTTATTTTTTTCCAAAAATATGAAAAATTGAATTAAATAAAGAATTTCAAACTTTTTTGTAAAGTAGAGATTCTGTAACTAGCCGCAAACTACCCCAAACTCAAAATCTTCATAACTTTTGACTCATTGATCAGAATGGATTGATTCAAATCTTCCCATCTCTTTATATACCTAAAGAACATATTTGAGATTTCACTTTTAATAAAAAAGTTTTTTTGAAGAAGTTTTTTCAGCTGCCTTGGCTGCCTGCCGAGTAAAGATAACAACATATCCTGCCATAACTTTTTAACCGTGAAGTCAAAAGTTATGAAAATTGTCGAGCCTTAAACCTACTCCTTGGGCACACATTTAATCAAAATTTCGAAGAAAGAAAATAAAAAATCCATCCGTAGTGAGCTGTCCAAAAAATTTATAATCTCAAAAAACACTGTTCAGGGCTTTAGGGGTTAAGAATGTTAAAAATGTTGTACAATGTTATACACTATTCATAGCACATGTAGGTTTGGCATGAACTTACTTTTGGCATTTGGATAATGAATCCCATATACTTTGCAATAAGTTTAGAAAAAATAAATGAATTTTACAAAACTAATTAAATACAAAAATATTTTCAAAATTTAGACAATGATGAGTTTAAGAATGATCTAATTTGAGTACTTTGAAAGGAAAACACAAATGGCAGTGGTGTTTAGTTCTACAAATACGTCCCTTCCAACCCCTCTTTGAAAATTTTGCACCACTAACATTGTACCATATTCCACACTTTTCAATTTTGTTTACAAAAAATGAAGTTGTTCATAGTTACATCTCAAAGTCTCCTCCCTCCTTGTTTCATTAATTGTTGTTTCAACATTTGGTGCAAGCCATTAGTGCACTTTTTTAAAGTAGTGAAAACAACTAAAAATTGGTCTAATGTTATTTGGAACTCTCATGGAATATTTGCTATTTTTTTCTACTTACTATTTTTTTCCTATATATTGTATAATCCCAAATGATTCAAATTTTTTGAGCATGTAGCCAACTTGCATTGAAGAATGAACTCAAAGAGTAATCACCATTTTGAACTTTTTTTCATACAAATGTGACCTTGTGAAATGTAGCTGCCTGAGGTTTTATAGGGATTAAAAAAGGATTTTTGTTGATTCAAATACTAATATCTTTTAATCTACTTGGAGAAAAACTTTGAAATTTTTCCACACATGTTCTCAAAACAATTTACAACAAGATCCTATGGTTAAAAATATCAAAAATGTTGTTTATAAGAAAATTCGGTATTGGTACTAGAAATGGAAATTTTTTATCATTTTTGAAGTAAATACAATAAAAAAACTTAAGGAGTTAAATGGTCCCTATTATTACCTAATTTTGGGTATTTTATACCCCTATATAATTACTTACAATTGTAAAGGCTAGGCAATTAGGGAGACCCTTTCTTAGTTATAATGAAAACTAAAAAGCAAGCAAGACTAAATACAAGGATAAGAGATAGAAAGTCTTACACCTTAATCCCTCATCACCTATGGCCCAAAAGTGTTTATTTTCAATTGTTATAAGTCTAAATGTCACTAAGGTATGAAAATTTCAACTATAGAATCTCATAATGTGCGTGTTGTAGATGACATAAATCAAAGAGTCATTTGAATATATAGATTTCAAGGAAGATTATAATCTTTTAGTGTTGAAAAAAGATGCTAAATTTTTTCTAAAAACAAACTTGGAAGTGAAATTTGATTTCTAAACCTACTCAAATGAAATAATTTTTTCTATTGAGTAGGTTTTAAAATCAAATTTCACCTCCATAATTTAAGTTATAAAGTGATTCAAATCTATTATAAACATACATTAGTAAAAGAAAATATCATTTAGTTGATTCATTGTGTTAGTAGAGTTGTTTTGAAATTATAAAGTAGCCAAAAAAAGTTACAGAAAATATATCTAAGGATGAACCTCCCTTTGCTAAAGTGCTTCTCAATCATTCATAACTTCTTGGATTGATATGAAATTTTAACTACAAAAACTAGAAACAAATTTTTTATTTTATTAGAGATGAACCCTATATGAAGAAGAAATAAGCCATCAAAGTTCATTGCAAATCCAAAATGTCTAGATTTTGAACTTCAAATTGCTCCCAAACATTCAAAATAAGTTCAATTGACATGAAAATTTACCACAACAACTAGATTTTAAGGGAAACATAACCCAACAAATTTGATTGAAAATAAACATTGGATGCAATAGATACAAGTCTACAAAGTTGTAGCCATCATAGTGTAGTTTGGTGAGGAGGGTTGCTACTATGTGAGCCTAAGAGTGTGAGCCTATGAGCTTAGAATACTATACATTTATTGTATAAGTGTATACAATATAGAAATCTCCTATGATTATAGTGCAAGGTCATTACAAGAAGCACGTGTACTATTTGTTGTATTTTGCAACAATACTCATGGCTTTTTTTGGAATACTTTAAAATTAGAAAAATAATTTTAAATTAAAAAAAAAATGACTTATTTATACACCTTTAAAATGAAGGTACCCAAGGAAGGAAATGCATAGAAAAATTCTCTAAGTAGGAGAACTTGAAAAGTGCCAAATCTCAAGAAAATATATATCTTCATGCTTTAATTAGGAAAAAATAGTAAAAATAATTAAATACAAAAAATAAAAAGTGAAAATTTGCAACAACTCTATGGAGATGATCATTCACCAAAAACCCCACCAAAATCATATTTTATATGTTTCAAAATACAAGTAGAAAGAAGCTCACTTTATAGACTTCTACACCCACATAAAATAGTAACTATTTTTGAAAATCCTTCCCTGGAGAGGTATAAGTCTATTAGAAGACCATGTCATCTAAATTTCATCTCAAAACCATTAAAAAGAAGGTACTCCTTAGTACTAAAAAACCCTAAACTGAAAAATGTGACATTCAATTGGGGTCTATTTTTGGATAGTAAAATATTTTTGAAAATTCTGAAAAAATTAAAGAAGGTGTATTATAGTTAAAAGTGACTTTTCTATAAATATTGAGTCATTTGGAGCCAAAACACAAAAGCTATAGCCAAAAAACAGATCAGCATGCAACATGTGACACAAAATAGTACAAGTGTTTCTTGCAATGACCTTGCATTTATATTGTAGATACCTATATTATAGGTGTTTATATTATAAGAACCTTCTATGGTTGTAGAATATCTACTCTTACATACTCAAGGCTCACATGTTCACATTTTCATGCTTACAACTAGCACCATTGGTTTGGTGAATTGAAATTGAACCTATGAACTTTGAATAGCTTTTGAAAAATCAATACATCTTTGATTGACATGAAAATTTAACCACACAAACTAACCTAGTATGCACGCCTCTTACAAGAAGTCTCATGAAATTCAAACATTGGATGCAAATGTTACAGTACTTTGAATTGGACTACTACATTGTGGACTGATTTCTATTTTTAGTTTTAGCCAATTGGTAGTTTTTGAGGTTATTTTTGTAGTTTACCAATTGGTAGCACGATTATAAAGGCTATACGGACCGATTGTAGGTATATACGCTGTATTTACCGATAGGGTATTTCAATGTGATTTGGAAAGGCATTTTCTCGATTGTCCGATTGGCGGTTCTGGCCGGTTGGCCGGCTGGTGGTTACTTAATTGTTTTTCCCGATTGGTTTTTCAGTTGACCTTGAGAGAGACAGGCGCTCCTTCCAATTGCCGAAAGTAAAACAATTGTGATTTTGTGTTTTCGGAGTTGAATTAATATAGTGAATTGATTTGCCAATTGTGTATGTGTGTGTGTGCGTGTTGTGGCTGTGTGAGTCTGATTGGAGTTTCTGTGTGTATGTTTTGTGTTTGTATACCTATTGGAAGTTGTGAATTTCTGTGTGATATATTTGGCTATTTGGTTTGAGTATCAGTGTGTGAAGAATGAATTACCAATTGGGAAATTGACCTGTAGAATCAGCAATACCAATTGGGAATAAAGTTGATCTGTGATGGAGAATATTGATTGGATATGGTGTGTATTGAATGTATAAACCGATGAGTGGAAAACTATGTGTTCACCGATTGTGATAGACTGAGATAATTGGAGCAATTGGAATAGCTTTAACAATTGAGAGAAAATTAATAATAATAATTATAAAAGCATAATTGAGAGCATGTATTTTAAATAGAAAACCAATTGTGTGAATGTTGTGTATGCAAAATCAATTGGAGAAAACTGTGGATCAAATTGTGGAATAATTTATAGAAACTGTTTAATTGAATATCAATTGGAGAAAGAGTAAAAAACTAGAATTGAATTGTAGAATCAGAGAGAACAATTGGAATTATAAGTTGCAAAACTAAAATAATTAAATATAAAACAATAGGGATTTAAATTGCAATTTAAGAAACCATGTTGAGTGATGAAAAATGTGAGAAACCAATTGTTAAAATAATAAGGCTGTGTCTGTGGTGTTGGAGCCAATCGGTGATGTTGGAGTGTTGTAAAGAATACCAATCGGGAGAGTGGGAGCAAAGCTGGAAGTCAATTGGGGAAACAGAAAGATATCAAACCGATTGTCTAAGATAAGTGGGCTTTAACTGATTGGACTTGATATAATAGGGACTATACTTATTTGCACAATCTTGCAATTGGTAATTTCCCTTGGGTTACATTTTATATTTCAATTGGGATAGTTTACCTCCTAGTGTTCAAATCTTATAAAAGGTTTAATTTTCGAAGAGTTTAAAAATACTTCTACATACACTATGTGAGGGCATTTTCCATCCAAACTAGTAGTCCAACAAACCTATAATTAAGCCCACAAACAGTAAATTCCTAGGATCCATATCTTTGGAATATGCTAGCTCAAATTTTAACAAATATGAGGTATTATTGATGCATGTACTTTATTTCTAAATGAAAGTACATTAATTTGTACACTATATATTACCTTGAAGTCTTAAAAAATTTTGGACACTATGAATTAATACCTCCCCCATGTAGTTTGATAAAAAAATCTAAGTAATATCCCACACCCCCTTGAGCCTTAAAGGCTAGTTGGTGAATTTCTTACAATAATTAGATTTAATTTGAAGGGGATTGGAGATTCACAACTGGACTTGTAGTTGCATACATTGCAAGTTGGGCTACAATTTAATTTGGATTTGGCTAGGAGTTAAGTAGAAGCTTGTTGTTAAGCAAGCCTAACCAAATAAGTGGACTAAGAAAGAGAAAAAAAGTTGGTGTAAGGTTCAAAGCTTTGCTATATAACAAGAATAGGAAATACATCAAAATACAAACATTTGGTTAGGACAACAAATTATGCATGGATGTAGGGGATTTTCCAAAAGTTTAGATTTTTCATCCATTAGCTTATGCAAAATGGTATGAAAGAAATACAAAAATATGGAGATACTAAATTAGTAAATAAAGACTATGGTTTACAAAAGATTGGACCAATTCCTATTGAAAAGAGCTAGTGTAAAGCCACAATTGTACTTAAAATCTTGAATAAAAGATGCAAAATCACTTGTCATTAGATATTTTTTGAAGCTTCTAGAAGGCAATTTCAAGGTTGTTTCTTTTGTTGCTTCGTATACTAAGTTGCCAACCAACCACTGTTGGTAAGAGTATTTAAATTTTAAAAATTATAATCATTAATTTAATAATTAATTAATTAATATTATCTAACACCATAGTCTATCAACTACATCAGATTGCTTACATGGTAGGTTTCCTAGAGTTCCTATAGTTTGAAAACTTGCAATCATCTAAAGGCTTCAATAACCATTTTAGAATGATTAGTAACCAAGAGGCCCTAAACATAATGAAAGAAGCAAAGTGGAAAGATTTGTAGGTACTTCAATGTCCTTTAAAGCAAGTTGTACAAATCACACAACAAAACAAGAAAATAATATCTTAAAACCACTAAATTGGCATAATTTGGCCACATTGACCAAATTCTATGAAAATGAACCAAAATCTTATAGATGATAAATCTTTTAATTCAAAATCTTAATGAACTAACTCTATTGTTAGACTCTTTGTGTGTTCGTACTATTAAATACCTCTTTTTGATCTAATATTCTCTTCTTTGTAATACTTAGGTTCCTCATTTGGAAAATTAATAATTGGACCTCTACTTTCTTTTAGGATAATTAATAATTTTTATTCTTCTTTTTATAAGTATATCTAAGCCTATAAAAACTTTACAATTTTGACATACTAACTTCCAATAAGCTAGGCCTTGTCACATGCACTAGGAGGTTTGGATAGGTTTTATTTATTTAATTCGCGTATTTTAGGTACTTTGGGTTCTTAGGGATGAAACACTATATCATAAAGTATTTAATCTAATATGGTTTAATACTTTTTTTAAGTCCCTGATGATGACAGATTAGTAACTCTTAGACCTTCAACTCAATTGCATCCTTATTATATTTCATATCTATATCTATTCAACTTTTTGTTTGTGGGCATTATGGATTATCCACTATAAAAAACCTTTGAAGTCATTTATTTAACTCAATTTTCAATATTTTGGAAAAAATTAAACCCCGGGATGTAGATTGATTATATAACATTACAACCGTTGGGATTGGCATTTTTCAATTCCATAATTAAGTTCTTAACAATTTAGTATTTCGAATCATTCTCTATTTCTTTCTACTTACTATTTTTTTCTTATATGTTGTACAATTCCAAATGATGTGAAAATTTTCAAGCATATAGCCAACTTGCTTAGGAAATACAATTCAAAGAAGCACCACCATTTTCAACATTTTTTCATTGAAATGTGAGCTTGTGAAGTGCAACTACCCGATTTTTTGCACGATTGAAAAAATGGTTTTGGTGAATTTGAATGCTCATATCTTTTGATCCACATGGTGGAATATTTCAAAATTTTTATTGGTAGTTGTACAAGAAATGGCAATTTTGGAGTGTTTTTGGTGAATACATAGTCATGGAACTTTAGGAGTTAATATATATACATAGGGACACAATTTGGATGAAGGTGGACTTATACATTATAGACCTTCAACTCAATCGCATCCCTATCAACTCTATCTACATAAGATAAGAATATTACAAATGAAACTACACTAAAGATGATATTTAGTATTTAGTGACATTTAGTGTTTTTACCCCCCTACTAGCTACAACACTAAATCTGAACTTGTCCACAATTAGTGTTGTGTTAAACTTCAACATATCATATGTCCGATTCAGATTTGTTTTGCAAAAGTTACAGAGCTCTGAACTTTGCAGTAAAAAATTGTCCGATATGACAACTCTAACTTCAATGCACCACCTCCACTTTCTCTTCTCTTCCCTTCCCATTAATGTGTTCTAACACTAAATGTAAACATTTTCAGATTTCAGATTTACTATGGAGTACATTTAGTGTTTGAATTGACATTTAATGTTACTTTCATAGGGTAATTGGCTTTTAGTGTATGCCTTCGTATTTAGTGTACAAGACACTAAATATCATCATTAGTGTAGTCCATAAATAATTTAAATATATTTGCTCTTATCATTTCAAGGAATGAATGACAAGATCAAGTACATTGAAACCATTTATGGACCAGACACTATACATAATATTTCTATTTCATATCCAACATGTCAAACCTTCAAACGTGGGATAGATGCAAATAGAAGCATATGCCTACTTTGAAGTTTGAAATAGTGAAATAAAAAATTGAAGAATCCCTTTGAAGTACACCAGTACAATAAGCATTGAAGGAGAGAAATTTTTTTGGAGCATTACTATCATTTTCCAGAGATGATCAAATTCTGGAATGAACAAAAGATAGGACTAAACCCACGAAATCAAGCGAAGGACAAATTTGTACAATTATTTTTCAAGTGAAAAAAAAAGAAAACCCAGCAGTCGGGATCAGGAATCAAAGGGCATTCCAGCGTAGGGATCTATGGGAAGCTTGCATTTCTTATACAAAATGCAACCCGTGTCCTGATTTCATGTGTTACAGTTCATCCAGACTTTTTCATTAGAAAATATTCAGATGTCATTAGGGTTTACCAACAAGAAATGAGATGAAACCCTTTTGGCGTTGTTGCATTGTGTAACAGGCTTCGTTCTACTACACATCTTAACATCAACGATGGTTAACGCTTACAGCTATCAAGCGTTAGTTACAAGCAGAAGAAAAGTTTTACCAAATGAAAATACATAAAGTCCGGGACGGATCCAACAAAACCAACCTCCGTGACGCCAGCTGCGAATATTGGTTCAAATGCGACAGTTGAAACGAGTACCACTCGCAGTGCTACGAAGCGTCGTCCGGGGAACTTTCCCAGAATTTTGAGCTATTACTGTGTTCGAGAGAACTATCAACCAAGGGATTCACACAGTTCGTAAAGTCCCGTAGTCGGACAAATCCCGGGTCCTCCCCGCAAGTACCAGTTACAAGCTTCCCGCCACTTGCTACGAAAGCACTGACTCCCGTATCGCTGGAAGAAGACCAGATTATCGAATCAAGGGAAGAAATTTCCTCGCCTGTCTCAGCACTCCAAACATGTACATTGCGATCACCAGTGCCGCCTGTGATGACCTTGTAAGAGTCATAGTGAAGGTTATGAACCGGGCCCAAGTGATTACCGAGAACTGCCCATGGTGTAGGCGAGTCGTCGATCATTCGAAGGTCCCAAAGCTTTGCCGTTCTGAAAAAAAAAGTTCACAATTAATCAAATGTTCTGAAGTTCAGAACTTGCCCTGCAGTGACGATAGAAAGAAATAAGAAATAAAACATAAAAGCCATAATACCTAGAAAGGGTAGAAATCAATCAAATGAAACTAATTAGCATGGAAGACACTTGATGTTTAGAAAATAAAAACTAACTTGTCTGATCCACCAGTGCATACGCTCGTCCCCGATGGATTAACCGCAAAGGTGAGGACACCAGGCTCATGAGATGATACGGTTGCCACAGTGCACATTGTCCGAAGATCAACAGCTTTGACAGTGGTGCCTCCTCCAATGTAACAAATTGAGCCTACGCTTTTCAGGCCAACGGGGATGCCATCGAAGGTTCCCTTGGTTGTACCCACACATTTTCCTACTCCAACAGCAGAAGGAGTTGCCATCACATCCCATACTCGAAGCTGTGTAAAAAGACCTCATTTAGTCAAACAATAGATTACAACACCTACATCTAAGTGGAACTCAATTCCAGTGTACACGACTTGAATCTTCAAGACTAGGAAGTTTATCAATTTTGTCAAGAAAAAGAACAGAAAGAAACCTTGGCATCTTTAGCTGCACTGATAAGGAGCGATGGATTGTGTCTGCAGGATAGATTATAAAGCAATATTAGTTTCAGGTTTGAAGAGCATGTCAGAAATCCTAATACTCCATGGCACTTCTAATCGGGATTTCTTTATTTCACTCTTACAAAACTACAGCGCAAAAAACACCCCCAGATGGACAGAACATAATTCATGGAACTGATTGGGCACCCCAATAGTAGCAGAAATAGTCATTTTAAACAAAGGGGAAAAAAGCTGCATGCGAAAACAATTTCAAAACTCGTACCCAGCGACTGCAAGCTCTTTGATTGATGGTTCAAGACCGTGCAAAGTAGCCAAGAGGGGAGAGCGACCTCTGCTGCTGCTGCTGCTAGACGACGAGAGACTCCATAGCCGCACCGTACCATCTGTGCCGCCACTGGCTAAGACTGGAGGAGAACCCTCCTTCCCCACCAACTGATCTGCAAGAGTGTTCACTGGTCCTTGGTGACCTCGTAGAGTTCGAAGTGAGCGTCCCTGAATAAGGTGAAATATGAGAATGCATAACCGTCATCAAACTTGACTACTTTAGGATAAACTAAACGATCAATATTTAACGTGTAGTCTGCCACGAGGTACACAATCTAAAGGTTTATGGAACAAACATGAGAATTTCGATTATTATCAACATATATGCTACCTTGCCCCAAACTCGAATTGTATGGTCACAGCTGGATGTGACAAGAATGTTTTTGACACCACCCAAAAAGTTACGCATTACCCCCAGAAGTCCAACTGGTATCAACCTGCACGAGTGGTCTTCAACAAACTGTCAAGAGGGCACTACTAGCCAAAACATCAAGACAGGCAATTTCATCATTTTGACCTGATGTCTATTTAATCAATGACTTATCAACTCATAGGAAGGAAGTAATAAATGTGTAATTCTGTGATTGCACGCTTACAAGAAATCAACAGATCGAAAGAGCAATCACAGACTCAAATGTTTGCAATAACAGAAAAAGTGCAATTAAGATCACAATTCAATGTATTGAATAGGTCTTTGAGTGTTTTAACACATCCACTAGGGTGTAGAAGTTCCCTACCTCATGCATGTAACCCGTCCATTATGAACTCTGAGTGCCTGCGATCGGTTTGGTGCTTCCAGATGTTCGTCTTCAGAGGACTTCACGTTCCACACCGTGATAATGGGACCCTGTTCAAACAAAAGAAAACGAAAACTTGAATTCTCCTCATCCTTGGCTGGTGATATCCGTAGATCGTTTCTGGTACTGATCCTCCACGCAGCTATAACTCAAGTTACATTACATCAAGTCCTCGGTCGAGCATTCCACCTTATAATTGCTATGAAGACACCACCTTGCATGCCACAACCACATATTCTTTGATACAATCATATCCATGGCGCAGTGTAAAAGATACGACAACACGTTCCGAGACTGTCATGTCCAGAATTACCTGCGCAATTGTGACGGTGTAATCATCAAGCAGAAGATGATTGACAGGCATTGGTAACAAATGCAAGTGTGAGTCCGTGGGATCTGTATAACGTAGTTGCTGGGTTGCAGTATGTCGTGCCACATAAGCATCCCTGTCGCCAGAGTATTGGAATGTTCTCCCATGGCATAACTGCTTTGGTGGCCATCGATTTCTGTACAGGTGTAGATGGGATATAAAATGCAGATCTGTAAATAAGTTGTAGGTAAAATACCCCTTTCAAGATTTTCCTACGTCAGAATTGACAACCGAGCTGAATCACTCCAACATGTGCCCTCCACGAAGTAAGACAAGGGCATGCAGGAAATGTTAGGATTTAAATGCAATGACCGTTGCTGACGGAGGCCACAAAAACCGAAATTGACTACAAACGAGTTCAATTATGCCAACCTGCACTGAATCTCCCACACAGTGTCGGAGTACGCTGCATCTCGGAACCTTTGACATGTCATCGCCATATTCGTCAGATCGTGTAGTGATAAAACTGATGCACAAGTCACCAAGCTGTCCATATCCAGATCTGTAACTTTTGTTGAATCTGTCGGTCCGTCGAGTCTGCCGACACTGTGCTGGTGTACTTCCTGCCCTGCACTGTCACAATCCGACCGAACACCATTGTGAAGCGGTTCGACGTTTCCTTTGAACTTCTCTGAATGCTGGTGCTGCCTGGTACTGCTTCTACTACCTCCCATGGGTTCTGACTTGTAACTCTTCATTTCCCTTGTATCAAATCAAAAAGAGACGAATTCCCCGTGTCGTGACTGTTTATTCTCAATTGGAACCTGATTAGAACAAGAGAGGTTTTAGTAAGTCTGTAACACTTGATATACCTCGCTCGAGCAAATTAGTGTAGAACCTAGATGATCCAAATATAGACTATCACAGAGAACATGACGTGTGCAATCTTCTGTTGATGAACTAAAGATGAGGTGTCTACAACACTCAAAACTCTGACAGAATCGTTGCTGAAGCAAATTAAGGTTAAAACTACACAGAACTAGTCTGGCAACAGCTGCAAGCATAGACCATGAACCAGGCCATACAATTGACAGTAAAAATATACCATATGCAAGTGTACTGTAACTGAATTCCCCGTTGCCAGGCTTTCCTTAGTATCACTAGCTCTTTTTTCTTTTCTTTAGCTCCAATTTCAATTTTTTCTTTCAATCAGAACAGCATATCTAACACATATTTATTGAAGGACCGAAAGAGTTCACAGTCGAAGTAATTGAACTTACACGCCAACTAGGGCGCCTTCCACCACCAATGCTACAAGCACAGCAGCTCCCTACTACCATAAACCTCCATGCACGATCTTCCCACACTCTCGTCGCGTCCACCATGGCAGCATCCAACGACCGCGGACAAGGAAAACAAGAGCCGCAAGGGGACAAGCACGACCGAGCAACTAATCGCCATAAATCCTGATTCAAAAGCTATCCCTCCTACTTACAGAAACACAGCCTCGCCACAATCTCTAGTCTGAACCATCCAAAGCTCATGAACTGACAGCCGATCGGACTCCTATTCACGAAGCCGTCAGTACTTATCATCCCAGCGCTCGCAACCTAAACAGAGAGTACCCCAGCTGCTCTTGCAAATCGAAAACTCGTCAAAGCCCTCGCAAACCAGGGTGAACCTAAGAAACGACTTGAAACACTCTTCAGAAACATCAATTTCAAAGCATCATTCGAAGCATCATCAAGTCTGGAAGCCTTGAAATTGATACCCTAAATTTACCACTTGGGGTTCCCTTTCCGGGATTCCGGGTACCTGAATGCAGTCTTCCTCCTTTGTGTGTGACATTAAAGAGGTCATGGTGATTTTAGAGAAGGTTTTCCAGGGTATACGGGTGCGCACCCTTCCTGGGTATCGGGAGTTCTTCATAACTTTTTTGTAATCGATTACTTAACCCTGGACTGCCGCCAGCGCCATTATGCTAAGAGGCTCAAAAAGCGAGCATGTAAGCACTGATGTGCTTTTTTCGTGTATCTCCTGATATGGAAATATTTTTAGTTTATTTTTCAGTGACAGAGAAATAGATGAGGAATCTAA
This sequence comes from Thuidium tamariscinum, assembly GCA_947034885.2. NCBI lineage: Eukaryota > Viridiplantae > Streptophyta > Bryopsida > Hypnales > Thuidiaceae > Thuidium > Thuidium tamariscinum. The sequence goes on along the minus strand of OX344757.2, from coordinate 2,312,777 downwards.
CAGAAGTCGTTTCATATTTTTTGAAGCATTATTGAATTAGGTATGAATTTTCAAACATAGTCAGTCATAGGGCTCATAGTGGTGATCAATAGGCCTTGTAAACCCATACATGTGCAGTTTGAAAAATAATCAGTCCTTGTTCCAAAACTAGCATTGCAAGATGGGTAAAGTAATTGAAATGGTTTCTAAAAGTGTCCCTTTCAAAATCTGAAATGAATGCTTGATTTAATCATTATTTCAGATTTTTTAATACTTGTAAGAAGGTACACTAAAATTGGTAAATAGTGTTGGGTGATAATTAGTGTTATTCCCTGTTTTTTACCCCCAACACTACTTTTTAACTTACGTGTAAATAGTGTTAGGGCACTTAATTGTTGCCATAAAAATCTGTCCCTTCCCTGCAAAACTGTGATTTTTGCCCCCCACCATAAAAATCTGTCCCTTCCCTGCAAAATTGTAATTTTTGCCTCCCTCCGTGAAAATCTGTCCCTTTCTAAGAAAACTATAATTTTTGCCTCTACTGCGAAAATCTGCCCTACTCTGCAAAACTGAAATTTTATCTTCCTGCTGCGAAAATCTGTCCCTACCCTAGAAAACTGTATTTTTTGCCTTGTACTACGAAAATCTGTCCCTTTCCTAGAAAACTGTAATTTGCTATAGAGCTAAAATAGTGTTAGATTGAGTTAATAATCTTCTAACACTAACCTTACAAATCACAATTAGTGTTATCTCAACAAATTAGTGTTGCCAACACTATTTACCAATTTTAGTGTAGTTGAACAACGGATTCTAATTTGAATTACATTAGTAGACACCTAGCCACTTAGTTAAGAATGAACCAGTTGTGGTTCTTAAACCATTCATTGAAGAAGTTAAAACAAATCTCATCAAGCTCCATTGTAATCTAGATTAATCCAGAGTTTTTTTTCCCAAAGTTCACATGTCCATTTCAGAGCCCTTACTGGATGGTTGCAAAAGCTTGCTCGGTTTTAGAGCCCTCTCCTATATGTGGCGTTTAGATGACAATCCAGGTCATAACAACTGAAGGGATGAGATGAAGGGATGAGAAGTAGTTTTTTCATTCATTTTTTTCTAAGACTTTTTATGTTGAGTTACAAAGAGTACCCAATGGAAAATTTAGTCTAACTAATGTTTGTTTTTGTATAGTTGAGAAGTAAGTAAAAAAATAGATGGTCAAATATGTGATTTTAGGGTATTTTGAGAATTTGTGTAAATCCAAAATTTCTCCATAAAAATGATATTTTTTGAGTTTGAGCCCAACTAACAAAATTTCTTCTTTAGTTTCTACTCCAATTGGAATTTTGGAAAAATTCGTAATATTGAATTTTTTTTGCAGTTTGAACTTTCGATGTATTTTCCTTGCTTTCTACATTATAACTATAGAACGATATAGAAATTGAGTTTATACCATGATGTTTGCCATTGAAATGTACACACATGGTGAAATTTTCAGAGTTTTTGACATAATTTTCTATTTCATATGATTTTTCCTTCACTTTATCTTCAAAAATTCTCATATAAATCAATTGTCGTCAAAAAAATCTAATTTTTTTTGTGAAGTAGAGAAGAAAAAATAAATTAAATTTTTTTCTTACATCTCTATTTCCAAAATGGCAACAAACTTGAGTGGTGAGCAACGAGGCTTGAAATCAATGGTTATGGGTCCGTTCTATAAGGTTAAGAAATCGCTGCATAGCGCCTGCGATTCTACAAATTTCTGATTTTGCATTTTGTTCGTATTGGATTTTCGCAAATAGATGGATGACCTGATTGGCGTGTTGCTTCACCGAATTTGCCGTCTTCATTTCGTGGCGGGGACTTAGCAGAATGGAAGCAAAAACTAGCGGAGATGTTGGAATGTTTCGATTATTTGGAGCAAGATTAGGGCGTCAATGTCCGTGCGTTTGGGGTCAATGATGGAATTTCTTTGCGTCAAGATGAGGCAAATGATGTGGTGGTCTTAGTGCCAAGCGATGGACGTTGCGGATTATGAATTCACTCGCATTCCGGAGTTTGACATGAAGGAGTTGAAGCTCCTTGAGACTACTATGCAGGTACTCTCGATCGCATTAGCTGCGATCCTGTTTGTGTGGAAGCGGATTTTTGTTAGGATACTCGTAAATTTGTTTTCTGTAGAATTAGGGCTTGTGACTGTCGATTACGGCGTTTTTATGTAGACTTCGGGATCTGTGTTACGGGAATTCGGAATATTCTCGTTGTCATGATTTCTCAATTGTATTTTTTTGGTATTAGACTGCGTTTTATTCGATTCTGTTTTTCAAGACTCTGTTCTGAGGATGTAAGTACACATACAAAGATTTTAAAACGTTAAAAAAACGTACAAATCATTAGTGAATTAAGCACCAGAAATTCAAATTATCCTGTTTTCCTGTAGCATTGATCGGGATATACATTAGCGGGCAGATGTTCTTAAGCTATATCATCAGGTAGTCACTGATGCTGATGTGACGTTGTTTGTTCTCATACGAATCTGCTGAATTATGTTATGTACCGGAGAAGTATTATATTGATTCTGGCCTGTGACAGCGTGGGAAGAAAAGGGCTGCGGACGAAGGCACTGCGGACCATGGCGCAGTGGGAGAAAAGAAAGCTAGGATGGCAGGCCCTGTCAAAATAGGTGAATGCTCCTGGAAATGCGTAGATTTCGTGGGTTTAAATTCGTAATGCACGAAGTGCTGCTGATGCTGTGTGTATTTAACAGGACGGGAGGCTGCTGCGAAGTATTGGCAGAGTCTGATCGATGCTGGAAGAGGTAGGTCCAACCTTGTCCCTCAAACTTCTACACTTCTACACTTCTACTTCCGGTATGCGTCTGTAATTTCGTTCTGGTCGTTTCAAATTTATAGTGGAATTCATGAGGCAGTGTTGTCATTCAGATTTGGGCATTAGGACCGAAGAGATGAAAGAAGAGGCTATTTACACTCCGCCAAATTACGTGCGGAGTTTGAAATTGAAAGTAAGAGCTTCAGTGACTCCGACGAGCAATAAAGCTTTTGTAGCTTCAATGCGTGCTAAGGTATTCCAAACTCGTTCATTTCTTTCGGCAAATGATGGTTTCATTATCAAGACCGATTCGTCCTGTGGCACAAAGAATAACTAATATTTCGTAGAGTGGCCTTGTTAAAATGATCCATCACAAGGAATGACCTGTGTTGAACAAAATGTGGCAATTGTTCAACACGGATTCTAAATGAGACACAAAATCCCATTAATTCTGATTTGCTTCCGTGCATCTTGGATAATAGGTCAACCTAATAGCACAAGCTCAATCTACATCGACCACACAGGATGCGAAGTTCAAGTGCACACACTGCGACAAGTAAGTCTTTGAAACCCTTATCGATCTAACTTCAAGTAGAGCTACGATCTTTTATAAGTGTCTGATTGAATTTGACAATTTTCAATTTGTCCAAGGATTTCACTTCTTAATCAAGTGGTCAACTCCAGAGATAAGTTGGGGCTCTTTATTGCTTGATACCACCCTTCCCCATAAAAAGAATCAACATTCTCCCCTCAGGACATTGATCTAGTGCCAGGGATATGGTCTTGATGTACCTTACCAATAAATGCATGTATGATGTACAATCCAATTCAATCGCCAATGTGAATTTTCACGAGAAGATTGAACTACTATTGAGCATGAATGTGGAGCACTGTCTGTCGTTTGCAGGACATTCGCAACCAAGACTTCACTTGGTCAGCACATAGCAGCAAAACATGTGGAACAATGAAGGAATAGCAGTACACGGTGCAGTGGAGCTCGTTGATTCACCACTGAGGCTTTTACGAGGATCTCTACTAACAAACATCTTGTCCCAGCTTTGACAGAAGGATCTCTACGTTCAGGAGACCCGCAAGATTGGACACGTCTAGCCTAACTTTAGCATCGTTGGCGAAATCCTAACTTAGTAGATGTCGAACTATCAAAAGTGCACATAATAACGCAAAGAGAGAATCAAGAGAGAATCAAAGAGGAGTGATAACAAATTACAATGCCAGTTTTGAGACAGGAATCCTTCTTTAGAGAATTATGAACGACAAAATGTGTTACAATTACAAGAATGATACACGCGAAGCATCTCCACAACTAGGCCGCAACTACAGCTTCCTTAGCAATAGTTGAAAGAGCTATCGTTGCAGCTTTCAAGTCAATACCAGATAGCTCGTCAGTCTTCGACGCAACCACTGCACAGTCCGTCGCATAGCTGGGAATGAACAATGTGGCCTTCGCTTGTGAAGAGAAGAGCGCAACCCTGCAATCCCATCGCCAGTATCATAACTCTGATCAGCACTGTAACCTAGCTCTCCAAAGTTCTAATATGAGTGGGCTTATTGATGTGAATCCCGTGTAACAGTAGGTCATAGAGTTCTTTACATGGAACAAGCAAATTGGGCACAATGCATCATGGAAACAAGCACTAACAACTTGTGAGCTACTGCTATGGAAGCTCAAACATGATGAAGCAAACTCAAGAGAATTCCAAGAGTTACTTACGTGCGTTTCTTCATCGCAATAGCCAACTGCAATGCAACCGTATTTGTGGTCACAACTCCTGATGAGGCGCTGATCAGGGCTGCTAGCTGCTCAATGGTCCACCCAATGCAAAGATCAATGACAACTCTTTCCAAAGCAGGACATCTTTAGGCCCTCACTGCACATTCATGAAGCGCATTGATACACCCAAAAAAAGCCTGAAAGAACGAAGGGAAAAGGAAAATAATATAAAATTTTACTGGAAAAGGAAACGGAACGAAAAGGAAAACGAAAACGAAAACGGAAGTAGGATTTTAATTTGCAAAGCAGACCTGGCCAGGAGTGGTGATGAAGACAATGTGGGAGTCCTCTCCACAAATCTCCTTCACTTTGAGCCTCTCTTTCTCGTTTGGAATCACGAATATCACTTTCTCACTGCTTCAATCAGTTCACACCACTTCTGTCAGATTCAATTCCCTGTTCCTGCTCATGTCAATGCTCATGTGAGATCAAAAGAACTCCCACCCTAAAGCTGGCGTGAACAAAGTGTATGTTGAGACAATTGACGTCAATTTCGTTAAATTAGCAGAAATTCACAACTGTTTCAATTTTCAGGGCCTGCGGCCTAAAACAAAAAAAATCTCTGCCAGTCCTAGTGTTTAGAGCTTTAAGCAATGAATGTCGCAATCTTGACGCTCCGAACCGTGGAAATTGATGATAATTCCACCAAGTAAGCTACACGGACCAAGATAGCGAGTGCCACCCTTGATCCTCGTTTCACGGACCATTGTCTCATTACTTCAATTAATTACCTCTCTAAGGTCCCAGTCCCTATTTTATTCATGCTCAATTTAGACCAAAAGAATAACTCTGACCCCAAGACTGAAGCGTCTCTTGCGATGGTCGACTAGACCAAAAGGACTCTTATAAGAATTTTCGGAGGTAGACTATGTAAGCATGTGAGAGAGAAGTCCAGAGAATCAACGCACGTTGTAGATTTGGCAAGCTCTGCCCAAATTCTGAGAGGAAGGAGGCTGTCTGTGTCGCCCTTTGAAGTCATCGATGCACTGGAATCGCATTGGAGACCGTGGAACACAAGGAAAGGACCCTCGGTCACACCTGCATCCCTGTACTTAGCTTCCACATAGGCTTTCACCTTCTTAGAAACGGCAACTTCCAACGGAGGTAGTTCAGTTCTGAGCTGGTACTTCCCCATTTGGCTTACTACTTCAATCATTTCTCCGTACCTACACATCTCCGTGAAAATAGACTTTTAGTACGCACATTAAAAAAAACAGCTCATTGTCATGATTAATCCCAGGTGCTATAAGACAATCTCAAGACTGTGCAAAATATGTTTGCAAGACAGACTGCAGACATGATGCCACGTGTGTCACTGTTTCATCGGTTGGTTAAAAGAGGGTTAAAACCCATGATTCTTCTCCTCATTCTAAGCACTGAGATCGGCCAAAAAATACTTGATTGTGTATAACTTGGCAGTATGTCCAATAATGCTCTCAAGCCTCCCAGCTCTTGTGCATTATCTAGTACCCATAATGCAGACTATGATATCATGATGAATTCTTAACATTTGCAAGCGGTTCACAGGGGACGAATTTTACATGTTAAACCCACTTTCTGCCAACTCCAATTGCGGTGCACTGATGGCAACGTCGAGAAACTTGCCAGCGCCAGCTGCATTCACATCTGGATAAATGTAGCTGATTTTATTGCGAATATCAGCCAGCCACATAAATATCGAGTGGCCCATGCCAGCCAGCTTGGTGGACAACACCATGTCATAATATTGACCCTGACAACCACCGCCCAGAGGAGTGCAATATAATCAGAACCAGAAGAGCAAATTTGACATTTAATTAAGTAAAACCAAGTGACGGCAACAGAATATGTTGAAAATATCACCAATTCGATACAAACGGATTGTATAGAGAATATAGTATGTCTCAAAAGAAACCCTAACAGTTTTTGGAAATGTAACTTATATTCCTCAAGAAAAAACCAACATACTTTGGAGAGGGGTTCGAGGATATATGTACCTTGATCATGCCCATAGTCTCCGTGAAGTCCACGGGCCTCAAAAACTGATCATCCACAGGATGTACCCACGCATTTCGAACATTCTTGTTGATTTCATACGTCTGCAGCAAACGCAAGGGTCACTTCCAAATTCGAAAAACGTGAGGTACATGAATACGAGGTCAATTCCCAGTTTCCAAAGCATGTGGCGCACGACTATACAGGGCCACTTTCCAATTTCAAACTCTGTGACACGAACTGAAATTTCTTTACAGACTGCCATGAGGTATCATCTAGAGAAACATGCAGTACCCGGTATATGATTATGAAAGCTGGAGATTAAAGGAAAGAATACTAAAACTGTTAGGGACCTGATCCAGTCTCTGGTTACCAATCTATTGGTTGGACTTATTAGTAAGAGATATAAGCATGAATTACCTAAATGCAATAGTCACTTTGAATGGAAATTGGGATTTCTACTCACTCATACATAGTATTTCTGAAAGAAGTTGCGAAAATGATAGGTCCAACAATACGTAAAGAAAAAATCAAGCTATCCAAGATGCTCCAATTCCCTGCCATCTTATTTCATTGCATCACATCCTCTCCCATTGAAAGAGTAGGCATTCACCCAATTCTATAAGCAAATGCAGGTAATATCAACCACTGAACCACAGCACAGCTACAGTGACGAATTCACAGTCAACACTGCTCGCTCTTGAAATGTGGTCTTAAGCCCCCGCAACTCGAATTTGCATGCGAAATTCATACCTAGAGATAGAAAAACAGATCGCAAATATTTGGCTCTAGTACCCAAGGATCTCCCCACACATGCCCCAAATTATTCGCTCCCACACATTACATAAATAAGCTGACGCAAACAACTTAATACTCAACCTTGATTAGGGCAGAGCTCACTCTCCTGTGCCCAAAGATCTCTCCACACATCCTCCTAAATTCCCACTCCTACACATTACTTAAAAAGCTTAAACTGACGCAAGAAGCCTAAAATAGAGCAGACAGAGTTCCACTCACCTGCTTGCCTCTGGCTGTCGCCATGACATCGATCTTCACCCCCGGGTACCGATTCTTCAACAACTGAATGACGGGGAAGAAGAGCACATTCTCGTAAACCCCACCGGAGACGATGCACAAGCACTTGCGCACATCGTTCCGAATGAGCGTGCCCAAGCTGGCGATCTCGGGCATGAAGCCTGCGGGGAAGTCCAAGTAGCCGAACTCGCTGTCGGGGTCTGGAGGGGGCTTGGGATCCTTCGCACTTTGCGGACCTTGCGACATGAGCTCGCCCATGGTATCCTCCTCCTCGTCAGGGCCGTAATCAAACGGGTCGTCCAGCCACCACTTCTTCTTGGCCGAGGGCACCATTCTCAAGCGCGCATTGCGAGTGGTACTGAACAAGAAGGGATGCAGTTTCGACGGATTGTTGCGGATTATTGGAGAAGAAAGAGAGCGCGGGATGTCGCAGATGGAGCTGCAGCTCGTTGTCGCGAGCCCGCTCCCTCCTCCCAGCAGCATTGCGACCTGGGCCACCATGGCTGCTGCTGATTTGCGACTCGCAAAAATTCAAAATCACTTTCAATTCATGAATTTGGGTTATGAGAGCAATGAATCTCTTCGGGACTGTATTGGATTTTGCTGACCATGTGGTTGCGGTAGAGCGCACGTCCTCCTGAAACGCAGCATTCTTCCCAGGGGTGGGAAGAATGCTGGTATACCCTGCCTTATCTCTGGCGGTGTTCCCCCCGCGTTCCCTTTAGTTCTCGTGAGTTCTAATTGGAGTTCCCAGTACGTTTTGTGTGTGTTTGGTTTTTCTGAGTTTTACAGGCTATTTTCCTCCAATTCCTGAATTGAACCGGTTTTCAAATTCATACGGTGGAAGCACCCAAAACCGTCCAAATAAGGAATTCAGCATAGTTGGAGGGAGATTTTCCTAAAACTAATATTTTTCTAGAGTTAGCGTGTGAAAATCATGAAAATTCAAAAAAAGAAATAGAATTTTTGGACATTGTATGTAATTTCTATGTCTTTTTGAAGTGATGGCTCCCTAGACCACTAAAAGTGTGCAATAGGTGCACCCAAAACTGAACCGTGCAAAAATTAGCACTCAGCCAACTAGATTTTCCTATGTGTCCCTCAATTTGTGTCAGCAAATTACAATCACACATGTGGCAAATACATAAACTGCACTCTAGGGACATATTTGGGTGACTCTACAGTCCACTGCAAGGTACATGGATGGGAATGGGTGTTTCTCTCTTAGTCCAGTTATTTCCTCTATATCTAACTCAAAATAAAAAAATTTATAGATTTTTTCACCAGGTGTTTTTTTTGCCAATGTTTCCAAATTACAATTGTTTGTTTTTTCCAGTTTCACTAGCTAACTTTGAACTAGCTACAAGGTCTTCTCAAACATGGGCATAGGGACATTTATTTTAGGATAGTACAAGAAGAAGTCTTTGATCTCCAATGAAATGGTAGAGCTATTCGTATCCCTCCACATCAATGAAAGATACAAATTGTGGATGAAAACACTTATATTCATTCAAAAGTGTGTAAATTCATTCATAATAGAGCAATATTGTTCCTAAATTATGTAATAATTTAGGCATTGAAGATAGGAGAATCTATTAATAAATATTCTTTCTAAAAAATTCTATAGCTTTTGAGCAATAAATCATGATAAAAATAGATATCACTCATACTATTATTTATAATTTTCATTGGTTTTCCATGCCTTCTATTTTTGGATTGTGTAGGCCTTGCAAAGTCAATGGTCAATCACAATCCTTATACAAGTAGGTGCATTTGGATAGTAAAAATCCAAAGAAGGCAATTTTTGGTTGAATTCCAAAAGAGCCAACATCTCATAGGTGAACAAAGATTGTTTACAAGAGGTTATTTCAAGGGCAATAAGAATCAAATAGTGTAATTTTTAAGTAAGGCAAAAAAAGTGCTTGTTAGCAATTGAAGCTAAATATTAGATATGCACACATAGAAGATGCAATTGGAAAATGTTTGGATTGATATGTTTGATTATATAAAGACAAGATTTAGCTTAATAATTATATTTATGAGTATGACATGTTAATTGATTTGTATAGCATTGTCTAGTATAAATGTTCTGATTTTGATGTTTTAGCAATTACTGGGAAAAGTAGAGAATAATTTCTTTGCCTTTGAAATCATTGATAAATTTAGAAATAATTTTGCGATTCTTGCTCTAATTGAATTATCTTGAATAATTATTTGATTTATACATCATTATTAAAGGTGTTTAGGGCATAAGTATAAAATTAGAAATTTTCTCATTATTATGCTACTAGTGACAAACAATTGAAGAATCTGGACTTTGAAGACTTTGAAAATTCATTTTTTCAAAATATTTTCAAATAAATATTGGAGTTTGGAAAAAATTGTTGTATAAACCAATTTGGGAAGATGGGGTGAATACTTTGTCATTAATGAAGTTACAATTCATTCCACATCTAAAAAATTTAGATTCTCTTTAGATGGCATATAGAACTCCATAGCCATAAATAGCAAATACTATTGAATGAATGTCAAAAACTTATGAAACAACAATTGTTCTCAAATAGTTTTTTTACAAGTAGTAGATTGAATTACATAGTAAAATGCAACTACATCATGGATGCAAGGATAGACAAAAGGCCTTCTACTTACTAGTATCATAAATGAAAGGCCAAACAACAATTGTGTCAAAACAATTAAATAAAAAATTGTAATCATGGGGCCTTAATACTCTAAAACAATAGTAATTTTAGATATAAGACCTATAATAACTTGTGATTTTAAGAATTCATAACTTAACCCCTAAAGTTCCATGACTATGAATTCACCCCAAACGCTCGAAAATTGCCATTTCTAGGACAACTACCAAATTTTTTCTTAAAACAATTTTTGACACATGTAACCATAGGATCTTGTAGTATGATGTCTTAACAACATGTGGTAAAAATTTTAAAATAATTCCACCTTGTGTATCAAAACATATGAGCATTTGAATTCACCAAAACCATTTTTTCAATCCTACCAAAAACAGGGTAGCTGCACTTCAGTGCCTTCAGAAGCTCACTTTTCAATGAAAAAATGTCGAAAATGGTGGTGCTTTTTTACATTCAATTTCCTAATAAATTTGGCTATATGCTTGAAAAATTTCACATCATTTGGAATTGTACAACATATAGGAAAAAATAGTAAGTAGAAAGAAGTAGAGAATGATTCAAAATACTAAATTGTTAAGAATTAATTAATCATGGAATTGAAAAATGTCAATTCCAATAGTTATGATGTTGTAATAATCAATCTACATCCTAGGGTTCTGGTTTTTTTTCCAAAAATGTTGAAAATTGAGTTAAATAAATGACTTCAAAGTTTTTTTTATAGTGGAGAATCTATAACTACCGGCAAACAAAAAACCTCATAACTTTTGACTCTTTGATTGAAATGGAATGATTCAAAGCTTTTACACATACACACACACATACACAGAAAACCAATTTCAAATTCTTTTTTGGAAAAAGTGATATTTTTTTATATACCAGCATTGCCTAGTTACAAAAAAACAAACATATTAGGCCATAACTTTTGACTCATATTTTCAAATGTCGTGAAATTTGGTATACATGAAGATATTCCTCGTCCCCATCTTCTATTAAAATTTTAGCGTAGAATATGCAAATTTTTAGTCACATGTAACTACCCAAAATTTCTACACGGCCAAAAAAGTGAAAAAACGCATATTGGTCCTTTAGGAGTTAAGTATATATGTAGCAATTAGCGATGGTAATTTCAATAGTTATTTTCTAATGTATTTAAGCAACCTTTGACTTGTTGTTCTTGATAAAGATTTCATCTAGGAATTTATTCTTCTTGAATTTAATCCCAATTAGTGAAATGAAGTCAAACAAGTTCACTTTCTATTCCAAACTCAAGTTTCTAAAATTTCCTAAACTTTAATATTTTATTGTATTATAAACTTTCCACCTATTATCATTGTCAATAGATTTAAGTCTATAGTATGAAAAAAATTGCTTACACTAATACATTTTTTATTATATTATTTAGCCATGGTGAAATTTTAAGCTTTTTTGAACTTATTTGATATTTGGTATGAATATTTTTATTTCTTCTTCAAAACTCCACTATAATTTCAAATTGTCATCACCAATAAATTTGAAAATCAATTGTAGTGATAGATCTAAGGTTGGAACTATTTAGTCAACATTTAGTGATGACTATTAGGGATTTATATATTGACAAATAAAAGACACAATTGAAAAATCATTGAATTTCCTTGAAACTAAATTATTGAAGCCATAGAATTTCAAAGAATTTTGAGGATACAAGAATGAAGTCCCAAATATTTCTAGAACCTCTACCATCTTTTATAAATGTGCATTTATTGTCATTGTGGTTCAATTCAATACAACTAAAGCTAGAATTATTTTGGAGTTTTTTACTATCTTTTATAAATGTCATTTCATCTTTTGTGTAGTTCAATCTTTTTCAGTGAACAATTTTGAACATTCCCCTTTTAAGTCATATGGGCAACTACTAGTTTCTTATTCTTAAAGTGATTTTAGTCTTAAGAATGTTATTTTTTATAATATGACTTTGGAAAAAATGAATGGATTGATTGTTACCTAGCAACTTAAAGATTGTGAATTGATTTTCACTCAACTCTCATCTTATCAGTATTCATCTATTTTTGTTGAAATTTCATTAATATGAGGAGCTTTAACATTTATTACAGAACAAGTTTGGCAACTACTTTGTTGCCATGGACAATTTGCATTTAGTATCCATTTTTGAGTCAACTAAGCTATGAGCTAAGATCCACCATTTTTGGATTTGAGATTTTTTTCCTTCCCCTTCAATTTTCACCGGGGATGCTATTTTGTGAGCCTGTGAACGTGAGCCTATGAGCCTATGAGCTTGTGAGCCTAGAATTTTTGGTGAAATTTTTGATGATCTTTAGAGCATGGACCTATTACCGTGCTTTAAGAATTTTGGATTTTTATATCTAGTATTCCCGGGGTTGCTATATTGCGAGCTCAGGAGCGTGAGCCCAAGAGCCCAAGAGCCTAGGAGCCTAGGAATTTCTCAACTTTTTTTGGAATTTTGAAAAGTGGGGGCCTAAGACCGTGGAAAAAGTTTTAGGGCGGTTTACAAATAAGAACAAATGAATTTAGAACACCAAAGTCCAACAAAGGGCATAGAAAGGGTTTATAAGTAAGAAAATAGCGGATATACATTCAGTACAGTGATGGCTGATAGAAGCAAGTAGATACCAATACAAAATATCATATACGAGTATAGTGGGTTCAAAATCAGAGAGTCTAGGGGAGTCTAGGTACTACTAGAAGACCCTGATGTAGAGCTCTCACCACTCATCGATAGCTCACTATCTGACTCTATAGCAGACTCATCTACAAACAATGATACTCGTGGATCCGTTCTACGAGATCTAAAAGATGGTTGAGTATCCATGGTCTGAGAATGCGTGGCTACTGCCTCAGCATACACGGGTAACAAAAAAGGTTTAGGAGGGCTAGGGAAAAACGTCGATTTAGCAAAGAATGGTCGGGATGTTTGCATCTTCATTTCGGCTGCCTGCCTACAAAATCATGACACCAAATGTCAGATACAAAACACTGGAAACTCACATTCTCAAAGTATTGAAAAAAAAATAACTTACTTACTAAAGCGCGAAGTCTTCTGCAACTGACGAATTGGTACCACGTCCTCATCGTCAGCAATTGGGATAGGTGTAGAGCTTTGTGGAGTTGGCTCTGGAGCTGAAATGGGGCGTATGAGTGGAGCTAAAACTGCATCAAAAATGCTCTTATCAGCCTCCAACACTACAATGTGGCGGCCAGTAGCTCGACAAGCGTAGATGCTTGCTCCTGCAAAAGCCCAAACACATTAAAAGAAATGAGACATGAAGTTCAAAGTTCAAATGCCAAAGACATGTGTTAAAACACTAAATCAAGTGATATACAGTAAAGAATAAAACATGTAGAGGCTGTGCAATCCATGATGATGTCACCAGGCAAGGTAGTTCCCTCAATGATCATTTGCATGAATGATCGTGCCTTTTCACGAGAACCACGCCATGGAATTGTACCATTCATTGCCAAATCCTCCTTCTCACAACAATTTAGAACAAGATCATCTCTGCCAATGTCAAGGTCGATGGCCTGGTGCGCTGGAACGTCATGAAATGTAAAGCGCGACTTCTCAGACTTCACATACAAGTTCATTTTGAAGCACACAGTCTGCAAACCCAAGCCAGTACATTAGAATCAATGTAACATTTTCAAGATGAAAAAAAAAAAAAACTATTTGAAAAGACCAGAAGAACATACCATGGAAGAACAGTCTAGTGGATTGGTAAGACGTAGTCTGTTCCACACCATCCACTCCATTTTCAATGTAAATCCATACTTCCGAGAGAAATCCAAAACATAAGATCGAATCTCACGACTTAGAGAGTACATGAGAACAAGGCCACCACCATCATGGAGGTAGTTCTCTGCGAAATCAAAGATCATCTGTAGCCACTCTTCTGAAAAGATGTTCCAATTTGGAACAGAGGATGGCGGAATGGAGATGTTAGGGACAAGTAAGCCCTCAGAAACATCTACTATAATGAGATCAACTAAGGCCTGCTTAGTAACAACACCATCGAAGAAACGATCCTTTTCCAAAGCATGCTGCATATAAGAGAAAACAAGGGACACTTTTATTAATAATTTCATACAAGTTCAAGACCAAACAAAAAGAATTTCTCCACACTCACCCTTATACTATAAAGAAACAACATGTTCATAATTCAAAGCATTGACTACATAGAGAATTACCTTTTCCAGAAGGGAGAGAACTGTCGTGAATGAAGCGGGGATAGGGCCATCATCTGAACCAAGCAAATTGGTGAGAGACTCATTTAATATGCATTCATCCACATTGGCATCCACAACCGCAACCGGAGCCAAAGTCAGATTTCCCTGTTGCATCTGAGATTTTGTAAGTGAGAAGCCCGAGGAAGTGGGATTAGCGGCCCCATCACTTGTCGCATGCTCCACTGGAGTAGCCTTTGCCTTGCGTTTCTTCCCCTTCTTCTTCTCCTTAGTGTTGCTCTTCGCTTTCTCAGACAATCTCTCTCTCTTTCGCACCTTTGTGTCTTCTAGCTTCTTCTTGGCCGCCTCCCACTGCTCCTCTTTCTTCTTATTCTCCAACTCCCGCTTCTTGATGGCCTTGTCACGAGCCTCACCTTCCAATCCAGAGGACTCATCAACCTCTGACACCACAACAACAGAATCCTTGATACTTTGGAAGAGCGCTAGTTCTTCAGGTGCTGTAAATCCCTTACTACAATCCAAGTACCATGCACCAAGTTGAAGATGGCCAACTGGCCAAAACTTCAACTGAGTGGGTGAAAACATACAATCAGATGATGTCGAGTCACGCCACGTGCGTAAGAATGGGGGCAAATCTGACTTGGAGATAGCTTGCTTCCCATATAATTCAAATGTAAAGTATTTGAAGAAGTAAAACACAACATAATTGAATACCAGAGAAAAATACAAATCATGAAATCAACAACCATATTGTGCTCATACCAAATCTTAGTGAAGGTTAAAAAAAATGAGACATCAATGAGAACTCGTGATGGAAGCAATGAAAAATGATGCTTCTGTGATCATGAGTTATGTCAATATGTACATTACATTCCAAAGACATTGCCGACATTCTAAATTCCTAATAAAAACTAAGGTAAATAATGGAAGGTGCAAATCAAAATGAAGTGAAAGAACTACCTATATAAGACCCGTCTCACAGCAAGAAGGGAGCCCTTATAGTCTTTAAAGGACTCAGATTTCTTGAATGCCTCAGCACCTTTGAAAACTCCGGGATATGAGTGCTCCCACAACTTCATCCTCCAAGACTCGATGTAGTCAGAAAGAGACATTGGCTCAGCGGGCACGTCCATGTTAACTTGGATGTTGTCAGACTTGAGGATGGTGTCATACAATTCAAGAGCAGCATCTTCCAACTACACACAATTGGGAATCATATCAGCACATCTAGGCAAATCATCCTTACTAAGCGTCTTAAATAAAAACAAAAGAAATGAAATGCACATCCATACTTACCCCTGCAAACCATACCGCCTTCGATAAGAAAGATCCAATCTTATCGTCATTAGCTGGTCGGGGTGGAACTCAACGAGCTTCACGAGTAGGAGCGGATGAGTTTATCCACTTCAGCCACTTCACCTTGTGTCGTGGGCTAGCATTGGCAGTAGCAATAAGTTGAAGCTTGTCAAGCGTCAACTCCTGGACACTATACAAACTCCAGTGCCTCTCGATCTGCAAGCATAAAACAACACATAAGAAAGTAGAATTAAATATAAGTTAGCAAAAAAGATGACAAGAATTGTAAAGCTATAATCACGCACTTCTTTCAACCAGTCATCTCCCAATGCTGGATTAGCAACGGACACAATCTTGGAAAGCTTTTTATAAAGCTTGTCTGTAGCATCCTTGGTAGCACTTCTCATAGCATTTGTAATACCAGCACTACATACATCTTCGGGGGCAGTCTCCTCGCGATACTTGCGAACTGCAGCATCTGATGCAAGAGATATCTCTTGCTGCCAAACCAAGAAAGAGTTCATGAGCAATTTGAATGTTATGATGAAATCAACAAATAAAACAAAATGTCCTTCGAAACTAAATTACATACCAATAAGACAAAGTTTACATTGTTAAACCTGAAAAATGAATGTGGTGAATACATCCAGGCAGGGTTGTCTATCCGGACGTGACGTTGGATTTTCCCGTCCGGATGTCATGATGCGTCCTGACGCGTCGGAGTCCATCCCGAATGCTGACGGCGTCGTCGACGGCCTGGATGAAGTCCGTCGACCGTCGACAAGGCCGTCCACCATCGACAGGGCTGTCGAGGAGGCCGTCCACCGTCGACAGGGCCGTCGAGGAGGCCGTCCACCATCGACAGGGCCATCCATGAGGCCGTCGACCGTCGACAGGGCCGTCGACGAGGCCGTCCACCGATTAGGGCTGGCCGGCTACAAACTTCAGAGCCTTGTAACTTTTGCAAAAAGTTTTCAAATTGGGCAAATGAGATGTTTTTCGGCATCTACAGTTTCTGTAGATGCCGAAAAACATCTCATTTGCCCAATTTGAAAACTTTTTGCAAAAGTTACAAGGCTCTGAAGTTTGCAGCCGGCTAGCCCTAATCGGTTTGATTCTATCCTGGACGGTCCGGTCAACGGTGGACGGCCTCGTCGACGGCCCTGTCGACGATTTTTCATCCTCTGTCGCGGATTCTGTCGTGAATTTCATCCTGACGGACGCTCGGCTCCCCGTCACGTCAGCGGACGGACATCCTGACGGACGGACGTGACGCGACGGAAGCAACCCTGCATCCAAGGGCATCGTATACCAAGTCTTCCTTTGGGCGTGGCCGCCGCAGAGTCTAACTTCCTCTGGGCTCAAGAGCTCCGCAAACTTCTCAATGGACATTGTTCCATACTTACGAACACGATAGAGTGTGTGGACAAGGTTTGTCTTCACAAATGAATTCTCCGTGTGCCTTCATAAACAAACACACTATAAGCATTCCAAATGGTCAAAGGATATCTCTATACAAACAAGTGGTAATTAGAAAAGAGAACTCACTTGTTCACATCGTGCATGACTTGCATTGCTGTCCCAAGCCTATCCTTCGTGTCCAAGACGATTGAGTCCACTCGAACGTGCCACTTAGTATCTCCACCGTGAAGCCTCTTTATATGCCACATCCAAGCAGCATACCTGTGGTTGCCATCGCAAATGTAGAACTTGGCATCGACCAAGTGCTGCAACTCAATGTGACTGCGGAGCTCCTTGTTGAATTTAGCATTCACTGAATTCCAAATTGGTCTCCATTGGAGCTTCTCATCTTCAGAAAATACACCAACCTCACCCTCCTCGTTTGAGACAGAAACATAAAATACTCTTGCTCCATCTTCGTACCCGTGAACGTACTTTGTCTCCAACTCGACCACATCACAATCTAAGGTGGGCCGAACCATTGGCATGGGGACCATACGATACAAAGGAATTGCCATTCGGGAGAGATGATGAGGAGAAATTCTCATACTAGCAATTGTTGATATTGAATCAACGTTCTGGGATCTTCGAATTTGGTCTTCATCCTCCAGGGTGGGGATCGGTAGTGAACTCAAAGGAATGCCTTGCCCATGAGAATCTCCTACTCCAGCTGCAGGATTCGGTATTGAAAGAGCAGGAATACTATGGTCCTCAATATCTTCTACTCCCGCGTCGGTAGAGGACGGATCTAAGGATGCAACTCGAGTATCATTCACCTGATCATGCAATAGGAAAATAGATGGATGTTAGCACAATCAGAATACAAATATCGGCCCCGGGGCGCGTGGCCATCTGGCAGGTGGGGTGTGATTGCCCACCCCAACGCAAGACAGGAATCCAATTTTTTTTTTTAAATCTTTGGCCGCGGCCCCCCTCTGACGGGCTCTCAGTGGCGAGAGAGCCCGGGGGTGCGCAGCCATCTGGGGGTGGGGTGTGACTGCCCACCCCAACGCAAGACAGGAATCCAATTTTTTCAAAAAAATCTTTGGCCGCGGCCCCCCTGTGACAGGCTCTCGGTGGCAAGAGAGCCCGGGGGCACGCGGCCATCTAGGGGTGGGGTGTGATTGCCCACCCCGAACGCAAGACAGGAATCCAAATTTTTTTTTTAAATCTTTGGCCGCGGCCCCCCTCAGGCGGGCTCTCGGTGGCGAGAGAGCCCAGGGGCGCGCGGCCATCTGGGGGTGGGGTGTGATTGCCCACCCCGAACGCAAGACAGAAATCCAATTTTTTCAAAAAAATCTTTGGCCGCGGCCCTCCTGTGTTGGGCTCTCGGTGGCGAGAGAGCCCGGGGGCGCGCGGCCATCTGGGGGTGGGGTGTGATTGCCCACCCCGAACGCAAGACAAGAATCCAATTTTTTTTTTAAATCTTTGGCTGCGGCCCCCCTGTAACGGGCTCTCGGTGGCGAGAGAGCCCGGGGGCGCGCGGCCATCTGGGGGTGGGGTGTGATTGCCCACCCCGAACGCAAGACAGGAATCCAATTTTTTTTTTTAAATCTTTGGCCGCGGCCCCCCTGTGACGGGCTCTCGGTGGCGAGAGAGCCCGGGGGCGCACAGCCATCTGGGGGTGGGGTGTAACTGCCCACTCCAACGCAAGACAGGAATCCAATTTTTTCAAAAAAATCTTTGGCCGCGACCCCCCTGTGACGGGCTCTCGGTGGCGAGAGAGCCCGGGGGCGCGTGGCCATCTCGGGGTGGGGTGTGATTGCCCACCCCAAACGCAAGAAACAAACCAAAAATTCTTTAGAACAAGATTAAAATTCAAGAGTATGGGCCTCATTTTTGTACCTTGAGATCAGGTGGATCATTCTCTTTGTGGCGCACGGCGGTGGCTTCCGTCCTCACAATCGCCCCACTTCGAGTCTCCATTGATTCTACGAGAACAATCTGACACCACATGATTGTTTCATTAGAAGAATTCGCAAGAAAACCAGTAAAAAGAAATCCAAAACGAAGGAATGCAATCACAAATGAGGAATCAGTATTTTGAGAAGTAAATTGATTGTGGGAATGCAAAGGTCTATACAATCAGAATTCACACCAAGAGGACAATAAGATCACGGGAAGGAGATTCGAAATCTCGAGCACGGTAGCAACAACCTCTCCAGAGGGTGCACGCAAAGTGCCGTGGTGGGAGGGAGAGAGGCGTGTCGGGGACTTGCGCACGCCGGCTCTGTGGAGGAAACCCTAATCGGGATCCTGTTGGGCTCAGGCCGGCGGGGGTCATTTTTTATTTTTTTTATTTTTTTATTTCAAGAAAATTAAATATTCTCGAATATTAAATAAGAATATCATAGTATTTGAATTGATTTGAACATAGTTTAACACCTATGTAATTGGAAATTTGGAAGATATATTGAATACAATCGGTGTGCAATAGAATGAAACGGACCTTGCATAGATGGAATACCATGCATTAGGTTTGGTGAGTACAGGAACTTACATTGCATGGTTTAGTTCTGTTGACGTTCTTCTCTTGGATGTGCGCAAGTAATTTGGTGTCAATACTTGGGCGAGGTAGTCCACCATTCTCATTGACTCCATCAATATAAGTGTCTTCCGGCATCCCATTCATATCATGTCCCTCATTCGGTGATGACTGAGCAATTTCAAGATGTCTGCGTCGATTTTCACGAGACGTTCTCAAGGACTTCAAACTACTAAAGCATCGACTCATCCCCTTCTTTCTTTTCTTACCTACAGACTTCCTACTGCATTCGGGAATGGATTCAACCATAATTTGGCGTCTCTATAAAAACTGAATTCACCCAAGTATTGAATAACTCGTGACTTATAGATGGATACATGTCTACTCTAACGCTTACTTTCTATCTCGAAAATGAATTATTCCATAGTGTGAAATCATAATTTATATGTCTACAGGTTGACGTTGTCCGTTAGTATCTCTGGTTTCAATTTTTGAACTTCCGATTTCATTTGATCTTATATTTACGCTACAAGTGGATTTGGGTGTAGATTCGAAAGTCACCATTGTTATAGTATTTAACAACTGAATTTATTGGTCTTTCCTTTAAAGAAAGACTGTTGTTCATGGATTTCTGATTCTTGATTCCTGAGCATTTTGCAACGGATTAGTCGATCCATTATGATCATACTATATATATTTCAGTTACTTATATGTTGTACTTCTGAAATTCTAGGAGGCAAAATATTATCAGATTCTTGTCTGCATTTGTATTTACTATGGATTTACAAGATGTGATTTTGTCCTAGGTAAATCAAACTGTCTATACAGGTACCTGTGTTCATTATGAAAAGTTAGGTTGCCTACTCAAAGTTGAAACTCAAAAAGATTAAGTGGACTGTAAGCACATCTTGGACTGACAAGCGCAATATAACAAGATTTAGAAACATGATATTATTCCGTTCTTCAGTACTCATCAATGTTATTTTCATGGGAATTTGATCCACTTAATGTCATTTTTACATGATTTTCTTATTAGCAATCCACAATTGAATTATTTTTTAAAATACTACAATTTCATGACTCCTAAACAAGACAGTCTCTGCTTAAAGTCATGATGCATCACAACGGAGACAGCATTCACTTTTCATTTTCCAGTACTGTGTTCATGCGATGGCCTCAATCAGAGCAAATGGGCACGAGGTCCCTCTTCTTCTTTATCTTGACTCCTCTGGTCTAGCGGAAGTTTCAAGCCACCTGCTTCATATGCGATATGGTTTTGTTGAGTCTTCTATCTATGTGGAGGAAGAGATACTTTCTGAATCTGGGACGCTTATCCACTCGATTCTTATCCGTAGAATTAGAAATGATGACGGACCTTTTTGGAGCTTAGGTGCAGGTCGTTATAGGGCATATGGATTAGCATCAGATGTCATGGTTGCTTCAACAGAAGTTTTGACGCCAGTGTCTGTGCCTGACGCAGCCTCTATTCCTACGTTGCGAGCCGTCAAGATAGAGCCCAATGGACTCTCGCCCTCTTCTCTTCATTACGGTCTTCCTTCATCAAAGGATGATGAAGAAAGCTTCTCTTGTCCTGTTGTTGAGTTGTCTAGTGATTCAAAAGAAGTCCCAAATAAGTATAACAGCCCTGCGTCCGAATCAGAAACCGTTGGGACTTCTGTCTACCTTGGCACATCTCAATCCATTGGTATGCGAGATAGTAGTGCTGGTAGTTCAGTATTTTCTCGGCCGCCGTTGTATCCACAAGAGCAAGGCAGTTCTAGTATTATAGAATCTCTGAAAAAGCTACGTAATATTCGAGGGTGCAGAAACGAGCTAGCTCAGATAGATTTTGATTCGATTGAGCGTAAGACAGTTCCATTTCTTCCTACATCATTTGACGGTGATATTGTCCTAGAATTGCCACCTTGTCGTTCATTACCCTTGTCCAGCTCTTCTAAGAGTATGACTGGCATGGACAAACGATACGATGGTCATACGTGGTGTTGCACGATGACCTCAAACATTCACAACAACCTTGGACTAAAATTTAGGAAGTCTTCATGCGTTGGTCACCTTATTTGTATGAACACATCTTGCGATTACATATCTAGGTGTTCAAAGAAAAACGAGACTGAGTGGTTGGGTAATACTAGTACTCTGTTTCTCATAGGGTCAATACCACCATGAGATTCTACATTAGTGTGTAGAGTTTGTAAAGTTTCACCTACCTGTGTCAGTTTCTGTGACGCTAGGATCTACTATGTCGTAGGATCATCTCATATGACCCGGGCTTGCATTCACCTAGGCAATCATAACCACCCGGTTCCAGATGGTCTTTGTCGAGATTCAATAGACACCATTTCTAGCCTTCTAGAAAAGGAGGTCGCAAAAACTCCTATAGCTAAATCCTCCGCAATAGCTTTAGCTGCTAGCAAGGAATTCCTGGATACGTTTTTGGTTCATTCAGGTGATTCTCCGAAAGAAATGTTGAAGGGGCCTGCCTTGGATGCAGTGATGGACAAGTTCCAGGTGTTAAGTTCTCCAAACGTTCGGAACATCATTGCCTCTTTTCGAAACAATGGCAGCGGGGGAGGTGAGATCGACCGGTTACTTGCCATGAAGAAGCAGGCCAAGATCGAGTTCATTCACAATAGTGTATTTCCCAAACAAGGACAAGAGAAAGTTTACCTCTTCAAGATGCTAGTAGATGGCCCTGGCAGTGGAGTCGATCTCGTGAAGCGTATGCAAGTAGGTGGGGATCTAGCAAATTGTTGGCTTATGTTTGACCATGTTAAGCATGTCAAAGGATGGACCACAATCGCTTGCCATGTTTATGATTCGATTTATTGCAAGGTGATGACTATAGCGGTTTGCGACATGCAATCCGAGGACACGAAGGGCCAGGCCATTATGTGGAGATGCTTGAATTGAGTTATGGAGAAAAATGGCTTGGACAATCCCAACTTCAAAGGCTTCATGGCAGATAGGACTCAAGCAAATTGGAATGCTGTTAGGATCGTTTATGGGTCCGGTGATGCATCCATCAAAATGGTTGATAGAGAACGCACATGTCTTTTCCACTGGGCAACTTCTTTGAAACAACACACGGAGCGACTCATCAAGAGAGATATGCAAGCGCAACACGTGAGGCTTTGTAGAGATTACAAAGATGCAAAGACTCTAGACGAAGCGGAGAGCAAGTATCTTCAAATCAAGGCATGGTGGTATTCGTCCGGTGCAGCCTCTGAAGAGTCCCTAAGAGAGCTAGAGCTATGGTTAGCTTTTTGGCACTTCCGTTATCGCCAATGGGGTGGATTCATGGAGACAGTAAGTATTTTCATTTTTTTATTTCTTCTTTTACAAAGTCCATGTTGTCTTCATCACAGCCTTAGTTTCAAGATTTTCACATATGAACTATTCCTACTTAGTGAACTTACCCCTCAGTTGCAACTAGGATCGTCCTCTGAATCCTATCTCGCCACCGAGAGGCCTTCACTATAGGATTGCGGTTTCCCATTTCGTAGCCAATATACAACCTCTCATCTTATGGAAAGGGCCCGTGATCCACTGGTGATTGATTGATGTCGCGGCCTTGGCCCCCACTTAAACCACAGGTCTAAATGAAAACACTTGTATGTCCTAGCCGGATTTGGTTCTTTCTGTATTAATAGTCAAAAGTAACTTGGATATCTCAGGACAGTTCTTTCATGGTATTTGGTGAATGATTGTCCCTTCTTTAAAATGGCTATTGAAGATTTGTTATATTATTCTCATTTGTCACTTTTATTAACATATCCTATCACTGTACTTCCAGAGTTTGTCAACAGACAAAGAAGCGGATATTCCATCCTACAACCTATCGGAAACAATTCACAACAAGTGGCTTCAAGCATCTGGGAAACGTGGTACCGACTTATATGTTGCCACTTGTGACGACTGGATTCGAGCATTTATGCAAATGACTAATTATCGCGTGTACCTGAATGGTGGACCTTCTGGAACTGGACCGTCCCGACATGATCTGAAGTTAAAGCGAGCAGTAGCATCAATGGACGGGAAGAAGATTACTGATGCGTTGTGCAGTATGCCTGGTGTGGAGGAACTGTGTACACGTATACCCCATTTAGAAGGAGAGGAAGTCTTTGGCTCCACAAAACGCAAGCATGATGAGCCTATTGGAACTGAAGGTGATTCTCACCGCCCAAATAAGGTCAATTTCTCTCACCCTAGAGTACAATTGAAATCTGGCACTACTCTGAATGCATCTACAAATGAAGGAAATCCAGCGTTTCCTCATGTCATGCACGTTTTGGAGACGGATTGTAACCCTTCACAGTGGCACATTGCTCGCATTTCTGTAAAGTCCAAGAAGAAGTGCCATGCCATTCAAGCGCAGACGGAGGTGAAGTGCAAGATGTCCGTAGTTCGAGGTTCTAAAGCTGTAGCAGCACCAATGTATAAAGGCCAGAAACGCGAGTACAAAGGTATGAATGTTGAAACAGATGAGTTCTGGTTTTGCCCAGACGACATTCAACGTTGCGTTATGGGACCTAGGAGGTCTCATGTCCTTAGTCGCCCTCAACTCCCTGAAATCTGGCCTGTGATGTTGGGTACAAGTCTAACTTCTCATGAGATTATACTTTTTCAAGAAGCTGGGTTTCGCCTTCAAGAGCGCCCATCACTGTCTCCGCGTCGCTTGTTCACATCTTCCAGACTTTTCGAGGTTTTGAAATGGAACTACTCAAAGGCAGCTCACTCCGACAAGCCTCTATGTATTCGAAATGGAAAAAACATTCGAAGGAATGACAAGGCACCCACTAATGATCATCAAAATCAATGGGAGAGTGCAAGAAATGTCACGGGCAATATCCTTGGAGTGAACATCCTCCCTTATCCAGGCCTTGGAGCTGTTATCACTTTACAGTTTGGTGTAGAACCTCATCACATGGTATATCGTGTTACTATTTCAAATTTCCCAGCTTGCACTTGCTTGTACTTCATTGGTATGTTGTCTGCATCCATCGGCAAGAGAGGGAAGTATGTTAACTGCAAACATTTATATTATATTTTCCGTTATTTGTACAAGGTTGACCCAAAGAAGGACAAGTTCATCCATGCCCCTAGCTTTAGCATGAATGAGATTATGACACTACTAGAGAAAGCAGGAATGATAAAAATAAAGGCCTAATTCAGTAGTACTAGCATTTAACACATCTATACCGGATTATTAGATAACTCTACGCCATCCATGATTGTATGTAGCACCCGCTACACCTATTGAGGATGACTATTTGTTCCTCATGAAGTCTTCGTAGGCCTTCATTTGTACTGAATCTTCAAGGAATATATCTTTTTCTGCAGTGACTATCCTTATTTTTCTAAAACTCTTATGCCATTTTGTTGTAACCTCCTAACCCTAATCCTTGACCTCAAATTGTATGATAAATTTATAATGAATTGTTTTGAACCACAGATTACTGTATCAATTATGTACTTGCTTTCAAATCGCTCAAGAACCCTAAACCAATATATATCAATCTCCTATTCTCCGTATTTTATGCCATACGAATCCAACAATTTATGATTAGTTAATGAGGCCATCAACCTGAAATCGAGGGTCACTCTTTCATAGGAGCAAAAACAATGCTTGGGAGCTTTTTTAAATCCAGTCCAATATTCAATCAACGTACTGTTTGACATTGCAATCGCCCCACATTTTTCGTCTTCAATTCTAAATCATAGGAAAAAGTCTTAAGTAAAAGGTGTACATGAAGTAGTATATGTTAATAAACCCTAAACCCTAAACCCATGGTTCAAAGTCCACGGTTATAGGTCCACGGTTATAGGGTCTTTGTCACACCCTAAACCAGTGAACTGGGGGTACATGTATACTACTCGGGTCACCTTAGATCAGAAGTCCATTGAATTTTTTTGGGAATATTGAAAAAAATTACTATTTACTTCAACTAAATATCTAGGCTCGCATAATGTACGCTCACAGCTCTCAGGCTCACGCTTTTAGGCTCACAATTTAGCGTCGTTGGATCAACAACCAATAAAAGAACCTAATGCAATAACGAAAGGGATGGAAGATCACACTTGCAACCAAGATCTAGCAAAGCACAAAACATTCACAACAAATGTACCTTGCCTACCCTCAAAGTGTGATGCAACTCCCCATTCTTTTATTAAGCAAAAGAAGATAGTAGCCAAAAACAATGGAGCCGAGGAGTATGCAAATCTTTTATTTAAATTAGATTTTCTTACATTTTAAAAATCATAAAAAATAGATTAGGTGAATATATTGTAATTTGTAGAGAGACTTTTCTAGATTTAGATAGAGAATTTTTCTTACTTGAACCTATCTATAAGATATTCAAATCATTATTTGAAATATGCAACTCATACTTGATAAATCATTAAGGAAATAAACTAAAATTGAGGTCTATATATTATTGACCTATTTCATTATCTTCTATGATTATATATTATTTATTAACAAATTTCTAAAACTTGTGAATATCTTCTAGAGTTAATTAGTCCTTTGTATTTCTAAGTTATTGTTGTGTAAAAAGTCTACATTCTCAAATTAGATTGAAATTGTCAAATCTCCTTCTCAAAAATACTAAGATATTCAAAAGAATCATTTGGTTGTTTGAATGGTGACTATGCCTATAGACTAATATCTTCATTTTTACTCCATAACGTATGAATTTTCCTCATCTTTATGTACATATAAAATTTTAAATGTCAATCTAATAAATATCCCATAGTTATTATAGAATTCTTTATTCAAATAGTATTAAAATAATATAAATATTGTTCAATACACACAACTATAGATTTAAAGCATTTATATAGTTGTATGATTGTGACTTTTAAAATAATTGAGTCATTATCACATTAGTTTGGGATTCTATATTATATCTTTTATAATATCCCATTCAATGAACTTTGTTATTTTTAATCTTCTAATGGCTAGTTCATTTTCAACTTTATAGTAGATACTTTACAAAAAATTTAAATTTTTTTTCTATACTATTTTTAATTTTTATTAAAAATTAAAATTTTGAATTGTTTATAAGTCATTTGTAATTTAAAGTGATTGATTGACTATTGTTTTATAATCATAGTTTTAAAAATTGAAGTCCTAAAAGCCTTTTGCAGCAGTATAGTATATTATAAATATGGTGGTGTTTGATTACAAAAACATTGACTAAATGCTTTTCAATTCAAAGTAGTTAGTGATCATGATAGTATGTAAATAACACTATAGTACAATTTACATATTTAATTACAATTAAAGAGTTACGAAGCTAAATTTACAATGTATAGAGAATCCCCAAGGGTTGTTCTAGGATTTAAAATAGCATTTTTTTCAAAGATTTAATGTCTCAAAAAATTATTTTTTTAGTAAAAAAATTTTTAATAAAAATAATTTTGAATATTGAATGGTGTTCTAGAATCTTTTGTGAGGTGCTTATAATTTCTTTTAAATAATTTTATTATTATTATTAAGATGAGATCTTTGAATCATTGAAAGTAATCAAAGCAAAATAAAAGTTTAATTGATCATTCAAAAAATCATGTGCTAAAAATGCAAATTTTATTTCTAAAAGATCTTTAGAATTGAATGATTTGAAATTGATTTGAGGATTTATAGGCATCACAAGGCATGAGTGGGATTCTTATCTGTAGAATAAGAGTAGCAATAGCAATTTTTTAAAAAGGAGACAATATGGATGCATAAACAAAGATAAGGGTGTTTTTCTATAGATTTTTTTACAACTAATTAAGTGTGTTAGGAAGATTAATGCTTGACTTGTATAAAGTACAAAAGTAGCATTTCTCACCCATTCAAGAACATCACACATTAGGAGGGATTTGAGGGCAGCAAAGGGCCGTTTCGGGACTGTTCCCGAAACAGGGTCTGGGAATGGCTGGCCGCTGGTCAGCATTTAAAAAATTCCGTTCTGGTACATCCCTTTTCAGGGTAGTATTCAGAATATTTCCACCCATGTAGTATCAAGTCTATATCCTGTCTTTCTCAAAACTCATGTATGGACTAATAATATCACTTTCCTTTTTCTTAAAACTATTGATGCACAAACAACCAATGTTTTAAAGAATATATATCCAAGCTTATAGTCCATGTATCATGACAAGGATCTTTAAAGCCTGCACTTCCTGTTTTTCTAAAGCACATATGTCTCACCTTTTTCAAAAATGAGCCTCACAAGCCATGCAATCTGTTTTTTACGAACACATCAAGCAAAAGTACAAGAATGTTCATAGGCCCAGGCAAACTTCACTAATGTTCTTCACAAGACAGTATAGTTGTAAAAATACAACTCTCTAATCACTGGATGGTCAATTCTTTGCGCATGAATAACTTCCAAAATTCCAAGAGGTCATGGGCCTCACCTGTGCCCATCCCAAGAACAAAAACAACCAAATGTCATGTTAGTGAGGTGCATCAGGTGTCTACAGTCCATGTACGCGTGTTATAGCCTTCACAAGGAAAAGAAAGTTTAAAAAGCACAAATTATCATGAGAACCAATCCATTCTATCACTGTAAAAACACGTGGTCAGTAGAAGAAGAAGCTCACTGTGATGATGCCATGTATCCCTGTGAGTATACTCAACTGTCTTGTTTGAAGCTAGTAAGAAGCAACAACCAGTGAAAGAAACAAAAAGTCTCGTGATTGTAGAACAGTAACAGTAGAAAAATTACATAGTAGCTAGAGCTTCAAGGTCCCTCATCTAAGCTCGAAACTCACAGTATGAGTTAACTTGCCATCATGCCATCATTATCAAGCCTCTCTCAAGCATAAACTTAGAATTGAGTGAATTATTCCTCCTGGGCCACCATTTTCCCAATCAAGGACATGTGTCAGCGTATGGCTGCTCAGTTCAGCAATTAGCCATTTAAAGCTCTAGTTGTACCTCATTAGGTGGGTTTTGTTATAATTAGTCCTAACCATAATCATCCAGATATGGAGGCTAATTTTGAACGTTAGTTCAGCCTGCTGCAAAAAAATCCTTGGTAGTGATTTTCACAGTAAAGAGCGGTTGGACAGGTGTTTTTGAGCTACTGTTGCAAGGTAACATACCTATGAAGTATGAACCTAGTCATTAAATCAGACATTGAGTTTAAATATTACAAGGATAATGTGTCCAAAAAATAGCTAATATATAAGAAAATTAGCTTAAATAGCGAAAAAAATACTGTTTCAATACTAGAAACAAACTACTTGACCGTGAGTCTTTCCAACTTCTAATACTTGAAGATGGAATCTAGAAAAAATTAAAAAATAAAAAATATAAATATAAATAAAAATTGGGGGTCCTGAAATATGAAAAAAAGTCCAAAAAAAAAATTCGGAAAAAAAAAGTCGATGACGTGGCAGTCGCTCGACCACGTCGGATTCTTGCAGAACTACGTTCCCAGACCCTGTTTTTGCGATTTCGGGCTATGGGAACTCACAGGCTCCCAGAGCCCTCAAATCCCTCCTAATGAGTCATTCTTGTTCATTTCTAAACTCATGCTATATATGCATAAGATCAAAGAATACAAATACAATATGATATGTAAAATCAAGAGACTCCATTTGCCTTCAATACCAGTCTTCTACTTCATCAAATACAATGTCTCGAATTAGACTACGAGCACATGATTGTTGACACGAGATAGTGCCCAAACAAACATCCTTTTAGCATACACAATGTCTATCACACTCTCTCTAGTATGATCTCTCAACACCTTCATCATCCTATATAACATCATGTATCAAGAAGGTCGATGCAAAAATGAATGGTTGAGTTTGCTTCATTTAGGCAAAAACTAGAATTTAGGCATTGGATAATATTATTATTGATTGTCTTTAGAAGAAAAAAGCTCAATGGTCAATTTGGTTTTGGTTGTTGAATATACCATAGATTTTTTATACTATCAACAAGTTTCTTTTTTGAATTTTGTGTATTACTGAGATGTACCCATAGTCCTATATCTAAAATTATGTTCTAATTTTTCACAAAAAAGGAGATGTGAAGGCTTTAATTCAAGATAAATCTATCATAGTATAAATTTTTATAGTAGACATGCATAAGGACTTTATAGTGATCAAATTTCACCTAAAGAATGTATTTGAAGGTGATTGCATAAGAAACACCTGTTGCTTTTGTTGCATTTTAATGATTTTTTGGAAGAGTACTTTAAAGTTAGAAAAATAACTTAAAATTAAAAGAATTATTACTAATGTGTTCACTTTTAAAAGACAAAGGTTACCACCAAAGGAAATTTATAGAAAAATTCTCTAAGTAGGAGAACTAGAAAAATGTCAAATTTCAAGAAAATACATACTTTGATGTTTTAATTAGGAAAAAATAGGATTAAAAAACAAAATTTATTAAAAAAATTGAACTTACAACAACTTTATGAAGATGTCTGTTCACCCAAAAAATCACTAAAATCATTTTTTACATGTTTCAATATGCCAGAAGAAAGAAGCTCTCTTTGTGGACTTCTGCACTACATAAAAATAATTATTTAAAAAATTCCTTTAGTCATTAGCTTCAAGTCTACTAGAAAACCATCTCTTCTAAATTTTATCTCAAATTTTTTTTTTGGGGTGCTAAATAGTACTAAAAACCTTCAAATTTGCAAGTGTGACATTCAATTGGAACCTATTTTTGGATAGTTAATTATTTTCTTAAAATTACAATTTATATTTATTAAGGTGTACAATAGTCATGAGTACATTTTGAAGTCATTTAGAGCCAAAAGACAAAATTTGTGGCCAAAAAACATATTAGCACACATTATGTGACACTAAATAATATAGGTATTTCTTGCAATCACCATCTTCAATGTTCACAAGTGTGCATGCATAGGAAACATGGAAGATATAAAACAATATATTCTTATATGTGCCTTCATAGGAATATGTATCTTTACTTGTAATGAAATAGATTACTAAAAAATTAGCTCTAGTCCATCAAATTTGGATGTTCAATATTACCAAAAACAACTAAATTTGGAAGTGTAATAAACTAGAAAATTTCATTTTTAATCATAATTTTTTAATTTAAAAAAATATGAAATATGGTTACAATTAACTAAAATTGCCATCCCCAATAAAAAATTCAAATTCACTTGGATCAAACTTCAAAAGCTATGGCAAAAGGTAACTTTGTCATTCTCAATTTCATGTATTTAAGTATCAATGTTTGATTCTTACAAACATGTAAGACATGAAGGTCTACAACTTCAAGAAATAAAAGGCTATGTGGAACACTTCATGGCTCATTTATGTACAATAGTGTGTGGCAATTCTCTAACCAATTAAACAAAGCCTTGTATGTATCAAAGGCCAAATTATCAACCAATTTGGACTAAGACATGAGTCCAGGGTAGTTGCAAGAAAAGCCTCTCACTTTTTGTCTCGTTTGTGTTTTCCCTTTAGGACTGTTTAATTAGAAAAATCATTTTTAGAAAATTTGAAAAATATGTTTAGTGCATATACCTTTAAGAAGAAGGTACCCTATTAAGGAAAAGTGTAGGAAAATTTTCTAACTAGGTGAACTAGAAAAGTGCAAATTCTTAGAAAAAGGGGTACTTTCACATTTTCATTTGTAAAAAATAGGAAAAACAATTTTAAGAAAAACTAAAAATTTTCAATTTGGGAAGGATTGATGATGATGAAATTTCACAAAAAGAATTATTTTGAAACCATTTTCGATGTTTAGAATTGTATGTGCAAGAGGCCCCTATTTGCATCAATGTAGAGGACATAAAATGATGTTTATAAAAATATTTTTGGTCAATTCATAAATATTTAGTGTATAAATAGAACACACAAATTTCAAGTCTATATCATTAATTTTGGATACTCCACAGTACTAAAAAACCCTAAATTGCAAAGTGTGACAAATTTGGTAAATTAAAATTTAATTAGAAAATGTTTTTTGAAAATTTCCAAAAAATAAGGAATTTATTTACTATCAAGTTGACCATCTTCAATAAAAATTTCAAATACATTGGATTAATACCCCAAAAGTTATAACCAATAGTACAAAAGTCACTTCCATTGTGACACCAAAAAGGACAGCCTTTTCTTGCAATCACCCTCCAACATCTCCATAAAATACTTCTAAGAGATCACATTCATTTCCCTTCCCTTAGGATCAAGAAAACACAATTGTTTCACCTCCCCCAAGCCATTAGTCTCACATTAATGCCTATTTAACCTTTTAAAGACCATTGTCCCTTTGGATGATAAATTGGATTTTAGATAATACGTATATAGTTTTCATTCCAGTTGGTGCCTAGGAACAAAACTATGCCTAAATAAGGTCAAAATAAGGGAGACCAAGCAAAAGAAAATTTCAAAAGTTTGAACTTTTTAATTTAAAATTTTTTTTGCCTCATAAACTATATTTTTGTCTAGATGGAAAGCTTTGGTTCATTTCATGTGAATAAGAGATGTGAAGGTTATGGACAATCTTTTTTTTTAGACAATCTAAACATTTCTTTGAAAAAATAACTTGTAGAATTCATTTCTAAATGCAAATTTACAAATTTTTAAAAACAAAAAGATCCACATGGTTCATTTTGCTTGCTAGAACAATCTCACCATTAAGATTATTGTATTTTAATTCCATCTTTGAGAGTTTAATTATTTGTATTTTCCTTCTATCTTATACCAACTTCTACTTAAACAAAATTTAAATGAATATTAAATTGTTTTGAATTTTTTTTCCTAGACTCCCAACTCAATTTCCCACCATGAATATTTAAACTTCAAAACTTTGTAGTACAATTTTTTTTTAAAGTTAAGTAGGTTTAAAGTCAAATAATCTAGTCTCACAATGTACAAAAAAGATTTTATTTATTTATTTTTTACTTTAAATGATGATATCTTGCAATTTGTGCACTCAAAAATTTAGAAATTTATTATACACATTTTCATGCTAGTTAGGTGCAAGATTATGTGGTCAAGTGTCCAAAAATAAATAATTTTCAAATTTTTTATACTTTGCTATAGTAATGGCACATTTGAATGTTTTTTGGCTAAAATGACCTTGGTCCTTTAAGGGTTACGAAGCCAACACACTTGTGTCCTTTGTTGATGCCAAAAAATTCCATAAATCATTTGTACAACCATGGCATGAAATAATGGCAAGAAAGCTTGTTCAATTTAAAGAAACTACACCTAAAATTGCACAAATAAACAATTTAGTATAGTTTCCATTATTATAGTGGTACTTTTGTGGGATCATATTAGTAGTAAAAAGAAGATTCTAGTTTCTTTCAAATTGTATTTTTTTGCACACTATATGAATAAATTATGAATTTTCAAAGTGCTAAAATTAGATGTCTCTAAAACCAATCAAACTCTCATGAGTAGTGGGAGTACATCTTAAGCAAGAATTTGTAGTGTGAAATTTTAGAAAGTGTATAATTCTAGGTGTAAGTTAGTTACCTTAGAGCATTCCAACCTTTGGCGTAGTTAAATGGCTTGGCTAGGGACCACTTGATGAGCCATTGAGCAAGCCCAAGCACCCCAACACGGCCAACAAGCACAAGGAAACAAACTTTTTTGGATTCCAAGGTGCTACATCGTGGATTCTAACTTGACAAAACCTTTTTCAATTCTAAAGTGTCTTGAAACTAGGAATTAAATACAAAAAAAAGCACATCGAGCCCAAGCAAATATTCTCCATTTAGTTGAGCCATCATCAAATTTGGCCATGTATGGTCCTTTTTTTTGCTTTGTCATGTGTACCACGGGGCAATCAATATGGTCAAGCCCAACCGCTTATCCAGTTTGCGTCATATCTTAAGCACCGGTGGAGATACTCTCAAGGTGTAAGCATAATTTGATGGAGAGTGGGGGCCTAGAGGGTAATTTGGCTTCCAACATTTTTTTGTCTTCTTAAAATACATAGACAAATTTTTATTGCAGGGGGGAATGTACTAGCTTCCAACATTTGGATGCAGGATGTACGATTTCAAATTACAATGGCAAAACTACTATGGTAAAGTAGTCTGCTCTAAAAGCAACTGAGTTCTAAATGCGACTTCTATCTAGGAACCAATGACATGTTATTTGAAATATGTACTTCTATCCATGATGAGTTAGGTAGGCTTAAGTGGTCACTTTTAGAGCACACTACCTTAGATGCATCAATATGTGATAGCCTCCATCAAGTGCTTGGATTTTTAAATTGAATTCATGCTTCAGGGGGAAAGCATCCTAGGGTGAGCCACTAGGAACCAAGGAACTAGGAACTAATGAACCATTAGTTAAATAATTTGAATTTTTGGTTAATTAAAATAGTATTTATTCGATTGGCTAGAATTGAGAGAAATGGTCTTCTCGTCTTGCTAACTTCTCTTTTCCCCTGCCTCCTCGCTTACAAAGTTTGTCGCCTGTTGTCGTCCAGCATCTCCCCACCCGTCTCTCCGCTTCTCTCATGCATCGTCTCTCTGCCCGTCTCTCCACAGGCATAGCTGCTTCTCCACCGGCTCTCAGAATTTGGCGCAATGTCTCCTAGTAGCAAATTATTTAAGGGCGTGCAAGGTAACGGTTCTTTTGCATCATTCTTTCCTCTTTTGATGCTGCTTTTACGTTGTGGATTTGCAATTGCTGGACTACTTTGCTTTTGACGTTGCCTTTACATTGTGGGATCGCAATTGCAGAGTTTTTTGCTTTGTAAAACATGGCCTCGGTAAGAAGGGTTTACATATTTGGTTTCTAATCATGTTTTGGCTTGTTTTCTACATTGCTTCTACTTTAACACTTCGAGCTAAACTCTTGCTTGCACACTACATTTCATGTGCAGACCAATCGTGACCTCAATTACGACCTCAAGTACTTCACAGAGCGGTAGGGCTTGCGAGGTGTTGGTTTGGCTGTGAGGGGCCTTCAGGAGAGTGACATTTCTATCCAATAGATTGTTGACTACCTAGGGCCTAGATTTGACAAAAATGGGTGGAAAATTTTG
Organism: Thuidium tamariscinum; assembly: GCA_947034885.2. Classification (NCBI taxonomy): domain Eukaryota; kingdom Viridiplantae; phylum Streptophyta; class Bryopsida; order Hypnales; family Thuidiaceae; genus Thuidium; species Thuidium tamariscinum. Next base: position 2,278,071 of record OX344757.2, on the reverse strand, counting down.
CCACCACGAGTGACTTCCGAGGTACAGCTTGGCATTACGGACCTCTACAGGCGCGTTTTCAGGAGAGGCAACATTTTGAATGACACAATTTCCTTGGAGTTTGCTAGAGGCATTGTTGTAGATGCCAATGACAAGAAAGTCAATTGGGCGGAGTACGTTGTGTATGTAAATTCAAAGAGACGTAATTTGGAGGTGTCCCGTAGGAATAGGTCGTTGCAACTTGGCGCTCTTCAGAAAAGGGTTCTTCCGAGGCCACCGCTCGGAATTCCAGCACCTCCTAGGGAGGTTCTTCCTTTGTCAAAGGTGTCTCGACACCCTCCCTCAGATTTTGCTGGAGTTGGAGAGGATTCGGATCCTTCATCTACTGTCATTACGGAGCAACTGAGCGAGGGTGCTTCAGTCTTCCGAGAGCCAGCCCCTATCTATCATTCGTTATCTCATTCACGTCCCACCCCGGTTGAACGAGCTTATTCCGCGAAGCAATCTGCAGTGAAGGCAAGGATGGAATGCACTTCGTCCAACAAATGTGGCACAAAGTTGAATGTGCGGAGAGGTACGTCCATTTCAGGTATGGGGTGTCAAAGTGAGGCCATAGTCAAAACTCTCGAGAGAGTGCAAACACTTTTACTTCAAAAACAGAGTTCATTTTTAGGGATCAAAGATCATCTTAGGGCCCTGCGACAAGAAAAGGAGGAGAGGGAATTAGTGTTGAGAAGAGCCAAATTGAATCATGATGATAGGATGAGCTTCTGTGAGGATGCTTTAGCAGAAGTGGAGAAGGTCAAGATTACATTGCAACAGTCTCAAAGTTACGTTGATAGGTGGACTACTTGCACATACTCGATAGATTTGCAGTCTTCACTAGTATGTGAGGACACTGGCTGTTTGACAGAGGAGCAATTATAAGCTAGGGTTTCCGATTTACAACAGCAGTTGCAAGTAGATGAGAGAAACGTTAGCAAAACCCAACTAAAGCTTAAAGAAACTGAGGTGGAGTATGAGAGGTGTTTGGAGACCTCAGAGTCTTGTGAAAAGCGCTATGTTGCTTTGGCCAAGAGTCAGTCCTACACCGAGACTTATCTGATATTAATCGGACAGTACTTAGCAAGACTGAGGACCGGTCTCGTAGATTTTCTCACTCCCACACCAATCCAAAGGCCAGACGACTTTGAGAAAAATACTCTTGTTTATGTCGAAAATTGCCCACTGTGTGGTGAGGGTTTTCATTGCAACAACATTGTTGTATCCTCTTGCGGCCACACATATCATCCTTTCTGTATGACTATTCACTCCTCGAAGTCCAACAAATGTATCGCTGATTTTTGTGAGGAGAACTTCAACCCCAATTGGCGCTTATCGTTCGGTTTTGCGGAGCCACCAAACCCTAAATCAACTCCCCACATCATGCATGGCAGCTTATGCTCTGGAGGTATGTTTTCTGAAATTCAAACGCCCATGTTAGAGTGCTTTATTTTTCAATTGTTGAATATGTTGCAACTAATTTGCCGTCTTATCAATTATAAGGACTTCATCAAACAAAATCTCTATATGCTAATTACTAGATTTCTGCAACACATTAGGAGAACTCCATATGCTGGCCTCCCCGTCATTGGCACTCATGAAGTATTCCTTTCAAAAGACTTCCCTATGTCCATTTGATAGGAGCTCATAAGGCATTTGTTTGAAGTTCAAAACATGACTATGGCTTTGGCAGTTTCTTTCTTCATGAACTAATTTTCTTTCACTGTATAGGAACCATGTCCGGATTCATATTACTTCTCCTTTGTAAAAAAGCTTCCTCCTCATTTCATTAGCAATATTGGAAGTGTATAGTTGCTCTGGATTTTAGGATGGCATTTCCTTCGGCTAAGTTTCTGTTCCTTTCTGTGAGGTTTAGTCGTAGGCTTTTCAAGGGTTTATAGGTGTGAACCCCGTCATTGTCACTCAGGCCTCGGATTTTTCTTTTTTTCGCTTATTGCTCATATTTAGGGTTATTATGGTTTAAAATCAACTAAAAAGAGTGTTCACAGTAGGATTGATGTAATTCCTGCCAATGATGGAGAGTTGGGTCTAACTATTTCAGAGTACCTTAAAAGACTCCTTAAAGCCGATTTCTACAACTTATCAGGAGACTAGACATGATATTACGTGATTCACAGGAGATTGCACTAGCACCACAGGAGTCCGACAGTCTCCTATAAGCGTCACGGCGAAGCCAACTAGTGGAGATTCCCTTGTACGGGAATGATTCCTCCCCGGAGGAATTAATTCCGCCATAAGTGCAAATTCTACTTTGATTAGATAGTGTATGTTTTTAGCGAAACTTTGCACTTGTCATTAGAGGGCTTCCTAGAAGATCCCCTAAAAGTTTCGTAATTTTCTGGATTACGAAAATGACTCCATGGGAAGTCAACCGCTTTCACCTGCAATTGGAAATTCATAGAAAATTCTACGGTGATGGTAAAATCCCACTAAAAATTAGGATAGTATGTTTTAGCCTAAATAAGCGTCCTGCCAAATTTCAAGACATTCTGACATCAACAAGTACCAGAACTGGTAGCGTAGACAAGTTTTGATGGTTTTACTAAAACTCTTGTGAGTTGACCGGCGCACGGGGAGCATACGGAGTCCGATTCGGGTCAACTTAGACTCTTTTCCAACATTCTTGGACCTTCCCAACAACCTAGGCTAGTCAAAACCTTTGGGAAAAATCAATTCCAAAAGATAGATTTTCCACCCTTTTTACCGGTTCGTGAATGTTAGCTTTGGAGCGCATTTGGGCTCCGAGAGTAAGGGGTAGAGGTTCCTTTAAACTAATTTGGGTCCTCTGGAGCTAATGGCGCTGTCCGTTTGGCGATCGGACCATTTCTCCAAAAGTTAGAATAGCTACAGCAGTAGGGTAGAATTAGGCTTGGTAGAATTAGAGTTTTTGACAATTTTGGTTGCGTAGGTAGTTTTAGCTCGTAATTGAGGGTAAGTGAGGTCCTTGGAATGTATAAAAGGGGGCCTCACCGACTTCATTTGCACCCCTTTCTTTCATTTTGTTGAAGCCACACGCGGCCACGATTGTCAAGACTTTTGGTATTTTGGCCAAAACTTTGTATTTGCTTTCAATTTCATTTCCTCTTGTTTTTCAAGCACTTTTATGTTCTTTTGAGTTTGTTGCAAAGGACGTGGGGGTCCCTTTGAGCTTACTTGAGTCCTTTTGTCATTTGGTACTAACCCCAAAACCTTCTTGGCCGAATTCTGGCGATGCCGTTAGCCAAGAAGCTTTGGATTTCAATTATTTGCAAGAGTCTTTGAGGTCATACTAACCATTTCTTAAGTTTGGTGTTTGAGTGAGACTTCACAACTCTCTAGTTGTTGCAAATCTCCGGGCATTGGCTTGGAAATACGTGGTCCAAGTGTTTTGGAGTCATTTGAAAATTTAAAGAGACTTGGGTGGGAACCAAGCTCTATTATTGTTGTTCGATTTACTAACCTTGGCAAAACTTTGTCCAAAAATTGGGGATAACACCTCGATACGGCGAAGCTTCGCTCCTTCACATAATTTTCAAAATTCACGTTGTTATCTTGTTCTAAGGATTTGAAACCACAAAGCCCAGCCAAGAGCTTTTAACCAACTATCCAATTTAATTTTATTGGAAGGGGTCCCCTTAGGAACACCAATTTGGTGTGGCTACAATTGCCTGACCTTTGTTTTGTTTCTTAATTTTTTAGTATCCAGTTGCAAGCCCAACCCGGACTGAGCACCAGCTAGCACCCAGTGCCGGGACTGAGCACCAGCTAGCACCAGCCGGGACTGAGTACCAGTCGGCACTGAGTCCAGCTGCACCCAGCAGGGACTGAGCATATGGTCACATACGGTCTAGTTTCCACACATTAACACACATCTGGTAAACCCAGAATGGGATGATGCCTCAGGGCCCCAACCAACTTTGTTTTTTTAATATTTTCTATGAGATAGGAAAGGAGGCCTGAGGGAAGCCAAGGAGAAATCCTTGAAGGAAAATTCTTGTTCTTATTTGAATAGGTGAACAATTAATTTGAAACTTATAGATAAAAGATTTCGTGCTAAGGGGAGGAAGGAGAATTAGTTGGACTGAAAATTGTACTAAGAGCTCCTACCCGAAATTCCAGTGCTAACAAAGCCTTTGCTTGTGTTAGGATCCAGTTCACCAAAGCAATTTCTAAAATTGAATTTCAAAACCCAACAGGGCTGATCCAGTCACCAAAGCAATTTCTGAAATTGATTTTCCAACCCACAGGGCTGATCCAGTTCATGAGCAACAAACAGAGGTTGAAATTCACCTTCATAGGGCCCTCTCAGCATCAGGTCGGAAAGTCAACGGCCGTTGACTGAGCCCAAAATTTGGATTCCTCATCAGAACAGAAGGCTCTGGTTGATTCTCAACCTCACTTGACCTGTCTCACTGAACTGGATCCTAATCCACCCTCCAGAGCTCTGAACTAGACTTTCAATTGATTGCAATTGCAAAACAGAAATTGTTCAAGTGGAACTTGGTTTATAAGCGTTGAGTGCAAAAGATAGATAGTTAGGCTAGGGACCACTAGTAGTAGTATTTCTTTGACTATTATATCATGGTAGTTTGACTTTGGGGACATAGAATATAGTTGTTTGAAAGTCAAGCAATAAAAAACGAAATAGAGAATAATTTGACTTTGGAAGAGATAGAAGAATAGGCTAATTTGGATTAAGGATAGAGTGGCTTAGTTGTCTTTGATTTGACTTTGAAGTAAGCTAGATTTTCAAAGATTTGGCTTTGAAAATAATAAAAAAGATAAAGAAAAGAAAACAATAGAAAGATAGAGAAATTAGATTCAAAAAATCACCAAAAAGGTTAGGAAATTAGCATAGACTTTCAGAATATCATACTCGAGTGGAACAAGGGAGAAAGTTTGGAATTAAATATTTTTCCATCACTTTTAAAACATCAAGAAAGACACCAAGATGGAGGTGGAGCGAGCGCAAATTGGAGGATTTATAGAATCACATGAAACCCTCGAAAACGCCATGACAGAGGTTAGTCTTTGAAATTCTTTTGTTCCCATTTTTCCCATAATTTCCTTTTAGTCATAGGATTTAGCCGTTAGTTTAAAAGTAAATGAACCTAGAGTTACCCAAAAGACCAACGCCATAGGAAATTAGACAAAGTTAGAATCAATAGTGAATGTAGACTTTTTAGACTTAGAAAGTAAAAGTAGGAAGTTGAAGCCATAATCAATTTCGAGGAAAAGTAATTGACCGGCAAATTTTGGTGAACCGGGCAACGGTCAAAAATTGCTTACAATCAATTTATCCAAGGAATACATAGTGGAAATTAACTTTAGTAACTAGAAAGGATAAAAGGATAAATTCAAAAGAATTAAACCCTTTAGATAAAAAGGAGTTCAACAAGGTAAAAGTTGGATGAACCGGTCAACGGTCCAAATTTACCGTGAAAATTCACAATTATCCCAAGTCAAAGATCGAGGTTTTACCGTGGAAGGATAAAATTATTCCTATTAAGGTAAAACTCAAATTAACTATTTAAGTATCCAAAGTTAAAGTAGTAAAAGAATAGTTACAACAGTACGCTAATTAGACTAAAAGATAATTAAAAAACAAGTTAGGAATAGAATCCTCTAGAGATATCTTAGAACATAAAAAACCCGAGAATACTTAGAACTCTACCAACAAGCGATACGTTGGAAAAGAGTGAACCCTTAGCTAGAACCTTTGATTATTTGGAAAGGTCAAATAGGATTGACCAAGGCAAGTAAAACCTTAGACTCCCACCAGTATTACAAAGTAGAAAACGACTGAAAGACTTATCTCAAATTCAAAAACCTTAGAGTAAAAGTTATTCTCGCCTAGCAATTGCAAGCGAGTTGATTAGGAGTAGGAAGTTAGGAAGATCCATTGCTTGGAAGGCGTAATTGGATTGCACGTAGGTTAGACACCCACTAGGAATCACTCACAAACTAGTAGAACCTGGTTGTGTACACTTTATTCCAAGGGTGGGAATTAAGCACCCACAATAGGTAAGGGTCCTTTTTTGTTATATGCTTGCTAGGACATAGTAGTTCCTAAATTGAATGTTCCTTTACTTTTTTCGTGGCCCAGGATATTATATTAATCTATCTTCCTATGCCCTTTTCAATTTCCATGAGATTTCGTAGAAAGGAGTTTTTTCCTACAAGGCCTTGTTACTGTGTTCCTTTTTTTTTATCAATCTAGGATAGTTTGCAGGATTTCTCCACTTTCATCCTGTAAGATAGGAGTACACATCTTCCTTTACAATTTGTCTTTTCAATTTCCTTGAGCTATTTCCTTTCCTTGAGCAAATCCTTGTGGTGAATAGGAAGTTCAAACCGCTCTAGGAGACTCGTTCCTTTCTTGAGGAACTTGTATCTGACCGAATACTGGGCCAAGACTGAGATTCTGAACATTCTGACTATGTTGCTTTGATTGGAATCAACTTTTGTAGATATTCAATCCGTGGCCGGTACATCTCAGTCGGAACCATTCACAAACAGCGAGGGAGCACAGCATCTGCAAATTGACCAAGGCCATTCCTCTCTACACTCACAATCTACATCTTCTGAGACAACCAAAAGCGCTAGAGAGGATCTTCAAGTTGCCGAGGATGCACTAGAGTGTTCTGCCTGCAAACGTTCTGATAATGTCATGGTTTTACTTCAAGTATGTTGTTTCTCCTGGAACTCTCTTGTTAGAATGTTATGTTTAGCTGCCAACAAAGTTTACAAGATATTATTTTTTTGATGATTCTCGAAGCAATCCGGAACTCCTAATTGGAATCTTAAATTCTGAATTTTTCTTATGGTGGATTACCTCGTTTGTGCAGCCTTATGGCCATGATGGCGTCTGCAAGAAATGTACTGGTGAAATTTTGTTTTGCCCAACTTGCTCTGGAATCATAGAAAGTTGTAGAGATCCTAAGCTTAGTATACCTTTGAGACCTTTAGCATTTAAAGATGCATTCAATTCCGCCATACAGCCAGATGTTGAGATGCCAAGCAAAAAGGATAAAACAAACAAGAGTTTCAACACTAGCATGGAGATATTTGGGGGCACTGAGCCAGAACTACATTCAGAATCAGAGGAGAGTTCCAAAGATGAGGAGACTATTCTCAACACCCCTGTGACGACTCTCTTCAACAAGCCCAAATGACTATGTGCCTCTGTTCCTAATGTGGAATCATTAGAGGGATATTGTTATGCAGGTGAGCTGAGAAATCACGAGGATTGTGCTGCAGAAGACGATGGAAACCATGAGCTTAGCCTGCCAGAATTATCTTCTCAGCATCAATTGGGATCGACTACCAGGGTAAATTTGCAGGATACTGAGTGTACCGCCAATGCCTCCCTACTTCACAAGGAAGATTACACCAACGAGACTCCAGTTGCAGAGGAGGGTCAACGTTAGTCAGAGACACCCACAGGGTCTGAAATTGAAAGTGTCACGAACTATGGAAACAAGCATCGAAATACTGCTAAGAGCCGGAGTCGGTCTAAGAGAATGACGAGGCACCATTCAAAGCACACCCAGGCAAAGGAAGTTTTACGGCTCCTTGCTGATCAGCAGACACAAGTGGAATCACCTGTGGTACGAGTTCGAAGAAGTAGAGATAGGGCTTGATGTTCTAATTTTTTAAATTTACTTGCCTTGTCATCTGTTTAGGAGTTATCCTAGGGAGAGGGGAGTTTGATTTGGAATCATCTTGTCTTTTATGTAAATAAATAGTTCCATTCAACTGCACACATGCTCTTTGTTTCTACAGGGAAAATAATAAGGAACAATACAATTGTGCAAATTAGTAGGGCCTACTAAAGGTGGAATTGTGATTTAAATCCTATATTTCTTGAAATAAGACTGATTCTAGAATTGTAAGAAGCCATAATCCTAGAAGGAATAAGGATGGATGCCTAATCTAGATAGTTTGTCCACAGCACAATATTCTGTGTGTTTTTTTGGCACTTGCTAGTCTGTGCGCTCTGTTGTAAAATTATAAGTTGCAAGCTCGAAGGAGTTAGAAGCAGCATGTTCAGAGTTGGAAGAAGTTGGGGGTTCCCATGCAACTCTCCAATTTTGAGCCACAATCGTCTCCATTGTACAAGTTGGAAACTCCAAAACACATCAGGTATTCTTTACGAAATTAGCTTGTCTCAAGGGTATTCATTACCAGAGTCTTCCATAGTCATTGTCAATTACGTGCCTGTTATCTGCTTCAAACTCTAGGAATTTAATGTTTTTTCCCAGCGTATACTTTCATGGATTTTTCTGATGTGTTCTATCTTGGCTATCCAGAAGTGTGTACACAGTGCGTTTCAAAGCATGACCAGTGGTGTGTGGTGGATACAAAAGAATGGTAGCATTTTCGCTACTTCTTGCAAGGCTTCTATCATCTACTTCTTTGGTATCAACAAGTTCATACAGGTCAGACTTGCTCAAGATTCTTTATTTTTTATGATACTCTTAATGTGTTATGGTGTCTATAGGGGGGGAATGATGTATTGCGTGATCTTCCTTGTTAAGTGGATGATGGAAACTCACTGGTATTTTTTTGTTTGTAATCAACATTTGTGTGGCCTCCGTAATGCTTCAGATTTAAAGGGAGTACAAATCAAACAAATTTCTAGCCTGGCAGATGATACAGAATGGGAGCCCACTAGAATACAGAGTAGAGGCAAAGTTCAACCAATCAGTAGTCCTACAATTGTATTGATGGAGGAGCTTTTCCTATTTCAATGGCCTAAACTAATATTGAAAGTGACTGCACTTTGAAGTGCAGTGACGCTTCTCTTTGTGAGGTATTTTACTCCTACCATCTTTGTATTGCCAAGACTGTATGCAACCGTTCCCAATGCATTACATATTGTCAAAGCAGTTTACTTGTATTTAGAATCTGTTATTTTTGCAGGTATTCAGAATTGGAATAAAATGGGACAATTTATGACTTACAAAGGAGTTGACAAATGTGAGGTCTGCTATTTGTTGCTCTAATTTTGAGCAGATTTTGTGCTTGTTATCCTTCTATTATGCGACTTTGTAATGTGCTCATTCTACAGAGATATTTCTTGATTTTTTTTTGAGTTATCATTTGTTATTATTAATGCTCTGAAGGTTCTAAGACACTTAGAGTTTTCCTACAGTGTGGACGTCAGTAGGCTATATGCTGGCTGAGATCGTGTTATGGAGGGAATAAATTCTTGAGTATGTAAATCTTTCATCTATTCAAGTTTAAGGGTTCTGTGTAGCAATCGTGGTGGCTCATATGGGCTGAAGCTTACTTCTACAGGCATATTGATCTGTAGAAACAATTTTGGATTTTCAAGTAATAATAAATCTAGCTCTTTTATAGTATTCTATTACAGGTTTAGAAATAATTTCTTCATTTTTGATTGCAGATTGGCATCTTCAAGGTTGCTTTGCTTTTCTTTTGTAAAAAAAAGAACAGAGCTACAAATGGAAGCTTTAGCGGAGTTTCTTTTCTTTGAAATGGTGAGTACCTTTTTTGCTACACATTTTGGGTGATTTTCGTAGTGCACTAAGAAATTCGTATCAAACTTCTAAATTTCATCCGTAGACTTGAAAGGTTCGCTTACGGTCAGTAATTGCGTTATCTAGAACTAGAACTGTCTTCTGTCTTCCTCTGTTTTCAGTGAGGTTTATTCTTTCCTTCTAGTTTTTCAGGCTCCTCTAGTTGGTTTCTCTTCTCTTGTCTAGCCTTACGAGGCTTGGCTGTTTTGTTCCATGTTTATCTTTAATGCAATGGGTTTACAATTGTGTCAACAAAAAAAACAGGTTTGTTTAGCAACAATCGCAAAATAACGTTAATTTCCAAGTCCATAAAGTGATGTATTGTAAAAATTAATGGCTTGAATTTGTATTTGTAACTGATTTGGGCCTTGGCATCTGGTTGATGGTTTCAAGGTCATCTTATCATGTGTTTTATATGTAAGGTTTAGATTGGAATAAGTTATGTGGCAGTTTACTTAATTTGTTGCCTTCCTCAGAAGATGTCTTACAGTATCTAATGGAATTGCCTTTCTCTTCCAATGTTGCAGATTTTGACAGTGAGTAAGAGGGGTGATGCGAGTTCAGAAGTGTTTAGCTTAGGGATGACGAATCTTGGATTATTAAACTGATTGCTTCATATGTTGTGATGAGTAGGCAGTTTATTTTGTACCTAATCATTCAGTGATCACTTTGTTTGTCAATGGTAGTTTGCAGGTTCAATATTGATAGTAGGGTGTACACTTGAAAGTCATCTACTCGCCATTTTTTAGATTTTAGATCCTTAATGTTCTCTCAATGTTATGTCAAGTTGTGGCACTATGGGCATTCAAGAGAGAATGATCAAAGTTCTATGTTCATTGACATATACCTTAATACATTTTGTAAGTTTTGAAAATTTCAAAGAGTTGATGAGGTTTTCATATATGAGTGAAAGTGCATTGTACAGAATGAAAAGTATACCACTTACATACAAAATTCTTACCAAGTAGGTTTCCCATTTGTTCTTAAGTGATTTAAGATTACAAAAATACGAAAGGATTGTTCAAGTAGGCGGTCATTCATAGTGAATGTACAAAATTCCCTTTCTCCAACAACTATACCTTAGACCCAAGCTTAAATCCCTAAAAACCCTTAACAATTCAATAATACAAATTTGTAGTCAAGATTTGTTGCAAAAGAATATATAAAATAATCATAACAACTTTGAAGAATTACAATAGTTTTGACATTAAGATCAAAATAAAGAAATAGACAATTGTATGATGTACTTTACATTTAACTCCTATTTTATATGCAATAGGGGGATTTTAAAAGAGCTACCTTGGTTATCAAATTGTTCATGATTTTAAATGTTTCTAAGCTTGTCTTACATAAATCCAATAATCTTCTTTTGAATCTATTTTATTTTTCGTTCTTTTAAATTGTTTAAATTCCACTTCCTTTATTGCTTTTAAGATACCATCTTCAAAGCTTTTTCCCTTACAAACTTGTTTAATTGGAAAATGGTCACATTTCTTATATGAGCTATATGTAGCATTTTCTTTATGTGTAATTGAGTCATAACAAAATTCTTGTCTTTTACTTGGTTATTCTATTTTGTAAATCTAAAACAATTACTATAAAGACTTTGACGTCTAATTCAACTAACAAACCAAATTGTTTGTTTTATTTAATAGATGTATAAAATTTTAATTCTAGCCAAATGTAACCTAGCATTTTCCATTCAATTTAATTTTCAATAATTTTGGTAGAAAATCAAATGACTATGGCTTATGAAAGCTAAAGGTGAAAAATCAAACTACATGTCAATTTATATATCTATATGTTTATTTCGTAAATTTTACCATAAATGAAGGGTATAACAAGAAACTTGATTTTATAGTTCAAATTTTAACTACATGGATTAAAAAAAGGAAATATAAACATGGAATACATCATACAATGTTATCTTAATTTTTAGCATATCTAACTTTCAATTGCAACAATTATTTCAATTTTAGACTTTTGTCAATATATATGCATAATGGATAGAATCTAAATTTGTATAGCTTCATTTTTCTTAATTAATCAAATTCCAAACATAAGTATTTTGAAAGTTGCAATTAAGGTTAAGTGCACCCTAAACCCTCACATTTTTCATGTTATGATTCAAGGTTTTCGAAAATCATGATTTTTAACCTTGTAACACTCAAATTGCAAAGTTATTCTTACAAATTGTGGTTTATTTCCCTCCATGCTACATATACATAATCTACACAAGTACACATGTGTGCATTATGAGATTTGTTAAGAAACTTTGATTGTGTTAAATTTGCAAATTTGTCAATAAATTTATAAATCCTAGATTTGTAGTGAATTCCATACTATTCTCTAGAAAAGTAGAAATTTTTTGGCCTTTAGTAAGAAACTTCAATTTTTATTCATCATCTTCAAAGTACTCAAGAAAGATCTTCTATTGGAATTATGATTTATGATTTACAACTTCATTGATCTCATTTACAGCAAAGATTTAGGAAAATAGTTGCAAAATAAGAAAATTTGAAATTTTCTATCACATTTTATGAGATTATTTCACTTTCTTTAGTAAATTTGTACAATCAACTTACTAAAATATTAACAAAAGCTAATGGAGGAGCTATCGTTCTTTTGCCTTCAAGCTTTAGAGTGGCATCTCGAATTTTGAAACACATAAACTTTTAGGGGTTTTGATATACCACTTCTCAACTAAGTATTTCTATATAATTTCTCATATAGTTACTATGAGTTCTAAAAGCATGTATATTTTAGCATGATGTATCTTCTATTATGTATTTTTTTTGTAAAAATTTCACACTATTCTTAACATTTTTATAATTACATAAATATTTGTAGAAAACTGAAATTTATATATAGATGAACACATGATTCATATAATGCTTGTTATGGTGAGAAGAATAAGATTGATTAATTTATAGACTTGCACAACAGTACATGCGAGAAATATGACTAAAGTATTGAAATTTGTGTTTTTAACTTAAGAAAAATAATGAGGCCCTGCAAACATAAACTGCAGTGGTTAATAAAAGGTGAACGGTTTGAGGGTCACTTCCAGAGTCTAATAGTTCACTAATCGTAGTACTTAATGTATCCCTCATGAAAATAATTTGCGATGATTGCCATCAACGGCAGCAATCAAGTAAGACCTACGTACTATTGTAGGCATGAACTGCTGAAGGCCTACGCAATCACAGTCACGTTGTGAAGTTTCAATTGTTGCAATCATCGATGATCTCAGAAATTGAGCGCTGCTTCTCCATAATCTTCGTGCCGCCATCGCCTCCTCGTCCACATTTGGTTGCAGCCAACCACACTCGCATTGTAACCTGTAGGCAACGACACATCCCGCTCGTTGTAACCTGCAGTGAATAGTCTGCGATTCACTTTCTTCTCTGTTCTTTGGAGGCGTTGCACGCAGTTTTGCCGCAGTTTGAAGAAGCGCGTTCCTTCAATCCAACTAGCAACTTCATGATTTTCAATTGAAGGTACAATACTAAACTCCGTGGCTCTAAATTGGGTAAGATGTATGCACGCTGTCGTTTGTTTATAAGTACTTGGGGTCGGCATGGTTACTTTAAACTCTGTTGGAACAAACAAGCTGAGTTTGTGCAATGTATTCTTCCATTGTCGTTTAGTATGCCCACGCGTTTAAGTCGCTGACTCAAGCAATGGACTCTCTTTGGAGTTCCCGTCGCGAACCCCAATTCCAGAGTCATCGGGTGTCATTAGAAGAAACTCGTCCAGAGAACTTCTCTCGATCATGCTGGACTGGTGGTCTAATATACGCCATACTGTATGGAGTGGTTTCATTTTGATCTTCCTATTGTTGACATTCTCTGTCGTGGGTATCCTTGTTCGCAATACTAGTTTGTGTTAGAAAATGGACTGCAGACGCAATTTGAATGTAGAGGTGTTCTTCAATCTTGAACACTTATTCTATTTCATTTGATTTGTAGGGTCTATTACTACTGTTTTGCAAGAGCTGAAGTGAACTTCACTTGTGTCGCTCAATTTCCCAAGGCAATCTCAGTTGGTGCATGTTAGGTAAGTAACCTAATTTTTTCTAAAGCTAGATACAGTTGCATAGTACTTCTTATAATTTAATTTGGTTGGTCACTTAAGCAAATAAGTGCTCAAGTTTTTGTACTATTAGGTAGTCTGAAGAGATATAATTATGACTTTTAAGAGAGTGAGAGCGCTATATTTCATCGTGCTAGAAAATACTTCACTATGGAGTAGTTCTTGCTGTGAGGCAAAGCTTTTCCACGGTATTGCACGTACTAGTCTGAGGCATGTGCAGATGAAAGTACTGGACGAAGGAAACATATATGAGGAGAACGTAAAGAACAATTCACAAAGAGTATCAACTGTCATTGTTTAGGGTCTGAGTTGAAGACTACAGTGCACCAGACGACAATGACGAAGGAAGAGAAGGGCATCCATTGTGAGTGGAGCAAGTTTTTGCATCTGGAACCGAAAATTAAGTGTCACGACTCGTACTGATTTCTGCAGTGCAACGTCAGTAGGTATGGTTCGCGAAAGTTAGAAACCTGTTTTAAGCTTTGTAGGCAAATCATTTCATAGCTTCGTATGTCTACTGAACTACTAGACATCAGCACATATGATGGTCTGCTTTGCATTCTGTAGAAACGATCAACTTCACTGCTGACTGCATTGTAACTACTCCCTGCATTGTAACTGCTTCTGTCCAAAACTCTGCTGCAGCACTCCTCTGATTCTCTGAATGCAATGTCGCAATGACTGTGCAGGTGTGAATCAGGTGCATGAGTCAACTGAACAAATCACGTGATTAATCCTTTACTTTAAATGAAGCGGGCGTTAAATAAAGTTGAGATAAGTAAGTGAATGGATTTCTAACTGAAGTGGAGCAATTTCAGAGTGCAGTCGTGGAGAGTCCGAAGTGGAGGGAACAATACGGCCAGTTTTTGTCACATTTCGGTACTGCATGTTTTGCTTCTACTTCGTCATTTGTTTAGATTGGTGATCATAAGTTTGCTAAGTCTATCTTCACGTTAGGCTTAGGCTTTCACTACATGTACCTAAAGACTATATAATTTCTTCAACTCATTAGATGATTTCTCTATTGCAGGTTCGTAGCTTGGGTTTCAAGTTAGTAAATATGCTTCAGAAAGATGAAAAATTGCAGTATTTCGGGGATAGGGTGTAGCGAAACCCAATTGCCAACATTTCATACTCCATAATCGTTGGTTTCAAGAGTCTATTCATATTCTCATTTGTTATGTTCACTGTGGATTTACAAACTGGTTGTTCAGGTGTAGAGTTATATTAGTTTTTATTTCTTTTAGTTCATGTTATATTCCACAGGATTCAAGGAAGTGGATAGTAAGCGACTTGGAGGAATTCACTGTACAACGTAAGAGATTGTGTACATCAATTCTCGGGGAAGTTCCAGAATGACAATTCAATCAACTGGAGACCAAACAATGACGTTGTACTATGGAAATAAGGACTGGTTTGTTACTGTGTGTGGACTCCATGGCCACGGTTTGATTCCAGGTCAAACTCTTACCGAGTCACACATATCAAAGCAAGAGTGTATTGACATGTTTGGGGATAAAAAATCAAACAATGGTTACAAAACCTCAAGAAACCCAGACTTCATTGATTGTGTCAACTGGCTTTGGAAGAGAGTCCATCAAGTGGATAAGCCGGTGAACAACGATGTGGGCTTCCATTTCTGCCAAGGGCTTCTTTATGAGCACTATTATGGTATAGGTACAATGGATTGAACGGAACTTGCCGTGACCTGAGTCAATTGGTACCGCACCTCAAAGGGAGTGAAGAAGGTGCATGCCGATTGGGCCTATGCATACCCGTCAGTTACTATTGACGTGTTCACTAAACAACCCGTATGTCCACAACATCCGCATGGCAAAACACCTTCTAAGCCTATGAGTCCAAGAATTGCAGTGAATACAGTTCACCCAACACCTTCTGCAGTGAGTCTCTGAATCATACCCTCCAAACTCTCTGTCATTTATGTTTCCAATTACATAGAAACTTGAATACAATTTCAATATTAAGTCTTTCATATTTGGCTTACGTTTTTCAATTATACATGTAGGATGAGATCAGAAGAAGAAAATCGGACAATGTCTACTTCTCACCGAATCCAGATAGAGAGGTAAAGCGGAAGGTCAGCTGTGGGGGCAGGGTCAAAGTGGAGTATGTGAAAAATCACGTTTCATGTGCATTTAACGACACTCACGCCGAGGGCAGTCCGAATATGGAGGATTCAATCCATGAACATCCAGTTGCACAAATTCCACCTACAGATATTCTGAATGTAGAGATATCAACTTCAAAAAATCCCCATGTGTGGGCGCTTTATTCCCACCCTTGGAATAAAGTGTACACAACCGGGCTCAATTCTATGAAGTCTAATTCCTAGTGGGTGTCTACCTATGTTTGGTCCAGTTCTGCCTTCCAAGCAATGGATCTTCTAACCGCTACTCCTACTTCTTTTCTTGAAATAATTGCTTAAGGGTTTTCCCTTACTTATCTAAGAGATTTTGGATAATGATGGTTAAACTTTCTACTAACTTAGCACTGTATGGTCCTTGAATGGTTCACTCAGTCTAATTACTCTAGTGTTTATATTTTATTGATTGAAGCACAGAAGGGTCCAATCAATGCATGTTTTTTCCAGGGTTGTCTATCCGGACGTGATGCTGGATTTTCCCGTCCGGATGTCATGACGCGTCCTGACGCGTCGGAGTCCATCCCGAATGCTGACGGCGTCGTCGACGGCCTGGATGAAGTCCATCGACCGTCGACAAGGCCGTCCACCATTGACAGGGCTGTCGAGGAGGCCGTCCACCGTCGACAGGGCCGTCGAGGAGGCCGTCCACCATCGACAGGGCCGTCCACGAGGCCGTCGACCGTTGACAGGGCCGTCGAGGAGGCTGTCGACCGTCGACAGGGCCGTCGAGGAGACCGTCGACCGTCGACAGGGCTGTCGAGGAGGCCGTCCACCGATTAGGGCTAGCCGGCTGCAAACTTCAGATCCTTGTAACTTTTGCAAAAAGTCTTCAAATTGGGCAAATGAGATATTTTTCGGCGTCTACAGTTTCTGTAGATGCCGAAAAACATCTCATTTGCCCAATTTGAAAACTTTTTGCAAAAGTTACAAGGCTCTGAAGTTTACAGCCGGCTAGCCCTAATCGGTTCGATTCTATCCTGGACGGTCCGGTCGACGGTGGACGGCCTCGTCGACGGCCCTGTCGACGATTTTTCATCCTCTGTTGCGGATTCTGTCGTGAATTTCATCCTGACGGACGCTCGGCTCCCCGTCATGTCAGCGGACGGACATCCTGACGGACGGACGTGACGCGACGGAAGCAACCCTGGTTTTTTCCAACTGGTGATGGTTCAGAATTGATTTCCTAATTTCTATTTGATTGGTAATATTTCTAATCTTGACTAAGCTTTTACTCTTGCTTGGGGATTACCATCTAAGTGCTTTTACCTATCTTTGATTTGTTTGGTTTAATCCTAATCGCGGAGCAAATCCCAACTTCTAAATTCTAGTTACTTGGAAATAATGGCAAAAAGGGGTTTTACAGACTTACGGTGATCATGTTGACTTCAAAGTCTTCGTGTCCACCGAATAACTCCTCTCGGTGCATGAGTTCTACTTCCATTCCGTTGATTTGCACGTAATTATGGTATGTGGTGTGCCCTTGCGAGTCTTGAAGCTTTTGGTCCTTCCTTCTTCCTTGGAGTGTCTCCTTTTCTTTCCAATTTCCTTTCTTTTCTTTCGGGTGAGGTTCCAAAGTCAACCTATAAAAAATCCTAATAAAATCTAAACTCTTATTACTAACTAAATGGTTCCAAAGTCAAACCTTCCTACAACTAAGCCTTTCTAAACTTTTCCCTAAATTGGCAAACTTCTAAATGGTTCCTAAGTCAAACTATTCTTCTTCTTGTCTTTCTATTTGTTTTTTGCCAAACTAAAATATGGTTTCCAAAGTCAAAATGGCTCAAGATTCCATCATCTCTCTCCCTCCCTTCCTTCTAAACAACAATTGGGGTTCACTTTTCTATGATTCTAGAGTTTGGGGATTGTGAGAGAGTTGTGAGAGACTTTGAGTGAGTTGGAGTTGGAACTAGATTGTGTTTTGCAGGTTCAAAGTTTCAAAATTTGGGGAGCCTGGCTCGGTTGCTGGAGGTCCAGTATGGGCTGATTTTGAGGTCCAGTTCGTGAATCCAAGTGCTGGATGTTGGTGGGGTGAGGGCAGGTGGCCTCCCAAAGGGGTAGGAGCTGGTCAGCTCAGTTTGACTCAGTTTTGAGCTTGTTATCCTGGTTCAGCCCCTTGGTCAACTCAGTTTGACTCAGATTTTGAGCTTGTTAGCCTGTTCAGCCCCTTCTGGGTGAACCCAGCTTTTGTGTTCAAACTCAATTTTCTAAATAATAGGGAACTCTAGACCCTGGATGAGTGGGAAGGCTGGTCATCTCAGTTTGCCTGTCCCATTTTTGTATTTGGACTGCCTAACGGCTTCCTTTCTAGAACTCAAAATTCTATACTTCGAATCTCTCAATGTTTTGCAATGACTAGGCAGGGTTGGAGGATCAACCGGTTTTCTTTTTATATTTTGTATCTAATTCTAAACAAGAGAAATTCTAACTTGCCTCTCTAAGCTTGACACCTGTTCTTTACTTTCGTGCTTCAAACTTGAAACCAAGAAAATAGTTTTCTTGTGAAAACTTTGTCTAATTCAGATGGTGAGGCATGTATGGTTACCTTCAGTTTTCTCCCTTGGGTCCAGAGCCTGATGGCCTGACTTGCTTGGGCTTTCAATTAAATAACGAACTGATAGAGCTTGGCTGCCAGGCTGGCCGCTGGGGCCTGTGCCGAGGCCTGGCTGCTGAGCGGCTGGCTACCTGGTGGTTGGGTCCTGGTCTGGTCTTCGATCTTGGAACAAACCACTTCTGGTTAATTTGGCGGTTGTTGCCAATTCTTAAATAAAACCACAGGGTCTCCTTTGGGGACCCCTGAAACAAACACAAATTGGAATAATTTAAGCTAAGGCTAAGAACCCAATTTCTCACAACTTTACCTTTTTGAGGTTTGTTGTTTTGAAAACAAGTTCCAGGATGAAAGCTTCGCCGTCTTGGAGGATTTGACCTCAAATTCTGGCAAAATTCGCAAGAACCGTGCTAGGAATTAGTTTTTTTGAGGTTGTATCAACTCCAAAAATTCTCACTTGGATCACAATGCAATGGCTAGGCCCGAGGGGGATTCTCAATAAACCAATCCAAGTTGTAAATCCGCTCGAAGAGACTAGTCACAAGGAATTATGATATCACAATGTGCAAAAGACTATAAACTCCACGTGAACTTAGACAAGTTAGCAATGGTGCACTAATGAATTTTGAACACCACAAGTTGTTCAAAAATACTCTATCAAAACACAAGTATAAAAAAGCTTTGAAGTGTACCAACAAGGTTGGTGAAGCTCTTGACCCTTGAATACCAAAGAGTCCAAAGACTTGTAGTTGGTGTAGACTAAGAGAATGGAATGAGAAGGATGTAGAATGAGAATGGTATTAGAAGTAGTGTAGAATGATTGGAAAATGGCTATGGTTTTCAATTGATAATGATGTGGTATATGCGTATTGAGTTGATAATGGTGTGAAGTGAGGGGAGGGGGAGGCCTTTTATACATTTCCAAGGCCTCCTCCCCCCTCAAATTACTTGCTAAGTAATCTAAAAAGTCAACTTTAACCTTTAAAAAACTACACTACTGCTATGATTACTCTATCTTTTGGAGAAATAGTTCGATCGCCAAACGGACAACGCTAATGGCTTCAGAAGACCCAAATTAGTCTAGAAGAACCCCTACCCCTTACTTCCAGAGCCTAATTGAGCTCAAAAGCTAACATTTATGAACCGGTAAAAAGGGTGGAAAATCTATCTTTTGGAATTGATTTTTCCCAAAGATTTTGACTAGCCAGGGTTGTCGGGAAGGTCCAAGAATGTTGGAAAAGAGTCTAAGTTGACTCAAATCGCACACTGTATGCTCCCCAAACGCCGGTCAACCTACCAAGATTTTGGTAAAACCCTAGAAAGTCATTGCCGCCGCTGGTTCTGGTACTTGCCGCTGTCAGAATGTCTTGAAATTTGGCGAGACGCTTATTTATGCTAAAACATGCTATCCTAATTTTTAGTGGGATTTTACCCTCACCGTGGAATTTCCTATGAATTTCCAATTGTCGGTAAAAGCAGTTGACTTCCCATGGAGTCATTTCCGTGATCCAGAAAATCACGAAACTTTTAGGGGATCTTCTAGGAAGCCCCCTTATGACAAGTGCAAAGTTTTGCTAGAAACATACACCGTCTAATTAAGGTAGAAATTGCACTAGGGTGGAATTAATTCCTCCGGGGAGGAATCATTCCCGTAAGGGAATCTCCACGAGTTGAGTTAATTCCTCCGGGGAGGAATCATTCACGTATAAGGGAATCCCCACGAATTGGCTTCGCTGTGACGTTCTTGAGTGACTACCGGAATCCCGTGACCTCCACTTAGCCAAATTCCGCTAAGATTCTTCCTGAGAATTCCGATAGGGCTTGTCTTGACGCTCTTGCACTAAGTTGTCTTTCGACTATTAGTTCATGCTATCTCCTGGTAAGCGTGTAATATCATTCCTAATCACCTGATAAGATGTAGAACTTGACTCTAAAGAGTCCTTTAAGGCACTTTGGCATAATTCTAACCAATTCCGTATTTCCACTGGGGATTGTATCAATCCTACTACAAACACTCTTTTTAGTTGATTTTTAACCATAATAACCCTAAATATGAGCAATAAGCGAAAAAAAGAAAAATCCGAGGCCTAAGTGACAATGACGGGGCTCACACCATACAGAAACTGCAATTCCAGAGAGAACTCCACATTCAAACAATACAATGGCACCCAAGTACGTGAGACTTCTTCCTATTACTTGTTCTGCCTTGAAAACTGTTGTTGTTGTGAGTATGGTAACATAAACAATCCCCACAATTAAGCTATGGCTAAATTTTTGGTTATTGAATTTCTTTTTTCCAGGCCCCCTGTAGGTTCTCATGAAATGAACTCTGCATGCAGTGCAAGCTTCTGTAAAGCGTTGCAGCTTTTTTGGCTTGACATCGAGCAAGCAGTAGATGCCACAATCAAGAACCTAGAGGCCAAAAAAACAAGGCTCCAAATTGTTATGGATGATGCTCGCCATGAGGTAGACATTGCCACTACAATAGTCAAAAATTTGAAGGAAGAACTGGAGCTTGCAAAGTCAGCCTTATTGGCATCAGACACAGATGATAATTGTGGCGAAGTGAGATGCATCCAGTCCGCTATAAAATCAGGTGAGAACAAACTTTGCACTAGAAGGGCAAAGTACGATGCAGTGTCTCTGGAATGGCGTCTTGAAGCACAAACACATTCAGAGAAATGGCAAGCACAGAAGTTGCTGGAGACACTTCCGATTGTAAGATGAGGCAGAGAAGCTGTTACATATAGCCTGAAAATGAAACCGAAAGAGGGAAGTACATGGTAGATGAAGTTCAAAGGTACATTTTCAGGGTTCATCTGTCCAAAATCTATTATCGAAAAACAATTTTGATGGTCCCTAATTCCAGGCAATGCTATGTCTAGAACTAGTCCTAGGAAAACAATTTTGATGGCCCTTCCTTTCAAGCAATGTTATGTCTAGAACTAATCTTACAAAAACAATACTAGTAGCTCCTTTTAGGTAATATTATGTAAGTTAAAGACTGCAGATTTCACCTAATATGTGGCAGCCACAAAAACCAATTTTGGCAACCCATTATTTGTGAATAATGCAATGCAAGCTAAACACTACCCTGTACAATACTCTGAACACTATTTGTGGCATGCTTGTCTCCTTGTCTTTGAATGGACTACGTTCTACTTCCCCACCCGGCATTTGGGATCTCACTTTAGTGTCATCGACTACTTAGTTGTAGCTAGTGTCAGTCCCTGCCTGCAAATGCATTCCACAATTGAGATTACTAAGATGAAACCCAGAGTTTACGAAGCTTACTATGCTACCCATAAGAACAGGAAGCTTAGACTAGAGAAAGCCTACCCTATAACATCAGTAGTATGATAACCAAAAAACATAACCAGAATTGGAAATTCACCCCTAAGTATCAGGTGAAACAGTAAAAAAAATGTGCCTAGTCATTGGACCTAATGGAAAAGGTTGTGCCGGACCATGTTTGCCCATCGACACCAACAAGTTGAGCTGCAACTGATACAAGACATGAGCACCATCCAACACTCCGTACACAAGACATATATAGTAGTGCTTTTAAGAATCTACAAGAGGGATGCTTATGACATGTGGATTTAGATCCTTTACACATGTTTCAATGCAGTCAAGGGAGAAGCTGGTTTAAAGATAAAGAAGCATACCGCAAGTGACATCAAGACTAGGAGATTTACATACCCTGATAATACCAGTTACAAAGTTGCCTGAAGGACGCACATCCCTTTGACCTCAGGGAAATGATCTGAACCTGCTTGAACATGACAAATAGAAAGGTTATCCTATGTGTAGTTGTTCAACTCTTAAGATCAAATTTTTTTAATTATTCCAATTAAAAGTAAACCCTCCAAAGTATTCATGAAAATAACTGTCCAATTCAGATAATTCTAACTGTCAAATAAACTCTCTACAAATTCTCAAGATTCTTGAAATGGCATGTTGTAGCACCGTCAACATGAAGGTACACATTAACCTAAGTTATACCTGAAGTCACAATTATGTGCTGCGTGTAGAAAATTTGAAATGGAAGAAGTGAGATCTGTAGATCATGACCCTAATTCTTTATGCATTCAATGGAAGGACGTTTTTTCAGATTAGATGCCAGGCTCTTGTCCCCACCATACCAGCCTGCAATAACAATTCATTTTTGCAGTCAAAAACCTACATCAAAAGATATTTACCCTAAATCACCTTCAATGTAGTATGTGGGCAGAACATAAGTAGGCACAAATAATTGTAATTTGACATGAGTTATGGAAAATGAAAATACTTCTGGACTTCAATGAATTTAATATCAAGTAAAGATGCTTTGCATTAGATCCTTTACCTCAACTTTGCCCTTCCCAAGTAGCCTGTCCACCTTGTGAAGATTCTGTTTTGCCTTGTCAATCCATATCACCACTTCCATGTTTCTAAACCCTGGATCATGTCAATATATGAATCCCAAATACAAAACAACATCCGAAAAAAATAATTGATTATTGAAAAGAGTAGTCAATCCAGAGCTTCACCTCTGTGAAGAGTGTTGAGATCCAAAAATCATATGAATTCATGTGGACAACCTCAACGATTCACGGAGAAGGTAAAGTCTACGGTTGAAGCATGTACCTCATTCCGGTTGGCTACACTGAATTCTTCATCATATTGTAAGGTGAGATGTGAACATTATGTTCCTGGTTTTCTTGATGACAAGCATGTCCTTCCTTGGACCCGGAACTAGGAAAAGAACCCAGGAGAGGAAAAGAGAACATGGAACCACGGTAATACCACATGAACATGATCTCTACATTAAAAGAAGGATCCAGGACTCAACCACGAGGGCATGGAACCTGAACCCAGGAACTAGTGAATGAGGGAAATTCCTCAGCGTGTGGTATCTTAGAACAGAATATTGGGATTTCCTAATCCACGTCCTAGTTTACTTTGACGCCTTCCAAGACGAGGAAGCTAGTTTCAAGTCATAGGTACAAGTAAAACTACATGAAATAGACTCATCTTCTAGGATTTAGAACTCCTCTAATTGAAGGGGAGACAAAATTACCTAATTTGCATTCCGTGTTCCTCTCCATGAACAAGTAGACTACTTACCAGTATAGGAAATTAGTCAAGTACACGAAGTTCATGAAGAAAAATGTAAGGGGTCGTCCTGTAGCACCAAATTCTGCTAGGAAAGCAAACCAAAGTTACGGAACCCTGAACCATAAAATACATTTCACATATTCATCAAAGGAAAAAAAGTTGTTAATCACCACATTGAAGCGGAACACCATCGACTGAGATATTGAGTACAACGATGTACATGATATTCTACTGTAGGATTGAAATACCTTAGCAACCTTGCCTTCAAGCGTCCCTTCACATTATCACATCTTCCAAAAAAGAGACTGCAGACGAGGTGTACAGGTGGTGTCCCCTGAGCAGCATTCATTCCCTGAACACGATTAGTAGCATTTGCAAGTGGAATTCAAGTATTAAATGATCTGGTTTACACTTACATAGCATGAAATTCGATGCATTTTTTCATGATCAAAACTTCTTTTCTGTGTCATTGTCATTCTCAACAGACAAATTGGATTCTGCACTTATACACATCAATCTACGGCACTGTTCATATATACATACAGTCCAGTGAATATATTCAATACAATGGTGAACTCTTCTATTAAAAAATGATTTAAGAGAAGTGATGAAAACAAAAGAAGATTTCGTAAAACCATAAAAGGTAAGGTGACAGAGGAGGGCGCCTTCAAAATTGG
Source organism: Thuidium tamariscinum (assembly GCA_947034885.2). Classification (NCBI taxonomy): domain Eukaryota; kingdom Viridiplantae; phylum Streptophyta; class Bryopsida; order Hypnales; family Thuidiaceae; genus Thuidium; species Thuidium tamariscinum. The sequence goes on along the minus strand of OX344757.2, from coordinate 2,253,921 downwards.
TGCAAACTATGAACTAAAACCCACCAGCACAAATAATCTGAAAGCATGGGTACAAACCTTGGTGTGCCTTATTGAAGGCCATTCCCTACGCACGGGTAACTCATCTCCTCAACTTTGTAAAGCATCACAGAACCCATTCCTGTCCACATAGTAAGGTAGCTTGTAGCGGTTACGGGAAAAATGAGCAATTCAGTGTGAAATCGCTTTCAACTGATTCATGTAAGCTACACTCATGATACAATAGAACACCCTAAACTCCATTCCTGAAAGAATGTCGTACACATTGCATTGGACAATCGATAGACAAAACACTCATCCTTCATCCTCAACCCTCTAAGCGTAGAGTAAACACAGCACTGAACCCTAAACCCTAAACTATTGGGCGCCTAACTAAGAGTTATGATGTCCACATTCAACTCTAAACTAACTACTGGAGGTGCAGAACTCTCACGGAACACAATTGCAACAATTCATGGAGATGCACTGAAGGAAGGAGACGTCACTGGATTTTAGTCCCGCCCAAACAGTGGGAAATAAGTAGGTTACATGAACAAACCTCCAACGCCGTTGCCCATGCTGCACGTAGAAGAGTGAAAGAACACTTCAAATTCCATAGGTAGGCAGAACACCATTCATTCATTCTGCCGCAATCGAAATCTGCTCCTCTACCTTGGCGACCGGCGGGAAGAAGAATCTCTTTGAAACTCCAGTAAGTAGATACCATTGGCCCGTCCTTGGTGCCAACAACACGTGGCACTATTGTATACGCTCATCTATGGCGGGAAAGGAAGGACCCTTGGACTACTGAAGTAGTTCAAATTCTAGTCCGAAGAAGCAATGTTTTTTTTTTCATTTCTTATGAAATGTCAAAGTAGTGATACTTCGTTTTATTCTAGAGCTCCAAATCTCAACATTCATCCATACATTAGATACAAAATATTGTTCTAGTCAGGGATGACGGGACGTCCGGACGTCCACCGGACGTAGATGCTAACCCTCGGACGTCCATTGACATTTGAAATTTTGTTTTCGTACGTCCAGTGGACGGACGACCAGACACTTTCGCGGACGGCATTTCGGACGGACAGAGTGCGGACAGGCACGCCGCCGGCTTGTGGACGCGCGGACAGGTTGCAGACGGACTGCGGACGGGCGGATGGTGGGCAGTCCGTCCATAGTCCGTCTGCACTCTGTCCGCCCGTCCGCAGTCCGCCAGCACACCGTCCGTAGTCCGTTCGCTCTTTGTCTGCCCGTCTGCAGTCCGCCGGCACACCGTCCGCAGTTTGTCCGCAATCCATCCGCAGTCCGTCCGCACCGCCGAATCCGACTGGCGATCAATTCTGGCCGCACGATCTTCTGTCTGCGCTGAATGCCGTTCAATTTTGATGGAGACGTCTCTTGAGCCCGCCCGCCGTCCGCGAGTATAAATAGCACCGCGGATGGCTCATTGAGGCACAATCGTTTCCCTTCTGAAGTGGGTAATCCAGTGCCTCGAGCTCTGTGAGCCCCTTTCAACTTGGTGAGATGATTGTGATTAAAACTTGAATACTTTCATAGTATTGAGTTTTAATTATTATTTGCTTTTGCGGGCCCTGAAATTCCCATCACCCTAATTTTGGACTTTGGGGTAATTTTATTACCATGCCTCGCAACGATAAACCAAAATCCAGTACCAAGGGCAAATCCCAAGACATGAATTGGGAGGATTGGGCAAACCCTTTGTGTGTAGCAGAACCTGGATGGGAGGAGGAGCCGAAGAAATCTTGGGACTGCACAACATACAAGAAGTACATCAAAATGACGCACCTCTCAAAAATGTGGTCAAGAGAACGTGCTGAACAACAAGTTCGTCGTTGGGAGGGACAAATTTCAACGTGCCTAAGCAAGCACTTTGTCCACCGGTATGAGGAAGTCACACGGTCAGCTGAAATACTTGACTCCAAACCAAATGTGATGAACTACTCCAACATGGCCATGGTTTGGGCGGAGATTGTGCTCCACAAAGATGTGGATTGGCGCACAATTTACGGAAAAAATGTCCACCAACTGCATCGTATTGATGCTGTTATTTATACGAGTTGGACTGGTATAAGTGATTGTATGCCAGAGTGGTCTAACCGAGGCCAACTTGGATATGCGCCGGTTGTATTGCCGAATGCTGAGGATGATTGGGAGGAGGAGGAGGAGGAGAAGGACGCTTCAACGCTTGTTTCATTTGGAGAGATACCTGGGCGTAGACAAGAACACGAAGACATCCAATACCAGCAAGAAATGCGAGATGCAATGCAACGAAGTCTCGAGGATCGTGGTTGACCACATGGGCATCATGGATCGTATCAACATGACCATGGTGTTTATGGGACACAAAATCGCCAAACTGATCCACACTACAGTAATGACCCTCGAGGTGGCTATGGCAACTACCAAGGTAGCCAAGGAACCACACATGATTATGGTTCCAACCAAGGTAGTTCTCAGTACTATCCTGGATTCTCTGGAAGTAGTTCTTATAATGATACACGGCACAAGGGATCTCAGCGGGATGATTCAATTCCTCCTCCAACTTTTGGAGGACCTTACTATGGAAATTATGGGCATGGAGGTGCATCAAGCGGATCTGGAGACATGTGGGGTGGTGGACCATTTCTCGGGACTTTTGGATCTGGTTCAACTGGCCCAACTCGCAAAGATGACACCGATTCAAAATCTGAGTGAGGGAAAAAAAATTGGAAGATTGTAGTGAAACAATGGTTGCTTTAAAATAGAAATATAGTAATATGCAATCGATTTTTGTATATTCTTGCCATAGGATATAGATTGGCATAAGGATGATATGAGGATGTTCGCCATTTTTTGAATACAAATTTTGAGCATGCCTATTTGTAAATTCCAATCCAATTATGTCCCATTTTCTTTGTGAAGCTTCTATGCTGCCTCCTTATTTACGAAGCTATGAGTTTGTGTGTTCATTATGTTTGCCCCAAAAACAAATTAACCCCTAAGTTACCAAGGCATTTTTTGGCTCTGAAACCACTAAAAACTGCCATTTCTGTTGCAATCACCCAAGAAACCTAAAAACACTTTTTCTTCTTAGAATCTAACCGTAGGATCTTGTACTTCACTTCTCTAACAACATGTGGTCAAAATTTCATGAAGTTTGACCGTACGGATTGGAAGATATGAGCATTCAAAGTTGGAAAAAAAAGTTTTTTTCAACTATGGCCTGCAATTTCAGGTGCCTTTGATGGCCATTCCTGGATTCTTTTTCCACTACACACCATGAGGTCAAAATTTTTTATCTTGAACATTTGAGTTGAGAGTTGGGGATAAAAATTTTATAATGCCAAAACTTGATTTCCATATATAAAAAAATTGTTAAGTAGAAGTAGGTCGAAAGTTGAACAAAATACTGAATTGTTAATAGCCCTTATATTGAATTAAAAAATCATAATCCCAACGGTGGGATTGTTCTTGAAAACAAACTTAACCTTTTCAAAAAAAAAATTGGAAAAAATTGAAAATTGAATTCGAAAATGAATTCTATAACTTGTTTTTTGAAGAAGATGCGTACATTGCCCAAAAAACAAGACTGTCCATAACTTTTTCATTATTAGTCCAAATAGGATGAATCAAAGCTTCAAATGTAGACAAAAACCTAATCTTCCAGCAAAAAAATTGAAAAAACAAAATTTCATTTCTTTGTGGGTTTTTTTTCCTGCCCGCCGAACTGCTTCTTTGTCCTCGGATGGCAAAACTTCTACTCCAAGGCACCGATTGGAAAAAAAAAATTTAGAAAGCTCATGTCATTCCCTATCTTCAAAAAAATTTCAAAAAAGGAGGTCAAAATTTCAAGTCACACGAGCGTGCTTTAAATTTCAAGTGTCCCCCGAGGAGACTTTGGAACTTTAGGGGTTCATATGTGGGTATTGCAATTTAATAATAATACTTTGGAAATCTCACCATTACTCAAAGGATTTTCGGCATGCACTAATGAATTTCTAAATGCTCAGATTTAGGTAGGGCCTTTTAGGATTTGGAAATTGGAATACCCTCAACCGTTTATTAAGCAAAACCAACTCGAAAGATCAAAATTTCCATTCTTGAATGTAGTACCCCGTTTTAGGGGTAAAAAGGGCACATACAACCGTAGAATTATGTATTCAATTAGTTCAAAAACATATGCAGAACATTTCACGAGAATCTTTCAATTTCCAAAATTATTTTTCATCAAAAATCACTCAAAATTTCCATTTTCAATGCCAATCACATAATATAAGGAAAAATTGGCATATACAATTGTAAGATTTTATACTACGATGGCATAAAAAAATTTAGAAAAAATTTCAAAATCTTTGACCTTCTTAATCACAATCAAGATGTAAGTGTTCAAAGTAAAGAAAATCAGTTCCGTGTATTCTTAAGTTAATTAGATAATAAGGCTTTTAGTCCTCTTAATTCAAACATTTTGTACTAAAATTGTTAATTAACATTTTTTCATATCAAAGAATTGAATTGAAGATGTGCAGGAAAAAAAATGCAATTTCTTGTTGTTATTTTCATTCATCACAAAAAGTTTAGTGAAAGTACATACTACATAACTACATAAGTGAACGGAATGAATAACTACATAGTTGATAGGTCTTGCATCAAATTGAAACACATTAATTCCAATGGTGAAAATGTTTTGAAAAAAAAGAACTAAACCTTATGCAATTTCCTTTTCAACTGTTAAAATGGATGTAATGCATCCTCTTCTCAAAAGTTTAATGTGATTGCTTGCAAAACAAGAAGATTCATAGCCGTCACATCGTCTTATCCAATGAAAATAAATTAAGTTTCTCTACATAGAAAAAAATGTTTTTTTTTTTTTTTTTAATTTTATTTTAAAAATCATTCATGTTTTTGTTTTTGTTGCCTACATATTCATGTTCTGGGCCTTACGGGGAATAAATTTTTCTCTCAATCTACAACTGAAATAAAATTATATTACCAAAAAGCTAATCAATTTTTCCATACAGAAAAAAGGCTCAAAATTTGTTGCCACAAACTCAGTTGAAGTGTACTTCTTCAATACTTCAATAGCCCAAACCTTCAGAAGTCCTTGAATATATAGGACTCTTCAGACTTCAGGGATTAGTACTTTAGTAGATCTTCAAATTGTTTTTTTTTAGCAAATAATGAACAAGTTCAGAAGGCAGATGCATTTTTAACCCCTACAACCCCAAGGGGTTAGGACAAAACACAAATGTGTTATAAAATATAAGCATTACGATTGTTTTGAAGTTAGTATCAAAGAAGATAATGTAAAGCACAAAAAGTAGAAACTATCCATCCAGTCAAAGTAAAAAAAAAAAATCAGATTATTTGTAAATGAATTTTGAATATAAATTTTCAATAACTCACCAAAAATACAATTCCTATTCTTAGCATTTGAAATTCTTTTTGATTGGTCTAAATTCTGTTTTTTATTGACTTACAAAAAAATGCAAAATATTCAACCTCTAGAAGCCCAAGGTATTAAGACAAAATACGAATGTGTCATGAAATATAAGATTTACAACATTTTCGAAGTTAGCATCAAAGAAGATAATGTAAAGCACAAAAAGTAGAAAATATCCATATGATCAAAATTAAAAAATATTTATACATTCTCTTCAAATGATTTCTAAAGATATAACTTCAAAAATTCACCAAAAATACAATTTCCATTCTTAGGATTTGAAATGCAATTTGGTTGGTCGAAATTATATTTTTTATTGATTTATAAAAAAATGCAAAATATTCAACGTCTAAAAGGAGTGAAAGCCCAAGGTATTAACACAAAATACAAATGTATTATGCAATATAAGATTTACAACATTTTTCAATTTAGCATCAAATAAGATAATGTAAAGCACAAAGAGTAGAAAGTATCCATATGATCAAAATTAAAAAATATTTATAGATTCTCTTCAAATGAATTTTCAAGATATAACTTCAAAAATTCACCAAAAACACAATTTCTATTTTTAGGATTCGACATTCTTTTTCATTGGTGGAAATTCTATTTTTTATTGATTTATAAAAAAATGCAAAAAATTCAACCTCTAAAAGCCCAAGGTATTAAGACAAAATACAAATGTGTTATGAAATATAAGACTTACAACATTTTTGAAGTTAGCATCAAAGAAGACAATGTAAAGCACAAAAAGTAGAAAGTATCCATATGGTCAAAATTAAAAAATATTTATACATTCTCTTCAAAAGATTTTCACCAAAAAAAAAATTCTATTCTTAGGATTTGAAATTTTTTTGGTTTGGTCAAAATTGTGGTTCTTATTGCTACGTTAAAAAAATAAAAAGTATTTATAAATGAGAGCCTCAGTACTTCTCCCAAATAGTAAGTTCCTCAACACTAAGCAATTTTAGACACTTTGTACTATTTCTCCTTTTTTTTGCTATACCTTTTGTTTGACCGTATTAATCTTAGTTTTGAATATCAATGTTGAAATAAAACCTAATTTTTTCAAAACAGGAAAAAAAAAATTCAAAAAAGTTTTTTTTGGGGTTTAGGATTTTTCCCGAAGTCAAGAAGAACTTTCGGAAAATGGTCGTTTGAGCACTTAGGGGTTCATGTAGAAGATTGTTCCAAAGTTTTAAAACATGTCCTCTTCAATCAATTGAATAAATTAAAAAATATAATTTTTTTTCAATGTATTTCACAATTTCGAAGGAATTCCAAAGAAGAAACTTCATGAACATTATGAACATTCAATCTATAATCACTTTAAGAAGGATTTCCCAATTACTAATCTTAAATTTTATTTTAAAAATCTAATTGATATAGCAATAGAGTTATCGATATGGTTGTAATCATGGGTCATACTTAAAAATTTTTAACTAGAAGTGACACATGTAACCGTAGGATCTTCTAGTGCACTAATTGGGGAAGATGTACAAAAAATTCCAGAAAAATTAGTAAGTCCCATAACATTCATCTTATAAATCAAAATGGAATTATTCAAAACTTTCCAAGTACATCAAAATCTAAAGAACCAATAGTTCAAGACTTCAAGGGTGAACTCATCATGAGAGGTTCCAAAAGACCAAATCCCATACAAATACTTCAAGGGACAACTCATCATGAGAAGTTCCAAAAGACCAAATCCCATACAAATACTTCAAGGGTCAACTCATCATGAGAGGTTCCAAAAGACCAAAACATGCAAAAACAAATGTGAGATAGAAGTGAATTGCACATATATTTGGGAAAATTTGTGATGCACACATATTTTTATGATATAGTTGAGGTACATAGGGATATATTTCCTTACCGGTACATCTATTCAATACTTCTATACTTCTACGTAAAACACTAAAATACTAATATGAATGGCGGAAATGTTCATCTGGGATTGGCCAATTGTAACCTGGGCCAGTAAATCGTTGGACGACTTTAGCCAAATTTACTGGCCTATCTACATCTGTAGAATAGAGGAGCTCCAAATATTGGTGAAACACAAGTCCTAACTGATGGTGGCTCCACTTTGTATGTCCTTTGTTATCACGATGGAGCGCCATGTACTCCTTGGACATGCATTGCCTGTTGATCTGTTGAGCTAGTGTACCAACCGCAAACTCCTCTGATTTACGTGATAAATGTGGAATCGTTTCCAAATCTGCATCTTTTTTATGCACATACACAATACACAGATCCACCCACCATCTTCTTTGCAAAGCTTCTTTCTTCTCACTTTCAGATGTGAAAGTGTACAAGGATTTGGGTGGATCACTATGTACGGTAGTTATGCCCCAATCGCAAACCCCAATATATACACGTGACTCATCATCCGGAAAGTGAAACATGATGTTGTCCGGGAAGAGATCATTGTGTAGATGCCCATCTTGATGCACCGCATGCAAAATGTGCACCAATGCCCATGCGAACTCCGTACGTTTCTTTCTCCATCGACCTAGAAAGAATGCTCGATTCACCTCTTCGGGTGATGGCTTGGAATAAGCCAATCGAATGTGAATGTCATCTGGATAGTCCCTATCCATATTCAACATTTGCCTCAACGTTCCGCCATTCCACCAATACATGTACCCTTCATTACTTGTTGCATGCACAGCTGCGAATCGTGTAACTCCATCATGTGGAATCCGCACTGCTATTGACTCGTTCTGGTGTTCCAACTTTGCGAGTTGAGGCCTCATGCGTTGTTGATGCGATACTTTCGCTGCAAACTCCCAAGATGCAGGTATCTCAGCACATCCTTCAATTCGCACCCTTTGGATTGTTGCATAGCCCCCCTTCAAGACTGTACTGTCTTGTGGAATCACCCTTGCGATAATGGGCAATGCCACGAGATGCCGCCGCCCACGTTGCAATTCTACAGCTCCTTCATCCGTGTTCCACCAACCCAATGATCCTTCTCCCTTCCGTTTCCTTGCATTCTTTGTAAACGGAGCGCATCGTTTTACAAACAAATCCGCCTTCAAAATGACTTCTTCAAATGTGGGATCATTCACATGATGTTCCCTCCCGTACTTTGCCAATACCACTTTGGCATTCCACAATGAATCTTGCACCCTATTCTTCAAAAAGTGTTGAAAGCCACTTTTCTCCATTTCATGAAACCATCCTGGAACGAAGAGAGCATCTGTCATTTTCTTCGTCATATCCGATTTGAACTTCTCAATGCACTCCTCTTCATATCGGATGTACTTGCTGTCAAGGGATGCAGTGCTCTCCTCCTCATAAAATTGCACTATGATACCAATGAGGAATGCTTTGCAATCATCCGAGGGCATCTCCCTAATGTCTGGCACCACGGGTCTTGCCTTTGCTACCTTCTTTCCTTTCGGCATCGTGATGAAATCAATGGTAAGAGTTTAAGAACTCTTGATTTCAAGCACAATGCACAAGAGACATACAAAAAAAGGGCAGCAAGTTGGCCCTAAATCCCACTCCTAACTTCCCTTAGAAAGGAGCCAATGGAGGATTAACCACCAAGCTCTCTGCTCTCTCTTGTGAAACACAAGGGGAAGATAGGAATGCGGTTGCGGACGGGCCGTCCGCCCCTCTTATACCTGGCGGACGGACCGACCCGTCCGCCACCTTGGCCCTGGCCGTCCGATCGGGTCCGTCTGCCTCGAACTGGCCGTTCGATTTGTCCGCCTCGTGAAGCCATCCGATCGCCTTGGCCGTCCGATCGTGGCCGTCCGCCTCGTCGTCCTCGGGGCCGTCCGATCGCCTTGGCCATCCGATCGGGGCCGTCCGCCTCGTCGTCCTCGAGGCCGTCCGATCGGGGCCGTCTGCCTCGTCGTCCTTGGGGCTGTCCGATCGCCCTAGCTGTCCGATCGGGGCCGTCCCCCTCGCCTCGTCGGGGCCAGGGATTTCTGTAGGGGATAAACAGCCTAAAAGCACCGACGAGGACTAACTCACTAACCCCGCACCAAACCTTTAGAAAAATTTAGAGGTCAAAACAATTAAAAAGTCAAATGTACATTTTTGATGTGATTCAAGTAGCCAGTACCACACCCATTAGTATTAGAGTTTGCCACATTGTCGCCGCCTCTCTACAAGGTAATTCAACAACTTCTCCCTAATAGTTGCCTGAAATGCACCATAATTGGAGATGTAGTTGAAAAAAATAGGTACATGTATGTCAAGTTTTTTTCTCTGCAGACCGTTCTATAATCAAAAGTTTACAATATTGCACCACTATTGAAGCAATTGTTGTCCCATTTGCTGTGGTCAGAGGTTTAAAAAATATTTAGGCTCTAAAATTGCCCACTTCGTCTTCAATTTGTACATATTGCTTTCCTTAGCCTTCAACAATATACTTACAATGTACATTTTGATAGGTACACAAATATAGAGCCTTATGGCATTTCAACTTCAAAATTTCATAACTAATTCTACAAAGCTTTAAAAAATACAAAACCAATTGGGGTACATGTCAATTCCACTTGTCTTTTAAGGGAATATTTTTGAAAACTACTTTAAGAAGTTTTACCTACCTATAATTTAGTTTTAATCCTTCAATGGTCAATTCTGCTCCTCCTACCAAAATTGCATTTTACATTGTATTGCACCATTTCAAGAAGCAAAATAGCCAAAGATGGTTTTCAGGATTTTGTTTTGGTGCCATACAACTCCGAATCATTTCTAACTCGGAGCCAATTTTTTCTTGAAAGATAAGTGCAATTAGCATGTAAACCAAGTTATTTGAAACTTTGTGGAACTTTGTCGAATTAGTTATGAATTTTTGGAGTTGAAATGGCATATGGACCTAAAATCGCCCACCACCTTAAATGTACATTGTTTGTACATTGCTAAAGGCTACAAAAAAGCAACATGTTTTAATAACTTCCATTTGAAGAAGTGGATGGTCTTGGATCTTGAGCACTTTTAGGACCTCCTCTCATTTAGTGATTGCACACCATGATTGTATACCATATTGAGGCTTTAGAATTGTGAATAAAACATTTGTTATGATAAAAACAAAAGTACTTTTCAAATGCCTAGTATCTTAGTTTCTTATATAGAGTATTTTATTTTTAGAATTTGAAAAAAAATGGAGTGTAATAGTATTTACTACTTCAAAAAAATGAACCTTTACATTGTATGACTATTTGTAGAATATGTTTGAAAAAAAATATCAATACACAAATCCATTATGAACACTAATGTTTTCATGTGTAAAATAAAACAATGTGGTCTCATTAGTCCTTTATTATGTTTATTTTGAATATGTCAATTCAAATATTATTATGTCTACAAATTTCAATCTATAACTCCTAAACAACGGCAACAAAATATAAACAACTTATAAGAATTTGAACATAAATTAGTGCGAACTTCATGGATGGAGTGATTGACTAAAACTTATTCCACTTTCTTTTGATGTAGATGGGATTCTAATTCATGTAAACTTGAACATAAAATAGTGCAACGATGCTAGTATGTGAGCATGAACTTGCGAGCATGTGAGCTCCTAATATGTATATAAGTAGATATACTTCCACCTAAGAAGGTGTTTATAGTAAAAATACCTATAATATAGGGCCCTATAATATAAATACACTCTTATTATAAAAGGTTTCTATAGTATAAACAACTATATTATAGGTGCATCATCTTTGAGGCTTAGAAGCTCACACTTCTATGCTCATATAGTAGCAACCGTAAAAATAGTGTAAACCTCATGAATGCTTAAATGCATGATTTCAAATTTATTAGGCAAAGTATTAGGATTCCCAAAAATAGTTGTTGATTTCATTGCATTCTCACAATACTTGTTGGTTTCTTTGGAATTATTAAAATTAATTCCTTTTCAATGTAGATTGTGTAAATTTTTTATAAGAACATTTGATGTAAAGAAGCCAATCATAGAGAATAGAGTATTTCTCTAAATATGAAAAATAAGAAATGTGTTAATTCTCATGGCAATTATAAGTACTTCTGGTGCTTTAATTTGTAAAGAAGAGTAAAAACATTATAAATTAAAAATAAAAAAGGCCTACTTGTAATACTTCTATAGATATATCATTCGCAAAATGAACCACTAATTAAAGTAATTCTCTCTATGTTTTATTGTTAAAGGACTAAACTATGTTTCTTTAGGAAGAAAGCAAAATTGGGCACCTTACGATGGATGGAGGTTGTTGCTTTTTTCTTTGAAATTTTCACACAAAATGCGTTGAAGGAATAGCTAAAATGCCCAACAATTTCCATAGTAACTTCTAACAGCATTCTTCAAAAGTTATTGTATGATATGTAGTTTTCATTACTCAACAAGCAACCTAGATAGCTTAAAAAAACGTCTTCAAAAAGCACTTTTAAAAAAATAAAAATTTGAAGATAATTTTTTAGATTTACATATACATGAAAAAATTTGAATCATTTCATTTTGATTAATGAGATGAATGTTATGGGAGTTCTAGTTTGTGAGTAGTTTGTAGGAAGTCATACAATATCTATTGTGTAAATTTTTTATTACAAGGTGAAAATTAAACTTTAAAAAAAAATAAAAATTCTCAAACTACTACACTAGAAAATCCTATGGTTACATTATTCTAAAAATGTTCTTTAAAAATTTGGTAGTCATCCTGAAAATGGCCATTTCAAAATTCCTACATTATTTTCTAGTAATCCTTTATTTAAACATTTATAATCTTCTCAAAAATTGAAGATTGGAAAAAAATCATCATCCCATATTATTTGGAAAATTATTTTGGAATTGATCAATGTACAAATCAAAGTTGTAGACTTTGAATTTTAGATTTCATTTGCATATTACATATACCAACTTTGTCACCATTTTCTTTCTCTATAAATAAAAACATATATTTAATTATCTTTTCATACATGAATGCTACATTGGATACTTGATCCATTAATACCAATTTTTGAAAGCAAAAATCTATTTCAAAATCCAATGTGTGAGCAAAGGACTTTCAATTTTTGAACAAATGAATAGTGTAAAATAGATAAGACCTAGACATAACGGTAGACGGGGTCTTTGGCTCTTGGTGGATGGAGTCAGGTAAGACAAGGGCTTGGACGGTGAAGGAAATCCGGTTAAATAGGTGAGCGGATGGGTGCCTTAATAATTAAGGTTTTGACAAATTGATAGACATGATTGCGTCAGATAAGATTGGAGTGTATAAGGTTGGTATATATATGGGGTTGGGGTACAAATACTTTAGGAGGTTTGTTTGGATATAACTTATGTGTTTTATATCCCTTGGGGGCATTAGTGACAATAGTAAAAGTGAAACAAATTTGCCAGAACTTTGCACGGGCAAGTAAAATTTCCTAAAAATTTCATATATGCTCTATATTATGTATTTATATTAGACTCCTAGGGTACAATTGTACCAAGAGTGGCTAAACATGTGTATTGTAGAGCTAGTGAAGTCAAACATGAATGACTACGAATTACCTTTTGTCCAACAATGGCTTTTGTCAAACATAAGTTAGAGGACACTGTGGACTAAGTAGTAAAAGTATTGGGGGTTGTAAATCCTATAGTTCCCCCCAATCCTTGAAATTTTATTTATTTTGCTTATTGCTCATTTTTAGAGTTAGCTTGGTAAAAAACAACAAAAAAGAGTATTCATAGAATGCTTGAAGGGATTCCCTATAACGATGAAAAATTAGTTAGAATTGACCAAGAATTGCCCAATATGTACATGTAAACTTCAAATCATTCTATTTTGATTAGTGACATGGCAATATAAAAGTAGTGCATTCGAAAGCAAATTCATAAATGTGTCGTTGTGTCTCTCTTCTAAATTATTGGATATTCACTTTCATCATTTATATAATGATGATATTTGGCATACAAATTTCTTTTTCAATAGAATGTCATGAAATATGAAAATTGCCACTAAACAATAAACCCTCAACCCTCAACCCTACAAACCCTAAACCCTAAACCCTGGACCTTGAGAAAGTCTCAGAAATATTAAAAAACTGCACATATTATCATTGCTTGCTTTAAATTCCTTGAATAATTTTACAAGAACTAAATTTAAATAACTCCAATATTAGATCAATGTATCCTGAATTCCTCATTGCGCGTTGTTTGCTTTGCTGGCCGACTTAGAATCTGAGGACACACGCACAGGAGAATCCCAGACTTCAACGCACGGACAAAGCCATCGGACAGGCGGACGGCATCTGCGACGCACGGATAGCAGCTGCGGATGGGCCGACGGGAGGTGCGGACGCGCGTTTTAGGGTTGAGCGCGTGGACGAAGGTTCGGCGGACGGTTTTAGGGTCGGGCGTGGACGGCGACGGACTGTCCACCCTCGCGGACGGTCGGGGCCGCTTCGGGTCGTTCGGGCGGACGATCGGTGCCGATCCAAGTTAGGTTCGGGGTCGGACAGGTATAAGGGTGGACGGCGGACAGATTTATTTCACTCTTCTCTCCATTATTGGGTTCAACCTTGTCGGATGTTCTATTGTTGCTTCATTGTGCCAGTTGCTCCTACGAGGTGGAGAGTTGGGTGATCTATTTGATTATTTATTTCACGACACACATGGACTCGAAGTCATGGCAAGTGAGGGTGATGAACGTGGTGGGGGAATAAATCCCGCGGGTGGTGACAATCGAAGGTATAAGCCAAAGGGAGCCAGTCACGAATTACATTATGAGATTTTGGATGACCCAAAGATCAAAGTGGAAAACAGATGGGAGGATGAGGCAGCACTGTATTGGTCTTCCAAAATGTGCAAAAAATACGTGAAAATGTACCACATTGACAAGTTGTGGCCTAGGGAGGCCCATGAACTCCATACACGTGGGTTTTTTTGCAAACCCATCAACTGCAACAACGCACATTTTGTGCATCGCGCTTTGGAGGTTTGGCGGGCCCTCTTTGGAAAGAAAGCAATGAGTAAAGGGTACATAAACTACAACTTGGCTTCCATGGTGTATGCAGAATTGATATTGGAACGCAAGGTGGATTGGAGCACGTATCCGACGATAGCATCAACTCCATTTGTACAAGAAATGAATGGAAAAGACATTCCCGATTTGTACAATCCTCAAGGAGGGCCAAGTGAGGTACCGAAGCCCAAAAGAGTATTAAAAAATACTAGAAAAATTGAAACAAAGGTCTCAGAGGTACCAAGTGATGGACCACGCTTGCAGCCTACACACACTTTGAGGACAATGGAAGATACTGAAGGTGAAGGTGTGGAAGGAGAAGTGTTTGCAACTCCTCCTACGGATTTAATATGCACACCAAATGTTACGACGGTGGTTGAACAGGGCATTATTGAAGATATACAAAGTGGAAAGAAAGAGGGTGGGCCCCCATTGGCTCGATGTGAAGGTAGTGAAGGTACGGAAGAGGTAGCCGAGGGAGAAGTTGCAGAGGCCAGTGCTGCAGTTCATGATCTTATTGACAGTAATGCTCTCGACATCTTCGCGGATGTACATTCGAAACCATCATGTTCGAGGAAACCGAGTGTTTCCAGCCCCGTACAGAGTGCGAGAATTGAAGCGGCTACCGTCCAAAAAAATGGAGAGGCATCTCATGGAAAAGGAAAAGAAGTAGTCATGGATGTTGAAGTCATCCACAACCAATATTCGCATTTGTCCACCTTGAACACGTCACAATTGGAGGCTCTTTCGAACATGCCGAATGCCGCAGAGCTGGAACGATTGTTGGAGGCTTCAGTTCTGTTTGGGTCTCATCTTCTTGACCTAAATCGGTCGGAAGACACAAGTGAGGCCAACACAAGCAATGCAACCCAAGGTGAAGCCAATCGTCGCGGTTGGGCAAGTGTTGCTGAAATCCAAGTGACATTGGCAAATCTAAGTCGATTTGTAGCTGAAGTATCTCCGCAACTTACAGAGGTGGCACAGGAGTTTGCAAAATTGTCACCTGAATTGTTGACAAGTGCATTGACGTTTCATAAGTTCACCGAGTCCTTGTTTCCATTTTTGGACGAGCGCTTTGAGGACAAGCGCCAATTGGTGGCTTTCTTGGAAGAAAATACAAAGTTGGTGGCGTTGCAGGAAGAATTCAAGGGAACCTCAGACAAAATGGTAGAGCAATTGAGGACTTCTAAGAATACGGCACAATTTTAGGTTGCAACAATGAAATGGCAAAGTGAGCGTATTAAAGATTTGGAGTCGGAAGTTGGGACATTGAAGGACGTAATCAAAAAAGTTGAGTTTCCCAAAGCTAAGCAAAAAGATGGAGCTAAGCATTTCAGTGGCGATGAGAAAAACAAGATACAGAAAGTGACACCTGTAGTGGCCATTGAAAATCGCGCATCTTCATTTCAAGATGCTTCCATTCAAACAGAATGCCATGAAGTTGATGAATTGAAGCAAAAAGTGGAGAAGCTCACCGAAGAGAACGCGTCTTTGCAGAGTGAATTGCAACGACTGGAGCATGTTGTTCGATTGGATGACTACCTTCCAAAGAGTAGCAAAGACGATCGATGGTTGGCATGGATTCAAAAACTAGAAGACAAACCAACCGTAGTTTCGTGAGCAATGAAAGGGCTTCTCAAATTGGCAGGAAAATCGGATGAGCAACAACAAATTATAGAATCTTCATTGATGAGTTTGAGGAAGAGGTTTGAAACACATCCAAAGGGGACTACAGAAATCACGTGTTGGGGAGACATGGACGCGATGTTCGAGCGGTTGAACCACACAAAGAAAGAAGAATCGCCCCACATCAATTGGGCCTTGGAGGTAGAAGAAGGTTGGGTTCCGTACAACACTCTTTCGGCACACATCAAGCACAATGAGAAGACAGTGGTGCATGCTTCTCACACTTCTTGAGGGATCTTGGAAGGTAAATGCAGCATTTGTCAAGGTCCATTTGGTCCCGAGGGAGCCCTAACTATGGGCCAATGTCGTCACACTTTCCATATGACGTGCATAATCAAAGCCTCACTCGTTCGCTCAGTTTGTCCGGAGTGTCGTTCTCCTTTGAGTTCCAGGTTTTATGAAATGGTTGGGACCTTGGAATGTATGCCCCCTAGTCACGAATACAATCGATGGACCCTTCCACTTGATCAAGCCCCGTTTTACTTCTAAAATTATATGCATTGGGAAAAACCTCTCACGTGGGATTCATTGGAAGACAAGCATGGGTTGTACGAAGACTCAATGGTGCCGCTGGATCCCTTTGTGTGGATGACCAAAGATCAACACGTGGAATTGCGAGCAAGGGGTATTGAAGATGCCGAAGCTCGCGAATTGTTTTGTCACGGCATGAGTGGGCATTAGAGCATAGACCATCACAAGTTCTTTCGATTTCCAGAGAAGGAAGTGAACAAAGGACCAGATGGCAATTGGGTGGATGTGGAGCATACAAAAGAGTTGCAAGAGCGATACGGGGCGTACAATCACACATTGATAGGGAGGGCCCTCTTCCTGTCAAAGTTGGAAGAAGCTGCCAAGGTTCGGGCTCTTGTAGAGTTAGACGGGGATTCCAACTCCTCACAGTCAATTGTGGAAGTGGCAGGGGCTTTTGACAGGAGGATGAGTGAGGCCGTAATGTCTTTTCGAAAATTTTTAGTGGGAGGAGATTGCCCCGGCCCGCACTGGTTTTCCGTTGGAGATGTCAATGTAACACTGAATTTGATGGTAGCTTCAATAGATGATGCCTTGGAAGCATTAAAGGCACATGAAGTGGATCTACCTCAGAAGCGAAAGAATAAGCGGAGGATGGAAGATGAGGATGACTTCTCTCCAGAAACAAAAAGACAATTCAGTGCCGTTGACATGGAAGTGGCTTCGAGAGGGTCCACTGGCGAAGGAAGCCCCGGTCCTCACACTCGCCATACAAGTGCAAGATTTAGGGATAGAGAGGGTCCATCTCGTGTTACACCGTAGGGTAGTCATGAAAAGATTTAGTAGAAGTGGATCTTTTATTAGCTATTAGATATTATATTACGGAGGTTTTGTTTTCACTTTGAATCTTTCAGAGATTCATTGCAAATCATTCATAGTAGCTATAGTATGGTTTGTATTTTGTTTTAGCAATACAAAAATAATAAAATATGTGTGAAATACAGAGTTGCAAGTGTGTATACATTTGAAGACTTTTATTTTAGTTGAAGTCTGACATGCACCATCATATGATCAATTGATCGTATACGAAGATGTTTTTGTTTGATGATGCAAAAGGCTAATTTTAATTCTAGAAGAGAATGGGATATGTGAATCAAGGTAGGAGCCATGTAGGAAAAAAAATAAAATTATTGTGTTCACTGCAGAACTTTATAAATTCATTTTTTATCATTCCATATTTCTTTCTAAGTGTTTCTTTCCAAATATCGAGCAACTCATTATGAATGGATTTTTTTTAGGGTTTTTCTTTGAGATTTTCACAAAAGATGTGTCCAAGGAATACCTTCACAGCCAACAATGTTCATAGCTTTTGACTACATGGTGACATGGTTAGAAAGTTAATGCATGATATGTGATTTTCTTTGATCTTTGAACAGCTCGGCCGCCCGGACAGCTCAAAAAACTTCTTCAAGAAACATGTTTTTAAGAAATTGGAAATTGAAATTGTTTCATTAGATTGATGTGTAAATAGAAAGCTTTGATCCATTTCATTCTATTGAATGAGCCAAAACTTTCTTGAGTTTGGAGTAGTGTGATTAGAATTTGAATTTCGAGTACTTTGCGTGAAGTAGTAGAATTTCTACTCTATAGGAAAGTTTAAAATTTTGTATGAAATTCAATTTATAATATTTTAGAAAAAAAATGAAACATTGGGTGAAGAGTGTTCTTTAACCCCTAGAGGACCACGGCCGTTTTTCAACCTAGAAGGCCAAAACCACTTGAAACTGCCATTTCTGCTTCATTCATCAATGAAAAACAAGAAAACTAAATTTCTAGAATCAGAACATAGGATCTTGTACTTTACTTAAGTAAGATCATGTGGTGGAAATTTCATGAAGTTTGACCGTATAGATAGGAAGATATGAGCATTCAAAGTTGGAAAACAAAGTTTTCTTAAACTCTAGTTTGCAACTTCAAATGACTTTGTCCTCCATTTTTGTAATTTTTTTGCACTACAGACCTTGAATTTAAACTTTTTTCTATTGAGAAATTGAGGTAAGAGCTTAGGAAAAAAAATTCAGAAAATAAAGTTTTTCTTTTCATTCTTTAAAAAATTGTCAAGTAGATGTAGGTCCAAGATTGAAAGAAAAAGTAAATTGCAAATATCTCATAGATTGAATTGAAACACAAAAATCCCAATGGTGAAATTCTTTTAGCAAACAAAACCAACCTTGTTCAACATTTTTTTTTTAAATTGTGGCAATTGCATTCACCAATGAATCCTACAAGTTATTTTTTCAAGAAGATGCTTAGATTGCCCGAAAAACAAGATTGTTCATGACTTTCACATCACTAATCCAAATGGAATGAATCAAAGCTTCACTTGTAGACAAAAATAAAATCAATAAGAAAAAAAAATGAATTTTTTAATTTTGAAGCTTTTGTAGATTTTTTTTTCTGCCCGACAACATGAAAATGATATTAAAGATGGCATAACTTTTGCTCCCAGTCACCAATTGAAAAAAAATAATATTCCGACAGAGGTAATCAAGTTTTCTATCTGAGTTATGTGAAAATTTCAAGCAAATTCATTCAAAATTGAAGTGACAAGTACTTGCCCAAATTCTTGAAGTCCCCCAAGTGGACTCTTGGTCCTTTAGGGGTTAAAGTACTGAAACCGGCATTTTTCACTTGCAAAAATGAATTGTTCACATTTCATTATTTTGAAGCATTCTATACTTCTTTCTACTTATTATTTTTTTCCTATTATTTGTTCAATTCCAAATGATTTGAAGTTCTTGAATCACATAACTAACTTGCATTGCAGAATAAATGTAAAGAGTAACCAACATTTTCAACATTTTTTCATAAAAATATGACCTCATGAAGTGGAGCTGCTCGAATTTTTCAGGGATAAAGAAAGGATATTTTTCCCTTGAAATGTTAGAAATTACTAATCTGGATCAGGGCTTTTTTTTCATATTTGAAGAAGTGCCGTAGTGGCGATAGAAAATGTTATAGTGATGCTTCAAATTGCAATATTCATCCACTTTGGGATGTATAGTATGGTTTTCATCCAAAATTAGGCGATTTCATCAAATATTTTTAAAATTTTCAAAGTTGTCTAGCGATGTCAGCCAAATTTTTGGGAATTTTTTGTAGTGTTTTTTAGCCAGATCATTTTTCTTGGTGCAATGTGGCACCCTAAAGCCACAAAAAAAAGCCTTGTGGATGCATCCGCCTCGTCGGGGCCGTCCGATCTCGGCCGTCCGCCACTCGCCGTTGTCCGCGAGATTCTTCCCCCACGGAATGCCGTCCGATCCGGGGCCGTCTGCCTCGTGGTGGCTGTTCGCCAGACCCGTCCACCTCTTCCTGGGCATCCGTTCGCGACCGATCGCCGTCCACCAACCCGTCCGCGTCGGGTTGTCCGTCCGATCGGAGTACCCTGTCGGGCCGTCCGCAGTTCCGTCCGCACTGTCAATCGGGATTGTCTCCCGTCCATTGCAACGGTCACGAAGAGCAACCTTAGAACTGAGGAGTATAAGTCTCCAGAAATTGTCATTTGCAAGCACTCCTGTAAAGCTGAACACTAAGATTTCAAAGGGCTAGGCGCTGCAATTTCGGTTGTGTCCCTTGCTTGGTAATGCATAGTTCAGTGGTCAGGGGGGCTTTGATTTCCAAGGCTTCATTCAAACTTTATTGGTTACTTTATTAACTATTTTTATTCGTGCGGAGATCTTCACCCTTTTCGTGGTTACACTTGGAATTTGAAGTTCAAAACAAGCACTTAAAATTCATCACTATGAGCAAGGATTGGTCTTCTTGGTATGGCGCCCCTTCATCTGGGAAAGTACAATGCAGAGCCTGCAACCTAGTGTTTGCAAAAAAAACATGCCGTATGTTCAGCCATCTTGGTTATGAAGGTGCATCGGGGTCTCGTGATCGAGGAATCAGTCTATGTCCACGACTCACATCCCAAGTTCAGAAGCTATTTTGTCAGTGCAAGGGGATAATCCCACGAAGAGGTGAAACGAGAATTTGGGTGGAAATGGGACAGTGGAGGCCACGGTTGTAAATGATGCAGCAAATGAGAGACCCTTGACACCGTCAGTACGTCTTACACCAGAAGATTCTTGTACAATACCAAAAGAGATTGTGCGCGTGTCTTCTGGAGCACTTGCAAGTACTCAAGCATCTGATGAAGGAGACACAGGGGTAGGATCAACTAGTAGGCCTTTGGTGCAGAGGCGGATAGGAGATGGCTGTGAAGAAGTGAATAGACGGAAATTGCATGCAGTGTGGGCTAATTTTTTTTATGCTGCGAACATACCATTTTCGGTGGCACGGAATGCAGCATTTAAAGAAGCGGTGAAGAAAACGGCTGAGTTTCACAAACCCTATACCCCACCGTCATACCATGAATTACGACGTAAGTTGCTTGATCAAGCGAAGGCAGACATTAAAGTGAATATCAAGAAGCGAACAGAAGACAGCATCGGGAAGTTTGGAGCAACATTGTCTATTGATGGGTGGACTTCGGCGGCAAATCGCCCATTGGTAAATGCAATGCTCGTGTCTTCTGCGGGCGAGCAATTCCTAGGATCAGTGGATACAACAAGAAAAGAGAAGAATGCCGCCTATTTGGCCTCCATATTGGAAAAATTCATAAAAGAAGTGGGTCCTTCCAAAATAGTACAAATAAGCGCAGATAATGCGTCTGTGAATGAAGTCGCATACAACTTGATATCTCCGAAGTACCCTCATATATTTTTCCAGGGTTGCGTGGTCCATGCCCTGAATTTATTACTGAAAGATTGGGGCAACGAACGGTGGATTGAGGAGGTCGTGGGCAATGCCCGTAACGTAGTGAAATTCTTCAAAAAGAGGCACATGCCTCTTGCAATATTTTGAAGGTACTCGCCGGAGTGCATGTTGTTGATGGCAGTGGAAACTCGGTTTGCTTCCAATTACAACATGGTGGACCGTATGTTGAAGGTGAAGGTGAAGTTACAGCAAACGGTGACGGACCCACAGTGGGAAGAATACGTGAAAAAATTAGGGCAGAATACTAATGCTCGCAATGTGTGCCGAAGGGTGAAGGACATCATTTTGAACGAGCATTTTTGGCGGCGTTGTCAAAATTTCAAGGATTTATCGGCTTCGGTGGTACATGGTCTACGCGATTTGGATGCAAAAAGGCCATGTATAGGGAAGGTGCTACATATCATGAAGAAAATACAGAAGCACGTTTTGTCGTTGGACGAAGCACCTTTTAGTTTGTCCTTGGATTTAGCCATCCAACTACAAGAAGCCTTTTACGTACAGCGAGCGATGGTAGAGACCAGGGTTGTCTATCCCGACGTGACGTGGGCTTTTCCCGTCCGGATGTCATGACGCGTCAGTCGTGACGAGTCAGGACGCGTCAGAGGCCGTCCCGAATGCTGACGGCATCGTCGACGACCTGGATGAAGTCCGTCGATCGTCGAGGAGGCCGTCCACCGTCGACAGGGCCGTCCACGAGGCCGTCGACCGTTAACAGGGCCGTCGAGGAGGCCGTCGACCGTCGACAGGGCCGTCGAGGAGGCTGTCCACCGTCGACAGGGCCGTCCACGAGGCCGTCGACCGATTAGGGCTGGCCGGCTGCAAACTTCAGAGCCTTGTAACTTTTGCAAAAAGTCTTCAAATTGGGCAAATGAGATGTTTTTCGGCATCTATAGAAACTGTAGATGCCGAAAAACATCTCATTTGCCCAATTTGAAGACTTTTTGCAAAAGTTACAAGGCTCTGAAGTTTACAGCCGGCTAGCCCTGATCGGTTCGATTCTATCCTGGACGGTCCGGTCGACGGTGGACGGCCTCGTCGACGGCCTTGTCGACGATTTTTCATCCTCTGTCGCGGATTCTGTCGTGAATTTCATCCTGACGGACGCTCGGCTCCCCGTCACGTCAGCGGACGGACATCCTGACGGACGGACGTGACGCGACGGAAGCAACCCTGGTAGAGACAGATCTACATTATGCAGGGGCTTTGTTGAATCCCTATCTTCTTCACGACAAAGAGCTTGCTGATGATCAAGATGCAATGGATGCATGCAAGCGTGTTTTAATGAAAATATGTACCACAGAAGAGTATGCCGCTGTTGTGAAGGAATTTGTAGCCTTTCGACATAGGGAACCCCCTTTCCACAATATGTTGAACCCCGACGAACAACAATTGTCGGCGCATGCTTGGTGGGATTTTGAGGGCGCGTGTGGGAAGTTCATTGCTCCAATTGCCAAGCGTACTTTGGCCCAACCGGTATCTTCCTCTTCATGTGAACGAAATTGGAGTAGCTATTCATTTGTTCACAACAAATCTCGAAACAAGTTGACGCCACAAAGAGCACAAGATTTGGTGTATGTGTACACCAATACTAAAGTCCTTTCCGCATCTCAAGAAAATGATGAGAAGAAGTGGTACGAAGAGCAATTCGAGTATGTGGATATAGAAGAGTCCATGTCAGAGGATGAGGGTGGTGAAGATTATGGCAATGGGGAAGAGAGAGATCCCCTATTTGATGATGAATATGATGCGGAATACAATGTGACTAATTTGGTTGATGAACCATCCTAAGACCCTCATCATAATGATGAAGACTTTGAAGACAATCCGTTGGATATCTACAATTTTGAAGTGGACGAGGAGAATTACGACTATGATGAGGGTGTCCCATCAAAAGCTAAATTTATGGATGGAACTAGAGTATTGAGTAGTGAGAATGTTCGAGTACATAGCCGGGACACTAATGTGGCAATGGAAGAGAGAAATGGGGCAACGATGAACATCGGTGGGACTTCGACCCTAGATGAATTGATTCCAATTTCTAAATGTCCATCGCCAGTAGGGGTCGAAGCAGAAGAACTTGGCAAACAGAACGACTTGGGAGACAGTGGAGTGAAGGTGGACAAAAATGTAGGTGATACAAGTGTTGCATTCATTGAAGTATTGGCATGTAAGAAAAGCTGTCTTGCGAGTACCGAGAAAGGTAAAGCACGGGGAGTAGCAACACATGTAGATGTAGGTATGATGGAGTCTGGGAGCCCCATGTCATTTGAGAATGGCAAAGGCAAGAAGCCCCTCGTACGAGATCCAACTAAACCCCCACGTAGCGGTCCTCCACGCATACTGTTCAAAACCGGCAATGCAAGTTTAGGTGGTCTCGGTAGTTTACGCTACGGAGATAAGGATCCACAAGAAGATCAAACGCTGGAGTCCATGTTTGGTCTACATTCGCTGAAGTCATCGAATCGATCACTTTCTTTGGGCGCAAATGAGATCATCATTCCAAGCGGATCAAAAGTAAGACAACCAGCAATGAAAGAGTCCAAGAAAGCTAGAAATAAAAGAATACTGGAGGCCTTTGCAAGATCACCATCGAAGCGGTAAAGTCTAGGTCGAACCCCCCTTGATGTATGTGAACCTTTTTCACAAAGCAAAGTGAAACCGGTTAATGGTCTTGAAAAAGGGATTGGAAAGTCTACACTAGGAGTCAGAGACATGGTGAAAGACCAAAAGAAGGGTAGACGCAAGAGATCGCTTGCATCAAAGCAAATATCCGGAAGAAAAGAGCGAGCTCTACAGTCTTCATCCGATAGTATGGAAAGCACAAGTGATGAAGAAGACTCGGAATGGGATTCAAGAGGTCATAGTAGTGGAGCTGAGGTGAGAGGAGACGTTGATTACAAGCCTTAGAAATTAAAGGAATGTAGACTTAGGTGTTTAGATATTCATGGTACATGGAGCTTGTAATGGAAATGGTTTGTTTGAACCTTTGAAAGTAATACAAGTTTTCATGCGCATGTTGAAAACGTCACTATGATTTATTGATTTTTGATTTCTTGGTTTCATGGTATTCAAAAATAATGAACAAAAATTAAATTGTGACAATGTTTGATTCGTGGATATGGACGAAACATGATAAGGTAGGTGGCTCGAATTGCGACATTCTATTTAGAAGCATCCCTATAAAAAGCTCTGAAATCGACCTTTAGTGGTTTTGAAATGGACCCTAGACATTGTCAAAGCCTTATAAGGTTTGTTAGGTGTTGGTTTATACAACACATATGGTATAATAACAGATAGGGTGGGTCGATTTCAAAATAAGAGTGGACAC
This sequence comes from Thuidium tamariscinum, assembly GCA_947034885.2. Lineage (NCBI taxonomy): Eukaryota > Viridiplantae > Streptophyta > Bryopsida > Hypnales > Thuidiaceae > Thuidium > Thuidium tamariscinum. The sequence continues at coordinate 2,229,230 of OX344757.2, read as the reverse complement.
AAGACAAGTGTCCATTTCATTTCTGCACGAAAAACATTTTCAGCTGAACATCCTCTTACTAAAATGCCTCTCAGTCACTTATAATTTCTTGGATTGATATGAAATTTTAGCTACACAAATAGACTAGTAGGCGCACCTTTTCCAACAATTTTTTTTGGAAACGGACCTTATATGAAGAAGTTATAAGCCGCAGAAGTTCACTGTGATCCAAGAATGTCGGGACTTTGAATTTTGAATTGCTCCCAAACATTCAAAACAATTCGGATTGACATGAAAATTTTACGACAATAATTAGGCTTCAAGGAAAACATAACCCAACACATTTTTTTGAAAACTAACATTTGATGAAAAAGATACAGGCCCTCGAAGTTGAAGCCATCTCAATGCAGTTTGGTGAATTCAAATTGAACTTTGATTGACTCCCAAGAAATCAGTATAACTTAGATTGTTCTAAAAAATTTATCACACAAACTAGAAGAGAGTGTGCAAATTTTCCAACAAGTTTTATTGAATTTGGAAATTGGATACAAAAGTTATAGCACTTTCAATTGGACTTAAAAGTATATGAAGACAATGTTGGTTTTAGGGCTTAAGTTTAGTAAAGGTCACATTTAGGAACCTGAAGTATTACTTTTTGAGTGCTTCATTGCTTGTTTTTGGTCAAGCCCTAGTTTTTTCCAGACTGCGCATGTGTGGGTTTTGCAAGACCTAGAATCACAAATAGATACCTATGCTAGAATTCTTTGAAAATTCATAAGTAATTTATAAATGCTTGGAAAAATATGAAACCATTTGGTTTAGATTTCACATCAATGGTTCTTTAAATGAAAAATAAGGGGAAATATTTTTGGGCATCTTCAACCCATCAAAAAAACCGAACAGCCCTTAAAGGGTCGCTTTTCAAGCCATCTACCTTACATGTTATTTGAAAACCCTAAATCCAAAAATGCAATCTGAAGTTGTCCGCTCAATCGCTCATCCGTCCTCCCGTCCGTAGGCCGACCGCCCGTCTGCCTGTTCGTAGTTCCGTCCGCTGCTCCGTCCATCGGTCGCTGAGGACAGCGTCCACTACGTCCACTAAGTCCGGACGTCCGGATTTTAGACGTAATTTTGCCCTGGATGTAGCGATTCGTCAACCCTGGTTCTAGTACATAAACAACTATCATTCTATCTTCAACCATTATTTGGTGATTTCATCTAGTATTTAAATAAAGTTGAAGTTTATTAGCGATTTCATCCAAAATGAAATCGTTTATTTTCTACAAGCTTGGTGCCAGGCCAAAAAAAATTTGGTGCAATTTTGCACTAAATTGCTAGAAAAAGAACCTATTGCTAAGAAAGTATAAATACATAAAAAATGATCCCCACTATTTTCAGAAGTATTTGCAAACATTGTCAAATCACTCTAAGAGAAAAAGAACACATGAATCAAAAAATATTACTGAATCATATACAATATATACAAGAACAAAAATAATTATGTCATTGGTACATTACTGAGCTGGAACTTGAATGCATTTTCAAAATCTGAGGACAAAATCAATCCATATCATAACAATGAACCTACTACTAGGTAAACAAATACATTTCTAATAAAAGTATGTAATTCTTTATGGATCTATATAAATTTGGGACTTGAATTAAAAATTTTAAATCTGAGGATAGAATCAATCAATATCATAACAATAAACCTACTATACATAAACAAATAAATTTCCAATAAAAGTACCTAACCCTTTGCGGATCTTGATACATTTGTATAGATGCTCAAGCTATTTTTTAGGGAAGTGGGTCTATATTAGTCAAATCCTTTTTTTGTTAGATGAGCTTAGATTTTTGTCTACAAGGACACAATAGCCCTTTTTTTTAACTTTTTGATAAAGTGCCAAGATGGCAATCACTTCAAATTTAGTGAAAAATTGTATTTCCACATTCATTTATCTTTTTGATTTAAAAGCACTTTCCCATCATATTCATACACTATTTAAATCAAAATTCACAACTTCATCCATATTTTAAAAATAACTAAAGAAAATTTATGCCGATAAAAAATTACTTTAATTTAGTGAAGAAAAGACATTTTTTTTGAAACGGTGCAATATGGCCTCTATGGTACCCCAATAAAACGGATTGGCACTTACTGCATCTACACTTTTCATATATATGTAATGAATTTTCCCTTGCATTCTCTTAAACACAAATAGATGAAATTCAATTGTTCATTACATTCTTTTTAATTCGATAGTTTAGGGTTTAGGTGCATCTAACTTTGTAGTCTACTACAATTTTTGTTTGTCTTTTGGACGGATTTTGTTGTTTAATTATGTTGAAAAATATTGAATTAGCCAAAGTTCATTATTATGTTTGCTTTCTTACATGAATGCCCTATTTTAGAGGGAAAGTAGTGCATGCAAATTGATCTTTGCATTTTTTGTAAATTATTTTTACATTGTTTGCTAATGTGGTCTTTTTTATCTATTACATCTATAAAAATCAATATTATAGCATCCAAACAAAGCATATGATATCACTGCTTAGGTAATTCATTGAAACTATAAATATATAGTTGATTTGAATAAAAATATTATTCAATAATTTGCAAATAAAGAGACTTTTAGAAGCCTATATTACTTCACCCTTTAATACTACGAAAACGATAAAGGGATTTTAAGGGAGGGAGTAAAAAATGAATAGATAAATGTTTAAAGTAGTTTACACTTATCTTCATTTTGATTTGGTTAGGAATTCATTTTTTTTTTGAAGTTTGTAACAAAACATGAACTTAAGCAAAGAAAACAATGTACTGAAAAGTGACAACCAGGGTTTTGCCATTAATTAACAGGCCCCCTCTCTTCAAAAAATTGTGAGTTGTTGGATTGGGGGGAAAAAATTGCACCCCCCCCCTTCAAAGAATTTTTTACAGCCGTTGGATCAAATACAAATACGGCTGAATGTATATATGGCAGAATACAAATATCGCAAAATACGAATACGACTGATATGTATACTTATGAGTACGAATATGTCTAAATACAAATATGAATACGAATATGAATACGTCTGATGTGTATATGGCTCAAATACAAATACGTTTGAATATGAATACGAATACAATTGAATGTGTACACAGGTGTACACTGGATTTGTCCCATATTGTTTGGAGTCCTCCCCCCCTCTAAAAATTACAAGAGGGGAGGGAGGGGGGGCTCTAAATTAAAAAACTTCAATTAAAATTTTTTTAATTCAACACCCCATTCCCCCCTTCCAAAAAAATTTAAAATTTAATTAAAAAAAATTTGGGAGGGGGAAAGGGGGTGCTGAATTAAAAAAATTTAAATTAAATTTTTTTTTCAAATCTGAGTACATTGTTACACAATGTACCCAGAAGTGGCAGCAACTGCCATACAAAAACTTAAGCAAAGAAAACAATGTAACATCATTTGATTTAGACTATTTTGGGTGGTCGATGTTTTACAAAAATGAACCATTTTTTTTTGGCAATTATCTAGGTCATTGCAATAGTGTACTTGTTCAAATGTAATTTGATCTAGCTAAATATTTTATATTATTTTTCCAGGCTATTATTATATTTCATGTTGCTTGATTGAAAGCGAATTTAAAAAAGGCAAAATAGGTACTATAAATAACCATAAACACATTTGTATGCTTTTCAATATGAATAGTAGTGAAGCTAGTTCAATAGTAATTTAAACTCAAACCTTCACATATGGCCCATTGAAAGGTTTGGGCCCTTATAATTGAATTAAATTTTAACAAAATGTAGGAGAGCAACTATGAACTTCCAATCACAATATATTGTGGCCAATGCTCCCTCTTTGTCTTCTATATATCCTTTCAATCACATAAAGACTCTTAAATACTAGTTTGTGTTGCCTAAATAAGCCTTTATGGAGTATTTGGAAGGTTGATGTTCTATATGTACAAAATAGACTTATTAAAACTAAGCTATGGTGAATATACAATCAATCAAAAATTATTTGTCCGGGTTAGAATATGGAGCTTCTCAAAAGCTTGTACCTTAGTTATTTTAGCTTTAAGAATATAATTTTGTTTCCAATTTCATTCCAAATTTTTTTGGTAATTTATTTTTCAAACTATAAGAATACAATTTCTCGTTGGATATATGTTATCATATAACTATGGTTTTTATTCTATTATTATATTGTAGGTAATAATTAAAAATATTTTGAATTAGAGTGAAGGGAATATATATATATATATATATATATATATATATATATATATATTTTTTTTTTTTTTTTTTTTTTTTTTTTTAAATTTTAAAAATTTTTATTACACCTTTTGAGTAAAGTATGGACAATATACGATGTCTTCAAAATTCAAATGGTAAATATAAATCTTTTCAACATTAGAGATTGAAATATTTTAGATCCCTCTTAGAATCCGACCAAAGAAGGTATTGAGGAAATTTGCACAAAGTGGCAAAGCGGAATTTGTATTAAGGATTAATCTTTCATAAGATATTGCTTGTGTATTAGTGGATGAAATTTCAAAGTAGTATCAAGTGTTGAAAATGTTATCATTCTATTTTTGATGACATGTTCAATTTTGATTAACCCTTGAATGTTGAAACAAAGGTTTGGCTTGAGATTGATGACATATAATCTTTATCTATTGGATGAAAGTACAACTTTTCATCTTCGAATTTTTGTGTAGAAAGGGAAAATCTTCTATATGAATTTAATTTTCATGTACTAATTACTTTTGGATGTTTTGTAACTAGAATTTTTACAGTACAAAAATGGATGATTTCATGGACATGAAGGTCCATCCTTCATGAAATAAGCATAAAAATTTTCACCCTTAAATCATAGATTTATTTCTTTTTCATGGATGTAAAAAGAATCACTCCAAAAGATTCCCTTTTGCACTGCCTAAAATAAAGGATTATGCAAACATAATACTTATTCCTTCTACCCACTATAGATGAGGGTTTCACAAATATTAAGTATTCTACCAACTATCATCCTTCTATTCCCAAAATAAACACTTTTTCAAGTATGGAGTTTTAGTAGTTTACTCTATTTTCAACTCAAAATAGAAAATTCTATAGATTTTGAACCATTTTTTCGCCACTTCTCTCAATTTGCAAATGGTTTTTCTCAAATTCATCCGGCTAACATTGAACTAGCCGCCAGATCTTCGCAGACCTTGCTGTGGATAAGCAACAAAAGAGGTGCCACGTACTCTTCGCGCCGTGTATGAGGAAATGCGGGTGTATAATTAGTTTGTTCCCATGTACGAATTTGAATTGCTTTCGCCTTCAGTTCTTTCCGCGCAACTCGGGAACCTTGTTTCGGCATCTTTCCCTGATTTGGTGCTGCCATTGGAGCGCAGCTGAATCCGTAGACCTCTCAAGATCCCTACCATTCCTTGAGAGGATCAGTGTCCTTGCTAAGAAGTTTAATAGCTTCCTGCTCCTTGAGCATATCAACCCCAAATTTTGCAAGGATGTAGACTGTGCACTTGTAACATCAGACTGTTGTAGATTGTATCCAAAGCATGTATTAAGAGGAGAGGAGAAGGTCAACTTATGTCTTACGTACCCAGAGCATGCACAATTTTACAAGGATTCCTCTAAATTTCTTCATGTTGATCTGAATTCCCTGTGAACATGGAGGTACCTCGACACGTCTCAATACTCCTTTGAGTATGATAACGCAAAATGCAATCATTTTGAATAAGCATTGTCACTTTACTGTTGCGAAGCAATTTCTTAAGGTATTGGAGCATGGCACACAGACTGCTATAGCTGAACTACACAGTGCTAGGACTTCCTATAAGAAAAAGATTAGTTGTCCTGTTGCATGAGGAACTTCTCTGCTTCAACCCTCGATTTGAATCCCTTGAATTTCGCTCCACTAAATCCCAAAACCTCTTTACTACATTCTACCCAACTGTTATAAATTCCTGAATGGAAACCTCGTCAAACAGCATAGTACTTCTTCACTGATCTCGAAGGAGCCGGAATCAGGGACAATGAATCTTCCTCAAGGGTTGGGGGTTTAATCTTGTCACCAGACAATGCGCTTTCAGTCACATCACAATCAGACACCAACTGTGTATGAAGAACTCTCACAAGAAAACTAATAGGGCTGCCAAGTAGTAGCCTGACGAAGCGTGCCAACACAACTCCAATCATCCATAGCGACAACAGTAAGAGCTGAATCTGCAAATGAATACACTTGTCGCAAGATTAGTTAGATTTTCACAACGATCTTAAATTTCATGCAAATCAATTGTAGGAATGACAATAGGTAACTTACAAATGAGAGAGCCTTGAACTGTTCCACAAACTGCATCGAAGACATGATAGCACTCTACATAATCACAAGAGGAGTCATTCACAAATTTCACTGAAGTGGCAAAATCTCTGCAGATTGGCATCGTCTGCAACCTCAGATCTCGACCTAGATAGAAGTCGTCGTCAAAAGAGCTCTGAACAGAAGAACCTCACAATCTCTGAAACACTCAAACTTCACGAAAACTTCCGTTTTCGAAGCACACCAACACTTTGCATGTACTTAATCCACAACAAGGCCTCCGACTGTGAATGGAAACTTGAAAAAACATCCGTACCATCTCATCCTATTGTTAGGTGCTCATCACCGTCCCTCCCAGCTCTTACAGATGAAATACTACAGGTGGATCTACAAGGGACCCACACCAACTAGAGATCAATATATTCAAGTAAATCTCAATGATCACAAACAATAAATAGGCTAGTGATGGATGAAAACACTTTGTGAAAACCAAATAGTAGGGAATAGGAAAGTAGGAAATCAAAGATGCGGTATTGCTGGAAAGATTCAACAATATACAAATCATTTGGTTCTGATTTTAAATGTTTAATGAACCTGGTCTAATATTAGTCTTACTGCCGGCTAATCAATAAATCGGTTGCCTCAGTTCTCTGTGAAGAGCAAATTTAGTACTTTGCCCATACTTATTAGTGTTAAATTTTATTGCTAATTGTCATTTCCCAAAAATTCAATCTAGAGCCATGCTTACAAACAAGCAAGCAAATCAATTAAGTCCACATGCTATCAGAAGAGCCTAATATATAATTAGTCAAGTACACCCTAGCATGTGAAACCATTGTAACATAGGTAAAAGCCATAATTTCATGAATTAATGTTCCAAAAAGTTCAGTCAAACCCCACCCTAATACCCAGGTAGTTGTTATTGCATTCACATTCAGTTTGTGTGTCTGGTGTGTGCATTTCCAGAACATGTACGTATTTGATAGTTAACTGGCAAGTGTATACGATAGCACTGCAGATGATACAACCCAAAGATTCAGAATCTGTGCGGTCCTATTGAGACCCCATGTTTTTATTTAGAGCATGAATGCACAAAATTTAGACCCGAGCAATACTCACAAAGAAACAGAACAACATAAGCGTTCATGTAGGAAAATTTGTTAAAATTCATGGTCCAAGCTGTATTGGTTCATGGAGGTTAGAGCAGTAGGATAGATGGACATGAAATTCTGCACTCATTTGAAAACGAAACAGAAGCGGACAAGCACATAATGCAACAAAGTTTTCTTTGCCAAATGTACTATGCATTTGGAAAATGTTTATTACACCATTGGGAACTCAAGGTACAATATAAAACAACTAATAGTCTAATACCATCTTAGAATATGAAGCACATGATTCCCAAAAACGTAACTTAAAAAAATGAAACGGGTCTATCATGACAGTAATGGACAAGGAAAAAAAACCCAGAACGTAGAGTAAATAACATCTATGAACTAGTCTATTTCTAGAAGCCTTGATTGGATCATTTCGAAATCATCTTGTTGTAGTGCATAGACCTGTGCACAACACATCTCTAATGAAATATATTTCATAGACAAGTACATCAAAAGATAGAAAGCAAGAAACCTAGTCTAGTTGAGCAACAGAAACATGAACTATATTGAGTACAATGAGACTGCACCTGAGTACCTCTCGGACCTCCTTTTTGGCGGTGTGTGGCCACAGGCATTTGAAACTTTGATGCGAGTACCAAGTGGGAATAGATAAGAGCAAGACGGTTGGGATCTTCTCGTATGAAAGATGTCACATTTTTTCCTTTCTGCTTGTAATAGGTTCCAGTGACAATTTGCTCGCCTTGGTACACCGTTTGACCCCATGAATCTTCCTTCGTTACTTCTTCAACAACATGCAAAGTCTCAGTGCACTGTAGGATCCAGAACTCTGGCCCATTTCTTCCTTCGTCAGCGAGGACAGCAAAATGATCCCCGACTTCTAACGTAGCAGCGTGAGCTTCAGCTGCAGTCATACGAGGGTGGATTCGTTGTTCGTTTGATTCGTGGCGTCCTTTCTCTTGTCTAGAATCAATTGTTGTTTCACATGGCTCCAACCTTATTAGAATAAATGTAGAGACATACGTTGCATTGTCGCATGGCCCATCTCCCCCATCCATGCAGAATCTGCAGAAACAAGACAAATCTCGCACCTGCAAAGAAGTGCCTTCGAGGTTCACACTGCGAACTTGGTGGAATGATCTAGTCCCACCCACCGTTCGTGCATTCAGAGATGACATGCCATTAACTGCAACTTCTATCACATTATAGAAATAGCGGTTAACTGATCTCCGAGCTCCGCTGTAACCAGCATACTCCCGTGTCATCTGCATGCGCAGGAATTGAACAACGTCGTTGGCACAATGTAATTTGAGACCCTGAGGCTTTACTTGTTCAACGCATAGAGCTTGTTTGACATGCGCGCTAGCTCCATCCCACCGTCCTTTACCATGACTTGAGCCAAACGAGTTCCACTGCATCATGCAGCCATGAGGTAAATCATCTGTCCGAGTCAAAGAAGGATACCTCGCCACGAAATAGAGATTTTTAGCGCACTTGAATTGGGATGCGCAACCATCGGAGAAAACGATGTGCTCCACTGGAAGGAGGAAGCCTTGCTGAACCAAAAAGTCTTGGTGCACGGAGAAACAATGTTGGACGAATTGGTTGTCGTGTGACTTGTCGTCACTAATATAGAAGTGGTACTCAATCAACAACCTCGTCTGAGGATCCATACCATTCCAATTTGGGTGAATACGGAAAGTAATGTGAACAAGTATGGTCACCTGAAAACTAAACCAATGTTGTGACTGAATTTCATTTTGCCACTTGAAAGAGTAATTCTCTGCAAAGTCAATGACTGAGACTATTGCATCCAACGATAGATTCTCCATGCATTTCTTGAACTGCTGGTCCTGCCACTTTGCTTCAAAGTTGTGTGTCAGAAATTTTTCCAAGCCCGTCTTCAAAGCCATAACCAAGTCAGCTGGTGGAGTCATTTTGTGTTCAAGATGGAGAGCGTGCCGGTCACGACCATCGTCCCCCCTTCCCACAAACACCATTTTGAATCCACGCCAAGACACAAGTGTATTTCGTGACGTAGAAAGTTCTTGAGGACAAATCTTAAGTGTTGAGACGCCGCATAATTCACACGAACCTTGAATGTAGTCAAGCTTGTGGAATTCACCCATATCCTGTTTTGGGCAGAGCACAGATTCGCAGAGCGCAGTCACGCCTGGAAACGTTGCATGCGCTGCCATGCATTCAGTGACCCCTGGCACAGGTCGGCACAACTTGCATGGACAATTACAGTTTTGTGTACACTGCCCCTTCGCATAGAGTTCAAGCCGTCCTTATGTTCCGATGTTTGTACGTGGTCACGGCAGCAACAAGTATTGAACTCTTTCAATCTTTTCACAAACCACGATTTCAGCGCTTCAAATGAACGGACTCCTATCTCTACAGCAGGGTGCTCACTCTTAAATTGAGTGTACAAAGAGAGCTACAAAAATTGAACCCACCGAGAACCGTAATATTAGAGAAGAAGGTGTAGTTGAGTTCATGAAGGATTGATTAAGCAACAAGAAAATTCTAAACTTGTAGGTCCTGTTACTTTGAAGTTCAACAAAAGGAGTTCCTGCCTAGATAGCATTTAAATCATTGAAAGGATGGACTTCACTTTCTAAGGAAACGTAGAAGAACTTCCGAACTTCCTGTTCCTTCGAAAAAAGTGTGAATCCTTAAGAGTGTTACTAATACTTTGTAAAGAACAGGAAGAAATTTGTTCCTGTTACTATGAAGTCTAACAAAAGAAGCTCCTACTTAAGAAAGTAAGCATGCTTCATAACTATTTGAAGATTAAATCTGGCAGGACCAACTTCTAGGAAAATGAAAAAGATGAAATTATATGAATAAAATAGGAACTTTGATAAGATGATTAGGAACAAAATTGTTAAAATTGAAGAACATAAGGTCACAACTGAAGGATTACCGATGCAATGAAAGAAGGGAAAACAGAAGACTGAACTAATGGAAGTAGAGGTATCTCTCAGACTCTCACTCGGAAAAAAGAGAAACGAACAATTTATTATGTAGGCAAAACCAAAATCCTAGAGTTCTAGTGGTTAGATACAAATAACTCAATAACAAATGCCAATGTAAGTGAACTGTAACCGTTATCTAACCTATCTCAAGTAAAATGAAGTACTAAATGAAAGCAGAAATTTCTAAATCTAAGTAGTCAACAAAATGCATCCTGCTTAAGTGCATTACCCAGAGATGTCACAAAACATGAAGTAAAGAATGAAATATGCTACGATTTTTTGCTACCAGTCAAGTTTGTTGCCCCTAACCTGTGACTCTTGCAGGTGGTGTGTAGGATGATCAATCCACTGCTTTGCTCCAATTCGCTTCGACACTACGTCTTTTCTGTTCGGACTGATGCGTGTGTTAGCAGTCCAATAGTCTGCCACCAATTTCGTAACATGGGGAGCCAATGCATCAACTCTATTCGACCGACCGGAAATTGCCCAAAGAGCTTGATCAGTTCTAGCTTCCAAAGCAATCCTCCTCATAAGGCCTGATCTCATGTTCCTCCGATTAATACCTGTGACAAGGCTTGCTTGCCTAGCACTGACAGTGTTCGAACCAAGGACCATTGGAATTATGACATTCCAAGCACATTGGTGGTCTGCGGAGTGGCACCCTTTTACTTGCTGCCATCCTCGTGAAAGATTGCCTATAGCATTATAGGCTACCTCCATCTCAGTATAAGAAGGAAGTACTGGTTGCCAAACAGAATGCTTCAGAATTTTTGGTAACAGTGCCTTTTGGAATTCCAATCCCCTACTGCTAGTTTCCTCAAACCATCGAAATGCCCACTCATTTGCTGCTCTATTAGCAGCTCGCTCAATATTGACTGAAGTGGATGTGGGGCCTATAGTAGCCTGCTCAATATTTTATAAAATGTTTTGTAATAAGGTTCTTTTCCTCTCTCGATACTTTCTAGCCCTCTCTGCTGCTTTGGCTCTACGATCCTGTAGCGAATTCAGCTCTTCAAGCCTTGTTCTTGTCCCCTGACCAACTCTACGAGCATCTTTACAGGATGCCATGCTTGAAACTATCTTCAGAAGAATTCGATCTAGCCTTCTCCTACAACACCCTAACCGTAAGATTTCTAATTGTAATCTACTGTAGACGAAGTCTAAGAACTTCTATTTCTTAATAGGGCCAATTGACTGCAAGATAATCACAAAGGGTTTAAAGGTGGGCGCTCTCAATACGTGAGCCTGCATGACAATGTCCAAGACGGATAAATCAGTGAACAACTCTTGATAATTAACTTGTTGCAACAGAGAACTAAACTAAAAGAGATCTCGAAAAACGGAGCAATATATTCTTGAGGACGTGTGACTTACGTTCTGAACTTGAATTCAAGAGACTTCTACCATAGAGCCCTGTGGACCGAGCACCCCTCTTGTGTGACGTTGTGTGACTTATGTCGTGCCAACGCCTTGGCCCTATCCCTTGCTAGGCAAATTTCTGGAGTCTCAGACACGTGAGTGAAACTGGAATTTGAAGGAATAAATTGGGATACCGGGGTTTGAGGTTCTGAAGACGGAATAGAAGACAGAGAATTGGTATAAGGTTGGGATACACTTGTAGAAAGACTATAGAAGACCCTCCTGTCGTCGAAATAGCTCTCAGAAACTACAAATGAGAGATCAATCTCTCGGAAATAATCAGTTATAAGAGATTGATGGAATGGACAATAGCTTCCAGGTTCAATGAGGGGCACATGAAGAGTTTGGAAGAAATCAGTTATCCTCGATTGCAAGCTCTTGCTACCTGAAACACCTGCCTCCTCCATTGCGATGCAATTCAAAGCACAGAAAAAACAATCGATAATCCTCAACAGTCTAAGAGTCGGCGGAGGGAAACAGGTTGAAGTGGACAACTCTGGGATCCATCGAGACACTGGGGGAGACAAAATCTGAGCCATGTAGGAAATTCTAATCGGACGGCTCTCATCCTCCCAACCAAGAAAATAGACAGGAAAGGAACGCAACGGCCTCCTCAAGTCATAGGTTCCAGTTTCCTAGTGGTGGCACTTTGCAGGGAAAAATCTGATAGTGGAAGTGGACGTTAAGATGTTCTTTTTTCCTGATCCGTTAGATCCAGAAGTAAGCTGTTACCCAATTGAAACAGATTTGCAAAAACGATAATTTTGCTTTTCCTTTCTTCCACCGCCCTGGAAACACCATGCTCCTGAAAATTTGAAAATAAGTATTAATTATTGTGGATAGTTGCCTTGGGTTTTTGTAAGGATAATGTATACTAATGTTCTGTACTTTCAAAACCATTGAATTTTCCACGGGTAAAATTATGTAATTTTAGTTCCTAATGCATTCCTTGACATGGTTCATATCAGTGTGACTTTCCTTGAATTCACCATCAATTGTCCTATTCTAACTAAAATTATATATCAAGTTCAATTATTCTTATTTAGTATGCCAATTACAATGGTGTTGGAAATATCTACAACTCTAATATTTGAAAAATCCATTGGCAACAAATTCCTATATCAATTCATAAGGTTGTGATTCTGAAAAAGTGTTGGTGTGATGTTCCTAGTTGTCCATCCTAGGATGCTTCCCCCCTTCATTAATGTCAACTAAGGTAAGGTAGGCAAATCCATACCCAATTGTTTACCCTAAGAGCATTGGAAGAGCCATTTTGTGGCTTTTAGATGCCTTTTGGATGATCTAGAGAGATATAAAAAGCATTTTTTTCATCCATTTTGTTTTTGTTGACCTTTCATAGAGGGTTATGAAGAGTATCCAATTGAGTTTGTAGTCTTACTAGTATTTTTCTTCACATGAGTGAGAAGTTATTAGGAAAAATGGATCACAAAAATATGCTATTTCAATGTATTTGGAGAAGTTGTTTCTGCTTGCTTAGAATCTGAAATTTCTCTACAAAAATGACATTAATTGAGATTGAATCCAGCTAACAAAATGAAGTTCTTCTACTCTAGTTTTTACTCCAATTTGAATTTTGAAAAAATTCTTAAAATTCAGTTTTTCATTGCAATTTGAACTTTGGATGATTTTTAAACTTCATTTGAATTCTAATTATAGAATGGAATGGAATTCAATTTTACATATTGATGATTTTCATTGACATGTACACACATCTTGAATTTTTCAGATTTTTTTTAATTAATTTTCCATTCGATGGGATTTTTCTTCACTTTTTCTTCAAAAATTCTAATAAAATTCAATCTTTGTTCAAAATCTCTAAATTTTTTTGGAAGCAAAGAAGACATGTAACTTCATCCCTGAAAAGTAATTATAAAATTTTTCATACAAATCTAGTTCAAAAATGGCAACAAACTCAATAGTAGTTGAAAGGCTTGAATTGAGTAGTTATAGGTCTGTCCTTTAAGGGTTAAGCAAATCGTATATTTAGAAGAATCCAAGAGATTGAAGAGACCAGTATTGGATTAGCCTTTCAATTGCATGGCCGAGGATGCCAAAAAAATTTAGAAAAAGAGTATACTCAATGATTTATTAATCCCTAAATGCCCAAGGCACCAAAATGTGGTGTTTGTAAAACTTTGAAGTTACATAAAACCTAATCAAGTTTCTATTTGTAGTAATTTGTATTTTTGAAGAATGTTTTTTGAAGTCTACTTTAAACATCAAAAATTTGACCTTGAAAATGATTGACTATGATTTTTTTATTTAGGATTTTGTACAAAGGTACCCATTGCAATCTTGACTTTCTCTAGTGTTGAGAGCTCTTGAAAATGAGCCTCAATTACACTAGATCTTGGAGGAAAATCACATTAGAAATTCATTTAAAAAAAATATAGACTAGATTTTGAGAAGCCATAAATTGATTAGAAGTATGCATATTAGACCCTTTCACCTCATATTTTTTTGGTCACCAACTTCTTAAATTTGACTTTTGGAAAGAGGATTGAAAGCTTTGACTCACTTTTGTACTATTAACACCCTCATGATCATACATTATAATCTTTCAATCCATAAGTGATATTGTTGTGTTTTCTTTTCCTAAGTGATCACTAATATGTCTAGTTGAAATTTGTACGGTTACATTTCAAAAAAAATTAATAAAGCTCATCATAAAGTTGATTTTTTGTTCACTTTAGAGCAATTCCTAAAAAGCTCAAAAAAGGCTTTGGGTGTTTAGGGATTAAGGTTCAATGGCAGAGACACCTATAATTATCCAAAGGTCACTTTGTAGGTGCATAATGTTGTTCACAAAACAAGAAATTTTGTCACACTTACCTAAGCACTTTTAAACCTAAACCCTACCATTATTGGATCCCATTCTAGACCTTATCAATTGTTGATAGTGATAGTGACACAATCATCATTTTGAAATTGTTATACTATGTTGTTAAAAGCATCTGTTGATCTATGAATTTGTGAATAACTATAATCACATATGTGTTTTGTTTGTAGAACCACCCTCACAATGCATGAATCTATTAACTACCATCCTCAAATTAGCATCAAAATAATCTCAAAAGTATTTAACACATTACCTATTTAATTCACAACATTAACTATATGGTTTAGAGATCTACATTGTACAATGAAGAGTCCTTTTCTAGGAATCGGGCACGTAGCACTAGGAACAAGCTAGAATTAGGTTTGTCTACCTTACTACAAAAGCACCACTAGATCATAATATACACATGAGTTTCTTTTGTATTTTTTCTTTTATATTTTTGGTGTTAATTTTGTTTAAATACTTGAGGGACTTGTTAAAACATATGTTATATTATTTGACAAATTGCCAAAAAAATCTAACATTATTTTATCAAAAGAATCATCTTAATTTTCTTGATTTGTTGTTGACATATTTATTGTATAAACTAGTGTTAAATTGTCAACCATGATACATTTATTTAAACAAGTCTAGAGATCTTTACAAAATATATCGCCCAAAATGTTAAAAAAACAACAAAAACAAAACATTGATATATTATGATCTAGAAGTGGTTTCATACTAGTGGTAGTTTTATACTAGTGATAGTCTTGTACTATTGGCTAATGGAACCTATTAGATCTTCATCCATCTTCATAAGATGAAATTTGATTGCTTCAAGAGATTGCAAGTTCTAGAGTGTTGAAACTTTGGGAACAGTTCTACGTCAACTTATAGACATGGCCGAGATTGTGCCATGTCAAATATTAATTTAATTAATTAAAATTTGAAAAAAAAATGTTTTAATTTAGTTTTCAGTTTTTTAATACTTTTTGAATTTTTTTCAAAAAATCAAAAAATCAAATTGTCGATGTAGGTTTGTAGTTTGAAGACAACATATGAAACTACTAAGGGAACAATCCTGAAATAGTCTCTTCATGCCCTCAAATTTCATCTAATGAATCTCCCTAACTTGTTGAAGCCATGCACCATCTACAACGGCCTTTTATTCTAAATATGACGTAGTTGTCTCCTACTGTCCTGGCAGATCTTTGTACAAATTCTTCATAACTAATAGTGTACACCTTAGACATTTTATTCTACATAAGTCTTTGTAGTAGAAAACAAAGGCCAAAACAAACCTTCACTTAAATGCCATTGGCATCTTGAAGAGTAGTGGAGCCCTAGTCATTTATTAAAGATATATAATTTCATTTTTGAAATATAGAAGCAATTTTTTTTCAATAATAGTGAAAAAAGGAAGCATATGGAGCCAAAGATTTTCATATTTGACTTTTCATGATAGGTGTGAGCCCTCGAGATGGCACTCAAGACTCTGGGTCCATTTTTCGCGATTAAATGGCGAAAATTAGCTAAAATATACAAGAAATGGATATAAAAAGAGTGTTGAAGGAGTTTTGGTGTCAATATATGCCAAAATGGTGGAAAACCAACTTAGAAGGTGGAAAATTCCTAATTCTAGGAATTTGAATCATTCTAAGTCTCCAAAGTAAGTTTGTGTGAAGATTTAGTAGTTCCGAGAGAAATGAAGAATTAAGAGTTGGTCAGTCCTAGTATATGTCTGTGTAGAGTCAACCTTTTAAGGAGGCACATGACATACTGACTAAGCCAAAAGAATCTACTACGAGCCTAGAAGATTTACCAAGGCTTAAATTCGATTTTGGGACAAATTGAATTTAAAAGTAAAACAATTACAAATGACTTGGAGAAGTGGCATTTTACATGATGAAAGATGGAGGATTGGAGATTGAAGACTACAGAAAGGTATTCCAAGGGTAGGAGCATGCCAGGATTGAACAAGAATTAACCAATTGTCCAAGATTCTCGGGTATCGGGAATTAAATTGTCCAATTGGGCAACTTAATTCCAAATTACTAAAATTAGACTAGTGCAAGGTTGCGTGGAATTTATGCTAAGAATCTAGGAGTTCCCTAGATGTTACCCAAATAATTTTGGATTTTTCCGAAATTCCACGTTGACTCCATGGGAAGTCAACCGTACATAGAAATGTTCGTAAATTCCTAGAAATTACGTATGATGTGGTAAAATCTCACTAAAAATTAGGATAGGTTTTTGTGTGTTTACTAAGCGCCCACTCAAGTTTGAAGACATTTTGACATTCCCAACTACTAGAACCGACATCGACATCAAATTTCAATGGAATTTACAATTTGGCAGCGGGTTGACCGGCGTATCAGGAGCGAATGATGTCCGATTGTCACAAATAGGGAGTCATTCCTTACTCTCACAGACATTCCTAACAACCCTGGCCTGACAAATTCATCAAAATGTGCAAATCCTAAAAGTTAGATTTTTGACTTTTAATTGAAGTTACCGTAATTCCAATTTGGGTGCGCAAACGGCCTAGGAGTGAGGGGTAAGGGATCCTTTAGGCTAATTAGGGTCTTCTGAAGACAATGGCGCAGGCGGTTTTCCGTTTCGAGTTGTTCCCTAAAAGATAGAGAGGGTCAGCTCTTAGTTTGACTTTTTAATCGTTAATTGCACTTAATTACTAAGAGTGATTTTGGAAATATCTCTTGGAAAATCAAAGATTGGATTTGGTCAAGATCTCCTTCTTGTGTAAAAAGCCATCTTTTGGGCTAAAGAAAGACAATTTTCAAAACGGCTTTTGATTAATTTGCAAAATATCTACGTAAATTAGGAATAATTCCAAAATATCTTGGGTTGAGATCTTGGATTTGATTTGGCCAAGATTTCATTAGTCAAATGGGGATGTTTTTAGAAATTTCCACCATTAAACAAGTATTATTTTGAAATTACATTAGGATAGTTTAGGATTAGAAGTAACAAAGTATTTTCACTTGCAATTACCGAGAGGGACCTAGCCATGGGTATATAAGGGCCCCCCTCGAGGCTGCTAGTACCCTTATTTCTCACACTGATACTTTGTTCTTCTGTTACTTGTGTCATTGACATGGTCGAGGCACCGCTTGGACCAAAGTTTTTTGGTCAAGTCTTGTTTTGTGTTTAGTTCTTCAAGTTTTGAAGGCTTAGGGCCTGTAATATAGTTTTTTCTAAAACAAAACCAAGGCAATTCCAAAAAAAGTTCGTTTAAGGGGAAAGCTCAAATTAGCTTAGTGTTTTAATTAACTAATGTCACTTTGTAGGTAAATTTCTCTTTCTTTTTTAATTTAAGACATCTATTTGTTACCACAAATTATGTTAGTAAGGGATAGGGTAAATGGCTTATCTTTATTCCTTGACACTAGTAGTCCGTCAATTAGCAATTTCTAGGTTTCATCCCACTATGTCTGTAAATCTATCCTCTCAAACAAAGTCAAAGTACATAGACAATAATCAATGGTCACATTCAATTGTCATTTTTTCAATAGTCGTGAAACAATAGCCACAATGTTAGTATTCATTTTCAATAGCCGTTTTCAATAAGCAGTTTTTCAATAATCAATTTTCAATTGTCATTTTTCAATAATCGCTTGTAACAAGTAAACATTCAATAGTCTATTTTCAATGGTCATGAATCAATAGTCGATTTTTTACACATACAAAGAAATGGTATTAAGATTAAAATTGCATGATGACAATGTAGAGTGCATAGAAAGGAATGTGACAATCTATGAAAGTTTGAAATTGAAATAGGAGTACAATAACTTGACTTTAGATGAGAATACAAAGCTACACACAAAGTAAAACCATCTATTTCATAACTTCTAACTTAAGTTCCAAGGTATAGAGCTAAAGAAGTCTCATGTGGACTACTAACACTATAACATGATAGTTTTTAATTTGCCAAAACTATAACTAGTTAAGGTATGGATTCTATCCACAATAAAGGTTCTCGGTCTTTTCTGCAATTTCAACCACATAGAAAAATATTAAACCCTAGCATACTTAAGCAATGGGCAAATTCAATAGTCGTATGTTCAATATGATCTTTTCAATAGTCAATTAGTAGCGTGGCCATTCAATGATCAATTTTTCAATAATCTTTTAACGTGTAGAAACATGTTAATCATAGCAATAATCGTTTCAGCAATAGTCTTTGTGACCGGCTCAATCAATGTTACTCTTCATTTAATCATTAACCCTAAATCTACTAGTCCCGAAGGACCGGTAGAGTTCCTTCACTTATCTTCACATATTGTAATTCAATATTTGTATCAACTTTATATAATAATTAATTTATTATTCTCACAACCTCTCGGTATTAATGCTTCCAATTAATTTAGTTCTCTTCACAATTTTAATTGATTATGTAATTAATTTACCTTACAACTTCTCTCGGAGTTTGCTTCTTTAATAATTATTTATAAAATTAAACTTCACCAAATTATCACACAATGCTCCGCGGTTATTCTCTCTAAGAAAAATCAAATCTATATGTGTTCTAAATTGCTCACAATTAATCACTCGGCATTAAGTATTAAGAGTCAATTATTATAATCAATTGGCCAACCGGCTCTTTCTTTAAATCACAAAACACTATAATAATTAAATTATAAATTAACACTCTTAAATTACTTCCACAACAAAGTACAATTTAATTCTCCACTTAAAGAAATTATTTGCATCACTCAATTTTATCAACAAACACTACAAGGAACTACAATGAAAGATCTCACAATTTATCTCACTCAAAATAAACAATTAATGCTTTAAACAATTGCAAAATTTCTCATTACACTTAAAGTTATTAGACATTAATTTTCTTTTCATTTCTCTCGGCAATAATAATAAGGATTATTTTAAATTGTCTTCTCTCAATTAATACTCAACAATAAAACTTTAAATCAATTAAATTGCATTATCCTCACAATTAATACTTAAAGAATGACAAGTAATAACACATCAATTATCCTTCACAATAATTAATAAATTCCAATTACTCTCCAATCTTCACTTACAATTATATAAAAAATTATCACTCACACTTAATTAATTAACACATACACAATTGCCCTCACGGCAAAGCACAAATGATCACACAAAATTAATTAACTTAAGCTCACACAATGAACACTCAAGAAAATACAATAAATTCACACAATAACACATGAAAACCAAGAATGCAAGAGAGAGAGAGAAAAACAAAAACGAAAAAACACTTATAACAAAATTAAGATTTGAAAAGACATGGAAGACACCGCTCCAACTCCAACTACCATAACTATTTTTAATTTCATCCATTCAAACTAAAAACTAACAAACTTAATTCATTTCCATTCATTTTAAATTATCCCGTTAAATTTTAACCGTATTCACACCATAATTACAAAAATGAACCAAAAATTAAGGTAAAAGTCTCACAGGGCCCCTTCAATTTTTATTCCTTTGTCACCTATACTCAAGAAGCAAGGCCTCAACACTTTCTTTGCCTTTAATTCACGGAAATTTTGAGGATTGAATGCCAAAGTTTGGTTTAAACACTGTCATGTGTACCTCCTTTGGTTGCAAAATCCCAAAATATTAGGACATTTTAAGAATTCAAAGTAAAAGTTCGGTTTAACACTGTCATGTGTACCTCCTTTTGCAAATAAAACTCTTAAAATACTATTCAACACTCTCACGGCAAAGCTTTGAACCTATAATTTCCCAAAGTTATTATCCTAAGAAACCTTGAATTGGAGGTTCAAAGGATCAATTACAAAGTGGAATTTCTCCACCACTCCCCATTAAAAATTGTTGCATATTCTAGTCTTGGGGTTAAGGTGTTTGAACAAAAAATTCAAAAACATACTTAATCCAAATCCGAATTAGTTTTAGGCCGGACCAGAGCCAGCAACGGCCAGACTGAGCCTGGGATCGGAGAGAGCCAAGGGCGGACCAGAACCAGCGTGGCCGGGCGGACCAAAGTTCGGAAGGACTGATCGGAGCCACAATAGTGAGCTGAACCTCAACTCACGTACACAAGTGAGATTTTTGAAACACAAAATTTGATTTTTTGACAAAATCACGGGTTGGCAGTTGGCGCTACACCCACATTTCTTTTATTTTATTTAAAAATCTAAATCTTAGAGTTTCAACATCTCTCACCAAAACACCAAAGCTCAAACTCCATAGCCGCCGTTTCTCTCACAAAACATTGCAACAAAACTAATTGAAGAAGAAAACTAGACTTGTGGAAAGATTAAGGCTCAGGGATTGCAAAACGTAAGGTATTAACATTATAAAATTAATATCCAAAGAATATTACTATTGAATAAGGTTCTTTATTCCATAGGAATCGACCTTTGGTATTAAATAAATATTTAAAAGGAATCCTACTATTGAGTTTTATTCTTGTTCTTTAGGAATGTTCTACATTCTTTGGTAGTTAGTTATTAATTAGATTCTTAGAAGGTTTGGATTTTGTTGGTTTTGTTTTATTAGGCCTAATAAGCCAAAAAGGAAACAAACAAATTGACAACCAATTTCTTTAGAATTAATGCAAATTCAAAAATTAGTTAGATTTGAAAAGATTTGATGATAGTTTTTCGATTAAAAATATTTTAATAGGAAAAAAGGAAAAAAACAAATTGACAATTAATTTTTAAAGATTAACAAGAATTTAAAATTAATTAGATTTGAAAAGATTTGATGATAATTTCTTAGCCAAAATAATTAATTTTCATCTTGAACTTCAAATATCAACCAAAAAGAACAAAACTAACAATAAACTAACCATTAAATTTCCATTGAATTGATTCACTAACCCATTAGATAGGCTAGATTAATTTGCGGTACTTTCCATTACCGGGAAATTAGGAATAAAAGGAAAGCACGCAATTAGTTTAGAACTAAATTAGTTTTATTTATTTAGCCAGGATAAAATTTATTACCAACAACGTGAGAATTATCATGGATTAGATGGGGAGCCGGGATGATTTTGATGGTGAAGTCGTGGGGGAATACCTTCACATGATGATGTTTGACGATGGGACCATGGAGATTTACGCAGAAGAGGTAAATCAATCTCATTTGATTTTCATTCTCATTGTTTTATTATTGAGTTTCTTTTTACCAAATGCTTGGAACTAGGAGTAGGTACAGTTCAATTAACAATTCGATTAGAATAGGAGAGATAAGTTAGACCCAAAATAGGATTAGGAACATCTATCACGAAGGATTGAATTAACAACAAACCGGGTAGTAAAATTGACACTTATAGGATGTAACTAAAAGAGTTCATTGCTTGAAAGGCTCTCTTTGAACACCCAATTAGAGAGAAAACTCAATTAGACACAGAACTCGTGTGATCAACTTTTAACTCAAGGGTGGAGTTAGAAGCACTCACAATAAGATGTGTCTTTAATAGGTTTATTTAATTGCACATGGGGCCTAAATTTTAAAGCATACATCTAAACTAAATTCTCACTCCTATGCATAGAGGTTGTTTGCCTTTATAAAGATAGTTGTGAACATTTTTTTAAATTCCTAAAGAGACTTGATCAACAAGTATTTCTTCAAATTTATATACATTTGAAGAATTAGGCTCTAAAATCATTAGTATAATGTACTTTGACAGTTCCAAGATAATAGTTTAACAATATCATGATAAGATTTTTAATGTTTGATGATATTATGATAGGATATATATCAACTATTATCTTGAAAGCAAATAGTTTAAAATATTATTTATAACATTGTTTGATAAATAATGTATTTAACATTTTTTGAGGTATAGAGGATATTGGATGAAAAACAAGATTTAAATTTTTTTAATTTATTAATTCAATTGTATTATTTGTAAAATCTTTTAAGTAAGCAATAAATTCCTTAAAGATTTATTCGATGGACTACTTGAAATATGACTTGCATGGGTCTATTATTGATTTGAAATATCTAAAGAAATAGATGACTAATTATACAAGCATGTACAAATATTTTTGTGGGTCTTTTTATAGGCCCCTTGGTAGACGCTTACGCTCCAATGACTCGAACTGCGGCGCAGAGCTTGAACCGGGAACTTCGGGAACGGGCCGGTTTTTAAGGTCCCTCTAGGGACGGAGACACTCCCAATGAAGGAACATAACAGGGAACATGCAGTTGGGGAACGCCGAGGAACGTCGAGGGTCGAGGAACTCGGGGAAGCAAAAGTAGAAGAAGGTTTCGGAGGATGTCGATTTTGGCGTTAGAACTGGAGAAGCTCACAAGCAAACTGGTTGCTTCATGCAGTCATGGTTGAAGCTCATAAAGCTCTTGTGATTGAGGTAAACTACAGTCTACAATCACCAGCGAGTGTTTTTTGAGCTCTTTTGTCAAATATGAATGCGCTCGTTAAGCAAGCGTACAGAGAGGTGCTGAAGCTCATCAAACGATTGCCGCCTCCTTTACACGACTACTACACCCAGTACGCACGAGAGAATTTCATCACGTATAGTGAAGCTCAGGATCCGGATTCCATTCGGGCGCTCTTGGCGCAGACACACCACCACATCTGTTGGATCCTCAAGAAGGTGATGAATTACTCCTCTCTTGAATTTTGTTTCTTTGAATGCACGTTATCATATTTGAGAATGAGCGTTATCAATTGTGAATGAGAGTTCCATGGAATGCATTACAAATGGATGAGAGGGCTCCGTTTTCATTCGAGGTTCTGGATGTGCTCGTAATTCCCTTGGTTTCTTGCGGACTAGAGATTTAATTGGGTTTATAGCTGGTTTGTTCTGGAATTGGCAGGAATGGCAACTACCTGCACTTTTTAGGGTTTTCTCTCGTCCTCTGACGGACATTGGGGTCCAAATTTATAATCTATGACTTACTAAACTTTTGTTTTGAAAGAGAGTATGTGAGATTTTGTGATGAGAAATGAACTATATGGTCGATTTTAACAACATTTGTTTTAAATCTATTACTAGAATCAATTTAGAAGGATTAGGTTTTGAATGATTTTGAAAGATAAAAATCTCGTTTTTATGAGTTCAGTCTTGACATGATTGGTTAGAATCATGTTTTATTTATTGGTGGCCAAAAAATAGATGGAAATGGATGTCAAGCACAGTAAAAGTATTCTGAAAGAATAAAAACTTTAACACAGACGTGACATTGAAACATTTGCTATGTGACAGGTCTAATTGCATTGATTTGGATTTAGAATGTCTCATTTTGTAGTGATTGTGGATTTTAAGAACAAGTGCGAATTTTGAAAAGTGATGTAATTGTGCCTTGTGGCGCTTCAATCTCTAAAGTCTATATTGTAGCTGCATTGTCCTTGAGGGATTAATCTCTTTGTCAAACTTTGTATCGCAAATTTCAAGCTCGTCATGGTCTCTGTTAGGTTATCGAGTGCAGGTTGGAATACTGTTGAAAGTTGTTGTAAATGTAGTTTGAGTATCTTTATTGGGGTGAACGGTAGAATAAAGTTGAAAACGGTCAGGTGATTGATCATATGCAGTCTTATAATATGTGCACATATAGAGTCTGATCATATGGACACGTGAGAAAGTAGCTCTTAGTAGCATTTTGAGAGTATGGTTGTCATCAATCTGTGGAAGCATAATTGTTTATGCATGTTCTTAAATTCTCCGGTTTTGTAGTATGGCATAGATGAAACAACTCCTAATAGGCTGAAGGAGATCTGCTTATCTGATTGCACTCCAATGCCAACATGAAAATGGTGCTACAGTTTTCTGTCGAGATGAATTTCTGAGTATGCATGTAGATAACCTAATAGGATTTTGACTTTAACTTTTTTGTGCAAATTTTTGGGGTTAATTTTGTGTTTTGGAAGGCTTTTTAGGGTGTTTATGCACAAATTGGATGATTTTGTATGTTTTTTACCCATTAGGAGTGTAGGTTTTGAACCAATTTTGTTGTGAATTCTATTTGGATGCGATGGAGTCTACCGATTGGGTTAATTTGAGGTTGTTGGTGGGTCAGGTCACATTCCAGTTGGTAGAATTCCTTTTGCGTTTCCAAGTTGGATTTTGATTTGTCAATTCAAAGTAGTTAGAGGCAGGGCCACTTGTCAGTTCCAAATGGGGTTTATTTGGCTGGCAGTTAGGCTTGCGTTTCCAATTTGGTTTGAGCTGGGCGGTTAGGCTCCAAGTCAGGGCAATTTTGGTAACTGTTTTTGAATTCCTATTTGTTTGTGTTTCTCAATTTGGTTGTCACCCAGTGTTGAATGTGTCCACTGCGAGTCCTAGTCCAAGTTGGCTGTGTATTTGAGTTTTTGTTTGTGTTTCCAAGTGGAAAAATTGTTTGCTTTTGTGTGTGTTTGCTTTTGTGGATGTGTGTGCTGAGTGTTTGGAATTTGTGTGTAAGTCTATAACCAAGATGGAGAACTGGTGCAAGTGATAGAGAAATGATTTCCTATTTTGGAGTAATCAGGAGAGAATTATTACCAATTAAGAGTGTAGGAATTGGAGGATAGGAGTATCTTGTAGAATTTTAAGTCCACAATTCGGTTTATTTACTATGATGGAAGCAATTAGGGAATCAGTGGTGTTTGGGAGAGCTGAATTTAAAACATGATTCCAAATAGGAGATTGAGAAATCAGGAGTTTAGTTGATGAAGAAAGAAAACAAAAGTTGAAAACTATGATAATGTTTAAATGGTGATATGTTCACCAATTCGGAGTTAATTTGAGGTTGAACAAGTTGATTTGAAGCCTGTGATGTGTTCTAAGTTTGTGTGTATATTGGATTAATTTTCCAATTGGAATATAAAGCTTAATGTTGTGAATGAAGTGCAATTTGGGAAATTTATGTGTCAGTTGTTGGAGTGACAGAAATCAATTCGGTTGTTTGGAGGAACAATTTGGATGTTGTGCATGTATGTGAGAATGCTATGGCACAAATATCAAGTTGGAATTATTTGATGTGATGGGAGATACTATTTGGAGTGATGCTGGTTGGTGAATAGCAGTTGAGAGATCTTAGTAGAAAGAGAAAAATCAATTTGGATTTAATTTAAAGGCTGACTTCCTAATCGGGCTTAAGCTCATATTATTACCGATTAGGAATTGTGATCAAGTTGGTCTGTGAGGAAGGAATGAAAAATATATTTAAAAAAATATATATATCAAATTTTTTTTTAAATGGATTAAGTCCAAATGGGAGAAGAATTATTGGTGGAAGCTTTGAGCTGTGAATCCTTGGGAGGAGACAAGTTCAATTTGGTTGGTGAGGCGGCCAAGTAGGAGCGAGCTAAAAGATCCAAATTAATTTGGAAATGCTGTGAAGGCTGGTGGAAGCTGCAAAGGCCAATCCGACTTGGTTTGCTGAGAAGAGCAATTTGGTTGGCTGAAGGCTAAAGGAAGAATTACAAATCGGGAGAATATTTATCCTTGTGTTTTCTTTTTAAGAATGGAAATTAATTTAATAATTAGTAATTTAATAGAAGGAAAATACTTATTGTGGTTTTAAAGGGCAAATTGACTTCTTAGTATTAGTTGCAATGACAATTAGGTGTATTAGAAGCAAGTCCTATTTAAAGTCTTCCTTGAACGAACTTTACACTTAGGATTTAGAATTACCGATTAGGATCTAAATCACTCTACAATGCACTTGACTCTCTTTTTTGGCTTTGACTCTGCTTTTGAAGTTTGTAATGAAGTTAGCATGTGTAAGAGAGAAAATCATCTTTTTGCTTTCCACATGCATCTTTGTTGAGTCGAAGACTCGGACCACTCAAGGATGTGGTTCGAAGCTGAAATGCCTTCTTTAACGGCGTGGAATTTCTGAATGGTGGCAACATTTCACACGTCGAGTAGGTTCAGCTGCTGAATTTCAATCTCTCGAGCATCGCTCCAATGTAGTCCGACTTACTAGTGACCGTGTAAGCGAGTACCTATCTCCATTTTTTCAAGTTTCAGCATCTAGTTCTGCTGTAACAGATAAGGAAAGTTCAGAAGCACTTCAAGAAATTAGCATTTGAGCATTAGATGTTTCAGCATCAGCTTACAAGATGTATCATGTTGATGATGACAAGAGAATACGTTATCAGCATCCAAAGTCGACCAGCTAAAAGTTCTAGATGAAGATTCTAAACATTTGTAATTGTTGAAATTGAGTGATGTATTTGTTGAGTGAATCACCATGGCGCGGTCGGGAGGCTTTCATTAATTTGGTCATAATCAAAATCTGATGCAAGGGATCCCCTCAGAATTTGAGTCTGATAGTGAAGCTATTTCTATTGAGTTCACCTATGATTAGAACCAAGTGATAATGCGTGGGTAAAAATGAATAAAATTTGAAGTAGTTGAAGAACGGAAGTGTGAGACTGCTTGGCAGATTTAGCGAATTATCTTAATAAATTTTCTATTTTTTTGTTCTATTTCCAGGTAGTCATGAATGGCGTGGATTTTAACCTTTACTCTCTCGATCTCAACTGATCTCAGCATGCCATCAAGTGTGGATTCAAGAGTGTGAATCATTTTATTTGCCACTATACGCTACTCCTTGGACTTTGTAGTACGCTCTAGGAAAGTCACCTAATATCTTGAATTATGTACCTGTTGAAGTGGCATATAATAAATTATTGACCACTTTCAATTGATTAATGCAAGTCAATTTCTCACATCAGGGGATGATGGTAAGTACAGTGGCTTTCTTAACTTCTGCCAAGAATTACTCCATTTTAGAGATGCTGTGCTATTGTAGGGTCCATGTGTCACAATCCAGAAATGTCCAAAATATAGTGTTATATTATATTTTGCTATAATAGTCCAATTCTTCGATTTTTTGAAGTTTAAACATAGGAGTAGGACAAATTAGAGTATTTTATTGTTTAAGGGGTTCCGAAACTAGAAATTTCGGAAATATGATCCATATTCTAGAAAGTCCGGAAAGAATTCGGATTCCGGATTTCTAGGGATTCCGGAAATTTAGGGATTCCGGCTGTGAATGTTCTGGATATGGATTAGCAAACCATAGGGTCTCTTTATTGAGACAAAATGGTTAAGGAGGAAGATTACTTTCTTCGTCCTTACTGGAAACCAGAACTCAAATAGTAGTCCAAAAGTATTTTGGTACTATTGGCACTGGCTCCGGAAATATTTAGGAACAGAAATGTTCCGTAAATATTGAGGATCCGAAATGGATCCGGAAATATTTAGGATTCGGATCCGAGAATGATTATGATCCAGAAATGTTCCGGATAGGTTAAAGGATCCAGAATCAATCCGGAATGGATCCAGATTAAGAGATCTGGAATCCGGAAATTGATCCGGAACGGAAGATTTGGACCTAGGCGGCAAACAAGACTACTCCAATTCACGAAGGCTTTTTGCGAAGACACCAGGGAGTCAAAGTGGGAGCAGTTTGAAGATGGTGCATTGGGAGAAGTAGCTTAAAGGCTATCTTTACTTAGTTAAATTTTATTTCTAGAATTTGAATCCGATTTTCCAAATGTAGATTCGGATTTTGGATTCCGGATTTCTAGGAGATTCGGATTTTTAAGACAGCTGGTTGTGACCATTCCGGATATCTTGGGGTGTTCACTGATTGATTGCCCTGATTTCCGTGGTGCTTTTTTGGCTTGTTAGGGCGTTGACTTTTGTTTTGATTTGGGCTTTTAAGGGGCAGGCAAGTTAGTTGGCCTGTCATTCTCTCCAAGTGCATATTCCATTGTATTTCATTTCCTTCTTTAATCTGAGCTAGCGGATGGACATTCCAGCTTTGACTTGTGTTTGAGTCTCTCTTGGTGTGTTTGTTGGAGTGTTGAGAGGCAAGAGGGACGAGTGAGGAGGAATCCGAATACTTGGGCAACTAAGGTCTGAACTGAGTGACCAGTTTCTTAGAACTTGGATTGTAAGTTGTGTGTTTGTGCGTAGAGCCTTTAATTTTCCGGAACGGCGATCCGGTGTAAGTGTGGAGGAGGTTCCGGAGTCACAAGGGTGGATCCATGCGGAGTTAAGCAGCTGCCAAGAGGAAGGTTTCCATCCACTGGAAGGTCTGCCAACCAATGAGTCAATCCACGGAACTAGAGAGGTACGTCCTTTTGGGCTTGGATGTCTTTGGATCTGTCATTGTAGTAAGGGTAAGTGAGGTAATCATGAGTGACCTGCTGACCGGATTGGCTCAGATCCATCCGGAAAGTTGTGAGGATCTGGATCTGCCTCTACTACAAAACCGGATATTCTTGGGTGTCTTTGTGTGTTTTGTTTGAGAGGAGAGAGAGTGAGGTTTACGAGTAGTAAGTCCCTACCCCTCTAAAGATCAAGAGAGGACCCCTTGAGGGTAAAACAGGGATATCTAAAACCAATTATTGAGTGACGGAACTAGAATTCGGATTGAGACGGATCCGGGTGAAAGTGAAATCCGAATTCGGGAAAAGAATCCGGAAAAAGTTGAAATATAGATCCGGAGAGAGGTGACGGATCCAGAATGGAATCCAGAAACTAAGTAGTATTCCGGATTGTGAGGAGTAACTTGGGTGTTTTTGAGCTGGGAAACTGGAAAACCGGAAAATGCAATTAATAGTAACGTCTAGAATCTCCTGGGATGATATTCTGTGTCATATTATCACGTTTGGGTGTGATAAAGGAGCTTTCTACTAGACTGCACGTACAACACCACGGCTAGCTCTCTTAGCCTACTCTCGCACATGTGCTTCCTTTGTTGGTGATTTTCAATTGATAATTAACTTCTAATCAACTACCTTCATTTCTCGGAGTAGGTCGTATTGAGTTATTCTGGCTCTCTAGTTTTCATTGTGACGCGTTCATAAGAAACATTGAAGTTTATAATTCAAACCTTGAACGTGCAGGTGGTGAAATTCTTATTTGGAAATCAATTGAGAGTTTTGACGAGAAACCCAACTGGAAGGTCCTAAAGACATTCCAGTGAGTACTGTGTTTCGAAATTCCGTTTGCGTTCTTGTGGTACAGTGAATCTGTACAATTCAACGAATTCAACAAATTTTAGTAACTAGAATACTCATAAAGAGATGGAACTATGTGGTATATGGTATGTTCAATAAATGTTTGGGTCAACTCGACAACGTCGTCAAGTGGTCTCACGCCTTCGCCTACTTGTGCAGATTGCATCTGAGGGATGTTCTGGATCTTACATGGTCACCAGACAGCTCGGGGGTGATGCTTCGTGGGTGATGCTTCGTGCAGGTTTCGAGAGCTTGCAGCCTTCGGACACGGATTTGGGTTCCAAGGCAGCCAAAGAGGTCAAGATTGAGGGGATCTTCTACGGATAGGTAGAGTAGAGAGAAGAAAGTTCCCTATCATATTTGTCTTAGGTTTTGATGTTTATACTTCGGTCGTGTCTCCTTTGTAATGTAATATGTACTATCTTTTATTGTCCAATTAGTCGATTATCATGTATTGCAAAAGCTTTGTGGTCATGCATACATATATGAAAGCCTTTTGAAATCGGTCAACTTTTTCTGTCTTAGTACTTCATTCCTCTGACGGTTTGAAGTTTGTTGTGCCTCTACTCCTGCTATGTGAGTAATTTCTAAGTTTGTTTACTAGAATGGATTCAACGAAGATTGTGTAGGAAAACCTTGCACAATTTGATTTCTATCCAGTTTGTTTCAATGACAACCTCTTGAGTGTTTCGTTTGCAACCTATTCAGCATCCAGCATGGAAATGCACCCTAGTGTTACGAGGAATCCTGGTTACCTGGTGGGAAGTGAGGACTATCTTATATCTTGGTACTTTTATCGCCATAACGCCATCTGGTTTACAGTTTCCACTTACAGCTCTCTCCATGCTTCATTTCAGATGATTTGGAATTTGTTTCATTGGAGCTTCCATTTTGTGAATATTATGTTGATGTGATTGTGTATCTTCAAGAGAGGATTGAGAGCTTCACTGGGTATTGTGGCAGAGGGCGAATTGGTGGAAGATCACATGTTTTTGATCTGTAACTTGATCTAGGTCTTAGGGTTTACAGTCCGTGGTGATGTTTAAAATGTTTTGATTGTCCATGACAGTCTTCATCTACAGTTGTATTTACACATATTGAATATGTATAAGTAATTTGCACATATATTTCTATTTTCATCATTTAAAAGATAATGCTTATTAATTGAAAAACTTAATCTTTAATTTGCACCCGCCTTTTTCCTACATGTGATTTTGGAAGGTGATACTTATAGGCCCACACGTCTTGTTTAGGTAACAACAAGCCATATATCTATAAGTGAGTCTACTCAAGGCATTTTAGCTTCATTTAAGTTTGCTCCATCTAAGAGATTGTGCAACTACTCAAATTACCTAGCCTTCTTGACAAAAATTTATATGCAATTTCTTTTAAGATATTCACTTTTTCTACATGCATTGGTAAAAATATAGTCAACATAGACCAAAAATAGCCACAAGAAGATCCAATAATTTTGTTAATTGATTGAATGAATCAATTCTATAGTCTCTAAATACTTTGTGTTCTACAAGTGATGATGAATCTAAATTTGAAAAAACTACAGGGTGATTGCATGAAATACTTGTATTATTTTCCGTCACACGTCTCATACTGATCTGTTTTTTGGCCATAACTTTTTCATTTTCATTCAAAATGACTCAAGATTTCTTGATAAGGTATTCATGACTATCATAAATTTTACATAATTTTTTCATGATTTTCAAAAGTAGTTTAATATTAAAATAATATTAGTAATTAAATATCACAAATGATAATTTAGAGGTTTTTAGTACTAAGGAGTACCTTTTTTTTAATGATTTTAAGACAATATTTGGATGAGATGGTCTTCTAGTAGACTTCTAGCTTTCCGAGGAAGGATTTTTGAAAATAATTAGTTTTATATGGTGTAGAAGTCTACAAAGTGAATTTCTTTCTGCTTGTATTTTGGAACATATAAAATATTACTTTAGTGGATTTCTTGGTGAATGAACATCTTCTTAAATTTTTTGCAAATTACTACTTTTTATTTTTTGTATTTACTTATTTTTACTATTTTCCCCTAATTAAAACATGAAGGTATGTATTTTCTTGAGGTTTAGCACTTTTCAAGTTCTCCTACTTAGAGAATTTTTTTATACAATTCCTTTCATGGGTACCTTTGTCTTAAAGGTGTATAAATAAGTCATTTTTTTTTAATTTAAAAATTAACTTTTTAATTTAATAGTACTCCAAAAAAAGTCAAGAATACTGTTGCAAAACCCAACAAATAGTACAAGTGTTTCATGCAATCACCCTACACCACTCCTATATATTGGATTTTGATTAAGTACAAATACTTGTAGCCTATAATAAAAACCTATGTTAATCTTAATGCATCCAAGTTAAATCAAGAGTTAAGTCTAATATTGTTTTAGCACAATTTATATCAGTTTTGATGTAAATTTAGCATATGAGCTTTCTAAACAATAAGAGAGATGATATCTATGTTAGTTTTAAATACAAAATTTAACAAACCAAAGGTGAAAAATTCTACTTATAATTGTAGAAAATTTGCTAGTTACAAAACTCTTGTTGAAATTTTCTTGAAGTTGAATTATGAAACATTGTTGAAATGAAATATGGAAGACACTCCATCAATGGACATCACACTACCAATGTTGCTCAAAGAATGACAAAAATTAATACCACTAGAGTAAATAATACCCCAAAGATGTTAATATCTTTGGTTTGTTAAAGGTTGGATTGATTTGCAATGATCAAGTTGTTGTATTGTCTTCAGAATGTTGTAGTACAAAATCTTTTGCTTTAGGATACTTAAATTAGCTTCAATTGTTGTCCATCAAGTTGTGGAGAGCCAATTCTAAATTTAATTTAAGAGAAGTATATTTTAAAAACCCATATTTATTTTGAGACTGGAAGAGTATATTTTGAAATAGAAGACAACTTAAACAACTGTTTTTTTGAATACCAGAAAGCACAAAATGGGCTCACATAGCCATCTAGAATAATCCACTGATGAATTCTATTATAAAACAAACACATCACATCACATCTAGAGTAAGTTTTCATTATACTAAAGGATACTAGAAAATTTAGAGCCCAAAATTTTTCATATATACTTTCCATATTTGAAGAAAAGTCAACTTACATTTCATGATTTTATATAAAATTTTATTTGAAAATATGAGTGATGAATGTTTTATCAAAATTCAATAGCATACATATGTTGATGAAGTCTATGAGTAGTGTTTCCTTTCAAAAATGAATGTAAAGAAAATTTTTTAATTCACCCTTGAGAGAAATCCATGTTGAAGTGCTACATACCCAAATTTTTGTAAATTGGATATCTATATATTTGTAACGAGATTTTCTGAACCTAATCTTATTATTGTAGTCAAAGATACAAAATTAGTTATAATGTGAATGTAAATTAGTAAAATCTACTTACAATATGTATATATATTTGTATGTATGTATGTATGTACATATATATGTATATATAAACATATGTATGTATCTATATATATTACAAATTTTGGGATGCAATATTCTAAAACTAAACTTTTTGAAGTTTAATTTTGAATTTTTTTTTAAGATGCATTCATAAAAGAAAGATGTGTCCTTGGACTTCTTCAATATATGTAAGCAATTGAATTTTGAAAAATTACCATTGGTGGTTTTCAATCAATTATTATGGAAAATCATGAATTTTAACGAAACGAATTCAGAAAAAACAAAATTTGGGTGTAATGAAGTTGAAATTTTGTACACTTAATGATTGAAATTGATAATGTATGAATGCAAACAAATACTAAAGAAATCTCTCACATTCCAACCAATGTTTTGTATTAAATTTAACACAATTTACTATTCTAAATTAATACAATTTCACCATTAATTTAGTCACCATTTTGTTAAATTTTTTTTATTTCTAACACATGTGTATTAGATTTATCACAGATCATAAGCTCAAATGTGTTAGATTTCTTCTAATAGGTGTAAGATACTAGGAATTGCCTAAGATTGTGTTGTTGAGTGTTTTTGGTACCCTACTATAATGCAAGAATTTTATTATAGGAGCCAACCCATTCTTGATCACCCCATCTCCCATTTGGGCAAGGTAGAGTAGTCTATTCCCAATCATTTATGACACGTTATAATTGAAAATAAAACTCCCATTTAAGAAGGTGGCAATTAGTAATGCAATATACTCAATTGGTCCTACAATTTTCTAATGTAGTAACAAAATACTCTCAACTAGTGCTACTATACTACCATTATAGTCATGAAGTACTCTAAATTTTAGAACCAGCCCTGGGTCAAAAATTGGATAACCTATATGATCATTATAGGTTGAAAAAAATCTTCATCTCAAAAATTCTTGATAATTTTATTTGGGAAATAAAATTGTGAAAAAATATGATATCTTTTTCAAACTTATTTGTGTACATAGAGTAATTTTCCCCCTCAACATACCTGCACCAATTATGCTCAATTGTTTAACCTTGTAAAGACATCACAGACCATAGCAGTCCGATGTATGACACAAAAGTCTTGCATGTAAGACAAAAGAGCAATTGTTCATCCCTAGAATTTCGTGCTAAAAAGGGTGATCATGAATAGTAGTTTGATTTCCAATGAATACTATTAAAAAGTAGATGATTCACATTGTTTCAAAAAGGATGATTTCCACGATGACCAGTCCGTCCTTAGAGGGTTAAGTGGTTGGAAATGGGTTGGCTCCCTTATCATCTTCCATTCCACGTGTGAGTAAGATAATATGCTTATGCGTGTTGTCACCATGGAGCCTTGAAATGCTAAGGAAGGAAGAATCCTTCCGTGGGGGGAGAGGGCACCAGCTTCGAAAAACGCATCTGTCCATCAGTTGTAGGTCAACACAAATCATTCACGCTCAGGTTCCAAGTTCCAAGAATCCATGGATTGATCCTTGCCACCCCTTCTGCCAAGTCCAAACAGTGAAAAACAAAAGCCATGTGCGCACTTGTGGGCTACCAAGATGCAAGACAGGGATCCCACCTGACCTTGGTTTGACAATTGGTGCAAGAGATGTAAGAGAAGTGAGGTAGACCAATGGATTACCACCCTCATTTGCAATCTGATTATCTTGGGGCCAATTCCAAGAGGGACACATATATTTGAGAGGTGTGCGCATGTTTCATGAATCAAACTCAAGTGGAATTATAATTTTCTGATCAAAATTGAAATTTCTGTGAATTTTTGAAGTGTGCAGCCCTAAATTACAAAAGTGCCCAAGATTAGGGTCATGAACACCCTAATAGCAACCCATAACCACCTTCTTATGTCCCTACAAGCATCTAGGTATTCTCCAATCAGCTATTGCCACGTTACCCTAAATGATATAAGTGCACTCATTTTATCAGATTTTTAGTCCGAATTGGCGCTTTTCTGGACAGATTTGGATAGTGGCATGGGTGGAAATGGGGCCAAATATAGGGTGATGGAAATGGGTTGCAGAGGGAATTAGGTTGGTCTACCTTAGGTGTAACGCGAGATATAAGATAAGTGGAAGTATGATAAGTATGATTAGGTTGCATAATACAACTTGCATTTCAATATCAGGACCCCATATTCTTCTCACTTAACATAATACAACTTTGCATCCTTCATCTCTCCAGGACTTCTGTGGATTCCCCAGGGTGTGCTGAGTTTGCACTTTCAAGGTACTGAGCTTAAGCCCCTTATGGCCGGCAGCGTCAATTCATGGCTTTTGGATGAGAATGTAGTGATTTGGACACAGATTGCAAGCAATTTTTTGTCCATATTTTGCTTGTTGACCTTCCATGGATGATTGTGAAGAGTACCTAATTGAGTTTGTATTCTGTGCTAGTGTTTGTTTTTCACGTGAATGTGAAGTTTAGAAAAAAATCAAAATCAAAATCACAAAGTATGCTATTTTAGTGTATTTAGGGAAGTTGTTGCTCCTTGATCTAAATCTAAAATTTGTTTACAATTTAAATGAATTTTTTTGAATTTGAGTTCCGCAAACAAAATGAAGGTCATCTGTTTTAGTTTCTATATTAATTTGAATTTTGGAATAATTTGTAATATTGAATATTTTATTGCATTTTGAACTTTGGATGCATTTTCAGTGTCTGCTATATTTTAATTCTATGCTATATTTTAATTCTAGAAAGACACGGAAATTGAGTTTACACCATGATGTTTGTCGATGTTGATGTACTACAAACCTGTGCTGAAATATTCAGATTTTTTGAAATAATTTTCCATGTGAAGTGATTTCTAATTCTTTTTTTCATCAAAAATTCTCTTAAAAATCAATTGCCCACAATAAAATCTAATTTTTTTGTGAAGTATAAAAGGTGTGTAATTTCATCTTTTTTTATACATATCTAGTTCAAAAATGACAATAAATTGAGTGATGGGCAATGAGGCTTGAAATCAATGGTTATACGGGTTTGTCCTTTAAGGATTAACAAAGAAACTAGTGGACAACAACAACTCAGTGCAAATTTGCATGATGGAGTTCACTTTACCTACACCTAACTTGTGTTAGATTATAGCCCAATAAGGTAGGTGAACCCAATAGTAACTATTGACCTAATACCATTGAAATGTAGGGATGTCATTGATTTAGAGTGAAAATCTATAACAATAGAAGATGCTTTAGCTTCACTTATTGTGAAGTTAAAGCATTAACTTTTATCATAGATTCTCATTATATAATCAATGAAGGTCCTACATTCAAATGGTATTAGGTGAACAATTAGTATTGAGGATTTTCCTACTTCCACTAGTTTCTTTGTGATCAATATGATTGGTACTCCTAATTGTGCTTCCTATGTTGTAGGTCATGTTTTTAGAAATAAACTATTTGCAAGTATAAATTAAAGTGTCCATCTATTTCTCATGATGCACTTAGTGACCAAAGTAGATTGGACACAATATATAGAGGACTCACTTACTATATACTTGCTAAAAATGGAGGTTCTATGAATTGTCCCTTGCCTACACTCCCATATATCCACAACACTATACTTGCTTCAAATAAAGATGGGATTTTCACCAAAATCGCTCAAAAGCTATCATTTCTAGGACAACTACCAAATTTTAGAAAAATGTAGCCATATGATCTTTTAGTGCACTAGTTTAAAAAGATGTAGAAAAAATTTCAGAATTTTCTGCAATGTAGATTGTAAGATATTAGTGTTTAAAGTTACAAACATCCTTTTTTACCATTGCAAAATCCAGGCAACTGCACTTTAGAAGGCCACATTTGTATGAAAAAGGGTCCAAAATGATTGTGACTCTTTAGATTCATTCTTCAATTCAAGTTGGCTACATGCTTGAAAATTTTCAAATCATTTGGAATTGAACAATATGTAAAAAAAAATAGTAAGTAGAAAGAAGTAGAAAACAATTCAAAATACTAAATTTTTAACAATTTCTTGATTGAATTGAAAAATGCCAATCCTAATGGTTGTAATGTTGTAATAAAAAAATTATATCTACTGTTTTTATTTTTTCAAAAATATTAAGAATTGAATTAAATAAAGGACTTAGTTAAAGATTATTTTAGAGTAGACATTCCATAACTTCCTACAAACTACTCACAAACTAAAGCTCCCATAACCTTTATTCATTAATCCAAATGAAATGATTTAAAGCTTTCCATGTGTATATAATAAATAACCAATTTCAAATTTTTATTTCTTAAAAAGTGATTTTTGAAGAAGTTTTTTTAATAACTTGAGCCACCTACGAAGCAATGAAAATTACATATTATATAATAACTTTTGAACCATGTAGTCAAAAGTTATGAAAATTGTTGAGCCTTAAAGCTACACCTTGGAAAAACGTTGTGTAAATATTTCAAAGAAAAATAAATAAAAACTCCATTTGTAGATACCTGCCCAAAATTGCTATGTTGCCAAAAAACACACTTTGGTTGTTTAGGGGTTAATATACAAAAATGGCTAATAGTAGATTACATATTCCCAATCAAGAACCAAACCATAACTAATCACAAATTCACAATCTACTACTTCTCCAAAAACATTTATTCAAAAGCAGAAAAAAAAACTACTCTCTCACTATTCCTTGGCTAAATGTGTGCACCCTATTTGACTTCAATTTATCTCCCTCTCCCCCCTCCAATCTAGAGGCATTGATCTCATATAACACTCACCACCTAAAGTTGTCAATCCTTTGAAAAACCAAGAGCCATTGATATCTATCAAATAAATGATCGAAGCTATCCAAAACAGGTACACAATACCATACAAAATATAGATAGAAATAAAAATATAGTTATAGAATTCAGTTGAAACATCCCATATCAAATGCATTAGAAACGAAGTTCCCAAAATACAAATATGTAAGGGGTGGAGGGGGTTTCCAAAAATTATACATGTGAATTTAATTGAAAGTGGCATCCTCACACTATCCTCTAAATAGATGTGACCCCCCTAGTTTGCATTTGCACACACCCCTCCCCTTCTCTAAAAATTTATAGGCCATTGATAGTTTTTTTTTAAATGGTGACCTTCGAAATCACCGTTGGTTTCTTAAAAAATCACAAACCATTGATCTTATGAGATTTAATCTCAACCATCCAAACACGGATATGGATACAAATACAAAATACAAATACGAATATTGAATATGGATATAGTATTGAAATATTGAATATGTATATAGTATTGAATATGTATATAATACCAACAAAAAAAAAAATTTAATAAAATAAAAAAAAAAAATATATATATATATATATAACACTGAATATGTATACTGAATACATATATAGAATACATATATGGATAAAATCCCATATTGATTATCAATCACGTTAGCTTTTGAGAATTACAAGAAGGTGGGGGGATGCAAATTTTTAAAAATTTAAATTGTTTTTTGTTCATTTGGGAGGGGATAGGGGTAAGTGGATTGAGTTAATAATTTCTTTTGGGTGGGTAGTGAGGCATAATATTGGATACTAATGTGATTAGTGTAACCTATCTTTTGAGTAGATAGGGATAGTGAGGCATGATGCCTCACTATCCATTCAAAAGACAACATACATAAACAATGCATTGGACAAGATTGGTCACCTATGAAAATTCCAATAACTTAACAATATTTGTCACATCAAATCCTCATTAGTACAATATCCCTAGAAGTTAGTATGCTCATTAGACACACATGTACTAGCGTACTAATTTCTAGACCCATTTCTAGACTCTATAATATATTATGAAACAAATTGTCCATTTTAAATATTAAAAAAATATATAAAAAAATATTCATAACCAAGAAAATACAATAGGAAATAAAAGCATTCTTTACCAACCTACTTTGAAGTTCTGTTGAGCTCTAAATTCCAAGACTTCATCTATCAGTCATAAAATCTAAGCCACTAAGTACATTGATGAATCTGAATCCACAATGGAATAACTCACCACCCTTCCCAAATAAAAAAATTTCAAAAAATGCCTCACTACTTCCGGATTATACAACCCTATACAAAACTAAATTTTTATGGAAAATCACTTATTATAGAAATGGTTCTTTGATCCCACTACAATAACGACAACCAATCTTTGTAGATTCAATAACTAAAGCAACTCCATATGGAATACACAATTTGTATAGAAAAATAGAATTGTTAGAAAGACTACCAAGATTACAAAATATACTTAAAATTGAACCTACAACTACATATAAATTACTCCACATACTTAAAGATGAAAGATGTGTTGAACTAACAATCAAAACTCTATAAACCTCATATGAAACCACCAAAAACACTCCACAACTCAAATTAGCCATCCAATAAAAGAGTGGTTTTTTCCATTATAAATTTGCTAAGAAAAAATTGCATCCACATGCTCACCTAATGAAAAATGAAAGTTCACTTTAACATTAATGGCAATGAAAAAGTTGATGCCCTAGCAACAATAAGAAATACCAAAGAACATAGATTATCAGAAATGGACAATGAACATGTTCACCCAACCTTTTCATCTTCCACCAAGACACTTAGTTCTCTCTAATGCAAACACTATATAAAGGCCCCATTTGATTCTTTAAATTGTATCCAAAACTAAAAAAATTGAAGATAATACCACTCTAGCCTTACAATTTCCATATGGATTGAAAAATGGACTAAAAATTTGAGGCATGGATGAAAAACTCTCAAATAATTTTTGGAACAAGGCAAAGTGATTTCAAATGCATAGATTATACAACTCCAAAATTTCAAAATAGACATCAATACATGAAAATGATAGAAAACATACCTTTTGGCCTATAAAATATGTTGACCTCACATGCACACTATCTAACATCTACTAAATAGATACCTAGTTACATGTCCTATCATAGTATACAACCCCCATATAAAAAGCATCATGCATTCAAAGATTCAATAAAGCACTTCAATGAATATGTAAATTATCATTTTGCTACTTTACGTCACATTTCTATCATATATTTAGTTGAAATTTGGGAGTTGGGTGCCAAAATAATTTGATTTTGGAATTTTGACAATTTGGCAGCTTCATTTGATTTCTTGACTTTTAACACTTTACTCTTCATAAGTTTTCAACATTCCTAATTTTGGATTGATTTTTTTCTATTTGTAATTAAATGTGTTCATTTTCCTCAAGAATCATTTTTGGATATTCAAAATTAGTAGCAATGAAATTTTTTCAAGTTTTTAGAAATAGTTTAACAATTTAACAATTTTCATACATCTTCCAAATTTATCCTAATTATTTACAAAATTGATGGATACATAGGATATACACTTATGAACTCTCGTACCTTTGAAGATAACCTCAATCCATTAGGAATTAAGCACCTAAGTTTTGTTCTAAACTAACCCATTAGGCCCTTATAGAGATTTAAGGTAGAAGCATCCAAAACCGTCAATGTAAGCAATTCAACATAGTTGAAAGTACCCTTTTTTAAGATAATATATTTGTGGTATTAACAAGTCAAAATCATGAACATTAAAAAAATTAGATTTTTCAGATGTCATATGTAATTCCTACAATTTTTCAAAGTGCCCACCTCCTCAACTATTGAAACTATCTCACATTTGAACCTGAATTTGAAATTTGCAAAAATTAGTAGCCAACAAATCAAAGCTAAGTTTGTGTCCTTCAAATGTGTCTACAAATCAAAGTTAAGCATTTGGAGCATGGTTGCTAGTATATGAGTATAGAAAAGTGTGAGCCTATGAGCCTAAAATTAGGTACACCTATAATATAAGTGTTTATATTATAGACACCTCAATGGTTATAGTGTATTTATGTTCTAAACACTGATATTATACGTGTTTATGTTATAAACACCTTTAATGAGTGTAGGATACTTACTTATACTTAGGCTCATGGCTCATAGGCTTACACTTCTATGCTCATATATTAGCATCCTTGGCATTTGGAAGACACTAAGGTGGGTACACCTAAAATGGCCACTTATTCTTACTGTGCCTATTTCCTGTCATCATGTTGTTCAAATTTTTATATAGTCTTGTTGGCAAGTGAAAACATGTTCCAATGCACCAAAGAACATAGGATTTGGATACCATATGCAAAAGTTATTAACGGTTAGGGTCTGTTTCTGAAATGGCCATCTACTGTCTGGGTACATGACTGATTTCGAAAATGTATGCACATTGTAGATGGCGCTTTAAGGTCATGTGCCATTTTGGGTGTACCTACCTTAGTCAAAATTTAGGGACACAATTAAGCTAGTTTAGGGTACAAGAATGGGAGCATGTGCACTAATGGATGTTTCTACCTTGTGGGGCTGAAAATGGAAACCAAAACTCCTACTGTGGGCAATTACTATGGCCTGCACCAATTGCACAATTGTGTGCCTCATTGAGATTGGAGAGGCTGAATCATTACAAAAATATGCAGTTCTTCCTTCAAATTATTAAGAATGGAAAGTCTTGGGTGACACTTGGACCAAGCATGCAAGAAAATCTGGAGTTGCATAACTTATGCAAACTTTGCTCACCCCATGCAAATATTCCTCCACTGTAGCATATAATTTGTGGTACCTGAGTCATAGGTATAGGCACTAGGCAGCATGATTTTCTATCTGAGATTTCAATACATAATGGAAACTCTGTCATCCAAACTGAAGCGCCATCATATGGGCCTGGAAAGTTATGCTACAGAATATTTTTTTGTTTCTGCTTTTGTTTTTGAACCAAGGACTAAAGTAACTGAATGAAGGAATGGGTTTGAAATTTCTTTGGAAAGGCAACTGAATGAAATTCCATTTCATTTGTGTCAAAGAAAAAGAAAAAAAACTCACTTTGGAAAGCTTTGGAAAGCTGTGTACTCCACATTCTCTAACTTACACACTTTCCAGGAGAGCAATAATTCCATCTCTGGTCTGAATGTCTGGAACCACTGCTGCTGGACTGACTTGTGAGAACTCTTGATCTCCCTTGGTCGGTCTAACTTAGCTTAACCTAATTAGGGTTTGGTTGGACAGTCTGACTCTTTGGGGTTTACTGTACCTTAATCATTAATCAAAGCGGATTAAGGAGGATGTAAGTTAGATCATGTGACTGACTGGCCAAAGATGTGAGTGACTGATTGGTCTTGATTTCAGTATCATCATCAGTTTTTCTGACGATTTCAGGGGGGCACCCTGAGACTGGCACTGGCTCAGTTTCGTTAACTGGGCCTCGTCACTAAGGGAGGAGGTCCAGAAAGCGCATATGGGCTAAAAGCGACCATTTAAGAGCTGATTGCCTTTGGGAAGCTAAACTTCTTGAATCAATTTTCAGTAAATTTTCATAGGAAGGAAAATGGAATTGGCATTTAACCCAAGTTGTTTCATCTTTTTTGGACCTACATAGAATTAGTTATGAATTTTTAAAGTTCAAACGCAGTGGACACTAAAAGCGACCACCTGCTGAAATACACACCACTAGTACATTGCAGAAACCAAAATGTACCCTTCTGTCATGATCGCTTTTAGAACATAGCTCGCTTCTAGAGCATACTACCTTAAGAGAAAATAGGCCTTTTAGACGCAAACAAGCAAAGTGCAGGACTTTAGAGATCAATTTGTCAAGTAAGAGCATCCCCACGCCTGGCTCAGGCAAATGGCCCGGACAAGGACCACTTGCCAAGCCATTAAGGGAGCCCGGGTCCGGCTAATAAAATTGTCCCACCCCAACACGGCCAACAAGGCAGGGAAGCAAGGTATTTCAGACTTTGAGGTGCCACCTAAGGAGATTCTGACATGAGAAGACTTTTTCTAATCCCAAGTGCCTCGGAAGTTGGAAAAAAGGCAAAGAAAAAGGCATGCCGGGTTCACTTGATGGCTCGCCATTTGGCCGAGCCGTCACCAAATTTGGCCGGGCCCGGCCTTATTTTTACCTTCCCTATGCGTGCCGTGGGGCAATTCACATGGCGAGGCCAGGCCACTTTCCCAGTTTGCGTCTTGTTTTGCATAGGCATGGGGATGCTCTAAGGGAGGAGGTCTAGAAAGTGCCAATCTAAGAGAAAATAGGCCTCTATGACAAAAATAGAGCATAGAAAAAATGAAAACCTATTTTTGGGTGGAAGAAAATTGAAGTGCAATGCAATGAGCGTTGTCCCCCCCAAATTTTGAGTTGGCTTGCATTAAAGTAGATCCACCTATAATGGATCACTTAACCCCTAAAGGACCAAACTGCGTTTTTTGGCAACATAGCAATTTAGGGCAGCTCATTACAAATGGAATTTCTGGGTTTTTTCTTTTAAATTTTTACACAACATGTGCTCGAGGAGTATCTTTAAGGCCCAACAATTTTCATAACTTTTGACTACATAGTGAAAAAGTTATTGGCTGATATGTAATTTCTCTACTCAGCGGGCAACCCAGGCATCAAAAATTACTTCTTCAAAAAAAAAATTTAAGAAATTAAAATTTTTAATTGGTTTCTTTGATTTTTGTCTAAGTAGAAACCTTTGAATCATTCCATTTTGATTAATGAGTCAAAAGTTAAGAAGATTTTTAGTTTGAGGTAGTTTCAGCTAGTTATAAAATCTCTACACTACAAAAAAGTCTGAAATTCTTTATTTAATTCAATTTTTAATATTTTTGAAAAAAAATAAAAACACTGGGTGTATATTGTTTAACACAACATTACAAACATTGGGATTGTCTTCTTTTAACTCTATAAATAAATTGTTAATAATTTAGTACTTTGGCTCATTTTCTAGTTCTTTCTACTTATCGTTTTTTTCCTATATGTTGTACAATTTCAAATGATCTGAAAATTTTCAAGCATGTAGCCAACTTCACTTGAAAAATATATCCAAAGAGTTACAATCATTTTGGACATTTTTCCACACAAATATGGTCTTTTTGAAGTGCAGCTGCCCGAATTTCCGCAGTGGTAAGAAAATGATTTTTGTCACTTCAAGCACTAATATCTTGCAATTTTCACTGCGTAGATTGTTGAAATTTTTTCCACGTATTCTTAAACACGTTTTCTAAAAGATCCTACGGTTAGTTTTGTCAAAAAAATGTTTTTTTCTAAAAATTTGATAGTTGTCTAAAAAATGACAATTTTGAAGTGGTTTTGGTGAAAACATAGTCAAAAACCTTTAGGGATTAAGCAATTCTCGAATGGATCATGAGTATGAGGCTAGGCAAATTTTTTCCATGTAGAAAGATAGGAAATGTGGGAATTTCAAATTTTTCGTAATTTTATTCCCAAAATTGAAATTACTATGATTTTTCAAAGCCAAAAAGT
This sequence comes from Thuidium tamariscinum, assembly GCA_947034885.2. Classification (NCBI taxonomy): domain Eukaryota; kingdom Viridiplantae; phylum Streptophyta; class Bryopsida; order Hypnales; family Thuidiaceae; genus Thuidium; species Thuidium tamariscinum. The sequence goes on along the minus strand of OX344757.2, from coordinate 2,184,836 downwards.
GCATTGAATCCATAGCCAATGTTTAAAGTCTTCTAATTTAGATCATAGCCGAGACTACTTTCCTACTTGGTACTTTTTACACACTTTAAGACACTTTGGGACATGTGCCATGACCTTATTAGTCCCAACCTTGAAAATAAAGAAAAAATACATTCCAAGTCTTGATTGCAAATCTCTTCTAACCTTGGTTGGAAATAGTCACATCCTATAAGTTGGGTATGGGTCCTTGATCGAAAATAGGTGGTTCTACCTTAGACACAATTTTTCAAAGTGTCAAGGTAGGAGGTTGTTGTTTTTGAGCATAGGCACCAACAATTTTGGACAACAACATGTCTCATAATAGAATAGGTGAGTTTTCAAAGAGTTAAAAATAATGCTTAATATGTTCTACTCAATGGTCAAAACATTCACTAGAAGTCTTTAATGATGCCCTCAATAGCTATAAAGTACATGCACAGAAATTCCAACAATTTAAGTTATAGTTCATGGCCTTTGAAAATGAAGCATAACACTTCTTTATTGAATTTTCTAGTCACTGTGAAAATGATTTATTGTACTCTATTAATTACATTTCAATTTTACCTTCCTCCCATACATAGCTTACTTATAAGTTCAAAATTGACATTGTAGTCGCCCTTTCTTACATGACCATTGCTCTAAAATCATGCACACAAAACTTGAGTCATCCACAACAAAGTACTTATTCAAAATTAAAAATCATGTGCACTATTTATGCCACTATTGTAGGGGTGGTCCCTAATGCTTGGTTGATTTTCAAGCCTTTTCCTATATTAGTATGATGGCCAAATTTTCAAAAAAAAATTTGGTCAACATAAGAAAGGGGATTCCATGGACTAAAGACCACAACATTTTGGATATTGTATATAAAAGTAATGGATGGTCAAAGTTTCTTCTGGTAAAATTTTAATAATTAGTTCTTCCACGTAGGTGCACAATGATTTTGGAAATGTATACTAACTTATGGTGGTGGTTTGGAGATCAATGGTTCATTTGGAAGTGCCCACCTTATCTCCCAAAGGCTCAGGGCCTTTTATGGGTTTTAAAACATCATTGCTTTTGAAGTGCTATAGGTTTAAATGTCACTAAGGTATGGAAATCTCAACTACATGATCTTATAGTGTATGTATTTTAGATGTTGTGAATCAAATTTAGAGTCATTTAGTGAGATAGATTGAAAGATTTTAATGCTTAGTATTGCAGAAAGATACTGAAATTTTCCTAGCAACACATTTGGAGGTGGAATTTAGTTTCTAAAGTCTAAATCTATTCAAATGAAACAAAATTTAAACTATAAAGTACTTCCAAACTAGAATGCAAATATATTGGTGAAAAAAGTATCATTTGAAAGACTCATTGTGTTTGCAAAATGGCTTTGAAATGTCAAAAAATAGAAAAAATAATTCTAAGATATCTATGTAAGGATGAACCTCCTTCTTACATGCTTCTATGTCACTAATAACTTCTTGTATTGATATGCAATTTTAACAACAAAAATTAGATTATTGTAAATATGTAACTTTTCCAACAAAAATTATTAAAAATAGACATTGCTTGAAGAAGAAAAAAATCTTTGAAGTTTATAGTAATCCAAAAATGTCTACAAACAAAAATGTTTAAATTTTGAAATTGTTCTCAAACATTCAAAACACCTTGGAGGGTGATTGCAAGAAAGACCAGTACTATTTTGCGTCACACTTTGAATGATGGAGTTGTCATTGACTATAACTTTTAAAGTATGAACGAGATTAACTTGAAATTTTGATTGGAGATGTCTGATATGACAACAATCAAAATCCTCATTTTTCAAAAAAATTCAAAAATCATTTTATAATTAAAATTCAATTGAGCTAATTTGTCACACTTTGCAGTTTAGGGTTTTTTAGTATTGTCCAGGAGTATCCAAAATTAATGATCTAAAGCTGAAAATTTTGAAGTCTATTCCTATACTAGGTAGACATGTTTCTACCAAAGTAAACCTCAAAAATCATTATTCTCTTTCCTCTACATGTGCACTAACAAGCCTCCGTTGCGCACGTACTTTTGAACATTTAAGATAATTTTGAGATTATTCTTTTGGTGAAATCTCTTTGCCCTAAAGTTCTCCCAAAATTCCAATTTTTATTTTTTTTAGAATTTTTTTTCCTATTTTTTACAAATTAAAATGTCAAAGTACCTATTTTCATGAAATTTTGCACTTTTCTAGTTCTCCTACTTAGAGAAATTTTCTATGCTTTTCCTTCCTAGGCTACCTTCTTCTTAGAGGTGTATACATTAAATGTATTTTTTAAATTTAAAAAATATATATTATTATACAATACTCCCAAAAAATTCATGAATATTGTAGAAAATGCTACCAAAACTAGTTAGTCTTTCTTGCAATGACCCTGGATTGGAATGAAAATTTTACCACAAAAAGGAGACTTCAAGAGGAACCTAATTTAACAAATTTTAATGAAAACAAACATTCAATGAAGGAGATACAAGCCCCCCAAGTTGCAGCCACCAAAATAGAGTTTGGGGATTTCAAATCAAACTTGTGAACTTTGAATGGCTTCAACAAAATCAATAAATCTTGAATTGATGTGACAACTTTATCACACAAACTAGAAGTAAGAGTGAACATTTTCCAAAATTTTATTAAATTTGGACATTGGTTGCAAAAGTAATAGCACTTTGAGTTAGACTTCTACATTATGTGAGAACACTTTTAGTCCCCCAAAGGTGCTTAGGGGTGAATATATCTATCAACATGCTTTGCAAGTTTGCATGACAACTTGTACACTAAGTTTTGTACTGAAACTCATTTGTTCTCAAGGTTTGCGATTGTTGCATTCTAACCATCTTTCCTCTTTTCTTAGTTTTACATTACTTCCTTATCTTCCTAATGTCCCATTGTTCCTTGAGGTAATAAAATGTGGTAGGTTTCCACAGTGTTAATATTTGTAATGATTTTATGAAACTTTTTGAAAGGTAAGAAAACTTATTATCTTGTAGAAAATATAATTTTTATCTAAATCAATGCCTAGGAGAAAAAATTATGCCCTCTTAAGCCCGAAATGAAGTTTATCAAGCAACACTCAAAAAATTACAACAAGTCCAAATTAAAATTTTAAATTTTGTTTCTAATGGAAAGAATTGTTTTCTACATGGAAAGATTTTGATTCATTCTATTTGGGATCATGATGAGAAAGTTACAAACAATTTATTTTTTGTTCAATCTAAGCAACTTCTTGAAAAAATAACTTATAGGATTTATTATTAATAAAAAATTAATAATTTTCTCAATAATTTTTTTGATAGGATTCAATGCACTTGCTAGAATAGTCCCACCATTGGAATTATTGTGTTTCACTTTGATCTTAGTCCTATTAGCAATTTAGTTTTTTCTTCAATGTCATACCTACTTCTATTTGACAATTTTTAAAGAAATGAAAACCAAAAATGTGTTGTTCTCAATATTTTTGTCCCTAGACTTTCAACTCAATCCTTCAACATAAATTTTTTCCTACAAAAATTTTAATTTGAAAATATTCAAAGCTTGAGATTTTAGTCACACAATATGCAAGAGAATCTATTTCCTTGACTACAAATATAAATATTTGCAATCCATGCAATAAGGTTTCCAAAATTTCTTCCACACATTTATATACTCCTCTAGTGTAAGATCCTATGGTCCTATAATTAAATATAAATTAGTATTGATTTTTGAAGTGTGAAGTCCCAAAGTCCAGAAGTGCCATTATATTGCTAAAAAGTAATAGAAAGTAATTCTATAAGAGTCATTTAACACACTTAAAATGAATACTGTATTTTTCTAGAATAGTCACAATCAATGATAAGGCTTATATATTAAATGGTGACATTTTGTAATTGATTTACATCCAAAATTTTCTTGGCCCTTTTGTGATCATCAACCACCCTAAGGATGTGTCTATGATAAATTGACAAGTACTTTCAAAACTATTAAAAATCAACACTTTCTAAGAAATAATTATTAATCAATTTCTAACCAAATTATTTTCATTACATGATCTTATCACCAAAAAATATGAAATGGCCTAGATTAGATGTCAATTACTACATGATTGTCTTTCAAAGGAAATTTACTAAAAAATCATTTAAAAAGTTTTGCCTCTTAAAAATTCAATTTCAACTCTTAAATGAACAATTTATAGACTTCCTATTTTAGGAGGCTAGGAATGGAGCAATGGGTGAATATATTTGAGATGCACCAATACAGCTTTTGTAAGGGAACAATCCCATGGATGGTCAATGAGGTCAATGAATTGTCTAATTAGAAGGCCAATGTGCACCCTAGGGTAGCTACATTGAATAGGATTTTTTAAGGGGACCTATTCTAATTAATCAATATTACACATTATAAAAATGACAACCTTTAGTGTACATCACTTATTATTGAAGTGTGCTAGGCCTATACATCATATTTCAAACATCTACAGTTTTCAAGAATAAATTCCTTTAATTTCTTGGTCCCTTTAAGACCCTTGTTCAATATAGAGAGGATTTGAAGTTCTCAATGACAAGAACATTGTCGAGGAACAAGTGGTTTTGAATAGGAACACAACAGACTCTATTTTTTAAGAAATGTCCAACATTGTTTACACTTTTTTTGGTAGCATTAACATTCTAATTTGTGTAGAAATTAAATGACATTTTTTAGTGTTTTTTTTCTAATTTCTTGACAATCTTGTAGTAAATCATTTATTTTTTCAATCTATCATTGGGATTTTTTTATTCTTGGAAAAAGGTCACAAAAAATTTGATTGCAAAAAGGGATAGTGTGTTGTTGTTTCTCACAACATAGCAACCAACCCTTCTTTTTTCACTTTTTGAGAAATTGCCAAGATATCAATCACATTAGGAGAGATTTGAGGGCTCTAGAAGCTCGCGAGTTCCCATAGTTCGAAAACGTGGAAACTGCCATGGAAACGCAGTTTTGCAAGAATCCTATGTAGTCAAGAGAGTGCCACATCATTAATTTTTTTTTTGAAATTTTTTTTTGGATTTTTTTCATATTAGACGACCTCCAATTTTTTATTTTTTTATTTTTTGGGAAATGCTGGCCTAACAACAGCCTGCAGTTCCCGAACCAATTTCGAGAACAATCTCGAAACGGCCCTTTGGAGCCCTCAAATCCCCTCTAATGCTTCAAATTTGATGAAGCATTGTATTTCTACATTCATCCATCTTTTGGACTTAAAAACACTTTTCCATAGGTTCAAAATCCATAAGTACAAAAAATTAATCACAAGTAGTAGTTAATGTCATTTGAAATTCTTACTTAGATTGTAAAAAACTTTTCACTTCACTTCAAATTCTATTTTCTACTAATCCATAAGATTAAATGTCAAAATTATTTACCACATATTCACATACAAGTCTAAATTAAGATCCTACATTTAGAATATTTTTAAATTGTATTTTTGTTTTAATGGATCAAAAGAATAAAGATGGTATTAAAATGGTATATTTGAAGGAAAAATGCCTAATGTGTTTCTAATATGTTCTTAGACCCATGACAAAAGTTGTTTGGTAGTTGATTTCTAAAAGAATTCAATGATTTTAGATTTAAAGTGCTTCAAAATACTCATTTCCAAAGCAAAGGTAAAATCATCATCTATATCTATCCATTAGCAAATCCAATTACAAGATCCCTTAGTTAACTTGTTTGATTTGACTCTCCAAGGATGTATTTAATTCAATCTAAAATTATACTAATTACAAAATTATTATTCTTGGATTTCAAAAAAGAATCTTTTGAATTCTTCCTAAATGGTTAGGTTTTATCTTTCAAACCTATTCAAAAATGTGTAGATCTTACAACTTGCAATTCTCTTAATATGTTGGAAAAAAAATTAGAAACACATACAAAAAATTTCAACAAAAAATATTTCATATTCATGTTTGAAAAACATAGTTACTCTCTTTGTCCCTAAAAAAACCTTCCAAAACTTCTCCATAAGGGATCAACTATATTTTTAGTCTTTGTACTAGAGATATATGCATTCAAGAATCAATAATACATCTTTCATACCTATGCAAAATCTTTAGGTTAGGCACTCAAAATCCATGTGGAAAGTATCATATATGTATAAAATTCATGAATGTTATAGGCTTGTCACTTTTGATGATTTTAAGGTTAGTAGAAACAATGGGATTCTAGAAATATGTGCTCTAACCAAAATACTAGCAACAACAAAACTTGCTTGACTTCTTCATGTAAATTTTTTTTTATAGTACACTAATGGTCATCGAATCCATTGTCAATACTAATGATTGAAGAAATAAACTATGCAAGGTGTCTCATATAGGCAACACCAAGCTCGCTAGGAGAAGAATGCTTTCAGGTTGTTTCATATAATCCTACATTCAATGTCATTTAATACAAAAGAAGCTTATTTGGTAGTGTAAACAATAAGCAAATTTTTTTAGTAGGAAACAAACTATATTTGATTTGGAGGTTTTTAGAGGTATAGAGGGAGTAGTGAGAAGAAAGAGGGAGAATATGATTGAAATTAGTTATTTATAAAGAATATAGTTATGGAATTGAAAAATTCCAATGCCAGTGGTTGTAATGTTGTATTAATAGCAAGATTCAAAGTTTTCCACAAATGATGCTAGTGTGTGAGTATCAAAATGCAAGCATGCCGTGAACTTGGACCATGTATATAAGTAGATTTCCTACAACCATTGAAGGCATTTATAATATAAACGCTTATAATATAGGAATCTATAACAAAGCTCATAATAAAGTTAGACTATAATCATGAAAGGTTTCTATAATATAAAAACCTATAAGATAGGTATGTAGTCTTCTAGGTTCATAGTCTCATGTTCTTAAGCTCACATAATTATAGCAACCTTTGTAAGTTGCTCATGTTGAGAAAGAAATAGTATATTGTATAATAACTTCTTAACCATGTAGTCAAAAGTTATGAAAATTGTTCTTCCCAAAGCTAGCTACTCCTCAACCACATGTTCTTGGAAAAATTCAAAGAAAAAATGAAAATTCCATTTGTAAACAAATGACTATAAATACCATATTGCCAAAAATGCTACCTGGAATACTTGGTAACTTCAAAGATTAATATGTATCTATTGTTGAAGAAATGATATCATAACATCTACCAAAAAAATTAGATTTCACATAACTTTTGTATTTGTTATTCACTTGATGTAGACTTTGGTGCATTGAAATTTTTTACTTGCCAATCAAAAAGTAAAATTTAGGTTCAATACAACTATATAAAATTATACATAGTAGACAAAGTAGTGCTTTGTAGATGTGCCTAACTTAGAAGTTATATATATTTACGTGGAATTGATAATGCCTATCCCTACCTTATTGAGTTATCAATGGATAATACATGCCACTTTCTTCCAACATTCAATATTCTTTGCGGCTTCCACTAGGTATTTTTCAATAAGCCTTGAAAGACCATTGGGAACCCTCCATACGACCTATATTAGACCTTATAACTTTCTAATTGTAGTCTTTATATATGAACTCTGATACATTGTTACATACGTACTATCATGATTATTAAGTTATATTGTATTGAAAAGTACTTGGTCAATGCTAGCCTGAGCAAAGACCACCAAATTCACAATGTCCTACAGGGTCACAAAGGGCCTCAGTCCTGGTTCTTCTAGGGTTGATTCCCATATTGAGTTTGTTTTTTCAAGTATGAAGTCCATGTTTTTTCCTACTCTTTATTCTAGATAGAAATTCTTTCAATTTCTTCCCCACATCTTTTCCAATGTTTTAAAATTACAACCATTTTTTTACCCAATTCCACTGACTATCAATGAAATATCCAGTGTTTCTCCCGGAACACTGTTATGGGCGGCAACTGAAAATTGGAAGTAACAGAACTCTAGCTTCTCCCTAATCCCAAAGCTGAGTGAGCCAAGTCATGGAGTTGTCTGTATGATCCATAGGTAAGGTAAGGTCGCATGAACGGAGTGTCCCCCATTTTGTCCGTTTTAGCATTCCACCTTCAAATATGGCATGCCACCGGCCTTGTAAAGTTAGTTAAGCTTATGAATCACTCCAACCTTTTGGAAAATTCCATGGTTATGGAATGGTACAACACTGCTAATCCCAAGGGCTACGGCAACATGGACCGGCTGCATGGGCAGAGATCAAGGAAGACTGGATTAAGTGACCTTAGGTAACTTACCTCATAACTTAACTTCAAATTCTAGCATTCCAATGAGAGAATACGGTGCCATGGTGGTGGCAATCCTGGACTCTGTCAACTTTGCAACTCGAAGTGGGTGCGGGTACCGAAAATTTGCATTATTTTGGGAAAAAAAATAGATTCACAATGCTTGCATTCCAATGGAGAAACACTAATATTTCAAACAACCCACTCAGGAGAAAGTTTGCTTTGGGGCAAGAATTTTTCCGAATATCCACACACTTTGCTAACTAAAATAGATTGAGGAACACAAATGAAAGTGTGCAAGAATTTTTCCAAGCATTCGGACATTGATAACTAAGATAGATTGAGGAACACAAATCAAAGCATGCAAGAATTTTTCCAAGCATTTGCACATTGATAACTAAGATAGATTGAGGAACACAAATCAAAGTGTGCAAGAATTTTTCCAAGCACTCGCATATTGATAACTAAGATAGATTGAGGAACAGAATTCAAAGTGTACAAGAAATTTTCTAAGCATTTGTACATTGATAACTAAGATAGAGTGAAGAGCATAAATCAAAGTTTGCAAGAATTTTTCTTAAACATCTACACTTTGCTAACTAAGATAGAGTGAGGAGCACAAAATCAAAGTGTGCAAGAGTTTTTCCAAATATCCGCACATTGATAACTAAGATAGAGTGAGGAACACAAATCAAAGTTTGCAAAATTTTTTTTAAACATACGCACTTTGCTAACTAAGATAGAGTGAGGAGCACAAATCAAAGGTGTGGGTATATTAGGGGGCATGGAATGACTTGGTTTATTCTTTGTCAAGGTTGCGAAGAAATCAAAGTTGATTTTGAACTCACGAGAGTCGACATCAATTATTGGACTCTAAGTTTCAAGAACTAGATTTCTTATCAAAAGAATTAATGATAACATAATGGAGGGTGCTAGCATGTGAATACAAAATCTATGAACTCATGAGTTCAGGAGTCTATAATATAAACACTTTCTCTGGCTATATCTGTTTATGTTATAAGTACCTATGTTATAGACTCTTTCCATATTGTGGTGTCCCTATGTTATAAGAACCTTCAAATGGTTGTAGGTGCATACCCTCAATTAGAATGTTTAAAGCTTATTGGCTCATGCTTCTATGTTGATGTGCAAGCCTCGGTGCAAGCATCATTATAACATTATACATAAAGATTGCACTAGTACCTCTAAATGAAAATTTGTATAAGTTTTAATATCTATTGTTCTTGAGTTTAAAGTGACTAATGGGGTTAATATGTAAAGGACCTGGTATCATTTTTTTTGGCAACAAAGCAATTTTGGTCATTCATTATCAATGGAATTTCTTTCTTTTTTTTAATTTTTGAAGAACATGTAGCCCAGAAGTAGCTTTAAGGCACAACTATTTTCATAATCATTAACTACAATGTTAAGAGTTATTGCATGATGTGTAGTTTGTTTACAACAAGGGTAGTTTGGACAACATATGGGGGAAAAAAAATTCAAGAATAAAAAAACTAAACTTGGTTCTCTAGATTGATATATAAATGGAATGGTTTGGATCATTCTATTTCAATTAACAAAATGAAAGTTACGAGGAGTTTTAATCTACATGTAAATATAGAATTTTTTATCAAAAATAAACTTTGAAGTCCTTAATTTTGTAAAGTCAATATTCAATATTTTAGAAAAATAATCAAATATAATACTATGTATGTTGTTTACCAAAACATGAAACTATTTGGATTGGAAATTTTCAATCATATAACTAACTCTTAACAATTTAGTATTTTTAATTAGATTTTACTTCTTTCTATTTGCTATTTTTTTAAGCTTGAATATGAAATATTTTGCTTAAATTTTTTTTAATATGTATCCTCAACTCATTCTGTTAACATACTATGGAAAATTGCAAGTTGTAGGCCTCACTTAGTTTTGGGGGTAAAGAGTTTAAAAAATGAAACCCATACATTTTGGAAGAATTGAAAATACATATTTCTGAAATTCAAGCACCATGATCTTCTAATTAGTATAGATTTTTACTCATATTTTTTAGAGGATGTATTAGAACAAGTTAACCAAATAATCCTATGATTGAATATATTAAATAATCATAAGAGGATTTTCAGCTCCTGTAAGAGATTGCGAGTTCCCAGACGCTGGGAACGCATTGGGAACGCTGGGAACGCGATGCTGATGTGGTCGAGCGACTGCCACGTCAGAAAATAATAAATTTTTATTAATTTTAATTAAATATTAAATATTTTTAAAATATTTTTTTGAAAAAAAAAATATTTTTTTAAATCATTTTTTTTCTCTTTAATACATTCTGAAATTTTTTGAAAAAAAAAATTTTAATTTTTTTTTTCCAAAATTCCAAAATTCAGACCAGCAGGGTGCTGGTCTGCAGCAGTGGGAACAATTTCGGGGAACACCCTGAAACGGTCTCCTTGGGGGCCAGAAATCCTCTTATGGAATATCAATGAAGATTTTAGCCTCACTTTACATACACGGATTTCAAAACAATGTTGGATCTAAAAACTTTGTGATCTGCTAGGATGATTCAACTTTTTACTTGTGATTTCTAATTGTTGCAAATAAAAAAACTTTGACATATCTACATATAATTTAATTGATATTTGTATAAAAAATCTACAATAATGAAAAGTTAAATCAATATGTGAAATAGAATTGACACAAACCTCCCTTAAATGGTCCTAATGCATCTCTTGAGTATAAATTATAGTAGTCTAATTGGATTCTTTTGAAGGTTCAAATTATAGGTATAATCGACCACATTTTAATGGTAGGTAATCTATAAAGTGCTCACACTTTGAAAGCATCCACCTTCAAAAATGGACACTATTTGTACATTTTTTTCATTGCTTTAGCAATACACAAATATCATATATTGCAAGGGGTGGATGCTATCAATGATTATTGTATTTCAACTTCTAAAATTCATAACAAAGCTCCAAAAATTATGAAAACTTAGATTAGATGTCAATTCTATTTGCCTTTCAAAAGAAAGTTTACAAAAAAATATTTAAAGAAATTTTAACCTCTCCAAATAAATTCCCAACTCTTAATTGAGTATTTTATGGACCTCCTACCTAATTGGGGTGTTGCAATTTACAATTCCAAACAAGCAACATAATTGATTTTTATTCTAAATTTGGTCTCAAGCAATTCCAAATCCTAGAAGACAAGAATCTTGTTTCAAATACACATTCAACCCCTTATAGAACTCTCATGTCATGTTGCTCCATAGCTTCAACCCTTGAAACACAAATCTTGAACTTTGACACTGTCCCTCCAATGTCACAAATCATTTTTATTAGACTAAAATTTGTTTATTCAAAGACTTTTATAGTTGAAGAAACTTAAGTTTGATGCAAAAATATATTCTATATTCAAATCTCTAAAATGGCATAATCTAATATCTACAACTCCATCTAGTACCCAATATTTTTGATACTAGAGTAGACCTATAACTCCTTTAGATATTGAATATTTTGTTTTGGAGGTCTAATTGTATTTGATATCATTGTAATGTTCACAATAAGTTTTCTAGAAAGAACATTTGTAATTGAAACCTCAAAAAAACCCCTCAAAAACTAGGTTTTGATTATGGTGTTGAAATAATATGATTAGTGTTGGGTAGAAAAGAGCTATAGAAAATAACCAGACAATCTTAATCCCTAATGACCCAAGTGACTATTTTTTGGTGTTGCCCTTCATTTAAAGCCTACCATTCTCAAGTTTTGAATTCTTTTTCCAATAAAAATTACTTCTAGGAAAAAGACTATGTTATGGAACCAATGGTGGAATTTTAAGAAGTTTAATGGTGTAATGTAGTTCACAAACCATTTTAGGGTGGTAGTTTGGACATGGACTAAAAACTCAACCAACTAATCTGATTGTTATTCCCCTCAACAATGGCAAATCAAGGAGCTTAATGAGAAGGAAAACTATGCCTAGTCTATTTTTTTTTTAAAACAACACTATTTTCATTTCAATGACTACAATGCATTGCAACCTCCACCTAAAATTGCAAAATGACTAGAATGTTGTAAAATTTAGATGAATATTTGCAACTCTCTTGTCTTTCAATGAAAACAAGAGGTCATCATTTCAAAATATTCTCACAAAGCTTTGCTCTTTTAGAGAGCTTTGCCTTATTTTTTTTGGACCTAACAAATGAAATTTCAAACTAAAATACCTTGTAAATTGTAAAGTCAAATAATCTGCTTTTTTTTAGGTGCTCACTCCCAATATGAAGTACAGAGTCCAATGTTTACATTCTATCCAATTTCAAGAAAAAATGAACAAACAAGTTACTCAAGTTGTTGGTAAATTTTGCCCATTTTGAAAGTACACACACCGGCCTTGAATCATTAGGGATTAAAACACATATGAAATCCTCTTAAGTCACCCGTCTATGATAACTCAGTATTTTCACTCTTGAATTTTATTGAAACGTTATTTATGATATTAAAAAACAACCTTACTAGCTATTTTCCTACAACCCACATATTTAAAATGTTTCTTCACATACCAAATCCCATTATTTTTCAAATTTTGTACTCAAAATTGAATAATTAAAGATTTTTTCAACCAATTTTTTTCCCAATGTTTTCAAATTACAGACTTCTTTTTTTCCCAATTCCATCAACTAACAATGAACTAAGGTAACGGACGTCTGCTGGTTCCCCTCCAAGGCTCCAACATTGCATTTTGCATAGATATCCACTAGCCATCGCTAGCTGACTGTCAGTATTTAAGGTCAATGGTGATTAAAAGTAGTTGTCTGCTCCGTCTCCCCATCATTACAACATGGCGGGGGTCTCAATGTCTCACGCATTATCATGAATGGCCGGTTTATTCAGGACAACCAAAAAATATGCAGTTGGCTGTGCAATGAAATCTAGTTTCATTTGTTTCAAAAAAATGCGGTTGGAGTGAGTGAAACTTGGGAGTCTTTCCCAAAGAATTCTCGTTTGTTTTTCGAGTTTTTCGAGTTTTTCCTACAAATTCCAACAACAGTTATGCATGTAACTTCAGCTTACTATGATTCCCAGATCTCACTGTATTATTCTCATCGATGCACACCAAAGACGACGGGGTCACACACAACCAGTTTGAACAATCAGTGGAGTACGGACCGGCTTCAACTCTAACTTAAATTTAACTTATCAGAAGTCGTTACCGGTCAGAATTGGTGATGTTTTCTCTCCCTCAAAAACATCAAACTCGGTAATCTCAATCTCATAGCTTAATCACATCTATTAAGGTAGGTACACCCAAAAGCGCCAGTTTTGCATACTGTGCCTAGTTCCTGTTATTATGTTGTTCAGATTTTTTTACAGTCTTGTTGGTGAGTGAAAGCATGTTCCAATGCACCAAAGAACAGTGGATTTGGATACCGAATGCAAAAGTTATTAACGATCAAAGTGTGTTTCTGAAAGCGCCATCTACAGGCTAGGTACATGACTGATTTTGAAAATGTATGCACGTTGTACAGGGCGATTTAAGGTCAAGTGCCATTTTGGGTGTACCTACCTTAAGGTAGGTTCCCTCAAAAGCGCACAGTTCCTAAAAGCGCCATCTACAATCACTGTACATTTTCAAAATCAGTGATGTATGCAGGGTGTAGGTGGTGCTTTTAGAAACAAACTTTGACCTTTAATAACTTTTGCATCTTGTATCCAAATGTTTGTGTTTACTGGTGCGTTGGAACGTAGTTTCACTTACCACCAAGAGTATGAAAATTTGAACACTATAATAACAGCAACTAGACACAGTATGAATAAGTAGTGCTTTTGGGTGTACCCACCTTAGTTTCTGATTTGTAGGTTTTGCAATCTAAAGATCATTCCACTGGCTAAGTAACTAGATTTTTTTTGTTAAAAATCATCCCCCAAAATTCAGTTGCGTCCCCAAAAAATTTCGATAAGTGTTGTCTGAGTGTGTGCATCATGCAGGCACAGTTTTCCACTGAAACTCTTGGTTTCCTCCGACTGAACCCATCAAACCCATGAACTTAACCTGTCTGTGACTACTGATTGGAACTGGCAGGGCGCTGCTTTCCAAGTCTAACTTAGTTTTGGTCCACTAGACTAGTCTGAAGTCGGTAATGATGGTACTTTCATTACAGACTGAATTAGTTTACATCTTTAATTTCAAGTTAATCCACACTTAAACTTAACCTTGTAACTGAACTGAAATGCATTCTGTTTTTTGGGTTCTGCACAGTGAGAAATCTTGTAAGGTGGGTACCCCCAAAAGCACCACAAATTGGTACTGTGCATAGTTACTATTATTAAGATGTTCAGATTTTCATATAGTCTTGAATGTTGGCAAGTGAAAGCATGTTCCAACACACCAAAGATTGCAGCATTTGGATACAGTATGCAAAAGTTATTAACCCCTAAAGGACCGCAACTATGTTTCCACCAAAACTACTCCAAAACTGTCATTTTTAGGACAACTACCAAATTTTACCAAAAAAATATTTTTTGACACATATAACCATAGGATCCTTTAGTGCACTATTTTGAAAAGATGTAGAAAAATCTCATAATTTTTTGCCAAGTAGATTGCAAGATATTAGTGTTTTGAAGTTACGAAAATCCTTTTTTTATCACTGCAAAAATTTGGGCAACTACACTTCAGAAGGCCACATTTGTATGAAAAAATGTCCAAAATGGTTGCAACTCTTTCTATTCATTCTCCAATTCAAGTTGGCTATATGCTTGAAAATTTTCAAATCATTTGGAATTGTACAACATGTACAAAAAAATAGTTTGTAGAAAGAAGTAGAGAATGATTCAAAATACTAAATTGTTAACAATTTATTTATTGTATTGAAAAATTCCAATCCCAAATGGTTCAAATGTTGTGATAAAAAATCTACACCCAATGTTTTTATATTTTTTCAAAAATATTGAAATTGAGTAAAATAAAGGACTTCAAAGTTTATTTTAGAGTAGAGAATCTATAACTACCCGCAAACTAATATTCTTCATAACTTTTGACTAATTAATCCAATTGGAATTATTTAAATCTTTTTATGTATATATAAATCTATGAAACCAATTTCAAATTTTTGATTTCAAAAGAAGTGATTTTTTCTAATCTGCCCGAACTACCCGAGTTGAGAAACAAACAACATATCATGCAATAACTTTTCAACCATGAAGTCAAAAGTCACAAAAATTGTTGGGCTTTAAAGATATTCCTCGTCTACACCTTCTATTAAATTTTGGTTCCAAAATATGGAGAACTCTAGTCACATATACCAACCCAAAATTGCTATGTTGCCAAAAAAGGTACATTGGTCCTTTAGGGGTTAAGGGTCAAAGTTTGTTTCTAAAAGTGCCATTTAGAATTTGTGTACGTAATTGATTTTAGAAATGTACACAGCTTATAGATGGCGCTTTAAGTTCAGTTGTGCTTTTGGGTGTATCTACTGTGCTTTATTGGTGATAAGCAAAAAGTATGTGACTCCACAAATATTTTTTTTACAAAAAAAAATTGTCCTCAATGGGCTTGCCAAAAACTTGGATTTGAATTGGGTCACTTTCTTCTTCCTTTATGTACATTAGCTGCACATGTGGTAAGAGGATTTTAATGTTTCAATATTATTAAATATAGAATATTTCAATGGACAAGAAGGAATTTGAGGTTGGTCATGGAGGATCGACAAAAGCTATCTATTTGGAGATGAAGTTTTGCTAATTGGAAATCAAATATTCCAAATTAGACCATCTAAGCTATTTTGGAGTTTAAGAGGGGTGGACAAACTTAAAGTAATAGTTGAAAAAGAAAACCAAGTTGTATACTTTTTGCAAGGTCTACCTACTTTCATTTTATCTTTAATTTAGACAATATATCCTTGAGGACCAGTGCCCTTTAATAAAACAATGTTGTATACTTTTTGCAAGGTCTACCTACTTTCATTTTATCTTTAATTTAGACAATATATCCTTGAGGACCAGTGCCCTTTAATAAAACAATGTTGTATACTTTTTGCAAGGTCTACCTACTTTCATTTTATCTTTAATTTAGACAATATATCCTTGAGGACCAGTGCCCTTTAATAAAACAATTAGAAAAGTTGAATATGCTTCTACAAAGCCAATTTTGAATGAATCTTCTTGACATTTTTGATACAAGGTGCAAGAAATATACCTACTTTGAACAAAAATACATTCTTCTCCCTATTTCAATGCCTTGTGTTTTATATTTTAGTATATTGGGAGCCCAATATGGCCAAAATGTATTCCAATTTAGTGAAGTTTTAAATCGTGTCTTGTTGCATGGACTTATGTAAATAAATAACATAATGAATCTTATAATGTCTAGTTTCACATCAACCTACCTAATATCTAATGCTAAAATCAAGTTCAAAGATAGAGGCCATTTCAATTATTTTCAAAATGTTATTCAATTTTTCCACAACTAAAAAATGTAAGGTATATATTTGTCTTCCTATTGTTTTGTTTTCTAATTTCCATGAAGCCCTCCAACAATATATTTTAATTTCTATAAAATTATACATATTCAACCATTATCCATTGAAGTACTTGGGAATCAATGACAATTCAATAGGATTCACAAATAAGTGCATGTGTTCATTAGAGAAAATTCCAAGGTCATTTGATCTCCAAAACTTTAAGTCCTAAATATTAAGTATTCATTAGAGAAAAATTTCTAGATGATTTTGATTTCGTATAATGAAATATGTACTACATGTATTGAAACAAAATTTAAGACCACAAATTGATAACAATAAATCTTCATGATTGGAATTTAATTTTTTTTAATAAATGGATGATCAACTACATACTTGAAAATTGAATGACATTCATTGATGAAATTATTCATTTTTCCTTCTAGTGGTCAAATCCTACTATTCAATTATGTACTTCTTCAATGCTCAAGAGTATATGTCATAAGAATCCATATTTTATTAACCTACAATATTTTCTTGAAATTAAACCTATAAGTCTTCATGCATGATTTAAGTCCATTTCCTATTTTGAAGTAGACCATTCCTAGTGCAATATTTGTCGAATTCTTGTGAAATTTTACTAGTGGTGTACTTCTCTACTAATTTGATGCCTAAAATTTTTTAGACCAATCTATATCATAGTTCAAAAGTTTTGTCACAAAAGCATGTTTTTGCTTCTTGAGGGTAGTTTTAGGCATCTATAATAGATATTTTTGATTGGGGAATTTTTTTTAATGCATATTTCAAACAACCCTATCAACAAAACCTCTAAATTTGAAAGGCATACAAGCACATAATTTTTCACTTGTAAGCCTTTGAAATTGGGCTTCCTTCTTTGGGCATTTTTTAGAATTTATAAAGCCAAATTTCAAAGTCTTCTAAGTGAAAACCATGTACTTGAATGTGTACCTTTCAATTTTTAGGAGTTATGATGACAAGCTTGTTGAGAGCATGAATAAAAAATTTCAGCCCAATTGGACTTGTCTATCATTGCCTACCTAGAATTGCTTGTAATTCAAGAAGGAAGTCTTTTTGAAGTATAACTTTGGAATCATGATTTGAACTATTTTCAAAACTTTTACAAAAAGCATCAAGATAGTACTAAAACACACCTTTGGCATAAATTTCACAAAAATCCTACAAATATCACACAAGGACGGGCAGGCTCCAAAGTGAAAAATGGCTTGAAATCATGTCTTGTGATTGTAGGGGTTAATTTACATAGCTAATAGGAATTGTGCGGGCTTTAGTCTAGATTCCCCTACTTTCAATTGAACAAAAAGTAAGTTCCTATGCGCAATTTGTGCACCCAAACATTAAAAAAAAAATACATTGTCTACATTGATGTGAATAGTTTCTCCCCCAAATAGTGACGAAAAAAACATTTTAAGTGAATTCCGGCGACGGCTGGACGGTGACCATTATATCGTATATTCGGAGAATACTTTCTGGAAAAAGTCAAAATAGAAAAAGGTTTCCTTGGAGTTTGTGTCGATCCTGGTCTCCCAATCTCATGCTTTTTCGGGTTTGTTTGCTTCTCTTTGGCATTGAGGTAAAAGTTATCCTATTCATGATCCACTGATTCCACTCGCAGCCTCCTTGCGACACGGTCCAGTAAAACCTTGCCCGCCCACAATAGTTAATCTGATAATCTTGGAGGAACAGGACAGACTGAGAGCCGGTACAAACTCCATTGCCAGTGGCTGCCTGGCTGGTGAGTGTCCTCCGTCTGCAGGCACAATGGTGATGGAGGTCATCCACCCAATAATCAGTGCCTGACTGAGTGAAGATTCCACACCCAAGGAGTTTGAGAATTGAGAATATCTTGACCCAATTTTCCAATTGCGAGAATTGAGACGGATGGGCTCCAAGAAATCTGTGAAGTCTGCATTCCGTGACGTCGGACGGACCACTCCACGTTTCCAGAACTCTCAAACCAACAAGGGAAGTAAGGTTCGAAGATGCTGCCGCTGCCGCTTGCCGTTTGTACTTTTTCTTGGAAGCGCTGTGTTTTTTGTTTCTTCCTTTCGCAACTGCCATAAGTTAGTTTGCTTTAGGAGCCAAGCTCCTCTTGAGCAAGTCTTGATGTAATCATCCGGAGTTTGGTAACGTAATCTTGGAAGAGGGTTACCTGACAGTCTTACAAGGCATGCCTGCTGGCTGGATGGTGACAACTGACGAGGCCTCTGGAAGCTCGGTGATGGTGGTGGGTCTGATGACCCCCTGAAAATTAGGACCGTGAGATTCCGGCAAAAGAGGAAAAACCTGCGGACAACCCAAAACACGCCACTGGATGGGATCATGTGCCACTGATTTTACTTGGAAAACGTTGAAGCTGCGGAATTACTGTACCAGCAAGGGAGAGGTGCAGGCAGACTGAGGGCTTTGTGGAGGCAAGTACTACCATGGCCATGATTCAAGCACATTCCAGGCACTGGAGCAGGGCGTCATCACTCAAACTGAGACCAAGTCTTTGTCATGGCCCACAGCTGCCGTAAGTCCACCACTTGAGGCTGGCCCAGTCGCAAATGATGCAGCAGCACCTACCGTAGCGAAGCCAGGGGTGATATAATTCCCTCCCAGGGCCACCTTCGGGGACCAGAACGGAACGAGTCAAGCGGCCTCACCCTTCTGTTTTTTTTTAATTGTTGGTGTGTGAAATCACGACGACGACGACCGCTTTACTTTGCAAGGTAGATGACGATCCTCGTCGACTCTAATTTCGCCTTCTCCGTCATCTTAGTCTTGGGTTGGCTTCCTTACTTGCATGCTGCTCTCACGTAGGTAGCTAGGGTCCGCTCATATTCTCTGTCTCTATCATTGTAGTCTTGTTGAGTTCTTGCCTCGTGCAGAGACGCAGCGTCCTTGAGAAGCCGGGTAGCGCAGAGAGAAAGAGAGAGAGAGAGAGAGATAGAGACTCTCCCTCTTGTGACAAGGTTGATGAGCTGCTGAGGTTGGTGTCGTTGAGACACTCATCGTGGTGAAGCAGCTGCAATTTATTGATCTGTCAAGATGCCTGAGGTACTTTTCTTCGACTGTCCCCGACCTGCCATTTTGTTGTCGTCTCCTTTACATTTGTGTTGTCGTCAGTGGTAGAATCGGTTTGTGTTTAGTAGCAAAAATAGAACTGGGGTGATCCAAATATGCACAACCAGGGAGACGATATGGACTACCAAACTTAGGTGGCGACGTCTGGTATGCTCCTCGCTCCTCACCGAGTTCAGTTTGGTCTCCTTTGAAGCATTCCTTGGCAATTGTTTTCATGCTATCTTGGCAGTCAAACGATGGCCCTTCAGTCTAATCGAGTTTACAGTGACTTGAAACGAGGATGACATCCGCAATTGCTGTGACTCTGGATGTGTTCTAACCAGAGGCTTGCGTGCCAACGAAATTAGAATTTTTCGAAGTAGAAGCAAGTTCGAAATCGTCTCCCCTCCGTTTCCTCCATTGAGGAATGAGTGCTTGTTTCTACTCACTAGACTAATCCTTATAGAAAGGTCCCCACAAGGAGACGACTCCTCTGTAAGAGTAATCACAGGGAAGCAGATTCTGAAAGCGAGGATAAAGATCTCTACCTCGTGGAGCAATCTGCAAATCTAGTGTTCACTTCTGTGATTGTGTCCTGTCCGGCCCGATTTTCTTGCACGAGCTACTGACACCCTTGTCAACGTAAGATAGGAATGCTGACCTTCACCAAATGTTTTCGGTGCAGACTCTGCCATTGAACACGGTGGTCTTGCGGGTGATGCTGCACTGCGAAGGCTGTGCACATACCGTTAAGAGAGCATGCAAAAATATTCCTGGTAGGAACCTGCCCACTTCTCTTTTCTTGGTCGGAGTTCTGATATCAGTGATTCATTGATGTTCAAACTCCATCGCAGGCGAGTTGATAGAGTGTTGATTGATTCTTCAACAGGAGTTACGTCGTATAAGGTGGACTTTTCCAAACAGCTCGTAACCGTGACTGGGCACGTAACCACAGAAGAAGTGTATAGACGCATCAAGAAGACAGGCAAACAAACGGAGATTGTGCCTCCACCACCGCCTCCCAAGAAAGAGGAGAAGAAGGAAGAGAAGAAGGAAGAAAAGAAGGAGGAGAAGAAGGAGGTCAAGAAAGAAGACAAGAAAGAGGAGAAGAAGGAAGAAAAGAAGGAAGAAAAGAAAGAAGAGAAAAAAGAGGTATGTTGTTCTGCATGCTTCTAATACCAAATTTCTAGCCCATCAGGCAATCCTTCGAATTCTTTGTTCCTTTGGAAATTGAGAATTGTTTTCCAATGTGGAATAATCTGCCATTCAACGCCAGCAACCCGGCGAGGTGTCCTTCGATTTCATGAACACGCAGCAAGCAGGACAAGATCCGCTTCTTCATATTGCATTTTCGCTGCCTCTCTTGCGAGCTCTCTTGTTTTTGCGCTTACAAACCTTCAATGCTGTGAGTAATTTGGATACAGGAGAAGCTAGGAGAGGATAAGCCAAAGGAAGGAGGCGGAGGCGGTGGTAAGAAGAAGAAGAAAGGAGGCGGAGGCGGAGGAGGCGGGGCAGCTCCAAAGGTAGAAGAGGTTAAGGAAGAGAAGAAGGAAGAGAAGAAGGAAGAGAAGAAGGAGGAGAAAAAGGAGGAGAAGAAAGAAGAGAAGAAAGAAGAGAAGCCCAAGGAGAAGCCTAAAGAGGAGAAGAAGGCGCCACCTCCTCCTCCGCGACCAGAAGACCTCTACCCCGTCACCTTCGTCCTCGGCCAAGACTACACGCGATACTACTACTACTGAGCGAAGACCTTCACCACTACAAACGTATGTACAAATCATCACATCCTTGAACTGGCCTGAACGCGCCGGCCAGTTTCGCACTAGGAAAGTTTTGGAAGACGAAAGAGATTGATCTTCATCCGGGCATCTCCGAAGCAGATGCGCACGACGATGACGACGGTGATGTGCTCAGCTTGACGAATAGTAGCAGGCAGTAGGTGATAGCTACAGTGAATGTTGCATCATGAACGCTTGTCAAAGCGTCTCTGGACACTCCAATCCGCAACTTCAATTTTTTTGAGTGACTCCAGTCCGGATTTGTGCAGACTCGCAAACTATAACAATTGCCTTCCTCTGTAAATGATTATCGGTTCAATGCTTTGGCTCTGCGTAAACTCTTTCATTGGCATGATTTCTTACAATCCAGGTGATCAAGCTTAGTTGCAGAAATTCGGGTCAGGGCAGTCAGTGTTGGGGCGTTTGATCCAACCAGGCGTGGTGTCCGCCATAGCCGGTGTTACGGAGCTCAACACAAAGCTTGTTGCGCCCCTCGCCCCTTTTAATGTTGCATGAGGAACACTTTGCAAATCGTCATTGGGATGCGCACCTTCAAATGTTATTTTAGAGCGACTCCAAGCCGGTTCTGTGCAGAATCTCAGAACAACTACCTTCCTTTGTGAATGATTGACAGTACCATCCCCCGGCGCTGCAACAAATATTTCCATGGCATGATTTCTCGCAGCCCAAGAGTCATGCTTAGGAGCAGACGATCGGGTTAGGGAAGGTCATTCTGCGGTGAGGGATCATTGGCGCTAGTGTTACGAACCGGCGTAGTATCCGCCATAGCCAGAATCTCATGATACAATAACTGCCTTCTTTGTGAACGAGTTCATGTACGATGATCTTGCTTTGCGTAAAACCTCTCCAATTATCCGTCAATGGCATGATGTCGAGGATCCAACTTAGGAGTAGAAATTCAGCTTCGGGGAGTGCATTCGGAGATACTACTCGGAGTGGTGTCCGCCATAGCCAGAGAGGCCCAGAGTTCCATGAGCAACACCCCGAGCGTGTTCCTCCCATCGCCCTTGGCCCCGGCGGCCCAGAACTTGTCCGCCCGATGGAGCGGTCGTTCCACTAGCGGCTTGTCCCCCGTCGCTAGAAGCAGTTCCTTCAGCTCTTTCTTCTGCGTGAACTTGAGGCGAAGCGCTTGCCGCATTACGTCCACCTTGCGTGCCTCCCAGGCCGCAACTTGCGTCGCGTCCAGGCGCTTCGCGCGACCGAGAGCCTTGGCACTCCCCGGCGAGGCGGCCTTCCGGATGCGCTCGGCATGCGCCGGGCACTCCTTGACGAACTTCGCGTACTGGAAGAAGGCTTCCACCGTCGGGAACCGCTTCTCTCCGTCGTGGAAGTCCGAGACGTGGAAGTTGGAGAATTCGCTGTAGTGCGCAGCGCGGCTGTGGAAGACGATGGCTTCCGGGATTCGAAGCCAGTTCGGGCGCCGCGGCGTCGGCGTCTGCACGGCTCAGAAGTTCGCTACTCTAACCCACTGATTTGAAAAGCAATTTGAGTCTTTGCCTTGAAGCTCAAGAGGATTCAGAGAAATAAGGTAAAGGCACCAATAACCAATCAAATAAGCAACTCTAGACCTGATTTGGGTAGTGCAGGGAGAAGCAAATATTTGCAAAGGTGTATTTTTGACAGGATGACAAGGATTGCAAATTTTTTGTTGTGATTTTATCTCTTGAATTGAAATTACTAAGGATTTTGAAAGGCAAATGTTGGGCTTGACCCATGACTAACATCTAAATTATAGTCATCCAATTCTGATCATTTAAGAACTACTTTTCCATTCATTGTTTTCTACTTTCCTGCTCATTTAAGTTATGTATCATGCATTTATTGGTCCAAATCTTGAAAAGTACAAAAACACACATTCCAAGGAGAAAATAGAAATGTGTTCCAACCTTGCTTGGAAATACGTTCCCCTATTGATTGGTGACAAGGGATGGTCAATACTGGATGCCTTTACCTTATCTTTGACCTTCTATCAAGAGATAGCTTTGCCTTGCCATTAAAGGAAAATAAAATAAAAAGTTCAATTTTGTTGTTAAAAATGCTTTTAAAAAAAATTGGAACTTGTTGGTAAATTTTTTACAAGTTGTAGCAAAAAAAATTTGTAGAATAAGAATTTCAATTTGCCCCACATCAATTGTACACTTCCATACATAATATTGGAAATTAATTTTCTCTTGTATACAAGATTTAGTTGATTTTGTATGCAAGGAGTTCACTCAAAATGGTGTTGTTTTTTACACTTTCTTGTATATGAAATCAAAATTTTTTTAATACTAAAATATAAGGAATGATATTATAATTATAACACTCTTTCTTGATTCTCAAATAATTCAATTAGTGCAAGGCATACTTGAATAATAAGTAATTAGTACTCTTAAATCCTAAATCCTTTCTAAAAATCAAAATTCAAGTCAAAGAAAGCTGTTGTGAATTTCATGCTCAAGTTTTGTTCAATCTTTCTTTGGGGGTTACAAGATGGATTAGGAAGTATTTTAACACCTAAGGTAGAAGCATCCATTACTGTCACTGTCCCAATTGTTTGTTGGTAGAGTTTCTTTGAAAATGTCCTCCACAGTACCTTGAAACCATCCCCATGTTTGATTGTTGTTGGTGGGTTTTGATTTTTAAAGATTTTGGTGTGAGAATCAAGGTAGATTTACCAAACTACAAGATTTAGGTGTTCTACTCAATCCAATTTTGAAAATTCATAGAAAATAGATGCCTTAATCAATTATTTTTTTGAAAATTCATGATTTCAATTGCCTATACTACAAAAAATATCCTTTTGAGTGAAAAGTGCCTCTCACTATGCTTAAATTGCTTAAATTGACTGTAATGGATGTTCCAACCTTAAATAAGACTTTGAAGAAGTTGCATATACATTTGAGTTTGCAAGGGTCCAATGGATCTTAGGAAATATGTATTTTAATTTATTTTCCATGCAACTTTCAAAGTTGAATGAACTCATGGTCAACTTTCAACCTCGATAATCTATTCTTCTGTCACTCCAATGTTTGAATTGTTAAAAAAATGTCCCTTTCTAGAGGGGCTTTGGGCATAGGCAGTGGCCACCAACCACACAATACAATGACTGTAGTACATTGTTTTATTATTGCAACTACCTTGTTTTCAGGAGTACAAAGAGGCCTCTACAGCTGGGTTAAAAATGTAATGAGGACGGTGGGATGTACTCCATCTAATATATCAAGTACATAATTTTACAACCTGTTGTTACTTCCATTTGGATAGTTACACGTTCATACTTCTAGATTCTGATCCAAAATATGGTTGCACTATGGGCTTTAGTTTCCAATTAAAGAAGATACTTCTCATGTTTCTCATGTTTTCTAATGCAACAGGAATGGTGCAACGGTTGCACTACTAGTTGATTACTCCGTATAAAATACACTTACTTTTAAGAGATCTACAGATTAAGGGACATCTCTAGTATGTATGTGCAAGGTCATAAGCAAAAGCACGCAAAACTTCAGAAAAAAGGGCTTCGGCACTAAAGCATGAGAGGCTTGGGCATCTGGGCGTTTATCATTAACAGACCAGTGTTCAAACAAAAGCTACCGGTGACACACAACATATGTTACCAAATTCATATTTACTAAGTACGATAGAATCCCGAGACAAAGAACTCGAGGCAATTACTCTGTATCTGTTTCCTACTAGAAACAATCCAGCTGAGCACTCAATCCAGCTGATAAACCAGAACCTGAACAGAAACTACACCGGCATTTGAAATTCATATTATAGAAACTCTATGGTGTAAAATTGTGTGAACAGGGCCTTAAATAGTAAAGGCACACTCAGAACTTCACTTCCGAAGAAGGAAACGCAGGACTGATATGGATTGGATTGACCTGAATCATCACTGCTTCAAGGGCGCCTTCTTCTCTCTATCTGCAATTCGCACAGGACCTGTAGTATGGGATTTGAAACGCCCTCTTCCACCCTCCCCTTCCACTTCCTGCAGCAGCAAAAACACACGTGTGCCAGAAACAGAAGTAAGTAGCTGATCGCAAGTGTCTACCTCAAATATAAGTGTACAATTTTCATGTCTCTTTTCCATATTAATCGTAAGTACAATCTCACGGTATAATCCTCACTTCAAAAACCCTTACTGACAATCGTAGAATGTCACTATTCCTAGAGTCACATGCCACACACGTCACAATTCTACAAGACATAAGATCTTCACTCTTTGGGATGATTGGCCCCAACATGCTACCATAGCTCTTAAAAGATTTTTACATTTTCAAATCATTGCTAAGTTTCTCCCCTTGGGTTAGAGACAACAAACATGTACAACAGACAGAAACTAGTCTTACATACAAGACATGCAAGCGATAACATTGGACAATGTAGATAAGAGAGAACCGAAAATAATACCTTCTTCTTCACAATCTGAACAACGTCTTCGTCCTGTAGAACATGCTGTGTGCCACATCGTTGTGGGTAATGCTTGGCGCTTGTGCCCCACACAAGCACATACTTGATATCTTTCAATAAGCTACGATGAATGTGATTACAAAAATCTTCCACAGAGCAGCCTCCTCTATCCTGCAATTAAACAAATTTTTGGTTTCACATTATGTGTGAGCACAATCACGGAACCCAGAATCTAAAGGACCGAACTCATCCTTCTGAAAGAGCCAACGATGCAAAAGGATATTCCAGATACAGCATGAAAGATAATTAATGTACATGAACAGCCAGGCTAATAATACACCCAGTCGTTCTTTTTCTGTGCACGTATCACCGGCCAGAAGGTGTTACTCAGCGCAACAATAACACTATCCTGGCTGAACCTTTATTGAAATTTATAAGCGACAATGAAGTTTGTGGCAGCGGGAGTGAAGCTAGTGGCATGCTTACAGTAGACAAAACAACCGGTTCTGAGAAATCGGGTTGTTGGCCTTGAGGTTTGGTATATACACGCACAAGTCCCAT
Organism: Thuidium tamariscinum; assembly: GCA_947034885.2. Lineage (NCBI taxonomy): Eukaryota > Viridiplantae > Streptophyta > Bryopsida > Hypnales > Thuidiaceae > Thuidium > Thuidium tamariscinum. The sequence continues at coordinate 2,158,335 of OX344757.2, read as the reverse complement.
TTCATCCCACATTCTGGCCAGTAATCTGTCAAGGTTGAGCTACAAACAACCGGAAGATGGAAAAATCGTCAACATGAGAAAAAGATCCTTATTGACAGCATATGTAACAGCAGACCAACATTAAGTACTTGGAACATAAATAATCCTGGGAGACAGTGCTCATCACCTGAAGATTACAACTGATGACAATTGAATTAGGTTGGCGAGCTAGATGATCGACATCGTCAATACCAACCACGTCAATCTTGTTGTACACGTATACACACTTGATGTACTTTCGATTTCCTTCAATCACATCAATTAGATCGTCCACTGTAGCATCTTCCCTAAAGAGCACCTGCAATGTCAGAGTTAGCAGCAATAAAAGATAACATGCAGCAAAATGCTTTCAAATTAACGATAGGACCTGCAACACTCAGCTCCAGCAAGAAAAACTCTACTGCAACAGTAGCTACACCTAAAAGTAATAAAGCAGCACAATACTCGTAAGATGAACATTGTACGACGTTCAACATAGAGCAATAATCATTGGCCAAATCCTGAAATTACGGGCAACTCAGAGAATCCGAAAAGATCTCAGAACTCATTCACTTGAATTCAATGACAAAAATTACCTCAGCGTTGTGTATTTTGTATTCGTGCAAAATTTGATAACAGAGTTTCTCGTCCACATGCGTTAACTGCATTGTACTGTTAAAAGAGATTCCTCCAGTCTTTTTCCTCTTGAAGTAGATCTGCAAAGAGCAAGCATAACCAACTCTGCTTTACACAATAGCCCTTAAGAAACTGCCACTTAATATACCACTCAAAGCGCGGACAAATTCATCAAAAAGATACCTTGAGATTTTAGAACGCGTCAACTATTTCAGAACAATTTACACTCTAATTCACGAATGACTCTGAGAGGTCCGGCCAGAGCTGACTGACGAACCTGAGGAGGCTTTTTGTTGAGCCGTAGTCCTACAGCTTCCAATTCTCTCGTCAAAATTTGCCTGTGGCCTTCACTCTGTTGCAGCACATAGATGAATATATTAAAACTGCATGGCTCCATCAATCAAAATCAACACAATTATACGACCTAAATCTGAAACTCAATAAATGAAAGAGCAATGTGAAGCAAGTAAACAATCTCGAAAATGTCATTCTCTGAAGACAATCCTTCGAGGCTGATCTACTCTTACACCGTTATTAGAAAATATTTTTAAAATGCTCAAGTTCCCTATCGCTGGTGAAATACTTTAATTATGAGCATATACAGTAAAAGCGAAACCCTTCTCATACAGACGGTAGGATATGCACCTTAGAAGCATCAAGAACCATCAACACAACATCGGAGGACTTGGCCACAGCAATAACCTGCACACCATCATGTAAACATCCTTCAGCAAACAATAGCCATTGATAAGCTCCTTCAAGTCAAATCTTGCCAAAAGAGCTAGGAATAAATGGAAATCAGACACGATGATTTCTGCGATGTGATTGCAAATAGTAAGGATTAAACAACAGCACATTGACCAAGCCATCAATTGCCACTAGCCACTCTATCGTAGGGTTCATATACATGCCTGCCGCCCACGACCTTTTCCTTCAGAAGCACCTTCGATAATACCAGGAAGATCCAGAAGTTGAATCTTGGCATCATTATAATGGATGATACCAGGAATGCAAGTCAGAGTCGTAAACTCATAAGCAGCAGCTTCAGATTGGGTGCCCGTTAGAAGAGTCAACAACGTTGATTTCCCCACACTGCAAATTCAGTAAGGATCTCTTGAGTACAAATGAAACCTCTTGATGATTTAATTTTAAGTGATAAAATTACTAGCCAAAATTGCAGCGAATAACTCATTAACGTTTCGCTGCCAAAAGTAATATTGCTGCATTGAGGTCAATGTTGCGAAGTAAACCTTGGAAAACCAATAAGAGCACATCGACCATGGCCAAATTTCGTAACCTCAAACCCATCTCCACCTTGACTGGCGCCCTACACGTCGATATGTACACAAAAGACATGAGACTTCTCCCCAAGTTCTCTTCACAAGTGGACTTCGTCTTCCTACTGTTAAAAAACTCGGAAAAGACGAAAGACAAAGTAGAATTGAAACCTTTGGAGGCTCCAGCAACTGAGTCCTGAGCTTGGCGATTTTAGCTTTCAACTGCCCTAGATGATACTCTGTAAACAAGTTGGTCTCAAAATCAGCGCCTGTCGTTCCTTAAACTACATATGTTTGTGCTCACTTCTCAATTAGAATAGGTCAATATCGACCAGCACAGCGCTTTCACGAATATCTATATACCATATTCAACACAGTAAGGAATCAGATACAACATGTAAGCTCCTCCTGTGCTAAGTGAGCTGAAGATCAGAGGCGAATGAAGATTAACGAAGACTTGAATTCCTGAGCCATGTCAAATGTCGTCACGAGAAACAATCTTAACAGCTCTTTCCTGATACAATGGCTTTTCCTTTCAGTGCCAGCAGAGTGAGATTCGGGTTCCTAATGCGCATTTAGAAGGTAAGAAATCAAGAGCACCTGTGGCTTTATTCTTCTGAGTTCGAGCCATCTCGAACTCAATCTCCTTAATCCTCTCGACGATCCCCATCGCGACGGGATTTCGGGTGCCGAGGGCCTAAACCTCTTTGAAACCTCTTTGATTTTCAGCCGGTCGCTTATACCTGCAAACAATTGAGAGTTCAAATCAACACCATCTCCGCCAACTAGGATAACTAGATTCTAACAACCCCATGGAGAGCTCCTCTGACGCCCCTCAGCTAACCAAACAGACGGCCTCCAACTTCAGGATGTCATCATCGAAGAATCTGACCACTGTAAAATCGACTGATACCCACACGATAAACCAATTTCTCGAATTCAACAAACAACACCAACACGATACCTCAACCACGTTCAGGTCGAAGGCAAAACTCCAATCTCTCGATCACAAATCCTAAAAGGAACGGACATGGCGATGGCGATGGCGAGAAAACACGTGAGCAGGACAGAGACTGTAGCACCCTTCACAGAATTAGGGTTTGGGGAACCTGATCTCTATGACCGTGACAACTTGAAATCCTTCCATCTTGACCCTATAACCATGTTTACCGTAGGTCAGATTCGGCAAAAATTTACTTAAGTCGTTTTAAAAAGAAAGTGGCATGCGTCACATTCTGAATGGTCTGATGTGATGTGGACCCATGAGAATCTGACATGAAAACTCAATTTTGGCACTCAAGGTGCCAAATGAGACATTTATGTAATCTGAGCAAGTTTCATGCAAGGTAAACCAACTTTAGATAGGCGCCTATCGTAGGGATTCACCTATGATACATCGTAGTTTTACACAAACTTTTGACAAAAAAATTTTAATAAATGAGATAAGGACTACACTAGGTTGGTTAGTGGTCCATATCAATGACTATAATTGTGTTATTCGGGAATATTTTAGGAACTTTTATCTTTTTAGTATAAATTCATTGCCAAAAGTGAAATTTTAATCCCTTGATATTGTGGCTATGTTAGGAAATATTGTGATTGCTTTTAAGTGTTAAGATGACTATTATAGATACACATTTTTCTAGTTCAGGGGTAGTTTAGAGACTCTTTTGGGCCAATTGGGCAATACACTTCAAAATTCATAAAAAATTCATACTTTTTCATCAATGGAAGTAGAATTTCAATTGCTTTATTTAATTTTCACATTTGTTTTTGTATAGGAAAAGAATTTGATTTTTTTCTCTAATGGAAATAGGACAACCACTCATTGTGCTTATTGTATATTTGTTTATTTTGTAGTGGAAAGCAACATTTAATTTTTAGGCAAAATTTTGTAATAGTATTAACCAATTTGAATCATTTTCTTAAAGATGCTTTAAAGGGAATTGAAATATACATTGAGTGAACATAATGGCTTTTTGGTTGTAAAATTGGAAGTTGGATTGTCTCAGCAATTAGTTAACATTATTGATTAGGTTTATGAATAATGATTTAGTACTCACAAAGTCAATGATAGAGAATTGGCACAATGCTATGTAGAAATTCCTAATGAATAATCAGCATTAGTCTTATAGTATGTAGGGATCAAGGTTTTTTTTATTAAATAAGCAGTAACTTTACAAGTTGCAACGCCAAGGGCTTCTACTTTGGAGGGGATAAAAAAGGCGCCACTATTGTTTGTTAACAATTTTATGTTCACTCAAATTGTCATGCCTCTATCTCCTTGGGGTGCGTGAAGTGCCTTAGTGAGTAGGGGGGACCTTAGGGATGACTTTCCAAGCCTTACAATAGTCTAGGAAGGGAAAAATGAGAGACTCTTGAACAAACAAGGAGCAATAGCACCTTGGATTTGAAGAAGTGGGGTATGTGTCATACATGCTTGGAAAGCTCTTGAGAAGGCTCTCTAATTTCAATTGTCTAAGGAACACACAATTTAGACTTGTAGGATAAAATGTATGATCATTCAAAGTTGATTATGTCATGTTGGCATTAGGACCTTTGAGGGCAAGATACTACATATAGTAGTAAATTAATAAGAAGGTAATTTCATTCAAAGTTCATAGTACTTTGGTGTTTCAAGTCTCTAAATCTAGCATGACAATGAATTTAAAACAAAATTCCATCCTTTAAGCAATTGTTGTTTATAAAATGGGTCACAAAACCATTTTTGCAATGGAAGCACTCTCAAACCTATTTAGCAGTGCACAATTTTTTTTGAAATACTCCTAAGTGCTATAAGTAGTTTATTAATCTTGATGAAGTTATGGAATCAAGAGTCTTAGAGATATTGAATAAGGTCTCAACATGTTGAATTTCACTCTTCTATCCCTTGAAATGCAATAGTGGACAATACATTAGGGGAGATTTGAAGCCTTTGGAAGGCCATTTCAAGTTTGTTCTTGAAACTATTGCTTATTGTCAAGCCAAAAATTATCAAAAAAATAAAAAATAATTTATTAGTCCTCAAATGCAAAAAGAATCCTAATTTTTTTTTAATTAAATTTTTTTAATGATGTGGTACACTCTTGACCACATCAAATTCCTACGTTCATGTGTTCCTACAATCTAGGAATTTATAGTCTTCTAAAGGCCTCAAATCTCTTCTAATTTAATATTTTTATTATTAAGTTCTTACAAGTTGCTACTAAAAAAAGTGTTGCTAAAAAATTCTCATTCTCTTATTTGATGTTATTAATATATTGACTCTATCTTGTTTGATGTCTTGATGGACTAAGATAATATATATGGACAATATATAACATTGGAATCTTACCATTATAATTTAGGATAAATGGCCATTTGTTATTTTCCATGGTATGGCTATCACTCACCTTTGTTTTCAAAGCTTCACCATTAGCATCTAAGGCCTCTACCTTATTAGACATTTGACAAATATTTAGGCATTTACTTTGGTTTCCATTAAGGATGATTGCAAGAAACACTCGTCCTTTTTTTTGTCCCCTTACCTCCAACAAGTAGTTTTTTTCTCATAACTTTTTCATCTCTTATCTTATAGGCTTGAAATTTGGAATGAAGGTGCACACAAAAGTTTTAGATGTTGAGTAATTTTTCAATTTCTTAAAAATTAGTTTACTATTTTTAAACTACCCCCGATTGGATGTCTACTTTGGCCATTTTTGAGGTTTTAGTCCTATTTTTGACTCAAAAATCCAAATTTGAAGCCAAAAATTGGACAAATTGGAGGTCTACTAACATTTTATAGATTGGCAATGAGTTTTTATGAAAATAGTAACATGTCTATTGTGCACATGGGGTCAAAGTGACCTTCCTTTGCACAAAGACTATAAAGACGAAATTTTTTTTAAAGGAATCTTTTGTTGCAATATGAACACAACTTTGTTTAGAAAATTGAATTTTTTTAATTACTAAAAATGAAAAGGTCCATAGACCTTTTTTTTTGCTATTTTCTACTTCCAGTGGCCTGAGTAGTACTTCGTAGCACTCTATAGTACTATATAGTACTAGATCGACAATCCAAATTATAGGCACCCGAAATCAACAGCTGACATTGACAGGTGTAGTGCAACTGGCAGGAGTGTATAGGATTGCCAATCCTATACCAAAAAACTATCTTTTTGAGACAAAAACGTAAAGTTTTTCTTGCAATGATCCTAAACACTTTGCATCTATCAAGCATCACCATTCGTTGCCTAGATATTTTTCCTCTAACATCCACTTAGGCATCCATTCCATAGAATCACAACACTTATACAATTGATAGTCAATTTTAATACAATTCTTTAGGTCTAAACATTTGATTGTTGGCTAGAATATTGGGGATTATTTATTGTTTATAACAAGGATTAAATGTAGGTAGTATTTTCAACACATTTGGGATCTTCCTCAACTTCCATGCAAGAGAATAAGATTAGTTAGAAATTGAAGATAGGGCAAGAAATGAATGGAAATAGGATAGGTATGGGGATTGATTTCAAAATAGGCTTAGGCTTGTAAGGATTAGGTGTGTATTCCCAGGCACTTCATTACACCTTGTAATTCATATATACATGTATCAAAACATTCTATCTTGAGGGCTATTTATCTATTATTTCACAATAGATTATGTACCTCTAAATGTTTGTTTTTTCTAATTCTACTTTTTGTTTACTTTCCTACACTCTATGGTAGCTAAAATTGAAATGTGAGGCATTTAAACATATTCCTATTGTAATTTAAACATTTATACATGGTTTTAGGATTGACTAGTATAACATATTTATTCTAACTATTGTTGAATATTACCTACTTAAACAATACATATATAGAAATCATATATCAAACAACTCATATTATGAATCATATATGTATAATAGGAGAAAAAACTTAAAAAACAAAAACCACAAGTTGTATTATATAAGCTAAGTGTGATTTATGCAACTCACCCTTAAAAAGCTCCTACTACAGATCTTATTTGAAACTAGTGAACAAATAAATAACAACTCAAAATGAAATGTTGTTCATCAATTTGTCTAATTTTCAAATGGAAAATGAAAGCTCTTCATGAAGGTTCTTCCCCCTCCGTTCTAGTGCCTTATGTAGTTTTAAAAATGATATACTATGGATCATTATTATATACTATAATTCATTTCTTTTGGTTATAACAATTTTGTCTTAGATTGTGCTCAATTAGTAATCCTCTAAAAAACAATCAACATAATTGAATTGATTTGACCATGAAAAAAAATGTCAAGTTGATTTGCAATCAATTGAACATCCTCAAATTAGAATTTCAGACCTCATTTCAGCAAAGTAAAATAATATTTTTCAAAAGACTTGAACTAAATTTTCTTTTGAAATCAAGATAACTTTCATCTCCCAAAATCCATTTGAGATTTCAAGCCTCCAATCAAAAGTTATAGACAAATTCCAAAGAAGATGTTCAAAATTATTAAAGATAATGTCCCTCCCAACTTCTTTTTGAAATTTGTCCTTAATGTCTTATTGGAATCTTAAGATTTCAAATGGATTTTTGGAAATGAAAGTTAGCTAAAATTTCTACATTAATTTAATTCAAATTTTTCTAAAAAAGTTATTCAATATTTGAGTTATTTGTAAAGTCCCCCCCACTTTGAGGATGACTTTTTTTGAAGTTGAGAAGGCAACTATAGTTGAAGCGTCAAACTTTTTTGCAAGATACTTATGTCACATGACTTCAAAAGTGGGGACCAAACTTTTTTAGGCACCATTTTGATGAAAAATAAGTTTCATACCCACTTTTATTTCAACTTTTTTAACTCAACCGGCTTTTTCAAAAAACTCATGGGTTTAAACCCTAGTTTAGTGTACTTTACAAATAACTCAATTGCCTAAATCAAGTCTAAAATTTTAGTTTAACCACAATTCCTACTTTTTAACTTTAACTATGAGCAATTAAGCTCCTACTATTCCTAATTTATATATTCCACATAGGTGGTCTTATAGATGTCCTACCACTCCACTTCTATAAAGAGCTTGTCTTTTCATCTCTTTGAACACCAAGATAAGTGACACTGAAAGTTCAATTGTTGAATATTTTGAAGTACTTTGAATATACTATGGAATTATACAAAGTTAAATTTTGAAGTAGAAAATCTACTTTTAAAATTTTAATTAAATATTTGGAGTCAATATGATGACTATGTCCTATAGATAAGATACATGCTAACATGGTGTTTCTACCAATATCATGGGTTAGTTGACTTAGCAACCTTGCTTGCATCTCAATTTTGCCTACGGAGTACCTACATGGTAGATTTTTTAATAATAATATTTTGACCAAATCAAAAAATAAAATCTATATAAAAATTTTCAATATTGTCCAAACCAAAATGTCTTAATCATCTATCCTAACCAACAAATATGAATTGATTTTCATATTGGTTTGGATGTTGTTTCTTCTTTTAGTGAAAGGAAGGCTAGTTAGAAGGTCAAAGACAAGGTAAAAATTGAATAGGGATAGGATAGATCTAGAAGTTGGTTTAGAAAAAAAATGTAGGCTTAAGAAGGTTCAAGGAGGGATTTGGATGCTAAAAGGTTAAGGATTATGAAAGTTCTTATAGAAAATTTGAAACAAATTGCAAATATACTTGGTTTCTTGTACAAATTCAAATCTATTGTCTAAATTTTCAGAAACAACAAGGAATAGATGAGTTGAGATTTTGGTTTAGATTTTAAGACAATAGATTTGTTAAATGGTTCCATTACAAAGGGGATGTCATTATGTCTTTCAAGATGGCCATTGCCATTGCCATTGGTTACTTTGGGTCTACTAAGCACCCAAGGAGATTACTCGCGATTTTAGAAAACTACGTGAGTTAAAAGATAGGGTCTATTTAATTCAAAAGGGATAAATTTTATATATATATAGAACTACTATAGGGTTCTTGAAATGTCACATATCCTATTATATGTAAATTAGGCTATGTATAAACATCATTTAGTAGGAATTTTTATTAATAAATTAACCTTTACAAATAGGATTCATATAAAAAGTTTGTAGTACAATGAGTATAGATGTAAACAAACTTTTTTAATTGAATGATAAAACTTACACAATTTAGTAAATCTAAAGATGTTTTTTAGGAGATTTGTTGTTATCATCAAATAATTCTAGCGTGTATATACAAATTTTTCCTTTAGTATACCGATTATGTAACAACATGTAAGAATCTATTGTTCCAAGACAAAAGAATTGAGCTGTAAATTTACAATGAGGTTGTACTATAGAGATTTGTATTCACAAAAAGTACCCATTAAGAAATTGGTGTAGAGTGTGCAACATTTGCATGAAATCTTTTCTATACTTTGACACTACAAACTCTAAATTTGCCTCAACTACTTGAACATATACATGTAAATGTTTAGAATCATATTCTTTTTACTAGTGTTTAATAAATACTATTTTATTTTTTGATTCTAAATTCAAAACCATTGTAAATGCATATGTAAAAATAAAATATATAGTCTCTATATTAAAATAGAGGTCATATTCTTGGGTTAATCTACAATATTTTTAGAGTGTCAATTTCTCATGTTATTCATGTTATATTACTAGTATTGGTGTTTTTCTTAGTTTTAGTATTATAACTATATTTAATGTTTCTATAGTGTTTATTATTCACCATATTAGGCTGTTCATAATACATGGCATAGAATTTAGAATATTTAAAACTATTGTTGCATTTTACATTTTTATTTGTCATTTGAAATTGTACTACAATACAAGTAGTGCATATATTTAAAAAAATAGTGTATATGTAAGACACTACTTTTATAGTGTGTTGTAAATGGATATGAAAAAATTAAACATATAAATTTTGTATATAAGATAGCCTAATTATAAAAACCAAATGATTGAATTTATATGTAAAAATACGGTCATTTTAATTATGAAAATGAAGGTAAATAGCCCTATGTTAAATACCCTCTTAACTCAAGTGTATGCTTAAAATTACAAGGAGTGATCTCCCCAGGTTAAAGTCTCAAAATGTGTAGATTGTCTCATTTTAGCAAATAAGGCCTTTTGGGGCAATAATGGTGTACTTTTAAAAGAAAATGATTTTTTTTTGCAACTACTTTTGTAGTTGCATTGAATGTTTGCAATTGGATGACAATTTGGAGCTTGCATTTGAAGTGGACAAATCTTAATAGTTGCGAAAGGTGGCAAGGTTGTTTCTCATTTGACAACCTATGTAGAACTTCATCAATGAATTCTTCTAACATGGTTTTTATGTAGATCTTGTATGCAACTTGTTTGCAACTCATCTATAACTTCATTGCGACTTGTTTGCAACTCATTTTCAACTTATTTGTGATTTATTTTATCAATTCTAAATTTGTAGGTTTTAAAATTTTAATCGGACCAATGATTTGTGGATTTTAGAATTTCAGATTTCACTTCTTTTTTAGATTAGCAATCCAAATATTGGTATTCAAAGATTTCAACACTTTACAAAATTTTACAATTTTATAGATTTAAGAATTTATAGACTTTCAATATTTATAGATTATTAGATTCCTATCAATTATAGAATTCTACAAATTTTCAAAATCTATAAAGTGTAGAAATATTAGAATTTCATTATCAAACTTCACTACATAAGAATGCTATAACTTATAATTCTTATATGTTCAACCTAAGTAATGGTAGTTCTGCAAGTTGATATGGGACAATTGATATAAGACTTAATTTTTGGCCATATCTTTAGTTGCATGCTAGTTGTTTCTTAGTTGAATTCTAATTGTTCACTAGTTGAATTCTAGTCATATTGCAATTACTTTCTAGTTGCATTCTAATCATATTGTAGTTTCCCACTAGTTGAATTATAATTGCATTGTAGTTGCTTTCTAGTTGTTTCCTAATTGAATTGTAGTCAAACTAGGATTGTATGCAATTGCTATTTGACACATTCACTAGAAGAAAATGACGTTTGAAGCCATGTTGAAGTTACGTTTGTTTGTGTTAAAGGACCACTTGTACATGGTTGCAAGAGTGAAGCACTGCTTTCTTGTTCACATGCACGTTGAAATGAACATTGTCTGTTAGTTGGCATTGAGCATTTGACATCGCGTTCTCCATGCTTTGCACTCGTGTTCAGTGGAACATGGACCACGTTCCTTTGAACATGAATGGACAATTTTGCCACGTGTTATGACAGTGCATTGCAGCAGTTGATGTGTTTAGGATGTAATCACTGTTCTTCCATGTTTATAAGGGATGAAGATGTCTGAAATTCTCTAATACACTCATTCTTCAGGATTTATTGTCATAGGGTCGCATTCGACAGCACAGCAGGAGTCTCAAGACACCTTTCTGAACACTTCTGTTTTCCTTCATCCAAAATAATTTCAATTTTTGGTTTTTAGTGATAGATACTTATGTCATACATGTGACTGAAAAATGTAATGAAGCCAGAAATGATCACATTTTCCTTTAATTTTCCTTTTGCAACTTCTGTTAATAGAAATGTATAATGTCAGCTATTCAACATTTAAATATTTTGAGCACTCCAATTTTTTGTTTTCACCTAGTATAAGAGCAATGAGTACCCAAAAATTTACAAGAAGTTCCTACATTCAATGCGTTCACGAACCTTGTATTCCAAATTGTTTATCTTCATGTACAACAACTGGAACATGATTTCCTCATGACACTTTGGAAATGAATACATTGGTCACCTTAACCTTGAAGTGCAATGACAATGACATGTCTTGCCAAAATTAAACTTGAGGACTCAATTTATACTTTGCCTTTTTCAAAGTTCCATTTGAAAACTTCATTACAAAAAACAACAACTTGCTAGGGTCTTGAATGTTCTGAGGATTCGATTTCATCCTCCCAAAAAATGCATAAACACATCATATATCAATATATGAAGTCCTAGAATGCTGCTTACATGCAATCATCCCAACCTTCTTGTATTCCTTCTGTACATATTGCTTACTGAACCTCTATGAAAGAGGCTTAGTACTGTTATGTGGTCATGAATCCTTAGTTGCGTGAACATCAAGAAAGAAATTCAAAAACAAATTACTTTAGGAATTTACTAACATTCTCAACAGATGAAGAGACGAAATTGTACGTGGCCTTACCAAACTCGCAACTTCATGTGCCTTCAATTGAGCTGTCATGCACCATACAATGATAATATATGAAAGCCAATTGTTTGTGTGTTGGACGCTGTAGGCCATGCAATGTTTTCCGTCGTCAAGAGATTTTCACCTCTGCCATATCATGCAGCAAGAGCTCTGTTCTTGCAAATGCTTCTACTTCTACTCGAACTACGTTGTCCACAGCCACTTCTCTGCATATCCCTGCATGGTTTTTCTTTCTTCAAGTAGTGAGTACCTTTACAAACATTGAGGTGGTAGCCTGTTTATTGAAACACGTGACTCCAATACTGTGATAGTGAACGTACATCAGTTTCACAAACTACAGAATGAATTCATATTTGTCCAAACATGTATACAATTGTAAATGCTTCCATGAGCAGTACCTGGTGGTTGCTGATGTAAAGGCTACATTTTAAGACCATGAAAGTCTTCATCTCTTCCTCCTACTAGAAAGCTTATTATGGGTCTGTCCATTTGGATATCTCCACGTCGGCCCCTCACTTCTGTTCCACAAACAACTTTCCAGTTTCCTCCATTACAGTTTTTTCTTTCAACATCATCTGAAAAGAACACTTGCTGGCATTGTGTCAGAAATGCAAAGGACTGAGAACCCAAGGGCAATGGACTTGAGAGGTTGGCAACTATGAAACCATACTTGTCACGCACTACCTTTGCATTGATTGCACCTGTATTTGCTTCCACCCATGAGCAAACTAGAACCACACAACAGTGGCTACGGTAATTCAGTTCTAATATTTCATGAATCCACCCTACATACTCAGCGCTTTCCCAACGGCCTCCTTCATTTACTGACTTCCTTGTTTTCAGACGCATTATAGATGCTGCTATGCCACTGTCACAAGTTACTTTATCTTCCTCAGCACTGACAACTCGTAGATGCATTCCATGAGCGTACATCGCTCTGTACGATGTTGCCACTTTCTTTGGGAATTGAGAGGCCTGTATAACATCATTGTAGGGCTTGTTCGGTCCAACGGCAGCCTTCTGCACTTGAGAACATAGCCAATCAGCAAATTTCGGTAAAGATTGTAATTCATCTGGGTATTGCAACATAGAATGTTGACCGAATTGAATCATGTTCTGCTTTCTGTAATCATTTCGGGCTGCAAGCCTCTCATCCACTACATCGTTGTATTGCCTGTCCAAGAGAAGATAGAATTTGTGAATGCTGGAATGTGCACATCAATTACAACCTGAAATGCGTAATTGTATTCTTCATAAAAAACAAGACTTTGAACTGCTACTAAACCACTATACATGTCAATTCTTCCTCTTCTTTATGACCGCTTTACGTTTCTTCAATCACTCATGCAGTGAACTTCGTTCCCTTAACAGACAGAGCAGATGAGCTTGTGCTGTAATTGAACAACGTCCTCGAAATTCATGAATTTGGAGTTCTAGAACTCAAAGAGACAGGAAATTAGAAATGACCTCTTCTATAGTGGTCAACATATTCTACAGGAAGTCTAAAGAAGTACATGCTACTATCTATGCATTTCCTACAATCCTACTTCCTTCGAAATGCAGTAGTGCAACAATGGAATATTAATTGAAATAGAAAGCAACTTACAGTCTCCAATCTTCCAAATCCACTGAGTTTGACAGGACACATTCATGGGCCCACTGTATAAAGTCCTCAGACATGGGTCTGGCCCAACCACTTCCTTGAACAACTTCGTCATTCATTCGTTGTTCCTCTTTGTCATCCCAAACTCGTCGACTTGTTCCGTCAAAACGCTGCAAATACTCTGTGCAATAATCTAATGTTTCTGACATAGCATACCCTTCAGCCATGCTCGCTTCGGGACGAGCATATGTTCGTACATATTCTTTCAAAGTCTTCATGTACCTTTCAACTGGGTACATCCAGCGACAATGCACTGGTCCACAAATGTATAGTTCTTCCACTAAATGGATCATCAAGTGCGACATGATGTCCATGAAAGTGGGCAGAAATTCTTTTTCTAACATGCAGAGGGCATCAGCTGCATCAATCAAATCAGCATCTCTATCGGCAGTTTTTATTTCCCGAGCACAAAGTCTTTGAAAAACACGACTGACCTTCATCACGGCTTTCCGAGTGTCTTCGGTAAGGACATTTCGCAATGCCAACGGAAGTACCTGCAATAGCAAAAACATTGATCTTCATTTCCATGAACATATACATTCATTTCTCTTCATCTAAACATAAGTAAAAATGCTAAACATTTTATACCCGACATTTGATTACATCACTCCATTTCCCGAAGCTAAAATTCATGCACTTTCTCTAGCCTCCGTTGTCCGCAACTGTAATTGTTTAGTCTTCATTATTACATAGTACATGGGTAAAGAGAACTTTGATCAATTTAGACTAAGGTTAGAAACTCTCTAATTCGTTCTGCAGCACACACCTGTTGCATGAGCACATGGAAGTCATGTGACTTCAAATACCATAGTTTTCCTTCCTCCAAACACTTATGGATCGCGCCAACATAATTCGATGGAGTTCTCAAACCCTTTAGAATTTCCATGACTATTGTCTTCTCTGTGGAATTCAAGACATATGGAGCTTTTGGTAGGTGGAACTCTTCATTTGTGGTGTCACTTGGTTGGACCCACAATTCTCGTCGAACTCTCATAGCCTCCATATCTTGTCGACTGCCAATGGAATCCTTTCCTCCCAGTACTGTCTTTGTTATATTTTCACAAATATTTTTTTCACAATGCATTGGATCCAACAAATGACGAATGAGAAGTTTCTGCAGAAGCACCAACACAATTTGTCATGCTTCTTAGTCATTGTATTCTTTCTTTAGGCTAATTAAAACAAACATGCCCCTTCTTCCATGTCCTAGCTAGTACAGTCTTCCATGATCATTTTTTTCATTGCTCATAGTGCAAACAACTCCTACGCTATTGAAAACATAGTTCACATGACAGTTTCTCCTTTTATGTTCAAAACTCTCATGGAATTCAGATGTTTCGACAATTTTTGTTTTGCCTTCTACATTTTTGAACGGCAGTTCCAGAGCTGTAACCAACGGTTCCTCAGTTTCATTTCAAAGTTCCATGCTACAATGCCCGTGACCTACATTTTTTTCACACATCCACAATCAGTAATAATGAGTTTTTCATTTTCATGGGTGTCATTCACGTTTCAACAGCTACACATTAAACAAAGGTCATGCCAAGAAAACCTAGTAAGCTCTGTTCTTTGTGCACGTTCTAACTAACATTGACGATACACATGTACCACTCTTCAACACAAAATGCAATGCCATCCCCTTTCACATGCTCCACTGCACTGCTATATGAGTACACTTTCCAACCTGTCACTTTACAGAAGCATTCCCCGGAGGTTTCTCCGAAATCACCCTTGACCTTGTTGTTCACTTTCTCTGACAATTGTGGATGCTTCTGTTCTAAAGGTAGTTGACCACATTTCTTACAAGAAGAGAATTGAACATTTCATATAACCGTTATCACAAACGATGAATCATTGAAAAGGAGAGGGTTCCTTGCACTTTCACTAGAAGCACAGTAGGTGGTACTTGACAGAAACTCTATTTCACTCAACACAGAATTCTGAAATTCTTTCACTTCAACTCTCTCTTTGTTAAGCACAATAATTCATTCAAATACAAAATTCTGCATTCTAGTTGTTCAAATCTGTCAAGACATTCGGAAACGCAGAACTGTGCATTACGAAGGGAGCATTGAACACAATCCATTCCAATCTTCTTTGTTCAGTGCAATGTACTTTTTCTAAAATAGAACGGAGAATTGACAAGTTCCACGCTTTTTTAGACACCTATTCCGAAGTTCTCTTCCATTGTTTATGAAAATGATATATATGCTTACCGTCCAATACGGCAAGTCATACAATGCACTTCTTCGCTTCACTCCATGCTCATGAACTGAGTCATGTTGAGCTCCTCTCCTACCTCCACTTGATACATAAGCTTCGCGTTCCTCACCAAAATGTCTTGTTTGCTCTGCAGACATCCTTGTTGGAGTCCCTCTATAGTCTACCTTCCCATCAAAATCAGTACTCCTTCGATAGGGATGGTTCACTTTAGTCCACCTTCGACTACCACCATATACAATTTTTCTTCCTTTTGCATTCCTTTGAGCATCCACTTTATTCCTTGATTTAGCTGACCTCGCATTTGTTGCTGGCCTACACACTGTACACCCTTTATATCCATGTGTGCACAAACCAAAGATGAGACCATAACCAGGATAATCTGATATTGTCCACATAAGTATACCTCTCAATGTGAAATGCCGTGATGCTGGTGGCTTGGAAAAATCCTGGGCACTCACTCCTTTCCAGATTTCTTGTAATTCTTCTATTAGTGGTCGAATGAAGACATCAATGTTTTCATTAGTAGGCGACATTTTTCTTGATATGAGAATACTCAATTGCATGAAAAAGTTCTTGGTCACCAAATAAGGAGGTAAATTGTATATTAGCAACAACACTGGCCATGTAGAGTGACTAGTACTATTGTGTGCAAAGGGATTGACACCATCTAGAGATAGTCCACATCGCAAATTCCGAATCTCATCTTTAAATGATTGATCAACTTTAGTGTCCACATGTTTCCAAGATGGACTATCAGCGACAGACTTCATGACACCTTCATCTGTATTTGGATGATCATAATGGTAACGTAACATCTCTGCAATAGCTGGAGATCGAAACATCCGTTGTAACCTGGGAATAAGAGGAAAGTGGCGAATCACCCTTGTTGGAATGACTTCAGAACCCCTTAAAAATCTGGACTTCCCACACTGTGGACATTCTTTAAAGTTTTCATTGTCTCCACGATACAATATGCATCCCTCTGGACAAGCATGAATTATATTGTAATTTAAGCCCAGCTTCCTTATCAACTTCTTGGCTTCGTAGTGACTAATAGGAAGGACGTTGCTAGTCGGCAATAATATAGTTGATAAGTACTTCATCAATTCATCCACATAAGCATTGCTCACACCATGTATTACGGCCATGTTTATGAGAACAATAGTGGCAGAAATGACACTCACATTCACACCCCCATATACAGGGCGTGTTGCTTGCTCATATAAATCGTCCAAACAGTCAACTGGATCTGCAGCGTCGTCAAAATCACAGTTTTGTTCCTCAACATGTGGAGTGTCCTCTCGTAAATGATCCCCTGCATCAAAAGCATCAAACAACTGACGTTGGATGTCATGGTATGGTTCCATATTCTATGCATAGTTTGTTCGAATAGGCTCATCATCAAAAACATTTGGTGTAGGCAACTTCTTCTCCATCGAGTTCACCCAAACACCTTCTTTTGGATAACCCCCTTCAGGATCACCGCCTAACATGGACCGCATGAGATAAGGATCACGTTTGTTCAATAGCAAGTGCTCTCTTATGACTTTCAGGTTGTAGTGACGCCCCCCATGGCATTTTGTGCAAGGACAACGGTATGAATTTATACGTTGCTCCTTTGTAATCCTCATCTCCGTCTCTAATATTAAATCTTCAATTGGAATATGTAAGGCCTGACTTGATGACATTGTCAACGTCTTTCAACAACCCAGATTCACTGCTTCTAAGGATTTCAGTATACGCAGAGAGTAGACATTCACTAAAATAGAAAAGCAATCACTTCATTGAGCAATTCACGTTCCAAGAGACATTCCTGAGGCACTTCCTTATATAGAGACTGTTCACCGGCGTGCAAATATACCTCCATGCATTAGCGCAGTGAGAATGTCTTTTGAGAGGTCGAACGTGTTCCCGTACTTTGCATGAATCACTTGGCCCTGTACAGAACAAGAACTTCCGTTTAGCAATTCAGTGGAACATACGAAAGTATGTAGCAAACAATGAAATTCCAGAATAAGCGTCTCTGCATTCTAACGTCCTCTGCATCCAAAATCTATACTACAACTTCATCAATACAAATGCCTGAACGTGCACTTCTGGCTTGTACCATGGAAATGTCACATTGGCAACATGTATAGCATTCCATTCCACACCAAAACATTTAAGGCCTACCTGACTTTTGTTAACACGGTATCGCAAATTTCAACACACAAGAATGCACTTCTTCTATTCTAAAGTGTAATGTCATGTGCACATCCAAAAAAAAGGTTCAACTTTGACAAATTCCTGCATTTCTAGAGATTGTTCTCACAATGGCCGCGCTATGAACACACTCTGCACGGATGTTCTCTACAAAAATACTTTTCCTCACATCGGAGAATGACATGCCTTCAGAGCTTGACCAACATCCACATTTGCTACATGTGGCCTGACATCAGTGAATTGCATTGTCTGAAACAAAGTTTCAGTGGACATCAATCCACGTGACCATGACAGCTCTTCTCTACCTTATTCTCTACTATGTTCCGATTCTTCTGAGGATACACTACATTGAGGAAGCGTTCAAAAGACATTGTATTCTTCTTAGATGACAGTACATTGCTCTCGTTCTTCATTTCATTATTGAAATCCTTCTTTGAACTGTCCGTTCTTTGCATGCAACACGTTCCATGGTCATACTGAACACTCACTTCAGCTGAATGCTGTTCCCTTGCCCGTTCGTCACTCATTTTGCGCTTACGAATGCATTCCTTTCCTACAGGTAATAGAGAGGACATGTCCTGTGCCAACATTTTCACATCTTTGGATTGGGAAACCGTATGTGATCGTTGGTCATATTCCACTGGTAGCCACTCCTCATCATCTGAAAGTGCCCGTGAAATCCTTGTCCACTTGCCCACTACTTCGCAAGGTCTTTTCGGTTTGTAGGATTTGTTGTGATCCATAGATTTCAGCAAAAAAATTTCCACTGGAATACCAGGAACATCCAAAATGTAAGCTTACCTATTCATTACTTTGTTGAATAAAACATTTGCACCGTTTGCAGAGAAGACGTATTCACTTTCTCACTTCTAGGTTTCAGTTCATGAGTACATTCTGCTCATTCCGACTAAACATTACTCACTACAATTCGAAGTACATTCCTAGAAACGTGAATAACCACATTGTAAATACATGGTCACATGTTGAACACATTCTAAAAAAGAAGGCTACTGACCTTCCTCAAAATCAAACACGAAATGCACTTGTATTGAACTGCTGATGACTTTAACACTATCTATCGTCACGAACTATAGAAAATGGAGGTTCACTGCAAATGAATCACCCTTCACTATGTAATACAATCTAGTACGATGTTTAAAATACATGCAAATGTTCTGCATACGGCTCACTGCTTCACTACATTCACATTCGAAACCCCGCAAATCTGGTGACAATGCTTCCGTGTAATTGACATCACATTCTCAAGAGCAATGCTTACATTGTCACTATCATTGACTTTTTTCTAGAACGAAGCTTCACATGTACAGTGACTTGACAAATAGAATGTGCAAGTTCTTGCTTCCTCATTCCTCTACATGTATGGAAGCCTTCAACACAGATTGAACACGTCTTTCACTTACTTCTGCATTCCTACTAAGCTTCGAACAATATAACTTTCTTTTTACTATTTGACTGGACTACCGTATTTCCATTCACTTGAAACCGTAACCTTCAATTCACATGTACTTCATGTGTTTGTTGATATTTGTCCTTGGGATTGAATGTGACTGAGTGCTTCTAATTTCTGCTTTGTTTTCAATCACAGAAATTGAAGTACTTCACGAATACATTACTACTGTCCACAGCTTCTTTAATTTCAGGAGAACTGTACTTGTGCAACCATATATTACACTTGCTAACTTACAAGCACCCACAATTCATGACTGCACGTATTGTTGATGTACATGATCTAAAATTGTAAAGCAAAGCAGAATAAATTTTCCTAAGGTGCTATGACAGAAATTCTGAGGACTGCATACAACTTAGTACTTCTATCATATGTATTCTAATGACTATCACTTCTACAAGGCAGAGCGTACACTACACGCAATGCCTATTTCTGAAGTCCTACAATTCTTTTCACATATACAAATACCTCTTTGGTCATTTGTTTCTACTTTATTTTACAGGACTTTGGGACATGTACCATGAAGTTCTAGTGCCAACTCGAAGATGGAGATAGGAATTGAAGATTCCCTTAGTTGCTAACACTTTCGTGGCGAAGTTCACTTTGGTGTGCACCTTCTTTTCAGATGGTTCTACCTTGCACATTACAGGAGAAAAAGAACCCAACAGTACTATATATATGACCAGTACTCTTTTATCTTCATTGAACTTCATTAAGCTTAGACGCTTTCATGAGTGCTTTTCTATTCATTTGACAGATTTTGTTGTGCTCTTCAGACAAAAAAGACTTGAACCCCTACATGTTACAAGAATAATACTAAAAAGTGACAACGTCGTTACGAATAATGGAATATTTTGACATGCACTTCGTCATTGACAATTGAAGCGTTCTATTTTGAAATGAACTCATTTCGAAGTGTGACTATACAACTTAGAAGGACATCTAGCATGGCATTATTGACATTATAACATTGTATTTAGAGAAGAAATAAGTCCTTCGCTGCCAAAGCATGCCTTCTTTGGGCTTCATGGTTTTCTAATCTTCTATACAACCACATCCCCTTCATGTGAAGCCCATTTTGAGAAATTATTTATTTATGTGCTTTCCTAAACAACTGCAACTGCATTTCAAGTTCGCTTGCAAGAATTCTGTATAGTACATGAAGATTCTATAATGTAGAGCCTCCTACCAACTGCTCTTCTGAGAAATCGTCATTGCTTTCGTAGTTTGCACTAATGAAACAGGAATTTTCCATGGTCCATGTTCAGTTCTGAAGTTCTATTAGAAGTGTGCATCAATTACTGCCTTCCGTTTCTTCCCACTTCATAGTGCTCTTGAGAATTACATAAGTAATAGCTCTCTAGTGAATTGAAAATAAAAGAAGGTGCTTCTCCAATAATAGACCTTCTTATTTGCCATCATGAGGCTATTCCATATTATTAAACTAATCTTCTAATTCAATTTCAATGCTTGTACCATAATTCTCTTGTCATTGCCACTAAGGACGGTGTTATGGATATACATCACTTCTTCAGTTGGAAGGCACCCTCTTTTTCATTTGTTTTCAATAATCACGGACAGTTTTCAACAATTCTGAGGAATTAAAAGGACTATACATGATTCACTTCAAACACACATTTCATACACATCTACAATGTAGATCTCAGAACAGATTCAGGAGTTTTAGCCAAATGTTCATTTTTGGGAGATTTTAAGAAATTTATACAAAGGGCATGAAAAAATTAAGTAGAAAATGAGCGAAATTTAGCCAATTTTGGGATCACTGATCTACATTCCTTGACATCTTTGGAGAAACTTCAGACTGTGTACCACTTCATTTCTGATATTGGATTACCAGAATGACTTCGAAATTCTCTCTGCCACACTTTGAAGCTAGCAACGTTTCTACTCATTTAGGAACAGTAGCAACTCTGCTCCGCAAAGAAAGGAAGAATTAGCAGCACACTTCCCATTATATACTACATTTTGTGATTTCGTACTGTAGGCTTCTACGAATTCACTAGAATGTCAGCGGAGTTCCATAATCACGTACTGCCCACCACTACATACAGTCACACTTTGGAAGATGCTCATGACAATGAACCACAATACTGTCCTAAAATTTGAAAACCTTACTCTTTAGAAGCGACAATACCACATGTACCTCATACTATGCTTCCAGTTTCTCTTCAACGGATACTGACACGTGGCAATGCTTCTAAGAATAGGCAATCAGTACTTTTCATCGCACTGACTACTTGAAGAGGTCTGTCTCTTCCAACAGTTCCTACATCTCCATTGCAATCACTAGTCACTGCCATCAAAGATGGACAATTCATTAACAACCAATGTCCATTGCAGCGTGGAGATCACCGAGTACGAAGAGCAACGCAACAAAAGGAAGAAGTGCTTACACGACGCTGTTGAACGGAACTTAATTGCTGCAGGGCTAAGTGAAGCGGCTGCTCTGAGGTCCGCCTTCGAGGGCGACACAACTACTGTAGTGGGCGCCGCTTTCCGTAAGAAAGTGCGACGGAAGAAGGTGGCTGCAGATCCAGGTACAGTGACGTTGAGGAGGAGTGGAAGGCACCGAAGGCAAGCGCAAGTGAACTATCCTCTGCCTGCACCTGCTGATCGTGAAGCAAAACAGGTAACACTCAAGCGCATATACATATGTTCAGTGCAATGAGTTTCTATGTTCCTCTCTTCACTCTACCTTGCCTCGCAAGAATGTTGTTTGGGAATTAATGCTGTCGGCGGCTGCTTCAGCGTCCCTTCCTATTCTATTGTGCCTACACATTGAGTGCACTATGGACTTCCTAAGAGCACTCCACGTGTGCAAAATTGGTGTCTGAAGTAAGGGCCACCATTCTACTTCGTAGATGTCTATTGCGGACTTGTTTGGCAACATGGTCACGGCTGTAGGTCATAGTTTCGGCGGTCGCGTACGATGCACGTTAATTAAGAAGGCATATAGATACTTCAACTGCGATGCAAGGTAGGGTTCCACATTCGCTGTTTCCGACTATGTATGCTATAGTAACTGGGCTACGACTCTGGTGTGCTAGTTCCTGCCTTCTCTTGTTTGGGTACGCACATTTCTTTACTCCTCTCGTTTCGTTGAATAGTACGTGTTGCTCATTCTTTGGAGAAACAATGCATTCGGTTCGCTTACACGCATAGAATGACATGCGTGACTTCGAGAGAACAGGACAATTTGCGGAAACGTTGGAAGTCCATAAACGGGCACTTGCGCAAGCGGATTTCGAGGGATTTGTTGTACCGAACAATGTAGCTCCCGAACGATTACAGTGCTGGAGTCAGAGTATGAGCTCCTTTGTTCTACCTAATTCCTGCTTTGCCCGATTCATTGGTCAGTCGCTCTTCACTATAATCTCTCCAACGTTGTGTACTTTTCCTCTCTATAATTTCTCTACAGCACTATTGTTGTGAAATATCTTTTAAGTGCGAATGTCCTTCGAGCTTAACGACAGTTGGATTACATGTTCATAAGTTCTGCCTCATCAAGCGTTAATGGCAGTAGAAAATCCTACTGCTTGCGCTTGCATTATGTAATTGAAGGTGGCCTTGTGCTGTCATCGTTTGAGGAAACAAGGCTGACTTCATGCTTAATATGTTCGACTGCATGAGGTTTTTGAAGTAGTTCTTCGAAAACATTCTTCTCTTTGGATTGTCAGGAATTTTGGTCTTCTGGATAGGGTTAGCTTCTGTGACAGAGTTCTTGTACTGTCCTTCTCCAAGAAGTTCGGCGAGTCGGTCGTTGGTACTGTGCTACCAGGGTCTTCGAATTATGACCGCACCCTCTTCGGTGACAAGACCTCAGTGAAGGCGCTCAGCCATAGTCACAGTACGTCAACATTAGGGTTCTTCAATGCAGTCGTCCATTGACAATTGCAGACCACTTAGAAGAGGTGAACACTGAACACAAGGTTCTGAATGCACATTTGGTGTAAGGAGCTGTCCCTCAGCAGCGCGACTACAAGCGCTTAATTGAGATAGGGTACGTCATGCAGAGTAGCGCTCTGAAGGACCGTCTTCGCAAAGCTATTCTTTGGTCATGACCTTCAGCATTATTGAGTTCCTTGTCGTGCACTCTTTTGTTGTACACTTCTGTATTGTTACTGTCAATCAATTCAAGCGAACAACATTTTCGACAATGAAACACTACATAAAGGCTTCGAAAGCTAACATTTAGTTTGTCATGAACCACCTTCTGTTCGGTAAGAGATTGTGTTTCCAACAACTCGTCCACAGGTTGGCAAAGTAGAGCAAACGTGGAAGCTGCTAGGGTCCTCTTCGAATTCTGTTCGTCCTACAAGATGTGCACACAAATAAAGTGAATTCAGGCACGCTTCTTCAGCCTTCCTATGAACGGAATTCAGTGAAGTGTGAGGCATGTGACCAAGATGTCTGACTTCAAATGCAAGTGGTCATCGTAGTCCATGTCCACATGTGAGGTACCCTTCACACTGTAGTTGCTTATGTTCGGTGACAAAGCAGTGGTTCTTTATAGTTTACTAAACAGTACCGTCACTATCTTTGCTTGTGTTTGTACTTTTGGTCTGTGAGAAAACAGTGGTCGGTATTGCAGACCAAGGTAGACAACATATTGCTGAAGTTCATTTCGTTTTCACTAGTAGAAAATCTGAAATTTCTGTTGATTTGGTTGCGTTGATCGGGGTCAGTTTTCTACTGGTTTTGACAGAAATCTGTTGAAAATCAACAGATTTCTGTCAAAACCAGTAGAAAACTGACCCCGATCAACGCGACCAAATCAACAGAAATTTCAGATTTTCTACTAGTGTTTCAAATGGTAGTACAAAGCAACCTAAGGAATGGCGGAATTGAATTTCAAGGACTGGAATTCATGTAGAAAGTAGGACGGCCGAGAACAATGCAGGTGTTCTCAGGGGACCTTGTTGTCACCTTCACGTCTGCTTTCTCTCTATTTTGAGGCTTGCAAATGCCTGTCAGTGCTAAGTAAATGTGCATCTCAGTTTTTACATGATTTGTGAGTGCCACAGGTTTGACAGCAAGCGTGTCATGAAGTTGAGTTTTTGAAAACTGTTTTTATGTTCACAGTCACTGCTTGTTTATCAAAAGTCTTGGAGAAAGACGGTGTGTCCAATTGTGTGGAAACTCTGCACTCCATTGTTCATGGGATTGACATCTTCAACTGCATCTTCAATATATTTTGAAATACTTGCAAGTGTTGGGATACTGAGTCCTATTCTAATGTCTTCACAACATAAATATGTTTTCTGACCTGGTTTGGTTTCTTGGCAAGTTAGACTCACGAGCAATTCCGTTTGTGGCCTGGAAGAGAAAAAAGAAAAGGTATGAATTACAAGGGAATGAAGAAGAAGGCTCTAACCATGGAGACGCAAGTGTCGTTAGCAGCTATTGTGGAGGCAAGTCGTGAACATTCTGTTGACATCGCACCAAGGAACAGTGATAGAGACATAGAACCTCATTCAACTTCTCAGTAGCAAGGACCTTCTGGTATTGAAGGGCAATTGCAGGACATGCCACAGCCTTTGCGAAGACGGAAAATTCAGTTTCCGCAGCGCCCACCTGAATTTGGATATCCTGTTCAGCAGTCTGATCGGAGACATGGCTCGGAATGGGCATGTGATCTCCCGACGGGATAAGGTCAAAGTAGCAGTGGTTCCTACAGAGGGTCTTTGAGGAGACCTTGGTCACCAGTTCCATATGGACTTGGCAAGGACTATGGAGGACGTGGTGGAGATTATGCAGGACAAGGAGGACAATACGAGGGGCGGATGGGTTTTCAGCATCACCGAGGTATTGTGATTCTGGCATTACACTTCTTTCATGACAGGTTCTTCTAGTCTGTTTGCGAATACCGTTCTACAAAAAATAAGAGGTAGAAGATGTCAAGGGCAGTATTGTAGAATGCCTTTGTGTTCATAAAATGAAGCGTTGACAAGTAGTAGCTCAAAGTTTTGAATGTCAGCCCCAAGAAGATATAGGATGTTCTGTTTTCTGCGATAGATAAGATGTTGCTGACGAGGTGAAACTTCAATTCAGAAGTATGAATTACTTGGTCGACATTAGTCGACCGTGAAGTTTAACTTCACTATGTGTTCATAATCCAGTTTTGGCATGTCAGTTGCAATTAGCTGGAGCACTAGAACTATTTGTTATTTCCTGGAAATCATTCCAACATGTCAACCTGACTTGTTGCATGATGTGCACAAAAGAGCTATGTATGCCATTTCAATAGAGCTGTAGGAAGTTAGCAACTGAAGAAAACGAAATTACTTGGAGAACTAATCAGAGTGTTCATAAGAGAAGTAGTGAAAACATAACTTTTGTAGTACTGGAAGTGCTTCGTGGTCCTTTATACTCAGAATATTTCATCAAATTCTTATGGGAAGGGCTGAAAATCTACATGTTTGGCTCATAGCATAACGGTGAAGGGAGCTGCATTGTTTAACATGGAAAATGCTGTCGTTCTGCATACTGTCTACTACTGACTGCGAACTCATGCTTGGGCACCTTAAAACTTTTTCTGTAATGCCTCCATTTACAAACGGAGTTTGTGTGGCACGTACACTACTTTGCTGTTGTGGACTTGTAACAAACAAGTGCTGCAATTGTAGACATTCATGTTTCACTTCCATGTAGATTCCATATGTTGAAGAATGCCTTGAAGGACTGATGTTTCAGTCTTGTTTGCAGGGTTCTTACGCTTAGTTGATGTATCATGACATTCTTCAAAGAATACATTACACTTCAACCTTAAATGCATATTGAAGTTTTCTATTTTGTTACTTGAATGTGGTGGACAGGGCAGCTACTATATACTTGTAGTCTTAGTGGACTATACATATGAATGTTGGTCTGTACACTGTGTTTTTTGATATCTTCTCTTCTAATTGCAGACCCTTACTATGATGCCTTCGAGAGGGATTTCCACCAAAGAGGAAGGGAATATGACAGTCGGAGAGTGTATGAAGAGGGTAGATTCCCACAAGTGCTGCAGCATGCTTCTAACGTATATGCGGAGGACTTAGGAGGAAACCTAAGTGGACATGTTGGCAGGAGGGCCATAAGTCCCCCTCCATCTTCTTCTGCAGTCCTTCAAAACGAGGTGAGATCCGAAGTACCCAACAAGCGTCCGCTTAAAGTAGACTCGTTGGGGTGGCCACAAGGGCAAATGGCCACCCTTCTACACGGTGACATTGGCTCCTTCGTCAAGGATTTGGACCCAACGAAGGGGTGGGATGGACAGAGCAAGGAAGGTAGAGAACGACTTCGTGATCGCATCAATCACGACTACCACTTCCATGGAGACAGTACTAATCTCAGTGAGAAGTACTTGAGGAAAACTGCTGGAGCAGCCCTGACACAATTCCGTTACTCTCTTAACCAGTTGATAGATGGAGATGCGGCGAGACCTTCAAATGTTGATGAAATTTATTGGAAGGCTTTGCAGGAGATAAGAAAAACTACAGAGTCACAAGAGAAGTCACTCAAGATGGCCGCTATAGCTAGAGGTCATGGATCCAAAAACACATCCAAAAAAGCAGTGGAGCGTGCTATACTCAGCCGGATGGTAAGAAAGTGATTCTGAACTGTAGAAAACGTTTCTAGAAATGTAACTTCAAGGACAGTTCGGTACGCGGCTTGCTTTCTTTGAAGTCTTATATTGCAGTAGCCAATTATGGATATAAGGTTCATGTTCTAAATAGGTCTACAAGACTGTAGCACAGATGTCTCGCTTATGTATAGCATATTAGCATGTGACCTTTGCACTTCAATATTGAAGTAAAGAATTCTAGGAGAATGTAGCGTTAGTTGTAGGAAATAAAAAGAAGCAGAAGTTCTTGCTCATGTCATTCTAATATGTCTCTGTTGGTTTTGAATGCAGACATTGGACTTGGGCTGTGAACCGTACCCAAGTGAGTTTGAGAAAGAATTTCAGAAAGAGTGGGCTGTACTACAGGAGGCGCAGATAGAGAGGAAAAGGCAGCGCAAATTGGCAAATGCTAGCAATGCAGCGACGCAAGCTACGAAGGACTTTGACATGCGCTTGAAGACGTTGGAAGCGTTTACAAAGAAGTGGGAGCCTGAGCTGAAACAGTGGAGTTAGACGTGGAATGAGCAAGAAGGTGTGCATGACCCAAAAACTGAAAGCATTGAAGGCGACTTCCAGAGTGAATTACTGTTGGTGGCGGAGGATGATGACAAGGAGCCACCTAAAGAAGCAGAAGACAACCAGAATATGGAAACCAGTGACACTGATTCTGACAGTGAGAAGTCAGAATCAGATGATGACGATGACAGCGAATCGGACGAAGATGGCAATGTAGACGAAGACACTTCTCTACAGTCACATCCTGTTAGTGTTGGGGAGCCTCAAAGTAAGTGTGTCGGAAAACAAGGAACCAAGAACTGCAATGCAGAGAATGCTCAAAACACTGTTAGTAAGGTGGCAGTGGTGAAGACGAGCGATATGAAATGTGCACGACCTGCATTGAATAGTACTATAGTGCCACAAATGGAGCAGAGCAAAGGAAATGTCCGCCAAGGAAAAGACTGTACGAGCAAAGGCAAGCAGGTAAAGCTTTGATGACAGTAGTGCAACTTCCATACTTGTAATGTTGATGTATGTTATATCCTAGAATTTAGAAGGTTCTGTTGTCCATCAATTTTTTTTTAAGTACTTGTTGCAATTCAGTGTCATAGTAGTATATGAAAGCACTAAGGTGCCATAGAAGACGTCAATAATAATATAAGAGTTCAAAAAAAGATTATGAAGCACTTACCAATTAATAGCATAGGAATACAGTTCCTTCGTGCAGTAGTAATGGTATACTGAAATTGCTCAAGTGAAGAAGAGGAAGTGTAGTAATGGTAGTAGAAGAGAAGTTCTATTTGCAGTTGTATTCTCAGATGTGGAATTCTGAATTGTAGGTTGCCGTCGTTGCTAAAGAGATAGAGACGGAGCCAAAATGCAGAGCACCGAAGCGACAGAAGCTTGGCGTCAACACAGTTGACAGTCCAGTGGTACTAGATGAAGGAATTGCAGTGCAGGAAGCCTCAGGAAATGGCATTTCAGGAAAGGTTAATAAACTTACTCGTAAAAATGGGAAACGTACTAAGCTAAAAGTGGATGGCAAGGCACTAAAGGTATGATTAACATGACGGTTGCCAGTGATGACGTTGTTGAAATAGTAAGCTAGGAAAGCTAGTTTTTCATAATGGATATGAAGTTGCAGCCACTCACATATAACGTGGACAAACTTATAGAAATGATAATTTCTAGAAGTTCATTTGAAAGAAACTAACAATTGCTATATTGGAAATGTATTTCGTGTTTAGTATTGTGTGCTTTGGGAATTCTGAATGGTGTGACAGTGGCCAGAATCATTGTAGAGTAGTGTGAATCCGTTGATCTAATTCTCTAGCAACGTCCACAGAGTCAGTCGACTGTTTACTTCTGCTCAGTGCTATGAAGTTTTGAAGAGTGCTTTGATGAAATGAAGCACCGAAAATGTCTCTTTCATGCACTGACCAAATTGTGGCCATGTTCTAGAAAGGAAAGTGAAGTGCGCACAAGGAAGAGTGAATAGAAATCCGAAGTGTAAGTGCCTGCTACCACTTCTGCACTTCAGTGGATGCCATTCTAAGTGCAAGCTGAACATGAAGTTTTTCTTCGTGCTAGTGTAGTGCACATGTGAAATGGAGATTGCAGTGAAGCACTCATGCTATGTGCTTGTGGCAGGTGGAAAACAATTTTGAGGATGTCATTCTATTATCGGAGTGAATGGAACTAGCGACATCATTAGTGTGAGCTATATATGTTTTCTATGACTTCGAGGACAGGAAGGTGACCACTCTTAGGATTGGAGATATCGAAGTAGTTTGTTTTCTTCTCAGAAGAATAGAGTCATCTGTTGTGGCTACGAACATAGTAACGAAGAAGTGCAATGCAGTAATGTGGCACACTCTGTTCTGAGTACTATCAAGTAAGGTGACAAGTTTCTTTGATATTTTTATGTAATAGCCTTATACTGGCAGCCGTTTTCAATGGTGAATTTTGTATGTGCTAAGTTGTTATAGGACATAGTAGTGTCAAGCAGTGTAGTGCAAAAAAGAAAGAAGGAATGGTTGAAGTATTGCTTTCCTCATTCAGTTCAATATCAGTGTTGTACACTACTTGAATTATTTGTGCAAAGTGAACAACAATTGCGGACTGGGATTATCAATGGTTAGTCCTTTCAAACGCATGTGTGGACTTGGTTTTCATAATGTTATTGAAGTTGAAGCCTTTGTAATGTTGTAAGTGTTAATGTTCATTTCTTCTAGAATTCGTAGTATGTACTAGGGAAAGTGAAAGGCTGATTTCAACTTTATTGTTGCAAGAGTGACAGTGCTCTGGAGAGCTTGCAGAAGTGCTCTGCAGTTGGTCACCATGAAATTGTTTTTGTGAAAGCGAATTAGAAGGCAAATCTGCCTTCAGAAGTAGAGACAAATTGTCGAAGTACTTGGAGGTACAAGTAGACATTCCTATCTTTCAGAAATGACATGAAATGAAGCTATGTTTGGTATAGTTAGTGCATTTTCTGTATGTGTTCTACAGTACTAGTTGCAATTAACGAGGAAGTAGTTATTACATACTAGATTTGTGGCTATAATATGATAGTGAACGAAATCGTCTGACTTCTTCTTTTGTCTTCGAAGTTTGCTTTTTTGTTGTCATCATTGCATGTAGAACGCTTGCTGAACATGTGGAAGACAGTGAATGATCTGCTGCCTGCACTGTGCCACCATCATTGTGTGCACGTCAATGATACTTTCATTATAATGAAATTTGTTTCAATAAAGTGAGGTGAAGTTTGCATTCAGAAAGATAGAAAGTGTACTGTCCTGTCGGAGCGCACTGTATGTTGATGGAAGCTGGATTTGAAAGACGCTTGGATTCTTCAAGCTTCTAGCGTGTGACAAGAGAAGTACTATAAACAGAACAGATGAAATTCAGAGTGCAACTGTGATGGTCACTGCAGTTTTTGTGTTCAAAGTGGAACAAGGATTGTAGAATTAGTATAAAGTAGCTTGGTACCATTGTAATTGTGAAACAAGGAAGAGTTGAAACGGTTTTCATAGAGTGTTTGAAAACGGTGTTCCTTTGAAGGGTTTCTGTTTGCAGCATGGAACACTGTTCTGCAGACACATAAGATATAGAGTGATTGGTTCGTCAGCTTCGGTGCTAGCAGACAGAATACCATAATGATGTTACAATTCATTGGAATTCCTTAATGGGTGTTTCTTCAACGATACGTACATAGTCTACTCACTGATTAGCTGCCTGTTGAAAAACGTGCAGGAGACTGTGAGTACGGCTGCTTGTGAATGAGTGCAAAGCATACACTAGAAGAGAAGTTCATTGGAATGTACAAAAACATGTTAGAAATTACGTTGGAACCACGAAAACATGTTTGAAAGTATGTTAGAACCTCCCAAGTTACATGAGATTGGTTTTGTTGAGTTCCGCGTATTGTACACAAAATTTTGCCTGAAACTGTGTTTTTATATTATAATTTTGCAGAACTCTGTACAAGACTGCATTTCTGCGTTAGACTTTTGCAGAATTCGAACACAAAAATGCAGTTTAATGCAAAATTCTGCACAATTCTATGTTGGAAATGTGGACCTCATCAAAATCGATCTGATGTGGTCTTGTAGGTTCCAACGCAGTTTTTGACGCATTTTTGTGGGTTCCAACACATTTGTCTTCTTGTGATAGCGCTAGCTAAGTACGTTCCAGATCCTGTACAACACTGTGTGCAATCACATTTTAATATGAAGAAGAAACCTAATGAGATTGATGCAAATTAAGAATGTGGGAATGGGTGAATGTAGATGCGTCTATAATGCACACGACAAGGCAGTTGGGCAGTGCTAGCCTCCAAATTTATAAGAAGAAGTTCAAGATCTTTAGAGGAAGGTTCTGCACTAGTGCTATAAGAAAGGTATATTTGAAGACAGCCGTGCTCATCGAAAATGTGTACTGTGTGCAAGTTCTTTCTAAAGTTGAAAAGCATCAATTAATGTTTGTCAAATGAAGTGAAGATGACTTGAATACATACTGTATTATTGTCATACACTACTTCTCAAGTCTGTAGTCAATGGTCTTCAGAAGGACGTTGTAGTTCAAAAGCAAAATTGTTGTCGGTATTTATATACAAGACTCACGAGGCTCATGAATGCAATCATTCACTTCTCGTGAAGAATAAGTGAACCTCAGAAGTACTAAGTAGATGTTCTTTGATTCAGAAAGAATGAGTACTCAAGCATGGCTGAATTCATTTGTTGGAAGTACGCTATGTAGATGCGCTTGTTTGATAATGGAAATGGCGCATGAACTTGTAAGTGCTGGTCATGTTGAGGGAAAATGTCTTCACACGACCCTTCTTGGGACATGAGGAATTCTAATATATACCATTGCAGTTGTAGGTAATAATTCTTTAGCATGATGTACACTGCATTACTCTGAAGTCTCTGTAGGAGGCACTCTATATTGGTTATGGAGAGCAGAACGTTGACAGTACTTTTGAGCAGGCTTTGTTTTTCTAAAACAAAGCAGGGCTCGTAGCAGTGCACTATGTAAGGATGCAATCAAAGTCCTACTGAATGAGTTTAGAAATTTATAGCAATATAGAGAGGTGAGCATTAAAAGTGACCTGGTTTCCATGAGCAATATAGAAGTCTCTGAAGAGCAGTGCATACACTACTAGGTAGAGATTGAATTTCAGTATGAGAAAAGGTAGCTGTAGTATCAAAGCTCCGAAATTCTTCCTTAGCATAGAAGTCCATGATGAGGATGCTGAAGGCATATTATGCAATGTCACGCTCGGAACAAGAGAGGAAGAGGAAGCATACAGTAGACAATGTATTTAGTTTAGTCCTCTGCATCTTCAAGAAGAGAGCGCAGTCTAATTTCAGGTGCCATTCTTGTTTGTCAACTTCTGGAAGCCTTGTTGGGAACCAATGCTTCCAAGCTCATTAGAAGTCTTTGATGTGCCTCATAGTCATCGTTTCATAGTGCTCTGCAAGACGGAATCTGAATACTTTCTTCTGGGAGTGTGAAGTGTGTAGGGGACGACAGTTAAAGATCATGGTGAGCAAGTTTTAGTGTGTTGGAAGGGTATGGAAGGTGCGGGAGGTGAAGTTGTGTTCCACGTTTTTGAATTTCTGCAATACTTACGAAGCTGTTCAGAACAAGTCCTTCGTCTGTTCTCGTTCAATAGTTAGTAGCTATCGACAGCGTACTTGAAATCTGTGTTTCCAAAGATGGGAGCATTGCAAAAGCAATTCAGAAAGATATGCAAAAGTGAAGAGGTGGCTTTTACTTCCATGATTCCATTCAATAGGAGGACCTTGTCAAGAACGTTCCATGTATGCAATTCCATCATAACTTTCCTGCCTCATAGTAGGGAATGTGATGGTCCTCGACAGTTAGACTTCCTATGTGTGTCTTCTAGATGCATGTAGTACTGGAAGGGTATATTGTTGGATCGTTTGTTAAAGAATTGCAAGTTATTGGCATGGACTCATGGAGCTACACCAGTGGTCTAACAATTGCAGTGGTTGATGACAGATGAATTGCAGTACCAAAGAAGTCGTTTTTGATGGTTCAGTAGTGCAGTCTCTTGTGCCAGTTTTGATCTTCTATTTGTGAAGTGTAGGCATAGTTGACAAGTGCCAGGGCAAACGCGTTTTTTGAGAAGGTAAAGATGCTTACAAGTGGTGAATGGTGTGCATATGTCTAGGGTTTCCATTGCTCTTGTCATGAAGGCCTGCAATTTGAATTGTTTATAGGGGTACATTTGTATTCTAGAGGGGTCAGAAGACGTTTTCTAGGAAGATCATTTGTTCACACTTCTTAGAATTGATGTATTATTGGAAGTATGAACTGTTTTTGCACAAGAAATAGTGGTGGGAAGTACTGTGAAGGGTTCTCTCAGTCATCAAGCCTTTTCCTATTAGAGAGTGAAGTGTAGAACGGTTACATGTACAATTGAATTAATGTGCTCATATGCATAGGTGGGCACTTCTGTTTTGATAGTGAAGCTCAGCTCTGAAATGCATACGATAAATGCAGTGTTTTCACGTAGGTACAGTGAAAAGCGCCACTATATCGTATTGTGCGGACCTCATGTTGTATGACGTTGTAGACATTTGTATAGTATTCTTGGCCACTGAGAGCACTTTCCATTGAACCTGAGAAGGTAGCATGTGCATGGCGTCGGAAAAAACTTCTAAACGGTGAAAGTGTTTTAGTGAAAGCAGCGTGTATTGTACAGTGTGGGTACAAGAATGATTTCGGCAATGTTTCTGCAGAGTACATGCTACTTTGAGGGCATGTGCCGTTTCTAGCAAACCAACTGCAGCTCTACATCAGCTTACACGACAAGGGGAATTCAAGGCGTAGAAGTTAGGTATATTGTGTATGATTCTGCAAGTGTCACAACAGAGTATGTGAAGGTGCACTGTCCAATGTCGATGACATGCATGTTTGTAATGA
The DNA here is from genome assembly GCA_947034885.2 of Thuidium tamariscinum. NCBI lineage: Eukaryota > Viridiplantae > Streptophyta > Bryopsida > Hypnales > Thuidiaceae > Thuidium > Thuidium tamariscinum. The sequence continues at coordinate 2,124,112 of OX344757.2, read as the reverse complement.
AAGTACATGCATTATGTTATGCGTCTCTTGTGCATGAGTTATATACTTGCTTGTTAAAGAAAATGCGAGTGACCTTCATGCTCTTGTTTCAAAGTGAATGTGTTTGGTATGCATGTAACATTCATGGGAGGTCAGAACTAAATTGCAGTTGAACGAGAATGCATTGCTTGGTAGTTACGTAAGTATAATTGTAGATGAGAGTAGTCATGACATTGTGGAGTTGTTCTTCTTTTAGTACCAGATGCGTTGCTAGACGTGGGATTTGGCTTGGTTCATGAGTATGCAAACTACTTCCAGTCTGCACTTTCTCTTGAAGTATTGATTGCTTAGTTACTTTAGCATATACATAATGGGCTTTCATTACTGTGTCCAAAGGAAATGGTGGTGCTCTTTGGTGGCATGACGAAGAGAGTGAGTCTACTTTTCAGGTGCTCCTTCTACTTTCAATGACATGGAAAACGCTTATTGAGCCTGAAGGATAGTGTCTACTAGGGCCTGCACATAGCGACTTCTCACTTAGATGAATGTTGTATTCTATCTTTTATATAGTAGTTAGCGGAACTGAAGATTGACAAGAAGCATTCGAAACTGGGGTGGTTCAGCAGTGAACACAGTCTTGGATTTTAATGTCTATAATTGTGTAGGTGCTACTAGTTCCCAATCCAGAATACCCAGCGAATGTTATGTGCATCTCTATAGGTTAGTACCCCAATTCAAATTTAAGAACAGAGCTATGGTCTATGAATTCATGACATTCACCTCCATGAAAGTGCACATCAGAGAATGAAAGATTGTAGCGATGTATTTAGTTCTCAAAAGTTGTATTGTGAGGTCGTTCAATTCATGAATGATGAGTGAAGGTATTTCTGTGGAACACTAATGTATCAACTGATGCAGAGATTAGTCGGGCAAGAAGTTCTATGGCAAGGCCCCTCATTCGATCGGGAACATGCAATTATTGGAGATTCTGTAAGTTTATCTGAAATGAAAGCTCCGTAGAAGGTTAGGTGGGATGCTATTCAGTTTGCACGTGTAATATAGACCCACTGTTGAAGGAACATGGAAATGATACAATGTTGGGATTAATTTTTCAGTCCACAAAGTATTCAAATGAAATTTTTGATAGCTTGTTCATCATGTGGGATTCCCTGTCGAAGATCACTGTCTTGTCCTTCTTATAGACGTGTTGTGATTTTCACATCTGTATATGACATGTGCATCAATGACAGATCCGTTATGTTGGATAGTGAATCGATTTTGGGGTTGGCTTTCATTGGGATAGTTTTACACTAAACCAGCTTACTATGTGCATGTGGGTTCATAACGAGAATAATGTCGGTGGACTTTGTATTTGTACTGTTCTTCATTATGGTTTTTTTTCAGGGTTGTCTATCTGGACGTGACGTTGGATTTTCCCGTCCGGATGTCATGACGCGTCCTGACGCGTCGGAGTCCATCCCGAATGCTGACGGCGTCGTCGACGGCCTGGATGAAGTCCGTCGACCGTCGACAAGGCCGTCCACCATCGACAGGGCCGTCGAGGAGGGCGTCCACCGTCGACAGGGCCGTCGAGGAGGCCGTCCACCATCGACAGGGCCGTCGAGGAGGCCGTCCACCGTCGACAGGGCCGTCGAGGAGGCCGTCCACCATCGACAGGGCCGTCGAGGAGGCCGTCGACCGTCGACGGGGCCGTCGAGGAGACCCTCGATCGTCGACAGGGCCGTCGAGGAAGTTGTCGACCGTCGACAGGGCCGTCGACGAGGCCGTCCACCGATTAGGGCTGGCCGGCTGCAAACTTCAGAGCCTTGTAACTTTTGCAAAAAGTCTTCAAATTGGGCAAATGAGATGTTTTTCGGCATCTACAGATTCTGCAGATGCCGAAAAACATCTCATTTGCCCAATTTGAAAACTTTTTGCAAAAGTTACAAGGCTCTGAAGTTTACAGCCGGCTAGCCCTAATCGGTTCGATTCTATCCTGGACGGTCCGGTCGACGGTGGACGGCCTCGTCGACGGCCCTATCGACGATTTTTCATCCTCTGTCGCGGATTCTGTCGTGAATTTCATCCTGACGGACGCTCGGCTCCCCGTCACGTCAGCGGACGGACATCCTGACGGACGGATGTGACGCGACGGAAGCAACCCTGTTTTTTTTGGTATAATGGACGTAGCAAAACGTGTAGTATTGTAACGAGCTCTTACATTCAATTGGTGAACGTTCTTTTGCAATGGGAAGAGGAGTTTTAATGATAACAGTATCAGTGCAGGTGCTCCAGCAAAATAGGGAGTAGGGTAGGTATACATGAGTTATTCACGAATGAAGTTCATGTTACAGATCGGTGTGAAATTGTGTAGTGTTTCAACAAAATCAGATTTAGGAATGACTAATCAATCATAGTCTTTGAAATTGGAAGTACTTCTCTACGATTAATCTATTCAGCTTACGAGGAACGCCCTGTTCTTAGTATTAGCAATTGCTTTCTGAAAGTTAAATTCATTGTCAGTCCTTTGAAATGATATAGAGATTAGTGCTATGTGTGCTTTTTTCAATAAGATTTCTAAAAGAATCAACTAAGTGGAGTTGGTCCTGCTTAGGCACAATGGATTACCGAGAACTGGAAGACTCATGTTCGGTAATCTTTTTTCAGAAATGATTCAATTTGGAAGCAGACTTAGAAGTTTGGAACGTTGAACTTCCTTTCCAACTGTCAGGGTTATTGGTCCTTCGTCTTCAAATGAACATGAAGATGAGCATGATCTCAGAGGTCTGTACACTTTCTTGTGCACGATTTCATTGTTCATGATGTTAACGACGACTTGAACACAGCATGAACAGAAATGTATGTTAGTCTGTACACTTTAAGTCATAACCAGCAAGTGTAGGCCCGTCGTGTTTTTTGAGAACGGCCATTCATGAAGTTGAATGTGGATACTAGAAGAAAAGTTCAGTAGAACCCACAAAAACATGTTAGAAATTACGTTGGAATCACATAAACATGTTTGAAACAATGTTAGAATCTCCCAAATCACATCAGATTGGTTTGTTGAGTTCCATGTATTGTACACAAAATTTTGCCTTAAATTGTGTTTTTATATTATAATTCTGCAGAACTTTGTGCATGACTGCATTTCAGTGTTAGAATTTTGCAGAATTCTAACACAAAAATGCAGTCTTGCACAAAGTTCTGCAGAATTCTGTGTTGGAAATGTGGACCTCATCAAAATCGATCTAATGTGGTCTTGTAGGTTCCAACGCAGTTTTTGACGCATTTTTGTGGGTTCCAACACATTTTTCTTCTAGTGGGAACTAAAGAATCATGTTGATGCTGACATCCGAAATGAATTGCAAGTTTGCAGGTAATGGAAGCATGTATTCCACGAATGCATTCCTTTCAAACCCGCTTACGATCCCGAACTGGAAGCGTCGGTGTTCCTAAAATGATAGGAAGGAGGCCGTGGAGATTTCACCAAACAGCGGTAGAACGTGCGAATCCATTCCCAACAACGCTTGATTGAAGACTACAGGCTTCTCAGTGCTTGAGCAACATTCCCAGCAGTTTTTGGGTAATGTTTGTGCCGGGTAGGACCTCAACGCAGAATAGATCAGTAGTGTAGTGGTTTGTTGTTCTTCATTAAAAAAGCAAACTCATTACAAGCTTGTTTTGTAAGAATCATGCCTTTCTTGAACAACTGTTACCAGATTCAACTATCACATGGGTGTGAAAGTTGTAGTATTCTTCTCTCTTTAGTGGAACTTGTAGCAGAGGTCGTCATATTCAATGTTTGACGGCAGGATCTTTGAGTGTAGGGTAATTTGAAAGGTTGTGGTTGTCATTTAATTGATTCGTCGTTGGTGGCTTATTTTTGTCCTTCTGAAATGAATCCGACTGTTTACAGTCATCTCCTTCTCTGTGTTCAGAGGACACAAATTATAGTCTCTTCTTGGAACTGCCTAAACGTTCGATAAACTACTGTGGGGCCTGTAGGAGGTGGTTCTGCAAGATATCAAGTGTCAGGAAGGGCGTCGCTGGGCGATGACTAGTTGCTTGTATGTAGTGCCGGTGACCATGTGAAACAGGACGGAAAATGGCGAGCTACAGGAAAGCTTCTCAAGTAGCAAAAACCCGCAGACTTCCAGCTTTCAACACGACGATCTCCTCTGTTGAAGTAAACGACCTTCTTTATTGAACTCCCCGTTCCTGTGCAAGTTACCCGACATCCATACAAGGTATGGGCTTCTCAGTTTTCAATATGTAGGGTGGACGGAACCTAATCGTGGACGGCAATTCCAAGGATGTACAAAGCAATAGAAGTGAAGGGTCGAAAGATTTGAGAAACTAAGTATTCATAGAGTTTCTTTGTTTCTTTGTTCACCAGCATCTTTACATAGTAGATGAAAGAATGGTTTGTCAGGGGGAGCCATAGCACACATCACTGTTGGAGTGCCTACCCTTATGACGATGGTCAGAGGGCGATTGTCATTCTTCTTCAGTGGACGTCGACAACTTCCACAGGGCATGCATCATCACTCCAATTCAATGCTGTGAGTGTTTTCTGCGGATACTGTTGTGGCTATTCTTCCATCCAATTCGTTCTTTGAATTCATGCATGCATTAATGGCTTGGAAAATGAAAGCTTCTGAAGTGAATGCAACGTTAAACAAAGTAGTCATGACATTTTAAACATTCGTACATTCCCGGTCATTGTAAGTCTTGGCAGAGGAGCAATAATCGTACGACAAATGTATGTTCTTCTAGTATTAATATTTAAAAGTTATTATAGATGTATGAGGCCAAAGTTGAACCCTCCCTTCTTCAAAAGCTGTAATCTTTTGTAAGTTCCATAAGTCATAGCACGCATGAAAACAATAAATCTGTGTTATGAATTGCCACAATAGTGTTGTCGTGTTGTCATTGTTTTGAAGCAATTTCATATTATCATTTTTTGAGTTCTTCCAATGTGATTTTATGTCATGCTTGTGTTGGCACCAGTTCTATCACTCTGAATGAATCAAGGCAAGAAGAAGCAAGCATTGCAAGTGGCCGTAATGAAGGCCTTCATATATAAGGAGCTGCCTCACGTAAGAGAGAACTTCATTGATGACTCGCAAATTAGGCAAGCAATACTTTCGCATTGTTGTCGGATGGCAAGAAGCAAGTGGCCATGAAGTAGGCGGAACTGGGATCATTGCAAGATGTCCATGGATTCTACACGGACATTCACCTCTTATCCACAGTGCTTCGATATTTTGGCATTCTTCTGATGCTTGACGGCGATTGTTCCAACGAGCCTGAGTAGGTAAACTCCAAGAATTTGTCTCATTATGATGGTTTTGGGAACCTTGAAGCCTAGTTGTCCACAATACCGAGGTTCCTGAACCATGAACTCCCAAAACCATGCAAGCATCAATCCAAATTGTGTTCACAGTCTGAGAATGCTATTGAACATTTGAACATAGTATTTGCTGTTCATAGAAATAGAAATCGAATTAATTATACAGGCCTGCAAAGTAGATAAGTTCTGTGACATGATGAGTTATGCAAATGCATATATGTCATTATTTTCACTAATGCCAAAACCCTATTCAGTTATTGAGCTTCTGAAAATCTTGGACACTTCCATTCCTGACTATTTCTATGAGAATGCTTCATCATAGATTAGAAGACTATGACCTACAGAATTTGGAAGTCACTGTAAGGAAAGCATTAGTTTAATCCATTGTTTATATATATAGTAGGAATATGGGTGACATGCTTGTTGACTTTTTGTTGACGTACAGCTCATTCTGCACTGCTTTTCAATGCATGTTCTACATAGAATAATGCCTACATCTATGTAGGCATATTGCAGAAAATCATGTTCAGTAAAACACACTATTGTTGACGTAGACAAGCATGAGTTCGTTCAACCCTATGTTTACCATTCAAATAAGACGTTGTGTTCAACATGCATGTGATGAATGCACGTTGACTGCAACGACGTATGAAGCACTTCCATTTTTAAAGAAGTTCTTTTGAACGGGGAGTTCAGGAGTCAAACATGTTCTTACACATTGAACTGTAGAAGAATACGTTCCCAGAAGCGTGAGGACAATACAACAGCAGGACACATGTCATTAGAGCCGTATTTTCATAAATATTGTCAGAAGTCAGAGAGGGCAAAACACGTGCTGTGTTCAAAAAACATAATTCAAATATTGTAAACAATCACTGAAATCTACACGTGGCAAAAAATTGGGCAACCGTGACATGTTCTCACAAACACGATCAACCATGTAATAAACATGCGAACTGTGACACAAAAGACATTACATTCTACATGTTGACAACGTGACTCTCAACACAATCTACTTGACGTAGTCCGTTTTCGCTGGGCATTTCTGGGAACGTGGTTTTCCTGTTACAGAACTGTTGGTATCAACAGGTTTTTCTTCTAGTGATTAGACTCTACAAAATGTAAAGTTATCTACATCGACAACTCTCAGAAATATTTGATGTAAAATACCTCACAACTATTCTCCTTTTACATTTTTATAACCCTAAACTTCATTTTGTGATTTGTACGATTTCAATAGAACCACCACAAAAACTTATAAAGGAAGAACCTTGTTAGTTTGGTGATGGATACACTAGAAGAAAACTACGTTGTGTTTCACAAAAACTGTGTTAAAACTGTGTTGCCTTAAACGTAATGCGTTGGGTGGATTGTGTTGAGGTTCTGCTTTGTCAAGCGGAATTTTTCATTCTAACACGAAATTCTGTGTTTTCTTTGTTGAGTACTGCGTTTTTCTTGTTGAATACTGCGTTTTCCATGTTCAATTTTTTGTTGAAACGTTGAAACACAAAATTTTGCGTTACGAAAGGAGAATTCAACACAATCCACTCCACGCGTTATGTTTAACGCAACGTAGTCCCAACACAGTTTTTGTTAACTTTAACGCAGTTTTTTGCAAGAACAGTGTAGTTTTCTTCTAGTGATAGAACTAAGAATTAGGAAAGTCTTGCTTCTCACGTCTGAGTTGACACTGTGGCTAATTAAATTTGAAAACTATAATTTAATGTCGACAGAAAATATCAGAAAATTATAAACATAATAACGGACCGACATGCACTCATAGCATTGTATAACAATGTATATGTCAAATTTGGTGTAAATACAAAAGATTGTAGTCAAAGGATAGTTGCATAGGACATGTAGTTGCATTTCAATTGGTTGTGGTGGACACATTTTTCTTCAAGTGGTAGTTTACCTTATTTTGAGGGCATTGCAATGGAAATAAGCCAATTGACTTTTGTGAAAGAAAGAGAATTGTTGGTGAACTTCAAAAACACCCCTATCCAAGCCTTGCTCTCATGCTAAAAATACTCCTAACTCCTTATACTACATGCAAATTAAACAACTATATCAGAATAGTTTCAAAAGGATCACCTTAGGATGAGTATATCCAAATGGCACTTTGCCTGAAATTGTCATTTTACAACGTGTACATTTCCAAAATCAACATGTACATATATTGAAGAAACGATTTGAGAATATATATATCCAAAAAACTTTAACCTTCCACAACTATTGGCGTACAATGTCGCAATCTTGCATTCTTTGGTACGTTGAAACCTCTTTTCATTTTCATTTGCCGACAAGAAAATATGAATAATTAAATAGTCTAGTGATAATAAAGTAGCGGTTTGGGGTTACTCACCTTAAAGATTTCATTCCACAAATCTTACCAAATTATGGAACCATTGCCTGCAGCTACAGTATCATGGTTGAGTGGCCAAGAAGTAAAGCTACAGCATAAGTTACCGGCAGGACGCAATTGAAGTTCCAACGAAAGTTAGTAACCGTAGTACCATTAAGTTTGGAGCTTTTAGGACTGTCCTGGCTGGATGGGACTAAGGTAAGTCTTTGTTTGTCTGCTCTTGAAGCAACCTTTTAAGAACTAATTGCATTTGGGGAAACTCCTTGAAATAATTTTCAGAAAATTTCATACAAAGAAAAATGGAATTGGCATCTAAATCTAGTTATTTCATATTTTTTGGCCCTTTGTAGATTTAGTTATGAAATTTTCAAGTTGAAGCACAATGGTCACTAAAAGCAATCATGTCAAGGAATGTATACTATTTGTACATCAAAGAAGACAAAATGTACCACTATGTTAGAGGTTTATTTTAGAGCAAATTTGCTTTTAGAACACCATACCTTTACGGGCAAGGATTTTTTGTTTCATTTAGTTTAGATAGTGAAAAAAACAATATTCATTGTGGTGACACAATTTGTTTAAATTAATATAAATGGATGAAATATGTAAAATGTGGATTAAAATTTATTTAGTTATCTAAAAGAGTGTACATTCATCCACAACTGAGTAGTATTGTCTTTAGAGTATGTAGCAAGTCAATGATTTTATCCATTGAAATTGGGGGAATATATCACCTAATGTGTTTTCAAATTTGGTACAACAAAATTTGAGCAAAATATTGGTAAGAAATTCCATTATTAATCAATATAACTTTGTCGGGGATTCATGAATTTTTATTGTGCAAGAGCAATATAATTATTATAGTGGTTTATTGCCAAAAATTGCCCTTCTATAAATGTCACCAATAAATTAATTGGAATTTTAAATTTTTGGTTGCAAATTCTATCTAAGCCAAGGTTGAAGATTTGCCAAATCATTTTTATTATAGGAAGCTACGGTACCCAAAAAATTAATGTAGTTTAGCTAGCAACCCAAATAGACACTTCATCTTGCAAATGATCTATATATAAACAATCTATCACAATTCCAAGAAATTATGTTGTTCATATACAATGATATATTTTAGGGTTAAATTTGGCAATAGACTTGTAATAACAAAAATCTATTTAGTTTTGAATGATTTCAACAAGTTGGAAACCACATTTGAAGATTTTAGCACTTTCAACTATTTATTATTTTGGTTTTTGTCTACAATGACTCTTTTTTGTTTTGTCTTGGTTGATGCAATTTTTCTTATTGTATCTTTTCTCAAGTATTTATTTTTTATTACCACATCTTTTTTCAATTGTTTCCCCTTTTCAATTCAATGGTGGTCATTAAATAAAAATAAATATTTTACACTTAGAAATGTTACTCTTGGGGGTACTCTTTGCAATTTCTTTCATAATTTTTAAATTTCCAAAATTTTTGGCAATATGGAAGAAAAACATTCTACAACCTTTCAAATGTTTCACTTATAATATTTTCTAACTACAAGCATTTAAGAAAAACTTAACCCTGTGAGGCCCATGGCTTTTTTGGTTTTAAAAACATAATTATTTTTGAAGTGTTATAGGCGAAAATGTCACTAAAAGATATACAAAATCTCAATTGCACAATCCCTTAGTATAAGTGTTGTAGATGATGTGAATCAAATTTGGAATCATTTGGCAAAATAGATTGCAAGATTATAATGTTTTTGTGTAGACAAAGTATGCTAAAATTTTAGAGCAACACATGTGGAGGTGAAATTCAACTCTTAAACCTACTCAAATGGAAATTTTTTAACTATAGGGTGGTTGCAAGAAACACTTGTACTATTTTGTGTCACACGGTGTATGCCGATCTGTTTTTTGGCCACTAATTTTGTGTTTTGGCTTCAAATGATTCAAGATTTATAGGTATAGTACTCACAAACATCATACACCTTTTCTAATTTTTTTCATAATTTTCAAAAATATTTTACTATCTAAAAATAGACCCCAATTGAATGTCACAATTGCCATTTTAGAGTTTTTTAGTACTATTTAGTACTCAAAAAATGAATTTTGAGCTGAAATTTAGACGAGGTGGTCTTCTAGTAGACTTGTACCTAATAGACAAGGGAATTTTAATCCCTAAAGGACCAACCGGCAAAATTTGGCAACATAGCAATTTTAGGCAGGTATGTGTGATTGCATATTTTCATATTTTGGGCCCAAATTTTGATAGAAGGTGGGGATGAAGAATATCTGTGATGTGTACTAAGAATCAATACATTTGGAAATACTAGTAAAAAATTATGGCCTAATATGTTTTTTTTCCCATAACTAGGTAGTTTGGGCAAATTGAAAAAAATCACTTTTTTCATAAACTAAAATTTGAAATTAGTTTTATTCATTTATATATGCATGGAAAGCTTTGAATCATTCCAATTTGATCAATGAGTCAAAATTTATGAGTTTTTTTTGTTTGCGTGCAATTATGGATTCTACATTCTAAAATAAACTTTGTTGTCCTTTATTAATCTCATTTTTTAATATTAAAAAAATAAAATAAAATCATAGGATGTGAATTGTTTATTACAACATTGCAACCATTGAGATTGACATTTTTCAATTTCATAAATAAATTCTTCACAATTTTGCATTTTGAATCATTTGTTACTTCTTTTTAGTTACAATTTTTTCCTATATGTAATACAATTCTATACAATTTGAAACATTCTAGACAAGTACCCTACTTGACTTCAAGAATGAATTCAAAGAGACACAACCATTTTGGACTATTTTTCATATATTTTTGTCTTCTAAAGTATAGCTACCTTGTTTTCCTTAAAGTGAAAAAAAATTTGAGCATTCAAATACAAATTTTTTGCAATCTCCATGGTGAAAAACTCTGAAATTTTTTGCACATGTTCACAAACCAATTTAAGGTAGGTAGACCCAAAAGTGCCAGTTTTCATACTGTGCCTAGTTCTTGTTATTATGTTGTTCAGATTTTGGTACAGTCTTGTTGGTGAGTGAAAGCATGTTCCAATGCACCAAAGAACAGTGGATTTGGATATCGTATGCAAAAGTTATTAACAATCAAAGTGTGTTTCTGAAAGTGCCATCTACAGTCTGGGTACATGATTGATTTTGAAAATGTATGCACTTTGTATAGGGCGCTTTAAGGTCAGGTGCCATTTTGGGTGTACCTACCTTACTAGAAGATACTATGAACTAATATTTAACTAATTATGGACAAATCCATAGTCCAGAAATAAATCGGCCGTCAACCAATATAGTCGAATGCATAGTTTTGTGTGCCACAAGCAATGAACCAAAATGGCTGCAACCACTAAAGAAACCAAAGTATCAAAACACCTGGCCCATAAAAGAGTTCAGAGGTAATAGTTTATGAAATTTTTTTGTTAAATAAACACCTCTGTTGTGTCCTAATTTGTGACAAAGTATCGGCTGGCGCTTGATACTGGCAGCCGATTCCTAACATCATACACTAGAGCACCTAGACCTATGAAAGTGTCCTAAGTGCGTCAAGTGACAAGTGGCTACGGCATTCATCTATAAGATGAAGTGCAACAAATTGTCGACCTTAAACCCTAAACCCTAGGCCATCCGATCCAGGTAATAAAATCGGGAGTATCAGCAGGCAGCCGATATCCCCCCTCGAAAACTCCAGAGAGCAGGTCTTACAGTGAAGAGGCAATAGACTCGATAGGACTGGCTCTGAAATCAGTTGTTCCAATTTCTGAAAAAGGGTACGAGACATGAAGGTCTTGTAGCCTCCCCGATTCCACTGACGTTGTATCAGTTGGCGGCCGACACGATGTAGGGTGAATCACCAAAATATCCCCTGCCAATTCGGCTTGCCATACTTGATTGATTGTGCCACCTCATAGTGCAATTGTCCCGGTCTCTGTGCGCCTTTGATGTATTATGAGATTGACTAATATTGGTGCATGGGATAAATGAATGGAATAATATCATTTGAAATGTTTGGAATAACTCTACTAGTGTTGGGGAAATTGAGATCTTCGTTGAATGGTAGCGGAATATAGCACGCCGTATCCGGCGTCCTCCTGAGCGCAAGCGGGCACACATCGACGATGAGCACTTGGTCCGTGAAGCATGTAATCCTGGATGGTCTCTTAGTATGGAGTATTGAGAGCATTTTGTAGCACCACGGGAACTTGAGGCTATCTACACAGTACTCTCTGCCATAAACGAATGCTAGGTTGTCTCTGATATGTTTTGGAAGCAAGTGCGCAAGCAGAGGCCTAAGCTAAAGTATTAGCAACCTTGACCAAATTCCTACGTGAAACTTTTGAAACAATGTCATGAACATAGCAACTAGCCCTGGCCTTTTAATGACGTTTTTGTGTGGGTCTGACTTGTCCACCTTGATATTCGGGTCGAGATAACAAAATAGTCCCGTGACTCCTAGAACTACACATTTCTTGAAGGACTGTGTATGCCCAACGTTGGACTCCTGAACAGAAGATAAGTTAGTGGTTACATGATTCCACAATATAAGCATCCGATGAAAGAAGAGCATGCAGTAGGTATCGGCTGGCAGCCGATACTGGTGCTTGACCCAATATAGCAGGAAGCATTAATTGTTGAGAAAGAGACATGTGCTAGATTGACTGTAGAGATGAGTGAGTGCCTGCCCCTACATTATTGCAATCAGTCGATTCCAAAGTCCAAGACCTAATGATGAAACTCTCAAAGGAAACATTGGAATGCTTTGAGAGTGAGCCATGCGCACGCTTTAGAAAAAATCTAACTATAATGTCTTGATTACAAAAAAATGTTTAATCCATACAGAAGAAACTAATGTCCACAGAAGATTTAATCTATCTGTGCTGTATCTACAGAGAATATGTACAATGTACAGAAGAGTGTGTCGGCTGGTAGCCGATACACTACGCCTCCTCCATCCGGTCGCGTGGGCTATGCAATTCCTAAGGCCTTTAGCTCCTCCTGTGAATATGGCACCTCGAATCCCTTCTGATACTGCGGTGTCACATTCATGTACTGATTATGCATAGGGGTTCCCGGCATACATTGTGCAAGCCCAGTGGACGAGTTCCTCTTACAGAACTATGGGACCGTGAGTCCCGAAAACAAGAACTGTTCAATGAACGGGATCATGGTCGCCTGGAGAAATGGCAGTTTCCCTGCCTTGAGTGATTTCTCCGAGTACATGGTGACGGAGGGCGGATGAATCGCATTATATGGCAGATTCAAGACGTTCCTATATGGCTCCGAGTCCACGATCAATGAGTTGTTGATCGTAGCGCTATTATCGTACAAGGAGGATGCTCCAAGAATTCTTGCGAGACGCTTCAGAAAAATTGGTCGCGATGCATTCTAAGGGTCTCGATAAGTACTCTTGTCACAGAACTCCTGTCCAAAGGCCAGGTAATCCTCTCCGATCTCCGGTGCCTTCCATCTAAGGTTATGAAGGCGCTGCTCGAGAGTCTGCTTGGGTAAGATCGACCAGTAGACAATCACAATGTCTTGACCCTTACAGAACAGGATGAACTCCCGGAGACCTGGTCGCTTTCTGACTGTCGACCTCTGAGTCATACTCTTCCCTTTGACAATGAATGGCTCATAGAAAAGTAGAGTTCCCTAAACTTCAAGGAAAAGAAATAACTTCGGAGTCGCTACCTGAGCAGGGCCAACACTATCGGGAGTCCGTGGTCTGTCTTGTGTTTCTGTTTGGACATTCTCATTCCCAGCTTCAGATACGGTGTCGGAGGAATTGTCAGACTTGTGATAGTCATCATTTGCATTGCCATACGAAATACATAGAACATGAGATGCTATGAACTTAGATAGATGACAAAACATTTGTGCACTATATCGATTGGTAGCCGACAAAACATTTCAGCACTGTATCGGCTGGCAGCCAACATAGTCGAGAGCAAGTCTAGTCTGCCCAAAAAACGGCTCCTACTAACATGTCTACGCACGAGTCTGAGCCAAGCAGTGCTACTTATGAACGAGCTATGTATGATACTCCACAAACATCGCGGAGCATGTCTCCTACCTACGAACCTCCAATCTGAGTCCTCTTTTGAGATCGAACGGGAGACATCTCTTCATTCGGGAAGTCCTGCGTTCGCGCCGCCGCGCCACCATCCTTCTCGTTTGATCGTTTCCGCTTGAAGAAGATCCGAGTTGAGCGGCGCGAGTTCGCCGACTCCGACTCCTTTTCCAGCGGTGCCCCCTTGCTTCTTCCCCGTCTTGGTTCCGGCGGAGAAGTCTCCATGGGTGTCGGCTGGCCGCCGACACGAATATCGGCCATAGTCGCCGGTCGCCCAAGTGTAGTTACTCCCACCTGAGGCTCCGTCGCCGCAACGACCACTTGAGGCAGAGGGAGCTTGCTTATCTCCTCCGACGGTGGCTCAGCGCGCAGATCCACGACCATTGTGAGCGAGGAGTTTCTGTGTGGAAGCAGCACGGGGCGGTCGAGATCTTGAGTTGGGGGTGGATTAAGAGAAGGCCTCGGAGACGAAGGACGTGGTTACCGTCCTCTTCGAATGAGTGTTGCTTTCAGGGAGCTCTCTGTGTCTGAGTCAGTCACAACCGTCACAAGTGGTGGTTGCTCTTGAGACTGACCCTGCGTTTGCTGAGTTTGAGCGGCGCCCCCCGGAGCTTGGGGCAGAACGAGGGTAGATAACGGCAGCGGTTGCCGAGGAGATTGCGCAGGTGCCGTCTGCCCCTCCTGGTCTGTGACCGCCAGAGTCACCTGAGTAGGTCCCAGGGAATCCGTGGAGAGGAGGTTCATTTCCCTCACATGTTCCTTGGCCTTCTCCAATCCATCCTCCTCCCGAACGAACTCCATGACAGCTCGTCCATTCCTCTACAAAGCCATGGAATACAAGTCAGCCATCTATTGTATCGGCTGCCAGCCGACAGAAAGTGACTTCCTGAGAACAATGCAAGTGTGAGGATGGGATAAGAAAACGTAGTAGAGCGATCTCCGTGATGTTACCGCCTCCCCAGATGTTGATGACGGTGGCATCCTTGGCTTTGAGGGTGGGTAGCATGAGTTTTTCGAGCAGTCCATGGCCAACCCCGCACATCCCGCCATTCCAGTCAACCTCCCCCTCAACATCGAAATTAAACAAGTCCAGCGCCTTGTTGATCCCAGTAAAGCGCTTGAAGACCGGGAAAATACTGAGCCTGTCCTCGGGCTTCGGGAAGGTCAAGGAGAGAGTGACCAGAGGCCTGGACTCAATCTCGGCCTTCTGAAAGCCTCCCCGGGGAGATGGCTGGTAGTACACCGCATGGTAGTACCAGTCGGTCGAGGATGAGTGCGCTGTCGTGGCGACTGAATCCCGGAACCGCGAGTTCCCGATGAGGAGCATTGGCAGGGGGATGTAAGGTTCACCATCTTCATCATCTGCCCCGTCCGAAATTTCTGCTGCCGACGATAGATCGAGCAGGTCGTTCCTGTTCACCCCAAGAGCTTCCCCCATATCTGTATATCCGAAAAGGACGAGGAATTTCTTGTCCTCGGGTTCCAGCGCCATCGTCCTCTTGGATTGATGAATGAATTCCACCACCTCTGCAATACTCTCCCTGACATGGCATTTGTATTGCAGTTCGCTTGTCTTGCCTACCGTGGTAGGCAAGTTGACTTTGACGTAGCTTGCCAAAGTCGTGAAGAAGACCCCCGGCGCCTTGCCATCCGTGGACTTGTCCGTGGTTGGATTCATGGGGTTGACTCGCCCCTTCAACCAGTTGCTTGCGTCCGTGAACTTCATCATGTCCTTCCAGACATTCCGGACTACGGTCGCTGAGTACCCCTCCTTGTCAGCCAGCTCCTTCCAATCCTCATCCGTATATGGGGTCCAGCCTGCGTCCTTGCAAGGAAGAGGGTACTTCTTCCTGGTCCACATGATCTCGTTCATGACGATCCGGTCGAGCTTCTTGTCCTTGCACCAGTCGAAGAGAGTGATCTTCCCTGAGGACTTGGCCTTCGCGGTGTTTTTGATGCTCACGCGAAGGGCAACAATCTCCCGCCCCAACTCGCACAGATCTGAATCACGAAGGCCCAGCGTTGGCGTCAGATCCGTTTTGGTGATGTGCGTGAGCGGCTTCTGGTTGACCAGGAGATTGGGCATAGTCCCATCATCGCCAATGAGTTCGCCGTTCTCCCACGCATCGAACACCTCCGTCCACAACACCCAGGTGTTCTCCTTGATGAAGATGAGTGGCAACTTGGAGGACACCTTTTCCTCCACGAAGTGCGCCATCACCTTGAGCTTCGCAGCCTGAGAGTTCAACCACAATGCTTAGAACAGAGCACACAGGTATCGGCTGGCCGCCGATACATAACGTATTGAACAAATAGAAATACAAAGCAAGGAAGCGTGGGTACTACCTCGAATGCTGGTGTCGGCTTGCCTCCTCCACGATGCGGCTCTGGGCTTCCCGTCTTCACCCATGCCACTCTTCCCATCTCGACGCAGGATCTGAAGTTTTCCTTCGCCACCTTCTCAGCGATGTTGAGATTGAGGGCATTGGAGACTCTGACGAGTGTGTCCGAGTCTCTGCTGAACACCGGAATCACCTCGAACTCGAGGAGGTCCATTTTGGCTTCAGAGCCGTCGGGATACTGCTCGGCTAGTTCTCGGCAGGTCGTCACCGTGTGTTGCCCTCCAATGATGTACCAGTGGACATTCGGTGCCTTCCACCATGGCATTGAGATGCCGTTGACAACAGTGAATTCCTCCTGCCCGGGACACTTGTCCATCACTGCGTCCAGCCCTTTGTCCTTGGGCAATGGAGCCCGCTTCAGTGGAACCCTATGTATTTCCGGCTTCTTCCTGATGGACCCATATCCCTTATACATGGTCTTCACCTGAAATGACAGAAGGTCCAATCATTAATGACTAGTTACAGATGTCGGTTGCCAGCCGATACAAGAAATCAAATGACTTTGATTAACGAACAATGCAAGTGATCTTCCAATTACCTGTCCAAGCCGGTCCTTCGCAATCTTCCGGTACTTGAGCTCGTCCGGTGCAATGTGGAGCTTGTCCGAGTCAATGACCCCCGGAAGACGTTGCTTCTTGTAAGGAAACGCGTGCAGGAGGCCCGTCTCCAGCGCTTGGTAAATAGCGTTCACCTCGTTCTCCTTGGTCTTCGTGGTGAGGTGATTTCCACGCCGGAGTGCTTCGTCCAGTGTGAGCTTGAGCGGCTTCGTCGGGTCATCTTTGCCCTTTCCTCTCCGCTTTGGTTTGGTCGGAGACGTTGGCTCCTCAAGATCGGCTTCAGCAATCTCAGCCACTGTCGCCGCCACCAGCTTCCTCTCCGCGGGTACCTTCTTCTTCCCCTTCTCCAACTCACGAGCGACGAACGCATTATGCTCATCGCGCTCCTGCTTCAGGCACTCCCACCTCTAGATGAGCTCCTCTGTAGTCGATGGTGTGTTGTTGGAAAATGTCATGCCCATGGACATGGACTTTTGTCCATAGACCTCCTCCATGCACTTGTTCACCGGCAACTCCACGGCGAAATAGTCGGGGACTCCATCCGTGCTTGCCAATGGCATCAAGCATATCATCACATGCACGGACTCCCCAACAGCCCTGGCGGACAACACACTTCCCTTGCTAGGGATCATGTTCCCCTTCAACTTGAAGGAGCATGCGATGTCCACTTTTTTGTCGGGTGCTTGCCTCCAACACAGGCCCCATTCCTGGATGGCCTCGATCCCTCGCCATGTTGCTCGTGGTGGAAACCCGTCACCCAAAATCCCAGAGTTCGGGATTTGCTCACCCAGAATTCGGGCTAGGAGAGTCGGTTCCCTACAAAACAATACATTTCAATTCTCAGTAAGTTGTCACTATGTAACTCCACTTTGTGCATCTAGTGTATCGGCTGCCAGCCGATACAGCCACAGTCCCTAAACCCTACCTTCAGAAGTCATTTACAGAACATCGTATGACCACTGTCCCAGATTTATATCGGCTGCCAACCGACATTGCATGAGCTCAGGAGTTACCTAAGTGCTCCCATGTCTGTCGGCTGCCAGTCGATACAACAACCCACAGGTGCCTCACACTCTCAATGGTTGTACTGAAAATAATCAAGAAATAATAATGTATCGGCTGGCAGCCGATACAGGTATAGAAAAGTACTTGTCATTCGCCAAACCGGAGGATGCCATCGCCGAAGGACTGACTCTTGTTGGCTGCTCAGAAAAACTTGTCGGCTGCTGAAGAAAACGACTGCCGCGCACTCCTTCTTTGTCGGCTGCCCAGAAACACCTATCGGCTGCTCCTCCGCTTTGCGTCGGAGTGTCAGCTGCAAGCTGGAAGGCAAGAGGGAGAGGGAGGGAGAGCGAGAGAGGGAGAGAGGGAGAGTGAGAGCAGGAGTGCAAATGGCAAATGAGAGAAAATGAAAGTGGCCTGGAAGGTATACCCTTGGCTGCCAGCCGAGGGGCGCAATCATGACAAACCGAGTCCGTTCATCCTATGATTTCATCCATCGCCGCTTTTCATCCAAAGATTTCATCCATCGCCCGATTTCCATCCACTACCGTGTACTCCACATCCAACGAGGTACATGCAAGTGACGAACACTCATTGCAATGATGCGTACGTTTCCACCCACGATCTCCTCATGCACGGACTTGTCTCTCTTGCAATCACTACAACTTCATCCTCTTTCAGATTCAAATTTCAGGCGCCAAGTTCAGTCACAAGCATGCTCACCTAGGATCTGATCTTGGAGGACTTCATTTTCCATTTTCATTTCCCCCCCACACACACTCAGAGCGTCCAAGAACCGTGAGGGAATTGCAGTGGCTTGTTGTTTAGGAAGGATGCAACGTTAGAGAGGGAATTTAGTAGACCTCAGCCCAGTGCACAGCTTAGGTATTCATTAGTCCTCGGGTTCAAGAAGCGCTCTGGGACAGATGTTATTTGGCGTTCAAGCTTACGTAGGAAATGTAGTAGGATTTCAATTGCTGGGAGACAAATTTGAACTGCAGTAGGATTTCAATTGTAGTAGGATTTCAATTGCATTTTCGAGAATTAGTTGCATGTCAGAGGTTCTTGATTTCCTATTTGGTTGCGTTTGTGCTTCCATTTCTTGATTCAGCCTGGTCCGAGCATCTGTGGACAGTGCGTAGATCATAGGAATTGAAAAATCTAGCTTCTTGTATGATCCCCGGAGTTCTAGTTGTACAGTCCTGCCCCTGTGCTTGACTGTACGGACAGTGGTATTGGCTGCCAACCGATACCGATTTCCGTATCTACTAGGTTGTCAAGTATTTGATACACAAACGTATCGGTTGCCAGCCGATAAGGTCATCACGGGTTTGACGGAAGCAGAAATTCCCACATTCTGGGTTCTCACCCCGATTTCGAATCATGAGTGGCTCTGATGAATGGACCTCGGGTGCCAATCCTATTGAGGCATTCACAAGAAATGGCGGGTCAGGAAGACTGAAACTGCAGAAGGGAGTTGTTGTGGCTCTCACACTGGAAGGATTATACTACGCTGGAAGGGCGGTCGTAGAAAGGGTGGTCAGCCGCGATCCATACCTCGTACGCGTTCATGTCCTAGATGTTCCAAACAACCTCGATATGCCTCTTCCGTTTCTGGAGGGAGACATGGTTTTCCTCAGACACTATCCAAGAAGGTCAATCGTGTGGGAGGCAGGCAACGTTTATCCCCACGCAGAGGCGGAAGGGTCTTCTGCTGCTGTTGTTGGCCGGCAGCTGATACAAGTGCTCACTGATGAGAAACCCATACAACAATTCCTGTCACTCACTGTCAATATGGATGTCTCACTTCTCCAGACTCTGGGCGACACTCTGTTCTATGCTGGTGTAGGGACAATTGTAGAGTGCTCTCCGAAGGGGTACTGGGGAGGCTTCTGCATTCCACACAGCTTCTTCCTCATTGTGAAGCTCCTGCACGTCGTCGATGATTTCAAGAATCACACTACCTATTGCGAGATTCCGGATTTCATCACACTCAAACGTTGTGTAGGATACAAAATACTCTGGAGTGGTTACAAGGTCAGACCAATTGAGACCTCTGTCCAAATGACCAACGTTGTCGGTTGCCAGCCGATAGGAGCACCTACGACCAATTTCATGCAGCCTCAGGTCGATGGGAACTATGAGAGTGGTGGAAGTTTGAACAATGTGCAGGTAGAACTCGGTGATCTGGGATCACAGCGGGTACTTCCGACTGCATCAGACGAAGACGAGCGAGATGATAGACTCTATTCGTCAGACGATGACAACCGCGGGTCTGCACACAACCAACGCAATGTTCATGGTTACAACACCTATGGCACTAGCGCGTCTGACGCAAGTGTTGCTGACAGCATGGATCATTCGGATGCGTTTAGAGATGGTACTCAGAGGGGTGACAATGCCGATCCGGTTGGAGTGCAAGATGGACTTCCAATCCCAGATAGACCGCTTTGGAGAAATCAATACTGTCAACTTCTCAATAACGACTTCTCGGTACTGGGAAGAGCCATGATCCAAGTCTGCCTACCAGATGAGGCTTGCGATGATGGCGTCCTGGGCGACACGGATGTTGGGGTCATGTTCGTATCGGACAGTCACGAACTGCAAATGACAACCATGCGTTGGAAGCTCACACACACAAGATTGGAGGGGGGAAGGCTACTATCAGAAATTGTCACGCTTTGCTCACAGGCTGCTCTGTTGAAGGAGTCAGATGATGACGGAATGCAGGGGGTACCGAGGAATCCATACCGCTCTGTGCACAGAAGGGTCATTCCCAAGGATCTCGAGAGCTAGTCCAGGCTGCAAATCAAGACCTCGGAGGTGGAGGTACGTAAGGTCAGCTCATAGAAGTGCTGTAAGCTCAGATGTTGCCAGACCTTTCCTTGGGAGGACACCAGGTCTATACAACGAAAGTTCTTCGCTTGCACATTCGAGAGTAGGAGGGAGGTAGCGTATGCGGTGCAGAGTCAACTTCATGCAGGGATTATCCCAGGAAAAAAATTCATCACTCTTGTTAATAGAGACGTCTGCGAGAACGCATGGTATATCATTCACGGGGGATCCAGGTCGGCCTATCATGTTTACAAGGCTGCGGTCGCCGAAGGATCCGTCAACGGGTCGCATGGAAATGCGGGGGCTCGACGCCCACGGCCACAAACAATACAAGCTCAAGCAACCCTCAAAACGATCATCAACGAGAATGCAGACAAGATGCCAAACGAGTTCAGAATGGTTGGGAATAAATGCGTCGACAATCTCAAGGTCCTACCCTCTGCAATGAATTGGGATCACATACGCGAACAAGTCAATTATGTAAGTCCAACATCTACCTCCTCGTCTACAGTATAAATGTCCCTCTGTCGGTTGCCAGCCGATACAATCAAGGCTAGACTTAGAATCTAGGAGCCATAGATCTTTCCTTTCTGTAGGCCAGCATTTACAGTTCTGTCGGTTGCTAGCCGATACAACTCTATCGTCTTACATGGATACTCATCCATGTAGTCATGTTCTTCAAGTCAATGGAATATGCAATATGCAGCCGGTATCCCAGTCTGCTATCAGCCGACTTCGAAATGCTCATTTCAAAAACGTAGAGGTCAAGGCAGTAGGGAGCAATTTCTCAAAATGCACAGAGTGTGACTTCCTCGTAGAGTTCATTGCAAAGTATCCCAGAGGTTGTGATGAGTGGCAGGCACTCGTCGACGACAGAGAGAGACATCTCAATTACCAGCGCGCTTGTAGAAATGTATACAGCGGATAGACCGCGTAGTCAGTGCAGAATCCATCAGAGTTCCTCTGCATTATTCATGACAAAATGGACACCACAAAGACTGCCATTCCCAGGATGCAACGCATAACAAAGGCCACCGCAGGACTAGGACAAATTCCAATCTCATGTACTGGAATGCTCACACATGGACATGGAGATGGCGCATACGCGCATTACTCCACATCACTCTGGCCGAGGGATTCAAATTTCACTATTTCATCCATCTGCAGGGTACTCAGGGCCCTAGAACTACCTCCTGTAAGGGAGTCAAAGATACTCTTCTCCACTCCACCGCTGAACAGCTTCTTCGAGGCTCTGCTGCATGGCAAATCCAGATGCAGCTCGTCAATCCCGCAGTCCTCGAACAAGGTCACAGACGCACCAACACCAGGGCGACCTTAGGTCCCACTGTCCAAAAAACTCTTCTTGCAACTCGACAATTCGGCGAAGGACAACAAGAATAGATTCCTCATGGCTTTCTGCTCACTGCTCACTACCAGGCGCATATTCAAGGAAGTTTCCGTCGGATTCCTCATTGTCGGACATACGCACGAGGACATTGACGCGCACTTCAGTTACCTCTCAAAAATCATCAAAAGGAAGAACACTTACGTAGTTACGTTCTGGCGGATCTCATGAAGGCGTTCATGGACTCACAGAAAACGGTAGCCTTCATTCCGGAGTTCGTGCAAGAGGTGGCGGACTTCAAATCATATTTCAGAGGATTCCATCATGATGGGGTCAACAAAATCATAGGACTCGGAGATAAACACCTATTCAAGTTCTACGTCGTAGAGGATGGGGTCGATCGGGGATGGCCAGTCATGAGGTACAAGGTCAGGGCCACGGATTCTTCATGGCTCCCTCCTGGACCACCCGTCAAAATGTGGACAGCGGATGAAAATCGTCAACCCAACATTCCTCTGGGGGACCCTCGACTTGTGCCTTTCAAGGCACTCTGGGGGAATGTCGACATTAATCCAAGAAAGAGAAACGCGGAAAAGGAAGTCGCGAGGGCCATAGAGTGCAATGAGAAACAGACATTCATCAAAAACGGAATCGCTAAATTCATTGAATTCTGGAAATCGGGAATGGCCAGAGATAGACGATACGCACAGGAAATGACAGGCTGTGTGGCTTACTGGGAAAGAATTCAAGCAGAGATCAATTCACCGCTGCCACAAACTCCTGCAGTGCTTCAAGAAGGATTATGGCCGCTCTTTGACTAGACAAGAGATCACGCATCCACCTCGATAGACAAGGGGGCGCACGAAAATTATTCAATGGACACCACTCCGGAGGATGAAGGGGACCCCACTCCATACTGCGGACTTGCCAAGGACAGGCCAAGATTGAGATTCAATCCATTTAGGGATGTTCTGCTCGGAGACTTTGTGCTCTGTCGACCATGTCACAACAACCACTTGCCTGTCTGGCTGGGATGGATACTTGAATGTGTCGACATGACTCCGGGCCAACCTATGGAAACTTTAAAATCGAGTGGTGGACTCCCATGAAAGCAAAAAGGGAGTCCAAGGCGCTCTTTGCGAGGGAGTGCTGGTCTCGAAGATGGCACAAGGAACTCTGTCTTCCGCAGATGGTCCATGTCAACATTGTCTTGTACTCGCACAGAATGCCCTCGCATGCAAAGAAAGGACCTCCCACATCTCATGTCATCCCGGAGGCATCCGTTGCTGCTGCTATTGCGAATCTAGAAGCCGCGGGCGCAACTCTTGACAGAGATGCAGACAATACCGGAGACGATTAAGGATACATCGCCTCGGACTTATCGGCTGCCAACCGATACACCATTTGTGGTCTCCAGTTCTGTCACCAACACATTACAACACGGATTTGTCTTCTCCTTGCAGGTGTCGGCTGCCAGCCGATACCACAGGCTTGGCTGCATCACGATCGCGCGGTTCGTCAGCAGAATGTTCAGTTCAAGATGATTACGTGCATGTCCTCAATTTGTACTCATTTCAGGATGTGCATTCTTATCTTCTTCGATGGGCCTTTATATTTCTTAGGATGGCACTATAAGTCTTATGACTAGGCAGTTCACATTTCCCGTATTTGTCGGTTGGCTGCCGACAGGGCTAGCCGGAGGACGTTACTCTCTTAGGCAATACTTTGTCCTCTTCGGTTGTTAGGTCCTTGCATTTCTCACTTGCTGCGAGTTTATGTACTTTCTTGACATATTTATCTGAATCTCCTATGGGGACCATGTTGCAACTGTTTTATCTTCAGTGCACAAACGGTGCAGGAAATTCTCTACCTGTCATGCTCGTTGTCCTGTTTTACTCTTCTTGCACACTTTACTTTGCTCTCTTATCGGCTGCCAGCCTATACATGTCATTGGCTACGGGATGGGTGCACGGTTATAGGCACCGCTTTTGATACTCCACTAAAAGCGGTTCAACATTCAACAATCCTCTTCTTTCTTATGCAACTGGTTATTCTCAACAAGGTGTGGATGGGCTGTCGACACTTTTCCATCATTTCAAGCGTCTTTTCCACATTCTCAGGTGGCTATGGACTATGAATTTGTCCATAATTCATGCAATTGTCCATAATTAGTTAAATATAGGTTTATGGTTACAAATCTAAGAAAATGTTTTTAAGAGAAAATTGAAATTGGTATTGAAAATGGTAGTTTTGACCATTTGGGGAGTAATTATAGTCAAAGAACTTAAGAGGTTAAAATATTATTTTGGTGGGTGTTGACCATATCAATAAAGTTGTTACAAATGGCCAGTTTTTGTTTTGTGTATTTACTTATTTTTACTATTTTTCCTTAATTGAAACATCAAGCTATGTATTTTCATAAGGCCCATTAGGAGAGATTTGAGGGCTCTGGGAGCCCGCGAATTCCCACAGCCCGAAATTGCGTAACCAGCCGCGGAAACATAGTTCTGCAGGAATCCGACGTGGTCGAGACCATGCCACGTCATTGAATTTTTTTTCGAAATTTTTTTTTGACTTTTTTTCATATTTTAGGACCCAATTATTTATTTATTTATTTTTATTAAAGTGCTGACCTGACAGCGGCCAGCCGTTCCCAGACCAATTTTGGGAACAATCTAGAAAAGGCCCTTTGGAGCCCTCAAATCCCTCCTAATGTTTGGTACTTTTCAAGTTCTCCTACTTAAAGAATTTTTCTATGCAATTCCTTTCTAGAGTACCTTCATCTTAAAGGTTTATACATTAGTCATTTTTTAAAACTTATTAAAAAATAATTTTATAATTTTAAAGTACTTCTCAAAAAATCATGAAAACGCAACAAATAGTACAGGTATTTCTTACAATTACACTATAGTGTACTTTGAAAGCACCATACAAATATATATCGGTAAAGAAAAACATCATTCAATTGATTCATTGTGTTTGCAAAATGGATTTGAAATGTCAAAAAATAGCAAAAAAAAGTTGTTAAAATTACATCTAAGGTTGAGCTTCTTTCTACTAAAATGCTTCTCAATCACTTATAACTTCTTATATTGATATGAAATATTAACTACACAAAGACAACTAGTCTACACAATTTTGCAAAAAAGATTGAATTGAAAATGGACATTGTATAAAGGAGAAATAGGGTGTTGAAACTCATTATAATCCAAAAATGTCTAAATTTTGAACTTTGAATTGCTCCAAATATTCAACACCTTGGGTTAGCATGAAAACTTTACCACAACATCTAGGCTTTAAGGAAAATATAATCCATTATTCTTTATATTGAAAACAATCATTAGATGAAGGATATATAAGCCCTTGCAATTGCAACTACCAAATGTAATTAGGTGAATTCAAATTGAACCCTTGAACTTTGAATGGCTTCCAAAAAATTAGTACATCTTGGACTGATGTGAAAAATTTAATACTTCTTATCAATCAACTCAATACCATCAATCACCCAATTCCACCATCTATAGTACCCTCCCACCTAATTTTGTAGAGTATGCAAGTCATGTACTTTGGACAAGTAATTGGATGGTATTGTCAAATAATATCACCAAGTTCACATCTAATCATGCATGGTTTGAAGGTGATCAAGACATAGTTTACTAAATGTTGTTTTAAGTGGGCTTAATTGTGAATAATTACGTGTCAAAATTAACTTTCACCTAGTAAAAGAGTTGCTTTTAGAATGTTGAACTTGTGCTTTTATAACACTTGTCAAACAAAATAAGGATGATGAGTCATTGATTTTGAACCTTTTTAAGATGATCATAATTCCCAACTACTAATGGTTTTATATTCTTGGTTTGAAAATTCATATCAATTCAAGTTTTTATTAGATTAACATGATTCCTCTTGTATTTCAGTCAATTCTACTATTGATTTCCTTAAAAATTATAGGCAACAATTAACTCATTGCACCAGATAACCATATTGCAAATTTGGGTGGTTATAGGTTGTTATATCTTAAGCTGGAAGATAGAGTACAAATTTTCAAACAAGTTTTGTTGAATTTAGACATTATATGTAAAAATTACAACACTTCAAATAGGACTTCTAAACCATTGTATGTGAAGACTCTTTTGGGCCCTTAAGGTGGTGAGGAATTAATTTATGTGGCTAAATCTAACCTCAAGTTGGAAAATTAGTTGAAGATTTGTCAACATGACAAAGATTGGATTATTGACCTATTGTAAAGTTGTATTAAATGGCTTCCACTCTTCCTTCTAGAGTTAGTAGGAAGTTTCTTGTGTACTTGGTGCATATATATATATATATGGATGCAAATGAAAAAGATATATTCTTTGCAAAAAGGAGAGTAAGTTACAACCCAAATCAAGAGGATTTTCATATAAAGTTATTAAGTAGCCTAAACCATTCCCCTTTGGAGATTAGGATAGTCCCTCTTTAGATCCTTGGGAGTCAATTTGGTTTAATTTGTAGAGAAACATTATTTGGCTAAAAAATTACAATGTTATTGTCATTTTCTAGCTTAAAAGAGTCATTGATTGATTGGGAAGTTTGCAATGTTGGAGGCTCTTGCCATTTCTTGGGGCCGTTGGAGGAACAAAAGGGATCACCTAGAGTTGATTAATAATATTATATGATTCCAAAAGCAAGGTGGGCTCAAGATTGGACAAACTCTGTACTAAAAACAACACAATCAAAGACTAGAAAGAAGAAGCTTCTTCCTAACAATGAGATTAGTTCTATTTACAAAAAAATACATTTAGACTAGTTAATACTATTTAAGTCAAGACTGCAAAAAAATTGTAGTAAAGCCTAATAGCAAGTCGTCATAAAGATATTTCTAGATATTGGATTTGAATTAGTATGTTTCTAAAAATTAAAATTTCAAAAATTATTTACTTACAAATGAAAACTAAGGTTCTACCTCAAGAGGTCCGTTTCGGGTTTGTTCCCAAAACAATTCTTGAAATTGCTGGTTGTTGTCAAGCCTACAATTTTCAAAATAAATAAATAAATTTTGGTCCTAAAATGCAAAAAAAATCCAATTTAAAAAATAAAATAAAAAATTAATGGCGTGTCACGGTCTTGACTATATTGGATTTTGCAATTTCTACATTCTTGTGATAGTTTCAGTGTTCCTGTAGTTTAGGAACTTGCAGTCTTTTGGAGGCTTCAAATCTCATCTAATGCTACTATCTTTATGTCC
Source organism: Thuidium tamariscinum (assembly GCA_947034885.2). NCBI lineage: Eukaryota > Viridiplantae > Streptophyta > Bryopsida > Hypnales > Thuidiaceae > Thuidium > Thuidium tamariscinum. The sequence goes on along the minus strand of OX344757.2, from coordinate 2,096,969 downwards.
TAAAAATATCAATCCAATCCAAATTGTAATAAAAAAGTTATAGCTCAAGAAGACATCTTTTTCAAGCCATAGGTAGTTTGGTGTAGCCATGATAGATAGGTTCAATTGGGATGAATTTTTTTTATATGTACTCTCAACAAGCTATTAGCATAATTCCAAAAGTTTAAAGACATATGAGTATTTGATTTTGACTTACAAGCCTTTGAAATTGGGCCTTGTAGCTTTTGAATATTGTCCAAAAAAGAGAAGCTAAAAATTTGATGTTGTATATATCCAAAATGTAACTTCATCTTTTTCATAATTAAAAAAATATTAAAGTCAATTTCATTTGATTTTTTTTAAACTAATGCTTTTGTACAAATTATAATAATTACAAAATGAATGATTAAAAACAATATAAATCTTTTGGCATAAATGGAGACCATAGTGATAAATGTTGTCATTTTATTGGTGCATATTCCTTGAGCTCATATTGACAAGCTAAATTTGGTAGAAAAGTTCAAGATAATATCATCAAAGTGTCACAAAAATTATAGTTTTAGCAATTTCTAAAAGAAACCATGATAGAATGAGGATTGGATTATTGGAATTACACTGTTATCTTAGAAAAGCTTGAAAATATTTAAAATAAAAAACTACATGAAATCAAGTTTGATTCTTTATCATGCCTTGTAGACTAGAAACATCGTTTATGAGCTAGAAGAAGAAATGGTAGACAAAAGCTTTGAAAAATTCTTATAATTAAATATGAAAAAACCTTTAACAAAATTTCCAAATCAATTTATAAATACACACTTTTGAAAATTCATCAAATATTAGAATTTGTATTATTGGTAATGAATTTTTGTTATAATAATTAAGCTAAAACTTTGAAGAGATCAATGTGGAATAATGTGGGTTCAAATTTCTTCATTTTTCGTGATCAAAGTACTAAAAGATTCAATATGTAAAAGAAATTTCAATAGAAAAATTTAGGTCTCTTGAGGTTTTATAAGGTCTTATATGCATTCATAAGAATCCATCAACATTTTATACTAAGTATCATCCTCATGCTTTCTATAATGTTCATTAGTATATTAATTTGGTCATATTAACTTGATGAGAAATGACTTTCAGAAAAGAATGATTGCTACTTTAAGCTAATTCAATTAGTGCAAGAATTTGAGTAGTTAAAGACCCCTTCATACTTATTTGGACAAATGGTGGATAAATGAATTTTCAACAATGTAAAATTTCTTTTATGAATTTTAAATGAATGTTTGATGAATGTAGATGATAATTCCAACTAGTTTAGATAGTGCAAAGGTAGTATAGATTTCATATTATTGATTCTTTGTCGAATCCATCGAAATACAACTAAAAAATTTGCGTCACGAATGACAAAACCAAGTGTACAAAAATAGGGAAAATTGTTTTACATTTACTTGTCATGGTGAAAAAACATAAGAGGATTTCTAGCTGCTTTAAGAGACTGCGAGTTCCCAAATGCTGGGAACGCATTGGGAATGCTAGGAGCGCGATGCTGATGTGGTCGAGTGATTGCCACGTCAAAAAATATGATTTTTTAAATTAATTTTAATTAAATATTAAACATTTTTAAAATATTTTTTTGAAAAAAAAATTATTTTTTAAAATCATTCTTTTTCTCTTTAGTACATTTTGAAGGTTTTTGGAAAAAAAAAATTTAATTTTTTTTTTTCAAAATTCAAAAATTCAGACCAGCAGGGGGCTGGTCTGCAGCAGTGGGAACAATTTCGGGGAACATCCCTGAAATGGTCTCCTGGGGGCCCCAAAAACCTCTTATGATAGAGGTTTGACCCTCCACTTTTTGGACAATATATTCTTCCATATCCATGGATAACATTGCTGAAATGCTACATATTCCTAGGATAATATCACTCTTTTTGGATGAATGTCCATTCTCTTGGATGAATAACCTACAGTGACATCCACATTTTACACGTTGAGATGTGAGCAACTGCATCACTCCAGCGAACCTGTACGAGTGTACGTAGTCTGCACCACCCAAAACGAATGAAAAAAACATCTCGTGCCATAAAGTACCGACGAAACTGCCCCGAAGTTGCGTCAATTGTCTGCACAAACGCATTCAAACCAATGACAGTCAGGAGCGACAAATCCACGACGCGTGTCTCAATCTCATTCGAGCGAAACTGAACCCGCCCGCCGTGCCTTGCCGCCCGCCAACTGCCGCGGCCGCGCTCAACCCTAATTCGATCGCTCATCGCTGGTCCTTCTGATCTTTCCACTTCGTCTTGCTTGTGCCGGATGCAACTCCCGTCCGGTATTTGCTGCGAATCTCTTCCAGCTTTCCACTTCGTCGACTTCCGCTGGAGTGCTGCTCCGGTGTTTGCTGCGGTTGGTGATGGTAAGTTAGTTTGGTTTGGTGATTTTGGAGTTGGGAGATTTAATTTGTAGGGGAATTTCCTAGATTAGGGCTTTAGGTTCGATTCGATTTGTCAGTTGGCTGGCGGAGCTCCGGATTGATGTCTGCAGTACGTTGTCTGTAGTCTGTGCATTGTGTGCACTACTTTTCGGACGGAATTTTCGAGGAAGAGAGCTGGTGGTGTGTTTTCGATGATTCGAGGAGATTTGGCGTAGCGTAGCGGCAAAGGCTTGCAATCGCATTGATGCCATTAGGGCTTTGGATGAAGTGAATTGGGAGGGACTGGTTTGGGGTTTGTAGTGTTTCGAAATCGTTATTTCGTGTGGTGATTGTGTCGATGTCTTAGGCCTCGGTAGAGGCAGTAGACTTGGAGTTAAAGACATAGAAGATTGTATGTGCGTGAAGCGTATAATTTTCTCAGACTGCCTTTGTGGAATTTTCTGTGTTGTTGATTTGGCTGCTTCCTTCGAATTACTGCCATTGGTTTCGAGTTTATGAATGTGACTGCAGTTTTCTTTGTTTTGTAATACCAGTTGAAGTCTAGTGGCTGATAAAGGGAACCTTGGGATTTGCATAGTGATGCTGGTGGCTGTTTCATGTTTGATGAAAGAGGCATGTAAAGGACATTCGCATATTGACTGAAGGTCTTTTTCATGCAGGCGCTTTCTTAATTTTGCGACCCGATGCTCTGGAGCCCTTATCCCCAAAATCGAGAATCATACATTGAACGGTAGCGTCCAAGCAGACGATTCGGGATCTTGAATTTTAGGGTTTCACTTATTCAATTATGGCCGGGGATTGTTTCCCTGCATGGTCAAGGTCTGAGGAGCAGTGTTTAGCGCATTTTCAAGTCGATCTTAGAAGGGGTCTCAGCACGAGTAGCGTTTTAAAGAGGCGTAAGCAGTATGGGTGGAACGAGCTGGAGAAGGAGCCTGGGAAGCCAATGTGGAAGTTGGTGGTGGAGCAGTTTGACGATATGTTGGTCAAGATTTTGTTGGTAGCGGCGTTTATTAGTTTCGTTCTTGCCTACGTTGATGGTCACTCTAGTGAAGAGAGTGGAATTGGCGCTTATGTAGAGCCACTAGTCATTCTCTTCATACTTATATTGAACGCCATTGTTGGAGTATGGCAAGAAAGCAACGCCGAGAGGGCGCTGGAGGCCCTGAAGGAGATGCAATCAGAGCATGCCAAAGTTTTCAGAGATGGGGTGTATATATCCGACTTGCCGGCCAGAGAGCTCATTCCAGGAGATATTGTAGAGCTCCGTGTTGGTGATAAGGTTCCCGCAGACATGCGTGTAGTGAAAATGAAGACCTCAACAGTGAGGGTTGAGCAGAGTTCTCTCACAGGTGAGAGTATGTCAGTGGTGAAAACTAATCATCAAGTGAAGGAGGATATTGAATTACAAGGCAAAGAGTGCATGGTATTTGCGGGCACGACTATTGTGAACGGCTCTTTCCTCTGCGTCGTAATAGACATCGGCATGAACACGGAGATTGGCAAGATCCAATCTCAAATCCAGGAGGCTTCACTTGAGGAGGCAGATACACCTCTGAAGAAGAAGTTGGATGAATTTGGAGAGCTTTTAACGAAAGTGATTGGTGTCATATGTCTTCTCGTCTGGATCATCAACTACAAATACTTTTTGTCTTGGGAGATGAAGGATGGGTGGCCCGTTAATTTTCAATTCTCTTTTGAGAAGTGCACTTACTACTTCAAAATTGCAGTGGCCTTAGCGGTTGCAGCTATCCCCGAAGGTCTTCCTGCAGTTATCACCACTTGTTTGGCTTTAGGAACAAGGAAAATGGCAGCCAAAAATGCTATTGTGCGGAAGCTACCCAGCGTTGAGACTCTAGGTTGCACTACTGTGATCTGCTCTGATAAGACAGGCACACTGACGACGAATCAGATGTCTGTTACGGAGCTTGTGCTCAATGGTCCAGCAGCTGGGGTGACTCGTGATTTCCATGTCGAAGGCACGACATACAGTTTCTTGGATGGCAAAATCGGTGGCTTGCAAGTTGGCCAGTTGGACAAGAATATGCAATCCTTCGCCGAGATCGCTTCCCTTTGTAATGATGCAGGAATCGCATTTAATGGAAATGGTTTCAAAGCCACTGGAATGCCGACTGAAGCAGCCCTCAAGGTGGGTTATAGAAAACTCCTGGACTATGTTTTGGGGTGGTTAGAAGAAAGGTCTGTTTGTGTCAGGAATCCGAGTTGCTTGAAGACAGTAGTCATATTAGTTTGTTAAAGGCATTTTGGAGACTCGTATCTAACTGCAATCTCCTATGCCCATGATGTGGACCTCTTAGGTTGTGGTGGAGAAGATAGGAGTTCCAGATGCAGCTGCCCAAGCAGTCATCAACAAGCAGGGTGTTGGAGAAGGGTCCATTCAAGGGGGAGATGTGCCTCTGGGTAAGTACATTTTGAATTCTACGAGCAGGTTCTCTTGGTCTACGTACGGTTTCTCCTTGAAATTACTTAAATCTCATATGCAATGGAGTTTCTCTGTTAGTTTGCAGCTGCCATATCTTTAAGTAGGAGGCGATTTCGTATAGGCTCAATGTTCGAAGGAAATACGTGTTACCTTGAGGAGTTTGTATTCTGTTTTACTGGAATATCGTACTGGAGGGCTTGCAAATGGAGTGTGCACAAGTTGATCTTGCGGTCAAGGTCATGTATTCCCGCCTCATAAACCTTTAATCACGTTTTAACTTTTCATTCTCTGTCAATAGGATGCAATAACTGGTGGAATGAAAAGGAGCCTCGAATGGCTATACTTGAGTTTGACCGCAGTCGGAAGTCGATGAGCTGTCTAGTCAAAGTGGGGGACGGTGTCAACAGATTGCTGGTGAAGGTATGTGAAAGAATGTCAACGGTCACCAACTGTTCTTATTCCAAATCTATTACTGTACATAGCTTCTGATATCCGTGGATCACGTCACGCCTAGTTGCGGAGAGAAGTATCCTTCTTGTGTTAACTCTGATTGCTCAACATTTCTCGTGCTTACTTTTAGTTTCTCTGGAGGTCTGAATCGAGTCAGTGTGTAGTTATATTTGAACTTTTGATTCTCAGTATGAGTTTTCGATGCTTTGGAGATTCTTGTTTCCCCGTTTCACCTGTTTATTGACTAGAGATGGGTCAATTCAGGGAGCTGTGGAGAATATTTTGGAACGCTGCACACACGTGCAACTACCAGATGGATCAGTGGTGGATATGACAGAAGGAGCACGTGATGCTCTTCTTCTTAAACTGAATCGTTTGAGTGCCAAAGCTCTTCGCTGCTTAGGCTTGGCTTATAAGGATGATTTGCAAGATCTTGGTGATTACAATGGAGATACCCATCCTGGCCACAAGAGACTTCTGGACACATCAAATTACGATAAAATTGAAAGCAACCTAATTTTTGTCGGCATGGCTGGACTAAGAGTAATTACTGCACTTTGGACTTTCAACTTTGGGCATATCTGGCTGTCTCAAAGTACAAGTTAGTTTGCAATAGAAATTAGTTGACCTCTATTCTCTCCAGCGAACTTTCGAAGTTTCCCTCTGAGTTCAAGTTTTCCTCTTTTCTTTTGGTCGTTTGATAGAATATTTTGTTTTGGTCCTACATCGTTGAGTTTGACAACGGTCAAATTCTCCTCTCAGGATCCTCCACGCGAAGAGGTTCGTGGGGCAATTGAAGACTGTGCCGAGGCTGGTATACGAGTGATGGTGATAACTGGAGACAATAAGAACACTGCAGAAGCCATTTGCCGGGAGATTGGCATCTTCAGGGATGGTGAAGATATTCGCGACAAGAGCTTTACGGGCCGTGAGTTCATGGAACTCCCTGCAGAACGCCGCAAGAGAATCCTTAGTGGCACTGGGGGTCGTGTTTTTTCACGTGCAGAGCCCAAACACAAGCAAGACATTGTCCGCATACTGAAGGATGCTGGAGAGGTTGTTGCCATGACGGGTGATGGTGTTAATGACGCTCCTGCTTTGAAGCTTGCTGACATTGGTGTGGCCATGGGTATTGCCGGAACTGAGGTACTTCACTTGATACTTATTTCTAACAATTTGAACATTTCGAACAAAGCTTGATCATCTGCATGTTCTCTTTAGAACAGTATCTGATCTATTCTAGGAGGCTTGTGTCTTGAGTGATTTCACTTTGATGCATTATTCAACTTGTGTGACGAGTAGCAAACTGTGATTGGACAGGTTGCTAAGGAGGCTGCAGATATGGTGCTTGCGGATGATAATTTTAGTACCATCGTGGCCGCCGTTGGGGAAGGCCGTTCGATATATGACAACATGAAGGCCTTCATTAGGTACGTTTCTATAGACTGGTGTTTTCATGGTTTGTTCCCATGGGGGCAGTCGTGGCTGAGCGTTTTGAAGCTTATAAAAGCAATAGATAACAGGAAGACTGGTGTGCATTTACAGATACATGATATCATCGAATATTGGAGAGGTGGCCTCCATCTTCATTACTGCAGCGTTGGGTATGCCTGAAGGCTTAGTCCCCGTGCAGCTGCTGTGGGTCAATCTCGTCACTGATGGTCCTCCCGCCACGGCTCTTGGTTTCAACCCTCCCGATTTGGATATCATGCAGAAGCCTCCACGAAAAAGTGATGATGCCTTAATCAACGCCTGGGTTTTCTTCCGATATATGGTATTTAATTATATTCCCGAGTCCTGACCTTCAAGCCTTTGTCCTTCCTACATATGTCAAAATTCTTAAAGTAACGCAAATAGTATCCTCTACCTTTGGGTACAAGGAGTGCATTTCACATCCAGATGCGTACCTGTTTCATGGAGTAGCGACGACGGTTCACCTTTTTCTTTTATCTGCAGACTTAATGAACCTTTGGAATTCTATACAAAACATACAAGCTGACTTCGCTTTTTGCAATTTTTTGCAGGTTATTGGTTTGTATGTCGGAATCGCCACCGTGGGTTCCTTTGCATTGTGGTACACGCACTCGTCCTTCCTTGGGATCAACCTAGCAGCTGATAACCACACGCTTGTGAGCTTCTCGCAATTAAGACACTGGGGGGAGTGCTCGACATGGAAAGATTTCAAGGTGGCCCCGTTTACCGCAGGCAACCAGACGCTCTCCTTCGACGACAACCCCTGCGATTACTTTACGACCGGGAAAGTGAAGGCCACCACTCTCTCCTTGTCCGTCCTGGTGGCGATCGAGATGTTCAATTCGCTGAACGCCCTTTCCGAGGACGGGAGCTTGCTGACGATGCCCCCTTGGGTCAACCCGTGGTTGCTTCTGGCCATGACCCTCTCCTTCTCCCTGCACTTCTTGATTCTTTACATTCCCTTTCTGGCAAAAATCTTCGGCATCGTGCCTCTCAGCGTGAATGAGTGGCTGCTTGTGCTGGTGGTCTCCCTGCCAGTGATTTTGATCGACGAGGGGCTCAAGTTCGTCGGCAGAAGAATAAACCAGCGGGAGAGACAAGCCAGGAAGCTCAAATCGGCTTAGCTGACTCGGTGCTCCAAGGGTTCGTTTAGGGTTTCAGTTTCTCTTTCTTCTAGGGCGGAAAGAAAGGATATCTGCCAGGGTTCTCGAATGGCAGTTGTTCATTGATCCATTCGAAGTGGTGGACATGATGATTGATGTTCCCGGACTTGGTTGGGAGAGGTCGACCTTTTAGATAGAGCCTTGGTGAGGGTTGGGAGTGCTAATTAAGTAATTAATTTGGGTTCTTTGACTGCCACCAGGTTAATTTGGTCCTCGTGCTGTTGCTAATTGTTTCATTCCATTTTTTTAAAGTAGCAGCAGCAGCAGAAAGTAGCTGTATAGATCGAGAGGACTGGGAGTCTAGTTGCATCGACAGGGACTTCGTTGTGCTTTTGAGGAGTGCACATTGATGAACATGTCCATTTATTGGCCATTTATTCATGGATATTTTCAAGATAAATTAAGCTAGCTTATTTTTTGATTGTAAAGATTGGCCGGTTGCTGCCAAGTTACAGCAGCAGAACAGATATCACGGTGGGGGGATTCATTGATATCTCGCTCATTGTTTTTTTCTCCTTCTCAACATGCAATCCGAGATCTCGGCTTCTTTCCCGAATGCATTGCTAGTGGCCTGGGTTCACCTTGAAGATTGCTTGATGTCTGTCCTTGCCTTCAATTCTTTGGCCACAAGTGCTGGAAGACCATGGACTCGGGCTTCAATAATGTGTGCTGTACCTGCCTACATATCAAAATGAATTATTCTGTGACTCATTGTTGTGCACATCGTGATATGGGCCTTTCTTTTGAGGGCATTCTTCGCCTTTCCTTTTTTTTCTCCATTGTTTTTAATTTGTGTGGAAGAAACGGTTTTAGACCCACTACCACTTTGACCCTTCATAACTTTTGTGTAGAGAATTTGTATGTTGCATTCTTTGGTATATTGGAACCTCCTTTTACTTGTCAACAAGAAAATATGAAAATTTTAATAGCCTAATTATAGCAAATAAGCACAATTACACAAAGTGGTGATTTGGGGTACCTACCTTAGCATGTTTGGAGAAAAGAGTTTAGAAAATTTGTATGCTACAAATATAAGAAGAACAATAAAAGAATCTATATAGAATGATTTAGATGGATGAAACAAATAAGATTCCTCTTACTTGAGTATCAGACTATAAACTTAAGATTTGTCTTCATATGGAATATAAAAGTTCTTATAGAAGGTTTTAAAGAAAACTACAAACATAGATAGTTCCTAAGAAAATTGAGAATATAGATGGTTTCTTATCCAAATTCAACTTTGGCAAAGTCTTCATCTAAATTATTAGGAAGAATGAGGATTATTAAATTATATTAGTTGAGGTTTTGATTCAAGGTTTAGGTTTTAAACCCTAAGTGCTCAAGTGACCATTTTTTGGGCAAAATTTTTGGGTAGAAAAAAAACTTTTTCTAAATTTTGAAAATTTACTATTTAGGAAAAGTGTTGATGCTCTCATTACTAGATATTTTGCATTTTTTTACAAATCAACAGAAACCTTAATTTGACCAATTAAAAAATTCAAATCCTAAAGATAGAAATTGTATTGATGAATTTTTGAAGTTATATCTTCAAAATTCATTTGAAGAGAATCTAAAAATAATTTTATAGTTTTGACCATATAGATACTTTCTACTTTTTGTGCTTCACATTATCTTCTTTGATGCTAACTTCAAAAAAGTTATAGAGCTTGTATTTTATACCACATTTGTGTTTTGTCCTAACCCCTTGGGCTTTTAGGGATTAAAATGATGGATTTGTTAAGTGGTTCTACTTAGAGGGGGGGGGCATTATGTCTCTTATATGGCCCATTGCCATTGGTTACCTTGTGTCTACCAAGCAACACCATTGCTTAACTAGGCATCAAACCCTTAGTGTTTGTTTGTCTATCTACCATTTGGCTTTAATGTACATCTATATTTATTGTTTTTTACAATTGACTTCTTTAGATGGTTCTTGATGGATGACCATGGTTGAATGAATGTCTATCAAATGAGATTTGCCTCCAAACAACATTGTCTACAAATCCGCCTAGCACTATAGATATTCAACTTGGATCATTAATCTATCCAATAATTTTATTACTCCTTTTAGGGCCTCCTTCCATGTGAGCTAGATCGGCAAAGTTATAGCAAGTGAGAAAGTACACTTTTGTGTAGACCTAGTGGGTGGGAAATTATCAAGTAAAAATACCACATGTAATGATTCCCTTGAAATTAGACCAAACTCTATTGATGGGCTTATCTACCAATTTCTATGAACTTTGAGATCTTCCTTCTTTGCTCATGAAGGCCAATAAGACAATCATTGGAATTTTCTTATCTTCTAGTGCAAACTTTGCTCACCCAACTCACATATGTAAGGAGGCTTTTAGGCAACTACGATCATCTTTTAAGCTAAATATATTTATTTGTATACATAATGCCTTAGTTTCTAAAATAAAATTGAAGTATCAATAGTCATCTTGAACAATTCACCTAATCTATGCCTTCTTCCAATTACAAAAGCTTTGTAAGGGGGTACAAAAACTGTTCATAGTAATTTAATAAGTGTTCAAAAGTAGTTTTGATTTTGAAAATCCTTCCATTTACAACATTGCTACAAACTAGTTAATGCATCATTCACTTGACTATCACTTTCTAAGTTTATAATTTCTTGAAACCATTGTGAACTTAAAATATTCTATAGTCCATATTAATTTTACAACATACCTCCCTAGAAGTTGCATATGCAAGCTCTTTTGAAAAATGTACAATACTAGTTGATTTTTATGTACCAAATAAATAACCACAAATTAAATTAGAGTGTCAATTATTAGGAATTATTGAAAATGATTTCATTCAAATTTTATGATTATTTTGCTAGCAAAATTTTGTCTAATGAAGAACTTTTCCATTCTGTTTTTTTCTAAACTCATTTTTTGAACCAAAAAATGATTGTAATGTTGCCAAATACTAGCTAATAATTGATAATATAGAGATGAAATCTTCAAATTTGAATGAGTAAAGAAATAATTCGTAGATGAAAAACGTTTCTATCCAAAAATGGCTACACAATGGATTTTGTTGTCGCCACCGCCTATGATAAATTTAAAACCCCAACAAGAGGAATAACACTGCTTGGGACCGTCCTACGTCTTCGTCTCCGTCCTTGTCGTCCTCGTCGTCGTCAAATGTGGCGACGGAGCCGTCGAACTTTTCTCTTCTTGTCTGTTTGAAGCGCAAGGGAAGCCAGCAGCTCACGGCCTTCCCCGTTCTTTTTGTTGGTTGTTGCGGACCCTTAACGGAGCCGGTGTGCTGTTGGTCTAACGGAGTAGACAACGGAGAAGAAGAAGAAGTAAGAGGAGCGAGAAAAGTAGGGTTTGGGCGAGGAAGGGGAGCGCAAGTTTTGCTTACATCATGGCAGCGTTGCGGTATTTGGAGATGCAGAGGGCAGCCCAGCCGGAGCTCGCCGAGTGGTACAGCAGCATGGCGGATCTGTACGAGCGCAAGCTGTGGCACCAGCTCACGCAGAAGCTGGAGCAGTTCGTGGCGCTCACGGTGTTCCAGGTAATTTTTGTTGTCGGTGATTAGGGTTAGTTCGGTGGTTGATTGATCGATTGTGGACTGTATGCAGGCAGGGGGGTTGACGAGCATCGTTTTAGGGTTTCGTGTGGCGATTGGTCTACGAGTGATGTGTTTAGGGTTATTGGTTGATCAGGGAAACGATTATGGAATTTTGGTATATTAGGGTTTCGATTGTGGTTGGAATGCGTGGGGCGTATTGGAAAATTTGATGTGGACTAGATGAGAGGGTGCGATTGCAGGCGGGAGATGCTCTTGTTCAACTATACCACAACTTTATTTGCGACTTTGAGACCAAGATTAATCTGCTTAAGCTCGCGCATTTTGCGGTGGTTGTATCGAAACAATATCCGGAAAAGGAAGCTGCGATTGCTTATCTGGAAGATGTCATTGATAAGCTGAAGACTTCGGGGGAGAGGCGGGTGGAGGAACCTATTTTGTATGTGAAAATGCAGGTGGCGTCATTGAAGTTGCAGCGTGGAGAGCAACAAGAGTGCAAGAAATTGTTGGAAGAAGGCAAAACGACATTGGACAGTATGACGGACGTCGACCCCTCGGTTCATGCAAGTGTACATTGGGTTTCGTCGCAGTATTTCAAGTCCCGACAAGAATTTGCAGAATTTTACAAGAGTGCCTTGCTATACCTGGCTTATACATCAGTGGAGACTTTGTCTGAAGATTTCAAGCTGGTAAGTGTCGTTCTTGCTTTGGAAATGGTGTTCTCTGTTGATAATTGAGATGTCGTGCTTTCGTTTTGTTGGTGAGATATGCGCGAGAGTGACATGCCCGTTTCCGACGATCGAGTGCTACACAAGACTATACTGGACTATATCACTTTGCGATAACAACACTGTTGTAGGTCGTTTCACTTAGCCATTCTGATTCGACGTTATTAATATTTAATGAGGGTCGCAGTGGAGGTATTAAGCACAGCAGGAAGAAGTCAAATGCCATTTTGTCTCAATAGTCTGCGGTTTGTCGGTTTCTCATAGGAGGTCTGTCCGACATTATCGGTGGTTAACGTGAAAATGTCGTACAGGACCTAGCATTCGATCTTTCACTGGCAGCCTTGCTGGGTGACAATATCTATAACTTTGGAGAGCTTCTTGCGCACCCCATTGTAAGTTATTTACCCATCTGTTCATGTTTTTGTGCTTTTGTGAATATCATTAATGTTCTTCCAATTCTGTAATGCATTAATTTTTTGTGAACGTTTTCCTTCTTACTTAGAATACTGTGCTTGGCTTATGCTAGTTTCTGTGCTGTTCTGGCGACAAGGCTGGTGTAGCGAAGTCGCTCACGATGAACTGTTTTGTGGTTGCAGGTTAGGAGTCTGTTGGGGACAAGTGTAGAGTGGCTGTATTTTATCTTGCAAGCCTTCAATGCTGGAGATTTGACCAAATATCAAGAGCTTTGTGGTCAGTATCAGTCTGCTCTAACAGCACAACCTGCGCTTGTTGAGAACGAGAAAAAGCTTTGGGAAAAGATTAATATCTTATGCCTTATGGAGTTGATCTTCAGGTAATGATGCACCATCATCTGTTGTGAAGTTAAGAGTGAGCTGGCGAGGAGTGGGCGTTTTACATTCTGATATTAGTGTTACATGGACGAGAGCATGAGCGAGGAATCCAATCACTTGCGTCATGCACTGCATGAGCTCACGAGAAACATTGTAGTTATCTGGAAACTTCAAGAGTGTGGTGGTTATATCTAATGGATTGTGAACCTGTGAAAACGTTCTCTGCAGCCGTCCATCAGAAGAAAGGACTATTCAACTCAGTTTGATTGCCGAGAAGACAAAACTGTCAATGGATGAAGTGGAGCATCTTTTGATTAAGAGCCTCTCTGTATGTAGCTGTCTTCATCTTTATGCCACGTCTTGGTTTCTTTCTTAGGCAGTGGTGAATGTTTTTTTGGGTTTTCAGTATTTCAATTACCTATGCATGATAATTTGAATCACTTGTTTCCTCCAATGTATGTTTCATATTTGTATATCTTCAATTGGTTTCTATCTCCACGAATTTTTTCTTCAGTTGACATCTCAGTCCAAACCTCAACTAGTAGTAATGGAAAAGTTTTTCATTCCTGGGTTTTCTGCAGGTGCATCTGATCGAGGGAGTGATTGATCAAGTGGACGGGACTGTGAGAGTATCATGGGTACAGCCACGAGTTTTGGGAGTTCCTCAGATCACTGCATTGAAAGACAGGCTTGACAATTGGCTACAGAAAGTGCATACAACTTTGTTAGCTGTCGAAGCAGAAACCCCTGATCTTGTAGCTGTTTAAATTTAGAGTACTTCAGGTGCCAGCTTCTTTGGAGTTGCAATTCTCTTACATACATATACGAAGTGAAGTGAAATAGGACTTGGGAATGTACTATTTTTGCTCTTTCTGAGGCACAATCTTGTAGCCTCTCTGGTTTGAGTGCATGAAATAAGATGCGCGGTGGCAGTAATCATTCTTGGTTTACACATGAATCTTTTATGTATCTTTTTTTTTTCTCAACGACTTTCGTTTCGTTTCGTTTTACTTGAACTCCAACTTGAGTTTCACAGACGCGGTAAGTCTTTTCTTATGTTAGCCATGGCTAAGTGTGAAATGTATTTCACTGGGGATCCTGCTTTCGATTACGTTGTGCATGTTAACATTGATGTTTCTTAAGCCGGTGTTTTCAAGGGTAGTCTAGTCTTGTGATTTGGACCCTACTACTTCAAACTTTCAAACATCTTTTAACATATTCATACGCTATTTCTTTGGATGATTATGTTTCTTGGATGCATATGCACATAGTGAGTGCATGTAATGGAGAGAGCCATGTCCGGTCATGCTACAAACAAGGAACACTTGCTTGGAGCAAAATCTGAAATCGGGAGATTTAGAGCTTGCAATGGCTGATCGTCGTAATGCTTCAGGGTCAGAAATTTATGTCTAGAACTGCATCGACAAAGCTTCCACCCTCATGTTTTTTGCACACGTCCTGCCGAATTGTGTCTACTAAGATTGTGGAAAACCAAGCTACTCGAATGATCTGCAAAGCTGTTAACCTATGCGTCACAAACCAAACAGCTATAAAGACGGGACCATTCTAAAAAAAGCAACATAACTTGAATTTGAATTGATTATTGCATTCCTCACCATATAGATCTACAACCAACAACCTCATCAATCTACACTCATTTCTTTTGGACAAATCCACCGTATAGATGCAAACATTATAAGGTTTGATGAACCCAGTCTCCCAGAATCAAAGGTATGAAAAACATCCCTATGACGTTCAAGGGGTAAGGGGATCAACAAAGGATTGTCAGTGTAGATGGAGGGCGATCTGTGTCGACAATGGTTGCACAACACTATATTTGCACTTGAACAATGGCTTGGGTAGGGAGAGAGGAAAGATTTAATGGGAAATTTATGTGCCCACACCCCAAAATTCCCACTTGGGCACGCTTTGCCCCAATGAACGGGGAGTACCGGCATTTAGTTACAAGTTAGCCGGTTGAAATCTAGAATTTCCTAATGAAGTTCAAACTTTTAGGAAAAAAACTAGTCATTTTAGAGGAAAAAAAAGAATATTCTTTATTTTCTTAAGGCCTAGCCAAGAGTATTCTCCAAGCAACCGGTTGGTACAAGAAAATGTAGGATTTTAACCAGTTAAGCTAAAATTTCTTCCCGAACCGTGCTTTGCCCTACAACTGTCTAGTCCTGTAGTAGCCGTTTGCCACTTAATTCAATTCTCTTACATCGAAAAACATAAAACACTAAAAATCTCTGCCAAGGGCTTGCTCTCTGGTTAACTTTGTTGTACAGTATTGTTTCCCTATTTAACCCTTAACTCTTGAAGGACAGACCGGTGGTTGCAAAAACCATGCATTTTGATACCGTGTGACATCACCTACTTTGAAAAAGCCAAATATATACATTCAAAGTCAAAGTATTGTATCCAAATACCGAAGATGAAAAGTTGCATTTCTGTCTAGAAGGAAAGATTCTTTGTCATTCAGCGGACGCCAAACATCCTCCACGTTGTTCAAGGGTTAAAGGACGGACCTATAACCACTGGTTTGAAGCCTCCTTACCCGGCACTTAGTTTGTTATCATTTTGGAAGCAGATATGTATGAAATTTTTAATTTTAATTTTTCAGAGATGAAAGTACATGTCTTCTATATTTCACAAAAAAATTAGATTTTTATGAGGAAAATTGATTTTTATGAAATTTTTTGAAGAAAAAGTGAAGGAAAAATCATATCAACTAGAAAATTATCTCAAAGAATCTGAAAATTTCACCATGTGTGTACATTATAGTGACAAACATCATGGTGGAAATTCAATTTCTGTGTACTTCTATAATTAGGATGCAATGGATATTAAAAATGCAGCCAAAGTTCAAAATGCGATAAAATATTCAATTTTATGAATTGGAGTAGAAACAAGAGTAGAGGACCTTCATTTCATTAGTTTTGCTCAAACTCAAAAAATGTCATTTTCAAGGAGAAATTTCAGATTTACTCAATTTCTCAAAATACACTAAGATGGCAAATTTTCTCTAATTACTTGTCAACTACATGAAAACAAACAATAGTTAGACTAAAAACTCAATTGGAGACTCTTTACAACTCAACATGAAAGGTCATTAAAAAAAAGTGAGTGAAAAAACTATTGTTATGGTCAACTTCAGACCCTTCGAAATGAACCAAATGCCAAAAATTGGCGCCAATGGCACTGATTGGGTTAACCCCTTTAGAAATGCCCAAGGCACCAAATTTTAGTGTTTGTAAAACTTTGAAGTTAAGTAAAACCTAATTAAGTTGCTATTTTTAGTAGTTTGTATTCTAGGAACGTTCTTTTTGAAGTTTGGTTTCAGTGTCAAAAATTTGATTTGGAAAATAAATGATAATGAATTTTCTATTCAAGATTTTGTGCAAGGATATCCATTGCAATTTTGACTTTCCATAGTATTGAGAGCTCTTAAAAATGAGCCTCAAATACACTAGATCTTGGAAAAAAAATCACATTCAAAATTCATTTACAAAAATTGTAGAGTAGATTTTGAAAAGCCATAAATTGATTGGAGTTATACATGTTAGGCCCTATAACCTCATATTTTCAACACCTTCATGGTAAGACATTATAATCTTTTACTTCATAAGTGATATTGCTGTGTTTTTTTTTCCTATGCAATCTCTAATACATCTAGTTTGAATTTGTACGTTTACATTTTTATTTTAAATTGATACAACTTACCAAAATGTTGGCATTTGTTCAATTTAGAGAAAATTCCAAGAAGCTCAAAACAAGTCAGTTGGGCATTTAGGGGTTAATGGAAATTGTCCACATTTCAAAAAAAAGGAAAAAACGTAAGGGCAAAACACCCATTCCCGCACCTGCTCCTTGCAATGGATTGTAGATTCACCCAAATGTGTCAGTAGACTTCCCTTATTGTGTTCACTACATGTATAATTGTAATTTGCTGACACAACTGAAGGACACATAGAGAAATTTGGTTGGCTGAGTGCTGATTTTTGCAGGGTTCAGTTTTGGGGGCACCTACAAGACAATTCCACAAGTCTAGGGAGCCAACACTTTGAATATTTGTAGAAATTACATATTGTATCTGAAAAATCTAATTTTTTTTTAATATTCATGATTTTCACTTGCTAATACTAGAAACATATCATTTTTAGAAAACGGTGCCTCCAACTATACTGAATTCCTTATTTGGACGGTTTTGGGTGTTTCCACTTTAAAATACTTCAATGAAGTGGGGTGTTCACTCTCATAATGGGAAATTGAAACCATTGTTAGCAGAAAAATCAGTGTGTGTGAATTATAAAAAAACGTGGCCACCAGAGCCGGTCAAAGTCATCCCAAGTAATTTCAAAAATTGGAATCAGTTTATCTTCAGATTTTCTTAACCCTGAAGTGTCCAGAGTCATCTCTATAAATGATGATTTTAGAAAAATCATCGTAAAGTACTATTTGGAAGAATAATTTGGATTTCATATATGAATAAAAGTTGTAGATTTTGATTTTGAGATTGTATCTGTATCAGGATAAATTCACCAATGCTATCACCAATATTTTTCTATAAATTTTGAAAAGAAAATTTCTAAATTTTCTTAAAATTCAAATGCAAGAAAAATATTGTCAACTTTTGAGTAAATTTTGTTGGAAAGAATTTGAAATGAGGTTCTCTTGACATGGTGATATTTTGAAATTTTTGTGTTCTTTGATTCTATGACCTCATTTTTGCAATTCCAATTTTGGCTTGGTCAATGACTTGACATACTTCCATATTTATAATTCTAGAAAAATATGTACTCTGGTAACACTAAATCCAACCCTTAGATAGGACAACATCTTGATAAAGTACCTCCACAAATTAAGGTTACTTTCATCTAAGCAAGGTTGAAAAAGAAATTGCTTTTCTATGTGTACATTGTCCAAAAATTGTATGTCAAAGCATATGAGGCTTGATCACTAAATGCCAAAGCCTTTCCAAGTGTGTTTCGACTAAAAAGAAAAAAGCATTGACTAGGAGTTATCCCCAATGAAGCAAATTGTGTTTTTCTTCCAAATCTAATGCAACAAGGAAAAGGTAAATTTTCTATCTTTAGTATTTTGTCTTTGTTCACAATGTTTTAGAAATTTGCATTTAAATTTTTGGAGGGATTGGAGGTAACATGAACAACTACAAAGACTATTGGCACACTAAAATGCACTTCCAAAAAACATCAAACTCATTACACAATCTACCTTGCAATTGTTGAATTGTAATTTTTTTTTATAAATAGAAATTGCAAATGGCTTAAAAATCAACACTTGCATGTTGAAATTTTCAATGGTGAAAATCATGAAAAGACTTCAAGCTTTTCACTTAGACCATTCTAAAAGCAAATGGATAAGTATAATTTCTTAGATGTCAAATCAAGTGAAATTGCCAAGCTTGATACTTCATTTAACCCTCAAAATTGCTCAGATTTTTTCTATAACAATCAAAGAAATTTAATTGCATGTATAGAAATGGGCTTGAGATTCCAAATTAACCATATATGGTCAATTGGGTTGTTAGGGGTTAAGGCTTGGTGCTCTCCAATTATTTTTGGTACTTCAATCCCTAAAATGCTTGAAGCACTAAATCTTGGTGTCAAATAAAACTTTGAAGTTGAATAAAACCTTATCAATTTACTATTTTTAGTTGTTTATATTTTGTAAAAGTATTTCTCAAGTCTAGTTTAAGCAACAAAAATCCAATTTTGAAAATTATTAATTGTAATTTTTTATTCAAGATTTTGTGCAAGGGTAACCATTGCATCTTGACTTTTAGTAGTAATGAAAGCTCATGGAAACGAGCCTCAAATACACTAGTTCTTGAAGAAAAATTCACATTAAAAATTTACTTAAAAAATTGTAGAGTAGATTTGAGAAGTCATAAATTGATTGAAGTTATGCATGTTATGCTCTTTTACCACATGTTTTTTTGGTGGCCAATTTTCTAGATTTTCTAGATTTGAAATTTGAAAAGAGGGTTAAAAGGCTTCAATTTACTTTTACAATTTTTAACACCCTCACAATAAAAAAATTATTATCTTTCAATCCATGAAGTGATGTTGTTGTATTTTCTTTTCTTATGTGATCTCTAACATGTTTAGTTTGAATTTGTACAATTACAATTAAAAAAAAATTCATACAACTTATCAAAATGTTGGCCTTTTGTTTAATTAAGACTAGGGGAGGACACTTCCCATTTTTTAATAACCTACGTGCGGCGGAATATGGGGTACATTTAAATAATCTTAGGTAAAATTTATAAGAAATTTACATATAAAATAGGGGACATTAAAAAGGCAAAGTGTTTTAAAAATAAAATAGGGATGATAATATGGCTGATTTTTCCACTTTATGGTAAAATAGGGACTCTTTTAATGTTGCCAAGTAATGATTACAAGTAATTGATAGCCCCCCTAAAAATACCCCACTGCCACACGTGGGTCCCCCAAATATACAAGAAGTGTCCTCCCCGGGAATTAAGAGCAAATTTCTAAAGCCTAAAAAATGACTTGGGCATTTGGAGGTTAAGGTGTTTAAATGCCTAAAGAAGAAACAATGTTTGGAATTGAAGATGGACTAGACTAGAAAAATATGTTGAAGTGCAAAGTATTGTTATAAGGTTGGGCAAGTCATTGAAGTTTATGTACATATTAAATAACTTGTGAGCTAGGCTAGCAGCAAATAGGTTATTAGACATAACAGGTTGTACATCTTTCAATCACAACTTTTGATCTTTGTAATTCAATGGTATAGGAAGCAAATTGAAGGAAAGAAGGTTATGAATTACAATTTGTCATGGCAATGGTGATGGATTTCATGATCCATTTCTCTAAAATGCTTTAAGGAAACCATAGCACATGATGAAACTTAAACACCATTAATCCTTTGAATTCAAAGACAATTTAGCACTAAGTTGGATAAGACCTCAACAGCTCTCCTAGAAGATATCTTTTTAGTTGAGCTTCAACAAAAGGTCAGGAGCTAGCATTGGATTCACAACTGTCATCAGTACAAGAGCGTAACTTAAATTGGGTGGCAAAAAAATTAGGTCAAGAGCCAAGATGGAGAATGTTTGGAGACAAAATTCTAGTGAATTTCTTCCAAGCGATTAAAGAAAGCCCTTAATTGAAAGCTTCTTATATTAAGGAGCTTGAAGATACAATCCATGTTTTTATATCAACAATAACATCCACCATAAGATCCTGATGTTATGGCGGACATCACAATATTGTAGTAGACATTATTCTTGACATACAATAAAGGGTTGTAGTATTCATTGGTTGTTACCTAAAATTTATCACCTAAAATTTGGGTTTCTTGTACTAAAGATGGACTAGACTAGACAAATCTATTGAAGTGCAAAGTATTGTTACAAGGTTGGACAAGTCATTGAGGTCTACATATTAGATAATTCTTGAGTCAGGCTAGCGGTGAATAGGTTATCGGGCATAACCAGTTGTACATCTTTTCGAACACAATCCACATAGAGTAGATCCGGACATACTACTCAAGCTAGAATGAGTTGAAACCAACCTAAAGTTGCAAGCTATTTGTTTGTCGTGTATTTGGTCATGTATTTGGTTGATCTTGCACCAGGGCATTGGTGGGCTAATTATTCTTTTCTTGCAATGCAATTTTGTTTCATTTGTTTAAAAAAAAAAGATAAAGCCTCCATCTCCTAATTTTGGAACTCTCACTCACAACTCTACTAGTGAAGTGGGTGCTTTCATGTAGTTGAGCTTGGAATATCAAGGCTCAAAATGTTACCCAAATATAGAATTGATAAGACAAAGTCCCATCCAGAAATTGGTTACTCATACCCATCTATGGCTTGGCTCGTAGTTCATACATAGAGTATCAACTTCTACAAGCTTGAGATTGAGTATGTAATTGTATCATCATTGCTTGGAGGCCCTTCCATTTAGTAGTTACCACCTTTGAACACATACAATATCCTTATGACAAGCCTATGGTGGTCCTAATTTTGATTTTTCCACACAATGGGCAAGAAAACAAATTTGTAGCACTATGCAAGTCAGCAACCTATCCTCTTTCTTTTCAAACACAAACTTGTATTTCCACTGAATTTCGGTTATCAGGTATTAAAAGATACCATTGGCATCATTTGATCTCTTAATTTCCTCCGATTCGACTTCAAAAGCTTTTATAAACCCTCAAAAATAACCCCATCAAGAATCCTAGTTTGGAGCCTTTTTCTAATTTGATGGACAACATCTACTTGTCAAGAAAGATCTCTCTCAACGAAACGGACGGACTTTCTCTAACCCTCAAAACTTCAAACCAGATTAAAGTGATGTTTGGAATACATCTTGTCCATGGATAAAAGCAACTTTTATGTGATTAGTATGGCATAATGCTATTGCCGTGAACTCTTGAAGGTCTCAAATGCATCACTTATGGCATCAATGTTTGTTGTATTTGTTGCAATACATGTAATGCAAAAACCTTGGATATGTCACCGTTTCTTTTACTGTCCCTGAACTCACATTATCTAGGATAATGCTCAATTGATCCTCCAAAGTCTAGCTCTTGTTCGGTTTATTGAATGCAATACTGCTCTATTTATTACCAAAAAGAAAAATTAAATAGAAAAAAAAAGAATCATCAGCCCTTAAATGATGAAGGAGTCCATACTTGGCCTCATGTTTCATAAGCAGTTCTAAAGAGTTTATATGGGACTTCTTATTTGCTCATATATATATATATATATATATATATATATATATAAAAATAAAAGACATCCAGTGTTCCTCATTCAATCTTAAAAGACAATTTTTTCGGTTCAATTTATTTTCCACAGTAAAATTAATCAAAACGATCATTTTTTTATCTTTTATTTATTTTTAAACAACTGGCAAGAGCCATTGCATTAAAAGGAATTGAACACAGCACATCCCAACCTGGGGGCAAGACAAAACACAAGTAGAGCCGAACCTTGAGAGGCCGTGTTACACAAAGTTAAATGAAAGCGGGCTTTTCTTTTTCTAGATGATACTAGATCCCTGTCTGAAAGCTAAAATATTTTATCTGAGCCATGTACTATCAAATTTCGCCCAAATGATATCGGAGTCTTGTAGACGTTGTCGTGCCGCTGAATGGGACTTCATCTGAGCAGCACGGCCCATATCAAGGATCACTTCCCATACTCATTGCTGAATCAACTCGATGGGCCACCTTTTCTAATTAAAGACTTGGGCATTCCTTGATATCCATATCATCCATAGACACCCCCCCCTAAGGAGAGACCATAAGTTTTTAACATCCTGAAAGTTTCTAGGTAGGGAATCTCCACAAACGCACTATGAGAAGGTCAATCGAATGTGAGGACCGTTTATAGGTATTTCGCCCGAATGTGATGAATAACCGTTTGTGCAAAGTCCCACACCTCTGAAGCACGAGGGCATGCATAGAATCTGTGGTGGGGGGATTCTTCTACTCTCAAGTCACAACAATTACAGGTTGTATCGATACCTTGTGCAATCCGAGCTCGCCATGTATGAACCGCCACTGCGTTGTGGAATACAGACCACATAAAAGTGGAGTCCTTCCTTGCTCTTGATTTACTCCATACATCTCTCCATTCAGCTGAGAATGGCGCAGGTAGATGATTACCCCACTTAGAAGGGATAGAACGTGAAAGTTGGCAGGTTTGAGTCATGTGCCTGCGGCCCAAGGCAGTGGTATATTTTAATAATGGGGAGCCATCGCTCCATCGCCAACGACCGGGATCAAACGTCAAAGTTCGAATCTCCCCACAGAAGAACAGCTGAGAAGATCGATGGTTACTCCGTTCCACTGAGGTAATGCGGACTCTTGTGATAAAAAACATAACTGGTGAGATATAGCTTAGATCCCACTGTGGCGAGAGAGAGGTTGCTGCCAAAACGATCATTTTGAAATGAAGAATCCTTTGTCCTCAAAGGAGTAACTGTAACTTCAACAAGCAGCTAAATTGCGGGAGAAGCTTCATCTATAGCGAATTGTAGAGCACTATAACTCTTTCAATGTAGTGGATAAAGTCATCAAATGCATATAATCCATCTTCAACAAATAGCAGGCTTATAATTATTTCTGACCAAGGAATCAAAGAGAACCAACGAGATACTGCACCGTACTGTAATTCGTAAAAAATATAGTTCAACATAAACTATCGTTTTCAGCATGCACTCAGATGAGAAGTGCCAGTGAGTTCCCTTTACTGAAACCTAGAACCAACTCAACTCTTGCATCAAAGACTTCAATTGAATTCATGCCAACCCAATTTAACACTGTAGATGAGTTAAATCAGGGTACAACAATCCGAAGTAGGAAACTGAATCCTGTACTTCAAGAATGCAATGAACTCCTCCAGCTTCATTGCTGAAAAATGTTGGGAGGCTGCACTTCAGTTCCACTATCCCCTCAGCTAAAGTCTTCACCCTATACAAGGCCTCTCCAGTTCAGTCCAGAGCCAACAAATCAATAGTTTCAGATCAAAGGGAAGAATGAATATGAGACCTCCTGTGCACCCCACGAGATGAATAAAAATGGGATGGCGAGAACAAAATCTGGGTGTTCAGAAATGATACAGAGAAATCTGAGTTCCGAAACACGCAATAATGGCGCTAGCTAAAGAGGAGAGATGATACAAGTGCACGATCAATTCAATACATGGCGACGGCGATGGCGAAACCTGTGTTCAAAAACACGCTACGATGACGCCAAGGAAGGACGATGGTACAAGTGCACGCTCGGTTCAATACCCGGTGATGGCGATGGCGAGGCTTAGGTATTTAGGGGGTTTTGAGCGTTTAACATTTGGGTGTCATGCTCAGGGTTTAGGGTTTCGCGATGGATCATTCCACCACGAAGACACCAGAGGAGGGCCGAGTGTACGTCGGCGTGGGTCCGCTCGATCTCACCGACCGCGATCTGGATGGCAGAGCTGCCAATGGTTTCAACTGCGTGATGTCTTCCAGCAGCAACACGAGCTCGTCCATCTTGGGCCGCCGCTCTGGGACGCGGTCCACGCACGCCACGCCCAATTGCAGCATCTGCGCCATCTCCTCCTCCATGCAGCTGCTGCTGGTGCCCTTCTCCTTCAGCAGCTCCGGATCGAAAGCTTCAGCGCTCCAATCCTCCCGAGGAATGGACGTGATCCACCGCGGAAGGTCCACCACGCCCTTGTCGGAGTTCTCCTTGCTCCTCGGGGCTTGGCCCGTTATCAGCTCCAACAACACCTGGTGTGGAACACAACATTAGCGGGGCGGTAATGGTGTCAGTGTTCTCTTGCATCACGATTTGGATGTGATGAGGCTTTAGTTTTGAATTTGTTGCTCAAGAGGAAACGGAACCGAACGCAAGTCATTTCGTGATGTATCGAATCAGTTGTACCGAATTTTCATAACCACTATGGAGACTTTCCAAATCCATGCACTACTGAACTCGAACTTTCCGAAGAACAACAGTGCACACTTCGCAAGGATGGAATCTGAAGATGCGACAGTTTTCATGGATTTTAAGGTTGCGGCTTGAATGACATTGAAGGCATATTCACCACGGCATTAGCAGTAGTGGAAGACAGAGGCAATGCGCTGTGCTTTAGCACAAGCATCCATAATTTTTCATTGAAGATTAGATGACCCTTTTCGCTCACACTTCGACGGAAATGAAGATCCTGCAACATTGTCACTCGAATTTTTTGCTTCTGCTTCATCGTGCAAGGATAAGTTCACTCACACTTCTACTCGCACATAAGTTTGACACAAGGAAACTAGTACACTTGTAATAGTAAATATTCTCTCGCTTCCACTTCCACCGACTTAAATGAACCTTAAGTGAAATTATGGATATGGGATTAAGGAGCCAGGTGAAACTGAACCATGACATCCAGGGACATGGACATGGAGAGAAAACTCTGTTGGTTTAGGGTTTAGTGTTCGCTAAAACTTCTACTCACATACATTCTTTGCAAGGAAACTGGAACACTTGTAATAGTAAAGAATTTTCTCGCTTCTGCTTCAGCTTACTTAAATAAACCTTTACTGTAAATAAGGATACGAGGATTAAGGAGCCAGGTGAATTTGAACCATTGAAATCCAGGAACACGGAAAGGATTTTACTATGAGAGAAGACTCTGGTGGTTTAGGGTTCATAGTGGAATGGCGGAATCACTTACCACGCCGAAGCTGTACACATCCGATTGCAAGGAAACTTGGTGGATGTCTGAAACCTCCGGCGCACGGTAGCCAACGAAGCGTGAAGTGGTGAAGCTCACGGGGTTCAAGAGCGGAGTCAAGCCATAATCGGCGAGGAAAGGCTCGTAGTCGCGGTTCAGCAAGATGTTGCACGAGGTGATGTTGCCATGCGCCATCTTCAAACTGGGCTTGTGCAAGTATGCTAATGCTCGGGCGGACCCTAACGCAATCTTCTCACGGCTGACCCAATCCAGCACAGGCCGGTCACCTCGTCGCTCACCTGCAAAGGCAAATCCATTGTGTCAAACCGTGAAACCAGACATTGGTGCAGAATGCAAAATTAAGCATATCAGAGGAGAAGAACTGACAACTCTGACAAGGACTAGCGTGAATGAAGAGTCTGCTGTTTTAGGTAGTTCTTCTACTGACTATGTCACAAACTGCTACTTGCTACACTTGGTGCCTCGCTGCAAAACGAAACAAGCAGCTATACTACGAGAGGTTCTGACTTGCTTTTTGAGTACAGTCCTTCTCAAACTTCCTCACATGTACACTCAAACCTCTTTAATCTGACCCTCTCTTCAATGAATTCCAGAGTATCCTACACAAATGCCACACTTCAGAGCTTGGAGCACACTTGTCCCACATTCGAATATTTGACATGTAAAAGGACTCTCGCTCAAGCAGTTGGATTAAGCGGTTTCGGGTGTAGCTTTTGTCAATCCAAAGCCACCCAAGGCCTCCCTCCCTTGAGTTCAAAGTCAATGTAGTCAATTTCACAGATGTTCACAATATCGGCAATTCTTAAGGCACGGGTCTTGAAATCAAGATCCGTATGAATCCCAGTTTTTAGAGTTCTCATTTAGGGTCACAATTACGGCGCATATACAACAATATTGGCATTAAATCTCAATAACGTGGATTTGCATCCAGTAATCTAATCAGTGCAGTAGTAATTAATACCATAGGCAACAAGTACTAGTGGGTACTGGTAGGTGCCCTAAGTTAACAAAATGATAGAACTAAATTAGTTGACTTGCGGAATGTAATCATTGAATTTAACAAAGCTAGAAAATAAACCCTAAAAGTGGAAGATGAAACCGCATCCTCCCAGTCACAAATCATCTTCTTTCTACACCCCTTGGGTGACGGAGATGTCAAGTTCTTAAGTCGATTTCCCAATCTATAGGTCAAAAAATATTTCATGTTCTAGACTTCTCACGGTTTCAATGCTGGAGGACTCCATTCCTCATGTAATGATCAATTTTCTGCATCTCTCTCACTGTAATGTCCCACTATCCAAAGCAAATCGCAAATTACAAAACATTATGAACCGAAGCAACTCTCGAGTCTTGGAGGAAGAGAAGGTGAAAGAATTCTCTAGTTATTACGTGCCTCTCCCGATCCATTAGTCCCTTCTCTCCACCCACTGGTGATGTAATTCATTCACTGACTGCGACACCCACTATTCAAAGGAAATTGCAGATTACGTAACATTATGAACCAATGCAACTCCGGTGTCTTTGGGGAATGTTAGTACCAGTGGTAGAGAGGAAGAAAAGGTGACGGATTTCTCCGATAGTTATATAGGATCTCCCGATCTATTCGTTCTTTCTCTTCATCCACCGGTGATTTATTGACAGCCTGTGACACCGATATTGTCCCACTAATCACAGAGCTTTGCAGATTACACAACATTATGAATCATTACAACTCGGGTGTCTTCGGGGACTGTTGATAACGGCGGTGGAGGGAAAAGAAGGTGGTGGAGGGAAGAGAAGGCGATGGAATTCTCCAGTCTTTAAGAGGATATCCCAATCTATTCGATCTTTCGTCCGCCCACTAGTGATTCATTCACTGTCTGTGATACCATTATTCTTCCAAAATCAAAGTACATTGCAAAATACCCAACATTACGTTCCATTGTAACTCCGGTGTCTTTGTGGTGCATGTTTGCTATATATTGGTGGTGGAGGAGAATTGAAAGCAAGGGCAGGAGTCGTACCGTGCAGACACCCGAACAAGCTCCCCGGCGCCATGAAATCCGTCACCAGTAGCTTCTCATCTCGCGAAAAGAAGAACGCCCTCACCGGCAACAAATGGCGATGGCGCACCCTCCCAATCCTCGCCACCTGCGTCTCGAACTCCCTCCTCTCCGCTACAATCTCCTTCAATCGTTTCACCACCACCACGCACTCCGCCATCTCCGCTTTGTAAGAAGTCCCCATACTGCCTTTCCCCAAAACCTCCGCGGAAGCTTGCAACAGCTCCTCCAACGCAAACTCCTGCCGCTTTCCAGGATCCAGGAACTGGAGCCCCGTCATGGCTTTGCAGGCATAATCCTCGCCGTCATGAGGCGTCACTTGCTTGTTACCCACCAGAGAATTCGAATTCGAATTCGAATTGGAGTTCGGATGCGAATGGAGCTCGTCGTCGTCGTCACCGCAACGAGGACAGCAACAACAGAGGAAGAAGATGGTGAGGGCAATTAAGATTACGAAAGCGCCAGTCGCAACGCCAGCAATAGCTCCCACACTCATCTTCGATGGGGAAGCAGTTTGCGTTGTGGACGTTGGCGCTGAAATTGGGGCAGGAGGAGTTATGATAGAAATGGGTGGTGGCGAATCAGGGGAACAGAGGTTTTGTGTGGGCGGACCACACAGCGCAATGTTACCCACGAAGCTTGAATTCGGAAAGGCTTGCAACGGGAGCGGGACGGAGCCTTCGAGTTCGTTGTTTGCGACGGAGAAGCGCAAGAGGTTTTGGGTGATGGGCGGGATTTTACCCGAGAATGCATTGTTCTGAAGTTCGAGCACGAGGAGATTTGGGAGCGTGTTGAAGGACCCGGGAATGTCGCCGCTGAAGTTGTTGAACGCGATGTCGAAGTGGCTGAGTCGCGGCCAGAGTCCAGTGAAATCTGGTAAGGCGCCGGAGAAATGGTTGTTGGCGAGGAACAAACCGCGGAGAATGGTGCATTGTGTGAGGTCAATTGGGAATGGTCCTGTGAACTTGTTGTCGTGAAAGCTCACGACGCGGAGCTGATCGAGGTCCGAGAGCGTGTTCGCGGGGAGGACGCCAGAGAAATTGTAGCCAGAGAGACGGAGCACGGCGACGCGGTTCTGGTAGCATTGGACACCTGTCCAAGTGCAAGGATTTGTGCCAGAAACCCAAGGCAGAAGAGTGCCGGTGGGATCCACGGCGAGCTGAAACCTCTCCAATCCCGCGCGATCGGTGTCCAGGCTCCGCTCCTGCGCAGCAACAATGCGCGACACCAACAAAACGAAGAAGAAGCAGGCGGTCAGTTCGTGCGCCCGTCTTCTCATGTCCATTGAATCCGGCAGCTACCTGCTCCCGCCTTACACCCTAATCACTCCCCCCTCCTTCGTTCTAATTGAACTTGCCTGGCGCTGATCACAATGTCCTTACAGCATCACATTCATAGTTGCGGTTGATTCTCTTCACCGGTGAAACAACATTCAGACCAGCGATTGTCTCTACTGTTGCAACAATCCTCTTCCGCATCCCTGCATTTCCATTGACCCTGAGCTTCCGCTTCCTGTTTCTCATATTCTCTGCACTGTGAGACGGGACACACATGCACAAATCGTGAGATTCGACGCCTGAAGTAGTACTGAACCTCTGTCCTCTCGACCTCGGGGAGCCGTGCTCACCTGAATACACAGCAACATCATACTTCTGAACTCGCAAAAATGCAGATGCACAAATGGGCACGAAACTTTTCCTGCATTCTTTCATCGGCGCAAAGCTCACCTGAAAACACAGCAATATGATGCTTCTGACCTCGCAGTCAAGGCAAGCTTGTCAAGAAATTCTCACTACATTAACGTAGTGGGGTCACATCCATCAACGTCTCTCTCGAAATTTCTTCGTAAGTGCTCCGAAATGCACCGTAAATCGCCGCTTGGAGTCACTCTGACAGTCTTTCATTTCCGCATTAACGGAGAACTCCTCGACGGACTTTGAAAAATCCCACATTTTTTTCCAACTTCCAAGACATTAGTTAATAATTTGGAGATTCGCAACAGATCCTAATGCGACAATTATATCTTCTTCATTGATTCGAAGAAATTCAATTCTGTCTAATCTGGGCATCTGACTCGAAGCTTGCGGAGAGAAGGATCTGGAAAGTTAATTGGGAACGACTGGCACGCGGTGCAGTTGGCGGGGAATGCGCTTTCTTCGGCTGCTAATAACTGGCATTGATGGAAAGCACATTCTCGTTTATGATGATGCTCGGGGAGTCCAGGGTGGGGTCTAATTTAGGGTTTAGGGTTTATGCGACCACTGAAAGCGAGTGAGGCGAGGTTAGTGCGTATTGGCGAATGTGCGAAGAAAAAATCCATTGGCACGTTCTTGTTGATGAGTGTGCAGCTGGGATGTGTTTCTTTTCATATAATTTAAGGTGGGTACACCCAAAAAGGCACCTTGTCTAAAACTGCCATCATACATCTTACATCTGTAAAATCAATATGTTTGTATGATGAAACAATTTCAGAATAACTACACTGAATGAGGGGAGGACATTAAATCCTACCATCAAAGGTGGGCCCACTACAGGAGAGGCACCCAATGGCGCACCAGCACTCAATGCCGTCCATTTCTAAGTCAATAGTTCATTCCAGAACAAAAATGTAGCAGGATTGTAGATTGCTTATTGTTTTAGGTCAAAAAAATAAGCCATGTATTGCCTACCTACATTTATAGCCTGAAATGATTGTGTGCTGTGAAAATGTACGGCATTGAGTACAAGTGCGCCATTAGGTGCCTCTCCCTTAGGATGGATTTACCTTGGGAAACAATGCAGGAATTTTTTATTTTTTGTGAATAATTTTTTCTATAAATTATGGATTCATGTTTGCAATAATAGACCTCAGGTTTGTACAGAGAGGTCTATAACGCAACTTAGATTTAGCACAAAAGAGGGTTCTTTTGAACTTTTGTCTTAGAAAATCCAAGATTTACCTTATTGGGTCCATCTTTGATGGTAGGATTCAATGTCTTACAAATAGGGGTTTTAAAAGGGCCCCATGCTAATTAACTGACATTTCACACTATACAAATATGTACAATTTTTGTACATCAATAGACTATTTATTAAAGTGTTGAGGGTTGTACATCACATTTCAAACATCTAGAATAAATCCCTTTGATTTTTTTGTCACCTTAAAAATCCTATTCAGTCACTAGAAAAAAACTATGTTGTATTTGACAAAAACTGTGTCGAAACTGTATTGCATTCAATAGAATGCATGGAGTGGAATGTGTTGAAGTCCTGCTATGTCATGCGGAATTTTTCATTTTAACACAAAATTCTGCATTTTCCTTGTTCAATTTTGTGTTGGCACGTTGAAACGCATAATTTTGCGTTATGAAGGGAGAACTCAACACAATTCAGTCCACACGTTACGTTGAACGCAATGCAGTCCCAACGCAGTCTTTGTTAAGTAAAACGCAAGTTTGGCAAGTTTAACACAGTTTTTGGCATGAATGGTGTAGTTTTCTTCTAGTGAGTGTAGAAGCTTACAACCCAATTCTAACCACTTAAGGAATCTAACATAACTTTGAAATACATTTGGTAGGGGGGGAAAGTTTCTTGTGTGGGAAAATAGATTTTAGACACATTAAATCTATTCTTGATTAATATAGGTATGTCTAATTCTAACCATACGCTAATCAAGATATTTAGAGGAAATCAACAACTCATAATACATCAAAATGGACCAAATTTTTTCACCTCCTATACTTGGAAATAGAACAACCTAGAGTTTAGAAATGAGAGGAGGGGAATTGGAAAAGGAATCAACTACTTTACCAAAAAAAATTTATCGTTCATAACATTTGCATACAATATAGTTAATCATAAAATGTATACAATGGAGGACCAAGATATGGAGTTTAGGAAAAACATAGGGCAAAACTCCTTGGAGGACCAAAATTGAGGTTCGAAGGAGTTTGATATTGTGTTCCTTTTCTACTATTCTCAATTATACCTCCCTATGCCCCCCCCCTTTTTTAAATTGGGGTTTCTCTTACAATAAATTCTATTATCAAAATATCATGTTATTTGGTGTTGAAGTACATTTTCACTTGCCACTAAGAAAATATGAAAATTTGACTAGGTTCACAATAATAAACAAGCACAATCGCAAAAAGTAGAGGCTTAAGAAATACCCGTGTTGGATAGTGCAAAAATGTGATTGTCATTAAGTGATGCAATTATATACATCTTTATAAATGGATGAAATGTAAAAAATGAGGATGAAGTTTAAATTATTCATTCAAAAGAGTGTTCATTCATCCCCAATTGAATAATGATGTCCTTAGAATTTTAATCAAATTACTATTTCCATACATTAAAAATGGAAAAATATATTGCTTACTATTTGTTCAAAAAAATTGTATGACTTCTTATTAAAAGATCACTTGAATCCCCCGATAGTATGGAGCCTTATTGGATTATAAGCCATAAGTTGGTGTCATAGCAATGATTCCAATTGTAATTTTAAAAATGAACTCAAGCTAATTTCTAAAAGTTCAAAGTCCTAAAATGGATATTTTAGGATTTTAGATAAGGTTTTATAGTATCAAATTTTATTGATTTTTTGAAGTTTTAATTAAAGGTAAAGCAATTCACTATCTTTTAAGGATATAATTCTTATTCATTTTAAGTTTTGAAGATAGAATTATGCCTAGGAAAGTAGAAAAAGCTTGAGTTCAACATGTAAAAAAATTCTCCTTTTAGAGTATAATTAATTATATTCAAATGAAATGTTTTGTTCATTGCATTTGGATCACTGATGCAAAAGTTATGAAGGGACTTATTTTAGATGCAATTCATATATTTAAAAAAATATAACATAATAGATTTGTTTCTGAACATAATTTTTACGAAATTTTGTAAACCCAAAATGCCCACATTGTATAGATTATTGGCTACAACAATTTCACTACTAGTATTGTCATATTCAATTCTACTTTAGAACTATCAACAATAAATCTTAATCCCTAAATGCCCAAACTACATTTTTGGCAACATAGTGATTTTGGGTAGCTCACTATAAATGAAGGGTTTTTTTTCTTTGAAATTTTCACACAACATTTTCCCTAGGAGTATGTAAACCCCCAGGGGGTGCACTCCCTATTTCTTTGATGTCGCCGTGCAAACTAACAAAGGGTAATTTTAATTGTAGGGGAGGTAAATTTTGATACAACCCTTCAAATTAAATTAGCATCCATGTAATGAACTTTTAAACTTTAAAAGTAATGAAGGGTATACAAAAATACTAAAATTTATCAATTTTTTTTCTAAAGTAGCTTTGCCAAAATTCCCCTCCAAAAATTTGAACTTTTTATAGTATGCTTATTAAAGTTTTAATCTATTAGCTGTACACTAAAATCACATTGAATTCACAAAAGTATTGAAATTATGGTTCACTAAGGGATTAGGGGAATTCCAAGTGCATGTTGTACTAGGAAATTAAAATCTGGATGGATGATATTCGTAGCCAAGCAACTAGTTCAGTTCAATCATTGATGGATTGAGTGGCAGGGCAAGTTCATTGAATTTTTGTGGATGTTGGGGTTTAGGATAACCGGATTGGAGTTTTTTTGAATTGTTTGAATCTAGTTTTTTCGAAGTGTTTGAAACTTTGAATCTCGTTTTTTTGAGTTTTTAGTGTCCTATTGTTTTTGCAAATGGGAACCTTGGCAGATTGAACTTCTTCCATTTAAAAAAAAATCTTTGTAAATGCTGTGCGTTATATATTTTTAACCACAATTTTATCCCCCATTGAGGACCATGACTATGTTTTCACTAAAACCACTCCAAAATTGCCATTTCTAATACATGTACCAAGACTTAGAAAAAAAAATTGTTTTTTGACACATATAACCGTAAGATCTTGTAGTAAGATTCTTTGAAAGGATGAAGAAAAAATTTCAGAATTTTCACCATGTAGATTGCAAGATTTTAGTGTTTGAAGCTACAAAAAGCCTTTTTTTACCACTGCAAAAATCCAGGCAGCTTTACTTCACAAGGTCACATTTGTAAGAAAAAAGGTTCAAATTGGTTGCAATTCTTTGAATTCATTCTTAAAGTCAAGTTTTCTACTTGCTCAAAAACATCAAATCATTAAGAATTGTACAATGGGGTCGTTTTTGAATTCGAAGTGAGAAAAATTTCAGTACTGCCAACTTTGAAAGCCTCCCGAGAGCTCAAAAATTGGTATTTTACCACGAAACTGTTACCACAGCATCATCTTTAAGTTAATTATATGTGTGCCAAATTTCAAGGCCAAAAAATTCACCAAAAAAAAGTTATTCAAAATCTACCAACATGGGTAGTGGTGAGAAACATTTCACTACTTTCAACCTTGACACCTTCCTTAGGATTGAGTTTTTTTTCTTTTGCCATGAAATTTTTGTCATGAAACAATATATATGTTTTCAATGTGTATGAAAAATTTCAAGGTGAAAGAAATTTTCTTAAAGAAGATATTTGAAATCTCCCAACAGGTGTAGTTTTAAGAAAATTTTCACAATTTCCAACTTTGACACCCTCCCAAGGGCTGAAAAATTGATTTCTTACCATGAATTTTTTTTCGTGAAGTCACCTCTATGTTGATAATATGTGCTACAAATTTCAAATTCAATTGGATTACCAAAAAAAAGATATACAAAATCTCCCAACATGTATAGTTGTGAGAAAATTTTCACTATTGCCGACTTTGACACCCTCCCAAGGGCTGAAAATTTGTCTATTTAACATGAATTCTTTTGAATAAAATCAAATTTATTTTGATAATATATCTTTCAAATTTCAAGTTCAGAACACTTACCCAAAAAAAGATATTCAAAATCTCTCAACATGTGTAGTTGTGAGGTTGAGTTTTTACATTTGTGTCAAACTTTGCTCCACAAAATAACACTATACTAACGGCTCAAAAACTCCTCCTCACAACTACACATGTTGGGAGATTTTGTATATCTTTTTTTTGGTAATCCAATTGAATTTGAAATTTGTAGCACATATTATCAACATAGAGGTGACTTCACGAAAAAAAATTCATGGTAAGAAATCAATCTTTCAGCCCTTGGGAGGGTGTCAAAGTTGGAAATTGTAAAAATTTTCTTAAAACTACACCTGTTGGGAGATTTCAAATATCTTCTTTAAGAAAATTTCTTTCACCTTGAAATTTTTCATACACATTGAAAACATATATATTGTTTCATGACAAAAATTTCATGGCAAAAGAAAAAAAACTCAATCCTAAGGAAGGTGTCAAGGTTGAAAGTAGTGAAATGTTTCTCACCACTACCCATGTTGGTAGATTTTGAATAAATTTTTTTTGGTGAATTTTTTGGCCTTGAAATTTGGCACACATGTAATTAACTTAAAGATGATGCTGTGGTAACAGTTTTGTGGTAAAATACCAATTTTTGAGCTCTCGGGAGGCTTTCAAAGTTGGCAGTACTGAAATTTTTCTCACTTCGAATTCAAAAATGACATTTTGATTGGTACCCCACTATACAACATATAGGAAAAAAATAGTTAGTAGAAAGAAGTAGAAAATAAGCTAAAATACAAAATTATAAACAATTAATTTATGAAATCAAAATATACCAATCCCAATGGTTAAAATGTTGTAATAAAAAATCTATACCTCCTACTTTTATTTTCTTCCAAAAATATTAAAAACTGCATTAAATAAAGGATTTCAAACTTTTTTTGTAGTGTAGAAATTCTATAACTAGCTACAAGCTACCCCAAACTAAAATTCCTCATAACTTTTGATTCACTAATCGAAATGAAAAGATTCAAAGCTTTTTGCTTAGATAAAAATCTAATAAACCAATTTCAAAAAAATTCTTAAGAAAATTCATTTTTAAAGAAGTCTTTTTTCCTACCCGAACTGCCTACCAAGCAAAGAAAGTGATGTATCATTCCATAACTTTTTAACCATGTATTCAAAAGCTATGAAAATTGTTGGGCCTTAAAGATACTCCTTGGGTATACATCTTGTGAAAATTTCAAAGAAAAAATAAATAAAAACTCCATTTGTAGTGAGCTGTTCAAAATTGCCATGTTGCCAAAAAACGTAGTTTGGTCCTTTAGGGGTTATACATTGCCTTTAGACATCAGACTATAACTTGCATTGTAATGTGGATGTTTTTTTCTCATGGTATTGGTTTTTGTTTTTGTGCTTCATTGCTTCATAAGCTTTGGTACTAGTTTTTGCATGTGCTATAATTTTGTGTTTTTGAGATTTGATAGTTTGCGAATACACCATTTGGGATTATACAAAGTATACTGTAATTATTTGTATGACTTTCTATTATGATGTATTTGTAATGAACATAGGGTATAAAAAATTAGTACCAAAATTTTTTTAGCTAAAAGATAGGGTATATGAAATAGGCATCCTTTAGAAATTTAGGTAAATTAAGCCCCCTAAAAAACCCAAAAATCACCTACATAGCCCTTGAATAATAGGGGCTTGTTCTCACGTGATCAATGAACTTCCCGAATAGTGCCCCCCCCAGGTGTAAAACAAAAATTTGAAATTCATTCTTTAGATTTATTTCTAAGTAGAATGATTTGAATCATTATATTTTTATCATTGAGTCAAAAGTTATGAAGAATTTTTAGTTTTATACTCCTTCTATTCCACTAAAATCTTCCAAAACTCTTCCCTTTAAGAAATTAACCATGTTTTTGATGAAAGTACCAAAAATACATGCATTCAAGAATGAATAACCCATCCTTTAAATCTATGCAAAATTTGGAACTTAGGCACTATCGTTTAGGCACTCAAAATACAAGTTAAAAGTACAAAATTTGACATATTTTATAATTATTGCAAAGCATTGTCATTTTAGATGATTTAAAGGGTGGTGGATACAATAGATCCTAATAACATGTTCTCCATTCTCAATGTCCAAAAATAGAAAAAAGTAGCCCACTTTATGATCAAATTTTAGTAGCGTCAAAGTAGTTACTAAATAAATTGTGAACACTACTATTTGAGGAAGCAATTAGTAAAAGGTGCCTCATATAGCCATTTTAGGCCAAAGCTAGCAAGGCCAATGACATGCTCTTAGATTGTTTTACTTGCCCTCACAAGGTCGTTCATCACAATATTCACTAAACAGTCAAAATCACAAAAAGGAGCTTTTTAGTGGGATAGAAATTTTGCTTGATTTGGAAGCTTGTAGTGGGACAAGGGAGTAGTAGTTTGTAGGTAATTATAGAATCTCTACTTGACCAAAAAAAAATGAAATCCTTTATTTAATTCAGTTTTTAATGCTTTTGAAAATAAAAAATAAAAATATTAGATGTTGATTTTTCATTAAAACATTTTAACCGATGGGATTGGCATTTTTCAATTCCATAAATTGTTTATAATTTAATATCTTGACTCATTTTCTACTTCTTTCTATTAACTATTTTCTTTTGTAAGTTGTACAATTTCCAATGATTTGAAAATTTTCAAGTATGTAGCCAACTTGTCTTGAAGAATAAATCCAAAAAGTAATCACCAATTTACAAATGTGACCAGCGTAAATTAAATTGGCTAATTTGCGCTGCAATGCTCCCAAAAAAAATGGGGAGCTAAATGTGTATGAGAAAAAAAAATTGTGAAATGGCATTTTCAGCCAAAACACACAGCAGATTTTTCATTCATTCGCCGGATTGAACACCATCGAAGTGAGCAATAGCATTCATCTACTCCCGGCACTTTTCATTCGAAGCTGCGGCGCAATCTCAACCGCCCACATGTCGCAGCCTGGCGCAATCTTGGAGTCGAGTTTAGCGGCTAGGGTTTAGGGATTACCTGCCTTACCTGCGTTGCTTTAACTCAGTGTTTCACCAGTGTTTGCCAAATTTTCGCATTAACTGCGCGCTCCAGTGTTGTACTTCCTGTAATCCTGCACGCCTTCATGAGTTCACTCCGTCATTTTGATCTTCCTCGTTAATGGCTCCTTGCCGCCTTCTTGTTTCGAGTCAAAATCATTGAATTTTAATTTGCCATTTGGCATCTCGGGCTTAAGGATTAGAGCGCATTCGAGATGCGCGCCTTGAATACTCTGAATCTCTGTGATTCTGCTTTGAAATTGGCATCTTTGGCAATTCAAATTTCCCAATTGGAACACTGATGAACACCGCTGCGCCACTTGCCCACTTCCAGAGTCTGCAAGATTTTGGAGGCACATTGTGTCTGTGAGTTTGTGCCGCTCTGGCAATCACAGCATTTCAGAAATTGTCTTTTTATGAAATTTGTTGCCAAAATGCAAGCTTCTGCATTCAGTGATTCAGTACAATGTCGATCGGCAAAGGCAGCACAACATCTTCTTCCATTCTTTGATACTACCATTGTAGATTCGTGGGCACGCGGTGGATTTAAACCCTTGTCTTCCTTGTGTTTTGCAAATGCAATTGCATCGCCCATCGCCCTCCTGTGCTTTGTATCCTTCGGTTCTTCCTCACCGCTCTTGTTTTTGCTTTTGATGTCCTAGTGTTTTGTGAATTGGGATCGAGATTTGTTCTTTGCTTTGTTGGATCGATTAGTACGCGTTCTTGGCTTCCTCTGTTGTTGTTCTTGTGGGGGTTTTTTGTGCAGGGAATCGGGGTCTTGGGGACAAATGGCGCCACACTTGAAACTCCCTGATTATTTTTGGGTGCGCACCTTCGGCTCCAATCGAAACATTAACGGGGTAGGGAAGTACCTAGTTCCTAATCAATCGGTGATGACTACAATGAATCCGATCACTGTGATGGAGTTCGAGATGGCTGGCCGTGAAGTTACGCATATTTCTAAGACTCGGTTGTCTCAATCTCTTCCATGCCCTATAGCCTGGGATCCGCCTTTTAAGGAGACTGTGCACTCTCCGGAGGCTGCCGATCCATGTGTCGATCCTGTAGTGGAGGTTCACAGTGATGGAAAGGGCCGCAGGAGGGGTAAGAAGAGGGAAAGAAGGCCTGAGAGCAATCCGAAGAAGAAAAGTGGTCGGAGCACTGTAACAAGGCGATGGCAAGAAGTATGGGCTTGTAAGTTCCCCTAGGCTGAGGGAGAATTTGATGTGAATGGAGACCTAAGCGGAGTCATTTGCCAGAGCTGCACAACTATGACTGGAAGGAGAAAAGTAATGGTTCCCAAGCTCGACAATCTGGAGAAACCTCGGGGAGATCACTCTTTGTAATTTTAAGCATACACCCGAGTTAAGAAGGTATTTAACATAGGGCTATTTACCTTCATTTTAGTAATTAAAATGACCGTATTTTTATATATAAATTCAATCATTTGGTTTTTATAGCTAGGCTATCTTATATACAAATTTTATATGTCTAATTTTTTCATATCCATTTACAACACACTATAAAAGTAGTGTCTTACATATACACTATTTTTTAATATATGCACTACTTGTATTGTAATACAATTTCAAATGACAAATAAAAATGTAAAATGCAACAATAGTTTTAAATATTCTAAATTCTATGCCATGTATTCTAAACAACCTAATATGGTGAATAATAAACATCATAGAAACATTAAATATAGTTATAATACTAAAACTAAGAAAAACACCAATACTAGTAATATAACATGAAGAACATGAGAAATTGACACTCTAAAAACGTTGTAGATTAACCCAAGAATATGACCTCTATTTTAATATAGAGACTATATATTTTATTTTTACATATGCATTTATAATGGTTTTAAATTTTGAATCAAAAAATAAAAGAGTGTTTAGTAAACACTAGTAAAAAGAAGATAATTCTAAACATTTACAACTATATGTTCAAGTAGTTGAGGCAAATCTAGAGTTTGTAGTGTCAAAGTATAGAAAAGATTCTATGCAAATGTTGCACACTCTACACCAATTTCTTAATGGGTACTTTGTGTGAACACAAATTTCCATAGTACAACTTCATTGTAAATTTATAGCTCAATTTTTTTGTCTTGGAACAATAGATTCTTACATGTTGTTACATAATTGGTATACTTAACGAAAGATTTGTATGTACAGGCTAGAATTATTTGATTATAACAACAAATCTCCTGAAAAACATCCTTAGATTTACTAAATTGTGTAAGTTTTATCATTCAATTAAAAAAGTTTGTTTACATCTATACTCATTGTACTACAAACTTTTTATACGAATCCTATTTGTAAAGGCTAATTTATTAATAAAAATTCCTACTAAATGATGTTTATACATAGCCTAATTTATATATAATAGGATATGTGGCATTTCAAGAACCCTATAGTAGTTTTCTCTCTCTCTCTCTCTCTCTCTCTATATATATATATATAATTTATCCCTTTTGAATTAAATAGACCCTATCTTTTAACTCACGTAGTTTTCTAAAAATCACGAGTAATCTCCCCGGGGGAGAAACACGAGGGGAAACGAGCTTGCACAGAAGATGGTGTACTGTTTAGTCACTTGAAGAAAGGTGATGTCTTCACAAAATCAGACTGCAAGTACCCTAAGCTGTGCAAAATTTGGGCAGGCCGTAGGCTTGGCGGGAGCGTGGCGGATCAATTGGCAACTGTTGCCTTCGAGAATGACTTGAAGAGGAAGGGAGTGCAATTCTCAACCCTCTTTCAAATTCTTAGTAATGGTCAACCAATGTGCGATTACGAGAGTTTCCAGTACTTATTCAAGCACTTGAAACTCAAGAATATGCCTAGGAAACATTGGCCTAAGTCTTCTACTTGGGATATGAGCGAGCATTTACATG
This sequence comes from Thuidium tamariscinum, assembly GCA_947034885.2. Classification (NCBI taxonomy): domain Eukaryota; kingdom Viridiplantae; phylum Streptophyta; class Bryopsida; order Hypnales; family Thuidiaceae; genus Thuidium; species Thuidium tamariscinum. The sequence continues at coordinate 2,056,976 of OX344757.2, read as the reverse complement.
CTTGCGTCTTGAGTGCGTTGAAGGTCGTTGTTCAGTCCGCTAGGTTTGTTTCAATTAGCAGCGACAAGGTCACAGCGATTGACAACACCTTCTAGATCGGTGTTCACGTCTACGCTGTCAATGACTAGGAAAGAAAACCGCACCTTCTCCATTTGTCATGCGTTTCCGAAGGTGGCACTGCGGACCACTTGACTTCGACCATTATGCATGCCTTGTTGAACGAAGGAGGTCTAACTCATGAGGAATTAGCTTCTAAACTAGTGTATTTTTGGGCAGATGGAGTTAGTACCTTTCAGGGTGCCAAAACTGGCGTTACTACGCAAATCAGGGAGAAATGGGCTCCTTTCTCTTTGGGGGCGAGTTGTGTTAGTCATTGCGTTAATCTGGTCGTGGAGGCTCTCTCCAAGTACCCGATGATTTCTCGTCTAGAGTTCCTCTTCCAATCTGTTTACGGATACTTTTGCCGCAGCAGTAAGAGGCATGCTGAGCTGCAAAAGTTGGCAAACCTCATGGAAACTAAGGGTAACAATATGTTACGAAACATGGATACACGCTGGATATCCATGAGGAGTCCAGCGTTGCGAGTCATAGCAGAGTACAGTACTTTGCTCCTAAAAATGGGATTGGATATGACCGGAGGTCCCGGCCAGAAAATAGTGTCCGGTGCTGCGGACAATTTCGACCTGCTTTCCGATGTTGAGACATTGTTAACTTTGGCATGCTTCATCCTATTGGTGAATGCAGTGTACTGCCTCATCAAGCTTTCTCAAAGCCGAGACATCTTTGTCTATGATTATATGCAAGCTATTAAGCTTTACCAGCATGAACTTGCACGTTTGTTTATTGACGATCTACTTCTTTCAATAGAATTGATTTCCCATGGTACAGTGAACTTGTAACTTTGGAATGCAAAGATGTGCCATTGCAGTGGCGGGCTGTGCTAGGAGACTCGGGGATTTGCCATTTGTTCTTCAACTTTGGCATGACACATGTCTACGCACGTTGTCACGACAAGCAAACCGGTGAACACATCTTAGTGACACAACAAGAGTTTTATCGTGTCCAAGAGAACATTGAAAGGCAATTTGCAGGTTTGAATCCTTTCCCATTTTTTTTTCTTGTTTGAGTTTCTTGTTTACTTGTTTCAATTTAGGTCCTTGTTTCAATCCTTTCCCATTTTTTTTTCTTGATTGAGTTTCTTGTTTACTTGTTTCAGTTTAGGTCCTTGTTTCAATCCTTTCCCATTTTTTTTTCTCTTTTAAGTGTATTGACTTCTTTTTATTTGTGTTTTACTTAACTTGATAGGAATTGAGATTAATTTTGAGTTTCTTAAGTTAATTGAGGTTGAGGTTTACATAACTCAATTTAAATTAAGTTGATTGAATAGATGAACTTCTCTAATTACAGTTGTGTTGTGTTCTTGAGGCTTTGCAAATATTGCCCAAGCATTATGTGATGAACTAGACTGCCGTTTTCCACAACAAGAACTTCTTGATGCCTTCGGGATTATTTATCCCCAATACTAGAGCCAAGATGAGGCAGACGAGAGTTTTCCAAAACACTTATCTGTTCTCAAAAAGTTCTACACTGAAGCTCGCTTAGTCAACAAAGGGTAGTCTTTGTATGAAGGCGGCAATGCTTACAGCGCTCCCCCAATGCTCAGCGCCTCTGATATGGATTTACAACAGGGCTTGTTCAAAGTCACGATGAAGGCAAATTCTGTCGCTACTTGTATGCCACCTCTAGACGTCAACCCAGTCATTAAACTTTGGCGGAAACTGGGGCAGTCACGACACTTGTGTAAGCTTATTTCGGAGTATTTCAGACTAGTTGAGATTGGCTACTGCTTGGTACTTGGCTTTGTCGAAGACGAAAGGTACTTTTCAACTTTGAAGTTCCTTAAATCCTGTCACAGAAATAGACTTGGTAAACACTTGCCCCTTGTTGTTTGTATGTTTGGGCAAAAGTATTATTCTTTGGAGAATTTTCCATATAAGGAAGCTATAAATTCTTGGAGAGATGCTGTGAAGCTTGGACGGCAAGGGGACGTGTGAATTGTGAAATAATACTTACTCGAAAGTATCCTCTCCATTTGGTACTTCTGAACTCATCCTTAGTTTTCATGAGGTTTTGCCGCATTTGCACCTCATTTACTTGTTCACTTTGACTTAGAATTCTTACTGCGTGGAATCAAGCTTTGGAGAACAGTATTACTGTTGCACTGCTTGAAGTATGCCACTGGATTTTGAACTTCTGCTGCTACTACTGGAATCGTGGGAGAAGACTTCTGCTGCTGGGATCGCGGGACACTGGTGTCGTGGGACAAGACTGGCTGCTTCAATTTCGGAAATGGGTGTCCTGATTCCTGAAGTTCCATGCGTTGGTGGAGCGATAGTGGCGCCTTCTTCAGATTTTGTCACACTTGTTTTAAATACTAACCTTTTCTATTGACGTGGTTTGTTTGTTTGTTTGTGTGTTTTGCAGAGCACAAACACTGCATTGGACAGTCTTGCCATTTGGCAAGAAGGGTTCAACTCCCTTGTTTGTGATTTTGTAAAAAAATGATAATAAAATTGTCCAATTGTCCATAGCAAATACACCATGAGCAATTTTGTACAACTCTTGCACACTGGTTAGCAATTCCAATGATGAAGACACAGTGAAAATAGCCATAAATGAACTCGTCAATTTTAGAGTAGTAGCAATTTACAGACTCCAAGAAAAAAAATGGGAGTTATATTACAACAATTCTTAAGGCATTTTGTATGTCCTTTTTAACCAAAAAAAATTTACTATCGCAGAAATTGTCCCCCTTTTCCACGAGTATAGCCTTCCCGTGAATTAGGTGAAAACAATTATGGGAATGTTGAATGTAACCTTGTCAAGTATTGTTGCCCAATTTTTCATAGGGCCTAAAAAATGATTTTTGTCAATTCAAATACTAATATCTTGCAATCTATACGGTGAAAAATTTTGAATTTTTTTTACATCTTTTCAAACTAGTGTACTACAAGATTCTATAGTTAGATGCATTGGAAAGTGTGTGTTTTTCTAAAATTTGGTCCTTGTATTAGAAATGGCAGTTTTGGAGTAGTAGAAATGGTAATTTTGTATGATTTTTTTCAACCTTAGTATTGATAGCACTAAAATATTTTACCTTTGGCATTTAGGAATTACCCCTCAAGGACCAAGGGACAATAATATTTCCTCTTCAAATTTTCAATGGTAAATTCTCGATAGGATGACATAAATTTCAATATTTTGTAAACTAGGATTTTGTAGAGTAGCAAGTTTAAATACTTGTTGCATTTTTTATTTAAAAAATTTGAATGTGAGAAGTATTAAAATTTTTATTTAGGAAATATAGTCTAAAAGAAAAAGGAAGTGAATATAATGTTTTTCCAATGAAAGGAGTAGTATAGATGAAAAATAACATTTTTTTGGGACATTTTTAGTCTTTCATCTATACAAATAAACAAGATTTGGAGAATTTTTTTTCAAATTTTTTTTTTTTCAATTTAAAAAATAAAAGGTTCAATCTAGGGTGGTTTAAGAATACAAAATAATCAAAATAATTCTAAAGTTTTTGAAGATGTTCTAAACAATATGATAATACTATCAATTATTAAGTTACAAAAGTTTACATATATCAATTTTTTAATAAATTTTGTAGGATACAATTTGGTTAGTTCAAGATTTCTACTCCCTACATAATAAATTATTCCTCTAAAGTTTAACCCCTTAGCATCTAAATCTTTTCTTAAATTTTTGCATATTTTTGCTTATATATTTGTTGATAAATATTATTTATCTCAATGTCATCAAATTCATCAAATAAAAAATGCGGTTTTATAGATGTCAAGCTCGTTTTTTAGTCAAGCTTCTTTTTGAGAAATTGTAATTTATTGATTAAATTTATTTTTTATTTTTTCTTCAAGTTTGTAGTGAGTATAGGTGGGGGATTTTAAATAGAACCACCACCTTGGAATTCACCCCCATCTATTCTACCATATTCTTCAATACATAATAGATGGGATGTAATTGCTACAAGGCTACTAACAACAAAATTTTGGACTTATTAAATAAAATTTATCTTTGAGATGACACTTGGATAGTTAGCAATTCATTGTTTACACAAATATTACACTTTCTATATAATGTGCACTTTGGATATGGATATTTTATTTTTAACTCCATAACAGCTGAATCCTTTTTTGAATGTTTACATGATTTTGCTTATATCCTGATAAATATATACTCCTTCCATCCTACTAACAACCTTTAAAAATATTTCCTCGAAGGATTAATTGTATTTTCAATCATAATGCCACTAATACATGCATTTGAGAATGAATTACCTATCTTTTAAATCTATACAAAATCTTGAGTTTAGGTGTTGTCATTTAGGCATCCAAAATCTATGTCAAAAGTATCATATTTGAGCACATTTTGCAAATGTTGCTAGTTCTATCATTTGGATGATTTAAAAGGTGGTGGCAACACTAAGATTCTATATACATGTTGCCCAATCTAAATATCCACAATACAGAAACCTTGCCCACTTAATGATCAAAGTTTCATGGCACTAAAGTGGTCACTAAATGCATCGTTACTACCACCTTTTGAAGAAACAATCAACACAAGGTGCGTTATATAAGCAAAGTGAAGGAAGAAATGCTAGAGGAATGCTTCCAAACTATTTAAATAGCCCCCACACGGTCATTCACTACAACAAACACTTACTATACAATCAAAATCAAGAAAACAAAGCTTTAGTAGGACAAAAATTCTACTTGATTCAGAAGGTTTTAGTGGGACAAAAGGAGTACTATATATCTCAATTTCATCATACAAAAAGTGAAATTTCCAAGAAGCCAAACAATGGTTTGGATGAATGAAAGGTTTTGTGGTAAAAGAAGCCTTGGCTTGGAACCTTTTTATTCATCATTTAAGTTTTAGATGCCCAAGCACTAAGGCTTTTGTTAAAAGGTGATTAAGTAGGAACCTTTCTTTGATAAGTCTGGTTTAAAATTTCAAGTATTTGGGAATGTACAAATATTACATGAAATTTGTGTCAATTGTCTTTAACCTTTAAACAATGGACTTGTAACCACTGTTTTCAAGCCCTTGTGCCCAACATTCACTTTGCTGCCATTTTGAGACTAGATATGTATGAAAAATTTTATATTTATTTTCCAGAGATGAAGTTACATCCCTTTTGTACTACCCAATTTTTTTAAAATTTTCTTGAGGAAAATGGATTTTTTCTAGAATTTTTGAAGACAAAGTGAAGAAAAATCATATCAAATAGAAAATTATCTCAAAAAATCTGAGAATCTCACTATGTATGTACATGTAAATGGCAAACATCATGGTGTAAACTCAATTTCTATGTCATTCTATAATTACAATCCAATAGACATTGAAAATACACCCACAATTCAAATTGCAATAAAATATTCAAAATTATGATTTTTTCAAATTTCCAATTGGAGAAGAAACTAGAATAGATGACCTTCATTTTGTTAGTTGGGATCAAACTCAAAAAATATCATTTTTGTGGAGAATTTTCAGATTTAGAACAAAGAGCAACAACTTAAAATACACTAAAAACAGCATTTTTTGTAATCCATTTAAAAAAAATAAAATCTTATTCACATAAGGTACTCTTCATAATCCTTTATGAAAAGTCAAGCAACAAGAAATGGATGAAAAATTGCTATCAATCTCCTTGGACATGGGTGCAAAGTCATCCAAGAACCACAAAATGGCATTGCCGACACTTCAAGGTTAATATAATGTATACCCATGTGTTAGGACATCACATACCTACCGTAAAATCTTACACATTAACCCCTTAGTGATGCTAGCACTATTTTGTGGCATTTGGATGACTTTATAAGGTCATAAGAAGACCTTAACAATAGTTTTTTCATCCACTTTTTCTTTAATGACCTTTCATGCTGAGTTGTAAAGAGTCTCCAATTGAGTTTTCAATCTAACTAATGTTTGTTTTCATGTAGTTGAAAAGTAATTAGAGAAAACAGATGGCAAAATTTGCCATCTTAGTGTATTTTGAGAAATTGAATAAATCTGAAATTTCTCCTTGAAAATGACATTTTTTGAGTTTGAGCCCAACTAATGAAATGAAGGTCCTCTACTCTAGTTTCTACTCCAATTGAAATTTTGAATTTTTTTGTAAAATTGAATATTTTATTGCAATTTGAACTTTGGCTGCATTTTTAGTGTCTACTGCATCCTAATTATAGAAGTATACAGAAATTGAGTTTCCACTATAATTATAGAAGCATACAGAAATTGAGTTTCCACCATGTTTATCCCTATAATGTACAAACATGATGGAATTTTCAGATTTTTTGAGATAATTTTCTTTAAATTTATTTATAAAAATCAATTTTCCTCAAAAAAAATCTAATTTTTTTTTTGTGAAGTACAGAGGACATGTACTTTCATCTTTGAAAAATAAAAATAAAAATAAAAGTTTTCATACATATCTGCTTCCAAAGTGGTAACAAACTGAGTGACGGGCGAGGAGGCTTCAAACCAGTGGTTAAGTACATATAACTGACCACCTCCTTGGAGACAACTCCATTTCTTGCCACTCGAATTGCAATATAAAGGAAGCTCGTTCTTAATTAGCCAATCTGTTTCAAATAATGCAAAAGAAGAATATTGCAAGGTCCAACAACACAAGCAAGAGACCCAAAGCACCAGCAACAGAAGAAATAGGCGGCCATAGCTCGCAGTGAAGCTGGATTGCTGAAGAGAATGCGCTTTATACGAGAGTGAAACTAAAGTGAATCAGCTAGATTTCTAAACTAGGAGACGAAAAATTGAAGTGTTCAGCAGGAAAAAATACATGAACCGGATATAATGGCAGAATCGGAATTGTCAATGAATATTTCTTGCAATTTAAAGTGAATGACAGAATCCGGTTCTCAGGAGAACTCCAGCAATCGCGGTACCCAAGCAATGGTTATGAGATTGAAATGCAAGCTTCCCTACAATTTCATGGGCTTCAGAAGATCAATGGTGCTATTCTCTAACATCAACAGTCAACAAGTCATGTTAGTGTCTTCATTAACATAACTAGACAGGGTACCAATACAACAGTACCTTGATGCAAGTACGAGCCCCACATTGGGCATCAACCCAACCTCGAAGATCGCACTGTTTCAGAGCGACTTGTCCAGATCAAAATTGTAGGCAGTTGGTGAAAAGGAGTATGCCCAGCTACCGCCACACATTCCTTAAATCTTCCAAGGAGATAACTGGAAAGACTTTGACCTAGCGATCTTAGAAATGCGTTTCACCCCGACATCTTTGCCTTCGCAAACAAAACTCCGGCAAACAATCCTGGAAAGAAAACTTCCTCATTAGTTCATTGCAAAAACTTTCATCGAAAGGGGAAGACAAATGAAACGCAGACATCAGTACTTCACGAAATAGGACGCACAAAGGTCACTAAATGTAAATGCTGCCAAAGAAGTTTGAAGTGTGTCTTTCATGTGCGTACCAAAGAATATACTCATCATATTTGGAACGCTGGTAGGTACTTGAAATATTATAATACCCGCGAAGGATAGTGGAATTTTATTCAATGAACCCACCAAACTGCAAAAAATCCGAAACACACTTTGCTCAATAATCCAACGTAGACTAGACACACATCTTAAGAATAAAAGTCGAATTCTCTGATCAATTCCTGCAGGTAAAAAGCATGTGGGGGTGGGGGTGGGGGTGGGGAAATACTAAAAGAAATCCATATCCGTCGATCCATTTGTATGGTTCGTTTTACAGGATACTTGGGAAAGTAGCATCTTTCATTTTAATCTACAGTATGTGGCGTAACTCAATAAAGGTGTTAAGCGTACTCTCACTGGAGTACTTCACAAAAACGATCGCATCTACAAGACACGGGCAATACGACCCACTCCAATCAACAATAAAGTTGAAACACACCTGTACGTTGTTGGACTGGTCTGGTGAAGAAACCACATTGATGCGAAGCTGATAGCCAAGCCAAGCACCCCACTCAAGGTGGCGACTACCCAGAACATGGGGATTTTCAGAGCTGACCTGTTGATAACCCACAACTATAGGTCAAGAGACGCAATCAGAACGACTTGAAACCTACAAAAGCTAGATTTTCCATAGTATTATAAAAGAACCTACAAATTCAATTTGACAAGGTATACGAGGTTGCTTTCATAATGAGAAACTCAAAGCATTTGTGTCAAAGCAAACAGTAAAAGTAATGTGATTGGGTAAAACCATAAAAATTAGAAAAGAAATGATATAAACAATGATGACTTACATTGACAAAATGTCATTCTCGAAGATGAGGATTAGGGCAAAGCCCAAAGGAATGGAGAGCAGATTATTCAGCAAGACCATTGAAAACTCATTCAAGGTTCCTGAAACTGTTTTCTGCTTTGCTAGATCCATGACTTTTCTCAGCCGCAACTGCAGTTCCAATCAACGTTAATTAATCACAACTGACTCTGCTGTAGACAGTTCGAAAACACCAACACGCGCAAGAAACTCAGGTGAAGATAAAAAAAAAGTTCACAAAACCAATTTGAAAAATTGACCTTTCACCCATTACTTGACAACGATAATCTCTATAACAGTGCAAGATCAGGATGAAAACAGACAATTGTGACATGAATCCTGTCCATACTTTAAACTTTCACAAAGAATGCTCAAGAAACGCTAGAATTAGAGGATTAGAAGGATTGAAAGACCACAAGATGGAAGCGAGAAGCTTAAGACTCACGACAAAGAGGATGAATGAGGTTCAGAAGCATCTTGCAAATAGGTAACAGTATAGACATGCCATTCGTTAATAGTTTATGATCAAGGAAATTATCAAGAGAGAAAAGGGTGCTCACAGAGTACGCAGCGGTGCAAAAGCAATTCAGTATTTGCCATGAATAACCGACGGCATGGAAAGAAAGGTCCGTAATTCCTCCACTTATTGCAGATACAAGCTGGTATCATATACTCCCGTTCAGCAATGGAAATGATAATGAAGCATACAGGTGATTGAACAAACATGAACGAGTCCAGATCAAAATATTGTACTCCCTCCATCCCAAAATAATTGTTCACTTTAAATGTCATGATTTTTTTAAGATCGTTTTGAGTAGGTCATATGGAGACTTCCTCGTGGCTAATTTTATTTACGTTGCAATGAACACATGCAATGTTCTTCATTCGTTCTAGAGATATAAAATTTGGAACCTTTCTTAATTATGTTTTTCACAATATGTTCAATGAAATTGGCATAAAAAAATCTCAACAAGATTGCGGACAATTATTTCGGGACGGAGGGAGTACATTACCATCGGGAGAAATCAAAGTAATTGACAGCCCACGGTCTGAAATTTCCCAAAATGAAAAGTGCTTACAGAACTTGATTGCAGAACCTTGGCAGCGAAATTAATAGAAATAAGAGCAAGTAAGATTACGTACCATAAGAGCCAAAGAACCCCAAACTTTGCTGTTGTGGTGCTTGTTGAAAAAGTAGATTTCACCGCATGCAGTGATCAGATTTGTCACATTCTTCAAGATTGTAACCATAGCAACGTTCATAAACTTCAAACTGCCCACGACATTCAACACTGTCAACCAGAAACCCTACTTTGCACGTCTTGCACATTTTGAAAGCACAAGGTACGAAGAAAAACTCCCGAAATTGCTGATGAGGAAAATAACTTACCTATAGGTGCTAGTAACAAGCATGCCTACAAATAAGCAGTTGACAGGAAACCAAACTTTAACAAGCCTCCAGGTAACTGGCTCAGTTGTAATAGCTCCAGCGAATTCCAAAATGACAACTAGCAGGACACTAATCACATTCTGCAGCAAATTCATAACAAAAAAATCGAAGGTTACAATATCACTTTTTAGAACACATATTCTGGAAAACATTGTATGCAAATCAGGTAAGAAAGATAACAGCATGGTTCCAATATATATTTCAGCATAGGTATTCAACAGAAAACTAACTATTAAATAAGGGATCGAATTATTTCCTATTACATCTACCAAAGAAAATTCTTGGAGGTTACGGTAATATCATTCACTTGGAAGACCAGTCACCAACTGACCATTGCACTCATGAGTCAGAATCTAAGGCGTGCTGGCCACAGATTGGGTGATCGCACAGTGATTGCTTTCAAATTCTAATTTCAATCAACAAGCAGACACATAACTAAGCTACTTCAGAATAACTGCCTAAAGTAGGAGCACCATTCTATCAAAGGGATCACAACACCTAGAAAGAAAGTGCTCATACCTGATAAAACATAAGTGATATTCCACCGTTAAGACCATAACCAGATAGAGCCGTCTTGTTGAGTAGAATCATGCCACATGACGAAACACAGTAGGCTAAGCCAGAGATTAATGATTGATTCCGAGTCTTCGTTTGCTTTATCGATTTCTCGCCGCCGCCAGCCTCGACGTCTTCGACTTGGTTTCGAAGTTCTGTACCTGACCTGCAACATAATCACCTCCGCAAATCAGACTACCCCGCAAACCGCTAAGAATTTCGACAACCAATCAGGATGAACGTGTCGAATACTAGCGAAGTTAGTCAAGAAGGTTGCAATGAATAAAGCTCGGAAAGTAAACTTACTTGCTGGTATGTGAACCCCTTCGAAGAGAACCAACCGGACTAGTAAGTGGTGCAGACGAAACCATGCCGTTCTGTGTCCCATTCGCAGTCCCATTCATACCCTTAGATATGTTTCCAGACTTGTAATCATCTAGCAACCCAGTTTCGGCATCCTCTATCTCGGTTGAACTGGGAATCCGAATCGACCTGCATAAAATTGTGCATTAGCATTCCAGAAGTCGTACACTGAAAGTGTGAGTATCAGGAAAAAAAAAAATCTCTAATTGCACGACACAAAATAACAAGTTGGTCAATGTCATCCTCGAAAGACAATGAAATCCAACCAATTGAAAGCAGCAAAAAGCGTAATTTCGAAACGTAGAACCAGATCATCACTAAAAATGCACACAAATTATCATTGCATTTTGCAAGACATACCATTACGTGAGAATGAACTAAACTACGGAAATTCACACTCACTACAGCGCAAGGCGAGCCATTTCAGAAAGGATTGACCATACCTAGTCGCCATTGTTGTCGTCAAACTCAATTGCTTCAAAACTTAATTCTAAATTGTCTTCACACCACTGATCCTTTCCAATCGCCCTTAAGCTGTAACAATTGTGTCAACAAACGACACAGTTTCAATTGCTCCAACGAGAACACTAAACCCTAATCCTCAGATCCTCCAGGACTCTACGATCACGATCCACGTCTTTCAGGAGGTGGCGGCACCACTCCAAGCATGTATTTGCAAACAGCACAACACCGGCTTCTTCCAACGAAGGAATTGCTTGCCCGTGCGCCAATGTTAACCCGTGAAATAAATTAAACGTGCACACCCCATAATAGCAAGCAAGGGAGCTGGAACCAACAAATTAAAAATTGGTGAACAGGTCACACTCAGAAAAGCATGCGTATCTTAGGAAGACATTCTCCATTTCACATATTGCACGCGCACGAGTGTGTGCACGAACATCGTCGTATCGATGCACGATAAACCGAAAACCTCTAAACTTACTTGCGCAACCCGAAAACTAACCTAACCAGACACAGAGACTCTTCCTTAACGTAGCGCCCTTCCGAAGTAACAATTGCCGCTCCGTAAAAACGAACTTGCACTTCAACTGGAAACCAGTTGGACGGATCCCGAAAATGGTAAATTTCTTTGCGTTTTGCAGTCAAGGACGGGGACCGGCGGTGAGATCCTGAATTTTCGGCGAGGTGGGGCTGTTGTCCTCTCGCGACTGCACGATGTCCCACAAGCCGTGCCGGTGCCCGGCGCTCCATAGCCCGGAAAGAAACACGCCACTCCACGAACTCACTGGACGAGAGCACTGCACTCGTCCTTGTAGCGTTGGCGTTGTCCTTAGAACTGTTAGAAGGAATGAGCGACTAAAAAAAGAAGGAAAAAAAGAAAAAGAAAACACATCGAAATTTTTTTTGGACAAAATGACACTCCCCCCATCCCAAAATGATCCTCTTTTCATACAAAATAATATCTTTCTAAATTCTTTTGCGTATTTTTAATAAAAATTTCAAAATATAGTTTTAGTGCTTTGAAATGTAGGATTTCAATGAAGCACCACTAGCAAATCAATTTTGCAACTTCTTTGCATTATGTATACTTTTTCCTATATTCCTATGTTGTTTAGATTAGTGTACAATTTACAAATCTTACTACATCATATAATATGGACTAATATTCACAAATTTTCTAATGGAAAATAGACTGAAGCTATTTTACAAGATTCTAGTTAACAACAACTCATAGTAGCTCATAAATCTACTTTTCAAAGAACAATAATGTGGACTAAGGTTTTCAAATATTCAAAAGATTACAAATTAATGGTAGCTCACAAATCTAATAATATAATGTAGATTAAGGCCTTCTATTTCATATAACCATTGTGTACAAGTAGCATCTCTAAACATATGAAGGCTTCATTCCATGCAATGAATATTTTAAAATTTTACCTAAGTCGAGCAACTAGCTACTACAGGGTTGGTAGAGGCGCCTTGCTAGCTCCTTCATCCAGAAAATGCACCCGCCTTTCTATCTACATGAGTCTCATCTCCTTGGTGAATCTGGCGACTTTCTTTTGGCTTTACTTTTGTACAATGACGTCTTTTGGGACGAGCCTCTGCTTGTGCTGGTTGCTCTTGTGGCGAATACAACCCAAAGAACAATTGCTCAGGGGCGAGGCTCCGTTTGAGCTTGATCTCCTATAGCAAATCTAATCCCCAAAATAATTGCTCAAAGGATTCAACCCCCGGCCATGAAGGCCTTACCTAAGTGCAATAAGCAACCCCCCCACCTCCAACCAAGTTAGTAAATTGATAAAAATTTGGAATTGTAAACTTGCCGCCGTAATGGAAATGGAACTTACATTTCCGTTCCCCTACAAGATCTTTCCTCCCGCTATGACATGATTGCTTTGTTCACTAGAAATGTTTCCAATGTGAAGAAATCTTGAGAAAACAACTTCACACAAGTGTCCACATGTCCATTTAGGCGATTCCGAAGTTTGAACTTCATTAAGCTTAGAGTAGAGAACGTGCATTCATCTACAAAGCTACCCAAGACAACTAAGATGGCAATTAATTTCAGCCACTTTGAAAAACTTAGATAAGTAGCTCACCATGAGAGCATTTTGCCCAATGGAAACCAAAAGTGTAGTTAGAGGATTTTGATCCCTCAGTCCCTACATGGCTCCTTTAGAGTGTGACTTCATAGTCAACTTGAATAAAGACATTTGCAAACTAAGTAGCTTGCTATCGAGAATAGGATCGACTTGTTGGTGGTCGGGCTCCTCAACACTACCAAAGTCAACCTTGCGTACAATACCGTACTGTGCTTGTAATGTCTTCACATGCAAGGGAAACAAGTCCTCACAGTTGGATTGGAGCCAATATTGTGGGAAAACCACACCTAAGGCATTCATCAATTCGACCTCATGAAAACGGATGTCCAACTCAAGGCACAACATCTCGGCAACGTCTCAGCACTGTGCCTTGACGGAAGCAATGACTACTACCAAATCTGGCTTGGTTATTGATGTCTTCTTCCCGGTGATAGCACATATTGAGTGCACGGGATATGTATGGCCAACAATTCCGAACGCAAGAGTCTCCATTCCAGTGTTTAGATCGGTGATCTACTCATGATTGATGTAGTAGGACTGGTCAATGATAATGTCATAAAACATCTCAAAGTGATGTTTCTACCATGCGGAATCCTTATCTGAATACATCATGTGTAACTCTCCTTGACAGATTTTAACTGCAGCCATATAGTCACTGATGAACACATGGTCAGATTGAGCGAACTTCATCAAGCAATTCACGGAATTAAGTAACGGCATCAAACAAGGAAGACCGAGCAGAGTGCCGATATCACACAACAGATCATAATTATGGCGGACGGAGTCTCCAGCAGTTGCCTACTTAGCCGTGAGTTATGTCTGCTTCAGTGTCGCATCATCATACATCTTGACCACCAGAGTCTTATACTCTCCTATTATTCGCTTCAAAGGTTCTAGTAAAAAAATCCATCATGTTTTGACATTTCGGAGCATCCATCGATCCTATGTTTCTACTACATCGGCAAGTTTCTGAAATTCTAAATGTCGCTTTGGGCTATGGCTGAAATAAGCATACATCGCTTGATACAATGATTCCAATTTTGCCACAATGGACAAATTGGAAATAGGTTCCACAACAAGATTCGTCCTATGTGCCATGCAATGCACATTGAACAGAAATGGTGCCATGTGCTCTCTCATTTGGGTAGTCACCCCATTCTTGCATCCTTGGAAAACAATCACCCAATCCGCCCCGAAGCAAACTAACTAACTTGTTATTTCTACCTGAGACAATTTAGAGTGGTGGCCAAGCATGCCCTCTATAGCCTCTCTCACAGTATGAGAGCCATTGCCATCTTCAAGCCTACTTAATGACAACAAGATTGGCACCCTCTTGAACTCAATGCATACATATGCATGAATTGACAACCACAATTGGGAGTCAATCATTGTAACCTCGTCTGCACTCAAAGACAAGAAACGGGACCTAGAAATCACTTGGCTCGTATAATTTGCCAACACAATTGCAAGATGATATGCCATCTCCCAACCTATAGTTATACTCTAGTGCTTCTTCAGGAAGTCTGGAACGCAAAGGAGGTCAAACAACTATCGCATATGCTCGTTTTCAAACAAAGGTCGACCTTGCATGAATAACCACAAGATAGCTCGGAACTGGACAGCCTTCCATTTTCGCTCCCGGATTGTCCCATATGCAACTTGTTGCAAAACAATGTCCCCAACCTTCCCCAATCGTGCAAAGAAGATCTTCTCATTGCGGACATGCACATTATTGCTTAGAAAATAAAATTCCCTAGCCTTCACCTTACCAAAGGAAGCGTTGGCATTCCTTCGGCCGCAGCACTTCCACAAAGAATCAAGTTTAGGCACCAACAGCTTCTCCCTCCCCTCAACCTCCAAGCATACCTTACACTGTACTTGGCAATTGTGTTCGTAACTTTGACGACGAGCACGAGCCAGATCATGGGCCGGAGACGCCTCAGATGGATCAAGAATTACCACGTTTGAAGCTGTGATAGAAGGGGCGATTGGTGGCACATCAAGATCATGAAGGATGTCCATTGCAGGGATGCTAATATGCACCGATGGTGAAGAATCTCCTTGTCTGCTAGGCAAAACCACCTACGATACGAAAATTGGAGCATCAGCCTCACACCCTGCCGAAGTAACCCTCCCCTCATATAGGAACTTGTTCATTATGGATTGACGAGGAGCCATGGACTCCACTGCACAGCAATTCAAAACAACAAGACAATGCAAATGCAGAAGGAAATGAAATGTGGAAATGCAGGTAAAGTGAAAACACAATTCAATTGCTGAAATTCATCGTGAAGGTTTCCAATTTATTTCTAAAAGTGCCATCTTGGCTACAGCACAACATGCAAGAATCCAAACAAGAGGAAATCAAAATACAAGAACTCATTGCCAAATTCAGAAGAAGACAACATTCTCAACCACAAATTCCTCACGTTAGAATTCTGAAGCTAAATTCGCAAAAACTTCCTTCGTCAGCTAAACCTTTGCAATGCAGACATTCCTATCTAATTCTACAAAGCCACCATGATTCCAATTTGTAGCAAAACCCTAACCCAATTTAAGAAACAAATAAGTTCTCAATTAATGACGCTAACTACGAATGTAGGCTACCTCATAGCCTTTAACCGAGATTAGCAAATGAGTTTAGTAGCAAACAAAAAAGTTCAACCTACACATTGTTTACAGAATCACGCACCTATACAAGAAAACAACATAAGAGGATTTCTAGCCTCCAAGAAGATTGTTTACAGGGTGTTTCTAGAAATTGTTCCCACTACTACAAACCAACCCCCTGTTGGTCTGAATTTTTTAATTTTTAATTTTTTTTTAATTTCATAAAATTTCAGAATGTTTAAAAAAGAAAGAAATTGATTTTTTTTTAAATTTCAATTTTTTTAAATTAATAATTAATTAATAATTAAAATAATTAATTAATTAATATATTCTAATGTGGCAATCTCTTGACCACATCAGCACTACATTCCCAGAGTTCCCAATGCATTCCCAATGTTTGGGAACTCGTAGTCTTGTAAACTAGCTAAAAATCCTCTTGTGAATGCAACATGTGGCCACTAGCACTTAGACGACCTCCACAAATTGGCGAATGGTGAGCAAGAGATGGGGCCCAGGAGTAAATACGCTCTGGTAATGGAAGAAGAAAGTGTAAGCGCACTGGCGACAAGAAAAGAAAAAACCAGCGAGGCACATCGACAGGAGTGAGAAGACAAGAGGAGAAAAAGGCAAAGTGACTGGAGCTAGGGCGGCTGACAAGGCTTCCTCAGCCACTTGGCTTGTCGAGCTCATGTGAACCCTTAGGATAAAACCCTTTTTTTTCCTAGAGGAAATTCGCCAGGCCAAAAAGCAAGTAGTTTTGGGTGATTTTTCACCATTAAAATTTCCACTGATTCCATGGTCTCTTCCCACATTATTCCAAAAATATCATTTTAGGACAAGAAATGCATGCCACCAAGAAGACCATCTCAAAATGGATAGAGTATTATTTTGGACTTACTATCTTGGTAGTCAAATGACAATTTTTTGAGTGAATTAGGACTTCCATGTGGAGTTGAAATTGGAAAACAAATTTTAAGTTTTCCAAAATGAGAATGGCTTTGACTAACATTTTTGATGTTTACACTTCCATGTGAGTAGGGATTAGAGAAAAAAATACATTATAGGAATAGCTTAGTCTTATGAGTAAGAAAAAATTACATTTTAGTTGTTGTTTCATCTTATTGTCAAACTAAAAGCAATTCAAAAGTTCAAGCCTAATGATAAAATTAATTTTTTAGAAGTCAAAAACCTATTCCCCCTAATTTTCAAGTACTTCTTTGTATAATCATACCAGCTAAAGTACTCTAATTCCCTTCCTTTACAAAATATTGCACACTTCTATGTGGATTTCTAAAATACTTTTAAGGGGCCCTCTAGGGGACGCAGATGCTTCCAACATTGGGAACGCCGACATCCCCTTGAGAGGTCGCCGGAGAACTTAGAGGGGAACACACAGGGGCTCTCGACTAAGCGTGGGAGTGAGGTTGAGAGCTACAACATCGTCGTTATGATCCAACGTAACGCAGTAGCTTGAACCTTGGAGCTTCACGAGCTTCATTATCTTTGGAGAATTGGAGTTGATGTCATCTACAGTAAATAAACTTTACTTCAATGAGTTCCCTTTCGATGAAGCTTGATTGTGTAGGAAAACTTAGCTGCGCAGATTGAGAGAGATTTGCTCAACGTGCTGGTGAAGAGATGATGTTGCTGCACGATTGCTCCGGAATGCTCTAACTTAGTAGGGAGGTCACCAAGTCTACACCTTCCAACTTTCAGCTCACGCATCACGCTTTCAAAACTACCAATTAAGGAGGTATGATGGAAAAACTGAGTTTAGTGCCAAATGTATCTGGAGCTTCACAAACTTCATCATTTGGAAATTTGGAATCGATGCCTTCCATAGCAAATACTTCAATTCTGCATTATCTCAATTGTGTAGGACAACTCAGTTGTAGTCGTTTGTCCAACATGCTGGTGAAAAGATGGTGATGTTGCATACCTACTCCGCATTGCACTTGTAGGATAAGCGTGGTATCCATTCCAATCTCTGCTTAATGATTGATTCAATTGTTGTATAGTAGACATCTGTCGCAATTAGTGAAATAAATGCATCTTTTGTTTTTTTCGTTGGCTTGCAGCTTCAATCGTTTCTTTCATACTCGAATACCTTGATGCACACCCTGGGAGGAAAACTTTCGACGTTGTTGGGGAACTTCAAGGAAACTTGGTGTGCATGTGAGGCTAGATGTGAGGGACAATTGTTGAGGTTGGGACTGTGAAGGTGGTGGTGGTGAATTCGTCTTCCACGTTTGTGGCAACACCCACAAGCACTATGAGTGAGAAATCTCTTGCAAAGTCGATTGTGTTAGTGGCGGAGAGAGTAATTCCGACACTAACACCCATGAGCACTGTTGCAATTGAAGCAATTAAAGAAGCAATTGAGGTGTCTGTGACGGTAGCTTGCTAGACCTCAGATATCAAGAATAACATTGTTGCCATGGAATTGCCAACTTCTTCTGCAGCAATAGCACTTGCTGCTTCTGATTTTGATGCCATCTTCAAGTACAATGCCAATTTGTAGACCAATCTTCTGCAATGTGTACACGATTAAGGTTGGACAATTAGGGTTTTAACATAGCATTCTGTGTTGGAGGAGATTCTGATGGGTTTTATTCACTATGGACAAAATTCACCATGGAGGAGATGGAGATCCTTCACACACAGAGTGAATTAGAAGATTGTATAGCTTTGTGAATTTGGAAAGCAAGTTTGTTAAAATTTTGAGAAGTAGGTCATCAAATGAGTCTCCTTCCATCGCCTTTCCTACTTTTGAGGTGGAAAAAACTTGGTGTTCTTTCCAAATGAAAGTAAGTAGTCTTAATTTCGGATTTTCTGTTGTTGCAATATGTTCTCCTTTGGTTTTGACGAGACCTATCACGAGCTGCATTTCTCGGATGCCATTTTGAATTTTGTTTGTTTCAATTTGCATTTTTTGTTCTATCTCTAATCTTTGCATCATGCTAATGTATATTTCTTGAATCATGAATTTAGGCCATTTAGGTCGATTGTTTTTAATTGTGAGATTTTTTGGATCATAATCTTGTTTTTTTGTAGTAGTAGAAAGTGTAGTGAATGAGTCAAGTTCTTAATTGCTTGCAAGAGGAGTTTCACTATCTTTTTGGGTTTTTTTTTTCATTTTCTTAGCCTTTGCGGCTGAAATTTTGTCGGCCTTTGAGTATCTTTGGAGCATATGTGATGTTGTGGAACTAGACTTCCAATTAAAGTTGTTGTGGAAGAATCATCAGGGTCTCAAATTTTTGTGGATTACAACGTACAAAGCGTTTCACAGCATCAAACTTTTTATATAGTTTGTGAGCTTGAGGCATGTTAAGGTATTGATATTCTAATTTACATTTTTTTAGGTGATTATTTGGAGCCCACAATTCTTATTGTGTATTTCTTAAAATTCATACTCTAGATGATGAGTTGGAAAATCCCAATTTGCCTTCCTATATAATTGATGAAAAAGTAAAAATGTAAAAAACTTTGTCATAAACATTAAAAAAAAGAGAATGTCAAATTAATCATGACATCTTTGAAATGAGTGCATTTCAAAATATAGAAACTTTACAATGTAAGAGTTAAGGACATGTAGAACATTTGTCTTAAATAAAACAAAATTTTTGACTCCCATAAGTCTTCACAATACTCTAGAACTATGCCCCTTCTCCACCCTATAGCTTTTGCTTTGTTGCACTTAAGTTGGCTACCCACTACTACGACTATGACCTATTTGCACAACCCCTTGTACATCCAAATAATAATTCTTCACCCCACTAAAATGATTTTCCTCTAATAATCATCAATTATAAATTCTACCATATATAATTATATTTCTTGTTCTCACATACAAATTAATGCATCAAAAGAATTTTTTTGCAAACTTTGATAGGATAGAAGATCCATCAACATCAAAGTGCAATTATGGTAATAGATAACAATTCTAACTTTGCCAAATGGTCACCATCATCACCTCACAATGTATGAAAAGTACATACAATTTTGAATTGCAATGATATGGTAAACCCGCTATGGATTGAATGCTATGGTAAAAATTGGATCAAATGCCAATGTTGCTATGCAACAAATAGCAACACCTTCTTTATGCCAAATTGTGGACAAAATTGCATCAATGCAGCCTTAGCTTTTTCCTCCTTTAAATCTCAATAATAGTCATACTTTATAATCCACAATAATGTTAATATGCTAATTAATTATTTCATTTTCCATATTTTGTTGGTCAGTACCTTGCATTAATTTTTAATGTGCATATCAATCCCTCTTGCATGAACCCAATCCTATATTGAACTTTCCATTTAACCCCTAAAGGACCACGGCAGTTTTTCAACCCAAAACCACTCAAAGCTACCATTTCTGCTCCATTCATCCATGAAAAACACGAAAACTAAATTTTTAGAATCTAACCATATGATCTTGTACTTTACTTAACTAAGATCATGTGGTGAAAATTTCATGAAGTTGGACCGTATAGATAGGAAGATATGAGCATTCAAAGTTGGAAAACAAAGTTTTCTTAAACTCTAGTTTGCAACTTCAAATGACTTTGTCCTCCATTTGTGTAATTTTTTTGCACTATAGACCTTGAATTTTTTTTTTAAAATTCTATTGAAAAATTGAGCTAAGAGCTTAGGAAAAAAAATTCACAAAATAAAGATTTTTTTTTCATTCTTTAAAAAATTGTCAAGTAGATGTAGGTCCAAGATTGAAAGAAAAACTAAATTGCAGATATCTCATAGATGGAATTGAAACACAATAATCCCAATGGTGAGATTGTTCTAGCAAACAAAATCAACCTTGTCCAACAATTTTTTTGAAAAATTGTCAAAATTGCATTCACAAATGAATCCTACAAGTTATTTTTTCAAGAAGATGCTTAGATTGCCTGAAAAACAAGATTGTTCATAACTTTCACATTACTAATCCAAATGGAATGAATCAAAGCTTCACTTGTAGACAAAAATAAAATCTATAAGAAAAAAATTATTTTTTTAATTTTTAAGTTTTTGTAGATTTTTTTTTCTGCCCGGCAACATGAAAATTATGTTTAAGATGGCATAACTTTTGCTCCCGGTCACCAATTGAAAAAAAATAATATTCCCAGAGAGCTAATCAGTTTTTCTATCTTATGTGAAAATTTCAAGAAAATTCATTAAAAATTGAAGTCACAAGTACCTGCCCAAATTCTTAAAGTCCCCTAAGGGGACTCTTGGTCCTTTAGGGGTTAATGAAATAAGGTTAACCTTATAAAGACCAAAGGTAGTCTAGATTTCTAAATTTGTGAAGATTTATTCTAACAATCAATCTAGAATAATAATTTGATGATGACTTTCAAAAGAAGGTGTAAAATATACTCCATAGATTATATCCATGAAGCTAGATCTACTTTGAAACCAACCAATATTTTCCAATGAAATTTAAAACCATAAATAAAAGATTCAATAAAAAATGTATCATAGATTGAACATTCATAGTCTTCACATATTTTTTTCCTTAAGCCCAAAATGTTTAGGCTTAAGTTTGATGATCTTTTAAGATTATTATCTTATTCATTTATTCAAATTATTTTTGAGAACAATTTTTTGAAATGAAAAAGTTACTTCTTATAAAGCAAACATACTTGTGCCCCTTGAACAATAGAATGTTTGCAAATAATTTTTTGAAAATCAATATTGCATAAATGAAAGAGAATTGAAACAAGAATCATGTAGTATTTGCACAAATGAATAAATCAAAACTACAAGTGCTTAGAACATGTCATTTAAATTTGAACATTTGGTCTCATTTAGAAGTTCCTTAGAGTCTATTGTTATTTACTTATTGCTTAATCTAAAAAGATGACTATTAGTTGGTACAATTTCACTAATTTAAAATGGAGGTACATACAAAATTGATTGGATTTTCATACCTATTTCTCCACACCTCACTCCTGAATTGTTGGAATTCTCCTCTTTTTGATGATTATATTAATGTAGGATTAGAATGTGGACAATATAATGTTAATGTAAATGCTATAATGTCACAATAGATTCTACATCAATTGGAATATTCTATATTATTAGCTATATTAACCCCTAAAGGCCACCAAACTACATTTTTTGGCAACATAGCAATTTTGGGTAGCTCACTACGAATGGAGTTTTTATTTTTTTTCTTTGAAATTTTCACACAACATGCGCCCAAGGAGTAGCTTTAAGGTCCAACAAGTTTCATAACATTTGACTACATAGTCAAAAAGTTATTGCATGACATGTGATTTCCTTTGATCTCTGGGCAACTTGGGCGATAAAAAAACTTCTTTAAAAATTAAAAAATTTTAATTGAAAAATTGAAATATTTTATTTAGAATTTTGTGTATGCAAGAATCTTTGAATCATTTCATTTGGATTAGTGAGTCAAAAGTTATGAAGAGGTTTAGTTTGAGGTAGTTTGTGGCTAGTTACAAAATTCCTACACTACAAAAAAAGTTTGAAATCCTTTATTTAATTCAATTTCTATTATTTTTGGATAATAATAATTGCAATAGGTGAAGATTGTTTATTACAACATTTTAACCATTGGGATCAGAATTTTTCAATTCCATAAATAAATTGTTTACAATTTAGTGTTTTGGCTCATTTTCTACTTCTTTGTACTTGTTATTTTTTTCCTCTATGTTTTACAACTCCAAATGATTTGAATTTTTTTTTGCATATAGCCAACTTGCCTTTAAGAATGAATCTAGAGAGTAACCACCAATTTGAACTTTTTTTCATACAAATGTAACCTTGTGAAGTGCAGCTGTCCGGATTTCCATAGTGGTAAAAAAAGGATTTCTGTCACTTCAAACACTAATATCTTGCAATCTACACAATGGAAATTGCTGAAATTTTTTCCACATCTTTTTAAACTTGTGATCTAAAAGATCCTATGGTTTCTTCTGTCCAAAAACATTTTTTGCTTAAAATTTGGTAGTTGTCTAAAAAATGGCAATTTTGAAGCGGTTTTGGTGAAAACATAGTCAAAAACCTTTAGGGGTTAAAGCAAGATTTTATGGCAAACCAATCCAACTAATTTAATTGCCATGTAATACTAAATTTTAAGGGGGCATATTACTCAAAGCCTAATTAGAATTTTTTAAATAAAATTTGGCTAATACTTTGTTCTTGGATTCATTTTCCCCCTCCTAGAGGCATGTGAAAAGAAAAGAAAATGAATGGGGGACTAACAAATTTGATCCTTAGTCTATAAAACCTAGAGAATTGACTTTCACATGTGATCACATGAACTTGGATTTAGGGTTTGTTTTTTGGCTAAGAACATAACCACATACAAGCTCATCCCCATCATTTTTCCTTATAGCTTTCCATCTTGATTGGTCTAGGTAGTCATGGGAAAAATTAGGTGGTTCATTCTTATACGCTTACCAAACAAGACTACATAAAAATGGGAGTTCTCTCAAGGTTCTTTAAATTTTAGGAACTTTTCAAGAAAAGAGACAAAAAGGAAGAGACAAAAAAATGTTGATTCATCACCTATTTCAATTCATGAAAAATGAAGAACACTTAGGAAGTTAGAAGACATTGCACTTACTTTTGAGAGCCTTACAACTTGTAGAAGATCCATGATTGGGATATTGGGTTGGGAAACTAAAAATGAATGTCACTAGTAGAATGATGGGTTGAAAGGAGTCACCATTTGTATCAATACTTGATCCATTTCCAATCATTAGACATGATTCTATTCCATAACTTTTGTAGTCAAATTTGGCAACAATAACAATGATAATTTATAAGTGGTTGTGAATTTGTGGATCTTCCTTCAATAACTCAACTTCCATATGGTTCCATAAATTGATATTATATTGTTTGTTATATACCTAGAAAAAAATTCATTGTTTAAATTAATAAACAGCCTTACTTTAATTGGAATGCCTTAAAAAAATCTTGTCACATTGTAAATTCTTTTTATAATGAATATTTTTTCATTCAATTATAAGAAAATTGAACAAAATGAAAAATAAAAATTATCTTCCAATCTTATTAGCCCTTGATCACCAATCTAAAGTTGTGAAGTTAAGTTTTCACTTAGAGCATCTTCAATGGCTCACAATATAGGTCTATGAATGTCAATATTAGACAAGTCCATGGTGGTACCATTAGACCTTTTATGCAATCCCACAATTGGGATGTCTAGGCTTCTACAACTTGCAACAAATTTGACAAGTTATGTACATTTGAGACTCTAAATGTACAAAATATAATGTAGTTCTTTACTACTAACTTTACAACTAGTGATGATGTTGTTTGAACCTATTTTCATGCGATTCTTGTTCTTGCATTTTGACTAGAAGAAGAGCAATGATTGGATTTTTCTACCAAATGGATCATTCTCAATCATAGTAGACAATTTTTCAAGATATGTTTCTTTCTAGTGTTTGACTTAAAGAGCCATTGATGTAGAATAGTAGAATTGTAGAATGTTGGTTAGAAAAGACTAGAGCTTAAACTACAAATTTTCATTTGTTTTATAAGAATAAGCTACCATTTCCATCACATTGCATTTTGAGAAAGCTCCCCACAACAACAAGTATGTGCCCCAAGGATCTACTAGGTCTTTAGCAATGCACTATTTATATCTAGATTCATATAATTACAGTAAATCCTAAAGGACCATTTGTCTATTTAGAGGGCAACTTGTATTTCAAATAAGTGTCCATAGTCTCAAAAATTTTGTCATGATTTTTTAAGACTTTTTTTGAATATAGAGAAACTCATTATCTTTGTGGAATTATTAATTATTTTCAATTTATGCCCAGGAACAAAAGTTATATTCAAAAATAAAAATTATGTTTAAAATTAGAGAGACTAGGTAGCAAATAGAAATTTCCAAAAATTTGAATTCTTTCCAAAAAATTTCCTATAGATTAAATTTTTCTTTACATGGAAAGCTTTGATTCATTTCATTTGAATATGTGATCTGAAAGTTATAGACAATCTTACTTTTTAGACTATCTAAGCATCCTTTTGAAAAAAATGACTTGTAGGATTCATTTTGAATGAAATTTCTACAAGCATTTTAAAAAAAGGTTTTGAATGGTTTAGTGCAATTGCTAGAACAATCTCACCATTGTGATTATTATGTTTTAACTGCTAAAGATTGTTGTCCCCTTGGGGCACAAAATGGATTTTGGGTAGGTTCCTTTGACCTCAATTTTTGGTGAAACTTTTTGAAACTTTCTCATAATATACAAAAATTGATTAGCTTCATATGAATATAATTTTTATTTCAATTGGTGCCAGAAAGAAAAAATTACAACACAAAAAGTCCAAAATTGAACTTAGTGGGCAAAATTTTTTTTTTTGCAAAAAGACAAAATTAATTAATTATTTATTTTTCTTTAAATCATATATTTTGTATACATTTGAAGCTTTGATTCATTCTATTTGGACAAGTAATGAAAAAATTATAAACAATATTGTTTCTCAAGCAATTTTAGCATCTTCTTGAAAAAATAACTTTTGATTGCTCATATCTTTTAGTCTATACAGTCAAACTTCATAAAAATTTTACCACTTAATTTTACAAAAGTTAAAAACAAGATCCTATATTTATATTCTAAAAAAAATTGTTTTTTTTTTATGAATGAATGCAAAAGAAATGGCACTTTTCAATGGTTTTGACAAAAAATGGCTTCAATCCTTTTGGGGGTTAATATCATCTGAGAAATATTAATAATTTAGATTTTATTTCTATTTAATACCTACTACTACATAATTAAGTTTTAAGATTGAAAATTAAGTTTTTTTTCTTTAATTTTTTTTCCGTGATTTTCACCCAACTCCCCACCACAAAGAATTAAGGATTCAAACCCAAAAACTATGTAGTGCAAATTATCTTGAGTTAAGAAGGTTCAAATTCAAATAATCTAGTCTCACAACTTGCAAAAAAGAATCTATTTTTTCATTTTAGCATACATATCTTGCAATCTATGTAGTCTAATTTCTGAAATTTTTTATGCAACATTGCTATCTAGCTTGGTTCTCTTCTTCTGAGAGGTATAATACAATCTTAGATACCAGGGAAAAATTAGGTTATAATATGAAGTGAACTATTAGTTGACTAGTTGAACATGATCTAGTGAGGTGGTATTTAAAAATTCAATCTCACAAAAGTGGGTACAATGCTCAGGGAGTTTCATTGGATAGAGCCACTCACACATTCATGAATTAATAGTAACTTGGGAAGTTGCAATTAACCCTTTTTTTTCCGGCACCATGGGGCTAGATTGCACCATTTCAAAGTAAATGTCTTTTTTTTGCTAGATAAAAGTAATCTTTTTTCGTCAGAAATTTTCTAGTTCTCTCTAAAATGTGGATGAAGTTGCCAAATTTGGATGAAAAAGTATATGAATATGATGGAAAAGTGTTTTTAAGTCCAAAAGATGGATGAATGTAGAAATATAATGCTATACCAAATTTCAAGTGATCGCCATCTTGACACTTTCTCAAAAAGTAAAATAGAAAGGGCTAGTTGCATCCTTCATTCCATGGAAACAAAAGGAACCCCTTTAGCATTGGTTAACAATGAGTTATGTCTATACATTCTCATACTAGTTAGGTGCAAGATCTTATGGATAATTGTGCACGGAAACAAAACAATTTTCAATTTTTTAAACTTTTTGCAATAGAAATGGCGGCTTTGAGTGTGTTTTCAGTTATTCTGAAAAGGCCTTCAACTTTTACTATTAGTTGGTTCTTTGGGGGGTTCAACTACTTTTATTACTGGATGAAAACTGCATTTAGGAGGATTGAATTGTTTAGACTTGTAATCAAGAAAGAGAACCCTTCTGGCTCAGAATTTAGGCTTCAGCTAGGAGTGGCGTTTTGCAGAGCTGAAGATGGGTGTAAGGAGGGGCTAATTTCCTACTCACATAGACCTTCTCCCAGCGCAATCTCTCAAATCTAAGATATTAACCCTTAAAGGACGGACCTATTACCACTGGTTTGAAGCCTCCCTGCTTGTCACTTAGTTTGTTACCGTTTTGGAAGCAGATATGCCTGAAATTTTTTTATTTTATTTTTCAGAGATGAAAGTACATGTCTTCTATACTCCAAAAAAAATTAGATTTTTTTGAGAAAAAATGATTTTTATGTGAATTTTTGAAGAAAAACTGAAGAAAAAATCATATCAAATAGAAAATTATCTCAAAAAATCTGAAAATTTCACCGTGTGTGTACATTATAGTGATTAACATCATGATGGAAACTCAATTTCCATGTACCTCTATAAATAGGATGCAATGGACATTAAAATTGTAGCCAAAGTTCAAAATGCAATAAAATATTCAATTTTACGAATTTTTCCAAAATTTCAATTGGAGTAGAAACTAGAAAGTAGGAACTTCATTTCATTAGTTGGGCTCAAACTCAAAAAACGTCATTTTTAAGGAGAAATTTCAGATTCAGTCAATTTCTCAAAATACACTAAAATGGCAAATTCTGCCATCCGTTTTCTCTAATTACTTCTCAACTACATGAAAACAAATAGTAGTTAGACTAAAAACTCAATTGGAGACTCTTTACAACTCAATGTGAAAGGTCAATAAAAAAGAAAGTGAATGAAAAAACTATTGTTCCACTCTTCTTTTGCTCCTCCCAGTCATCCAAGCGCCAAAAAATGGCGCCTCAGGCATTAAGGGGTTAAGGGGTGTTTCACATTATGGCCGTCCAAGTGGAGAGGCCATAGTTTTCTCAAATCTGATTGCTGAAAATCATGGTTTCTCAAATTTGATTGGTGGAATCGCACTACAAGAAATGGGGGGTATATATGACTTCAGTATATGACTGTTAGGGAGTCATTTATCCGAAAAATGACTTTACAATGACTTAGGGCCTTAGAGTCATTGTGGACAAGTCATTCTTTAAATGACTCTAATCCTATTATCACCAACGACTTCAGACTTGGATGAAAGAGTCTACGTGGCACATGAAGTTCTTAGGAAAATTTTCTACAAAGTTCAGGTTGCTGCCCTTTTTTAGTATAATTTTTTGGTGACCCTTCCACGTCACCTAATTTTGAAGTGATTTTGTAGTTGTGGGGCAGTCGACCAAGGCTGACGTGGCTGTCCACGTCAGAGTCATTTAGTAGTTGTGTAGTAGTTGCAGTACAGTCAGTGACAGTCTGACAAGTCTGACATGTAAGTGCATTTACTGAGTCATTTTGAAGTCACTATGCAGTTGCGATGATGTCAATGAACAGTCTGACATGTCAGTACATTTAATTAGTTATTTTTTAGTCATAGTGGAGTCTTTGCATTTTGTAAATGGATTGACATGTGGGCATGTGGCAAGTCATTTTATAGTCATTCTACAATTACATATAAGCACATTTAAAGTATTACAATGATATACCATATACAATATGCCATACATAATTATACACCATACACAATATGCCATACATAATAAAAAATCATACAATACACCATACACCATACACCATACATCATATTTGATACATGTGTCACATAGCTTCTTAAAGCTTTTAGTGTATGAGTATCTAGAAATGAAATGAGAAGCTCTTTATAGGATTGGAAAAGTAGAAGGCAAGACAAACCATTTGGGATATGTAAAATGCACGAATTGTATTTTAAGTAAAATTTCAGACCTAATTAAGGCATAGTAAATTAACTTTTTGCAAAAAACTTTGAACTAATGAAAGTTGGTAAATTAATCTCACTTTCATCTCCAAAAATTCATTTTAGATTTCAAGCCTCTAATCAAAAGTTATAAACAAATTTGATAAAAGGTTTTTAAAAGGATTGGTATAGGAAGAATGCAAGGGTCACCTGTAGTTGACTTCCTCCAAACAAGGATATACATAGTTGTATTAAGTTTCCTCACTTCATGCAATAAAAGTGCAACAATTGATGTATAAAATGTTTGCAAGTAGTGAAATAAATTATAATGCACAACATGCCAAAGTAATAGTGGAGTAGTTGTGCAATATTTGGAAACTTTTGAGCAGTCATTTAGTAGTCATAAGAAGTCATTTAGTAGCTACAGAAAGTCATTCTTTAGTGAAACTCGAGTAGCAATGCTGTCATTTGTATAAGGGAGAAATAGAATTTAACAATTGTCATTAGGTTGAGCATTAGATTCATCTGAATACTTTAGTAACTTTATTGAGACCCTTCAGTTAGTAATTCAAATGTGAATGAAATGAAGTATTCAAAAATAGTGCAATGATAATGGTGCAAATTTTTAGAATTCATTATTGGCAAATCAATAGGAGTTTAAATAAACAATGCAAATGGACCTTAAGGAAAAGAATAATATACACCAACAAAAAGAAAGCCCATTAGTAATGCATATTTTCAAAAAGAAGACAAAAAAGGTATTCTATTGGAAGAAATGTTTTTGAAAATGAAAAAGATAAACAAAGAGTAGAGAAATTAGAAAGAATTTATCAACTCAAAAGTGTGAGTGTTAGAAAATCCTAAATTGCATATGCCATTGTAGTTGCCAACTAGAAGATTATTAGTTAGTGCAAATGCAATAGAATTGTACTTTGCATGTCATGTTTTAGTTGTCCAACATCTTCAAATTTGGCACACTTATGAGTTGATTTGTTGCCAAGTAGATCTAATGTGAATTTTGTTGTTTAAAACTATATTGAAAGTACCTTAGCATTTTAAACAATAGTTGCATAGTAGTTGTTGAGGTGAGAAGATGATCCCTCCAAGTCACAATTAGTCATTTAGCAATTGCAATGAACACACAATGCTTTGAAGCTACTTTAAATCCGCTAATGAGGTCCCACTACTTTGCATCATTTTCTTAAACTGTAGTAGTTGTAGTTTAGTCACTCTACAATGATAAACCTCCACGTCAGCAAAAAGCCTAAGTGATCCAAACTCTAAACCTTACTTTCCAAACAAAAAAGACGTTGAAGTCATGCTGAAGTCATGTTGTAGTCATGGTGTAGTAATACGCAGTCGTGTCCCAGTAATATTAGCACGACTACTGTCCATGTCAGCATGCTGCCCTGTCCGTCCTCGTAGAAAAAATTGCAATGGGGCCATCCAAAGACCCTAAAGTCATATTTAAGTTGCACAACAGTACAGATCAGTCATAATTAATGACTAGCTCAAAACTAGGGCATCTAAAAAGGTTCTCCCCCATTCTAAGTTGTACTCCAATTTCAATGAATGTCTACTGTGATTGTCCCCCTCTGTAAGGTCTTCATCCTTGAGTTGCAAAAAATGACTAGAAAATGACTCTGAAAAACTGTAGAACAAACTTTGGTGCAATTATAGAGGTATCAGTCATTTTTGAGTCAGACCGGATAGTGAGTCATATATTAGTCTTTCGTTGCAGTCATATATACCCCCCCAATTCTAGTAGTGTCGACGACCTCTTGACTTGGACGGCCATAGTGTGAAACGTCCCTAAGTTACCATACAAACAGAAGTGAGAGTTTGGGCTGCAACAATGTGGATTCAATTCAGAATGGACTTTGGATGCACCCTGGCTAACCATTGGTTCCAGGATTCTCTACATCTTGAAAGTTGTAAGGTTTGAGGTTCATAAATGGAGCATTTAAGGATTGGCCAACTGAATT
The DNA here is from genome assembly GCA_947034885.2 of Thuidium tamariscinum. NCBI lineage: Eukaryota > Viridiplantae > Streptophyta > Bryopsida > Hypnales > Thuidiaceae > Thuidium > Thuidium tamariscinum. The sequence continues at coordinate 2,026,454 of OX344757.2, read as the reverse complement.
TGGGGAGGTGAAACATCTTGGAATGTTTTTCAGTAAATTTTTCTTAAGAGACAAGTAGAATTGACATCTAATCCAAGTTGTTTCATATTTTTTGGAGCTTTGTGGAATTAGTTATAAAAATTTGAGGTTTAAGTGGTACAGGGCTCTAAAATGAAGTACCTCCTCAAATGTACACTATTTGTACATTGTTGAAGGCTATAAAAAAACATGTACAAATAGTGTACATTTAACCCCTAAAAGCCCATTGTTCCCTTGGGGGACAATTTGGAATTCGGGCAAGTTCTAATAGACCTCAATTTTTAATGAATCTTTTTGAAACTTTCTCATAAGATAGGAAAATTGATTAGCTTTGTGGGAATATAGTTTTTATTTCAATTGGTACCTAGGAGCAAAAGTTATACTACAAAAAGTCCAAATTTTAACTCAGTGGGCAGAATAATCAATCCACAAAAACTTAAAATTAAACTTAAAATTTTTTTAAAACTATTTTTTAATATATTATACTTTTGTCACTATGCATGAAGCTTTGATTCATTCTATTTGGATTAGTTATGTGAAAGCTATGAACAATCTTGTTTTTGGGCAGTTTGAGCATCTTTTTGAAAAAATCACTTATAGGATTCATTTCTAAATGCAATTTTCACAATTTTTCAAAAAAAATTGTTTGAAAAGGTTAAATTTTCTTGTTAGAATAATCTCACCATTGGAATTATTGTGTTTTGATCCCATCTTATAGCTATTAATGATTTGATTTTTCTTTCAATCTTAGACCTACCTCTACTTAATCATTTTTTAAAGAATGAAAATGAAGCATGTTTTGTTTTGTTTTTAAATTTCCTAGAATTTCAACTCAATTCTCAAACACAAAAGAAATTAAATTCAAAGTCCATAGTGCAAAAAATTTCAACAAATGGTAATCAAAGTCATCTAAAATAGTAGGACATTGTTAAGAAAAACTCTTTCTCCAACTTTAAATGCTCATATCTTCCAATCTATACAGTCAAACTTCATGAAATTTCTACCACATGATCTCAAAGAAATAAAGTATGAGATCCTACGGTTAAACTCTATACAAACATTTCTTTTTGTTCTTTTGGATGAACGTAGCAAAAATGGCAGTTTTGAGTGGTTTTTGACAGAAAAATGGCCTTAAGCCTTTAGGGGTTAAAGATGTGCACCATTTTAGAGCATGAACACTTTCAAAACCTCCTACCTTACGTAACTTGTTCATTAGGAAGTTGTAGAGAGTCATTGGCTTGTTGGCAATTTGCAATGCTAGAGGCTCCATGAGTGCTTTCTAGGAGAGCAATAAGAACCTACCAGCATCAATTACATCACATTGGATTCTACTATGGTGTCAAAATTTTAAGGTTCATTCATGGGATTGGCTACAATTTTCTTAGTGAATAGTTGTAGGCTGGGGTGAACTACCCCCCTCGCTCAACCTCCAGGAAAAATGATGAAATTTTTATTTTCTATGCATGATAAAATTTGCAAACTCTAAATTCATACTTGCAATCAGAGGCCGTGAATTAGGTTGGAAGATTGTACAAGGTAAATTAGTCAAGTGTAAAATAGGGAACTTTTTGTTTTACTTGCACCCTTGGAATTACTTGGAATGGTCGAGTGAGAGGGCCTGTTCACCCCAACCTAAGGTACACCCCAAATGGCACCTGACCTTAAAGCCCCATCTACAATGTGCATACATTTTCAAAATCAGTCATGTAATCAGACAGTAGATGGCACTTTCGGAAACTCACTCTGACCATTAATAACTTCTGCATACAGTATCCAAATCCTCTGTTCTTTGGTGCGTTGGAACATGCTTTCACTCGCCAACAAGGCTGCATGCAAATCTGAACAGCATGATAACAGGAACTAGGCACAGTAAGAATAAGTGGCGCTTTTAGGTGTATCCACCTTAATTGCGTAGAGTTGAACAAGATTAGAATACACTGTCAGATGTATAATGCCCTCATTGCAGGTGTGATTCAAGGTGGGTGACAGAGTAGCCACTAAAATTTCTGTGAGGGCACCGTACAGCACTTCTACAAGAATTTATAAATTCAAGGCAGAACTCAGTTGCACTAAAGTCGTTTCTGTTTACTTTGGAACATGTACAATTGTCATCATTTCTGGAGCATTTCAGTCATGAGTATTGCTAAAGTTCATAAGGAAAATAAAAAGAATAGTCAGTTACATGGAGTCATTACAAACATGTTGGTTATTTATGAAAGGGTTATATTATATGGTAAATACGGTATGCTCAATGGTATTCTAAATGTGGTCAGGGTGAACTGGCCACCTCGCTTGGCCTTTCCAGGGGTGCAAGTAAAAAGGAAGCCCCTATTTAAGGTGGGTACACCCAAAAGCGCCCTGTTCCTAAAAGCGCCATCTACAGTACACATACATTTCCGAAATCAGTCATGTTCACAGACTGTAGATGGCACTTTCAGAAACAGACTTTGACTGTTAATAACTTTTGCATATGGTATCAAAATCTTATGTTCTTTGGTGCGTTGGAACATGCTTTCACTTGCCAATAAGACTACATAAAAATTTGAACTAATTAATAGCAGGAACTAGGCTCAGTATGAATAAGTGGCTTTTTTGGGTGTACCTACCTTAGTGCTTGGTTAATTTAGAATAGAGGAACTCATTCCTAACTAGCACTTTAGCATCAATCAACAGGGTATTGTAATTCCAACCAAGGTTGCAACAGATTTTCATTTTCTCCTTGGAGTACATATTTTTGTACTTTTCAAGGTTTGGATCAATAAATTCATGACACATAAGTGAGCAAGAAGGTAGGGATCATTGAGCAAAAAAATACTTCATGAATGATCGGAATTGGATGACTCTAGGTGTTGGTCAATGGTCAAGTCCAACTTTTGCCTTTTAATTCATAGTAATTTCAATTCAAGAGATAAAATTACAATTTTTTTTTGTAATCCCCATCATTTTTGTCAATGCACTTCTAAAAATATTTGTTATACTTTGCATTATCCTAGATTGAGTCCAAATGTGCTTACCTTATTGGTAATGATCCCTCTGTAGACCATACCTTGTACACCCTTCCTAACTAATTTGGGCCCTTTGATTGTAAATAAGAATTCAAAATGTGAAAATATTTTCATATGTGGAAAATAAACATTTTCAACAGTTTTCCAATGGGTCAAGCAAGGGGATCAATTCACCCTGGCCAATGTGATATGCCAACAAATAGAATAAGGTAGAAGTACATATTTCAAACAACCCCCCCTTCAATGGATAACCTATTGTAGACATCACTTTGATGCACTATTTATTGAAAAAGATTCTTTGTGTCTACCTTGTCCAATGATCTCTCTTCCTTTATTTCTCAGGAAGAAGTGTCAAAACTTACTTTAATAGGTGAGTCTATAAAATGAAAATGGATTCCAATGAAAAATCTACATTTATATTATAAAAAAATTCATTTTTGAGTTTTTTTGTTTTTGTTTTTTTTCCATTGTTCTTCATCTTTATATTTACACTTTGCATACACTAAGCTCAATTTCACAATGAATTTTCTACATCTTACATGTTGAAATGGATTATAGGTACTTCTACCTTATATAATAAATAGTAATGTAAGATCCATATTTACTTGCAATACTATTTACCATATGGTAGCACACCATCCATTTTGTTCTTCTATACAAAACATTAGATGAAATTTGAGGGTAAAAAGAGACTATTTTGGAACTATTCCCTTAGTAGTTTCTTCTGTTATCCAGGAATTGCTAATCAACCTTGACAATCCAATTTTTTGAATCTTCGAATTTTCTTAAAAATTATTAAGCAACTGAAAACTAAATTAAAATTCTCATTTAAAAAAATAATAATAATTGATTGATTGATAAAATTAATATCTTACATTGTATCGGCTATATTAGATTGTTGATGTGACACTATTCCTAGGGGGCCCACAGTTCAGGAACTCATGATCTCTTTTTTTCTTCAAATTTCATCTAATGATGGTTTTGGAAGAAGGGGCTAGCTTTTGAGCTTACTATGAAATATTTTCTCAACAAAAGATCATAGGAGGTTGAATTTGAATGTGCATAAAGCATTTGTTTAAGGGCATCTCCTATGATCCTCTAAATTTTAATCCTCCAAATCAATTGGCATTTGAGGCCTACATGAGAACCCATGTAGTGTAACTAAAGGTTGCAACCAATCCAATGTTTTTTTTAATGACAAAATTTTGCCAATTGGCTACAACCAAAAGATGTTGGCTATTTTTTGTAAAGAAAATTTTCATTTTTTTGTTTCAAAATACTGCTAGATTACTACTACAATGTGAGGCCAACAACCAAATTCTAACTAGGTATCATCTAATTTTCATACAAATATCACCAAGTATCACCCATGTGTTGAAGAGACAATTGACTCCTTCTCCCAAAATGAAAAAAAATTCACCACCTCAACACCTCTTTTCTCAAAAAAAGATGGATTAATGCAAGACGACCAACTCTATGGTGATAGAGAGTCAATGTGAAATCATGGCAATATTTGGCCTAGTCTTTTCCTTTGGAAGGGCCTATTGAAGAGAGACCTTATAGAATAATAATCATGAAAATTCATCAAACCATTAAGGGAATAGCATGCCTAATAGTGAGGAGCAAGGTAGCTTTGAATCATTCCATTTTGATTGGTGGGACAAAAGTTACTTGAGGAGTTTTATTTTTTGGATAGTAATGGATTCTACACTCTAAAATAAACTTTGAAGTTCATTATTTAACTCTATTTTTGATGTTTTTGAAAAAAAAATTAAAACATTAAATCCAAATTGTTTATTATAACATTACAAACATTGGGAGTGGTATTTTTCAATTCTATAACTAAATTATTAACAATTTGGTATTTTGAATCATTCCCTGTTTCTTTCTATTCACTATTTCTTTTCCATTTGTTGTATAAACTCTTTAAAAATTGAAATATCTAAAAAAATTTGAACATGTAGATAGCTTCCTTTGGGGAAAAAATTAAGCAACAACAATATCAATTTCTTTTCATAAAAATGTGACCTTGTAAAGTTCTATTGCCCTATTTTTTGTAAGGCAAAAAAAAAAGATTTTTGTCAACTCAAGCTCTAATATCTTGCAATCCACATGCTGAAAATTTTTGAACTTTTTACACGTCTTTTGAAACTAGTGTACTATACAATCCTAAGTTTACATGTGTCCAAAATATTATTTATTTAAAATTTGGTATTTATGCTAGAAATGGCAGTTTTCGAGCATTTTGGATGAAAATACAATGAAGGAACTTAAGGGGTTAAGGTAGGGGCCTTGAAAGCATTTATACATTGAAAGGCTCAAATAAAATTTTCTTTTGTTGTAAAGGCCACTTTTAGACTAGGTGCAATTTTAGTATGATGCCATACAAGGGATGTTGCTTATTGTACATAGAATCATTTTGAAAGGCAAGTAGCAACTATGTTGTATAATAAAGAATGAGCATCAATACTTATTACTTACAATAAATACCTAGAATTTGTGAATTTGCTCATAAAGTATGGCACTATATCTTCTTTCTATGGAGAACTCAAAGACAATGTATTTCTCTCAATTAAAGTTTCAAACATTTTATAAGGAGTGAAAAAGTATAGAAGGTACCTCTTATTTTTTGGTTTTGGTGAAAAAATACAAAACTAATTATTGACTACCAATGATCAAATTTGAAAAACTTAAATTCATAATTTTGGAATTATAGGCCCCTCATAAGTTGGAAGTAGCAAAAAATAAAATAAAATAAACCATTGGCAAAATAAGGGACAAACTTTTACATTTACTCCTTCAGTAGAAAGAAAAAAATTAGTCTCCTAAACTAAACCTTAGTTACATTACCACGGCTTAAAATAGTTTCTTGGCCAACAACATAATATATTTTTTTAATGAATTTCCTACATGCATTCTTCGTATAAATAAATATACACTCGTGGCCTTCACCAAAAAAATTCGATCAATGCTTTGACTATTCATCTATACCATCTTTTGGGGGTTGAACTCTATATATTTTAACAAAAACATATTAGACGACAAATAGTTTACTAACAATTCAAGTGAGTATTGAAATATAATTAAGGCATTTGCATGATTCTCAATAATATCAAGAACTTGAATGTAATAATAAAATCAAATGTCACAACTTATATCTTGAAATTGCTTAATCCTTGAATGCCAATATAGATGTCTAAAGTTCAATGGATGATAGAGAGTGTTTGTATATAGGACAAAAGTGCAACTGTTCATCTTTGAAATTTTGAGTGGAAAGGAGAGATCTTCTACAATGCTTTGAGTTCCAATGACTCCTTTTGAATTGTTTTAAGCCATTAATTCCCATGATATAAAAATGGATGATTTCATAGTCACCTAGGTCTACCTTTCAAGAATGAAATTGCTTCTTCAATTAATTACATGATATGTTATATCATTCCATTCTTTCAAAAATAAGGGAGAATTGATCCTATTGTTTACAAGTTAATAAGAGCATCAAAAGACAACCATGCAAGCTAATGTTACATTCAATTTTGTTTTTATAATAATAGTAGTAATCATCTAATCATGTCAAGGAGATTCCTTCTAATTTTTCAAAATTCAAGAAATCAAGGATGGTAAAGTTTTTTTCAAAATACAATGTATTGATATATTTAGGTTAATACATTCTTGGTTTTATGAAGATAAAATAGTTCAAATACATTTTGCAACAATTGAAATGAGTTGAAGAAGAAATTAGTAGTATAACGGCAATTGATCATAATCTCAAGTAAAATAGATGAACATGTTGGGAACAAAATTTGTTTTTCAAGTTTTTTTGGATTTAGCCTATACAAATGATATTAAAATAATGAACTATATGGTGTAATAAACAACTTCATAATTTGAAAATATTTTACAAAGGTGTTTCAATAGGATGTGCTTTTCATCTAAGTTAGAAAAGATGCAACCATTTACTATTACTACATATTGTTTAGAATGTAAAACAAAACAAATTTTTTGTATGGTAATTTAAAAGATTATTGTACCTTTTATTCATTGATTATCACTTGAATCACTTGGAGAAGATTCCTCCATCTCTGAATCTTCTTGTGACCCTAAAATCTAAATACAAATATAGTTTAAAGGAACATTGAAAAAGCTATAGAAGATATCAATCCTTCTAATTTGCAACCTTCTTATCAAAACAATCAAATACTTACCTAAACATTCAAGAGAGTATGTGATGTTAGAGGAAAAATGACATGATGCTAGAAAATAGAAGTATGTTTTCTATAACATTGGATAAAATGTAGTCACATTTTTGACAACATTCAAAAAAACTTGACAATGCTTCATTAGCAAGTGCTTATAGTTTAAGTGAAGGTAAGTATGCAAGAATTACCAAAGGCTAATGTAAAAGGACAACCACATGTAAAAAAACTAGGGAAAAGATAACCATATGGTATGCTTTTGAGAAAAGAAAGAACATAGCAACATGATGTGGCATCCAATGAGGCAAGTGACATCCAATTCCTTCATTGCATTGAAATGACAATGTGCCAAAAATTACACTAAACTTCATGAAATTGTCAAATTTTTGGTGATATCTTCAAAGATAATTTAATTTTCTTGAAATTTTTCTAACAAACATGTGCATCATTAACTTGAGTCTTCATACCCAAAAATTGCACCTAAAAATGAATTATGAAGCTATAAGATATAAATTGAATGCATTGTCCCGTTTAACAAATATTTCAAATGCAAGGGTGTTAAGTTGAAACAATGGTTTGTATTGCAACCTATAGTCTTTATACAATGCCTAATACATTCACATACTCTCAATTCCAAAAAACTACAAATATTGTGAGAATCAACACCATTTGTATGTTTGTCAAATTGTTGATATTTTGAATACTGTAAAACGTAAATTTCCTTCAATTTTTGTGTACAACAATCTAAAATGATGTATACCAAGATGCAAAGGTACAAATTTTTTTTTTAGTTCTAAGAAAAAATTGACAAAAAATAAAGTATTTCCAATTCATAGTCAATAAAATCAAATTTTAGACATAACTAACTGTGAAATTAATTTTCTTTCAAATCACAAGTCATTTTTTCTTCAAACTTCTATGGTAGTGCAAAGTATGTCATACAATACAACTTTGTGTATATACTTTTTAATTTTGTCCATTGATACTCATGGTATGAATGTTTGAGTAAAAACATTTCAGATTTTTACTTGGTTTTGGAAGTTGCTGTATGTCCATCTACATTAGGCACTTTTGATGACTTTTGTTAGGTGGCATCTAAAATTAAAGATCTATCAAAGGCACTCTAATCAGGCTCATGCTTTCAAGGATTTATGATCAAAAGGTACAAAGCAATTGAAAGTTCTATTAAGAATAAGAATTTTTTTTTAAAGGTTCCCCGCTGCTTTCTCGGTTACAGCATCCCAGCTCCCAGTTCAACGTAATCAAATTTAATGAGTTTCAAATTTTGGAACTGCAGTTGAACTCATCCCAAAGGCGAAAAAAATCATTAGTGTGATTGTGTGAGAATTTGAAAAGCCAACCCGAACTCTTTTGAAAAAATAAAACTAAAGAACTCATGACATAACTTAGTTCAACAATAAGTCATTTCATGGGGAATTAAAGGGCTACATTTCGTGATTAACTTTACTGACACATATTCACGTATCCAATTAAACTTACAGTGTTTTTTATAACCATAGAAACATGTTTGCTGAGCAAAATAAGGTTGAGGGATCAATAACCAGCTACACCCAACTCCCAACCTGTAAGAGTGCAGTATTTCCAATCGAGGTCAAAATAGATTTCCAAACAGAACTTGAAAAGGTCTTTTGGATCCTAATTAAGGTTGAGACTTATAAAATTATGACATATGTCCCAAATTGGTGGGAACATAAAAAGTAAGAAGCATTTTTCAGCTCCCAAAACTCACAGTAATTTCAATTTCGAGATTTTAAACTCTCCATGCTTCGTCTCTATATGGGAAAATTTCCACCACCTCATACCGAGCACAATCTGCTCTGAAATTGCTTAAATGGTCAGTTACTGGCGCCTCAACCTTTTCATGTCCCTGGTTCTGAGGAACCATCGGCCTACGTTACTTGGAAATTGTTACGCACTGATGCACTTCTGGCCTCGAGCAAGCATTAAAGGGCTGATGCATAGAAAGAGTGGAAAAACAAATGGTGACATGAACTGGTTTCATTTTTTTCAAGGTCATTTACTTACACCGGAATGATGCTCGAATGCTGTTGCACAGCTTTCCAGCTATAGCTCTACCAACTACCAATGTACAAAAGTAAACAATAAATGATCCTATCCCTGAACTCTAAAACCCCCAAACCCCGATAGAACCATCATCTTCCCCCTCATCAGTCTCTTCAGGAGCAGCCGGCAAAGAATCCCCTTCGTCTTCTCCGCGCACTCTCATATTGGTGTTACTACGTTAATTAATACCTTGCGGTGGTTCGGTTGTATACAGAATCTTACTTGATTGTAGCGGCCAACAATGGATGCAAACAATAGAAAAGATATAAAGAAAAGAAGATGTGGGCGCCAAACCCTATCGATGAATACTTCAGCACCTTGTTTAGGGTTTAGTGATGCTCGGCTAGGGTTTAGGGTTTATCCTAAGCGGGAAGGAGCTACACTCATCTCCCCAGGAACTCCAATGCGCCACAAGATTAGATAATCAGCTGGTGTACATCCCTCAATCTGGTGTACCTGACAATGTCAATGAGGCAATGTTAGAAACTCCATCAGAATTTTTTTGATCCAAACAAGGCACATTTGGGTGCGTTGGAATCCCTTTTATTCACCGAGAGATTACTATATGCAAATTTGACCGAAGGAGAAGGATTTTGCACACAGTATCCGCAAAAGGCACGTTTTGATGCGGAGGAATCCTCTCATACACCAAGAATACGAATTCGAACAGTGGCGACAGATTTGGGTTTAGGATTTAGAGTTTCTTACCTTAGAAGCACTCAAACTCCGGTGCGGCATTGGCCCCATGATTCCACCCCGTGCCTTTCTTTTTCTCCTCCGCAAGCGCTTGCCCTAACGTCGGCACTCCCTTCTCCGCTGCGAGCTCCGCCCTGTACGGCTTCGGCACGTCCGGTGGGCACGCACACCTGATCAATGCCCAATTCACGCCCTCAAAGAACGGATGCGCCTTGATCTCCCCAGCGCCCCTCACAGACCCAATCCTCTTCATGGGATCTTTCACCAACAACCCCCGAATGAGCTCCTTCGCACACTCGGAAACACACACACTTTCCGAATTCGACGGAAAGATCAATGGATGCGCCACCACATTCGTCAACGTCAAATCATTATCCGCCCCCTTGAACGGCGTCTTCGCATACAGGAGCTCATACAGAAAGATCCCGAACGTCCACCAGTCCACAGAGCTTCCATGGCCTTCTCCGGAGATGATCTCGGGCGCCAAATACTCGTGTGTGCCAACGAACGACATTGAACGAACTTCAGTTGGTTCCACCACAAGCTCAGGCATGGGAGGGGACGTGAGACGAGATTCGTTTGTTTGGGTGGAGGATTTGCGTCGGAGAGAGGGCTTGCGGAAGCGGTATTGGCTGGCAATCATGGGGACGCAGGATTGGAGAGCCACTTGTTGAGGCTCGGAGAGCCAAATCTCGGAGGCGGGGCGACGGCCGCTGCGGTAGGAGAGAGGGGTGAGGAGAGGGGTGGACATGATCAAGCTGGGGCTGACTGCGCAACGGAGGGAGAGGTCGAAGTCGGAGAGCATGATGTGACCGTCCTCGCGGACGAGGACGTTTTCGGGTTTTAAGTCGCGGTAGACGACGCCCATCATGTGTAAGTACTCGAGGGCCAGCAGAATCTCGGCGGCGTAGAATCTGGCACACAATCGTTTGGTGAACAACACGGTGAGTCTGCCATCAAATTATGGTTGCCAACGCAACCAAAAGTATTGCATTCCATCAAATTGGTCATCAAAGGTTTAGTAAAATCGCTCCTGTGAAACAACTCTTCAAACATCAGCAATGGGGTACTTCGGCGGTTCTGGATTCTCAGTGTCCCCCAAAAGATAAAGCTTTGAAAGAGGAACACTACACGCTTTCCGTATCGTGATTGACAAAACATTTCTGTACATATCAATAACTACCCACTACAGTACATGAGTCCCGCGATGCCGACAAGGCACCACTCAAGATTCGAGATTAATGGCTGCATTCCATCTACAGAAGTGATCGAAGGTCCAGGGGAGTAGAATCGATCCTATAAAGCAGTTTCCCGAACATTAACAAGTTTCTCTATCCGCAGTTCAGGATTGCAGTGCATAAAAGTAGATAACAGTTCAAAAGTGGAACACTACATTGATTGTTTGGTACCGTGATTGACACTGCTTTGCTGTACAGTACACAATACGGAGTAACTCTCAACTACAGTAAATGGGTCCCACAATGCTGACCTGGCAACCACTCGAGATTCGAGAATAATGGCACGAAACTGAGCGACTCATAAACCATACCCAAGGGTTTAGGGAATTCAAAGACGTCAAGGCGACTGTAATGTCTGTCGGCGCCCAGTGAGAAATAACACGCTATCTGCTGGGTTCCAAAAGACTCAGGAAAACCATAATATCTTCCTAGTTTAGAAGAAAGCTACAGGATACGTGGCACCCTCGAAAGCTTATTCGTAATTGACATGCAGGAATTATCTTGAGGTAGCTAGCACTGGCCGCGAAATTGATGAATTGCAAACCTCGAGGAATGCTGATATTTATTATCATGAACCACATCATATCCAGCGAAGCTCATTACCGCCTTCCAAGAGCTTAACCTCATCCCACTTGGCGTAAGCTAATCTTTCAATACTCTAGATTATATACTGTAGACTTCAGAGGATTCAAGAAGTGTTGATGGGATTTAAAAGCACCAGAAATGAAGGAAGAGGGGCCCATCTAGCTACAATGGAAAAAAAGTGGTGATAAGCTATGACCGTCAAGAAAGATCGTGCTGAAGCCTGAATGAGTCAAAAAGGACCCACTCCAGGGATGATTCGCTCAAGCACAACAGAGGACCAGGGTTGCTACTTTCAATACATGGGCATGATCTCTAGAGAACATGTCTGGAGGACTTTGAAGGGCATATTTGGGAAAGAGAAAGCTTACTTGGCGGCCATGTCCGGGAAACATTTGCCCGTCTGCTTTTGACGGAGCGAGTGCAAATCGCCACCTGAACAATACTCCATCACCAAGCACGAGAATTGGGCGGTGTCGAAATGCGTGTACAGCGTCGGAAGGAATGGATGGTCCAGGGATGCCAGAATCTCTTTCTCGGTCTGTGCTCTGGAAAGTTTCTGCCGCGTTGCAAGAGCACCTTTGTCCATCACCTGGCCCACGCAAACAAGTCATCCCGTCAGCGCCCACCTTTACAAATCACAACAATCAAACTACACTCAAAACCTCTCCAATCTTTCCACCTCGATTCCCAACTTTTTCTTTCAATACATAATTCGAATGCGTGAGAAACACGGCAACTATTCAGGATATCCTAAACTGTCATTACAGAGAAGGATCTAAGTGTATGCACACATTCAGCAGGGAGAAAGTAATACATCCGTGGAGGAAGAACACAGACCTTCATAGCGAAGTAACAATCCGTGCCACGCAGTTCACAGAGATACACGCTGCCAATATCTCCACACCCGAGCCTCCGCAGCAGCTTGAAATGGCTGAGCCCCACCGTCCCATCCCGCGCTCTCAGAGCTTGAATGGCCTCCCACCCCAAGTCATTCGACTTGTGTGGCTTGCTGTTACTGGTTGGCTTTCTACACATGCCAAATTGCAATCAAAAACTAACCTTGAAGGACAGAAAGCTATACTTAATCTAAGGAATACACAATTTTGGCATCCTTGAGAATGAGCTATGGCTGTACCTCAACTGAACGGGATTTGCGACTGGTTCGACGAGCTTTGCTGTGGCAACAGGCTCCTCTTCAGTCTCGACGGTGTTGGAGATGAATCGGGTATTGCAATTTTCATACGATTCATCTTCGGAGTCGTGCATAGTCCTGTTGGATCCCGACCTTCGGTCCGACTTCACATCTTTCGGAGAGGTGTCACGGAACGAGCCCAGGCGGAAGGAGCCTATCCGGAAGGACCCCAACCTGGAGGACCCAATCTTGGTGGAGTCGTGAGGCGCCACCTCGTCGTTTTTGAACGGAACAAACTTCATGATACGACTCGCAGGGTTCTAGGTTTAAGCAGTCGGCGGAGGACAAAGATCCTAGCTAAAGAACCTGAGAATTTGCCATCTTGACAAGATTACCCTGCTTCCTACCCCTCGTAGAACTCTCACCTCTCCACATGATTCAGAACCAAGAATGGTGAGGGGAACAAGATTAGGGCTCGGTTGACGCCACTAAGATTAATTCTACTCCAATGCTAATCCCGGAAACACACGAATGCTGACACTCACTGTGAACAATCTCTGGTCTTCGCCGAATTCCAAAATTGAAGGTTCTGAACAATAGCAGAACAGGAGCAGAAGAGACGAGTTAATACAAATTCCAACGACCATTCAAAACGCAGATTGTAATGATCAAGAATTAAGGCGAAACTGTGCAAAGCATGTCATACACAGGCAATCATGGTTTGCCTCCCAAGCACGTGCGAACTGAGCACTCGACTCGACAGATTATAGATCCCCTGCAACACAATTCAAAAAATGCACAAGACGCGTGTTTTCACAAGAGACTCACACACACAGCGATAAGATCAGGAACGCAGAAACACTCGTGAACAATCGTAGCGCTCACGAAATCCTTGAAACATGAAGCAAGCAATCTAATCTGCTAAAGGAGGATAGAACCGTGAGCACTCTACCTGCCATAGACCACCGCCTACACGTCACGAAGAGATCTACCAAATGCGCACCGAGGATGACAATTCAATCACACCCTCATTACAACTCGTACGAAGCCATTCAACTCCCGACACCCACAAATGCGACAGAGCCGGAACTCAACAAGATCACAACAAGGATCGACAAGCGCTGAGTGGGCGAGCAAGAAAGCGAGGAGTTGGCGTGATGTTGCCCAGGCTGGCGTGAGCGCGCAATTGATGCCCAGCAGGCCCAGAATAGCACCCGCTCCGGAATTGGTCTCCGAGAGGGGCGCGTTCCAGCAATGAGCGCCGCGCACAAAAAATGGCGCAAAGAGAGGCTTGCACTTCTTCAGACGGCGACGGACGCTGCTGCACGAAATGAGATCTCTCTCAAAGCTTTCAAATCAGTTGCGACTTGCGGAGATCTCTGGTGAACTAACTGAACTTACAGAAACCAGAAAGCCACGATGAAACAGTGGATGTGGATTTTTCACCGTAATTTTTCCCTGGGAACTGAAGTCTGTCTGGCATTCACCTTGGTCACGTTACTGGGTCTGTTCATTAACTTACTGCACGGAGGATGATCGTAATCTGGAGAGCATTGGGATGCAGGCCATCGCCATCGCTGCGTGATCAATGCAGCCTTCAAGGCAAATGCCAGGTGCCGGTTTTAGTAAAGCCCTGGTGGGTGGCGATGGCGGCCCGGCAGAGTCGGACGGCGACGGCGACTGCGGACCGACGGATGGACGGAGGTAGAACGGACGGCGACTGAGAACCTCTTTTCCGTCAGTATCTTGGACAACTTTCGTTGCTTTGGTTTCGTTCCCCTTTGCGTTGGTCCTGTTCTCTTTCATGATTTTTGCCTGAGGTGCTTTGGAGCTCCACCATCCAGTCAAGAATAAAATCGGTCTAATGAGCTGTGAAGAAGTCATGAGGAAAACATGAGCAAAACAATTACGGACTACGGAGTACTTTGGGAGAGAAGAAGACGAAAATCAGCTTGTGAAAGTCAAAGTGTTGTGGGGCAAATTTTTCTAGCATAGACTTGTTGATACGGATGCTATTGATTAAAACTTATAGAAGATTTTCACAAAAAGAGTGTGTAGTTTGGGAAGAAGAATTCATTATTATATTGAATTTTTCTTTGTAGAGTCTTGATGGCAACCAGAAAGGGATTCTCAATATTCTTAAAATGCACTTTTTGGACACTATAAGAATGAACTACAAATTTTCAAAGTACAAAAAATAGATGTTCCAAAATAGACCATTGACTCCTATGAATAGTAGAATAACATTTTAGGCAAGAGTGTTGGTCGTGGTTGGTTTTAGATAGCAATCAAAATTACATGTAGTTGCCTTACATGATTTACATCAATGTCAATAGAATTATGGTTTGGTGAAGCCAATTCTAGGAAGAACAACAATGTTAATACGAGAGTGTGGAAACGTGAGTATATAAGCTTTGAAGCTAAATACAAGTAGCAACAACACAACCATTGAAGGCATATATAATATGAACACTTATAACATAAGTATTTGTAACATGAAAATCACATAATTATGGAAGGTTTCTATTGCATAGACACCTATACATTAGATGAAATTTGAAGGCAAGAAGAAATTGCGAGTTCCTAGATTGTGTGAACTCTAGGAATAGTGCCACATCACTAGTCTAATGTGGCAGAAACTATGCCATGTCAGATATTAATTTGATTTATTTTTTAAAATAAAAAAAAATAATTCAATTTTTTAATTTTTTAATTTTTTTAATTTTTTAATTTCAAAGATTTAGAAAATTGGATTGTTAGGGCTAGTTTGCAATTTCTAGATGGTATAGGCCTAAACTAAAGGAATAACCCTAAAATAGTTTCTTTTTGCCCTCAAATTTCATCTGATGATATAGGGGTGTAGACTCCTAGGTTTCTAGACTCACATAATAGCAACCTTCTTTGTAAGAATATTATATAAAGATGCATCATAAAAATATTCTATGCAATTGTAGTACAAGTCCAACTTGTATATATTTAATGATTTTTTTCAACAATAGATATAAATTCACTAACAACAAAATTTTGTGAGTTAATCCATATGTCCATTGATTTGAAAATGCATTATAAAATATAGCATAGAAAGAAAAATTAGCAAATGACTTTTGAAAAGGAAAAAAATTGAAATGCAACCAATATATCGTATTCATACAATTGACTTTTCAACTATACTAAGTAATAGTTATCCAAAATAGTTCAAGATAATAATGTTTATATTAAAATGAATTAGGGGATAAAGGACTTTTCCATAGAAGATTTGCAAATTTTGAATTTTCTTAGCTTAAATGCTTTGCATTGTTGAATATTAAAGTCTAAATCTTCATGGTAGAGAATTGAATTAAAAATTTAGGAAAAAAAAAAATTAAAATTAAAATTTAGGAAAAGCAGACACAAGAAGGAAGGAAAAATTAAGTCCTTAGTAATAGTTTTAGAATTAAATTAAAAGATGTCAATCCTTCTTCTCAAATTGATTTATATATAATATACACTTTGCATACTTTCTTTTGGAGAAAATTGCTAAAGTTAAGTTGGGAAACAAATCCTATTCATTAATTTCCTAAAAGATGTTGTGATTGATCGGAGAGAAAGAGTCGTCATAACTTTCACATCACTAAGCTAAGATGAATGAATGTGGAAACTTTTCATCCCACTTTTCATGTAGGCATGGCATATTCTATTAGAGTTTCTTTTCAAATTTTGTTGTATTCTTTGTTCTAATTAGACTTGAGCCTTTTGCTTTAGAAGGGTATAATTTTTTCCTACATATTGGTTGAAATAAAACTTATTTTAAAAAAAATCCAATACATTGCCTCATCTTCAAAATAAGTTTAAGAAAAGTAAAGCAAAATTTTACATCATAAGAGCATACTAGGAATCCTAAAACTTCCATTGAAGACTTCAAATATCAAAGATTAATTGATAAAATTTGAATCCAAAACTAGTTGTTGATTGATACTAGTACCATTTTCACCGAAAAATGTTTTTGTAGAGCAATCAAGTTTACACTTTCAAATTTTTTATTTTTTCAAACTTTTATATTATAACTACAAAAACAAAGGCATTCTATGAGCTTGTTGTTTACTTGTATGTCACAATTATTTATAGAGAGAGACACACACACACAAGAATTTAATTGACACTTGAGAATAAGATTGAAAGGAAGGTTTAGTGTATTTTAGCTTCAATTACACTAATATCTAATTATGTAAATTCTTTATGATTTTTTAAATTTATTTAGTCACTATACAAAATTCAAAATCTAATCCTAAACTCAACTCTTTAGATGTTGAAAAGTGTGAAAATATTTACTTATAGTTTAGTCAAAATTATTTAGCATCAATTTGGTGAATAATAATCAAAGTTAGATATTGTAATCTAGCATCATGTACATGTTTCCTATCTAGATACTTGATTTAAAGATACTCAATCTAAAGATAGTAATATCAATTTTAAATTTTTATAAAAATGATTATTATTCCTTCAACATATGAATATCATTGATTCATGCAAAGCATTTTTACTATTGGCAACATTCACATCTACTAGATAGATGGTTGCGCATTTAACTATGCTTATGGATCAGGTTTTTCTTGAGGCTTAAAACTTACATAGATATTTGTAGATTTAGATATAAACAAGTTTTAGCCTTAAGCATCCAATGTTTTTTGGACATAACACAAGTGTATTTGAAAATATAAGTTTCAAAATTTTTTTGAAGTTTGTGTTAGAGGGAACTGCATTAAGAATAGAAAGTAGCATGCAATCAAAATTTCAAACTATTAATAGTTTTGTTTCAAGTAGATTTTAATTGTTGTACTCTCCAACTACTACACTTTACAATACTAAACAAATTCTAAACACTTTATTTTATTTTTCTTATATTTTTTTCTTATCAAAATAATATTATTACATTGAATCAAGATGTTCTAACCAACAAATATAATCAACAAATATCAGTTCATTTTTGTGTTGTTTTAGATATTATTTTTGTTGTAGTGGGTGGACAAATATTGCTTAGTCACACTACTTTGAACTAGAATGCAGATATTTGCAGTAAGAGTTGCTTGATGCCTTTAGAATTATATATCCACAATAGTAGAGGCAAAAAGGGGCTAAGGCAAGCTTCTTTCATCATTTTTTGATTTTGAAAGACTTCTATTGCCATGCATGATTAGTAAACAAAGGGAAACCTTTGTATGAGGGTAGCTAGCCTTATACAACCCTCAAAATTCTATCAATATCCAACTTGGATTTATAGCAAGGATTTTTCCACATGGAGATCACTTAGAGTAATCTTTAGACACCACGTATGTTAAGATTTTGGACCCCCTATTTATGTCCTAAAATTTAAATTAGAAAAGAATGAAAATATTGCCTTACTTTGAAAGTTTATAACTTGAATTATTTATATTTTAATGTGTTAATTATAATTAGTTACAAATTTTTGAAGTAAAAAAATATAGTATAGAGCTGAAAATAACTTTCAACACCCCTATTTTATATAAGAAAAAATTGTTTAAAAAATTTAAATTTAAAAAAAGAAAGTTCTTCATTGAAAGTTTATTTTTCTTGAATATTGATGCCACGGGCATTTAAATGCATTCTCTATAAATATTTGAGTTGAAAAACATGCCAATTTAGTTCATTTTTCAACCTACTCTAGAAATCATTCCATATGTTATTTGAGTTCAAAATTTTTGGAAATAGAAACCTATAGTCATTATTCAACACATTTCAAAATTATTGGTTGAAATCATAGTTTATAAAAAAGTATAGGGGGGGGGGGGGGGGCAAAAAATCACTTTAACACACATTGTTTGTTTTAGATATACTAAGTGATCCTCCAAGTAGATTTTTCAAGGTTACAATGATGGCCAACTGTGAGGTTGCATGTAACAAACCTTTAGATGTCAATCCTATCATCAAATTATAGCATAGGTTCTCACAATTATACCATTTGTACAAACTTATTTATGAATATTTGAAACTTGTAGAGATAGGGTGCTCTTTGGTACTTGGATCCATAGAAGATGAAAAGTATTTTGCAACTTTGAAGTTTCTTAAATCTTGCTACATGAATAGATTGAGGAAGCATTTGCTTCTTGTTGTGCACAAGTTTGGCTAGAAGTATTTTTCTTTGGAGAATTTTCCTTAGAAGGACTCCATCAACTTTTGGAAAAATGTTGTCAAGGTCAATACGCAAGGGGATTTTTGAGTTAGCGGTAGAGTATTAGTATCCTTTTTAGTATCCTAGTGATTTCAATTCTTCTTAGTTTTCATGAGGTTTTGCTATTCATTTTGGTATATTCTTTGACATCAAACAACAACTTTATTGGTTCCTACTCAACAATGTTGCAAGCTAATGATCTAAAAATGACTTCTTTGGAACTAGTTTCATTC
Organism: Thuidium tamariscinum; assembly: GCA_947034885.2. Taxonomy (NCBI): domain Eukaryota; kingdom Viridiplantae; phylum Streptophyta; class Bryopsida; order Hypnales; family Thuidiaceae; genus Thuidium; species Thuidium tamariscinum. Next base: position 2,007,103 of record OX344757.2, on the reverse strand, counting down.
TCTATTGCTTTTAAGTGGAATTTTGGTCTTTTGGAAGTTTGGGAAATAGAGACTATACACCCAAGGAGATCACTCAATTTTTTACAAACTACATGAGTTAAAAAATAGGGTTTATATAATTCAAAGGGATAAATTTTATATAATATGTAGGGCTACTAAAGGGTCTTTGAAATGCCATATATCCTATTATATGTAAATTAGGCTATATGTAAATATTCCGTATCATTTAGTAGGAATTTTTTTATAAATGTATTAGCCTTTATAAATAGGATTTGTAAAAAAAATTGTAGTATAATAAATATAGATGTATACAAATAATTTTAAGTGAATAATAAAACCTATACAATCTAATAAATCTAAGTGAATAATAAAACCTTTACAATCTAAGGATTTTTTTCTTGAGATTTGTTGTAGCTATCAAATAATTCTAGTGCCATACAATCTTTCCATAAGTGCGCCAACAATGTGACAATATGTAAGAATGTGACAATATTTTATTTTGTCATCTGAAATTGTAATACAAAACTAGTAGTGCTTATATCATAAAAAGGAAGTGTATATACAAGACATTAGTTTTAAAGTGTAAATTGTATATAGGTACAAAAAAATTAGACATGTAAGTTTTGTATATAAGATAGGTGTACTATAAAAACTATATGATTGAATTTATAAAAAAATCATGTATTAAAAATATGCCCTAGGTATATTTATGTATAAAAATATAATCATCTTAAATACTATAATGAAGGCAAATAACCCTACATCAAATTCCTTCTTAACTGAGGTGTATATTTTAAATTACAAGGAGTGATCACTTTAGGACTGTGGGGTGCTAGAACTTTGATTTGTTGTGACAATGGTACCAAAGTCAATGTTTACTTTTTAACGTCCTAACTCTACTAACGAGCTTGTTGTCTTATGTGCACAAAACTAAGATTGCAATTGGACAGTCTTGCCTATGGCAAGGAGGAATTAACTCCCATGTTAATGATTTCTTTTGCAAAAATATTGGAAAGAATCAAGAATTGAACATAATTGCCAAAAATAACATGAAGAAGAAGCGTTGAATTTTATTGCAAAAGTTTTATGAAGAAAATTCCAATCTTTCCAAATTCTCGTCATTCACTTAACATTTACAACAACTAGAGAAATAAAAATTGTAGCCAAAAGTGTACTTTTGAATGTTTGCCAAGTTTGCAAATTTGACACTAAGGTAGAACCACCTATAACCAATCAGCCCCCCCTAGCCAATCTATTGACGGACGTAATTATTTCCAACCAAGGCTAGAATGAGTTTTTTTCTCATTTTTAAAGTTGAGACTAAAAGTTCATGGCACATGTTCCAAAGTAGTGTACAAGAAAGTAGAGAAGAATGAATAAAAATGTAGTTTTTTGGGTGATCAAAATTAGAAGACTCCATAGATTGGCATTTGGTCAAGCACACTTTATGCCTTTCAAAATTCATAGTAATTTCAATTCATGTGATAAAATTACCAAAGTTTTTGTAATCCCCATCATTTTTATCTTTACACCTTTGAAAATATTTGTTTTACTTTGTTCTACACTAGATCATGTCTAAAATACCTTAAATGATCAGCTATGGATGGTTCTACCTTAGTTGAAAAAAAATAGGGAGTAAAATTGCCCCCTTTTTCTTACTAGTTTAAGTTATATGACCATTTTGACAAAAAAAAATTCTGGTCACTGACAGTTGGAGTGACTCCTTTAGCTAAGCTTACCCTTCGAATCTGCCTATAATTGTTCTGGGATCCCTGGTGTCCATGGTTCCATTTGTTCGTGTTCCATAAATACAGGACAGTCAACCAACATTCTTTGTAATTGTTCTATTTACTGTACCCAGTTACCAAAGTCAATTACCATAAGTGCACGTCACTTTTTATTTCCTTATTTTAATTTTGTTGTTATTTATTTATTTGTTTTTAAAATAAAATGAAATTTCATTGCAGAAGGAAACAAAACAGACCACCAGCCACTAGTGGTGTATGCGTCACTCTTGAGTGTATTGGGAGAGGGACCCATAACCAATAAAATAAGTACATCTAGACATGATCCAGGGTGGTGCAAGGCAAAATAAACATTTTCAGAGATGTAAGTTATTACAGTGAAAACATCCAAAACCGTCCAAATAAGGAATTCAGTATGGGTGGAGGCATCTTTTTCTAAAACTGATATTCTTCTAGTATTAGTGAGAGAAAATCATGAATATCAAAAAAAAAAAATTTAATTTTCGGAATCAATATGTAATTTCTACAAATTTTCAAAGAGTTGGCTCCCTAGACCACTGGAACCGTCCTATAGGTGTACCCTAAACTGAACTCTGCTGAAATCAGTTGTCAATGAATGAAAATTATACATGTGTCTTACAATTGCGTCAGCAAATTAGAGTTAAACATTTGTCAGACACTTTAATGAACGCTTATGGACAAATTTAGTGACACTCTAGGGACCAGGAATAGGTACAGGGACGGAAATGGGTGTTTCTCCCTTAACCCCTAAGTGAAGCGAGCACCACTTCGTGACGTTTGGATGATTGCAGTAGTTTTTTCATTCGTATTTTTTTTAATGCCCTTGCATGTTGAGTTACAAAGAGTGTCCAACTGAGTTTTTAGTCTGATTGATGTTTGATTTCATGTGGTAGAGAAGTAGTTACCAAAAATGGATGGCAGAATTTGTTGTTTTATTGTATTTTGAAAAATTGAGTAAATTTGAAATTTCTCCTTGAAAATGACATTTTCTGAATTTGAGCCCAACCAACAAAATGAAGGTCCTCACTTCTAGTTTCTACTCCAATTCGAATTTTGGAAAAATTCGTAAAATCGAATGTTTTATTGCAATTTGAATTTTGTTTGCATTTTTAATGTTCACTGCAGCTTAGAAATAGGTGTACACGAATTTGAGTTTACACCATAATGTTTGTCACTATAATGTATACACATGGTGAAATTTTGAGATTTTTTGAGATTTTCTATTATTTTTTCTTCACTTTTTCTTCAAAAACTGTCATGAAAATCAATTTTCTTCAAACAAATTCTGAAATTTCTGTGAAGTATAGAAGAGATGTACTTTCATCTCTGAAAAATAAAAATAAAAATATTCAAACATGACTGATTCTAAAACGGTAACAAATTGAGTGACGAGGGAGGAGTCTTCAAACCAGTGGTCATAGGCCTGTCGTTTAGGGGTTAAGGAAGAAACATCCATTATCAAACGTGTCCCTTGTAGTGGATTGTAGACTCACCCAATTGCGTTAGTAGAGTTCCCTTAATATGTTCGCTACATGCTTGATTCTAATTGGCTAACACATTTTAAGAACACACATAAATATCCGATTGGCTCATTGTTGATTTTAACAAGGTTTAGTTTTGGGTGCACCTATTGCACTATTTCAGTGGTTTAGGGAGCCAACACTTTGAAAAATCAAATAAATTACATATAACATCCAAAAAATCTAATTTTTTTTAATATTCATGATTTTCATTTACTGATACTAGAAAAATATCATTAATATGAAAAATGGGGTTTTGATGGGGGTTAGGAACATATCCAATTCAAAATGAACAATGTTGTGTCCAAAATAAACATTAACCTCTAAATGTTCAAACTGGATTTTTTGGCAACATAGCAATTTTAGACAACTTACTATAAATGGACTTTTTGTTTTGTTTTTCTTTGAAATTTTCACACAACATCTGCCCAAGAAGTAACTTTAATGTCCTAAAATTTTCATAACTTTTGACTACATGATTAAAAAGTTATTATATAACCAATTTATTATCCCCCAACCAACCAAAACCAAAACCAAAAAAACTTTGATACAAATATGGCATATAGGATATGAATTTCTATCATGAAATATTATTATGGTAAAATACGATATACATGTATCAATATAAGATACAAAATAAAAATATATATAATAAAAATTATAGATACAAATATATATGGGATATGGGACACAATTGTTATTCCATATGGATTGTAGTCAAAGAGGTTCTTATATATATAGGAGGTAATCAAATAATTTACAAAAACATACATATAAAAATATTCATTCACTTATTTAGTAAGTGAAGTGAGATTTTGGTAGTTTATCACTATCTATTGTGTATTTAGAAAAGACAATACAATGATTACCTATATATGAATGGCCTTTGTTTATAAAACATCTTCTAATATTCTATTCTCATAGGGGTATAAAATCTATATTGATCTTTTTATTTCAAGTACAAATGTTGATACTATTTTCCTTTATCACACTAAGGTATGCAAATATTTAATTTTGTAATCTCCCCCAATTACGTTATGCAAGAGAGTTTTTCAAGTATTATCTATAGGAACAAAAGATTTCATAGTAGATGTCTCAAATTTTGCAAGCCTTGCAAATTGTTGTAATGTATTATAGCTTATAGTAGATGGTTTGAAATTTTTTAAGAACTCAAAGGTACAAAATATATGGTGTTTTCTAGGACATTCTTCAACTTCCAATTTTCAAATATCATTGAAATAAAAAAAATTCTTGTATATTTCTTATCTTTCTCTCTCTAAATTCATCTCTCTCTATGTATAAATTTATAACTTCTACTTCCTTGTAGGTTAGAAATAACTTCCAATAGTAAGTTTGACTAAATATGTTCAAGTCAATTTTGAAGTGACTGTGTCATCTTCAAAAGATAAAAAAAATAGTATAGATTGTACAATAGTTGACTCCCAAATAATGAATCATATCATAGAATGTAATGAGACATATACCATTGAACTACTAATTCAACAATTGTTCCCTTTGTCTCAAAATAAATCCTTAGTTTTTAATAGAAAATTGTGGATCAAAGGAAAAAAACATCTTTCCTTGGAATATCATTGTAACACCTAAACCTTATCAAACTCAAATAAGACACCATACATATAGAATACATGACCATTTTGAGGTTTGCTCAGATGTAGTAGGAGGTACAATGATGATTCAATTTGGGAATACTACATATCATTGCATTCAACTTAATATGGCTACTGTAGTGACAAACTTGTATTGCTATTCTATATCTCAATTCAATACTATGTCCTCACTAAAAGCATGTTGTCTCTTTTTTCTTTGCAATTGATTCTAGAATTTGGGCCAAACACACACATCAGAAAGCATTGCGCCTACCATTGACTTCCTAGACAAATGGACAGCACCATACATGCATGGAGCTGAAAAGCTTAGCCTTCATTTTTAGGGTTACCACTTTCGCCATGAATGCTCATTTCGTTCTGCCCCGCCATCGCCATGATCGCACATTCTCACCCGCCATCGCAGAAAGCGTGATCCAGAACCGAGTCACGCATTTTTGTGTAGTGAAGGTTTCCAGATATTTCGGTTGAAAACGTTTCTGAAGGCCAACATTCTATGCATGTAGCCATCCGCAGTGGGAGGATTTCTTTCTCTCTCGCAAATCTTCATCACCGTGGTGGGAATCGTAGTGTTGGTGAAGAGCACATACCAAGTTTACAAAGCCGTCATGGTGTTCAATGCTTAACTCTGCGGGTCCACGTCCTTGCATACCACCACGACTTCGAGGAGCCACCAGCGTCGCCTCGGGATTCTTGTTAAACGATGAGATTCTGCTTGGAACCCTAACCCGAATTTTACAATTATGATTGCCGATGTTTCCGGTCGTACTGAAAAAAATTCTTTGAATGATTGGGTAGTCTTGATGAAATGACGACAACCAAGGGAGATTGCTCTAACAAGACACCAGATCCGCCCAAAATTCCACCGGAGTTGGCGCGATGCAAATCTCCCAAGTGTTGTAACAAACCTGAACGAATCGAGAGAGGCTTGGCTGGACCGAAAGATTACAAAAACGATCCCAAGGATCGAAGCAAGCTCTTGCACATCAACAGCCTGGTACATGCCAAACCCTACTTGCATCATTTCAGTGTGATGGATTCCGTAATCGAACAAGCAATTGAGTTTGGAAATGTCTGCATTGGCAGCGAAGTTGACTGTTCAGTGACCACTGCAGACGCCTTATTGTGGGGAGCCAGCGGCGCCTGGAGACTTTCTTGACGCCTGACACTATATTTTTCAAGTCCAATCATGGTCCTGTAGCAACGCTCGCAGATCCATAGATGTATGTTGTCTGCAACTGGTTTCCTTGCACCCCAGGGTTTGTTGTCACGTAGCTGCAATGTTGCCTCTTTGCTTAGTAGAAAACCAATTTTCGACTTGCATAGTTGGCATGCACAATGTTGGGAACCCATACTCGTGAGTGGCGACTTTTCCTAGTTTTGAGGGGTCTGGTCCCCGTCTATTTGGAAGTTTTCAATGCATAAAAATATGCATCGTTTGAATACTTTAAGAATCAGTAAGGGAATTTTCAAGGATATGCTCACAAGGTGAGTACAAGAGGCTTTGACTCTTCGGTTGTCTGGTTTAGTAATTAAAAAGATTTTGAATTTGTACCTTGAAGCTATATTTGCTCAAATTCAAGCTTGTTCTTGACTCCAATATGACTTTAAGATGGCTTTAAAGCCTTCTCTAAGGGACCTTGCAAGAATGTGAGGTGAAGAGAAATCTATATACTACTGTAGTAGGAACAGAGATGGGTCAATTTAATTGTGAAATTTGCTGAGGGTGACATCACCATGTTCTATCTCGTCCATGCAGGTATGAGTTGGAGATCTCTGGACTGCTCCCAAAGCCAGTGACTTTCTATCTCGATGCTATTTTGTTCGTATCCATGTGGAATTGCTCATACTTATCTCTAAGTTTAATATTGGTCGGGGTTTTAGGGATAGAAACTTGTTTTTTTAAAATTCTTAAAGGACCAAGAATCACCATGTTTATAAAACGACCTATTCAATTCATCATACACTGAGTAATATATATTCAGATGGGGCTAGATTCTGCGTCACTAGACTTAGTGCAGAACTATGCATGTGTAGGTGAAAAGGTAAATAAAATTGGACAAGGACATCCCGGTATGACCTACTCATAAAACCCGAGACCCAATTTGACCTTCTTAGTCCTTTAGGGTGGTAAAGGTTTGTGAAGCGGAGGCTTTGTTTCATTTGAATCTGGGTCTACTACATGCTACAGATTATGAGACGCTTACGATTCATCTGATAGCCAAAAAATCGCTTGTTGTGCACTTTGCAGATTGATTCTCACCCGTGTTTCTTGCTTGACTTTGCAGTGCAATGCCGAAGTCAAGAGTGCCCGTAACACTTATGGTGAATTATTATTCTTCGTCTTATAAAGCCTCCTGCTTCACTGATCTACATGATCTTTTTTTTTTTGAAGCTTGCATCTGCATTTTGAAGATAATACCAGACATTCGATGTTTTGATTTCCCATTGCATGCATACCAAACCAAGACCATTATCCTATTACAAAACATTCTTGGAAGGAGCTCCTAACACCTTGGGCTTGTCTTCTAATTCACTGAAGAATCAAGGTATCCGAGATGTTATGATCCTCCGACATTGTCTTTTTTTGACACACGTCGTCTTACATCTTGAGTTCAAGAATTTATGGAGAAGGAAGCTCCTGATATCAATCACTTCAACAGCTCCCGAGCACTAGCTCCCTGATTGACATTTGTGAGCAAGAAGAAGAAGCATGTTGTTATGCACCATTCTTAGGAATCCAAATCATACCTTATTTTTTATTTCTTCATATGTTGTTAGATGGTCAATGAGATGGGTGCTCTCATAGAGCAACTCAAGAATGCTATGTAGAGTTTACGCGTGTCATTCTCTCTCTTACAGATCGAATAATACAAAAGGTGAATACAGTGTGCAGGAAGCCGGAGGACTGAGATGCATAAGCAGAAGAAGATATTAGAAATCCCTTGGGGCAATGCGGCTGTCGGAACCTGTAAGTGCTTGAATTAGGGAGATGTCAACTGGATCGGAAGATTCGAGACATTTTGATATGAGCACTGCAATATGTGCAAAATGATCTACACACCACCGTTTTTTGAACTGGTCATATATTTATTGTCCACTTTGCTGCAGCGATGTGAGGAGTTAGACTTGCAGACCTTCTGAAATTGCAAGGAATTCTGTGCAAATGATCTGCACACCACCGTTTTTTTAACTTGCTACTTATTTGTTTGATCACTTTGGTGCAGCGATATGGGGAGGAGTCAGACTTGCAGACCTTCTGAAAATGCAAGGAATTCCTTACCGCACTTTGGAGACTGATAATGGTGGCCGCTACTTGGAGTTCATCAGCGTTGATTACATGAAGGTACTTGAAGGGTTTCATGTTGGTCTGGAGAAAATTGTTAGCTTTACAAAGATCTAAACTTTTGCGTGAACTAATAGTTTGCGTGAACCTGGTGTCTCTGGACACAAGTTTGACCAGACACTGGTGTTATTCTAAGAATAATGCTGTGTCATCCCTCCTTTATCCCTCAAGTCGAGTGTACTAAACCCGTGAACTTACAACCCTTCAAATGTTTGACTTTGGACCAAGTCTCTGGTATAATTTTCCTCACGTCTCTTATCCTCTTTCGTTTCACAGGAGACACCTGATGAACCCTTCAAATCTTCTATTCCGTTGATCCATGCCAAAACACCAAGAGCAGATATACTTTTGGCGTACGAGATGAATTACGAGGTGCCATTCAGCTCAACTTTTTAGTATTCTCACTTTCCCCAAAATGGTCACTAAAAGTATGATCATCCATCAACTTCTAGCCAATGCAATATTACAAGCTAATCCTTCAACTTCTAGCCAATACATTACCAGCGTATGTATTTTGTGTTTGGTTCTTTCCAGGAAAATTTCCCTTTCATCTGTGTTCGTTGTAACTGCCAAAACAGGAGCTACCTCGGGAGCATGGATACCCTTTACGTGTGATTATACCGGGATGCATTGGTGCTCGGTCTGTAAAGTGGTTGAAGGAGATTAGGATCTCAAAGGACGAGTGCCAGGTACATTGCAAAATCTTGCTGAGCCTGAACTCAAACTATTGCACTTTTCTACGCGATTGTTCCAGAACGAATGTTACACATGTGTTAAGTTAGGATTGTGCCCCTTTGACGTGCAAAATTGATCGCATGTCTCTCCCTTAAATAACATTCACGAATAGGAGCACCTACACCTTGGGGTCCTTGACCTTGTTCAAGGAGGAATCAAGGTAGAGGACGTGCTTGAAAGGGCATTATTGAAAATACAAAATGTGTCTTTTAAAGAGATTTTAATGTGTCTTTTAAAAACATTTTAATGTGTCTTTTAAAACAAACATTGTTTTCCTCCATTTGGCATCTTCCATCACCAAATACACACAATACAACATTCAATTTGAATATGAAATCTCGATGAAAATAAATCAATATTCCCTTGTAAAAAATGCTCTCTACAAATAAATCAAGTAATCTGCTAAAACTATAGGATGTGCACCATCACCTACACTTCTTTAATTCCAACTAATGGAGATCATTTGTGAGACATAAGCAGGTTCCTCCAAACATCACAAAGAACCAAGTCTCTACAAGTCTTTCATTGATCCAGCTACTTTGCTCACATTTAACATAAAAAACACCTGGTGGCCATAATGAGATGCAATATCTCGTAGCTACAACTCTAACTATCTTAATAGTAAATAATCTCCGACACAACCTGCAATCACATATCAAATTGTCAATATAAGTTACAAGGATTTACAACACACAATTGCTTAAGACAATCAAGCCATGAATTCAGTCAACAAAAACTCCACAATACAAGTAGTACTTTCCCTGTTCCACCGTCTCCACAACTAAATTCTCCTTTGCTCAACACCATAAACTCACAACCAAACTCATTAATTCATAAAGTCCACAACAGCTCCCAAACCTACTTCTACATTCCCAACAACTTCTTCCTTAACATCACCCTACACTCCACAGTCCAACTCAACCAAATCTCGCAACCCTAAACCCAATCCAGCAATTGCGGAACAAACCAATCAACCACACTTGATGTTGCATCAAGACCAAACACCCATTCTAAATTAGAAAAGCAAACAAACAAGAACTCCTAAGCTACAAACAAAAAATAAACCAACAAAGTAGATAAGAAACCCACTTACCTCAAATGACGACTGAACTTGGCTTGGCTTCGGCTTTGGTTGGACTGTGGCATAGCTTAGTTGGTTCAAAAAATCTTGACAAACGCAAGGAAAAGAGAAGCAAAAAAAGAGATTGAGGTTTAGCAGACGTGAAAGGCAAAAAGAAATGGCAATGAGTGCTATTAACATGAGCTATGACGAAGATGGAAGCTCAGGCAATGGGGTGCAACAGGTGTCGGAGCCGAGAAGGAGGTCTTGGAAGCGCAGAGTGAGCCATGTTTGTGGCGGCCATGTCCGACAAATCTGACGCAACAAATCAACCCTCCGGACTCATGGCCTGCACCAAACACAAGAGAGGAAATTAGAGTGTTACTGCAAGCTCCTATCTCTTTGCCTCGGTGTTGGCTATGCTGGACGGCCTTCTCCTTGCTTGGCTCACTCTGTGCTTTAGAGACCGCAAACAGTTTGAGGAAGGGAATCATTGTGGAGGAATGAGACAAAGAAGGCGACTGATCAGCACATCTCCCAGTCGGCTTTATTGGAGGTGCATGTCCACAATGACCTTCCAGTAATTCAAAAGGCCTTTCAATAATTTTGTACTAGTCGGTCCTACTGAAAAACACCCTTCCTCTTTTAGTGTGGCCGTTCATGGACGCTGAACGTCGGCAAGGATCGTTCCCAGTCCCGCGCATCGATCCCATGTCCTTCTTGAGGAACTGTACCTCCTAAGGTCGAAATTTTCGACCCATTTGAGGCCGATGGTGTAGCTGCATCCCTCAAGGATCCGCAGCTCTTGAAATGGACCTGGGTGTTTTGGGAGCATGTTGCCCAAGTGGATCCTCCAACAGTGATTATCGTGAAAGCGGTAAAATGACTATCCATCTTCAGTCGTTCAGATTCTTTCACGTTTTCGTAGAATTTATTGATTCCAAACCTTTGTATATCACGGCTCCGCATGAAAGGACCTGCAAACATCTTGGGCCCAAGTTCTGCTAATTCAATGAAGAATCAGGGTATTCAAGATGCAGCCATTCTTTGACATCGATCTTTCTTGGACAGAAATCTTCTCAAATCTTGAATTCAAGAATGGAAGCGTTGGGAGGCATTGTAGATAAGTGCAATTACTGCCAATTGTATGTAGTGCATTTACGATGCAGACGGTGGAACTCTGGAATGTTATGTGCTTCAGTTGATTAAGATTAAAATTATAGAAGCCACATGTGTAAAAACTGCTCTCGTGTCCGCAGGTTGACAGTGCTTGCAACGTGCAGCCTAAGGACATGGAGCACATTTGGAACTTCAGAGGTGTAAATAACAATTGCTGGCATAGAGTGAAAGTCAACCTCAAAACAGAGTGTGTTCCAACTCTTCCAGGATTGCTTCGTCGTCCTAAGTCTACAAATTCTGAGCCATTGATGTACAGTACAGTACAGTACAGTTTCTCTTCGACTGATTGCGGACACTACAGCTTGATGTTGAAATGCATGATTCTCAACTACCGTTGCAAGGAAAAGTTACCAATTAGTCCAAAGTGTTCTTGTGGATTGGCTAGATTTGAGTTGCTGACACTTCGTCCCATCCAGTGTCTAAAGTCAAATCATCATACGAGTTGATAGCTTACCAGCTTCAATGTGAATTTGAGAAGAGAAAATACTGAAGAACAATATATTAGTATCATCCTGTAAGCAGGGCAAAGGAGTTGTTCACCCGTGCCAGTAAAATGAGGGGAATTTCTGGGTTCATACTCGTCTGAATTGAAGGATGACTCTATTGTCTTTTGAAAACTTGCAGGAAAACAGAGGGAAACCCTGCTATTGTCAATGCCACAAACCAGTATGTGGGGCTTGAGTTATGCCTTGGTGAAGAAGTGCTATCAGTGGCAGCACTGATTCCATCGATTCCAAACGTGACCGTCTGCAACCAATGAAAGCTACAATAGGAAGAATCCAACAATCAGTAAGTGGAGAAATATCACCAATTTGCTGAAGGTTAATGGACAAGGCTTAGTCAGCAAGCGAAAAAGATCCAAGTTAATTCAGTTTCCACACTCTCCACTCGTGGATGCAGCTGTCTTTGAACTTTTAAAATGAACAAAATCAAGCACTATTTACAAATTCTACAAAGAATTGGAACAACAGGAGAAGCTGCGTAGCGATAAAGGTACCATCCCTATCTACGATCCTAGCTAATAACCCTCGATCTTCACCTATCAAACGGGGTCAATAATGAGATTCTAAACCATAAAATCAGATATGCGCTGAACAAAAAAAACTGGGCTCATTAGCTTGGTGGCAGAAGCAATTGTTCAGGGATATTGAGTGATGTGGATGCTGTTCATGTTCCACACTCTTACAGCATTGGCTGTGATGGGCTCTGTGCCGTTGTTGAACAAAAAGACATGAGCTGCAGCATCAAGAGCAAGCTGAGGATAAACCCTTGACGTCATCACCGTTCGACCACGTTGTACAAACGTTTCCACTATGGAATGGTCTACCTGATGTACAAAAGAAAATCTTGTTAGACTCGCATGGTATGGAAACTAACGCCCTATGGTAGAGGATCCTAAAAAACATAAAACCATTAGGGACCTGATCCAGTCTTTTACTAAGCAATACTGTAGTGATCTACAACCTCCCAATTGCGTAAGAAATTCTTACATTGAGTGATCTTACACACGCAAATATTTGTTAAAAAGCTTGGTTAAACCGATGCAAATATGATTCTCATCACAAAAGCCCCTCCCCACTGCGTATCACCTGCTTCGCTGTAGCTTCAATTAATTGAAGACTTATTATTAAAGTGGCAATATTATAGTGCCATTTCAATGTTTTTTGTTTGTCATTTTAGTTCTCTTTCAAAATTTGATCTTTGAACACACTAGAAAGGCACTACCAAGCAATAAAAATGGCACTGAAATAGTGTCATTTGATAATCGATTGAAGCAACACGAGAGCAATCGATAATCAGTGGGGAAGGACATTTGTGATGCTACCTGAACTCAAAAAAACAGCAAAAAGAGGGACAGAGAATGTCAGTGGAAACATACCAAAATTCGGAGGGTGAGGAATTGGTCACTCTCGTACACACGGACAAAGCTGCCGAACGCGGCTTTATCCAAATTCGGAGCCAGAGACGACCGATTCTGGTCACTGCAGACCAGAATCTTCAAGCCCTGGCCAGGAGACTGCAGAACGTGGAAGTAAATGGCCGTCTGTTCTCGAAAGTCCTCAGTGGCAAGTACGTACACCCCAAACGGCCCCATTATCGTGTTGCCTTGGGCGCCTTGGATGCATGCCAGTTGCCCATTTTCATCCAGCAGCTCAGGAGGTCGCAACCCTGCGCTTGTGTTTGGCATTTGGAATGAAACCTCGATGTCCAACTGCACACACGTAGGTCCAAGGTTAGGACACTACCACCTCTTGAATATGCCCTTCTTAAAACTAACATTCTCTAAAACGACATACCCTTCCCCATTGCCACTATATCATTGACTGTAGCACACTTGTCACGCATTCAAATTACGTCATAGTGAACAGCTGAGATCTCAGGTGGTAAGATTGAAGAGAAATTGAGTGCAGGTTGGTTGGTTCGTTGGAATTTGGAGACAGGCTGTCAGATGGTCTAAGATAAAATCTGATTTTGGTAAGTGAGCAAGCGAAAACGTTGATTGCAAGGCTCTGCTTTGTCTTGAATTCATTCTCTACTTAGAAACTGTTGGACTGGCTGGTGTTTCAAAGATTGACATGATTAGCGTTTGAGAAACTGGTTGCCAGCTTGAAGAGCTCAAAATGAATTTTAGAACTCGGTGACCAAAACCAGTTTAGACTATTAGCATGTACACATTGTTGTTAGTGAGTTTTCCAGGGCCTTGCCTTCACTCTAGCAAGCAAATACAATCTCCAGCAAATAATCGTGAAAACTGGAGAAAATATAACCTGATTGCCACTAATGCCATCCAATTTGACGAAAGAGGCAGCTCCCACCGTGAGGTTCACGGCAGACATCTCCGCCCCACGCAGAGAACTAAGCTCTTCCACTGGGTATTGAATCAGGTCAGTGGTGGTCCGATTGTCTAGCCAAACCTGCCTGGGGATCGACTGCACACATATTGACACACTGGTCATGCGCCGGTACATCTGTGTCCCTGAATGTTGACCTGACATGAAAACGAACTCCACAAACCGAAGCTAGCTATCCAAAGATCATCGCTGCATTCGCTACAGGGCGTAGAATGTCCTTTGCTTAAAATAATGTAATGATAAATATGCCCGCAGTTATCCAAAAATTTGCAACTTTGATGTTTGAAAGGGAAGGGATCTCGAAGGGCCATAAAAGTTAATTAAACCAGCGTCCCTTAATCACATTCATGCATTAGATTTAATAAGGAAGCTATCCTCCAAGCTCCCTCTGAGATGCATTCCGTTTCAAGCGTCCACCAAGGTGAAATTGAGGCCAATTTTACAATTCTATGTAAAAAAGAAGACATATATCGACCTCTCCATTATTCTAAACAGTCAAGTGACATCTCAAGCCATGAGATACCTTCCCTTTCAAGTGTCCACCCAAGGAAAATTGAGATCAATTCACAACTCTGCAAAAGTGCACATATATCGACCACTCCATTATCCTAAGCAAGTGGAAATTCAAGTCACGAGATACCTTCCCTTTCAAGCTTCCCTTTCGAGTGTCCACCGAGGTAAAATTGACATCAATTCACAAATCTATGCACCAGCGCAGACATATACTGACCACTCTATTATCCTAAACAAGTAAAATTTCAAGCCATGTTCATGAAATCACTCCATTGAAAAGAAAAACCTTCCCTTTCAAGTGTCCGCCAAGGCAAAATTGACATCAATTCACAAATCTACGCACAAGAGCAGAGACATATATCGACCCCTCCATTATCCTTAACAACTGAAATTTCAAGCTAAGTGCACGAAATCACTAAAAAGAGATTCTGAAGAAGTTCGATGCGTACCATAACCGACGCCCACCCCTTCTGCAGACTGGCATCCACTGAGTCGGATTCGTTCACCCATCCAAACAGGACCCGTCGTTCCAGCGCCTGATCAAAGAACGACTTGGAAGCGTAGAACTTCCCGTAGTCATAGCGCAGCCCAATGCCCACATCCAAATTCACACTCTCCGGCAGAAACGTGTCGTTCTCGGTGACATACGTCCCCACGGAGTAATAGTCATGAAGCTTATCATTCGCACTGATCTTCAGCACATGTTTCACGGAGGGCCCGTGAGTGGAGGTTTGAAACTCGGCACCTTTGAGAGCTCCAGAGACGGGCACTGGGAAGAAGTCGGGGCACTCCCACATCCCCGTCCCGGAAACGGAATGCAAGCTCCGAGTGAAGTTCCACGTTTGGAAGTCGCGGCTCTTGTAGAGAAGGGCGGTGCCTGTGGTGCCTGATGTGCCGGTGTCGGCGCCCACCAGGAGATTCCAGATCAAGTCCGGGCCTTGCCAGGCTGTGGTGGGGTCGCGGAAGGACTGAGAGCTGTATCCAGAGGGGACCTGAGCAATTGGGTTCTGGGGTGCCTGACAAGCCAGAAAAAAATCGATGGACAATCAGCAGTGCATAATGTTCAGAACCATATTGAAGAATGTTATGTATTCAGAACAGGGAGGACTCACAGTGGTCACAACTGTGGCTAAATTTACCAAAACTGTTCCATTTTGCCACAGAAAAATGAGAAAAACAGTGTTAAGTTGATTTTTAGCGCATTTAGAAGTATTTTTAGCAACTTGAGCAAATCACAAAATTACGAAAATCACATGTGGAACCACTCGGGGGAGGAGGAAGTGCATGATGAGGATTTCACGAACCTTGAGCCAGTCTCGGAGAAGAGGGTCAGACTTGTTGGCAGGGATGGCCATGCTCTGGATCTGCTGGGAGGCATTGGACCACCCCGTGTACATCAGCATAGGCGTGCCATCCGGCAAGAGAGTTGCAGAGCCGGACCACACACCACGGGCGTCGTACCACTGGTCCGGCTTCAAGGCCGCCTGCAGGTGACGCCAGTTCACCAAATCCGTGGACACGGCGTGGCCCCACACGATGTTGCCCCAGATTGCCTCCTCCGGATTGTACTGGTAGAACAGATGGTAGAATCCCTGGTAGTACATCGGTCCTGCAATCACCACATCCTCACTCCTCAATTCCAGTTCAACAGTTCAAACAATGGACTGGGACAAGTCCTGTTCCGTCATCAAAGTCCAAGTCTGAATACGTTTTCACTCCTCAAATCCAGTCAACATTTCAGAAAATGGGGGCGAGACACATCCTGTGCAATCTTTAATTTCCAAATCTAACTCAATATTCACGTTATGACACTCCACGACTTAACATGACGGCATTATTGTTTTAAGGAGTGAGCATATGACAAGTCATCTCCCAGAATCCCAGATGACTCCAAGCTTTTAAGGCGAAGGAATATCAAACACGCCACAATAGAGGACAGCAGTAACGGACAACAGTAACATGACACCTGTTCAACCAGGGTTGCTTGAAGGTGAGATACCAAGTAAAAGAGCATAAGCAAGAGCTATAATTGCTACAGTCTAACCTTCATAGTTGACACTCCAGAATGTGACGATATAATTGTTTTAAGGAATGAACACGGGACAAGTCCTCTCCCTGATCAATCCAGTTAAGGCTTTCCGAACATATGATAATAGAGAGGGACAACTGTAAGAAGGAACACATGATCTGCCAAGGGTGCTTAAAGGAGAGATTCAAAGCTGTAGTTTTAGAGGGTGCAAACTAGACGTATGTTTTATATCAGAGGAGAGGTTTGCTTTTATGCTTACCATTAGGATCTGTTCATTGGCATTCATTGTATTCGGATCGTTCCAGCAGCACCCACACACAACACCAGACGACCAACCTTGTCAGCATGATGATCTGCTACGTCTGAGCTCTTCAGACATAAATCTGCAGACATGAACACCATTCAAAAATCCCAAATATAACTACTTGCACTCACTCACTCACTCACTCACTCACGCGCACACACACACACACACAAACAAAAACAAAACAAGAGCGCATTGCCTAGAGTTCGTGAAACTCAGAAACCAGCAACTTTAGTTGTTAATTGCAAGCGATCGCAAAAACACACAAGTTCACACAAAAGAAAGTAACCGGCACAGACAAGTACACACAGGTGAAGTTGCAAACAGAGACAAGTACACACAAGAATACACAGGTGATTGCAAACATGGACAAGTGCACACAAAGTCAGGATAGTATTGTAACATCAAAACCCAACCAGATATTCAGATATTGAAAACCAACAACAACTAGAAATTTCACGAAAACTTCCAGACCTACTCAAGTAATAAGAAACGCATTCGCCTCCCACACAAGTGCTTGCACAAACCCAAGTACACGCGAGAATACATAAATGATTGCCGACATATCCAAGTGCATACAAGTGATTGCAGATACACATGAGAGCATGTTGTGAAGCTGCAGAAGTAGCAAACTGAGCGGATAGATCACTAACCGTTCATCCAGTTCTTGTCCGGCTGGAAATGGAATGCCGTGCGGTGCTTCACAGAACGTATATGGAATTGTCTCTTTGCTTCAGCTCGACGCTCGTGTCGGGATCGCAAAACCACGGCAACGGGGATGAGCACTGCCACCGCCAGCAGCAGCAACGCCACCACGAGCAGCGCTCGAGAGAATTTGTATGTGCGGCGAGGAGCCTCTTGCTGGCTGCCAAGTGAGAAGGGCGGCACCCCGAGCACGAGAGGCCCATCGTCCAAGGCCAGCGACGTGTTGGTCGCGTCCGATGTAGCGAAATTCGAGGGTGTAGGGTTTCCATTGCTCGCGAAGTGAAGCTCCTCAGCTACAGGAATGGAGACGTAGCTGGAAGAATCGGAAGGAGGCGCAGCTGCTTCGCCCATAAGCGTTTCCCCTTCCCCCTCGCCATGGCCCGATGCTTGCGGCATTCTGAAAACAACGATTGTGCAAACAATCAAGAAAACAGAGTCATAATGCACCCCCGACGTGGTGGGAATATTCCTCGTCAAGTTTGGAAGAAACCGACTTTCAAGAGAGTGCTCATCGAAACATCAAGAAGGTGGTGGCGATGGTCTTAATCGCACAGAAACCACGTTAGATCATCTCAGATTTCGCAAGAGCTACGGGATGATGAGAGTCCGCTGTTGTAAAACATTTCAAAGCAATTCTCGGGTCGAAATTGACTTGAAGCGGACATGGAAGCGCTACACGGAAAGTAAACTTGAAACACTCAGGGATTCCTGCAGATGCAGACTCCCGAAACAAGTCCCAGAAATGCGATTGCAAGTGCGCAGTGCCCGAAATTTCAACGTGGACTTCGGAGCAATGTCAAATATAATATTCAATTTACACAATGACTCCTCACAATGCGATGGAAACTCATCATTGGTCGGAGGTGACGACTCTTGTGATTCGGAAGTGCGGACTTTTGAAGCAGTTGCCGACTAACTCGTGCCGTGATTGATGCCTGATTGCGAACTCAAATTCCGGCGTTGATACTGACTTGGATGAATGGATTTCGGAAGTGCGACGGCAATACCATCGAGTTTGATGTTGCGCTCAGACAAGTGGAGAAAGAATTAGGGTAACTGCGGTCAAGATTCTGGCCATTATTTGGGAAGTCAGTGCATCATTGATCAAAATATCTGAAGACGAGGCAATCCAACGATTTTCAAGGATCTGGTGCCAATTTGGCGATGTCGTGGAAGTCATGTTGAAGTCGACAGCTCACTCATGAACACGATCTTCTGTACGTTTCTTCTTGTTCGCTTGCGTGAGGGTTGCTCTTGGTGCTCCGTCTTCCCGGCTGTCTGTCTGTTGAGTGCCTTGGACGTCTTTCCATGAACTTTGTCGCAGGGCTTTATTTTACTGTCCCGACGATTTGCCGTGATAATTCTAGGTTTCTCCACCGTTGTAGGGTGAGTGGGTTCCGCGTTGCTGTGGTGTTCTTCTTGTCTCCTCCTTAAATTGTGGGACTGAGTTAGCTCGGTAAACAAGGCAAATTCTCTAAGGTTTGCGTCTCGATTGTTCACTTCCTCTTGCTGAGATTTGTGAGAGAGGCAGCTTTTCCTTGGAGTTCTTGAACCGCCCAGTTGAGAAGATTTTAGCTGTGTTTAGAATTCTGCTCAGTTTGTGTTGAGACGCATGCATGTGCAGGTGCATTTAGGTTTTGAGGAATGGAGGATTCGGGCGATGGGGGAGGTGGACAGCAAGTGCGAGATCCTACGGTGGGTCAAGTGATCACCATCCCTTACGCAGCCTTGTTGGTGAGTTTTTTTCCCTCCATTTCTGAATGTCGAATGTTTGCAATCCATTGCTTGGATTACGGCAGACTGTTTTTTCTTGACTCTGAGCTTTCCGGATTGAAGGAATTCATGGTTGTGGTCTTGTTCTGAATCTGCTTACAGAGGGAGGACTTGGATTTATCTCGGGAGCTCGAAGCCGGCTTTGGTCCCAACGCGCTTGGCATCGTGGCCGTTTCAGGCGTATGCAATTTTTCAATAACCTTGCAATCGTTTTGCTGTTATCAAGCTTATTGTCCTGCTCATTGTCCAGCTTATTTCCAGTTTATTGTCAACATCATTGCCTTCGTAACTTTTTCTGTTGATTCTCAATGTAATGCTAAAACTATACCCAAAGAAACAAGACGTATTCTTCTTGCAGGTCCCCAAGTACAGTGAATTGCGTTTGAAGCTCTTACCTCTTGCGTCCAGGTAGAAATTGTCAATCACCACACCACAGTGCTTGTTAGCTTTGGCCCATTTAATTTCCCACAAATCTGTGATGGACACTGGATTTCGATTTTCAAAAGAATGTATCACCTGAGGACACATACGCAAAAGGAAATTTTGTGATGCAACTTGATTGTTTACGTAGACCTAATTTGGGGATGTCTACTGCGACATTCTCTTCTGAGCCCCACATTCTTGTTAGAAGCGCTTGCCCTAAAACATAGAATTTTAAAGTCTCCTTTGAGAATTTCCTTCAAGACTAAATGCAGAAGTCTCATGTCTCGCACCTCTAATGAGAATTTTGATGCAGTAGAAAACCTAGGTGCATTAAACCTGCCAATTGTAGCACGACTCGGTTTTCTAGTGTTCCTTTGGGTTACTGAATCAGGGCCATCTTGAGCGCACAGTCCATGTTCAATTCTCAGTTATGCTGGGTGGAGATTAACAGGAATTTTGTTTTTTAGAGAAATCTGCAAGGAAAATATACACCAATTTGGCATCAAGGTTTTAGCTTAATATGTGCTTTTGTCCGATGTTCATGACCATACTGGAACTGTTTAGTAAAGGGGTGCTTTGGTGCTTTGATTTAAGATGCATGAAAGTTGAATACTTAGTGCCAGTGAAAATTTTGAGCAGGGTTGCTGCTCTCTCTGAAGAGTCGAAAAATTCATTTGAAGATCCTGCAAGTAGGTAAGTAGAATAGAACTACCCACTTGAGTTGTAATGTACATGTGTTCTTCAAGTCAGAGAAAGCCTTTCGAAGTAGTTGAACGAGAGTTCTTCGATGACCTGGAGTTGTTTGCAATCAATGCAGGTTCTCCTTTGGTTGGAGTCATGGAAAAGAAATGCTAAAATCTGACCAACCAGGTAATCTGACCTCGGTGAACCTTAATGCATGCATTTCAATGCTTTATTGCACTGATTGAGAAGCTTTTGTTCTCTTTTTTATGAATCTGTCGTGATGTTTGAACTTCCGGTGATGTTTGGAGGCGGGTTCCCTACTAGTATTGTTAGTCTATTCTAGACGAATCCATAGGAGTCTACACACTCTTTCTTGCAGAGGTCCTCTCATCAAGAGCCTTTATGGCGACGTTTACTTGCATTCAGCTCTTTATGTTCTTATTTCTGCAGATGTTTACAAAGGATCTTTTTATGCGAATCCGGTTGTTGACGTACCAACAAAAGATGAAGTCCTCATTGAAAGGTCGAAGCAGTCTCCACTTTATGATATTTCTCACTCATTATTGACGGAGGAATGTAACATTCATGCATGTTGTCCTTGTCAATTTGTGCATGAGCTTCAAGGCACAAGACGATTGTCGTACTCACCTAAACTGTGTAGCTTTGCAGGTATCCTTCGTACTGTCGCCCAAATTTATGGCCAAAGGAGCATTTACCCGAACTTGAATCTGGTACAGATTCGTAAGTCCGTTGTGTTTCTCGGATTTGATTACCTCTTTTGTATGTAATCTTTTATTAGCATGATCGATGAAGAGTTGGCTACTAGCCCTACATTACGGATACGTGCGCTGTTGCGGAGACTTGCAGCAAGGCTTAGTCGGTGACATTCTACTAAGATTGAAACATGTTTCTGCACTTTTTGCAGCATTCAAGGAGCTTGGACGCCTTATTTTAGACGTGGGGCTGTTGATTGCCCATCACTGCGACAAATTTGGTTCGTAAACTACTCAATGGGAATATCGACGGTATTCCTTCAAACAAATTTGCAGTTTCTATGGGGATATTGTTCTGATTTATTTAAGCTTCCATGAATGGAAATTAATTAAAATATGGTAAAGGGGTCATAGTTGCCAAGCATTCGTTAGGCAGGAGAGCACTTGACTGTTACATTGTCCCTCGTTTTGTATCTCAGATCACAATAACCTCTAAGTGCCCAATTAACCAGAAGTTGCTGGTTCCGTATCGATAGGAATTGAATGAATCATTCGGAAGGTATCAAAATGTACCAATTGAAAGAAGAATTCGTACCGTATATTTTGGACAAAAGAAATATGTTTTGAAGGATACTATAATCGACCGTTAGATCCCGAAGCGAAATTCCTATTTTTAGCTTGGACACGTAGGATTAATTGCCACTTAGATTGTACACAATTAATTACTGTATTGTTGCTACATGCTGACTCAATCACGAAGAAAGAATTTGACTTATTTACGCAAGCATTGCTCCCTGCGACAGTGTTAGCCAGAAAAGCTGATTACGAGCGAGGAAAACTTGCAAGGATGCTGCAGAACTCAAAATGCCACAAAGGGCGCCTCTTGCATTACTTTCCGGCTTCAAGCAGGTTGCCTATTTTTCTGAGTATTGTCAATCAATTGATCCATCGTTCCAAATCTGTAAGCCTCTTTCTTTCTGTTTCCGACCTTGGAGATGTTGTTTTCATACAGGGACGCAAAAGAAAGAGAGAAAGAGATGGCTTCTTGGTGTGGATGGCACTTTGATCACGGATCTCTGACAGGTATTTCTATTTCTATTGAAATACGTATTGTCTTCAGATTTTTTCTTTGAACAGATAGTTCAATGTGCTTCTATATTTGGCCATTCCTCAGAATTAATGTGCTTGCTTAGGGGCGTTTGTTTCAATCAGACCCAGAGCAATCTGAGTAAGTGTCGTGACCAATTGGGACGTACCTTTTGCAGGCTTGACTTGTGCAATGTACATGAGGGGGGATGTCAAGGTTACAAATCCTGACCCTCAGTCCGGGCTCTACATCCGTGACAGAATGGGAACTATTGTCAAGGTGCATCCTGATCTCGACTTACATTTTACTCTTTTCGTTTACGGTATGTGCAATCCTGAAAATCTTACAATTTGGAGTACGATTTACAGGCAGTGTTTTCAGAGGACGACATAGCGTACCAAATGGGCGAAGCCACTGAAATCCATTCAGGCGGTCTGTTCCAGGCCACCTTACATTGTGTACAGGTCCAATTACCGCACCACCATGCCCTGGAATTCGTGAAAACAACGAATATAGTCCTTGTTTTTTTGGGCTCATCTTGTCGGTTTTCTTTGCTTCTGCTCCTAACCCAGCTGCATGTGGCATCTAAAAAATCTCAAATCTAGATTTCTTGCTTTTTGTGCAGGCCGCATGTGGAAATGCTGCAGTTGGAGTGGACCGCAATACATTTGCATTATTCATGCAGCCGCAATGGTAGGTGTTGGAGTTTTTTCATTTAAGAACCTTCATGTCCAAAACCTGATTTGTTTAGTTGTGTCTGGTTTGATTATCTCCTTACAGAATTTATGTTCAAATTAGGACCTGTTTCAGTTGACTAAGTGTGATGATATTCTGTAATCTGTCGGCCTGTACTTCAACACTAATGTTCTTCTGTCCTGACTTTGGCCACAGGGATGAGCCTCTCAATTCACCAGAAGCTCACGATAATTTAACTGAGGTAACAGTTTGCACGTCTCAATACGTCTTGACCCTTCATCTTGCATTGTACACAACGCTTTCTGATTTGTTTACACTCTTTTGGAAACCGCAGGAGGTCGTCAACTTCGGAGATTTCACCGAGGAACGCCTCAGCAAGTACTATGGAGGTTTGTGAATCAAGCAGTTGACAGTGTCGTGGGAAGATTTAACAACATTTTGTAGGTAGAACCTTGAGGAATCTGTCAAATGTTAGCATTCCTTGCCATTTCTTTCATTTTAGATCCGCTTGTTCTTAGATTTCTATTATGCATCGTGCATAAAGAGGTTCACTGTGTTCAGTTTTCATGGTGGCATGTGCTGTGGAGAAGTGATTGATGTCAACCTGGCAATAGCCATTCAATTGATAACCGCAGATTGATTCTGCCATTTGTATTGTTGAACTACTGAGGTCTCGTGTGAAAAGGAAGCGTGTTTTCATTGTACCTGGGCATTAGTGGGCTCACACACTGTTTTAAAGTCGTGTGGACCAGTTGTCCACCTTCCACAAAGCCAAAGAGTACGAGCCCACTAATGCTTGTGTGTCTGGAGGAAAACTGGACGAGGTACTGGCAAAGTGAGCCAGGTTACGGAGCAGGGACGTATCTTCAATGCTGAGGGAGTTACTAACTTAACCAGTGTTGGGTGGGTACCTGAAAATGTGCAACAAAAATTTCCATTTTAGGTGTTTTCAGTCAATCCCCGCCCAACAATGGTACTCCCTCCGTCCCAAAATGATCGTCCATAATTTTGGTATTTTTTTGAGTCAATTTCATGGATCATATTCTGAAAAATATGAATAAGAAAGGTTTCAAATTTCATATCACTAAATCAATAAAGAACATTGCATTGTTCTCATTGTAACCTCATTGAAATTAGTCACAAGGAAATATTTTCTTACTTAAAAAAACCTTAAAAAACCATGATATTTGAAGTGGACAACCATTTTGGGGTGGAGGGAGTATTAACTTGTGGTAGATCTTCATGACCTAGCCTACATAGCCATGCTACCATGAGATTATGGTTGAAAAGCTTACAAATATGGTCATTTAGGAGTAAAAAAGAAGCTAGTGTTAAATTGTTGATTCAAGAAAACCTTGCTTGGTGAAATGGCAGTTTGAAGGCCTTGTTTTATGAATAAACACTAAAAACTACCATCTCTATTGCAAAGAGCAAAAAACTTTAGTCTCTTCCACTCAATTAGTATAAGAATGTGTAGAAGAAGTTTTAGAACCTTCACTAGAAGAAAACTACACTATTCATGCCAAAAATTGCGTTAAATTTGCCAAACTTATGTTTTACTCAACAAAGACTGTGTTGGGACTACATTGCATTCATAAACTGTGGATTCGTAAATTGTGGATTCGTAAACTGTGGAGTGGATTGGAGTGGATTGTGTTGAGTTCTCCCTTCATAACGCAAAATTCTGCGTTTCAACATGTCAATACAAAATTGAATAAGGAAAACGCAGATTTTGTGTTAGAATGAAAAATTCCACAAGACAAAGCAGGACTTCAACACAATCCACTCCACGCGTTACAGCTCGAATTTTTCTTTTTTTCTTTTTCGGTCTTTTCATATTTATGAAAAACTGTGTCTTTTTTCGTGTCTTGTAAGTGTTTCCGCTTTGTGCCCAAACGCTTTACTCGTTTTTGACGCGGTTTTGCTGGCGAAGAATAATCTAGTTTGCCATCACCTTATCACACCATTATTTATTTATTTATTTATTTTTCTGACCGAAAAATAGATCAAGAACGCACAGAAATAACCAAGTTATGGATGCACTGCTGCTTTTTGTATAAATTCCGCGTAATGGATTCAAACTAGAATTATATTGGAGAAATAGTTGAGTAAAGCTCATGTTTTTTTTGTTTTTTTTTAATACTTATTTTCTAACCTGATTCATCTGCTTATAGAGGCTTTCAGACCACGCTGCGCCCTCATAATCAATTTCATGAGGAATGCAATTACATAGTAATTGCTAGAGAATGGGGCGAAATTCGGGGTGCTATCGTTGTGTCTTCTCACAGAGCCGTACATGATAGTTTTGTGTCATACGGCTTTTCGCCCGAAGCCACGAAAAAAAAAGTATAGATTTTTTTATGTTGATATCCTCCATTTTCTATCACCAGTTAGCCTATCTTGCAAAAAAGTAGTTACGTTGAATGCAACATAGTTTCAACACAGTTTATCAAACACAATGTAGTTTTCTTCTAGTGCTTTGATCTCAATCGTAGATTGTAAAATATTAGAGTTTCAAGTGAAGAAATGAATTTTTTTTTGTACCTTGCATAACTAGATTATAAGGCTTGAATCTTCTTGACCTAACCTTTTGCAATACAAATTTTAAATTTCTAAATTTTTATGTTGAAAAATTGAGTTGAAAGTCTATGAAAAAAATTCAAAATACACACTTTTTATACTTAAGAAAAAACCTATATTTAACTAATTATGGACAATTGCATGAATTATGGACAAATTCATAGTCCACAGCCACCTGAGAACGTGGAAAAGACGCTTGAAATGATGGAAAAGTGTCGGCAGCCCACCCACACCTTGTTGAGAATAACCAGTTGCATAAGAAAGAAGAGGATTGTTGAATGTTGGACCGCTTTTAGTGGAGTATCAGAAGCGGTGCCTATAACCGTGCACCCATCCCGTGGCCAATGACATGTATAGGCTGGCAGCCGATAAGAGAGCAAAGTAAAGTGCGCAAGAAGAGTAAAACAGGACAACGAGCATGATAGGTAGAGAATTTCCTGCACCGTTTGTGCACTGAAGATAAAACAGTTGCAACATGGTCCCATAGGAGATTCAGATAAATATGTCAAGAAAGTACATAAACTCACAGCAAGTGAGAAATGCAAGGACCTAACAACCGAAGAGGACAAAGTATCGCCTAAGAGAGTAACGTCCTCCGGCTAGCCCTATCGGCAGCCAGCCGACAAATACGGGAAATGTGAACTGCCTAGTCATAAGACTTATAGTGCCATCCTAAGAAATATAAAGGCCCACTGTAAAATAACATAAAGTCCCACCGAAGAAGATAAGAATGCACATCCTGAAATGAGTAAAAATTGAGGACATGCACGTAATCATCTTGAACTAAACATTCTGCTGACGAACCGCGTGATCGTGATGCAGCCAAGCTCGTGGTATCGGTTGGCAGCCGACACCTGCATGGAGAAGACAAATCCGTGTTGCAATGTACTGGTGACAGAACTGGAGGCCCCGAATGCTGTATCGGTTGGCAGCCGATAGGTCCGAGTCGATGTATCCTTACTCGTCTCCGGCATCGTCTGCATCTTTGTCGAGAGTTGCGCCCGCGGCCTCTAGATTCGCAATAGCAGTAGCAACGGATGCCTCCGGGATGACATGAGATGTGGGAGGTCCTTTCTTTGCATGCGAGGGCATTCTGTGCGAGTACAAGACAATGTTGACATGGACCATCTGCGGAAGACAGAGTTCCTTGTGCCATCTTCAAGTCCAGCACTCCCTCGCAATAAGCGCCTTGGACTCCCTTTTTGCTTTCATGGGAGTCCACCACTCGATTTTAAAGTTTCCATAGGTTGGCCCCGGAGTCATGTCGACACATTCGAGTACCCGTCCCAACCAGACAGGCAAGTGGTTGTTGTGACATGGTCGACAGAGCACAAAGTCTCCGAGTAGAACATCCCTGAATGGATTGAATCTCAATCTTGGCCTGTCCTTGGCAGGTCCGCAGTATGGAGTGGGGTCCCCTTCATCCTCTGGAGTGGTGTCCACTGAATAATTTTCGTACGCCCCCTTGTCTATCGAGGTGGATGCGTGATCTCTTGTCCAGTCAGAGAGCCGCCATAATCCTTCTTGAAGCACTGCAGGAGTTTGTGGCAGCGGTGAATTGATCTCTGCTTGAATTCTTTCCCAGTAAGCCACATAGCCTGTTATTTCTTGTGCATATCGTTTGTCTTTGGCCATTCCTGATTTCCAGAATTCAATGAATTTAGCGATTCCGTTTTTGATGAATGTCTGTTTCTCATTGCACTCTGTGGCCCTCGCGACTTCCTTTTCCGCGTTTTTCTTTCTTGGATTAATGTCGACATTCCCCCAGAGTGCCTTGAAAGGCACAGGTCGAGGGTCCTCCAGAGGAATGTTGGGTTGACCATTTTCATCCGCTGTCCACATTTTGACGGGTGGTCCAGGAGGGAGCCATGAAGAATCCGTGGCCCTGACCTTATACCTCATGACCGGCCATCCCCGATCGACCCCATCCTCTACGACGTAGAACTTGAATAGGTGTTTATCTCTGAGCCCTATGATTTTGTTGACCCCATCATGATGGAATCCTCTAAAGTATGATTTGAAGTCCGCCACCTCTTGCACGAACTCCGGAATGAAGGCTACCGTTTTCTGTGAGTCCATGAACGCCTTCATGAGATCCGCCAGAACGTAAGTATTCTTCCTTTTGATGAGTTTTGAGAGGTAACTGAAGTGCGCGTCAATGTCCTCGTGCGTATGTCCGACAATGAGGAATCCGACGGAAACTTCCTTGAATATGCGCCTGGCAGTGAGCAGTGAGCAGTGAGCAGAAAGCCATGAGGAATCTATTCTTGTTGTCCTTCGTCGAATTGTCGAGTTGCAAGAAGAGTTTTTTGGGTAGTAGGACTTGAGGTCACCCTGGTGTTGGTGCGTCTATGACCTTGTCCGAGGACTGTGGGATTGACAAGCTACATCTGGATTTGCCATGCAGTAGAGCCTCGAAGAAGCTGTTCAGCGGTGGAGTGGAGAAGAATATCTTTGACTCCCTTACAGGAGGTAGTTCTAGGGCCCTGAGTACCCTGCAGATGGATGAAATAGTGAAATTTGAATCCCCCGGCCAGAGTGATGTTGAGTAATGCGCGTATGTGCCATCTCCATGTCCATGTGTAAGCATTCCAGTACATGAGATTGGAATTTGGCCTAGTCCTGCGGTGGCCTTTGTTATGCGTTGCATCCTGGGAATGGCAGTCTTTGTGGTGTCCATTTTGTCATGAATAATGCAGAGGAACTCTGATGGATTCTGCACCGACTGCGCGGTCCATCCGCTGTATACATTTCTACAAGCGCGATGGTAATTGAGATGTCTCTCTCTGTCGTCGACGAGTGCCTGCCACTCATCACAACCTCTGGGATACTTTGCAATGAACTCTACGAGGAAGTCACACTCTGTGCATTTTGAGAAATTGCTCCCTATTGCCTTGACCTCTACGTTTTTGAAATGAGCATTTCGAAGTCAGTTGATAGCAGACTGGGATACCGACTACATATTGCATATTCCATTGACCTGAAGAACATGACTATATGGATGAGTATCCATGTAAGACGATAGAGTTGTATCGTCTGGCAGCCGACAGAATTGTGAATGCCAGCCTACAGAAAGGAAATATCTATGGCTCCTAGATTCTAAGTCTAGCCTTGATTGTATCGATTGGCAGCCGACAGAGGGACATTTATACTGTAGACGAGGAGGCAGATGTTGGACTTACATAATTGACTTGTTCGCGTATGTGATCCCAATTCATTGCAGAGGGTAGGACCTTGAGATTGTCAACGCGTTTATTCCCAACCATTCTGAACTCATTTGGCATCTTGTCTGCATTCTCGTCGATGATCGTTTTGAGTGTTGCTTGAGCTTGTATTGTTTGTGGCCGTGGGCGTCAAGCCCCCGCATTTCTATGTGACCCGTTGACGGATCCTCCGGCGGTCGCAGCCTTGTAAACATGATAGGCCGACCTGGATACCCCGTGAATGATATACCATGCGTTCTCGCAGACGTCTCTATTAGCAAGAGTGATGAATTTTTTTCCTGGAATAATCCCTGCATGAAGTTGACTCTGCACCGCATACGCTACCTCCCTCCTACTCTCGAATGTGCAAGCGAAGAACTTTTGTCGTATAGACCTGGTGTCCTCCCAGGGAAAGGTCTGGCAGCATCTGAGCTTACAACACTTCTGTGAGCTGACCTTACGTACCTCCGCCTCCGAGGTCTTGATTTGCAGCCTGGACTGGCTCTCGAGATCCTTTGGAATGATCCTTCTGCGCACAAAGCGGTATGGATTCCTCGGTACCCCCTGCATTTCGTCATCGTCTGACTCTTTCAACAGAGCAGCCTGTGAACAAAGCGTGACAATTTCTGATAGTAGCCTTCCCCCCTCCAATCTTGTGTGTGTGAGCTTCCAGCGCATGGTTGTCATTTGCAGTTCGTGACTGTCCAATACGAACATGACCCCAACATCCGTGTCGCCCAGGACGCCATCATTGCAAGCCTCATCTGGTAGGCAGACTTGGATCATGGCTCTTCCCAGTACCGAGAAGTCGTTATTGAGAAGTTGACAATATTGATTTCTCCAGAGCGGTCTATCTGGGATTGGAAGTCCATCTTGCACTCCAACCGGATCGGCATTGTCACCCCTCTGAGTACCATCTCTAAACGCATCCAAATGCTCCATGCTTTCAGCAACACTTGCGTCAGACGCGCCAGTGCCAGAGGTGCTGTAACCATGAACATTGTGTTGGTCGTGTGTAGACCCGCAGCTGTCATCGTCTAACGAATAGAGTATCATCTCGCTTGTCTTCGTTTGATGTAGTCGAAAGTACTTGCTGTGATCCCGGATCACCGAGTTCTACCTGCACATTGTTCGAACTTCCACCACTCTCACAGTTCCCATCGACCTGAGGTTGCCTGAAATTGGTCGCAGGTGCTCCTCTCGGCTGACAGCCGACAACGTTGGTCATTTGGACAGAGGTCTGGATTGGTCTGACCTTGTAACCACTCCAGAGTATTTTGTATCCTACACAACGTTTGAGTGTGATGAAATCCGGAATCTCGCAATAGGCAATGTGATTCTTGAAATCATCAACGACGTGCAAGAGCTTCACAACGAGGAAGAAGCTGTGTGGAATGCGGAAGCCTCCCCAGTACCCCTTCGAAGAGCACTCTACAATAGTCTTTATACCAGCATAGAACAAAGTGTCGCCTAGAGTCTGGAGAAGTGAGACATCCATATTGATAGTGAGTGACAGGAATTGTTGTATGGGTTTCTCATCAGTGAGCACTTGTATCGGCTACCGGCCGACAACAGCAGCTGAAGACCCTTCCGCCTCTGCGTGGGGATAAACGTTGCCTGCCTCCCACACGATTGACCTTCCCGGGCAATGTCTGAGGAAAACCATGTCTCCCTCCAGAAACGGAAGAGGCATATCGAGGTTATTTGGAACATCTAGGACATGAACGCGTACGAGGTATGGATCGCGGCTGACCACCCTTTCTACGACCGCCCTTCCAGCGTAGTATAATCCTTCCAGTGTGAGAGCCACAACAACTCCCTTCTGCAGTTTCAGTCTTCCTGACCCGCCATTTCTTGTGAATGCCTCAATAGGACTAGCACCCGAGGTCCATTCATCAGACCCATTCATGATTCGAAATCGGGGTGAGAACCCAGAATGTGGGAATTTCTGCTTCCGTCCAACCCGTGATGACCTTATCGGCTGGCAACCGATACGTTTGTGTATCAAATGCTTGACGACCTAGCAGATACGGAAATCGATATCGGCTGGCAGCCGATACCACTGTCCGTACGGTCAAGCACAGGGGCAGGACCGTACAACTAGAACTCCGTGGATCATGCAAGAAGCTAGATTTTTGAATTCCTATGATCTACGCACTGTCCACAGATGCTCGAACTAGGCTGAATCAAGAAATGGAAGCACAAACGCAACCAAATAGGAAATCAAGAACCTCTGACAGGCAACTAATTCTCGAAAATGCAATTGAAATCCTCCTGCAGTTCAAATTTGTCTCCCAGCAATTGAAATCCTACTGCATTTCCTACGTAAGCCTGAACGCCAAATAACATCTGTCCTAGAGCGCTTCCTGAACCTGAGGACTACTGAATACCTAAGCTCTGCACTGGGCTGAGGTCTACTAAATTCCCTCTCTAACGTTGCATCCTTCCTAAACAATAAGCCACTGCAATTCCCTCACGGTTCTTGGACGCTCTGAGTGTGTGTGGGGGGAAAATGAAAATGGAAAATGAAGTCCTCCAAGATCAGATCCTAGGTGAGCATGCTTGTGACTGAACTTGGCGCCTGAAATTTGAATCTGAAAGAGGATGAAGTTGTGGTGATTGCAAGAGAGACAAGTCCGTGCATGAGGAGATCGTGGGTGGAAACGTACGCATCATCGCAATGAGTGTTCGTCACTTGCATGTACCTCGCTGGATGTGGAGTACACGGTAGCGGATGGAAACCGGGCGATGGATGAAATCTTTGGATGAAAAGCGGCGATGGATGAAATCATAGGATGAACGGACTCGGTTTGTCATGATTGCACCCCTCGGCTGGCAGCCGAGGGTATACCCCCCAGGCCACTTTCATTTTCTCTCATTTGCCATTTGCGCTCCTGCTCTCACTCTCACTCTCGCCCTCTCTCGCTCTCCCTCCCTCTCCTTCTTGCCTTCCAGCTTGCAGCTGACACCCCGACGCAGAGCGGAGGATCAGCCGATAGGTGTTACTGGGCAGCTGACAAAGAAGGAGTGCGCGGCAGCCGTTTTCTTCAGCAGCCGACAAGTTTTTCTGAGCAACCGACAAGAGTCAGTCCTTTGGCGATGGCATCCTCCAGTTTGGCGATAGACAAGTACTTTTCTATACCTGTATTGGCTGCCAGCCGATACATTATTATTTCTTGATTATTTTCAGTACAGCCATTGAGAGTCTGAGGCACCTGTGGGTTGCTGTATCGGCTGGCAGCCGACAGACATGGGAGCACTCAGGTAACTCCTGAGCTCATGCGATGTCGGCTGGCAGTCGATATAAATCTGGGACAGTGGTCATACGATGATCTGTAAATGACTTGGGAAGGTAGGGTTTAGGGATTGTGGCTGTATCGGTTGGCAGCCGATACACTAGATGCACAAAGTGGAGTTACATAGTGACAACTTACTGAGAATTGAAATGTATTGTTTTGTAGGAAACTGACTCTCCTGGCCCGAATTCTGGGTGAACAAATCCTGAACTCTGGGATTTTGGGTGACGGGTTTCCACCACGAGCAACATGGCGAGGGATCGAGGCCATCCAGGAATGGGGCCTGTGCTGGAGGCAGGCACCCGACAAAAAAGTGGACATCGCATGCTCCTTCAAGTTGAAGAGGAACATGACCCCTGGCAAGGGAAGTGTGTTGTCCGTCAGGGCTGTTGGCGAGTCCGTGCATGTGATGATATGCTTGATGCCATTGGCAAGCACGGACGGAGTCCCCGACTATTTCGCCGTGGAGTTGCCGGTGAACAAGTGCACAGAGGAGGTCTGTGGACAAAAGTCCATGTCCATGGGCATGACATTTTCCAACAACACACCATCAACTGCAGAGGAGCTCATCCAGAGGTGGGAGTGCCTGAAGTAGGAACGCGATGAGCATAATGCGTTCGTCGCTCGTGAGCTGGAGAAGGGGAAGAAGAAGGTACCCGCAGAGAGGAAGCTGGTGGCGGCGACAGTGGCTGAGGTCGCTGAAACTGATCTTGAGGAGCCAATGTCCCCGACCAAACCAAAGCGGAGAGGAAAGGGCAGAGATGACCCGACAAAGCCGCTCAAGCTCACACTGGACGAAGCACTCCGGCGTGGAAATCACCTCACCACGAAGACCAAGGAGAACAAGGTGAACGCTATTTACCAGGCGCTGGAGACGAGCCTCCTGCACGCGTTTCCTTACAAGAAGCAGCATCTTCCGGGGGTCATTCACTCGGACAAGCTCCACATTGCACCGGACAAGCTCAAGTACCGGAAGATTGCGAAGGACCGGCTTGGACAGGTAACTGGAAGATCACTTGCATCGTTCGTTAATCAAAGTCATTTGATTTCTTGTATCGGCTGGCAGCCGACATGTGTAACTAGTCATTAATAATTGGGCCTTCTGTCATTTCAGGTGAAGACCATGTATAAGGGATATGGGTCCATCAGGAAGAAGCCGGAAATACATAGGGTTCCACTGAAGCGGGCTCCATTGCCCAAGGACAAAGGGCTGGAACAGTGATGGACAAGTGTCCCGGGCAAGAGGAACTCACTGTTGTCAACGGCATCTCAATGCCGTAGTGGAAGGCGCCGAATGTCCACTGGTACATCATTGGAGGGCAACACACGGTGACGACTTGCCGAGAACTAGCCGAGCAGTATCCCGATGGCTCTGAAGCCAAAACGGACCTCCTGGAGTTCGAGGTGATTCCGGTGTTCAGCAGAGACCCGGACACACTCGTCAGAGTCTCCAATGCCCTCAATCTCAACATCGCTGAGAAGGTGGCGAAGGAAAACTTCAGATCCTACACCAAGATGGGAAGAGCGGCGTGGGTGAAGGCGGGATGCCCAGAGCCGCATCGTGGAGGAGGCAAGCCAACACCAGCATTCGAGGTAGTACCCACGCTTCCTTGCTTTGTATTTCTATTTGTTCAATACGTTATGTATCGGCGGCCAGCCGATACCTGTGTGCTCTATTCTAAGCATTGTGGTTGAACTCTCAGGCTGCGAAGCTAAAGGTGATGGTACACTTCGTGGAGGAAAAGGTGTCCTCTAAGTTGCCACTCATTTTCATCAAGGAGAACACCTGGGTGCTGTGGACGGAGGTGTTCGATGCGTGGGAGAACGGCGAACTCATTGGCGATGATGGGACTGTGCCCAATCTCTTGGTCAATCGGAAGCCGCTCACGCACATCACCAAAACGGATCTGACGCCAACGCTGGGCCTTCGTGATTCAGATCTGTGCGAGTTGGGGTGGGAGATTGTTGCCCTCCGCGTGAGCATCAAAAACACCGCGAAGGCCAAGTCCTCAGGGAAGATCACTCTCTTCGACTGGTGCAAGGACAAGAAGCTCGACCGGATCGTCATGAACGAGATCATGTGGACCAGGAAGAAGTACCCTCTTCCTTGCAAGGACGCAGGCTGGATCCCATATACAGATGAGGATTGGAAGGAGCTGGCTGACAAGGAGGGGTACTCAGCGGCCGTAGTCCGGAATGTCTGGAAGGACATGATGAAGTTCACGGACGCAAGCAACTGGTTGAAGGGGCGAGTCAACCCCATGAATCCAACCACGAACAAGTCCACGGATGGCAAGGCGCCGGGGGTCTTCTTCACGACTTTGGCAAGCTATGTCAAAATCAACTTGCCTACCACGGTAGGCAAGACAAGCGAACTACAATACGAATGCCATGTCGGGGAGAGTATTGCAGAGGTGGTGGAATTCATTCGTCAATCCAAGGGGACGATGGCGTTGGAACCCGAGGACAAGAAACTCCTCGTCCTTTTCGGGTATACAGATATGGGGGAAGCTCTTGGGGTGAACAGGAACGACCTGCTCGATCTATCGTCGGCAGCAGAAATTTCGGACGGGGCAGATGATGAAGATGGCGACTCTTACATCCCCTTGCCAATGCTCCTCATCGGGAACTCGCGGTTCCGGGATTCAGTCGCCACGACAGCGCACTCATCCTCGACCGACTGGTACTACCATGTGGTGTACTACCAGCCATCTCCCCGGGGAGGCTTTCAGAAGGCCGAGATTGAGTCCAGGCCTCTGGTCACTCTCTCCTTGACCTTCCCGAAGCCCGAGGACAGGCTCAGTGTTTTCCCAGTCTTCAAGCGCTTTACTGGGATCAACAAGGCGTTGGACTTGTTTAATTTCGACGTCGAGGGGGAGGTCGACTGGAATGGCGGGATGTGCGGGGTTGGCCATGGACTGCTCGAAAAACTCATACTACCCACCCTCAAAGCCAAGGATGCCACCGTCATCAACATCTGGGTAGGCGGTAACATCACGAAGATCACTCCGGTACGTTTTCTTATCCCATCCTCACACTTGCATTGTTCTCAGGAAGTCACTTTCTGTCGGCTAGAAGCCGATACAATAGATGGCTGACTTGTATTCCATGGCTTTGCAGAGGAATGGACGGGTTGTCATGGAGTTCGTTCGGGAGGAGGATGGATTGGAGAAGGCCAAGGAACGTGTGAGGGGAATGAACCTCCTCTCCACAGTTTCCCTGGGACCTACTCAGGTGACTCTGGCGGTCACAGATCAAGAGGGGCAGACGGCACCTACGCAATCTCCTCGGCAACCGCTGCCATTGTCTACCCTCGTTCTGCCCCAGGCTCCGGGGGGCGCCGCTCAAACTCAACGGACGCAGGGTCAGTCTCAAGAGCAACCACCACTTGTGACGGTTGTGACTGACTCAAATACAGAGAGCTCCCCGGAAGCAACATTCATTCGAAGGGGACGGCAACCACGTCCTTCGTCTCCGAGGCCTTCTCTTAATCCACCCCCGACTCAAGATCTCGACCGCCCCGTGCTGCTCCTACACAGAAACTCCTCGCTCACAATGGTCGTGGATCTGCGCGCTGAGCCACCGTCGGAGGAGATAAGCAAGCTCCCTCTGCCTCAAGTGGTCGTCGCGACGACGGAGCCTCAGGTGGGAGTAACTGCACTTGGGCAACCGGCGACTATGGCCGACATTCGTGTCGACAGCCAGCCGACACCCATGGAGACTTCTCCGCCGGAACCAAGACGGGGAAGAAGCAAGGGGGCACCGCTGGAAAAGGAGTCGGAGTCGGCGGACTCGCGCCGCTCAACTCGGATCTTCTTCAAGCGGAAATGATCAAACGAGAAGGACGGTGGCGCGGCGGCGTGGACGCAAGACTTCCCGAATGAAGAGATGTCTCCCGTCCGATTTCAAAAGAGGACTCAGATTAGAGGTTCGTAGGTAGTAGACATGCTCCGCGATGTTTGTGGAATATCATACATAGTTCGTTCATAAGTAGCACTGCCTGGCTCAGACTCGTGCGTAGATATGTCAGTAGGAGCCGTTATTTGGGCAGACTAGACTTGCTCTCGACTATGTCGGCTGCCAGCCGATACAGTGCTGAAATGTTTTGTCGGCTGCTAGCCGATATAGTGTACAAATGTTTTGTCATCTATCTAAGTTCATAGCATCTCATGTTCTATGTATTTCGTGTGGCAATGCAGATGATGACTATCACAAGTCTGACAATTCCTCCGACACCGTATCTGAAGCTGGGAATGAGAATGTCCAGACAGAAACACAAGACAGACCACGGACTCCCGACAGTGCTGGCCTTGCTCAAGTAGCGACTCCGAAGTTGTTTCTTTTCCTTGAAGTTCAGGGAACTCTACTTTTCTATGAGCCACTCATTGTCAAAGGGAAGAGTATGACTCAGAGGTCGACAGTCAGAGAGCGACCAGGTCTCCGGGAGTTCATCCTGTTCTGTAAGGGTCAAGACATTGTGATTGTCTACTAGTCGATCTTACCCAAACAGACTCTCGAGCAGCGCCTTCATAACCTTAGATGGAAGGCGCCGGAGATCGGAGAGGATTACCTGGCCTTTGGACAGGAGTTCTGTGACGAGAGTACTTATCGAGACCCTCAGAATGCATCGTGACCAATTTTTCTGAAGCGTCTCGCAAGAATTCTCAGAGCATCCTCCTTGTACGATAATGGCGCCACGATCAACAACTCATTGATCGTGGACTCAGAGCCATATAGGAACGTCTTGAATCTGCCATATAATGCGATTCATCCGCCCCCCGTCACCATGTACTCGGAGAAATCACTCAAGGCAGGGAAACTGCCATTTCTCCAGGCGACCATGATCCCGTTCATTGAATGGCTCTTGTCTTCGAGACTCACGGTCCCACAGTTCTGTGAGAGGAACTCGTCCACTAGGCTTGCACGATGTATGCCGGGAACCCCTATGCATAATCAGTACGTGAATGTGACACCGCAGTATCAGAAGGAATTCGAGGTGCCATATTCACAGGAGGAGCTAAAGGCCTTGGGAATTGCATAGCCCACGCGACCGGATGGAGGAGGCGTAGTGTATCGGCTGCCAGCCGACACACTCTTCTATACATTGTACATATTCTCTGTAGATACAGCACGGATAGACTAAATCTTCTGTGGACATTAGTTTCTTTTGTATGGATTAAACATTTTTTTGTAATCAAGACATTATAGTCAGATTTTTTCTAAAGCATGCGCATGGCTCACTCTCAAAGCATTCCAATGTTTCCTTTGAGAGTTTCATCATTAGGTCTTGGACTTTGGAATCGACTAATTGCAATAATGTAGGGGCTGGCACTCACTCATCTCTACAGTCAATCTAGCACATGTCTCTTTCTCAACAATTAATGCTTCCTGTTGTATTGGGTCAGGCACCAGTATCGGCTGCCAGCCGATACCTACTGCATGCTCTTCTTTCATCGGATGCTTATGTTGTGGAATCATGTAACCACTAACTTATCTTCTGTTCAGGAGTCCAACGTTGGGCATACACAGTCCTTCAAGAAATGTGTGGTTCTAGGAGTCACGGGACTACTTTGTTATCTCGACCCGAATATCAAGGTGGACAAGTCAGACCCACACAAAAACGTCATTAAAAGGCCAGGGCTAGTTGCTATGTTCATGACATTGTTTCAAAAGTTTCACGTAGGAATTTGGTCAAAGTTGCCAATACTTCAGCTTAGGCCTCTGCTTGCGCACTTGCTTCCAAAACATATCAGAGACAACCTAGCATTCGTTTATGGCAGAGAGTACTGTGTAGATAGCCTCAAGTTCCCGTGGTGCTACAAAATGCTCTCAATACTCCATACTAAGAGACCATCCAGGATTACATGCTTCACGGACCAAGTGCTCATCGTCGATGTGTGCCCGCTTGCGCTTAGGAGGACACTGGATACGGCGTGCTATATTCCGCTACCATTCAACGGAGATCTCAATTTCCCCAACACTAGTAGAGTTATTCCAAACATTTCAAATGATATTATTCCATTCATTTATCCCATGCACCAATATCAGTCAGTCTCAGAATACATCAAAGGCGCACAGAGACCGGGACAATTGCACTATGAGGTGGCACAATCAATCAAGTATGGCAAGCCGAATTGGCAGGGGATATTCTGGTGATTCACCCTACATCGTGTCGGCCGCCAGCTGATACAACGTTAGTGGAATCGGGGAGGCTACAAGACCTTCATGTCTCGTACCCTTTTTCAGAAATTGGAACAACTGATTTCAAAGCCAGTCCTATCGAGTCTATTGCCTCTTCACTGCAAGACCTGCTCTCTGGAGTTTTCGGGGGGGGATATCGGCTGCCTACTGATACTCCTGATTTTATTACTTGGATCGGATGGACTAGGGTTTAGGGTTTAAGGTCGACAATTTGTCGCTCTTCATCTTACAGATGAATGCCGTAGCCACTTGTCACTTGACGCACTTAGGACACTTTCATAGGTCTAGGTGCTCTAGTGTATGATGTTAGGAATCGGCTGCCAGTATCAGGCGCCAGCCGATACTTTGTCACAAATTAGGACACAACAGACGTGTTTATTTAACAAAAAAAATTCATAAACTATTACCTCTGAACTCTTTTATGGGCCAGGTGTTTTGATACTTTGGTTTCTTTAGTGGTTGCAGCCATTTTGGTTCATTGCTTGTGGCACACAAAACTATGCATTCGACTATATCGGCTGACGGCCGATTTATTTCTAGACTATGGATTTGTCCATAATTAGTTAAATATTAGTTAAAATTGTTGATTGAACAAAAGTAATTACAATCTTTGATAAATAAAAGATGGAATTGAAACACACTAATTCTAATTGTGAGATTTTTCTTGCAATTCATATTAAACCTTGTGGAACTTGTATATTTTTTGAAAATTTTGAAAATTGAATTAAGAAAACAAATCCACTACTTTATATCTTTCACATCATTAATCCAAATGGAATGGATAATAACTTTCCATACAAACAAAATACAATCTATGACTTAAAATTTTTTACATTTTGGAAGACTCATTGTGGCAAAACTTCTTGCTCTAAGGCACCAATTGAATTAAAACCTATATTTCTAGAAAGCTTATGTGTTTTTTTTATCTTCAATAAGACAATTTCAAAAACTCCATTGTCAAAAATTGAGATCTTAAGAACTTGGCCACACTTTCATTTGTCCCTTGAGAGGACAATGGAACTTTAGAGGTTAACTCTTCAAGTCCCAATGACTTTTTGAAAATGGAATTTTTTAATGAATTACATCACTATGATATATTTTTGCACATAGGCTTGTTTAAAATTTGTAATTATAACCATACAAAAGTGAAGACTACTTTATATAGAATGCATAGAAATAATTGTGGAAAATTTTAATTGTTGGATTTTTAAGTTATGACAATTTTAGACCATCAACTTCATAGGCAAAAATTGCAACTTCAGGAGAAAAAAATTTATTCTTTTTTACTCCCTCCCCCTTCTAAATTGTCTTAGAATCTTAGAATCTAAATCAAATATAGTTTTTCTTTTGCTTAAAAATTTGAGAAATTAAAAAAAATTAAAAAAAACTCTCAAATTTGTACACATTTTCAAATAGGAGTATAGAGCCAAAACTAACCAAATTGGATACTACAAAAAAATTTAAAATTCATATATGACTCAATTTTTAAAATTTAACAATGGATATTACTTCATATTATTTTTTGCATTTAAAAAAAATTGGAATCATTCTAATTATTTTTTCTATTCTTAACCTCTCAAGGCCCAATGACTTTTTGACAATAAAGTTTTTCAATGAATTGTGCCACTTTGATATTTTTTTGCACATAGATGTGCTTGAAAATTTTAATTTCAACCATACAAGAGAAAGACTATAATTATGTCTAGTATACATGGAATCAATTGTCGAAAATTTTGACTATTGGCTTTTTAGATTATAACAATTATAGATGATCAACTTCATAATCAACTTCATAAGCAAAAAACGCAGCTTTTGGAGAAATTTTCTTATAAGAAGATGAATAATGCTTCTTTTACCCCACCGACCCTCCCAAAAAGAAGATTGTCTTTGAATCTAAGGCAAATGTGGCATTTTTTTATTTAAAAAATTGAAAAATAAATAACTCCCTCGAATTTCTACACATTTTTAAAGAGAAGGAGTAGAAAGCCAAAATTGACCAAATTGAATCCTTTAATTAGATATGTATCTCTACTACTCCTTTCATTAAAAAAAACATTATACATGCTCCCTTTTTCTAGTAGACTACATATCCTAAATAAAATTTTATATACTTCTTTCAATCGAATTTTGAAAATTATAAAATGCAAATAGTATGTAAACTTATTACTCTACAAGATTCTAGTTTACAAAATGTTGAAATTTGTTTCATACTATTGTATAACCTCTTTAACTCAATCGGTCCTGGCCTAGTCATATTTCCTCCCATCCTTTATAATTTGGCTTAGTCTAGGATCGGTCTGACATATTGAGCTTCATAGGTTTATCAACCTAGAGTCTTTCAGAGGATTTAATAAGAGAGGTTCTATTGTATTGAAAATTTGCCATTGAAAATTTGAAGAAGACACATTATGTCCCCTTGATCCTTGAGGTGTTAATAACACTAAATTGAACCATTTATTTTTTAAATTTCTAAAAAAAAAATTTGAATTTTTTTTGTTCAAATCTTGTTTATTTGTATAGAATAAAGACAAGAAATGTCCAAGAAATTGTTTTTTCCATCTCTACTACTCTTTTCATTGGAAAAACATAGCATTCACTCTATTTTTCTATGAGACTACATTTCTTAAATAAATTTTTAAGCACTTTACACATTCAAAATTTGAGAATCAAAAAATGAAATAAGTAAGTAAACTTTTTATTCTACAAGATCCTAATTTACAAAATATTGAGATTTTTTTCACCCTATTGAGAATTTGCTATTGAAAATTTGAAAATGACACATTATTCCTCTTGGTTCTTGTAGACTTAAGAAGAGCACAAATAATTTGGTGAAGAGAGCCAAATAAGCAATGTGAAGCCAAATTTTGAGCTTCTTGAATGCTAGTATGAAACTTATATGCATTATTATAATACAAGGTGGGTATCCCACAAACTACCACTTTTGGTATGGTGCCAATTTTCTTTTGGGCACTTAGCAAGTAAAAGGAGGTTTCAATGCACCAAAAGATATAACATTTGGATATTGTATGCATATAGCAATGACAACAATTTTAGATACAATGCGATTGTGGGTGTACTCACCTTTGAACTTGCCATTCCACGTACAAACATTTTCCTGCGTGACATTAAATCAACCCCACGAAGTCCCTAAGTTTACCATAGGATAAATGCTGAAATTTTTTATTTTTTGCATTAATTTTTTTTCAAATTCTGAGTTCATATTTGGCATCAGAGACCCCAAATTAGTCTAGGGAGATCCAAACACAACCAAAAAAACCAACAAAAACATAAACCCCAAACCTCAATCAATCCCTAGTAAAATGAGTTTTACCTTACTGGAGCTGCGTTCTACCCCTCTGTCGCACCTTCATAGGACTGATTTAACATCTTTGCATTTTCCTTGCTTGATCGAATAGAACGATTCAATTTTGATTTTGATTATCTTTTCAGAAACCAAAAATGCAACCAAACAACTGAGTGTATGAAACATAAAGCTTAATACTTGTTTCCTCTCATAGCATTCCAGTCAAATGGGATGTTCATAATGGGTATTAACCCTGAAGCGCGCCGACGTCCATATTCTGGACGATGAACAGAGGGCTTCAAGGCCCGGTTTCATCCAATTCACTTCTCATTTATCAAATGTAATACTTGAATCTAGAAAAGACAAGTTCCTTCTTTAATGACCAAATTCATTAAATTCTGGTAAATGATATATCTATACAAAGCTATAAGCGAAAATGTGCAAAAATTCAAAAAAGGATTGAGATGCTTAAGGGTTAACTTCTAACTACCCAAGGCACCAGAATTTGGTGTTTGCAAAACTTTGAAGTTAAATAAAACCTAACCAAGTTGCTATTTTTAGTAGTTTGTATTTCTAAAAAGTTCTTTTAGAAGTCTAGTTTTAGTGTCAAAAATTTGATCTGGAAAATGAATGATAGTGATTTCTCTATGCAAGATTTTGTGCAATCTTGACTTTCCGTAGTATTAAGAGCTCTTGAAAATGAGTCTCAAATACACTAGATTTTGGAGAAAAAAGCACATTCAAAATTCATTTACAAAAATTGTAGGATAGATTTTGAGGAGCCATGAATTGATTGGAATTACGCATGTTAGGCCCTTTCACCTCATATTTTTTTGGTCACCAACCTTTTAGATTTAACTTGCAAAAAGAGGATAGAAACATTTTACATCACTTTTACAATTTTAACACCCTCATGGTCCAACATTATAATCTTTCACTCCATAAGTGCTATTGCTGTATTTTCTTTTCCTATGCAATCTCTAACATGTGTAGTTTGAATTTGTACGGTTACAATTTTTAAAAAATGATACAACTTATCA
Organism: Thuidium tamariscinum; assembly: GCA_947034885.2. Lineage (NCBI taxonomy): Eukaryota > Viridiplantae > Streptophyta > Bryopsida > Hypnales > Thuidiaceae > Thuidium > Thuidium tamariscinum. The sequence continues at coordinate 1,964,469 of OX344757.2, read as the reverse complement.
AAATGTTGACATTTTGTTCAACTAAGAGCAGATTCTAAGAAGCTCAAAACAGGCCTTGGGCATTTAGAGGTTAAGGTAGTCGGCTGGTTGTAACTTTTCATGGGCTTCTGTGGAGAGAAATTTTTATTTTTCTTATTTTTCTTATTTTTCAGAGAGGAAAATATGGATGCCACATACAACAAAAGTGGTTTCATAATTTTCAAAGCAATACTGAATTAGTTATGATTTTCAAAGATGGCAGTCTTAAGTACCTATTTTTGACTACAGGCTTGATAAAATGCTAACATATGTGGTATATGAAGAGAGATAGGGAAATCTAGAAGGAGCTTGCTGATTTGCTACAAAGAACCAGGGAAGGTCCTGAATGTAACCAATGGTTGCAGTTTTAAAGGTTTTAGATCTATATACTTTTTTTAGTGGTTGTTGGCCATCTAAATTTGATTTTAAATATATTAATGTACACATGTTACAACTTTTTGAAATGGACCACATTGCATACTAAGAGAATCCACACTACAATCAAATGCACTGTCACTTCTTCTTTGGGCTATTTACTATCAATCACAGTTTCTTTTTAAAACTACATTGTATCTTTTTTATCCTCAAATTGTAGGGGCCATTTCAAGATAGCACTTGCTTTTAGAGCAGACTACCTTACCTAAATTTTTAAAGGTGTTTGACCCCTAAAGGTTTTTATTATGTTTTCAACAAAAATGCTCCAAAACTGCGATTTCATATACAAGTGCAAAATTTTAGAAAAAAAAACATTTCTTAACACATGTAACCATAGGATCTTGTAGTAAGGAGGTTTGAAAAGATGTGGAAAAAATTTCAGAAATTTTCACCGTGTAGATTGCAAGATATTAACATTTGATCAACAAAAATCCTTTTTCTATCCTTGCAAAAATCCGGGCAATTGCATTTCACAAGGTCACATTTGTATGAAAAAATGTTCAAAATGGTGGTTACTCTTTGTATTGATTCTTCAATGCAAGTTAGTTATATTCTCAAAAAATTTCAAATCATTTGGAATTGTAAAACATATAGGAAAAAAATAGTAAGTAGAAAGAAGTAGAATATGCTTCAAAATACTAAATTGTGAACAATTTATTTATGCAAATGAAAAATGCCAATTCCAATGGTTGTAATATTTTAATAAAATATATTTACCTAATGTTTCAATTTTTTCCAAGAATATTAAAAATTGAATTATATAAAGAATTTCAAACTTTTTTCTGGAGTAGAGATCCTATAACTACCCGCAAACTACCCCAAACTAAAACTCTTCATAACTTTTGGCTCACTGATCAAAATTTAATGATTCAAAGCTTTTTACTTAGACAAAAATCTAATAAACCAATTAAAAAAAATTCCTCAATAAAGTGTTTTTTGAAGAAGTTTTTTGAGTTGCCTGGGTTGCCTGAAGATAAAAGAAAATCACATATTATGCAATAACTTTTTAACGATGTAGTCAAAAGTTATGAAAATTGTTGGTTCTTAAAGGAACTCCTTGAACACATGTTGCGTAAAAAATTCAAAGAAAAAAAAACCTCTATTCATAATGAGTTGCCCAAAATTGCTATGTTGCCAAAAATGCAGTTTTGTCCTTTGGGGGTTAAGGATGCAAAATTTATGTAAAGTTTTATAGCACTTTAATCTCTCACCCACCTACCATATATCTACCAATCTTACATTTTTGAGACATGTTAATAGGATTGGATTTAACCTTTAAAGGATAGATTGGTGGCCATGAAAATTATATATTTTGATACCGTGTGACATCATTTGCTTTGAATAAGCCAAATATACTCATTGGAAGTCACAATATTGTAGAACATCTCCCCTTTCCACCCCTAATATTGAGGATGAATAGTTCCAATTTTGTCCTACAAGGGAAGATTCTTTGTCATTCATCGGATGTAAAACACCATTGTAGCATTCAAGGATTAAACAATTCTAACAACATTAATTTCTCAATTGCTCTCATTCGTCACTTGACCATTCAACCTAGCCACCATGTGAGAGATCTAAAATCTTAACCTTTGAGTTTCCAACCCATGTTTATATTTACTAAAAATCAAACCTTTTTGAATTCATTCCAATTATATCATCCAAAATGAGATTCATAAAAATTGATTGTATTGATTGAAAGTGGAGGAAGGTCCAAAGTTGTGAGAAAATGGACAAATGATTTTAATGTATTGTTGAACAAATTACAATAGTCAAATAGGGCAATCTTTCAATTTGGGGAGGCCAAATTTGAGGTGTTAGGGCGTTAACTCGCCAAGGGGTTAAATATCTTATGTCATAGTATGCACATTTTCAAAACATCCACTGTAAGCATCCTATAAGTTGCACAAAAATCTTAAAAAATCTTTGTAAGTGTGTTCAAGAAACCTAGTATAATTAAATTGTTTTGTTGTCACAATATTTTTTTTAAAAAGAAGGATAGTTTTTGAATTCATAAAACTTTGAAATTCAATATCTTTTCAAGCATGGTTTGGAACATTGTAATTCAAAGTACATGCACCTATCCTCACTAAGGGCTTTGTAACAATGCCATGAATGTGATTGGAAAATTTGCATGGTTCCAAAGATCTCACCCTAATAAACAAAACAAAGTACAATACAATACAATAAATAAATAGCCTAATTCAATGTATAGAGACTAGTATATCGCAAGGTAAGTCAACCTATGATAGTCCAAATGGAAGATGGCCCATCACACACAAAATTGTCCCAATGGTGCACATTTTCCATTTTGAAATGTACACCACTAGAACAATTTTGCCTATAATGGGCTCGCTCCCATTTGGACTGTCATAGGTTGACCAACTTACCTTATGTCATTGCCACAATATAATAAAATTCAAATAAGAAGTAATTTTCTAATTTCCTAAGTAGAAAATTTGGAATTCAATATCATTTCTATTGTGAATTGGAACACTATGAAACAAAATTCAGGAATCCTTTCCCCCATTGAGGGCATTCTGCCTATGCCATGAATGTGACTAGGAGACACATGGACCTTGAGATCTCACTCTAATATAACAAAACAAATCGAATCAGCCTAATTTAATTCATTAAGGATCAGATAAATAATTGCAAATGAATATTTGGCTGAAAATGACATATTTTCATCAATAGCTCAAGTGAATACTAATGAAAACCTGTCATTTTCACCCAGAGTCATCAATTAGTCATCAACTTGGTCCTTAATGGGTTAATGTATAGAATATTTATGCAACTTATTTTGGGTATTCCTCACACAGATTCCGCATGACAGGAATGAAGCCACATTCAAGTTCTGCAAGGCAACACGCAAGGCAAGCAGCTTGTCTTTGTCCAAGTGCCAGTTAAGTTGGGCTGAAGCACATTGTCGATGAATTCTAATTCCAAGCACTTCAAGTTAAGCAACCTAACAATGCCAATGAAGTCAATGCCTCATGCGAACTGATAAGTAAGTAAGTCTTCAAGGTTGAAGCAGTTTCACAAGACTCCACTCCTGCTGGTGATGTGTGTAAGATACTTAATTCTGACTTTGAGAGTGCACACTACCCACCACTGATTTCATTACAAATGAAACTGAACTACTGAAGCCCCATTTTCAATAATTAAAGTAGCTGACTACCTTTAGTTATTCCATGAATGTAACAGCCTTTAAATCTTGGACAATGAGTGGGTACTGATTTTTGTGTGACCTCAAGTCTTCCATCATTTTCTTTTGTAAGCTTAACCCCTCAACGGCCCTTGGGCCCTGCCGATACGGTGCCGTATCCACTGCATACGATGTGAGGTGAATTTCAAGAAGTGCTGATCAAATAAGAACTTCAACTTCCCACCGTTCGGATTGCATCCTTGTATGCCTCGGTTCATGTGCAAATTTTGTGAAGGCCCCTAATCGGCGCCTTGGCGTGAATTTTGGCAAGATCTGGCAATTGCAACGGCACAGTGTCTGTTGCGACAGATTTTTATTTTCTGGAAAATTGCGTGGTCCACTTCTGGAAAATCGCAACGGTCAATGGCTTGACATTCATGTGTAGACTGAGAGTAAAAAAATCCAGCATGAAATGCGGAGCACCTCGACGATTGTGGCACTTCGATCTCCGCATGCAGACAACGTCGGGTCACCCGGAAATACGACAGGCTTTTCCCAAATACTTGCCATGTTGGCGACTTGCTTGCCTTCCTCGCACTGTACGAAGCCTTACAAAGCAAAGCAAATACGTGCCAGGTGGGGTACGTGCCTTGGCGGGAGTGTAACCACATTACCCGGGAAACAAGGTGGCAACACTTCCGGGTAGAAGGACACCTCAAACTGCTTGCACCCTCACAGAGAACATCATGCAAATGGACACATTCACAACAAATAATTCGGGGTCTCATTCATAATAGGTTCGATGGAAAATATAACTGACAAAATAGCACCTCAGTTTCAGTACTGCCCTATTCGATGCATACAAACCTCAACGTGACTGTTCAGAGGCCGCATCTGCCAAAATTTGACTCAAAATTGAAGAGCCTATGGTTCTCAAACAAAGAAATCGCCCTGCACATCCACAATGAGGACCCTTCGACTTGCACTATCGAGTACTTCCAAAACCATGCCACTACTAAACTACCCACTTGCCAGCAAGCCTACCCTTGTACAAGACAACACTTCCTATGTTTATGTGGCACCTTTGGCAACTCCTCAGCATGAACTTCCTCGCATCCAATCCAAATTGACGGCCTCACACCTCTTGTATGCCGATCCTCAATACCTGTCATGGGAAAAACGATGACCACAATTCCGCAGAAGGTCTGCTTCTTTTTGTAGATGAGTTGGTGCATCCGGCAGCGACATAGTGGAGATTTGATGAGTACGCTCACAACTCCATTGCACTTGGACCAGCAGACACAAGAAACCACCCACTACCACTTTTCATGAGCAATTGTGCCGTCTTCACGCCGCTCAACTGAAACCAGTCACAACCATCGTCGACGCGTCCTGCATACTGGTTGAAAGAGAAAGCTCTATATCCCTAATTCATGCCACTATCTCAAAATGGGTACAAACACTACTCGTGATGATCAAAATTGCATCGTGCAGCCCCTACTTGCTTACCAATTCGGCTGCACAATGTGGCATGCACCCAACAGAATCCGAAGACTGTCTCCCGCCGTAAACTCCACTTTCCCGCCTCCTCTTTCGAATGGACTGCCACGTATCCCAAACCCTGACCCGCAGAAGCACCAGGTGCTGTAATGTACGTGAAACCTCGGTATTGTATGCGCTTTCACGTATTCTAGCCCGATGAGAACGATTCACCTAATATCTCGAGCAGTGCACAATCACATTCGACGCGCAAGTTTAGCCACCGTAACATTGATTCGCATTCGCAACCCTCAATCAGCCTCCTGCTTGCCCAAATACGTGAAAACACAGAACATACGGCCACAAAGGGCTTTCAGGCCGTTCAGGGGTTAACCCCTCAACGATGGACCCATGAGCATTGGTTTGTTGCCTACCAGCCAGTCACTCAGTTTCTTACCATTTTGGACCCAGATTCGAGTAAAACATTTTATTTTTATTTTTCAGAGATGAAAGTACATGTCTTCTATACTTCACAGAAATTTCAGATTTTTTTTTGAGGAAAATTGATTTTTCAGAGAATTTTTGAATGAAAAGTGAAGAAAAAATCATATCAAATTGAAAATTCTCTCAAAAAATATGAAAATTTCACCATGTGTGTACATTATAGTGACAAACATCATGGTGTAAACTTTACTTCCGTGTACACCTATTTCTAGGCTGCAATGGACATTAAAAATGAAGATAAACTCCAAATTGCAATAAAGTATTCAATTTTACGAATTGTTCAAAAATTCCAATTAGAGTATGAACTAGAGTAGAGGAACTTCATTTTGTTAGTTGGACTCAAACTCAAAAAATGTCATTTTCAAGGAGAAATTTCAGATTTACTCAATTTCTCAAAATACACTAAAATGGCAAATTTTGCCATCCGTTTTTCATGATTATTTCTCAATTACATGAAAACAAACATTAGTTATATTAAAAACTCAATTAGAAACTCTTTGTAACTCAATATGAAAGTTCTTTAAAAAAAAAGCGGTTGAAAAAACTACTGGTCACCTATTGTTTTCCCCCTCCAAAGTCCGGCGAATGCCACAGAATGGCGTCGCCGGCGCTTAGGGGTTAACTTATGTGGTGTTGCAACCAGTGTTCTCAAAACTGGCTAAATTTCGCTCGATTTCAGAAAAAAAAACCTTGCGCTACTATTATATTGTAAAAAAGGGTTTTTAATGGAGCCATTTGAGTAAAAATTACAACAAACAATAAAATTTGATAGCCAGTTTGCAACTTCTTCTATAGTAGAATTAGCATATATTTAGTTAGTTTTGTCTTACAGTACTCCCAATAATCCTTCACAACTTGCAAAATCCTTTCTTTTCTATTTTGTTCTGCTACTAAGGTAGGTACACCCAAAATTGCCCTGTTCCTAAAAGCGCCATCTACAGTGCACATACATTTTCGAAATCAGTCATGTTCACAGACTGTAGATGGCGCTTTCAGAAACAGACTTTGACTGTTAATAACTTTTGCATACGGTATCCAAATCCTGCGTTCTTTGGTGCGTTGGAACATGCTTTCACTTGCCAACAAGACTACATAAAAATTTGAACTAATTAATAGCAGGATGTAGGCTCAGTATGAATAAGTGGCGCTTTTGGGTGTACCTACCTTACTCACTCTCAAGATAGCCAAAGTTGATGCCTGTTTCTCTTGAAACGTAGCATATTGCAATAAATTCCAAAAACAGTTTTGAGAACACTGGTTGCAACCATGCCTCTATGGTTCAGTGCCTTTATGACATTGTTGAGCCAATTGAAAGATCATCTGATTTGAGGACAAAAGTCATTTTTTTGGTTTATGTGAAATTACTATTTAAGAAGGATGAAGAGAATAGTTTGTGACTTTGATAAAATGTGATGAAAATTTGGCCACAACAACTAGATTTCTTAAGAAACATAACCCAACAAATTTTTATCGAAAACAAACATTAAAGATGAAAGAGATACAAGCCCCTAAAGTTGAAGCCATCAACTGCAGTTTAGTGAAATCAAATTGAAATTGTAAACTTTGATTGGCTCCCAAAGCATATGTACATCTTGGATTGGTCTGAAAATTTTACCACAAAAACTAGACTAGAATGTGCAGTTTTTCCAATTTTTTTTTATTGAATTTGGACATTGAATACAAAAGTTACAACACTTTGAATTGGACCTCCAAACTATCTACAACTACTTTTGAGCCCCTTGGACATTGAGAGGTTATTGGGAGTGATTGAGATGATTTGAGTTGGAGATTGGGAGTGATAGAGAGAGTGGGAATGATGCAGGAACAATGGTTGTGAAGATGGTAGTGGAATATCGAGGCTCTCATTCATTTTCCTTACAATGAAATGAGAAAAATGAATGAGAGCCAAATGAATATTTTTCAACTTAATCCTTAAGTGGTTGAGTAGATATATTTTGTCCACAATGGAAACACTAAATGAAAATTTCATGTCATTTTGATACCAAACCAAGAATTCACCAACATGGTCAAGTTGATATTATTGGTCTACGAGAAATACATAATAAAAAATCCAGCTCATTTTGATATTGTATGAAAAATTTGTCTAAGTGGTCAAGTGGACACATTGTATCCTTGAGAAACATTGAATATGAAATTCACCTCATTTTGATATCCTACTTGCAACATCCTTCACCTACATGTATCTGGGCACTGAAGAGTTTATTGGTTGATGTAGTCCATATTGAATCTAGGGAGTTTTTTTCCTTATGGTCTTTCATCCAACTAGAGTTAAGGGGTATTAGCTGAATGAGCTCATTGACTTGGCATTTTTTGCTAAATCAAGTCTTACAAGTGTTTAGAAAGGAGAGCTCTTATTGCTTCACTATGGTGATTAGCCTTAGAGTAAAGATTGGATTTTCTCCTGATACTTGCACTTTTGGATTCTCTTTTCATAGTGTGAGAGATAGCATGCCACTTATGAGTGTTGTTGTTTATGCATTCTTCTTTAGATTTTATGTTCACATTTGATGTAGATTTGTCTTATTCAAACTATTGTGTGTTATGATATTTATTCACAAGACAAAGTACCATACACTAAAGGGAGTACTTTACTTGAAGAAGTTGGATTTTGAAGATTTAGGACCATCAAAAAAATTTCATGGACAAAAAGTCATTATGGCAAGCTACATTTGTGACTAAAGTTGGCACCTTAGACCTTCTTGAAGCTCTCTTAACTATAAGAAATTGTGCCCTTTATCAATAGAAGATGAATACTTATATGTCAATTAGGAGAATTTTGTCATAGGCCATGCTCATCTAACAATCTTCTAAACAAAAATCAACACAATTATGTTGATTCGACTAAAAAATAAATCTGCCAAGTTGATTCAACAATTTGTTAAACATCTTTGAAGTAGAATTTTAGACCTTGTTTTAGCATAGTAGAATACTTTTTTTTTAAACTTCAAACTAAAAGAAGTTGTGAAATCAAGCCAAATTTCATCTCCAAAAGTTTATTGGAGATTTTCATTTTATTTCTCCTTAAGCATGCATGGCTCCATTGTGAATTTTTGACTAACTATCCAAAATGAATACAATATTGTCTTTGACCTACCTAAAAAGTGGTTAGTGCTTGAGTTTGGTCATGGGATGCGTAAATTGTAGTATTTAGGAATTTTTTTTCATATTCTAAAAAGAAGAAGTGTTCCTTCTATACTCATGATAATATTAGTAGCCTTTGATCCATCCATATATTTTATATAGAGCTCAAATGGTATATATGTGGTTGTTTTGTTTCCAAAGTATTTTACAACTTTACAAGCAAGTATTGTACAATTTGAAAGAGCATGGCCATGAGGGGGTTCTATGTGTGAAAATATTGAAAAATATTGAAAAGAATTCAAGTAATTTCATAAATTTGGCACAATATCAAAGACAACTTATATATTTTCCTTTTATAAAGAGGCTTTTCATGCATATAGTCAATTTTGAAAATTGTTAAGTAGTGCCCAAATCAATCATAAATTTATTGCACCTGGAGAATGATGAAGGGAATCTCCACCCAAAATTTCAAAGTGTATAGAGTATTCTAACTTACTCAAAAAAATATTGTATTCAAAACTACTCAACATATGCTAGGGAGTGAAATGTAGTGCGAACCATTTAGAAGGCAAGGCAAATAACTTTGTTCAAAAAGTTTTCTTTGAATGGATGGTAATTCAAGATATATTATTTTGTATTCAATCCTCTGTTGAATTCCTAAGGATGGATGTGTGGTTGGATGTCTCAATAATTGTGTCACAAGGTTGATTCATAGATTGAGAGGTACGCATTCCAAAGTGAACATCACACATTGTATTGTAGTTCTTTATGCTATTTTATATATAAAAAAATAAAAACTTGATTGAGAAGACATCTCTATGGTTTTTTCAACAACCAATGTCTCAACATTGATTTGTAGACTCTTAAAGATACAACAATTTGTATGGATTGTCACAACAATTAATTTTTATACATGTGGACTTCTTTTAAAACAAAAACACATACTAGATTGAAATGGTTTATAAAGATTAATGTAAAACTAAATGAAAACATTATTTATCTAAAAATGAATTATTTGGTGCCCATATCATTGTATTTTATATGGTTATGGACTCTTACAGAGTAAAAATTAGGCCTAATTTTTGGAGGTCATTTTTTTTATAGGTTCAATTTTTGTTTTTTGTTTTTTTTGCATAGTATAATTGAAGTTTTGAGTGGGCATGTTTTCGGTCAACAACTTATGAAGTCTCTCTTTAGGTTTGTATATATGGGCTTATGAACTACATATAGATAGTTGATTAGAATATCAATATGTTGCCAATATTGAGATGCCTAAACATGCATCCACCCCTAAAAATTGTAGGAACATTAGAAACTAGATGTAATGGAAAAATGTGTAGGTTTTTGATTCTCCTATCTTCTAAAACTACTTATCACATAAATAGCCATATCTTTTCCTATACAACTTTAAATCTAATGAAACTAAGGGCATTGGAAAGGTATTGTAGTTTAATTGCACATCTTCATCAATTGAAAACCTTCCTATTTTTTTTTCCTCTAAGCTTCTTTTATAACAAAGAAAAAGACTCAAAGTCCATGAATGTGGAGGTGTCATTCCCAAAAATATATGAATCTCATTTATAGGCATTGAACTAAATAGAAGTAAGTTTGTTTTTTGTATTTTGTCACAAAGGAATAATTTTATTCCAATGCAAATAGAAGACACCAAACTTCATGCCAAACAAAGCCAATGATCATGTTAGTCAATAGTTTAGATAAAAAGTAAACTTTGCATCAACAAAAGATATATTTATAATAAATTTAATGAAGTTTGAGTAGATCCTTATATATAAAATAAGCCACCACTAAGGTGGAAGATCCTAACTTGAACTGGGCTTTAATAAAAAAATGTTCTTCTAAGTCAACCCCTAAAGGACTAAGGTACATTTGGAGATAAATTAATTTTTTTTCAAAATTCAACCATACTATAAATTTGTGCTAGACTACTATAGTAATGTGTTGAAAAAAATTTCAAAAACATTTGATGTAAGAAGAAAAAACTTTTTTCTAAATTCAGCCTAATAGAGCTAGTCAACTTTAACTTTCTAAAGTAAGATTGTTGCACTACATGTGGTTATTTTTTGACATTTTCATCTTGAATCATGTAAGTCATGTACCTAACAAATTTTAAAATTATAAAACAAATTTTGCACATGCTACTTGAACCTACCTTCACTACTTCAAAAAATTAGGGCAATATGATCTTTGATCTAGGGCCCCTATTAGAAAAAAAGTTGTATTTTATATTAAGGTACAAGTTCAGAGGCTTTTATTTTCCCCCAAATGTTAATCCAATTTGTAGATGGTCCTTTTTAGGACTTCCTACCATAGTGTATACTTTCACCAATAAGCCCATAATGTTGAGCTAGTCACTTTGGAAACCATTCCCTTTAGTATGTAATTGTGTGAATTATTTGTTAAAAAATCCAAAGAGTCTTCATTGAAGGTTGAACTATTGTGCACAACCTATTATTCTTACACAAAATTCCAAAGAGGAAGATTTCCACTTCCATGCACATTTATGTAGAAACATCAAACATTTGTTTTTTACAACAATATTACCAAGTTAATGTTACCCATGATCAATTTTTCACCTCTACAATAAACTAGATAACTTGAGTTTCTAAATTTTCCAAGGCCAGTTCATTTTCATGTACTATAGTTACTTATTACATTTATTAATGAGTGTAGTAGTGTATTCTTATTGCAACCATCTTGTTCAAATTGTCCTATACAGAGTATTGAAATGGATAATAAGTAGTTCAAAAATGGATACTTAATGGCCACAACATTGATTGTTGATATGTAGGAGTGTAATAAAATTTGTAAAATATTGGTTCATGCTTTGCCAATGGGTGGAATAAGAACTAAAGTAGAGCCATATTCAAACTAGTCAACATGTGTTCATTAAATTTAAAAAAAAATGAGATTGCTTAACTACCTTCGTATTGTTCGTAGTAGAAAAAATATGAGATAATGATTGACTTATAGGCATCCATTCAAGTTTAGTAATGGTTGCATTCAGGAATCTTCTATAGTACTTTCTACATACCATTGTGCTTGTTTTTAGTAAAGCCATATAGTTTTCCAAATTGCACATGTATTAGTTTTGCAAGGGCTAGCTATAATCATGACTAGGCTCCCATTGCAGAATTCTTTAGAAATTCATAAGTAATTCACAAATGCTCTCAAATATATGAAACCTCTTAAATTAGATCTGACTTCAATTTTTCTTCAAGTGAAAAATAAGGGGGAAATCATTCTATGCATTTGAAAAACATCAAAAAAACAAAAAAGGCCTATCATAAGTCCACTACCTTTACCTCCAAAACAACGCCAAGGCCATCTTCTAGTTGATGAATGAAAGAGCATCATGTTGTATAGGACGGAAGTGCAATTATTCATCTTTGGAATTAGGGGTGGAAAGGAGGATCTTCTACAATATTTTGAAGTCTAATGCATATTTATGGATTTTCTTAAACCAATGATTTCCACAATCACTAGCCCATCATTTAATCCTTGAAGGATGGAGTGGTCGCTGCGAAAATCATACATTTTGATACCATGTGACACCATCTACTTTGAATAAGTCAAATATACTCATTGGAAGTCAAAGTATTGTAGAAGATTTCTCCTTTGCACCTCTAATATCAAGGATGAATAGTCACAGTTTTGTCCTACAAAAGAAGATTCTTTGTCATTCATTGAGCACAAAATATCAGCCTCGACGTTTAAGGGTTCAAAGGTTGATGGGTCTACTAGAGGTGTGAACCAACCCTTTTTTCTGGTACCATAGGGCCAGATTGCACCATTTCAAAATAGATGTCTTTTTTCCGCCAAACAAAAGTAATCTTTTTTCACCAAATTTTTTCCAGTGTTCTTTAAAATATGGATGAAGTTGCCAAATTGGGATGAAAAGGTGTATGAATATGATGGATAAGTGACTGTAAATCCTAAAGATGGATGAATGTAGAAATACATGCTTTACCAAATTTGAAGTGATCGCCATCTTGGCACTTTCTCAAAAAGTAAAAAAAAGGCTGGTGTGAATGTAGGCTGATTTGAGAGTGAAAGTAAGGGAAAAACACCCATTCCCACACTTGTTTATTGCAGTGGACTGTAGATTCACCCAAATGTGTCAATAGACTTCCTTTAATGTGTTCGCCACATGTATGATTGTAATTTGTTGACACAATTGAAGGACACATAGGAAAATTTGATTGGCTGAGTGCTGATTTTTGTAGGGTTCAATTTTGGGGGCACCTACAGGATGGTTCCACAGGTCTAGGGAGCCAACACTTTGAAAATTTGTAAAAATTACATTCTGTATCCGAAAAATCTATTTTTTTTTAATATTCATGATTTTCACTCACTAATACTAGAAAAATATCATTTTTGGAAAGCGTTGCCTCCAACCATGCTAAATTCCTTATTTGGACGGTTTTGGGTGTTTCCACTGTAGGTTGATAAGTACACGGAGGCCATCAAGTTGCGTTGCTTGCATGAATGGATCCCAGCGCAGCAGGAGTGCCTGGGCTGTGAACTTGCACCGTCCTAAAACACCTCTCCTCCCCCTCCCCTCGGTTGGATGAAACCAAGACTTCAGTTAAGCTCACCAATTGGGTGAGTGGGCTTGCAACCTAACTTACAGCCAGTCTTCTCTCCTACCATACACACATGCAACTTCAGTGAGCGGACCAAAGCATGGCAGTGGCCGAAATACGACCCTTGTTTTCATCCATTCATGGTGGAGGTTGCCCATGAGTTGTAGGGCTTTTTTTGGGACCAGTGTCCCCCTTCCTGGCCTTGTTGCACGGAATAGTCTTGGGAGGGATCATTGCTGCCTGGTTCTCTAGATTTTAACAGATGTGGCAAAATTTCACCCAAAAAAAAGCCTTAATGAGTTCACCAGGGTCAAATGTGAAAACACCCAAAATAAGAAAAATAAGCAATTCAATATAGTTGGAGACATCTTTTCTCTGAAAAAGAAAAAAGAAACAAAAACAAAAACAAAATATTTTTTGTGTATTAGCAATTGAAAATCATGAATTTTTTTATTTAAAAAGTTGTGATCTTTTTGGATAAGACATTTAATTACCATGGATTTTCAAAGTAGCACTTTGTAGTCCATTGAAACCATCACATAGCTTGGTCTTGGTATTGAAATCTAGAGAATCAATAGTCAACCAATTGCACTCATTATAATAAGTGTGGGAATCATTGAACTCCTAACGTTTTTGACCATGTTTTCATCAAAACTGCTCTAGAACTGCCATTTTTGTTACAAGTACAAAGTTTTAGAATTTTTTTTACACATGCAACCATGTGGTCTTTTACTAAGTTGGTTCAAGAAGATGTGGAAAAAAAATTCAGAAATTTTCGCCTTGTAAATTGCAAGATATATTCGCATTTGAATTGGCAAATTTTTTTTTTTTTTAATACTGCAGAAAACATCGGAGCATCAATCCTTTCATTTATTTTGAAAATACCGTACCACACTATGATTGAAGATGTTCATTTGATTGCTCTACCTTAGTTAGTGATAGAATGCGTGATAGCAACACTCAAAGGGGTGTTTCACACTATGGCTGTCCAAGTCGAGAGGCCATGGTTTTCTCAAATCTGATTGGTGAAAATCATGGTTTCTAAAATCTGATTGATGGAATTGACGGCTCTCGACTTAGACTGCCTTAGTGTGAAACACCCCTAACTTTCACTATCCTCCAGCAGTTCTTATACCCATTGCCCCCTCCGAAGTGGCAACTAAGTTACAGTAAAATCACCAGGCTCGTCCCCTTGCCATTGAATTGGACTTTGAACATGAGTAGGCTACTTTGGTTGCATTCCATAAATTTGACAATCATGTTAGGTAAGTCTTCCAGTACCCGCCTGCCACAAAGATATAATTCCATAATTATCTTTTATTACTCCATATCACTTTTTTCCTTTTTTTCCCATTATCTCTTACCATCACTTTTTCTGCTGGGATGGCGGCAACCTGCTCTGGATCCCTGTTATTGGAAGGACTTGAAGTCTTGACTGAAATCATAACTTACTTGTTCTCCCCTGCCAGGCTTGTGGCGGGTAGATAAGGTAAGAGGCTCAGAAACCGCTCATTTAAGAGCTGGTCTGCTTTTATCATGTATTTTTTAGATGGTATTATTTTTCGCTCATTTTTCAGTGAAAGAGAAATAAACGAGGAATCTAACCCAAGTTGTTTCATAATTTTTGAAGCATTTATGAATTACTTATGAATTTTCAAATGAAATCTGGCATAGGTCCCTATTTGTGATTTGTAGACCTTGGAAACCTACACATGCTTCATTTAAAAAAGAATCTCGCTTTGTTTAGAAACTAGCATTGCAACATGTCAAAAGTAATAGAGATAGTTTCTAAATGCCACCCTTTTTGAATTTGAAATGAATGTTTGAATCAATCATTACAATTTCAGATTTTTAACATTTGTAAGAAGGTAGTTGGGCTACCAATTCTTATTTTGAATAAAATTAGTAGACACCTATCCAGTATCCACTTAGTTAGGAAAGAACCCATTGTGGCTCTAATGTAATCAAGAGGCCATTTTCCCACAATCAGGTATCCATTTTAGAGCCTCCTACTGGATAGTTGAAAATGCTTGCACTATTCTAGAACCCTCTCCTACATGTATTTTACCCCTGGCAACACAATTCTATTTCATTTATTTAAAAAAAACCCACTAAGTACAGTATGATACTCTAGTTTAGAAGCCAAATTTCATTCATTGTCCAATTTTGTCATCCTTCTTTTGGCCCCAACCTTTTGGGACATTAAACTTGTCACAAAAAGTAGGTAATGCAAGGTGAATTTTGTGGGCTGTAAAGAAAAGCCCCCTATTTTGCATTCTATTGATTCTAGGTTCTTTAGCTCTCCTACTTGATTTGGGGCCTCTTATTCCAAATACGAATCCAAAATTTGCAAATTTTGATCGTATGTTGCAAATAGAGTAACTCCCATGTTTTTTTCTAGAAGGTAAATTGATCATGTGTTGCCCACTTTGTGAGAGGTCTGGGTGAATTGCCCCCTAACCTTGCTTGTCCCCTCAAGTCATTTTAGGTGTGTAGGTAAGAAAGAAGACTTCCTAAATTTGTGCTTGAAAAATTGATCTCTTATACCTTCTCTACCTCATTTGGGGTCATTGAATGCAAATATGAATTCAAAATTTTGAAATTTTATTATGTGTGAAAAATAAAAAAATTTAGTAGTGTTCCTTAGGGACAAGTGAAGAGGTCAATTCATCCTAGCCTTTGTGGGATGGGTTTGGCATCAAGCCCCAATTTTGTTAGAAAAGCACATCCAAATTTGTTCATTTCTAATGAAATCACTATACAAATGCTAACAAAGAATAACTTGTCAATCCCCTAATGGTAAACACTTAAGTGCATTGTCATGATGCTAAAGGGTTGCTAATAACAATGTGGTAATGATTGATGCAAATGGAAGGGGCTAGTAGATATTGGGTGACTTGCCAGCATTGGATTGTTTTATCTTGTTGTCAACAATTGGAGAGTATACAAATAACATTAGTATTGAATGACAATAAATCATTTGAAGCTTCTCATGCATGAAAAGAAATCCTTTGCCAATTAAATCCTTTTTTTGGGCACCATTTTAAATTAGATCTCTACTTTTTGCTAAATAAAATCAATATATTTTTTGCCATAGGTTTTGCATTTCTATTGAAAATGTGAATGAAGTTGTCAAATTTGGAAGAAAAATGTATAAATACAACTGAAAAGTGTTTATAGTCGAAAAGATGGATGAAAGTAGAAATAGAGTGCTTCATCAATTTTAAGTTACCACCATTTTAAACCATTGAAGCTCTTTTGAAAAAAATAAAAAAATAAACCTAGGTATTGATTACAATTTTTGATTTGCCACCAATATCAATGAGGGGTGCTTCACTCAAGGGCATTCCAATGAGTTTATATGGAGCAAAATAATATGGAAGAAGAATAAAGAAAAGTATTCATCTTTCTATCTTTTTTTATATACTCAACCCCTAGGAGTCCAAATTCATCTATAGAATTGACAATTTTGGAAAAATCATCCTAAAGTATTATTTGGGAGAATAATTTTGGACTAAGATGCAAATTAAAGTTGTAGAATTTGAGTTTAAGATGCAATCCATATAGCTAGATTCACCATTGCTAGCACCAATATATTTCTATAAATTTTGAAAGGAAAAATTCTAAATTCCTTCTAAAGTCAATCACAAGCAAAGTTATGTCATTTTTTGAGTGAATTCTGTTGGAAAGGATTTGAAATGAGTTTCACTTGATATGGCAATTTTTTGGAACTTTTGTGTTCTTGGATTCTATGACCTCATTTTTGCAATTCCTAGTTTGAACTAGAGTCAACACACACCAACCACTTGACATACTTCTACATTTGTAATTTTAGAAAAAAATGTGCTCTATTAACACTAGCCCTTTATTTTTATTTTTTGAGAAGGTACCAAGATGGCAATCACTTCAAATTTGGTAAAGCATTGTAATTCTACATTCATCCATCTTTTGGACTTAAAAACACTTTTTCATCATATTCATACACTTTTTCATCCAAATTTGGCAACTTCATCCATACTTTATAGAGAGCTAGAGAATTTCTAGCAAAAAAAGATTAATTTTATTTGGTGAAAAAAAGATATTTATTTTGAAATGGTGCAATTTGACCCCATGGTGCCAAAAAAAGGGTTGATTAATACCAAATCCAATCCTTGAATAGGACCACAACATAAATTATCTAAATAAATTTGGATGACTTTCATCCAAGATGTAATGAAGAAGAAATGGGTGAATGCAAGAAACACAATTGTATTATTTTGTGTCAAACAACATGTACAAATATGTTTTTTGGCCATAACTTTTGTGTTTTGACTCTAAATGACTCAAGATTTATTGGAAAGGTATTCATGACTATTATACACTTTGCTTATTTTTTTGTAATTTTAAAAAATAATTATATATTTAAAAATAGCCCCTAGTTGAATGTCACACTTACCAATTTGGAGGTTTTTAGTACTATTTAGCACCCTAAAAACGAATTTTGAGTTGAAATATAGAGGAAATGGTCTTCAAGTAGACTCATAGCTAATAGCCAAAGGAATTTTAAAAATAATTATTTTTATGTAGTATAGAAGTTCATAAAATGAGCCTCCTTTTGCATGCATTTTGAAACATGTAAAAAATGACTTTGGTGAGTTTTTTGCTAAATAACCATCTCTATAAAGTTGTTGCAAATGGACTATTTTTATTTATTTTTATTTTAAATAATTCTTGTTTTTTTCTAATTAAAACATCAAAGTATGTATGGAGTACTCCAGGGTTAAATGTGCTTTGAGATATAGTGACTCCATTTAGTGACACTTGTATTTTAAAATCACTATTAATTGCAATTTTAGAGTAAATTTTTTTAATTGAATATGGTGTGAATTTAAAAAATAACACTGGCTATTTCAATCCATCCTAAATAATTCATTCTACCTTCTAATCATGGTCAATTTAATATGTCATAGTCAATTTGCATCTTCTGGAAAAATTTGGAAGTTTTTGGAACTTCAGAGGATGTGAAAAGGAAATTTTTTTAACCAATTTTTTTGGAAATTTATTGTAAATATTTATAGTGAATGGTATTAGAAATTTCTTCATAGTCATGGTAGTATAATTGGGTTTTTTAAAGATCACATTGTGGTGTATTTTAGCCACTTCTTGGTCCACCCTATTGATTTGAATTTTATTTATTGAATTCATGTTTATTGCATTTGAAACCAATTAAAGTACTATTTTACATTAATCAAGTAAAGAGGTGTGTATTTTACGAGGTTTTTAAAGTTGAATATGTTATTGCAATTAGAATATTTGGCCTCTAATCATGAATCTGTTTATTTTTTAATTATAAAAATACACAAAAATTCATTTATGCTATAAATATATATATATATATATATATATATGTGTGTGTGTGTATGTATATATATATATAGAGAGAGAGTATTTGTTACAATTTATTTTTTATTTTTTTACTTAAAATTTGCAATGATTTCAAAATTTTACAAAAGTATCTAGATTTCATGTAGATTGTAGTAGATGTGTAATTTCATTATATAAAAACAAAAAAACAAAAAAAATTATGAATAGTCAAATAAAAAAATACATATGAAAGGATTTCAAAGTCCCAATTCATGGTTATTGACTTGGCTTTTTTATGCTTGAAGTAAGGGCCACTTCACACTATGGCCGTCCAAAGTCGAGAGGCCGTGGGATTGCCGACCCAAAGTTTGGCGAGAGTCCGAAGAAATGGGCGATAAATAGGCCCAAAAATTTAGGAATTGGACCTCTTGGCCGGGGAATGGTGTGAAGCCTCCAAAGGCCAAAGTCCAAGCCCAAAGTCCAAACCTACACCATTTTTTGGGCTTCTATCCTTTTCTCTCCACATTAATCCATCCAATTTCTGAAATTTTCCATGAAGCCTACCCCCACATCATAATTTTTCAAGCAAAAAATTAAAAAAACATGTGAAAAGAGTCAAAAATGGCATTGTAAAGACTCTCTATTGTAATGGTGGAGACCGAGGTTCAAACCCCAATGGCAATAATAATAGAAATAGAAATAGAAATAGAAATAATAGCCCATCTAGCTCAATCCAATGGTTGAAAAATGGCGACCCAATCTATGGTCGAGAGTCCGTCGCCATGACCAAACTTTGCTGCCATGTAGGCAGTTTTGGAGGCCGAACTCTTGGTTTCCTGCGATTTGATTGGTGGAGGCCGACGGACTCTCGACCTTCGGCCATAGTGTGAAGCGCCCCTAAGACCTTCTTTGCACTAAAAGGTAGAAGGGAAGAAGAGAAAATGTTTAGAGCCAATGAAAGCTTTGAAGCTTGAGGAGACCAAGGCATGTAACTTTGCTTTAGAGTTTTTCAATCTAAATGATAGAATGATGTAATCAAGGTTATTGTCTTCTATAATTGGAATTACAAGAGTCAACAAATATTGAGTCCTTCCCTCCTAATGTAACATCTTTCATCTAGAGAGGTTATCTTAGTGCATGTTTTTCAACTAAAATATTTATAGAGATCACATGAAGATGACTATTGCATCAATATTCAACTAAAATAAAGTTTCAACAGAAAGCTATTCTATAGAATTTTTTTTTCATTTTTCAATTTTTTTTTCTTATATAATATAGGATGTGAAAGTTATTTTCAGCTTTACAATGTATCTTTTTTCTTTAAAAATTTATAACTAATTACTATTAGCATAAAAAAATACCAATAATTCAAAACATAAACTTTAAAAGTAGCACAATCTATTCATATATATATTTTTTGGAAAAAAAATTAAATTTTAAAATGTATTACATGTATTACATATTCAACTGCATATATGGTTCTAAAATATGGGGAGTGTCCTCTCCGTGAATAAGACGCTTTCTAGCCTCTTTTCTTGTTACATTTTTCATTTGAATATCATAACCTCTAAAAGTAGACTTCGCAAAGACAAGTTATAAACCTTGAAAGATATTCTCCAAGACTTTTCAATCTTAGGGTTGCTTTATACCTTGGTAGAGAAGTGCTTTGGTTAAAAATTGTAGGGAGATGGAACAATATGGTTGGAGATTTAGTTTTCTTTAATTACTTTGATCAATTGTTTTGGTCAAGACAGGGTTTAGACAATGACCAAGACTTGTTGGGTGGAGAATTTCAAATATGGATGAAAAAATGACATAGTTGGCAACACTTTTTGTAAAAGGAGTTGTCTAGAAGTCAAATCTCTTAGGTGGTCTCACCCTTTATAAGAAACTTGGCCTCCAAAAAACTCTAATTTAATTTTTTTGTCTTTTTATTGTAGGATATCTCATCTATATGATTGAGAGCTTTCTATATTTCAAATAGCACTAGTTGGCTCTTTGTAGGCATCTTTCCTTTGACATTGCAAAACTCTCTTCTTGGTAAAGCTATTTGGAAGATTTTTTTGCTTGGTGTTTACCCTACAATTTGCCCTATTTGAAAGACTTCTAATGAAATTAATTTATTGCCTTTTCATTTTTAGTCTCCAACATCCGATTAGTTGCCTCAAATAAGGTAGTAGGTTCTAAAGTACTCAAATTCTAAAACCACTCACCTCTTCAAGTGTACACTGTTTTTACATGCTATTTTTTTTGTAGCTTTTAGCAATGTGCAAAAAAATGTACATTTTAGGAAGTGGGCAATTTTAGAGCCCTATGCCATTTCAACTTCAAAATTTCATAACTAATTCAACAAAGCTCCAAAAAATATGAAATGACTTGGATTAGATGTCAATTCCACTTGTCTTCACGCAAAATTTATAGAAAAATATTTCACCTCCCTATAATTTAATTACAGCCTTCAAATGATCAATTTATGAACCTCCTACCTTTACCTTGTCTTAGCCAAAACTTCTTGACCAATTTGGGTGTTGAGTTTCTATGGTCCTCTGTTTCCCACCATGCACTTGTGGCTGGTGGTCATGTGAGCTTTATCCCTCCAATGAAATTCCGTTTTCATTTGTTTCTAAAAATAGCAGAAAATGAAAAAACAAAACAATCAAACAAAACAAAAAACAAAAAGCACACCCTGCTTGACCTCCAAGTGCACTATCTTCCTTGAATGTAAAAAAGGTACAAGTCTACCTGTTGGTCCCCTTTCACACCTCCATCTGAGAGAACACATGAATAATCTGCGAGAGTTTCATTGGTTTCCAGAAAAATAAAATAATAATAATCATCTCGAGAGCTTGGTGTCAGAGAGAACTGTACTCAACACAACGTGCAAAATGCCCAATGTGTAAGAGCACTTCCAATGCTGCACAGTAAGCCCCACGGCATTATGCAGGCAAAATGTTAAATCCTGCATTCGAAGGTGGGGCCCCGCGGGGAAAAACTTGTTTTCATTAGAGGGGATTCGAGGGCAACAGCAGACTGCAAAAGTCATGTTCTCAATATCTTTCCCAAGACTATTAGGTCAGCAACTAATTTTTTTTAAAATTTAAAGTTCGTCTTGAAATGCAAAAAGAAGTCCAAATTTAAAATTTTAAAAAAAATCGGTGATGTGGCACACTCTCAACCACGTCAGCGGAGGCCGGTTCTATATTTCTGCAGCAGATTCTGCGTTCACTGCGGTTGGGAACTCGTAGTCTCTTATTGCCCTCGAATCCCTCTAATGTACTAGGGATTGACAAGGGTTTAGGATTTATGTTGGGTTGAGGGTTTAGGGTTTTGTGTTGGATTTAGGGTTTGTTTTGACCCTTCTTAGTTAATTTGGGGTCTTTGATTACGAATATGAATTCAAAATTCGAAAAACATAAAAAATTTCAGTATTTTCCTTGGGGTAAATCCAGTGTGTGGAACCACCTTTGAATGTAGGATTTAAAGCTACCCATTATGTAGTGGGTCAAAAAAACCCAGACCCAATGCACATGGTATGAGCCACTCTTTATTCTGGATCCCATCACTAAACAAGCCAATATATAGAAGAAATTTAAAGAGCCCCCAAAATGACACACTATAGTGAAAGTCAACACTTTTTCAAGCTTGGTTTCCATGCTAATAATTGTAAGCTCTTTTCTTTTGCATGAAAGATCTATATTTAATGTAGAATCTTTCTTATATATTTTTTAATAGTGGTGATGAAGGTGCATTTGGTGTTTGCATTGCTAGCTTCACATTGGAACATTTTCTTTCCAAAAGTATCTGGCACAAAATGAGGTCCGTGTACCTCTACTTCAAAATCTACATGTTGTGCTTTTAATAGTGTACATCTTTGGAAATGCTTTAAGAGCAATTCCAATGTGTCACTGCAACAAGTGTGGCAACAGTGCCATCGGGCTTGGTAATATGATTTTGCAAAAAATCGCTCCCCATGCAACGATTGTAAGCAATGGCATTTTCCAAGGCTCTTCATGTGAGAGCCCTTGCACATAATTTAGCTTAATATACTTAGCACGGAACACAACTTACATTGGAAGCTTGATTCTTTAACAATGATGACAAGTGGTGCAAGTTCCGTAGTCTTGAAGGGGAGAGACTCAATGAGATTCCTTAGAAAATTTGTTAAAATGAGTTTACCATGAGTGGTTTTGTTGTCACATTGGGGGGTGGTCGGAAGTTTGTTGCTGAAAACAAGCCTGGCCCGGCCTTGCTCCGGCAATAGACCCGAGCTCGACAGGTTCTTGTGTTGCTTCTAGAGTTAGCATTGGAGGTACTCTAAAGTGGGTACACCCAAAAGTGCCACTTATTCATACTGTGCCTAGTTACTGTTATTAGCTTGTTCAGATTTTCATGCAATTTTGTTGGCAAGTGAAAGCATGTTCCAATGCACCAAAGAACATTGGATTTCAATACCATATGCAAAAGTTACTAACAATCAAAGGCAGTTTCTGAAAGTGCCATCTACATTCCGCGAACATGACTGATTTTGGAAATGTATGCTCAGTGTAGATGGCGCTTTTAGGAACATGGCACCTTTGGGTGTACCTACCTTAAATATAAAATCTCACAGGGCCCTGCATGTACCGGTATACAAAATTATAAAATAAAGATGCAACCGACGGTAGGGCACATGCAGGGAATTTTTTTCAATTGCTGGCTTCGGCAGAGGATCTCAGTGGACTCATGAGCTGAAGCCAATCAGTACAGTACATCTGTGAATGTGAATGAGACTGACGGATTCAGATTTTTTTTTTTCATTTCTTGTGAAGTGTCAAAGTGGCCATATTTCATTTCATTGTGGAGCTCCAAATCTCAACATTCATCCATACATTGGATATAAAATATCATATTAGCACATAATACAAATCTATCATTCTATTTTCATCCATTAATTTGGAGATTTCATCCACTATTTTAAATAAATTTGAAGTTTATTGACGATTTCATCCAAAATTTACCTTTTTTTTTCTGGCTTGGTGCCATGCCAAAAAATTTGGTGCAATTTTGCACCAAATCGCAAAAAAATCCAACCCTGGACGGATTCATTCTCGAACTCAAACAGAACTTAGCCCAACTGAAATCATGTACTGTACATTCATCCAAGATGAAGCAATACCATCTAAAGATTAGGAGCATTTCAACAATTTCATCCTTTTGCAAAAGAAGAATTCATTGCCAAATTTTATCTTTCAAAGAACTGAAGTGTGACCCCAAGACATGTCTGGAGTGGCATTGATTAATAAAGTAAATTCACTCCCAAATTGTGTGGATCTCAACACTACAAGAAAATGGGGGTATAAATGACTTGTCCACAATGACTACACCAACAACAATGACTACACCAACAACAATGACTACAAAATGACTACAAAATGACTATTTTATAGTCATTGTTGTTGATGAAGTCATCGTGGACAAGTCATTGGGCCCCCATTTCCTTATAGTGCAATTCATTTAAAAAATTGGACGAGCCCACCTTTACGATCATCACCCACAGAATTAATTATCCTCTAGAAGATGATCCTTGTTTCTACATAAAACCCACATGCTGTAAACCCAAACTCATTCCTCGGACCCCTGGAATCCACCGTGGCGTTCCAGGCCGCTAACTTAGTGTGGGTCATAAAAGGAAGCCGTGGCACATGGGCGGACGACAGCGGTGAGTAGGCGAAGCCAAAATGGGTGGAAATATAAGAAGAGACTTCTCATGAGCGAGCTGCACTCACCAACCCCCTTCAAGTGCCGAGATCTCATCGTCCACAAGTTACCTCCGCATTGAAGGTAGCAGCTGTGACTTACCACTAGTGTAGGTAGCTTGATCGAAGCTGGTGATCGAGTTCGAGAGCATCCAGCTTTAAAAGTGAGTATCGAGTGGGTGGAGCGAGCTATCCATGAGTTCCGGCCATGAATCAATACGTAGAGCCATCACCCAGCTAAACAATCATCAAGGACTGCGTGCACCAGACCAGCTAGACTCGCTCTGGAAACGTCGTCCTGTAGCCACTTTGATATGATTACGACGTCACAATAGCTCCCTCCCTGGCTATGGAGACGTCGCCTTGAAAATGACCACGAAGCCAGGCCTGCGCGCGCGCATTCATGAACAGCAGCTTCTTCGATTGAGCAATCTCTAGTCACCAGCTAGCGCAGCTCTTCGATATGTGGTGAGCTTCAACCTTGACCAAGCAGGAGGAATCAAGGACCCGGGGGGACGGTACGTACGTGCAGCTCGATTAGTTCCTTCGCAAATTGCAGATCGAGTATTGACAAGGTGCAATTTTGTGTATGAAATTCGACCTGCAGTACGCACACGCGCACTTTCGATCTGACTGTGTTGGTTCCATCATCTCCTTTCAATGCTCGTTGCAAAGTTTTGGTTACCGAGAATGCCGCGGAAGAGTCGGTGTTGAAGTTGTGATGAGAGACTTTTATTTTGGGCCCGGGTGGTTGCGGAATTAATGTTGACGAAGATGCGGTTTTGTGTATGAGTTTCTACCTGCAGCTGTTTCGATCTTGTAGTTCGTGTTCGTTCAATAGTACGCATGGCTCTCATATCTATGTGTGCTGCAGCAATGCCGTGCTACAGTCGGTAATGTAGTTGTGGTGAGAGAATTGAGGGGTGGTTGTAGGATATTATCAAGGTGCGCGTTTTGTGTACGAAATTCTAGCTGCAGTTTCGATTTTACAGCATTTGGTTCAACAGTAGATAAGGCTTTCATTTCTGTGTGTGCTGCAGGTGTTTAATACCAGCAATGCTGAATTGAAGCGTGATTTAGTTGGTTGAATGTGTTCATTACTGCCGTGCGTGATACAAGAGAATTTCGGGTTGGGTTAAGCTTGCGTGACTGGAACAGTGTTGGATGGTATGAGGCCCATGGAATCGGAAGAAATGGAAACAGACCGAATGGCGGGGTCTTTCAAGATCGTGTCGGCGGCGAGAGATGCGGAATTGGCAGAGAAGGGGGCGCTCCTGCATAGTTTGCGAGCCAGCAGCATCGCCATCATGCTTCCCGATTTCCTGTCCAGCGTGAACCTCAAGTATGTGAAGCTCGGATACCACTACCTCATCACGCACGCCATGGTGTTGATGGCCATCCCGGTGCTGTTCATCACCCTCGCCGAGCTCAGCTGGTTCCGCGTCGGGTGGAACGATATTCTCCAGCTCTGGGAAAATCTGCATTTCAACCTCGTAAGTGGTCAAGTCCAGAACTCACAGCTCTGCAATGAAACATGAAATCACCTAGTGCGTTAATTTAGTTGAGTGCGTGGACCCACTTTCGATCACGTCGGTCGTAATTCAAGCACAAAATCTGCGGGTCATGCTACAAATATGAATTCCTGATTCCAGCGCTTCGAACTCTGTTTTTGCTCACTGGTTCTGCGCTTTTGTCTCAATCTCCATTGAGAGAAGAACGCTCAAATTGACGCTGAGATAAAAATCGAGAACGGCATTCTACAGTCGTAATTAAGTTCGTCGCCAATCAGTTGCGATGATGCGAGAATTGCGAATCAAGCAGTAGGCTAGGGAGGATTTGTGCCGAGAATTTGAAAATGTAGATGGCTGTAATCTGGTGGTGCCCGTGGTGGTGTGCAGGTGAGTGCATTGGCGTGCTCGGGCATGAGCGTATGCGTTGTAACTCTGTATGTAATGATGCGTCCGCGTCCCGTTTACTTGGTGGACTTCGCATGCCACAAGCCAGAGGACGCGCGCCAATGCTCCAATGAGCGCTTCCTGAAGGCGTGCGAGATGGCAGGCGCCTTCAGCGAGGAGAGCATGGCGTTTCAGCGGAAGATCACACTGCGCTCGGGACTGGGCGACCAAACGTACCTCCCCGCGTCCATCATCAACGACGTCACGCCGGTGAAGAAAGGGCAGCCCAGCATGTGGCAGGCGCGCGAGGAGGCCGAGCAGGTTATGTTCGGTGCCCTGGATGAGCTTTTCGAGAAGACGGGCGTGAAGCCCAAGGACGTGGGCGTGCTGGTGGTAAATTGCAGCTTGTTCAATCCCACGCCGTCGCTCGCGTCCATGATCATTAACCACTATAAGATGAGGGGGAATGTCAAGAGCGTCAACCTCGCAGGCATGGGTTGCAGCGCCGGGCTCATCTCCATCGACGTTGCGCGAGACCTCCTCCAGGTATGGATCCAGCTCGATCATGTTTGGTTAACCAGTTTTTGAGTAGATCATATGGCGACGTTCTTTTTCCAATTTCTGTTCAATCTTCGATCAGCGCATGAAATGTTCTTCACTGATTCTGATGATGAAAAATTTGGCCATAGCTGTTCGCGTTGAATTGTATACTTCACAATATGATCAATCGAAGCTTTAGAGTTTGAACCCATGAAAAATTTGGGTCACTGCTGTGTAGGTGCACCGGAACACGTACGCGGTGGTGGTGAGCACAGAGAACTTAACCCTGAATTGGTACTTCGGCAACGACCGATCCATGCTGTTGCAGAACTGCATCTTCCGGATGGGAGGAGCAGCGATTCTGCTCTCGAATCGGGGACGCGAGCGGTGGCGATCCAAGTACGAGCTCGTGCACACGGTGCGAACACACAAGGGAGCGGATGACAAGTGCTACGCGTGCGTGTACCAGCAGCAGGATGAATACCGGAACGTGGGCGTGTCGCTCTCGAAAGAGCTCATGGGCGTCGCAGGCGACGCGCTCAAAACCAACATCACCACGCTCGGGCCGCTCATCCTCCCGCTCTCGGAGCAGCTGCTCTTCTTCGCCAACCTCGTCGCGCGAAAATGCCTCAAATTCAAAATGAAGGCCTACATCCCGGATTTCAAGCTCGCGTGCGAGCACTTCTGCATCCACGCCGGCGGCCGCGCCGTGCTCGACGAGCTCGAGAAGAATCTCCAACTCACGGGATGGCACATGGAGCCCTCGCGGATGACTCTCCACAGGTAAGCCATCCCGCATCCGCCATAGCCATCAGCTCATTGCAAAAAAGCA
The DNA here is from genome assembly GCA_947034885.2 of Thuidium tamariscinum. Taxonomy (NCBI): domain Eukaryota; kingdom Viridiplantae; phylum Streptophyta; class Bryopsida; order Hypnales; family Thuidiaceae; genus Thuidium; species Thuidium tamariscinum. The sequence goes on along the minus strand of OX344757.2, from coordinate 1,936,837 downwards.
AATAAAACATCTATTCACAAAGCGTCATAAACCCATCATAAAAAGGGCAACATGCGTCAATTAATTGTCTTCATCTCCAATGACCAAACTCTCGAATTCCAAGCAGGTTCGGCAACACGTCCAGCAGTTCCTTGTGGTACGAGCTGGCGTACATGGAAGCCAAGGAGCGCGTGAAGCGCGGCGACCGCGTGTGGCAAATCGCCTTCGGCTCGGGCTTCAAGTGCAACAGCGCGGTGTGGCGTGCGCTTCGCACCGTGAAGCGGCCGTCACGCAACCCGTGGCTGGATTGCATCCACAAGTACCCTGTCCGCGCTTCCACTGCCTTTTCGTGACGAAACCTGTGATCACTGCACCATCGCTGGCTGTTAATTGTAACCCTAAACCAAAACTAAGCTTCCACCTCTCCACATTCCTGCTCCATGTAGAGTATCAAATTCTTGTTGCAAGCTACTGTAGATCGAGCTCACTGACCGAGAATTCTTGCCAAGATCGTGCATGGAGGTAGAAGTCGTGAGCCATTGCGCATCTGAAGTGAGTAGGTTCTGGTGGTAGATGAAGGTGGAGCCTTCGAGATCAGTATCATAGAAGTGTAGACAAGAACTCATAACAATTCATGGTATCTCCAATATGGAGCGCTTTCCCAGGTCTAAGAGGATGCCGCCTCTGGTGTCAAATAGTCTGTATCATTCGATGATTCTTTGTTGAATATTGAAAGGAAATCTCAGGTAAGCTCCCCTATTGTGGTTGGCCCCCATTTCTGATTGGATCTCTTGGAGGGTTTTAGAATATTCCAAAATTTTCCTTTGACATGTCGAGAAATAATGTACAAAGTCTTTGAAAGTGGAATTGTATTATTTTGACTTTGATAGGGAATTTGTTATGAAACTTCAAAGTAATTTGCTCTAAAGTTCATTGGTGCTATTATTAAGGTGGGCACACCCAAAATGGCAGTTGACCTTAAAGCACCATTTATAGTTTGTGTACATTTCCAAAATCAATGATGTACGTAGACTATAGATGGCATTTTTAGAAACAAACTTTGTCCCTTAATAACTTTTGCATATTGTATCCGAATGATGACTTCTTTGGTGCATTGAATATGCTTTCACATGCCAATAAGACTAAATTGAAATCTAAACAATCTAATAATAGGAACTAGGCACTATACCAATTTGCGGCATTTTTGGGTGTACCCACATTAAGTCATCCTAAAACCAATAGAGAGTGCATCTACAACAACCACAATATTTTTTTGATACCGATTACAATGTCAAACAATCAAACAAAGTGGATTAAGCCACCTCCTTGCTATCTACTCCTAGTATAGAATAGGAGGTACTAAGATTTGAGCCTTATACTTTGAAAATTAAGAGGGGATTTATTCAATGCAATGTGAAGTTTCTATAAGACTAAGACATTAGAGGGGATTTGAGGGCTCCAAAGGGCCGTTTCAGGATTGTTCCTGAAACTAGTCTGGGAATGGCTGATTGCTGTCAAGCCAGCATTCATCAAAAAATTTAAAAAAAAATTGGGGTCCTAAAATATGAAAAAAGTCCAAAAATAAAATAAAAATTAATGACATGGCACCCTCTCAACCACGTAGGATTCCTCCAAAATTGCGTTATCATAGTAGTTTCCGCATTTTTGGACTGTGGGAATTCACAGTCTCCTAGAGGCCCAAATCTCCTCTAATGCCTTGTTTTTAGAACAAATTCTTCAACTCAAAAATTACACAAGACAAAAATTGGATAGAATCATCAAAGTCATTAGGTTGAAATCATAAATTTTGAATTTCTCCAATATTTTTTGAAATAAAAATTACCAATGGAATGAGCTTATAACTTTACTTCGAACATCATTGGAATGTCATGAGCATGACTATGTCATTGTGGTGAAATTCAAACAATATTATTATGCCATATAAACAAATGGGAGGTTCATTGTTCTAGGTAATTGTCTCCCTCCCTTGCTAGGAAGTCACAATAAAATATTAGGTTCTTCAAACCTTTATCCTCTATCATGTCAAACTCAACATTATGTTCACCAACGCCCTCAAGCCTCCCCCAAGTCCCAACTCATGAACAGGTAGTCCGAAATGTCATGGAAAACATGTCATTACCAACACTTGCTTGCATTTATGGAAGATTGAAGCTTGCACAAGGAGATGACTGAACCTAAGTTTGCGGTTTTGAAGGTGAGTGTACGAATACCAATATGACTTCAGGGTAATCCAATGATACCTTCTAAGAATTCTGATTATCTTTAATTTATCCCTAAAGTTTCAATAAATCAGTCTTTAACTGACCGATTCACATTGTGAAACGTAAAACTGACTGGACTAAATTTCATTCCCCAGATTCAGTGAAGATCGAGCATTGCACATGATGTCAAAAAATGGAATGTTTTTTTTAAGTCACAAATGTGATCTACTGAAAACTGTTAAGAAAAACATGAGGCCTACTTTGAGACTCTTGGTCGAGTTTCCTTCGCACTAAGCATGTCTCCTAATTGCACATCTCTAAGAAATCGGTGGCACTTGCAGTTTAGATGCACGTTCTGGCGGCCTGAAAGAAGAGCAACCATCACCGAGAGCCACGAGGCAATGCAGATATCACATACCCAAGTAATGCCTGGAGCTCCCGATCCCGCCATTGATGAAGTGAAGAAGCGATTCAAATCAGAGAAGACGTGCACATAATCAGAATACCTTCACTCTAAACCCCAAACCCTAAAAAACAATTTGAAAAACGAATTGGCTGATCGGCAAATGTGGTCGGCAAAATGTTGATCGGCAAACGTAGGTGTTGTCGCTCTTGCAACTTGGAAACAATTCGAATGCTGACGGACTGAAAGACAACTGCATTACCTTCGCAGATCGAAAGCTCGCGCAAGTCCGTGTCCAGCTGACCTGCGAAACTCGTCGTGGCGATCGATGGGCACGCAACAATCGGCGACATGTACGCGAAGGATTGGAGGCAGACACTCGATCATTCAATTCATAACAGCACGGACTGAAATGAAGGCGCACGTCAGAACGGCATGATTGTTGACCACGACAATCAATAATGCGAAACATCTTTGCGGTGAGAGAGAGGGCTGTGGCTGCTTGTGAAATCATGCGGAACCTCCATTCATTTGTTTTAAAAAAATAAAGAGAATGAAAATCATGCGGAACCGACTGACAGTGCATTCTATGTCTGTGGCTGAACTACCCGGCTTGAAAACCAGCAGATGGCATGTAACTGGTGAAAACACCCCAAAACCGTCTGAAGAAGTAAATCAGGAACGGAGGAGGTCCAGAAACCGACCATCTAAGGGCTGGAACTGAATTTGGGGGAGGTGGAACATCCTGAAATATTTTTGAGTAGATTTTTCTTGAAAGACCAATGGATTAGGCATCTAACCCAAGTCATTTCATATTTTTTTGAGCTTTCTGGAATTAGTTACAAATTTGTGAAGTTGAAGAAAAGTGTTCATTTGTCGTCATCAAAAGTGAACACCTCCTGAAATGTGGAGATTTGGTACATTGAAGAAAGAAAAATGTACCTCTGAGTCTTGTTTGTTTTTAATGCCTTGTCGGAGTTTGAGCCTCCTACCTAATAAGGTAGACAAGCCTATCACCACTCTAAATTGCAATTTGACTTTCTTGGGCCAATTTCAAGAGGGGTACATTTTTTTTAGAGGCATGTGCTAGTTTTACAAGTCAAACCCCATAGAGGAGTGGAGTTTTAACTTTTTGATTAAAATTGTAATTTTTGTGAATTTCTGAAGTGGTCTACCCTAGAATTACAAAACCAAACATATATAGAATGAAGGCAAAAACATCCTATAAACAACCCATACTCAAGCAATTTTTTGCTTTAAATACTCCAAAATGCTATCTAAATTAAAGTGTTAGTCCCTCATATTGTGTCAAATGAATTCAACTTTTAAAACCAATAAAGTGTAACTACACAAAATGTAATTTAACTACCTACACTTATAATGTATGAAGGAAAAAAATCTCATCACAATGAAAGAAATTTAAAAAAATTTCATGTATTTTTAGTTGAGAAAGTGAGTTTTGTCACATGTACCTAGAATCTTCAAAAACAAGCATTTGGAGTATCAAATGTTTTTATTTTAATATCATTTTTTAATACAACTTACATCTAGATTATCAATGCCTAAAATAATTAATTTTATCAATAAAAACTTGACAAATTGCACACTATGATGCTTGTAAATTTCAAAGTTTAGCATTTTTTCACCTCTATCAATAGATCCAAAAATGTAAATTTTTAAAAGAATCATTAGGAATATATACCTTGATCCCAACGATGTACAAAATCCTCTTTCTATTTTAGGATCTTCTTTTTTGATCAAAATGAACTAATTAGACAAACTTTCAAGGTCTTAAACCAAAATCAATTAATTAGTGTATGTAAAAAGTGATACCCCGAGAAGACCATTGTCCAACCACTTTTATATGTATCCATTCACACTCAAGTGTTCACCAATGAAAGATTGAGAGATTATCCCTTTTGACATTAATGCCCTAAAATTGTTAGAAAAAATGAGTGAATTTTGTTTGATGGACTAGACAAAATTGGGGTGAAAATTAGGGTGACAAAATTAGGAAGGAAATGCTAAAAGGCTTCTCTACTTTAGTTGAAGGCACTTCTTTCATGATAAAACATTTTTTAGTATCAACAATTGAAAATCATGAATTAATTCTTTTTGGATAAGATATGTGATTATCATAAATTTTTGAAGTGAAAATCTTTCTATAATAAAATATTGAAATTGTCACGTAGACCTGCTATAAAACTAAAATATAGAAAACCAATGATCAATCCATCACAATTAACCTATAAACAATGCAATAAAAGTTTTTAGTTTAGTAGATGATAAGAGAATCCTTCTTTGTTGGATAAAAGTGTGACTAGCCATCCTTGGAATTTTGTATGAAAAGGTGTAGCCTTCTATAGTAGATTAACTTCCAAGATCATGTATATTTTAGAAGTAGATGATTCGTAGTGTAACAAAATGACAATTTCAAGGTCACTCACTAGCTTGTTGTTTTCAAGGGTGAAGTATGGAACTATTATAAACTGTAGTTTTGGAGGAACTTTCAAGAAAATTCTATTTATCAAAAATATTTTTATAGATGGTTAATTCTTTTCAATTCCCATTTTGACATATATAATCCAACGTTGAGACAAGGTATGTCTTTGAGATTAATATGGACTTAATGTTAAATTTGTTGACAAGTGTCACTAGAAGAAATACGTTTTCCCACTTTTTCACTGTGTTTTCTGCGTTTGTTTCAACATAACTCACTTGACGCATTATGTTGAAACAAACACAGATTTTGAGGCTTTTCTTCTAGTATGTATACTAAACCACGGAGTAAGTTGTTGATTTCCTACTTTACTTTCAAGTTAGACTTAGAATTTGGAAATCAATCAAAATCAATTTTACTAACCTTAAAATCTTGTTATTGAAATTTCAGCCATTTAGAGTGGCGTCCTTGAATTCCTCTTATTCTTAAAAACAATCTACCTAGTTACATTGTCTTATACAAAATCTCCATTGAGAGTGGAGATAATCATACAAAAAATCAAAGAATATTTTTGCCACATTAAATCTTAGTCCTTGTATTGAGGACATGAAAACCTTTATGCAATTCATTCATTTGAAATTTAACATATTCTACTTGTGGACTACATTACTATTGCAATTATTTGCTAAGCAAACAACAAAGGAATTATATCCATACCTTAACCCCTAAAGGACCAAGCTACGTTTTTTTGCAACATAGCAATTTTGGGGGAGCTCACTATAATTGGAATTTTTACTTTTTTTCTTTGAAATCTTCACACAATATGTGCCAAAAGAATAACTTTAAGGCCCAATAGTTTTTATAACTATTTAACCACTCAGCCAAAATTTATGAATATTATTGGGTCTTAAAGCTTCTCCTTGGGCACATGTGTGTGAAAATTTCAAAGAAAAAAAACTAAAAAATTAAAAGACTCCAATCGTAGTAAATTGCCTAAAATCACTATATTGCCAAAAAAACATAGTTTTTGCATAATTCAAGGGTTAAATGTTGTTTTGTTTGTTTTAGTAAGATTTTTAGAAGCATGCATGCATCTCCTAGTCATATTCTTAGTAGCTTTGGAAAGTTCTTTGTAAGGAGGGGTGCATGGGCTATGGTGTGAAAGTTATTGAAGTTTGAATTTTTTTGAATTAAAAAACTAGAAAATTTATTTTTATTTTTATTTAACCTTTGAGTGCCCCAACAACACAACGTGGTTTCTCATAAGCCACACCATAAAAACTTTTACTAAAGCTATCTTTTGTAATGTCTTGCAATCTCAACAACCATGTCTCTAGAATCTTATTTTTTAATTGGTAGGGGCTAACTTGAGTGACACTTCATCTTTTGCTTTTGGGATTTATTTTAGACACCCCAAAGTTAAAGAGATTACTAAAGAGGGCTTTGACATCCTACTGAGTGTGGCAACTGCACCTGACAAACTCAAAGCAAAAGTGTACCAAAATCAAAGTAAAAATAATATTTTAATTTTTGTGAACCAAAAATAAATCAAAATCCATAACTTTCCCTTTGTAGGTTGGAATGCCATGCAACAAAGCCCATGCATCCCTCTTTGCAAAGAACTTTTTGACTATACCAATCATGAACAAAGGATGTATAGTCCGGGAAATCTCAACGTGACAAATAAACAAAACAAACGGCCTATCCTAACCCTAGATTAGAGGGTTTGTGAGGAAATCATCTTTTCTAAAATTGTGGGAATCATTAGTATAAAAAAAATCCAAAAGAACTCATTTGAAGTCAACCTAATGTAAAAGATTTTCGCTTTCCACCCCTAATTCTGAAGATGAATAATTATAGTTTTGTCTTACACAAGAGAATTGCTTGTCATTCATTGGATACTAACCGTTTATGAGGTCCTTTCTAAATCAAGGTATAGATATATGATAAAATCAAGAGTTCAGTATGTATGAAAGAGATCTACTTGAGCCCCTTCAAGCAACCCCAATATCACTTTTAAATGTATTCCATAGTGTCATGGACATTGTCTCGTGTAGTCTTGTCATGCAAGTTGTGACATTAAAGAGGGATAGTTGGAGTATATTCCAATAGCACCCAATCAGGCGACACTCAAGACGTCAGGTTGCGCCACGAGGTTTTTCAACACATAACGGATGATTCATTGAATTTATCATCCGGAAGTATGACGAGACCTCCCTCATGGCGGCCACGCTTTGTGCCCAAGGGTTCTGGGATTCCCCTGGCGCGGGGCCGCTAAATATTGATTTCCTCACCGTCCCGCGGTCCCGCCCCCCCCTCCAGCTGCCCGGACGTAATCTCTTAACCAACTCGGGGCCCAGATATCACTGGGAGTGCACCTTGAGTCCAGTGGGCAGCGGGATGTGGGCAGGAAGCTACGAAAAAGCACTTAGAGGCCAGGGCCACGGCAAAAGACCCTGAAACGCTAAGACAGAGAGCGAAGACCGTCTGTCCGATCGTGAAAACGGTGTTGGGTTTCGCCCCTCACGCAGCCTGTGCTTGATTGCTTCTCTCTCGCGTGCCCCTGATGCTATATTGCAAGGTAGCGCTTTCTTGGTCTCAGATTGTTCGCTTCGTGACCTCTAAGCGTGCATCCCCTGCAAATACCATCCGCTTTGGCGCTCAAGACGTCGGGAGGATTCTCAGATTCGCAACACTGCGTGAACGGGATCGGATTTCCGAACAAAGCAGAGCCAGGATGGGGCGGGGGGCGGGTGTGCTAGCTCTCTTTGACGTCGATGGCACGCTCACGTATCCCCGCAAGGTACAGACACTCCATCGATTTCGCCGTTGGGGAGAATTTCTGGGACTTTGTCGTTGCATTTGTCAAGATCAGATTCAGACAACGATCTATTGTTCTCTTGTTTCCGCTTCTCAATCCGCAATGTGAGTCGTAAATCTTTGCGCTTTTGTCTCGTTGGATTTGTGGTGAAATTTTGTCCTAGGGCTTTGGCTGAGTGGGTTCGCGATGGTTTTGGTTTGGGATTTCAGGATATCACTGCGGAGATGCTACAGTTCCTTCAGGAGCTTCGGAAGGTGTGTGGATGCCAGATCTCAGAGCAAGTCATTGCTGTGATCTCTCTTTCTGAAATTTTGTATGTGTGGATCGTGATGATTCTAGCATTGCAATTTCTTTTAGTGTGCACCCCTCTCTACTAGTGAGATTTGGCAGCCTCTGGGTTCTCACCGGTGCGTTTTGCCTTCTGCTGATTTGGATTAAGATTTATTGGTGGTTTTTGTGCAGGTGGTGACTGTAGGTGTTGTTGGAGGTTCGGATCTTGTCAAAATCTCAGAACAGCTTGGAAAGTCTGGTAATATATATTCATTTTTCGGTCTCATGTTTCCAAACCGCTGTTGATACAGTAGATGTGAGAGTCAATTCGTTTGCTAGTGTGATTTTATTTATTCATTTATTAATAGTAGTTTTAATTTTAATTCTTTTACTGTTTTGTCTGACTGAGTGTATCATGCTATGTTGTTCAAACCCGAACGTCCTTTCGATCGCAGGACCTTTCCTTGATTTTCATGCATGAATATTGTAAAATTTCCCAACTTGAATGTCGATGCCGTATATATCTCAAGCAATATGCGACATGAAGCTCAAACCATGTATGTATGCAGCTGTTCTGGATTATGACTACCTGTTTTCAGAGAATGGTCTGGTTGCCTACAAGGCGGGAAAGCTTATCGGAAACCAGGTGCTTCAGCGATGTCTTTCATTCTTGATGTAGCTGTTGCTAACTTAGATCTTAACTTGGGAGTTAAACTCCTAGCACAAATTGTTTTAACTTATGATGAATTTGGGGTTGCAGAGTATGAAATCACACCTGGGTGATGAGAAGCTGAAGGAATTAATCAATTTTGCGCTACATTACATCGCTGACTTGGACATCCCTATCAAGAGGTGAGTAGAATTCATTTTTTAGTTTCCACTTGTTTTCTCCGTGCCATCGATTCTCTGAAATACGTTGAATGTGTTGGGACTGCTCTCTACGTTTTCATGTTAAGCCTGCTTCTTTAAATATTTAAGCTGCTTATTTTTAACAAGAGCTATATGTCCAAGGCGATTGCCCTTATCAGTGGCATAAGTTGCATGCTAAGTGAGTCACATTCAAGTGAAAGCTTAATTGCACATCCTTACGCTCATGATGTGGATTTTTTGCTATGGCAGAGGGACTTTCATCGAATTTCGCATGGGCATGCTGAACGTATCCCCCATCGGCCGCAATTGCAGCCAAGAGGAGCGCGATGAGTTTGAGCGTTATGATAAGGTACTAAATGAACCAATGCTTTCTGAAATCGAAACCCACGTTCGTTACGTGATGTGTCGCCATAGTATTATGGTGTATGAAATTAGCCCTCTGGTGGGACTTTAATTTGTGAGTCTAACGGCTTTAAATGCGACATGATGTGCAGATACACAACGTGAGGAAAACGTTTGTGGAAGTCCTCAAGAAGAAGTTTGCGGACTTCAACCTTACATTCTCCATTGGTGGACAAATCAGCTTTGATGTGAGATACTGTGCAATTGGAACCCCGACATGGCTCTTATTTCTCATTTTTGTCATGCATGTGGTTAAACCCCCTCATGCTCATATGTTTCTGTTACTAAGACGAGATCTCTCCTGTGACCGCAGGTGTTTCCTCGCGGTTGGGACAAGACATTCTGCCTGCAGTTCGTCGAGAAAGATTTTTCAGAGATCCACTTTTTTGGCGACAAAACCTATCAGGTACACATATCCATCTTGTCATATTCTAGAGTATGTTTGGTTCTCTGGGACGTCCGAATTGGCTTGTGTTTCTCTTCTTAAACCCAAGCTTAAATAGATGTCCACTTCGGAAACTTACAGTAGAATATGTAATATCCAATGCATATTTCTAATGTTCAAACATAATTTCTTCTTTCTATTGCTATAATTCATCGAAGCCTCCTAAATGATTCATTTCAACTTTTATAGATATGAAAGCAACCACTTCTGCATATTAGGACACTTATTACGGGTTAAATTTCCTCATATTTGATTGCATCTTCATGGCTTCACAGGGTGGCAACGACTACGAAATTTTTGAGTCTCCGAAGACAAAAGGACACACAGTGACAAGTCCGGAGGACACAATCATACAGTGCTCAGAGCTTTTTCTCACTCGTGGCTCAGACCAGAAGCTTTGATCGCATAATTCTGTAGGATACCCGTATATCTACAGGATAGGGTCTAGCATGATTGGTCAACACTTGAGCAGTGCACGTTATTCTATTTTAGTTTCTCTGAATCTTGTATGACGCAGAGGGTTTAGCTATTTTGTGTAGCTATTGATACTGGAAATTTCCCGTTCATTATTATATACTTTTCTTTCTTATTCGCTGGCGCAGTGCTTTCGCTCTTGCTTTGGGGGAAATTCGTCCAATTTGACTTTGGTTCAACTCTTTGTCAATTCAAAGTGGGTATCGTATAGAATCAGGAAAATAATGCTGATGTGCTGAGGAAAAATGAAACTACCCTAGTTCTTGCGTACAACGGCGACTCTGCTCTTTTTTCTTCCATCAATAAGAAGTTCCCCTTCTAATCTTACAGATCTTACGGCGAGTCAATGCTTGCACAGCACCCGGCATTTCCCTGCATCGATCTTTGTAACTAAATTCACTTTGGAGGCCCTCTTCAACTTCTGCAACGAGTCCTGATTTTTTAGGGTTCCGAATTGTGACCTCTGATTTGTCCTATTAGACCTATGAGACTTCGGCCGTTAGGACAGAAGGATGAATAGAACGTGGACAAGCTTCGATCGCTGGTACCGACGGTGTTGACGTATCATCCCCAGCGGACAGGACGAACTCTTGATCTGCTCAAATCAAGAGGTGCAACTCCGGGACTCTCCAGCACGCCCAGACCTGGACCTGCAATGGCTTGAAAGGCTGAATTCCACGAGGTGAATGCCAGCACGGCGTGGATTGACAAACTAAAAAGAAACAAGAAATGAGCACGTTGTGCGTTGGAGGAGGAAATTGGAGACGGCGCCAACGAACGGGACGTCGTGAGCAAACTCTTGTCTACGGAGGGGAAGGAGCGTTTCAGCGGAGGACAGAGCATCTCCGTCGTACGACGTCTGTGTGAGGGGCTCTAACGAAACCCCTGAAACGAAAAGTACCGACTGCCAAAACAGTCAACTCCGGGATCTGTGAAAAAGTCCCACTTTAACCCCTGAATGCCCAAGGCCTGTTTTGAGCTTCTTGGAATTTGCTCTAAGTTGAACAAAATGCAAATATTTTGATAATTTGTATCAATTTTTTTTGAATTGTAACCGTACAAATTCAAACTAGACATGTTAGAGATTACATAGGAAAAGAAAACACAACAATAGCACTTATGGAGTGAAAGATTATAATGTTTGACCAGGAGGGTGTTAAAACTCCAAAAGTGATGTAAAGTGTTTCTATCCTCTTTTTGCAATTTAAATCTAAAAAGTTGGTGACCAAAAGAATGAGGTGAAAGAGCCTATCATGCATAACTCCAATCAATTTATGGCTTTTCAAAATCTACTCTACAATTTTTGTAAATGAATTTTGAATGTGATTTTTCTCCAAGATCTAGTGTATTTGAGGCTCATTTCAAGAGCTCTCAACATTACGAATAGTCAAGATTGCAAGGGGTACCCTTGCACAAAATCTTGTATAGAAAAATCACTATCATTCATTTTCCAAATCATATTTTTTACACTAAAACTGGACTTCTAGAAGTACTTTCCAAAAATACAAACTACTAAAAATAGCAACTTGGTTAGATTTTATTTAACTTAAAAGTTTTGCAAACACCAAATTCTAGTGCCTTAGGCAATTAGGAGTTAAGGTCAAATTCCAACTCTTTTGTTTGGGTTGTGAAAGGTGAAGGAAAGAAGGTGAATGAACAATTATACGGGTATGAACCTTGAGTGAGACGTGAACCTCAGGGGTTCACTAAGTGGGGGAAAAGTTCACTGCGCTCTTGTTGCCAGTTAGCCTTTGATTGCATTTTCGAGATTTCAGTACATGATTCTTATTCATTTAGTGGATTGTATCATTTAAATTAGGCAATATAGAATATGTAGTTGTACTTTGAAAACATTTATGAAAAGGATTTATTTTCATGAAAAGGTTTTGTTTAACATAATTGTTATTACCTCTTAAATGTTTCAAGGTACAAAATTTTAGAGTGAAAAAATCGTTAATGCTAATTAAAAAAATTCAGACTAACTTTTTTTAAGATTTTTCTTTAATCCTCAAGTACCTAGGGCAAGGTCTACACAAGCAAGGTACAAATAGCCATTGAAGTCCATTTCATTATTGAAAATTAATATTAAGGAGACATGGCTCTTGAGATTGCAAGAAAGGTAGGGAAGGTATTTTTGGAGAAACTTTTGGAAGTTCACCCGTACAACCTAAGGATATTATAATGGTCAAACTTCTTATAGTAGGAGGTGTTGGAATGCTCAATGATTAAGAAAGGATCTTATTATGTCTACTTTTAGTGTAAAGAATTTTTTTGAAAAACAATTGATATGATTTTTTTTAAAGATTTTATGCAAGGATATTTATTACTAATCATAAAGGTCTATGGATTTTAGGGTATGTCATTCACCATGACGCATTTGTACTTATGAAAATTTAAATGTATAATAAAAATAAATCATTTCATTATTTTGAGAATGTAAACATAGAGATAAAATCTAAATTTGAACTCCACAACTTCTACTTATATATCAATTCTAAAATACTCTTCTAGTAATACTTTATTCTCATTGTTGCCAAATAGAAAGTTTTGGAGAATAGTGCTGACACTTAGAGATTAACTAACCCTTAAAATACATAAAAGAAACAACTAAAAAAAATTGATTCTAAAATGCATTCTTGTAATTCTTACACAAATTGCAATTAATTATTTTTTGCAATCTAAACTTCCAATTACAAATATAAACCCTACAAAATACACAAACTTCTATTTCTCCACTTCTCAAATTAGAACTATAAAAACCAAAACAACAATAGCTAAATTTATTAAAATTATTAAAAATTAAAAGATAAATATTTTAAAACAAGAAACAACGCACAAAGTCAAAGCATGAATTTCATACTATATATATGTATATGTATGAAAGTAGTTTATGTTTTCTATTACATTTATTACATTATTTGAAATTTTAAATGCACATATATATATATATATATATATATATATATATTAGGTTATCTTCCACATATTTATCATCATAAACTATTACAATTTCCAAACATGCCGCAATGCACCAGAAGATCTTTTGTTCTTGAAGACCTCATAAGAGGATTTTTGGCCCCCAAGAAGACTATTTCAGGGGTGTTTCCAGAAACTGTTCCCACTGCTATAGACCAGCCCCCTGCTGGTCTCAAATTTTGAATTTAAAAAAAAAAATTAATTATTTTAAAAAAGAAAATTTAAACAAAAAAAAATTCAAAAAGAAAATTTTAAAATATTTTTTTAATTAATTAATTAGTATTTTTTGACGTGGCAGTCGCTCGACCACATCAACATTGCGTTTCCAACATTCCTAATGTGTTCTCAGCGTTTGGGAACTTGTAGTCTTATAAACTAGCTAAAAATCCTCTTATGTGAGAACTATCTTTGCTGCATATACAATTTCTACTTTTATACAAATGGTAGCTTCATTCACAAATTCACATGGTGAATCAAGCAATTTTTTTTCTGGTGGTGTTGATGAATTACTCATGGATACTGAACTTACAATTTACAATAGTATTTTATCACACCAATATTTTTCTAAGATACATACAGAGAAAGTAAATTCTTCACATATGGATGACAATGTACTTCGTATTAATCCTATAAAGTTCAAAGCACAATTTAGGATGTCACCTTTGTCCTTCAACAAAATGTGGAACATGATTGAAGACCAGGACATTTTTAAAAATAACAGCACAACTCATCAATTCGATCCACACTTGCAATTTCTAGTAGTCCTATTTCATTTTGGAGTATATGGGAATGGGGCGTCTTGAGCAAATATTGCAAAGACTTTTCATATTTCTACATGAGTGATATCTAAGTTCACTAAGCGCATTATTGTGGCTCTTTTGTCACTTGAAAAAAATGTAGTATGTTGGCCTACCAATCCAAAGAAGGACATTATCAAACCATCTATTCAAGAATCACATGGCTTTTCTAATGTGATTGGCATTATGGATGATATTCATATCATCTTTTCTTCAAAACCAAGGTATCAAGGGGAACAATACTTCAACAAGAAGAATCAATATCCCATCTCTTGTTTGTTTATTAATGATCAAAATTGTAAAATCACACATGTACAAGTAGACTTCTCTAGCTTAGCTCATGATAGCCATGTTTTTGTGAACTCCCAAATATGACTAATACATGCCAATTTCTTTAAAGGTGGAGCATATTTACTAGTAGATAGTGGATACCTTCTTACTTCTATTACTTTACCTCCGTACAAGTAAGTTGTAGCTAGTAGAATAGAAAATCAACGTTTCAATAGACACCTTTTTTCTATGTGTTAGGTCTAAATATACTATTGGTCAATTGAAGGGTTGTTTTCAAAGCCTCCATGGCATTCTCACTATAATTTCTAACAAGGATACTCACACCCTTGTGATCTTATGGATTCGGACTTGTTCTATACAACCTCCTACTTCAAGATATGTATGATTCAAATTGGGAAAATAGAATAGAAGACCCCGACATAAAAACTATTGATGACACTTTAGAGACAGAGAACTAAATGCTTCCATACAATGATATAATAGCTTGAAGAAAAAGAAAACTCAGCAAGGCACAAGTTTTGAACTACCATGATGAAATATAGTGATGCTTACCGCATTTTGCCTTATTTAGAGATGTAGGTTAGTCATTGTAGGTTAGATAATATCAATTGTTAAATTTCAAAAATTTATGCATATATTAATATTTTTGAATTTTATAGGATCCAATTTGGTTAATTTAGGTTTTAGGGTCCTCATGTTTGAAAATGTGTACAACTTTGAGAGAGTTTTTATTTTTCAAATTTTCAAATAAAAAAGACAACATTTGCTTTGGATTCCAAATTAATTTTTGTAGTGATATCAAAATCTTTATTCATGTTTGTATAAATTTTTGTCTTTGAAAACTACGATTTTTGTCTATGAATTTCATCATCCAAAATTGTTATAATCTAATAGCTAGGAGAATAGAAAATCAACATTCCATTGAGCATTGGAATAATTCAATAATTGGTAAGGAGATAACTTACATACTCAAGAAATGAACTAAGAATTACAACGTAGCTTCTTGAACTCCAGTTGTAGAGCTAATTCATGATTACGACCACCTTAACATTGTTGGTCAAGTTGAATTTGTAAATCTAACCCTTGGTTGTAGGAATCTTGATGTTGTTGCTCCAATCTTAGAAACTCCAAATCCAAACGACGAGATTCCAAAGCAAACTTTTGATTCAATTCATCTCATAAATCCCAACTTGTCCTTTGATTATTTTTTCATAAACATTAACTTGTCACTTTGATGGGAGACCTGCATGTTGAGCTTCTTCTCCATGAGTACATGATCATGTTTTTGGATGTCTTGAACCAATTTTTGAAAAGACTTAGGTTGTTTTTTTCTTCTTTGTTTTAGCATTAGGAATCATAAGAGAATTTTTCAGAGCTTTGAGAGACTGTTTTAGCCCTGTTCCCCAGTCTGTGAACTAGTCAGATTAAATAATAATTTTTAAAAATAAAATAAAAAAATAAAAAATAAAAAATTAAATTTTATTAAATTTTATTAAATTTTAATTAAATATTAAATATCTGATGTGGCAATCTCTTAGCTACATCAAATTGCCTCTGTGGCAGCTTTCACTAAGTTCCTATGGTTTGAGAATTCATTGTCTTCTACACCAGCTGAAAATCCTCTTATAACTTCAAGATTGTGTTGGTTCACGTATTGTAGGTATAGGTATACGTACTCAATGAATGTTGAAAACAAAAAAAGAGTGAAGGGTCTTCATAAAAGTACTACGAGTATGAACTGATCCATTCAAATGAAATTAGTGGTTACCAATGACTTCAAAAAGTGAAAACTAACTTGAAAAGTGAAATATATTTTCAGAAACTCTACTAACTTCCAATATGAGATTTTAGAACCTCTTAAAATTAAAAACATTATAGGTCTATAGCAAATATCAGCAACACGGAATAACAAAGACATAAATAAGTGCATACTCTAATAAGTGAAATCCATGGCAAAGAGTAATACCTTCAAAAGTAGGCTCTGATAGTTGTTTAGACTGTCTAAGAATTTTGTCCTCTAAATCTTAGTATTCATCATCATTAGAATTTTCTACATTTGAATGATCTGGCACATCCTCCCCTACAGACAGTACAAAGTCGTCGAGTCCAGCGGAAATTGATGTACCAAAAAGTATTTCCGGTATATTCTCATCTATGCTAGTCTCCCCAGTGTATGGCGGATTGATTGTCGGACTTTCAAACATGAATGGTTTAACCAAGAAGTAGAATGGAGAAATTGAAAGAATTTTTTTCCGAATTACCCTTATCCCCATTTTTTCATCATTAGATGTTAGTCCTTTATGAGTATTCCACAAAAAATCCTTTGCTTCTTCAAATTTTTTTCCAATGTACCTCATTTTGTTCATCACTTGCTTAGGGCTCTTTATTGTATTGAATGTTAATTAACCAAAATTAAGCATATAAGTGCTCTTTTAGTGAGTCTCAAGGTCCATGTGGATCCATTGGAGTTCTTGATCCTTGCACACTTCTACTTCTCATAGTTACTAGACAATTCCAACCACTCAAACAATTATTTTTTGGTAGTATCAATTAACACTTCGTAAGCAATTCTTGGGGGTGCTTCTGATGCATTGCCCAATTTTGTAGGACATAAAGTGGTGGGATTGAAAGAATCATGGATTGTAGTGAAGGAGCCTTTGATGGAGTATGAAGACGCTTTCGTTGTTGGTCTTGCAGTTGAGGTTGTCCTTGTGGGGTCCTCAAAGACTACAGTGAATCGACCTCGACCTTTAGAAGCAAAGAAAATGACTCCATTCCTGGAGTGTATGAAAACAAACATACATCAGTTTACAAAAATTGTCTACAATATATACACCCATCAATGAAATTGAGTCAATTTGAAGTCC
Source organism: Thuidium tamariscinum (assembly GCA_947034885.2). Classification (NCBI taxonomy): domain Eukaryota; kingdom Viridiplantae; phylum Streptophyta; class Bryopsida; order Hypnales; family Thuidiaceae; genus Thuidium; species Thuidium tamariscinum. The sequence continues at coordinate 1,919,580 of OX344757.2, read as the reverse complement.
AATGTACTCCCAAGAGTGGCTAAAATCAGCTTGATGCGACCCAACTGGTATAACAAAACCCTAAATTCCTAGGACGATTGTTCTTAGGCAACTCTATATCCCCAGACTTGAGCTCATTAAAACATTGAAGGCAATGTAGCTTCATGTATTCAACCTTAAACCCTGAATCTGGAGTTGATCGAAGTGTTGGATTATAAACCTAAAAAGTCAAGTATGAATTTTGATGGATTAAAAGCTCTCACAATGAAAAGGATTGCGAATGCTAAAATCTGTAGCTTATGTTTCATACAAACAACATTGATCACACTTTCACAATAGCATATAAGAAGAATTATCCTAAATCCTAAAGTGAGGGTTTTTGCGATTTATAATTTATTACACGGCAATTCACAAAGAATATGACAAAATTTTCCAATTAAAATTTGTAGATACAACAGAGAAATACCTTGAAAATCAATGAGCAAAATAGCGTGAGGTCTCCAAGCAAGGTACCACAGTAAGGTCTCCAAGTACCATGTTCTTCAAGGACAATGGTGACGACAACAAAAGTCATACACCCAACAATAAGATGAAAATGAAATTGGTGAAGGGACAAACATAGTGCAGTGGAGGGGTAAACTTACGAAGCGAAAGATCAAATTTTCCTGGAGAATCAATTCCAAGGAACAATTAAGCATCTGTAGAGGTGAAGATAACTATAGTGAATTTCCCAAGGAATGAATCCCAGACTTAATACGGAAGTCAAATGGAAACATCCCATGTGGACATTCCCAGGGAATTCCACTGCAAGTGAAGATGGTGTGACAACCCCTAATATTGCATGGGAAACTAGGAACTTCATAAGGTCTATACCAATTGCAAATTCAATGTGTCTAAACTTCTGAAGATACTTTTTTTCAAGCCCTTCCAAAAGTGAAGTTCTGTCTTTCAATATTTTTCAAAAAAAAAAAAAAATTTAAAAATTTAAAAAAAATTTAAAAAATAATAAATAAATAAATAAATAAATAAATAAAAATTTAAAATTTATATATATATATATATATATATATATATATATATATATATATACTACAATTTGTGCATTTTAGTCAATATGTTGAAAAATGGGGTGAGAATACATGAATTATTTTTAACCAAAACAATTTTCATCTTCAAAAAAATAATATATAGACAATGGTATTGAATGAAAGGAAAAATAAACTCCTAAAAACTCTTGGTACATGAAATTGAAAAATGTTAACCTCTAAGCATGTCAATGTCCATATTTTAGACGGTGTACAGAGGTGTCTAGCTGTATCTCGAAAGCCATTCGATTTTTTCATTCGTCGTTTTTTGGGGCGTCAGGTGGAATACTTGTCAACCAGGAAAGGAGGATACCGTCCCTAATCATGGCTTTTGTATTTTTTTTAAATTTGAAAGTGGACTAGTATCCAGAAAAGCTGAAACTTCATAACATTCAGTAGCATGCCATGTCTCTACAGTGATGGTGAGGCATATTCCACATTCAACCAATTAGTTACTGATGAACACTGTTGGGTGTGGCATATTCCACACCATCACTGTAGAGCCAAGGCAATGCCAACCTTGCTACTGAATGTTATGTTTTGCTTGCCCTGTAGTTGGAGCATTGGCGTAAGCAAAAATTCTGGAATTTTCAGGGTTGGCAAGGCTCCATTTGGAGGAAAAAGAATTTGTATGGGTGTTAATGTCATTGTGCTTAGAATAAAAAAATTTGAGTACGACAATCGTGATCAGTGCCGAGAGAATGAATAACCACCAAGCTAGAACTGCATCGCACCACCATCCTCCGTGCCATTATGAGATTCCTTGCAAATACCATAGAATTGTAGAGCCAATTGCACCTTCAATGCGGAAGTTTGAAAATTTGAGAAGAAACATGGCTTTATCGTGTTGTAGTGATGATAATCAGCTATTGCTTGTCAATGCTTTCTCTATCTATTGAGGGTTGTACATAGATCTGAAGGCAGTCAAAATAATTGTCAGTTTTGAGGCAGCCCGTTGTATTTTCTGTAGGGAGCCATTATGCTTCTAGAGTCGGAGCAGGAGCTCCACCTACATATGTATACATGTTTTGAAAGTAATTGCTATTTTTTGTAATGGAGGAACTCAATTGCATTGATGCCAAAATTTTGTGAATTGCATTTGTTGTGTTACCATAATACCATATGTATATGCCTGACACCAATTTCTTGCATAAATTTGAAGGAGGCAATTAATGAGGTCAGCACATTCCTTTAATTTGCAAGTTTGCTCCATTCCTTTCCAATTGGCGATGAGGTCTAAATGCATTTGTCGATCCAAAATGGAGTATAATATAGCTATTGTTGATGTCTTTCTGGAAAAAGATGATATACATCTTCTTATTTTATGATGTTGGGCTACTAATGTTTCAATTGACAGTTCTTTGGGCTGGTTGTTCATAAATTTTGTTTCATGCTATGACTGATGTCACAACGCAACACTCATTTGCCCAAACGAGTCTTCAATGCCTTGAACCTTGCAATGGCACGGATTGCAAGTTCTACACTTTTCAGGTGCTTTCTATTTTTAGCTATATATCACTTCTAGAATGTTGAGCACAAGCAAGTTTGCATTGTCATTCAATAATTTTTCTATATTCTCAGGGAAATCACTTAGAGTAACCTTTAGACACCATGTGCATTAAAATTTTGGACCCCCTATTTTATGTCCTAAAATTTAAATAAAATGAAAAGAAAGCCGTATGATCTTCATGTTACGCAATCCTCAATTCCTTTACTAATGGCCTGCTTCAATTATGTGTTTCCCCACTACTTCCCCACTTTAGCATGGAACTAACCACTAAAGGATTAATTTCAACTCTAAGAATGTTCTAGTAAACAATCAATATCTTTTTCTTTTTTTCTTCAAATTTTTTCAAAATTGAGTGCAATTTGATTACCTTCATTGCTTGTAAAATAAAACTCTTCATAAATTGCACTTCATTATTTGAAATTGAATGGTTCAAATGTTTTTGAATAGGTATTAATCTATTCTTTAAAAAAAGTCATCCTTTTTTTCAATATATTTTTTGCTACTTGTTTTGACATTGAAATATAGAACAAAATTTTATTTTAAATTGAAATATTGATGAAAATTACTTGAAACAAAGCTTAATACATAGAATTAGGATGATTAACATCCATCCTAATAATTTTATGCAAAATTTTCAAATTTCTAAAGTCAATAGAGGCTATCCATATTCTCATAAAGTCCAAAGTAAGCTCTTTGGTCCCTCTACAAATTAAAGCCAAAGTTGAATCTTCAACAAAGCTCAAACTAACTTTGCTTCAATTCTCACTTTTTTCACATCTTCAAAAACTACTACCAAGTAGGTATTATTGAATTCATTACGCTTTGAAACATTGATAGTGTGAAGCCCCAAGTTCCCAAATTCAATTCTCCACCAATCAAAATAGGAGATTTTGGTGAGATTTTTGTAACATTGTATAATTAACCAAAGAATGGGCCTCTCTTCTCATTTTGCAAAGATATTATGACTCCCTAGATGCATCGGAAGGACTTATTAGTTAATTCAAGGATTGGAGTTGGTAGAAGGTACAACATTATTCACTTTCCTTGAAGGTTCCCTTTTGCTTGCATAGAAAGTGGGAGCCTCCCTACAAAGAAGTGTTAAAGAATCTACTTAGAAGGGAGGGGGGGGGGGGAGAAAGTCAAATGAAGGGCTACCACTATAGAGTGAAAAAAGTTAGCCAATGGACTTTTGTAGATTATAACTAAAATTCCCCCATGTATCTAAGGGGGCATAATCCCTCCACCTTTGGGGTACACAATCAACTTGTAAACAATGTTATCGAGCCACACAAGTCAATTTTGTTCCTTGAAGGGGGGCCTTTCCAATGATAGGAAAAAAAAATGGCGGCTAGTCCAAAGTTAGCTGGGGGATTTGGGGAAAAAAACTTATTGCAATTTGTAAACATTGGCAGAAAACCAATGGAAAAATCTATAAAATTTCTATTTTGAGTAAAAAATTGAGGGAATAACCAATCACCATGCTTGAAAAACTGGTTCAATTTGAAAATTGAAGGAAATTAGTTGATAAAACTCAAAAAGTTTCCTGACACACTGGGCTTTTCTAAGGATCAAGGGTTTTTTTTCTAGAAATTTATAGCCTGATTCCAAATCTGATTCGCCATTGTCTATGGCCCCCTCCAAATATTGCCCTTTGGTAGGAGGGCATGCAAGGCTTTTCACTGTTCACCTACAGTGCAAAAAACACACATTGGTAAGCAGTGTTACGTGGGACGCAGTGCGAAACGACCTGGACTCCCCCTTCAACTTTGGAAAATTTCAATAAGGTTGCTTCTAGCTGCAGTTTGGTTGTGAGTGGCTGCCAGTAGTATATGCCCAAAACAGGAAAAACAGAAAAAGAAAAAGAAAAGGATGACAAAATAGAAAAGAAGCAGCCGAATTCAACGAGGGATGAGTTCCCTGATCAACTGTGAGACTAACTTCCGAAGTCCGCAGACGCTGCAATTGCGGGGCCGTCCCCTTTGTGAGCCGGACGGCCGTCCGGCTGCCGTGCGCTCAGCGTCTTGTGGGCACTCATCAGGTGCAGTTGCCCCGACAAAGCCGCCTCTATTTTTTCGCAATTTCCTTTTGCAGCTCACGATCCTCGTCGAATCACGCGAATGGATGCCTCCCTCCCTCGCTCGTCCTTCTCGTACGCCACCTTGTGGATTTGCCTTTCTCACTTGCAGCGCTCGCTGGTTCCCCCGAATCTCGGATCTTGAGTGACGAGATTGAGAATGCGATGCGGAAATGGGCGCGATGGGGAAGTCGACGATGCCGCGCCACGGAGCACGCGAGAGGACGGGGACCGACGCACGGAAGAACCACATTGATGCGGTAGAGGTAGGTGGATGCGGGATGCTTCCCGTGGTTTACCGAGGAAGAGATAAATTCGAAGCATTCGGCGACTGAGTGCAGTTGCTTAATTTTTTGGGTTTAGTGCAGTGGCACGTGAAGCCTTATTTTGAGAACAAGCTGTAGGGTGAGGGGGATTCGGGAATCGGGACGCGTTCTGGTGGTTTAGTCAGGAAGAGAGAATTCAACGAGAGTGTTTTTGATTAATATTTGGGTTTGTAGCAGTGATGTCGCGTTTTCAGCGCAATCTTTTGATTCTGTATTCTGTAGAGGGAGGTGGATTTGGGACGCGTTCCGGGTTGTTGCGAGGACGTATGAATTCGGAACATGTGACGACAGTGTTTTTGATTCATTTTCTGGGTTTATGGCAGTGATGACACATTTTCAGCCCATGCTTTCGATTCTCGATTCTGAGGTGGTAGGGGTGGATCGGGACGCATTCCGTGGTAGCAAGGAAGAGAGAATTAGGAGCATTTAGCGACAATGCGGTTTAAATTTTTTTTGAGTGTATAGCAGTGATACCGCGTTTTTAGCGCAATCTTTCCATTCTTGATTCTGCAATAACATTCTAGTTTTCTGATGAGGAAGGGAGGATTCGGAGCATTCTTAGTTTTTACTGAGTTCTTTTTGACAATGATGCCGTATTTTCAACACAATCTTTCTCGACTTGATTCCGTAGAGGGAGACGCATTCGGGACACATTCGAATGTTTGAGCGAGTGAGTGCAATTCAAACATTGAAAAACGGAGCGTTGCAAATTTTTTTAAGTCTATGGCAGTATCAAATCATGCGGTTGGTGATTCGGGACAGAGTTAAAGTGTTTGAGCGAGAAGTGTTGAGAATTTGGCGCATTTAACGACGGAATGTTGTGTTTTGGGGTTCATGGCAGTAACACCAAGTGATGGCGTCAGACGCCAACCAGAACAACATAGTCTCAGAGGTGATAGGCGAGCTCAACCGAGTAGTCCAGGAAGCGCGTGAGGCGCCCGTGGAGAAGGAGAGCTTCTGGCGTTTCGTTTCGTATCTGGAACAGCTGCGGCCTATCCTTGATCAATTGAACACAGGAAAAGCTCCTGAGCTTCCTCTCCGCGTCCAAACCGCCTTGATTGGGATAAAAACCGAGCTCGTAAATTTGCAAGGACCCTTACAGATCTGCAAGACGAAGAGCCGGCTGTACTTGCTCACGCATTGCCAGGAAATCGTGAGCGAGATTCAGAAGACGGCGCATGGAGTCGGACATTGCTTGTCCCGATTCCCCATCGCGAAATCCCCGCAAACGCGAGATATTGCGCAAATGCGAGAGGTCAGCAAGCAAGCGGATGACCTCGCCCGTGAAATGCAACAAGCTCAATTCTCGGTGCACACGCAACTCCCAAGCTTCGTTACACCCTCGCCGCGAATCTTTTTCTTGTGGGTAGCCCATTTGCTTGTGTAGACTAATTAATTGTTACTGTGTATTCCTTGATGGCGCAGGTTTCGGCAAACGAGGAGCGCATCTGCTTGGCACTCCAACGAGAGGCGCAATCTTCCAGACCGGAGGATGTTGACTCCGCAGTTCAGAATGCGATCCTTCTCGACGTGGGGCGTGAATTAGGTCTTGACCTCAACCGAAACAGAGACGCGCTCTTTGAGCAGCTTCACTTGCTGCGCGGGGAGCTAGTGGATTGCCAGGATGAGACGCAAATACGATTGCTGGAAACCATTGAATCCATGTTCCAATCGTATACGCTAGAGCCTGCCGTGCCTCATTGGCACACCATCGTCGAGTCGGTAGATTCCATCGATGATTCCATTCCACCCTTCGACACGTTCCTGTGTCCCTTATCAAAACAAGTAAGCTTCCGTGCAGGAACCACATCCTTCTGTTCTCCTTGGTGCATTACGAAAGCTTCAATTAGTGTTTGAGAGCTAAAAAATTTATCACCTGATTAGTAGTGACTGCCTTGTGTAGCTGATGACGGATCCTGTGTTCCTGCAATCTGAGCGAACGTACGAGCGAAGCTCTATAGAAAATTGGTTCAACTCGTGCAGACAGCTCGGCCGACCTCCCACATGCCCCGTCTCTGGCCAGATCTTGACTTCCACCGCCTTGCGACCCAGCTTGGTGCTGCGACAAACCATTCAGGAATGGAAGGAGCGCAACGTGACAGTTCGAATCCGTCTTGCAGTCACTCGTTTGAGCGCCACTGCATCGGTAAATCTCTACTCTACAGAATTCCAACCTCATCAATCTCTTTAACTTCCTCCTCATTTCCACAGCGTCGAAATGTCTACGTAATTGATTGCCACCAAATGCTTAAAAATCGCTCTCATCAGGTTGACGAAGCGGAGCAAGCTCTCGAGGATATAATTCTCATAGCCAAAGAAAGCGCCGCAAATCGTCTGCAGCTTAGGGAGGGAGGAGTGATTCCGTTAGTGCTGGGGCTATGGCAGCGGAATGTGAAGTCACGCGCTCACCTTCGAAGCGAAGCTATGTCCGCCCTCCGTTACATCTCCATCGCCTCACAGGAAAACAAGGTGCCGTTTCTGCACCTTCCCTCACTGCATCACTTATACCATCCAGCCTTTTTGCTGTAGCTGCACCACGATTTTCAGTAATTGAACGTGAATTTTAGACAAACAACACTCGAAATTGTAATTAATCAATAGTTCGTTGAGTTCCGACGATTTACACCTTGATTTCAAGATGTAAGAGAATCCATGTCACACAAAGAAAGTGTGAGGATTGGGGGTCTTGCATATCCTGATTCTTCTTTCATTAATAGTTGTTATCAGTTCTTGTCGAGAATGTTATAGCAGAGCTAGAGACCAGATGCAGCACAGCTAGAATTCAACATGAGAACTGGTGGTTTTTGCCCTTCGAAACCCATTGAACCCCAATAAAATCGCCACATTTCAAGTATTCTATGTTAAATTTCATGTGTAGGATCCTAGTTGCGTACCCCGCTGTATTGGATAGCACGTTCTTTTGGTCCCTCAGGTTTGCTGGAATCTCATTCCTTTCCGATTGCTTGTGTCGGCAGGAAGCGATAGTGGAGAGTGGAGCATTAAAGCTTGCGGTGCAAAGCTTGGGCAGCAGCGTGGACAAAGAACGAGAATGTGCCGTGGCGCTTCTCCACGAGTTGTCGTTAAGCTCATCCATCTGCGCACGCATCGGCACGGAGAAGGGGGCAATGGTGGCGCTAATGGGGATGACATCAACAAGCACAGAGATCAGTGAGCTCGCGGAGAACACCCTCGTGAACCTGGAGCAAGTTGACGAGAATGCATTGCAGATGGCCGAGGCAGGGCGCCTGAAGCCGCTCCTCACTCGCCTCTGCCAAGGTCCGGAGGAAACGCAAGTGAAGCTGGCGCAGCACTTGGGCCAAATGATCCTCACCAACACCAGCAAAGAGGTCGTGGCCGAGACTGGTGGCAATACGCTCGTGCGCATGCTGTCCATCAGTCCCAATGCACGCGAAGCCGCGTTGGGCGCCCTGCTCAACTTGTCCACGTTAGATGACACAGCGTACATTCTTGTGAAAGCGGGCGTGATTGCGCATCTTGTGTTCACCATCTTCTCGCTCCCCGCGCCCTCCAACCTCAAGGAGATGGCGGTCTGCACGCTGGCTAATCTCGTCTCTGTGCCGGGGAATTGGGAGCAGTCTCTCGTGGATAGTGACGGAAATTTCTTGTTCTCGGAAAGGATACTGCACAAAATCTTCGGGCTTTTGCAGAGCGGGAGCTTGCAGTGGAAGGAGAAGATCCTGCAGACGTTGTACGGCATGGCTTGCTCCACGGAAGTAGCAGGTTTGTACTTCAAAATGCACCATTAGCTCATTGCCCGTGAAGCTGATCCACTTCTGAAGCCTCGTTTTTTTATAATGTTTACAATGAAATACTTGAATATCCTGCACAATTCTCTTAGTTCTGACCTTCTCTCCTGCAGATTCTAGAATATACTGCACACTAGCCATCACTCTATCATTGACTCTAGCACACTTGTCACACATTCGAACATAACATTCATGAGCTAGGTGGAAGACTATCCATTTGGAAGGAGTCATGTGTAGGCTTGCATGGATCTATTAGAATAATTCAGAAGGTGAAAAAACAATCACATTGTAAGAGGAGAATGAAGAACGTAAAGGAGCTATGCTGGTACCGATCTAAGACAACTTTAACTGCAATATCGTTTCTTCCAGAGGATGAATTGTTCTCTGTTCAAGAATAGTATGGCAAGAATGGTACGTTCTATGTAGTGAAATCCTCACAGTATTGTGAGAGTTCGTTGGACTCCCAGTGACAATTAAAGGGGTTTGAATGTACTGATTTGGGTTGTCTGTGTTGCAGATGTGATGGCAGCCAATGTGAGCACTTGCGGCGGCTCCTCCACTCTGATGACGTTCATGATGCATTCCGATACCAACATTCGTCTGAATGCCTTGCGTTTGCTGAGCCTGCTCAGTGTCCACATCGGAGATGACATCGCTGCCGCGCTTCGTTCCACACTGCAGCTCAAGTACCTGAAGGAGATCCTTCAGCAACACGGGAAGGCTGTATTGGAAGAGCGCATCGCGGCGGCCACCATTCTTGCCAACACGCCACTCACTGAATTCGAGGCAAGTTCAACTCAAACTCACTAGAGGAAAACTCGAATCTTTCAATTTGTTTTAATATCGTAGCTGCATTGCGTTGGGGAGGGTTTAGAAACTGCTTACATGATCTTCCAAATGGCAGTATTAAACGCGGTTAAGTTTTCTGGGAGGTTTTTTTTACGGTTTCCTATTATGCACTGGGGACGAATCATCAGTATGATTGCATTGGTAGCGTGGAATTGAATCTGACAGTCTAATGAGAATTGCATGTGTTAACCCTGAATAGTCCAAGCTAATAAAAAGTGCACTGTGGAAGCTATTGCTGTAGTCAAATTAGTAACTCACAAAACTCAAACCTCTTTTTTTCGACCTCTCTAATACGGCATTCTAAATTATCCTGCGCATCGTTGATTCTAGCACACATTTCAAACCACCTTATGGTTTCGGCTTTTTGCTGAGATATTTTGTTACCTTCTTAAATGATTCATTCAGCTCGTAAAGCTTTGTAAGTCTTCACTTCTGGCCATTTCGACATTGAGGGGTTAAGAAGTCAGCAACTAACCTCGGTAATCAGACTTCTGAGTTTTCTAAAGAGACGGAGCAGTGGCTTCCAGAAGCAGATATTGCAAGCATTTTCATGTCCAATACAAGCGCTTATTTCTCAGAAACCAGATAGATTCCTGATGAAGAAACACCATTCTCGTTCCGGCGACTAGAGAATTGCAGTATGTCCATTGCGGCGATGAGACACGAATGAGGTTTGCTGGATTTTTTTTCTAAAGAGGTGTAGCATTGTGTTGTGCAGGTAATCCGCGTGCTGGAGGTGGAAATGCTTCACTGGACGGTGACCACTCTCCAGGACTGCGAGACAGGGCGGATCGGTCGCCTTTCAGGACGCGCGGGATGCGCAATGCAAGAGGCTTTACTGGGCATCCTGCTTCACTTCGCCCGCAACTCCAACGTTGCCATCCTCAACAGCATGCGTGAGCTTCATCTGTTCACGCTCTTCCAGGAGAAGCTGATGGCGCACTGGACGCCCCTGACGAAAGAGAGGTCCGCGTTAGGGTTGCAGCTCCTCTCTGAACGAGCTCACCTCTTCACGCTCCGCAACAACAACCCGTCACCGCACTCGTCCCCGCGCGGCACCTTCCTCGGGTTGTGCTTGTTCCCATCCAAGCTCATCCGCAACCTTCCGGAGAAGTGCGACGTGCACGGCGGCGTTTGTAGCCCTAACGCGTCCTTCTGTCTGGTCGCTGCGAACGCTATCACACCCCTGATCGAGCTTCTCGAGGAAGAAGACGACTACGGCGTGCGAGAAGCGACGGTCGGCGCGCTCGCCACGCTGCTCACAGATGGGGTGCACTTGAAAGGTGGCGTCGAGGAGCTCGCGCGGGCGGAAGGCGTGCAACCCATCTTTGATCTGTTCTACAGCATCCGGCAGAGAAACCGGCTGCAGGAGAAGACAATCTGGATGATCGAGCGCATCCTGCGAGTGACGGAGTACGCGCAAGGGTATGCCGCGGATCAAGGACTGGTGAAAGCGCTGCACGAAGCTCTACGACATGGGAACCCTAATACGCGCGCGCACGCGCAAGACGCGCTTGCTTTGCTCGGCGCGAGCGAAGGTTCAGACTCGTCGTTCCGTGAATCCATCAGCATGATGCGCCGGAACTCGCTATGATAACACCATACCCAAACCAAAATTCGCGCAAGGAAATTCCCCTGCTTGACTCTGCGCATGGTTTAGGGCGAAATTTGTACAATGTTGACCGAATTTATTATTTTCATAATAAGGGGGAGGTTGTAGCATAGGGTAGAGGGAAGCATTGATCGTGTTCATCGATCTTTGTAATAGCGGTCATTGTAATCGTTCGCCCCTTGTTTCATTATTGGGAATGGATTTTTTGAGAACCTCAGATTGAGGTGATTCTGGAATTCGGTGTCGGTGGATTGTATGCACACAGAAGCAAATTCCGAAGGCATTTTGCCTTAATTCTCTTCACCCTCTGGAGGTGCATATTCCACTGAATTCCTGACTCTTGTTGATACTGCGATGCAGAGTACCCGGCCATGGGGGTGTGATTAACTTATCAAGCGGGTATTGCCACTGAGCCCATTGTAATGTCGGTTGAAGCGCGCACTCTTCTTTTGCCTGGGTAAGAGTCGCATGTGGGTTTGCTTGCTTGCAGTGCATCTCCAATTCACGTGATGATTTTGCCTATGTCACACTTGATCTTGTCATGACTCCTGGGAACAGTTGCTTTTTTCCTGAAACCCTGTCTAGTAAGTTTTGCGGGTAAAGGGCAATCGGGGCATGCAGTTCGGTGTTGCAATTCATGAGGCGGCCAAGGAATTTCTGTCTTTGGGGCAAGGTCGACAAAGCTGTATGGGATGATCAGGGAGTGAGGATCGTGTGCTTTTGGATGGTGGAGTCGCAATGCGCAGGGAGCAATTTCATGATCTAGTTTTGGGATGGCCTAACTTAAATCCGGCCTTTCTTGATCATTTCAAAGTCGAAGTTGGAAACCCTAGTTACGATTTGCGATGGGAGAATTCTAAGTGACTGAGATTTTCGGATGTAAGGGTATGTGGGAGAGAATCCAGGGGATGGAATGTGGAACCATGGACGATGAGCAGACCCCGAATGTACTGATACCGATTCGAGCCTGTGCAGTGTTGGTGGGATCCTTCCAATGTTGCCAAATTCGAGGATGTGTATCTTTTGCTGTTTTTGGTAACAACGTGACCGAGCTTCGACATGTCCTAGGGTTGCAAGGCGCGGAGGGACCTTGTAGACTCTTGAGAATCGCATGAACAGGCATGGGACAGAAGAGGAAAGAGGAGGACCCTGACGACGGCTGTCCCATCTGCAGCCACGCGAAGACCAAGGTGTGGTTTCGCAGCAGCAACGTCCAAACGCAAACGTTCAACTCCCCTCGCGGCTCGCATTGCTCGGAAGAAGAATCGGCGTACGATACCGGCGTGTATCATTGTCCCAGCTCGAAACGGCACGATCCAGCCCCTGCAACACGGTGTGATGGAACAGGCTTCGAAGACGAGGAGCCTCGACCTGGCTTTAACCGTAACCCTAACAAATGCCAGAGATGCGACTCGTCTCTGCCACGGAGTAGTGTTACTCCCGAGAAGAAAATCTACCTGCACTTAAATCTGCGCAATCGAGAGAGCCCGCAGTTGGTGATCTGCCCTAAACGGAATCACCGGCCCCATTCAGGTTCCTCTTCTGCAGCGTCACGCGACACAGTCATCGATGTGGACTCTCTCTCGCTGCCCTTGCCCTCGCGTCCTTGGTCGCGGATGTCCGAGCCAGCAGCATTGTCCATGGCTTCACGGCCCCGGACGGCGGGAGACTCTCACCATGACTTGCAGCTGCAATCACTGCGTCAAGCTTACGGCTCCAGTTGTAAACCAGTGGCGATGGAACAACGAGTGCCTTCTCCTGGCTCTGCTGCAAATCAAAGGCAGAAGCCGCAAATGTACAATGCTGCTGCACTCCCGCAAGCCATACGCTGCTCTAGGCCCCCGCAGAGACGACCACCATCCATTGCAAGGGACGACGAGAGGCTGCTTCTGTTACCCAAGTGGCCGCATGGACAGCAACAGCAGCAGCAGATTGCAAGTGTTGGTTCGCAAAGTTCGCCGCGCGGTGACAGAGCCGGCTCGTCGTCTATTCTTGCAACAATGGTGTCGCCAACTGCGAAGGTTACGAAAGACCAGCCCTTGCGAGTAAAAGGGGGAAGCGGGACACCAGAGGAGGGGCCTGGGGATTCAAGCAGCACTGCAGAGGGCGTGGTTTTGTCATGGGAAAATCTCACTGTAACATCTAAGTAAGCTCACATCTTTTGCAATTGTTTCTAATCAAATTTGGACGTTCATCAAGGAATACATCATGAATTACATGATTCTAGTACCATTGTTTTCTCATGACAGGTTAAGACCCAGTTATGAATAGTTTCACAGCAATTTTGAGGTTGCTAAACCATTGTGGTGTGCATTCGGTCAATGACATGTTTACCATGCCACCATTGTTGTTCCACTTCAATGGCATGTTCTCCGTGATGATCTGTGGCTTTTTTTGTGGCAGGGTGGGGAAAGTTTTGTTGGATAATTTGAACGGGCAGATTATCAGTGGGTTCACGGCGATCATGGGACCGAGTGGGTCAGGAAAATCCACGCTCTTGAACACGCTGGCGTGTCGGATGGGTCAGTCGGCCAGCATTGCAGGTCGGATTCTGCTCAATGGCCGAGAGTACAAAATCGCGGATCTTAAGAAAATGTCAGGCTATGTCATGCAAGATGATCTGCTAAACGCACACCTTACGGTCGAGGAGACGCTCAAGTACACCACGAGGCTCAAGCTGGAGCCGTCGTTGACAGAGGAAGAAGTCTGCTCACGAGTGGACGAGATCATCAAGCAGATGGGCTTAGACCATGTGCGCAACACTGTGATCGGGAGTCCGGAGAAGCGAGGCATTAGCGGTGGTGAGCGAAAGCGCGTTTGTGTGGGCATGGAACTGCTCACGCATCCGCAGCTCCTCTTCTTGGATGAGCCAACCTCAGGTACTTTTTCTGCTGGCTTGCAGATCATTTGTCTCTATTATCAAATTGTCAGATCTTGAAATATAGTCATAACATCCTTGAGGGGCTACCTGGTCAATAAACCCTTGGAATCACCCTTGAAATCAATGAACAGTGAGACAAGAAATGGAATCCAAGTTCCCTCTTGTGCACAATGTCATGTTCGCAGAGGCGACTGTGGCTATGATTCCGTTCACATAGTCCTTAGCCAGAATGTTGACAGTGATGGCGTGTCTGGCAATGGAATAAACTGCGTCATATGTGAGCCGTTTCTTCAATATTTTACTACTCCAGATTCTTTTGTACTACAGTGGAAAGGATGCATGCGGTATTGTACTCTAGGATCTGTGTCATCTCCGTCTCTAAATTTTACTGTTTTGTGAAATTGATCTGTTGAATCTCTTTTCCCAGGGTTGGATAGTGTGACGGCACTCTCCTTATGCGAGCAGTTACAAAAGTTGGCCGCCACAGGTAGCAGCTGCACCATCGTTTGCACCATCCATCAGCCTCAAGCCAAAATCTTCAACTTGTTTCATTGTCTCATCATCCTCAAGGCTGGTCAGGTATCAGCTAGCTCGAGCTGGGTTAAATTCTTGTAATGCCTATTCTTCTTTTTCTTTTTCTTCACTCATATGTATGAGCATCATTTGGCAGCCGTGTCTGACGTTGTATTTTAGTTTGTAGGTCATCTATCAAGGTAAAGCATCAGAAGTGCTCCGATTCTTTGAGGACTCTGGATTTCCTTGCCCGGAGTATACCAACCCAGCTGATCATCTTCTGGATGTTATAACTCCGTCCATAAACAGGCCTCGAGATAGCCTCAAAAACGTTGACGATGCTCTCAAGTCCAAATTTCATCCACTCCCGGCAAGTGCTACTTAAACCTATGGTACCACGAATGAAGAGTTCGAATTCCTTCTGTTTTTTACTAATTATTACTGACCTTTTTTCTGATGACTCAATTCTTGTGATGGCAGGTGAACATGAGTCAGGGATCGGAGTATTTAGTTTTACAAACCACGCGAGAGAGGATGCCATGGCATCGGCAGTACATCGTGCTCCTCAACCGAGGCGTTCGTGAGCAGATTCGGAAGAAGAATGTGCTGATCACTCAAATGTGCCAGAGTGTGCTAGTGGCGCTGCTAATTGGAGGAGTCTTTTTCCAGATTGGAGACACTCAGACGTCAACAGTGCGCAGGCAGCCTGTCTTATTTTTTTGTGTGATCAACCAGGGTGTGTTTGGTGCGTTGACAGTTATCAACTCCTTCCCCGGAGAACGAGCTCTCACACTACGTGAAAGGGCAGCTGGAATGTACTACTGCTCAGCCTATTTCATGGCTAAGGTAAGTTCGTCTCTCAAATTTTAATAACGAGTAATGTGCTGGAATGAGATTATTTGCAGGGTTTCTTTTGTTTTTGTTTTCCATTATTTTTGAAAAGAAATCGGAATGAAGTAACTGAACATGTTGCCGGTGAGATGTTCAGTCAGCTTAAGCTAGCGCTGATTCTAATAAGGTTCGTTGGTTGATGCATAGGTTACAGCTGAGATGGTTTCCCAGATTGTTTCGCCCATGATTTTCTCGTGCATTGTTTACTGGATGGTGGGCTTCCAGAGAAAGGGCTCCAAGTTTATGATCTTCATGACTTTCATGATCTTAACTCAGTTGGCAGCTACATCTCTGGCTCTGATGATCTCCGCAATATGTCGGACAACTGATCTGTCAGTCACTGTTTTGCCCATGGCCCTGGAAGTAAACCGCCTCTTCGGCGGATTCTTTTTATCGCCCAGGAGCCTTCCCAAGTACTTCGCGTGGCTGGATGCCTTGAGTTATGTCAAGTATACGTACACCGCTATCTCTCTCAACGAGTTGCGCCATTTGACCATCAGATGCACCGCCAAACAGTACGTCAATGGGGTGTGCCCCATTACGACTGGCGAACAAACGATTGCCACTCTAGGTCTTGATTACCTCAACATAGGTTCATGTGCCACCATTCTGATTTTCTACATTCTGATCACTCGAGTTGTTGCTTACCTTGGCATCCGCTTCCTCAAAAAGTAAGTTCATTGGAGGTCCATGTAACAATCACAAATGTACCCATTCTATAATGCCATCCTGGTGTGTAAAATAATCTGTTTTTTTGCCCATCTATTTGCACCTGGAACTCTTTTGCTCACACAAAAATAAAGAGAGAGGCTTCCTTCCTTCATGACATAGCACACGTAGATTCCTCCTGATAAATTCAAAGACTTCTGGATTCAACCGTGACTAATTCACGCAATCTCGTCCTTGAACGCGTAATTCGACAGGTCCCCACAGACTCCAAGCGACGTTCTTCGGATGCACTGTGCTCCCAATTTCTAAACCCTCGAGAACAGCTGCGACCTCGATCTCTCCCTCACCTCACATGCTCTCGGCTTCATGTTGAAGTTCGTGAGAGGAAAACATGAGCCAATGAGGAGCAGTTCTGGGTGAGGAAGGTGTGACACCCGTTTTGTGTCGTATGGAGGACTTTGGTGAAGAATGAATTCAGCTAGCTTACACCTCTAGATTGATGGACATGTGACTAAAAATACACATGGTAACTTACAAAGTTGCAAGTGTTGGTCGTGGCTCAAATTGTAGGGGCAGCAATGCAATGAAACTATCTACTAAAAAGATATAGGCATAGTGATGCACAAGTTTGTGTTTTGATTTTTTTTGAAATTATTAAATTACCCCTCCCTTGAAATGGTGTAAACATGGTCATTAACCTAATCTCCCCTCCTAAAGTCTTTGATTGGCATGAAAATGTACAACAACAAAGAAGAAACTTGCAATTCATCAACTATCCAATCACCTCTGTAGTAGAAAGTTTTTTATTTTCTTGGATAACTTAGGGCATCCTCCATTAATGATGTGGGAATATGCCTGGTTGTCCTTTCTTTTGATTGGTCTAAAAAATCAAAATTGTTGGGTAGATTAGGGCCAACCTATAGAGCTGGCAAATAAGTCCATTTTAAATAATATGTTTTTTTTAATATACATGTTACTAAAAAGATAATTAGTTTGTATGGGTCTTATATTGTTTAGGATATTTTCATCTTTTTTTCTATTTTATTTAATTTTTCCCCTCACTTGACATTCGTAAAAGCTTAGATATTTAACTTTATAGTATTGCAATTGCAAACTCTATGTATTAGATTCAAAATTTCACAACATTGTATCAATTCATTCATTTATATTTTCTATTATTCAAGTACATTGAAATTTAAATCCAAGTCATTTATCTCATTTTAATTTTATTTTGGTTCTAAGGAATTACTTCATTCTATTACAATAGAAAACTAATCCATTTTTTTCATGTAGAAACAAAAAAAAAAATCTTTCAATCAACTAATGAAAAATTACAACCCTTTTCATCATTCCAAGTTTGAAGTGTGGTTTCATTGCCACAGGTGAAAAGTCCAAAGAATTTTAGATTTCTTCTTTTCTTTACTTGTTGGAATTCTTGTTATTTTAATTAATTATTTTTAAAAATATGTGTGTAGAAGATTCTAAGTAGAACTATCCAAGGGGCCACCCCCTCACCTTCCCTACTATCCTCTTCAATAATATAATAGACAATTAAATAATAGATAGTTCAATCTTTTATATGATAAATTAATCTAAATTTTTTATATAATCTAAATTCATTAGTCAAATTAAACATCTCTTGTAATAATTAACTTTAGGCAAATGTGAGAAGTTTTCTAGCATTCTATAAAATTTTCCATTCCTTTCACCATTAAAACTTCAGCATTTTGTTTAAGAGTTATTATAATTTTACTACTACTACGGTAGTAAGATTACCAGATGAGATTAGCAGTTAAGATGATGAATATTTTCATTCGTCCTAGACGTCATTCCTTCATCCATTTGGATCCTCGTCGGTTTCTTGAGCTAGGGTTGTGATTCAGAGTTTCCATGGCGTCACCGTCGACGTAGTGTCCGAGTCCTCGCCCCGCGCAGAGTGTCTTACGTTTTTTGCCCGTATTTTCACGAGCGTGGAAACTCACTCTAAATCCTTGTTTCTAGTCATCCTTTCTGTTTGCTGAAGAAAAAAAATTGAAAGGGATGGCGACGGAGGAGGACAGTACCGTGAAGGAGCCTCTGGACTTGATCCGGCTCAGCTTGGACGAGCGCATCTACGTGAAGCTGCGCTCAGACCGAGAGCTCCGCGGGAAGCTGCATGTACGTTTTCTGCCAATCACGGTTCTGCTTCGTTTTTTCGTCGTTTGGTGTTTGATGAGTGCCGTTCTGACTTCTAGGGTTTTGGATAGAAACTTATTGTGCAATGGGAATGTCACTGGGAATCTGTGCTTATTGCGCTGCGAAGAACTGGTGACCATTTTATTTCTGACTGACTTTCTTAGCCTTGAAAATCATTCGGAGTCCAACGAAAAATTTGAAGGTATTGTTAATTGGCGGGAAGGTTTTTGCGATTTCCGCTATCTGAGATTTCAAGAAAGGCATGTTGTGGTGCTCAGATAATATTCCTTCAGTTTCCTAGCGTCCTAGTGGAATCCTGAAGTGCCATTTGTACTTGCTAGGGTTTTGGATTATGTTTTGATTCCGCAATGGGAGTATTCCTGGGATTTAGCGCATATGGCTCTGGGGAGAATTGATAATTTTGTGAACCTTCCGTCTTGGAAGTCATTCGCACCATGCTGGAATTCAGAAAATAGGAAGAAGTGTCATTAATGTGCACGAAGTGTTGAAGATTACTAATATTCCCGCGACTTTAAGTTGGTTTTTAGGGAAGGCTTGTGGTGGTACTCAATTAATATCTCGTGACTTCCCCTAACGTCCTCGCTGAACACTTTCCCTAACGCCTTTAGTGCCGTTCTTACTGATAGGGTTTTTGAATTTCTTTTGATTCTGCACACTAAAGGAATTAGTTTGCGCAGTCCGAACGGGATTTAGTGCATCCGCTGGGTATTGCTCTGAGAGAGTTATTGAGTCGAGAATATTGGATTTCTTATTGGATTTGAAAGACATTCGGTCCATAGTAATTATTTTGAAGTGCCATTAATTGGAGCATAAAGTTTGAGGACTATTGCAATGTTAGCTCTCTTAGATTTCAAGAAAGGCATGTAGTGATGCTCCGTCATAATTTTATTAATTTGTCGTATGGAATACTTTAGTGGTGTAGTGGATACCTGATTCTAGGTTTAGTATTCCGGTGTTTTGTTTGAATTTTTATCTCCCGTGAGTATTCTCGATACACTTCAAAGATTTTGATAGAAGTCCCTGAAGTGTCTCTAATCTCGGGGTGTGTGTTGGCAAACTCCAAGGTGTTGAGTGGCTGACACTGACTGTTCAAACTGGAAATATTGAATATGTTCTCAAGCAATTATTGCTACCGGCTCTTACGTAATGGATGGTTGTGCAGGCCTATGACCAGCACTTAAACATGATTCTTGGAGATGTTGAGGAGGTGGTGACCACAGTGGAAATCGATGATGAGACCTACGAGGAGATTGTGAGGGTAAGAGTGTACCTTTCATCCTGTATAGGTTTAAGTGTTTTATGAGAAATTCATTTTTACATCTCGCTTGGACATATTTCCATGCTTATCTCCCCTGTCAAGTCTATACTCTTTAGTTATCTCTTTGATTATCTTTCCCTGTATTCAGATTGTTTTAAGAAATCAAGTTTTGTGATTTAATTTCCGCATTTAATTTTTGACCCTGGAAGAACGCTGAGGCCAAAAAGTAACCGATGGATGAGTTTCAAGATTACTGTAGAAATGAGGAATGCACCTATTGTTCCATTGGTCCGTAAATCATCATTTTTGGCAAGGTCTCGTCGTTTCAGGGTTAAATCTAGGTCACTTTGGCTTTTGTATCGATTCCAATCGTATGTAGATGACATTTGACAATATTCCACCTCATCGCAATTGTAGTTCTCTAGCTTCTCAGCTTCTTCAAACCAGCCTTCTAGGTAGGCTTGTTAAGATAATTCAGTCTCCTTTATTTCACGTGGCTGTCCTTGTTCGTCAAGCGCTGGGGAATCAGTGAGGTTCTCTCTGCATTCTGGTTTTCCTTTCAGGAAGTATTTTAGCGCCACCATGAGTCACAGCCTTCATTTCCATAGGGCTTGCCTATTCCCTTGATCTCTTTCAACAATACTGGAAAGTTCAACTGGTTATGGGGATTCTGTAATTTTCCCTTTCTTAATTAGTGTTAGTTGGATTTTAAATTGTTTCTTTTCATGCTTCATCGCACATCTGTAGGCTGGTGTTGATTTCTAGTGCATCTAATGATCTGTTTTTGCTTAATCACTTCCTAGATACTGCGTTGTCCAATACATTCTTAAATTATTTATTCACGGACATCAGCATAAGGTACAGATCTCAACGCCAGATTAGCCACGATGAATTAACCAGTAAAATATGCCTTGGCAGGACGGTGTCCGTTTACTTACGTATGAAGGAGTTTGGATGTTTACAGTAGTTCAGTAGTGAAAAAGACGCTACGTCAATCTGTTCCTTGTTCTCGTCGTGTCTACTCGAATGGTTTACTTTCTCATATGAATTCACTTGAATTTTGCAGTAAGAGATTGTGAGTGTCTATGTCCCTTCTGTAATTAGTCGACCAATCGTTTTAACCCTTCCTTATGGCCTGTGTCAGATTGGTAAGCGTTGTGTTACATGTGCTCTCTATCCACTATTAAGTTGTGGGTTTCATGTGGGGTTTTGCAGACACATTCCAGGAAGGTTCCTTATTTGTTTGTGCGTGGTGATGGTGTCATTCTGGTTTCTCCTCCACTACGGACATCGTAAGAATGGCCTGTATTTGGTTGGTTCCTATCCATTTGAGCCACAAGGGTTTATTTGAGCTTATATTTTTAGAACTAGCTCAAAACACCAAATATGAGAGCATAGAAAGGAAAACGGATGATATATTAAGATGTCCTAGCGACCTTGATGGTGATTTTTATCAGTCTCCAGCAACAGTCTGAGTCATCCGCAGGAATATGATACCGGTTATGGCCATTTTAGATCAGACATCAATTAGAGTAGTCATTTTGTTCCAAGTCGAGCACTGAGCAACGTTTTTGTTACGCCGCAGTCTCTGCATATTGTTATCTCTACATACTGCTATCTTTTTATCAGATCTGGCCCTTTTTTTTTAAGTGTTAAATCTTGTCGGTCTCTGCCAAATTTGTCTTGAATGTGACCCTGCAGTTGCTCAGGTTTATTAATCCATGTTGAGGTTATTCCTTGAGGACGGATTTCGATAGTCTGCGACGGTGGGCTACCATTCAGAAATCAGAACTATTTGGAAGGAGAGAACTCTCTTGTTTCGGCGTTCTGAATTGAGTGAATAATAGTAAACTTCTGGTCACTTTTACTGGAATGAACTCAGTAAAAGAGATTGGTTATCTCGTCATTAACATTATCCTCATAGTGGAGCCTTTGTGTCCTTTGTCTGGTGAGCATCACAGATGCCGATCTGCCGAAACATATGGAAATATTGGAACAGACAAGTTGCAAGAACGATTACGATTAGATATGAGGTTCTCCTGACGAATCTATGTCAGGGTTTGCTTCCAACGACTTTGAATGGTCCCTCTTTGAGTGCTGTACACTGGTTCTGTGAACAAGGTCAGTTTCAGATTGCAGAAGCTGAATACGTTCCCGGCCTCGTACTGCCTCCAGCAATGTAACATTTGGATAGAAAGCTAAAGACACTGCAGGTGGGCGGTGATATTGAGGGGACGTCTAAATGAGGCAAGTGTAAATGTTTAGCAGCCAACTGGTTCGTGCTCATCTCCCCACTTTTCTTTTGGAGTCTATTCGAGCCCCTTCGAATTACTCGGGCGGCAGCGTTGGGACACCAGGTGGGACACAGTTTAGTGTTATCCTCCATCAAGTTTGTCCAGCTGGAGGACAATTCAACTGGGTTTTGCAAGGGCCTGCCTCTGGCTGATCTCCTGGGAACATACCGCACTGAAAATTCCTTCGAATCAGCTTTAATTTTCTCGCCTTCAGGGTACATTTCGGGAATCGTAAAGCTTTGCTGGGGGGACTGGAAGGAACTATGAAGTTCGAAGTCTCGAGTCCCGCAGACGCTGTCACGAGTCTTTTGTTTCAACTCCTACCGGCACTTGACCGTCGTCCTCGGGACTTCTGCTGCCGTTCCGTATCTTCACGTACAACGTTTGGCTCTTCCACTCTGCCAGGTACGTATGTAACTTCGAAAAGCATATTCCCTGAGTCCCTGATAGCATTGGAAGGCACGTAAGGTCAGTAAGGCGGGATTGTACCTACGACATACAGTAATTAGTGCGTTTCACATGTCGGAGCCTCGGAAGAGCTTTCCGTCTTCCTCTGTTTGTTTGCATATTATGAGCCGTGGCACTCTCCAGCATATTGTAGACAGATCGAATTTAAGCTTGGACCCTGGATTTGACTTTCGGCTATTACGATACCTGCACTCATTAAGTGAATCCTGCGAATCTTCTACTCTTCATTATGTCCTCGTCTGCAAATGATAGTATAGTACTGTACATTGTAAGTGGTGGAAACTGAACCTCCCTGATAATGCGATAAATGCGGATGCTGCATTTACCATTCGAAGGATTTAAGGATGATGCCCTTGTGCTCCTGTGAAATATGCAGGAGTTTAGTTTTTGTGTTTCTTTGGCCACCTCTGACTGCTTGGCTTCTTCTCTCTTTAATGCAGTGGGCTCGCCCATTTGTTCAAAAAAAAAAAAAATTTAAATGCAGGAGTGTAGGTGTATCTGCGCACGGCATAGCACCTGCCTTACTGTAGGAGATTCCTCTGGCAGTGAAATTTCGTTTCATTCGTTTCAAAAAAAACAAAAAATTACTGTAGGAGATTCTGATCAGTTTTTAGGTGTTTTTTTTCATATTATTAAAATATACTTTTTACAAGTTGCACGTGTAAGCTCTTTCTTTTTTGAGCAGAGGACATTTACACCAGTGCGAAGTCCCAGAATAAACCGAGCGGAGACGGTTTCTTGGTGATAAAATTATCTGTGTTTTCCAGTAAAGCTGCATAACTTCGGTATGCTCCCCCCACGAAAGGAACAAAGCATGTGTGAGTTCTACTGTACAGTACAGTACAATCTAGAGGGGTTGGAACCCAATGTTGCAGTTGTGATAGCTTATAGAAACAGTCAATACTTATCAAATTTCCCAAGCTTGGCAATTGTTGCAGAAAAGTCAGAGTCGACAGCTTGATTCGAATGCTAGAGACTACTATTTTGGTTTTGACGTTCCCGCATGTTCAATTACGTCATCTGAAACTGAGAAGTGAGCCAGAAAGAGTCAAATTCTGAAGTAAATATTGTTGTCTGAAGCTGAAATTGGAACTTCGACTTACAGGCCGGGCGAGCGACTTGGTCACGGTCTGACAGACTCAACCACATTCGCCTACAAACTGAAGGAATGGATGGGTACGTTCCATTTTGTTTTTGTTTTTGTTTTGAATCAAATGAAACAGAAGTACGTTAAGTCCCATTTTGGACGGAGAGGGCAGCGTGTGCTTCAGTTGTGGTGCAATTGGCTTGGATGAGATATAAGTTCCGTGTTGTGCGGGTTCCCCCGCCCCTGGTCTGGTACGTAAGTGACTGTAGAAAAGGAGAAAGAACAGGAGGTGGAGTGAGAGCCGGAGATTCCATATACTTTTAATATAAAAAGAGGCGGGGTCACTAAATTCCCCCTGCGTTCCTGCGAATTATCAGAATACTTGTCTGCATACGCAATTACTCCGTATATCTCATTTTCCCTCCTGTAGACCTCCCATACCATATCTAGTCCTGTCGGCCTAAATTAAGCTCCCGTGGATCTCATTATGTCGCTCCTTCACAATCAGTGGTCGGCTACGTTTTGAGATGACTGGAGCTTTTTTTACTGTAGCCCTCGTTCTCAGGAATGCAAGGCCACTTGGAATCGTAACACAGGTTCTTGCTTCTTACTCCCCAGTTGCCAAGCTCCTCAAGTCTTCTCCTTTGTGATTGGAAATATGAACAATCCGTCATTATTCTGGCTCATTTGTTCTTGTGTTCGTTTACTATTACCGTAGGTTGAAAGACGTTCCTTGAAATTTCCTTCAAATGAATCATCCTTGATATTTCCGAAATAATTCATTTCAAGCAGTCCAGGGAGAAATTTGAGCCGAACCAGGAACTGTAAGGTAGGAGGCTCGAATTTCTGAGGGTCATTTTCAATGGACCATATAGGCAGGCATAAACCATGCGAGAAGGTTTTGGGAATGGATCACTTTTTCCACAGCCAAGAAAGGGCAGCAGTAGTGTTTCTTTTTAGGACACTGTTGTCTTCATATTTGCTCCTCTCATGAGTGTAGCTTGAAGTAATGCAGTGATTGGTTAGTTTAGTTTTAAAAAAACATTGTAGTTAATGAAGTGCTTGAAATTTAATTTAAGACTTCCACAAATCATGGGAGGTTCCACTGAAATCACTTTTTGGATACATTTGTTCAATTCAAAGGCATGCTATGAGCAGTACTAGTGCCCTACTACATACTCACTTTAAAATTCTATGGTTAATTCAGGTTCACTTAAAAAATTTCAAAAAAATCAGCCACTGATTGCTTTGCCACTTCTTCCTATGCCACAAATTTCCCCAAATGGTTGCCTCCAATGATTCCTTAGGAGAGGCCTCTTTTTCCTTAGATGCTCCATTTAAGAGCCTCCTACCTTAGGATTGCATATTGAATCAGATTTTCATTGATACTTTTGTGCCTTATGCCATTGCCACAGTCAAAACAAAAAGTAAAAGTAATTTTTTAAGAATAAAAATAACTCAAAAATCTATGACTTTCACACCGTACGTTGGAACACCACAAAATAGAGCTCATACACCCCTCCTCATTGAGAACTTTCCAATGGTACCAAGAACAAAATTGTGTGTCCCCCAGTCCAAGAGATCTCAACATAACAAACAAAACAAAACAAACAACCTTACTTCAGGTATGATTGATATTCTTGAGCTATCCCTTCCGTTTTCACTTTTAATGCATCACAATGTTCATTGGGAGGATTATGAATGTCCTCAAGGGCTTATTGTTGGAGCTATAAGGTAGAGGTACCTATAACCGATACTACTTAAGCATTTCAACTTGCAGGATATGGGGAATTCATTAAGAAATTGAATTCAATGTGTGTGGAAATAAAGATGGGAAAGATGAAAAGAAAAGAAATAAATTGCTTTCAAGAATGAACACTTTATTCAATATAAATATAAGTTTTTTCATTTGGATGCATCCCACTTTTAGAGACTCTCCTATAATGGTTAGCTTTGGAACTTCTTCCTTATCTAGGAGGGAAGAGAGATGAATGGACAAGGTGGATAAAGATAATCTTTTTCAACAAACAATGCATCCGTTTGTTATCCTCTATAGGCCACCTTAACCCCTAAATGATTGAGGACATTTTTTTGTCAAAACCACTTAAAATTGTAATTTTTGTTGTGTTCATCTAAGAAACAATTTTTTTTTAAATTTAGAATCTAACCAAAGGATTTTGCACTTAACTTATTCGAGATGAAGTGGTAAAAATTTAATGAAGTTTGACCACATAGATTGAAAGATATGAGCAATCAAAGTTATTTTTTCAAAAAGATGCTAAAATTGTCCCAAAAATAATATTGTCTATAACTTTCTCATTACTAGTCCAAATAGAATGAATCAAAACTTCAAATGTAGACAAGAATATATTATTTTAAGGGAAAAAAATATTTTTTATTGTATTTTTGCAAAAAAAAAATTGTTGCCCACCTAATTCAATTTGGGACTTTCATTAGGGGAGATTTGAGGGGTGCCACGGGAATGCAGTTTTGTAAGAATCCTACATGGTTGAGAGAGTGCCACGTCATTAAATTTGTTTCTTTTTGAAATTTTTTTTGAAAGGGGTTCACATATCAGGACCCCCCAAAATTTTATTTATTTATTTGGTAAATGTTGGCCTAACAACGGCTAGCAATTCTTTGACCAATTTCAAGAACAGTCCCGAAACGGCCCTTTGGAGTTCTCAAATCCCCTCTAATGTTGTATTATAACTTTTGCTCTTAGGTACCAATTGAAATTTAAAAATTATATCCCTACAAAGCTAATCAATTTTTCTATTCATGAGAAAGTTTCAAAAAGTTTCACCAAAATTTGAGGTCATAGGATCCTATCCAAAATCCATTTTGTCCCTTGAGGGAACAACAAACTTTTAAGGTTTCACAAAGTGATTACAAGGGGGGGGGCATAAATAGGTACCTCAACCTTAGAAAGATTCATTTATAAAGAACTAAACTAAATTTTATAACATATTAACTTTTGTGTTTTGTTTGACTTGATCTTCTATCAATTGCAAATGTGTTGTTTTTGATATTTTTTCAAGATTCTAAACTTTTGAAATATAATGATGTAGTTAATGCATGAATGAGTTTTAGTGTATTTCACGACACCTCTTCTTCACCCTCCCTCTATAATACATGTAGGCTATAAATTAGTGGGAGGAATTCTTTTTAGGATATGTGCTTATATCTATTGAACAAAGTATCAAACATGTAGGATTTACAAAAATTATTTTCACTTCATTGTCTTCTTAGATAAGATGATTTTTTCTTTTATATATTAGATATACATACATAAATCCAAGTATAGACACATTAACCCCTAAAGGATGAAGTTGCGTTTTTGGGAACATAGTTATTTTGAATAGCTCACTACTAATGAAATTTCTTTTTCCTTTGAAATTTTCATTCAATGTGTATCCAATGAGTATTTTTAAGGCCCAATAATTTTTATAACTTTTGACTATATGGTTAAAAAGTTATTGCATGATATGTGATTTTCATTACTTGGCAGGTAGCCTAGGCAACCCAAAAAACTTCTTTAAAAATCACTTTCAAAAAAATTGAAATTGATTCTTTAGATTTATAAATACATTCAAAGCTTTGAATTATTCCATTAAAATTAATGAAACCAAAGTTACCTTAATTCCTAAGGGAACAACTTGCTAAATTTGGCAATATAGCAATTTCGAGCAAGTATTTATGATTTGAGATTTCATAATTCAAGCCCCCAAAGTTTAATAGAAGGTGGGTACAATTAATATCTTTCATGCATACTATAAATTAAGACATTTGGAAACATAAATCAAAAGTTATGGTTTGATATGGTGTATATTTTTGTAAATGGGCAATTCAGATAGTTCGGAAAAAAAAATGAAATTGGTTTTCTTCATTTATGTATGTGTAGAAAGATTTGAATGATTCCATTTTGATCAATGAGTCAAAAGTTATGAGGAGTTTTTGTTTGCAAGCTAATATGGATTGTCTACTCTAAAAATAAACTTTAAAGTCTTCTCTTTTATTCAATTTTCAATAGTTATTGCAAATAAAATAAAATCATAGGATGTATATTATTCATTACAACATTTCAACAATTGGAATTGGAATTTTTCAATTTCATAAATAAATTCTTAAGAATTTTGTATTTTGAATCATTTGCTACTTCTTTTTGCTTGCTATTTTTTTCATGTATGTGAAATTTTTTAGGTAAGTACCCTACTTGGCCTAAATATTGATTCCAAAGGACAACTATTTTGAACCATTTTTCATATGATTGTTGCCTTCTACTATTGCCTTCTTTTCTATAAGGTGAACTTTCTTATTTTTGAGCATTTAAAACTAATACCTTGCAATCTACACGGTGGAAAACTTTGAAATTTTTTCCCATGTTCTCAAACCAATTTACTAAAAGATTCTTCAGTTACAAATCTCAAAAAATGTTTAAGAAAAATTGGTATTGGTACTAGATATAGCCGAATTTGGGAGTAAATATAATCAAGGAACTTAAGGGGTTGAAGCTACTCTTCCAACACACATTGTGCAAAAATTTCAAAGAAAAAAAATAAAAACTCTATTGGTAGTAAACTACTCAAAATCACCATATTACCAAAAAACATAGCTTTGTCTTTTAAGAGTTAAGATCTAACACACATATACAATATAGGATATATCTCTCTTATCAAACAAACAAACAATAAATTCCTATTGAATCCAAAGTTTGTTTTTTCATTCTTTCTATATGACCTTAAACTAAGAATTGACTTCTTTTAGTTAGTGTACTTTTCTACATGAATTGATGCAAATGATTTTGTCATATTCAATATATGGTCTAAGCTATGCATTGAAAAGATGGCACCACTTTCTAGTTTGCCAATAGTTCCTCTTCTCCCTCTCAACAAATTTGAACCGTCCATATACAAATTTAGAATATGGATACAAATCATATACAAATACAAAATACATAGATGGTACCAAATATGGATATAGATATTTGATATGGTATAAATAGTGAATAGTGAATATAGGTACAAATACAAATATGGGAGTAGATACGGATATGGGATTTTGAATTGTCCTATATTGATTGTCAAATTGATTGGATTCTCAAAGTTACAAATAGAGGGGGGAGAGGGAAAAAGGATTTAATTTTAATTAATTAATTATTCTTAAACCAAGGGGGATTGGGGGGAAGGGGATCTATTATTTTTGTTAAAAAAATTGGGTGCATTGTAACACAATTTGTCTTTAGGGTGGATACCTTTGCCTTATTATTTAGCCAAAAGATAGACTACACAATTACAAATAGGAGACAAATTTACATAGTGATACTTGTAAGCAATTAGAAAATTGCATAAGTTATACATTAGTTGAAATTTCATTTTATTATTGTCCTAAATTTTTTTGTAAATATATCAATTGTTGAGACAATTATAATTTTTTGTTCCTTTAGCTATTTTTCAAAGGGGCTATTTTGAATGTCCTAAGTTTCAATTTGGTTATTTTTGTCTCTATTTTATTGTCATTTTATACACTTGTAATAATAGTAATCTTTTAACAAATGAAACATAATTTCGTTACAAGGGGCAAGATACAAAGTGAGCAACTACAAGTGGCGTGCTATGAACATCAAGATTACAAGCTAACCACCCAAACAAGTATGACCTATGGAATTAAAAGGGGTAGCACCATCTAATATAGTAGTAATGATAATACTCTTGGGGCCACTTTACATCTAGAGACCAAGTCAATTTGTTGTGTGAGAGGTCAATAGTCCTCATTTGTAATTGAACAAAATGCTAAAATTGGTCCTAATCCCTTTACACCAAGAAGCCAATGTGAATTTTTTATTTAAAAAAGACATGATTTGACATGGCATGAATTCTTTAGTACAACAAAAATGGGAGGCTAATTCTTCATCTTGAAACCAATGTCAAATTTCAATTAATTTTTTTTATATTATTTTTTTTCCAGTAAATCAAATCCATTGATCAAATTATATGCAATCGACGTCTAGGAAGTTGGCCTCACTACTAAATATAAAGTGGCCCCTGAAATTTTATCCCCTTTCTCTCTTTTGTAGGTTTTATTGAATTGGTCTAACTTCTTAGCCTCAAGGCCTTTACATGCAAGAGAATTGTCCCCCATTATAATCTTATTCTAATGATAGTTCAAGCTAGCCTTTAGCCCAAAAAGGATTGAAATTTTTGTGCAATTGACCTCAATAGGAGAATCAACCTAATTTCTAAATTTGAAGGAACTCTTACACTTTAATTTTCACATCAAAAGTTAACTAAAGGCAAAACACCCATTCCCGTGCATGTTCCTTGCAATGGACAGTAGATTCACCTAAATGTGTTAGTAGAATTCTGTTAATGTATTTGTCACATGTGTAATTGTAATTTGCTGACACAATTGAAGGACACATAGGAAAATCTAGTTGTCTGAGTGCTGATTTTTGTAGAGTTCAGATTTGGGGGCACCTATAGGACGGTTTCACAGGTCTAATGAGCCAACACTTTGAAAATTTGTAGAAATTACATACTATAGCCGAAAAATCTATTTTTTTTTCAATATTCATGATTTTCACTTGCTAATACTAGAAAAATATCATTTTTAGAACATGCTGCCTCCAACTATGCTGAATTCCTTATTTTGACGGTTTTGGGTGTTTCCACTGTAGTCATACATTTACCGAAGCATTTGATGTGTTGCATGGACGGAAGATGCTCTAAGAAAATGATGCAAAGTTTAGGTTGTTGTCATACAAAAACAATAATTTGCATAGAATATTTTGCTTTGACAAACATGTTGCATGGGATGAATTGTAGGCTTCCACACATTTATTAGTAGCCAGATTGCAGAATCCAAGAAAAGATAAATACAATAAGCCATCCATTAAGGGAATTAAGCACGACGCAGATGAATCAATGTCCAAAGACGGCTGCTCTCAATCTCTTAATTAAAAGTACCTTTCATTCCCAACAGATGCTATTGCGCCGTTCCAAAACAAATGTTAAATAAGTCGTTCATGAGATTCTAAATTAAATAAATCAGGACTCTAACTCTTGTGGGCTGGCTGCTTGCGACTGGGTAAGTTAAGGCACTCGTATTCCTTTCCCTTGCAGTAAAGGTAACCCTTTAATTATGTGTGTCCAAAAAATTTACATTTATAAGTAAATTATAGGCCTCCAAGAATAGTATTGCAATGCAAAGAATTAAGGTCGAACCACCTATACCCGATCATTTAAGCAATTTTGGAACAAATCATGAGGAGTGTGAGGCTATGTGAATTTTTTTCATGTAAAAAGATAGGAAATATGGGGATTTCAAATTTTTCACAATTTCATTACCAAAACTGAAATTACTATGCTTTTTTGAAGCCAAAAAGTGCTATGAACCCATGGCCAATGGTTAAAGTTTTCCAATTTGAATCATAGCCGAGACTACTTTTCTACTTAGTACTTGCCTCGTACTTTATGACACTTTGGGACATGTGTCATGACTTTATTAACCCCTAAAGGTCAAAGACTATATCTTCATCAAAAACACACCAAAACTGCCATTCCTATTACAAGCACCAAATTTATTTTTTTAAACATTTTTTGACACATGTAACCGTAGGATCTTCTATTACACTAGTGTCAAAAGATGCGGAAAAAATTTCAGAAATTTCAACCCTGTAGATTGCAAGATATTAGCATTTGAATTGACAAAAACCCTTTTTTTGTCCCTCCGAAAAACTGGGCAGTTGCACTTCACAAAGTCACATTTCTATGAAAAAGTGCCCCAAATGATGGTGCTTCTTTGGATTCATTCTTCATGGCAAGTTGGCTACATGCTCAAAAAAATTCGCATCATTTGGAATTGTACAACATATAGGAAAATATTAATGAGTAGAAAGAAGTAGAGAGTGATAGAAAGTACTAAATGGTTAAAATTTTATTATAGAATCAAAAAAAGGCAAATCCCAATGGTTGTAATGTTGTGACAAACAATCAACATCCAAAATTTTAATTTTTTTCAAAAATATTTAAAATTGAGAAAAATAAAGGCTTCCAAAGTTCATTTTAGAGTAGAAAATCCATAATTGCCCGCAAACTAAATCTCTTCATAACTTTCATCTCATAAATCAAAATGGAGTGATTTGAAGCTTTCTGAATATATATACATCTAGAAAAACAATTTTAAATTTTAAATTTTAAAAAAATGTTTTTATAAGAAATTTTTGGGCTGCCCGCCGACCAATGAAAACTACATATCATGCAATAACTTTTTGACCATGTAGTCAAAAGTTATGAAAATTGTTGGGCCTTCAAGATACTCCTCGTACACATGTGATGTGAAAATTTCAAAGAAAAAAAATAAAAACTCCACCCGTAGTGAGCTGTCCAAAATCACTATGTTGCCAAAAAACGCAGTTTGGTCCTTTAGGGATTAATCCCAACCTTGAAAATGGGCAAAAAGTACATTCCAAGTTTTGATTGGAAATCTCTTTTAGCCTTGGTTGGAAATAGCCACATCCTATAAATTGGATATAGGTCCCTGGTCGGGAATAGGTGGTTCCACCTTATTACAAAAATTTGCCTAACCGTTTTGGTTGAAAGAATCAAAACACATCACACACAAGAATCCCAAGGTTAAGCCTCCTAAGGTCAACTCTAATTGGTCACTATAGAAATTATCATTTTTGA
Organism: Thuidium tamariscinum; assembly: GCA_947034885.2. Classification (NCBI taxonomy): domain Eukaryota; kingdom Viridiplantae; phylum Streptophyta; class Bryopsida; order Hypnales; family Thuidiaceae; genus Thuidium; species Thuidium tamariscinum. The sequence continues at coordinate 1,887,434 of OX344757.2, read as the reverse complement.
TATTGTGTAAATGATTTGCTTAAGGGGGAAAAAATACTAATTGGAAATCAAACTATTATGCAAGACTTCCCCTTTACATACAAAATTCCAAAGATGAACATCTATATTTTTTATTTTAAATATAATTTTTTTTATCATCCATCCGATACTTGGTATCCACAACATCATTTTAGAAGAAAAGCACATTGATCATTTTATACATGTACTTTGACCTCAATATTTTTCTAAATATAAATAGAATTATTTTGTTTTGTTTTTTAAGATTCAAACGGTTTATTTTTTATATATCTCAAACATTTTTTAAAAGTTGAAATTATTGTGAAATTTTGAAAATTTAGTAATAGAAATTCATATCATATTTAAAATATGCCAAAAAATGTGTAAATTTATCCATTGCAAAATATTATAGTGTCAAAGAAGAATAACAGCTCTCATCCTTATTTGAAATTGCATGGCATGAATTAAGAATTTATACATCTTTGATCCAACTTGAAGTCTATTAGACGTCAAAGATGGATTACATCAAGACTAGGTACCTCCATTAGAAGGAAGACACTATATAAATAATACTATCTAATAGTTAGGCTATACAAACATATGTGATGGAGGCATAGTCAATAGAACAATCATGGCATAAACCAAAATCCCATGTCATTTTGTAGAAAATCAATAGACCATATTTATGAGCCGAAAGTTCAAATTACAATGAAATACTAAATTCTATGAACTTGAAAAAAAAATTGGAATGGAAGAAAAAATAGACTTAATAGACTTCATTTAACCCCTAAAAATGTGGATGTTAGAAATGGGTAAATAATAACAAAACTATAAGAAATCAATACTTTCTAAAATGAAGGTTACTACAATAATCAAATTTTATTTATTCTTTATAATTCATACTTGTATGACATTATTCTTTAGTTACTATTGATTGAATTTTTATATTTATTTTTATAAAACAATTAAAATTCTATGTCTTTTTTAGAACAAATTTTTTTGAAGTTTTCTTCTAATAATGTTCAAATCAAGCATCTTACTACCTCTATCCCAAAATAAATTCAAGGTCTCAGGTGGGAAACTAATTGGAGTACCAACCTCTAATTTATTTTGAGGGAAAAAGTGAATGAAATATTAGGTAATAAATAAACTTATGGATTTAAGAAAATGAAAACCATATAATATTGAAGCACCTATTAGTTTTAGATAAATAAATATAATGTCTAGTATATAAGATAAGATAAAATGTATAACTTTACATTAATAGAATTGTCAATTGAATACAAACATTATGATTCTTCAATTCAAGATGTGAGAGTGTGTATTCCAAATAAAAAGGCATAATAAAATCCAAACATCTTGTTTACCTTAGTTATTTGATGTTTTTGTGATTAAGATCAATTTTTTTAATAATTTTTTTCAACAATGTTCACAATATCATTCAATAATGATCCAAAGATGTCTTTATTTTAGATGTGGGAAATCAAAGAAAATGCTCATTCAATGTTATTACAATTGGAAGTTAGAATTTGTTGATGTTGATATATACTAAATCACCATAGAACTAGATGACAACCTTTACTCTCCTCACAATTTTGTCTTCATTTCAAAACTTGCAAGAGGTAGTCTTGCTTAAATATTTAATAAAATCATTAGTTGAATTTTGAGCCATTGATACCAAGAAAATATTTTACTTCTTTACTCTAATTTGTCAAGGCAATGAATTCAAATGAATAATGCTAAGTTAAATTTCCTTAGAATGTATTCAAATAGAAACATAATTAAAAATGTATTTTCACAATGCTATACATGAATGAAGATACCCTTAAATATCTAAGTGCTCAAACTAATTTTGATAAAAACACTAAAAAAGTCATAATATATAATTGTAATCTGTCAAAAGCACCTATATCATTGATTCCTTGAGAGAATTATTTCATTTTTTTCTTGAAGCTTTTTTAAATTCATTCATATCTGAAATCTTGCTTTTATTAAAATTAAAAATAAACTAAAAATTTCAAAATCCTAATTTCTTAAAGAAATATTTCCGTTTCTATTGCAGAGAGAAAAAACTCTAAATTTTTTTGGCATATGTAACCATAGGATCTTACATTAGACTAATATTAGAATCCCTACAAGAAATTTTAGAGACTTAGACTATATAGATTGCAAGATATTTATCTTCAAAGTGAAGAAAATGGTTTTAGGGGGATCTTAGGTGACTAGATTGTATGGCTTTGAATTATCTTATTATTTTTGTACTATCAATATTGAATTAAAAACAATAATTTGATTTTCATTCTTTAAAAAATTGTTGTATAGATGTAGGTATGGAATCAAAGGAAATAATAAATTGTTAATAGCTCCAAGATGAAATAGAAGTACACTAATTTTGACAATGGGATTGTTCTATTAAACATGTAAAACCTTGTAGAATTTATTTATTTTAAATGTTGCAAATTAAGTTCAAAAATGAATCCTATAGGTTATATTTTCAAGAAAATGAAATGTTTGCTTGTAAAAAAAGAATCTCTTTAATTCTCATATTACTAATCATATATTGTCAAAAATACACTCTATGAAAAAAGAATTTTAACCAAATTATTTCAAGCTTTTGTGAATTCTTTATACTATGTGGTGAGTTCAAATTTGAACTAGAAGGGTAAATTTTTTGCTTCCAAGTAATTATAGAAACAAAAACTATATTCGCAAATTAATAATGTATTTTTCTATCCTGAAATTCAAAAAAATTCACAATGAAAATTGAGACCATATAAGACTATCTAAAATCTATTTTGTCTCCTAAAGGAACAAAAGAACTTTAAAGGTTAATGAATATTTACATCTAGGAGCAATAAACATAAATATAATATAATTAAATTTGAAATTTTATAATAAATAATTGAAATTCTTCTAACCTAATTTTCTCATTGATTAATTTAGAGCATTATTATTTTTATATTTTAAATGTTTTTTTTTAAGATTCATTAATGAATATTAATTGAAGGAGGTCCATTTTTCATAACTTTCATCGTCCTCTGAGTAGATAATTCAAAATATAGAATGAATTCAATCAAGTTCAGTTTCCAAAACACTTGTCGTAGACTAAAGTAGAATCACCTATTCCGGACAAAGGACCCATATTCAACTTGTAAGATGTGGCTATTCCCAACCAAGGCTAGAAGAGATTTCCTATCAAATCTTAGAATGTATTTTTGTCTTATTTTCAAGATTGGCACTAATAATGTTATGACACATGTCTCAAAATGTCATAAAGTATGTAAGAAGTACCAAGTAGGAAAGTAGTCTCGGCTATGATCTAAATTAGAAGACCTTAGAGATTGGCTATGGATTCAAAGCAGTTTTTGGCTTCCAAAAATCATAGTAATTTCAATTTTAGGAATAAAATTATGAAAAATTTGCAATTTGAGCCATATTTCCTTATCTTTCTATATAGGAAAAATTTGGATAGCCATATATTCCTCACGACCTATTCTATAATTACTTAACCCATTAGGGCCTAGCATGCCAATTTTGGTTCTTTTAAATTGAATTTTGGGAATTGGAACACTCTATTGGCTTTAGTTTCTCTTGGGGTATGAACAAGATGTGAAGGCACGGGTATTCTACTTCCAATGAGCCATTGGCCATCAAATTTGGAGCAATGATGATTTGTCTATTGCAATTTGAAGTTGGGAATTTTAGAGTTTCGAAATGCATTGTGGAACATGTTTCTCTATTAAATTTATTTGTGTATAACTAAAGAGAGCATGCCAACTTCACTATAGTGTTCAATATAATAAACTCTATTTTCAATAAACATTTCATAGGAAATTGAGCTTTTCTGTAATTACTATGATTTTTCAAAGGCATAAACTTAAAAAAATCATATAAATTTCATTTTTTTCCAAAAATAAATTAAAGATCACATTAGATAGAAGATATGAATTCTTATTTGTAGAAAAATAATAATTTAAATTAAATTATAAAATTTGAATATGAAAATTTGATTCTAGAAGAATTCAAGAGGTTGCTTGGGGCTCCTTAGGCCCTAAAGGGTTAAGTAATCATGTATAGGTGGTTCTACCTTAAGCATTTTTAGCTTGGCCCCTAAATGTCCTACATACCATTATTTTTTTTTTTGGCAACATAACTTTAGATCTAGGCACCCAATTAGAGGAAACAAATTAGATTTTCATGAAGGGGGGATATGTTTATACATTGTCTCCAAATTTCAAGAACATTTAACGCAAAATGATTTTGCGGGAACCTACCCAAGATTTCTTATGTATGTTCAATGGCTATATAGTTCAATAATCATGTATGAATTGAAAGATTATAATATATGATGAAGAGGGTGTTAAAAATTGTGACAATGACAATGATTTGAAGGTTCTCAATCAAATTTTAATATATCAAGTCTAAAATTGAGGTCTTGAAAAATATTAGGCTAAAGGAATTCAAATAAAGGACATATCATTAGCGGAATTATAATCAAATTACTGCTTCTCAAAATCTACTTTAGAAATATTATAAATGTTTTTCTAATGTGATTTTGCCTCAAGATTTGGTATATTTGAGGGTTCATCTCCTTGAGCTTCAAACACTAAAAAATCAAGATTTGCAATGACCTCTCTTATACAAAATCTTCAATAGAAAAAGTATAAACGATTTTTCTTGAAATCATACTTTTGAAGCATAATATAGACCTTAAAAGGTTATTCAATTAAAACATACAAAAAATAATACTTTGATAAGATTTTATTTAACTTCAAAGCTCAAAAAACATTGAAGAGAAAAAGTGTCTAATGGATAATTTCATTATTGACAACATTTTGATTGGAGCATTTTAGTAACCACCTCCATTAAAGAGGGGCCACGTCCATTACAGATTATAACCCTCATCACATGAAAATCATCCTTTTGGATACAATGTGAATCATCTACTTAATCTCATACAGAATAATTTAAAAACAAAAACAAAAAAACTCACTGTACTCCAAAATATATCATCCATCCATCACTTTTCATCCTCCTTGCATTTCCATGGGATTCCAGCATTGCAAGGTTGGTCAGATTTTGTATCAATCTTGACCTTTGACTAACCCTTGTCTGTTTTCTAAGTTACTCTCCAAACATATCTCAGTTGCAAACAATCAGTCGTTGCCGGCATTTAACATTTTACCAAGCAAGGGATTTATGATCTGTACAAAATAGTGAAATTAAGTGGCCTCAAAAATTAACCCTGAAGCGTGCCGACGTCCATATTCTGAACGATGAACAGAGGGCTTCAAGGCCCTAATTCATCCAATTAACTTCTCATTTATCAAATGTAATACTTGAATTTAGAAAAGACAACCTTCTTTAATGACCAAATTCATTAAATTCTTGAAAATGACATAACTATACAAAGCTATAAGCGAAAATGTGCAAAAATTCAAAAAAGAATTGAGACGCTTAAGGGTTAAGTCGTCTTACATCAAGAAAGTTACTTTATAAGCCATCAAAACCAACAAATATCTTTTAAAATGTTTCCATTTGTGCACATGCAAGTTCATGAGTCCCAATTACAATAACACTTGAAGTAGGAGGGGCAAAAACTACTCATTTAAGAGCTGAAATTAAATTTTGAGGAGGTGAAATTTCTTGAAATGTTTTTCACTAAATTTTTCTTGAAAGACAAATAGAATTGTTATCTAACCCAATTTGTTTCATATTTTTTAAGCTTTATGGAATCACTTATGAATTTTTGCAATTGAATACGCTTATGCTTATAGACTACCAAATGTACATTGTTTGTAAAGATGAACATGCACATGTACAAAGAAATGTTCATTTCAGGAGGTGGGTAGTTTCAAAGCTTGAGCAGATTTCTAGCCTCCTACCTTAATTCAAAAGTAGTGCACTCTTGAACAATAATAGTACATATTTGTATAGTATCAAATGTTGAGAAATTTGTATTGGACAACCTAATTTCACTGTGTAGTTTAGGCAATAAATCTTGCATTGAATTATAATGTTTATTGATTTTTTTCTTCTTCTTTTCTATTTTTTCTAAATATTTTAGACACTCCCATTACACTTATATGTAAATTTGTTTTGTATTCTTAAAATATATTGAAAATGATTGAAAATGATACATCTCAAAAGCTAATAGTTGATCCCTTAGTCCATCACATATAAACATAAATTATTTTCTTAAATCTAAAAATTTGTAACCACACATCAACTTTTGATTTGTAATAAATTAAAGACCATTAATTTGTAGTGGATTTTAAGGGTGATTGCAAGAAACACCTGTCCTATTTTGTGTCACACGTCGCATTCTGATTTGTTTTTTGGCCATAACTTTTGTGTTTTAGCTCTGATTGACTCAAGATTTGGATGGAAGGTGCTCATAACTATCATAAACCTTCCATAATTTTTTCATAATTTTCAAAAATATTTTACTATCCATAAATAGCCCCCGATTGGATGTCACACTTGGCAGTTTAGGGGTTTTCTATACCTGAGCTATACCTTTTTTTAATGATTTTGACATGAAATTTGGATGAGATGGTCTTCTAATAGACTTCTAGCTTCTAGAGAAGGATTTTAAAAAAAAGTTAATTTTGTGAGGTGTGGAGGTCTACAAAGTGAGCTCCCTTATGCTTGTATTTTGAAACATATAAAATATTATTTTGGTGGTTTTTTTGGTGAATGACCATCTCTATAAAGTTGTCGCAAATGGACACTTTTTATTTTTTGAAAATATCTATTTTTACTATTTTTCCCTAATTAAAACACGAAGGTATGTATTTTCTGGAGGTTTGGCACTTTTCAAGTTCTCCTACTTAGAGAATTTTTCTATCCATTTCCTTCGGTCAAAATCTTCATCTTAGAGGTATATACACTATTTATATTTTTAAATTTAAAAAAAAATTAATTTTCTAATTTTAAAGTACTCCCGAAAAAATCAGCCAAATGCAACAAATAGGACAGGTGTTTCTTGCAATCACCCTTAATTGCCCACCACCACCTCGATCTTTGAAAAAAAATTGAAGTTGTTGATGTGTACCATTAGATCTTGACCATTAGATATATGATACAAATATGGATACGAATACAAATAGTGGATATGCAATGCATAGGAAGTATATATGTATCTATTCAAACTATGGATACAAATACGGATACGGTGGTGTCACATATCTCATATCATTTGTAGTAATCATGCATCTTGAAAAATACAAGGGGGGATAACCAAAATACATTTTGTAAAATGCAATCCATTAATTCATTGTTTTGAGCTCATTGTAACAATTTGTTGCAATGACAATGACAATGACACAATGACAATGAGCTCAAAAGAGGTAGTTTCTACCTTTCCACTTTCCATCTAATGTAGTGAAAAAAACAAAATTGTGAACTCGATTTTGGTATGATTTTTGAATTCCAAAATGAAATAAATGAATATGAAAAGAGGTGAAAAATGTTATCGAAGACAATCAAATCACTCAAAATTGGCAATAAAAATCATGGAGAACACTTGGGGATGTTTTAAGTACACTTAATCCTTTAGATGATAAACTTTGTAATTCCATACTCCTTATTTATATTTATTATCTTTACAATGTCATTTAAAAAATATAATGTTGCCTTTTTATTTAATTGGACAATTTTCATATGTCCAATTGTATTGTCCATGATACTAAACAAAGTAAAACTCCTAATTTTGATCTTATACTAAAAAATTTTGTATCTAAAGTCTTACCAAAAATATAAATTCTTTCAATGCAAGATCTCATGGTCAATTTTAACTAAATCTATAATCAACACTTTGAAAATTTATAGTGCATTGTGTTGTCAAAGTAAAAGCTATGTAAATATGTAATATCTTCCAATTGCCAACAAAATTCAACAAGATTAAGACAATTTGATGATGGAAAACATGTTTTAATTCTTATGTAGAAGTTTTTATATGCAATTAACTTATTTCCTTTAAGTAGTTAAATATAAATTTAAGTACACTTTTGTGAGTCAAAATTGAACAAATCTTTTTTGAATCATGACAAGGTAATCGAGTATTTGGATCAAAATATATGCCGGTTGTACCAATCCCACTAATGGGTGAATGGAATGTGTGCATAAATTTGAAAAATAAGTATTGAATCCAAACAACTCCTAGTCTAGGTGATTTTAAGCTACAATAGTAAAATGTTTTGATGTGATTATGTGCTACAATTACAATGAATGTAGAGATTGCATTTAAAAAAATAAGCAATATATTGAACAATACCATTAACAAGTTTCCAAATGTCTAAAGTAGACAAATGGATTTATTTATGAAACAAATAATTTTAATAAATAAAGATAAGATATAAAATTAAATTATTTACAATACAAATAATTTCATTGTTTTTGCTTAGGAACCAATGATAAAAAAAAATCATTGTCATGCTGAAGCCATTGCAATGCTAAAATAAAGATAGAAATTGTACTTTTATCATTACAAGATTAATATAATTTTTTTCTCACATTAAATGTATCATATGCCAATAATTTAATCACATGGTGAAGAATACAACCTCTAAAGGTGTTAAATTATTTTCTATTTCAACCCCAATGGGTATATGCCCATGCTCTCTTCTTTGAAGAATACAACAAAAGTCTAAGAAGACTTATATGTTGAAAAATCAATTACAAATCAAATATTAATACAATAGCTTGAAGTACCTTTTATTGTAGTGCAAAACTTGCATGCTAAGAAGATTCAAGGTTTGTTGACTGTGTCAAACATGGCCAAAATAAAAACTTCAACTCCTAATTTTATAATCTTCAATGTAATCATCACAAGTAGAAAGGACAATCTTCAAGCACCAATGAATAGTATCAAAGCATAGTGTTTAAGACCCATATTAGCACTGACTTAGCTGTCAAAAAATTTGTGAAAATTTCTTAAAATTTTTCACACATTCCCAAAGTAGTTCACTGCATTTTTTGGTTGCTTAAATTTGAATTTTAAGAAAAAGAATTCAGCTTGGTGCAATAGAAAATAAGAGCTTCCAACAATTTTTATAGAAGTCTATTATACCCCAATAGTTTAGGAGTTAATAGAGCGGCTCCGGAGGGAAGCCTTGATATTCAAGAATGTTGGATTGTATCAAGTATTGCACAAGTTATTGGTAGGACTTGCACAACCAATACTAAGCTTAACCCTTGAACATCACAAAGGATGTTTTTCAGACCTTTGATTCTGGGAGATTAGATTCATCAAACCTTATAATGTTTGCATCCATACATTGAATTTCCTCAAAAGAAATGAGTCTAGATTGATGAGGTTGTTGGCTATAGATATGTATGATGAGGAATGCAATAATCAATTCAAATTCAAGTTAAGGTAGAAGGCTCTTAAATGGAGCGGTTTCCAAAATGGTGTCCTACCTTAAAAAATGTACAATATTTGTACATGTTGCTTTTTCATAGCCTTCAACAGTGTAGTGATAGTGTACATTTTAGCTAGGGCACCATTTTAGAGCCCTATGCCCTTTCAATTTCAAAATTTGATAACTAATCCCACAAAGCTCATAAAAATATGAAACGACTTGGGTTAAATGTCAATTCTACTTCTCTTTCAAGGAGAATTTACTGAAAAATATTTTTAGAAGTTTCAAAATTTGATAACTAATCCCACAAAGCTCATAAAAATATGAAACGACTTGGGTTAAATGTCAATTCTACTTCTCTTTCAAGGAGAATTTACTGAAAAATATTTTTAGAAGTTTCAAAATTTGATAACTAATCCCACAAAGCTCAGAAAAATATGAAACGACTTGGGTTAAATGTCAATTCTACTTCTCTTTCAAGGAGAATTTACTGAAAAATATTTTTAGAAGTTTCAAAATTTGATAACTAATCCCACAAAGCTCAGAAAAATATGAAACGACTTGGGTTAAATGTCAATTCTACTTCTCTTTCAAGAAAATTTACTGAAAAATATTTCTAGATGTTTTACCTCCCTGAAATTCTGTTTCAGCCCTTAGATGGTCCATTATAGGACCTCTTACCTTATGTTACTTTTTTTAGAATGGTCCTGTCTTCAGAGCTGTTTGGTTTGTGATGCTTAGTAGTTAACTCAACTGTTGTTACAAGAGTGTGCGAGTCTGCGTCTCCAATTTCTCTTGCATTGCATATCCAGTTTGAGGGACACGGTACTCCCCAAGTACTGTACATCGTGTTGCAGTTCAATGAAGGGTGTTGAGCTTCTGATGATTGAGTTTCAATCATACTCTACTCCATTGCTAGCATCTGAAATGAAATTGCTCCAAATTCCAAATCTAACTATTGGATTGATCCTTAGAATTGTATGCAAAGTAGAGGAGTTTATTGACTCAAAACTTATCGGTCATGAAGAACTCCCTCTGTCTCAAAATAAGACTGTTTTTTTTTAAAAATTTTACAAAGGGAACATCGAGCTTATTTTCCCATTATCAAAGCATAAATCATGTTAGCAAGTAAGCAAGTAACAAAATAGCAACATGTTAATAATTTAAGCAAGACCTAAAAATTGTTTAAATAAAGTTCTGAGCATGGTTGGTTTTTATAATTGAGCAATGAATTTTTGTTGGATCATGTTAGTAGTCAAAAGGAGATTCTACATTTTCTTGGAATGCATTTTTTGGATTCCATTTGATTAAACAATTAATTTCTACAACATTGAAGGTGCTTCTAAAATAAACATCTGTAATATGTGTTTCTATAATATAAATATTTATGATATAGGTACCTTATTATCATAGAGAGATTCTATAATATAGACACGTGTAACACAAGTGTATAGTCTTTTGGGCTTATATATTGATGATTCAAAGCCTTGTTCAAAGTTCACATAATAACAAACCTTTTAATGACAACTACCGAGGTGTATATCTTAACTTTGGAAAGACAAAAGGTTTGAAATCTTACAAAGGTTATTTTGAATTTCATCCACTAGCTTCTTTGACCTCAACATCTTTCTACTGTTAACCCTTAACAACCCTTGCAACTCCTACTTGGTCATTTAGAGACTCGAAATTGTACAAATGACAAATTTGTTTGAAATTGGAATGGAAAGTATGAAGTTAAAATTTGCATTACCCATTACTTTGCCTATACCCATAATCATTTCCGTCTAAAATATTACAAAATCTTCAAAATTGAATAGATGTGATTATAAAGATATACAACTTTTGCATATTAGATTGTAGTGTTGGTAGTAGGTATATATATAGTCGTCTCTTTAAGAATCCTTGACTTATACTCACAACTATTAAATAATACATTCAAAAGTGCACAAGATTTGCTTTCCCTTGCTAGTAGGGTCCTATAATTTGTTGGATGTCCATTAATAGAAATCATGCTCAAAACCTTGAAATTCATAATTATAGGAGCTGCTACCTTGGTTTGGGCACTTAGTATGCACAAATCAAATCATGGCTAGGATAAACAATTATCTATACAACTTTTGGTATAATTTAGAATTTGAATGGCAAAAAAAACTTTGCAAATTTTTTTGTCCTTAATATTATTGCATAGCTCCTTGTTTTTGGTTTTCCATCCCTTGACCTACACCCTAAACTTTTTATAACTGGATATTTTCCATATATTTCTTAGGAAAGATTCACATGTGTTAAATATTCATGAACTTTGAAAATTACTTCAAAAAATTTGGATACAAAAAAGAATCCATAATGAGTCATTTTTGACATACCAAGTGCTTGCATAGTTGAATTAATTTGCCTTTAATTTTGAAATTTTCTCCTCATGCGTATTATTCACTTGATCAAAGCATCATAGAAACTTTCATTTTCTGCATTTGAAATAAGCATCATACAAACATTATAATCTTCAACATGTACCTTCTAATGATCATGAAAAGTTTGCAAAGTCAATGTATTTCTAAGATATATAGAATTTTGTATAGTTAATAATTAAAATAGTTCATATACAAAGAACAATTTATGTATTTCAAAATTGTATGTTCAATAATTTGGTCACTTCTTATAGTGCCTTGGATTATACAAGTGGATACCTCCAAAACTACCACTTTTTGTTACTATGCCTAATTATTATTATTAAAGTGGTCAAATTTTCATATTCTATTGATGGCAAGTGAAACAAGGTTCAAATACACCAATAAAAGTGACATTTGAAACCATGTGGAGAATTTGGTAGATATTCTAAAATCATTTGTCCATGCAGTCGGATATCGATTTTGGAGATGTATACAAAATGATGATGCGAGTACCCACCTTTATTGATATTGAAGGTCCTAAACAACTAAATTTAGAAACTAAAAAAACAAAATTTTGTGGCTAAATAATTTGTGGTAGGTATAATAGAAATACCATAGATGCGATTATCACCCTTCTTATGGCAAAGTAGGTTGTTTTGAAACCAACAAAAATTGACCCTTAAAAAGATTTGATTAGCTTACATTTAATTGGTAAGAATGGAGATAGGCTAAAATGCTTATTTTAATTTTTTATGTATTAAATAACCAATGAGTTATCATACATAATTGGTTACACATTTTTCAATCACAACCTTTGGCCCTCATGATCTAAAAGTGTAGGAAACAAGCTAAATGACAAGAAGGTTATTGGTTGTTATAGCAATTGCCAACGGGACAATGTCATACAAGCATTGAAAAGTAAGTCAACAACCGGTCATGATATTCCTAACTAAGGTAATTTGACTCAATTTATGAAAGTTAAGTGTCCATGAAGTTGGTAATGATGTGAAATAGTGAGGGTGAACTAGCTCCATCCCTTGGCCCCTCTAAATCATTCAATGGGTGCAAGTAAAAATAAGCCCCCTATTTTTTGCTTGATTTATCTTGTGCACCCTTCACAACTAATTTGGGTTCTCTAATTGCAACTATGAATTCAAAATTTTCAAATTTTATCATGAGTGGAAAATAAGCCTTTTCATGAAGGGTTGAGCAAAGCAATTAGTTTACACTAGCATGTTAAAGTGGCCTAAGATTGAGGCACTAGTAGCTAACCATTTAAGCAATTTTAGAGTGGATTTTACACAATATGAGGTGGAGAAAAATTTTCCCATGTAGAAAGATTAAAAATATGGAGAAAGTAAAATTTTCAAAATTGTATTCCGAAAATTGTATTTATAGTGAATTTTGGAAAGCAAGAAGTACTCCACACCAATAGTCAATGTTTAGAGTCTCATAGTTCTAATAATTCCATAACTACTCTTTGTTCACTTCTTTTGCTCACTGATTTGGGACATGTGTCATTACCTTGTTAGTCTTAGCCTCAAAAAGGACCAAAAACACAAAATTCAAGGTCTAGTTGGAAATATGTTCTAGCCTTAGTTTTCCAAGGGAAAAAAAATTTCTAGCCTTAACTAGAAATATTGCACCCCTATGGGTTGGCTACTAGGCATGGTCAACAATTGGTGCCTCAAACTTAAGTCAAGTTAAATTAAGTTGAAAAAAGACAAAGAAAAAAGAGGTAAAGTTAAGCCTTTTCTAAAATAATAATAAGGTTGCGGTACCTATAGTCAATCATTTAAGGTCTTTTCAAGTAAATCATGAGGAATATGAAGCAAGTAAATTTTTTGCCATGTAGGAAGATAGAAAATATTGGGATTGCAAATTTTACAAAATTGTATTCTCAAAATTGATATTACTATGAGTTTTGGAAGCCAAAATGTTATCTTGACTAGTACCCAACATTAGATGAAATCTGAGGGCATTACAGGGCCATTTTGGGTTTGTTCCCAAAACGACTCCCAATGTCGCCAGCCGCTGTCGGGCTGGCTTTAATCAAAAAAAAAATTAGGTCAAGAAATATGAAAATAAGTCCAAAAAAAATTATTATTTTTTAATTACGTGGCAGGGGCGCGACCACGTAGGATTTGAGTTCATAGGGTAGAAACAACGTTCACGCAATCCGGGAACATGCAGTCTCCTAATGCCCTCAAATTTCATCTAATGTGTCTAGACTCTTCTAATTTTGAGTGTAGACTAAGTACATCCCAATTCCCACTCATTACTTCCTACTTTCTTGCTCACTACTTTGGGACATGTGTCATGACCTTATTGAGCCTAACTTTGAAAAGGAAGAAAAACATCATTTAAACTTCGATTGAAAATATGTTCTAGCCTTGGTTGAAAATAGTTGCATCCTATGGGTTGGGCATGGATCCCTAGTCAGGAATGGGTGGTCCTACCTTAATTCTTAACTCTTGGTATATTGTGTTGTCAATTTGCTAAGCATCTCTACATTACGCTTAAGGTAAGTTGTTGACTACGCAATAAGTTAAAAACAAGAACGGTGTGACCATGAAGCTCTATCTAAGGTGAACAAAAATATTAGTTTTATTACTAGAAAATACTAAAAGACCAAATAGAAGGGAAATTCAACAAAATTATTAAAATAAAATAAATAGTAAACTCAGCCTTGGCAACCCTCCTTAGCTAGCCAAGGGGATCCACCGAGGTCCTAGGCAGCCTCCACCCCTTGACCAATCAACGTCTGCCCAGACGACCCCCCAAGCAAATGTTTATCTGTACAGTGTGAATAGGGTTATTGATCAGATTTGGAAATAGATTTAGAAATAGAGATCGAAAACCCACCAAGCCGATGCCATGGACTCTGACTGTCCCTAAGGACAGAGCCAATAAATCCGATCAGTTCCCAGCCGCCTCTTGAGAGAATCAAATTCCCTGTTTGCTCAGAGTGGGATTGATTTGTTCAGTGGAACTGCGGATTCCCTTCATCAAATTGGCAGGGAACATCACGTATTGCCGATTGAAGTGGGGCCGGGCCTACCTTACTTACTTCGGAACACCATTGATTTATAAAAATGCAGTATTGTTTAATGCAGTGGGGTCTCCCCATTTGTTCAAAAGTTTAAATAAAATAAATTTTAAAAAATAAAATGGAATTTGGTCCGTTTGTTTCCAAAAAATAAGTTATTATTAAAAAAATAATGCAGTATTGAAAATGAGATGGGCTCTTTTGTTTCAGAAAATTATAACTATAAAACAAGATGTTTTCTGCCCATATTGCACCATTTTAGTATAAATCTCTTGATTTTGCCAAATAAAAGTAGTCTTCTTTTAAAAAAAACATTTTCGATTTCTATTTAACACCTAAAGGACCATTGTCCCTTTAGAGGACAAAATGGATTTCAGACAAGTTCCTATGACTTCAATTTTTTATGAAACCTTCTGAAACTTTCTCATGAGATACAAAAATTGATTAGCTTTGTGGGAATATAATTTTTTAATTTCAACTAGTGACTAGAAGTAAAAGTTATACCACTAAAAGCTGAAATTTTCATTTGGTAGGCTTCAAAATTTATTTTGCAAAAATTCAATTTTTTTTTCTAAAATAATATATTTATGCCTATGGGTGAAGTTTTTATTCATCCTATTTGAATCTATGATGAGAAAGTTATGGACAATCTTGTTTTTTGGGCAATCTAAACATCTTCTTGAAAAAAGAACTTACAAGAATCGTTTCTGAATGCAGTTTATACAAATTTTTTGGAAAATTGTTGAACAAGGTTATATTTACTTGCTAGAACAATCTCATTGTTGGGATCATTATATTTCAATCCCATCCATTAGAGTTGCTAATCATTTAGTTTTTCTTTCAATTTTGGACCTACTTCTCAATAACAATTTTTTAAAGAATGGAAATCAAGTGCTTTTTGTGTGAAATTTTTTTCCAAGACTCTCAACTCAATTTTTTAACACACAAAAAAATTATAAATTCAAGTTCTATAGTGCAATTTTTTTTACAAAGTGGTGGTCAAAGTCATCTAAAATTATAGACCACGATTCAAAAAAACTTGTTTTTCTAATGTATAATGCTCATATCTTTCAATCTATATAGTCAAACTTCATGAAATTTTTACCACACGATCTTAATTAATTTAAGTACAAGATCCTACGGTTAGATTCTTTAAAAAATTGTTAAAAAAAAATTTTCGTTGGTGAATGCAACAAAAATGGCAATTTTGATATATTTTTGAAAGAGAAATGGCCTTCATCTTCCAGGGGTTAAGATGAATATGTGGTCACCAAATGTGGATGAAAACAAACATGAATACATTGTAAAAGTCTCTTTTGGTTCAAAAGATGGATGGATGTAAATATACAATACTTCGCCAAACTTTAAGTAATCGCCATGTTGGCACTTTCTTACAAAGTAAAAAAATAGCCCGATTCTACACCAAATAATTTCACTAGGGGGACCTATAAATATTTTAAAACATTTCAAGACATTTCAAATTATTATGGAATCAATCAAATAATGAATATACAACTTTAGAGTTCCTATAATGTATCTTAGTTGTTGATTTTGAATTTTATTTTATTCATTATACATTTCTATATTTGATTGGACAACCTAATAGTCCTATAAAGTGTTTAACAAAATCGGTAGTATTTTCATTATCATAGTCACTGGCTAAAGCTGACAAAATTGTTCTAGGATTAAGGAAAAATGATTTGGGGAATTTTTTTTCAAGTTAAAAAAGTTCTATTGGAAAAGAATGAATCTTTTGAAACATTTTTATATTTAATATATGTAAAAAATTTAAATTATTTTCTAGGAGATGCTCTTCCTAATGATAGGCTATAATAGATCATAAGTTCATTACACAAATTGTAGTCTAAAGTGGGCATGGGCACAATTCTCCCTCAATCCAATTTATCCTTAAAATGTTGATGGTCAATTTCATTAAAATGACAATATTCCAAAAAAATGGCATGACATTCTATTAAAATGGTGCAACATTCCATTAAAATGGCACATTTTCTTCCTCTACCTCTAGGCCTCTCTGTCAAAATGGTACACAAAATATCTCAAAATGGCACATGGAATATGTCAAAATGGCACTCAGAATACCACCATTTTAACGAAATTGACCGTGTTGGACAAATTGAGATGAGGATGCAATTGGAATGTAGATCTGCAAAGGATATGTCTACCTTATGTGACAAGGTTATATGGATGTTAGCGAACTCATTGAAAATTTGAGACATGTTTTCCACTAGTGTGAAGTATATGTAAGGTCCCCCCACCCCCACCTTCCTCTTACAATGTTTACTTATTGTTATTAGACTAGTCAAATTTTCATAGTTTCTTGTTGGCAAAAGAAAGGAGGTTCGAATGCACCAAAAGAACACAATACAAGAAATAATGTATACCGAAGTTACAAAAGGTCAATGTTCTTTTTGGATAGATTGAAGTTCTAAAATTATCTATTCTGCATACAAGCATATTGATTTTGGAGATGTATCCAAAGGGAGGATGGTAGTTATGGATCACTAATATATTTGAGGGTGCCTACCAGATTTTTTTATTTATTTTTCCTCTTTTTCCCTCTCCCTTCCTGTTTTTTTCCCTTTTTCATTCTTTTACTAAAGTTTAAAAAAACAAACCCCAAAACCCTTTTGTTACAATAGTTCCAATAGAACAATTGTGAAGCATGAAATGTGGACTTGTCAACCTGAAGGAGATGAATCAAGGCCCTAATTTGAGGGGATCAGAGGAGTTTCAGGGCAAGATACTGACAAGCTTGTACATCACTAGCAGCGTTTTTTGTAGTGATTTAGCTTTTTTGAAGTACTAGCAATAATTTTTGATGAACTTTCACTGAAGTGGCTACTTTTGTTCATAATAGGAAGAAAATAATTTCGCTAAATAAATGCACATTAGTGAATTTTGACTATACATAGATTTTGATGATACAACAAAAGTGGCAACATATCTATCTTTGTAGTGGATGTATACTAACAAGAATTGAAAATGTGATCTAATGATTAAGATTCCGCTACTTTGTTTGGAATGTATGGCCATAATGAGAGAAGTATAGGCGATTATGAACTTGTGCATATCGAATTTAGTGGTGATGTTGTCTTTTGGCAGGAAGCTAGATGGCTAAAATACAATTAGTGGAGAGTGAAATTAAATGAAAAAAATACAAATTCTACTCCTTAAATTCCTATAGTAAAATTGAAGTACATGAATGATGAGTGAATTTTGGCGATTTTTAGCCAATAAAAAAAACACTGTAACATTAACTTACAAGTGCTACAAGTGCTACAAGCTTAAGTGACTAAGCTCAGTACTCACAAAACCATGGAAACTCTATGTATGTTTAAATGTTTATTTATTTATTTATATGCATATTTTTTTTTATTTAAAAAATTTTAATTTTTTTTGTAAGGACATGGAAACTCTATGTTAGTTCTTCCGCCCAACTGCATCTCCTTGCATGGAAGTGATGGAACCGACCAAATGAGGATGACCACAACTGAGTGGAAGATTTCATTTGACTCAGCCAAGAAGGCTCAGTCCAACTACGTTAACTTATCAATGAGGACTACGGTTCATTGACATAAAAATATGAATATAAACCCTAACTAGGGTCTAGGCCTCAAGGGTGTTTGAGTTAGTCCAATAATTCAAAAAAATGTCAAGATAGATGTACAGTATTATTATAAAGTGCACCTTTAAAGAACTACAGTAGAACCTCTTTACCTTGGCCCTTTATAAGCCAGTACGTGAAACCTTTGTAAATCAACGTTGTCAGACCAGTCCTCAACCATGCCACATCACAAAGGTTAGTGCATCTCCTGCAGCCCTCTAAACCCTCTCGAGTCCCAACCTATTAGTTTTGGGATGACAAGTAATCAATTTTAGCACGTGTCAGCCTCTCTCTTTGGCTTACCTAAGAGCATCTCTTGTAGCCCTTAAAATATCCCAAACCCTCTAGTTTTTGGATGATGAGCAACCAATTTTAGCATGTGTCAAACTCTATCTTCATTTTGGCCCACCAAAGTAGCCATATTTGAAAGGGTCACTAATCCCAACACAAGCTATATTTTCTTCTAGGATTTGCAAGTTGTCGTAATAAATGATAGCTTACTTTTTGCTTTTGGAAGTTATATGACTTGTGATTGGTTGGAAGCATATTTTAGTGAGTTGTACTATTGGAGATACAAGTGGCCATCCCCTCTAAACTAGACAAATTTTAATTCAAGGGGGCGAGGATTATTTGAAGGGTGTAAAAAGTGCTCTTATCACAAAACCAACTTTTTATAAGCCAATAAACCTTTATAATTAACTGTTGTTAGATTGGTCTTGGATCTATAGAGTTAGAGAGATTCTATTGTATTTAGTAGTCATTCTACAACAATAGTAATGAAACTTGGATTTATAGAGTCATATTTGCCATTGTAGTTACCAATAATATTCATTGATAAGTTTTGAAACCAAAAAAATCCCCCCAAAATTCACAAAGCACAAACAATAGAATTTATATTGAGTGACCAAAAATTGGCCTTAGTCAAAATTTAGCTCATGATTTTTACACAAAAATTTCTTTCTATAAAAACTATTGATACTATCATTTTTATTGCAGAGAGATGAAAGATCTTGCACTAGTGCAAGAATGTGTGGAAGAAACTCAAAAACTCTCACAAAGTTGTTTGCAAGAAATTTGCATTTGAAGTGAAGAAAATAGTCTTTTTTTGCACATGGTGTGACTAAGTTACACAATTTTGAATCTTTGTAGCCTAAATTTTTGCACTACAAAGTTTAAACCATTTTTTTATGTTAAAGAATTGAATTGAAATTATAGGGATAAAAAATTTAAAAACTAAAAACTTGATTTTTGGGCACCAACTTAAATAAGAATTATATCACTAAAAATCTAATGTTTTTTTTAACCATAATAAAAAGTTTCGTAGAATTGTGCCAAAAATTGAGATTTCCATTGGAATGTGTCAAAATTTTAATTGTCTTATCAATGGACAATGGGACTTGTGGACTAAATTCTATTTTCAAGCTTAGTTGATTGGTAGTTTTTGGTATTATATTTGTAGTATTGCCAATTGGAAGTATAGTTACGAGGCTTATACAGGGTTTGTACACTATATATACTAATAGGATACGAAGTCGTGAATTGAAGAGGTATTTTTCTGATTGACGGTTTTGGCTGATTGGCTAGCTGGTGGTTATGTAGGTGATTTTCCAATTATTTTTATTAGTTGACCTCAAGTGAAGCAGACGCTCCTTCCCAATTGAGGAAGTAAAAACAATTGTGTGTTTGTGTTTTCAATTTTGAGTAATGTGATGAATTGTTTGCCAAATTGTGAGTTTGAGTATGTATGTGTTTTGGGTGTGTGAGATCGATTGGGAATTGTGTGGCTATGTGATGTATTGTGTGTGTTGAGTAATGAACAATTGGGAATTAAATTGGTTAATCAGAAACACCAATTGGGTCTATATTGAACACGTGTGTATAATTTAAGGAGTGAGAAATTGGTGCAATCAAACAATTGTGATACACTAGAAGAATTTGAAATACTAGATAATCTTAATGATTGGAATAAAATTTAAAATGTTTGTAATTGAATAAATTAAATAATGAGTGTTAAAGCAAAACTGATTGTAATATAGTGGGAGTGGTGAATCTGTGATTGTTAACCAATTGGGAGATGTTGTGAACTAAATAACATGGATAGTTTATAAGAACGCTGGTTGTAAATAACAATTGGAGAGATTAAAAAGAATTTGTGTTGAATTGCAAAATTAAAAGAGACCAATTGGAAGCATATCTTGGAGTTTAAAATTTAATTAATTAAAATTAAATAGAATATTAAAAAATTGTATTGAGTGATGAATTGTGAGGAAAGCCGATTGGTAAGAATTAAAAAGAGATTGAACCTATGAAGCTGAAGACCAATTGGAGAGGTGATTGTTGGAGTGCTGCAAAAGAATAACAATTGGAAAATGAAGCAAAAGCTAGGAAGTGAATTAAAAAAAGACCAATTGGAAAAGCTGAAAGATTATGGCCATGCATACTTTATAAGTGGTTCTAAACCAGTTGGCTTTAATACATAATAGGAATTAATTTTATAATCACAATCTTGCAATTGGTATCTTCCTTTGGGTAAATTTTACAAGCTGATTGGAATAGTTTACCTCGTAGAGTTCGAATCCTATTTTATGATTTATTTTTAAGAATGAGATAAAAATCCTTCTATAGGACTTTAGGGCTTTGGATGAGATTTAGCAAATACACAAGGCCATGAGTTCCTAGGCAATAAGGAGTATGGCAACTTCAATACATCAACAATCTAATATATTTAAGATAGTCCCACCTTTAGTAACATTGTTTAATCAATCATTTATATTTGATTGAAAAAAATTAAAAACTAAAATTTTATAATTACAAAAATTAGAATATTTAATATACTGAAAATAATGCAATGGTTTACAATAACAAGAACAACCTTCAAATGGCCCTCCAATGCCTTCAAAAAATATTTAATGGCTTAAGGGCTAATAACTATTATTCTTTCAAGATCTACCTGGAGCCACTTCACACTACATCCCATGGCTTAAGGCCCATTGGATTTGTTAAAAGGGTTTAGTAGAGAAGTAAGAATAAAAAATTAGGGCTTCATATAATGTTCCAAGCCTCCATATGCTTCCAAATACCTACATGGCAATATTTCTTGGGAGTTATGGTACTAAGGAAGTGAAGTTGAAAACCTCACTTGTGTTTAGCAAAAACAAAGGCCCAACTTGGGCTTCAAGTCCAAACTAATGTCTTGAATATAAAATCAAGCAAAAGAAATCATGTAAATTACCATATAAAACATCTTTATAAGCCAAGATTTCGTCCCAATCTATTTAGTGCAAACTTCATGCTAAAAATGTCCAAAACTCTGATTTTTGATTTTTTGACCAATTTTGAGGTATTTAGTTACAATATACAAAGAGAAGGCTAACTTTGGTTTGTAAATTGGTATAAATGAAGAGTCTTTGGGGGATGATTCAACTAATTAACCTTTGTGGACCAAGATAGTGAATTCCATTTTTGATGCTTATATTAGGAGGTAGATCCTACAAAAAACCAACACGTTCCTTTTCCAAAAAATGTAGATGAAGATGTGACTATGGCCTTCACACTATAACCAGACTACAAAATCTCTAAGTTCGAGATTTAATAATTTTTATTGACCTTCTACAACCCCCAAAGTTGGAATTTGACCATGCACTAAGAATGGAAGATTGAAGGGTTTTTTTTAGCTTTCTATTTTCAGCATCTATTGCTTGACTCTAATATATAAAAGTAATGCTAGATTATTAATTACAAAATTGCTCTATGTTTGCAAAGCTTATCAATTTCTATATCGTAAAATAGCTAATTGGTGATAAGAAGGTACCCTATTGGCTATAGGGTTTAACCAATAATGAATCTAATGGATCTAAGTTCTCTATATAGATTTCTAGTATAAAGTAGGAATTCATAATACATATAGCTCTTCCTTTCCACTTTCACAATCCATTTGCCTAGGTTGTCCCTACCTCCATTTTTATACTTATTCATAACAAATAACCTAGGCTACTTATTAGAAGAATGGAGAGTCAAAGGCCTTAAGCCTCTAAAGGTAGAAGCTAGCATCATAGACTAGGAATTTGCAGATGACACTTGGAACCTATATTTAGCAAAGAAATTGAAAAGCCTAAATAGAAGCAAAATAATCCTCGATCTATTTGCCACAACCTTAGGATCTAAAATTAGCTAGCACAACTCAAATGCCATTCGAGTAGACAATTCCCCATTGCCTTTTGATTGGGGAGAAGGTGACTAATATTATTGGCTAGGACCAATAGAGACCTTGAGGTACTTTGGCTTCATGTTGGGATTTCAAGTCCCAAATAAAATAAGATTTAAATCGACCATTCGAAACTTTAAAAGAAAACTAGCCTATTGGAGTACTACCAAGTAAGGTAAGAGATTTGTAGAACTATAAAGTGATAATAGATGGAAAGACAAATCTAAATTGAGAACATCACTAGGTCACAGCTTCACTCAATCAAGACTAGAAGAGGTCCATAGGGCAATTTGAAGCTCCTGGATAGTATTGGACTATAACACACCTATCAAAAAACAAGAATGGTATGTAGCATTTGGCCAAAATTCACAAGCTACCTTGTATCAAATTCAAGATACTAACTAACAAACACTTTTACCACTCTTATGACCACTTCTATAGAGATATTGTTGGAAAAGATCTCAAGGACTTAACAAACAAGATACTAAAAAAGCAAGAGTCCTTACAAGCAAAGGCAAACATAAGTAGACAAGAACCAATCTTAACCAACCTTTCTCTAGTCCTATATGGTTATGTGGTTTGGTATAGGATTTTGATTTTGATTTGGGAGAATGGTGATGGCAATCCAAGTTAAGACAACAACTCAAATTCTTTGACTACTCCACCAAGTTAGAGTATTGCATTGAATTAGATAGGACTTCTTCTCACAAAAGGTTATTGGTTACATTTGACCAACTTAGACTGAAGGAACAAGAGTCCAATCAAGTGATTTGAGTCATCTGGGACAATGGTAGACCAATCAAGTTTAAATTTATCTTGTGGCTAATTAACTTTGATGGCCTCCCAATTGCATTGTTGCGTAGCAAATCTTTACACTGTGTAAATAATGCATTTATATATTATTTGAAGTGGCCTCAAGGTGAAGCTTTCTAATGATTATAAAGAAAACGACTCACCTTAGAGCTTTGTCAAATTGATGTAGTTTTCTTTACTCTTGTTTTGAATTTCAATATGTTAAATTAGAGGGTATTTTTTGAGCTTCAAGATGAAGAGTTTCAAATAGATCTTAACGCTTTAGTGACCATGGTTGATTTGAGGGGCAAGCGTAGAAGGTCCATAAATCAACCTTTTAAGGGCTAGAATTGAATTTTGGGGAGGTGGACCATCTTTAAATATTTTTGAGTAAATTTTTCTCAAAAGTCAAGTAGAATAGGCATCTAAACCAAGTTGTTTCATATTTTTTTGAAGCTTTTTGAAATTAGTTACAAAATTTTGAAGTTCACAAAAAATGATCATTTGTAGTCATCAAAAGCAATACCCTTTTAAAATGTGCAGATTTGGCACATTGAAGAAAGAAAAATGTGCCTCTAAATCATGTTTCCTTTTAGAGCCTTGTTGGAATTTGAGTTGTTTCCCTTAATCCTCAAAAATCAATGACTTAAATGACCCTTTATAATTTGCGCTATATAAATTTCAATGCATAAGTTTACTTTGGGCATTCATGAGATTATAAAGCAACACTTATGCCTTATCAAGACATCAAGATATAAAAAAATCTCACAAAATGGTTGATATTTTTTCATATTTTTATTAAGCACTTCCCATTTGAGGGTCCAGGCCATTTGAATTTGCAACCTCATAGCTCATGCATTAATGCTCCAATTATCTTGAAATTGGTTTTGTTTGAAGCGCACAAAGACACTTTAATTGCATTACTCTTCAAGATTTTTGTGATCAAATGTATTTTGAACAATATTAAATTGAGAGTGCTAAAAGTAACCAAAAAGTGGTCAACGGTCACAAAGGGTTAAGTTTGAGTTTTCTTTATTGGGTGATTGTAAGAAACACCCATACTATTGTTGTATTTTTATGTTTTTTTGGGGAGTACTTTAAAATCAATTTTTTTTTCTTAATATTTGAAAAATATGACAATGTATGCACCTTTAAGGCAAAGGTAACCAAGAAAGGAATTGTGTAGAAAATTCATTAAGTAGGACAACTAGAAAAGTGCCAAGTCTCAACAAAATACACATTTTGATGTTTTAATTAGGAAAAAATAGAAAAAGTAATTAAATTCATAAAATCAAAACTAAACATTTGTAACAATTTTATGGAGATGGTCATTCATCAAAAAAATCACTAAAATAATTCTTTATATGTTTCAAAATGCAAGTAGAAAGAAGCTCACTTTGTAGACTTTGACACCACATAAAAATATATATTTATTAACTTCCTTCCTTGGAGAGCTACAAGTCTACTAAGAGACCATTTCATTTAAATTTTAGTTCAAAATTCGTTTTTTTGGATACTAGTAGTACTAAAAACCTCCAAATCTACAAGTGTAACATTCAATTGGAGTCTATTTTTGGATAGTAAATTATATTTGAAAATTAGAAAATAGTTAGGAAAAGTTTATGATAGTCATGACTACCTTTTCTACAAATTTGGAGCCAATTAGAGCCAAAACACAAAAGTTGCAGTCAAAACAGATTAGCATGCAATGATTGACACACAATAGTGTCTATTGTAACCACCCTATTACAACTATTAGATTCATCTCTTTTGTAGTTGGGTTTAGCACCACTACACAAATAACTTCAAGATGAGTCTGGACTTTCTTGACTGTTGAAGCAGTGGTGGCATGGAAATGTTCAAAGTGATGTTTGGAAATTGGTAATAGCAATATCATAAGAGGTTTTTTCAGGGTATTGAGAGACTGTTTCACCCTCGTTCCCCATTCTGTGAACCAGCGACTGCTGGTCAGAATAAAATAATATTTAAATAATATTTAAATATAATAATAATAATAATTTTTTTTAAATAATTTTTTAATTTAATAAAATATTATTATCTGATGTGGCAGTCTCTATGCCACATCAGATCTGCTGCTGGGACTGTTTCCAGCGAGTTCCCACAGTCCGGGAATTCGCAGTCTCCCAACATGGTGAGAAAACCTCTTATGTTTGACCTTTCATGAACTAAAAGGACACTACCACTAAAATGAAAAGGTAGATAAAGTAGTAATTAAGTCAAAAAATGTAGTCTTTTACAATTTAAGGTCCATAGGGCTTAAACATGGGGCTGATGGGACACTTTTAGGGAGGATAAAGAGTGAGATAATCTTCCTCCTCCTTCATAGTTTGTGGAAGTTTGCTATGAGTTCAAGGAGAGTTTTTGTAATTTATATTGTGATTTTTTGAATGAAAATTTGAAAAACTATTTTTTAATTTATGAGATTCTAACAAGCTATGATTTTCTCCATTTGGTGTTGTTATAAAAAAGTTTTACTTGTGTGAGTAAGGTCTACTACCTCTTAATTTTGAGGGTTGAATGTGAGTAATTTTGAAGACTTGTAGATATCTAGTTAGGAAGTTTTTGGCTTTGGATTCTAAATGGATTGTGTATGAAGTTATTATCTTTTTTTTAAATTATAGCACCCTTTGATTGGTGTTTTTGTAAAAACGTTATGAAGTTGGAAACAAAGTAGTATAGTTTTAGAGTCAATACCAAGACCTGGAGAAACATTTTGAATTAAATCTAGTTGCACTTAGAAATCCAAAGTATTTCCAAGGCTAAAGCCTCTCACCATGATAGCATGGAGTTCAATTATAGGCTTCTCACTATTCTAATAATGTTGTTGATAGCACATCTGTGAAACTATAGAGCATACTTTTTTCTTTTTCAAACTTGCAAAAAGAAATTGGGACGCATTTAAGGATATAAGGTGGACATTGGAACTAAACAAGCTTCCATCATGAAAAGAAGTGCTTACAAGCCTTAGACCAAGCACTTTTGCCCTCAATGGTTACTATACCTCCAATTCTAAATCTATCAATATTGCCATCAATACATTCAAGTCGGCATCTTTTGGAAGATCCAATGTGTGAGACGTAAATATATTTGATGGGGAGCCTTAGCGCACTTACAACATTAATTCTCCGGCACAGTAAGACACTATTCTAACAAGTATGGTCTATGGCAACCATATTAATTCTTATGTCTCTAATTGCAGTGAGGATAGATAAAGGTTCAGTGCTTAGGAGTTCATGAACACTTGGTGCAAAAATGAAGTGTTTGTTTGGGTAAGATCTTGTCTACCTTAGATTGCACATCACTCCCAACTTCATACCCAAGTTGAACCAACCTCCTAAGTTGGATAAAATATTCCATTCCTATGTTTTTTAATTCATTTTACTCTTTTTTCAGTTTTTTTGCTAATCAATGGCATACAACCTTGAAAAAAAACATTAATGAATATTACAATCACTACAAAAATGAGGGTATAAATGATTTGCCCATAATGACTATAGAAGTCATTTCTTGTCTACAATGACTACAAAATAGTCATTTTGTAGTCATTCTTAAGTTATAGTCATTGTGGACACTCATTTTCTTATAGTGAATCTTCACTTGCATTCTATTAAAGAAAAAATAAAATACTATTTTATTTCCTATTTTTTTTGTTAGTCACAATATTTGAGTATATCTAGTTGAATTTTTTATAATGTGTAGTTAATAGACTACACCAAATTCAAATTTGTACTATCTAAAATCAATAGTAATGTACACAAGAGGAGGCTAATACCATATTAATCTCCTTTTGAAGACTATCAATATTTACTACACTATATATGGAGGTTGATAACTATCTATATGAGCTAACATATTATAAAATACATCTAGGATGATTTAGAGCCAATAGGACTCATGTGAATAAGTTACTAACTATGCTAGGGAATGGCTTAAAATTACTAATTGACAACTAAAGTATCATGTGTCACTTTGCCTTGATACTTTTAACCACTAAGTGTTCAAATGACCATTTTTTGGTTGCTACCCGATTTTGGGCAGAATTTTTGGGCAGAAAAAAACTTTTTTCAATTTTTTTTTTAGTTTTGAAAAAATTGGGTTTTCTTTCAACATTTATATTCAAAACTAAGATTGGTATGGTCAAACAAAATTTATAAGGTGTATAGCACAAAAGGTTTAGAATCGGCTAGTGTTGAAAAACTTACTATTTTGGAAAAATATTAATGCTCCCATTACTAAATCTTTTGCATTTTTTCACAAATCAATAGAAACTAAAATTTTGACTGATAAAAAACAAATCATATGCTAAATAAAGAAAGTGTATTTTTGGTGAATTTTTGAAGTTATATCTTCAAATTTTATTTGAAGAGAATCTAAAAATAATTTTATAATTTTGACCATACGGGTACTTTCTACATTTTGTGCTTCACATTATCTTCTTTGATACTAACTTCAAAAAAATTACAGAACTTTTATTTTATAATACATTTGTGTTTTGTCCTAACTGCTTGGGCTTTTAGGGGTTAAATATGGTAGGTGAACTTTCTTTGATATATGTGCATTAGATTCAATTGGTTAGAAGATATAGTTGTTGTTATAACATGCCATATTAATTTAATTTTAATTTTCTTCTATGGGTTCGTCTTGCATGAATAACATTTGCAAGCCAACAATTGAAAATCATCTATTTTGTTGATGCTATAAGAAAATTGAAACCTTGTCATTCACTCTTTAGATTGTGGAGAATATAAACAAATTGCATGAATTTTCAAATTTAAGGATATTAGTTTCCTAAATTAAACTACAATTATAACTCAAGGAATTTTCCATTAGATAGCAATGGGTATTTTGAGAGGTTAGCATGAAAAGCTACAAAATGCAATTAGGAAAAAATTAGGGGAAAATGTAGGAAAAAGATAGGGATTTAAAACTAAAAAGACGATAAGTTAAGTTAGAATAACCAAATTAGTCTCATGGTGAAATGATGACAAAATGACAAAATGAAGAAAAAAAATGAAAAAGAAATACTACAAATAGAAAATGAAACTAAAATCAAATTGAAAATCAAGAAAGATAATTTTTTTTTTAAAAATTTAATGATTAGAAGTAAAATATGAAGCTAAATTTAAATTTAAACCACAAAATTAATAAATACAAGAAACACAAAACAA
Source organism: Thuidium tamariscinum (assembly GCA_947034885.2). Taxonomy (NCBI): domain Eukaryota; kingdom Viridiplantae; phylum Streptophyta; class Bryopsida; order Hypnales; family Thuidiaceae; genus Thuidium; species Thuidium tamariscinum. The sequence goes on along the minus strand of OX344757.2, from coordinate 1,858,826 downwards.
ATTAGTATAATGAAGAAAATACTAAAATAATATTTTGTAGTAATTTGGCATTTTAAATTGAAAAATGACATTTTTACATTACTTAATGGTAGATGAATGTCAATTAGCTTAATTATTCATTGGATTTGTCGATTAGGAAAAGTTTTAGGTTTTGTGCTCCTCTCTAAATTTTTTGTGTGTTGTGTTGACGGTTGTAAGGGGAGAAATGAAAGAGAAAGTGGAAGAAAAATACTAGATTATGAAGTAGAATGAGTATGGGGCAAAAGAAGGACAATTTGTCGAGTAGGTTTTCACTATTTCATCAAGGGAGATGGGTGCAAAAGCTAGATTACAAAGGTCAGATGGAAAGTTAGTTTCAGAGAGATGGAGAATTAGGATTGAGAAGACTTGAACAACTATCAACTTTGACAAGATGTTGTGGACAATTGACATAAGATTTGGAGCTTTGACATAGTGGTGGTAGTGTTTTTTGTAGTAGGACGTGAGCTACTACAAGATTTTGGAGCTTCAACTTTGGAAGATGATTGCAAATGATTGGTGAAGTTCAATGACTTGAACTTTTGAGAAAAAAAAGATGGAGATATAAGCTTTTCAATAGAACCATTTTTGCACCATTTAGAGCTTAAACAAATCTATAGCAACCAATTTTCCAACAAGAGGTCTACTACCACTAGGAAGAAATTCAATTCAAGGTTTTTGATGTGACTTTTCCAATTGTCATTGAATGCTTGGAGTTTTCATTGCATTGAATTATAGGAAAAGTTTGTGAATGCATGGATTTGAAAATGATTGAGAATGCATAGGAGATGAGTTTTTAGGGTTTAAGGATACATGTTGAAGCATTGCCCTAATTGAGCCAAGATTAGGGTTTAGAGGGATTAATTGTTTAAAATGAAAGGGACATTTTGAATGTTAAAAAAAAAGTTCTTCAACTATGAATGGAGGACACCACATGGAAGAGATAAATGTAAAGCAATGCATGGCAATTCAAATGTTGATCACGTAAGGCTATGCTGGAATTAATTGGGAGGATCCAATTTGGGCCATTTTGGGCTTCAATATGGACATGATTTGAAGTGGATTTTGCCCTAGGTGTGATCCTATTCTAATCTGTGGCTCAATTAGATGATGGAGGATGGTTAGGAGGTATTTTGGGAGAAAAAAACGATATCTGCCTCTCCCAAATAAGTGTCATGGAGGTACAAATTGTCACATCACTTCATAGGAGTCCATTGCTTGGAAGCATTTATATTAGAGGTTCCTTATACTCTCTTCAGTCCAACTTTTGGGGTGAAGTTTTCCTCACAATGACTTTCACTTGCAAATTTCTCCTTAGAACCATATTTTGTATATTGACCTTACTAGGTCTTTCTTGACCTAATTAGCTAGACTTATTTTTATGTAGGACTAATACTCATGTACCTTAATTTCCCACTAATTCCCACTTTCTAACCTATCTATGAGAGGATTTGGATCAATACTACATAGAATATTATAACCAAAATCAATTACTACATTGGCATGTAGCATGCCTATTTTGGTTCTGTAGTCTTTATAAGGCTTTTTGTATGTTTTTTTCTATTTAATTATGCAACAAATTGGAAAAAAAAGAAATGAGTTCCAAGTGATAAATTGGGGGCTCATAGTCAAGTGGAATTTTTCAGTGGCTTTGCAAGCATGTGCAAGGGAAAATGTGCTTCCATATCCATTTTCCAATTAGCGTTTACCCAAATTTTTAGATTATCTACAATTGGGTTGACTTTTTTTATAACAAATGTATCATCCTAAAATATATAATATGAATGAGATATATATGAGCTATCTTCCATTTGTTCCCACTTACTAATCCAATTAATTGTGTTTAATTGTCTATGGCTTGGGCATCAACTCCCTCGCCCTAAGTTGTTTTCTAGGTCTAGTTCTTGGTCTAGTTGCATTTATCCCCCAAAACTAGAGCCTCTTAATGATTCATTTGTTTATTCTTGTCTAGTTTGGAGAGAGATCTTTATTCCTTGAAGCTCTCCATTTAGAAGGCTTAGGTATCTAGGTCATTGCAAGAAACACTAGTTTTTTTTTGTCCCCTTGATCCCTACTAGGTGGTTTTTTGCTAATAACTTTTGCATCTTTTTCCCTATCAACTTGAAATTTGGAATGAAGGTGCACACAAAAGTTTTATATGTTATGTAATTTTTTCAATTACTTAAAATTATTTTACTATTTTAAAATTGCCCATGTTTGGTTGTCTACCTTAGCCATTTGGGGGGATTTTAGTCCTATTTTTGACTCAAAATCCGAATTTGAAGCCACAAATTGGACAAGTTGGAGGTCTACTAACATTTCAAAAATTAACGGTGAGTTTTTATGAAAATATAAAATTTCTATTGTCCACATGGGGTCAAAGTGACCTTCCTTTGCACAAACGCTACAAAGAGGGAAAAAAATTTGGAGGAATTTTTTGTTGCAATGTGAGTACAATTTTGTGTAGAAAAATTGATTTTTAAAAAAAATTGATTTTTTTTTATTATTAAAAATAAAAAGGTTCATCGACCCTTTTTTTTGCTATTTTTTGCTCTTTGTGGCCTATGAAGTACTTTGTAGTAGTCTATAGTATTGCATAGTATTACATTGATGGCCTAGATCTGCAGGCACATGAAATCAACAATTGAGATTTGTAGGCGTGCGTCAGACGTGATGTATTGTTAGGATCGCATAGTACTGCTAGTACTATGTCCAAAAACAACATTTTTGAGCCAAAAACATGAAGTATTTCTTACAATCACCCATCTTTTAGATCCTCCACAGTGAGTGAAAATTATTGGCCACAATTATAACTTCCTCTCCCCTTCAGGAGTATTTGGGAATTAAAGAAGTTTCCATCTTGTTTCTTCTAACAAGCTTGAATCTATTATTCTTTTATTAGATTGAATAACTATTCTTTTATTCTTGTTTAGGCTTGAGTGAATTGGTAGGATTTTTTCTTTGGAACCTATTGCATGCTATACTTCTATTTGTCACATAGTGGCTAAATTTTTTCTAAAAAATCACAAACTTCTAATTCTAGGACATGTATGGCTATTGAAAAACTTTGTATATTGAGGTTGAGATAGCTTTTGTTTTGAGTCGTATGTGGGTGTGAGGCTTTTGGGTTTGGTTGGGGTGTGGGGTGGGAGGTGGAAGGTGATTAGATTCCGTATTTGGTTAGCTTTGTTGCTTGGGTTGTTATATGGAAGCGATTGTAGTTCTTCCCTCTATAATTGGTGACTTTACTGTGTAGTTAAATTGAGATTAGTTTGTGATTTGGGTTGTTGCTTTGATCAAGATTGGTTACCATTAGGGTGTGTCTAAATTGGATTTTTTTTCAACTTTCTTGTTCCTATCATTGTCTTTTGCTTTGGTGTTATTTTGGAGGTTTGGAAGATTTAGGCACTCATCTACAGCATGTTCCAACTCAAGACATTCAATGCATTGGAATGGAATACCTTTGTATTCTAAAAAGATCTTGTCTTCTTTCTTTGATTTAGAGATTAAAAGGATGACTATTGCTAGTAAGTTTCTCGTATTTCAATTAGGACACATTTTCTTGGTGTGGAGGACTTTTTGAAGTAGTCCTCCTCTTTGCCACTCTAGACCACTTCTCGTGTAGCACTACAAACCCCATCAAGGCTTTGTAGTAAACTTCATCTAGCATTGGAAATTTGATTCATACGGGGATTTTTATTCCTTATAGTGCATTAAGGTTGATTTGTTGTTGCAGTAGGTGTAGATACATTTGGTGGGTTCCAAACATAAGGGGGCCTTGTTACAAGGCTGCAATAGTACCTTCCTTTAGTATATACAACATCAAAAATATCCTCTCTACAAGATGCAAATCCTAGTGATTATTATGTTAGATTCTACAATATTGATGTTTATTAATTTTTGGAGCTATGTACAATTGGTAGAAGAAAAACCTATCAAGGCTAGACGTGATAGGATTAGAGCTTCTTGTTTAAGCATGGTGATGGTTTGTAAAGAGAGATTAGGCGTCAATTGGTGTCTAGATAGAAAACACATGGCGCAAAAAAACTCTTAAGGCTTTGCCCCAAGTAGTGGCCCTTGGGAGTGTTGAAGTTTTCTCTATTGTGGGGGAACTCTTGGACATAATTGTGAAATTAATCATTAAGGGATGTTGAGCATAACTACTAGTTGTTGGAAGTTACTTACCACTTTGATATGAATGGGGCATTCTTTTGGGAGCTTGGCTCTCACGATTCTTGCTATTGCAAAACCTATCTAATTCAATAGAAATATTCTATTCGTACTTTGATGAATTGATTATAATCACTACAATAGCTAAAGTATAGTAATCTCAAAGTTAGGGTTATGGATTACTACTTCCTTTTGCTTTCTAATTGGCCTGACGTCCAATTGTGGCACATCCACGTAAATTACTCCATGCTTCTCTAGTTTTGTAGCTATAAGTGTCAAAGAAAGCTAGATCAAGCTCCCTTGGGGCACCTTCTAGAGATCATAGTGCATCTTTGGCTTCACATGACATTTCTTTATTTCCCACAACCTCCTCAACTATTTCATTGATAAATCTTGATTGATTGATTGATATATTTTAATACTATACATAGTAAATTAAGAACAACTTACTTTTAGCTTTGCAAAAAAATTTACTTGAACTTTGATGTTTTGAGGTTCTTGGTTTACTAATGTGACTTAGTAGTGTAGCTTGTAAAATAAATTACTTTGAATTGTATATTAGTATTACTAGCTAAACATTTGAGGCTTTAAAAGCTCACCTATACTAGGTCTTCTTTCCAATTATTGAGGGTCATTAGCTTCTACATTGTCATAGCTGCTACTCAAACCAATACCACTCAGGTTTTTTTGACTTATGAAAAAAAAAATCTTGCTTTTTGATATTTTATTTCTTTCTTTGTGAAAGCAATAGCATGTATTTGAGGGCTTTGGACACCTATTGTATTGTCACTAACCTTACATTTGTGTGTGGTTTTGGGGACAAGCGCAAGGAAGGCCCCAAACCTCTTGGAGGAATTTTCAACTCAAGTCAAATGGAAAAAATGTGTAGAACTCTTTTCTTTTATCTCTTATTGCTAAACTATGTTGTAGATACCCTCCATTGCGTAATGGATGTAAGTAGACTCTATTACATGGAGTTAGCACATTTTGGTGTTGATGGTTTATTCTTGGTTAAGGTAGGAGCACCCATAACCATTACTGCACCCATAATTGACAAGTAGAGTGTCCTTAAATCGTCTTCAAGAGTACCTCCAAATTGTCACTCACTCTTAATTTTGATTGGTAAACTCTTAATTTTTTAGATTTTGTTGTGAGAATCAAGGTAGATTTTCTAAAGTGCGGTATAGAGTGTCCTAGTGAGTTCCACTTTGAAAATTCACAGAAATTAGATGACTTGTCCAAAAATTCTATTTTTTTCTTGAAAATTCATGATTTTCAGTTGCTAATCCAATAAAAATATTTTTTCTAGAAAAAGATACCTTCAACTCTACTGAATTGCTTATTTTGACGGTTATAGGTGTTCCTACCTTACTACAACTTTCTCTCAGTGCTTCCATAACTTAGTTCTTCAAAATTGCTAACAGATTAGACTCCTTAGGAGTACGATCTACTTAATTTAGCTTGTATGGATTATTATTAGTCTTGCCAAAAGCAAATATATGTACTGAAACTTGTGCATAAATCCGTATAGGTTTGCTGAAACACTAATTGAAAAGTGTGACATGCTCTGGTTTTTTTCACCTGAGCAATGAGTCTATCCTGATACAGGAAGTAAGTTAAGGGAATATATGGCACTAGGGATTGATTCTGCTCCTACGGGACAAGCATCCGATTGGGACTGAAAGATTAGACAAGCACCCAAATTAGCTTAAGAAGTACCAGAATTCTTTTAAAAAAATTTCCCAATGATGGAACTTGGGACTTCCTTTTTATTCTCTGATATTTGTTGGGTTACCAATTGGGGAATCAACCTCTGATCCCTTTTTGTTTGCTCAGCAATTTGGAATACATGAGCACATTACAAAATATACATTTAGATTTATCCAATTTGACGATTCTCTTCCAACTAATTCTTTCAGTCGGGCTCATGACATAATCATACTTACATCAATCTCACAAAATTCTTACTCCAATTTGAAACAGTACTCACTCCTGAAGATCCAGTGTTAACGGCAACAGATGCACTCCGAAGTCTTGCAACAGGTCCCACACAATGCAATGCACTCAAAAGAGGCTGTCACCTCCTGGTTTGCATTAGTTCTGCTGCCCTCTCTTGAAAAAATGATCATGAGCTGTTGATTTAAGAAGAAAAAATAATGCTTTTCCTCCAAATGCCCATCCATTTCTCAAAAAATCACTAGCTGTTGATCTTTGTAAGATTTAATCTTAGCTATCCAAATATGAATTTAGAATACAATACCAAACACAGATACATGAATACTACATATGGATATTTGAATATTGAATATGGATATGGATATGACATATCCATATCAAATATGGATATGGCATATGAATACAGATGACATTTGCATTATCCTATACTAATTGTATGGAACCTCATCTTCTCAAAATTATAAGAGGGGGTGGGGTGTGTATACAAAATCAAATCAAATCAAATTTTAATATTAAATCTATAATGAAATCAAACATTAAAATTTAGAAAAAACTCAACCCGTTGTGTGACAAATTGTCACATAATGGGCAATGGGTTCAAAAGAGGCAATTATTGCCTCACAATTCAATGACTCAATTCCCAATTGGCTTTCTTGTTAATATTTATGATTTGGCTCTAATTCCATACAAAAATATCAAGTTGGTAACTTGGTATTAAGGTGGGTACACCTATAAGCTCCACTTATTCTTACTATGACCAGTTCTTGTTATCATATTGTTCAGATGTTTATATAGTCTTGTTGGTGAGTAAAAGCATGTTCCAACGCACCAAAGAACAGAGGATTTGGATATGGTGTACAAAAGTTATTAATTGTCAAAGTCTGTTTTCTGAAAGTGCCATCTACAGTTTGGGTACATGAATGATTTTGGAAATGTATGCACATTGTAGATGGTGCTTTTAGGTCAGGTGCCATTTTGGGTGTACCTACCTTATCTCCAATCTTTACATTAAACATAATCCAAATCAACAATTCCAAATATCAATGTAGATCCCAACTAGCACACATTCAATTGCAAACACAAATATAAGGTAGGAGGCTCTAAAATTGAATGGGCATTAAGAACCATCTCTATAAATAGCTATGAAATAAACATGAGGTAGATCATGCGATAAAAATTTCATGAAGTTTGACCATATAGATTGATAGATATGAGCATTCAAAGTTGGAAATACAAGTTTTTTTGAACTATGGTTTGCAATTTCAGATGACTTTGACCTCCATTTGTAAAAAAAAACAAAAAAACAAAAAAACAGCTTTATAGAACTTGAATTTATAATTTTTTGTATCAAAAAATTGAGTCAAGAGTCTAGGAAAAAAATTTCACACAAAAAACACTTGATTTTAATTCTTTAAAAAATTGTCAAGTGGCATAGGTCCAAGATTGAAAGAAAAACTAAATGGTTTATAACTTTAAGATGGGATTGAAACACAATAATCCCATTGGTGAGATTGTTTTAGCAAATAAAGATAACTATTTGTCCAACAATTTTTTTTTGAAAAATTGTAATAATTGCATTCAAAAATGAATCCTATGAGTTATTTTTTCAAGAAGATGTTAAGATTGCCCAAAAAACAAGATTGTCCATAACTTTCTCATTATAAGTATAAGTCCGAATAGAATGATTCAAAGCTTCACATGAAGGCAAAAATATATAATTTCAAAAGAAAAAATTTGAAAATTTAATTTTGACTTTTTGCCAAAATAATTTTGCCTGCCAATTGAAAATTTGGAGCTTTTGTGGTATAATTTTTGCTCCCAATCACCAATTGAAATTTTAAAAAATTACTAGTACAAACCTTTTGTAGTGTAACATTGACATTGATTGAATTTAGGACAAAATGGATTGGATGAAAAATATTTTGGATGAAAATGTGACTATTTTTTGTGACATTGGGTCATGACAAGGGTCTTGACCATTTGTACTTAATATAATAGATATTCCCACAACTCTAATTAGTTTTCTATCTTGTGAGAAAGTTTCAAAAGGTTTCACCAAAAATTGAAGTTATAGAAACCTGCCCGAAATCCATTTTGTCCCCTGAGGCACAATTGCAAGTATGTGAGCATAGAAATGAGAATGTATGAGCTTCAAAGATGATGCACCTATAGTATTGGTGCTTATACTATACAAACCGTTTATGATAAGAGTATATTTATACTATAGGTACCTATATTATACATATTTTTACTATAAACACCTTCAAAGGTCGTAGTATATCTATTGATATACATATTAGAAGCTCACATGCTTGCATGTTCATGTTCACATACTAGTATCGTTGTCCCTCAAGGGGATAATGGTTATTTAGGGGTTAATTACTAATCAAACATCAAACATTCTATAAAAGCCCATTTGGTATTGATTCTCAATGAGCTAAGAAGACAACTTGGATTATCCCCTAATTGGCACACACCACCCACCTACCTTGATTGTTCTCACTAGGCAACTAATATCAAACCATTAAAATGTGAAAATATCACATTTACACCTAAAGTTTGGAATATACTTAACAAATTAGCCACTTAGTACTAAAAAGTCAAATTGAAACTTTAAAAATTGCTTACTCACCCAACTAACTTCTACATTAGTCAACAGCAGATTTTTCTTAAAATTTTTGTTTCTAAAGTACTGAAGGTCAACTTAAAATTTAACTTTGATATATATATTTTTTTAAACGCCAAGATTGTTTACAAATTGAAATTTGTTATAATTTTCATTTCATTAATTCTACATGTATTTGCATAAAATAGTTTTTTCTTGGTTATAGACTGAGGAGAAAATTCCTTTGTTTCTTGAACTACTGAAGTTTTATTCCCATAACAAAACAACTTCTAAATTTAGTGACACTCATCAGAATCCTACAAATTTAACTTGGCAGGAAGAAGATGGGTGATTAGCAACTAGTAAAAAAAATTAAGAATTAAAAAAAATGTAAATTTGAAGTCAGTGGTGACTGCTAAAAATGAAAAAGAGAACATTTTGGTAAATGAGAGCTTCAGTTGAGGAGTTTATGGGATACTGCAATGAAAAGAAAGCTTTCTCACTTAGTTTTCTCTGTCGAAAAAAACTGAAAACTACCATTTCTATTGTAAAGAGAAAATCGCTCTAAAAATGATTTGTTTGCATATTCAATTATTGATAGGATTTTGCACCAAACTAGTATAAAGATGTGCGAAAGAAATTTCATAAACTTTGATCACTAAGATTGCAAAATTATTGCTTATACAGTGAAAATAATACTACGTAATTTCTTTTGCTCGTCATGTGACTAGATTTCAAGACTTTGAATCTTCTTAATTTCAAATTATTGCACTATAGAGTTCCTGACAAAGTTTGAATTTAAAATTTTTGTATGTTAAACAATTGAATTGCAAATTTAGGGGGGGGGGGTGTGGTTTGAAAGTGAACTTTATTTTCATTCTTTCAAAAATTGTTAAGTTGATTTCAACTATCAATGATTTAATTTTCTTTTCCATTGATAGTTGTAATATGAAATTGAATTTTGCTATTTCTAGTGGTGAGATAGATTTAGCACTAAAATTTAGCCATGCGAATTTTTTTCCTCAAATTGTTCAATTTCAAATCTAATATGATGTTTTTACAAAAAGATGCAATGGTTGCAATTAATCCCCAAAAGACTATTGTCCCTTTGGAAGATGAATTGGATTTTGGGCACACATCTATGATCTCAATATTTGTCATGATTTCTTAAAACTTTTTAAGAATATAGGAAAATTGATTAGCTTTGGGGGAATATCAATATTTTTTCAGTTGGTGCTTGGGAACAAAAGTTATGCCAAAATATGCTCAAAATAAGGTAGTTTGGCCAATAAAAAAAATCAAAATTTTGAATTAAATTTTCTTTTTGGGTTTTTTGTCTACATCCAAAATGTTTATTCATTTCATTTGATTAAGTTATATGAAAATTATGGACAATCTTCTTTTTTTGTATAATTTGAGTACCTTTTTAGAAAAGTAACTTGTAGGATTCATTTATAAATATAATTTTTACAATTAAAAAAAAATTCTACATGTTTTAGTTTTCTTACTAGAACAATCTCACCATTGGAATTAGTGCATTTTATTTCCATCTTAGATATATTAATAATTTAGATTTTCCTTCTATCTTGTACCTACTTCAACTTAACAATTTTTTTAAGAATGAAATTTTTTTTGAAGTGTAGGAAAATTAAACTAAGAAGGTTCTAAGTCAAAGAATTTTGTACCACAATAGAGTTAATTGTAAAGTGTGGGCAATGGGGCACTAGGAATCGGAGTTTGGAAGAAATACAAGGTGAAACTTGTTTGGACAATAGATTGAGGTCCAAAGGAATTTGGTATTGTGTCCTTTTTCTACTATTTTTAGTTAAACCTCCCTCTAACATCCTTGTTTCAAATTGGGATTTCCTTTAAAATCAACTATAAACAATTGTGCAAAAAAATTGTTTTTGGGACTTTAAATATGGATACCTTTGAACCTGTGCAATCTAAATTTTTGAAAATTTTCCACACATTCTCATGCTAGTTGAGCAAAAGATAATTTTAAGAGATGTCAAAAAGTTTTTAATCTTTGCAATAGAAATCAAGCAATTTTGAACGCTTTTTGGTGAAACAAAGGCCTTGGTTTTTTAGGGGTCACAAGATGAAGCTCTATAACTTTAACATCATTGATTCAAATGAAATGAATCAAAGAATTATATGTAGGCAAAATTAAAATCTAAAAAATTCATATTTTTAAATATTAAATCTTAAAAAGATTTTATTGTCCCTAAACCAAAAGGTGGGGTCATTTTGGCACAACTTTTGCTCTCAACAATGATTGAAATAAATATCATATTTGCATAAAGAGCTAATGTGATTTTGAATATTTTAAAAACTCTTATAAAAAATTAAAGTCCCATGAACCTTCCCCAAATCTTATTTGTCCTTCAAGGGGACTTTGGTCTCTTAGAGTTTAATCAAATTTCATTAATTATTGAAATTTTATTACAATAGGATCCTATTTTTAGCTAATATTAGTATCATATATAAATTTTTTTGACTATGAGGACAATGTGCATGTGTGTGAACAAAGCTTGCAAAGTGAAAAAATTTCCTTTCAAGATCACCTAAAATTTTGACAACGTAGCCTTGTCCTAGGCTTTTTTAGGCTTTTAAGACCCACAATTCAAGTTGGTTTGCACGGAAGATGTAAGGATTTCAGATTTAAGTTGGGCCTCAATTTTTAGGAAGTACATCAATTTTCAAAGAAAATAATGTTTGTCCTCCTCTTGCACACTTCCCCATTCCCCAAACCAAAAAATGCATAGCCATTTTTTCAACTGTTAAATATCAATTTCATAAAATGAGGATTACCCAAATGTTTGTTTGTTCACCTAATTTCACAACAAGAAAAAAAATAAAAATTTAATACTTCATTTTAAAAGCTAAAATTTCTCAAACTTGTTGTAAGGAGCTTTAATTAGATATTAAAGGTTCCCTGGATCCCTTTCATCGAAGAAAGTCTATAATTATTTTTTTAATTGTATCCTTAATGCCCAAGGCCTTTTTGAGCTTCTAGGAATTGGTTCTAAAATGAAGAAAAAAAACCCAGTATTTTAGTAAGATTAATCAATTTTTTAGGAAATGTAATTGTACAAAATTAAACTTGACATGTTAGATCATTTTGGAAAAGAAAACACAACAACATTACTTATGAATTGAAAGATTATAATATTTGATCATGAGGGTATTAAAATTGCAAAAATGACTTTAAGTCTTTTGATCCTCTTTTCACACGTCAAATCTAAAAAGTTGGTCACCAAGAAAATATGAGGTTAAAGGGCCTAACATGCATAACTCCAATTAATTTATAGCTTCTCAAAATCTACTTTACAATTTTCTTATGAGAATTTCTAATGTTTTTTTTTCTCCAAGATTTAGTATATTTGAGGCTCACTTCCAAGAGCCCTCAACACTATGGAAAGTCAAGATTGTAGTGGATACCCTTGCACAAAATCTTAAATAAAAAATTCATCATCAATCAATTTCAAGATTGTTTTTTATACTTACATTAGACTTCAACAAAAAGTTTCTAAAAACATGAACTACTACAAATAGCAACTTGATGAAGTTTTATTTATCTTCAAAGTTTTGCAAATACCAAATCTTGGTGCCTTAGGCATTCAGGGGTTACAATGTAAGTTTGTATCCAGATTTTGACTTTGAAAAATCACAACTTATAGTGCGACATATAAGAGACAAGGCTTGAATTGTGTTCAAGCTCTCAAACCACCCACCTCTTCAATGTTCATTGATAGTACATGTTACTTTTTCATCTTTATAAGAATGTACAAACAACATACATTTGAGGAGGTGGGCAACTTAACAACCCCTTACCATTTTGACTTCAAACATTCATAACTAATTCCACAAAGCTCCAAAAAACATGAAACAACTTGGATTAGATGCCAAAAGCTCTTGTCTTTCAAAGAAAATTCAGTGAAAAGTATTTCAAGAAGTTACACCTCCCCAAAATTCAGTTTCAGCTTCATCTTAGATGTGTGCTTCATGGACCTCCAACCTACGTTTTGAATCTTTGTCTCACTCACGAAGGTCCCTATTCCATTCCACTTCACCATGTGGGTAGTTGAACACAATCCATACTGGCTGGCTACTCCAAGTCACTCTGGTAAAACTCCAAAGGGCCCCTCCAGGACAGAATTTGGGGGTGGAAAATCTTGTACCTCGGACACCCCAGGCAGGCACACACCCCAGCAAGAGTCCTTGCCAGAATTAGCCCCCATTCGGTCCCACCCCGTCCTCCTTATGTCCCGCTCAAATTAGCGGGGGAGTTGAATTGTTGTGCCCCTTGTGGCACTCATGCACCCGACCCTACCCCCGACCAATTTTTTTTTCCCATGAAAAGGCTTGCAACTTACTCCTAATCCCACTGACTTGTGTTCTGATGATGAGTTGACAATGGTGCATTATTTCCTGATGAATGGTGTGATTGCAGTTGACAACATCTTGCCCCCGTCCCGTCCGGCGGTCCGGGTGGGAGCCTTGCAGTGTTGTTTTTCTCGGCATTAGGGCCCGGGCCAGCTGAGCCAACCATGCCGCCTCATCTGAGAATTTCCCCCACTTTTTGACACTCCCACCAAGACCAAGACGAGCTTACGAGGAAACAAAAGTACCCATCGGTCCGGTCTGGCCATCCATATGAAATGCAAATTGGGGCCCTGTCAGATTGTCTGGGGCAGGTGGATCCGTCCGCCCCATAACTTATTAGTGAGTTTGGCCCCCGAGAAATAATGATCAGGTCGGTGTCACATCCTGTCTCGGAACAGCCGCAGAGATAAAACTTGGGTGTTCCGTGTCACGTGCACTTTCGGGAGTCGCAACTCGCAAGAGTAAGCTTGCGGGAACATTATTCAGCAACAGAGTTGATTGGGACCGTGGTCGGATTCCATGCAAGGAAAGAGAATTTAGTAGCCCCCTAACCCTAAACTCTTCAAGGACGGATTGGTGATCGTGGAAATCATCCATTTTAGTACGGTGGGAATCATTGGTTTAAGAAAAGTCAATGAATTTAATTGGAAGTCAAACTATTGTTGAGACCTTCCCTTTTTACACAAATTTTTTGTAAAGAATAGTTGCACTTTTGTCCTATATAGAAAGATTGTTCATTGTTCATGAGACAAAAAATGGTTGCAACGTCCTTTACAGGTTGAAAGATGCAGCTTTGTATGACCATGGTATGGTAGTCACTAAAGTTGTTTTGGTTATTGGACTAATAGATGTATTCTTTACATCTACAATGAATAATGAAATCAATTATTGCTTACTTTTGAGCCTCAATGTTTTCTAGCTCTTGAAGGTTTTTGACTAGGTTTTTATAAAAACGCTCCAAATCTACCATTTCTAGTACAAGTACCAACTTTTAGGATAAAAAAACATTTCTTGACATATGTATCCGTAGAATCATATAGTCAACTAGTTGGAGAGTATGTAGAATTTCTTTTGAAGTTTTCCAATTTGTAGGTTGCAAGATATTAGTATTTGAATTGACAAAATCATTTTTTGGGCCTTGCAAAAAAAAATAGCTATACTTCACAAGGTCACAATTGAATTAAAAAAAGGTCAAATTAGTGGTTACCCTTTGGATTTATTCTTAAAGGCTAATTGGCTATGTACTTGAAATTTTCAAATCATTTGGAATTGTGTAAAATATAGAAAAAAAAATAGTAATTAGAAAGAAGTAGAAAATAATTCAGAACACTAAATAGTAAACAATTTATTTATAGAGTTGAAAAATGTCAATCCCAATGATTAAAATGTTGTAATATAAAATCTACACCTATTTTTTTAAAATTTCTTCCAAAAATATTTAAAATTGAATTAAATAAAGAATTTCAAAAAAATTGCAGTGTAGAGATTCTATAACTCCCTCCAAAATACTCTAAACTAAAAAACCTCATAACTTTTGACTCATTGAACAAAATAGAATGATTTAACCCCTAAAGGTTTTTGACTATGTTTTCACCAAAATTGCTCCAAAATTGTCATTTTTAGGATAACTATCAAATTTCAGAAAAAAAAACATTTTTAGAATAATGTAACCGTAGGATCTTAGAGTTCACTAGTTTGAGAGCATGTTCAAAAAAATTCAGAAAATTCCGCCATGTAGATTGCAAGATAATAGTGTTTGAAGTTAAAAAAATCCATTTTTTATCACTGCGGAAATCCGGGCAGCTGCACTTCAAAAGGCCACATTTGTATGAAAAAATATTCAAAATGGTTGTTACTCTTTGGATCCATTTTTCAATTCAAGTTGAGTACATGCTCAAAAAATTTCAAATCATTTCGAATTGTACAACATGTACAAAAAAAATAGTAAGTAGAGAGAAGTAGAGAATGATTCAAAACACTAAATATTTAACAATTTATTTATTGAATTGAAAAATGCCAATCTCAATGAATCAAATGTTGTAATAAACATTCTACACCCAATGTTTTTTGTTTTTTTCAAAAATATTGTTAAGTGAGTAAAATAAAGGACTTCAAAGTTTATTTCAGAGTAGAGAATCCATAACTACCCGCAAACTAAAATTCTTCATAACTTTTGACTCATTATTCCAAATGGAATGATTCAAAGATTTTCACATATATAAATCTATAAAACCAATTTCAAATTTTGGTTTCCAAAAAAAGTGATTTTTTCTGATTTGCCCGAACTGCCCGAGTTGAGAAACAAACAACATATTATGCGATAACTTTTCAACCATGTAGTCAAAAGTCATGAAAATTGTTGGGCTTGAAAGATACTCCTCGTGTACACCTTCTATTAAATTTTGGTTCCAAAATATAGAAATCTCTAGTCACATGTACCTGCCCAAAATCGCTATGTTGCCAAAAAAGCACTTTGGTCCTTTAGGGGTTAAAGCTTTCTATTTAGATATAAATCTAAAGAACCAATTTCAAAATTTTTATTTCTTGAAAAAGTTATTTTTAAGGAAATTTGTTCTACTGCATGAGTTTCCTATCAAGCAATGAAAACTACATATTATACAATAACTTTTTTAATATGAAGTCAAAACTTATGAAAATTGTTGGGCCTTGAAGGTACTTCTTGGAAAAATGTTATGTGAAATTTTAAAAACAAAAACAAAACTCCATTTGTAGTAAGCTACCAAAAATTGCTATATGTTGATAAAAAAAACCCTACAATTTGGACATTTAGGAGTTAATCCTTGAGGTCATCCTTGAGGTCCCCTATCTAATTCAAGCAACTCAAAACTGGCTTATAGAGTGTGAAATGCAAGTTTAATTCTTAACCCTTGAAGGACATTGAGGCCAAGAAGTGGTCAATGGATGATTTCATTGTTGACTATAGAAACAAAAAGTGCAACTATTGGTCCAATAATTAGAGTAGATTGGATGACTACCTTTGTCATACATGGTCGTGTTTTCTTAGAATTTATATGAGATGAATTGGTTTAAAAATGGACAATACTAATTCATTTGATAGAGAATGAATTAGAGCAATTAAACCTAGTAAATACTATTGTATACAACAATTATGTGTTTTTACACATATGCGTGTTTACTAGTCTTTATATTATATATGGAACATAGTACAAAGGAGATGTCTCTTATGTGACATGAATGGCATGAACTCCTAAATGCCCAAGCCTTTCTAAGTGTGTTTTAACTATGAAGAAAGATCATTGACTTGTAGTTATCTCCAATCAAGCAAACTGTAATTTTTCCAAATTTAATTGTATAGATATTTATAGAGCTTGTTTAATAGTATGCACACCAATTTTGAGTGCAAAATTTCATAAGCGTTGTAAGATTATACGAAGAAATATGTACATTTTCTACTTTTAGTATATTGTCTTTGCCCATGATGTTTTAGAAAATTGCATTTCAAAGTCTTTTGGAATTGGAGGTAATGTGAACAATTACAAAGAGTCTTAGCACACTAAAATGCACTTCTAAAAAACTTAATTTCACATGGAAAAACATCAAATTCATTACACAATCTACCTTGCAATTGTTGAAATTCAATTTTCTTTTAAAAGTAGAATTTGCAAATAGCTTCAAATCAACACTTGCATGTTGAATTTTCAATGGTGAAAATCATGAAAAGACTATAAACTTTTCATTGGGACCATTTTCAAAGCAAATGGAAAAGTGAAATTTCGTAAACCTCAAATCAAGTGAAATTGCCAAGCTTTGCATAAAGCTAGGAAATAAAATAAAATTGGTAAGCTTTACACTCCACTTATAATACATATATGCCTTTGTAGACTCGTCAATAATCTAATATATACTCTTTTTTTAGTGAAAAATGAAAATTTTCAATAGTGAACCTTCAAAATTGCTTGGATTTTTTTAAAACAATCAAAAGAATTTAATTGCTAACATAAAAATTGGTTTGAAATTTTAGATCAACCATATATGGTTGAGTGGATAGTTAAGGGTTAATACCTTTAGGAAGAAACTAACATAAAGATGGTAGAATTGGATAGGCACTTTGGAGAAAGAAGGTCATTGTAAAGAAATGCAACATACACTACTATTTTTAACAATGAATAATTTATTTTCATGTATTATAATGAACTATATGTTTTTTCTAAGTCTTTTTACATCTTTTCTTACAGATTCATTTAAGACCATCTATGCCCATGCTTGTCCGATTAGATGCACTAAATTGAGGAGCCCTTAATATTCTTATCCTTCACCTATACTCATCCAAATTTGCTCCACACTATAGTCAATTGATCAACTAATAATTGGAATATAGGAATAAGCTCATTGAATGTAAATTTGAAGGACTATTACTTGACACACTAGGATTGAGTGCCATGGAAATACTTTAAATGACCAAAAACACTTATCTAATTGAAGTTTGGCAAAGTGCTAGCTAGATCGAATGCAAATACTCTAAGAATGAACAATACCATAATTTGTGTCAATTTTGATTTGAAGATTTTGCATGTGTCTTAATGCCTTTATCAAGTGATTTCATATATAGCATGTATTTTCACCTATTAAATGGTTTTTTTAGTGTTGATTTCATTGCATTAAATCATAAAATAAATGTTTATCAAATATAAGGTCCTCAATGTGAACACTCTAATTTATAAGATTCCTTATGTTACATGCTTGAATTTATGCTTTTTTTCTTACGTCATTGTCAACTATCATATATACATTGTTAGAAAGTTCAAAATTCTTGCAACATTAATGTTGGATTGTTCTACTTTTGCACAACCACTATCTACCACTCATTTTTTAATTTGGTATGGTTACTTTTTTAATTTTGGCTATCCCTACTGCAATTCCTACTATTAATTTCTATTCAAACATTGCTTTGAAACAAGTTAAATTGACTTTATAAAAGTTTAAAACTATTTGAAGTGGCATTGAGAATTTTCTATTAGAAATAAATAGATATTGCTTCATGCAACTTATGATTAAATTGTTTATTATTTGATTATTTAAGGAAATAAAAACACCACTTTGTTATCCTTCATTAGGATAATATTTTTGTAGAAAACCCAATCATTTATTCACTTTCTATATTCTTTTAACTCCTAAAACACTAATCAATGTTTTTAGGCAACATGGTGATTTCTAGTAGCTCACTACAAATGGAATTTTTATTTCTTTTTTTTGAAAATTTCACACATAATTTTCCCAAGGATAAACTTTAAGGTCCAACAATTTTCATAACTTTTGACTGCGTAATTAAAAAATTTATTGAATGTTATTTAGTTTTCACTACTCAACAAGTAGCCCAAGCAGCAAAAACATTCTTTAATAATAAAATTTTCAAGAATAACAATTTGAAATTGTTTCTTTAGATTTATATCTAGGTGAAAACATTTGAAACATTATATTTTGATAAATGAGTCAAAAGTTAAGAGGTTTTTTAGTTTGGGGTAGTTTGTGAGTAGTTATAGAGTCTCTATTCTACAAAAGAAAGTTTGAAATTCTTAATTTAATTTAATTTTTAATATTTTTGGAAGGGAATTTAAAAAATTATAGTTGTAGATTGTTTGTTACAACATTTTAACCATTCCTATTGGCATTTTTCAATTCTATAAATAAAATATTAGTAATTTAGTATTTTAGATCAAACTCAAATTTTAGAGCGTTTTGGTGGAAACATAGCCAAAAACCTTGACGGGTTAAATTTCCAAATCATTTCAATATCGATTTCATGCCTCCCTCCTTGCCAATGTTCTTAAGATTCATTATTTGAAATTTAGAATTGTAAATTAGTTTCTTGTGCATTCTGAAAGTGGGAGGTTGTAGAGCAATGGAAGTTATAGAAGACAACTACATATCCATTCCAACATCAAAGACCATCAACACTTTTATTTACCAATTCATAGATACATCTAGGGTTTTTTTTTTCTGCGATTTGGTGCAAAATTGCACCAAAGTTTATGGCCTAGCACCAAGCCTATAGGAAAAAAAGTCTAAAATTTTGGATGAAATTGCCAATAAACTTCAATTTTTTTAAAAGTAGTGGATGAAATTGCCAAATAATGAATGAAAATAGAATGATAGATATGTATTATGTGCTAATATGATATTTTCTATCCAATATATGGATGAATGTTGAGATTTGGAGCTCCACAATAAAATAAAATATCACCCCTTTGGCACTTCACAAGAAATGAAAAAAACAACCCTAAATACATCATTGCTATTTGAAGGCCAACGAAGTGTACAACCCAATGAATGAATTGTTGGTAATAGTAGGGGTCCATCTATATGTATGTACTATAGTTGTAGGGCAGGGTTGGCATAAAATAATTCTAAAAGCAAATGCCAAAATTCCAAGAAAATCATTTCCAAAAGAAATATTGTATAGGGTGGGGAAAACTTCTATTTTTAGCATCTTTGGGTCCTCCCTTTTTTGGGGAAAAAATCCAGGCGAGAAGTACCGACCCTGTTGGTACACTTACCGTATTCCCAAGGAAGGCAACATGGGGTACATGATGAGGCATCCAGGCAGGGGATTCCAGTACAGTACATTGAAGCAGGAAAGCAGACGGTCACTCCATAAATTCTACGTCCATTTGTTTCTCGCCTGCCTTGAATGAAGTGCCTTGAACATGCCGCAAGGGACAACATGCCACAAGGGACAGATTTTTTTCTCAATTTTTTTTTTCCAAATTTGTTTTGTTTTGTTTTGACACAAGCCAGTAAAGGAGCCACAAGGGACAGATTGGGTGTCTGTCCCGGACGGGTGGCATGAAAAAGAAGAAGAAGTCTTCAGTCGGTCGTCGTCGAATTCCATTCCATTCAGTTCAACACGAGCATGTAAGTTACGTTGTGAGTCTAGAAGAAGAAGGTGGGGTTGGGGGCCAGGACTCCCTGCACGGCCTGCTGGGCCTTTATTCCTTCCTTCTTCTGCTTGCCCCTAGAGTGCCTCGAGGGCTCCCCCTAGAGTAGGGGTAGGGGTAGGGGTAGGCGTAGGGGGGGTGTTCCCCTTATCATCCCCTACTCAAGTGCTGGCGGGCTCCTTTCGTCCCCATCCCCGAGGCCGGGTCAAATCCCACCGGCCTACGAGCATGGTTTGGTTGGTTTTGTCCCATGGCAAGACAGGACGCATAAAGGCCTCCTTGCCCAGATCCTCTTGCCCGGGCTTCCAGCAACCACTTGAGAGAAGGGCTGGGCCCGTGGGGGGCCCGTGGGCCTCGGGGAAGGTGGGGCTTGCACCCCCACCCCCGCGGGCCCACTGCCCGGTTCCCCAGGACCTGCAAACCATTCGAAGCAGCATTATCTGCCCTCAGAAAATGCATTTTCCAGATTCCGCAATCCGTCGGGGTCCGTTGGGTTGGGGTATTATGACGCGGGGCCGTAGGCCTGGATTGCATGCCATGTTGATTAGTTGGGGTCTCGTCAGGCAGTGGGCCTCCCAACTCCAAGTGGTCCTGTGCATTTGCTTAAGAAAAAGAAAAGAAATCCCAAAGTGGCTCCAGGGGTGGGGTGCGCAAAGGAATGGAGGCACTATGAGGGATACATTTGGGATCAGGGTTTGTTTTCTCATATTTGAAGAAGTGCCATGGTGGTGATATGAAATGTTAGAGGGATGTTCCAAATTGCAACATTCATCCACTTATTGGATGTATGGTAAGATTTTCATCCACAATCAAGCAATTTCATCTAATATACATATTTATTTCAAAGTTGTTTGACGATTTCATCCAAGTTTATTGGCATTTTTTGTAGTGTTTATTGGCTAGATTATTTTTTGGGGTACAATCTGGTACTAGAAAGCCCAAAAAAAAAGCCTTGTTTGGGATGTGCCTTGGCATACAACATCATGGTTCAAGTCCTTTTCATGATCTAGAAAACATTGTTAACCTCTAAATGCCCAAGGACTTTTTTAGGGTTTAGGAATGTAAGGTAGGAGGTCCTTAAATAGAGCATTGAAGAGATGGAACAAAATTTGGGGGAGGTGAAACATGTTGAAATATTTTTTGACAAATTTTCCTTGATAGAAAAGTGGAATTGACATCTATTCCAAGTCGTTTCATATTTTCAAGAGCTTCGTAAAATTAGTTATAGAATTTTGAAGTTGAAGTGGCATAAGGCTCTAAAATGGAGCACCCCCTAAATTCTTTACAATTTTTACATTATTGAGGGCTATGAAAATGCAACATGTACAAACAAGGTACATTTAAGGAGGTGCTCCATTTTAAAGCTTGCCTCTCTTTTAGAACCTCTAACCTTACTCTAAATTGAACAAAAAGTCAACATTTTGATAAGCTTTACCAATTTTTTTGGAATATAATTGTACCAATTCAAACTAGACATGCTAGAGATTATGTAGGAAAAGAAAACACAACAATATCACTTATAGATTGAAAGATTATAATGTTTGATCATAAAGGTGTTGAAATTACAAAAGTGAGTTGAAGTCTTTTGATTTTTTTTTACATGTTGAATCTAAAAAGTTGGTTACAAAAAAAATATGAAGTTAATTCCAAAATGCTTTTGGCTATGTTTTCATCAAAACTGCTTCAAAAGTGCCATTTCTTATATATGTACCAAAACTTAGAAAAAGATTAATAAAAATTGACACATGTAACCATAAGATCTTGTAGTACAATTGTTTGCAAAGATGTAGAATTTTTCACTAAGTAGATTGCAAGATATTAGCATTTGAATTGACAAAATTCACTTTTTAAGGCCCTACAAAAAATTGAGCAACTACACTTTACAAGGTCACATCTGTACCCAAAAAAAGATTAAATTAGTGATTACTCTTTGGATTCATTTTTAAAGGCAAATTGGCTACATTCTTAAAAAATTTCAAATCATTTGGAATTGTATAGTGTATAGAAGAAAAAAAATAGTAAGCGGAAAGAAGTAGAAAATGAGCCACATATTAAATTGAAAACAAATTATTTATAGAATTGAAAAATGCCAATCCCAATGGTTAAAATGTTGTAATAAACAATCTACACCAACTATTTTTATTCTTTTCCAAAAATATTAAAAATTGATTTAAATAAAGGATTTCAAACTTTTTTTGTTTTACAAAGATTCTATAACTTGTTGCAATAACTACTCCAAACTAAAACTCCTCATAACTTTTGACTCATTGATGAAAATGGAATGATTCAAAGCTTTTCACTTAGATAAAAATCTAGTAAAGTAATTTCATATTTTTAATTCTTAAAAAAATAATCTTTAAAGAATTTTTTTTTGCTGCTCGGACTACCCATGAAGCAATGAAAACTACGTATCTTACAATAACTTTTTAACCATGTAGTCAAAAGCTATGAAAATTGTTGGGCATTGAAGCTATTCCTTGGGCACATATTATGTGAAAACTTCAAACAAAATAAATAAAATTTCCATTTGCAGTGAGTTGCCTGAAATTGTTGTATTGCTAAGAAAAAGTAAAAATATTTAAAGCAAATGGACGGCAATTAAACGACCAGGATCGTTTAGTACAACGGTATGAACATGATACCAAGGCAAACCCATGGAAATACCCCTTTCTCAAAGAGAATTAGAGACTACGTAACTTTCTTGCATTAATCAATGACTCAAAACAGGTCAAATAACTAAAAGCCACTATTCTATTATTTTTGAGCAACTTAAAACCAAGTTAAGAAAAACGTAGTTTGGGCGTTTAGCCTGGGTTAAATGGCCTAACATGCATAACCCCAATCAATTCATAGTTGTTGAAAATCTACTCTACAATTTTAAAAATTAATTTCTAATGTATTTTATATTTAAAGCTCAATTCCAAGAACGTTTAACACTATGGAAAGTCAAGACTACAATTGACAATCTTGCACAAAATTTTGAATAGAAAAATCATAATCAATCATTTTCAAGATTAGATTTTGATAATTAAAATAGACTTCAAAAATAAGTTTTCAAAAGTATAAAATACCAAAAACAGAAACTTAGTTAGGTTTCATTTATCTTTTACCCCTAAGAGACCAAACTACATTTTTTTTGGCATCAAAGCAATTTTGGGCAGCTTGCTTCGAATGGAGTTTGTTTGTTTGTTTTTTTAAATTTCACAAAACATGTGCCCAAGGAGCATCTTTAAGGCCCAACAACTTATCATAACTTTTGACTACATGTAGCCAATTTGACTTGAAGAATGAATCCAAAGATTTACAACCATTTTGGACATTTTTTTCATACAAATGTGACCCTTTGAAGTGCAACTGCCCGGATTTCCGCAGTGGTAAAGAAAGGATTTTTGTAACTTCTAATACTAATATCTTGCAATCTATATGATGAAAATTTCTAAAAAAATTTCTACACACTTTCAAACTAGTGCACTGAAACATCTTATGGTTACATTATTCTAAAAAAAAAGAAATTTCTAAAATTTGGTAGTTGTTCTAGAAATGATAGTTTTAGAGCGGTTTTGGTAAAAACATAGTCAAAAACCTTTAGGGGTTAAAGTTTTGCAACACTAGATTTTGGTGCCTTGGGCATTTTGGGTTTAACCATCCAAAACCATTGTGCCTCCAAGGAGGGATAAGGCCTTTGTACATGTATGGAAGTGAGCTCAATTCTAACATATAGAGAAGCATTGGTTGGCTAAGAAGTTGCAACATTTATTGGTTGGGAAGTTGCTATGCTGAAATTACATTTTGGTAGATGCACACGAGTCCCCCAACTTTGGTTTAAAATGTTAAGTAAGATTCAAGAGTGAGTGCTTCCGCAAGGCTTGATATATGTCTCTCAAGTGATAAAGCATCATATTTTTATAAAATTATTTTGTAAGATGTGATTTTTGAACTATTACAACACTTGAAGAACCAAGGCTCATTTTTGCTACAAATCGTCAAAAAATAACCACTTCTTAGAACAATAAGAAAAAGTGAAAAAAAAAATCTTTTTTCAAAATTCAACCACATAAATTTTTACTAGACTTTGTTGGAAATGTGTAGAAAATATTTCAAAAACTTTGATTGGATGGTTTGAAAGATTATAATGTTTGAAGATAGGTGAATTTTTTTTCCAACCTTGTCTAATAGGGCCTACAATCTTTAACTTCTAGATTGAAATTTTTACGCTGTAAGTGTTTTATTTTGACATTTTCATCTTCCATCATGTATATTATATATCCACCAAATTTCAAAATCATAGTGAGAGGTTGGCACATATTGCCCCAAACATTTAGGATAGTATAACTTTTGATCTAGACATCCAATTGAAAATAAAAATAGAGGTTTAGAATGGGGGTACTTATTTATACATTATCTTCAAAATTCATGAGCTTCCAATGAAAAATGACTTTGTAGAAACTTCCTAAGATTTCTTGTATATGTTGAATAGATACTTGGTCCTTTAAGCTATTTAGGGATTATTTTGAAGGACTCAAATGTTAAAGTTTTAAATGAAATATAATGTATTGGTGATAGAGTATATTTTTCTCTATTTTCAAAGATTGGGTTCATCTCATTTGGACTAGGGATTAGAATTTACAATTGAGTATACATGGTAAGGTGAAAAAATACATTTTTCTTTGTTTAGAATACATATATCTTACAATCTTCATTATCAAAATTTTGAATTGTTTTCCATGTATTCTCATAATAGTCCATTGTATACTTGTGTACGCACCTATTTTTGGATAATCAACATTTTTTCCCCATAGTACACTAGCAATGACAATTATATAGTAGTCATCAATGGTAAACTCACGATATTATTGTAGGAGGTAAACTCTTAAGGATAAATAATACCATTGAAAATTTGGTTCATGGTTTGTCCAAAGTCAATTTTGAATGTGTTTGCTTGAAAAAATAAATGGTAACAACAAGTAGACTATAAACATGTACCTCTTTAGTGGGAATATAAAACAAATTGCAATTAGAACACAAGATGAAAAGGAATAAGCCTCCAATCTCTTTAGAAAGGACTCACAATATAAAGGAACTTCTACTTGAAAGTCTTATATATAATTTGATTGAGTACTATTTATTTGTGATTTAATGACATTCAACTTCTAGCCAAAAACTATTATGAAATAGTTTTGAAATCTTATAGTGCAATTTTTTCCAAATTTTAAATGAAAGTTATAGCTTGCAAATGCATTGAAGTTTCAATAGGTTAGTTTATATTTTATTAAGAATTCATAAGAATTCATTACAAAACTTATTTCATAACAATCATTTAAATAGTCATTTCTCTAAATGCACAATGTAAACTAGTTAACCCCTAAAGGACCAAACTACATTTTTCGCAACATAGCAATTTTGGGCAGCTCATTATGAATGGAGTTTTTACTTTTTTTCTTTGAATTTTTCACACAACATGTGTTCAAGGAGTATCTTTAAGACCCAACAATTTTCATAACTTTTGACAACATGGTTAAAAAGTTATGGCATGGTATGTGATTTTATTGAATCTTTGGGTAGCCCAGGTAGATCAAAAAACTTTTTTTAAAAACATATTTTTTAAAAATAAAAATTTGAAATTGGTTTATTAGATTTTTGTCTAAGGGGAAAGCTTTGAATCATTCTATTCTGATCAATGAGTCAAAAGTTATGAGGAGTTTTAGTTTGGGGTAGTTTGTGGATAGTTATAGAACCTTTATTCTACAAAAAAGTTTGAAATTATTTAATTAATTAAATTTTTAATATTTAAAAAAAAATTGAAACATTGGATGAAGATAGTTTACTACAATATTACAACCATTGGGATTGGCATTTTTAATTTTTATAAATAAATTGTTCACAATTTAGTATTTTGAAGCATTTTCTACTTCTTTCTACTTACTATTTTTTTCTTGTATGTTGTACAATTTCAAATGATTCAAAAAATTTTGAACATATAACCAACTTGCATTGAAAAATGAATCCAAAGAGTAACCACCATTTTGAACATTTTTTCATACAAATGTGACCTTGTGAAGTACAACTGCTTGGATTTTTGCAGGGATAAAAAAGTGATTTTTGTCAATTGAAATGTTAATATCTTGCAATCTATAATGTGGAAATTTCTGAAAAATTTTCTACATCTTTTCAAACCACCTTAATACAAGATCCTATGGTTACATGTGTCAAAAAATGTTTAAAATAAATAAATTTGCACTTGTTAGAAATTGCAGTTTTGAAGTGTTTTTGGTGAAAACATAGGCAAAGACCTTTAGGGGTTAAAACAATGATGCTAGCACACAAGTATAGAGACATGAGTCTACAAGTCTTGAACTTAGTTGTAGGTGTGTACCTACAACTACTTGAAGGTATTTATTACATATATACCTATAATATAAGCACATTATAACATGAAAAAAATCTATAGCATAGACACCTATAGTCATACAACATGTCTATAATATAGACTATTAGGTACATGGGCTTATAGATTCTATGCTTACATGCTAGCACTCTTTCTAATTAAAAATATTAGACAAATGCATGGTATGGTCAATTAAGGTGATTACAAGAAACACTTCACATTTTTGTCTCAAAAACACGGTTTTTGGCCACAAGACTAGCTATACTATAATATACTATTAGTATTGCGCATCAGCACTATGCTTGCAAATCTTAACCGTTGGATTAGGGCGCCTGCAAATCTGGACCGTCTATCAATATTATATAGTATTGTATACTACTACAAAGTACTACAAAGGCCACTAGTAGCAAAAAATAGTAGAAAGGGGTCTGTAAACCTTTTCATTTTTAGTAATTCAAAAAAAAATTCAAAAAATTATTTAAAAAAATACATTTTTCTAGATAAGATTGAACTTACATTGCAATAAAAAATTCCTTTAGGAAATTTTTTCCCTCTTCATAGCCTTGATACTTAGGAAGGTCACTTCGACCCCATATGTACAATAGACATGTTGCTAATTTCATAAAAACTCATCATCATCCCTTGTAATTTAATAAACCTCTAACTTGTCTAATTTGTGGCTTCAAATTCGTATTTGTAGGTCAAAAATAGGACTAAAACCCCCCAAAATGGCCAAAGTAGACACCCAGTCGGAGCAGGTTAAAAATGATAAACTAATTTTTAAAACTCTAAAAAAATAATTCAACATCTAAAACTTTTGTGTACACCTTCATTCCAAATTTCAAACCAAATAGACAAAATATACAAAATTTATGCACAAA
This sequence comes from Thuidium tamariscinum, assembly GCA_947034885.2. Classification (NCBI taxonomy): domain Eukaryota; kingdom Viridiplantae; phylum Streptophyta; class Bryopsida; order Hypnales; family Thuidiaceae; genus Thuidium; species Thuidium tamariscinum. Next base: position 1,831,505 of record OX344757.2, on the reverse strand, counting down.
AAACTACCTATTAGAAGTCAAGCGAACAAAAAATAGGACAAATGTTTCTTGCAATCAGCCACCAACACTATGAGAAATTCTTGTTTTTTGTGGTGTTATAAAGAAACTAGTAATGTTTTTATTGACATTAGTGCCTTCTAAACTTTGATCCTATGCGAGGTAGATTCTTTGCTAAATCTTGGAAAAAATGTGGGAATGTCAAAGCAAAAACACGTAGATTACATAGGAGATGTGTATGTTTTTCTAAACATTAAATAAAAGATGGGTATGTTTTTTAGAATGTCCCCTAGCCCTAAACATGGAAGTGCCACTTCAATTGGAGGTTTCTATATTTGAATTATCCTATCTAGCCTTTGTCATAAACAAACAATGGGTTTTAGTATAAAAGGAACCTCTCCACTCTTCATTTCCACTAAATTTCCATGAAATCATTAATTGACTTTGCCATCAAAAATTCTTTTCATGGTAAATGATAAATTCTTAATGAATTTGAGAATTTTTTTCACTGATTTTATTTGGATTAAAAAAAATCTAATATAGTTAAATTATTGCTATTTTTGAATAATTATTTTATACAGTTAATGCCACATTTTCGTAGTGATTTTTTCATTGAAAAAAGAGGGCATTGTTCAAACATAAAAAAGATGAAGTCACCACCATGTGGCATCCACTTAGCAAGCTTTTGGAAAGTTCAAACATGAGGTATCATTAGTTGTTTTTCATAAAACATGTAGACATCACAATGTATTACCATAGATTTGAATTATTTGTAAAAATGTTGCCTTAAAAAAATATTTAGGTGACATTAGTATTGATGCACCTGCATTTGAAAAAACGTACTTTTACGCTTTTGGAAACACCACAAAAAACACGAGTTTCTTCTAGTGCAAATCTTGAGTAAAGATTCCATACAAGCTAGTGCACTTTGAGTACATTTATTTACATTTGTTGAAATTACAAGTTCTAAAATAAAATTAAAAAATATAGAAAAACTATAATGAAAAATGAAATGATTGGTGTGAATATTTTAATTGTATATCAACTACAAAATAAACTTTGAACCATTAGGAAAAAATTTGAACCTTGAAGATGGTTGTTAATTGGAGTTTGATTTTGGACGACAATGTAATTATAGAAAAAATTGAAAAATATTTTTGAAACTGAAAATTTGACATGGTACTAGTAATGCCAAGTCATTTCAAAGAATAAGTTCAATTTTTTTTTAATTGCACAACTATGGTAGTATCCTTATGGCCTTTCGTAGGGTTTAGATTTTTTCTAATGTTATTCAAATTTCTTATTTTTAAATTTTTAAATATTACATTTCAATAATGGTTTTGCAATTTTCTATCCAAATTTGATTGTAGAATTTGATTATTCAATTTTAGTATGAAATTTTGTTAATATGCTCTTCTACAAAATTCATTTTTCAAAAAAATACCAAAAAATATATCACAAAATTTTTCATTAAAGTAGAAAATTAGTCTTATAAAAAAAATTATACATTAAAAAAATATATCACAAAAAATTTCATTAAAGTAAAAAAATAGTCTTATCAAAAAAAAATATACATAAAAATTCAATTTTGAAAGCAAAATAGTAAAAAAAAAGTTAACTTTTTATTTTCTCATATTTGAATATAGGAAAATTTATAGTTCAAAATTCATCAACAACACTTATTTTATAGAGTCTAGGGTATACGTTTGCAAGTGGGATGCAGAGTGTTTTTGAGGAATCTTGTATTTTTGTAAAAGCATAATCATCAATTGATGAGATTTTTAATTATGAACACAAAGTATTGACATTTCAAGACTACCTCAAAATAATTTTACAACAAGATAGTTTTAATATGTGTCCATGAAAATCTCAAAATTAATTATATTGTGCATTGGGACAAAAAAAATGTTATCTTATACTGTACATTCACCTAGTCCTAAACCCAAATCCACTAATGTATATCTAGTGAAAAACCCCTTACGTACACTTTAACCCCCAAAGCCCAACGACTTTTTGACAATGAAGTTTGTAAATGAATTGTGCCATATTGATATTCTTTTGCACATAAATGTGCTTGAAATTTTTAATTTCAACCATACAAAAGTGAAAATTGCTTTGATTGGTATAAATGGAATTAATTGTTGAAAATTTTGAGCATCGGATTTTTAGATTACAACAACTATGGATGATCAATTTCATACGCAGAAAATGCAAATTTTGGCAAAAAAAGATTTATAAGAAGATGAATAATGCATTTTTACAGTCAAAAAATTGTCTTGGAATCTAAGGCAAATGTAGTATTTTTTTGTTTAAATTTTTTGAAAATAAAAAAAAACCCCAAATTTGTACACATTTTCAAACAAAGGGAATTCAAAGCCAAAATTGACCAAATCGGACCCTAAATTTTTCTTAAAATTAGATATGTGTAAATTCTTTTAATTTAAACATTTATTATTATTATTATCATATTTTTTGGAAAATTAAAAAAAATGGAATCATTCTAATTACTTTGTATTTTTAATCACACTAGATTGAATCTAAAGTTTTTTAAATTTCTAAGAATAATAATTTGAATTTTTTTTACTCAAATCTTCTTTATTGTAAAGAATAAAGACCAAATATATCTAAGATTTTTTTTCCATCTCTACTACTCCTTTCATTGAATAAACATTATATTTGCTCCTTTTTTCTACTAGACTACATTTCCTAAATAAAGTTTTAAATACCTCTCACATTCAAGTTTTGAAAATGAGACAATGCAACAAGTATGTAAATTTATTACTCTACAAGATCCTAGTTTACAAGATATTGAGATTTGTTTCACCCTATTGAGAATTTGCCATTGAAAATTTGAAGAGGACACATTATGTCCTCTTGGTCCTTGAGGGATTAAGACATTCAAAAATAATTCTCCATCAATTTTTTGGTGAAATTTCATCTTCACTAGATTACAAAGAGCAAAGTATTTTTATTATATTTTAAATGATGTTTTTCCTAAGGTGGAACCACCCATTTTTGACTAGCACCCCATAGCCAATTTATACACTAACTTATTTCCAACCAAGGCTAGAATGTATTTTTTTCAAGGTTGGGACTAGGAGTTGATGACACATGTCCTAATGTAGTGAACAAGAAAGTAGGAAGTAATGAGTGGGGGGTGATTGCATGAAACACTTGTACTGCTGTGTTGCATCATGTTTTGTGGTGACTAGTTTTTTAACCATAACTTTTGTTTTTTAGCTCCAAATGATTCAAATTTTTTAAAATGGGTACTCATAACTATTATACATCATTCAGAATTTTTGAGGATTTAAAAAAAATATTTTACTATTTTTAAATAGCCCCCGATTTTTTGTCACATATTCCAATTTAGGGGTTTTTAGTACTATTTAGGGCCCAAAAAAATGAATTTTGAGCTGAAATTTTGAGAGGATGTTTTCTTAATAGAATTATAGCTTATCTCAAAAGGAATTTCAAAAATAGTCATTTTCATGTGGTGTAGAAGTCTACAAAGAGACCTTTTTTCTGCTTGCTTTTTGAAACGTGTAAAACATTTTTTTGGTGATTTTCTTGGTCAAGCCTTATCAACAAAAAGTCTTCTCAAATGGCCAATTTAAATTTAAATTTTAAATTTAAATTTAAATTTTTTATTAATTAAAACATTGAAGTATGTATTTTCTTCACCGGAATTCTATGTGTTCTATGTCCAAAATTCTAGTGAAGAAAAATACAACTTCAACATTTTAATTTGTAAAAAATATAAAAAACAAATTTAACGAAATAAAAAAATTGGCCATTTGAGAAGACTTTTTGGTGATAAGGCCTAACCAAGAAAATCACCAAAAAAATGCTTTATATGTTTCAAAAAGCAAGTAGAAAGAAGGTCTCTTTGTGGACTTCTACACATTAAAAAAATGAATATTTTTAAAATTCCTTTGGAGATAAGCTATAAGTCTACTAATAGAATATCCACTCAGATATTCAGCTCAAAATTCGGTTTTTTGGGTTCTAAATAGTACTAAAAACCCCACAATGTCAAAGTGTGACAAATTAACAAAATTGAATTTTAAATATCAAATGATTTTTTTTAATTTGTAAAAAATAAGGATAATAATGTGAGTCAAGATATCTAGGAAGTGTTTTTTAATTTTGGGCACTTAGTTTTTTATTCAAAAGTTAGAGCCATCTTAAAGCGGTCAACCCAAAAAAACGCAACAAATAGTACAGGTGTTTCGTGCATTCACCCTGGGAACATATTTTTTTGAATGACCAAAATTGGAAGAGTCTATATATTGTCTATGGATTTAAAGCACTTTTTGCTTTTGAAAATTTATAGTAATATTTACTTTGCCTTACACTACACCAAATCATGTTTCAAATACCTTAAATGATTGGTTATGGGTGGTTTTATCTTATTTATAACAATTAAACTACTTTGGTTTTATGCTATATCATTTATTTAAATTTTGAGGCAATTGAAATCATGTAATACAAAATTCTACATAGACATTTATTCTTTAGAATCCAAAATTTCCTTCTACAACTTATATTATCTTTCAAAAAACATGCTACACTAGCTTCATTATACTTGCATAGATGCTAAATTCATATTAGCATCCATAGCTATGGATTTGCAATTACAAAATGTTGCTAAAGTAAGGCATGACAATTGAAAATGAAATGATTAATTACAATCTAAGAAAAATATGTAGAATTGAGATTGAAAATAAACAATTCAAATCACCAAATGAATCCCAATCTAGAATCCAGAATGGAAATAGGTATGGACAATTTGAATCATTTGATGAATTCCAATCTAGAATCCAAAATGGAAATATTGAGGAAAATGGGTTAGGATAATCCGAATCACTTTATGAATCCCAATTGTGCACCAAAAATGGAAATGGTTATAGACAATCCAAATTACTTGATGGATTCCAATCCTGAATCCAAAATAGAGTTGAATTAAGATCATTTGAATCACTTGATATATCCCAATCATGAATTGAAAATGGAAATGGCTTCAAATAGTCCAAATCACTTTATGGACCCCAATCCAAATATGGAAATGCAAATGGATATGAATCGATTGAATCAATTGATAAATACCAATCAAAAATTGAAAATGAAAATGGCTTAGGACAATCCGAATAACTTTATGGATCCCAATCCAAGTTTGAATGGAAATGGATATGTATAAATTGAATCAATTGATAAATCTGAATCCTAAATAAAAAATAGAAATGGCTTAGAACAATCCAAATAACTTTATGGATCCCAATCCAAGTTTGTATAGAAATCTATATGAATAAATTGAATAAATTGATAGATTTCAATCCTTAATTAGAAATGGAAATGGTTTAATACAATCCGAATCACTTCTAGATTCCAATCTTGAATAAAAAAATAGAAATGGCTTAGAACAATTTGAATCACTTTATGGATCCCAATCCAAGTTTGTATGGAAATGGATATGGATAAACTACATCAAATGATAGATCCCATTTGTGAATCAAAAATGGAAATGGCTTAAGACAATTAAAATCACTTTATAAATTCCAATTCTAAATCCAAAATTGGAATGGGTTAGGACAATCCAAATCACTTTATGGATTTCGATTCAAGTTTGGAAATGAAAACGGGTATGCATAAATTGCATCAATTGATAAATCCGAATCCTGAATCAACAATGGAAATGGGTTAGGACAATCTGAATCACTTTATGGATTCGAACCTTGAATCAAAAATGAAAATGGCTTAGGAAAATTTGAATCACTTTAAGGATTTCCATCCAAGTTTGGAAATGGAAATGGCTTAGGACAATCCGAATCACTTTATGGATCCCAATCTAAATTTAGAAATGGAAATGGCTTAGGACAATCCAAATCACTTTATGGATCTCAATCCAAGTTTGTATGGAAATGGATATGGACAAATTGAATCAATTTACAGATCCAATCCTGAATAAAAAATGGAAATAACTTAAAACAATCCAAATCACTTTATAGTTTAGAGATTCTAATATTGAATCAAAAATGAAAATGGCTATGGACAATCCAAATCACTTTATAGATCTCAATCCAAGTTTGGAAATGGAAATGGCTACAGACAATCCAAATTACTTTATGGACCCCAATCCAAGTTTGGAAATGGAAATGATTACAGACAATCCAAATCACTTTATGGATTCGAATCATGAATCAAAAGTGGAAATGAATAAGGACAATCTAAATCACTTTATGGAACCCAATCCAAATTTGGAAACGCAAACAAGTATAAATAAATTGCATCAATTGATAGATCCCAATCCTAAATCAGAAATGGAAATGGCTCGGGACAATTCAAATCACTTTATGGATTGCAATCTAAGTTTAAAGATGGAATCATGTATGAATAAATTGAATAAATTTATAGATTCCAACCTTGAATTCAAAATGGAAATGGCTTAGGATAATCTGAATCACTTTATAAATCCCTATTGTAGTTGGGAAATTAGAATGGGTATGGATAAATTGAATCGATTGATAGATCCCAATCTTGAATTAGAAATGAAAATGGATTAGGACAATCCCAATAATTTTATGGATCCCAATCCTAAACAAAAAATGCAAATGGCTTAAAACAATCCAAATCACTTTATGGATCCTAATCTTCAACAAAAAAGGCAAATTATGGCTTAAAACAATCCAAATCACTTTATGGATCCCAATCCTCAACAAAAAAAGGCAAATGGCTTAGAACAATCCAAATCACTTTATGGATCCTAATTAACGTTTGTATGGAAATGGCTTAGGACAATCCAAATCACTTTATGGATCCCAATTCAAGTTTGTATAGAAATGGATATGGATAAATTGAATCAATTCAAAAATCCCAATCTTGAATTAGAAATGGAAATGGCTAAGGACAATCCAAATCACTTTATGGATCCCTATCCAAATTTGTGAATGTAAATGGATATGGATAAATTGCATCAATTGATAAATCCCAATCAAAAATCAAAAATGGAAATGGGTTAGGATAATGTGAATCACTTCATGGATTCCAATCTAAGTTTGGAGATGGAATCGGGTATGGATAAATTGAATCAATTTTATAGATTCCAATCTTGAATTCAAAATGAAAATGGCTTAGGATAATCCGAATAACTTTATAGATCCAAATCCTAAATCCAAAATGGAAATGGCTTAGGACAATCCAAAATCACTTTATGGATCCCAATTCACTTTATGGATCCCAATTCAAGTTTGGAAATCAAAACAGGTATGAATAAATTGAATCAATTGATAGATCCCAATCCTAAATCCAAAATGGAAATGGCTTAGGACAATCCAAAATCACTTTATGGATCCCAATTCACTTTATGGATCCCAATTCAAGTTTGGAAATCAAAACGGGTATGAATAAATTGAATCAATTGATAGATCCCAATCCTAAATTAGAAATGAAAATGGCTTAGGACAATCCAAATAACTTTATGGATCCCAACCTTGAATAAAAAATGGAAATTGTTGAGAACAATCCCTATTACTTTATGGATCCCAATCCACATTTGTATGGAAATGGATACGGATAAACTGCATCAATTCATAGATCCCAATCTTGAATCAAAAGTGGAAATGGGTACGGACAATCCAAATCACTTTATGAATCCCCGTCCAAGTTTGGAAATGGAAATGGCTTAGGACAATCTAAATTACTTTATGGATCTTGATCCTGGATCAAAAATAGAAATGGCTCAGGACAATCCGAAACACTTTATGGATTTCAATCTTGATCGAATTAGAAACAGAAATGGCTAAGGACAATTCAAATCACTTTTTGGATCCCAATTCAAGTTTGGAAATGCAAACGAATATGGATAAATTGCATCAATTCAAAGATCCCAATCTTGAATCAAAAATGGAAATGGAATAGGATAATGTGAATCACTTTATGGATTGCAATCTAAGTTTAAAGATGGAATTGCATATGGATAAATTTAGTCATTTTATAGATCCCAATCTTGGATTGAAATTGGAAATGGCTTAGGATAATCCAAATAACTTTATGGATCCGAATCCTAAATCCTAAATCGAAATGGCTTAGGACAATCCAAATCACTTTATGGATTCTGATCCAAGTTTCAAAATCAAAATGAATATGGATAAATTGAATCAATTGATAGATTCCAATCCTAAATTAGAAATGTAAATATCTTAGGACAATCCGAATCACTATATGAATTTTAATCTAAATTTGGAGATTGAATCAGGTTTGGATAAGTTTGAATCAATTTATAGATTCCAATTTTGAATCAAAAATAAAAATGGCTTAGGACAACTTGAATATCTTTATAAATCCCAATCCTAAATCCAAAATGGAAATGGCTTAGGACAATCTGAATCACTTTATGGATTCTAATCGGAAGTTTGGAAATGAAAACGAGTATGGATAAATTGCATTAATTGATAGATCCCAATCTTAAATAAAAAATGGAAATGACTGAGGACAATCCAAATCACTTTATGGATCCAACTCTTCAATAAAAAATGAAAATGAAGTAGGACAACCTAATTGGCTTGATGGATCCCAATCTAAGTTCAGAAATGCAAACGAGTATAGGTAAATTGCATTAATTGATAGATTCCAATCCTAAATCAAAAATAGAAATGGCTTAGGATTGTGTGAATCACTTTATGGATTCCAATCTAAGTTTGGAGATGAAATCAGATATAGATAAATTGAATCAATTCATAGATTTCAATCTTGAATTAAAAATGGAAATGGCTTAGGACAATCCAAATCACTTTATGGATCCCAATTTAAATTTGTGAATGCAAATGGGTTTGGATAAACTACATCAATTGATAGATTCCAATCCTAAATCAAAATTGGAAATAGGATAGGCTAATGTGAATCACTTTATCAATTCCAATATAAGTTTTGAGATGGAATCAAGTGTGAATAAATTGAATCAATTTTTATAGATTCCAATCTTCAATTCAAAATGGAAATGGCTAAGGATAATCCAAATAACTTTATAGATCCAATTCCTAAATCCTAAATGGAAATGGCTTAAGACAATCCAAATAACTTTATGGATCCTAATCCAAGTCTGGAAATCGAAATGAATACGGATAAATTGAGTGAATTGTTAGATCCCATCCTAAATTAGAGATGGAAATGGCTTAGAACAATCCAAATAACTTCATGGATCCCAATCCAAGTTTGTATGGAAATGGATATGGATAATTTGAATCAATTCGTAGATCCCAATCTTGAATAAAAAATGGAAATGTCTTAGGACAATCTGAATCACTTTATGGATCCCAATCCAAGTTTGGAAATGGAAACATGTATGGATAAATTGCATCAAGTGATAGATTCCAATCTTGAATAAAAAATGAAAATGCCTAAGGACAATCCAAATCACTTTATGGATCCTAATCAAAGGTTGCAAATGGAAATGGCTTAGGACAATCCAAATTACTTTATGGATCCCAATCCAAGTTTTGAAATGCAAATGGATATGGATAAATTGCATCAATCGATGGATCCCAAATCTTAAATCGAAAATGGAAATGGGTTAGGATAATGTGAATTGCTTTATGGATTCCAATTTAAGTTTGGAGATGGAATTGGGTATGGATAAATTGAATCATTTTATAGTTTGAGTCTGGAATTGAAAATGGAAATGGCTTAAGATAATCCAAATAACTTTATGGATCCCAATTCAAACTTGGAAATCAAAATGGGTATAGATAAATTGAATCAGTTGATAGATCCCAATCCTAAATAAGAAATGGAAATGTCCTAGGACAATCGAAATCACTTTAAGGATCACAATCCAAGTTTGAAAATGTAAATGGGTATGGATAAATTGCATCATTTGATAGATCCCAATCCTAAATTGAAAAAGAAAATGGCTTCGGATAATCCGAATATTTTTATAGATCACAATCCTAAATCCAAAATGGAAATGACTTAGGACAATCCGAATCATTTTATGGATCCCAATTGAAGATTGGAAATGGGTATGGATAAATGGCATCAATTGATAGATTCAAATCTTGAATGAGAAATGGAAATGGCTAAGGACAATCCAAATCACTTTATGGATTCGAATCCAAATTTGGAGATGCAAATGGGTATGGATAAATGGCATCAATTGATAGATTCCAATCTTGAATTAGAAATGGAAATGGCTTAGGACAATCCAAATCACTTTATGGATCCCAATCCAAATTTTGAAATGCAAACATGTATGGATAAATTGCTTCAATTGGTAGATCCCAATCTTGAATCAAAAATGGAAATAGGTTAGGATAATGTGAATCACTTTATGGATTCTAATGTAAGTTTGGAGTTGGAATTGGATATTAATAAATTGAATCATTTTATAGATTTCAATCTTCAATTGAAAATTGAAATGGTTTAGGATAATACAAATAACTTTTTGGATCCCAATCCGAAATCCGAAATGGAAATGGCTTAAGACAATCCAAATAACTTTATGGATCCTAATCCAAATTTGGAAATGAAAACGGATATGGATAAATTGAATCAATTGACAAATTCCAATTAGAAATTAGAAATGGAAATGGCTTAGGACAATCCAAATCACTCTATATATCCCAATCCAAGTTTGTATGGAAATGGATATGGATGAATTGAATCAATTCATAGATCCCAATCTTGAATCAAAAATCAAAATCCTCAAGGACAATTTGAATCACTTTATGGATCTCAATCCAAGTTTGGAAATGGAAACATGTATGGATAAATTGCATCAAGTGATAGATTCCAATCTTGAATCAAAAATCGAAATGGTCAAGGACAATTTGAATCACTTTATGGATCACAATCCAAGTTTGAAAATGGAAATGGCTTAGGACAATCCAAATGACTTTATAGATATAAATCCTAAATTAGAAATGGAAATGGCTTAGGACAATCTGAATCACTTTATGCATCCGAATCTTCAATTAAAAATGGAAATGAATTAGGACAATTTGGATCACTTTATGGATTTCAATCTTCAATTAGAAATGGAAATGTCTAAGGACAATCCAAATCACTTTATGGATCCTAATCTAAGTTTGGAAATGGAAATGGCTGAGGACAAGGACAAAATTTTACTACACGTAGATCTGAATCTATTATATGTATCAAGCATAAATAGGATATTCTATATGGATTGTTTATCTTCTTACCACCCTACTTGTATAAAGACCAATTTCTTTTTGTCCATAGGATCCATCCATCCATTTTTCTTTTGCAAAGCATGCCATGCAGTTGCCCTTTCCCTAATTTTTTTTTATATATGATCAATATTTTATCATAGACTATCGTGATATTTATTAATTTATCTATGGAAAAATGGACTTCTTTCTAACATTGAAATATATGATTTTTGGAATGACACTAAAAAAATAACTTGTTTTTCTAAATAATATTAAATACATGTCTATCTATGGCGATATCTACTCATTCTCCAACTGAGGGGCACTTCACACTATAGTTGAAGGTCATGAGTCTTGTTAGTTTTCACCAATCAAATTCCAAGAAATCATAAGTTTGGCCTCTTGACTCTTCATACTATGAGGCATAGTCCAAAGTCCTTGCTTACATGACAACCAAATTCCAACATGGGGACGTATTCTCAACAATAGTTTGGGTCGCCATTTTTTGCCAATCCAAATTATGATCAAGAGTTCAGTAAAAAAAACTTTAGAAACTGACAAGATCGTAACTATTAGATTGAATTGGAAGGTAGGATGTTCTTTCTCTTTGTCTCCCCTTTTGTTATTTGTTATTTGTTTGTGTCCCTATAGGAGTTCAAAACGAGGGTTTGAAACCTAGTCTCTACCATTACAATGGGGAGTCTTTGCATTCAACGAACCTACTTCCCTTCTATGACCAATGTCACCTTCTCATTCCATTTATACCCTTCATATTCCTTATTTTGATGATGAAAGCATTTGTTGTGATTTTTTTCAAATGCCATTTTTGACTAGTTTCTCACATTTTTTTAATTTTTTGCTTGAAAAAACTATCATGTAGGGTAGGCTTCATGGATTCTTTTTGAAAATAGATGGATTTGTGTGGAAAAAGAAGGATAGAATCCCATAAAATGGTGTATCTTTGGACTTTGGGCTTGAACAATGGTCTTTGGAGGCTTCTTACTATAGCTAGCCAAAGGGTTCAAATCCTAAATTTTATTGCTTATTTAATGTCCATTTCTTTAGACTCTCACCAAGGTTTGGGTTGCCAATTCTACAACCTTTTGACTTTGGATGGCCATGGTATGAAGTAGCCCTTAGTTGCACATATTTTCCTCAATATCACATCAAATTCACACTCCTGCAATTATTCACCACTTAACATGTGATGTCTTAGAAAAGATGATATGGTTTGTGAAAACAACACTAGAAGTGTTGTTGTTTTTATAGCAAATCAATCATAAATATTAATTTTTAATTTTAAAATTTAAAAAAAAAAAAAAAAAAAAATTTTAAAAATTATTAAAAAATATATATATATATATAATGACTAAAGGTCAATTAGCATTGTTCATTTTTATTTTTTGCATCTTTTTCAATGTTGATCAATTGGAGGAGATGAAGCTTTGGGAGTTGAAATAAAGGTGTACACATGGTTTTAGGCCCATAATAACTCCCCTTAAAATAATGACCTTACACAACAAATAAATGCCTATTAGTGTTTCTTGAAAATGTTCTTATAATTTCACTAATTAGTACCCAAAACTACACTTTGAAAAGGGCTAGCTATGAAACTCAAAGTTTTTAGTATGATAAAAGTGCATTGAATTCTACTTATAGTCCAAAATGAATTTTAAATGCTATTTTTAGCCTTAGTTAATAATAATATATTCAACAAGAAGATCATATTAAGATAGAAGGATTACTATTGAAGGTTCATCCTATCACTAGTAGCTAGTTTTAAAAAATAATATATGGCAAGTGTTGTCCCTAAAATTTGAAGGAACCAAATTTGACATAATTAAAAACTATTGAAGTGATGTTTATTGTTTCAAAGGTAGACATCACTATCTATATTTATCTAGCAATAAAATTATCTTTTTGAAGAGATTCATCATTAATGAACACTTCTTGGTCAATATTGGCTATTATTTGATCCTATCAATTCATCAAATGTTGTCAAGACCCTTTCATGATCTTAGATTGATAAATGCATTGATAGATGAAAGGATTGATGATTGTGTTGTGACTTTTGTCATGGGCTCATGGCCATTGATGGATGAATGTATTTAATGGATGAATGCATTTAATGGATGATCATGAACTAATTCAGGATGGAATGTGCACTAGTAGATAATTAAAGATTTTCCAAAGATAGATATCTCCAAATGATGGATTTATGTACTGGAATTAGATAACTCTAGTTGGATGACAAGAGCATTGGAATGCTTGGAGATGGATATTTGCAAATGATGGATTTATGCGGTGGAGTTAAACAACTCCACTTGGATGCCTAGTGCACTAGATGAAAACAATTGTGTTGGAACTTGGAGTTAGATAACTCCAAATATAAGATGAAGATTTGGAAAAGAGATGATTTGATAGGATATAATTGGAGGAGATAACTAGGACTTTTATTTTAGTGAATGGTTCTAGATAGAATCAAAGATAGAAAGGTAGTCTTAGTCTATCTTAAAGATTGATAGTCTTTATTGATAACCTCCATTATAAGACAAAGCTTGGGGGTGAGGAGACAATCTTCTTTTTGGAGATTGATCTTTGTCTATAGTCAGGTGGTTTGAGCTTTTGTAAAAAGATTTTGTTATTAATTGTATTTTGTGTTTGCATTTGGAGTCCATTGTGATTTGAAGTTTTAAACTATAGGAGATTTGTAACAAATGTCTATTATGTGGATGGAAATGTGTCAAAGAGAGTCAAAAGGTAGCAAGGTTAAAACCTCTATATCTTGTATAAAACAAAATATTTGCCAATCATTGACAAGAAACTTCATTTGAATTACCTCAATAAATACAATGAATTTGTCGTTGACTAGTTCAAAACATATATTGCTTTTGAGCATTGTGTACATTCTATTCCAAAAAAATGTAGCCTAATTTGGATCAACTTGTAAATTTTGCATTGTTCAAGATACTTTGCAACTTTAATCTAAAGTTTTAGCTAAGTTCAAATTCTTTTTCTTGTGAAAGAAATAAAATTATACTAAGCGTTGCTTACAAGATCAACTGTAGAGAGGAATATAGAACGAAAGTGTATGTAATTGTAGATTTAAGTTTTTAGACATTTTTTTGAGGTTTGAAACTAAAAGGTGTGAATAATTTAAGTATGATTCTTTAATAAGTATGAAGGTGAGTATGAATATGGAAATTGGTATTATTGGAGGTGTTTATGAAACTAACAATTATATATATAGAGAGAGAGAGATTTTTTTTAGTTGTATTTGATACAATTAATAATTTAATATTAAATTTCTTGAATTTTTTTACGCAAAGTGACTGCACATTCATTAAAAGAGACAAAACTTTGAAACATTAATGTCAAGGAATGATGAATGAAAAAATAAATTAACCATAAAAAAAAGTTTCAAATGATGCCCATAACAATAGAATATTTTTCATTTTAACCCCTAGAGGACAAAGGCATATTTTAGATAGATATTGTCAAGAATTGTTTGCAACTTTTGAGGGTAGTGTATAATAATGAATTTGAAGGGAAAAAATTCAAACATACAATAGTAAAGTAGACAAGTGTGGAAATGAGAAGAAAAATTTCACAAACTTTGACTACGTAGATTGAAAGATTACAATATCTGAATTAGAAGAATTTTTTTTTGACCTTGTTTAATAGGGTTAATAGACTTTTACTTCTCCTAGAGTGAGATTTTTATCCTAATCATGATTATACTTTTAGAAATTTTCATCTTGAATCATATAAAATACATACCTATGAGATTTCAAAATCATAAGAGAATTTTTATTCATGCTACCCAAAGCTACCCAGACTACCCCCAAAGTTCCAGGTAACAAAACTTTTGATTATAAAACTTAGTCAGAAAAAATTACAGTAATATTCAAAAGGTATACATTCACACCTTGTATCAAAACATCTATACATTAAATTAGCATGGTATATTCTTTTTCTTTTGTTTGTTTGTTTGTTATGTTGAGATCTCTTGGACCGTGAGTCCCCCGCGTGCATGTTTGGTACCGTCAGAAAGCCCTCGGCGAGGAGGGGTGCACAGGCTTTGATTCATGGTGTTCCAACCTACGGCATGAAAGTTATTGAAGTTTGAAGTTTCTATACATTAAATAAATTAGACCGTGGCAACGGCACATGCCACCCTAGTATACATTAAAAGAACATCCATTAAAAAATGGCTGTTGGTGATAGTCCTTAGAGCAAAAAAAACATGAATTGATAATAGTATTAAGATGGACTTAAAGCACACTAATATTATCATATAATATAATTGGTTTAACAAACAAATTGAACCTTGTGCAATATTTTTTCAAGAAAGTTGTGAAAATTGAATTCAAAAATGGATCCAACATGTTATTTTCCTAATAGGTTGCTATAACTACTTGTGAAATCAACTCCACAAGATGCTATAACTACTTGTGAAAAACAAATGCTATAACTACTTGTGAAATCAAATGCTCTATAGTTTTTACAATATTGATCTAAATGAAATGAATCAATCTTTACACATATGAACAAAAATATAATCTAGAGGAGTATTTATAGAGTTAGTAAAAATAGAATAAATTTAAATTCATAAACAAACATCAATCCGTCCAATAAAACATAAAAACTAGTGAATCTTTTAGAATAAATTTACTAAGATACTTGCTTTGAGATGAAGATTTCAAGAATCTTAGCATAAATTTTGCAATAATTATCTTTTGAATGCTTTTATTTAGAATTATAGATAAATTATTGTTGATGATGGAAGTGAGTTTTGTTGAAAAATCAAAATTCAACCTTGAGTGGAGATCACTTCTAATAGAGGCTACTTTATCCTTTATATATGTAATCAACTCATTTCCATGATTGTTCATTTGCAATTTTTATTTTGTGTGTTGTTTGTGTATATTGTTCTATTGCATGTTTGTTCTTTATAAGAAGGCAATCTATTCCAATGAGCGTTCTTTTTGGATTCTCACATTTGTATGTTGTTCAATGTGTATATTGTTCTATTGCATGTTTGTTCTTTATAAGAAGGCAATCTATTCCAATGAGCGTTCTTTTTGGATTCTCACATTTGTATGTTGTTCAATGTGTATATTGTTCTATTGCATGTTTGTTCTTTATAAGAAGGCAATCTATTCCAATGAGCGTTCTTTTTGGATTCTCACATTTGTATGAAGATCAAATTTTTAGTGCCAAAGTCTCCTAAGTTGATAGTAATTCAACTAAACCTTCAATTTTCAATGGGCAATTGGGCATATTTGTAAAATGAAGAGTTACAAAGCCCTAGTGAGAATGTATAGTACATATGTTTTGCCAGAATTTTCAATTTTATAAGCATTAACTTAAATATAATTCCATTTTAGCTAAGTAGATGAAAATTTGCACAAGGAAAAATTAAATTAAATATTTGACAAGTGAAAAATTTGCTTCCAAACCCCTAAAGTTTACAATTTCTCTTTGGACTTAATATTTACTTAACCCTTAAAGGCCCAAGGTCATTTTTCTATCAAAAACCGCTCAAAACTATCATTTTTGTTGCATTCATCCAAAAAAACAAAATAAAAGTGTGTTTTTATAGAATCCAACCATGGGATCTTGTACTTTATTTTTCTGAGATCATGTGGTAAAACTTTTATGAAGTTTGACCATATAAGGTAAGAGGCTCAAAAAGCGATCATTTAAGGGCTTATGTGCCTTTTTCATGTATCTCCTGAGATAGAAATATTTTTAGTTTATTTTTAGGTCAAAGAAAAATAGATGAGGAATCTAACACAAGTCTTTTCATATTTTTTGAAGTATTATTGAATTAGTTATGAGTTTTCAAACACAATCTGGTATAGGTTCCAACTTGTAATCATAGGCCTTTGGAAACCCATCCATGTATAGTTTGAAAAAAAACCCGGCTTATTCAAAAACTAGCATTACAACATGTATAAAGCAATAGAAATGGTTTCTAAAAGTGTCCCTTTCTAAATCTGAAATGAATGCTTGAATTAATCATTATTTAAAAAATTTCAATACTTGTAAGAAGGTAGTTGAACAACAAATTCTTATTTTGAATTAAATTGGTAAACACCTAATCACTTAGTTAGAAATGAACTCAGTGTGGCTCTTAACCGGGGATGCTATTTTGTGAGCCTGCGAGCGTGAGCCTATGAGCCTGTGAGCTTGTGAGCCTAGAATTTTTGGTGAAATTTTTAGTGATTTTTAGGGCATGGACCTATTACTGTGCTTTAAGAATTTTGGATTTTTATATTTAGTATCCCCCTCATGAGATTTGAAATTTGTGACTTTCAAAACTTTTTTTTTCAATTTTTTTTTTAGTCCTTTTTTTATTTTTCAATTTTTTTTTTGCAACTCCATCACCCTCCAAATCCCTCTTGATATTGAAAGGGGTTTGGAGGTAGAGGGCTTTGGAGCTCTCAAAACGTTTCTTTTTCTTTTTTTTTCAACTTTTTTTTCTTTTTTTCCGACTATGTTACTAGTTCATTTTTGTTGCGACTTTTCACCCTCAAAAACCTTCTCTCGGTATTGAGAGATCAATTTCAGGGTGATAAAGTCGGGAAAATAAAAAGTTTTTTTTTTTTCATGACTCCATCACCCTCAAAAACCACTTGTTAGATTCTGGATTTTGAATCTCAAAAAAAATTTCAAAATTTCAAAATTTTTTTTGGAAGGTACTGAGAGGCCCTTTAGAGATAGTAGGGTCTGAAATTTTAAAATACATTAACCACATTTCCACGGTCATAGGTCCATGGTCATAGGTCCATGATCATAAAGCTGAAATTTTATTATAAATAGATTTTTTTTAAATGACTTTACTTTTTTTTCCTCTTGGCTTGAAAAAGTCATAGTTTTTTTTGGTTAATTCTCTGGGCTCACAAAACCTACGCTCACTGCTCGCAAGCTCATGCTTTTAGGCTCACAAACTAGTGTCGTTGGCTCTTAACTATCCATTGAAGAAGTAAAAACAAATCTCATTAAGGTTCATTGTAATCCACAATTCATTTTACCACAATTCAAGTGTCCATTTCACAACCCCTATTGGACAGTTGAAAATGCCTGCTCAATTTTAGAGCCCTCTCCTAAAGATTAGAAGATATGAGCATTCAAAGTTGGAAAAAGAATTTTCTTGAACATTAGGGGTAGTCACACCTTCTTCACCCGGCGCCATTCTCTTGAGAATCAAAAGTGGTGGAGACAAAAGAAGGGCCAATTGGAAGCGACGGTGGGTGGAGAAGGTGTGACACCCCATTTGTGATACTCCAGCTGGGAGAATCAATATGCAGATAATGGATTTACCTCTACAGTGCAGGACGGTAATAGCAGGCTATTGAGGGACCCAATTAGCCGTGGCTACCGCAGTCAAATCAAGACGGAAGGTTAAATTTGCAAGCGAAAGAGTGAAATTGCAGGAGCGGAAGATGAAGACATTCGCACGCGAAGGCCTCTTCACGCTTGTTATTCACCTCAGGAGGAGAAGAGGCAAGCCAGCGAACGCTTCGCAGGAAAAGAATATTCAATCGTAAACAAGTGAACCTGGAGTTCCCATGTCATAGTTATTCACGGAATGAGCCTCGGGCAAAGAAGGTGTGACGACCCCTATTGTCCTGCAATTTCAATTGACTTTGATTGCCATTTGTTGAAAAATTTTGCACTATGGATTTTGAATTAAAAAAAGATTTGTGTTTAAAAATTGAGTTGAAAGTTTAGGAATTTTTTTTTAAAAAAAAATGCTTCATTTTCATTCCTTAAGAAATTATTAAGTAGAGGTAGGTCTGAGATTGAAAGAAAAATTAAATCATTAACAACTCTAAAATGGGATCAAAACACAATAATTCCAACGGTGAGATTATTCAAGAAAGAAAATTTAACCTTGTCAAGCAATTGTTTTTGAAAAATTGTGGAAATTGCATTGAGAAATGAATCCTATAAGTTATTTTTTCAAAAATTGCCAGAAAAACAAGATTGTTCTTAATTTTCATATAACTAATCCAAATGGAATGAATTAAAGCTTCACACGTAGACAAAAATACAATCTTTAATATTATAAAATTTAAAATTTAATT
The DNA here is from genome assembly GCA_947034885.2 of Thuidium tamariscinum. Classification (NCBI taxonomy): domain Eukaryota; kingdom Viridiplantae; phylum Streptophyta; class Bryopsida; order Hypnales; family Thuidiaceae; genus Thuidium; species Thuidium tamariscinum. The sequence goes on along the minus strand of OX344757.2, from coordinate 1,812,247 downwards.
TCAAGTTTTTGTGAATTTATTTTTCTGCCCACCAAGTTAAAATTTGGACTTTTTGTGGTATAACCTTTGCTACTATGCACCAATTAAAATAAAAATTATATTCCCACAAAGTTAATCAGTTTTCCTATCTTATGAGAAAGTTTCAAAAAAATTCACTAAAAATTGAGGTCTTTGGAACTTGCCCAAACTCCAAATTGTCTCCCGAGGGGACAATGGGCTTTTAGGGGTTAACTCCTAAAGCCTTGAACAACGTTTTTTGAGATTATAAACTTTTGGGGCAGCTCACTATGGATGGAGTTTTTATTTATTTTTCTTTGAAATTTTGATACAATGTGTGCCCAAGGAGTAGCTTTAAGGCCCAACAATTTTCATAACTTTTGACTTCACAGTTAAAAAGTTATGGTAGGATATGTTGTTTTCTTTACTTGGCGGGCAGCCCGGGCAGCTGAAAAAACTTCTTCAAAAAAACATTTTTCTTAAAATTGAAATTTCAAATTGATTCCTTAGGTTTATATAGGTGTGGGAAGATTTGAATCATTCCATTTGGATTAATAAGTCAAAAGTTATGAGGTTTTTTAATTTGCGAGTAGGTATGGAGATTTCAATGCATCCATGAAGATATTATTTGGATACCATTATGAGGAGTAAGAAAAATATTTTGGTAGATGTTCCAACTCCATTCCTTCCAAAAAAGTACATTTTGCTCTCCGAAATGTACACATTGTGTACATTTCGGAAGCAGCTCATCCAGTGGTGCTCTTAGGCATTTGCTCCATTTGGGCGTCCCTCCATATGTCAAACACTTGGATAAGGATTGTTTTTTAATGTCTTGGGAACTCCAGTAGCCTACCAGATCAGTGCACGGCCATCTATTCATGCAACTGGTACGAGTTCCCCAGATTATAAAATTGCAAAGGAAGGAACCAAAATAATTCAAAGCTTGCGTGTTTGGTGATGTACCACAATCATGCAGCGGAGAGACAGGCTGAATGATCTCAGCTGCATACTGTAACTTACTTCCATGGAACTAAGTTATAAGGTAAGGGAGGGAGTCCACAAAGCGCCCATCTAAGAGCTGAAACTCAATTTGGGGGAGGTAAAACTTCTTGAATTATTTTTCAGTAAAATTTTCTTGAAACACAAATGGAATTGGCATCTAACCTAAGTTGTTTCATATTTTTTGGAGCTCTGCGGAATTAGTTATGAAATTTTGAAGTTGAGATGGCATAGGGCTCCAAAACTGCCCACCCCCTTAAATGTACACAATTTGTACATTTCTAAAAGATGAAAAAACAGCATGTACAAACAATGTTCATTTGAGAAGGTGGGTTGTTTATGACCCTAAGCAATTTTTGGGCCTTCTCCTTAGGACAAACAAAATCGGCCATTCTTGGTGACATGCTCCTTACAATCCAAATGCCCTCAATATAAAGTATATCACCTATTTCCAACAATGCTATGCATTTTAGCAAATGCTCATAAAGCATTATTGCATATGTCCAATGTAGATGTTGTGAAATGATAATTTCTAATTATCATTTCACAACATCTTGTCAAGGAATAGATATAATGAAGATTGTACTAATTTATTTTTTTGCTAATTTTTCATCAAGTCTTGGATTAGTAAAATTTAAAAAGTGTAGATTATAGTCCAAATTTTTTTCAATACATAGGCAAACCTATTTCTAAGAAGTACAGAACTCAACTGTGTTGTTAAAAGGTGTTTAAGTGTTATTCATCACACAACAATGAAGTTGCTAAACTACATCATATTCCCTTCATTTACAAAATAGGTCACCCTATCTTGAGCAAATGGGACCTTAGTGTTTAGCAATAAAAGACTCAAAATCATCTATATGGTTTTAACGATGACATGTATTTCAATTCTTAAGTTCTAATCCTAAAACACCCTAGCGGAGCAAATTAAAGTGTCCAATAACAAATTTGACCAAAAACATAGAAAATGAATAATATATCTATTCATCTACAAACTTGGTACTTTTTGGTTGATTTCCTTAATGATAGCAACCCATCTCTTTCAGATTATTCCTTGAAAGTAAACATATCTCATTAGGGACCTTCAATAAAATGAAAGCCAAAATACTTCATAAGGTGGAATCAATAATAGGAATGAACAATCTATCAATTTGTTGCACATAGTTTTTTGGGTTTTTTTGGTAACCGTTACAAACCAAAAGGCTTGTTGTCTATAGTTCTTAAACTAAATACCTTAAACTTCAAATTGGATAGACATGAAGTCTTGAGGTATGGCCACTTTTCTCTCCTTCATGGTGAAAAGCAAACTATGTTACCTTGTAATTTTATCAATTTTAGATGGATGTGACCCTATTGGCATCAACATCTACACTCTAAATGCTTTAAAGTTCAATTTTAAAGCATTGTAACTTCAATGATCAAATTCTACTAATTCAAATTGTAAAATAAATATGTAGTATTTTAATGATGTTGCATTATAATCCATTGAATCTTAATTTAAATCTTATGAATTGTTACAATTAAACTATATGTCAAAACTAGCAACACATCAAAAGCATAGAATGAATTTTGTGGATTTGATGAATTTACAAATAATATTTTCTTTCAAAGACAAAAAAAAATGAAGGAAATGAAAACCAAAAGATTATTTAATTTAATTTTTTTTTAATTTTACATGTATCCTTATGTTGTAGTCATATATTTCAATGCATCAAACAAATATATTTAGGGAACAAAGTAAAAGAATATTTGATGCAAATTTCTATGGCAAATATAAAGATTGGAACTTTAAACATTTAAGACTTGACAATGAACACAATTATGTGCCTATTATACCATGCTTTTGTGTAATGGTTTTAGTGTTCTAGTACCTTGATTTTATTAGTAATCAAATGAAGTCTAATCAAATAATATATATTATGGTAAATTGAAATGATCTCTCTTACCGACAAGACCCAATAAAAAAATGTAAGAACAAGTGATTTGTCTCTATTCTTCAAATACAAAATACATACAAGAGGCAACATTTGAACTTACATAGAAAACAAAATTTAACCCTTTTACGTACACCAAACTTAGCATATGTTCATAATAAGAATTTTTATGTTTAAAGAGCATTTTATTCATCATAGTTTGCAACCAAAAAAATAGAAATAATATTAGTGTGATAATTTAGGAACTATTTGAATCACCTTTCGAATAATCAAACAAATTTATGACTATTAAAGGAAAATAATATAATAATTAAGGTTTCATTGAAAAAGGTTAAATAGTTTTGATAGTAGGTTTTCTTCATAGGACTAGACCCCTTCTATTGGAGTAAATATGACACAAGTATGCAGATACTATTTACAACCAAACAAGTGGAAAATTGAAAAGAACCTTATTGTCCTTTTCTTTTATTGTAGGCCATGGCTCATGTCTTAGTTGTACTATATTATTCTCTAGTGTCTTTGTAAAAAAAATTTGTGATAACAATTCAAGGTGAATTGCTTGTAAGAATTGATTATTATTTGTATGTGAAAATCAATTTATACAAAAGCATTTTGTAGAACAGTCAAAGCTTGTGTTTATTCTACTACAAAATAAAATTGGGAATTGATTGCAACATGTAGAGTTTGGAGTTGATTATATAGAACACAAATCCATATTTTTCCTATATCAATTGATGATATTTTATATTGATTATTCTCATACTAATAATACAATAACAAATATGAATCTTTTTAGAAAGAACAACTAGAGTCCCTTCTAAATGAACTAAACTTTCCATCCTCATTAGATATGTTTTTAAATGCATGCCTTTATTCACATGTGGATTATCAAGTGCTTATTGAGTTTTTTTTAGATATAGTTACTTTAATTATAATTTTTGTGTAATGTAATTAAAATTGGTCCTAATGAATACCTTTTGTGTGTACTTAAAATTAGGACATTTGAAAATATGAGCCAAAAGTTATGGCCTAATATGTTACTTTTTTATATAAAAGGTAGTTTAGATAGATTGGAAAAAATCACTTTTTTCAAAACCAAAAATTTGAAATTAGTTTTCTTCATTTACGTTCCACGGAAAGCTTTGAATCATTTCATTTTGATCAATGAGTCAAAAATTATGAGTTTTTTTTGTTTGTGGGATATTATGGATTTTCTACTCTAAAATACCTTTGAAGTCCTTTATTTTACTCAATTTTCAATATTTTTTGAAAAAAACAAAATCATAGGATGTAGATTGTTTATTACAACATTGCAACCATTGGAATTGATATTTTTCAATTTCATTAATAAATTCTTAAAATTTTTGTATTTTGAATCAATTGCTACTTCTTTTTACTTATTATTTTTTTCCTATATATTGTACAATTCTAAACAATTTGAATTTTTTTAGCCAAATACCTTACTTAGCCTCAACAATGAAACCAAAGACACACAACTATTTTGGACCATTTTTCATATGATTTTGACTTCTAAAGTGGAGTTGCCCTCTTTTCTATAGGGTTAGAAAAAATATTTTTGAGGATTCAAATGCAAATATCTTACAATCTACACGGTGAAAAACTCTGAAATTTTTTGGACATATTCACAAACCAATTTAATACAAGATCCTCTAACTACAAATCTCAAAAATGTTTCAAAGAGAAAATTGGTATGTAACTAGAAATGGCATTTTTTGACCATTTTTAGAACACAATGAAGGAACTTAAGGGATTAAATGGCCTCTAGGCTTTCATAATAATAAGATGTAAAGTAAGAGCCCCTACTTATATCGTGTAACTATTTGTTGTACTTTGTGCCCACTATATATTAATACAAATCATTTGAAAATTTGAAATCTATGCTTAATAAATAATAAAATTTAGTGTTACTACACTAATTGATTTCAAAATGCTATAATTTTATTCTTCATAGATATTTTACCAAAAATATAGATACCAATACTATTCAAAGAGAAAAATATATATATAAACATAAAAAAAATCTATTCCATTAAAATCATTAGAAGGGATTTAAGGACAAGAAAAGCTTGTTTCAGAATTGTTCCCTTGTGTGTTCCCTGTACTATTTAGAAACTACGAACCAATCCTATTGGCTAAAAGTTTTGAACTTTTGAAAAAAAAATTAAAATTTTTTTCTAAAAAATTCTATAAAGTGTTAGAAAATCTAAAATTGATTTAAAAAAACTTAAATTTTTTTTTTTGACATGGCAATGTCTTGACTACGTCAAATTGCTGATGTGGCATGTTCCCATAGTCTAGGTATTCAAAAAATTCACAAGATTCTAACACCTTCAAATGACAAAAGTAGTTTAAATTATGTTTATTTTTCCAAAATATGAACCTGCTATGAATTTTTGAAGAACACTTTCCAATTGGCCCCCAAAAAATTCTAAACTACTACCTCCAAAGTCCAAACTAGCAAAAAGTATATATGTCATTATCATCTTACTAGCCTAAAGTAGTCACAATACTTCCAACATGGCTATAAGATGAAGGCATAAAAAGTCAATTCATATCATGAATTTACACCCAAAAGGTAGAGGTTCCTATTGTAGTTATTGAAAAAAAATGCAAGAATTGGATGAGCCATTTCCTAGTGTTTGTGGTTGGTCTTTTGGCCTTGATAAGTTGGTTTACCTTAGTTGGTAAAAACATTCATCAAGAATTAAAACTTTTTAACATTTTGAAATCAATTAATACTAAATTTCATTACTAGTTTTACAATATTCATATTTAGTGATTCTTAAATTGTAGTTTAGATGGAGTACTCATAGGTATCTTGCCTTACTTTGTCAACAAGAATTTGTCTATAATGGTTTGTTTAGCATCTTTATGTATCTTTTTTAACGCATATGATGACAACTAGGGATCCATTATTATGTGACAAATAATACGTTGACACCTAATGAACACTATTTTTAAGTATGTGTTTCTTAGAAAAAAGTTTGTTTATGGATTGAGAATAAATTAGGTTGTAGTTTACACTTCTTTAATTTCTAGTAATTCCAAATTTGATGAAAAATTAGAAGAAATGTATAGTTTCCTTTCTCTAATCAAAATAATAATTCTCACCAATTGGATGTATACTAAAATACCTAACACATTGTATTAACACCATCAAAACATATTGTATATTTCAAGGAGTGGACTACATTTCAACTTAAAATGATTGTACCTAATTACATAAAGGTCCTAAAAATATTAAACGACTTGGATTAGATGCCAATTCTATTTTTCATTCTAAAATTTTTTGCTAAAAATTGTTCTAAAGAATCCATCTTCCCTCCTCCAAAAGTAATCAACTCTTAAAAGATCACTTTAAGACCATACTACTTTATAACTTAACTCCTAAAGGACCAAGTTAAAAACATAGAAATTTTCGGCAATTCATTACAAATGAAGTTTCTTTGTTTTCTTTGAAAATTTCACACAACATGTGCCCCCAAGGAGTAGCTTTAAGTTCCAACAATTTTCATTACTTTTGACTACATGGTTAAAAAGTTATTGCACAACATGTGATTTTCTTTTTTCTTTGGGTAGCCTAGTAGCTCAAAAAAACTTCTTTAGAAACCACTTTTTGAAAAAATAAAAAATTGAAATTGATTCTTTAGAATTACATGTATATGGGAAGCATTGAATCATTTTATTATGAACAATGAGATGAAAGTCATGAATTTTTTTTGTTTGCGGATACATATAGAGTCATTGAAAACCATACCTACTCGCAAACTTAAACTTTTCAAAACTTTCATCTCATTGTTCATAATAAAATGATTCAATGCTTCCCATATACATGTAATTCTAAAGAATCAATTTCAATTTTTTATTTTTTCAAAAAGTGGTTTCTAAAGAAATTTTTTTGAGCTACTAGGCTACCCCAAGAAAAAAAAATCACATGTTGTGCAATAACTTTTTAACCATGTAGTCAAAAGTAATGAAAATTGTTGGAACTTAAAGCTACTCCTTAGACACATGTTCTCTGAAATTTTCAAAGAAAAAATATTAAAAATTCATTTGTCATTTGAGTTGCTTAAAAGTTGTTATGTTGCCAAAAAAATGCAATTTGGTCCTTTAAGGAGTTAAAGGGTGATTTTTTTTGTATCTTGGGACCTTCTATAGTCCTCTCCTCTTTTTTTCTTCTAGTAGGACACTAAGGGCTACTTTTCACTATGTCTGTCCAAGTTGAAAAGCCCATGGGAGTAAATGATCCAAACTTTGTTGAAAGTCCAAATAAATGGGCTAGTAAAAAGGCAATAAAAATATGATTTAAAGCCTTTGGCTAGTTATAAAGTGAAGCTTCCAAAGCCCAAGCCCAAAGTCCAAACCCTTGGCAATGAACTTCCGTGGCCTCTCAACTTGGACAGCTATAGTGTAAAGTCTCCAAAAGCTAAGTCCAGAAGGTCCAAATCCTAAACAATGAACTTCCATGGCCTCTTGATTGAAATGGCTATAGTGTGAAGCCTCCCATGGCCAAGCCCTAAGTCCAAACTTATGCCAGTCAAATGATTGAGATCTTATTAGATTCTGATTTTTAATGAAATAACTCCCACAGCCTTCTAACTAGAGTTTGTGTCTCTATTCTAATCGAGAGGCCGTTGTCATGTAAGCATTTAGGTGCCATGTATGCAGTTTTGGAAACATTGAATTTTGATAGACTTTGGATTGTGTTGCATAGTGTGAAGGATTGAAAACAGGGTTTTTTTAGCTTTTTGGTGCCAGTTTGCACCAGAAAAAATAATTTGGCTAAAAAACATTAAAAAAACGTTGGAAAACTCAGATGAAATCACCAGACATCTTTGAAATAAAGAGAAATATTAGATGAATTTGCCTAATTTTAGATGAAAAACACACTATACATCCAAAAATGGATGAATGTTGCAATTTAGAGCATCCCTATAACATTTTATGTCGCCACTATGGCTATTCTCCAAAAATGAAAAAAAAAATGGTTGAGAGGCCAAACTTATGGTTTCTTGATTGGTAGAAACCAATGGACTCTTGACCTTCGACCATAGTGTTAAGTGCCTCTAAATCTCTCTCATGAAGTGGGACAAGCAAGGTCAAACTTGTATCTTTGGGGGTGGGGGGTGGGGGGTGGGTAAAAGGAAAAAAGTCCCATATTTTATGTTGGTTTTAGAGAATGCTCTTGACCTCTACAAGCTAATTTGGGGTCTCTGATTGCGAATATGAACTCCAAATTTGCAACTGTTAACTTGCACAAAAAATGAAGAAATGCAGCATTTCCGTGCAGTAACTTGAACCAACCTGCTGGTTCCCCCTTTGGACCTTTTGCAGCCCCTTCTTCTTCTTCTCTTTTTTCCATATTCAGTGCATGACTGCGGCCTGCCTGCCGGATCCCATTGAATGCAAATCTGTGTAGGTCAACTAGTTTTTTTGAGAGTTGTGTAAAAGTAGGTCATTTGCTCTCCTCCCCCCCATGGCCCCATGGACTTCAACCATGGCTGGGAAACAATAGCATCGGACAGGCCCGTGCTGCTGCTGCTGCGGCTGCTTTGGGAGATGCAAAACTGGTGAAATGGAGCGAGGCCAGTGAACAGAGCTGATTTTGAAAGTCGTCTTCCCCCAGAGCAGGGCAGGGCAGAGCAGAGCAGAACAGATTAGCAGAATGAGCTGAGGCAAGGAGAGCAAGCTGCTTCAATCAGTAAGGTTGAGGCACCAGTAGCTGACCATTTAAACAATTTCAGAGCAGATTTTGCACAGTATGAGGTGGTGGGAATTTTTCCCATATAGGAAGATAAGAAATATGGGGATAGAAAATTTTTCAGAATTTTATTTCTAAAACTGAATGTACAGTGAATTTTGGGAAGAAAAAAGTACTCTAGACCAATAGCCAATGTCTAAAGTCTCCTAATTCCGATCATGCTTTAACTGCTTTCCGCTCACTTCTTTTGATCACTAATTTGGACATGTGTCATTACCTTATTAGTCTTGGCCTCAAAAAGGACCAAAACACGCAATTCAAGGTGTTTTGGGAAGTATGTTCTGGACTTGATTGGAAATAGGGCCCCCCTATAGGTTGGCTATTGGGTGTGGTCGACATTTGGTGCCTCAACCTTAGTTTAGTTTATGATGTCCACAAACCAACTTCATTGAATAGGGTTTTAAAGGGGACCCATGCTAATTAACTAGCACATTACATAAATATCTACCTTTGGTATAAGTACATCAATAGTTAGAGAAGTGTCCGAGGACTAAACCTTCACATTATGTTTTAAACATCCACTTTTTTTTTAATGATAAGTTCTCTTGGTCCCCTTAATCTTGAAGCATCATGACTCATCTCCAAAATTGACAATTTTAGAAAAATCATCATAAAGTAATATTTAGAAGAATATTTTGACATTGAGATGCGAATAGAAGTTGTAGAGTTTGAGTTTTAGATTCTATCCGTATGGTTGGATTCACCAATGCGATCACCAATATTTTTCAGTAAATTTTAAAAGTAAAAATTCAAAATTCCTTCAAAATTCAGTGACAAGCGAAATATTGTCATTTTTTTGAGTAAATTTTGTTGGAATGGATTTGAAATGAGGTTCTCTTGGCATGGTGATTTTTTGGAGTTTTTTATTCTTTGCTTCCATACCCTCATTTTTGCAATTCTAAGTTTGAACTAAAGCCAATGCAATTTTGTCTTGGTCAACCACTTGACATGCTTTGACATTTGTAAATTTAGAAAAAGATGCACTCTAATAACATCAAATCCAACCCTTGGATAGTTCAACAACTTCATAGAGTATCTCTAAAAATCAGAATGACTTTCATTTAAGTAGTCGTGAAAAAGAAATTTGTACATCATCTAGGAATTGGACGTCCAAGCTCTTAAGAGTTAAAACTAGGGTTGTATTTTTTCTGGTGAAATTTCGCCAGATCTGCCAGAATCCGATGAATCAGCAGTGGACCTTCCAAAAACTGGCCAGTGCAGCAAGGCCAGAACGCAGGACACTGGTCCAAAAAAGAACCTGATTAAAACCCCTCTTCAGTGTTGAAAGGCAAAGGGGATTTCAGTTCCCGTGGCAGGCATGTCCATCCATCTGTCTGTCCATCCGTCCATCTGTCCGCCGTCCGTCCCCTCCCTCCCATCGGTCGTGGCTGCATAATTCCCATGCTCCAATCATTCAAAGCTGCTGGCAACCAGATGCCTTTGACTTCCATTCTGCACACACATACACACATTCATACACAGGCAGGCAGGCAGAGGCCGCAGCACAGGGCAGGGCAGGGCAGCGCAGGCTCGCTCTCACTCACGTCAATTTTCATAAGATAAGTTTAATTAGCATTGCAACATGAGGGCCGGATTTGCAGGTTTTATGGTTTTACTTTGATCTTTCCTTACGTGGGGGAGTGACGTGACGCGACGCGACCCGACCGAGGTAGAATTTCTTCCGAATCAGCTCTTCGGGAAGGGGAGCGGAAGGGTGGACGTACAGTCCAGTACCGTGCAGGCCATTAATGGCTATCTGATGTGGATACTGGCTTGAATGCGTGCCTTGGGAAGGGGGCCTGGCAATTCAACTAATTTCTTCCACCCCTGCCCTCCCCTGCCCTCCCCTAACCTAACCTTCCCTTCCTTTCCTGGCTTCAGTTGCAGGGACTGAGCTTTCTGTTGGCTTGTTTGCGGTTCAAATTTTGTCATTGGAAATACTAATTTGTATGTAAGTAAGTTACCCCAAGTTTCGGATGTAAGCTCATGGTCGTCTTTCTTATTTTATTTAAGAAAACAAATGGAACAAAATTTGATGGTTGTCGACGAAGCCGCCACTATCGACAGTAGGCTATTTCCTGTATAAGGTGGAGGCTTGAGCTCCAACTAGGCATTAAAAGCAAACACAGCTCAGAGGTCCATTTTCCTTTCTTCAATGTACCAAATCTGCATATTTCAAGAGGTGGTCACTTTTCATGACCCCAAATGAATACTTTTTTTCAACTTCAAAATTCGTAACTAATTCCTCAAAGCTCCAAGAAATATGAAACAACTTGGATTAGATGCCTATTCCACGTGCCTTTTAGGGGAAAATTTACTGAAAAATCAATTTCAAGATGTTTCACCCTCTAGCCCTTTGATGGTTGGTTGATGAGCCCCATGTTTCTTCTCTATCCATCTGATGATTTGTATGGAAAGGCTCATCGGCAACTAAGTTGATGTTAAGTTATGACGATTACTACGTTAATTTATCACCCCATTTTTGCCCCTGTCTGTCTTTGAGCGAGCTTGCGGGTCCTGAATGGGTCAGAGCCCCTTTCAAAAGCGTCCTGGACATCCGTCTGCAGGATGGCATTAGATTAGTGTATCATAGCACATCGAAGCAGCCAAAAGCAAGCAGGGGACCATTGCTCAGGTGATCCTCCTCCAGCCCCAGCTGGGTCTGGCACTCTCGCATTTATTGCAAGTGCCCGGGGTCGGGACGGATCCTGCTCAGGCACACCAGCATGTGGACCCAGAGGTGTCATTGGAGCAACCCCTTGAAAGTCAAATAAACAGGCACATTTGGTGTTTGTTTTTTAAAAAAAAGAAAAGGGAAAGAAACACTGTGCTTGGCAGTGATGCCTGTATTTGACCTGCCATTGCAATGAAATTGCATTTCATCGCATTTGTTCTGAAAAGAAGAAGAAGTAAAATAAACACTTTTTCTCATTACTTGCCCTTGCTACCTCATTCCAAGAATTTGAACCTCATAACTTAACCCCAAATACATTCCATGAGTCAGAGCATGGCCATGGCTGCACTGGGAAACAACACTGGCTGTAAAAGCAACCCTTTACCAGCTGATTTGCATTTTGGGAAGCTAAACTCCTTAAAAAATATTTAGTAAATTTTTGTGGTAAGAAAAATGGAATTGGCATCTAACCCAAGTCATTTCATATTTTTTGGACCTTCATGGAATTAGTTATGAATTTTTAAAGTTGAAAACATAGTAGTTTCTAAAAGCAACCCCCTCTTGAAATGTACACTTTTGGTACATGTTAGAGGCAAAATCTACCATATTGCTTTTAGAGGCAGGATCACAATTACAACCCCCTACCTTAAATATTTTGCACCATTGATCTTCTTTTGACAAGGGAGATTAATGGTGCAAAATGTTTAGAGTGTTGTTTCACAATGCAGTTGTGGGGGTGCTCTCAGGCAAAACTGCCATTTGTAAGGTAGGAGGTCCTTAAATGGAGCATCTAAGGGCTAGAATAGAATTTAGGGGAGGTGAAACATCTTGAGATATTTTTAAGTAAGTTTTCCTTAAAAGATAAGTGGAATTGACATCTAATCCAAGTCATTTCATATTTTTTGGAGTTTGGTAGAATTAGTTATAAAATCTTGAAGTTGAAGTGGCATAGGGCTCTACAATGGAGCACCTCCATAAAATACACAATTTTTACATTGTTCAAGGCTATAAAAAGGCAATATAAACAAATAAGGTACATTTAAGGAGGTACTCCATTTTAAAAGCCTACTCTATTTTAGAACCTCCCATATTCATACCATTACTAAATTTTACAGAAAAACACAATTTTTGAGATTTGTAACCACAAGATCATTTTGAAAACTAGTTTGAGAACAATCATGTGAAAAAACATAAGAGTTTTTTTATTGTATACATTGTAAGATATTAGCATTTGAATGCTCAAAAAGGACTTCTTTTACCCTTCAAAAAACAAGGCAACTACAATTTAGAAGGTGACAATCATATGAAAATGGTCCAAAATAGTTGTGCTTCTTTAGATTCAGTGTTATTGCTAAGGCCAAGAAGGATACTTGCCTAAAAAATTTCAAATTATTTGGAATTGTACAACATATGGGGAAAAAAATAGTAAGTAGAAAGAAGTAGGAAACCATTCAAAACACAAAATTGTTGAGAATTTACTTATGGAATTGAAAAATCCCAATCCCAATGATTGCAATGTTATAATAAACAATCTACATCTTATGAATTTTTTTCCAAAACATATTGAAAATTGAGTTAAATAAAGAACTTCAAATTTTATTTTAGAGTAGAGAATCCATAACTACCTACAAACAAAATCTCCTCAAACTTTTGACTCATTGATGAAAATGGATTTTTTGCATTGTAGATTTTTAATTTGAAAGAATTTTATGTTGGAAAACTGAACTAAGAATCTAGGAAAATCAATTCAAAGAAATGAATTTTTAATGTATCCTACCAAGATCCAATGTATTTGAGGCTCGTTTCCAAGAACCCTCAACATTAGAAAATCAAGATTTGCAATTGACACCCTTGAACAAAATCTTGAATAGAAAAACCATAAGCAATATTTTTCACACTTTGATTGGTGATGCTAAAAAATAGACTTTAAATATATATTTAAATGAAAAAAGTATTACTAAAAAATATGACTTCAAATAATGGTGAGATTTTATATAACTCTAAACTTTATTGACACCCAAATAGGAACCTTTGGCATTTAGAGGTCAAAAACTCTTTTGAAAAAATATTCCAAAAAAGTAATCATAAAAAACCTAACGAAACTTTCATTTGTTTGTGGGAGGAAGTTTGATCCTTTAGGAGTATTCACACCTATTACCATCAATACTTGATTGCACTATTCTAAAATGAAGGCAATATTGGGTATCAATGACTAATTTAGATATGAATTTATTTTCTTTTTGAATTAGACATACAGCTAGATTCTCCATTATACGCACAGGGTGTTAAATCTATCCCACGAAGTGTAACCAACAAGGTAAAATTCATGTTACCCGGGAATAAAAGTAAAAAAGCCCCCCTAATTATGTGCCATGATTTCGGGTATGTTTTAAGCCCTCCAAGCTAATTTGGGGCTCCAATTGCAAATATGAATTTAGAATTTGCAAAAAAAAAATTGTGCAAAAAATAAAAATTTCCAGCATTTACCTTTGGGGTAAATATAGCCTTCTGGTCGTACTTCGTGGGACAAGTTTAACGCCCCATCCACATTATATGCCAATGATCCAAAGTTACTAATAATCCCTTGTGTACATCTCCAAAATCAATGTGGACCTACATGGTGGAAGAACTTTTTCTAGAACATTGACCAAAACTTTGACCCTTCCCAACTTTTGGATACGGTATCCAAATGTCACGTTCTTTGGTACATTGGAACCTCCTTTCACTTGCCAACAGATAAATATGGAAAAAAATTGTTTACCAATAGAATAATAGAAACTAGGCTCAGTAAGTAGCAGTTTTTTGGAGGCGGACCCCCTTGAGAGTGGAACTTCTTCCTTCTATTGGGTATCTTTGTCCCACCAAGTCACTCGTGGCTGGTTGGTATTCCCTCTGTCCCACTAAAAGTGAGCTTTCCTAAATTCTTCTTGCAAAGACTCTAAATCAGCCTAATTAGAAAGCTTTTAATGGGACAGAGGGAGTCTGTATTTTACTTCTCGCAATGGAATCCCGTTTTTCATTTGTGTCCAAAAAAAAGAAGAAAACGAAGAATTCTTCCTTCTTCAGTTGTTTGTTTGCACGGAGACTGACTGCGAGTGGGAAAGAAAACGAGACGAGTACTACTGAAATGGAGCGGAGATAAATCGATAGATCCCGCCGGAGAGGAGCGCGACAGGGTGCAGTGAGCGGCAGTCCGGGTGCTGGCAGGGCGTGTCCAGATTCCGTTTCCGTAATGAATTCTTCTTCTTCTTCTTCAGAGTTCTTCTTCCTCCGCCTGTCCTGCAGGCCCTCCATCCGCTCGCTTGATTCAGTTGCAGGAAACCGAAGATATGTTCAGTTATTATGAGGAGGGTTCCAGGGCTGGCCCCGGCCAGTCACACATGCCCATGGGTTGACACTTGACAGCGCAACTGGCAAGCCCAAGGCTTTGGAAGGAAGCATTGAATGGGGGGGGCACTCCATATTCTGAACCCTGCCTGCACCAGAAGCACAAGTCAATGGTACTTTTTTCTTCCTTTTCTTTTTTGCCCTTTTTTCTCTTCTTTTTTGACACAAAATGGAATGAAATTCCATTGCCGGCAAAGAAAATACTCCCTCTGAGTGTCCCACTAAAAGCTTCCTAAATTCTTCTTAAAAAGACTAGAAATCAGCCTAATTGGGGAGCTTCCTAAATTCTTCTTGCAAAGACTGTAAATCAGCCTAATTAAGAAGCTTTTAATGGGACATAGGGAGTAATATACAAAGCTCGCCAAACACATGTGGTTTTTGTTTGTTTGTTTCAATTGCTAATTTGCTACAAAACTATGCAGTACACACATTGCCCCCATCTCCAAGTTAAGCTTAACTTCAGATAGCACAGTTCTGGTCCCAATTGCTACAAAGTGGAGGGCCCTCATGCTGCTATCAAATCAAATTGGGCTCAAATTCAAATTAGCAGACCAAAAATCACCCAATTCACAACTTCAGTGTGGAATTGGGGTTGAAAGTTAAAGCCCCATTTAAAAATTTAAAAATAAAATAAAATAAAAGCCTCAAAGGATGCTGTGGACACTGAGTACATGTCCAAACAAGGACAAAAAATCCTTCTCTGAAAGATAGAAGTGCAGATGTGCATCTTTGACATTTTATGTGAAAAGGAGAGGTCTTGCATTGTACTCTGTAGGAGTTGATCTTCAATGAGTGATCTTGGATTTTTATAAACAAAAGATTTGCATCTATGTGAGTCTTTTGTTTAAAAAAAATCCAAGATCACTCATTAGATCCCAAAGCATGATTTTCATGGTGATTAGCCTATCCTTTTAGGATTTAAAAGTTGGATTAAAATTGGAATGAAAAATCAAGATTTTATAACTCCAACAAACACCACCCCTGCCATTTTTAATATTTAGCAAAAACTTCATTCTTTATTCTATAATCAAAAGGGATGTTTTTGGATTACCATTGCAATCAAGTAGGGGAGTTTAAAGAACTCTATTAGAATCCTAATGCACTAGAGTAGTACCCCCCTTACAAGCAAAAATAAGAACTTATATGTTTTTGCTTTGATTACCTTTGCTTTAATTGGATAAGGAGAGCCATATATTTTTCCATAATACAAGGTTGCTTCCTTGAAAAGATAGTGTACTTCTATGTTTTTATGTAAATGGAATCAACATGGGGTCAATGTGGACACAAGCCATTAAAAAAACATACTTTTGAGTTCTAAAATTACACATAAGAGATTGGAATTTCATTTTATTACTATAGGTTTTTCATTCTTGGTGTTCAAAATGCAAGAGTTTTTCTTTCTACTTCCAATAGCTAGTTTTGAACTGATTGCTAGATTTTCCTAGTCAATTAGTTAACCCCTAGAGGACCAAAGCCTTTGTTTTACCAAAAAAAACAGTCAAAACTATCATTCCTATTGCAAAGAGTAAAAAAATTTGAGAATTGTTATTTTTGCACATCTAACCATAGGAACTTACACTCAACTAATAGGAAAAATGTGTAGGAAAAAACTTCATAAATTTTGACCATATAAATTGTAAGATATTTGAATTTAAAGTGAAGGAAACAAGTTTTTTTTACACATTATGAGATTAGATTATTTGACTTTGAACCTTCTTAATTTTATCTTTTATATTGCACAATTTTGAGTTTCAAATCAATGGAAAATTGAGTTGAGAGTTTAGCAAAAAACATGAATTCAAAATAATTTAATTTTCATTTAAAAAAAATATATTAAGTTGAAGTAGATATGAGATAGAAGGGAGATTTAAATTATTATTATCTCTAAGATGGAATTAAAATACACTAATTCCAATTGTAAGATTGTTTTGGCAAGCAAACTAAACCATGGAGAACTATCATTATAGATTCAAAGTTCAAATTGCAATGAAACACTAATTTTCTTTTTAAAATTCAAGTTTTTGAATTGGAATAGGTACTAAACTTGAATATTAATTCTATCAATTATCCTAAATTATTATTATTTTTAATTTACGGCTTAAATTCACATCAAGAATTAAAAGAAAAACAATTGGCCAATATACATTTTGAAGATGATCCGTGCATTAATCTCCAAACGACCTTGATATTTTTAGGCCTAAAATTGCTTCAAAGTGCTCAAATCCAAAGCACAACTAAAATATTCATCTACATTTATTAATTGACAAATCCTTCGATGAGATCTTTTAGTTAATTTGTTAGAATATATCCTCCTAAAAGCTCAAAATAAAAAACCTTACTAATTGCAAAATCATGTTGTTTTGATTTCAAAAAGAAGTATTTTCAACTCTTCCCAAAAGGTTTGGTTTCATCTTTCAAATTTGTACACAAAATGAGTAGATCCTACAACTTGTTACCTTCCAAATATGTCAAAAAAACAAGTTGCAAATAAAAATAAAAATTTCAATTTAAAATACTTTTTATTCATGCTTGAAAAAAATAGTAGTTAGAAAAAAGTAGTGTATGATTCAAAATACAAAATTGTTAAGAATTTGACCTAAGACCTACTACTCCTATAGTAATAATTCCAAAATGACTAGATCCACTTTTTATTTTAGAGATTATACACACCCTATTGCCAAAAGTAAAAATAGAGATTATGCTCATGAAGTATGTACAAACTCATTATAGAGGAGGCGGCCCAAATCCCAAAACAACACCTTTGCAATCATCCTTTTTGCAAACAAACAATTCTTGAGCAACTACCTTTTCTACAAGTGAACGGAGAAGGACCAATGAAGATGCTACATGGCAATGAAGTGGAAGAGGTGATGAATCACTTTTCTTTTCTCAACAATCTAAATATGTACAACATTGTTTTGATGTAGGATGTTTACTAAATGAAGAATATATATATAATCCCTGCAATGTAATTGTTGATACAAAGTGGTTGTTTGAATGACTTCACCTAAAATTGTAGGATGGAAAAAAAACATTTATTTTAAAAAGAAATTATTTTATTAGTAAATTTTAGGTGAATAGTAATGCAAATTCCTTAATAATGTTTTTGAACCATATTTTACTATTTACTGTTGATGTGAATATTAGCTATAATAATGAAAAAAAATTCAACTTGATTTCAACTAATGAAATGATGCTTGTGAAGTAAATTTTCTAATCTAATTAGAACTTTGAAAATTTATAAATTTCTATATTTTATAACAATATGAACTTCCTACCTATGACTATAGTTTGTTGATTTTCAAATTTTCAAATGACATGGTAACTTTGGTGTACATCATGATATTATAGACTATAATATACATCTACATCAAAAAAATTCAGATTTTTTGAGTATATTTTCTATTTGATATGGATCTTCTTCATTTTTTTTACTAACAATTTCACAATAATTTCAAATTTTTTCAAATTTTTTTAGAAATTTATGACTTTTAATATACACATATTTTCATTTTTGAAGAATTTATATACAATGGCAACAAACAAAGTGATGGATAATTAGGCTTGAAACTAGTACATATAGGCATAACCTTCAAGGATTGAAGGATGTACATACTTCAACCCTCAAAGGACAACTAACAAAACACAACCAAGTGTAAAGGTTTTCATGTGGCAAAAAGTCAATAGTTGAGATGATTTCTATGTAACCGAAGTAAGACAAAATATAAATTTGAATGAAAAATAACATGTGTCTAAGCACTTGATAAATTGATTTATATTCAATTAAAGTTTTAACATAGTTTGAAGTAATTGTCCATTATTTATTTTAGGTTGAATCTAGCTATAATAACTTATAGGTTATAGTAAGAAATGTCAAAAAGTTAACAATAGAAAAATATTCATGAAAATTGAATTGTATCTTTGATTTGGATGAAAATTAACATATCAGTATTTGACAAGTTTATCTATATTATAGAAAGGTTTTAAGAAATTTGGAGTGATTTTCCATCATTTATATTAGGTTGAAGATAGAAACAACAATTTTAAGGTTATCATGGAAAATATAGGATAGGGATTTGATAATAGATTCAAGATGATTATTGAAAAGTTTAAGGATATAAAGAAGTTATATGTAAAGTATTTCAAAATGAAAACCATATGCTATTCTAAACCTATTCAAATAAATTTATAACAATGTCATTACAAACTTTTGCTCAAACAATTGAAGAGTTTTTGACAAAATTATGATTATAAAGATAGACTTGAAGTTTGAATACATATACAAAAAAATATTTTTTCAACAAAGAACAAAGAAAGTGTATTTATTCAAGATGCTCATATAAGGATTGAAAAGTGGTGTGAACCTTAAGAGGCACATACATAATAAGATTTGGAAAACACATTGATGATATTTGACCATATAAAGTATGTAAAGGAGTGGATTACCATGATGTTCTATGTATGTCTTTGGATTGAGTAATTAACAGATTTTTGTTGAAATCAACAAAACAATGACTAGGACAACGCGACCAAATCAACAAAATTTTGTCAAAGTTCCTATGTTTTCTACTAGTGACTATTGAAGTATGTGATATATAGTCTGTAGAAGGATTTTTAAACACTTCTAAAAATAAATCCTATTGTAGGATTCGAACGCTAGGAGGTAAACTATCCCAATTGATTTATAAAATTTAACCCAAAGGAAATTACCAATTGCAAGATTGTGAAAATAATTATAGTCCCTATTATATATCAAAGTCCAATCGGTTTAGACCCACTTATCCAATCAATCGGATTTTCATCTTCTAGCTTTTCCAATTAGTCTCCAGCTTTGACTCTCTCTCCCAATTGGTATTAATTAACCCCTAAAGGTCAGAGACTATGTCTTCACCAAAAACACACCAAAACTGCCATGTCTACTTCAAGCACCAAATTTTTGAAAAAAAACATTTTTAGACACATGTAACCGTAGGATCTTATAGTAAACTTGTGTAAGAAGATGTGGAAAAAATTTCAGAATTTTCCACCGTATAGATTGCAAGATATTAGCATTTGAATTGACAAAAACCCTTTTTTTGTCCTTGCAAAAAAGCGGGCAGCTGCACTTCACAAGGTCACATTTCTATGAAAAAATGTCCAAAATGGTGGTTACTCTTTGAATTCAGTTTACAATTCAAATTGGCTATATGGTCACAAAATTTCAAATCATTTGGAATTGTACAACATATAGGAAAAAAATAGTAAGTAGAAAGAAGTAGAAAATGTTTGAAAATACTAAATTGTGAACAATTTATTTATAAAAATGAAAAATGAAAATCCCAATGGTTGTAATGTTGTGACAAACAATCAACATCCAAATTTTTAATTTTTTTTCAAAAATATTTAAAATTGAGGAAAATAAAGGCTTCCAAAGTTTATTTTAGAGTAGAGAATCCATAACTGCCCGCAAACTAAATCTCTTTATAACTTTCATCTCATAAATCAAAATGGAGTGATTCAAAGCTTTCTGCATATGTGTACATCTAGAAAACCAATTTCAAATTTTTAATTTTGAAAAAAAAGTTTTTATAAGAAATTTTTGGGCTGCCCGCCGACCAATGAAAACTACATATCATGCAATAACTTTTTGACCATGTAGTCAAAAGTTATGAAAAATTTTGGGCCTTCAAGATACTCCTCGGACACATATTGTGTGAAAATTTCAAAGAAAAAAAATAAAAACTCCACCCGTAGTGAGCTGCCCAAAATCGCTATGTTGCCAAAAAAACGCAGTTTGGTCCTTTAGGGGTTAATTTACAGTTTGATTCACAGTTTTCTCCAATTGGTTATTCATACACATATTACACAATCAGTTTTCTATTTCAAGCACATCCTCTCAATTATTCTTTTATAGATATTATTGACTTTCTTCCAATCGTTCAAATACATAGTTTGTCACATACACAAATTCTATTTAATTTCCAATCGGTATTTTATAGTAAACAATCCATTTATCTCTAATCGGTGGTTCTACTCCACAGAACAACTCCATCTCCAATCGGTATTTATGATTCTACAAATCAATTCTCCAATTAGTAATCCATTCAACTCAAACATATATTCTCTATTTAAATCCAATCAGCCATTTGCCACACACAGCACATAGAAACTCACAATTCCCAATCGGTCTTCAAACACAAAACATACACACGGAATTTTCCAATCGGACTCACACAACCAACAACACACGTACACAAACTCACAATTTCACAATCGGCAAACATAAGTATCTCATTACTCAAAATCGAAAAACACAAATACAGACAATTGTTTTACTTCCTCACTTGGAAGGAGCACTTCTTTCTCTCCGAAGTCATCTGAAAATCCAATTGGGAAAACAGGCTAAGTAACCACCAGCCAGCTCTACCGGCCAGAACTGCCAATCGGACAATCGGGAAAAACCCCTCCGAATCACACTAAAAATATCCTATTGGCAAAACAGTATATATACCTACAATCGGTCTGTATAGCTTCTACGATTACGCTACCAATTGGTAAACTACAGAAATAACACCCAAAAACTACCAATTGGTTAAAATGAAGAATAAAACTCAGTCCACATAGTCCAATGATACGGAAATCCAAGTGCAATTCTATATATACTTGAATGATGTCATGGCTTAGTATAATATAGATTGTTTTATCTTTAAAGGCTTGATGGTAGACAATGCAACAACAAATTTCATACTAATCAAATTGATTTTGCCAAAGGCAATACAATGAATTGCAAAAGGACTAGTTTGTTGTATAAGAATAGGTTTTTACAAAAGTACATCAAGAAGTGCATGAAAGAAGATTTACAACACCAACACATAAGACTATGCCTATAGTGTAAAGACTCAAACACTATGAAGGTGGTAAAGATATGCTACGTCTCTATTTGGTTATGGTGGCTTTTATCAAAGGTTGCAACTAAAGATGCACTCCATCACTTAGACCACTAGTTGACATTTTGACAATTCTAGGACATGTTAGTAAGGCAATTTCATGCAAATGGCATGTGATGATGAAAATTTGTCTTTAAATGGGGTTTTTCATTGAAATCACTATTATATAAATGATCAAATTTCTTTAATTTTTTAGTTCATTTTCTAGAAATATTTGAAATACTAAAAAAATTTGATCCTCCAAAAAACCTTTGTCAATGAATAATGCAAGTATATTAGTGGATTTGAAATCAAAAATGAAATATGCAAACTAAAATGGTATTTAGATGGTCTTTTAGATTTGAATTTGGAAGAATTAGAGGAAGTGTCTTCATACAATTTGTTGTAAACCATTTACAATAAGTAGCTTCAAATATCCAAAAATTGAGGAAATCATTTATTTGATGCCACCTACAACATTAATATTTGTATATGGATGCAAATGACAAACTAAGAGCATACTTCAAAGATCATATTGTCATGATGCGGGCCATCTATTAGTTGAAAGTGACATCTTCATTTGTTAAAACATAGTGTTGTGAGTTGTTTGTATTAAGAGCTTTGTTGTTTGTTGTTCTTGATAGTTGCTAGTTGATAACCAATTGGTTAGTTGTTGATGCTAGGGTTAGTGTCCAAGGGGTTACTAACTCTAATATATTGTAGGAAAGAGAAAAATGAAGGAAGTCATTGAGAAGTAGTGCTAGACTTTTGGTTCTATTGGGATGTTATTGAATGTTGTGTGAATCAAAGCAAAAATGGGTCATTGATTGGCCAAAAGTGCTACAAGTGTAGCTTATTTTGATGGAGTCTAATTTCAATGATGGAAAGATGAAGCTCTTAGAATATTTTTGCTTTCGTTTCCAAGAGTACCTCATAACATTATTGTATC
The DNA here is from genome assembly GCA_947034885.2 of Thuidium tamariscinum. Taxonomy (NCBI): domain Eukaryota; kingdom Viridiplantae; phylum Streptophyta; class Bryopsida; order Hypnales; family Thuidiaceae; genus Thuidium; species Thuidium tamariscinum. The sequence goes on along the minus strand of OX344757.2, from coordinate 1,789,620 downwards.
ATCTCTTCACTATGTCTAAGATATTTAAAAACACTTTATAAAATCAACTACAAGCATTGACTACCATTGCACACCAAAGATTGAAGATCAATTGAACCATCTACCAAATTAGAAATACACCAACAATCGAACAAGGAAAGAAGTGGGAGAATGCAAGTAACATTGAAGTAATAATCTTAGAAATGACCTTGCTTTCCTATCAAAGTTTATGAACAATAGTATCTTCCAAGATACTAGATAAAAATAAATTAAAAAACGTCCTAAACTATAGTGGGCATATTTCTTTCCCATACATCTTCAACCTTTGTGAACATGGTTGTATCCACAATTAGAAGTTGTCTCTAGTATGTGAATTGCAAGCACTTATCACTACAAGAAAAAAAAAGGCCCAATTTAAAAAGTCCTAATCAATATAAAATGTCCAAATCAACATAATTCTACATAAAATAGTTGAATCAAGATGTCCAAATCAACATAATTCTTTATAAAATAGTTGAACCAAGATGTCCAAATCAATTTAACATTCTTCATTTGGGTCCTACTACTTCTTCTAGTGTATACTACAAGCACAAGTATATTAGCCAAATTAAGCTTCTTTTGGTTTAAACTTCCAAGATCATTAATATTTTAGGATAGGAGTGGCATTGAATTTTTAGATATTTCATCATTAAATCCACAGTGCTTTGCGTTAATCATACATTAGACTATGTGTCTTCAATCAAAGCTATTGAAGTGACAATATGTAACTATGCAATTCTACAATTAGAAAAAAAGGAATTTCTAGATTTTTTCTTTTGTTATTTTTAGAAGATTTTGGATGTCCTATATGTTATTATGTTGATTTTTCAAAAGTTTGCCACTCCATTAGGTTGGAAAATATTTATGAGATGTCGGTGAGACTATAATTTGATGGCCCAAATTCAAATATATTCTATAAGTTTATTAAATATGCCATTCGACATTGTGTCTATACTAAGTGAAATGACTAAAATAGGTCTAGTTTTCTTGTAGTAGAGGTCTTTTGTTCGTCAATTTTTTTTTTAGTTTTATATATTTGAGTTATTATATTATAATATAGTAGTTTTATCTATTTGCTTAGACATTTAAATTGTAGTAGTAGAACCAAATGTTTACATGTACAAAACATTCATGAAATTCTTCCAATGATGGTAATAACTAGAAGTAACCAATAAAAGAAGTGCATTTAATGGTTATAGTTACACAATACAATTGATAACCAAAGATTCTAAAATTTACTAAAAATTATATCTTTTCCTATTTTTATTAAAAAAATTAACTATCAAAATAAATAAATAACTTTATGTTTGAGACTCTAGGCTCACAATTCACAAGCTTGTTGCTACATGCTTGCTTTTTAGTATTATTGAATGTCAATAATACTATAATGGAGAAATATACTATTCACTAAAAATGAATTTAAGTGACATCCAAAGAAATTGGATGAATACATGCTTTTCCATCCTATAAATGTACTTTAGGTCATTCATTAGACTGAAAACACTTACATTGTCCCTTAGGAGTTAAGTTCTAAGAAAACAAAAAATAGTTTTAAGAAAAATTCAAAAGCAATGACAAAAATAGAAATTCATTCATTCTCAATCAAGTAACTTAGTAATCTCTATTTCTTAACTTACTTCCAATTCGACTTAAATCATGAGATACTAGAGCAATCTGATCAACAAAATACAATTTCATGCAACAACAAGGTCCATGTGTATATGTTTCCCAATTTCAATGTAATACATTGAGAATACCAAAAAAATGCAAAAATAGTGTCATATTTGCATCTTAATCTAAATTTGCAAGAAAGAAGAAAGTATATAATGAACTAGCCACTATTGGTCTAAATTTTTGAATGAAAAAATGAAAAAATTTCAAAGAACTGAAAAAGAATTGAAATTGAATTTGAATTTTTTTTGAAATATTTAATAATTAATAAGTATTATTTGACATGACAATCTCTTCACTATGTTAGATTACTTTCTAGAGAGAGTTCTGAAATTTCCCTACAAAATTCTTAAAGTTCCTACAATATGGGAACTCATTTATTGTGTGGAAAAATAGTTGTTTTGGAAAATCATATAGGGATTTTGGCTACAATTAGAGATGGCATAAGAAAAATTCATATAAATATAGAAATTTTTAATCTCGATTGTTGAATCTTCTACAGTGATGTACAACTCTTCCTTGTTGGCCTATCAAGTTTGGACTCTAGGGTGGTTCTTGGGTCAAAATAGAGATAAAAAACCCCATAGGATACATGATGGGTAGAAGTGATAGCATACCATGAGATATTGTTGGTGAATATGACTCCTAAACTTTCAAGCTCCCAATTTGTTAGTCATCAATTGAACCTCATCGTGTCAATGGAGCAAGTCTTTATCATGTAGGCTATTGACACCACTTTGTCACCACAACACATATAAGGCTAAGCAATAGTATGATCCATACCACTTGCAACAAACCACAACATACAAGTCTTTAAAGCAAACCCCAATCCAACTTCAATTGCAATTTTTTTTACTAAACTTAGAATTGGTGCCACCATTGCATCAAGAGTTTAATTGACATGAGTGATATCTTTTTGAAAAGCTAACACAAATTTTTACTTTTTCTTATAAATTTTAATTCATTGGAACATTTTGTCCAACTTCTAGGACCTCTTGAAGTTTTTTTAGAATTGAGGACAATAGACCGTTTTGCATTTCAACACTCATAGCTCATTCATATGGACTTCAAATAGGACAAATCATACCTTTATAGAAAGTTTAAAACATGTTAAATACTCTATCAAAGTTTTGTAATAAGCAAAAGAACTATCTATTTTTTTTATAGTTGATCAAAGTCTCAACCCTTTGTAAATGAATTATATATCTTCCTTCTATAATTTCTTACACATAAAAACTAAAGTCGATAAATACTTTAAGTATGGAATAGAGAACTAAGAACTTAAGTCTAATAGAGGTAAAAAAATAGAGCTCCAACTTAATTATCATTCCATTTGTAAGAACTTAAGGATGTGCTTGATTATAGCAACAATATAATTTACACGATTTGCTTTTGTTAAAGGATTAACTGCTCCCTTAAACCATTATCAATGACTATAACTCTCCATAATAAGTATAATCATTGTTTAAACCTTCAAAACATCCTTCAAACGTCACTTTACAATTGTTGAGCTTAGCACATCCAATTGCAACAAGATCACGAACATTCAAGCATCACGCTAATGATTCCATGTCATTGTTGCTCGACACACAATTGTTTTGGTTGTTGAGATGACTTAGCTTCATCTTATAGCTACTCATATGGCAATAAAAGATCTAACGACAATAGAAGTTGATTCAATAGTTGTGACAAAGAAAATTTGAATATACACTTTGATTGAGATTCTTCACTTTGAAACTTTAAAAAAAAACCCTCCAATTTCACATACTATAATCTAGAGTGACTTTTTTTTTAAACATTGAAATCAATGAAGCTATTGAATGTACCTTCTTCTTTATAATTCGCTTGTCACAGAAGTCAAAAAGCATCATCATGAAGCCACTTAAAATTATGTCATCTCTTTTATTATATAATATTAATAAAAACTCATCCAAATAATTTATATGCACATATTTTTATATAATGTTTGCAATTGTAGCATCATATTGCAGTCTCTTTGAGGCTTCAAAAAAACATGTAATGTAGATGGTACAAGTCAATAGGCACATTTTGAAAAGTAGGTAATTATTTAGAAAGATATAAGATATTATATATAGCAATGTTTTCAATATTTTTAGATATAATATTTCATAACATTGTACTTTTTTCAAGTTTTTTGTCTGGTTTCTTTTGTAGGCACCAGTTCAACTATCTCTCCCTATCAATGACTTACAAAAAAAATACAACTAAACTTATATAAATTTTACATTTAAGATCTTATATATGCCTATGCCAAATATTTCCTGTATTAAGCATGTATTTTCATACATTTATGCTATATTTTAGTATTGATTGTTCGAGATGATTCAAAAAAGCAATGTTCATCAAATTCAAAGGTCCTTGAATTAAATCATTTTTGAGGTTGCTAATACTATAAGCATGTATTAAAGCATGTTTCATATGTCATTGTCAACAACAATGTATACACTATAAAAGAACTCTAAAGTATTGCAACAATAATGGTGAATTGTCCTAATTTTTTGCACAACCATTATATATCATTTATTCTCCATTTTGATATAGTTATTTTTTTAATTTTGACACTATTTTTAATAAATCACACATTTGCTAAAGATTACATTTATATTCTTGTTCTAACCAAAATAACTCTACTACTTAAAAGAAACTACTATGTTTACATCTTAGTAATGCATATTGCAAGCTTGCATAGATTATTGGAATATAAGTCACACTCTTAGAATATCATCAATCTACTCTAGATGTTGCCCCTCCAAATAAACTTCTAACTATTTACTATATTATAATTAGAAATTGAAATTTTTTGCATTATAATTGCATTCAAAAGTCACATCCAAAGTACTTTGAATAGATACAAGAAAGTTCAAATTTAGATCCAAAAAAGGAAATGATACATTTTATAGAATTTGAAGATTGTTGCAAGAACCAAATTAAATGCTTCCTAAGGCCAAGCTTCATCATTTTACAATGTAAGGAGATTCAAGAGTGTGAGTGACACCAAAGAAAATATAGCTTTGAAGAGCTATACATTTCAACACCATTATATATAATGTCAAAAGACTAAACTCCTCAAAAGCAATATTAGCATTGAGATAACATATAAATGGAATAAGGCTTGGTAGAAGAACAATAGAAGAGCAAAAATTAACATAAGTTGAGAGACAAAGAAACTACTAGGATCAACAAACTCATATAGAAAACCAATATTTTGGTGCACATAGATGACAATAGGTTATAGCAATAGAGTAGATGGACCTGGAGCTAACAAAGAAAACATAGCTAGAAACTTGCATTCAAGGTGGGCAAAAAGATAACTCAAATAGATGTAGTAAGGGGGGATCAAGTACACTTTATCATCTTATGACGATTGTCTATTGGTACAATTTGTATATTCAATATTTCTACATCCATTAAATCTACAAAGAAATGTAAGATGTAGTAGGCTTTATTAACTACCCTCCCAACAAACTTTAACATGGTAAAGGACAAAAGAGACAAACTAAATAGGTGCGTCAAAATGGTGCCACTGAATGAAAGAACCATGTTTCCAAACTCTCAAAAAACACCTACAACTAGTAGAAGGGCACTAGCCACAAGCTTTAGATTCTTTTAGAAGAGTTGTTAAATGAATAGGGTATGAATCATGGCAAGACTTGATTGTATTTACACCTTCAAAAATCCATTTGGACCATACAAAAACATAACAACTTACAAGATCAAAAGAAATATTGATAAGTCAAATTTTACCCAATGACATTTTTCATCCAAATGGAAGACAATTTATCTTGGAAGATAAGGTGGCAAATGAATGTTGGATATATAATAGATGACTCTAAAGAAAAAATAGAGTGGAACTAAAGGGGGCCTTGTTGTTTTTTCAAAGATACAAAATACAAGAGTAATCTACAAATGCAAAAGTTTCATTATGCATTACTAGTATTATGAAGATATACCAAGGAATGATTCGTAGAGTTTGGATAGTCAAGATTTTCAAGGACCTTGAAAGCTAAAACACCTACTATTTGCAATTATGTAGGTCCAATTTATATCAATTGACCCTATATGGTGACTCTTGTTAAAGTAGAAAACCATTTCTATTACACACATTGATGTTAGGCAAGAAGTTCCTTGTTCTTTGATAAGATCTCTAAGTAGTATGGATTGTAATTTACCAATTTTCAACTTGAGAGGAAATTTGGAGTGATGAATGTCCCCACAAGGATGCGGCATTCTTCTAGTTAATTGAATATGTTGTTCTTGCTTTCAATACATAGCATAAATTCTATAATCTAAGAATCAATGTCCATTGCATTTATTGTAGTTTAAGGATTAATGAAAGAGTAATTCATTGGTTCCATACATGTCCTTTAGCTAGTGTTGTATGGAATTATGTTCAATCTATTATACATAGGCTTGCTAAAATTGTCTCTATTCAACAATATTTGGCAACATTAGATACTTAGATCAATACTTTAAAAAAAAATTTAAGTAAATTTTGGTGGTTATTCTATACTATCTAGGAACTTACAATCTTATTCAAGCATGAAAAAACATCTATAAAATGCATTCTAATTTGAATTCTACAATACATCTTCATATTTTGGAAATTTGGACTACCTCAAGGGGTGCATTTTGGGTTGTGGATTGCCTCACTAGTCAAGTGCTAAATTTTTTTAATTTCCCTAGCTTGGTCCTAAGTATAAAATAGACCTCAGTCAACACTACAATATTAGAAAGATAAAGCCTTCTTTAGCAAGGTTAATCATGGTAGTGCAAGATTGTTTTTTCATTAAATGATAGAAGCTCCCTTTGAGGGAAATTGATTATTTGTTATCATTGTTTTGGTTGCCAAATAACATACAATAATCTTTAAAATATAGACAAAATCTTTAAAACCAAGTGATCAAAATACAAATACCCAAATGAAATATAATTTCTTTCTTGAAGTAGCTATATGATGGATTTTATTGTCAACATTCTTGATTTTGTTTTTCAAATACTTTGAATAAAGACACCTCAAAGTGCCAATTTATATTGAGCATAATTTCTATAATTAGATTGGTCTAATTTATATATTTTCTTGTTGGAAAATAAAATGAATGAAACTTACCAAAGGGTTGCACTTTGGAATGGATGATTCATATACTAAAATAAATCTTAAAGATGGCCCTATGTTTGTGAATGGGTGTTAGAAGAATGTATAACTAAGAATAGTAGAAAATAAACACATGGCACCAAACTCCATCAAATGTCACTTTTGGTGCTCCCAAGAGTTTCATCGTGTTTTTTTCCCTAACTTTGGATCCTCATCCCACATTGCTACCACTTTACTATCAATCCTATTTGATGTAAAAATTATGAAAGGTCAACAAATTCGAAAGATGTTCTAAATTAGTTTCTTTAACATTAGGTAGACATGAATTTTCAAGCTCTAGATATAATGAGGATCTCTTGAAATGACCCTTATAGACACAAAAGAGCATTTTGGATGTACCTACCTTAGAAAGAGCAAAAGTCTTAGGGTACTAATATAAGAGCATCTCGTCCACCATTCTAAATACTCTTGTGCCTCTAGGTTTGAATGATAAGCATTCAGTTTTAGCATATGTTAGCCTCTACCTTCACTTTGGCACCCAAACTAGCCATATTTGAAGGGGTTGCTAATCCCTCTCCGAACCATATTTTCATTTAGGATTAGCAAGTTGTCATAATAAATGATAGCTTACTTTATTGCTTTTGCAAATTATGTGACTTGTGATTGATTGGAAGTATATTTTAGTGAGTGGTATGGTTGGGGATACAAGTGGCCATCCCCTATAAGGTGGGTACACCCAAAATTGCACCTCACATAAAAGTGCCATCTATAGTTGTTGTACATTTTTGAATTCCATTATGTATCTATTTGGCTGGAGCGCTTTTAGAAATAGACTTTGAACCTTAATAACTTTTGCATACTGTATCCAAATGCTGCATTTTTTGGTACATTGGAACGTGCTTTCACTTGCCAAGAAGACTATATGAAAATTTGACCAAACCAAGAAGACTATATGAAAATTTGACCAAACCAGTAACAGTTACTAGGCGCAGTACCAAAAGTGGCGCTTTTAGGTGTACCCACCTTAAATCACACAAATCTCAATTGAAGGGAATTGGAGGGGTGCAATTGAAGGGAATTGGAGGGATGCTGTAAGCAACAGTTTGGCTCTCTCAATTTTCACCGTTCAGTTGAAAAAAATAATAAATAATTCAAAATAAATAAAGCACCAGTACCCAAGCTTGGTGCCAAAGACAAAGATGCTAACTTAGCGAAAGCAGCTGCACTGTACAGTACAGTTGCAGTGAAGCAGGCACAGCCGGCATCTGTAAAATTTAAGCTTCATATTTTGGCAAATACACAGTACTATACACAAAATATACAGTTTTGAAGCTTAGTTGAGTGCAGTACAGTACTGCGCTCCCCATATTGTCAGATCCAAAGGTATTGGACCAGTGGACTGACAAGCTCAAACTATTCCTTCAGTTTCAGTGCTACCCGTTGATATAAAACGGATGTTATTTAGGATGACTTTAAAAAATATATATATTATTTTGATTTTTAAACAAATGGACAATTCTTTAGAATGACTTTTAAGTACTGATTTTTTAATATTCTCTGAATCTAGTCTTTAATTTTTATTTCTTCAAAAGCAAATGACCAAAACTGACAGTATGACATTTTCAACCTGCCCGGCGTGTCTTAAGTCACACCTTCAGATTAAACTACAGGAAATTGGTAAAATAGTAATTATTATGACACTTCAAGTTTGGTAAATTATAATTTCAAGATGAGGGTACTAGAGTTATTCTTCAACCCTTAAAGGACGGCGGCGTTTTCCATGAGAAATGGTCAAAAACTAACATTTTAGGTGCATTGCCCAAAAATAAAAATAAAACAATTTTTTGTAACTCGCATTTTAAAAAAGTTTAGTGGACTAATATACTTTGACAATGAATAGAAAGAATTTCAGCCCATTTGATTGGTATATAGGATTAAAGATTATAATAATTGAAGTGAATTTTTTTAACTCTTGCAGAAGAGGGGCAATCGACTTTGGGTCCTCTTCAAGAATTTTCTTTGTTCCAAACAAATTTGCAAATCTCCACCATGGAGTTTTTAATCTATTTTGGTACACTCATGCAAAATTTCATAAGCAAATTTGGAGTCTAGCTTGCTCTAAACCACCCTATCTTTCAATGCAAGGAGGTTAAGTGAATTGGCAATGACAAAAAAATTTACTTCAAATTCAATTAATTTAAAGATTGGGGCAATAATTTGGAATATGTGAAAAAAATTGCAAGAGAATAGGGCTTAAAGTTAATAGCAAATGATTTTTTTAAAACTACTATGATATTGCTAACAAAGCTTGACTCCTTTTAGAATATCATTTGGAAACTAATTTTTTTTCCAAACAATTCTATGACATATTTTATAAGTTATATGGTAGAAGGACCCAAAACCGATAAAATAAGCACATCTGGACATGATTTAGGCAAGTGCAAGGCAAAGTAAATATTTTCAAAGGTGCATTGACAAAAATGGTGAAGATTGTAAAAATTTTGGTAATTTTATCTCTTGAATTGAAATTACTATGAATTTTGAAAGGCAAAAGTTGGGCTTGACCTATAAACATCTAGAGTCATCCAATTTCCATCATTTAAGAATAATTTTCCACTAATTATTTCCTACATTTATGCTCACTTATGTGTCATTAACTTATTGGTCTAAGCCTTGAAAAAGTACAAAGACACACATTCCAAGGAGAAAATGAAAATCCATTCCAATATTGTTTGGAATAGGATACCCTATTTATTGTTGATGGTGTGTGTGTGTCAAGAATGGGTCCCTCTACTATATACATGCTAGATTTCAAAGGTCAATGAACATTTTACTAAAAGATGCCTAAAGTGCTCAATTTTCTTCATACAACATAACTTTTGATACATACACCTAGTCAAAAAAATTATATTCACTCTAAAGAAGCACATATTTATATGTTGTGTCAAAAAATTTATAAGCATCCAATCAAAATTCATTTTGTAGGAACCTACCGAGAGATTTCTTATGTTGATTGAACAAATTTTTAGTCCTTGAGGAGTTTTGATTTTGTACTTAATTCCAAAATATTGTAGGTAGAACCTCTTGAAATGCATCCTCTTGTAGTTATAGTATGCAATTTTCAATTGTAGAAATTATAGGTCAACCTAATTTGAAGCAATTTTTCTGAAAAATAATGTAGGCGAGAGTATATTTAGAATCGACAATAGTTAAGTGGTCATTATTATACCTTTTTTAGTATATGAATCCCTTTTACCACATAGAACTAGCAGCATATACTAAGAGAAGTTCTACCCATGGTAGAAACGTAGATTTAGAGCATATTAGGTGAAGTAAATTATGGCTTGATAAGATTTCAAGTCAAAGATTTTCATTTTTGCAAATTTTTATTTTTTTCCCATTTAAAATAAATTTTTAAATATAAACTCATTTAGAATCTTGTACAAAATCAATGAAGCATTGAGTGACAATGTTAACCTCATAAGTTCCTGGATGATATTTTTAGCAAAAAAACTCTAAAATTTCCATTTTCGGTACAATAACAAATTTTGGTAAACAAAACCATTTTTGGTCATAAGCAAGAACTTGTAGTGTGCTAACTTGAGAGCATGCTGAACAAATTTCAGAAATTTTCACCACATGGATTGCAAAATATGAGCTTTCTAATTTCAAAAAAAGTCTTTTAGGGGGCCCTATGAAAAGACAAGAAATTGCTCTTCACAAACTCACATTTGTATGAAAAAATGAGTATATTGGTTGTGCTTCTTTTTTTATTGATTCTTTTAAGGCAAGGAGGCTATATGCTTAAAAAATTCAAATGATTTTTCTTTTTTAACACATTTGCATGTACCTCACTCATTTTGGACGCTTCATATAGTAAGCTCTAAATAAACATTTTATATTCCATCTACATGACACTAAAACTATGAGGAACTTATTCATATACAATACTCTTTCTTTCTTTCCATTGAGAATTTGGAGCATCTTGAATGAAAACCATATATTGACTTGGTAATGTTAAGAATAATGGCAAACAAAAAAATGGAACCTAATAGGACTTCTATCAAACTCATCATTTTCATGGGTACATTAAATTTTGGCTATTGCTAGATCTTGGTTTTATATTCAACACAACAAGTATGACAACAATTGTGGTCAAAGGAAATCACGACGACAAACACTAAACATGCAACTCTAATGGAAGGGGTGGCTTAGAAAGCTAAGTCAATAGTATGCAACTCATTGCTACAACTTCTACCTTATAGGTCTACGGTATGCTCTCACCTTCAAGATTTCCAATGAATAAGTGAATGAGCATATAGAGAGCAATTGAGTGGCCACTGGGGCTCTTCAAAAATGGTCCAAAATTCCAATTTTAGGTACTCTGAAACTACAATTTGAAAGGGATCCAAAATCCAAAATTTGAATATGATGAGAGTGTACTAAACTTTACTTACCATTCAAGAAGAGTTGAAAAAATGTTATTTTCCATGTGAATTCCAAACATTTTGTCAAACGGAAAGATTAATTCAAGATGAAAGGAGTACTTTATTTTTCTTGATGATTCCTAGATAAATAGTAATTGGATGGAGTGCCCTTTCACAACATCCATGGTGTTGAACTCTTAGAAGGTAATGATCCCAATTTTGCAGTGACAAAGTAGTTTTGAATTCCATTCAGTGACAAAACAATGATCTCTGAACAAATTCAGGGTTTTTAGCCAAATGTCCATTTTTGGAAGATTTTTCAAAATTTATACAAAGGGCATGAAAAAATTAAGTAGAAAATGAGCAAAATTTAGCCAGTTTTGGGATCACTGGTGACAAAGTAGCGTTCAATTGTTGTTTTATTCCATGTCATAGTCCTAGTCGTACAAAGGGAGACTTTGAAAAAATAGCCAGTCAGTCAGTCACACCAAAATCTGTCAAATAAACTTAGTTTTGGCCATTGTACAAACAGTGTCCTAAATCCTAATATGTTGCCAAGAATTTTTTTAAAATAAGACCTGTAAGTTATGTCCTAACATCAAGGGTACTGTAGTTGATTGGTATGTAATGTAATGTATTCTATGATAATTCCAGCCCCAGGCTTTGGTGGCAGACAATCATGGTGCAGCAGTTGGAGGGTGACCAGGGCTTTTTTTTTGGGCTTTCTGGTGACAGATTGCACCAGGAAAAAGAATCTGGCTAGAAAATGCCAAAAAATTTAGATGAAATCGCAAAACAACTTTGAAATTAAAAATGCATATTAGATGAAATTGGCTGATTGTGGATGAAAACCATACTATACATTCAATAAGTGGATGAATGTTGCAATTTGGAGCACCACTATAACATTTTATATCACCACTATGGCACTTCTTCAGAAATGAAAAAAAGTTGTGAGTGTGACCCATGAAATTGGAAAAAAAAGGAGATGATTCCAGCATTGAATCAACGCATGACATTGAATCCTACCATTGAAGGTAGGCTCAAAAGGATAAATTTTTGGTTCTCTAGGGTAAAAGTGAAAAAAAGGCCCCTACTTTGTGCCGGGTCTAGGGTATGTTTTAGACCTCTTTTAGCTAATTTGGGGTCTCTGATTGCAAATTTGAATTTATAATTTGCAAAAAGAAATATTTTCAAGACATACAAAATTCTTGCATTTTTCTATGAGGTAAATCCACACTACTTGGCCCACCTTCAATGGTAGGATTTAATATCCTCCTAAATCAGCTATTTGATTCCCTCCCAATGACTAGATAACTTAGTGAGTAACTTGGCAAGAACAAAATTCAACAAATATGAGGTGGGTACATCAAAAGTGCCAATGCCTCATTATCATTATTAGTCTATTTAGATTTTCATATAATATTGTTGGCAAGTGAAAGCACGTTCCAATGCACCAAAGAATGTAGCATTTGGATACAATATGCATAAGTTATTAAGGTTCAAGTTTGTTTCTGAAAGCGCCATGTATAATTTGTATATATAATTGATTTTGGAAATGTATAGAGATTGTAGATGGCTCTTTAATCCTTAAAGGATGGACTAATGGCTATGAAAATCATGCATTTTGATATTATGTGACATCATCTACTTTGAATAAGACAAGTCATAGTCATTAGAAGTCAAAATCATGAAGAAGATCTTTCCTTTCCATCCCTAATATCGAGGATGAAAAGTTGTACTTCTATCCTACGAGGAAAGATTCTTTGTCATTCAAAGGACACCAACCATCTGCGGCAACATTCAAGGGTTAAGGTTAGCTATACTTTTGGATGTACCTTCCTTAATATTATGATTTTTTAGCAAAGAGGAGTACAATAGTATGAATCTTATGGGCAATTAGCTTGGTAGATTTGTGAAGTAATCACTCAAATGACCTAGGTGGTTGTAAGACTTAAGGTTAAGAGATCTTAGGTTTCTACCAATCAAGTTTCATGAAATCAAAATTTGGTGTCTTGATCCTTTACAATGAAAGGCAAAATTTAAAGGCCTTCACTCTCTAAACTACCTATATGGCAACAATTTTCCTATACAGCAATGAACTTTTGATTAACTAAAATTCAAGACCCAAACTGTAATTGAGACGTTGTCAAAAAAATTTAATAAAATATTAGAAAATGGAAAGATCTCATTTGTTAGATTTGTAAGGAATCTAGACTTCAAGCTTATTACAGGTTTTTATTTACACACATACATGGAGAAAGAGACACTTGTGCACATATTTAAGGCTGAAATGCTTGCATTTCCATACTTACATACTAGCATCATTGACTTTATATTATCATTGATCAAAGTCCCAAATTCTATAAATTATTGCCTATTTATTGCCCATTTCTCAACAAAGTTAGTCATTCAATCCTATAACCTCTCAACTTGGATGGTCATGGTAAGAAGTGCCTCTAAAGTTGTTGATTATGAATTAATAATTTGATTTTATATGCAATAAATAACTATATATTTTTGGGATAAAAATTTACAATTGTATTATAGCCTTGCAATTTTCAATAATGATTAGGTATGCATCAAATGTATATTTTTATAAATACATTTGAACAAATTCAAGTTCTCTTTTGTAATTGTCAAACAAACATAAGTTGTATGTTTTTTCATATGTTATATCTTTTAATTATTTTCCAATTTGTTATTAACTATATAAGCATATAAAGGTACATATAAGAGAAGAAATCATATAATTGAATGTTAGACAATTGTGATCCAAGATGATCATCCAAAAACATGTATCTCTATACCTACATATTCATGTTCATATATGTGTATAAAAATAGTATAAAAATGGTTGCAATGGATTACATGTATTATGCAAGAGGGTTTGATTTGATGATGATGTGCTAAAATTAAATTGGATTTTCAAGTCTAATTCTCAAGGGTCCATATCAATTTATAACCACTAAAATATAACATTGAGCATGATATGTGGCATTTTTTTTCTTCTAAAAACGAATTAATTTATCCTCAATCTTACTTTCACATAGAGTATATATTGTTGAATAATACATTTTCTATATAAAAAATACATGGTAGAGAATATGATGACAACTCTAATGGTTTGCTCCATTTTGCATTCTAAACTATAGAAATGATTCATAGCATCCCCCCTTATGAGAGCAACCTACCAAAAAAACCTTCGAATGAAGTTTAGTATAACTTTTTTCTAGGGAGATCACTTGGAGTGTTCATTAAAAATTACATGTGTTAAGATTTTGAACCCCCTATTTTATGTCCTAAAATTAAATTAAAAAACATGAACAAAATTTCCTACTTAGAAATTTTATGTTTTGAATTATTAATATTTTATATATTAATTATAATTAGTTACAAATTTTGAAGTAAAAAAATACACTACAAAGTTGTAAATAACTTTCACACCCCTATTTTATATAAGAAAAAATTGTATAAAAAATGAACAATGAATTGCTAAAAATAACTTTCTATTGAAAGTTTACTTTTCTTGAGTATCAATTCTTTGGTCATCTAAATGCATTCTCTATAAATATTTGAGTTGAAAAACATGCCATTTCAGTTCATTTTTCAAACTATTCATATATTAATTGAGTTGGGAATTTTTGGCAATAGAAACCTATAGTCATTATTGAGTAAAGTTCAAAACTATAGGTTGAAATCATAGTTTATAAAAAAGTATATAGAGGGTCAAATGACTTTGACATGTGAAATTTGTTTTATATACACTAAGTGATCTCCTTGAGAACTGTTTGAATTTAAACAAATTCTTATGGGCATTATGCTTCTTTATACAAATAATATCCATTCATTTCAACAACTCATGACTATTTGGAATCTATAAGACGAACGCAAAAGATGTATGAAAACAACCCTATTAAATTTGGTTACTCATAAGGGACCATGTATTGCTTAGGAAAAATTCTAGTGCATTTAGCATAGTGGAGGAAGGGGGGACAATTTTAAAATTTTAAAATACAAAATTTTACAAGAATATTGTCAAACTGTTTGGATATTTTTGTATTAATTCATAGATTGTAAGATTATAGGTTTGAATTAGTGAAATAGTTTTTTTTTCATTTGTTTTTTAAAAAGGGTGTAGGCTTTGACTATTTTTGAAATGAAATTTATATACTTTATTAGTTTTTCTTTCAATAAATTTCTATTTAGAATTGGAATTAAATCTCATAAGTTATGTACTTTCTAAATTTCATGAGTAAAAGGGGGACTTTGCAAATTTGCCCAAAATTATTGAACATGCATGGAAATTTTGGATTGCATAACTTTTGATTTAATCACTCATATGAAGAAAAAATCATACATGCAAAGGAAGTATAGTTTTTACACCTTGTATAAATTTTTTGTATCACATTGATTCAAAATTGACTTCATAGAAGCTACCCAATCATCAATTAGATTTTAGAAGACACTTATCATTTAAGAGTATGTAATCTTGTTCCATTGTTTGGGCCGTTTTGATGATGTCTCTTATCAAAATCTCTAGAATTATCAATATGAGGAGACTTCTTCTACCAAAAAATTTGTTTAAATTATTTAATACTTATTAAATGGCCATAAATAATTTTCTAAAAATCTTTAACCTCTAAAAGACTAAGTGAATGTTTAACATACATTAGTTCATAAAAAGTCAATTCTAAAATCATGATAATTATTTTTTACACAACTTTCGAACATATAGATACCTCCTTTGGTGGGTTTTTTTCCCAATTGGATGCCAAGATCAAAAGCACACGGTGTTTGTTTTTGTATAGGATGCAATTGTCAAAAACAAACACCATATGTAATGTAAAAACTCATTCTAGGAGGAGTTAAGGTTTTTTGGCCACGTCAAGCAAGGTTGAAAAAAAAACTTCTTCTAACTTCAAAACCTATAACCTTTTAATTCACATGATCAAAGTTCATACAGATTATAACCGCACTTTTCCACAATAGTTTAGTATAGATTTTTATGATTTAATTAGTTTAGTAAACTTGTTGAAAAATTTGCGTCTTCTCATCTAATGTGTGTTGTAAAATTTTGAGATTAATCCAAGATATATTCATTTTTGGGCTCTTCAAGGGTTAAGTATTTGGAGGAGTGTTGCATGACATAGAGACAAAACTAACCATGGTCAATTTCGCTAAAATGGCAGGATTCCAAGTGCCATCTTGACATATTTCGTCTACCATTTTGATATAGAGGCTTAGAGGTAGAGGAAGAAAATGTGCCATTTTAACGGAATATCATGCCATTTTATTGGAATACCGCTATTTTAACGAAATTGACCATAACCCTTCTAAGACGAATCCTTTACAGATGACAATTTTCCCCTTCTAGATAGGTTGCACTCCCAAAGGCAAAGATTGAGTTGCCATTAAAGTATGGTATGTTCTATAGATTCTACAATAGAATCTCTCAGAATTGGCCTCTCCAAGCCAATAAACCTACGTAAGCCAATGTGTCAGACCAATCCAGGCTTAGACCACATTACAAAAGTTACAACTACATCTGACCCCTATAAGCCAATGTGTAAAACTTATTAGGTTAGAAGGGTTCTCCTCTACTATTTTGTTGGGAACTCCAACGCAGCCCCTCTCTCTCTCCCTTCCCCGGCCCTTCTCTACTGTAAGACAGTGCATAAAGGAAGTGGAAGCGCCCGCCCGAGGAGGCTGATGCCCATCAGCTACGGAGTTCCCAGTTCCCCTTGCAAGGCCGCCATGAGTAACTCCATGATGAGACGGAGCGGATGTTCTTTTGCTGGCAGGCCGGGCACAGCTTTCCACACCCGTCCCTCCTCCCCTTCCCTCCCCTCCCCCCAGACCAAGCAGGAGCCGCAGGCAGGCAGGCAGGCGTCAACTGAACTGACTGGGGAAGGGGGACGACGGATGTTTGCACATTGCACAAGTCAAGTCAGATCCTCAATCCTCACTCACTGCTCAAGAATTCCCAATCCAAGGCCCACCACGGACTCGACTGTACAATACACGAGACGTACACATATACGTACGTATGGAGAAGACGTACACCAGTAGTACGTATTGGCAAGGAGAGAGGCACCCAAGGCACCCAACCTGGTAACCCTTCAAGGACGGACCTATAACCACTAGTTTGAAGCCTTCTTGCCCGTCACTCAGTTTGTTGCCATTTTGGAAGTAAATATGTATGGAAACTTTTATTTTTATTTTTCAGAGACAGAAGTACATGTCTTCTCTTCTTTAATAAAAAATTTGGACTTTTTTGAGGAAAATTGATTTTTCTGAGAATTTTTGAAGAGAAAGTGAAGAAAAAATCACATCAATTAGAAAATTATCTCAAAAAACCTGAAAATTTCACCATGTGTTTACATTATAGTGAAAAACATCATGGTATAAACTCAACTTCCGTGTACTTCTATAAATAGTATGCGATAGACATTGAAAATGCAGCCAAAGTTCAAAATGCAATAAAATATTCAATTTTACGAATTTTTCCAAAATTCCAATTGGAGTAGAAACTAGAGTGGGGGGCCTTCATTTTGTTGGTTGGACTCAAACTCAAAAAATGTCATTTTCAAGGAGAAAATTTTGAATTTACTCAATTTCTCTAAATACATTAAGATGGCAAATTTTGCCATCCGTTTTCTCTAATTACTTTTCAACTACAAGAAAACAACCATTAGTTAGACCATTATTCAAGTCTTCTTCAAACCCTTCGAAGTCGACCAAATGCCAAAAATTGGTGCAGGTGATGCTATTGAGTTAAAAGCCTCAGTGTCTAATTTGGCATGTTTGAAGGCTATGTTGACAAGCCAAATCGGTCGTAGAGATGGTGGCGGCTGATTCTACGATAGGATCGGTAGTGATGGTGGATTATG
This sequence comes from Thuidium tamariscinum, assembly GCA_947034885.2. Classification (NCBI taxonomy): domain Eukaryota; kingdom Viridiplantae; phylum Streptophyta; class Bryopsida; order Hypnales; family Thuidiaceae; genus Thuidium; species Thuidium tamariscinum. The sequence goes on along the minus strand of OX344757.2, from coordinate 1,771,498 downwards.
AAGTTTTCAATGTGTTCTGGCATTGTTCCCTTGACTCTTAACGTTAGGGAATGTTCCGCATCTAGCGAATTTTGCATCATGATTTGGCTAGCTAACTTGCCCTTCGAGCTAACTTGTGGCCTCACCATGATGCAAAATTTGCTAGATGCAAAACGTTCTTTAGTACAAAATCTCTTTTCTTCAACCTTTCCATTACCAATAGGTTAGAAGATGGTGACCCATTTCTGATTATGCCACAATTTCCACAATGCCTACTTGGCTCTCTTTCCGTGTAGGTAGAGATTAATAGTGAACTTCCCGGTGTAGTTATTGTTAGCAAATTTTTTTAGTGATTTAGCTTCTTCTAATTAGTGGCGATAATTTTTTATGAAATTTTGATGAAGTGGATACTTTAATTCATTGTAGGGAGAAAACAATTTTACTTAAGAGATGAACATCTATGACCCTTAGCCAATTTTGTTTGCAACACGTAGTTAGAAATGAGAAGGTTTATATGACTAGGATAGGTCAGATCAAAATTTCTATGACAAAATTTAGGATAATTATGTTTTAATAATTTGAGAAAAAAAACAAATTGGAAACTTTTGGAATCCTTCCAAATTCTATTTTTGCACACAAGAAAATTCCCGCAATCAAGAAGCCTACATAATTAAGGTAGAAAGTTCTAAAAGTAAGCAAGCTCTAAAATGGAATACCTTTTTAAATGTACATAGTTTGTACATGTTGCTTTTATATGCCTTTAGTTATGTTCAAATTGTGAACATTTTAGGAGGTGCACCATTTTAGATCCCTATACCACTTCAACTTCAAAATTTAATAACTAATGCCACAAAGCTCCCAAAAATATGAAACAACTTGGGTTAGATGTCGATTCCATTTGTCTTTTAGGGAAATGTTTCTACAAAGTAATAAATATTTCAAGATGTTTCACCTCCTCCAAAATCAGTTGCAGCCTTTAGATGCTCCATTGTAGGACCTCCTACCTTACTTACTTGATTTGCGAGCTTTCGGACTTATTTATTTATTTATTTATTTTAAACAAATGAATTTCAGATAAAAGTTAATTAAAGGGAAGACTGAACTGAACTGAACTATGTCCATCTACTAAAACTTGACTTTGGTTTGGGGAAAGATAATTAGGGGCGTTTCACACTATGGCCAAAAATTGAGAGTTCATTGATTTCCTCCAATCAGATTTGATAAAACCATGATTTCCTCCAATCAGATTTGAGAAAACCATGGCCTCTCGACTTGGATGGCCGCAGTGTGAAGTGGCCCTTAGTTCAATTGGGCAAACAATTGTTTAATGTCCATGCACTTTTCTTTCAATTCTTATCGCCATAAAACAACAGAAACCACGTCCTTGAGTGACTCGGGGACCAACCATTGGGGAACTCATTCAATTAAGTTAGAATGAATAGGGTAGCCAATCAGAGCAGTCTGTGGGCATCTAGGGCATCCAGGGCATCCCGGGTTTTATTAGGTCATGTTGAATTGTAGTATTTCTTTATTTGTAAAGATAGTCGAAGTTATTACTTCCATGGACCTGCTAGGAATTGGTCTTTTGGCCGGCCCCAGTCAAGCCCAACGAGGGACAAGTGGCAAGCTGACAGTGACGGGGGAGAACACACGCCCGGGATCTGTGGATGGATGAATTCTGTGGGTCCACATGGATGAGGGAGCATGGGAGACCGGGTCAGGGGAGGAGGGCAGCCGTTGATGGGTGGGTGGACGAATGGGTGGATGCAGCAGGAAGAAAAGGCCAAAAGGGAAGGAAGGGAGGGGCCATTATATATATTTGGGCAAAATTCTCCTCTCTGACCCAGTTGGGGCATCAGGAATCCAGTCTAATACCACTGTAGTGTGCCGCAGCCAAAATAAGTGGGAAGTGGGAAAGTAATTTTTTAATTTTCTTAAAAAAAAAAATTTAACTCAAAAATCCACAATATGAGTCAAAATGCTACAAAACAAAAGCCATGCACCCCTCTTCACCAAGTGCTCTCCCAACAACACCAAGAACACAATGGGTATAATTAAATCAAACAAACAAAAAACTCAAGGTACAAGGTATCAATTGGTACGGATTGGTGTGCGGTTGCCATAGCTGAAAAAAAGAAGTAGTAATGGTTTTTTACTTTCTAATCTACAACAAATGAAATCTATAATTAATTTAGTTCCATGTTGTTTATACACAAAGGAATGCAAAGGGCTTCGTTGCAGTGTCACAAAGGTTGCATTTTTTGTACAAATAGAAAACTCTATGCACAAAGAAATGCAAGGGCTTTGTTTTTTGACATTTGGAAATGCAATGTGAAAGATATGTTTTTTTCAAAATGGAAGATAATTTAATTCAATTTTTTGCTACATAAAAAGCTTTGAAATTCAATTGAAACTTTTGAAGATTGTAGAGATTGATATCTACTTTAAAAAAAATTGAAACATTCAATTCTAAGTAATGAGGTTAATTTTATTTTGAAGCAATGAAGGTAGAAAAATCATATAAAGTCATCTTTTTGTCTTCCATTTAAAAAACTTCAACCTCAAATTAAATTATAAGATGACAATTGTTTATTAGAATATTCTCAATATTGCAATTTTTTTTTTGTTTGTAAAAGTTATTAGTATAATGGTTTTACCTTTATTTTTAAACCACCTTTCACTTTATAATTTTTTTAAGATGAATGCGAAAGTTTTTTGGTTTATTTTTTCATATTTTTTCAATCCACTTTCAAAAATATTGAAAAAAATGCATAAGTTTTACGAAATATAAGTTTTTTTCAAATATTGAAAGACAAAATTTCACCTTTTGGAAGGGCTAAAAAAAGGCCTATATTTTGAAGTTTAGACATACTGAACTTGCAATCAATAAGGATATTTGCTCCACAATTTTAGGGCAATACACCTAAATAAGGTAACCAATACATTCAATGGACAAATTTGTTAAAAAATAATTATTGATGAAAATTTTGACCTTGCTTTGAGGATGACTATTTTGATGTGGTTTTGAGCTTTCAAGTATGATGGTCTTTTAGGGATCAAGGGATTAAATGCACTAAGGTAGAACCACCTGTAACCAATCATTTAACTGTTTTTTAGACATGATTTGGTGTAGTGAAAGGCAAAACAAATATTTTCAAAGGTGCAAAGATTAATGATGGGGATTGTAAAAAAAATTGGCAATTTTATTACATGAATTGAAATTACTACAAATTTTGGAAGGCGAAAAGTGTGCTAGACCCAATGCCAATTTGTGGAGTCTTCTCATTTTGATCACATAAAATACTATGTTTTTACTTGCTCCTTCCTACTTTCTTGCACACTACTTTAAGACATGTGCCATGAACTCTTAGTTCCAACTTTATAAATGAGAAAAAAACCACTTTCTAGCCTTGGTTGGAAATATGTCTATCAACAAGTTGGCTATGGGGTGCTAGTTGGTTATAGGTGGTTCTACTTTAAATCAATTGTCAATTCAAATATTTCTAAAGATGGAATTCAAAATGTAAATCAAAAGAGTAATGTATTATTTTGTTCCAAAATTTTTATACTATACAAAATTTAATTGGAATAATTGGATTTACTAGTATAGTTATAATAAGGTTTTCTTTAAAGTAGACTTGCTTTTTGTACAAATAATATAAATATATAAGTTTTGTTAGTCTAATTATCTTTTTAAATTACAAAGCAAATGTTTATGATTAATAGATTTCAAACAAGCTTAAAAGCAAGATGAAAATTTGCAACTTTTTATAAAACTTATTCCAAGAAAGCAATTTGTTTAAGAAATTTTTAGCACAAAAATATATAGTTCCTTTTGAAGTAAACCTTCAAAATATAAAGGTTGTAAAAATTCTCACCTTGCAAATCAATTGAATGACAAAGTTATTGTGTGTGATATATCTTGGAAGGACATTATTTGAATACAAGGAATCTCATGTGGAAGATATGTTGACTTTGTGGGAGATTTTTGTGATAGTTTTGATGCACATAGAGCACAAACAAATATTCAATCCTTAGTTTTATTTTTTTTACACAATTAAAATAAAATCTCGTTGCACTATCATTAGTTCAATTTCCATAGATCATTGTAAATTTTCAAAGTTTTAACCCATAAAGTCCCAAGCGTCCTCCAAAGTAGCACTTGTAGGTTGACTAGTCTTGATTCTTTCCAATTCTTGACAATACCATTATAGGCCTCGTTTGTTTTCTATCGAGACATGTGATGGTGCTTTCAAGCATTGGGTAGGGTAGTGTTAGTATGTAAGCATAGAATCTATGAACCTATACCCCCACAAATTGATATTATAGACACCTTCTACGATTGCAAGCGTTTATATTATCAGCACTTATGTTATAGATTCTTTTCAAAGTACACTATATTTATGTTTTAAATCCATATGTTACAAATATCTTCAAATGGTTGTCAGTACATACCTAAAACTAAGTTCAAGGTTCATAGGCTCACAAGTATGTGCTCATACACTAGCATTGTTGGTCTCCCTTTTGCCTTTTCAACAAATTACTTTATATTTTATATAAATTTCCAACATCTACTAACTTCAATTCTTGTTCCACAGTGGAGTAACTTAATTCCGTGTGCGCGCGCGGGCATTCTTGGTACAACTAATGAAGGACAAGAGCCCGCCTGGGCTGGAAGTCGACTTTTTAATATTCTCGTGTAAACCCCAAAAGGTTGAAACCCTTTTTTGGCAAGAACAGAGTGAAATGTACGTCCAACACCCCCCGTTTCCTCGAGCCCAAGCCAGTCCCAGACACAGATTTTGATTCCCTGCAGCCTGAAGAGAAGGTGCAAATTGCGATGGTACCTACCTTACAGGAGGAGTGCACTCATTCCTGGAAACTGAATTATATAAAAGCACTCACTGCATGGCAAGTCTGATAACTTCATACAGAATCACTTGGGGAGCCATTTTTTGGTGATAAAAATTCTGGCCACGGGCGGGGTACGTCTTACACTAAACATTAAAGCTCCATCATAATATTTTTCTAAGGAAATGCGGAAGAACAGGCCTTTCAGGACTGGCATGAGGGAGGGAAATGGTCATCGTCCTTCCTAGAGCTTATAGTCTACTTTTTTTTCTTTCTTTTTGGACACAAATGAAGCGAAACTTCATTGCATGTCCTTCCTATTCTCTCTCACCCAGCACTTGGCTGCTGCCCATAACTTATTTACACATTGTGGTTGTGGAAGTGGAAGTGAAGCAAACTCAAATGGAAGGGAGAAACACCCAATAGCACACCTGTACCTTGTATTGGACCCTAGACTCATGGAAAACCATCCCTAGATTGTAGCTAATGTGTTTGGCAAATGCTTGACTCTACTTTGTTGATGCATATCAACCCCTTAAAGACAAGGCCGATGACTGCAAATGAATATCTGGTTAAAAAATGACATGTTTTCATCAATAGCTAAAGTGATTACTAGTGAGAACCTGTCATTTTCAATTGAAGTCATCAACTAGTCATCAACCTGGTCCTTAATGGGTTAATCCCTAAAAGCCCATTGTCCCCTTGGGGGACAATTTGGAGTTCGGGCAGGTTTCATAGACCTCAATTTTTAATGAATCTTCTTGAAACTTTCTCATAAGATAGGAAAATTGATTAGCTTTGTAGGAATATAATTTTTATTTCAATTGGTGCCCATGAGCAAATGTTATAGCACAAAAAGGGCAGATTTTAACTTGGCGGGCAGAAAAATAAATCCACAAAAACTTGAAATTAAATTTTAAATTTTTTTTTAATCTTATAGATTATATTTTTGTCTACGTGTGAAGCTTTTATTCATTCCATTTGGATTAGTTATGTGAAAGTTATGAACAATCTTGTTTTGGGGCAGTTTTTGAAAAAATAACTTATATGATTCATTTCTGAATGCAATTTTCGCATTTAAAAAAAAATTGCCTGACAAGGTTAAATTTTCTTGCAAGAATAATCTCACTGTTGGGATTATTGTGTTTCAATTCCATCTTAGAGCTATAAACAATTTAATTTTTCTTTCAATCTTGGACCTACCTCTACTTAATAATTTGTTAAGGAATGAAAATCAAGCATTTTTTTTTAATTTTTTTTTCCTAGACTTTCAATTCAATTCTTTAAAAAAATTTAAAAAAATTCAAAGTCCATAGTGTAAAAAAATTCAACAAATGGCAATCAAAGTCATCTGAAATTGTAGGACAATGTTTTAAAAAACTATGTTTTCCAACTTTGAATGCTCATATCTTCCAATCTATACGGTCAAACTTCATGAAATTTTTACCACATGATTTCAGACAAACAAAGTAGAAGATCCTACAGTTAGATTCTATAAAAATAGTTTCTTTTGTTCATTTGGATGAACGCAACAAAAATGGCAGTTTTGAGTAGTTTTTGACAGAAAAATCGCCTTGAGCCTGTAGGGATTAAGGACACATACCACAAATCTGATTGGCTCATTGCTGATTTTAGTAGCCTTCAGATTTGGGGGCATCTATTGAACAGTTTCAGTGGTCTAGGGAGCCAACACTATGAAAAATCTTAGAAATTACATACGGCATTTGAAAAATCTAATTTTTTTTTTAATATTAATGATTTCCACTCACTAATACTAGAAAAAGTTGCCTCCAACTATGCAGAATTCCTTATTTGGATGGTTTTCAGTGTTTCCACCATAACTAAACTGAATGTGTTATTTGGTTTTTAGAATTAGCAGTTAACTTATTAGCCAGGGTATTTTATCTCCGTCTTTGCAATGAAATCTCGTTTCATTTGGGTCAAAAAAAACAAACCGAAAACTTATTAGCCAGGAGTGCATGTGAAGTCTCTTGAGCTTCAAGTCCCCCGGGGAACCCTTCCCAATGTGAGACTTTATTGTATTAGATTAAGACAGTGCCCAACCTCATGTCCAAGATTCTGCTAATTAAGCCGCTGTAATCTACCCGCGTTTCTTCATGTAATCATGCGAACATGGAAGTGTACTAACATACATACTGTAACTTAACTCTGCTGGAGAGGGTGCCACCTTCAGTTCAAAAAGTTTATTATGACTTTTTTTTTTAAATTTAACAAATGAAAATGGAATTTCATTGCAAAAGGATGAAAGCCTGGCCAGTGAGTTCAAAAGGTTTAAATCTGTTCATTTGGTTTTTTAAAAAGTAAAAAGTTTATACCTGTCTATAAGTTAGAATAGCTAACAGTTGATTCTTTATATGAGTAAGTCAACTTAACAAAAACTAGTGTGCCTTGTGGCATTGCCATGGTCAATATTAAAGCAAAAGTAAAAAATTTAATTTTTAATCTTTAAATTTTTTTGAAATTCAATCATTTTTCCACCATATGTCGGAATGCCACAAAACAAAGCATGTGCACCCCTCCTTGTTGAGGGCTTTCCGACAATACCAAGAACACAACTAGGAGATGTACATGTTGGGAGATCTCAATGTAACAAACAAAACAAAATGAACAAACAAACAACTTGTCTTAAGCTATAGACTGTTGGTAACTTGGCATTAATTCTTATTTTGTTTTCAAAGTGAAAATGCCAACCTATTGTTCTCTTCCTAACCACTTCATGCAAGTGACTATTGTTTTCTTTATCTTTGCTATCAACTAGGACATCATGAGCAAACCATGGTTTGCTTTGACAAGCTCCTTGCACAAAAAAACCCACCTAATGTTATAGGTACATATAACATCGTCTATATATAAGGTATCTTATATTATAGAATACCCAATGGTTATAAGATACCTACTTATATCTACCAAAGATATCTATGTTTTTAAAAATAACCTATAAAACAAGGTTGAGGGTCACCAAACCTAAGTTCTACGCTATAAGCTCCACACTCCCCGCTTGTATAATAAGATTCTCCAATAAAAAAGGAAGCAAAAAAAAAAGTGGAAACGCCACATGTCATAGCATAAAAATCTAGTGAAGCCTATGTACTCCACGTCTAATAAGCATTGGAGTATTACCTTTTTCAAGAGGTCGTAATGAAAACTAAGCTACAATTTCTTACAGTACTATATTTTAGCAATCAACATTAGTGAATTTACAAAAATATCAAACTGAAAATTTTATCACAAAGGTACAAGGGAGATTTGATGATTCAAAAAAATTAAGTAACAATGGAAAACCTCAATGTACAAGAAGGATTTTTTTTGGTGTATTTTCCAAGCTTGTATGTTCTTTGAAGGTTTACAATAGAAGTAGACAACCCATTTACAATGGCTATTGTGTCAAGTGTGCAATGGATTGAATTAATAAGAGGTGTTAAAGTACATCCTTCAAAGAAAGACGCTTCCTTCTTGAAAATTTTGCACTACATCTAAAGAGAGAAAGAATGCAATTTTTGTCTTGGTTGCCAAAACTTGTCTAAACCTAATAGTGACAAGATTAGCATTTTTTCTTTGGGTTTGTTCACTACAAGAAACCTATATTTTTAAATCTTGTTATCATCATTTTTATGACACATTTTAGTGGGCATCCAATAAAACAACTTGTAGCTTTATGTCAATAACAATGTCCAATGTTACATTTAAATGTTACGTTGGATGTTATTATTGACATAAAGACACAAGTTGTTTTACTAAATGTCTACTGAAATGCATCAGAAAATGACAAAAACATTACATAAAACATAGGGTTCTTATAGTTGTTTGTTGTAACCTAAATTTGAGTCTATGCCGTGGAATTAAATGTGTCATTTCTTTGGACTCAAAGAATCTTGGTGGCCTTTGTATGCACTTCATGCCAAAAATTAATCCTAATTCTATGATATCACTCCACCAAGACTTGATCTTTGATTGGTGTAGGAAAAATAATGATAACTAACAAAATCACACAAGCTAGAATTGAATGCTAATGATTACCTTAGAGCTACCAATCAAAGGATTGCTTATAGCAGGCTTTGGCACAGTTGCAGGAGCTCCACTAAAGTTATGTAGTGCCTCTAAGGGATTGTTAACAATAGACTTTTCTGAATTACAAAAGTTCTATTAGAATTCCTTAGTAATGTTGAGCACCTTAACCTTTATTTTCAAAATTTATTCATCCACTCAAGCTTAATCCTTTCACAATAATCTATTTAAGGAAAAGAAGCAACTACCTTGTGCGATTCCACGAGCTAGGATAAGATATTGGTTATTTAGATGGTGCAAATCAATGGATTGTTTATGGCACATGTATTAACAATATAGGAATGCCTTGCGATTGTACAATGTTCTCTATTTTGTTACCTATATTGGCATGTTTCAAGGTATCCTAATTGTGCCATTCAAGTTAGGTGAATGCTTTGCTGAGGTTTACATTAGGGGAGATTTGAGGCCTCTAAAGGATTGTTTTAAGTCTATTTCCAAAACTATTCATAAAACAATTGGTTGCAATTAGACCAACAATTATATAAAAAATTATAAATGTATTGGTCTTGAAATGCAAAAAAAGTTCAATTTCTTATAAATAAATAAATAACATTGCACAATCTTGACCATATTAGAATCCTACGTTTTTGCATTCCTGCAATAGTTTCTACGCTCCCACAATCTAAGAACTCCCAATCTTCTAGAGGCCTTAAATCTCTTCTAATGTTTCTTCCACTAAGGATGTTTTAGGTCAATAATTTATTGACAACTATTGCAAATGAGTTAGATTTGATGTTTGTAACTTTTTTTCTCCTTTCTTCTTTAATTTCATATAGTGCAAACTTCATATACTTGGGCCAATGAACAATCTTCACTTATGATTTCTATGTAAGAACACAAAATCCCAAAAATTGAACTTGGATTGCTGAACTATGTGACAAACTTAAAGGCACTTGTGTAAAAATCTCGACTCAAAAAGATGTATTCTAGAGTTACCAAATGGTGATTGTACAACGATGTTTTTTAAAATATATTAGAATGACTCTTGTATGCCCTTCTTAGAACCTCTTTTAAATATTAAGTTGGGCCAATGACATCTCATGTGGAAGTATTTCCTTCAATAGTAAAATGCAAATTTTGTAAGTAGATGTTACAAAAAATTGTATAGAGTTGTTACTTTTTTAGTACATTGAATACAACTAAAATGAATAATTTTTTTTCAAACTTTCAATTGTACAAATTTCTATGAGACTTCTATAGGAACTTGTGAAAATTCCTTGGATCACTTAACTGTGTAGATTGCAAGATTATAGTGTTTGAAGTTAGAAAAAAGAAACATTGGGCCCAAGCCAATAGAATTCCCATGACTTGATTTTACATTGTAAAGAAGGTTGTATTATTCAAGTTTAGGAACTCATAACATTGGGTCAATAATTATGTTATTTATTTGCATATTAGTTTCAAATGATAATAGAGGTGTGTAACATACCTCCAAAAATCTTGCATTGCAAAGCTATTAAAATATAAGCAACTACAGTAGTGAGTTTTTTTTGAGAAATTATTTTTTGAAAGAACCAAAATTCCAATACTCAATACAAATATTTCCCTATCTCAATCAAATCCTACCAAAAAATAAATAATAAAAAAGTCACAAATTTACAACATGATTTGTGGTACTCATTCTCAAATTCTTCTAAAACTATCATTTTTAGTATGTCAAGTGAAGATTGAAAAAACGATTTTTTGAAATTTTGATTTTTGAAATTTTCACCTATACATTATTTTTCTACATTATTGTGAGAGTGTGTGGAGAAAATTTTAGCCCATTTGGCTTCATAGATTGTGAGATATGAGTGTTCAAAATTAATGAAAAAACTTCACACAATTTGCTTGACTACTTGCCCTTTCTAGGATGGATTTATCCAAAAGCATTAGAAATTGGTGTTGTGACTAGTTACTACTATTAGGCTATTTAGATTTTCATATAGTATTGTTGGCAAGTGAAAGCACGTTATAATGCACCAAAGAATGCAACATTTGGATATAGTATGAAAAAATTATTAACACTATAACAAAACATGGTATGAAAAAACTGTAGTCAAAATCGACTATGAATTTTTTGCCATTGTTTTGTACATGTATGCCTAGTGGACAGTCACGGTTTTTTGCAATTTTCCACTATATTTTTTGGAATTTGGGGGCATGTAATATAATATTGAAAGGATATTTAAAAGACCTTTTCAATGGTATATTACACGCCCCAAATTCCAAAAAATATAATGGAAAATTGCAAAAAACCGTGACTGTCCACTAGGCATGCATGTACAAAACAATGGCAAAAAATTCATAGTCGATTTTGACTACAGTTTTTTCATACCATGTTTTGTTATAGTCTAAGGGTCAAAGTTTGTTTTTGAAAGTGCTATGTATAGTCCGTGTATACAACTAATTTTAGTAATGTACATATATTGTAGATGGTGCTTTAAGATCATAGGCATTGTTGATAGTACCCACTTTAATATCACATTGCCTAAATTGCTCTTAACTTTTGAGCCCTATAACTTTTGACTCAAGGACTTTATGGAAAAAATAAGAATGTTTTTCAAAAGCTTAAAGAATTGTGCATCTTAGGAAGAAAATTCATCTTCATCCAAAACAAAAATTGACTTCATTTGAACCTACTTGAGCTTTCAAAAACCTCTATGGGAGCTTAAAGAACCTAAGGGGATAAGGAACTTTTGCAAAAACTAAACAATGAATGGACTTTGTAAAGGAAAAATTTATCATCCGAAGATAATTTAGCTTTGAAAAATTAGTTATGAAATTTCAAAGTCAAAATGTAGTAGTCACCAAAAATGTTTCACCTCTTGAAATGCACACCATATATACATTGTTGAAGCAAAATGCACCTTTATGTTAGAAGAAACTTTTCAAGCCCTTGGGCTTTATGGACCTCCTATTGCAGTTATGAATGATTTGCTAAGAGCGCAATGTACAAAATAAAACAAAACAAAAACAAAAACAAAAAGAGCATATTGTCTAAATGTGTACTATGTACTTGAAACAAAAAAACCCTGTAGTGAGTGGATTGTAGTTCCTTCTATAAATTTTCAAGCTTTGAAGATAATGCAAAAGTTGGATTTCAAAATGTTCAAAAATAGAATAGAAGGTATGTGCACCCATAATTACCACTTTGATATGAATGTTCTAAATTAATTTATTTTAGCGATTCTAGATATAAGTGCCTTAGAGCAAAATAAGTTTGGCCTTCACTCAGGCTTTACAATGGTACGCTGGAAGAAAGTCCTTTTGTAGTCTCAATTAAGCTATTATGCCTCTCTTCATTTTCTTAGGCTTTGCAATTGTGAGGCTCTTTTACAATAGATTTACACTCTTTGTTGTGCACATGACCTAATTTTACACTCACTAGTTAACAAATCATGGCAACAACTAAATCTCATCCCTTCATTAGATTAAAGCTCTTGCCACTATTGTTCAATTTTGATGCAATAGATTGTTACCACATATAAACACCAAAACAACCAATTCAATTGAAGTAGATGTTGTAATGCCATCCTTGAATTGAAGCGCAACGTAGTGAATCCCCTTGTTAACTTTGAGGCCTTTTAAATTGATTTAGGATATATTGGTACAATACTAAATAACAATGGCTTTTTTGCATAGATGTTCTTATTTAAAAAGATTGTGTAGTTGGTTACAATATTGTTTCTTTGTGAATGTAGGAAGACACCTTCAATTAATGGAAGAAAACTTATCATTATGTTGTAAGTTTCCTACTCCTACAAGGAGACAATTCATGATTTGGATGGCCCTTGATTTTGTCACATAGGCTTCTCATAACGTGTTACCAACATGATATGAAATAGTCCCTATGGAATGCTCAAAACTTTATACATGACCCTTTAAGACTTTTACAATAAAAATGTGATGCAACTACAACTTTGACCCTTCATAACTTTTAAATATCCAAGTGATGTACACTTTGGTGCATTAAAATCTTCTATCCTTTGCCAGCTAGAAAATCTAATATATTTGCCAATGTAAGAACATAATTGTTTTCAATATAAAAGTAGCAATTTTAGATGTCCCTTACAAACTTCATTCCCTTGAGATCTTTGCATCACTTCAACCTACTTGCAATCCCATGTAGGAATATTCTATGACTAGTTTTGAAGGGTCAAAGATTTCAAAATTCATTCTTCTTTTTGTTTTATATCCTCCTCCTCCTCCAATTCATTCACAATCTAAGAAGGGTTTGCAATCTACTTTATCATTCAAACATCTCCTTCCTTTCGGCACAAAAAGAACAAAAAGAAGCCCTCCATTTGAAGTGTTCAGCGTGCATGGATTTCCAATTGACGGCCAAATTTCTCGCCACTGGGCCGCCCCCAAATAGAAGAGGGACAACCCAACCCACCACATAAATAATTCGGAGCAGTGTAATAAGGCAAGGGACTCGGTCCACCCCCCAGGCCCCTCCTAAATAACTCATATTGAGGAACCCAAGTACCCAACCAACCGACTTTGGCAAGCTGCAAGGGACGGAATTTGGGGGTCCTCCTGAGCAAGACCTGGATACACTGGCTGTCGCCTGAAGTCTGGGGCCCTACCCGAACAGTAATATACAAAAAAAAAAGAAAAGGGGAAAAAATCAACCAATGAATGAATGAATCCAAGCCTTGAAACTGTCTTCAGTCCTGGAAATGGCAAGGGACTGAAGGCACCTCACTCCCTTTGGGGAGACGGAGAATTGGGGGAACCCCAAGACCAGATCTTCGTTGGATGGTTGGGGACTTGGGACTTGGGACTTGGGACTTGGGAGAGGAGGGCCCTTGGACGAAATAAAATAAGCTAGCTTAGAAGAGGGAGGGGAGACTGAAGCCCCCATGGCCCCTCCATCCTCTCCATTAAATTATATTTAGGTCTGTTTGTTGTCCACCTAAACATTAAAAGCAACCGACCAACGATAGATGCAAGGATAAAATACTCGGGGCGCCCTCCAGTTGAAGAATTCCAATCCGCCCCAAAAATACTGTGCATTTATCACCGAACCCGCCCGGCCCCCATTGAATGGTTCAAAATAAGACTTCCTCCAATCCTCCTGGGGCCATGGCCCCGCCTCCACCAGTGGGCAGGGAGTGCGGAAGCAAGGCTGTGGGGGAAGCCAAGACCTGGGCAGCCGCGGCACTGCCTGGTCTGGAGGGAGTCCTCAGTTCCTCGCCGCATTTCAAAAACAGGAACAATAGGGTTTAATGGCAATTAGGGCCCGAGTAATTACAATTGTTAACAAACTGTAATGATTCTTATTCCGTTTTTAAGCCGATGTGACAAACAAAGAATCCTTGGTTCCATGGCCATCATGGCAATCAATCTAGCTTATACACAGGAAAAGTTACACCACTGGAGGAAAAATGCACGGTGGGTTAGGAAGTTATTAGAATTCATTATTATTATTATTATTATTGGGATTATTATTATTATTATCATTATTAATTTATTTCTCACCGAGGTTACAAGGAATCCTGGATTGCACTGCCTGCCATCTTCGAGAAAGCAGATTATGGTAAGTCTGCAATTAAATCCAAATCCACTTAAGCTTAAGTGCCACCATCAATGGGGGGACCGACGAAGGGTGTGAAGCTTTCAACCACCATGATAATATTGTTTAGTTATTCTTTCCCCGACTTTTAACTCAGGTTACAAGGAATCGCTGCATCAGACTGGGAGCCTGGGACCCAGGTAAGTTAGAGAGAGACTAAGTTAAGGGTTGAGGGGGAAGAACCCACCCCAAGAGAGCCAGAGAGAGAGAGAGTTGGCGTAGGCAGGCTAGCGATCGTGAGTCCCGCTTCTGACCAGTCTTGCACAACGGCCCCGCAGCAGGCAGGCCTCCTCTCAGTGCGCTGAGCGAGTCGTCGTCATCGTCGTCGCCCCGTGGTCGTGGTGACCCAGCAGTGTCACTCAACGCAGCGTTCGTTGCGGCTTCTCCATCAGGACGGAGGCCAGGACGGGTGGGGAGCTAGCTAGCCAGCCAGAAAAGCCAGCCAGCCAGCCAGCCAGCAACTGGACTTGAGGAGGCTGGAACAAGTCCGCTAACTTAGCTACAAAACGGGGGCAGCGTCTGCAGCGTCTCCTTCTGCCGCCTTAGTCCCCTAATTGCCTCGCCCCAGTCAGGCAATCCCCTCCCCGCACTACCGGGATCACACCCACTTCCTCTCGTCTGCCACCACCTTTCTGTCGACGTTACACACACCAAGCGGGTTGGGCTAGTGCAGCGTGGTGCTCATGAACATTATATTCCGCCCTAGGACTGGGGCGATTTTAGGTTGATCGGTAGCCAGCGAGTGGTCTCGAAGTTGCCGCAGCAGCAGCAGCAGCAGGAGTGAGGGGCGTAGCGGTACGCAGTACCAATTAGCGTGCAAGAGTTGCAGCGAGCTCGCGATCGCGTGATTCTGCAGCTTCTGTGGCAATTGACGGAGTTTGGCCACACATGGAGTTGGGATGAGACTTCGCGGGCTTCTGTTGTTAGCACTGGAACATGCCCTTTGTTAAATGCACTTAATTCGTGGACACGCTTTGCCAGTGAGTGGGTAGAACGCAAGCGGAGGCAAACCTGCAGGTGCAGCTCGTATTGTAATCCCGGGTTTAGTACGTGCGTCGCGGTGGGCGTGGGGTTGGAGATGCAGCGCAGTCGTCGCTAGTGACAGCTAGTGAGCCACTCAAATTGTGCACATGGGTGGACGCGAACTTCACCCGGGCATGGTGAGAAGCGCAAGCCGACGCTCCGTTCGCGTTGAAGTGGCGGTGGCGCCTACGTAGCAGCAGCCGGCGCAGCTCGCTAGGGCTCCCCACTCATCGGGTTTGGAAGTAGAGGAAGAAGTGAAGACGGTCCGCCTTCTGTAGGTGCCAATGACTGCACGCGTTCTCAGAGGCCGAAGGTTATGTTTTGTTATTAGGTAGTCGCTGTAAGTTCCGCTTCGGTAGTGTTCCACAGCGGTTGCATTATCGCTCCGTCCTCTTCGGGAAGAAGGGAGGATTAGTGGTCCAGTAATCATCTCGGTTGTCAGTATTCATCATCATTTCGCAGACAGACAAGTACCGTTATCCAGGGAATGAAGGTGGGAAGATCTCACGTCACAGGCCCCCCGGCGCCTCGGAGGTCACAGTCACGGCCACGGCCTGCTGAGCTCGCAGTACATGATTGAACATCAAGCGTAGAATCTAGTGGGAAGTGCACGGACTGCCGCAGTTGGTTCGTTTCGATTGCGGTGCGAACCTGTTTGTTGTTAGTGGTGGAAGCCGTTCCAACTTCTCGGAGCTCCCTTGGGAGCATCTGCTTCGGCCTTCGAGACGTACACCAGAAGCTGTTCAAGGAAGTATCGACTGGACGAATCTCGCTCTTCACCACATTTTGGGCAAAAATCAGGGCGCGAGGTTAGGATGAACCGGTCCTTAGCCCCAGGGTTCATGTAGTCAAGTGGAAGGTTGCTGCGATGTTGAATATGAAGCTGAACCCGATAAGCTTCATGTGCAGCTCTTCTTCTCTCAGGCAAGGCAACGCCGGGGGCTTCTGAGGCCTGAGCCCCTCTCACGACGGTGGCTACCCAAGCAATAGCCTTGCTCGTTTTTCCCACTAACATTAATTCAAAAAGTGAGATCGATACGCTTCGTGTGTGTTTTCAGATTGCTGGCACTGAATCGACCGACAAGTGGAACATCGACGAGCTTCCAAAGGGGCCACCTTTGAAGGCTACCGTTTTCTCTGAAAACCAATAACATTTGCAGCCAGTCAGCCATCCAGCCATCTCCAACCATCGATTCCAGCATCGGTGTCCGGCGGCAGCGACCCTAGCTACTGCCCAGCAAGCCAGCGGCGGATAGTAAGTCCAGTTTTGGGAGTTGCAGTTGGGGAATTGAACGGTAAATCGAAGTGGGGGCCGGCCCTTATTCATGAAGTCTATGAACAACTGGCTCACCTTCTCTCTACAATCTCCTCACTTAACACTTGACGCGGTGAAGCAGCAGAGTGACACCGTGAGTCACCAGGCCGCAGTGCGGACGACTGTCAACCCCGTCGTGACCAACAGCCTCATTCTGTCGAACATGTCGCAGAACCACAATAACAACCTCGGCGGCTACCAAAGCTCCGCCAACGATTGTTACAATTCGCTCCGTAGCAGTGGCGATGGCGGCAACTCTAATTCCGGCCAAGCTGGCCTGGAGATGATGCGCTCGGACGGCTCCCTGTGCATCATGGAGGCCCTCAGCAGGTCGCACAGCGCAGGTACGCAGCTCATCCTTCCCTTGCCAAGCTTGCCACACTCCCTTAAAACTTTACCCCCCCTCAGCTTGTGGAATATATTTCTATCGCTTCCACACTGAGTCCGATCGATCCACTAGTTAAAGTATGTCATTCCGAATGTAGCGTCCAACACCATCAATACGCTGGCACGCAGAGCAGCTTTTCGAACTTTCTCTGCAGTGACAGTAATAATATTGCGCCGTCTAGCTGTTCAGAAAGATGTTTGCCTCTGCTTGGATCTTGCATATCTTCTGCTACATAATTTCAGTAGGTAAGACCCATCGGTCTCGCAACTATCACATCGGTTCCGACGTGAAGACTGCCTTGGAAAGCGACGACTGAGCCTCTTGACCCTCTTTCTTATCAGCTTGTTACCCAAGTATGTCAGAACGTACATAAAGCAGTGTTTCAATCGATCAGTGGCTTTAAACATTCAAGTCCGCGGAGACCAATTATATTAGTTTCAAATTTGAAATCATCGATGCTTCCCGGACGCCACCTGTTGCGAATGTCACAATCTGACCTTAGATCGTCGAGGTGTTCGTGAACTGATAGATCCATCTGTGAGGAGTTCATGTAACGTAAGGTAGCATATCCATGTCAAAAGAGCCAAATCCATGTCATGTCAATCATGACCCCGCCTCATTCAGATTCATCACAATGCTGTAGAACTCAGACTTTTGCCACTGCGCTTGTTTAGAGATACTCGGAAGCGAAGGCGGGAGCTGCAAGAGCCAAGCCCACCAGCTTCGCTTTCGGAATGATACAGTTCCCACTTCCCAGTTGCCAAAGAAACCGAAACGCAATTCTCGGATTCTCTCCTTCACTTAGCCGCCCACACTATTTGCGAGTACGTGACCCCCGTGCACCTCCTTCGTTCACGGAAGCTAAATAAGCGCAAGTTAAGTTTGCAAGTAGACGACCCAGTCCAGTGCAGAGGCTCTCGGCACGACCCGTTCCGTTCCGCTCATGTCTTGGGGGCGTTGACCGCGTCAACGGCGGGATCTTTGAACATTCAATGCGGACAAGGCAGCAGTGGGGCCTACATTGTTTGGATCACCCAACTGTTTTCCTTTACGGACCCGATTTCAATGTGAGTGATGGCGAGAATGACACCACATGCAGAAAACGCTCTTGCGCGAAGCCAGCTTCCGCTCATGCTCGGGTCCTGTCTTCCGCCAGTATACTCTGTAGAACTTTGCTTCTGTAGCGTTTCTGCAAACCCTCATGGCTTGCGCGGGGTGGTTCCATCCCGTGCAGTGAGCAGTGTTGAAGTCGTTTGACGATGGAATTCTGACAAGGAATGGGGTAGAGAGAGCTTGATGAAGGCCACTTCGAGAGATTCGTTGCTTAGCAGGCACTTGTTGAGGGTGGAACGTAACGTACGAGTTGGGGAATGGGGTTCAGCTCCTCAGCATGTAGCATCATGTCAGATGCATCCACTAGGGCGTGTCGCGAGATCTGAAAGTGAAGTGTCGTAGTATCTGGGTTTTGTATTAATTCGTCGAAAGCATGGATTCTGGTTCTTCCGGCGCTGGGTTCCGGTGAGGAGAAAGTACGTTAGCGAGAATATGCCACGTCCACTTTGACTAGTTCTCGCTTTTGAAGTGGTCGCAACTAGATGCAAGTAGGGTAGTAGGAGAGAGAGAAAGAGAGGGCGCGAGGAAGTGGTGACGATGGTGCTGTTGTGACGCTGTTTGCGCAGATCAACACTGGCCGCAGCAACGCGCGATGCAATCCGATGGGGGAGTGCAGCAACAGCAGCACACGCTCCTCACGGCGGACCAGCTGTCGCGTCTCACCGGCAATGCGGGCGACAGCAACAACCAGCAGTTGACGTCGTCGCACTCGCACTACGAGATGCAATCGAGCACGGCCACGGAGACGCGCGACGGGCCGAAGCTGGAGGATTTCCTCGGGGGCGCGTCGCTAGGAGGCCAGTACTCGGAGCGCGAGGCCGCGCAGCAGCAGGCGCAGCTGGATTCGCTCTACTACAACCCCACGGGCAAAACCCCCAATTACGCCCCGCACCAGCGCAGCGACGCCTCGGGGTCGCGCATCAACGTGAACTTGCCCTACTCGTCGAACGCGGGGGCCGGATCCCTGCACGGCGTGCCGCCCTCGTACCACGTTGCTTACGGCGGCGGCGTGCCCACCGAGAGCTCCGGCCTCACTCACCCGTACGACCACCCGCACAGCCGCGAGCTTCAGGAAACGAGCAACCTGGGCAGCCGCATGCATGCGCAGAACCTGCTCCAGGCTGCCCTAGACCAGTCCGCCACCGCGGAATTGCTGTCGGATTGTGCCTTGCAACTGCCGCAGGGCGGCAGCCCCAGCACAGCGGGCGACGAGTATGGGCTCAAGACGTGGTTACGGCACCAGGCCGCGGCGGAGAAGGCGGGCCAGCAGCAGCAGCAGCGCGGCTTGAATACTTTGGCCACGCTGCAGCCGCTCACGTTGTCCATGAGCGCCGGTTCCCACCAGAGCAGCGTGTCCACGCCGGTCCACGGCGGGAGTGCGCAGCTGGTGGCCGGCGAGAGCCCCACCGGGTTGGAGCCACGCAAGCGCGGAGCGGGCCGCGCCGGCAGCAAGGAGCCGTCGCCGCGCAAGAGCATCGACACTTTTGGGCAGAGAACCTCCGTTTATAGAGGCGTCACGAGGTGAGCTAGCGTCTCCATGCAAATCCCTCATTCTGGGGCTCTGAATTTTGCATATACAATGCAACCAGTCGGTTTGCATGCCCTCCTACTGTGATCAGATTCATCTAGGAGAAATCGAGCCATTGTCGGCCGTTAACGTTCGAGGACCTGATGTTGCACGTCTAGATTTGGTACCCAAATTCCTCGAATGATCTCATTCCAACGTTTGATCGTTTGTCCCTGGCATAGTTATAGAACTTTGTGGCATGTTAATTGTCTCGCTGGATGGCATTATCGTTACGTTCCAGGACCTGATGCATCTCTAGATTTGCTACCTGAAATTCTCGAATAATCCTCTCTATATGCTTGGTTCTCCGCTTTTTTTTGCCACTGGGACAGTTTTAGAACTTGTGTGGCGTGTGGGTTGGGTTGCTGGAACGGTACGTGTTGTTTTCGGATCAGGTTACGTTTAGGGTACAGCGTGACTGCAACGAGCCATTGAAGCTACAAAATTTAGTTGCTCGGCGGTGATGTCCTCGGCTGGTGTTGAGAGTTGCTGTTTACATGGTTTCTCGTCGTTTGGTAGGCACCGGTGGACTGGACGGTACGAAGCCCATCTGTGGGATAATAGTTGTAGAAAGGAGGGCCAGACCCGCAAAGGTCGACAAGGTATGATTTCTGTCTGCACTGGTTCGTCTTCCCCTTTCAACGTTTTTGGATACCAAAACCTGTTTTATTTGATATGAGGGTTTTCATGGATCCCGTGGAACAAATCGTTCCGCGTGAATTGGGCTGTTTGTATTCTTCAACTTCTGTGTCTTAATGAGTCAATGAGGAGCTTATGCATACGAGAATCTGAATGATCCGAAACATACATTTTCCTGACGTTTTGCATCTCTGTGTGCATGTCGCTGTACACTTATGGTTCACATCGACGTCCTACAGTTTACTTAGGTAAGCTCTACGCAGTGATGCTCTTCGTATCGAGGTTTTATTTTTTCCCGGTACTAAATTTTGAAAGTAAAACCAGCCCCCCTTTAACAGCATCGTTTATACTGAGATTCAATTGTACTCTCGTATAAACAGGAGGGTATGACAAAGAGGAAAAAGCAGCCCGGGCATATGATTTGGCAGCACTCAAATACTGGGGTGCTAGCACCACAATCAACTTCCCGGTAAGCCATGACCTTTCTGTGTACCGAAGTCATCAACCTTTGTCATGAGGAACTTGTTAAAATCAATGATGTCGGTTTACATGGCATGCGTGGTATGGTTCTTGATTTGGTCCTTCAGGAACCTGATGTTTGGAATGGTTGGTTTACAACAGTTGACTACATATGAAACCGAGGTGGAAGAGATGAAGAATATGTCTCGCCAGGAGTATGTGGCATCGTTGAGAAGGTACTACTTTTAACGACCTAAATGGCAGCAGCTCTGAACCGTTTAACCGTGGTGATATAACAGAGAGCCCTCAGCCTGAGAAGATCTCGAATGTGATTATTGGAACCCTGTCAGTGCAATCGTGAGTATGCAACCACCAGTTTAATAACTCAGACTCGATCTCAGAGAGGGTTCCATGCTTCTGCGTGTCCTCACAACTTGCAGATACAACAGTTCTGGAAGATGCCATTTGACAGAGTCTGGTCAAAGTTGACTTTTCCATCTATGCTCCAGAAATAGATCCCGTGATTTACTACTGAGTCCATTCCCTTTGCACTAATCGTTCCTAAAGTTTCGTCTTCCCCGCAATTATTAGCATGGTTCTAAGATTCCCGAAACCGTCCTCTTCTGCTTGCGCAGGAAAAGTAGTGGCTTTTCAAGGGGCGCATCGATGTATCGCGGGGTGACTCGGCACCACCAGCACGGAAGATGGCAGGCTCGAATCGGTCGCGTGGCTGGCAACAAGGATCTCTACTTGGGCACTTACAGTAAGTTTAGGTCCCCGTGAAACTTAATCTCTGTAAACTATAACTCTCCTGTCGTCACTCGCTAATATCTGCAGTTTCGTTATTGTTGTAACTCCGGATATCGGGTTCAATTTACCTTTATATCCAAGTAAAAAATTAGCTTTCCAACATCAGTTTGCTCAGTCTATGGTGAATCACGTTCTCCTCACAACCTAGAAACGCATTCTAATTTGATTGTTTAGTGCTCTGGGCACCAGCTTTTCTGACTTCACCAGTATCATTAATGTCTTGGCTTCTTTTGTAGTACATTACCTGTTCATGAGGCATGTGGTGCTGCGATCAGCGGCCCAGAAAAGGATATATTATCGCTGAGGCTAGCTGATAGTCGTTGATCAGGGTTGATCTGCGCCATCGAGCGTCGCGCACGGCCTGGAATCGATTAGTCAACCCATGCCAGTAATGTAACGAATCCAGAGGCTGGATTGACTGATAGCGTGTATGCCCCTGATGACGCAGGCACGCAGGAGGAAGCCGCAGAGGCTTACGACATCGCGGCCATCAAGTTCCGCGGCATCAACGCTGTGACGAACTTCGACATCTCCCGCTACGACGCGGCCCGCATCCAGCAGGCGTCCGTGAACGGGCACCACGGGCAAGAGGCCATGAAGGCAGCTAAGGAGGCGGAGCTCGCGGCGGCGATGAGCATCGGCACGGCCAGCGCGCATGCCGCGCAGTCGCGGGCGCACACGGCCGCGCACGCGCTCAGCCATGGCCAGGGGGTGTTTGGCGACCACCCCGACGACCATCAGACAGCGTCGACGCAAGGCACGCCCGGCAGCCAGCTCACCAGCGAGGGGGGTCTAACCACGCAGCAGCAGCAGCAGCAGCAGGGGGCCGGGCTCTCCAAGAATCTGCACGAGTGGCAGATGCTGTACCAGCAGCAAGCCCGCACTACGTGGACCCAGGACGACACACGGCACTTGGGGGTTGGGTTCCCGGAGTCGATGCGAGCGCCCAATTCCAATAAATTCCAGCAGCCGCCCACGAACGGAATGCTTCTCCGAAACCTGATGGGCTTGGAGGCTTTACCCCCCCAAGAGCATCACCCTCGGCCAGACCAAGGCTCCTGCTCCGCTAATCCGCAGCAGCAGCAGACGCTCATGGGGCAGCAGCAGCAGCAGGGCATGCCGGGCAGCACTGGCAGCATGATCAGCACTTCGGGGTACCAAGGGGGATCCTACAACCCCGGGCAGCCGCAGCAGCAGCCGCAGCCGCAGGGGCAGGGGAGTGTGGACCGCGGGGCAGTGGTGGACAGCCCGAAAAACTCCGTGGGCGAGAGTGAAGAAGCGAGCTCCAAGAGCTCCGGGTACGACCCTGTGGGCGTTTTGTATATGTCGCCTGGGTCGGCCCCAGGCAAGATGGGGGGGTACGAGACCAACCCCCTAACACCGTGGATTAGTAGCAACCCTGCGACCGTGCAGGGGTTGGCGGGGCGGTCCAACCTCAGTATCGGGGGGCACATGGGCTCCGGCCCCATTTTTGCACACTCGTGGAATGAATGACTATGACTGAATGAAGTTGATCGATCGAACGAAGACTTATTAGCTGGAGTAGAACACCAAAGCCGAACAAATTGGTTGTGTAAAGGAACAAATTGGTTATGTAAATGATGATGACGATGATGATGATTTTCTGCCCTGGTTGTGTGCGGAAACAAATTCATTTCATGGGCGTAGCAGTAGCACGAGGGGATTATCGATATTCATGTTCATACAAAATCAACTAGTATCAAGCAGGGGCAGGCAAATCTAACCGACCTTGGCATGTACAACTTCAGGGTACCACCGACTCCTTCGACTAACGTATATACTTTTCAAACAGTCTTACTTCCTTCTCCCCCTTAATGCGTCCCAGACAGCTTCGTTTCCAATGACGACTAGTAGTTACTTAGCTAGCTAGCATGCTCCTGCTTCTGGGTAGTGATGATCTAGTCCTCCTTGGTCTAGCCTCCCACTACAGTTAGCAGTCCTCTTCGGCCGGTTTACATATATGGCTCAGGAGCTGATCTTCCTCGAGTTCTAGCACTTGGAATTGTTATGGAGCGTATTGTCCTGTCGCTCTTCAGCCACCGGGGACCGCGCTTGCAATCAAGCTTGCTGTTGCATTGCCAACATCTAAGCAAGGAGATACGGGAGCCTGCGAGCTGATCTTAGTGAAGACGGACGTCCATCAACAAGATTTTGACATGATTCTGTATAGTCTACCAACTTCATGACTTTATTATGATGATTCAAGGTTAAACTTGTGTGCCTTGCTATGGATGCAATATCATCCAAGATGAAGTTCGTTATATTTGTTCATGAGACAAATATTTCTTGTCGTCCTTACCTGTGAATTCGTTATATGTCTCATGAACAAATATATTTCTTATCGTCCTTACCTGTGAAATGTTATTTTGTGCCGAAGACGAATCAACCTCGCTGTTTTCTATTGGGATGAATTACTGCATAGAGTTTCTGGGAACCGCTTTTCAGAACTTGCTAAGGGCTGCTTCTTCTCCCTTGTGCGATTACCAAGGAGATTCCTGTGTATCTGGAGGAGAATGTTAATGCACGGGACAGTAGAATGTTTGGGTCTGCTAGCTAGTCTCTCTATATACGAATATTGTGAGATCTGTCCTGACTTCTGTAATGAGCTGATCATGTCCTTGTTCGAGCTTCGAACTATCGTTGGTCTTGGAAAAGGAGCCCTAGTATGCCGCCCAGGCTGTCCCCGCGAAGGCTAGAAAAACTTCACTGGTGGGCTCCAAGTAAAAGCAAGACTGGAAGATCGAGTACAGTAAAAACAACTTCTAAAGACGAAGTACTCAGTGAGCTAGTTCAGAACTCTCCTGAAACTTCTTTCCTGTTTTGTACAATATCTAGACTATGATGTACTCAATAGCCTGATCTCACTGTCTTTGTCCTATTAAGTTTGCTTGTGTTTGCTCCCAATATCCAAAACTAGGAAAGTCCGCTTAGTGACAACCGGGCGAGGTTGCCCATTAAGAAGTCTTGTCCGAATAAAGGTACGTTCCGCGCTTTTGTACATTCAGCGTAGCTAGTCTTCCTCTTGTGTGCTTTTTACGTCGTACCCTTTTCATGCTTCTGCGGTTGTTTTTCTTATAGACTCGTGCATGGGAGGAGCAAGGGGAAAAAAATATCTTCCAGTTGCTCTGATCAATTTTAATTAATATTCTATACTTTTTTCCATTGCTTCGATTCTTCGCTATTGCATGGTGTTAGTCACGTAGAGAATTTTCAGCAACTGAAACTCGGAAACTGTTGTGAATGAAACCGAGTACTGATCGATACCTTTCCCTATTGTAGATAGCTTTTATACGTGCATTGTACGCAGTAAAGTACGGGACTACACTCATGACGACTGCCATCAGGCTGCTGCACACCATACTCGAAACAGTCGAAAGTCTTTAGCTTCTAATCCACAACCTAATTAATGGTTTTCTGAGGATCAAAGATAATCCTTGAGAGCCAAAATGTTTGAGGGTGTTATTAGACATCTCTTAGTGGCATTGAATGTCTTTTGAGTTGAATCTTGAACATACAGGGCTCACATAGAATACAAGGGTCATTGGTTATTATTTTTCTTCTTACCAGCCAGCACGAGAGTGTTGGAGTTGCCTCCTAATTTAGACTAGCTAGGCTTCAAGTTTCTCCCAAAGAATATCACAAATTTTCCAAAGAACCACACAGTTGGTGCTTTGGAGAAGTTTTTTTTATCCCCAGTACATAAGTTTAAATTCACACATTTTGTACATGTACAGTCCTAGTGAAAGATTTCAGAGTTTTGTGGTAGAGTAAGAGATTCGAAGAGGGTGGGGATTTTTTAATGCACACCGTTCCTATTAAAGAGATTCAAAGAGGGTAGAGTGAGTTGCTAGGTCAATAATGTCGATATCTTTTATAGAGGTTTAGAATCTCCATGATATTGTATTGTGTGACCAAGTTCATTCCCTACAAGATCTGGTAGCAGTCCCAAAGTCTAAAAAGTCTATTTCTCGACAGTGTGGGATTACAAATGCCGCCCCAGAGTGGATGGAAAGGACGGAGATGGGGTCCCGGCGTCCTCGATGGATCAGTCAGGCTTTTCCTTGATAACCTGTGCATGAAGAATTGGAGGTTGGGAGGAAAAGGTTCTTGTGGACAATGCCCTTGACCTGTCTGAGCAGACAATCATGGCTGCGTCCACCACTCACAAGTGCTGGCTGATGGGAGAGAGCCCGTAACATAACATACTTTTCCAAGTTGGTAGGCCCTGTGTTTCAAAACAATCTAAAAAAATAAAAAAACAAGTTGATAGGCCCAGAGGAGGGTTCAGTCCTGGGTCCCATGGAATCAATTGGGTTTCCATGCTTCCATGCTGTTCTTCCAATGGAATAAGACAGTTTTGAATTGATTAATTATCCCTTGTTTTACTTACTTATTACGTGGGGTTGAGTTGATGGATGGACAAGGGTCCATCAGTTGGGTTTGTAGACAACCCTACAATTGCATCACATGGGTAGCTACTGCACTTCACCATTATATTGGTTGATGCTGGGCTTCGGGTGTCAGGGTGATTGCAAATGGAATGGACCCCAGTTTGCGTGCTCGATGGTACTGATTAATTTTGTACTTTTGAGATGAATATCATGGTTTGGGTTTGGAGTGCCAATGACTGAAGAGCTTTCATGGAGGGAAAAAAACAAAGGAATCTTCACTCAAAATGAACACGTTTGAATTGGGGAATTCAATTTTTATGACCACTTTGTCTTCAGTTTCAAGCTACAATTCCAATCACGGAATCAAGATTCTTCACGTGGGTTTGAGACTTATGTGCATGGATGATATAAAAACTAAGAGGAGAAGTGCCTCTAATTGCTTCTCAGGATAATTCTATTAGTGGGACACACTAGTTGGTTTTGTATTGCATTTTTTTTAATTAAAAAACTAATTCTCAAGATTTTGATAACTAGAAGGCAAAGAAGATACTCCCTTTGTGTTGTTCACTTTTATACATAATTAATACAAATTTGAAAATGCCCTGGAATTATTTGAGAAATTCAAGATGCTTTAACCAAAATAAACTGATCAAAAAGTAATACACTAAACATTCTTTAACACACCAAACAAGGTCAAAGTTCATGTATTCATTGTCCCTTTCTTTTGCCTCCTCTCTTTCTATAGTTTACATATTTGACGATGAGGCTTGTCTTTGTCATCTTTGCATGAAGTATGTTACATCATTTTGAGTGATGTTCTTGGAAGATCTAATTCCTTCTTCTTGAAGACGAAATGTAAACTCTTATTAAAAAAATTGCCACAAAATGATGAAACTACATATATTAACAAATTTATTATGAATATAATTAAATATCTATAAAAAAAATAGTGTGACCAAAAGGCTTTGACCTAGGTAAACAACAATATTAATTTATTGATAGTAAATAGTAGAGAATTTTTTCCTAAAAATTAAACAAAATAAAAACTCCCCACTTCAACCAAAGCTTAAACACAATGTACAATGAGAATACACTTGTAGATAGGATTTGGAAATTTTGATTCAAAAATCATAGTTGATGCCATAGTCTTTGTCCTAAGGACATGGCTACAAAGAAGAATGCGTCTTGTAAGGCTCTATTAGGATCCACATCCTAATTTCAACCAAATCCTAAGTACATTGTATAATCGGCAAATGCAATTGTGGATAGAATTTGCAAACTTGGATTTAGAATCTAAAGTTGCCGCCATGGTCTCTATCCAAAGTATATGTACCATAGTATGCATTTGCCTCACTATCACAAAAATCTTCAAATTTTCAATTGCAACTTCTCATTCACGAGTAATTCAAGAATATAGTCATCCATTCATCCACTCAAACTTAAGGTCTTAGCTCAAAACACCACTATAGTGCAATTGATGCTCTATCCTAATTTCATGAAGTAAACTCTTATCTAAGTTAACTAGCAAGAGAAAAGACAAGATAATTTAGAATGCTTGACAAACATTTTAAAATTGGGATTAGTGAGGAATTTTCTTCAGTTTGGTTTGTCAAAAATGTTTTTTTGTTTTGATGGCATTTACTTACTTTGGAGGAAACCAAACCCTTCTCACTTGTCAAATAAGTTGATTCCTCTACTTCCATAGGATCTAGATTAATCCCTTAACCTCTAAAGCCTTAAGCTACATTTTTTGGCAACATAAGTTTTTTGGCAACTCGCTATGAATGGATATTTTATTTTATTTATTTGAAATTATTACTCAAGATGTGCCCAAGAAGTAGCTTTAAGGCCCAACAATTTTCATAACTTTTGACTTTGTGGTTGAAAAGTTATGGCATGATATGTTGTTTTCTTTACTCGGCTATTCCTCAGGCACATCTTGTGTTAAAATTTCAAAGAAAAAAAATAAAAACTCTATTCGTAGTGAGTTGCCCCCCAAACTTATGTTGCCAAAAAACATAGCTCAGGGCTTTAGGGGTTAAAAGACAAACCTATAACTACTAAAGGTTGTCACACCTTCTTCAACCTTGCCAAATTTTTTGGAGAAAGTACATGTGGCAATTCTTGATTGGTAGGTCATAGCAAGCGCTACTTAAGTTTCCTTGATAATTTAGGGTATTGTTTCTTCTCCTTGAGAGATGAAGAAATTGGTTCCTCAAGAAATTCCCAAGGAATT
This sequence comes from Thuidium tamariscinum, assembly GCA_947034885.2. Classification (NCBI taxonomy): domain Eukaryota; kingdom Viridiplantae; phylum Streptophyta; class Bryopsida; order Hypnales; family Thuidiaceae; genus Thuidium; species Thuidium tamariscinum. The sequence goes on along the minus strand of OX344757.2, from coordinate 1,743,060 downwards.
TTGTGGTTTGCTTGGCTATGAGTGACTTGTATCACTTTAGAAGTAATGATTTCTTTGAGAATTGTTGCAAATGAAAAAAAACCGTGTGTGTATGTGTCACACTTCCTTCATGAGGAACTACTTGCTATTGGCTCCTATTTTTTTTCCTCTGATTTCTCCGACTTCAAAGATAAAATTACATGTCTTCTATGCTTTACAAAAAATTTAGACTTATTTTTTGTAGAAACTCAATTTTTTTGAGAATTTTTGAAGAGAAAGTGAAGAAAAATCACACCCATTGGAAAATTATTTCAAAAAATCTAAAAATTTCACCATGGGTGTATAATAATATACTGACCAACATCATGGTGTAAACACAATGACTATCTCATTCTATTATTAGAATTTGATAAACATTGAAAATACATCCAAATTTCAAATAGCAATAAAAGAATGGAATTTTAGGAATTTTTTCATAATTCAAATTGGAGTAGAAACTAGAATAGATGAACTTCATTTTGTAAATTGGGCTCAAATTCAAAATATATCACTTTTTGTGAAGAAATTTCAAATTTAGAGCAAGAAGTACTAAAGTAGCAACGTCCAAAAATACACTAAAATGGCACATTTTGTAATCTGTTTTTTTTTCCCTTACCTCTCATTTAGGTGAAGACAAACACTATTAAGACTACAAACTCAATTAGGTACTCTTCATAGGTCGGGGTGAATTGACCCCTTCGCTCAACCACTCCAAGTAATCCCAAGGGTGCAAGTAAAACAAAAAGCCCCCTATTTTGTGCTTCTCTAATTTACCTTACAATCTCCTTCTTGCTAATGAGGGGCCTTTGATTGCAAATATGAATTCAAAATTTGCAAAAAATATTATTTACAAAAAATAAAAAATTCCAGCATTTTTCCAAGCAGCCGAGGGAGGGTCATAACTCATAACCCTCCGTGAAAAGTCAACAAGCAATTTACCTAAAGTTCTCCGTTTCGTTTCTCTCTTTCGCACGGTAATGGAAGGCTAACTTACTGTTTTAAAAAAAACCAAAAACATAAGGTGGCCGGAATCATGTACACCCAAAATGGCACTTGACCTTAACCCCTAAAGGACCAACATGCCTTTTTTGGCAACATAGCGATTTTGGGCAGGTACGTGTGGCTAGAGATTTCTATATTTTGGAACCAAACTTTAATAGAAGGTGTGGATGAGGAGTATCTTCAAAGCTCAACAATTTTTATGACTTTTGACTACATAGTTCAAAAGTTATCGCATAAAATGTTGTTTGTTTCTCAACTCGGGCAGTTTGGGCAAATCACTTTTTCTGGAAATAAAAATTTGAAATTGATTTTATAGATTTACATATACATGGGAAGCTTTGAATCATTCCATTTGGATTAATGAGTCAAAAGTTGTGAAGAATTTTAGTTTGCGGGTAGTTATGGATTCTCTTCTCTAAAATAAACTTTGAAGTCCTTTATTTTACTCAATTTTCAATATTTTTGAAAAAAATTAAAACACTAGGTTTAGGTTGTTTATTACAACATTTGAACCATAGGGATTGTCGTTTTTCAATTCAATAAATAAATTGTTACCATTTTTGTATTTTGAATCATTCTCTACTTCTTTCTACCTACTATTTTTTTTGTATATGTTGTACAATTCCAAATGATATGAAAATTTTCAAGAATGTAGCCAACTTGAATTGGAAAATGAATCCAAAGAGTTGCAACCATTTTGGACATTTTTTCATATTAATGTGGCCTTCTGAAGTGCAGCTGCCCGGATTTTCGCAGTGGAAAAAAAATGATTTTTGTAACTTCAAACACTAATATCTTGCAATCTACATGGTGGAAATTTCTGAAATTTTTTCTACATCTTCCCATACTAGTTCACTAAAAGATCATATGGTTACATATGTCAATAAATGTTTTTTTTCTGAAATTTGGTAGCTGTCCTAGAAATGACAGTTTTGGAGCAGTTTTGGTGGAAACATAGTTGTGGTCCTTTAGGGGTTAAAGTGCCATCTACATTGTGCATACATTTCCGAAATCAATCATGTACCCAAGCTATAGATGGCCATTTCAGAAACAAACTTTGACCATTAATGACTTTTGCATACGGTATCCAAATCCTATGTTCCTTGGTACTTTGGAACATGTTTTCACTTGCCAACAAGACTATATAAAAATCTGAACAGCATGACGACAGGAACTAGGCACAGTAAGAATAAGTGGCCATTTTAGGTGTACCCACCTTACGTCTAACTGATTTTGAAACTTGAATGGCTGCTTGAATGAGTTGAGCTCGCTCAGTTCGCCGGCGGCAAACTTAACTTCCTCCTAAATATTCCTTTCCACTTCGCACTAAATTATCTTCAATCGAGTGTGCGGAGTAAAGGCAGTGCTGTCAGCACACCTGCAGCCCAGCATCCATGATTCCATGGGCTTGGGTTCTGGAATCTGGGAGCGGCGCAGCGGTAAATCCTACCATCGAAGGTGGGCCCGCAGGCTGGATTTACCCCAAGGGAAAAAACGCTGAATTTTTTTACTTTTTTGCCTTTTTTTAATTTTTTCAAATTCAGAATTCAGATTCAGAATCAGAGACCCCGAGTTACATCAGCTTGGAGGACCCTGAATGTAAGTTACCAAAAAACCCAACACAAATATAAACCCCAAACCCTTGTCAACCCCTAGTAAATTGAGATTTACCCCCATTGGGCCCACCTTCAATGGTAGGATTTAACGTTCTGCCTGGGAGCGTGCCATGAATGCCCCAAATGCTCCCCAAACGGCAGACTGAGGAGGAGAAATTCATTTGTTTCTTTCTTAAATTTAAATTTTAACTATTTATTTATTTTGAACAAATTTTTAAATTTTAAAAAAAAAAAATTTAAACGTGTGAAAGGAAATTCCATCTAGTTGCCATACAATAAAATACTTCAATTTTAATTTGGAAGGAAGGTGTTTTTTCCTCATTTAGCAATTAGCACATGGTGTGTGTCCCTCATAAGTTACAGTACTCTTCAGGGAGGGCTCGCTCGCATTCCAGATCTTGATTGCCATCCCACCGGACCTGAAGATTAGATTCTATCGGCACAGAATCGAATGAATCCCACGGTTCTGTACAGTACAGTATTGGCTTTGCGTACATGACGGCAGTAATGAAGAGCGGAAGGCGGGACAACAACACTACATATCATTGCAAGACTGAATCTAAGGGAACCCCTAAGCACCTAGCCCATGTTCCGTCGTTGAAATCCAAACCCTTTTATACTCATTCCAATGAAACTATTACCTTTATCCCTAAAGGATCAACGTGCAAAATTTGACAACATAGCAATTTTGGGCAGGTACGTGTGAGTGCAGATTTTCATATTTTGAGCCCAAATTTTAATAGAAGGTGGGGACGAGGAATATCTTTAATGTGTACTAAAAATCAAGGCATTTGGAAATACAAGTAAAAAGTTATGGCCTAGAATACTACTTTTTTTGTAATTGGGCAGTTTGAGCATATTGGAAAAAATCATTTTTTTTTAAAACAAAAATTTAAAATTAGTTTTCTTCACTTACGTATGCATGGAAAGCTTTGAATCACTCCATTTTGATCAATGAGCCAAAAGTTATGAGTTTTTTTTGGTTTGTGGGCAATTATGGATTCTCTATTGTAAAATAAACTTTGAAGTCTTTTATTTTACTCAATCTTCAATATTTTTCAAATAAAACAAAATCATAGGATCTAGATTGTTTATTACAACATTGCAACCATTGGGATTGGCATTTTTCACTTTCATAAATAAATTCTTAACAATTTTGTATTTTGAATCATTTGCTACTTCTTTTTATTCACCATTTTTTTTCCTATATGTTGTACAACTCTAAACAATTTGAATTCTTTTAGGCAAGTCCCCTACATGGCCTCAACAATGACTCCAAAGACGCACAAACATTTTGGACCATTTTTCATATGATTTTTGCCTTTTGAAGTGCAGTTGCCCTATTTTCCGTAGGGTGAAAAAAATTTGAACATTCAAACACAAATATCTTGCACTCTACACGATGAAATCCTGTGAAATTTTTTACACATGTTCAAAAACCAATTTACTACAAGATCCTATAGTTACAAATTCCAAAAAAGAAATTAAGAAAAAAATTGATATTGGTACTAAAAATGATAGTTTTTGACAAATTGTGGAGTGAACATAGTCAAGGAACGTAAAGGGTTAAGAGAAGATCTATATTAACTGACCGTATCAATTGGTAGTAGAGACAAGCCTGGAGGTACATAGAATGGGACGTGTCCTTTAACCATACCATTGACAAGATTATAACACTCAAACAAGGACATCGTTCAAAATTGAAAGGCAATATTTTTGCCCCTTAAGTTAATCCTTAATCGAAGGACCTATGATCGTAGAAATCATCAATTTTAGTATAGTGGAAATCATTGGGTTTTAGTGTTTTGTTTTTGTTTTGTTTTCCTGGCACAGATGAAATATAATTTCATTATAGGAAGAAAACCAAAAAAAATAGCCAGAGGCGGCCTTGCAAGGAACAACAAAGATCCACTAGGATGGATGGGAAGAATCATTGGTCTGACTACTAAAGGACTAAGGTTTCTTTATTGGCAATATAGAAATTTTAGGTAGGTACGTGTGATTAGAGATTTCCATATTTTGAGTCCAAAATTTTATAGAAAGTGTGGACGAGGAATGTTTGAAGGCCCAACAATTTTTGAGCTTTTGACTGCATGGTTAAGAAGTTAGTGCATGATATGATATTTCTTTTTTAACTTGGGCAATTCCGACATTTAAAAAAAAAACTTTTCTAGAAACAAAGATTTGAAATTGGTTTTATGGATTTATATATAGGTGGAAAGCTTTGAATCATTCTATTTGGATTATTGAGTCAAAAGTTATGAATATTTCTAGTTAGTGGGTAGTTATGGATTTTCTACTCTAAAGTAGACTTTTGAAGTCCTTTTATTTAACTCAATTTTCATTATTTTGGAAAATAAAATAAAACATTGGATGTGAACTATTTATTACAACATTTGAACCATTGAAATTGACATTTCACAAATAAATTCTTAACAATTTAGTATTTTGAATCATTTTCTATTTTTTTCTACTCATTATTTTTTTTCTATATGTTGTACAATTCTAAATGATTTGAAATTTTTTGAACATGTAAGTAACTTGCCATGGAGAATGAATCCAAAGAAGTACTACCATCTTGGACTTTTTTTCATACAAATGTGAGCTTATGAAGTGTAGCTGCCCAGTTTTTGTAGGGCTTAAAGAAGATTTTGGTCAATTCAAACACTAATATATCTTGTAATCCACATGGTAGAAATTTCTGAAATTTTTTCCACATCTTTTCAAACTAGTATACTATAAGATCCTTTAGTATAAATGTGTCTAAAAATAATATTTTCCAAATATTTAGTACTCGTGCTAGAAATGGCAATTTTAGAATGTTTTTGGTGAAAACATTGTCAAGGAACTTTAGAGGTTAAAAAAGTCCAAAAGCACAAACCAAAAATCAAACTATTGTAGAAGATCTTTCATTAAGAGAGATTTGAGGGTTCTAGAAGCCCGTGAGTTCCCATAGCCTGAAATCGCGTAATCAGTAGTAGGAACGCAGTTTTGCAGGAATCCTACGTGGTCGATACCGTGCCACGTCATGAACTTCTTCTTTTTTGAATTTTTTTTGGACTTTTTTCATATTTCAGGACCCCCCCCCCCCCCTTCCAATTTTTTTTTTTTTTTTGTTGAGAAATGTTGGCCTGACAACGGCCAACCGTTCCTAGACTAGTTTCAGGAACAATCCCAAATCGGCCCTTTTGAGCCCTCAAATCTCTCCTAATTCTTTTCTACCCCTTATCCTGAGGATGAATAGTTGCAATTTTGTCTTTCACAACAAGATGTTTTCTCATTCATTGACTGAAGGGAAGACACTCCCTACATTTTAGAGACATACGTGTGGCAGACTATGTAATACATGTAATACACCTTAAATTTTTTTTTTCCAAAAAAAATTATGAATAGATTTTTCTACTTTAAATGTTTATGTTTTGAATTATTGGTATTTTTTAATGCTAATAGTAATTAGTTATTAATTTTTAAAGAAAAAAGGTACATTGTAAAGCTGAAAATAACTTTCACACCCCTATATTATATAAGAAAAGAAATTTGAAAAATGAAAAAGAAATTCTATAGAATAGCTTTTGATTGAAAGTTTATTTTGGCTGAATATTGATGCAATAGTCATCTTCATGTGATCTCTATAAATATTTTAGTTGGAAACATGCCATTTTAGTTCATTTTTCAACCCTTTCTAGACAACATATCTTATGTTATTTGGAATTGAAATTTTTGTCAATAGAAACCTTCAGTCATTGTTAAACAATGCTCAAAATTGTAGGATGAAATTATAGTTTATTCAAAAATAAATAGGGGGTCAAAAAATCACTTTGTTGCACGTGGGTACCCAAAATGTAGTGAGAGTGACCTCCCCTCGTCATTGACCAAGAAACATGGTCGGCATCATTTATGGATTAAGTTAGTGGGGACATTTATGAGTAATGGAGCTTAAAGTTGTTTGAACTAAGAGCACCTCCGATGCAAATTGGAATAGGCCCTTCAAATGAACTTTATGATCTTTAAAGGCTTATAAATTAGAACTTGATTTTTTCCCCATTAGAAGTGCTTTTATAAGTACTTGGCATGGATACAAGGAAATTCAACTTTAGACATTGAATTAAAAAAAGAAATCACTTCATAAACTAGACAAAAGACAAAATTATAGTGGTATTGGAAAATTATGGTTACAAATGTACATTGCAATTTGGAGTGAAATTGGTAATAGTAACCACAATTTGCAAAAGTCATTCTAATTTTTGGTCTCTTATTTAGTTTACAAAGTGGTTATTTTCTTTCTCTAATGTCTAAATTTGAGTGTTCTTGTAGATATCCAAAGTACTTTTGAATGTATATATATACAATGATAGAAATTTTAATTTCTAATTCAAATTAGGAAAAAGTTAGATATGTGTTTGTTAGGCCAAATTCTAGACTACATTAGAAAGGCTCTAAAAGCATCATGTGTTTGCCTTTCATAGAATCACAACAAAGGCATGCACTAAGTTGGTCCCAAAATTTCAATAGAAACTTGTTCTAATGCTAATGGCACCTCTTACATTAACTTTGTAGAAGTAACACTTCTTTGCTCTTGTATGGCAAGAGGACACCATTTGTTATCCCTTTCCAAGCTCTTGTGTACTCTTTGGTCTAAACAATAATTAGAATGATTGAGTCTCAAAGGATGTGAAAAAGGAAGAAATTGATCTCAAAATGTATAGTCCAATACTATTGCTCATCAATATAGTCCCTCAACTAATGGTGTCAAGATCTTTTATTAGGATTTGAAGTGACATATAAGGATTGAGGCATTGTTGTTGTGGGTTTGCTACATTTAGAAAATATATGCATGAACATGTTCTTCATGTACCAATGCAATGCTCTAAAACTAGCCCAAGATTGATGTTCTTACCTTAATGAGATTTTTGAAACTTTTTTAGATATGGGATCGACAAGAGCTTTCCGCGTATATAATTTCTACATTGATTGAACTAGGCAATGGATAGAAGAAAGAGCTTAGACCATGAATCAATGTAGCCAATGAGCATTTCAAGGGAACAATTGAAAACACAAAATTTTCAATGCTAGGATTTGTAGCCAAAAACAAGGTGGATTTAAATGGAATACAATTGATCCCATTGTTTTAGAGATTCCAATGTCATTTAGCATTGAAGTGACAACATTGGTCTTCTAATTTGCATAGAAATCAAAGAAGTTTTTTCATATTAATTATTTGAAATCTTTTGAAAAGTGGTTGAATCTTCAATCTACCATTGATATTTTTGAGTTTTGAAAAAATATAGCTAAAAAAATTAATGGTAAAAGAATGTCAGTAGTGTAAGTAATGTTATTTCTTACAACATATATAGTCCCATTGCAAGGATTTTATTGGAAGTGTTCAAATTTCTCCAAACATATGGAAATTTGTAGAAGAGTGTCTAATATGATTTAGAATTCCGTAGATTTAAAAAACCAAAATCTATAGTGGAAATTTTTGCTACAAACGATGGTCAAATTCATTTGAGATTCTTCAATGTATAGGTTCCAAATAAACTTTTTCCTTCTTTTCTTAAGCTAGTTTTTTCTAATTTGATTGGTCAAATGTCATAAAATTTCCCCACATGTTCACATGCAAGTGCATCGCAAAATTTTATGGTTAAATACCCCAAGAAATCATGCATTTTTTTATGGCTTCAAATAGTAGAAATAACACTTTTTGAATGATTTAGAGGAAAAAATGCCTTGAGACATTAGAGATTAATGAAATACTTTAGGATCTAGTATTTATGGTTAGTATGACATCATTTGATTTGAATGTTGAATTTTGAGAATGGTTTTGTTTACTCTTCCTCTTTTAGTCACTATATGAACTAAGAAAGGCCTACCATTGAAGGGAAAGATTTTTAAAATCTTTGATGGCCTTTGAAATAAATTACTCCCTCTATGTCCAAACAGTCTTTGAGTTGGACAAAATGTTTGTGATTAACTCCTCAAGGGCCAAGAAGATACGATGCATGTCTTCTTCAAAGTTTCAATGGCAAATTCTTGCTAGGTGAAGCAATTGTCAATGTTTTAAAAAATAAAAAGGACCTTGTTGATTAACAAATTGACACACTTTTTTCATTTGTTCATTTTTGTAATTTCAATGTGATAAATTAAAAAATTGATTTTAAAAATTGAGTCTAATAAGAAAAAAGCAAGAAAAAAGCAACAAACATAATTTTTTTTCCAATGAAGGGAATAGTAGGGATGGGAAAAAAACATTTTCTTAAACATTTATAGTCTTTACTTTACACAAATAAATTGAATTTAGAGAATTTTTTCAAATTTTTATTTTTGGCAATTTTAGAAATATAAGGTTCGATCTAGTGTGATGAAGACTACTAAATAATTAGAAAGATTCTAAAACATTTGAAGATGTTCCAAAAAATATGCTAGTAATATCAAGTGTTAAATTTCAAAAATTGGTGTATATATGAATTTTTCAAAATTTCATAGGATTCAATTTGGTTTGTTTTGACTTTGTATTCCTTCTATTTAAAAATGTATACAAATTGAGAGAGTTTTTAGTTTTTAATTTTTTAAATAAAATATACTACATTTGCTTCAGATTTCAATACATTTTTTTAGTGATGGGGTGGAGGTGGGCCAATAGGGATAAAAAGGCATTATTCATCTTCTTATCATTTTTCTTCCCCAAAAGAAGTGTTCTTTGCCTATAAAGTCTCTCAAAAAGCCAATGTTACAAAGTATAGAGGAGACTTAATTAGGAAAAGGTCAATTTTGTCTAATCTTCATGTACCTAAAGTCACGTGTTTTGAAGAGAAGAATGATTTTTAGCTTCTTGTTAAAGGGACAATGCTTAGTTTATGTAACAACACACTAGGATATAGTTACTCATATTTCCAAATTTATCTGTCCATCTTGTAATGCTATTGATGGATGAATGATGTCTTAGCCCTATCTAGTATTCTAGGAAATATATTGGCAATTTGTCAAGTTTAACTAGCAATTTGTCTCATGCATGCACTATTTGACCTAAATAGTGCATAGTCAGATATGATTTATAAATAAATAAATTATATATGTATATATAATAATTTTGCACAATTCCTGAATTATTGGTTATGTTTTATATTTAACAATTTGTCTTAGTCACTAATTAACTAGTTTAATCACTAGTTAAAATGAGTGACAAATATGTCTTAATTCTAAAGCAATTTGTCCCTAGCTAATGTGGAGAATGATGCATAATGCATATTCTTTGGGAATTGAGGAATAATATGGTAGAAGTACCCATAACCAATAAAATAAGTACATTGGATATAATATAAGGTAGTGCAAGGCAAAAAATATATTTTAGAGATGCATTGACAGAAATAATGGGGATTGCAAAAAAATTTGTAATTTTATTTCTAGAATTAAAATTACTATGAATTTTGGAAGGCAAAAGTTGGGCTTGACCTATAACCAATATCTAGAATCATCCTATTTCAATCATCGAAGAATACTTTCCCACTAATTACTTCCTACATTTATGCTCACTTATGTATCATTAACTTATTGGTCAAAACCCTTGAAAAGTACAAAGATACACATTGATTTCCAAGGAGAAAACGGAAATCCATTCCAATCTTCTTTGGAATAGGATACCTTATTTGTTGTTAATGGAGTGGGTGTCAACAATAGGTACCTCTACCATAGTTACTACACAAGTACAATCAATCTTGTCAATCATGTTAACTATACAAGTAGAAATGTGGCATGGTAAAAGCTCTTCAAATCAATATAGCAATTAATAAAAAGTCACCTAATGTTTAAAATTCACCTTTTATTCGAACATATTTCACAAAAAGAAATTAATTCAATAATAAGGTAGATTATTTTCAAATGCATTTATACTATCAATGTGGTTTTGGTATAGAGATAGATTTTGCTTCTTTAATGTACCAACAGTATGCATTTTAGGAGGTAATAGCTTTTAGTGAGTACTATGTTTCAACTTCAAAAATTAGTAACTAATACTTACAAATATCCCCCTAAAAATGTCACATTTGGGATTAGTCACCAATTCTATTTATCCTCCTACAAAATTTATACTAAAAACTATTTCAACCCCTAAAGGACCAACTTGCTAAATTTGGCAACATATCAATTTTGAGCAAGTAGGTGTAAGTGGAGATTTCCATATTTCAAGCTCAAATTTTAATAGAAGGTTGGGACAAGGAATATCTTTCATATGTATGAAAAATCAAGATATTTGGAAAAATGCATAAAAATTATGGCCTAATATGTTACTTTTTTTTGGAATTGGGTAGTTTGGTCAAATTGAAAAAATCAATTTTTCTAAAAACAAAAATTTGAAATTGGTTTTCTTCATTTATTTATGCATGTAAAGATTTGAATCATTCCATTTTGATCAATCAGTCAAAAGGTATGAGATTTTTTGTTTGCAAGTAGTTATAGATTCTCTATTCTAAAATAAACTTTGAAGTCCTTTATTTTACTCAAATTTCAATATTTTTTGGAAAAAAAACACTCTAGGATGTAGATTGTTTATAACGACATTCCAACCATTGGAATTGGAATGTTAAAATTCTACAACTAAATTCTTAACAATTTTGTTTTTTGAATCATTTGCTATTTCTTTTTACTTATTATTTTTTTCCTATATGTTGTATTGTACAATTCTAAACAATTTGAAAATTTTAAGGCAAATATCCTACCTGGCCTCAACAATGAATTCAAAGAGGCACAACCACTTTGACCATTTTTCATATGATTGTTGCCTTATGGAGTATAGTTGCCTTATTTTCTGTTGGGTGGAAAAAATGATTTCTGAGCATTCAAATGCTAATATCTTGCAATCTACATGGTGAAAAATTGTGAATTTTTTCCTCATATTCTCAAACCAATTCACTACGAGATCCTATGGTTACAAATCTCAAAAAATGTTTTTAAAGAAAAAATTGGTATTGGTACTAGAAATGGCAATTTTTGACCATTTTTGGAGTAAACATAGTCACAAAACTATAGGGGTTAAGAAGTTTAGAGACTCCAAAAAGACAATCAATTCATAAGTATTCACTTAAGGAAAAGATTCCCTTAATCACCAACTCTTCTATAATAATTTTTTCCTTCTTTAGGGTCCAATGAGCAAAACAAACCTTAATTTAATCCACTAGTCGCTCACAATAATTTCCATCCTTCAAATTATTCTATACGACCCAATTTAATTTATTCCATGCATACTTATCCATTTTCTCTTACACCCTCATGTTAATACATTAACAATTTGATGTCCTAGTGTAAAGATCCAACAACACTGTTAGTATTACTTGTTAACTGTTGTTTAAAACTTACAAAAATTTCACCATCCCATAGCATCTTGTCTATGAGGCTAGCAAGTTAAATAACAAGAGAATATACAAACTAATCTAAATATTAACCCCATAACGCCGCGGCAGATCAGAGAGGTCTGATGGATGACAAGGAATTCTTGCATGTTGGATAGAAATGCAATCATTCATCCTTAGTTTTAGTAGTATAAAGTGGAGATCTTCTTTAGTTCTTTGAATTCAAATGAATTTTTTTGAATATTTTATTACCAATGATTCCCATGGTTTTAGAAATCATGAATTTTACAGGCCCCCTGTGTCTTTTTAGGGTTATCACATTTATGTGAATAAGAGAACTGTAGAAGATTAAATTAATCACATCAACTATTTAAAGGACTGGATTAACAATATAAAATCCAACAAAATCCAGTGAATGATGCTCCCAAATTCCTTATCCAGCTTGTGTGTGTTTTCACCATGCCCACTTGTGGCTAAGTTAGTGCTGTGTTTTCTTCTTCTTTGCAATGAAATTCCATTTCATTTGTGTCAAAAAAAATCCCTTGTCAAATTATAACAATACATTTTGGTTGCAAGTTAGTCAATAACCTGCTTGGGCTTGCACTTTTCTAATATACAACTATTTTTCTTTGGTGCTTTCTCTTGTCAATTTTGAAATATGGTTGTTGTTCTCCCTATCAGCCAATCCTCAATGTAACCCATATTCCATTGTCAAGTTAGAGCATCCCCACTCTGACACGGCCAATGGCGCAAATTGGGTATTTGGCCTGGCCTAGCCAAATATGACGAGTACTCGGTAAATGGTGTGTCTTGCGAGTGGCTGGTATGGAGTCATTTTGTTCTTTTACATAGATTTTGAGGTACTTTTTGAACATTTAATGCCCCTCAGTTGTTCATGTGGATGAGGTGGTGCTCTTGGAGGCAATGTTGACTTGCTTCCCATGTCTTGAGGCCAAGTTGTGGTAGGGTGCTTGCCAAAAAAAATAGGACAAGCTCATTAATTCAACCTGCCAAGTTGTCTTGGCCATCTCTATTCATTGTCTTTAGAGTGGGGATGCTCTTAATCAAATTTCCATAGCCCTCACATTAGAAGGGTAACTCACAAACAAATTGCTAATCATCCAAACATCAATGCTTTAGTCTTACATTAATAGCCTAGAATCCACACACATTGTTTACAATTACAAATTGGCTAGAATATGAAGAAATCGTGCCTAATTGATGTGATGTATCGACTTTTCAACATGTGTATATAACCATCCAACATATCAAATAAAAAATTAATCTCAACTCATATACTGCACTAGTCAGATTTCTAATTGGTTGATAACTTCAAATATAGTTTAGCAACAAAAGATTTTTTTTACAAGTAAGACAATGAGGCATTTGATTTGATACAACTTGCAAAATAGTCACAAAATTCTACAAACAAATTATTCACAAAAATAATTCCACAAAAAAGTAATCCAATCCTTGGATTCAAAATAATTTATACAAATAACAAGATGCACATCAAATTGATCAAAGACAATATTATATTGTATATTGAAAGAATTCACAATATTATGAAAACAATCTAGAGACAACTTGACAACAAAAAAAGTACTTGAGTAAGCAAGGGAGAGAAGTGATAATTTCTCTAGGCTATATCTTCTACAACAAGACAAAAGTTTGATCTTAATCAATATCATTACTTTCATATTTTATTAATTATCATGTTTTAAATCCTTTCAATAAATTAATTAGCCTATACAACTATAATAATAATATAGATCCAACTTGTCAATTAATTCCTTTTTACATTGTACTAGTCAATTTATTAAAATTCAAAACTTTTGAACGCTCACAATAGTATTTCAAGGAAGTTGTTATCCTTTACTAAATCTTCAAGAGCATAAAGGATCATTTTTGAGCAATTGGAAGATCATTTTGGGGCAAAATCACTAAAGACAATGTAATTCATTGCGTTTCTTAACCTATAAATGATGCCATGGCCATTCTTTGGTCTCTTGTGATAGGGAATTCTTCTAAGTAGGATAGGAATGCAACTATCCATCTTCAAAATTGTGTGGAAAAAGTAGATGTATTGTAGAATAGTTTGACTTCCACTAAGTGTTTTTGAAAACTTTTAAACCAACTATTCACACAATGCCAAAAAGAATAATTTCTGCAACCATCAACCCATCCTCTTTAATCCCTAAATGCCAAGACTTTATAAGTGTGTTTAGACTGGAATTCCATTTGTTTTTAAAAAAAAGTGTGTTTTGACTATGAAAAAAAAGCATTGACTTGTAGTTATCCCCAATCAAGCAAATTGTTGTTTTTTTCCAAATCTAACCACATAGATGTTTGTAAAACTTATTTATTAGTATTCACACCAATTTTGAGTGCAAAATTTCATAGAAGTAGCGAGATTATACCAAGATAATTGTCTATATTCTGTTTTTAGTATATTGTCTCTACCCACAATGTTTTGGAAATTTGCATTTCAAAGTTTTTTGGGATTGGAGGTAGCATGAAAAACTACAAAGAGTGTTAGCACACATAAATGCACTTCCAAAAACCTCAATTTCACATGAAAAAACATAAAACTTGTTACATCATCTACCTTGTAATTGTTGAAATGCAATTTTCTTTATAAGTAGGAATTGCAAATAGCTTCAAATCAAGACTTGCATGTTGAAATTTTCAATGGTGAAATTCATGAAAAGACTTTACACTTTTCATCAAGACCATTCTCAAAGCAAGTGGATAAGTACAATTTATTAGATCTCAAATCCAATGAAATTGCCAAGCTTTGCATAAAGCCAAGAAATGAAATAAAATTGGCAAGCTTTACACTCCACTTATATATATATGCCTTTGAAGACTAGTCAATAATCAAATATACACCCTTTCCTCAAAGCTGCTATCCAAAAAAGTTTCAAAATGGTCAAAGAAATTTAAATGCCCACACATAAATGGGCTTAAAATTTGATATCAACTATATATGGTCAACTAGGTAGTTAGGGGTTAGAGCATCCCTATGCCTGTTCTTCAAAGCAACACTTTAACCCCTAAAGTACCAAAGTCCCCTTGGGGGATACTTGGGATTTCGGGCAGGCTCGTGTGACCTGAAATTTTGACCTGATTTTTTGAAACTTTTTTTTAAAGATAGGAAATCACATCAGCTTTCTAAAAATATAATTTTTTTTTCAATCGGTGCCTGGGAGCAGAAGTTTTGCCATCCGAAGTCAAAAAAGCAGTTCAATGGGCAAAAAAGAACACACAAAAAAGTGATTTTTTTTTTCAACTTTTTTTCTGAAAGATTATGTTTTTTTCTACATTTGAAGCTTTGATTCATCCTATTTGGACTAATAATGAAAAAGTTATGAACAATCTTGTTTTTCGGGCAATCTAAGCATCTTCTTCAAAAAACAACTTATAGAATTCATTTTTGAATGCAATTTTCAATTTTTTTCAATTTTTTCTTCTTAACAAGGTTAAGTTTATTTTCAAGAACAATCCCACCGTTGGGATTATGATTTTTTAATTCCATCTAAAGGCTATTAACAATTTAGTATTTCGTTCAACTTTGGACCTACTTCTACTTAATAATTTTTTTATATGTGAAAATCAAGTTTTGACATTCTGAAAAAAAATTCTCCAACTCTAAATTCAAATGTTCAACATAAATTTTTTTTAACTTTATGGTGTGTAGTGCAAAAAAATCCACAAATGGCTGTCACAGTCACTTGAAATTGCAGGCCGCATTTAAAAAACTTTTTTTTCCAACTTCAAATGCTAATATCTTCCAATCCGTATGGTCAAACTTCATGAAATTCTTACCACATGATCCGAGACAAGTGAAGTATAAGATCCTATGGTTATATTCTAAGAAAAAAAGTTTTTTTGGTTTCTTGAGTGATTGCAACAAAATTGGCAGATTTCAATGGTTTTAGAGCTAGAAAATGCCTTGGTATTTTAGGGGTTAAACATTTTGGACCACTGATCTTCCTTATCAGAGGAAGATTAGTGGTCCAAAATGTTTAACCCCTAAATGCCCAAGCCTTTTGAAGTGTGTTTTGACTTTGAAAAAAGTGCATGAACTTGTAGTCAACTAGTCATCCCTAGTGAAGCAAATTGATTTTTTTCCAAAATCTAACTAGATAGATGTTTAAAGAACTTGTTTGTTAGTAAGTATACAAATTTATATCACAAAATTGCATAGGAGTTGTGAGATTACAAGAAGAGAAGAGTACATTTTATATATCTAGTCTGCTGCCTTTTCCCACAATATTTCTCAAATCTGCATATAAATTTTTTTTGGATTGAAGGTCAGATGAACAACTACAAAGAGTGTTAGCACACTAAAATGTACTTCTAAGAAACTTAATTTCACATGAAAAGCTGTAAAATTCTTTAACACAATCCACCTTGCAATTGTTGAAATGCAATTATATTTTATAAGTAGAAATTGCAAATAACTCCAAATCAATAGTTGTATGTTTAAATTTTCAATGGTGAATATCAAAAAAAAACTTTCCTCTTTCCATTGGAATCATCCTCAAAGCAAATGGATATGTACAATTTTTTAGATCTCAAATCAAATGAAATTACATAAAGCTAGGAAATGAAGTAAAACTGGCAAGCTTTACACTTCACTTATGGTACATGTATGCCTTTGAAGACCTCTAAATAATCAAATATATACTTTTTTCAATGAAAGATGAAAGTTTCCAATAGTTCACCTTTAAAACTGCCCGAATCTTATTTTTAAATGGTCAAAACAATTGACCTGCCCGTTCAGAAATGGGCCTGAAATTTCAGCTCGACCATATACGGTTGATTGGGCAGTTAGGGGTTAAAGTGTGGCATTTGAAGAGCAAGCATGGGGATACTCTTAAGTATTCAATGACTTTCAAAATTGGATGAATTCAACTACCAACCTCCAAATCTTCCTTAGAATCTGACTCTCTATACTCTTAACATACCTTTTAAAACTTGAGATGATTACAAAATTGTACTCCATATCATACAGGTTCAATTAGCGAAGAATATGCCAAATGTTGAGTGCATTGCCTTTACATGTTTTCAAGGAGATGGTCGGTTATGTCAATCCTGGTTTCATGTGCAGAATATAAGGGACACTAGACTCCGTTTTCAAACCCAAGTGCAGGTTCCATGGGGCACATCCACCCAGTTTCAATGTTTCCTGGAAAGTGCAAATATTGTTGGTTGGGTTTTGTTAAATTGAATCCAGAAATACACTCCTCCCGCCCTTTCGCCATGGGTCCAAGCAGCCCCTTTTTTTTACTTTTTGAGAAAGTGCCAAGATGGCGATCACTTCAAATTTGGTGAAGCATTGTATGTTTACATTCATCCATCTTTTGGACTTAAAAACACTTTTTTGTCATATTCATACACTTTTTCATCCAAATTTGGTAACTTCATCCATATTTTAAAGAAAACTAGAAAATTTATGGCGAAAAAAGATTACTTTTATCTGGCAAAAAAAAACTATTTATTTTGAAATGGTGCAATCTGGCCACACGGTGCCGGAAAAAAAAGGCTGGGTCCAACTTAATTAACATTGTGGCATTGTTGTGAATACTAACTGTCCAATAGATGACTTCATTTAACCATTGAGCGCCCATCCCATGTTTAGTGAAATCCAAACCTTTTTATACTCATTCCAATTAAACTATCACCTAAGACAAAATTCACACTAACTAACCATGCCAATTGGTAGTAAAGATATGCCTAGAGGGACATGGAATGGGACACATCCTTTGATTGTACCATTGAAAAGGTTATAACAAGCAAACAAAGACCTCTTTCAAAATTGGGAGGTGATATTTGAGGCTCTTGAGCACTCAACCCTAGACCGCCCATGCACGGTTTGGGTAAAAGACATCTTAGCTTTTGAAGTGCTATAAATCTAAATTTGACTAAGTTATACAGATGTTAACCATACAATCATGTAGTACACATGTTGTAGATGTCATGGATCAAATTTGAATTCATTTGACCATATAGATTGCAAGATTATAATGTTTTAGTGTTGAAAAAGAGTGCTGAAATTTTCAAAAAAACTCATTTAGAAGCCAAATTTGATTTCTAAACCTAATCAAATGAAAAAAAATTTAAACCACAAAGTGATTTAAAACCAGGATACAAACACATTTGTGAAAAATATATCATTCAATTGACCCAATGTGTTTGCAAAATGGCTTGCAAATGTCAAAAATAGGCAAGAAAAGTTGAAAAAATCACATCTAGGGTTGAACCTCCTTCTACTAAAATGATTCTTAGTCATTCATAAATTCTTATATTGATATGAAAATTTAGCCACACAAACTAGACTAGTATGTGCAACTTTTCCAAAAAAATTCTTGAAAACAAACATTATGTGAAGAAGATACAAGCCGCCAAAGTTCACTATAGTCCATAAATGGCGGGATCTTGAATTTTGAATTGCTCCAAAAATTCAAAACAACTTGGATTGATATGAAAATTTCACCACTATAACTAGAGTTTAAGGGGAAAACAACCCAACAAATTTTACTGAAATCGTACATTGGATGAAGGAGATACAAGCCCCCAAAGTTGCAGTCATGAAGTGCACATTGGTGAATCAAATTGAGCCTCTGAACTTTGATTGGCTTCCATAAAATCATTACCTCTTGGATTGTTCTGAAAATTTTACCACACAAACTAGAAAAGAAGGCGCAACTTTCACAACAAGTTTGATTGAATTCGAACATTGGATGAAAAAGTTACAGTACTTTGAATTTAGCTTAAAACTATGTGAGGACACTTTTTGTCCTCTTGGGCGGTCTAGGGTTTACCTAACTCAGCCTAGGAAAGGTCAAATGGGACGCCCATCATAAGCAAAAAATTTCTACTGGTGCACATTTCATAACCAGAAATGTGCACCACTTGAACAATTTTGATTGTGATGAACCGGCTCCCATTAGGCTTGTCATAGGCTAAGTTACCTTAGGCACTCTAGAACGGAAAATAATATTTTTTCATCCCATTTATATATTTGGAGGGTATTTGAGTAGAATTTCAATGAAAAGAATTGCAAAGTTTCTTATTATTATCTTATTGATTTTTCTAAAGAAGAAGATGGTCAATCCTTGAATCACCTTTGTAGTATATTTTGACCATTTCTTGTTATTTTTTCTTGATGTGCATTTCACCTATAAAAGTTATGTTTTTTGATTTTAAGTCCAATTAACAAAATGGAGGTTATAAAGTGTAGTTTCTACTCCAAATAATTTTTTTTTACAAATTCATCAATTTCAATATTTTATAGCAATATGAACTTTGGGTATATAACCATGGTTTGTTAGTTTTGTAGTTTTGGATTGATACAATAAATTTGGTTTATACTATGATGTTTTATACTATAATGTATATCTATGGTGAAATTTTCATATTTTTGAAGTATATTTTGTATTTGATATGACTTTATTTTATTTATTTTTGAATAAGAAATAGGAAATTCATATTTTTTCCGAAAAATTAAAAGAAATTTACAACTTATAGTAGACATATGACTTCATTTTTGAAAAATAAAATAAAATATTTCATTCATAACTAGTTGCAAAAACGACAGCAAACAAAGTGATGAGGCTTAACCCCTAAATGATTTTGACTATGTTTTCATCAAAACTGCTCCAAAACTGCAATTTCTAATACATGTACCAAAACATAAGAAAAAAAACATTTTTTGCCATATGTAACCATAGGGTCTTGTAGTAACCTTGTTTAAAAAGATGTAGAAAAAATTTCAGTATTTTCCACCATGTAGATTGGAAGATATTAGTGTTTGAAGTCACAAAAATTCTTTTTTTACCACTGCAAAATCTGGGGAGCTGTTTTGCTCAAGGCCACATTTGTATGAAAAAAAGTTTAAATTGGTTCGTATTCTTTGGATTCATTCTTAAAGGCAAGTTTGCTAGATGCTAAAAAAATTTCAAATCATTTGGAATTGTACAACATAAAGGGAAAAAATAGTAAATAGAAAGAAGTAGAAAATGAGCTAAAATACTAAATTAGAAACAATTTATTTATGGAATTTAAAAATGCCAATCCCAATGCTTAAAATGTTGTAATAAGGAATTTACACCTACAATTTTTTTTTCCAAAAATATTAAAAATTGAATGAAATAAAGAATTTCAAACTTTTTTTTTGTAGTGTAGAGATTCTATAACTAGTCACAAACTACTCCAAACTAAAACTCCTCATAAGTTTTGACTCATTGATCAAAATCAAATGATTCAAAGCTTTCCATTTATCTAATAAACAAATTTCAAAAATTTATTTCTTAAAAAAATAATTTTTAAAGAAGTTTTTTTGCTGTCCAGATTGCTTGCCAAGTAAAAAAAGTGACATATCATGCCATAACTTTCTAACCATGTAGTCAAAAGCTATGAAAATTGTTGGGCCTTGAAGCTATTCCTCGGGCGCATATTGTGTGAAAATTTCAAAAGAATAAAATAAAATCTCCATTCATAGTGAGATGCTTGAAATTATTGTGTTGCTAAAAATCACAATTTAGGCATTTAGGGGTTAAAATCGATGATCTTGAATGTATCTTTATAAGGATAATAAACATCTAGGGTGAATGCAAGAAGCACTCAAAGCCTTTTGTCACACCCTAGTTTTTTCTTTTTTTCTTAGCCATAACTTTTGTGTTTTAGCTTCAAATGACTCAAAATTTATAAGGAAGCTACTCATAGCTATTATGTATCTACAATGAATTTTGGAGATTTTCTTAAAATAATTTATTATTTTTAAATAGCCCCGAAAATTTCTCACAGTACTCAATTTAGGGTTTTTTAGCACCATTTATCTCCAAAAAAACGAATTTTGACCTAAAATTTGGAGAAGATGGTCTCCTAGTAGACATATAGCTACTGTCCAAAGTAATTTTAAAAATAACTATTTTTAAGTGTTGTAGAAGTCCACAAAGAGAGCTTCATTCTGCATTTTTTTCCAAAGGTATAAAACATTATTTTGGTGATTTTTTTTATCAAATCTCATCACCGAAAAGTTTTTTCAAGTTTTGTATTTTTATGTATTTTTCAAAAAAGTAATACTATTTAAAAAAAATTAAAATGTCACAAGTTGTATTTTCTTCACCGGAATTTTATGAGAATTCTATGTCCAAAGTTCCGGTGAACAAAATACAACTTGTGACATTTTAATTTGTTAAAAATAGTATTTTTTTTTGGAAAAATGCATAAAAATACAAAACTTGAAAAAACTTTTTGGTGATGAGATTTGACCAAAAAACTCACCAAAATAATGTTTTATACCTTTGGAAAAAAAATGCAGAATGAAGCTCTCTTTGTGGACTTCTACAACACTTAAAAATAATAATTTTTAGAATTGCTTAAGACAGTAGCTATAAGTCTATTTAGAGACCCTCTTCTCCAAATTTTAGATCAAAATTCGTTTTTTGGAGAAACGGGGTGCTAAAAACCCTTAAATCAAGTATTATGAGAAAATTTTGGGGCTATTTAAAAGTAATAAACTATTTTTTAAAAATATCCAAAATTCATTTTAGAGACATTATAGCTATGAGTAGCTTTCCTATAAATTTTGAATCATTTAGAGCTAAAACACAAAAGTTATGGCTAAAAAGAAAAGGAAAAACTAGGGTGTGACGAAACGCAACAAATAGTGCAAGTGTTTCTTGCATTCACCCTCTATTGCCTTGTAAGCAATCCACAAATTCTTTTTCCTCTCAAATACACAAAACATCACATTGGAATAATTTGAATACTAGTTCAAGAAGTTAGCTTGCTAAAATTAACCCTAAAAGTCCAAAGGCCTTTTTTCAACAAAAAACACTCAAAATTGCCAACTCTTTTGCAAAGAGAAAAAAGCTTAACAATCTTTTTTTTTGCATGTTCAATTATAGGATCTTGCACTAAAATAGTATTGGGAGAAATTTCAAAAATGTTCACTATCTAGATTGCAAGATTTAAAGTAAAGAAAATATGTATTTTTTGCATATTCTATGACTACATTATTTGACTTTGAATCTTCTTTGAACTAAAAATTTTTGTAGTAAAAATTTTGATTTAATTTTTTTTATCTTGATGATTGGAATTGAAATTTGTTTATTTGAAAAAAAATTGAAAAAAAAAATCTTTTTTATTTAAATTTAAAAAAAATAAAAGTATTACAAGATTGGAGAGTAAACCATATAATGAATAATTTTGAGGTGAAATTTAAATACACTAATTTCAATAATGAGATTGTTAAAAAAATCATCTTTTACATCACAAATCCAAATGAATCAAAGCTTTCTATTTAGATAATGTATTGATTAGACTAAAAATAATTAGCTTAGTTGATTCAATAACATGTTCAGCATCCTCAAAGTAGAATTTCAAACTTCATTTGGACATAGTAGAATAATTTTTCTTTTGAAAATTTGAAATATATTAATGAGAAAAACCAACACAAATTTAATCTTCAAAAATTTGTTTGAGATTTCAACAATGATAGTATGTGAGCATAGAAGTGTGAGCCTATGAGCCTTGAGATTAAGTATAAGTAGGTATCCTACACTCATTGAATTGAAGGTGTTTATAACATAAACACCTATAATATAGGTGTTTAAAACATAGATATACTATAACCATTGAGGTGTTTGTAACATAGACACCTATACTAGGTGTATAGAATTCTAGGCTCATAGGCTTACACTTTCTATGCTCACATACTAGTGTAGTCACCTTGTAATTTTTGGATTTTGACCAATTGTCTTTTACTAGGAAAAACTATTAGTAAACTTTCAGTTTTGGTCAATTGAAATAAGAAGATAGACTAATAGTTTTAGTTTTGTTGAGATGGATGAAATTATATTAACTAGTAGTACTAGCTAGACTAATCGTCTTGGACTGGCAAACTATTAGTCAGCCACCAGTTTAGGCAGTTTCGTCTCTTCCATCTCTCCCGCAACATATAGTCTTACAATTTGTTGTTTTCCACCCCCACTCTCTCGGTTTTCTTGGTCTTCATTTTGGTTTTCAATCAAATTGTCTTTGTTGTAATGATGAACTCCTTCAAATTTTAATATAAATATATTTTACAAATTGTTGTGTTTGTGAGTGTAGTCTAGTGATTGGACTTTGTGGTTGGTGGAGGTGGAGGCATTTACAAATTGTCTTATTGTATATCAAGTGATTGGATTTTGTAAAGAGTGTGTGTGTGTGTTTGTGGTTGTTGGCTAACCAGTTGTGTTGGTGTGTTTGATTCTTGAAACAAGTTGTGGATTTACTTTGTACATGTGATATGTTCTATTGATGGGATGGTATTTGGTTAATCATACCGAACCAATTGTTTAGTAAATTTTAGAGAATGAATCCGTGGATGGCTTTTTATTAATTTCTCTGTGTATGATGAGTTGTTTGTGTCAATGCTAAGGAAATCTGGGTGCAGCAAGAAGTAATTACAACTTGTTATATTTTGATCTTCTTGTTGTTGGAATTTTGCTGTTACTAATTGTTAGTATTTGGATCCAATTTGTTGGAAACAAATAATTTGGATGTGAGTCTACTTCAGTAGATTGTGCCTGTTGCGGATGAAAGACTAATTGTTTAAGCGCGAGAACTAGAACGGTGTGTTGTGGAGAAATTGCGAGAGATTCCGCCACGATTTCAGGTGATGCAGATGTTGTAGCCTAACAATTGGTTGAGCCTTTGTGGGATAGAATATGTGCTTTCTTGATAAGATAAACCATCACTTATTGCATTACAAAATTGAACGAATTGTATGGCTGATTATTGGCAAAACTTCAAATTCACACATGGGTATTCAAATTGGAATAGAATTCTTTGATTACAAATAGTCATGATAAAATAAGAAAAGAGATTAATTCAAAAATAAGAATATAATTAACTAGTAGTTATGTTAAGATATTTTTATCATGGTGATTAAAATTATATATAACTTTGTAATCTAGTCCCATTGTATTTGGAACACTTATTAATACAATCTTAAGTGAGTAATTTAACAAATTGTCTAAATTGAATGAGAATTCCCTGAATGGTATTAAGCTTTAAACTGGAACTAATTGTGCTTTACTGCATTAACTAGAAACTATTTGTTTTGGATGTTAATAATTACCATACTAAATTGAATTGTATCATATTATAATTATGACTAATTGTTTCGGACTAATGGATGTTGTTAACTTCAAGACCTGAACAAATTGTATGATACTGTGTTTATTCAAAACTATTTGTCCTGGATATTGTTAGTTAATATACAAAACAATTTATGTTGTTATATGCTTATGTTAGTTGATTGTTTCGTATGTAACTGACTAATTGTTGTGATTCCTGGTTTGTGTGTGAGCTTGTTTGAATAAGCTACATCAACAATTTGATGGAAGATAAATAATTTGTGTTGATTGGTCAATTTCTTGGTTTTATTTGTTGAACTACAATTATGAGGTAATAAAGTGCTCAGCAAGGTCATTGCAAGAAACACCGGTCCTATTTCATGTCACACCACAAACCACTTTTTTGTTTTCCACTATAACTTTTGGAGATTAAGTCCAATGAATATGAAATTTTTATTGAACATACCTAACTTGAAGTTTATTAGATCCCTTATTTTTCAGAAATTAAAAAAATCACTTTATATATTTTTTAAAATTTCGTTGAGCTGTCACATAAATACGTTTATGGTTACCATTACGTTCGCAGTGTCTAAATTAAATGATTTGAAGACGAAACTTTCATGGTCTATTTGCATAGGTGTAAAACCTAATGTAAATTAAAAAAAAAAATCTAAAAATATGTTTTTTTATGTCCTCCACATGAGTACAATTTTTTTTCCGTGGCACGCAATTTTTGAACAATGATGATGGTTCTAAGATTGTTCTTTTGGTCAAATCTCATCAAAATCAACTTTCCTCAAATGGCAAATTTGAGTTTTTCTTAAAATTGATTTTCCTATTTTTTACAAATTAAAATGTGGAAGTACTAATTTTCATGAGATTTTGCACTTTTCTGGATTTCCTACTTAGAGATTTTTCCTATGCCTTTCCTTTCTAGGGTACCTTCTTCTTAAAGGTTTATACATGAAACATATTTTTCACTTTTTTTAAAACTTGTTTTTCTAATTTTAAAGTACTCCCAAAAAAAAAGTACTATTGAAAACGCTACACTTTTTGCACGGTGTTTCTTGCAATGACCCAGCATTGGAATTACTTGCAAACTAATCGTTATAATGGCTTTAAAACTAGTTGTATAGCATGTAAGTCATCATGAGTCAATTGATTGATTATAAAGATTGTAGATTTACAGCCAAAAAATGAATTGTAAAACAAATGGTTTAGTTATTTGAGCTCATGTTAACCATTTGTTTTGGAATTTGTTTATTCGATTAATTGTTGCCTAGTAGTTGCTCAGACTAGTTGTTGACAGATATTATTTTTTTAAATAGTTAGTTAGAACAAACTGGCTCAGTACCATATGAGTAACCATGGATTTTGAACAACTCGTTGGAAGCAATACTTGTTGTTGATTAACACAGATTAGTAATTTAGAACATAATACTTTGATAAATCATTTGTTGTTAAAAAAGAAATTTGTAAAGAATTATTTATTGGTTAGAATTGTAGGAACAAGTTGTTGAATTAATTTTTTTAGATATGGTTGTTGGGCAAGAGGATTTGGTTTAGATATGGAAATCTAATTTAAACAAATTGTTTTCAACTTGGTATTTGGTATTTGGTCTTGTCAAGGCTTAATTCCAACCACTTGTTTGAAATTGGGAATTAGTAATTAATAAACTAATTGTAGGATGTTTTAACCAATGGTTGTGAAGTGCAGATAAAATAAGGAGCTTGCATTACACAATCATGCCCTACATTTAGATAGTGACAAATTGTTCTTAGATAGGACAGGGACTATTTCCTTGTGCATCCTAATTTAGTAATTTTGATAGCTAAATAGTGATAGTAACAATTTGTTTGGTAAAGACAATTACCAGTAATTAATGAACCATGTGTTATTCAATTGTTGTTATATATAATATTATATTTAAATTGCATTTAAATTTAGATCATACATAACAAATTGTTGGTCTACACGACTAATTGTTTATAGAAACTGAGCCACATACTAGTGAAGGACTGGGACTGCACTCATGCGTCCACAACATTATTAAGGATTGGCCAACAAATTTGTACATTTGGGAATAAGAGTGGATACTAATTGTTAGAATTTTAAGTGTTATTATTGTGTATTTCCTATTCCATTTCCAATTACAAGTGACTTTAGCCACAATACATTAGACTATTTGATCATTCCCCTAGATTTGAACCCCTATACTATAGTCCTAGGTTTTGTGGGATATAGACAAAACCTAGACTACAACTAGCAACCGTGCCTTCCAACCCTTCTCTAAAATTTGTTTATAATTTTTTACTCAAATCTCAAATCCTCAAAAAAATATTTGGAGATGAATTTTTCTTAATTTCTTACAATAAAATAGTCTAGGATTTTTAAAAAAGGTATTCTACACCCCCTAAACAAGGTTTAAAATTTTATTTTAACCACAATTTCTACTTTAAACTTAATTGTAAGTAGTTGAGCTCTTCCTAATCCTAATTTACATACCGTACGTGTAGGTCAGTTTTGCAAATAACTTTTGGAAAACTTGGAAGATGTCAAAATTTAGAAAATTATTTACAACTATTTCTAAAAATTTGAAGAAATTGCTTTTGAGAGAAATCAAAGAAAGGATCACATTTACAAATGAATAGAAAGAATCAATTAAAAATTAGGATTATCCTCATAAAGTGCCAAAAATAAAAAAATTCCAATGTGTCTACCAAATTGTTGAATTGCAAAAGGTTAATATTTAGGATGAACTTGCCAAAACTGACCTACACATACGGTATCCTACATGAGTCTTACCTCTTATCACCCCACTTGTATGAAGAGCTTGTCTTCTTGTCTTTTTAAACATCAAGGTAAGTAACATTCAAAGTTCAATAGCAAAAAGTTGAATTATTTTTTAAATTTAAATTTAAAGTGTAAAATTTACTTAAAATTTTTTAGTTATTTATTTGGAATCAATGTACCAATTGTGCTATACAGCATGGTATGTGTCAACAAGTCAGTCATACGTTAAGTGGTAGGTTTGTGAACAAGGCCGCCTTGCCTACATGGTGGCTTATGCCTATGTGGTGGGTTTTCAAATAATAATAATTTTACCAAACTAAAAAATAAAATCAGCAAAGAATTATGTGAACCATAATTTCCTAATTAATTGTTTTAACCCCTAAATATTCAAGGCTTGTTTTGAGCTTCTTGGAATTTGCTCTAAGTTGAACAAAATGTCAACATTTTGATAAGTTGTATCAATTTTTTTTGAATTGTAACTGTACAAATTCAAACCAGACATGGTAGAGATTGCTAGGAAAAGAAAACACAACAATATCACTTATGGAGTGAAAGATTATAATGTTTGACCATAAGGGTATTAAAATCGCAAAAGTGATGTGAAGTCTTTCTATCTTCTTTTCGCAAATCAAATCTGAAAAGTTGGTGACCAAAAAATATGAGGTTGAAGAGGCCTAACATGCATAAGTCCAATAAATTTATGGCTTTTCAAAATCTACTCTACAATTTTTGTAATTGAATTTTGAATGTGATTTTTCTCCAAGATCTAGTATATTTGAGGCTCATTTCTAAAGCTCTCAACACTGCGGGAAGTCAAGATTGGAATGGGTACCCTTGCACAAAATCTTGAATAGAAAAATCATTGTCATTCATTTTCTAAATTGGATTTTTGACATTGAAACTAGACTTCTAAAAGAACTTTCCAAAAATATAAACTACTAGAAATAGCAACTTGATTAGGTTTTATTTAATTTCAAAGTTTTGCAAACACTAGATTTTGGTGCCTTGGGCATTTAGGGGTTAATTAACATATATGAATTGATTTACATATTCATTTGGATACTGTCTTTTCTAGTAATGATGAAAATGAATCATATAGGACATGGATCTTCACACTACATTCATAAAAAAAAATTGTTCTTACTTCAAAGGCCCTTCCTTAGGCAATCTTAGCAAACAATTGCCTCAAAACACTATCTCGTCTACCCATCAAAACTTCACAAAAGAAATTTTCATTTGATGCTTGTGAGAAGGGAGAGAAAAATGTGATAATTTTTAAGAGATACACTCATGGCAATTCATGCAATTTGTGTTATTCTTTAAACAAAAGGTCCAAGAGGCATGCAATGTCTTTTAAGCCCTAAAGTGTATTGACCTCATAGAATGAAGTAATCTACACATTTTAGGCTGGCTAGATTTTTGCGCCTTGCAATTAGCATGTACCATAGTTAGCTTAGCTAAATTTGTCTCTTTGGTCTGAGGGTCTTTTCATGCCCTACTCCACCCCACCCCATAATATCTCTACCATTACATTGCTAATTTGATTACTAGTATTAATAGTACAATGTAATCAAGCTAGTAGAAATTTATATTCAAATTTTTAAAATGATATATTGTTGAAATCTTTCAAAATACAAGAACCTCAAGTGTAGATAAGTATGTTTTAAGAAATTCTATTAACAATATTATAGCTTGTGCTTGACTATAAGTGCAATTTTTTTTTAAAACAAATAAACAATGTAAAAATTTGCTCAGAGGCAAATTTTTTTAAATTAATTATATATTTTTTTGTATCTTAAAACAGTGTCTTATAGAAAAATTCTTTCCAAAATTCATTATATTTGAAATATATATATAATTCATTTCAATTTTCATTATCACTTACAAAAGTATGATAAATTTGTACTACAAGTCAAAAAAACATTTTAATGAATTTGGCTAAAGATCACAATTCATACAATCTTGTATTATACGTGTAGGATAGAGTTGTCACTTTTTCACCAAATATATATATATATATTTTTTAAAAGTTTCAATAAATGATGAAAATAGAATGTTTTATTAATATTCTTGTTTTCACAACACATTTCTTTGTTTTTTGAAAAAAGAAAATTCTGGAATTTTGACATTTATTTTTAAAATTATTTTCTATCCACCTTGCCTTCTTATGACTACAATAATTCTTAAACTTATTCACTAATAAAAATTGGGGGAGGGGGAGGTAGTGTATTTTAGTAGAGCCTACTAAGCCTATGATTCATCTTTTGTATTTATAAAATAACTCCTAATTGTAGAAACTTCTTGAAGGCAATCAAACTTTCTTTTTTTCAATCTCAATAAATATTTTTTGGATTATTTGTTTGGATCAAACTTGTGTACTTGAGTTTGCTATTGTAACAATTTTTTCTTTGATACTTATGTTTATGTATATATATATCACATTATATACTTGTCCTTTCTTTTGAGTGGATTAGTGAATCCACTCAATAAACAATCTAATGAATTTATATGAGAGGACAGTGAATAGGCAAGAAGTGCCTTTTTTGAGCCCATTGTCCATTGTATGACACAATCAGTTCAAAAAAAAATTTATTTTAAAATTTTATTTCATTGTAAAAAATTTTGTATTGAAATTTTGTTAAATGTATATATACTCCGACTCCTTATAATTTTGAGAAGGTAGAGGTTCCATACAATCAATATGGGACATACATTCATATATTGTATCTGTATTAAATATTCAGTATGGGATTCCATACATCTATATCTATATGCCATATCCATATTTGGTATGTATAGGTTGTATCCATATCCAATATTCAATTATTTGTATGCAATATTCAAGTTTCTATATCCGTATTTAATTAGTATTGTGTTTTGAATTCATATTTGGGACACCTCAAATCTTGCAAAGATCAAAAGCTTGTGATTTTTTGGAAAGAGGGGGGCGGACCAAGAGGTGACAACCTCTTTTGAGTGCATTGGCATTGTGACACAGTAGTGCATATTTGCATTAAATTGTTTGATTTTGATATTAACAACATTGTTTGATTTTAAAAACCAACCACCCCCCTATTTATAATTTTCAGGAGAGCCTTCATATGCAAAAAATATGGAATATGTTACTAAATCCGTATCTGTATTTATAGCCTTATCCATTTACTATATTTCATATTTGTATTTGTATCCTATATTTGTACCCATATCCAAACCCAAATTTTGATTTTTGTATTCATATCTATATATGGTATTTTGTATTTGTATTTTATATTAAATTAGATCAACAATGATTAAGAGAGGGGGGGGGGGGGAGAAGGGGGCGTAATAAAATATCAATGGTTCTAGATTTTTTACAAAAAGGTGGATTGTTAATTTTTTTTTAAAAGATGGTACCATCTATGTGCCATCTTCTGAGAGGATAGTGAATCTACTCAATAAACAAGCGAGTCAATTAACATAATATTTTTTCAATACCTCCTAAGTGTATATTTTTTCTAAATATGCTAGATTATAACTAATATGGGATCAACAATCATATTGTATATCCATCTCTATAT
This sequence comes from Thuidium tamariscinum, assembly GCA_947034885.2. Taxonomy (NCBI): domain Eukaryota; kingdom Viridiplantae; phylum Streptophyta; class Bryopsida; order Hypnales; family Thuidiaceae; genus Thuidium; species Thuidium tamariscinum. Next base: position 1,712,598 of record OX344757.2, on the reverse strand, counting down.
GTCATGTCATATTGATATTTCATTTAACATGTCCATATTTTGTATATCATATTAGTATGTATTACATATTAATTCTAGATATTGAACCTATATAAGAAATTTGGTTTTGGTTTTCATTTCTAAAAGGTGAATGAATTAAGTGTCATTGCAAGAAACACTTGTCCTATTTTCCATCACAATGTGGGTCACTTTCTTGTTGTCCACTATAACTTTTAGAGCACAAGTCCAATGAACATGAAATTTTTATTGAAGATGTCTAACTTTTTGTTAATTAGATCTTTTATTTTTCGAAACAAACAAAATCATTGTATATTTGAAAATCATTTTTGTTGAGTTGTCACAAGGTGTAGTTTATAGTTTTCACTATGTATACAAAACTTTCATGGTCTATTTGCATAGGTTTAAAACACATATCTTCCAAATTAAATCTAAAAATATATTAATTTATATCCTCCACATGAGTGCAAATAGAACTCCCCTTACGTACAATTTTTGAACATTGAAGATGGTTCTAAGGTCAATCTTTTGGTGAAATCTCATCAACATCAATTCTCCCAAATGAAAATTTTTTAATTAAATTTTTTTTGATATTAATATATTTTTACAAATTAAAATGTGAAAGTGCCATTTTTATGAAATTTTGTACTTTTGTACTTCTCCTACTTAGAGATTTTTTCTATGCTTTTTCTTTCTAGGGTACCTTATTCTTAAAGGTGTATACATGAACATTTTTTTTTTAAAGTTGTTTTTAAAATTTTTAAGTACTTCCCTCCAAAATATATTGTAGAAAACACTACAAAAAATTTCAGTGTTTCTTGCAATGACCTAGAGGTGTCTTTTTTTGAAGAGTTACTGAGTTGATGCTTCAAACCAATTTTGAGTAAGAAATATTGCTTTAAGAATATATTATGCTCAATATAGACCCCATAAAGGAGGTGCCATGCATTCCTTTCTAATGCCTCAAAAAGTCATTGCACATTTGAGCAATATTAAAAAGCACTTCAACAAATTAATGAGATTTTTTGTAATTGATGATATACATTAAAAAAATATAGTCATATGAAATATATTTTAATAGCACTATCATCAATATCATCCTACTCTAACTTACAACAAATTTTCAATACCTGAAACTACAATCATTCTATTATACACAAATGAAATACAATATTATTGGAATTCATACAACAATTTCTTTGAACCAACCGAACACTTTCTCACCTAGTTAAGAACACACTCAAACTCCAAAAGTAACCACACTTGTACATTATGCCTTACATAAAATTTACAACACCTAACACATTGATAACAATATCATAATTTGAAAATAATAAAAAATAAAAAATAAAATTAGTAGAGTTAGGAATATGAATAAAATTCTTGTTTGATTTTTCAAAAGCTTGAAACATGGCCAACACAATTGAAACAATGTTGAAAGTATAATCTTGCATGGAATGCATATGGTGTTAGATTTCAAAATCAAAGGAGGAATACAACCCCTGAACCTTAAGAATATGTCAATCAAAACCCTACACATTCCAAACATCAAACAAGTTGTTGCAAGATTATCCTAATACCTATTGCAAAATGACCTCAAATCATAAACACTCCAAATACAACAATATCAAATCAAGCAATGCCAATGTAGATGATTGAACCGAGTCATTGTAAATAGTTCGTTTGAATAAGTAATTTCTTACAATGCTTGCTTGTGAATACCAATTTTTCTAATATCTAGCCAACCTTTAACCTTCTAATATATAACATATTACCTCAAATCCTAAATACAATCATGCAAATTGAACAAAACTTTCAAAGATCAAAATCCCTAGACATCTAGATACCAAGTATAAGCAAAAAAACCCAAGAGAAACATCATGAAATCCTTACACCATTACCCCCTAAAAAGACCAAGTGTATTTTTTGACAACATATAAATTTGGGCAAGTATATATAACTAGAGATTTCCATATTTTGAGCCCAAATTTTGATAAAATGTGTGGATGAAGAATATCCTAAAATCCAATCATTTTTGTAACTTTTGACTACATGGTTAAATTTTTTTGCATAATATGTTGTTTCTTTTTCAATTTGGGTAGTTTAGGGAGTTTAAAAAATCACTTTTTTCAGAAACAAAAATTTGAATTTTTTCTTAGATTCATATATATGGAAAGATTTGAATCATTCCATTTTGATAAACAAGTCATCCGGTTATGAAGGGTTTTAGTTTGCAAGTAGTTATGGATTCTCTACTCCAAAATAAACTTTGAAGTCCTTTATTTAACTCAATTTTCAATATTTTGGAAAAAATAAAACCATTGGATGTTGATTGTTTTTTTACAACACTTGAACCATAAAAATTGACATTTTTCAATTCCATAACTAAATTCTTAACAATTTAGCATTATAAATCATTATCTACTTCTTTGTACTTACTATTTTTTTTCTATATGTTGTACTATACATTCTCAAATGATTTGAAATTTTCAATCATAAGCTTATATCCAACTTGATTTGAAGGATGAATCCAAATAAGCACCACCATTTTGGAGCTTCTTTCATACAAATGTAAGCTTGTGAAGTGTAGTTTGTTGGTTTTTTGCAAGGCCAGAAAAAGGATTTTGGTCAATTCAAATGCTATATTATGTACTCTACACATGATAGAAAATTTTGAAAATTTCCCCCATCTTATAATTGTGTTAGAAATGGAAATTTGGGAGTGTTTTTGGTGAAAATATAGTTAAAGAACTTTAGGGGTTGAAATCACGAAGAAAAAAGATGATTGTAGAAGAGAATTGTGCCAACAATAGAGAACACTACAAGAAAATGGGGGTATAAATGACTTGTCAACAATGACTGCATGGGCAACAATGATTGCAAAACAATCATTTTGTAGTCATTTTGTAGTCATTGTTGATGGTGCAATCATTGTGAATAAGTCATTTATACCTCCATTTTCTTATAGTGGAAGAGACCACATGCTAGAGGATATGAGAGATGAGCTTTAGGAAGAAGACTATGATAGAAGAGAAACCACTGCCATGTAAAAATCTATAGGAGAAAATAGTATTAGAAGAGAGAAGAGACAATTTGCAAAAGGTAAGAGATGATGTAGAATTGATAAGTAAGGAAGGGAGGCATTTTTATTAAACCCAAATATTGACAATGATAAGAGAAGGAGTGATGGGTTATTTTCTATATGGGGTGGTTGTATTATTTTAGAGGATAGTAAGTGGGGAACTTTGAATGGTTATATTTTGATAAATTGAAAGATATGACAATCAAAACATTTATTAAATAGAAATGTTCTAAAGTTTTTCAAAGAGATAAAAAATTTGTATTCTTAGATTTTTAGAAAAGCCATCTTAGGATGCAAATTGCATACTCTACAACATTTATAATATCAAAATTGACAATTTCTGATTTTTTTGAATTATTAGCAATATAGCCTCAAATTATATATTTTAATAGAGTGTATTTCAAGGCAAGGAAGAGATACTTCAAGGTTGTTTCTCTTGTTGTCCCCTTTGCTATGAACCAACGACTATTGTCAAACTGTTTAAAGTTTTAAGAATTTTTTTTTTAATATTAAAAAATTAAAAGAATCATTTTTTCTAAATATTATTTGAAGTAATTGACTAATTAATATTATTTGATATGACAAGTCTTGACTACATTAGATTGTTGTTGTGGCAATTTTCTATATTCTTTGTTACTTGAGAACTTGTAATCTTGTCAAGGCCTCAAATATTTTTTAATGCTTGTCAATTCATATAATCAACCATTAAAATAAATTCAATCCTCAATACAAAGTATTTTTTGTTGAAAGTTAATGCATGCACTTTTAATTTATGTACCTCCTCGATGTGAATTTTTTTTAATATATAATGTAGACATATAAATATTTTAGCAAAATATTCAAAAGAAAAAAAAAACAATTTCTAGGATGGATTGGAAAAATCTAATTTTAGAAATTCAAGCTTTAACATCTTTTTATAGGTGACGTTTTCTACTCTTAATTTAAAAAAGATTTACTTCAACAAATTCCTCAAGAAATTCTATTGTTCAATTTGAAAATAAATAAATTAGTAAACATGAGAGTTTATCATTATTTTTAGATAGGATGTCTTAGAAGAATTTTGAGTTGAAACAACCAACAATCTATAGTGGTTAAAACAATAGATGGCTTCTAAAATTGTGTTGATGAAATTTATTAGCTAATTTTAGCCTACTTTTAAAATATTTTTCTATGAAAATTAGCCAAAGTTGTCTTTTCATCTATTTGATCCAAGATAATTTCACTAATGCATTGAATTTTATCCTCTTCAATCAATGTAAGAGCCTACCTTAATAGAATATTGATGTGAGTAGGACAAAAATTCAAAAATGGCCCCTCATTAGTACTTTAAGGACTATTGGGAGATAAGCCCCCCTAATATCCCCCGGAACCGTATTGGTTCAATTTTGAACGACATATGAAGGCAAATATGTCTTGAGCACGTAGAATTTTGTTTTATCCCTCTAATTGTTTGTAGATTTTTGTATTAGTTATTTAAAATTTGTTTGGTATAGCTTTTCAATACTTTGCTTTGCAATTATTCTATACTTTGAAAGATACAAGTATATTTCACATCCAAAAATAACATTTTAGATTACAAAAGATATTTTTATAAATAAAAATTGGCATAAATGAATACAAATTTTTTTTTTAAGAATTACCATAATGGGATTTCAAAATTTGAACTTAAAATGGCAATTCATTCTTGATAAAATTTCAATAATTCAATCTACAATTGATCCATAAATTGCATGTTACAACTATTGTTTAAAGAACACTATAAGTTCCTCTCTTAAATAACATTTCTTGATAATATATCTTCATAATAATTTTAGAAATTTGGACCATCCTTTGACCCTTTAATTTTGAATGTATAAAAACACTCAAGATTTTAGCAAAGCCTTGACTTGATAGTAAATTATGGGTTGTACATTTCAGTGACCTTTGTATAGCTTGCAAGTCTTCAATAACTGCAACAATATTTGGATAAATTAGTGCAAGAATCTTCATCATCCATTTTGTTGTTGTTTGTTAGATTAAATGGCATTTCTATATTAGTTTTTGGGAATTGTAACCCAAAATAAAAATGTACCTTGAAAGATGATAATATTGTAAATAGAATGCTTTTTTCAAAATTAGAGAGCTAAGTTGCTTCATTTTAAATTTTGGCCTAAGTTAATAAATATGCATAGCTTTAGAAATAGGAACTTCTTTCAACATATTTCAATTTTTGATAATTGCCCCTATTTAGAAGATTACTCGCATGTATTTTAGACAAATTAGTTCTTTTTGCCCCATGGTTCTAGGTTGAAGTTCTTTTAGATTTTTTTTAACATGCTTTAGAAATTGAAAAAATACAAGCTTATTACTATAAATTGATGAAATTTAAATGCATATCCTTTGAAATTTTTTGCTTGGAAGATTATATAATTCATTGATATAAAGAATGATTAAGCATTTATAAACTATATAATTCATAGATAGTACTAGATATTCATTCAATTGCCCTCTTAAGGACATTAGAATAATCATTCAATTCATGAATTTTTTAGCTTACAAGTTATGACAATAGTTCCTAAAGACTTGTTATCTAAAGACATATAAATCTCAGAATGGGCCAAAAGGATTTGCATACAAATCTTAGAACAAGAAAATCAACACCCCCTTAATGTTCATATAATTATGATACCAAATTCTTGTAATTAAAAATAAATAAAATTCTAAAAGTGACTACTAAACCACTTTTTCCAACTTTAAATAATAATTTGAAATAAACTGCCAACTCTAAGAGTTGGATACAATATTATTGAATTTCAAAAAATTAACCATACAAAATTGATAAATGAAATAGATGTGTCAAACAAGAGAGGTAATTGTTTTAGCTTTAGAGATCACACTAAAAAGCAATTCCATCCAATTTAAGGTTAGATCATCACATCATTTTCCCTTGCACACCTACCACAATTGCTCTTTATTCTATCCCATGCTAACTTGACACTATTTTACATACAATAGGTATTTGAAGTGATAGAAAAGTTAATTTTGAATTTCCATAATGTCAGAATACCCATTTTGTAGATATAAAACATAATTTTTTTCATGTACAAAAAGGCAACCTGATGGGCTTATAGAGTGGTGGAGAACCTCAGTCTTTTGAAAAAAATTGTTTGCTCCACCCAAGCAGCAGAGGCAAAACCTACCAATCAAGGATCATATATCGCATAAGGATTGTCCAGAAATAACGCAATACTGCCCAGTAAAACCCGCCAAACAGTGTCATGTTGACAGGTCCATGATCCATGTTTAGCTTCACGACTGCCTGCAGCAGACTATGTTTCCCTCACAGATTATCATACCCAGTTAACAAGCTTGCTGCAACAATTAATATCAAGAGTATGCATCTACAATAATCTGCACAAGATTTACACTCATGAGGTACAAAAATCACAGCAGTCTAACTTAGATACAAGCGAAGTGCACATGACACAGCAATCCTTGAAGAATACTCTACAGAGTTCTTGAATAATCGTTGGTGACATAGCTGGTGCTTAAATGCACCAGACATGAAAAGAATTAGATTTGGAAGGCAACAGTACTTGAGTGACCCCATTGCGAGGACACAGTGATTTCCTGCAATTTGAATATTGCTCCAGCAGTGGAAACTGGTCTCCCAGCAAAGAATATATGCGTGTAGGTTCTAAGAAGTCTAACGCAGAACGTCGATGATAGCGATGAAATCATACATTGTGCTCTGGCTCTGATAGCAAGCGTTCTGTCTCCGAAGAAGGTATGTCCTTCAAGGGAATCGAAGGTACCCGAGAAATAGGAGAGGTAGTCGACAATTTGATAGCAGCGATCTCTACTCGGAAAAATATCCATTGAAAGCGACGCAACATCTCCAGAAAGGAAAAGAAGAACACAGTTTTGAAGTTATGACGTAGATGGGCTGACAGCTTGTATGTCCAAGCACCTCGCAACACCAGATTGCTGCATATTGCCCAGTAATACACCTGAAACATTACAGAGGCGAACTTCAGAAGCGTATAAATATCACCCATACATATATCTCCATGCATCGATACTTTCAACATCTCGCAACTTTTACTAGTAGGATAGATAATTTTTGGGTATTGAGCAATGAAAACTTGGTTGACATAATTTCAGAAGACCCAATTTCATCATCACTAAGATTCTGAAAAGAACAAGCACTGATTTCCCAAATCGGCGGTTCCAAGAGATCGTCTTGCATTGTAATCACCTACCCAGGGGCGATTGAAAATCAAGGTAGGTCGAAGACGCTGTTTAATTGGCTTCCATGGACCGCTCAACCACCTGCAATCATACGATAATAATTTAACGGGTGCCAAATGAGAATCACAGATTCAGATACGTCATTCTGCCAGGAATGGTGATTTGCCTACAGTGACAATACTTTACATTTGAAGAAACAATAGCAAGAGCAAAATGAACTTAAGAGGGGATGAGATGCAAACCCAAGATCCCAATCCTTGGTGATATCCCACCAAAATGAGTAGCAGGAGTTGAGAATTGCAAACAACACCCATAGTGGACGCAAGTGACTAAACCAGAATGATAATTCTACGTGGTACTTGAGAGCTGAAATGAAGATAACAGGGAACGTCGTAGTGTACTTCAACGCTGCAGTCATAAAAAATCAACATGTCATTAGAAGGATTCTCTCCTCTCTCCTCTCATGTGAGTAGAAGGATTCGTAGGTTTGGAAAACACTGTGCAGGGCATGACTGGTGGCTAACCGTACACGCAAAAGGAAGATGGAAATTTCAACCATATCAAATAAATAAATAAAACTAGCAGTAACATGAAATGAAGGCAGTATCCTACCGTTAAAAAGACACGTCTTATCTCTTGTATCATGATATTGTCGTAGGCACTGCAAGAATCTGCTCAAGTAGGGAAAAGCCAGAATAATGGGAATATAAATCGAGTGACCTCCACAAGTATCATTGGCATCTAACTGCGCCACAGTGGCAACCTGGTCAAAAGAACATGAACCTGATAAGCATCACTAAACTGAAATGAATCTGCGTAATTTAATATGAACTTTTCATTACAAGCATTTCAAAGCGAGTCAACCCTCAACATTATAAGCTAATCGAAAACATAATATCATAAACTCAAAAAACAAACAGCAACACACAAGGTCAGGAACAGAATGTACACTACAATCAGGGCTGAACTCTTGAGCTTCCTTCGTGAGAAACACCTACCTGCCGATGATACATTCTACAGACTGAGCGCTCCAAGTCGGATAGAACCTGAAAGAAACAAGAAGAAATGTTCTTCCCAGTAAGTTCTTACAGCGTCAGAATAAGTTAGTAAACAGGAGTAAATACGAATGCTGTACTACAAGTACCATATACCGCTTGCATACTTTGGCTAAGGAGTTCAACATGTCACCAACAAATCAGTCAGCAAATAACACAGGCTGCACGGCCTCGTGAAAACACAAAGTCACGTACTTTGGCCATGGAGGTCAGTACGTCCGCCACAAAGAAGTCTGCAAATGTTATTGGCTGTTCCAAAAAAACAACAACAGAAATTGTTACAAATGCATGATTATTTTTCATTTACAAATGCCTTTCAGAGCTTTGACTAGAATAGAGATCATCAAAGGCAAGCACCGGGAATGGCACAAGCCTGTGCTGAGCAGCTATCCCAGAAATTTAAGTTGAAGACAATTCACTAGCATGCAACACACGAAATGGCGGAACCATAAGTTTAAGTGCCATTTGACAGCATACCCCTACATCAGAGTTGAATAAAAGGAATAAACGCAAGTAAAAGATCTAAGGCTTAAGACGTCCTCAATGATCTCCTCTACATGACTAGATTGTTATTACATCTTTCCGGTGATCCAGCTCTTCCTTTCTTCGTCTAATCTGTTTCTCTATTTCCTGGTCAGAAGATAACCTGGATTGGAAAGGTAAGGCGGACAAGAGTCTTCAGGAAAAAGAATCGGGTTTGCCCATAGAACGCATCCATGGGGAGTCCCAACACCAATGGCACCATCACATAGAGCAAGACCTGTTAAGCATTCAACGTTTCATCAAAAATGAAACCCAAAATAACCTTAGATAAAGACGAATGGGGACACTGCTGGAAAACAAGACGCCATACTTCACAAGCTCACATCCTTGCACAAACCACTAGCAAAATCCAAAGACAATAGTCTGAATCGAGACAAATATGCTTAGCCATCTGAAATAGTTTGTTAAATGAACCCCAAATGACTGACTAAACGATTTTCATAAGGATTAGACGATATGCGCCAGGCTACACAGAATTAACATACGGGAAAATCGGTAGAATACATAGAACGTACGAGATTATCATGGATATCAATTATACACATGGGTAGTGGCATTACACATATTTCAGAGAATAATGAAAGCTCTCCGAGAGCTACATCCTGCAACTTACAAGCATCAATCTCTAGGGTAAAACGTTGCAAATTTTTCACAAAGGCACTTCAGATTTGAGGATAAGTTGAGCGCTTACTGGTTGTGAAGCTGCGTGAGAGACCATTCCGTGTGAATAAAGATACAGGTATGCCGTCATGCTTGTAATCACAGCCACTGTCATCCAGGATGCTATCTGAAGCACGAAAGAGACACTTCTCTTACATGTAGTATGTAAATAACTTCAAAACACTTCTGTCTACGAGAAGTTGTTACAACACTGCGTAGTAACAGAGAAGATATAGATCTGTACATGCTGATATTTTACAATAATTCACATCAACTAACCATGGATGAAGCAAATGTAACGACCTAATGCCCAAATCCTTGTTAAAAGAATACCAAATACAGTCAAGCAACCAAATGGACTAAACATCAATACAGTATGTTGTCGCGACATCTCAGTTTCAAGCCAGAACTAACGTTCATCCAGGAAGCTCAAATGGAAAATTCGGACTTCACCTTCCAGATTTCTTTATGGCTGACATGATTAAGATCTAGTTCAAACACACGGGCATAAGGTAGACGTGAAGTCAGAAACACCCAGACATTTATTCCCCACAACCACACCATCGCAGACTGCAATATCAAGAAGAAGTGAATTAGAACAGTTTTATTTCTTTGTCATTTTACAATTGAAATCCACAGAAATAGAACCGAATGCAGGCGAGGTAAACAAACCGAGACAGAAAATTTGCAAGGCCTGACGAATACAGTGCTAACCCTTCACAAGTCTTAAAAACAAAATAACATCATTAGACTATGTGCATCACAAGCTCCAGCAAAGCTAACCTTGCGGGACCTTTACAGGAGTGTACAGTGCTCTTTATCATACAATCCCAGAAAACAAGTTCGGATTTCCATGATAAAATATAAACACATTTGAATAAGAACAAGATGTTTTACATGGATCACAAAGTAACACGTCATTGCAGAGTCACTTCGAAACATGAAGACGAAGAAAATCAACTGTTGATTGCTTACCATTAGGAAGAGTGGATTATAATATAGAAATACTTCATAGAAGAATTTGTCCCGAGTCGTAACATTCATAATAACCATAGACTCGTAAGCTACCTGTACTCCATGGTAATGCAACATCCACAGCAAATTCTCATCAAAAAGGCACAATGACACCAAGTATGCAAGGAAACAAGAATAATACAGCAACATCGACCTTTACTTACATAAAACCTGACATACGCAAACAAAATTCCATGTCGGAGGCACCACTTAAGGTGTCCAAGCACATCATAAAGACGAAGGCTATTACCTTCAAGCAGAAGAGAATCCAAACAGCAAAGAAAATAGCCTGCAACCAGGACCCTCATCAACGTCAATTGCTCATCCCATGAAGAAGAATATCAGACTGCACGACACTGGACTATCAACGGCGTCGTATTGCCCTGATACTATAGTATCCCAACAATAAATGACATGTCATATGAGACTCTGTAACAACTCAGTTCCAAAGCATCATCGCAGTAAACATAAACATTAGAGGACTCAAATATACAACACAATTACCTGGATGCCCCATGTTGAAGGGGCAGTACTCTTCATTGCGCTCTCTTCTGAATTTACACTCTTGTCATTCACTTCCTGAGTAACCCGGCCGCCCCATTCTGCAGAGTTTTATCCTTAGCATCAACTCACAGACGGTCAACAATACGAAAAAGCCTTACTCGAAAAAAAAAATTCCAATCGATGATCCGCACATTTTTAGTGATATCCACCAGCTCACGGGTTTCAAACTCACCTGAATCCAGATTGATCGACCTACTTCCAGTGCGTCGTAGTGGTGGACTCTTCGCTGGTCTCTTGTCCAATGAATGGATAGACGATGGACTATGCACGTCGATGTTCAAAGAGGAACGAGACATTCCTTGTTGTCGTAGACCTGGGACCACTTGTCCATCTGCTATAACTCTTAGCAACGCCTCACGTCAACTCTTCTCTGGTTTGCTTCCTCCTCCCAGCATAAGAGATAACATCTGAAGGTACGGCACAAGCAAGTCACGTTAAACCACCTCAAAATCTCCACGGAGGTCAAATTAAGCCTATCCCAACATATTTTCTTTTCTGAAAACTTCAATTTGATTCACGCTCCAGAGAAAAAGCAAGCAAACTGCCGAACTGCAATAAAACCTCTAGAACTCTTCTTTTTCGTTTAGTCCATCATCTGCCTCCATTGAACCTCCACATAAACACCAATCTAAAGAAATGCACTTCTGATCAATTTCGGAACCTTGCTCACCGATCGAGGCAATCAGATCACGTCTTCTGATGCCAAACTTAAAATTAACCTTGATGCCATGCCTTGGAGTAATTCACAGTAAGAATCCCCGGACTTCACCAAAAACCTGTCATACCCTAATTTCTCACAATCCTGAACTTTGAATCCGCATATCCACTTGCCCAAGCCCTAAGTTCAATCCAAAGCAACGATCTCCTCTGCAGCAAAACCCTACCGAAGCCCCCTTGGCTCGAAAATTGCTCCGAATTTAGAAAAACCTATTAAAACCCACAATGCAGGTCGACTCACCACGCTTCGACATTCACCTCCTGACCAGGTCCGTCCCTGTGCACGCATCCACGAATTCGTCTCAGCAACGGAGCACACGACCACAACAGCAGATCCAGAAGAAAGGCCAGGCGTTAACGAAGCTTAGAATACTCTGGAGGTGCCGATTGGAGACAGAATTGCGAACGGTAAAAAACGAATCGCAGCACACGAAGGGGCGGGAAGGGGCGGGAAAGGGCTCGACGGGATCGCACGGAGGCGGGCAATGAGGAATCCTTCCGTGGGGAAACTGCGATTTCTGCCGGGGGCCGCTTTGCTTGCGCGAGATCTACGAAGCGCAAGCGACGACGCACCTCCAACGCTGATGCACTACAGTATTCTCACCTCCTCCAACGCCATCGGACGCGCAGTTGGCTAGGGAGGAGAGCTGCGCACCTTCGGGAACGTGATTGGGGAACGGTATGGAACGTCCTTTTGGAAATGCAATGAACGTGCCATGTTGCATGTTACTGAGAGCGACCTTCCATGCTGTGTTGGAGTAGGATAAGATTTTTTCAATTTTGCTTCTTCACAAGTACTACGGTGGAAATACCCAAAACTGTCCAAATAAGGAATTCACCATAGTTGGAGGCATAGTTTTCTAAAAATTATATTTTTCTAGTATTAGTGAGTGAAAATCATGAATATTCAGAAAAAAATTAGATATTTCAGATACAATATGTAATTTCTATAAATTTTCAAAGTGTTGGCTCCCTAGACCACTAGAACCGTTCCATAGGTGTACCCTAACTAAACTCTACTGAAATCAGCAAAGAGCTAATCGGATATGTATATGTGTCTTTGAAATGCAACAACCAATTAGAATCAAGCATGTGGCAAACACATTAAGGGAACTCTACTGACGCAATTGGGTGAGTCTACAATCCACTGCAATAGACATGTTCAGGAATGGGTGTTTCTCCCTTATTGTGCCTTATGCTGTTGCCACAGTCAAAATCAAAGTAAAAATAATTATCCAATTTTTTAATCCATTAAAAATTTGAAATTGAATACTTTTTCACTATGAGTCAGAACACCACACAACCAAACCCGTACACCCTCTTGATTGAGATCTTTCTAATGGTACTAAGAACACGACATAGGGACATATGGTCCAGGACATGACAAACAAAATAAACAACCTATCTTAAGGCATAGATGGAGAAATTGCTATTTTGGAGTAGCTTTGTCTTGTTATTGAGCAAAAAACAATTGAGAAGTTTGAAGTCTACTCTTATAGATAGTTTTTTCAAAAGTCAAAAACTTTCTCTCCTTCTCTTTACAAGACTCTTTTGAAAGTTTTGACAACCAACTATTTTGATTTTCCTTGTGCAACCATCATGCCTCTTCCATTGGTAAAATTTTAATGCACTTTGGTTTTTTTATAGTAGATCTAATTAATTCTAGGTGCATAGAAGTCCACCCTAAGGTAGATGCACCTTCTTTTGTCTTAGTAACCAATTCAGTTCTGAATGATGTATTCATTTTGGAACAAGAATATGAAGGCATACATGATCTCATATCACTTAGCTCGAAAGTGAGAAGATATAATGTTTGTTTCTAGATTCTTAAGTGATGAAATGAATGGAGGGATATCATTTGATTTGAAATGCATATAGTGACAAAATAAGGTGAATCTACCTTAATTAAGACCTTACTTCATCCTAGATTAATATACTTTGATCTAAATATACTAATTAAATTAGATTAATTCAATTAGTGTACCTAACTAGAATTGCAAAATTTATGTTTTTGGCTTATTGAATTAGCTTATGATACAAGCATGCATTATTTAAATATTGTGTACAAAAGTCATAGGTGTTAACTTTTTTTAATAGATGGATATAAATCAACACAAGTCAAGATGTCAATCCAACACACATTCCATCACGAAATTCATAATCCTTTTTGAAGTGGTTTTGGTTTTAGGATATTCTGTATTCTAATCTTCATTTTTCTACCTTTCATAATCTCATTGTTATTGTCAAAATATGAGAAAATTTGGGATTTTTTTTTGTTCCTTTTGTATTATCATTATTATCAATACTGTGCAGTACATTCATTTTGGTACAATAAAAGAAGCATCTAGAGAGAGAAGAGTGAAAAATGCAAAAACCAAAAACAAGAAAAATGTGAAGAATAGACTTGATTGCAAAAGAAATAGCATTAGATTAAATTTGAAGGTTCTAAGAGACCGCAAGTTCCCATAGTTTAGGAACACAGAACATAAGAGGATTTCTGGGCCCCCAGAAGACCGTTTCAGGGGTGTTCCCCGAAATTGTTCCCACTGTTGCAGACCAGCCCCCTGTTGGTCTGAATTTTTGAATTTTGAAAAAAATAAATTAAATTTTTTTCTTTCAAAAAACTTCAGAATGTATTAAAGAGAAAAAAAATGATTTCAAAAAATATTTTTTTTTCAAAAAAATATTTTTAAAATATTTAATATTTAATTAAAATTAATAAAAATTTATTATTTTCTGACGTGGCAGTCGCTCGACCACATCAGCATCGCGTTCCCAGAGTTCCCAATGCATTCCCAGCGTTTGGGAACTCACAGTCTTGTATAGGAGCTGAAAATCCTCTTACGAGTACAGGATTCACAAGAATGTAATGTAGTTGTGACTTTGCCAAGTTGTTTAAAAAAAATTTAGACTTCTTTTTTCATTTTAGGACCCAAATTTTTATAATTTTATTTTATATTTATATTTATTTTTAAAAATGTCGGTTTGATAATAGGTGGCTATTTCACGAATTGTTTCAAAAATAGACCCGAAATGGCCTTTTGGAGGCCTCAAAATTTATCTAATGGTGTATTCAATAGACTTGATTGCAAAAGTCGAATGTAAAATTTAAAGAGAGAAGACTAAAGTTTTCCAACTTGCTACAATACATGCTAGTGTTTCATTTAACATATTAGTGCTTGTATCAATCCTCCCAAAACTTTGAAAATAGGGGATTTGGATTCTCTTGCACAATTGGTCAAACTTTTTCAAACCACCCAAACTACTTGACCTAAATTCAAACCACTTGCAAATTGGGCAAACTCCTCTTGATGATTTCTACATATGGATGATTGTATTAAAAAAATAATTATGTAAAACAATTCATATCCCTAATTTCAAAGTTCTTTGATAGATGAAGAATCTAGAATACCTTGTTAACATTGAACATGTTAATTTTAACACTAACTAGTGTGCCTTGTGCTATTGCCACAGTCAAAATTAAAGTAAAAGTAATTTTCTAATTTTTTAATCCATTAAAACTTTGAAATTCAATAACTTTCTCACTATGAGTCCACATGCCACAAAACCAAGCCTGTGCACCCTTCCTTGCCAATCCTTGCCAAGGACTTTCCGATGGTACCAAGCACACAACCAAGGGACACACGGTCCGGAAGATCTCAACGTGACAAACAAACAAAACAAACTACTTGTCCTAAGGTATAGATGTGTAGTGTTCTAGGCAAAAAACTTAGTCCTCTTTCTTCAAAACTTTAAATCACTATTATGGTCAAGTCAAGTCTATCAAACACACAATTTCCTACATTTCAATCATTTTTTATTTCTACATTTTCTCCCCTCTCTAGAGGCACCATTTCCTATTTCATTATGAGCACTCCAAGAAATACACTGCAAACAAAGTCAACAACTGAATCATATATAAGACCATTTAACACATTAAACATCTACTTCACAAAGTATTGAAACTACACATGATGGATATACAAAGTGAAGGAACCTTTTATTTTAAAACACATATGAGTACATCAATAGTTCTGGATGATGCACACAGGGCCATACTTGCGTATTCTTTGACATCTCTAAGCTGAAAAAAATACACCACCACCACCATTGCTAACAAATTACGCCTTCGCAGCTTTCTCAACAGTCACTCCTTTCCAGAAGGCCACATAATCCTGCAACCGCTATTATTAGTTCACATACTGTCAAGTACCTATTTAAAGGCAATGGTGTCACTCTCTCATTGGTTGGTTTTAAAATATAACTTATAATCCATAACACTTCTTAGTTATCTGATCAACAAAAAACTACAAAATACCAAAGTGGGGTTTTGAAACATCACAAAGAAAATAGTGGAGAGGAGTAGAACCCAATCTGCTAGTTGCACTCTCACAAATTACTACTGAATCTGATGTAGAAGATATGCAGATGCATAAACTTAGATTTTCAGTTAAAAATGCCATTGCCATTACGTTCAATGATGGCAATCCAAACCATGGTTTCCAAAAATAATTCGCAGATAATTACAGAAGCTCAACAGCTCAGTAGGGATAGACATGGAAATGATTTTTAAGAACCCTGTCCTTGACTGCCATCACATGGTCTATATTAACAGAGCTCTACCTAACTCACAACTTCGAACACCATCCAACACTTCAAGCTTTCAGGCATCAAATCCGACAAGACGCAAACATCGGATGAAGCCTTCAAGCGAACAAGAAGACCAATCCACACCCAAGAATTTCACGCCAGGAAGGAAATTTCACGTCAAAACAGAGTGAATTCAACTACAACTGCAGAAAATGGGCACGCGTGTTCCCATCCACTTCAAAAGAAAAGATGAAGCAAGAAATCTTTGGTGGTTCTCACAATCCCAACGCACCTTGATGTTCTGTGCAGCAGGTTTTGGAGATGGGTAAAACCACGCAGCATCCTTGTTCTCCTTGCCGTCCACTTCTATGGTGTAGTACGACGCTACCCCTTTCCAACCTGCCCAATCAAGAAAGGAAACCCCAATTCAGATTGGTTGACAGTTTCTCCAAATGACAATCGACATCATGATAATAAACTAAGACACTCTTAAACCAAAGAAACTATCGCATTCCAATTGAAGAAAATTGCAGCTGTGTAGAAGAGTTAAGAATAATCATTTTAAGCAAAGGTTATGACACAAACACCACAATGCCTTCGAAACTTATAGCATAATCAAGAAAGCTCCGACCATTACAAAATGACGAGGGATGAACTCCAAAATCTCTAGCCGTTTCACATGCCAATAATACCTTACGAATTTTGCGCACACTCAAAAAACCTCTCTCCTCAATTGTGCCACCTGAAACTCAAAGTTTCTCTATGCCAAAGAAATTAGTACCGCAGGTGGTGTGCGTGTTGCTGGGCTTGGCGTACTTCGTGTCGACAGAGGAAGGCGGGAAGTAGACATTGCCCTCCACCACTTCGTAGGAGTCGGTCGCGGCGATCACTGCACCATTCCAAATGGCCCGGGTCGCCATTGCAGGTCTGCGAATGAGGAAGTTTCAGTCACAACTGAACTATTCGATATCGGAATTGGGGCGCTTGAACTTCGACGACGACGACGATGAGACGGAATGAGGATTACTTATGATAGACAAGAATTCTGTGGCAATCAATTTGGCAATTGACGGAGAACAAGGAACGGAGCGAGTTTCTTGCGAAGGAGCGGCTGCTGACTCTGCTGTTCGATTCGGAACTTCGGAGGCGTCGGACGGGGCTCATACTGTGGAGATACTGCTGTGCACCACTATCCGGGTATTGGTTCTCAGGTATCAAGCGGGTGTAGGCAGGCGAGCAATTCGGTGCTCCGGGACGTTGCTTTGGACTGAACTTAGGGCTTGGGCAAGTGGATATGTGGATACGAGGTCCTGGATTGTGAGAAATTTGGGGTATGGCAGGGTTTCGGCGAAGTCGGGGGGATTCTATTGGCGAATAATTCCAAGGCATGGCATCGAGTTTAATTTACGCTTGGCATCAGAAGATGTGATTTGATTGCATTGATCTGTAAGCGTATGTCCGAATTCTGATCAGAAGTGCATTCTTTCAGTTAAGGCAGATTGTCGTCATTGACTATGGAGTAATCGAAGAAGAAGAGCGAAGCAGATTTCCGGCACTTTGCTTGATTAATTCTGAAGCGTGAACCGAATTGAAGTCTTCAGTCAGGAAAGTAGGCATAATCTGACCTCCGTGGAGATTTTGAGGTGGTTAATGAGGACTCACTTGGGCTTGTATCTGCAGATGTTATTTCTTTTACCGGAAGGAAGAAACAAACCCTAGGATTGAAGGGAAGAATTGACGTGAGGCGTTGCAAATTCACATGGAGCCATTCCTGAAATAACTCTCTCAATTTCGCTCTTCTTCTGAGAACTGGCCCAACTTCGGTGGCGGGGGCTATGGCGCTGCTCCCAGCTTGCGCCATCGCTGGCGCCCCATCATCTACTGCGCCCCCTCCTGCGCTCCTGTCGTTGCCGTCCGCCTCTGCCAAATTCGACGACTGCAGCTTCAGGAGCTTTCGCAGGGCGAAATTTCGACCCCACCACTCTCTCCTTGCACATTCCCAGGGTTTAGGGCGACAGGGGTATGTGCGGCGACGTGTGCTCGTTCGGAGTAGCGGCGATAGCGATGGCGACGGTGAGAACGAATCGAGCGAGAGTAAAGGCGAGATTAAGGAAGGGAAGGAGGCGAGTGCCAGCAACTCCGGGAGAGTGGACGTGGAGATTTCGCCCTCGGTGATGAAGCAATTGGAAGCTGTGACGAAGAAGGACGCCTCGGGCAAGAGCGGTGGCTTGACGATGACTGGACTTATGGAGATTTTGGAAGAGGTGGTGAAGTCGGGGGGAGGCGAGAAGAGCAGTAGTAGTGGCTTGAGTTTGATCGAGCAGAACATGAAGGAGAGGCGAGAGCGGTTCGAGAGTGATGAGAAACCGAAACCCGCGGTGCCGCTCTCCTTCGACGCGGAAGCCCGAAACGACGAGAATCGCTTCGATGGCGCCTACTTCGCGCGCCTGGAGGATCTTGGCGACGAGCCTTTGGAGATTAACACGTTGGACGACTTCTACCCTGCTTTTATCATTCTCATGACCGACGCATTGCTTGAGCTTGGGGATTTGATGAAAATGTTAGGCGACGGGGAGTTTTTCTCCACGCAAGCCATGCTGCGCGCTTCGCCTATTCCAAAAACGGCCTCCACCTTGAAAACCTTTCCCGAGGATATCCAGCTGCGCAGATCGCTCGACAACATTCTCGTGTACGTGCAATCTCTAGGGTTTTACATTTCTTCCATGTTCACTGGTCCGGACGGCTTTTCTCTTAATACGGATGAGAGCTTGGCCACTGAAGCGGATTTACTGTACAACATGTATTATAAGTATAAGCACAAGGAGACGCTCACCGTACCGTTGGATGAGACGGAGCTTCTGGAGCAGGCGGTGACTGGCCATGGGTTTGAGCCTTCCGGAAAGGCGGTCAAGTGTCGGCAGGGGCTGATCTTCCCCGGCAATTGGAACACGACGCCATCGCTTGCTCGTCAGGCTATGCAGAGAGTATTGGATGCGAAATTTGAAGGACTTGTTGCAATTTTGTTAGATAGGGTGCCGGAGACAAATACCAGTGGCGTTCTCATTGCACACAAGCATGAGCTTTTGTCGTTCACGTTCGCAGAGAAGGGAGATGTCTTACTTGCCAGTGGCCTTGGATTTGGTGTTGTTCTGGGGGCCTTGCAGTTTGCAAATGCAGATGTTGCGTTTGATGAGGTGAATTTCCAAGGGGCTCTTGTGCCGCTGGGATTGGTTGGGGTAACTGCCGGTGGGTGGTTGGCTAGAAAGGCAGTGGCTGCGTTGTACAATGTCTCCCACATGGTTAGGTTGCCGTTCTCGTTACCAGTTCCACATCTAGGTTCGTTTAGTTCAGTCGTTTTTTACAAGGGTTGTTTACCCGAGCGAACTTCCCTATTAGACCTCTCTTTGTCAAGCACCCTCGCTTCTTTGGCCATTTCAGGAGCTCTCATTGGCGCTAGTTTTACTCAAGGAGAAAACTCAACGGCAGTGGCTGATTTTCAAGGCTTGCTGTTGGTACCAGAGCAGCTGTTCAGATATTCCAGCGCTTTCACATGGCTACTCCACAAGCTTTCTATTGCAACTTTAAGTGGCGAAATGGGCGAGGATTTGAATCTGGTGCTTAGTCCTCTGGCATTAGCAGGTGTACTAGGTCTTCATTCCTCAGCCTTGGGGTTGCTCCCGGTTGGGATACTCGACGGGGGCCGCATCGTGACAGCGATTTTCGGCCGAGATGTGCAGCATGTGGTGACATCGGTTGTGTTTTTTCTCATGGCGGTATCATTGGCTGTGAACGAGCCTTGGTTGGCACTCGCGTGGGTTGTAGGCACGACTCCAGCGTTGATGGATGATTGGTTCCAAATTGACGAGGCTACACAACCCAGCTTCATTCGGAAGGCTCTGGGATTAGCAATGGTGGTCGCTGCTGTTGGTGCTTTTATTCCAACGCTATCGTGATGGAGTTGGTTTTTCTATTTCTATTTGTCGAGCCCACATTTTTTTGCCCCTTCACAGGGAGTTTCTGGAATTCAAGCATTTGAAAGTGGAAGGTGGTACAGAGCAGAATTTTATGGAACAGGGAACAGCCAGCCAGCAGCCAGCAATTGCCAGAGTGCATTTGTGGACAGTATTATAGTGATAGTGTTCATATTGGACCCAATTGGGATAGAAGGATATACTGTATGATCATACCACTGTTGTTTCTCCGTTTTTTCAAGAAGAGTTCGAACTGTAAGATTTACTGTCTTGTGTTGTTGTTTTGAGGTTTTGGAGGTTGAACACGATGTCGAGTTTCAATGTGCTGAGGAAAAATTACCTCGCTTTTATTACATACGGAGTGTGTGTTTGTGGTCACGACTCCCTCTTACTCAAGTAAAATAGTCTACTCGTGATCAAATCCAGAGTGATTTTGGGGCTTGTGTTTGTTTCATGTAGTAAACATCTTTCAAGTATGGGAGAGGTACTTGTAACCGATAAAATAAGCACATTTGGACATGATCTAGGGGAGTGCAACGCAGAGCTAATATTTTCACAGTTGCATTGACAGAAATAATGGGGATTGCTAAAAATTTGGTACTTTTATGTCTTGAATTAAAATTACTATGAGTTTTGAAAGGCAAAAGTTGGGCAACCAACATCTAGAGTCATCTAATTCCAATCATTCAAGAATTACTTTCCCACTAATTACTTCTTTCTTTTGTGCTCACTTATGTGTCATTAACTTATTGGTTCAAATGTTCAAAAATTACATACACATTCCAAGGAAAAAATAAAAATCCATTCCAATATTGGTTGGAAATAGGATACCCTATTTATTGTTGATGGTGTGTATTAGTAATGGGTACCTCTACTATAGTACTGGGTTATGATCTTTCACTGTTATCATATTTTTGGGTCATTCAAATGAGGAGCCATTGGTGGCAAAAGTAGGTGTCTGAAGGCCACAATCAGACTAGCGCTCATAAAGCGCTCACCTAAGGGCTAGTCCGCCTCTTTCATGTATTTGTTTGGATGGTAATATTTTTCACTCATTTTTCAGCGAAAGAAAAATAAACGAGGAATCTAACACAAGTTGTTTCATATTTTCTGAAGCATTATTGAATTAGTTATAAATTTTCAAACACAGTCTAGCATAGGCCCCTATTTGTGATCACTAGGCCTTGCAAACCCATACATATGCAATTTGAAATTTTTTTGGCTTGCTTCAAAAACTAGCACTGCAACATGTAAAAAATAATAGCATTTGTTTCTAAAAGTGTTCCTTTCTAAAACTGAAATGGATATTTGAATAAATCATTATTTCAGATTTTTGAACTCTTGAAAGAAGGTACTTCAACAACTAATTTTTATTTTTAATATAATCAGGAAACACCTAACCACTTAGTTGATAATGAAGCCATTGGGACTCTGAAACCATCCATTCAATTAGCAAAAACCAAATCTTAGCATGCTTCAATGTAATCCACAATTCATTTTTTGACAATCAACTATCCATTTCAGAGCCTCCTAATGGACAGCTGCAAAAGCCTCAGCGGTTTATGAGCCCCCCTCTATACAATTAACTCGATTTGGACCTAAATGTGTTAACTCCAACTCCTACAGTTGTGCCCAATTAGCGAATGATTTTTCAGTTTTATACCGGTACTACAAACACTTTCAACCCATATTTATTAAAGTTGTTGCATTTAATTCAATGTAAACGTCGCACTCCTTTGAACTCTGATCTGTAAAACCAATGCTTTCTTTCAGCTGTCACGGCAAAAATCAACAGCAGACGACGTGCACAAGGAACCAGTGAAGTCCTCAGATTCAGACAATGAAATTAAGTTCTTGCCACACAATTTGTGCAGCATTTTACAAAATGAATAATATGTGTACAGATATGGCAAAGGAATTGCAAGCATCAATTCTAGTCTACAACTCCACCTAAATCAACATCCAAAGTCATGGCCCCTGGAGGCATCAAAATGGGAGGCGCCTTCATTGTGAAATTTCCCTCCAGAAAATCAGGAGAGATTGCGATTGTCGAAAGAACAGGCTCTGATTGCTGAACCCGAATAGGCGTCAATTTCCTCCCCTCAACCATTGTCAAAAGCTCAAACTGCAACCGCTCCACATGGGGCTTCGTTGCCCACGCTGGCCAAAACTCCTCATCCTCAAGCACTTCTTTATCCACAGCTTTTTCAACCTCAAAATCAAAATGAACAAAACTAGCTGCAGAAACCTTAGCCTTCAGTAGCTGGAAAGAGCCTCGCTTGTAAGCTTCCGGACCCAACGTCTTGATCAATACTTCTTCCAACCCTGCTAATTTGGTCATGTTGATGGCAGGAAGAGGCCACATGTATGAATCTTCAATGTTCTCTGTCAAGGCTAAGCTTCCATTAGGGACTGTATCGTCTGCTTTCTTGGTCGCTGGAGATGTGACCTCAATAGCTCCGGATCCTAGCCTTTTCACCTTCAATCTCCCACCACTTGCCTCTTCAGGCGTCTTGACAGCCGTTAACGAGGTGGGGCTGACAATCCGGAGAGACAGCAACGGCTTCTCCTCTCCACGAGATGCGGATCGGAGGCGAGCAGCCAGAGCAACCAAACTAGCAGCGAGTCCCCCTTCTGAAGCTCTGGTGACGGGTAGTGGCAACTGCAAAGGTCGTGAAAGGCTCACTTCCCGAGCTCCTTGGACTGACACGACGGTTCCATCGGCCAACAACACTCTCTTCAACACCCCTGCATCTACATCATGCTGCAACCTTCAACTGTTAGACACGAGTATAAAATAATCAAAAGTATGGGTGCTCTCACAGCAGAAAGAGTACTACAACACTACAAATTGTTTCCACAAATGAAGTAAAGAGCCACAATCTCCTAACTCCACATATTTATACAGCTACTCCAGAGAGTAAGCGACAACATAAAACAATAGTATGACCTGTGCTGCTGAGAACTACAAGGACCACCAACGCAGAGCAACCTTCAGATTCAAGAATTACAAGTCCATAAGTCAAATAGTCCGAAACCAAGTCCGTGCAACCCTCCTGTGCTGAGAGGTTTCCAATATTTTTCTCTCAGACTTAGCATGCGCTTCTGATTATTCAATACCAAAGCAAGATACAAGGGAGAACATTTGAGGCTCTTACGGGCATAGAAAGTCGCAACTCCTCTGCATCTTGGATCCAAAGGTCTACAGGTCCTGCAACCTCAAATGGTGATAAAGTAGCAGCAAAAGCTTCAGGATGCCACACATTGACTGCCCCCTCCTTCTTCACCTCAGATTCACCACCTTCATCGTCTGCAGGAACATTACCGGGAACAGGAAGCTCTTGCAGATAATGCCAAGAGACGACCTCCTCCGAAAGTCGCAAAGGAATAACAATACTACCAACCTGGATATCAAATTCGTACATTAGGGTTTGCCCAATTTTGGCATCCTGTGTATCTATGGTACCTAACTTCACCTCGCCTGCCTTCCATCCCATTCGCTGCTTGAGCAGATCCAGAGTGTCCTGTATCAACCGCCGCGAAACAATCAGCTGCAACTCGTCTCAAAAGTATGAAGAAAATCAGATTAAGGCTTGCTCGCGTTTAAAAAATTTACACTGTCTAGACAATAAATGCGTCTAAGTACTTGCACTTCAGCTTGAGATCTAAATTCATCTCACGAAGGAATATTCGAGATCTGGGGAAACGCAAGTTTCACCAGAGTAAATGCTCAGATTTACGGAGTTCAACCACCGAATCACTATCTAAAAGTAGTTAAGGTCAAATGCCAGGCAACCGTAGGCCATTAATAAAACTGTTCCATCATCAACTGTTGATAGAAAAAGATTTGGACACAATGAACTCAAAAACACTAAAAATCTTCTTTAAAACGTTCAAAACAAACCAGAAAATAAAAATATTACTCATTACATAACCATTAAAGTCATTCTTGGCGTTTGAGTGCTATTGTCTAGAAGCAGTTAAATTTGAGTGAAAGTGATTCTCGTTGTATGATAGTAATAATCCTTAGTCTCGCAAAATCAAGCCACAGGGGAAGTAAAGCTACTCTGAATCAGACAAATTCGATTTTCCTTCCCATCCAAAAAATACATGACAAAAAATAACGGGAATTCAACTCGAATTCAACTAAATTCAAGCATTGCAAGCTTTGAATCCCCACCAGTTCTGACAAGAGACCACTATGGGCTAGAAACACGATCCATTCGAGACGGGGCGTAACCCTAAACAAAACCCTGAGAGAAGTCCTTCGGATTCTCTTTCCAAGACAATCCAAACAAAATCTCACACGATTCTAAACAAAAAGAGTATTAAGGTCCATTTACACTTGGTGTTACAATTGATGCGCATAGAGTGAATCTCGCCCAAAAGTAAATCTAAAACTCCTTCCAACACCAAAGGCTAATGGATCTCTACTCTTGCAGATCACACCAGAGAGGAAGTAACTACTACGTCAGCCAGAAAAAACACCATCTCCCTTCCACATTATGCCCAAACCACAGAAATTCACCTCAAATTTGCTACTCCACCAATTGAGAATTTTTCACTCACCGACACGGCTTCCAATGCCGACGCCGGAGTCTGTCCAGCTTTCAAAACAGGCGTCATTTCAGCCCCGACGGCGCCGATCAACAAAAGCGCAGCAAGAAACGCCACCCTCCCACCCCATCGGGGCTCCATTTCGATCCGCCAATTCAGCACAACTGCTTGTAACCCTAACAATTCCTAAGAAGGGAAGGCAAATCCTGTGAAGATCGCTCTAAGCTTACAATGCAGGGATGCAACAACACCAGCACACACGACGCTGAATACGAAATCTCAACCATGAAACCTTGAAAATGACGAATGTGATACGCTGACGCCTGACGGGCTTTGAAGGGACTTGATTGTGGAGCTCTCTGGAAACGACGAAGACGATGACGTGGCGGTCTCGTCGGGAGTCTGGTGTTAGCCAATCATTGGATCTTGAGTCTTCTTTCAGCCAATCACGAGGGGCTCTGCAGCGTGCCAGTTGTCCACTCTGAAACTCTTTTCACCGTGAAAGGACGGGCCTATAACCGTGCAGTTAAATTATACTCTATTTCTCTAATGTATCTTATATGAAAGAAAATTTCCTCAATTTTAGTTTTCAAAGTTGAAAGAATGTTATTTTTATAAGTCAAAATAATTTCAGATATTATATGCCAAATTTTTATTTATTTATTGTGAATTTTTGAAGAAAAAATGAAGAAAATTCACATCAAATAGAAAATTGCGTAAAAAAAAATTTGGAACTTGAACACATGTGTATGTTGTAGTCTACATAGTGCATTCAAAGTGTACATTCTAAATTTGAAAACATAATAAGAGATTTTCTACAAAATAATACTCCCTATATACATTTTTTTAATTTAACACTTCAAGAAAAAACTCATCTAAAGAAGCTTCATTTTGTTAACTCCATTTGAAAGGGAAAAAGCATTTTGAAAGTCAAAAATCAAGTTTGAAGGGTGAAAATTTTGAAGTGCCCTAAAATAGACTATAAGAATGTTTTTTATTTTTTGAAAAAATACATTGTTTAAAATCAAATAATAACACATATGACTTCAACTAAGTCAATGATGTACATATTCTATCAACCTTTAAATGCCCATACTACATTTTTTGCAATACAACAATTTTAGGCATGTCATTATGAATGGAGATTTTTTTTCTTTTAAATTTTTGCACAACATTTTCCTAGGGAGTACCTTTAAAGCCCAACAATTTTCATATTTTTCAATTATATAGTTAAAAATTTATTGTATAATATGTATTTTTTCATTGCTTAGTAGGCAATCACTCTATTTTCATCAATAAGTAAAAAGTTATAAGGAGTTTTAGTTTGTGGTAGTTTTTGGGTAGTTATAGAATTTCTATTCTACAAAAAAATTTGAAATCTTTTATTTAATTTAGTTTTTTACAATTTGAAAAAATATATGTGGCATGTGTCAATTTTTTTATTACAACATTACAAGCATTGGGATTGACATTTTTGAACTCTTTAAATAAAATGTTAACAATTTAGTATTTTGAATCATTTTCTACTTCTTTCTATTTCTTTCTACTTACTATTTTTTTCCTATATAGATGATTGGTAAGAAACACTTATCCTATTTTGTGTCACATGTTGGATGTGGAAGTTGTTTTATGCCATAAGTATTGCAAAAATGATTGAATGAATGTGAAATTTAGAATGAAGTTTTTTCAAGCATGAAAAATTTTACCTAAATTTTTTCAAATTTTTCAAAAATGATAAAGTAGGAGGGATTGAATTTTGAACATATGCCACATATGCAATTTTTGTGGTTTTAAGTACTATTGAATACCTTTTTTGAAGAATAACATTGTGAAATTTGGTAGGCTAAGTCTTCTAATAGAAATACACTTTTACAAGAGATGGATTTTCAAAATCATATTCCAAGTGTGTTTTATATTGGCCTAAAAAATGCATTA
Source organism: Thuidium tamariscinum (assembly GCA_947034885.2). Taxonomy (NCBI): domain Eukaryota; kingdom Viridiplantae; phylum Streptophyta; class Bryopsida; order Hypnales; family Thuidiaceae; genus Thuidium; species Thuidium tamariscinum. The sequence continues at coordinate 1,685,683 of OX344757.2, read as the reverse complement.
TTCAGGTTGAATTTATATTGAATTTAAAAAAAATTAGTTCTAGCTTTGATATTCTATCTTTGTCCGTAGTTGAACTTTCTAGAAAACTCATAATTTCAAACACATGCCACATTTTCAAATGAATTTTCTAATTTTAAAAATAGAAATGTGGAAGTCTCATTTTCTACTGTAAATTGTAGCATGTGGCTCAAAATAGTATTTCAAGGTACACAAAAGACTCAATAGTATTGCTAGGGACATGTAGTGCCTTCAATTTGTTCATAAAAACTTTTTTTATTGCAAAATTAAGTATTGCCATTCATCCTTGCCATTCACTGATGAACATTACAAGCTATTTAAATAGTAAATTGAAAATTCAATTGACTGTCTAGATGTCATATTCTTTACCCCAAGTTGTTTAAATAGTAGATTTGAAATCAAATTGACTATCTAGATGTCAAATTCTTTACCCCAAATACTATTGAAGGTGACTTGTAGTACAAAAAGTGCAAAATTGTTGAAAGTAAAAAATGCAACAAATAGTACAAGTGTATCTTGCAATCACCAAATAATATGTTGTACAATTCCAAATGGTTTGAAAATTTTCAAGCATATAGACAACTTTCTTTGAAAAAAATACAAAGAGTAACCACCAATTTGAACATTTTTGATACAAATGTGACTATTTGAAGTGCAACTACCCATTTTTTTGTAGGGCCAAAAAAATGATTTAAATGCTAATATCTTGCAATCTACATGGTAGAAATTTCTCAAATTTTTTTTACATCTTTTCAAACTAGCATACTATAAGATCCTATGGTTAAATGCATCAAATTTCTATTATTCTATTTTTCTAAAAATTTGTTGGTACTTGTTCTAGAAATGGCAATTTTGGAGGGTTTTTTGGTGAAGACATAGTCAAAATCATTTCGGGGTTAAGGGAGTTATATGTTGATGAAATTTTCTCCTTGATTTGCTATCATTTCTTACATTTGTTACAAGAGTGCAAAAATGCCTTAGCCATCAATTTAGAGTGAACCTTGGAAGGACATGGACCTATTTGACTAAGATAGTTAGCCAAAAATTATTATATTCATAACATCATTGATGGAAGATTGTCAATATGGCATATTTTCCATGCTTAATTCAATACCACCAGTGAATTGAATACCTTCAAATTTGAATCACTAGGCCATGCTATTATAGATTAGGAATAAATCATCAAAGTATATGCTTATTATAACTTTCCTAAGTGATCATCATAATCTTTCAAGTGAGCCCAACAAATTTCTAAGACTTTGCATTATAATAGAAGTTCTAATTATCTTCATTTTTTTGAGTAATAAATTTCTATAGAATAATATTGATAGCCAAACCTAGTCCGAGTTGCTTACAAAATGTAACAAGTGATAGTTGTGCTATTGGAGTAAATGACAACTATAAGAGAAGGCTTGAAAACTACTAAGCATTACAAACCGCCCCTAGAAAAGTGCCATAAATAGCGCATAGGGATGTAGAAATGGAAGTGACTTCATATAGTGAGAAATTGCCATCCTCAATGTATGGTTTTAAACTATTGAGCAGGTGACATGGTGACTATTATGTGTGGTATTCACTTATAATAAGTTTTGAATTTGTTGAGGCTAACATGTAAGTGCAATGAATAGGTAGCAATTAATTTTGATTTACAGTGGGGAGTGAAATGATTAAAAGATACAATGGATCATCCTCAAATTCACTACACTAAAAATGGTAAATAGTGTTGGCAACACTAATTAGCCGAGCTAACACTAATTGTGATTTGCAAGGTTAGTGTTAGATCATTATTAACCCATTCTAACACTATTTCAGCTTTATAGTAAAATCTGGTCATTTCAGCAGTCTGACAAAGAGTGTATTTAGTGTTAGACTGAAATGTTGACTCGCTGAATTTCTGGACTGAAATGTTGGACTGCTGGACTGAAATACTGAAATAAATGCTGAATTGCTAAAACGCTGAATTGCTGAAATGCTGGAATGCTGGAATAGACAATAAAATGCTGAAATGCTGAAATTTTTCATAGTGTATGTATAAGTTGCAAACCAAAAATGGACTTTCACAAGTAAGGAGCTAAAAATTCAGATTTGCAAAGAAGAAGCCAAAAACATAGTTTCCTAGGGAGGGCCAGATTTTTATTCTAAAAGGTCAAAAATGCAGTCTTTTAGGGGAGGGTCAGATTTTAATTGTGGGAGGCCAAAAACGCAGTTTTGCAGGGAAGGACCAGATTTTAATAGTGGGAGGCCCCAAATGCAGTTTTGCAAGGAAGGGCCAGATTTTGACAGCAAAAGTTAAGAGCCAACACTATTTACACATGAGTTGGAAAATAGTGTTAGAGGTAAAAAGAAGGCCCAACACTATTTATCAACCAACACTATTTACCATTTTTAGTGTAGCTCCATTCAAAAGTATATTTTGATTCATCATAGTTGTAGCCTATGAGCAATAATAGGGACCTAGGGACCTTTGACTTCGGAAAATCATATTTTATTCACTTTGAGTCAAAAAATCAAAATCAAAATTTCTATTGTTGTCTTTGTCATTTTTCTTTCTCCCACAAAAATGTAAAAAATGTTTGGATGCACCCATTTTGAATAGGAGGGATTTCTTCCCTTACATGCTCACAAAAAAATGAATATGAAAACATATTGACTATACTTGACATGTCTAATGTTCTTTGTTTGTGTTGTATAGTATGAAAAATCAATATGATCTCATTAATGCAACGACTATCAAAACTTTAATAATATAATATTTATATACTACAAATTCTCTTTGATTTGCAAAAGCTTTTATTAAGCCCCTAAATGCCCAACACCTTTTTTTGAGCTTCTAAGAATTTGCTCTAAATTGAACAAAAAGTCAACACTTTAACAAGCTTTATCAATTTTTTTGAATTGTAACTATACAAATTCAATCTAGACTTGTTAGAAATCACATGGCAAAAGAATACACAACAATAACATTTAAGGATTGAAAGATTATAATATTTGACCATGAAGGTGTTAAAAGTGTGAAAGTGGTTTGAAGCCTTTCAATCCTCTTTACAAGTTAAAATGTTGGTCACTAAAAACAAGAGGTTAAAGAGTATAACATGCATAATCCCAATCAATTAACAATTTTCCAAAATCCACTGTAAAATTTTTTAAATAAATTTTTGATGCGACTTTTCCTTTAAATTCTAGTATATTTGAAACTGATTTCCAAGAGCCCTCAACACTAAAAAAAATCAAGATTTGCAATTGACACCCTTACACAAAATCATGAGTAGGGATCAAGATCATTCAATCTCATAATCAGATTTCAAACTGGACTTCAAAAAAATGCCAACGGCTACAAATTGATAAGATTTGAGTTAACTTCCAAATATTGTTGACACCAAATTTTGGTGCCTCAGTAGTGTAGGGGTTAAGCTCCACCTAAGAAAGGGTCCATTGCTCAACCATGGTTAGGTTGATATATCTGACAACCAAAAATCTTTGGAGATTGCCATTTTGAAAACCGAAAATCCAAAGATGTCCTCCAAAATTCAAGGTGTCATTTTTATGCACTGCTTCAATGGAAATATTGGCCATATAGCCAAAGCGCTGCAATGAACAAAAATGTTGAAGACAATATTCTAAACTTGGTGAATATTCTAGTATTACAAGATTCGAAATTTAATTGAGTTCAAGGAGGTTTTAAAACTGCATAACTAGGTGTGTACCCAAATAACAGAAAACCGAGCTGCTGAGTATTCACATAAATACGAAGCTCGTATTCACATAAAAGCGAGCTGAAAGCTCATATCCACATAAAAGCGAGCTGATGCTCGCACCCAAATAAAAAGCGAGCCGAAGTTAGTATCCACATACTATCACTACATAATGGGAAGAGTCGAAGGGTCAACGCAATTCCCTCTCAACAAGAGCCACTTCTTACTTACCATTATTTCAACCAACCTTTCCAAGACTAGTGCTAGTGTATCACCTCGACTGCCTAAACCGCTCAGTGAGTCAAAGACCGCTGGCATTCCAATTCAAGACGTGATCAAATCGTCTTCTTTCTCGTCTTTAGTTGCCTCACCAGCTGCAACCTCCTCTTCAGGTTCTTCATCTGCCGCAATTTTACTGATTTCATCCCTGATGAGTCCTTTAACATGGACCTTCTTCTCCGTGAGACTCACTCCAAAAATGGACTCTGCCATGAAGCAGACATCCAAAATAGAAATGATAAATCAATCCTCACATCCAAAATAGAAATGACAAATCACCAGCATTTGTAGAAAAGTGGCAAAAGCCAGGCGTCCACAATATATTTCAAGCGGAAAAAAACTTGCTGAAATGACTTAGAGTTCATTTCTTACCAAGTTCAGAAACAACATCAGTGAATGTAACCTGTATGATCAACAAAAACAGAGGTTCAGATGTCAACTCGAAAGAATGATCGCTTGATTTTAAAATACCTAAAAAGAATGCCTCGTAATATTTCCAAACAGAAATAGAAAGAAAAAACAATCATCCTCAAACGATGACACATTTAAGACCACGTACTACTGCGACAAACAGATATCGGCAACAAAACCTAAAAACTTTTAAACTGTATTGCTGCAAATCACAGCATCCATTGGAACGTAACGGCAACCCAATGACGCATTAATTCCCACCAATGTTACGGCATTACAAAAACACGGTTACTGGTTTGACCAAACAGGGAGACTAGCCATTCAAAATGTAATGACGAGTAAATTTCGGATGCTTCCATCACTCACCTTACTGAAGTCGGCCTCTCTCAGAAGCTTCCGAATCTTCGCCTGCAATTCCTCATCTGAAGGGACCCCTTTGCTTTTCTTTGCTCTGCTCCCTTTCCCAGAAGATTTCTTCCCCGTCTCTACAAAAAATTTGACAAACAATGAGGTAAGAAAACCTCAGTATGGACCACTTGCAAGTGCACGGGACGGACGGCCAAATAGAAACTGCTTTAAGGGACAAAATAAACATTGCCTTTAGATTCCTCTTATTGACCCTGGAGGAATGCGGCCCCCATGACCCAGGCAGTCCCCAAAACACTCCGATTGTTGGACCAGTAGTTAACAGTGAAGTCATTCATCGGACATTTCAGGTCGCAGCGTCCTTACAGGGTTAACATCTGTATAGATCTATAATTAGTATTAATTAAGGGGTTTATTGACAGAAATCTAGCCACTGCGAAGTAAGACGCTGCCTCGTCTCCTCGACCAAAGATCAAACAAGATCAAAGAAAAAGATTACAATTAACAAAAAGAATTAATACTATGACAATGACATCCCCTTGAGAACAGCAACGTCCAATTGCGAATAAGATTTGAACTTAGAATTGAATGTTAAAACGACCGAAGCTCCAGGAGATCTACAAGAATATAGTTACAAGCGACTTGATTTACAAACTTATAAGAAGCTAACATAAATAAAATTAGGAAGGTAAACCCAGGGAGCATTACAAAGGGATTGTCAAACAATATACAGGACCAAAAACAACCTCTACAGGAGTATTTGACGTAAATAATCTGATAGAGACAATCAAATGCATTAACACAAAAACCTACAGAAATGAGAGTAAAACTGAATTTGTACTCTCAAAGTCAAAACGTGATAATGAAGGACGTAGTGAAAGATTTAAGTCAGAAAAATACAAACCCTTGTCTTTAGGTGTCTTCTTCGCTGAGTTTTCGAGTGACTTCTTTGGTCTTCCGGGTCTCTTTCTGGAAGCTGTAACCGAGGTCTCCTTATTAGTGGCGTCTTCGTTAGACTTTTTCTTTGAATAAAATCTATCAGCAGACTTTAATGGTGTCTTCAGAGTGGCATCAGGAGCCTCAACCTTAGGTTTCTTTCTGGGAGGAGTAGATTCTTCCTTCTCTTCGTGGTCTTCATCCTCCTCCTCAACCTCATTCTCCTCTGTATCTTGCTGAAATTTTAAAAAACAATATCAGACGACTATAGTTAGTAATGACTTTAAATTCATCATAAACGAACTATGATTGAAATTTTCATCATAAAAAAGTCCGTGTGTGAACAAGTTGTGAGCCAATGTACAAGCCTGCGATTAGTAATTTCACTTGACAATTATGTGCCATCAAGATAGAACATCTGTCACAAACGTAAGAAGAAAGAAAACAACCTTGACGGCTGTGCTAGAATTACTTGCTTGCTTTTTCTCCTCTACCATAGACTCTTCTTCATGGTCCGTCTCATCCTTGAAAGTCAGCCGCTTCTGCTCGACCTCTTCCACTGGAGATGCGCTGTCACTGACCTTCTCTGACCCATCACTGCCATGATCTTCAGCAGCATTCTTCCTCGCCCTCTTTTTTGACGGGGTCTTATCTTCACCTTTCCGAATCTGAATTTAATAAACCAAAATCAACCCCAGAAAATGGGTACGACTTCCACAGTTCAAGAATATAAAACCCTGAACAAAGACTATTTCATAAGCCGCCTAGGTTCTTCACGAGCTCGACCCATGCAATCATCCCTGCTAAAAAAACTCAAAAGCACAAACATCGGTCTTTATTATGTGCTAGGGAAATTAAACTAACCTTGGGTCTACCTGGTCCTTTTGCGGACGATGATCTCTTCCCTGAACTTTTCTTCTCCTATTCCAAGATCCCTTTTCTAGATTAGTAGATATATAAGCAATTGACAAAACCTGACGAGTCGCGTACACATATCAAAGCAGGAGTCAAAATAGAAAATCACCAAAATACTCCTAGACAATGTATAAACGAGGCATCATCAATCAGAAAAGCGCTCACTACTGGCAGTGGAGTTTCTCCTGTACAAAAACCAACACAGCACCTCCACAGACAATCTAGAACAAATCGTATTTGAAATGGATCCAGTAATTGAAAGAAACAACCGTTGCAAAGCATGCACTTGCAGGGACTCTTACCTGTTCCTTAACTTCCAATAATTTTTCGGTGGTCTTGTGAGGTTTCTCAAGAAACTCCAGCAATTTTGCAACAAGATCCTCCTGCATTTAAAATGTCCGTGACCAAGATTAAACATCAGGAAACTCTGACTTACGAAAATAGGTGATACATAACACAACTAAAACCTGCCACAGAAGAAGCCATGAAACGTGCCCAAATTGCGTCCACCCATGAAATTCCCGAACTTTCTTGTTTGAAACTTTCTAAATATGCACCTGGAACCAATTTCTGGACAGAGTTCAAATGTCGGAATTTCATTGTAAATGTAAACTTGATCAACAAACCAACAATGAGAAGCCAATGAGAATCGAGGAGCATGCAACTCTACATTAAAAAAAAGGACTTGATACCTTCTTGAGAGTTTTGGATACATGGACATCCAACAAATCCAAAAACTGCAGCAAACTCTCCCTAGTATACCGCTCCAGCTTCTCTTGAATTTTTATTCTCTCTTTTTCCTGCTCCATACATGTAAGAATGCATTAACAGTTGGGCCCGAAGCCAGAAAGTTTGCAAAGACACTACAGTCTTTGGTGCTGGAAATGAAAGCACTACATTATATTCAGTACACTAGAGTGATGCTTCTTCCAGGGAAGAGTCCCTGACTACAAGAATACCTCATTCTCAACCCAGACGTATCCAGAAAACTGCAGAATATTCTGCTTCAAAACCACAGCCTGCAAAACCACACCTCGCTTCAGTGAGATATTTGAAAGCTTGCTGTACAGGCTAGAACAGTAATGAGGATCGAATAGACTATCGTATGAAATAGGCACAGAAGAATTCCAAAAAAAACTCGCACAGAGTAGGTAGTTGTACTACATGGAAATAAAAGAAGCTGAACGAAGAGTAAAACTTAATTCTCAACTTGTCAGGTCTCCAGGAATACAATGCACGAACAGATCATTACCAAACCGGTGACAGATTCAACAAACTAAAACACCCAACAGGAACAGAAACAAAGCAAAGCAAAATACTATCCTTTAACCTTTAAGGTACTTCAAATACAGACACATAAGAAATAAAGAGTGTTAAAGATACAGAAGAAACATTCCAATTCCTCTTCCCACAAATTTCCCACTTTAAACTCCGCACCTTTCCTCGTTTGCTGAACAGAACGGAATGCAGCTGACTCAATGTCTCGTCGTGCCTGGATCTCTTGCCGAGCTTGTAGACAACTACAGCGGCAACAAAAATCATTTTTAAAAGTTTAATCATAGCAAACTTCATCGGTTTTGAGATTACAGGCTAGGAGGATAACTACCAAAAGTCGGTGATAGCAGTGGTCAATAAGCCCGCATAGATGTGACATAGAATGTAAAAGCTATAACTCTGTTTATATGTCGAAAGCAAACTATACATTTCATACTACATCTTCAGAGCCAGTCTGACCTTCGAGGTCAAAATGAATACATTCTGATAAAACCCAACCCAATAACACTCAAAAACGTAAGACTGAAGTCGGTGAAAACACACAAAAAATTTCAACTTACAATTTGGTATATCTTTCAAGGGCGTTCCACCACCCTGCAAATTTGCACGGTGACAAAAATATAGTAGTGAGAATTATCACAAGTTAAAGCCTTGAAAGTGAGATCCACAAGAATAAAAAAATGCACCCCTACATTCAAAAACCCAAGAGTTGGGTGACACAAAGCACAGGGGCACGTACGAACTGTAGAAGATTTTCATTAGTAGAAGAACCAAGGACACCAGGAACACAGCGCACCAACTTCTCTCCTACTAGCATCACAGAAAGGAAGATTTTCGCCAGTATTTGCATCATCACCAGTACAACAGCCCACAGAAGACAAGATAATAACAGGTTGCCTACTCATCTAAAGAGTACCTTCGGAACTTGGATATAGAACAGAGAGATACCATAGCACCACCCAAAAATTTGAACGAACGAATTAAGGGACTTCCAACCATGCTCTAACCAAACAAGTAGCAAGACATACAAAATCTGGTTCTCTGATGGATCAGTCATTTACACCAGGAATGTACTGACAAGCCTGCGCTTAAAACGGAAAACGCCGAGTTCAGAGAGCTAAAGATCAATGAGGGAGAGGTAACAGTTTAACGTCGTCACTAACAAAGTACCTCTTTTATCTGCAATTCTTTGGATTTAACTTTCTCGGCGGATGCGGTAAACCGGTCAATAGACTTGCGTTCTCGCGAGGGCCTGTCAGCTACAAAAGCAGCAGCCACTTCCTTCTTCTCGGCCCTGGGCCGGGCACGCTTCACTGCCTTGGGCGCTTCCTTTACTTCACGGACTACGGCCTTCTTCTTCGGTCTTCCAGGTCTCTTTTTCTCCTGTTCTTCAACTTGTTCTTCAACTTCTGCTTCTTCACCATCGACCTCTGCCTCTCCCTCTCCTTCCACGTCATTGGCAGTGTCCTGCTTTGCGGCCACCACTTTCTCACTCTCCTCAGTAACTTCCCCCGCCTCCTCCTTACTATCACTCCCCCTCTTCCGCTCGTCGGCCTTCGCGACGACTTCCTCGTCTACTCCACCGGTATCCTCCTCGTCGTCAATGTGCTCGTTCCCCGGGGGGTCCGGGTCCACCACCGCCGTGGTCGGGGCAGGCTCGTGCATTTCGACGTCGGACATTCTTCTCACAAACCCAAAACAAATTCTCCAAAACCCTCCGCGCTCGAACTAAGGGACTCGAGTTATACACCGTCGCAACGTCTGCGGACACTCCCCATGCCCGACTCTATGTCACTCCAAAATTAATCAATAAACTCGCACGACTGCAACAACAACAACAACCTCGTCACGTTCCAACCCTCACAACAGTCCACGCACTTAGGGTTTTCCAATCACCTCATATGAAACAGCCAAACTGTACCGAGCTTCATCACTACGCCTTCTCACATTTTTGGCGAGCAAAACCCTTCCAGAAACGGAACACTCCACTGCATAGTGAAAAAACAACACGCAGCCAATGTGCTTCCGAACGAGGCACTAAACACGAAACTCCAATCACAAGCATTCTACGGAACACCAGGAGCATGCCGAAGTCACGTTGCGCAGGGGAAAGAGCTATAAATAATAAAAATAAAAAACATGAAATATGAACTCATGGGGTTCAAAGAATTAGCCAAAGAGCTACAAAGAGGGTACATTGGTGACACAGTGGTAGCCCTACCGCGGTCGCAATGTTGATGAGGATACTAACGCTGAACATCCAAATTCCAAATGCACGAATGAAGAAAACCTAGAAGGACTGAAGCATCCGTTTGTGCGCCGTTGGAACGAAATGGAACTGAAGAAGACGAAGGGGTAAAGGGATGCAAACTGAACCTCGAGATGCTTCGATTGATACCGTCGCCGGTGAGGTAGAGCCGCAAATCAAAAAATTTGCAGAAATTGGAAATGCGCGCGACAACGGGCGCGCTCTGTCTACAGCTCCCCTAGCTGACACTCTTCTGAAGTTCCGGCCTTGCCAGCCTCGTTAGAAGAGACGGGCAGCGGAAGCGGGCAGCAGAACAAAAAGGGAGGGGGGGCGGGGCAGGGCAGGGACAGGGGCAGCGTGGGGAAAATGGTTTGCCTCAGTGCAGTGGGAACAAGCGCTTGGACAAGTAAGGTAGAACCACCTATACCCGTTCACTTATAATAGATACGTTGTTTGTTTGGATGTTTGTTACGTTGAGATCTCCCGGACCGTGAGTCCCCCGGGTACGTGTTTGGTACCGTCGGAAAGCCCTCAGCGAGGAGGGGTGTACGGGCTTTGATTCATGGTGTTCCAACCTACGGCACGAAAGTTATTGAATTTTGAAGTTTCTATACATTAAAAAAATTAGAAAATTATTTATTTTGTTGTTTTTCCGGACCGTGGCAACGGCACGAGCCACCCTAATTGCTTCTGGACAGATCATGAACAATATGAGGCAATGCAAATTTTTCTCTAGACAAAAGTTTTTGTAATTTTATTCTTAGTAGGATTGAAATTACTACGAACTTTTAAAAGCCAAAAAATGCTTAGAACCTATGGTCAATGTTTAGAGTCTATCCACCACTGCTGTTTTAAGAATCCACTATTAGCGGTGGGCAGCAGCGGGCAGAAGCAAGCTAACACTTTGCCCTGGGGATTCGAATCAGGGTCTGGGCAGCGAGTCCGAAGGGGGGAAACAATTTTCAATTGGGCACCTAATAGGGTACCGAAATTCTCGACTCGGGCACGGGGTAGAAGAGAAAAAAAAAATTTGGTCCCGAATGGGCGTCGGAATTTGGCAGCGCGCTTGGCCTCGAAGCCAGAAGCATCGTCCCCGCGCTTCCGATCGCAAGTTTCTCTTCTCCGCCTGTTTTGCAATTTCGCTTCCATTTGGCAACGGCCACAAGCAGCTCTAATCTTCTGGCGTCTTGAACGCCGCGATTTCATCTCAGAACACGATTCGCGCAGCTTTCGCGCAGCTTTTGCGCAGTTTTGGGGGTGTTTGGGGGTGTTTTGAGGAGGAGCGTTTGTTGGGTTTTGGTGGGAGGAGGCAAAGGTTGGTTTTGCGGCATGACGAAGGCGCAGGTGAAAACGAAATATGATGCAGCGTCGAATGCGGCCGCCGCGACCTTATCGCTCCCCGTGGGCGATTTGAAGCTCAAGGCCACGGTCTCGGACAGCACGTTCGTGCCCGGGGAAGCGCCCAGTTGGCGCGGTGTTTCGTTTGGGGTGGAGAAGCCGGGCACTTTCATGATCGACTACGACATGCAATCAGAGGTGCCCTGCTTGCCTGCCTTCATTCTCACTTTCGTTTCTGTCAATGCAGGTCGGATAGCTAGTCGTAATGGTACGCAATTGGGGTTACGGCTAAGAAATTTCGCCTCACTTATAGGCGCGATTGGAAACAGCGGTCTATGATGGATCGAGGGTTTTTTCGATTCCTTTCTAGGGTTTTTGTCAAGGTTGCATATATGTGACAATTTCGCAACGTGCGAAAGGTGCACACGTGTATCGGACATTAGATTATAGAGTATGGCTTATTGTACGTATTCTTATCAGTAAGCAACCGGCAAGTTCGATGGTGAAGTCTCATGATGTTCAGTTGTGTGTTTTCCGAATAATAAGCGGTCTTAACAGCCATCTTAATCAAATTCATGAGTACAATTAGTAATCCGAAATTGTTTATTTTCTGATCCGGTGAAATACATTCACAGGCCCAGTTGCTACCTGCAATATTGGGGCAAAACTTAACATGTTGAAGATCACGGCCTTATCCTCCTCTTTAAGTATTTGCTGTCCAATTTGTAGTAAGGTAAGAGGTTGAAAAATTAGCAGGGTCTTTGATGTACCCAGGTCCCAGGGAGATCATTATATGGTATGAATGCATGGCCATTTGTCATTTTCTTTCTTTCAACAGAAGGTAAGACTTACAATAGGCATTCATCTATGATCACCATTGTCATATTTGTTCATTTAAGAATCCCTGTTTGGTTCCACAAACTCTTACCTTATAGAGGACCAACCAACAGGAGAATGAGGGGTTCTTCTCTCTAGACTCGTCTTGAAGGTGCTCTGCATTCTGATGAGGTCGAATTATTCTTACAAAGGACGCTTGAATACCTTAGCTTTGAGTTTTATGGACTGAGTTTTTGCTTACTAGTTTTTGAGTTTCCGTTTATTTATTGGTCAACATCCTGCGTTTTTGAGCTGTAATCTCTCAGATGTATTTAGAAAACGTTAGAAAAATGTCCAGATTAACACTGAGCAAGAGAACGAGAACATTCTCAAACATTGCCTTTCGTAGTTATTGCTGGAATGGACTCTAGGCTTTGCAAGCTGTATGACTTTTGATCTAGTAAAAAGCTACGTGGCAATGGGCTCCCTTGTGGGTTGATATCGACCTTTAGATATATACAATTATTCTGGGACTTTGATATAACTTTGTTGCTTTTTATACCCAATGCGATGCTAGATCTACATGGCGAGTCCTCTCTTTATAGTTCAATGTTATCTCCACAATGATTTCAAATGTTTTCATTTTTAAATATGCAGGGGCAGGGTCACTTGTAGCGTAGCTAGCTGCTTGATTTTTCCCGGGAATTTATCGCGGGATTTTCTTTGAACTGCAGGCTCCCAGGTTTCAGTTTATGGTAGGGGCAAGTGTTGCGAAGAAGCCCTTGAGGCTGACCTACATCCATGCTCAGAAGCGCAACGCCACCGTGTTGGAAGCGAACTTAGCAGTGGATCCACGGAACAAGGTGGTCGGGAAGTACAGCTTCAGCACACAGAGAGGCTCCTTGAAGTACACGTACGTGCATGGCAGTGGAGCCACCTTGGAGCCTTCGTATGACTTCCACACGGAGTCGTGGCACTTCGCTGCTTCGCGTAAGGTTGGCTTACACGACAGCGCTCGTGTTGCTTATGATGCTCATGCCAGCGCTCTTGGCGTGGAGTGGATACGAGACTCCAAGGAGTTTGGCCAATTTAAGGTATCTCTCTTTCCTCTGCATAGTAGTTTCAATCTGGGATCTGATTCGGAACATCACCACTGGTTTAGGTGTACATGAACCCTTCTCGTAAACAACCGTTTGTGGGTCATTTTTTGACCTTTTAGCAGTTTGGCGTTGGTGATATGAGGACTGATTTTGGTTCCATCATATTTATTTTTTGACCAACACATGCAATGTTCGTCACTGATTGTGGTAGTGTAAATTTTGGCCCCATCTGAATTCTAGCATGTTCACAAATGTGACCAAGTGAATTGGTCATTTTCGAACTGCGGTCCTTTGGGGGTTACATTTTGGTTATAATGTGGTAATTGACCTGGTCTTGAAACGATGCGAAAGGGAAAAAAAAGGCTCTTTTGACATAATTTGTTTCCACATGACCTGGCTTTTAGCGTCGAAGTATTCCATTCATCGTTTTGTTGAATGCTGCAGGTTACAGCTACAGTTCCGACTGATACCTCGAAGTCACCAAAGCTCGTAGCTGAGAAGACATGGAGTGTCGATTTCTGAGAGCTGCGAACTTAATGGTGCTTGAGTTTGTTTTCAACGCGTGAGTGGCAGAAATTGCTGTCAGTGCGTAGCCATCTTTTTGTTTCTTGTTTTCTTAAATTCCATTCATTGTCCCTGTCTGTGAGTTGGCTGTCTTCTTTATTCATTACTGTAGTTTTCCATGATCTTCACCATCCTTTTATTAGCTACTGTAGTGTACAATAGGCTTGAATGTGGTGGTGTTGGAGATTTGCAACTCGAGTGGGGACCACTACCAGGCATTGATACTTTTTATTGTAAGCCAACAGCTCATGTCTGGTAGTTTCAGAAAAAAAATTCCTGTTGCATAATGCACAACATTCTTTAGCTATAGCCATCATACTTTGAATGGAAACCGACCTGAATTAATGAGTTGATATGTTTGTGATTAAGAGGTCACCAGAAAGAATCAAAATCGGCCCAACTTTCAGGGATGCATGTCAGATAAGCTACTGAATGTCACCTGAGGAGGTTTCTTATGTTCCGATTCTTTTGTTTGGTGCTTTCTGCTCAAGTTGAGCTATCTCGTGTACACTATATGCAAATTGTGTCACAATTTCATCTGTCACATTTCTCATTTGCCCAATTTTCATTCATTTATGCTCACGTTTACGCTGAACCCTAATGATATCCAAACATCTTAATGAAATCTGATAACCCAATGAAACCTCTTTGGTGGTATTGCATTGTAACATACTTTGTTCTAGTATCCTCTATACTTTGTTCTTGCACTCTCTATATTATTAATCCATTTTATTCTAATTTCGATCCCTTTCTACCTTGTAGATTCTTGTGCTTTAAATGTACTCCCACCACTCATGAGAGTCTAGGGTTGGTTTTAGAATCAAATATTTTTAGTACCTCAAAAACCTATAATTTATTTGTCTAGTATCTAATAAATGTAGAAACTGAGATTCTAAAATATGTTATTGACTTTCAATAAGATCCAACTATATTAGACAATTTAATGTTATGAAAAATGTTCAATTGCTTATTTGTATGTATCCATATGTATTTAGATGTAAACATCATTTATGTGTGAGTGAAATTTATTAGCTTTGCTTTGTATAGATAAAATTTCATGTCTAATGTATATGAAATTGGTAAAAATTTGGTAAAAAATTCAATTTGCAATGAATTATTGAAGAGAAAGTGAAGAAAATTCATATAAAATTCAAAATATAAAATAAGCTGAAAAAGTTTGAAATTTCTAAATAGAATAAGTTATAGAATATAATAATATAGTCTTAAGAAAATTTGTTATCTTCTTTGTTATGTAAAATAGATTGTTGTATAGAATACATCATATAGCTTCAATGAACAATCAAAACATCAATCAAAATCCATATAAGAGTGTCAAAAACACCCTATCAAATAAAGCTTGAAATTTCTCTTGAGATATACATTCTTGGATTCCTCTTTCATAGTGTGATAGATAGCTTGATTTGCAAATGTAGATGTTTATGTTAACTTATTCATTCAACAAGAGTAACAAGTCAAAGAAACTTCAAAGCCTAAATATTCAAAATCCTAGTTGATGAGTACAAAAAGTGGCAACTTCTACATCAAGTCTTTAATTGAGTGAAGATACCTAAAAACAACAATATGGACTAAAGAAACCATCTTAGCCTAATAAATAATACACCTTAACACATTTTAATATTAGATGCCACATCACCTAATGTTTTATGTTTAAAAGTATGAATATAGATGTTCAATTGTAAACTTCAATAAAATGTTCATTTTTAGAAAATTTTCAAAAACCTTCACTAAAGTAGGGACTAAACTTTAGGAGCTCATCTTGTAAGTTTTGATTAGAAGATTTCTTTTTAAAACATTGTCAATGTGAATGTAAAAGATTTTTTAAAAAATATTAAAAAATGTGAAAAAAACATTGTGAACAATTATTCAAAACCAAGATTTAAAGAATTAAACATGAAATACTCAATTTGAATGTCAAAATTAAGTTTTGAAGACAAAAAACTCCAAAACAATTTAAAGGGATATTGTCTTTTGATAAACTAGCTTGTAGGAATTGAAAATCAAGTAATATGAATTGAACCTAGCTCAAGAATGTGGATATAGCATTAGTAAAGTTGTACACTAAAAAACTCAATGAAAATCAATCATTCTTTAATATAGAAAAAGACTATTTGACAATTCAATGGACAATGTTTTTGTTTTTGGCATGTAAAGTAGAGGTAACCATAGTCAATTACTTAAGGAATTGTCAAGCAGATCATGAGTAGTATCAAGCAAGTAAAAATTTTGCCACGTAGAAAGATTAGAAATGCAAGGATTGCAAATTTTTCATAATTTTATTTCCAAAATTGAAATTAGTGTGATTTTTAGGAGCCAAAAAATTGTCTAAACTAAGGGCCGCTTCACACTATGGCCGACCAAGTCGAGAGGCCGTGGGAGTGAGCGACCCAAACTTTGGCGAGAGTCCGAAGAAATGGGCTATTAAAAGGCAATAAAAAAATAGGATTTAAAGCCTTTGGCCGGTCATAGTGTGAAGCCTCCAAAAGCCAAGTCCAAAGTCCAAACCCTTGAAAATGAACTCCCACGGCCTCTCAACTTGGATGGCCATAGTGTGAAGCCTCCAAAGGCCAAGTCCAAAAGGTCCAAACCCTTGAAAATGAACTCCCACCGCCTCTCAACTTAGACGGCCATAGTGTGAAGCGGCCCATGGCCAAGCCCAAAGTCCAAACCTATGCCAATCTAATGATTAAGATCTTATTAGATTTTGATTTTTAATGAAAAAACTCCCACGGCCTCTCAACTAGAGTTTGGGTCTCCATTTTTGCTCGACCCAAACTCTAGTCGAGAGTCCATTGCCATGTAAGCATTTGATTGCCATGTAGGCAGTTTTGGGGACATCAAATTTTGATGGACTTTGGATTGTGCCGCGTAGTGTGAAGGGTCGAGAGTCCGAACTCATGGTTTCTTGAAATTTGATTGGTGGAAACCGACGGACTCTCAACCTTCGGCCATAGTGTGAAGTGGCCCTAATAGCCAATATCAAGATTCTTCCAATTCCAATCATAGACTTGATACTTTCCAACTCTTTACTTGCTACATTCTTGCTCACTACTTTGAGGCATGTATCATGATCTTATTGGGCCTAATCTTGAAAAGGAAGAAAAAACACAATTCAAAATGTACATAAGAGGATTTATGGGCGTCTAAGAGACTATTTCAAGGTTGTTCCCTAAAACTGTTCCCACTGCTGCAGACTAGCCTTTGTTGGTTTGAATTTTTGAATTTCGAAAAAAAAATTATTATTTTTCCAAAACTTTTAGAATGTATTAGAAAGCAAAAAAATGATTTAAGTTTTTTTTGAAATATTTAATAATCAATTTAAATAAATAATATTATTTGATGTCGCAATCGCTCGACCACATTAGCATAGGGTTCCCAGAGTTCCCATTGCATTCCTAGCGTTTGGGAACTTGTAGTCTTGTAGAAGGGCCAGAAATCCTCTTATGATTGGAAATATGTTGTAGCCTTAGTTGGAAATAGTTGCACCCTATAGATTGGGCATAGGTCCCTAATTAAAAATAGGTTCTTCTACTTTACATATAATTATTTGGTTACACATGTTACATGATTTGCAAGTGGTCAATTTACAACATGTAGAAGGAAGATAAATTAGAAGTTGCATCTATTTTGAAATAGATCAACCTTGTTTTTTTTCCTTTTATATAAAGTTTACTATCAATTACTACCTCTACTTAGCCTCTAGGCTCATTACCTTCCTTTTTTTACACTCTCAAATTATCCAATTCTCATTTAGAATAGTTAATATAAGTCTTCTTTCTTACAAAGTTATGTAATCTAGGTGTCACTCTATCTAATTTTTTTGAGCCTAATATAGTACTTTTAAACAAATGGACTCTTCATATACACCAACTATTTAGAGTGGTTGGAGTTATTTATCTCTTTTCACTTTATTTTCCTATTAAAAGTTGTAATTGAATCTAGAAGGTTTCATAAGAGGATTTATGGGCCTCCAAGAGACTATTTTAGGGCCGTTCCCTGAAACTATTCCCATTGTTGCAGACCAGCCCCTACTGGTCTGAATTTTTGAATTTCGAAAAAAAATATTAATTTTTGTTTTCAAAATTTTCAGAATGTATTAGAAAGAAAAAAAATGATTTGAAAAAAAAATTCAAATTATTTTTATAAAATATTTAATAATTAATTGAAATAAATAAATAAATAATATTATCTGACGTGGCAATCGCTTGACCACATCAACGTGGGGTTCCCAGAGTTTTCACTACGTTCCCAACATTTGGGAACTTGCAGTCTTGTAGAAGTGCCAGAAATCCTCTTATGACTTATTGGATTAAATTTACTTTGTTGAATTCCCTTTGAAAATCAAAACCATCCTCCATATTTCAAAAGATTAATCTACTCAATTTTTAGAATGCAGCTAACTGACATTCATAAGCCAACTTATATACCTCTAAGTAGGTTGAACTTATTTTTAAAGAACGTGGATGGGTAGGTAGGTGGATAGAAAGCCCCTTGAACAATTCTAGATGAATACTTGAATTCGTTTACAAATAGTACAAACTTGGTAAATGGGTGTCATATGTCTTTATAGGATAAATTAATGTATTCTATGTAGTGAATCAAATATTATAATTATAGTAGTTGATTATTCTTCAATTTTTATACCAAATAGTTTTGTCATTGAATTTTAAAATTAGATATGAATATGAACTTAAATACAATATCTATTTATGTAAAACTTATTAAAAAAACAATCATATGTGCTATAAGGAAGTAAAAAAGATAACATCAATTAAGGTAGAATGACCTATAACTAACAAGCACTCTTGACCATGGCCAACCTATTGATGGATGTATTTCCAACAAAGGCTAGAATGCGGTTTTTTTCTTGTTTATATAGTTGGAACCAAAAGTATATGGCACATGTCCCAAAGTAGTGTACAAGAAAATAAGAAGGAGTGAGTAAAATAGTAATGTTTTGTGTGATCAAAATTAGAAGACTCCACAAATTGGCATTGGGTTTAGCACACTTTTTGCCTTCCAAAATTCATAGTAATTTCAATTCATGTGATAAAATTACCAAAGTTTTTGCAATCCCCATCATTTTTATCTTGCACCTTTACAAATATCTTTTTTGCCTTGAACTACACTAAATCATGTTTAGAATACCTTCAATGATCGGTTATGGGTGGTTCTACCTTAGGATCCCAATGATGAGGGACAAGATAGATAAAAAAAACTCAAGTGGTATGTACTCAGGTGGATCACTCTTTGTATGTTTCATACCCACCCCCCCCCGTGTGGCAAAGGGATATTTTTTGGGGGGCTATTTACCTCAAAGGCTTGAATGAATAGTCTCCTATAATTGCATAATTTGTTAAAATGTCCTCTATTATGGCACCCTATACTATTTATATTATATAGGTGAAAGTATTTTTTTTGAAGTGTATTTTTTTTATAAGGAAAAAAAGTAAATTGAAGATAAAGTTAAAAGTAAGAAAATTAGAGAGAAGATAAAGAAAATTTGCATAAAAAGTTAGGATGTTTACTTGGCTCAATATTCTTTTCCATTATCACACTCTTTTTTATATCTAGAATTTAGTAAAATAATGACATGCAAGTGACTAGTATGGAAATAAATTTTAGTAGAAAGTCATGTTGAAAGAAACATTATTTGGTGACATTTTTATCATTTGTGATGTATAAACATCATATTCAATGCAAATTAGTGAGCCTTGTATCCTGTAGCCAAAATCAAAGTAAAAGTAGTTCTCTAATTTTTCAATTCATAAAAACTTTGGAATTCAATAATTTTCTTATTATGAGTTGTAATGCCACATAACAAAGCCTGCGTATCCGCCCCCTTGCCAAGAGCTCTCCAATGGTACTAAGAACATGACCAGGGGACACATGGGCCATAAAAACTCAGCGTAACAATCAAAACAAAACAAACAAATAACCTATTCAATGTAAATGTGGGTTGAATTTGACATTTTTATGTCACAAAAATACAAATGTCATCCAAATGTTGTTTCTCTCAACTAATTTTCTATATGAAAGTTAAAACACCAAAAGAAAAGAATAATAATTATTTTAGAGAACTTTATTGAACTTGTAAAAAGTGGCTTGATGATGGTAAAGCAAATATTTACAAGTCATGTTCATCCATCAAAGAAATTCCATCATCTTTTATTAGATGTGACATTCATTATAATAATCTCCAAATCTAGTTGTTAATATAATTGTTACTAATTACATTACAACTCATGAAGCAACCCTCCTTTTTAGAAGATGGCAACCCATTACTTGATTAGTCCTCATTTCCAATCAATAGGCTATTTTCTTTCTATGAAGTTATGGCGTGGTTCTTGGAGCAATTGTGGCACATTATGATTGGTTGCAAGGCTCTTATAAATGCAACTAGCCCTTGGTTGGTTTTGCAATCATCCTATGTCAAAATTATAGGTCGAAGAGAATCTTCTACTAAAAAATTCATAGTAATTACAATTTCTATAATAAAATTCTGAAAAACATGGCATTCTGTACATGAAAAAAAAGTTGCATTCAAAAAAGTTGCAATCTACATATGTATAATTGCTTTTAATAAGTGATTGGAAATGGGTGAAATACTCTCCACCCTTAGATTTGCAAAAATTACAAATGTTGACATCTTCAATCAACAATTAAACTGAACATAATACTCTCAAGTCTCTGGGCTCTCAAGCATTATCTAGTCCATAATTATAAACTCAAGGACAAGATCAATTAGATGTTTGATAATTTGGGGCTGGCTCCTTCACGGATAACACTCTTCCAGGGGTGAAGGGGAGGGGCCAGCGAGATTTCTCATTAAATTTCTTGAGCGGAAGAATTTTGCATGCAATTGTACAGATTGCAACCCTATCCCCGGAAATCTGAGACGATTGCGATCAATCGTGAGCTCCACTTGCTGCAACAACAACAATAATAACATCAACAGCAATTTCTTCAATCAAGTGGGGTTTAATTTAAGCGGATTAGGGTTTATCGTTTCCTGCTTAGCTCTGCGTCTCCAGAGCTTTTTGGATCGCGCTTTGCAGATCTGCCGCACAGTTGTCCTCTTTGCGGAGCTCGAATGAAATACTCGCGCGCTCATTTTATTTTTAAAGATTTGTAGCCCGTTTTCAGTGCGGGAAGGGGGAAAACGTGATGAGACGACGACGACGACGACGACGACGAGAACCACGAGAGTAAGAGATTCACAGGAGGTCGCAATGGACAGCGGTGGCGATGGCGAAGCGGTGAAGGTGTTGGATGGAGTGGACGGAGGCGGGAAGACGGTGCTGGAAGACGAAGCGTGGCAGCCGACGGCAGAGTTCGTGCACGAGCCGCCCGTGTTGGAAGTGACGCAGCCGAAAGGCAGCTTCTGTCAGATCGACGCCCGCTTCTCTGTAGCATTGGATCCCGAAGGCGTGTACAACATCATCACGGATCCAAACAATCGCCGTGTCTTTAAAAACATCAAGGTGAGGTGTTTGGTCACAATTTTCACTTGAATATGGAATTGGTCTGGCCTCAATGTTCTTCGATTGGCTTCAAACTATATTTTTTTGGATTCTGCTCTTAAAGATTCTGTAAGTTCACGCACAGAGAATGAAAAACGTTACAGAAACGTTCAAATTGTTGCGGGATGACGCCAAGTAGAATTTTATATTCTGTTTTTCCGTAGCGGAGATTTGGATGAAGTGCAAGATTAGAGTGATTTGGTGAGAATTTGTATATTCTGTTTTTTCTTAGTGAAGATTTGAGGATGAATTGCAAAATTAGATTGCCTTGGTGAGGAGATGGTGATCGGGTATGGTGTTGTGTGGTTGGGGCAGGAGGTCGTCTTTCGGAAAGTGTTGGAGGATGATGGCAACCGGCAGCTGGTGGAGGTGGAGCAGCTCGGTCGGTGGCGCTTCCTCATGCTCTCGGGAACATTCTCGTCACGCGTGATTGTGGAACAGAACCGCAACGAGAAATCGGTGCGTACCTGTGCGATCATCTCATGAACCTCAATTGCTGGGTGAATGTCATTCTTGCTTCCTTGCCGATCTGGATCGGGAAGGTATTTCAACTTTCTTGATAAATTCCTTGAGTGATTACACTTACAGCTTTCTATTGTGACAATCCCTTCTAGAATCTCCTGCACACTTGCGACATTTCCGTCGACTACAGCACACTCGTTATTTATTCAAACTATGATGTAAAGATAAAAGTTGCACGTCACGTTGAGTTTAGTGCCATAGTACCTCTTCAGAACAGTGCTAACTATGAGTCATTTAGAGCAAAATCATGTTAAACTGAAGGATTGATATACTCTCGTGAAGACAATGGTTCGTTGGCTCTCTTGTTTAATTTGAGCTCAATTTTGCAACGCAAGTTGTCATAGATTCTTTTTCATGTGCCTGGAACTCCTTTTCATGCCAATTCAAAGCAGTGCCTGGGAATCATATGAGGAAAATTTGTTGCTTTCCTATGTTATCCATAACCAACCAGTCACTCATTGACTTAATCGTTTATCCCATTGATTTCTACCTATAAGTAGAGTATTTTTGCCAAAGCTGAAAGTATTTTTCTTAGAGCCTGAATTTCGAATCAAGGATTCGGGCATTTCATCTGGCCACTCATACCTGTTCATGCCAATTGAGAGAGTGCTCAAGTAGAATTCTCTTGATTTCTATGTACTAAAAATTTTTCCTTGAGACATTGTTTTCGTGGTATTCATCTGCAGATGCTATTTGATCTTTCGCAACAAGGGATGATGAAGAAATTTTCAGGCTCCTGGAAAATAGAGCCCATGCTGACCAGCGAGATGTCAATTGGGTCGCGGGAGAGCAACGCACCGGCTGGATCATGGGTCAATTTTCAACAAGTTCTGGAGCCCGCCATTATTCCTCCCTGGCCGCTCAACAGCTACGTCCGTGGCGTCACGGAACGGATCATTCGGGAAATGCTTGCCGATCTGCAATGTGAATGCTTGCGCTTGGCGCAAGCGAACACTTCTTAGCTTAGATTAAAACTTTACAAGACCGACGCCCGGTGTAAAATGCCGTATATTGTCCTATAGGTAACTCGGTTGCTTCTTCTTTGCAGGAAAAGAATGATGCAATTCCTTCACTTTGTTTCCAAATTCTAATACTGAATCGTGTAGAACAGCAACATCCGGTGAGGACCTTGCTACAGTGACTGTAGGAAACGTGCTGAATAGTCTCGGTTTACACATGAATTGAAATGACCTATTTATGAGTTGTTCTGCGTCCTACTTTTTCTGAGCGGGTTTGATGAATATCAGAGACCCTGCCTAATTCCGGGGAGCTTCGGACTTCATTTACCCGGTGTGTAGTGTCAACCCCTGCGCTTCGAATCCTTTCTTGAATCCTTTTTGCATATTTTGCTTATATTTTTATTAATATAAATATATTATTTACCTCAATTTCATCAAATTCATCATATGCAAAGTGTAGAAGGAATTGGAATCTCTGATTAGGAAATCTATCAAAGAAGACAATAACTAGTAGGCTTGCTGTAAGATACTCCTAATTGGTCATTACAATCACAAGCAAGAACAATTTCTTCCAATTAGGCATTCACGATTTGGTTAATACACACAGGTTCTTCCAATCAGGACTTACAATGACTACAGTACACAACATCCTATTCAGTAAGTTGCAGTTTCACTCATTGTACCCCTATTCAGTGCAACAATGCAGACCATACCTATAGCTTAAGACAGGCTGTTTGTTTTGTTTGTCATGTTGAGATCTCTAGGCCCATGCATCCCCAAGTTCTTGGTACGGTTGGAAAGCCCTTGGCAAGGAGGAGTGTACAGGCTTGGTTTTGTGGCCTTTGGACCTATAGTGTGAAAGTTATTGAATTTCAGAGTTTTTGTGCATTCAAGAAATAGAAAATTAATTTCACTTTAATTTTGATTGTGGCAACGGCACAGGGCACACAAGTAATAACGATAATCCCAAATTGTATACTTCATAGATTTCTAAGTTTGCCCACTTAACAACCAGAGCAAACCATTAACTCTCATGAAAATAACTCTTTAACCCTGGACAGTGTCAACATCCAATTTGGTCCACACTCATACTTAAACTTACATAGCCCAACTTAGATTCATACATTCAAGCTAACTTACACATTTTATTCCAAATTGAACTTACAAAACACATGCATGCACATCCCAATAAGCCATTAACACAAATTCTTAACTTCCAAAACCAACTGTAAAGGTACTTAATTTGTAGTTCAACATTCATGCCAACTTGGGACCACAGTCACCACACACAAGACACAGAACTCAACCAACTTGGACTTGTTACACAACCCCACTCAGTACATGACACAGCCAAATACAGACAACAAACACTTCCCAATTTGGCTAACAACATATAAATCAAATGTAAAAATTAAGTGTATAAATTGAATAGACAACAAGTACACATAGTAGGACAAATTTTAATTCAAAAATACAGATGCAACTTAATATCTCAATACAACAGAAATTCCAAAATCAGTGCACAGCAGGGCTTTTTCTTTGGCTTCACTTGCTGGTGCTAGATTGCACCAAAAAGAAAAGGGGCTAAAAAAATGGCAACAAACAGTGAAGTTTTTTGTCAAAAAACTTCAAATGGAAATAAATCTTGGATGGAATCCGTAGATTGTGGATGAGAATAGAATTATGGACATGGGATATGTGCTAATGTGGTATTTTCTATCTAGTATGTGGATGAATGTTGAAATTTGTAGCACCACTGCAACATTTTATACCACCACTTTGGCACTTTACAAAAAATGAAAAAAAAAAGCCTTTACATGCATATAATAATTATTTGACATGGTATGACATCCAATCACAAAGATTTTCAATTGACTCACACAAGACATTTCAATAACACATTCATGATCTTTTGACGGCACTTCACACAATTAGGCCAATGTGTAGAAAAGTACATACATTTGATTTGCATGAACTTCATTGTATCAGTGATTCAAACTAGATAGCACTCACTAACTAAGTTTGTATGGCTTAAATAGTAGAACTATCCCTAATAGACTCTTCATTGGCGTTGGTATATGACAAAGTTACTCTTTTTTTTCTTCTTCTCCAACCCAAATTGAAAATTACACCATCAAACCCCCACCCCCACCTCCACCCCACCCTACACAACAAATAAGAAAGAAGCAACCAACTTAGGCTAGAACATGCACACTCTCTTGCAATGGGTGACCTTCCAACTTGCCACTAGAGTCCAAAGAGGAACTAGTTGACAATTGCCATCCAATTCAACCTCCCAACCAAAATTGCCTAACTTGGAACTTTGGTTACACCAAACTAACTACAACCTACCAACTTGGATTCAAATTCAATCTTTCTATTTGGTTTACTGAAGCCCTATTTACAATACTTTGCATTGAATGGCAAACCACCTTGCCAAACTAGAGAAAAATAACACAAAAATAAATATATTTCAAAATTGAGAATCCAACTAGGAAATGTGCTTCTTAAAATTCAAGCATTGGTTGGAATGAATGAGAAATTATGTGGTAAAGAAGACCCTATAACTTCTTTGTTCACTATCTAGTTTTTCAATGTCAAAGTGCTAAGGGTTTTAAGGTAGGGGATTTCATTTATGTCACTTCAGCATTTTAACCCCTAAAAGCCTATTGTCCCCTCAGGAGACAATTTGGAGTTTGGGCACATTCCAATGGCCTCAATTTTTAGTGAAACTTTTTGAAACTTTATCATAAGATAGGAAAACTAATTATCTTTGTGGGAATATAATTTTTATTTCAATTGGTGCCTGGGAGCAAACGTTATACGACAAAAAGCCCAAATTTTAACTCGGCGGGCAGAAAAATAAATCCACAAAAACTTGAAATTAAAATTTTAAATTCTTTTATCTTATATATTATATTTTTGTCTATGTGTGAAGCTTTGATTCATTCCATTTGGATTAGTTATGTGAAAGTTATGAACAATCTTGTTTTTTTGGGTAGTTTAAGTATCTTCTTGAAAAAATAACTTACAGGATTCATTTCTGAATGTAATTTTCATATTTTTTCAAAAAAAAAATTCTTGACAAGGTTAAATTTTCTTGTTAGAACAATCTCACCATGGGATTATTGTCTTTCAATTCCATCTTAGAGCTATTAATGATTTAATTTTTTTTTCAATCCTGGACTTACCTCTATTTAATAATTTTTTAAAGAATGAAAATCAAGAATTTTAAAAATAAGAAAATTCTTAGACTTTCAATTTAATTCTTAAACACATAAAAATTTTAATTCAAAGTCTGTAGTGCAAAAAAATTCAACAAATGGCAATCAAAGTCATCTAAAATTGCAGGACAGTTGAATTATTTATAAAGCCCCCCCACTTTGGGCATGATTTTTTTTGAAGTTGAAAAGGCAACTATAGTTGAAGCGTCAAACTTTTTTGCAAGATACTTATGTCACATGACTTCAAAAGTAGGGACCAAACTTTTTTAGGCACCATTTTGATGGAAAAATAAGTTTCATACCCACTTTTATTTCGACTTTTTTAACTCAACCGACTTTTTCACAAAACTCATGGGTTTAAACCCCGGTTTAGTGTACTTTATGAATAACTCAAGTGTTTAAAAAAACTTTGCTTTTCAACTTTGAATGCTCATATCTTCCAATCTATACGGTCAAACTTCATGAAATTTTTATAACATGATCTCAGACAAACAAAGTACAAGATTTTACGGTTAGATTATATAAAAACACATTTTTTTTGTTCTTTTAGATGAACACAACAAAAATGGCAGTTTTGAGTGGTTTTGGACAAAAATATGGCCTTGGGCCTTTAGAGGTTAATGATATGGATTGATTTTTGGAGTATTAGTAGTGAGATGTTGATTGATCTTTGGATGCAAGAGATCAATTTTTATGCAAGAATTTGTTGATATTGGATTTTCATCGTTATGTATGAAATGTTTATGTAATTTCAAATTCTGAGCTTGTAAATAAATTTAAATAACAAATAGGCAACACATTTTCACTCAAAAAGGAATGACCTTTTGCTTCTAGCTAAGCTATACTAACATCCAACTTTTTTAAATTGGAGGCCAACCAAGTCTTTGAATAGATAAATTATTGATGCTAGAGTTAATTTCAAAAGCAGGAAGAAAGTAGGGACTCTTATCCTTAGAATAGTAACAGACAAAGAAGTAGGGATCAAACTCTTTTTTGGTCTTAAATAGAGCTCTTGTGAGTTCTGTTCGTAGTTTGCTTTCACCAACAAAAATTGACAAACATAAGGCATGAGGGAAAAGGAATTGTAACTTTGAATATTTGCAAAGAAAAGTATTGAATATCTACAACCTAAAAATATTAAAGAACTTAAAATTAAATTAATTTATAAAAATTTAGATAGATGTATGTTTGGAATATGTTTATGTTCATTGATTGTTCAAAATTTTCATTCCTAGACTTTTAAAAGTCATTAGAATTGATTATAAAATAGAGAATTCAATTATTTGCTTATAATATTTTTTAACAATTTCCATTATTAAGTTAGAATTTCAATTTGTAAATTGTGTGCCAATATTAGAAAGGATTCTTGTAAACTAAAATGCTTATCAATTAGATAATGTATATGTAAATTACATCATGTATTGTTGAAGTTTAAAGTGATGTATGAATCATAAAATACATACAAAAGATTTCAACTTAGTAAGATTCTTCACCATTTGTAAGATCTTCACGATCAAAGTATATGGTATTTACTTGACTTTGTATATGTAGGTGTATTTCAACTTCAAAATTCAATACATATTAATATATGTAAGATTTGGCTTGCATATTTTTGTATGATAAAGGCAAGGATGAAGGTGCTTGAATTGAAAATTACCACATCTAAAATCATCGTTTTGAATTAATTTTGTTGAAGACTTACACACCTTGCATTAACATGTTTCCTTTCCAAGAACAAATCATTGAGAAGTATTTAGAAATTCACCAAAATTCAAAGATAGACTTGTTCTAAATCTATACGGTGGACAGTTGTAATATAGAAATATATAAGAAAAGGAAAGGTTTAAAGGTTCAAATCACAATTTTCATAGCCTAAAAGCTGAATTTTTTTTGCCATTCAGCCCCAAGGAGCAATTGAAGTGCCATGACTTCAAGTGCCAAAAAAACTTCCAAGTAACAATCCTCACAAGTCCTTCAATAATTTCAAAAATTGAATTTTTATAGTCAAAACACTCATTAGTTCAAAAGAAATGCTTCCAAACCTTCATGCACACTTGCTAATTACATTTGCAAATTTACAAAAAAAAATGCATTGATAAACATAATTTGTATAAGCAAACAATTCAAAATTCAAATCCAAATACTTGATTGAAACCTCAACAATAACAATTTGGTTTCCAAGAAAATTGTAATTTTAGATCCAAGAAAAGTAGTATGAAATCCCTCATTTTCACTCTTGTTTAGATAATAAGGCTATCTTTTGAGTACATAGTAGTAACAAACAAGTTCTCAATCAATTAAATTTGATTTTAATTATTGGGAGTACACATGGCAAGTCATAATAGGCCCTTACCAAAAGTCAAACATACCAAAACCATCACACATAGTTTAAGAAGAAAAATTGGAGTATATTATGAGATGAATTGGAATTTCAGAATTCAAATTCCAAAAGCTAAAGTTAATTAACCAAATGCTATAGTAAGATCTAATAAAGCATTGCAGTTATTTTTTCCATACATCTGAATGGGGCAGAGGGACTCCTTCAATAATCTATCATGAAGTTAGAGAAACTAGAGTAAGTAACAAGAGCTTGAGTATGAGCCGACCTTGAAACCCTAAGATCTAACATCTGTTTTAAGCATTTTTGCATCAAACATTCTTGCAGCATCCATAGTCAAGTGCACATTAAGAAAACAAACAAACACATTGAGAGCATAGCGGAGGTGTAATTGTAATTGGATAATAGTATTTGTGTAATTGCTTAAATTATAAACTAAACCCTAATCAAAACTACACCACCAAAATACCACTACAACATCAATTCTTCTCTTCAAGCACTCAAGCACATTATCACAAAGTAGAAGCAAAACTCATCTTGGTAGTGTGGCGGAGCAAATTGAAGCACAAAGCAAATGAAAGCAAAATACAAGGATTAAATGAGAACAAATTTCACCCCCAGATTTCACCTCAAAGGCGGCACATAGTAGAAGAGAAACTCACCCCAATTGCATAGCAAAACAACCCTAAACAAGAATCAATCAAAATCAAAATAGGAACAACAAATATTGAATTACTAACCTCCAGATCGTATTCAACAATGGCTTATCGTCAAATCCTAATGTCATTGTCAACAATTAGCAGAGATGAAATTACTTGATCAAAAGTCACAATGAAATTGTTTTTGAAAATGAAATCAATAGTAGAGGCACTATAAGAAAACAACGAATTTTGGGACGTCCAAAAAAATGCAAATTTATGTCAAACATGATGTCACCTAAAATCCATTATAATGGACAAGCTAAGAACATGGGGAAAAAGGAAAATGTGGCTAATTTTTTCAGACATCCTTTAAGGCGGGGTCATTCTAGGGTCCCATATTCTACCATTTACAACACACAAGAAGTCTATGTAAGCATATTTTTGGGGGATAGTTCCATCTATGAAATGTTTTCATCCATTGCCTCATCCATGTCTTTTGTGATGTGGACCCCAAATTATGCTGATGTGGACCTCTAAATTATCCTGGCATAGACTTCCAAATTATGCTAATGTGTACTCCTAAATTATCCTGGCATAGACTTCCAAATTATGCTGATGTGAACTCCCCAATAGTACTGACATAGATTCCAAATTGGGCTGATGTAGCATGCTTTGTTAGCACACTTTTGGGTCACTTGAAAATTTTAATGGTGTTTTCTAA
Source organism: Thuidium tamariscinum (assembly GCA_947034885.2). Classification (NCBI taxonomy): domain Eukaryota; kingdom Viridiplantae; phylum Streptophyta; class Bryopsida; order Hypnales; family Thuidiaceae; genus Thuidium; species Thuidium tamariscinum. Next base: position 1,655,779 of record OX344757.2, on the reverse strand, counting down.
GATGTCAAATTAGACATTTTTTGAGATGTCAGATTAAACATCAGTTGGTACATACTGTATCTATAAGGCCAAGTCAAAAAAAATAATAACATTAAATTTTAAATTTTAAATTTAAAAAAAAAATTATTTAAAAAATACCATTTACCTTTTCGAGAATTTTTTTATGGCAAAATGAAATTACTTCATTTAAAGTTAATGAAAATAAAGGAAGGAAAGAGTATACTTATATTCTTTCTTAGCCCAAGGTGAGACAAAAGATATGGGATTTGAGAAAATGGCAACTTGAAAATTGAACATGTTGATGTCATTTGAGACATGTCATGTCATTTCAAACATATTGACATCACTTCAAACATGGAGATGTTTTCTTAGACATCTCAACATTGTTCTTGCATATCCCATATGGATTGTTTCTTTTCCTACCACTAGACTAGTATAAAGACCACTTATTTTCATCCATATTATACATCCAAATCATCCATCAATTCCATTCTTTTTGCAAAATATACCATGTGGCTATTCTTTCTCTAAATTTTTCACAAAAAAGTTCATTCTAATTTTGAAAAAATTAGTAAAAAAATTTATTGTCACAAAAGACATGAACTTGTTTTTTCAAACACCATTAGAAACATGATTGTCTATTGTGACATCTACTTGTTTTCCAATTCAGCCGCACATGTTTTTTGTGACATCACAAAAAAATTTCACTTTTATAGATGATTTTTGCAAAATGTATGATGTCTCAGAAAACATCGTATGTTTTTTGAAAACATCTACAAGAACACAATTTTCTTATAGTGAGGTGGGGGTGGGTTTTTTTTCCAAATGAGACCAATGGATCTTATTTTTTTCGTGCAAGGAGGGGGGTTGGTAAAGTTGTTTCCATCATCACAAGATATAGGGAGTTTCTTTCTACTTCAGTTTTTGGCACTCTTGAGCAAGATCCCCTTGTCCTCAAGTTCCTTAACTTTTGAAGGACCAAATAACATTTTTTTTGGCAGCGTAATGTTTTGGCTTGTCCATTTATGAACAAAATTTTCAATTTTTTGATTTGAATTTTTTATACAACAATGTCATAAATTCTTACTGCATGGTTAAAATGTTATAGTTATATGATATGTAGTTTCTTTTGGAGCTTATGCAAATAGGGACCACAAAAAAAATAACTTTCTTGAGAAATAAAAATTTGGTATTGGTCTATGCATGCATACACACATACATGTGCAAAACTTTGAATTATTCCATTTTGATTAATGAATTGACACATTAAGCGATGACACATTTTTGGTTGTAGGTAAGGGATGAGGTTTATAAAGCCCCCATCTAAGAGTTGAAACTTAGTTTGGGGAAGTGAAACTTGTTAAATTGTTTTTCAATAATTTTTCCTTGAAAGACAAGTGAAATTGGCATCTAACCCAAGTTGTTTCATATTTTTTGGAGCTCTATGGAATTAGTCATGGAAAATTGAAATAGAAATGGCATAGGGCTCTAAAACCACCCACCAATGGTCTCAAAAGAGAATTCAAGGTTTTTAGCCAAATGTTCATTTTTGGAAGATTTTTTTAAATTTATACAAAGGACATGAAAAAATTAAGTAGAAAATGAGCGAAATTTAGCTAGTTTGGGGATCATTGCCGCCCACCTCCTCAAATATACAGTGATTGTATATTCCTATAAACTTAAAATGAAAAAGCAGTGGGTACAAACAATAAACATTTGGGAAGGAGGGTAGTTTTTGAGCTTGAGTTGTTTTTGAGCCTCCTCTTAGTTATAAAATCTGTACTCTCAAAGAGGTCCCTTATTTTTAACTCTTTTTTCAAATATTTTTGGTAAAAATAAAATAATAGGATGTAGATTATTTGATACAATTTAAAAAGGATTGGCATTTGTTAAATCCTTGATTAAATTCTTAACAATTTTAAATCCTCCTCCTCTTCTATTTACTTACTATTTTTCCAAGCATGAATATGTAGTATTTTTTGTTGAAATTTTTTATAAGTATTCCCAACCTTTTTCTTCAATATATTATGGAAAATCACAAGGTGTAAGACTTACTCATTTGTGGGTAAAATGTTTAAAAATGATATTGAACCATTAAAGGAGAGTTCGTAGTACTTCTTCTTGAAATCTAAATATCATGATGTTGTAATTGGTAAAGTTTCTTATTCTAAAATTCTGGGAGAGTGTACTTTGACAAGTGAATTAGAAAGATCCTATAATTATGTTTATTAAAAATAAAAATAAAAATAAAAAAAGGAATTTTAGCCTTACTTTGGAGACAAGTATTTGGACCTCTAAACATGAAAGAATTATAGGGTTTAAATCCATTCCTCCACTTCACTGCAAGTTAATCAAGAGGAGACAATTTTTTTCACATATATTGGAGCGTTTTTTTTTCTTTGTTTGATCATAGAAGCCTAGTATATCCTTAAACCATAAATATCAAATATGTAGGAGCCAATGTGTTGCAATCCATCTATACCTTAGGTTAGGTTGTTTGTTATTGTGAAAAATCTAAAACTATACATCTTCCAGTAGAATTCTTGGTATTGTCAAAAAACTCTTTGCAAAGATAGTTGCACAAGCTTTGTTTTGTGGTGTTTGAATTTGTAGTGTGAAAATTTCATATTTTTTATGAATAAAAAATTAGAAAATTATTTTAACTTTTTATTTGGTTGTGGCAATATGGATACATTTAAGGCACACTAAGGTAGAAAGCTTGAAAATAATTTTGGCATTAACCTCTAAGGAACCAAGGCCTTCTTTCTATAAAAAAATACATTTAAAACTGTAGAGAATGGAAGATTGTAGATACATTTTAAATACATTTAAAACTGCCATTTCTATAGCAAAGAGTAAGAAAAAAGGAAAACTCTTTGTTTTGTACATCTAACCATAAGATCTTAAACCTAACTAGTATGAGAGTGTGTCGAAAAAATTTCAATTTTTTTGACTAGATAGATTGCAAGATCTTTGTATTTATAGTGAAAAAAACAAGTTTTTCAAGACATTGTAAGATTAGATTATTTGTCTTTGAACCTTCTTAACTTTATTTTTTGCACAATAGAGTTTTGAGCTTTGAATCTTTATAGTGTTTAATTGAGTTGAGAGTCTAAAAGAAAAAAGAAAAGTACCAAAAATCTCATTTTTATTCTTTAAAAAATTATTAAATAAAATTAGGTACAAGATAGAAGAAAATTTTAATTAGTAATATTTTTAAGGTAGAATTAAAATGCACTAATCCTAATAGTAAATTGTTCTAGTAAGAAAATAAAAGCGTGTGAATTTTATTTTTTAATTGCAAAAATTGCATTTAGAATCCTACAAGTTGTTTTTTCAAGAATATGATCAAATTGCCCCCAAAATAAGATTGTTCATTATGTTTTCATAACAAATCCAAATGAATTGAATCAAAGCTTTTCATATAGAATATATATATATAATCTACAAGAAGAAATTTTTATTCTTCTTAAAACTCAAATTTTAAAATTGTTTTTTGTCTATCCAATCTCCCTTGTTTTAAGCTCATTTGGGTATAACTTTTGTTCTCGAGTTCTAGTTGAAAAAAAATCATAATCCCATCAAGATAATCAATCTTTCCATCTTCAAAAAGAGTTTCAAAAAATCAAGGTAAAAATTCAACAAGTAGGTGTCTGCCCAAAATGCCATTTGTCCCACAAAGGATCAATGATTCTTAAGGGGTTAAAATTGCCCATCTCCTAAAATGTACACTCTTTGTACATGATGTTTTTTCATCTTTATAGGAATGTACAAACAATATACATTTGAGAAGGTGAGTTGTTTAGAATCAATGCCATTTCAACATTAAATTTTCTTAAGTAATTCCACAAAACTTCAAAAAATACAAAGCAACTTGGGTTAGATGCCAATTCTACTTGACTTTCAAGGAAAACTTAATGAAAATATTTCAAGAAGTTTTAGCTCCCCAAATTCACTTTCAGCTGTTAGATGGGCACCTTATGGACTTCCTACCTAAATAGGATATCAAAGTATCTCATGAGTCTTCAGTACAAGTCTAGTGTTTGTTGATTGTCCTTTATATGAGGAACCCACTCACTCACCAGCAGCCTTTTTTTGGGGGGCGATTTGATGCAAGATTGCACCATTCCAAAATAAATGTCTACTTTTCGCCAGAAAAAAGTAGTCTTTTTTTGCCATAATTTCTTCATTTCTATTCAAAATATAGATGAAATCATCAGATTTTGGATGAAAAAATGCATGGATATGACTGAAAAGAGTTTTTTTTGGTCACAAAGATGGATGAATGGAGATATACAATGCTTCACCAAATTTTAAGTGGTCACCATCTTGGCCCTTTCTCAAAAAACAAAAAAAAGGGCTGCTCACCAGGGAAACTATCTTAAAAGACCCACACAGGAGTGGCCGGGGTTCCCTCTCCCTGCATCCCTGCTTTCTGGGTCCGTGAAAATCATTTGCCACGTAAAATACCGTTTCCTTTTTCAATGGAAATTGGTCCATTTCAGTTGCTTAATAAATAAAAAATAAAAATCATTTGCCACATGCTGCATATCACAAGTGAATGGTGAGGTCTGATCCCAGCGGCTTTCCAGGATGGATAAGAGCATCATATCACCAGGTCGGTTCCGTTGGGGGGAAGGGGTTCGAATAGGATATACCAGGCGCACAATACTATGCTTGCCGGGTGCTCTTGGTCGAAGGCAGTTGGTCTCAATGAGTAAGAAGTTGTGGCCGGCATGAGAGCGATGGAAACCTTACCTCATGGTAGCAAGTCCCGTTCAGTCAAAATTGGCTCAAAAGCATTGGTACGGGGAGATTAATAGTACTTTGCATTATAAATATCCCCAGTGTTGTTGTTTTCAGTTCTTATGAAGTGCCAAAGTGGAGATACTTCATATTACTGTGGAGCTCCAAATCTCAACATTCATCCATACAATGGATAGAAAAGATCATATTAGCACATAAATATATATATATATATATATATATATATATATATATATATATATATATATATATATATATATATATCATTTTGTTTTCATCCTTTATTTGGTGATTTTGTCTCGTAATTTAAAAAAATTGAAGTTTATTGACGATATTGCCAAAATTTTACTATTTATTTTCTATAGGTTTGGTGCCAGGCCAAAAAATTTGGTGCAATTTTGCACCAAATTGCTCAAAAGAAAACCCCACTGAAAATCCCCCTTCCTCACTGGATGAAATTGCTACAAGTGTTTAAAGAATTGTGGGATGGAATCTCTTATTTTGGATGATGGAGTGTACAAAACTTTGAGATGATTTTTAAGAAACTTTCATCCATGTTTTGTATGTTTTGTCTTACGGTGTCATCAACTGCAAATGTGGAACTGTGGAATAAGTTAGCTTTTACACTGCCCAAAGTAACTATTATAAAGAAAATAAAGAAAACTCTGCCAGTAACTGCCAGTAAACTTAACCTAGACAGCCAATTGCTATCAGCTTCTTCAGACATTGAGTAAATTTACTCCCTCTGTCTCAAAATAAGATCAGTGTTTCTTTTGTAAAATACAAAGGACACATCGAGCTTGTTCATGAGCAGAAACCACCTTTAGTATGCTACAATGCTACCCAAAACTACCTGCTCAGTCAGTGATTCATTTGGAAGAAATTGATCGTAGCACATAACATTATTTACCAATGAGGCAGAGTCCCTTTTGCATCCTTGAAAAATGAAAAAAAGACCTTACAATGACAATGAACAAAACTGTGTTATAACTTAGGGGAGTTTCACACTATGGCCGTCCAAGTCGAGAGGCCATGGTTTTCTCAAATCTGATTGGTGAAAATCATGGTTTCTAAAATCTGATTGGTGGAATCGACTGCCTCTCGACTTGGATGGGCCGTAGTGTGAAACACCCCTTATGCCTCCTCAACCAACCCCAATCCTTGAATCAACTAAAAAGTCCCCCTCAGGTTTCTTGCAAAGTATAATACCTTCCCAGCCTAGGGAGGGCTAACTTGTGTTATGGCACATGCTGCAGAGTGCAGAGGCCAAGGACCAAGAGACTGAGGCTCCACAAACTAAGCTTTAGTACTTGGTCCTTTTCTCGAGAACAGTGCAAGTCAAGACAGACAGAGTGTGTTTGTTGGAGGATGCTGAAGAGTGAAGACCCCAGTAGTCCAGGGTTTTTTTTTTCATTTCCTGTGAAGTGTCAAAGTGGCGATATTTCATTTTATTGTGGAGCTCCAAATTTCAACATTCATCCATATATTACATAGAAAGTATCATATTAGCACATAATATATATCTATCATTCTATTGTCATCCATTATTTGGCGATTTCATCCACTATTTTAAAATAAATTGAAGTTTATTGGCAATTTCATCCAAATTTTCATTGTTTTTTTCCTATAGGCTTGGTGCCAAGCCAAAAAATCTGGTGCAATTTTGCACCAAATCGCCAGAAAAAAAAACCCTTCCCAGTACCCCACTCTAGAGTCCAGGAGTTGAGGGATGGCTCGAAAATCAAGAGAGGTTGATGTGTTAAGGCATTCGGCATTCAAACCATTTCAGTTTGTGGATTACCCTAAAGTACCCAATTGGAAAACTCAGGTGTATTTGAGTTATTTGTAAAGTCCCCCCATTTTGGACATGACTTTTTTTGAAGTTGAAAAGGCAACTATAGTTGAAATGTCAAACTTTTTTGCAAGATACTTATGTCACACAACTTCAAAAGTGGGGACCAAACTTTTTTAGGCACCATTTTGATGGAAAAATAAGTTTCATACCCACTTTTATTTTGACTTTTTTAACTCAATTGGCTTTTTCACAAAACTCATGGGTTTAAACCCCGGTTTAGTGTACTTTACAAATAACTCAATTGTCCTAAAATTTTATCTGCTTGGCATATGGTAAGCAACATTTCGAAAACTGGCTAAACTTCGATGGATTTCTACCCACAAAATCCTTGCACTACTAGTACATTGTAGAAAAGGGTCTTCAATGGAGACATTTTAGCCAAAATTGCAACAAACAATAAAATTTAATAGCCAGTTTGCAACTTCCTCCCCAATGAATTAGCATTTGTTTAGTTAGTTTTGTGTTACAAATACTCCCAAAAATCCTTCTCAACTTGCAAAATCTTTTCTTTTCTATTTTATTTTGATACTACTCACTCTCAAGGTAGCCAAAGTTGATGCCAATTTGTCTTGAAGAGTAGCATATTATACTAATTCCATAAACTAGTTCTGGGATCAATGATGGTAAGTCTACTTGTGACACGCAAAATGCCAAGAAGCCCATAATAGCAAAAATATTTTAGTGGAGTACATTTTAGAATTGGGTATGTACACCATTAGTACAATTTTGTTTGTGATGAGTTGGCTTACATTTGACTCGCTGTAGGCAAACTTACCTTAGATGTAGTGAAACTGTAATAAGAGGTTTTGTAAGCCTAGTACAAAATTGAATATTTGAGATAGAAAAAGCCAAAGTTCTTGTGAATTTCATGAATTTCAGAACTTGAGACTTGAAAAGCCCTCAAAGTGTTGTAGAGCATGTGCAATCTTGAAAATAGTTTCAACAACATCATATGGATAACATGATATCTAAAATGCAGGATGTTAAACCCTACCTTTGAAGATGGGCCTAGTAGGGTGGATTTCTCTTTAGAAGGTCTATAAAGTGATAAGGCTTTTAAAACTTTTTCAATTACAAAGATACACAAGTTATTGCTTTCTTCAATATACAAATTGCATTCATCAATTATGAGCAATGACCAATTGACCATGTTAGAGCCCGTTTCCATTAGGAGCTGGACGTCCAACTCCTGGATGGAGGACTAGATGGAGGTTGGATGGGTTGGAAGGGAGGTCCAACTTTCTATTAGAAGCCAGACCTCTAGGGCATGGAGGGGCCATAGTATATTGGATCACAAGAATTTACTAATTTTTGATTGGTTGTAACATAGAACAAGGTCCTATAGCAAGACTCTCTTGTCATATTACTAGAATGGAGGGGGTTAGTGGAAGGTCCAAGCCCTCTGGGCCTATGTTCTTGCACAAACACGACCTGAAAGTTGTAGGAGGACTTGGACATCCGACTGGGGGTCTAGGCCCCCTGGAAAGGGTTTGGATTTCCAAGCCCTAATGGAAACATGCTCTTAGTGGGCGATTATATTAAGAGCCTTGTGTGATTTCAACTTCAAATTTCTTAAGTAATTTTACAAAGGGCCAATAAATATGGAACAACTTGAATTAGATGTAGATTTTGCTTATTGTTGTAGGCACACATTTTACTACACAATACATTGTAAGAAACCAACCCCCCTCCAAATTGCAGATTAGCTAGTAAATGTTCCCTTGATAAACCTCCTACTATACCTTCAATCCTTGCAGAACGTTAAATCATACCATCAAAGGTGGGCCCAGCGGGATAAATCTCATTTTACTAGGAGTTGACAAGGGTTTGGGGTTTATATTTGTGTGTTTTCTTTGGTATGTTTGTAGACCCCCTTAGATAATTTGGGGTCTCTAATACTGAATCTGAATTCTGAATTTGAAAAAAATGAAAAATGAAAAAAAAATAAAAATTCAGCGTTTTCCCTGGGATAAATCCAGCCTGCGGGGCCCACCTTCGATGGTATGATTTAACGCTGCGCTCAATCCTTGATTACACTGAATTTTCGCAATTTTGGGTACAATAATAAGTTGGATAGAATGATGCCTTTGTTTGGGTCCTTGACCAAGTTAAGCCAATCCCAGCTCGCAGCCTGGGATCTGGGCCAACCGGAGCCCTGGAAGCCGAGATGCCCGGGGTCCCGGCTCGTGCCAAGTGGCCAAGCCAACGGTTGGGGTGCCACACGGACGCTGCCAAGTGGCAGGTGCACATGCACCGCGGCCCCGGCGGGCCCCCCACTGAACTGAACTGCATTCCCCACCAGTTGATTCCTACCCGAACTGAACTTACCCGGGCGTCCGTGATGGAGTCCGTGTTCCCAGCCCCCAACTGACGGAGAGTTTGGACCCCAGATCAGTTTGGGAGGGGACCAATGAGAAAGACGGAACTGGACTGGTCCCAGCAAAGCAGCACGCCACGCTTCCCCTTCACCAGTTTGAGGTGTTCACTGTGCGGTCAAAATTGGGGATGGGGATATTTAGGGAGTTTTTCCTGTCCATACTGCTTGAACTGGGTTTTTTAAGTACCGAGTCCCTCCCTTTTTTTTTCTCTATTTTTCATTCTAAAAGAAATTATCTAAATTTATTCATTGTTTTTTCTGATGTTTTCAGATTGCAATGTGCCTTGTGCCGATGCCACAGTCAGAACTAACGTAAAAGTAATTTTTAATTTTTGAGAACCATAAAAACTTTGAAATTCAATCATTTTCCCACTGTAGGTCAGAACACCCTGAAACCAAGCCTGTGCACCCCTCCTTGTCGAGAGCTTTCCAACAGTACCAAGCACGCGGCTAAGGGATGCACGGGCCAAGAAATCTCAACGTGACAGATAGAACAAACAAACAAACAAAACAAAACAAAACAAGCTACCTGGCTTAAGGTATAGATACTATTTTTTCTCCCAATTATATTGGCTAACAATGACAATGAAGTAATTGGCCGTTTTCCCCACACATGGAATGGGCTTAGTCATTGGATTGGGCTGAGTCATGGATTTTGAACCCCATGGTAAAAACATCATTTACAAAGGCATCTTATAATCTACATTTAGATTAAATCAAATGAACTAAAATTTGGAATTAAAGTACCCCTAGAACAATTTAAGGTAGGATTCTCTAAAATTGTTTGTGTTTTAGCCAATGAGTATCTATTGAGTCCAAAATGAGAGCTACTTGTTGTCATTAACTTTTTGACAAACGGAAATAATAAAGTTGAAGCTAAAATCCCTTTTCTATAGACTCCTTTTGTAATTTTGTGAATTTTAAAAGTTGAGGATTGGTAAAACCTAGAAGTATCATAGAAATTCATCTTTGAATTGTCTTCAGAAAGTTTCAAAACCATATACTACTATACTTGAAGATCATTACATGCTTGATTAATAACCATGTCCATTAGAGTAGAAAATGTGCCATGCATTATTTTGATATTGATGTGTAATGAAGCTCTAGATGATTGAACCATGATTTTTTCTTTCCTTTATTCTAAGACAAGAAAAAAAGAAAATCTTTTGGGAAGCAATTTGCATTCATAGGCACAGATGAAACATTCAAAATATAAATAGATTTTTTCATCTAAATTTTTTTATCTCCAAAATCAATTGCGATACAAAATTAGCGATTGATTGTTTACTTTTAGGTATGAAATATTTGTCATTTAATGTTGTGGTTTATAAACATTTCACAATACAATATGACTTGTTCTCTATACTACACTTCGTGTGCAATTATTTGAGAGGGAGGAATTTGTTATGTCCAAACATATTGTGGATTGAAATCTTTTGAAGAGCTATTGAAAAATATTGGATTTTTAAGAAGTCATTAACTCAAGGTAACCAATAATCAACTCATTATGAAGTAAAGAAAAATTTGGTTGAATTTTGGAGTATATTACAAGATATAAATTGAAGCACATTTCTAAAAAGTCCTAATTATTTTATAAATAAAAGAAACAACATAAATAGGTGTACAAGGAAAGAAGAATTATCTAAAGTGATGGATAATTACCTACAAAGTTCATAAAAATTCTGCAAACATTAGATTAAAAAAAGTCAATTATGTTGATGATATATCTAAAACAATTCACCTAAATTGGAATATGAAATTTTCATCAATTATAGTGGGAGAATTTTTTTCAAATTTTTATATTAATAATAATAATATTTTTGGTATGTTGGTATTTGTTGTGTTTCTTTGTTTTTTTGGCATCAATAGAATTTCTATTGAAAGGTAAATTTTTAAAAATGGTAATTTTTCTTTGCAACACAATCATTCATGGTTGTGCACACCAATATGGAGCCCTATTATATTTAGAATTTATAACATATACACTTATAGCAAAGGTACCTATACTATAGATACATAAAACTAATGAAAGTGTCAATAATATAGAATCTTAGGCTCATAGGCTCATAGATTCTATACTCACATAAGGTAGAAACACCCATAGCCAACTAGTGCCCCATCTCCAACTTGTAGATTGCATTTATTTTCAATAAGGTTGGAATAGATTTCCAACTAGAGCTTGGAATGCATGTTTTTTCTTTTTCAAGGTTGGGGCTAATAATTTCATAACACATGTTCCAAACTAATGAGCAAGAAAGTAGGAAGTAAAACAGGAAAGAGTTCTTCAATGATCATAATTGAAAGAATCTACAGATTGGCAATGGATTGATAACACTTTTATCTTTTTAAAATTCATAATAATTTCAATTCACATGATAAAATTACCAAAGTTTTTGCAATCCCTGTCATTTCTATCATTGCACCTTTGAAAATATTTGTTTTGCCTTATACTACACTAGATCATGTCTAGAATACCTTAAATAATTGGTTATGGGTGGTTCTACCTCACTAGCACTTTACATTTGATCCAATAGGATTTAGCCTTTGGTCAAGATTAGTATAGCCTATAGTTTCATGTCTAGAAGTCCAATTCTTTCAATTTTCATCCATAGGAAATGAAAGTGGCATTAGATGTAGTAAAGCCTATAGCAATTACACTAAAAGAACTGTAGATTTACCAATTTTTAACCTTTTAGAGTGAGAGTTGCATAAAGATTATCTATACAAAACAACAAACTACATTGCCCTATATACTAATTTCTTGACATTTGACACTACATAAATACTTATTGTTATTGTACAAGAATGCACTACTATTGATTTAGATAATTTATAAACCTTTATGTGTACAAATGGAAAGATCTATAGAAATAATTATATTGTTGACTTTGATGATTTGTAAGGTAACTTCCTTGGGGTAAGACAACTTCATTGTGCTATTTTATATAGTGGTTATTGTCAACATCTCCTATTGAATATTTAATTTTTCAAAAATCAAAATAGGATAGTTGCTAAAATTAGAACAATTGAATGAGATTTTTTACTTTTATATAGTTATATACACCTTGTGTACTTTGAATGAAGGTTGTTTGTTTTGTTTGTTACAATGAAATCTTTGTATCCATGCATCCCTTGGTAGTATTCTTAGTACCATAGGAAAGTGCTTTGTGAGGAAGGGTGCATAAGCTTTGTTTTGTACCATTCCAGTTGAAAAGATGCTTTTTGATGAGTTAGAAAATTAAAAAAGAATTAATTCTACTTTTATCTTATTATTAGCAACAACACAATAATACCAATACAAGTAAAATCAGAAAAAAAATCCCGTTAATTATGCCATCTTCTTTTAGAAAAATATAGTTTGGCCAAACCTGATCACTAGGTTATGTAATTTTGACCCCCTTGGTATATATTGCAGTGAAAAGTGTAGTTTTTCCTTAGTTTACGCTGTCCACAGTAAACAGTACCAGTAACAGCAGTGGCAAAGTAAACGTTTTCTTCCATTTTTCACCCTTGGGCAGTGCGAATTGCCAAAGGGGTGAAGCAGCTTACAAGGCTCCCCTGCATCCACTCCGTCTGACGAAAGCAAAGCAAAGCAAGCCCAGGCCCAGGCCGAAGCCACTTAGCTTACTTCCATGCAGATCATTGCTCGGGATTTGAGATGACAAAAGCCAAGCTACAAATTGCTTAGACGGGATTCATTGCTGGACTTGTGTGGTGTGGTGGTCACCACTTCCCTGCCGCTCGTTACCTCAACCCGGGCGGGCGGGCAGGCGGACGGACGGACAAACGCCCAAACAGTGGGCATAGGCACCACGAGCTTCTCTTCTAGGGACCAAAGCAATTGCAGCATCCGCACCCAATTGCCACATTCCGCCATAGCTTACGGTGCGCGCTTGGCTCTTGTCCTTCCCGTCGGGGACAGAGCTTGCCTCTGTTTCTTTCGGTTTCCGATTTGGTGCCGATTGCATGTTGCTTGGCTTTGGCGGGTGTTCGATGATTGAGATGTTGGATTTATATTGTGTGCAGATGAGGATGTGAGCGAGAATCCTCGGTTCTTGCTGCGGGAGGACGTGTGCACGTGGTTGCTGGGAGTTTTGTTTTATTTTTATTATTTTGGTCTCGTTTGGTTTCGATTCGTTTCGTGGCGATGGCGGCCGGGAACGAGTGGATTAATGGGTATTTGGAGGCGATTCTGGATACGGGAGAGAGGATCCATGATCAACGGACCGTCGGCGTAAACGATTTCAAAGCGGCCAAGTATTTTGTGGAAAGTGTCACGGGGTTCGATGACTCTTCTCTGTACCGCACCTGGATCAAGGTGCGCGCTCATATTCGATTCGGTGTTCGGTTTTGCATTGCGTTCAGGATCTGCGAACTTTTGTTGTTAATTTTTTCGGTAATTTGATAGGGCGACATTGCGTGCGTGGAGGTCTTGTCCTGTTTTGCGTTCTTTTGCTCTTTTTGCATGTTTCGATGTTTTGAAGGATATCCCGGGACGGGTTTGGCCCCAGGTGGATTTGTTTGTGAAATTGAAGGTTGTGAATGATTAGGACGGGATTGGATTGTGAAGTGCAATGTGAAGTGTTTCTTGAGGGTCAAGGGATGATGTGGGGAGAGGAACAGTTTTTGGTGGCAGTGGAATTGAAGGTCTGCATTTGGCTAATTTGGTTGCCTCTGGCAGGCGTCAGCGGTGAGAAGTTCGCAGGAGCGGACTCTGCGAATGGAGCATCTGTGTTGGAGGATTTGGCATATTGCGAGGAAAAAGAGATTGGTAGGATTTTATTCAATATTGTTTTGGGAATGAAATCTGAGGCAATGAGTGAGGTGATCGTTTGAGAGGCAATGCAGGGGAAGCTGTTGGCTTTCGCGAATAGGGAATTGGGCTGATGGAACTATCTTGACCACTGATTGACAGATTGAATGGGAGGACGCACATCGACTTGCGCGGCGGCATATGGAGCGTGAGCAGGGACGGAAAGATGCCACCGCAGATATGTCGTCGGACCTTTCCGAGGGTGAGAAGGATAGCACCCCGGTTGATAGTATGCCGCGCGTGGAGAGTAGCTTGGCTTTGAACCCTTCCAGCCCTGGAGAGGCCAGTGCTCCAGACAGAGAGAAACCTGCCAAGCGTTTGTACATAGTGCTCATCAGGTGTGTTGGAGAATGAATTCCTTCCTTTCGGCATTGCAATGAGAATCTTATTATCGCGTTCTAGATATTTGGAGCCATCTCGCAGCAGAAGTGATTGATATTTCTTCCAATGCCAGTTCGAGGTTTGACGTTCATGCTGGTTTAGAGCGTGATTCGTGCAAAATGTGCTATTTCATTTCCATAATCCTGTGAAACTGTCCAGTTTGCACGGCCTTGTGCGAGGGGATAATATGGAGCTTGGTCGGGACTCTGACACTGGTGGGCAGGTTCGTGCTTCTTCTCACGTGTCTCTGTTTGTGAGAGTTTTAAAGGATTCTCTTGTGCTTGCAGGGCACTGTCGGTTCCTTTGCTATTCGAATTTGATCAATTTCTGTCGGGATTGGTTTTCTCTCGAAGGAACACATGCAGTTCTAGTGCTCTACGTCTTAAGTTTTTTGAGTTGAACTTGACATACTTTGCAACAGGTGAAGTATGTGGTTGAGTTAGCAAGAGCGCTGGCCATGATGCCTGAAGTTTATCGAGTAGACTTACTTACTCGCCAAATTTGCTCCCCCGATGTGGATTGGAGTTATGGAGAGCCCACTGAGATGTTGGGCATGGGGTCCTATGACGACTCTGAAGATGTTGGTGAGAGTAGCGGTGCGTACATTGTGCGCATTCCTTGTGGCCCCAGGTATTTCGCCCTCGACTCTCTAGCTAAGAATCAGCCTGGATTCTGTTCTTACTATTAGTGCCGCCTCGAGTGTGGCATCTCACATCATCTACAGCAGAGTGTTTCTTGGCCTGCCAAGAGTTCGCAGATTCTGGAGTTAAGGACATGTCCTTTTGTGATGTCGTGGGTCGGCCGGGGCGTTTTTAGATTAGGACTACTGTCCCTTCCTTCTGTCCTGGGACAGCTGTAATCATCGCTAGTGCTACTTATTCCAAGAACAGATTTTCTGGTGAACATAAGAAAGCAGATCATCTAACATATGGTGTTTCCTCAGTCAAGTTTCATTATAAACAGTAAATGATCTTTTTTCTTACAAAGTCATTACATTCTGTAACGCAGGGATATATACCTAAGAAAGGAACTCCTGTGGCCACACATTCAGGAGTTCGTGGATGGAGCCTTGTCACACATTCTCAATATGTCCAAAGTTCTGGGTGATCAAATTGGGAGCGGTGACTTAATCTGGCCGTACGTCATCCACGGCCACTATGCCGATGCTGGAGATACGGCTTCACTCCTGTCGGGGGCCTTGAATGTTCCTATGGTGTTGACTGGGCACTCGCTTGGTCGAAACAAGCTGGAGCAACTTCTTAAGCAGGGAAGGGAATCTAAGCAGGATATCAACACTACTTATAAGATTATGCGGAGGATTGAGGCGGAAGAGCTTTCACTGGATGCAGCGGAACTTGTCATTACGAGTACCAAACAGGAAATCGAGGAGCAATGGGGCTTGTACGACGGTTTTGACGTGAAGCTGGAGCGTGTCCTACGGGCTAGGGCTCGTAGAGGTGTCAACTGCCATGGCCGATACATGCCCCGGATGATGGTAAGTTACTTGATGATTAGATGTTATGCTTCAGTTCATACATTTTAAATCGCACAGGAGGAAAATTCATTGCTTGCTCCATCTGTATATACATGAATAAGCCTGATCATTTGAACCTGGAGATTCAATTTTTCGTACATGTAGCAGACTATTTGGAATACAACTTCTGTACCTGAACCAGTGCGGCAAGGTGTGCTGATGTTTGATTGGGACGAATTGTGCGTATAGGTTGTTCCACCAGGAATGGACTTTAGCAACGTCATAGTTCAAGACGGAGGAGATGCTGTCGAAGGAGAGTCTGAGGCTGTCATGATCACTGCCGGTGATGCCTCAAACGCTGTGCCGGTCTCTCCTCGAGCCAATCCTCCAATTTGGGACGAGGTGAGGTTTTGGTTCTTTTAATCCCAATTATGAATTTGCAACGTGTGCAGATCCGTTTTGAGTGTTCTGTGAAGAATTAATGTGGTTGAAGCTCCCGACATGAACTGAGATGGTGGCTCCAAATTCTCAGTCACAGTATTAAATTCCTTCCGAAATTTTCGATTCCCTTTATTCTCTTTACAGTTAGGGATTAGTTCGGGCACTCTTGGAGTAATTATATGGGTTGTCTGTATGTTGGTTGAACTATCAAATCAACAGATCATGCGTTTCTTCACCAACCCGCACAAGCCCATGATTTTGGCTCTAGCGCGTCCGGATCCGAAGAAGAATCTTACAACCCTATTGAGGGCTTTCGGTGAACGCCAACCTTTGAGGGAGTTGGCTAATTTGGTATGATGTCACTCTGTCGTTCGTTATTTTCTGATATACAGTGGAAAGGACTTATGAGTTGCAAGTGAGGTACGAAACTAGTCTCCTTTGCATGATTTGGAATCTGATGTGGCGAATTGTCCCCTTTGTTGCTGCTGCAGACGCTGATTATGGGAAACCGTGACGACATTGACGATATGTCAGGTGGTAACGCATCAGTGATGACTACTGTGCTGAAACTGATTGACAAATACAACTTGTATGGTCAAGTTGCTTATCCCAAGCACCACAGGCAGAGTGATGTTCCTGAAATCTATCGCCTTGCTGCAAGAACCAAGGTACTTCGTGGTGGTGGTTTCTTCCTCGTCAAGTATTTGAATTCAAGATTTATAATGGGCTTGGCCGACTATAGACCTGCAAGGTTTGCCGCTGTTAGCTGAGAGCGACGAAAGAGCAACGCAGTACATAGGATCTTCTTATGTTGGTCTTCAAAATTTCGCTGGCTTGATCTGATAACCGTGACTTTACTTGCAGGGAGTCTTCGTCAATCCAGCACTCGTGGAGCCATTTGGACTAACTCTGATTGAGGTACAAGAGCTTTTGGCTTATGAAATCATTCTTATCTGTCGTTGACGTTTACTGTAATTTATTCGTCCTCGCCTGTAATATAAAAGAGAGTTAAGCACGAGATGAGGCTGGTCCCTATGATTTAAGTCATTGTGTGATAATAATAATCGTTTGCACTTCTTGATTTTTAATTGCAATCTGTCGGTCTCCACTAATTAACTGCCATCGTTGCTTCTCCAGGCAGCTGCACATGGCTTGCCCATGGTTGCGACGAAGAATGGTGGACCTGTTGACATTCACAAGGTACAGCATCGATTCCATAATCTGAATTTTGACTTGTGTTTCTTTCGTTTGCAACCTCGATGTCGACGGACATAATTAAGCGGCTTGGTGCTTTGGCTTAATTTCGCAGGCTCTTTCGAATGGCCTGCTGGTGGACCCTCACAACGAGAAGGAAATCGGAGACGCACTGCTGAAGTTGGTTGCGGACCGGAATCTATGGTCCCTATGTCGCAGGAATGGATTGAAAAACATTCACTTGTACTCATGGCCGGAACATTGTCGGACATACTTGTCACGAGTCGCCTTGTGTCGCATGCGACATCCGCAGTGGAAAACGGATTTCAGTTCCGAGAACGAAGAGATTGAATCTCAGAGCGATTCTCTGCGTGACTTCCAGGACTTCTCGCTGAATCTCAGTGTCGATGGGAATACCTCTATCTCAAACGCTGTCGATTTGGAGCGGCTGCTGCGAAGTCAGCACAGCGTGGGGAAGAACAACGGACAGGAGGACGCCAAGTCTCTCACAACCAAGAATCGTACCGTGAGTGGTCGGTTGGAGTCGCTGCATGAGGAAGGATTCGGCTCCACGACGGGAGCTTACAAGGCCCTGCCACTGAAGAGACGGAGACGCCTTGTGATCATTGCCGTGGATGGATACGACACTACAACCAACGGGCCCAGCAGTACAGTCGTGAACCAGATTCAAAGCATCGTGAAGGCCATTCAGTCCGACTCGAACATCCGAGTGAAACCTGGTTTGATTATTTCCTCCGCCTTGACCAAGCCGGAGATCGTTGAGATGCTGAACTCGGCTGGGTTGTCCCCGATGGAGTTCGATGCTCTGATTTGCTGTAGCGGAAGTGAAGTTTACTACCCTCCCTCTGGATCAGATGCAGACAGCGACGACTTACTGGCGGACAAAGACTACATGTCCCAC
Source organism: Thuidium tamariscinum (assembly GCA_947034885.2). Taxonomy (NCBI): domain Eukaryota; kingdom Viridiplantae; phylum Streptophyta; class Bryopsida; order Hypnales; family Thuidiaceae; genus Thuidium; species Thuidium tamariscinum. Next base: position 1,637,555 of record OX344757.2, on the reverse strand, counting down.
ATCGACTACCGGTGGGGATACGACGGCCTTCGCAAGACCATGGCTCGCCTCAACACATCGGACGCCGAGAGTGCTAACAAGGACTCGAAAATTTTGGTGGAAGATACGGGAAGCTGTAACTCTCATTGCCTCGCCTACACTGTCACCAATTCTGACATTGTAAGTACTATCCAGCGCATAAGTTGCTGAGTGTGGTCATTTTGGAGCCTGGTCTATTTGTTGCATGGGAGAGCTAACGCTACTTTCTTCTTTTTTGTTGCACATTTACAAATTAGAGAAATTTGTTTGATATGGTATTTACAATTTGTGTTTGGTTGTAGGCTCCCAATGTGGATCAACTGCGGCAGCGGTTGCGAATGCGCGGCTTGCGGTGCCATGTGATGTATTGTCGAAATTCTTCGCGCTTGCATGTGCTGCCTCTTTTGGCATCGCGATCACAAGCTCTCAGGTACTTTGTTTACATCTTTATCATTTCATACCTCGCTTCTTGAATGAGCTTTCCTTGTGGTTAAGAATTGTCTGTCTCGACTCTTAATTTTTTTTCTGCCTTCATATGCAGTACCTAAGAACTGAGCCTCATTATGGGTAAATTTGATCATGACGACTGAGGGTTTATGCGGCTCTTCTGAGCTTGCTGGTGTCGTTACAGTTGAAGCTCTTGTATCTTTCACCATCTGGATGTCTGACACAAAAGTTCGCTTAACTTGATCTGCAGGTATTTCTTTGCTCGATGGAGCGTGGACGTGGCCAACATGGTCGTGGTGGTGGGCGAAACGGGTGACACTGATTACGAGGAGTTGCTGTCCGGAACGCACAAAACCATCGTCATACGAGGCGTGGTGGATGGAGGTTCGGAGTTGAAGCTCCGTGCCAGTGGCAACTATGACCGATCGGATGTTGCTCCATCTGACAGTCCCAACATGATCCTTGCAGAGGCCGATTCTGCAACCAATATACTTTTGGAAGCACTCAAGCAGTGATGGATCATAGTGGCAGTAGTTACTCCTGAGGATTATTGTCACGAATAATTCTTGAGAATCATCTTCTTTCATTCTTATTCTTACTCTTAATTTTATAATTTCAGATGATTTAACTTTGTACAAGGTGTGAGACCAAGTTCCAACTAACCTCGAAGGTCAATGTGCCTGTAGTCACCTTTGAGAGTTGTCCTTACTTACTTACGTCGTAAGTTTGTTTACTTCCGTCCATCAGTGGATGGTAGACACAGAGAACCTGGAAAATTGTACATGCAAATGAGAGTGCTTGTAGATCGAGTGTTAAGTTATGGGTAGTGTTTGATGTAACAGCATCCTGATGGCACTGAGTAAATATATATTTAATTTTTGTGATCTGTCCTCAATGAATTGAATCTGTCCTCAAGCGTTGAATCTGTTTTTACGAATAGGCCTGTGTGAGTCCGTCTTAGGCAATTTTGCTACTGAGAATGATGCCGGAGGAATACGCTGTAAAATAAATTACGGTCAAGCCTCAAGTGCTGTTGTCCTGCTCGGTATGATCAGTGAACCTCTAAAGTACTGCGGTGTTTTATGGCCCAGAAGTGCTTCTAAATACTCTCACCCAAAGCAAGGTTATAATCTTTACCTTTCTTTTTTCCTCAAAATCCATTTGTTGAATCTTTTAGTTAACTTGCTAAATTATTATCCTCCTAGAATTTTAGAATGACCATATCTATGACTTGCAAGATGAATATGCCCAATCTTCACAGTAAGTTTTGATATCCCTTCCCAAAGGTAGAGTTTTGTATTTCAAAATTTTCAGTAAATTTATTTTAAGAAAAAGCATGTGTCCTATAGCTTGTATGCTTTAGTCCGAATGTTGAAAAATGTGATGAGAATTTATGGAAAACAATTTGTCAAGAAATATTTCATATTCATAAGTCAAAAAATGTAAAGTGGAAGTAGAAGTGAAATAAGTGATAAATGGTGAAAAAAAAACTGATTTATTAATAACTTTGTCAAGAAGTTGAGGCTTGTAAACTCCACTGGTTGAAAATTCTCTAGTAAGCGAATCATTTTTTAATTTATTTTTTTTAATTTTGAAGTTCAAAAATGACTTAATAAGTCAATAACTTGAAAAATAAAATCCTCATATCTTACATATTAGAACTCATATTAGAATGTTTCAAATGTTTTTCTATAGGTATTGATCTAATTAAATAAAAATTTGAATTTATTTTAAGAAATACAGATTTAGAATATATTCTTAGTTACTTGCTTTGATATTGCAATTAGGAAAATTTTGCAACTTCAACAATACTTATTGGAATGACATGAAATAATTTTTCATATAAAATATGATGATAAAAAGTCATTCCAGAATTTCATGCAAGAACTTCTAGATGTGAAGTCAACAAAGACTAATAAGTTTTCAAAAAAAACAAAGTTGGATTTCTAATTATCTAGGAATTGACCTTTATCTTTGCAATAATGAACCTCTTTTATTTATTAGGTCTTTTATTGGTTGTCAATCCTTATCGTCTAAATATACCAAGATCAAAATTCTTCAGGTATTAATTATATTGTACAATATGATATATTTGTAAGGAATCAACACTAAACTTGACCAAATAAGCAATTGAGCATTTGATTGTGGTTGCTATAAATAATCTTTAAAAGACTAAAGAGTCCATTGTTTTTTATATATGTGAAGCCTTGTTTCATATCATTTCAATAAATATTACAAAAGTAATAATTTTTTCTTATATTTCAATATCAAACCTTGCAACTAAAAACAATTCCAAATAATGAGGTAAAATTTGTAAGGAGTTTTATCTTGCAAACAATGTAGGTAGAAAAAACATATAAAGTTATTACTTGAACCCAATTTTGAAAATTTCAAATAAAAACAAACAAATAAATAAAAAGTGTTCACTAGAACATCTTCTCCATTAGGATTATCAATTTCAATTTATTAGAAAAGCTAAAGTAGCAATTTAGTTTTTCATTTGTTTAGTACCATCTTCCATTGTATAAATGCATTAAAGATGAATGTAAAAAGTCTTTTTAGTTAAACTTTGTAAAATTCGTTCTCAAACCATATTAGAATATATTAGCTAAATTGCATTAGTTGGGCATACATTTTTTTTTAGAAATGTTGAAAGACAAAACTTCACCTTCAAGACTGACTACAAAATTTATATTTTGCCCATTGAACTTGCAATTGGTAGCAAATTTTACTCTAAAATTTTGGGAAGATGTACTTGAACAAGTTAATTGAAAAGAGCCTACGATTGGATTTGTTAAAGAATAAAAATAGGTGAAAATTTCAGCCTTCCTTTGGGTAAGAGTATGTTGATTCAATTTTGGGTCTTAAAATATTGCAATATTTTAGGAGATAGTTATCAAAGTATTTGTTGTCTTTTGTTGGAAGTTTGAAATAAATTCTAGTCCTATCAGACCTTGGCCAATCATTCTTCTAGTATTCCTTTTCTTGCAATGAGATTTCTTCCTATAGGTCGTTGCAAGAAACACTTACCAGTTTTGGCTTAAAGTGGCCTTAGTATTAGAGTACTATGACTTTTGGAATAAATTTTTAAAAATAAAATAAAGTATTCATAATTTATAAAGCATTAAAAAACTAAAGTGTGTGAAAATTCAAGTCTAAAAAAATTTATCTCTAAAAGTTATGCACACTCAAAGAGTGATGGAAAATACCATGAAAATAGATAGTGTAATGTTTGATTTTTTTTAAATAGTAAAAAAATTCAAAAAATTATCCAAAAAGAAGTCATTTTTCCTAACATAAAGATGCTCCTCTCCAACCATATTCATCTTGGGAAAAATAATTGTGTTTTCTACACCTGCGCAAAGGTACTCCACTTTGAGTACACGTAGAAGTTGAAAAATTTAATATTTTTACAAAATCTCTTTTTAGGCTTGTGTAACTTTAGTTAAAGTCCTTGTATGCCAATTTTCAGCATAAAATTTGCATTTTTGAGTCAAGAATAGGACTAAGAAACCCCAAAATGGCCAAGTTAGACATCCAATCGGGGGCTATTTAAAAATAGTAAAATAATTTTAAAAAATTTCAAAAAAATTATGTAGTGTCTAGAACTATTATGTGTACCTTCATCTCAAGTTTCGTGTAAAATGAACTAATAATGAAAAAGTTATGAGTAAAAAATCACATGTCCAAGGCCAAGGGGACAAGAAATAGGATGAGTGTTTCTTGCAATCACCCCAATGGACATATTTTAATAGCCTTAGCCCATAAAACTAGGACTACATATTTAATGTACATTGTGTATATAGAAAAATTATTATTAAAATGATCATTTTGAAATAGGTTTTGTAATGAATTCTTACAAAATTAAGAACATAGAAATTGATTTATAGAAATTCACTATATATTGTAAGCTATAGCTTTTCTAAAAAAAATGAATAAAAAGAATTCCCTACACAGATTTATAGATTCAAAAACCTTCTTTCTTTCAAAGTTGGTTCAAAATAACAACCACAAAACAAGGAGTCACTTTAGAATTTTGGGACTAGTTCAAATATATAATTTATTTTTCTCTAAAGTTTACATCTAGAAACCTTGTTGAGAAAAACAAAATTTGGGTGACATTTAAAATTTCTTAATATGTGAAAATGTCAAATTCAATACAAATTTGCAATGAATTTGACAATTCCACATCACACAAAATTCCAATGTCATTTTGAATTTGTTTTTCTCAATAGGGGTTTCTACTTTGGGTTGGTACCATTCGAGACTCTTAAGCTTCCCGCAACCACAAAGACATTCAACACACACAATTTCACTTTCTTTTAGGCAACTTTAGTAAGAGGGAATAACACTGCTAGAGGTGCACGAAATTTTTTTAAAAGGATGGCAACTAGTTTTGATTAATCAAGGTATGACATGAAATCTGTAGAGGAGAGAGCTCTAAAATTGAGCGGGCATTTTCAACCACCTAGTAGGGGCTCTGAAATGGACATGTGAACTTTGGAAAAATGAACTCTGGATTACAATGGAGCTTGATGAGATTTGTTTATACTTCTTCAATGGATGGTTTAAGAACCACACTGGGTTCATTCCTTACTAAGTGGCTAGGTGTTTACTAATTTAATTCAAAATTAGAATTTATTGTTCAACTACCTTCTTACCAGTATTGAAAAATCTCAAATAATGATTAAATCAAGCATGCATTTCAGATTTAAAAAGGGACACTTTTAGAAACCATTTCAATTACTTTACACATGTTGCAATGCTGCGGTAGTTTTTGAACAAGGCCTAATTTTTTTTCAAACTATGCGTGGATGAGTTTCCAAGGGCCCATGATCACAAATAGGGACCTAGACTAGATTGTGTTCAAAAATTCATAACTAATTCAATAATGCTTCAAAAATTATGAAATGACTTGTGTTAGATTCCTCATCTATTTTTCTTTGACTGAAAAATAAGCTAAAAATATTTCCATCTCAAGAAGTACATGAAAAAAGCACATCAGCACTTAGATGATCGCTTTTTGAGCCTCTTACCTTATTTGCAATTCGAATGAGGATTTCAGTTGCAATGATGGTAGTCTCTCTAATGGAATGTTGCCTTAAGGTATGTTCCCACTTGGCGTTTGGGAGAAGCGGTCCCGAGAGGGTACTGTCCTCTTTCGGGCAGGTCTTTAGAACGCGGGCAAACTTGGTGCGTTGGAGTCGCCGTACTCCAATAGGGTTTGAGCAGAGGAAGCCCCGGCGTTCCCACATGGCGCTTGGTAACAATGTTTAGTGGTAGCTCATGCTAGGAAGGTGGTAGGCGTTCACACATGAGAAGTACTGGAAGCAACCGTCAATACAGTTAGTAGAATTTTGTCGTTAGTGTGTTCGTTTATGACAGAGCGTTAGTCGCCATTGCGACCAGTTATAGAGAAAACACAAGAGTGAGAGGTGCGATACCCTTGGCGGGACTGAGCGCAGACAAGCGAGCAGTAGAAGCGGGCTGCAGTGCTGGGACAGCTGCGGCGGGAGAAAACGCATGGATTGCGGACAATATCAAGCTCTGCATATCGAAGGGAAGTGCGGGAATTCACTACAGCGGCTTCCAGGTATGGTTAACTTGGGGATGCATTATGGCTAGAAAATGCAACGAACTTGGCAGTTTTTATGAAATAGTAGTAGAGGAAGTCCCATGTGGTTTGCTTGTTCCAGGCAAGTGCCTTGAAGAGCACCTATAAGATGCTGTAGTACTTCAGGATTGGAACACTGCTTCCTGAGAGTCGTCCTTGTCCATCTTTTCTTTTCTAGTGTAGGGTTGGCATCAGCATTTACGCTGCCGCTAGCATTGTACTATGAATGCAGCTTAACAATTTGAAAAGGCAAACCATGTTCATTTCTGCAGCAATTCTTCTTCTTTATGCGCCCGACCTATTCACTACAATTGCACCATATAGTACAGCACCCTTGTTCATGTTGTCGTGCTTTCTGGGCAGAATCAGCGACAACCTGAAGCGGACATCAAGAACTACCAACAATGGACCCCTTATACTATAACAAAACATGGTAAAAAAAACCGTAGTCGATTTTCACAGTCTTGTAGACGCTGGTCACAAATGCGTTGGTACGCCATTTTCTCTAGAAACTGCTCGCGGTGCATGCACATTTTGGACTATTCTACCTCTATTTTTGACTCAGCTATGGACTTCATTTCAATCGCCATTGCCGCTCCTGTTGCTTTTGTTGCATCTGCTATGATAGTATGGGCCGCCAAGTGCTTTCGCTTGACCGCCGTATTCCCTGCACATCCCTTTCCGCTTGACGGGTTCGCACTGGAGGAGCTGACTATGATCGGTACCACACCTGCTGGCAGTCCCGACCGTGTGTGATCGTCACCCGCTGTCGGCGACTTGTACGGGCTCAATGGCCGAGAAGACTTCGATGCGGATGTGGGACTCACACTCCTTGGCGTGTCATCATGGGATGTGTCCCTGTAGTTCGTGCGGCTTGTATCATGTCCGCTTGCCTCCGTATAAGCGTCCTCCGCCTCCTTCGAAAGCCCTAAGTTCTCATCCTTTGGCGAGCGCAAGTCACGAGCATGTAGTGGTTGAATTCCAGCTTCTTGTGAATGCCACTCGTGGATGGCATGGAAGAATTGCCGTGAGAATTGGCAAGGTAACGCTACAGCAGCACACTCTTCGGGTGTCACATCCCAGTAGTAAGCGACGTGTCTGCCGGTGGTATTGCAGAAATCGACAATGCACTTGTAATCTGGGAAGATCTGATGCCACTTGGTTCGGCAGGCTGCAGGATCTCGGATGCATTGCATATAGCCTCGACCGTTTATCTCATCAGAGATGCGTTGCTACTTCGCTGTTTCGGTCGTCATCAGGAATCGTGGGTTAGCAGCGTCACTCTCTTCGATGTATAGGTTTCGTTTGGCTTGAATCAACGCCAATACTTCAGTGGCATTCCAATTTGGCTCTCGTTGTTTCCTTGGTCGCTTCGGTTGACTCGGTCCGGAGTCTGACGTCCGTGGCGCTATAGGGGCATGCCAACGGAACCTCGAGATTGCTGAGACTGCACTCCGGTTGACATTCCGTAAAAGATGATCTCGACGTAACTGCAGCCACATGATACCATAGTCAGTGCACATACGGAATACCATGGTTGTTTCACGTTCACTGCATGTTACAGACACAGGGTAATCCGACTGCCTTGAATTCGCTCACAAAGCGTAAAGAATGATGTGAGTCCCCGCCTTATCCATTCCCTATTTTAGGAAAGCATAGACTAAAAGCAAACCTGAAGGGGGGCGGACAGTAGGCCTAATTGGTGTAGGACGATACTGTTGTGGAGTTCGTTTCTCCATCCTCGCACAATGGAGGTAATTGCATGTACAGAGCTTGGTCGTCAGTTCCAAGCAGACGCCCATCGTCATTTCTCATGAATTCATACATTTCTGAAAGCGTTTAGCAGCATACTATGAAGGCTACGTCAAGTGCTACAGCGAAGACTACAGCCTGATCAATAAAGTCAGAATCAGCAGTAGTGCATAAAAGCAGTCCTTCTAGACACTGTGACGTAGACATCCGTGACATTGTAGACCTTTTTGTACCGCGCCTTCATGTTCATCTCTGTCGCATGCAATTGGTGAACCTCGTTGCCAAGTGCGGCAGTCCATGAATGATATTGACAACATCTATCTAGTGTCCTCGGTCGAAATTTAGAGAAAATGTAGTGCTACTCACAATATTGGCATCTCCAATTGGTGAGACGATGGCATTCCCTATAGTGTAGCACAAACTCAGAAGGAATAGCGTAACTTACAGTGATCTTCAGATCCTTCGATGCGCTCGTCTTCCTTCGCCGTCTAATCTCCTCTCCTTGTCCAATTGTCGCTACACTCACTCTTTTTGCCAAAGCTCATGAGCTGACGCCGGTGCAGCGGTGTCGGAAGTTGTCACTAACCCGTTGCTGTGTAGGACACATTTTTTTAACCGGTAGGAACTTCTGGCGGCTGGTCATGAATAATTACGGAACTGTGTTTGTTAATGCGCCCTCCAGAGAAGAAGTACGTAAGATCCACCATAGGGGTCTGAAATCTTCATTTCCGCATGATCCAGAAGTAGCACACCGCACTTGCCCTTAAAATAATTCTGCCTTGAAACTACGCAAAACTACAGTCTTCCCAACCTACCACATCAGTTGACAACTAGGCTCGGGTACTACTTACCAACGTTGGTGTGAACACCGTCCCACTTCCAAGCACCTTTCCTCCCAGAAAAGGACACAGTAACCCCAAGTGGGAACATACCTTTAGGGAAAGAAACCTTTGCATTTAGTCAACTATAAACTTTCAATTAGGTTTTGATACACCCAAGTACAAAGAACTTTTTTTTTTAAGATGATGATGGCATGGCTTAACCCTTGAACGCTGACACAAACATTTGGCATCCTTTGAATGACAAAGAATCTTTCCTTTCAGAACAAAAATGCAACTTTTTATCCTTGATATTGGGGGTGGAAAAGAAATATTTTCTATAGTACTTTGACTTTATTTGGCCTTTTCAAAGTAGGTGATGTCACACGGTATCAAAATGCATGATTTTCACAACCGCCGGTCCGTCCTTCAAGGGTTGAAGATCAATTTCAAGCATTTAGGCATTGATTATGGAGCTTACTCATTGTAAGAGTTCTATGTATTTGTAGAAAGTTTAGGTTTATGAGTATCTGTGGTGTTTATTTATGTCTATCTTGCATTTCTAGTTCCTAACTTAGAAAGGACATTGAGGACATTTAGTGTCTGATGAATGACAAGGCATTCACTTGAGTAGGAAAGAATTGCAATTATTCATCTTTATAATTAGAGGTGGAAAGGGGAAGTCATAGTAGTTTGACTTCAAATGAGTTCTTTTGATTTTTTTTTAATACCAGTGATTCCCACAATTTCAAGATGGAATATTTTCCATATTGACCCCCTTGAGGCCTCCTAGAGTTAAAAGACGGATTGGTGACGATGGAAATCATTCCTTTTGGCATTGGTTTAAACAAATCCAAAATCTCTCATTGAAAGTCAAATTATTGTACAAGACTAATAGTATTTTGAAGATGAACATGTACACCTTTGTCCTACGTAAAGGATTCTCTATCATTTATTGACTAGAAAATGGCCACAATGTCCTTTACAGGCTAGGGGTTCAATTTTGTTGGTGTTATCCTCATAAAACAGATTTCTAATGATTGAGCAATATTGGGAAGCATTGGTAGTACATGTTGGTGATTAGACAAGTTGTATATGCACTATATTTAGAATGGTATTTTGGTGTGGAATGGATAATTACATTGTAATATTCTGACACTCTTGCTTGTTTTAAATTCAACAAAAGGTGAAGAAGTCTTTGTCGGATACATAAGCAAAATGATGAGAATATGCTACTATTGTTTGAGTTGAGCAAGTGGGGTTTTAGATGACAAGTGTTGCAGTTGACAACCACTGTCTACCCCTAAAGCTACTTCAATGTCTTGTGATTAGCATGTGGTGATTTCTTTTGGAAGCTACAAGAGTTGAGTAACTTATAAAAGATCTACTTAGCAATAGTCACATTTATGTGGAAGCATAGTGGGGGTGATAACAAGAGAAAATATGTAATAGGGGTAGTTACACCTCCTCTAAGAAACAAAATTCTATGAAGTTTGAGAAGTTGGTGAGACCCTCCATATTTACTTTGTTGTTACAGGATTTGATATTTAATTGGATTGTTGGTTCAAATTCCCCTTGTTTGATAGCTTGACATTTATGTGTTTAGAATTTTATAGAATGTTGGAGTATATTGAACAATTTTCATAATTTTTGGAATTATTTTTGGAATTCAAAACTACTGAACCTTCTAAATCAATTCACATACTATACCCAATTTTTTATTAATCTTATGTATTATTCTAAAGATACTTGTTGGGATTTTTTTTCTTTATCTACTTGGCTTATAAGGCCTCATGAAATAAAATTTAAATACAAATTCAAACCATTAATTTTAGAAGAATCTTATTAATAACTAGTTAACGATTGAATGAATAGAACATAAAATAAAATCAATAGTCACTACAAGAAAATGGGCAAAAATGTGACCACAAAAGAACGACTTCTATTTTGGAATGACCTTAGAATGACTTACACTGCCTAACTGCATCAGTGGTTTAAGTTCCTCTAAGAATGAGTTGTTCCTTAGTTGATGATGCAACTTCAAGATGAAAACGTAATGAAATTCAAATTTCATCCGATTTTTACTTTTCATAGCTTTGTTCACTTTGCAACATGGAGATTGCAATGTTGACTGAAAGGGACAAGTGACTTGTTCTTCGATATTGTGACTACATTTTACTGTAGAATGATTGAAATATGACTCAAAAGAATACACACTACCAAAGTGTAGGTAGAATACAATAAAAGAACGCTAACTTTTTTTTTCTTTCTATGAGGCATGAGTTTGAAAATTGAATAGGGGCCAAGAATGGAATTTTTTGTTCCTTCATACATTGGTGTACATAGCCTATAAGCTTCATTGTTTCCTTTGATCAATTAAGAATTTTAAAAAACTTGTTCAATGTTTTCTACCTTTTTGATCATTTTGGGGATTTTTTTCTTAAACTTTTTTCTTATTTTTTCTTCAACTTTCTACTTTTTTAATTTTTTAATTTAGACTCTCTTTGACCAAAGTTTACTATTTTCCAATTTTTTTATTCATAAGTTTTTTCCAACTATATTTTTTTTCCTCTCGTTTATCTTTAGGTGATTTTGAGTGCCTGTTTGAGTGTTATTTATGTTTTTCAATTGTTGTAATGGAAAAAAATAATAATCTTCTATAATCTTCTTCATTTCTGATAATTTTGATTCATCTTCCTTGATTTTGGAATGCTTTTTGAATTATCAATATTTATTATCTTTTTATCATTTGTGATGTCTTATATCTTCTTCCTATGTAATTTGTTTATTTATTAAAATGTGCATACATAGGCTCTTTAGTATGCAATTGAATAGATTTTGGATTGCTTTTCTTGCTCTCCCTCTTTTAGATGACTTATTTGAGTTACTTCAAATATGAAAGCATGGCATTTCATTGAGTACCGCCATTGTGTGACCAAATCACTTTTCAACAATTCAGTCAATTTTCAACAGACCTACATAGGATTTAAGAGAACGCATTCTATAGTATGAAGAAGGGCATTTCTATAGTTGACTGGCCATGCTAGTCAATCATGTACACATCTACATGACTATGTGACCTCTTCTCTACCACTATAAAATGAATTCCTGCGATTACAATGCAACCTTAGAATGAGTGGGCTACTCAACAGACATTGCATGGTTGGATAGGCAAACCACACATTGCTTCTTACAATGTGAACTACAAACATGGCGTACATCTTCTTCATGACTTCTTCTATGCATCACTTTAGTAGGCCAAAGCCTCCTACATAACTCTTGCTTACTTCAACTCATCTGATTCACCTTAATACAAATCATGTGCTAGTAAGTTCTCTTTTGCAAAAAATTTAGTAGCCCCTACTAAATTCATAGTTTGAATGGAAACTAGAAGCCATTGTAGAGCTATTAGCTCTATAATTTCAATCGTAATGCTGATGAAAGTGTTTGTGGTTTCCACAACTTCTCATTGGGCTCTAGCTTATTTGAGTAAAACAACTTTCTATTGAGACTTTTCTACAATATAGAAGAAAACTTGTATGGCCTAATTGTGAAAAATAAAGGCCTTAGTCATGTGAGGCAATTTATGTTGAAAGTTCAGTATCATGAAGCTAGAGTCATACCGTAAATAAGCAGAATTTCCTTGATTATCTTTTAGCTTTACCCACTCACACCACATGAGAATGATTTGTGTATGCAAAGCACCATAATCCAACTACAAAATGTCCTTTAGAACTCCTACAATCCCACATAGTTGACTAACAAGTCAGCTACACTTTCAATTGGCAATTCAAACATAAAACTACCTCACTATTGAGGCTTACCAATCAAGTATTTGTCACATCTTCCACTCGGAAGTGGTTACCAAATGCAGTGATGTGGGAATAATAGGTTGTTAGTTGTGAAGGCTTCCAACTCAATGATAAGCAGTCCCTATCATCCAAGTTCTTCAAGTCCAGCTTTGAATCTCAAATTGTACTATATATTTATTCTACTAATGGAAGAGTAAATGGATTTATGCACTCCACAATCTTCTACTTTTTGCACATGTATAAGTCAGCTTTGTCAAACTATCTAGCCTTTTTTTGAGACAGATGTAGATAAAGTTCCTAATAAACATTATAAATCGTCATTATAAGAAAACTACTTTTTTGGTGTTATTGGCAAAAAAATATATCATGTTTTCTTAAACATCATGAGTTAATTGATAAACAATTGCAAAATTGAAAATTTGATGTGATGTTGCAGAAAACATGTATAGCTGTATTGGAAAACAAGTAGATGTCACTGTAGACAGACATGTTCTTAACGACGTTTGGAAAAATAAATTCATGTTTCTTGTGACATCCAAAAAAAATTGTCACGTTAGCAAAAAATTCATTTTGAGTATGGATGAATTAGTAAAAATTACTATGTTTTACTATAAATTATTGACCATAAGTGAAAAATTTAGGGGATGGGTAGCTACATGGCATGCTTTACAAAAAAAAGGGCTGGATGGATAATTTGGATGTATAGAATGGATGAAAACATATGGTCTTTATACAAGTGGAGTGGTAAGAAGTGCAAATCAACATTGTATTCAAGGTGCAATGTCAAAAACAATGTCGAGATGTCTGAAACATGTACATGTTTGAAATGACATCGACATGTTCAATGGTCAAATTGTCATATTCTATTTATTCCACACTTTTTCTCTCACCATAAGTAGATAATGGATATAAGTTTCCCCCCATTCCTTCATTGATTATAAAAACATATAAATTTTTTGTAGGATTCAACTATGCTTTGCACTTGCAGTTGAGAATACGCACCAATAGTTGCCTTAAACCTACACCTGCAGTCGCCTTAACCTATATGTTGAGTCAAATCCACATGGGCCCCAAGGCGACTATGAGTTTTAAAAGGTCATCCACATCTGTAGTCTCCACTCTTATTCATGCGCATCATCTTTCATCTACCACAAAGTGGATGAATGCATGCTCGTGAAGCAAAGGTTGAATTAGGAAGGGGAATTTTTTGCCCTTTTCAATTCCGATTCTACATTTTCATCGGCTCGTTTTTGTGAAGAACAAACATGTTTACACTAGAGGAAGGAAGTAATGCTAGGAGGGTAGCCTTTTGGAATAGGGACCTTGACCATCCTATGAAATTTGTCATAGATGTATCTACAAATGAAGCCAACGGCATTGCAAAGTCACCATCAATGAAGAAGCCACAGACAACACACAAGAAGGATTTCACCTATCCTTCATCAACATATATAAAATACGCATATGAGATGTCCTTTCAATGGTATCAAGTTCAAACTTTGAAGGATTAATTGGAGAAGAAGTACCTCAAACACAAAGAAATGAAGATAGAGAAATTGAAGATGGATTTGGAGTTGCTAATTAGAAGGAAGTGCAACAAATCTTTGGATTATGCAGATGTGGATGAAATACACTACAACTAAATGGATGCTTGGATTGTCAATTGTCTCTAAGTGGTTCTATTCAACACCAAAAAATTAATGATGGAACTTTACCTAGCAATGCTCGGATTTCTAGAAGGAGTAGAGGCCAAGGGATTTTATTTCAAGATGAAGTGGTAGCAACAAGCTATAAAAAAAGCTTTTAAAGAGAAAAATTAGGGGTATGGGGTAGTAGAGAAATGCATTGAATGCTAGCTGCATTGTCCCATACACTAGAAGAATCCCTTGTTTATCTAGACATGGGTTGTCTAACTTGACGTTGTTTACCTAGACGTTCAATGTAGAAACCTCATGTTTTTTTGTCATTGAAGATGTTACAGTGGACGTCAATGGACGTCAATGTTGACAAAAAAACATGAAGTTACTACATTGAACGTCTAGGTAAACAGCGTCAAGTTAGACAACCCATGTCTAGATAAACAAGGGATTCTACTAGTGATAATAGTCGATCATATGTAATGTAGATTTCTCCTAAAGTAAAGGTAATCCCATTTATTGCATTTGACTACCAAGGTAGATATAGTAAGGTGCACAAGATACGCATCGAAGAGATAGAAAAAATCCCTCACGAGATACATTTTGTGGGGAATTTGTTCAAGACAACAAACAAGTGTGATGCCAAGGTGGCACAATTTGTGGAAGCTTTAGTGTGGGTAGATGCATGGTTGGGTGTCTCATGATTTGTCACTAGTTGATTTACTAGTTAACAAAGAAAAGTCATCTAAAGAGAGCCTTCATAAGTCTACATATACATATCTAAAGATAAACTTTATAAATGGTCAATTGGAAAACATGCCCACTTAGAACTTCAAATATACTAAGTAAAAAATTTAAAATTTAAAAAATAAAATAAAATTCATAAGAAAATGACTTCCAAAAATTGGACCTAATTTCACTCTATAAACATATGTAACCACATGAAATATAATGATATTGGCACTAAAAGATTCATTTTTAAATAAATAATGTTTTCATTTACTTATACATTAGTCACTATAAACCATTTCTATGTGTTTATGTTCTAAAAAAAGTCCATATGTATACAATTAATTGTTGTGATAATCCATACATTTATCTTTGAGAGTCAATTATTCAATATTAATAGACATTAGTTGTCAAAATAAATACATGAATGTCTTATTAACCGAGTTATTATGTTTTTCATAAAAAAATAGCATTAAAAACTATAATACTTTGTGAGATATTTATATTGGAATGCATGCACCTTCGTGAAATCAACCTTGTGACACGGTTATTGAGACACCAAACCATGCATCCACCCTATGCTCTTTGAGTCATCCAACCATTATTAAATTCTTGGTTGTCCACATGGAAACAATGGAGGCATACAAGTTCTGGTGGAATGGTGGTAATTTGAAATACCTCTTATACTTGAATGAGAAAGTGGTGCCTACAACTAATTGGCATCAAATCAAATTGGTGAAGGAACTTATCGACAAAGAAGTAAAACTAATTAGTCTTTTCCATAGGCATAAGGCGAAGTTGGTGTGGGCCCTAATCTATGTGATAAGTCTTGTGCACGATGCAAGGGTGTTACACAACGGCTTGTCCTCCATGAACATATTACTCCATTACCCCCCCCCCCCCCTTTGGCGGTGAAAAAATCAACATTAGAATTTTTAATTGGGGGGAATTGCAAGCTGTATTTAAAAAGGAGCCTTCTCACATTATAGATATGAACAAAAGGTTGTTAAAGATGTGCAACAAGCACACTGTTGGTGAGTGGCTCTTGAGCTGTTGTACATTTTTGGGCTACAAGATTCCAAAACAAGCCTAAATAAAATGCAAGTGAGCGACAAATATACGATGCAATTTGACTCAAATGCTATTGGCAAACTAGCCTAGAAGATGAAAATTGAGCACATCATGGAATGTAATAAGGATTTGTTTATGAATGCAAAGTCATCCAAATACTTTGTCATGAAGATAGGTCAACTAGCTGATCTTGATGTTAAAAGAAGACTAACATGTACACAAGTGGCGTCTTTTCTCATGGATAAACCAACATGGTTTTGGAATTTGTATTTTGTTTGTCAAATTTAGGATAGGATATATTATTACAATTAGTAGCCAAAATAAGAATGTTGCCCACATTGCGTGCATGCCATTTTGAAATAGCAATGTAAATGTACAAACCATTTTTTCTCCACTATTGAGTTTGGTGGATGCATACTACCTACTTCTAAATATTGAATGTCCAATTTTAAATTTTTGCCATCTTATTTGTGGAAGAAATGAATCAAAAAGTTATCAAAAGAGTGGAAAATGATCACATAACTTAATTTGTTAATTCGAAAAGGACCAAGGCCATTTTAATGTCAAAACCCTCTCAAAACTTCCATTTTTGCTACATTCACCCCAAAAAACAAAAATATTAAAAATCTAAAGATAAAATCTTGTACTTAATTTGACTAAGATCATGTGGTAAAAATTTCAAGAAGTTTAATTATATAGATTGGAAGATACAAGCATTCAAAATTAGGAAAACAAATTTTTTGGAATTGTGGTTTGCAATTTCAAATGACTTTGACCGCCATTTGTAAAAAAAAATTTGTACTACAGAATTTGAGTTTATAATTTTTTGCATTTAAAAATTGAGTTGAGTGTCTAGGATAAAAAAATGTAAACAGAAAAAACTTGATTTTCATTCTTTTAGAAATTGAGAAGTAGAAGTAGATCCAACATTAAAAGAAAAAATGAATGCTTTATAACTCTAAGATGGGTTTCAAATATAAGAATTCCAATAATGACATTGTTCTAACAAGTAAGCATATCTTGTCCAAATTTTTTTCTTAAATTGTGAAAATTGCATTTACAAATGTATCCTTTAACCCCTAAAGCCCTGAGCAACATTTTTTGAGATTATAAATTTTTTGGGCAGCTCACTACAGATGGAGTTTTTATTTTTTTTCTTTGAAATTTTAATAAAATGTATGTCCAAGGAGTAGCTTTAAGGCCTAACAATTTTCATAAATTTTGACTTCACGGTTAAAAAGTTATGGCAGGATATGTTGTTTTCTTTACTCTGCGGGCAGCCCGGGCAGCTGAAAAAACTTCTTCAAAAAAACTTTTTTTTTAAAGTGAAATTTCAAATTCGTTCTTTAGGTTTATACAGACATGGTAAGCTTTGAATCAATCCATTCCAATCAATGAGTCAAAAGTTATGAAGATTCTGAGTTTGGGGTAGTTTGTGGCTAGTTACGGAATCTCTACAATACAAAAAAAGTTTGAAACTCTTCATTTAATTCAATTTTTAATATTTTTGGAAAAAATAAAAACAGAAGGTGTAGATTGTTTATTACAACATTTTAACCACTGGGATTGAAAATTTTCAATTCCATGAATAAAATGTTCACAATTTAGTATTTTGGCTCATTTTTTACTTCTTTCTATTTACTTATTTTTTCCTATATGTTGTACGATTCCAAATGGTTTGAAATTTTTTGAGAATGTATCCGACTTGCATTGAAGTATTAATTCAAAGAGTAACCACCACTTTGAATTTTTTTCACACAAATGTGACCTTGTGAAGTGCAGCTGCCCGGATTTTTGCAAAGATAAAAAAACAATTTTTGTCAATTCAAATGCTTATATCTTGCAATCTACACGGTGGAAATTTCTGAAATTTTTTCCACATGTTTACAAACCAACTTACTACAAGATCCTATGGTTACATGAGTCAAAAATGTGTTTTTAAGAAGAAAAAAATTGCACTTGTATTAGAAATGGTAGTTTTGGAGCATTTTTGGTGAAAACATAGTCAAAAACCTGAAGGGATTAAGTTACGAATTCTTGGTTTCTTGGTTTTCAACTGAGTGAATAAATGTTTGGTAGTATAATAGTAGAAGGTTGAATTGTATAAAAATGATTTATAAGTCATATTCCACAACATTTTTAGACATTGTTAAAATTTCTCATTCAATTATAATTGTAAGTTGCCCTTTCTACTACTTACACATTATTCTTTACATCCATAAATCTTACTTGTAATGGTGAAGATTGTATTTCTACATCATTAACTCCTATATGCCAAAGGCCTTTATTGAGATTCTAAGAATTTGCTCTAAATTGAACAAAAAGTCAACATTTTGATGAGTTGTATCAATTTTTTTTGAAATGTAACTAACTAACTATACAAAATCAAACTAGACGTGATAGAGATCACTCAGGAAAAGTAAACACAATGATATCACTTGAGGATTGAAAGATTATAATGTTTGATCATGAGGGTGTTAAAATTGCAAAAGTAAGTTTAAGTCTTTCAATCCTCTTTTCACATGTTAAATCTAGAAAATTGAGCATCAAAAAAATGAGGTTCACTTTAAAACAACATACTAGTAGCCATGGAAATCATGCATTTTGATATCGTGTCACATCAATTACTTTAAATAAGCCAAATATACTCATTAGAAGTCAAAGTATTGTGGAACATCTTCCCTTCTCACCCATAATACCAAAGATGAATAGTTGCACTCCTATCCTACAAGGAAAGATTCTTCATCATTCATCAAATGCAAAATGTCCACCAGAACATTTAAGGGTTAAAGGGTCTAAAATGCACAAGCCCAATCAATTTATGGCCTCTAAAAATCTATTCTACAATTTTTGAAAATGAAATTGTAATGTGACTTTTTTCTTCAGATGTAATGTGTTTGAGGCTCATTTCCAAAGAGACCTCAAGACTACAAAAAGTCAAGATTACAATGGACACCTTTGCACACAATCTTAAATAGAAAAATCATGATCAATCACTTACAAAATCAGATTTTTGATGCTAAATCTACTAAAAATAGCAACTTGGTTAGATTTGATTTAACCCTAAAACGTCTCAATCCTTTTTTGAGTTTTTGCACATTTTTGCTTATAGCTTTGTACAAATATATCATTTACCAGAATTTAATGAATTTGGTCATTCAAGAAGGTTGTCTTTTCTAGATTCAAATGTTACATTTGATAAATGAGAAGTTAATTGGATGAAACAGTGCCTTGAAGCCCTCTGTTCATCGTGCACTTCAGGGTTAACTTCAAAGTCTTGCAAACCCAGATTTTGGTGCCTCCGGCATCTAGGGGTTAAACTCAGGTTGCAAACATAGTTCATATCGAGAAAAAAGCCTTAATCAACCCTCCAAATTAAGTATATATCCCAGTCCAAAAAACATGAAATGTACATTGACAGACAGCACACGCACCAACCTCTTGGCACTTGAACAAGCATGATGATAACCGAAGACACGCCCAGATGGGAAAAAGTCAGATTATATATATTTCACAAGAACAGTATCTGTCAATGATACATGGGTGGTATGACAAAAGTAGTGTAAGCAATTAAGCGCATTGACACACGATCAATGCCATGTCGCTACTTCAAAAAGCCACCATTCAGGCTTTTCAGCACATGAAAGTTTAAAAAGGCCTGAATCCAGGCATCAAATATGACCTCAGCATCTTCAATGCTGTTTTCACCTCAATGAATGTGTTAAGCAGGTACTACTACTAAATACATATCAGGACTGTACACCAACATGGTGACCAGATCCTAACAAAAAGAATTATGTGTCATGGTTCGCAATGTGGAGAAAATTAACAAACGTGATAGTGTGTGGGACTTCACCTTGTAAAAAATGAACCTGCCTGCAGAACATCCCAGATTCCATGTTGGTACAAGGTCCAATGGAGCACTTCCATGTGGGAAGGAAAATTGTAAGCAGACCGGAAATCTTGCCTACCTCATACGCACTACGCGAAGTTAGTGCTCTTGATAAGCGATCATATGTACACCAGAGTGCCTCCAGAGCTTCAGTGAGTTGGAACATCACAACTGAGCAGCCAGTTAATTGCGTTTTCACAAATTACGAACTGTTTTCGGCAAGTTGCGATCTTCGGATTCCCCAGAATGCCTTCGGTCTGCTCTCCTTGTCGACAGCCGTGAAGCGCCACCCCATGTGAGCTGTACACTCGGAACACTGGGCCAGAACCCATGCATATCTGCATTACGTAACCACCGATATGTCATTCGTCAAACTACAGCCACAGAATGGAATGAAACAGAAAGGCAAATTTCATGATTTTCTAATTCGTAACCTGCATCATCTCAGTAACTTTCACGCAATTTGATCAGATAATCTCATATTACAGGGTCGATAATGACAACATTACGTAGAAGTTATAAATAGAGTCGATTCGGCGTCGAATCAACATCAAATTCATATCAAACTGCCTGGTTTTACTTGGGATAATGAACAAAAAAGAGGGATAACTGACCCTGGGAACCAGCTGTTTGCAGTCTGAGGTTGCCCATCCAGCATAAGCCCTCGGGCCCTAGCGAGGGTAAGAGTCTCATGCACATATCCATGAGCATTCACATAGGCACTGATGGGACCATCTGCTGACATTACCAGCATGTCGCTTCGCCTTGCAATCGAAGCCTGAAAGAAACAACCAGGAGATTAATCCTTTCATTCACTGTTGAGTATCAGTCTCCAAAGAATAGACTTTGTTTACTAATAACCGATAAGGTAGATTTGAAAACTCAGAACACTATCTTCACTGTGCAAGTAATGGCAACGAGAGCATACCATGCAGCATTTACAGCGGAGTTGATCCATGGATTCCAACAATTCAATCTCACGACGCAGTCTATGCACAGTTCCATCCACTTCAAGGAGCTCCTGACGGGTAGAATCTTGTAAAGGCATGTTGCTGGCAATGTAATATGAAAGTTGGGTGGGTGTCTGCACCATAGCCTCCATCCGTGGAAGCTCAGCCATCTGCCTCAGCATATCTGCTCCACTAGGCAGAGTTAAGATTTATAGCTCAAATAACCAAGACAATTGAGCAGCATGCAAGCTCATCTGGATCGCTACACTTGATCCCTAATGGACCAAGGAATCATAGTGTGAAACGTTTAATTCAAGTGGGGTCACATTATACACCAGAATCGACGGAGAACATTGCATGTGTTGGTCACAATTCTCTTTTAAATAAACGAAGAAAGCTTTTACGCAAACTACTCAAGTCTGTTATAAAACAAATGTGGCCTTCTTAATCCTTCAGGTGTCAGTTTCACTGACGGCAATAATTTAAAGTCGCTTCATTCAGCACTTCGATTACAACAAAATTATGAAATGCGAAACCTGTGTACCCACAGCAGAGAAACAAAAGAGTTTTCTGCACTTGCTCTATCAAAATGGTGTACTTGGATTGCAAGAGGTTACCTGCAGCTCGCCTTGCCAAGTCGTAAGCATCGAATTGTCGATACACCCAATGAGGCCAGGCAGTGCATTGAGCCCTGAATTTCCATTTCCCTGCATCAGACGCCCAAGCTTTACAGGCAGCACCCCATCCCCCTTCCCGAGGTCTCTTCACACCTGAAACATGTCCTCCGGAGGATTCGCCACTGTACATGGGTCGGTCAACATGCGTAGGAACTTCATAAGCATCATCTGCAGCACCACCACCACCCCTGTAACTCCCTACTGCAAGATATGTCGTCTCTTCAGCCCGCCTTCGGACTCTTCTGTTCCGCCAATATCCAGGCCTTTCCTCCTCTTCACTGCTTTCATCTTCGCCTATACCCCTCTCCAAAACTCGCAGTAGGTCATCATTCTCAGAGGCGGATTGAGTATCCTCCGGTGCAGAGTCTGAGTCATCAAAAGCATCAACATCACTCCCAGCTTGAAGGGTTGCTTCATCATCGCTGAGCTCGTAGGGCAGAGGAGAAGTGGCAGCAGCGCGTGGCACTTTACCACTCTGAAAAGACGGGACTGACGCTAGACGCGAAAAAGCATCCCTCGGAATGTGGAGAGGAGATTCCTCTTCAATGATCTGAACTTGAGCAAATAGCTGCAGAAGACCAAAATCAACAGTTCAGGAAGTTTGAACTGATGAGCTTAAGTAATCCATGATAGGTCAGATGAAAAAACACGATAGGGTAGTGGATATGAACGCCGGAAGGAACCTGGACTCATCCCCTGTGCTAAAACCTCGTTACCAGTGAACAACTCTTCATTCATACGCTTGGTTATGGACTTATTACCAATAGGTGTAAGCATGCCTTGGCAAATGTCTATAATCACAATTCTTTGAAAGAAAACGGGGTTATCTCCTATCAATTATAGTCGATTACAACCTACCACGTTAGGACTGCATAAGAAATTCATGCATGGAGATAAAAATTTGATCTTAACTCTTGAACACAAAGTGATCCCTCCACAGATCTAGACAGATCTCCCGAAAATCTGCTCTAAATCCATCCACAACAAATTTCGGTTCACTCTTAAGCAAAACAATCAGCAGCAAGCGAACTCCAAACTTACCGCTCCGTCGGCTTCTGTCCAGGCCTTGCAAATGCGAAAGCGCTGCCGACCTTTGGTCACGACGTTCACAGAGCCATCCGTGAGGTGCCGCAGCTGGCGGATCTGGAATAAGAATCGTTAAAAATTCACCTATTTATTAGAAGCAGTACTTCAGCGTCAGGAGAGGAACACGATCACAAAAAATGAAAACGAAACAGCTTGAACAGTGATAGTGACCCTAACCTCGGCAGTAGTGCCGACTGAAGCCACTGTGACTTGCCCATCCTGAGGCCTAGCTCGAACATGAATCACACCCAGGGTATTTGGAGCATCCTCGCTCTTAATTGCTCGCTCAACTGCAGCTTTGAACCTCGCCTGCAACACTCGCAGTGGCAGCGTGTCTTCAGGAAATAGCACAATACCTGTAACCATCCGCACTTAGTACAAAGTCCTAAAAAATATCCCACAAAGAGATCAGCAGCAATTCTCAAAGCTAGAAACCCAAGCAGGCACCCTGTCTTACCTTCTAAGTAAAACATGGGCAGCGTCAGAAATGCACCACCGTCAGCATAAGAGCGACTACTAGCTACGTCTTCAACCTCTGCAACCAAACAAGGTGTAAGGTCAACATCAATCCACATTCACATCAGTCTCTTCTGAGAGATATGACTCAAATAATCGCACGATTTTGCTAGGTGAACTACGTCCGATTGATTCCCAATTCAAATCCACCAGAGGCCAAAAGATCATAACATACCGCCCAAGTAGGTGTGCATGGAAGCGATATTTGTGTCGAAAGTGAAAGCGTCCTGAGAACCAACACCTTCGTCTCCTTCATCACCTCCGCCATCCATGCTGGACCAGAAAACCAAACAGTAGAGAAATCAGCTGACGTTCATGAAAATGAAAACCGTGCGGATCCAACAGAGCACCCGCAGTGAAAACAGTAAAATTGGCAAAACTCTGCTAGAATTTCCAAAGCAACATATTGTGAAGAAAGTTAAGGCAGAAGGCCACTACCTAGCATCGTCATCACTCAAAATGCCATCCACTGCATCTATATCTTCTGCCGCTTGCATGTGCTCCGCTTGGAATTGCCCCGCTTGGAATTGCTCCGCTTGCATCCGCTGCAGTTGCATTCGCGAATACTCGAGCTCCCGAAGAATTCGTAGCAGCTGAAGACGTTCACTGCTAGAAGACTCTCCACCATCTAAATCTTCTGCCAGGCTCTGAAGGTCCACCGCCTCGCCCACACCCACCCCTTCTGAGCCTCCACTGTAGCCCATGTCCATGATGAAAGCACGGAAAAACGTGAACTCAATCAAGCCCTCCCAGTCCCTTCTCAACTGCTGGCCCTTCACCCTCGTCTACTATCCCCTACACTACTCGTCTACACTCTACCCCTCAATCCATCGCCAGGCTTCGACCCAGGCAGAGTAGTCGGTGCAGAAGCTTCAACTGCCTCAACAAAGCACCTCGCCCAAGTTGTCAGTCACTGTTGAGAAAACAGTCTGTGGCAATAGCAAACAGCTTCCGGTTAGACAGCACCCAAAAAATACTAGTTTCACAACTACGAGAAGCCAACAGAAAAAATAAAACTGGGGACATAGGCTTCCACCATTCCAGCCGGGAAACGAACACTTTCTTGCACACGATCACGATCTGACCTGTCTGAGAACTGCTCACACGTAGTACCCAAACACGTCACCCAAGGACATACAGTGACACTGCTGATGGCATATCTGATGTCAGAGTAACGCCAATAGGGTTGGACAAAAAAAGAAGCACCAAACCTAACATCCTCACTCTAACTCTTACCTTCGAAACCCACTAATGCTGGACGGTATTGTTCCCCGTCTCCATTGGAAAACTCGAACTTTTGCATGAATTTCTAAAACTCATTGTATCTATGCACAACCTGAAGACTTATGCGGCCTTAGTGCGCTCAGAACATCAAGCGTTCTTGACTTCATTCCTATGAGCACCCTCCATCGTGTGGATTCATTCTCACAACTAAGGAGAAACCCAGTGCACGTACTGTGAACGGCATGTACCAGAAGACATGTACATTTCACGGAGTGATGTCCCCAGCCCACACCAACACTTATCCCGTAGAATCAAGCTCAGCTCAGAATGCTAAAGAAATGGTTTCCGAAAGGCTACGAACTGTGATGTCATTCGGGCAAACCCTCAGATCAAGAACGTCAGAGGATCACACTGAGTGAGGAAGCTCATATGAGGATCCCAATCTCTACATTACGCACTTCGGAACTCCATGATAAGTGCCAGGGTTTACCACTCTCCTCTCTTGCCAGCTAGCGAGTCCACTAGCGAATACGCTTCATTTTCACTGCTCTTTCACTCCACAGCCTTCGTTTGATTCCAATTTCGCCGAGACCAAGAGAATGGTGGTTCCTACTCACAGGCCAATTTCCAGAAAACTCACACACGACAAGCACTGCAAACACACAGAGAGCGCTTGGAAAAATCAAACGACGAACCCCAATTCCAGTCCAGCATGTCCGGCTCCGACCCAACCCATGTCCCCCGAAACTCCTGCACTCCCACTTCAAAGCGCTAAACCAAGCCAGCCCGCCAGCCAGCCAGCCCTATCATACCTTTCTTCACCGGCCTCCACATGAGTCTCCACTTCCCGATACTTGTCCTTCCTTCCTTTCCCTTCGCCGAGGGATCCCCTTCACCACCCCATGAAGCCGCCAGCTTGAAGGCCAACCCACAACAAGCTCGCCACCCCCGCCAGCCCTGCCTGCCTGCACACGAGTCAATGGAACCCTCGCCAGCCCGCCCACTACCAAGCACGAGGAGCTGAACTAGGTCACGCAAAAGGTCGCCCGCAATGACTCCCTCTCCACCACTCCTCGGCACCAAATTATCGCCTCCTCCCAATTCCTCGTACTCCTTTCAAGCGGAACCCCGCCA
Source organism: Thuidium tamariscinum (assembly GCA_947034885.2). Taxonomy (NCBI): domain Eukaryota; kingdom Viridiplantae; phylum Streptophyta; class Bryopsida; order Hypnales; family Thuidiaceae; genus Thuidium; species Thuidium tamariscinum. The sequence continues at coordinate 1,612,178 of OX344757.2, read as the reverse complement.
GCCAGCCCGCCAGCCCAATCTCTATCGACTTGACTTCCTCCGTCCTTTCTGAAAAGTCCCCCCTTGCTAATTACAGCACACCAAAGAAAAGCCTATCTCGGTACTGGAGGTGAGCCAGCCAGCCAGCCCCACTGATGACCAACCAACGCGCGCTGCCGGTGGGCCATACACACACCACCACGGAATCCACCCCTCTCCCACAGGCCCTCAGCCCCTTCCGAAAGACATGCAGCAGCAGTAGCAGATGGACTTCAGTGGCGAGAAGATGGAGGATTCACCCGAACATGGGCGCATTCAACCCTGACAGACAACGAGGCCCTGGAGGAAGAAGAGCACTCCAATTCCACCCGAATCGAAGTAAAAAATCGCAGGAGTAGCAGTCACGCGACCACGCACGCGCGCTGATCACCACAGAAAGCGAACAAGGATGAAATGTAGGAAAAAGGGAGGCCAGCCAGGGGACTGAAGTAAAAACACCCGGCCGGAAGGAATGTGCCTGCCTCGAGGGAAGCTTCAAGGGAAGCCAAGTTAATTCTGTGCAGCGATGGCGATTGGGATGGCCCTACCTTCCTCCTCCTCCTGTACTCCTGCTCTTGCTTGATGAGGCTCGGGACTTCTTCACCGACCATACTGACAATGCACCAAAAAGCGACCCTGGGAAACGGAGGCGAAGCCACTGGCCCGGCTCTTGCCTCTGGCTGGCTGGGACGCCGCCGGCGAATTCACGGTCGCCGTCTGACACCAGCAGCAATTCGGAAAAATAAAAACAGAAATCCCACAAATCCCAGAAAATCCCAGAAAAATGACAGAATATAACCGAACCCACCCCACCCCAAATCTCTGAACTCTCCGGAACCCACCCCCAGGACGCGCAAACTCAACTCCCTCTTTCTCTCTCTCTCGCGGCAGGGCCAACGTCTTCCCGCTGCCTGCCTGTTGCGTGCGAGAAAGGCCCGCCATAGCTAGCCAGCCATAACGTAGCCATGTGAGCTGCCTGCTGTACGAGGGGAAGGTGAACCTGCCTAGCTTAACTTACTCCCCGCTTCATTGCAATGCCGCCCTCATGTGTTCCCAGGGGACATCCCAGAGGGAAAATGTGCAGGGCAACTACATGAGGCCGGTGGGTCACCTCGAATCCCGGTTGGGTTTTCTCCCCTACTTTGGTGATTTTCTCTTTCATTCTTCCTGAAACAGAGAATTTTCTTTTTCTAAAAATTTGGGAAGGGAAGCCAATCAGGTGAACCGACGGAGGCGAGGACGCTGTTTCTTCAATTGATTGATTTACTTTTTCGAAACAAATGGACGCTGTTTCTTTCTTTTGGTGAGAGTGGAACAGTCCACTCCAGTAAGATCCTGCCGTGGACAGTAGCTGGGCTCCACTCGAATTCCCCAAAAGCCGAAAACCCAATATCTTAGTTTGTGGGGGAGACTGTTGCGAGCCCCCTCCACCCGGTGGGGGGACGGACTGCTGTGTTTTTTACTGTGAGTTTCCAATGTTGGAGGCGGGCGTATGAATGCGTGCCACGTGGATCTGCAGGGAGATTCCGGGAGATAGCGTTGAAATGGGGAAAAGGAGGGACGGAGCCCAATTGGAGTTCAGTTCTGGGACAGGGACTGGGCAATTCAGTGGCGTGGGGCTTTTCTTAGGCGAGCAGGGCAGGGGAAGAGGGGAAGAGGGGAACGGGGAACGGGGAACGAAGCTGAGCTAGGATTGGATTGCATTGCACTGTAACGTAACTTTATAATAACTTACGCGGAGTAGTAACTTAACTTGGCTCTCCTTTATTGAAGAATATCAAGCCCTGCCTGCCCTCCTGCCTGCGTGTTAAATAGAAAAAGGAATTCAACTGCAAATACGAATCGAGCAAATCTGGAAACTCCAGCTGTGGGCGATGGGAAAGAAGATTGGATTTGGGTTGATTTTCTTTGGAGGGGAGGGCTCCCCAACGCAGGGACGCCTTTCACGCTATTCCCCTGCCTGACTGGGAAGCCGACTCAGGGAACCCCCCAAAAAAAGGGTTGGGAAGGGCAGCTGGAAGAATATTGGTGGGAGGAGGAAGGAGGGGGAGGATTGGGGGCGATTGGGGGGCTCAGACTCAATTTGGCGAAAGGAATGTGCAGGAATAGGAATTTCGACTAAGGCAAACTACCCCATTGCACTCAAAATTGGAGCAAGCCCATTGTGGGCAAAATTGTAATGGTGAAATGTGCATTGCAAAAAAGATCTTGAAACCAAGGCATTCAAAAAAAATTCAATGGTGTTAGTTTTTCATAAGAGTGGTTTACTTTCACCAAGGACCATAAATCCATATTTTCATTTCCCTAGGATAGATTGTGTAAGTCAAGTATAGGGGTTCATCAAGAATTTTTCTTTCTTAGTAGTTTAGGCATGACAAAGGTCTCCATTTACAGATTCTTTCCTAGAATCACAAACTATAGTAGAAGTACCAATAACTGATAAAACAAGCACATTTGGATATAATCTAGGGTAGTGTATGAATTTGGAAGGCAAAAGTTGGACTTAACCTATAACCATCTAGAGTCATCAAATTTTAGTCATTTAAGAATACTTTCCCACTAATTACTTCCTACATTTATGCTCACTTATGTGTCATTAACTTATTGGTTCAAACCTTAGAAAAGTAAAGAGACACACATTCCAAGGAAAAAACGGAAATCCATTCCAATCTTCTTTGGAATAGGGTACCCTATTTGTTGTTAATGGAGGGGAGGTCAACAATAGGTACCTCTACCATATGGCATCAACTTTGGTTGTTGAATCTAATTTCCCAAATCCTATCTACACCTTCACTAACAATACACAATGTAAATAGGGTTTGGTTGGAGTAGGAATGTGGGATATGATTGGACAAAGCCTTGTAGTTAGAGTCTTCTCATTATAGTACTTTAACCCCTAAAGCCCTTAGTTGCATTTTTGACAACATAAGTTTTTTGAGCAGCTCACTACAAATGGAGTTGTTTTGTTTTTTCTTTGAAATTTTTACACAAGATGTGCCTGAGGAGTAGCTTTAAGGCCCAACAATTTTCATAACTTTTGACTTTCTAGTTAAAAAGTTATGGCATGATATGTTGTTTTCTTTACTCGGAGGGCAACCCAGGCAGTTGAAAAAAAAAATTTTGAAAAGTAAAATTTCAAATTGATTCTTTAGGTTTTTATAGACATGGAGAGCGAAAATACCTCATAACTTTTGACTCCTTTATCCAAATGGAATGATTCAAAGCTTCCATGTTTGTAAAACCCTAAAGAATCAATTTGAAATTTCACTTTTGCAAAAAAAGTTTTTTTAAAGAATTTTTTTCAGCTGCCCGGGCTGCCCTCTAAGTAAAGAAAACAACATATCATGCCATAACTTTTTAACCACAAAGTCAAAAATTATGAAAATTGTTGGGCCTTAAAGCTACTCCTAGGGCACATCTTGTGTAAAAATTTCAAAGAAAAAAAAACTCCATTCGTAGTGGGCTGTTCAAAAAAATTATGTTGCCAAAAAATGCAACTCATGGCTTTAGCTTGGGTTAATGCAAAAATATGAAATGTACGCTCATCATACTCTTAATTGCATGCCATATGTATCACCTTCATGGATTGCACTATGCCATCATACAATTCAAGGTGTAGGTGGAATTAATAACTAATTGTTGATAACCTAATTGATCTATGAAATTTCTAATTTAATTGTGGAGGCTTTGGCTAAACAATTATATTGAAATTTAGAAAGAGAGATTGTCAATGATTATAGCAAGCATGTCATAAAGTTACTATTTTTCCTTCAAAAACCTATGTAATGCATGTCTCTACTACCTTGGTTCCCCTTGAGGACAAATATTGCAAACTTGTTGTTTTTCACTCCATGTTTTCCCTTCCTACGTGAATGCAAAATTGCACTCCCAATAGCCTCTAACCAATCAACATTTTCACAATAGTGTGGCCTTCTTGACTTTCAAACATGTAAAAAGTACAAACCACATACTATTCATGAAGATTAGAATTGGTATAAATTAAGTATAGTTTGTCTAAAAGTACCACACATCTTCTTATGATTGTTTTAAAGTAATGTAGAAATTTAAAGTTTTAACACTAGTTTATTTATTGGCTCCAAACTTCAAGAATTGTTCACACTTTGTGACCTGAAGCAAATCTAATAGATTTTTCCTATTACAAAATTCCTATTTTTTAGGAAGGGTGAACAAGAGCAAGTTTTCTTACTTCCAATTCAAAGTGGAAGCAAGTGTGAGCAAGAATGAGACACAACAATGTAGGAGCTTAGCATGTAGGAGCTTTCAAAAAAATATTGAATTATATACAAAAAAGTTATTTCAAAGTTTCATTTTTTTTTAATTAGGAAGAAGGGAAAAAATTGAATATTAAATAATATTTGTTGAGATATTTCTATTTCATTAAAAGATAGTCAAACCATTTTAATTTGCAAAAATTAGCTTGGAATGCCCTCATCAATGACAATGCTACAATAGTTCAAAATCAAGTAAGTTACAATATAACATTACCCATTTACCTTCAAAGTCATTAGCATGTGAGCAAGAATGGCTATTAAGTGTAAGTGAAAAAAGGTAAGTTAGAGTGAAGAAAAGCAAAATAAATGAATTTCACTCACAAAAATGTCAACACCCTTTTACATAATGTAATAAGAGCATGGGCCACCTAGGTGCATCAAAAATTTCCCTCCATAGTGGTTGTTGTAGGCCTTGTAGCTTGAATTGAAGCTCAACCCTCCTCCGTTAGAGCATTTCTTGTAGCCCTCCAATTATCCCAAAGCCTCTAATTTTTGAATGATAAGCAATTGATTATAGCATGTGGGTGATTGCAAGAAACACTTCACATTTTTGGCTCAAAACGCTGTTTTTGGACATAGTACTAGTAGTACTACGCGATTCTGACAGTATAGCGCATTTGACGCGCACCTATAAATTTCAACTATCGATTTTGTACACCTGTAAATATGGGTCGTCAATGTAGTACTATGTAGTACTATGCAATACTATAGACTACTACAAGTACTTCATAGGCCACATAGACCAGAAAATAGTAGAAAAAGGGTCTGTGGACCTTTTTATTTTTAATAATTAAAAAAAAATCAAAAAATTATTTTAAAAAGAAGCCACTTTTCTAAACATAATTGTGTTCATATTGAAACAAAAAATTCCTCTAAATTTTTTTTCCCTCTTTGTAGCATTTGTGCAAAGGAAGGTCACTTTGACCTCATGTGGACAATAGACATTTTACTATTTTTATAAAATCTCAATGTCAATCCTTGAAATGTTAGTAGACCTCCAACTTGTCCAATTTGTGGCTTCAAATTCGGATTCAAATTGTGAGTCAAAAATAGGACTAAAAACCTCCAAAATAGCCAAGGTAGACAGCCAATCAGGGAAATTTAAAAATATTAAACTAATTTCTTAAAAATTGAAAAAATTACAAAATATATAAAACTTTTGTGTGCACCTTCATTCCAAATTTCAAGTTGACAGGGCAAAAGATGCAAAAGTTATGAGCAAAAAACTACTTGTTGGAGGTCAAGGGGACAAGAAATAGGACAAGTGTTTCTTGCAATCACCCATGTGTGAGCCTCTACCTTCAAAATAATAAACCAAATAATCCATATTTGAAGGGGTCACAAACCCCTCTACATGTTACATATCTTCTTGGGATCGATAAGTCACCGTAATCAAAGATAGGGTATTTATTGCTTTTGCAAGTTCTTTGACTTGTGATTGGATGGAAGTTTATTTTAGGGAGTAGTGTAACTTGTGGTTGGTTGGAAGTATATTTTAGCGAGTTGTACTATTGGAGATACAAGTGACCATCCCCTCTAAATTGGACAAATTTCAATTGAACAGACTAAGAAAATTCGAGGGGTGCAGGAGATGCACTTACACGCTATCAATCCTAGAAGGACATTGGGAACAATTAGTGTCGAATGGATGACAAAGAATCTTTTTTGGTAAGACAAAAGTACAACTATTCATCCTCGATAATAGAGGTGAAAACAAGAGATCTTCTACAATATTTTGACTTCCAATGAGTATATTTGGCTTATTCAAAATAAATGATGTCATATAGTATCAAAATGCACGATTTTCACAACCACCATTCCGTCCTTCAAGGGTTAAACAACACCATCGTGCATTCAAAAACTACATGACCAACTCAAACGACATCTTCACGGTTTGCCAAATGCGGGTTGTTGTTTTTGGCATGTTTAGACAAGGACGGAGGAATGATTCTCTTCAATTTTCAGTTGTGTGTCAACCAAGAGACCTTTGATTGTTGAGTGGCCCCTCCCTTTTTTGAAGTAGCCACTATGTTGGGCAAGTGATGGTGGGGTGCAAATTCCACCCAGGCCTCGCGAAGAGGCAATGGGGCCATGCTCTAATATGGCCAGATTTGTCCTGGCCAAATTAAAGTTCAACCTACAGTATTGACATTCCCTCCACGAACCCCACATGATGAGTTTCATGAATTGGTCTGGGCGTAAACTTAACTGATTCCCAGTTTCCAACATGTTTCCGTTCTTCTTCTTATTGTTCTTCTTTATGCCCGTCTTCAGTTTTGTTTTGTGTCCCATTTTCGTTGCGTGTCCGCGGCAGTTCTTTTCCATGGTTCTTGAAGCAAGCAAAAGCCAAAGAGAGCGCTGGGGAAAGCCCGGCCAGCTGGTCTCCACGCCTTTCAGTTGTCGCAGCCCTGCTAGCCTCTTTGGCAGACACCCTCACTTTCAACTAAACGGAAGAACAGACCAGGAGTCTATCAAGTCATTCATCTCCATCTTGTGCTTTGTGCAAAAAGAAAATTAGGAACCGACATCTTCACCTCAAACTTTTTCTTTTTCTTTTTCTTTTTCTCTTAAGAAAAAGATAATATAGAAAATCCATTGCCAGCAAGAGTTCACCTCAAACTTGGGGGAGGCCGAATTGCAGTTGATGCACAACCCTGCTGCTGAGTGATTGAGGTGGGATTGTATGGTTTCGGAATTTGGTTGCACCCACAGGCACGACTGCACCACGACGGTGCCACGGAGGGAATGGAGTCACTCATTGAGTGTCCTGCTCAAAAAACAAGGCGGGAATAGGCCCAATTGCAAAATTACGTGTGGACCCATGCACGCTTATGGATTAATTCATTGATTTCTGCACAGTTTTGAAGGAAACTCAATTGCAAAGTTACTTGTCCCCATGCATGCTTACGGATTGATTCATTGATTTTGCACAGTTTTGAAGGAAACCACGTGATCTCAAATGATCTAATGAAGACAAACAGTGTTTTGGTTTGGTTGCTTTGACATATGTTGAGACCTGACAGCTGACGGCAGTGTGTCTTGGTACCATTGGACAACCCTTGGGACCAGTGTGTTCTCTAAACCAATTTTGCTTTGATCGGATTGATATAGTGGAAGATATTGAATTTTGAATTGTTTAAGAACAACAAGCATTAGAAAATGGTTGCAAAGAGTGATTGGGTTGTTGGGTCCATAGGTTGACAAGCTATAAAACACTTTAGTGGGTATGGCATCGTGTCGAGACTTTTATTTTTACTTTAAAATTTGGTTTGTCAATACTTTTGTTATTTTTGCATGTTCGGAACTCAAATTCCTTTTGCAATACCTACAAGTTCACGTGCTTGATCTAAAAGATCTTTGAGAAGTGGGCACATTTTTCCATGAGCCTTGTCTGTGACTATATCCCCTAAAATTGAAGAGAGTAGTCTTTCTTTTGTATCTAGAGTCTATATTCTCACCCAAGGAGATTACTCATGGTTTTTAGAAAACTATGAGTTAAGAAAGTAGGGTCCATTTAATTCAAAAGGGATATAGGGTCCTTGAAATGCCACATATTCTATTATATATAAATTAGGCTATGTACAAATATTATTTAGTATGAATTTTTATTGACAAATTAGCCTTTACAAACAGGGTTTATACAATTTTTTGGTATTACAATGAATATAAATGTAGACAATTTTTTTAAGTGAATGATAAAACCTATACAATCTAGCAAATAATTGTAGCATGTACATACAAATCTTTCCATGAGTATGCCAACTATGTGACAACATGTAAGAATCCATTGTTTCAAGACAAAAGAGTTGAACTGTAAATTTACAATGAGGTTGTACTATAGGGATTCGTGTTTACACAAAGTACTTGTTAAGAAATTATTGTAGGGATTGGGTACTCTCACTTCCTTGCGGCTATGATTGCTAAGAATGTTGGCCTTGTTGTCTTGTACCATTGATTCTAAAATTAAACCATTGCAAATGCATATAAAGAGAGAGAAAAAAAATATAGTCTCTATGTTATAGTAGAGGTCATATTCAAGTGTTAATCTACACTATTTTTAGAATGTTAATTTCTCATGTTGTTGATGTTATATTGCTAGCTAGTATTGGTGCTTTTTTTAGTTTCAACATAATAATTATATTTAATGTTTTTATAATGTTGTTTGTTATTGACCATATCAGGTTGTTTAGAATACATGGTATAGAATTTAGAAATATTTAAAACTAATGTTGCATTTCACACTTTTATTTGTCATTTGAAATTGTACTACAATACAAGTAGTGCATATATATATATATATATATATATATATATATATATATATATAAACATGAACATGTATGACACTGGTTTTATAGTATCTATTGTATGTAGGTATGAAAAAATGAGACTTATAAGTTTTGTATATAAGATAGCCCAATTATAAAAACAATATGAATGAATTTATAAAAAATCATAGGATATTAAAAATATATCCTTGGTATCTTTATATATAAAAATATGATCATCTTAATTACTGTAATGAAGGTAAATACTTCCATCTTAAATATCTTGTTCACGCACATGTATACTTAAGTTTACAAGGAGTGATCTCCCCAAGCATTCTCATGTCCTAAACCTTGGAAAAAGTTGAATTTTTAATTGGCACTTAATCTTTTAGTCATTGTAATCGGATAATAGTGTTGAAAACATTACCATTATATGTGTTTAGAATTTTTTGAGATTAACCCCTAAAGGACCAACATGCATTTTTTGGCCGTATAGAAATTTTGGGCAGGTACGTGTGATTGGAAATTTGAATATTTTGGGCTGAAATTTTAATAGAAGGTGGGGGCAAGGAATATCTTCATGTGTACCAAATTTCATGACATTTGGAGATATGACTCAAAAGTTATGACCTAATATGTTACTTTTTTTTGTAACTGGGCAGTTCGGGCAGATCAGAAAAAATCACTTTTTTAAAAAATGAAAATTTTTAACTGGTTTTCTACATTTATATATAAGTGGAAAGCTTTGAATCATTCCATTTCAATCAAAGAGTCAAAAGTTATGAATTTTTTTGTTTGCGGGCAGTAATGGATTCTCCACTATCAAAGAAACTTCGAAGTTGTTTATTTCACTCAATTTTCAATATTTTTGTAAAAAAATAAAACCCTAGGATGTAGATTGATTATTACAACATTACAACCATTGGGATTGTCATTTTTTAATTCTATAATTAAATTCTTAATAGTTTAGTATTATGAATCATTCTCTACTTCTTTTTACTTACTATTTTTTTCCTATATGTTGTACAATTCCAAATGACATGAAATTTTTTAAGCATATCTCCATCTTGTTTAGGAAATTGAATTCAAAGAGGCACCACCATTTTCAACATTTTTTCTTTGAGAAGTGAGCTTATGAAGTGTAGCTGCCCGATTTTTTGCAGGATTGAAAAAATGGTTTTGGTGAATTTGAATACTTATATCTTTTGATCCACATGGTGGAATTTTTCTGAAATTTTTACCACATATTTTTTAGACACTATACTACAAGATCCTATGGTTACATGTGTCAAAAATTGTTTTTATCAAGAAAATTGGTAGTTGTACTAGAAATGGCAGTTTTCGAGCGTTTTTGGTGAATACAGAGTCATGCAACTTTAGGGGTTAAATATTGGAATTCCATTCCTAACCAATTGAACAAACTTTTGAACAGTTCTCGCAACAGTAGTTGAGCCAAAATGCTTATCATCACATCAATGGGTAATTCTCTCCATAAACATGGAGTTTATTTATGGGTCTCCCATCTTCAAGAAGTAACATTCTCCATTCTATCAAAATAAATAAGTGAGCTTGATCCAAAAGTTGTTGCAATGGTGACTAAGCCAAAAGGCGCCAAAAGGCTCCTCATCGTATTACTAGGTAATTCTCTTCATAAGTGTAGAATTTAGTCATATCTTTATGTCTTCTCCATCCTATCCAAATGAATTCTCTCTTGTCTTAGAAATTATTTTCTTTGCATTTAAGCTATAGTTGAATTCCAAGGACTTGTTATTGTTGGTTTTAAAAATTATCTAAATGGGATGCATCTTCAAAGGGTGTGCGCCCTATATCTTATTGCCTAGGTAAGACAATTAGTGTTATTTGAAAACCTTCTTTGCAATAATATGCTTTCCAAAAAATTATGTAGTTTTTTTTGTACAAATATATTTTCACTATCTTTCTTATTTAAATAAGACAATCATTGATATATATAGAGATAGAGAAAATCTAAGATCTCAAAGAGTTTTAGATTTTAAGGTAAAGTCTTATGTATGGTTGTTAGAATTTCTTTTCTCAAGGTTCTCCTTTTTATGTTTTTTATTTAAGGTCTATTTCTTCTAAATAAAAACATCATTTTTATTTTTTGAATAATTTGTTTAATGTATGTCCTACATCAAAATATGAAATATTTTTATTTTATTTTTAGACTAGTCACTAGTATAGGTACTTCTAGCCAATATTGTTATTTGGTCACAAAAAGCATAGTTTAATATAATATTAAAATTTATCAAGCTTTAAAAGTCTTGATATCCATTGGCTAGATTATAAATGTTTGTAAGAGCATACTAGAAGAGCTACAAGAAAGGGATGAAGGACACCTAAATCTATTGAAAACAAAGATCTTATGCCTATATTCTTTTCAAACTACAATTTATTTTCATTACAAGTTTGAAATCTAAATTCCACTTCCTACAAGAGACTTTCAAGTAAGAAGACTGATAACATATGCAAGTCATCATATACTAAAAAGTCATGTCACTTGTGTATGTTAAAGCTGAGCCTACTCAAGTGGATTTTTAATTGATGAAGTTATTTACATCCATGGATAAATATTAAATATACAAAGTTTAAATGAAAATTCTCTTTTGCATCCAAGAGTGTAAACCTTCATTCCAAAAATGGCAATACCATTCATGATTTTTGCAACAATTTTTTAAATTGTATCTTAGCATGGGTGATTGCAAGAAACACTTGTACTATTTGTTGCGTTCGGCTGACTTTTTTGGGAGTACTTTAAAATTAGAAAATTAATTCTAAATTTTAAAAAAATATGAATAAGGTATACACCTCTAAGACAAAGGTTTTCATTGAAGTAAATGGATAGAAAAATTCTCTAAGTAGGAGAATTTGAAAAGTGCTAAACCTCAAGAAAGTACATATCTTCATGTTTTAATTAGGGAAAAATAGTAAAAATAAGTATTTAAAAAAAAAAAAAGTGGACATTTGCAACGACTTTATGGAGATGGTCATTCACCAAAAAAAAAACCAAAATAATATTTTATTTGTTTCAAAATACAAGCAAAAAGGAGCTCACTTTGTAGACCTCCACACCACATAAAATTAATTTTTTTTTAAATCCTTTCCTAGAGAGCTAGAAGTATACTAGAAGACCATCTCATCCAAATTTCATCTTAAAATCATTAAAAAAAGGTACTCCATAGTACTAAAAAATCCTAAACTGCAAAGAGTGACATCCAATCAAGGTCTATTTTTGGATAGTAAATTATGAAAAAATTAGGGAAGGTTTATGATAGTCATGAATACCTTTCCTACTAATCTTGTGTCAATCGGAGCCAAAACACAAAAGTTATGGCCAAAAAACAGATCAGCACACATAGTGTGACACAAAAGAGGACAAGTGTTTCTTACAATCACCCGCATATACTTTCTAAAAAATATCCCTATCTATGCATGCATTAGGACATTGCCCCTTGCCTTTCAACAAAGAGTACAAGCCAAACTATGTCCATAATGTCTATAGTGGATTGAGTGCACAACACCAATGTGTACTTGACTTTACATAAGACCTTGTTGTTTCAAGGACCCCTATTGTAAAGTAAACTTCACTTAAAAATGTTTTATGAGGCCCAATCTTGCATACGACATAACAAAGCATTACACCCAAAGAATCTCTTGTAGGTGGGCATCATGCAAAGGGGAGTAGATCTTATTCTTTAAGCTACTCCCCTTGCTCAAATTGTTTTCAATGAGTGATGCTATCATGCTTTTTTCTTTGTGAAAGAACAAGTTACAAGTGATATAAGATAGTGATAAGGTAAGCAAATCTCCTTCATTGTGATTTAATGTTCATTTATGCAGTTTGTTGTTTGCATAGTAAAAAAAAAACTACTTTTTGTTGATATGTTTGTGAATTTAATACCCTTCGTAAGTGTTATTGATTTTTCTTGTTCACCTTCCACCTATCAAGCCTCAAAACCCTCTTCCTTGATACTTTTGTGTATTTTCCTTGATGATATCGAGTTTTCTCTACTTCTTTTCCAATTTGAAATTGCATGAAGTGATAATGAAATTCAATGGTCCACTTCATTATCAATTTATCAATGCAATGTTGATCAATTATATCAATAACATGTACATCTCAAGGTATAAATTGTCATCATAAATAAGAAGAAAAATACAAAAGTTAAATTGATTATTACTTGAGTTCCCATAACATTTAGTAGCAGCTTGTCACATTGCCTCCGAGCGGATGAAATGGTGCGGAATATCCCACACCATTCCATCTAGCAAATGAAATGTTGTGGAATATCCCACATCATTCAGTAACTAAAGTTGCAAACTTTAAGAAATGTCAGATGAAATTAGGTGATGGGGACTTCGATCACAAAGGGAAAGGCAGTCCTTCTGTGAGCTACTGAATGTTATGCCTTTTCGGTGCAATTGCAATTCCAAAACTAGATACATTCTAGCTAATTGTTTGTCAGAAGATAAGCATGCTTATTAGATCCAGGGTTTAGCCCTGGATTTGAGGCTGAAAATTGAGTTCCGGTGATAAGCCATGTGAGGGTGATATTGCGCAGGGTAAGTTACCAAAATCAGCTCGGCAGACTGAAATTAGCAAGTGACCTTTTGGTGAAGAATGGTTCCCATGAGATTCTGTTTTCCCTCTTTAGGGAGCAATGAATGGACACCGAATCATCTTTTGAAAGTGATGAGTGATGGAGGAGGAAAGTGCTGGCTGTGTGGAGAGTACGAGACACACCAGACCTTTTGCCCATTCTTGGGGGAATTTGGAAGCACGTCATCATCATGCTGCATATTTTGGCTACAAGCAAGCCTTTCATCAAACTTTTTGCCAAGCTTTCTTTCCAACCTTTTTTTCCAACTTTTAGCTCAATTGCTCCAATCCAGAGAACTAGCTTACACAGGGAATTCCATGCTGTCATGATGATGGAATTCTCATAGAATCACCCCCACCCGTCCATGTGCAAAAGAATTCATTTCTTAATTTTCTTGGGAAATATCTATTGCAGTAAGGTAGGAGGTCCATAACCCCTAAACACCTCAATCCTTTTTGAACTTTTGAACTTTTTTGCTTCTAGCTTTGTACAGCTATATCAAAATTTAATGAATTTGGTCATTGAAGAAGGTTGTCTTTTCTAGATTCAAGTATTACATTTGATGAATGAGAAGTTAGTTGGATGAAACAATGCCTTGAAGCCTCTGTTCATCATCCCAAATTGGACATTGGAGTGCTTTAGAGATAAACCGACCATCTAAGGGCTGGAATTGAATTTGGGGGAGGTGAAACATCTTCAAATATTTTTCAATAAATCTTCTTTAAAAGACAAGTGGAATAGGCATCTAAGGTAGAATCACCTGATACCCAATCACTTAAGCAATTTTGGAACAAATCATAAGGAATATGAGGCCATGCAAATTTTTCCTATATAAAAAGATAGGAAATATGGAGATTGCAAATTTTTCATAATTTTATCCCCAAATTTGAAATTACTATGATTTTTGGAAACCAAAAAAACTTTGAACCCATACCTAATGTCTACAATCTTTCAGTCCAGATCATAGCCAAGACTACTTTCCTAATTGGTACTTCTCACACACTTTATAACACTTTAGGACATGTATCATGATCTTATTGGTTCCAACCTTGAAAATGGGAAAAAAATACATTCTAAGTTTTGATTCGAAAAGTCTTCTAGCCTTGATTGGAAACAACCACATCCTACAAGTTGGGTATAGGTCCTTGGTGAGGAATAGGTGGTTCTACCTTAACATAAGTGGTTTCATACTTTTTGGAGCTTTGTGGAATTAGTTATAAATTTCTGAAGTTGAATAGAAGTGATCATTTGTGGTCATAAAAAGCAATCTCCTCTTTAAACGTGCAGATTTTGTACAATGAAGAAAGCAAAATGTATCTTTGAGTCATGTTCACTTTTAATGCCTAGTCCGAGTTCAAGCCTCCTACCTTACTTTGAAGTTTATTAAAGTTTAGGAGGTGAGGACTATGGAAAAGCAAAACAAGAATCAATCAACATAGGTCCAAATAAGCCTTTAGACAAAAATTTGAGGTACCATGAATGGAGGCTTAACCCTTAAAGGATGACCATGGAAACCATCATAACTTGCTACAATGTGAATCGTCTACTTCAAAATCCAAAAGTACCCATTGGAAGTCAATCTACTATAGAGAGCCACTTTTTTTTATACAAAATTCTAAGGATGAATAGTCACTCCTCTATCCAAGGTAGAAAGATTCTCTTGTCATTTAGCCAACAAGAAAACATTCAGTATAGCATTTATAGGTTAAGCGAAAGAAGACTAGAGTGTGGTAAGATTGTCACCAATTATAGATAGTACAATGTTACTTTAAGCAACAATGATATACTTTAAATAATTTTAAATAAACTAAAATTTTTAATCGGAGAGAGAAATAAAGTACTTGTCGCACCTAAGAAGCTAACAACATCTAATTATGACATGTTTCTAAAATTAATTCTTTCATATTCTTATTTAAGACGTACACCCTCTCTTCATGAAAGTTCAAGGGTGATTGTAGGTGTACTTATTTGTCACACTTTGAAAATTCATAGTTCATTTCTACAGTGTCTAAGAAATGCATTACAAGACCATCTAGAGTAGAATCTCGTTTTGACTAGCACCAAGATTCAACAAAAACGTGCATATGAACCAAGATCATGGCCCTTATTCCGAAGATGTTCCGTGTTGAAACTCTTGAATTCAAGCATATCCATCAATTGTGGGTCACTTCTACTGGCGGAATTATACCGCATGTGCACAGACTGAGTACAAGGACCCTGGGACCTAAGCAATTGCTGGAAGGGGGGAGTGACCAAGGACTTAACTTAGGGCTTGGGAGTACATTCCTAGTCCCAACCCCTCGTACCTTTTTAGGAAGAAGGCCAGACAACCCAACATGCTCCTCGTAAATTTGGCCCAACTGAACTGGTCTACCTTATCACGGCTTCCATTTTCTAACTTTGCTAGGGACAACCACCATTTTCTTTCTTTCTTTTTAATTATTGGATCTTCAAGGAAACAAGGAGATTGTCTGGAAACTCTCTCTCTCTCTCTCTACCAGCCCTTTTTTTTCCGGGCACCATGGGGGCCAGATTGCACCAATTCAACATAAATGTCTTTTTTTCGCCAAATATAAGTAATCTTTTTTCACCAGAAACTTTCTAGTTCTCTTTAAAATTTGGATGAAAAAGTGCATGAATATGATGGAGAAGTATTTTTAAGTCTAGAAGACATATGCATGTAGAAATGCAATGCTTCACCAAATTTGAAGTGATCGCCATCTTGGCACTTTCTCAAAAACTTTTTTAAAAAAAGGAAAAAAAAGATTGCTCCCTACAATATACTGTACTTCTTTTCTTTTTTGCATTTTTTTTTTCTCTTTCTTTTTGAAGCAAATGAATTGGAAATTCCTTCCTTTCCTTGCATCTGAAGGGTGTGGCCCAATGAGCTTCCAAAGGCCGACCCCCCCAAGTAAGGTCCTGTGACTCCTGTCCTTTTGGTTTCGTCTTGGGAACCATTGAACTTATCCAGAGCACCTGGAAATGGCGGGTAGTGAGGGTACGAGACGAGACGGCTTCCTTGCCAAAGACTACAAGTTAAAGAAAAACAGAAAACTATTGATGTGGGTGGGGGGTGCTCACGTACCGTCCTGCCACAACATTGCACCACTCGTTCCCTTACCATGACGCTTGGCCCTTTCCTTTCCAAGTCAGTCCCATAAAGAGAACATGATGGAAGGAAGGAAGGGAGGCACGAGTAGTAAGTGGTAACTAGTAAGTAGTAACTTACTGTAGTAAGTCGTGGGGGACCTTCCCAAAGTGGATCTCTCGTAACTCCCTTGCGTGCACACTTGGTCGTCAACTGAAACTGAAGGCTTTCAGTCCATCCAGGGACTTGCATGGCTTGGCAACTGAAGAATCGCAGCAACTCTCCAATAAGGAGACCGCCCAATAAGGAGTCGGCCGGGGACCCCTCAGTGGCGGCTCATCCCGGATATTTTACCCTGGGAAGTGCTTGATATTTTTTCAGTGCCCACATATGATAAAATTTGAAATTTTGAATTCATACTTGCAATCAAAGCCCCCACCTTGGCTTGCCATCTGTATTGTTTCCACTTTCAGTGGAAATTGTCCATGTTTCAAACAAAAAAAGATCCTCACCATATTAGCTATTCTAAAGGAAGGTGCAAAATACAAAGTAATTAAGTATAGAATAGGGGATTTTTTTTTCACATGCACCTTTGGAGTGACTTAGGGAAGAGAAGTGAAGGGAGGGTCACCTTGGCCAAATAAGGTAGCCAATAAACATTCAGATTGTTGAGGGAAGGAGGGATGGAAACTACACCTAAAATCATTGAAAGTAAAGAGTCCGGGAGTAGAGGGGGGGGGGATCATTAATCCATTATTGAACGAAAGTTTTGGTTGGCTCTGGCATGGGAAGGTAAAAAGAGGATTTTAGATTTTCTTTGAGTAGCATGCTTATAGGAGAACATGAAGGAGACAAGCTTATTACCATCTTGACTAGGGTGGCCCGTGCCGTTGCCACGGTCTAATTTTTTTAATGTATAGAAACTTCAAAATTCAATAATTTTCATGCCGTAGGTTGGAACACCATGAATCAAAGCCCGTGCACCCCTCCTTGCCGAGGGCTTTCCGACGGTACCAAACATGCACCCGGGGGACTCACGGTTTGGGAGATTCCAACGTAACAAACATCCAAACAAACAAACAACGTATCTTCATAGGGGGGGTTAGCAATTTGAATATCTTGGGAGTTAGGTAGATATTATTCAAATTTGTTTGCTTGTTTTACAAATCAAACGCAAGGAAAATTATAGTTTTTCAATTAAAATTGTGAATTGATGTTTTCTGAATTTTTGAAGTGGTATGATCAGCACTTCTCTAGAAAATATTTTTTCTAAGAATAAGGTTTGGCAAATGCTAGAAATAGAATTCTTTTGAACCTTTTTTTTCCACCATAACATTTTTTGTTTTTTGAAAAAATAATTTTCCTAAATTTTTGGCATAGAAAGAGTAATAGTCAAGCATTGGTTTGAATGAATGATAAGTTCTATAGTCAGAAAAAGCCCTTAGAACCTCTCTATTATTCATTGCTTAGATTTCAGACATTGGAATTGTAAATGATCAAGTACTAGAATAACTTTTGAGAAGATTTTTTATTTTTAAAACAAATGGGAGCTTTTGAGAACGAAGATTTTCAATAAATGTGTTTCTACAAACTATTATTGAAAGTCTCCTCAAAAACCATTATTCAAAGTCAATCTTCCTTCTAGGACTATACTAAAAACTTACCTTGTGTGATATATGTACAATTGTTATAGTAAGGTAGGAGGTTCTAAAATGGAGCATGCTCTAAATGGAGCACCTTTTTAAATGTACCTTGTTTGTACATGTTGCTTTTTCATAGCCCTCAGTAATGTAAAAGTTGTGTACATTTTAGGAAGTGCTCTATTTTAGAACCCTATGCCACTTCAACTTCAAAATTTTACCCAACTCCAATAACGATGAAACTAACTTACTTGGGGTAGATGTCAATTCCACTTGTCTCTAACGGAAAATTTATCGAAAAATATTCCAAGATGTTTCACCTCCCCCAAATTCAGTTCCAGCCCTTCCAAGCTCCATTCTACCTTAGTGTATTTTCTGTTGAAAGTGAGCAATTTCTTTGTGTTATAAGAAAATAAAATGAAATCCTTCTGCTAAGTTGGAGCCTGCATGTGTTTTGGGGGGGCAGGTGGGTGGGTGACACAACTGAAAGAAGCTGTATACTATGGGTGGACATGAAGGCCCTTGTCTGCCGCTTTCCAGCATGTCCATCCGCAGGCAAGGAACACCGCTCCGGGTGAACTGTCCCCCTCACTTGGCCACACCAAGTCATTCCAGAGGTGCAAGTAAAAATAAAAGTCTACTTAACTTACTTCGGTAGTTACTGATAAAACATTGTTGAGGTGTCAAATATTCCACACCCTGCATTGTGGAGAGAAGGCAAAGCAAGCCAATGCTACTGAATGTTATGTATGGTTTCGGAATTTGCAAATTTTATCATGTGTGGAAAATTGAAAAATTTAGTGTTTTCCCCAGTGACCAAGCGAAGGGGGTCAGTTCACCCTGGCTGGAATACCCTGCTCACTGCATGAAATATTAAGTTACTGGAGGAGGGTAATTCCGGTTGAACACCCTCCTTGCCATGGGTAGGGAGAACTGACCCCCTTATTGCCCCAATCAATAGTAGGTTGACTAAATTGCCCCCTATTTTGTGTTGTATATTTCGGATTTTCTTTCAGCCTCCTAGCTAAATTCCTAGCTAATTGAGGGCCTCTGAATTCAATATATGAATTCAGAATTTTCAAAAATAAAATTTTCAAAAAATAAAAAATTCCAGGGTTTGTTCTCTGTTGAGATAGGATGATAAACGATCCTAGTTACATGGATGATATTCATAGTACCCTCCTATCGAGGGTTCATACCCCCCTACCGAGGATTCATATCTTCCTATATAAATGTATCTCCAAAGCCTCACAATACAGTTATTGGTTTTACTTCCTTGAGTTCTAGGGTTGTGTGTCTTGCTTTTGGCTATCCATCACAACACGTTATCAGCACGATTTGTCTCTCGTTTTGCTATTCTCTTTTTCTATTTTCTTTTCCACTATTGTCTTTAGCTACGATAGCTATGGCGGATAAGAAGTCACTGCGGGAGAGTAGCTCCCGGGTACAACCACTTTTGTTTGATGCTCTTGCAGCAGATGGTAGCAATTACATGGAGTGGAGTATAGATGTAAAAGCGTACTTTTATTCAGAGGAGTTGGACAATACGATCGATGATGAACCAGAGGAGGATTTTCAAATGTCATCCAAGTGGAAAGCTTTGCTTGTTCTTCGCTGCCACCTTCACATCTCTCTTCGACAGCAATACATCCAAGTTGACAACCCGGCGGAGCTATGGCGTCAACTTCACGCTCGGTTTTATCATGAGCGCACTATCTTTCTTCCTCAAGCTCGAAATGAGTGGATTTCTCTTCATGTTCTTGATTTCCCCAATCTCCTTTCATTCAATAGTGAATTGCATTGCATTACTTCTCAGCTTCATCTTTGTGGAGATAAGATTATAGATAGAGAATTGATAGATAAAACCCTATCTACTTTTCTTATGGCTTCTGCTCTTTTAGCTCAACAGTATAGAAACATGAAGTTTAAGACTCATTCCAAACTAATGTCCTACCTTTTACTTGTTGAAAAGGAGCACCAGCTTCTTTTCAAGAATGTAGAAGCAAAACCCGCCCAGGAGGCTCACACCTCTGAGATCTCAAGGCGACAACCACGGGGAAACAAGCAACAACGGAAGCGATCACCAACACAGCGACACCCTAGTGATAAGTTCAAATTCTCTAGACCATCTTTTGATAGAGTTTCACGGTCTACTCAAAACTCAAATCGTTCATTTCGACCATATGAAAAATCTTTTGATAGGAACACTGAAAAGAAGTCCTCTTTTCGTGACAACCGTGACAAGCGTACTTGTCACAAGTGCGGCCGCGAAGGGCATATTGCTAGGGACTGCCGCACTTCTTAGTATTTTGTGAGTATGTATGAGGAGTTACAACAGCTTAGAAATGAAAAGAGGGAGGCTCATACCTTAGATGCCCCTTCTTCTTCTGAGCTAAATACCAAAACTTACATGGTATATACCTCCGAAGAGTCAACCCCCTGAGATGTAGCTCTCATTGATAGCGCCACAACGCATACAATTCTTAGAGATCCAAAGTATTTCACGTTTTCTGGCCATAGGGCCACCTGGCAAACTTGTGATGTAGTCACAATTGCTGGAAGTCGGAACTTTCGGTTCCGAGAGGGCCAGGCAACTATAGTATTGCCTGGGGGGACCCCCCTCATGTGTAAAAAGGCTATGTATGCCCTTGATGCCCTTCGGAGCCTGATCAGCTTCCGTGATTTGCGGGCCAATGGAATTGATGTGTCCACTGATGTGGACAACCATGAAGAGGTATTGGTACTCAGGCAAGGAAGGTACCGCCTTGCCACTGCGAAAGCAGGAGTCACTAGTCTATATGAGATATTTATAAGTCCTACGCAGGCATCTTTCCACTTCTCCTCTGCGACGGGAGTTGATGAAGAGTCTGGGACCTCAGGCTATGGCCAGGCAACCCACGTTACTGCAGAAGCAGCTCATGGACTATTATGTGAAAGCAACCCACGGGGCTCTACTTTGGTACTCCCACCTCCAACTAAGATTGGACTGTGGCATAGTCGGTTGGGCCATCCAGGTACCACTCTGATGCGAAAAATGATACCATTATTGGAAGGACACACTTTGAGTACAAGTGATGCTGAAAAAGTTGGAAGCTATGGAGCATGCTCACAAGGCAAATTTATTAAGCGCCCATCTTATTGGAAGTTACCAACGGAACTTCCCCCTATATTGGAGCGCCTACAAGGTGACATATGCGGACCCATTACTCCAGCCTCTGGTCCATTTCGATATTTTTTTGTATTGGTTGATGCTTCGGGCCAACATGCAGAGGTGTCTTTGCTCAGCACTTAAAACTTAGTATTTTCCAAACTCTTGGCAATGCTTATTAAGTTTCGAACTCATTATCCGGACAATCCCGTGAAGAATTTACGAATGGATAATGCCCAAGAATTTCGTTCTCATACTTTTGAGGATTATTGTATTGCCAATGGGATTTCATTGACATACTCTGTACCGTATGAGCATTTACAAAATGGATTGGCGGGGGCGTATATCAAGAAGATCTAGCTTATTACTTGGCCTTTATTGATTCATGCCCAGTTGCCCACTACAATGTGGGGGCATGCAGTTTTACATGCAGCTACACTACTCAGGTTCCGTCCGACCCTACTCAATACTCAGTCTTATCTTGAATTAGTATCCGGGCGAGTACCCAATGTTTCCCTTCTACTTGGTTGCACTTCTTTTTGTCTTGGTTTGCAGATATCACACCTACCTGATGGTAGTATATTTCTTCACCAAACGGCGTACACTCAACGTTTATTGAAACATTTCCACATGCATCAAGCCAATGCTCTGTCTGCACCCATGGTTGGTCGGAGTAAGACTCATAATGACTCGTACCGCCCTTGCGAGGAGGAGGAGGAGGAATATGACAAGCAATGGTACCTCACAACGGTCGGAGCATTATTGTATTTATCCACTTATACTCGACCAGACATAGCATTTGCAACAAGTGTTTTAGCTCGCCACAATGAGAAGCCTACAATACGACACTAGAATGAAGTCAAGCATCTATTTCGGTATCTCCGTGGAACAGAAGATTTAGGGATTCACTACACCAAGAATGCAACATCAAATTTAGTCGGATATGCAGATGCTGGTTTCAAATCGGATGAAAACACCGACAAGTCACAAACGGAGTTGATTGCGTTTCATGAGGCGACAAGAGAAGCAGTTTGGTTGAAGACACTTCACAAGATCATTTCACACCAATGTGAACTCAATCAAAGTATGGAGCCAATAGTGATTCATGAAGACAATGCGGCATGCGTGGCACAAGTTACAGGCGGATTCATCAAGGCTGATCGGACCAAGCATATTAGTCCACAGATCTTTGGATTTACTCAAGACCTTATTGAAGCATGAGAAATTAAAGTGGAGAAGGTTCAATCTTCTCATAACATTGCACATTTACTTACAAAGGCACTCCCAGCTTATACTCATAAACGATTAGTTCAGAAAGCCGGTATGAGGTCTCTTCAAGATCTCACTTCACATTAGGTTACACTCTTTTTCTTTCTGTGAATTTTCCTTATAAAGGTTTTTGTCACAGTTAAGTTTTTTAACGAGGTAACCTAGGATCGAGGAGGAGTGTTGAGATAGGATGATAAACGATCCTAGTTACATGGATGATATTCATAGTACCCTCCTATCGAGGGTTCATACCCCCCTACCGAGGGTTCATATCTTCCTATATAAATGTATCTCCAAAGCCTCACAATACAGTTATTGGTTTTACTTCCTTGAGTTCTAGGGTTATGTGTCTTGCTTTTGGCTATCCATCACAACACTCTCACAGGGCAATAAGGGGGTCAATTCACCCTGGCCCATTGTTGCCATGGATGGATGTCGCATGCTGTGTCAGTCCTCGCTGAGTGTGACCCTGGTCACCATATGTTTAAAAAATAGTAAGAAGTTACCCTTTGGGGAGTCCATGGGGACTGAGTGGGGACTGGGGACTTGAAATATCTCCCTTGGGGACATGAGATCCCTGCCCTGCACTACGTGGTCCCATGTCCTCCAGTTCCGGCCATCAATGAATGCGGAGCTTCACTTTGGTTGTGTGCACTTCAAGTCTTGGACACTGTTGACAGTACCTTAGCTCAAGTCAGGTGGTAACTTATGACCAAGTCGGAACTTCACGCACACACTGGCTCATGGCAGCTGACTGACTGACGGAAGTAACTTCTTAGCTTCCATTCTGAGCACTTTTGGGGTTTCTTTTACGCAAATGAAATGGATAACTTGTGGGCTTCAACTTCCATCCTCTTCCTCTGTCTGCCACCACAAAGAGCTGCAGTAACTTACGACTTCAGTTAAGTTACCTCTTCCCTCTGACAAAAAGGGCAAAAAATAAATCATGCTTCCAAGCTCAGCCAACTGAAGTTATGATAAGGTACACTAAGTTAACTTAATTTATGCTGGCAAGAGAGAAGGGAAGGGAAGGGACTCCATGTTCCTGAAATGCAACTGCAATGCTAAGAGCATCACCACCCGTCTGGGAAAGTGGATGAACTGTTAAGCGTGACCTGCAAAACGGCCCCACCCGTCTGGCAAAACGGATGGCCTCTTAACAGGAGCGGCTTGATTTCACCTTCCGGCTGGCAAAACGAGGGTGTTTTGCAGGCTGCGTCGCGGCTGGCAAAACAGGAAGCGACAAGGAGAGCACCTTTCGGCGGAGCTTGCGGAACCGGAGGATCGTGATCTTTCACCCGCCTGGGCGCATTTTCATCGGCCTGTTAACAGGCTGTGGGTGGGGCGGCCATTGCAACCCGGCTGGCAAAACCGATGTTGCCAACCAGAACCCACCCGCATTTTGCCAGGCGGGTGGGGATGCTCTAAGATGGAGACTGGTGCCCAACTTCCATCCTCCCATGGCATCCTCACAGATGGCATCTGACATCCACCTTGAGTCCTTGATCATGGGGTGGGTGGGGTTTACAGACAAATCAGGGGAACTATTGGGGCATAGGTTAACTTAACCCTGAAAGGTCGGGCTGGTTTTGAGGCCTCAGTGCCCATCATTGTCATTTTTGAAGTAAGGGAGAAACATCCAATAAGGTAGGTACACCCCAAAGCGTCAGTTTTTCATACTGTGCCTAAGGTCAGAACATCCATTCCCTTGCATGTTCCTTGGGATGGACCATAGATTCACCCAATTCTGTAAGTAGACTTTCCTTAATGTGTTTGCCAGATGTGTAATTACAATTTGCTGATACAGTTGAAGGACACACGGGAGAATCTCGTTGGCTAAATGCTGATTTTCGCAGGGTTCAGTTTTGGGGGCACCTACTGGACGGTTTCACAAGTCTAGGGAGTCAACAATTTGAAAATTTGTAGAAATTACATACTGTATCAGAATTTTTTATTTTTTTTAATATTCATGATTTTCACTCGCTAATACTAGAAAAATGTCATTAATAGAAAACACTGCCTCCAACTATACTGAATTCCTTATTTGCACGGTTTTGGGTGTTTCCACTATAGTTCCTGTTATTATATTGTTCAGATTTTTTCACAGTCTTGCTGGTGAGTGAAAGCATGTTCCAACTCACCAAAAAACAGTGGATTTGGATACCGTATGCAAAAGTTATTAACAGTCAAAGTGTGCTTCTAAAAGCGCCATCTACAGTCTGGGTACATGACTGATTTTGAAAATGTATGCACGTTGTACATGGCGCTTTAAGGTCAGGTGCCATTTTGGGTGTACCTACCTTACTCCACTCATACCAATGTGACTAACTTATAAAATAAAAAATCCATCACAATTAGAATTACAAGTTCACCCTCATGCCATTGATGAATTTCTAAAAAAAATCCCCTCATAAATACAAGCATAAGAAATAGTAAGAACAACTAAAATTATATTTTTTTAGACAAAGAATTTTTGAAGTTTTCTACCCTAAAGAGTCTCTAGACTACCCCAGAACCAATAAAAATTGTATACAATATCAGTGGTCACCTTATGGACCTAATGTTCTTACAATAATTTCTAACAAGGAAGGCTATAAAAAGTCACTTCCTATGATCATTTATATTAAAAAATCTAGGTGTTTTTATCAAGGTCACTCCATTAGCCTTTAAAGGACAGATCTATAACCACTAATTCAAATCCTTATTGCCTATCACTCAGTTTATTGCCATTTTTCAATTAGCTATGTATGGAAAAAAAATTATATTTATTTTTCAAAGATCAAATTACGTGTTTTCTGTACTTCACCAAAAAAATTGATTTTTTGTGGAGAATTGATTTTGTTGAGAATTTTTGAAGAAAAAAAGAATAAAAATCACATCAAATGAAATATTATTTCAAAAAATCTGAAAATTTCACCATGACTGTATAGTATACTAACCAATTTCATAATATAAATCCAATTTCAATGTCATTCTATAATTAAAATTTGATAGACTTTGAAAATAAATTAAAAGTTCAAATGGCAATTAAAAAATCGAATTTTAAGAATTTTTCAAGATTCAAATTAGTGTAAAAACTAGAGTAGGTGGACTTCATTTTGTTAATTGGGCTAAGACTCATCAAACATCATTTTTGTGTAGAAATTTCAAATTTAGAGCAAGAAGTAGCAACTTCCCAAAACACACTAAAATGGCATATTTTGTAATCCATTTTTTTTTACCAACTTCTCATTCACATGAAGACAAACACTATCAAGACTACAAACTCAATTAGGTACTCTTCATAATCCTTTATGAAAGGTCAGCAAGCAAAAAATGAATGAAAAATCACTTTCAATTTCTCTCCACATGACCTTCTAGTCATCTAAAAGCCATTGGAATTGGTGTTGCCCATGCTAAGGGTTTGTCATTCTATTGATGTAAAGTTAGATATTCAAATTGTGGCCGAAATCTTATAAATTGGAAAAAAAAAATCTTGTAGTCATTTACTAGGTGCTTGACCATGGTGGGTTGTTTTCCTAAAGTAATCTGTTTTCTTTTAATATAATTTTTATTTTTGTTTTTATTTTTTGAAATAGATGAATTTTCCTTGAGTTTCAAGGGAAAGATAGAACCACCCATAACCAACCAACACCCCATAGCCAATCTTTCAGTGGATTTATTTCCAACTAAGGTTAGAATGTATTTTATTTTACTTTTCAAAATTGAGTCTATAAATCCATAGCACATGTCCCAAAGTATTGTGCACGAAAGTAGAAAGAAGTGACTACAAAAGTAGTTTTTTGTGTGATTGAAATTAAAAGAGTCCATAGATTGGCAATGGATCCTACGCACTTCTTACTTTTCAAGATTCATAGTAATTTCAATTCATGCAATAAAATTACCAATTTTTTTGCAATCCCCATCATTTCTATCATTACACCTCTCAAAATATTTGCTTTACCATGCACTATGTTACACCAAATCATGTATAGAAGACCTTAAATGATCAGTTATAGGTGGTTCTACCTTAGCACTTCAACAGTGAGTGTGCAATTGTGCATTGCATGACAGAATAATCCTCAGTTCTCCTTAGAAAATGCTGGTTAGGACATGATGAGAATCTGACATGATTTACAAAAAAATCTTTGTGATCTTGACATGGTCATTTCTCTATTGGCATGGGGTTTATGAGTATTGTACAAGCCATGACTTTCGAAGCAACAGTGTTTTATTTTATAATAGCTAAAATTGATGGATCATTGGTCTTGTGAAAAGTACTACAGAAAGCTATTAACTCAACTTATCTTAGCAGTGTCATGAGCAGCATACTCACATAACATTCTGTAGCACATTGTAACTCTGCCTTTTCTATACAGTGAAGGGTGTGGCATATTCCACACCCCACAGCCTATCATGTCTTCTTACATCAGTAGTTACTGATGAAACACTGTTGGGGTGTGGAATATTCCACATCCTTCAGAAGGCAGAGTCATCCAATGCTACTGAATGTTATGCACTCTAGCATCCAAAGACTTTCAAAACATTAAAAAAAAAAATCAAATCAAAAACTGATAAAAAAATCAAAATCAAAACAATAGAAACCATTGATTTGTTGAATAAGTGAAAAAAATAGAAAAAAATAGAAACTTTCAGTTTGTTTAAAAAACAAACAATAAAACAATTAGAACTTAAGTTACCAGGGTGTGTACTGTAAGAAAGTTGGTGTTCTCAGGTTTGCTTCCTACTAGCAGGGCTGGCTGTCAGCTTTATAATTATGTTCCCAATAGATTTCACTCTAGTCATTGAAGGTCCACAAGCCTGATTGTCTTGGGAACCAAGGGCACATGATATGGTGGAAACACCCAAAACCGTCCAAATAAGGAATTCAGCATAGTTGGAGGTAGTTTTTTCTAAAAATAATGTTTTTCTAGTATTACCAAGTGAAAATTTTGAACATTAAAAATAAATAAATTTGGATGCCATGTGTAATTTCTACTACCTCCGTCCCACTAAACAGCTCCAAATCAAGCAAAATTTTTGTCCCACTAGAAAGCTCTATTTCTTGATTTCAACCATTTTGTAAGTGTTTGTTGAACACCCTCATGGGGGCAAGTAAAACAATCTTAGAGCATTCCTTTGGCCTTGCAAGCTTGGTCTTGCCTATGTGAGGCATTTTGTACTAATTGCTTCTTCAGATAGTAGTGTTGACAATGCATTTAGTGACCACTTTGGTGCTATGAAATTTTGATTATAAAGTGGGCTACATTTCTTTTTTTTGGATATATAGGTTGGCAAACATGTTTCTAAAATCCCATTATTGCCACCACATTTTAAATCATCTTAAATGATAGAGCTGGCGGCATTCACAAAATGTACTCAAATACCACACTTTCCACATGAATTTTGGGTGCCTAAACAACAACTCTTAAACTTAAGATTTTGCATAGATCTAAGGGATGGTTAACTTATTCTTGAATGCAAATATTTGTGGCACTATGATTGAAATTATAGTTAATTGTTTAAGAGGAATGTTTTTGGAGCTTTTTAGTCTGACTGAGGTAGTATAATTCTCCAAAGTGTTGGCTCCTTAGACCACTAGAATTGTTCAATAGATGCCCCCGAATTTGAACGTTGCTAAAATCAATAGTGAACCAATCACATATAGGTATGTGTCTTGAATATGTATAAGAAAATTAGAGTTAAACATTTGGATAATACACTAACTACAATCTAGAGACAGTTTGGATGAGACTAGGGTCCACTGCAAGGTATAGGGACAGTTTTGGGTGTTTCTCCTTTATGTGCATTCTGGTCTAATAACCTTCCAAATTTCGTCTCTAGGCAAATTCAACAAAATAATTTGTGAACTTCAAGAAGCTTTCTTTTTAACAGATAGGCAAGCCAACTTCAAGAAGCTTTGGCATACTCAAAAATTAAAAAAATTCCAAACACAAATTGTGTTGAAATTGTAGTGAAGAGTCCCTAGTTTGATGATTATAACAAGTGTATATATGAAAAATTCAAATTCATACAATAATTTGGATCTTGTCAATCATCTAGTGTTGCTATCCTTTGTCGAAAGAATAGCTTGCATTCTAATCAATATATTAGAAATGAGTATTTGCAATTGTTATTGAAATATTTGATTTCATATTGCTTGAATTGTTTATAACATTCCTTGCATGTTTTTCAACGTGCTCCAATGTCACAACAAACCTTTGACTATCTTCCAAAGGTTCTTCATGGTCAATGAGGAGGCTAAATTAATATCTTCAAACCATAAGCCTACATGCCTCAACTACATTAGAAGTTGTTTTATGATATTCAAGTATTCTTTACAAGAATTCCAATACAAATTGTAGTTGGGAAACCTATCCATTATTGAGTATACTAGAACTTTTTGAATCTCATAAACTTTTTGTTAGTTGAATCTACTTAGGAAGAAAAATTTGTAAGATTATTGGACTTAGTTGTATATTAGGATACAATTATAATCTTATAAACTATCTATTGGATGATTTAAAGAGTTTTGCATAATTTTGAATACCATTAGGATTTCTATCTTGCATAATCAACATTCAATTCTTATACAATCCCAATCAAACATACCAAATTTGAGTTTTTTTAAATGCAAAATTTCATTTTGAGGGAATTATTTCATTTAATATCCATGGTTTTACATGTACATTGATTGAAAATTATTGATGATGAATTTTTTGATTCAATTGCATAAACATGTAGAAAACATGTATACATTGATATGCATGTATTTTGTGTTAAAAAAACACCTTGTTCAATAGTAAAAATATGATCTCTGAAGATTTTAATGAAGGGTTGCTATTATGTGAGCATAAAAGTGTGAGCTTATGAGCCTAAAAGACTATACACATATGATATAAGTGTCTATATTATAGTAACCTTCTATATTAATAGTGTATATATATACTATAAGTACCTATATTATAGGTTTTTATGTTATAAGCACCTTCAATGGTTACATAATATATATTATATATATGCTCAAGGCTCACATGCTTACACTTTCACACTCACATACTAGCAGTGCTGGATTTTAATGTAAGGTGTCATATGACCAAACTTTGCATATACATATCTCTATATTTTTTTTACTATGCTCTAAGTTGCAATGTTATAAAAAACCTCAATTTTTTTACAACAATTGTCAATTGAATTTAAACCCTAAATGCATAAATTGCATTTTGGGGGGCATTGCAGGAATTCTGGTAGCTCAATACAAATGAAGGAGATACTTAGATTGCACAAAAAAGAAGATTGTTCATGACTTTTGCATCACTACTATCAATAGAATGAATCAAAGCTTCACATAGAGGCAAAAATACAATATTTTAGGAAAGAAATTTAAAAAATATTTTCACTTATTGTAACTTTTTTTGTACCACCTATTGACCTCTATTTTTGGCTTATTGTGCCATAAGTTTGGTTTTCAAACACTACTTGAAATAAAAATCACATATTCATGAAATTCTTACAAAATCTCATGTACTCAAAAAGTTTCAAATACATTCGTTACAAATTGAGACAATAAGAACCTACTTGAATCCAAAGTGTTTCCCATGGGACATATGGTCCTTCAAGGGTTTATGATATTATTGTTGTTTGTTGTCCAAATTCAATTTTTGCGAGGTGAGTATAATTTATATTTGATTTCTACCTTAAACTGGGCCTTTAACATTATAGAAGTTGGCAAAAGCAATATTAGTATTGGAAAACTTGATAATTATTTTATAAATCCAATTCCATATTGAATAATCCAATAGAAAAAATTTATGCTTAGGAAAAGTTAATATTGTAGTCAACGTGATGAGTTGTAACTTAATTTCTGATTGTTGTAAGTTAGGTGTCATTGGATTGAGTAGATTTTAAAAAAATTCTTAGCACTTTAATGTTAAGACGAGTGTTTTGCATCCGATGAATGATTTCTACAACCACCAATTGTTGTTCAAGGGTTACACAAATGAAAATCCTTAAGTGGACTTATTTGTAAACTTTTTTCATGTGGTGATTCCCTTTCATTCTATTCTATTTGAGTTCAATAATCTTAACCCTTAAATGCCAAAGAGGATGTTTTGCATCCACTGAATGAGAGAAAATCTTTCCTTGTAGAATGGAAGTGCAACTATTGGTCCTTGGTTTTAGGGGTGGAAAGGAGAGATCTTCTATAGGATTTTGACTTCCAATGAATATATTTGGCTTTTCCAAAGTAGATGATGTCACATGGAATCAAAATATATGATTTCCATAGTCACCAGTCTGTCATTCAAGGGTTAATAGTCTAGGCCCTGTCTTACAATCCCTTATTCTAATCTCGTTTTTTATTCTTCTTATTGTTGTTATTATTATATTTATTATTAACTCCTAAAGGTTTTTGACTATGTTCCCACCAAAACACTAGAAGAAAAGCCTCAAAATCTGCATTTGTTTCAACATAGTGCGTCAAGTGAGTTATGTTGAAACAACCGCAGAAAACGCACTGAAAAGTCGGAACATGAATTTTTAATAGAAGATTATTTTTTACCTATAATAGTAATATAGTCATTTCTATTTATGACCATAGGCTGATTGCAAAATGAACCGAGGGCTAGTTGCATTTATGAAAGCTTACAACCAATCTTAATGTGCTACAGTTGCTCTGGAAATTGCACCACTACTTCATGGAAAGAAAGCAGACTATTGATTGGAAATGGGGGAATGCCAAAATTAGAAATGGATTGTTATCTTACAGTAGAATGCAACTAAAGTTTCAATTATTAAGTTATCTTCTTCCTTTAGTTTGGCCTCAATAAGTTAACTCCAAAGTGACATTCAATTTTGAGGGTTGAAAAACATCATTGCTTTTGAAGCTTTATGGATCTAAATGTCTTCAAGTTATACAAATCTCAAATATACAATCTTGTAGTGTATATGTTTTAGATGACATGTACAAAATTTGAAGTCATTTAGCAACATAGATTGTAAGATCATAACGTTTTAGTGTTGAAAATGGATGCTAAATTTGTTCAAAAAACACATTTGGAGGTGAAATTTGATATCTAAATCTACTCAAATGAAAAAACTTTACACTACAAAATGATTTAAAACTAGTATACAAACAAACTAGTGAAGAAAATTTTCATTCAATTGACTTGTTGTGTTTACAAAACGGCTTTGAAATATCATGAATCAACAAGAAAAATTGCAAAAAACACATCTTAAGTTGAACCTCCTTCTACTAGAATGCTTCTTAGTCACTCATTAATTCTTGGATTAACATGAAATTTTAGCCACACAAACTAGACTAGTATGCACAACTTTTCCATGTAGAATTATCAAAAATGAACTCTATATGAAGAAGAAAAAAGCCACATAAGTTTATTGTACTCCAATAATGGCAAGATTTTGAACTTTGAACTGCTTCCAAACATTCAAATCAACTTGGATTGACATGAAAACTTTACCACAATAACTCTACTTCAAGGGGAACAAAACCCAACAACTTTTTATTGAAAATGAGCAATGGATGAAGGAGATACAAGGCCCCAAAGTTGCAGCCCTAAAATGCAGTTTGGTGAACTCAAATTGAAGTTGTGAACTTTGATTGGCTTCCAAAAATTCAATACATCTTGGATTGATCTCAAAATTTTACCACACAAACTAAAGGAAAGAACGCAACTTTCCCAACAAGTTTGATTGAATTTGGACCTTCGATGCAAAAGTTAGAGCACTTTGAATTGGACTTGAAACTGTGTGAGGACCCTTTCTGTCCTTGATGTCACTTTGGGCTCAAGTTTTAATCTTCCCGAGGACTGACCCTTTTGTGAATTTATTTCCAAATAAGTTAACCGAGTGGCTGGTGGGTTTGTATTTTCCCCCCCTGGCAATGAAATCTCGTTTCATTTGTTTTAAAAAAAGAAAAGAAAAGAAGTAACCGAAAGGCCTCCTCCCAACTCAGTCAGCCAGCGCTCAGCACTCGCTCAGCAGGCCGGCCCTCACTGGCTCCTCGGCTCCTCCTCCGCAGTAGTCCCGTGATGAGTGGGTGGGATATTGCCAGGGCTTCTTAATTAAAAGCGCAGAAAAGGCCTGGCTCAGTCGTCGGATGCGCCCCCAATCGATGGTGGGTCTGCGGAGCCAGCTGCCGGCTCTGCCATTGGTCCGCTCCCCAGCCAGTGTCGACCTGGAGCCTGGCAGACCTGCAGGGCCGGAACTTGGCGCCGGGGCCCCCGGAAAGGCGTGCTTTGGCCCAGCCAGGCTCCTTTTGCAGGGAGGGCTGCGGGCCCCCCCGGCAGAAATAGAGGGAGGAGGCAGGGCAGGGGAGCGGAAGCCGAGGGCGGGCGGGCGGGCGGGCGGGCGGGAGGGCCGGAAAAGCTCACGCGGGGAACGGGACGGGAAGGCGGGGCATCTGTGTCGGCTTCCGGAAAGGGACGCACGCCATTGGCCGACGGGGAAAAGGGCCGCTCACGCCTGAAAAGGCTCGGTACTTATTAAGACTATTGTGCGGGGAACGGCAGGCCGCCAGCAGGACGGAGCGACGTGGCCTCATGATCGCGCTCGCTCGCTAGATTGGGACAAAACAACGGGAGGCTGGGCTTGCGGGAAACGAGACACGCATGCACGCGAAGCTCGACTTATTAGTGTGACTGCTCAAATAGTATAAACAGGGGGGCGCACTAATGATAAGGAGAGCTTCAACCATCAATCAGGTAATACTGCACTTCACCCCATACACATTCTAATTGCAAATGCCACATTTTTTTGTTTTTTTGTTTTGACACAAATGAAAAAATGCCACATTTTACAAGTGATCATGGGAAAGGAGGATCATTCATGCGCCCATTCATTGGTAAGGTAGGAGACTCGAATGTTGGAGGGTCATTAGAAACCGCACCTGTAATGGACTTGAGGTGGTCTTTTAATGGACCTTCTATTGTCCTTGAATGGATCAATAAAAAAAATATTGTTTACAGTAGGAACCAATCATTCTCTTTGCTTACCCCATTTCTCTTTAGAAGCTGTAAGTGAACGATTTATGGAAGACCTATGGTCAGAAATAGGGACCTATGACTCATCTTGTTTGAAAATTCATAAGTAATTCAAAAATGCTTCAAAAAATACGAAACGACTTGGGTTACAATCAAAATCTATTTTTCTTTGTCTGAAAAATGAGCTGAAAATAATCCCATATAAAAAACCACATGAAAAAGGTGGACCAGCCCATAGATGGACGCTTTAAGAGCCTCCTACCTTAGCATTAGAGGATTTTTGAGGCCATTGGAAGACTGCGGGTTCCCGGAATGCGGGAACGCAATTTTTGTCACGTGAACAGAAATCCTATGTGGTCAAGAGAGTGCCACGTCATTATTTTATTATTTTTAAAAAATGATTTTTTTTTCATATTTAAGGATCCAATATTTTTTTAAATTTTTAAATTTTTAAATTTTGGGGAGTAAATGCTAGCCTAACAACGGCCAACAATTATGGGAATAGTTTTAGGGAATAGCCCCGAAATCACCCTTTGGAGGCCTCAAATTCCCTCTAATGATTTTCCTTGAGCTGTTCTTAGTCTTTGATTTAAGAGTCATTGAATTGATTGTGTTTTAAGTAGTTAGTGGTCCTTTCTTCCCAGGTCACGTGTGGCTAGGCATTGTACTTTTTATTTTTGCAATGAAATTCTGTTTCATTCGTATAAAAATAATAGATTCATTGAATTATCTCCTTACTAAGTTGCCATGAGTTGACTATTGATTTTGTAAAATTTTAGATCAAGCTTTATGATGGTTTTAGTGGTTTAGTGAGCTTCTACTTTTAAAATTCATAAAAATGACATGCTATATTTGAAAAAAATCTATTTTTTTAAATCCATAATTTTCATTTGTTAATACTACAAAATATTACTTTTCAAGAATGGCACCTCCAACTATGTTGAATTATTTACACTAGAAGAAAAACATATCCGCTACAGTTGACTGCTATGCAACTACATATCCTATGCAACTACTATGTAGCTCCAACCTTCTATATTTGCATCAAACTCATGTTTACATTTTTGTAGTTGTAAAGTAGTTGCAAAATGAAGTTTAGAGTTACATGAATGAAAAAGAAAAAAAAGTGTAAGGTATACTACATCAAATGATTATTATAGTTATTGACTAGTATTTGTGCAACTATTGTGCAACTGTACAATCAGTGTGCAACTACTATGCAACTATACAACTATCGTGCAACTATTGTGCAACTAGCATTCAACTAGAATTCAACTAGTAAGCAACTACGTTACAACTAAGAAAAAATTAGTATACAACTAGGAAACAACTAGGATTAAATCTCATATCAACCATCCCATATCAATTGGTAGGAGTACCATTAGATTAAACATATAAGAATAATAAGTTATAGCATTATTGTATAATGAATTTTAATAACGAAAATCTAATATTTCTATATTTTGTACATTTCTACAACTTATAGATTTCTACAATCTATAAATTTCTACAACTTGTAGATTTTTACAATTTTTAGATTTCTATAGTCTACATAAATCTACCAATTGTAGAAATCTACAAAAGTATAAAATTTTCTAAAGTAGTGAAACCTATCAATATAAATATTTTTGGATTGCTAATCTAAAAAAGAAGATAGGTTAAAAAATTTTAAATCTACAAATCATTGAGATTAAAATTTACAAATTTACAAATAATCCAATTGCAAGCTAGTTGCAATGAATAGCTGACATTTATTCTAGATTTGAACTCTATTACAACTCATGTAGTTCAATACTTCATTCTACAATTGCTTTGAATCTAATACAATTTATATACCTCAATCTACAACTACCTTGCAACTAAAATAATGACTTTAGATTTGGTGCAAATATGGAAGGATATAATCTCATGGGTATAGCACACTTAGTCTTTTTCTAAGCATATACATTTTCCTTCTAATAAATGCATTTAGAAAATGCATATCTAAGTTTCAATTTAATTACTATCATTATAAGAGATGCTAGATATACAACTCATGAATGAAAATACATACAAGTAATTCATACATTCACAGGTTGTAGTCATTAGAGGACCAAAATTTGAAGGCATTAAAAGACTGTGAGTTGTCTTGAATTCCCATACTGTAGAAACACACCACATCAACAATTTGATGTAGCCAAGACACTGCCATGTTAGATAATAGTTTAAAAAAAGATTTAAATCTTTTTTTTAAATTAAAAAAAAATTCAATTTTTTTCCTCCAGAAATCAGTTTTTGGTTTCTTAACATTTTTTAGAAATTTTGAAAAAAAATTACAAAATTACAAAATTCAGCCATTATGAATTAATTTATTGTTTCTGAACAACACAAGGAACATGCAAGAGAACGGCCTTGAAATGGCTCTCCCTAGCTGTCAAATCCCCCCTAATGGTTTATATTATAGAACTACAACCTAGCCTTTCAATTATAGTATCTAACATTGGGAATTGGGAATTTTTCTTCAAAATGTCTAATAATGTATTTTGAGCTTTTTGAAATTTGTTCTAAAATGTACAAAAAACAAAGTTTTGATAAACTTTATTGATTTTTGAGATTGTAACCATATAATCTTCATCTAAACAAGTTATGGAGGATGATTGCAAGAAATACTTGTACTATTTTGTGTCACATGTTGTATGCTAATCTTATTTTTGGCCATAACTTTTGTATTTTGGCTTCAAATGATTCAAAAGTCATAGAGAAGGTACTTATAATTGTAATACACCTTCACAAATTTTTTCATAATTTTCAAAAATAGTTTACTATCCGAAAATAGATCCCAATTGAATGTCACACTTTGCAATTCAAGGGTTTTTAGTACTAAAGAGTACCATTTTTCAATGATTTTTCAATGATTTTTCAATGAAATTTAGATGAAATGGTCTTCTAGTAGACTTCTAGCTCTCCATGGAAGGATTTTAAGAAATAGTTAATTTTATGTGGTGTGAAAGTCTACAAAGTGAGCTTCTTTATGCTTGTATTTTGAAACATATAAAATATTATTTTGGTGATTTTTTTTGTGAATGATCATCTCTATAGAGTTTTTGCAAATGGCCAATTTTTATTTTTTGTATTTACTTATTTTTACCATCTTTTACTAATTTAAACATCCAAATACCTATTTTCTTGAGATTTGGCACTTTTCTAATTCTCCTACTTAGAGAATTTTTCTAAAAATTTCCTTCAGTGGTTACCTTTGCCTTAAAGGTGTATACATTATTCATATTTTTTTTAAATTTAAAAATAGTTTTCTAGTTTTACAATAGTTCTAAAAAGATCATGACTACTATTGAAAATGTAACAAAATCGACAAGTGTTTCTTGCAGTTATCCTAGATCATTTCAAGATATGAATTACCGTATTCATAATCATATAGAAGTGAAGTATATAACCATAATCAATTTATGACTTCTCGAAACCTATTCTACAATTTAAGAAAATGAATTCCTCATGTAATCCCCCCAAAGAGCCTTTAATACTAGAATATCAAGATTTTCAATGGTGCACTTATATAAAATCTTCAAAAGAAAACTTATAGTTTTTATATTTCAATATTAGATTTTTTGTACTTAAAATAAAATTTAAAGGATATTCAATATTCAAGTAAAAAAAAGTAAATAAATAACACTTTAAAACAATTTGT
Organism: Thuidium tamariscinum; assembly: GCA_947034885.2. Lineage (NCBI taxonomy): Eukaryota > Viridiplantae > Streptophyta > Bryopsida > Hypnales > Thuidiaceae > Thuidium > Thuidium tamariscinum. The sequence goes on along the minus strand of OX344757.2, from coordinate 1,575,175 downwards.
CTAACTTCTAAAATTATTCAATACCAAAATATGGTACCTTGGAGTATTTAGGAATTAACCTCTAAATCACTACACTACACTTTCTTTTTGGCAATATAGCAATTTTGGGCAACTTAGTACGAATGGAGTTTTTATGTTTTACTTTGAAATTTTCACACAAAATTTTTCCAAGGACTACCTTTAAAAAACATCAATTTTTATAACTCTTAATAATATAGTTCAAAGTTTATTGTATGATATGTAATTTTCATTGCTTAATAGGCAGCCTAAGCAACAAAAATGAATTCTTTAAAGATTATTATTTCTTAAATAAAAAATTGAAATTTATTTTTTAGATTTATACCTAAGTCAAAAGCTTTTAATCATTCTATTTTGATCAATAAGTCAAAAGTTATGAGGAGTTTTAGTTTTGAATATTCTATAGGTAGTTACAGAATACTCTCCAAAAAAGTTTGAATTCCTTTATTATATTCAATTTTCAATAATTTTAGAATTTTTTTAATAGGTGAAGGTTATTTATTACAACATTACAACATTTGGGATTCCATAAACAAATTGTTAATAATTTAATATTTTGGAGTGTACTCTAGTTCTTTCTACTTAATATTTTTTTCCTACATGTTGTACAATTCCACTTGTCAAAAAAGTTTTCAAGCATAAAGCCAACTTGTTTTAAAGAACAAGTCCCAAAAGTAAATACCATTTTGAACATTTTTTCATACAAATGTGACCATTTGAAGTCTTGTTGCATGGTTTTTTGTAGGATTAAAAAAAGGATATTTGTCAATTTAAATGCTTATGTCTCACAATCTACGTAGTAGAAAATTTTGAGATTTTTTCTACATCTTTTCAAACCAATTTACTACAAAATCCTATGGAGAAATGTGATTAAAGATGTTTTTTTCTCTAAAAGTTGGAACTTGTACTAGAAATGGTAATTTTAAAGCATTTTTGGTAAAACCATCGTCAAAAACCTTTAGGGGTTAAGTATTTGTAAGTTGTAAGCAATCTCACATTACCTTCATTATTGACTAATTTTTTGTTTTGTTTTTTTGAATTTTCAAATGTAAAAGTAACAAAAATTCTTCATCGAAGTGGTAGAACTATTTACTCCCATTATTAAGTAGATTATGGACAAAACAATATTTATTTGTCCAAAGACATACATCTTTGTTTGATTTTGAAGATTTTTTAGACAATTCCTTACTATATAATCTCATTTAAAAAATATTCATATAGTTTTTAACTTTTAATTAATGAAATCAAAATTTTGTAAAACAATCTTTATAAGTAAGAGTATCACCAGTAGTCCATCTCATCAAATGTTGAAAATAATTCAAACATGGAGACAATGGATTTTGAAGGTTTGGGATTTGGATTTTTGATGGGAGTGGTACAATGTTCTTCAACTTGGGCACTAAGTAGGCTTAAAATCATCATCATCATCATTTTCATTTAGTAAACAGTCTCTCTATAATTATTTGAAATAGTTGTACATCTTTTCTTAAGTGTTGTTTAGATATCTTCTTTGGCTATACCCTATTGAACTTCTTTTGTCCTTGAGACAATGTATATTGACAAGTACAAATCTTATGTGGTCATTTTGATAGTATAATTAGCCCATACTTTGAATGCTAAGAGCATTACTAACCATTGGTGGCACAGTTGGCCGGCCTAAGCGAGGACATGGCCAACAACACAAACTAGTCCCATTTATTTTCATGCACTCTAAATTCAACTCCCTAAACAATAGGATAGTGTTTACACCAAATGGATTGATTGAGCAAGCTCAAGGTATTAGTTGTGGTTTGTTGTGCTAGAACTGGCTTGCAATAGCACTTAAATTTTGGTGGTGGGTCCATTTGACAAAGATGAATGGAAGAGTAGCCAGTGTGGCTACTGAAGGGACTACAAAAGTCTACAATTGCAAATTTCACGGTTTTAGTTGCTTTGAATAATTGGTGATGCTTTAAGGTGAGTACACCAAAATTGCTACAAATTGGTGTTGTGCCTAATTACTATTATTACATTGGACAAATTTTGATATTGTCTTTTTGGCAAGTAAAAGGAGGTCCTAATGCATTGAAGAATGTGGCATTTGGATATAATATGCAAAAGTTATGAAGGCTCAAAGTTTGGTTCCAAAAGTATTTCTTCCACATAGGTACAAATTGATTTAATTTAGAGATGTAAAGAGTCTAAAGAAAATGGTGATTTTATATCAGCTACTATTTTTGCAGTGCCTATTATGATAAGAGGACAAGGAGTTATTAAGCCCTAAATGCCCAAGGCACAATAAATTTGGTATTTGCAAAACTTTGAAGTTGAATTAAACCTAATCAAGATGCCATTTTTAGTAGTTTATATTTTTTTGAACTTCTTTTTGAAGTCTAGTTTAAGCATCAAAAATCTAATCTTAAAAATGATTAATTATGATTTTTCTACTCAAGATTTTGTGCAAGGGTGTTCATTGTAACAGGGTTGCTATTTTGTAAGCCTATACAATTTTTTGAAGATTCCATCTAAAACTTTTGGCCAAATTTGATTAACTTTGATAAATTTTAGTGCCTATTACCGTGGAACTATTATCATGGACCTATTATCGTGGTCCCTTGAATAACTTTGTTTTACCATTTATTGTACTTTGCTAGATTTTATGAAGAAAAAAAATTAGTGACTGATTATAATTTTTTTGAAATCAAATGAGGTTATTTCACAAATTTAGATTTTTGTGAACTCTCTCTTTAGTCTTGCTTCTTAGTACCCCTTGGCACCAAGGGGAATTCTACAGCTCCAATTTTAAAAAATTCTTTTTTCCCCTCGGCGCCGAGGGGAGTTGCTCGGAGGGAATTTTTTTTTTTTTTTTTTTTTTTCAATAATAATTTTATCGGAGCCATGGGACTCCTCTCAGCGCCGAGGGTACCAAGAAGCAAGACCAAGGAGAGTGTTCACAAAAATCTAGCAAAGCTTGACAAATATTGTTTCAAAATGATAAATAAACAACCATTGGATCAAGCAAGAAGAAATGAATCCCTTTACTAGATGAACGAGAGGATAATGAGTCAACTAATCAATAATCTTGTGTAACAAAGTTCATTCTTTACAAAAGTAATCCCTATCAATCAAATATTTTAAAAAAAATCTTAACAAGTTCCAGTATTGATACATTAAGACAAAACTATAGGTGTCTACATTGGCCTTTGAGAAGACCTATGCTACTATAAGATATTCATGAATAAAATGAAATTTGGTGCAACTAAGTTCTTTCCATATATAATGAAATCATACAAAAAAAATTAAAAAAAAAAATTAAAACAAGTCCATTGACTTAAAAATGAAGAGGGAATAATTGATGCCCAGCTATTGGCCTTGAGAAGACTTATAATGCTATAAGACATGATCAATCAAAATAAAATTTAGTGTAGCAAAGATTTTTATCAACAAATTTTCTTTCTAAAATCTAAACAATTGTAATAATCATTACAAAAAATTTCAGCCCTGCAGATGGCCGTTAACATTACATTTTCGGGCCCCCCGCAGTGCAAATACAGAAAAATAATTTTTTTAATTTAATTAAAAATTATTTTTTAATTAAATATTTTTATTTTTATTTTAAAAAAAATTATTTAAAAATTATAATCTGATGTGATGCTGACGTGGTACCAGTAGTGCCACGTCAGATTTGAATTTTTCAAAAATAAAAAATATTTTTTTAATTCAGATTTGTTCCCTAATTGCACTAGAGGGGTCCAGAAACTCGCAGCCTTTTCAAGGGCTGATATTTCTGGTAATGAATACATCAATAAAAATCATTAGTACCTTTCCCTAGGCCTCAAAAAGATCTACATTATTATAGGATAATGATCAACCAATACTCTATATTAACTTAATTCCATCTTTATCCATATTTCATATCAATTGAGTTCTTCATTTTTGTAATGTAGACTTTTAAGTAAGATTGAAAATTTGAATCTTCATCCAATTTCAACATAACCACGGTAATAGGTCCACAATAATAGGTCTATAAAAATAGGTACTAAAATTTATTAGAAATAAAAAATTTTGATTCAGATTTTAAGATGGAATCAATTTTAATGAATAAAATTAAGTTTTATAATGCTTCTTCAAATTTTTAAGCTTTGTGCTCACAGAATCCTTGCTCTACACTCATAGGCTCATGCTCATAAGCTCACAAAATAGCACCGCTGTTCATTGTAATCTTGACTTTTCGTAGTGTTGAAGGCTTTTTGGAAACGAGCCTCAAATATACTAAACCTTAAAGAAAAAATCACGTTAAAAATTCATTTAAAAAAATGACAGAGTAGATTTTGAGAAGCTATAAATTGATTGCAGTTATGCATATTAAGCCCTTTAACCTCATTTTTTTTGGTGACCAATTTTTTAGATTTGGCATGTGAAGAGGATTGAAACACTTCAAGTTGCTTCTACAGTTTTGACACACCTTCATGATCAAACATTATAATCTTTCTATCTATAAATGACATTGTTGTATTTTCTTTTTCTAAGTAATCTCTAACATGTCTAGTTTGACTTTGTATGGATACATTTCAAAAAAGATTGATGAAGCTAATCTAAATGTTGACTTTTTGTCAAAATTAGAGCAAATTCCTAGAAGCTTAGGAGAGGCCTTGGGCATTTAGGGGTTTTAAAGACTTGACCAAGATGTCTGTCCATCTGCAAATGAATTTTCCCAAGGGAAGCGAATCCGAAAGATCCCAGTCCGGGATCAACGCTCGTGCATTCCATCGTGCTTGCTTGGGGGCCAGCTAACGCCTGGCATGACCTAACCTCTGCAGTTCCCCGTCCCAAGGGGAGTTTCACAGGTGACGGAAATTCGAAATCCATGGGCGGCTTCACCATGATAAGTTAGTTCAATATTACACTGACCCAATAGAGTTAAGCCTACAGGAAACCCGGGTTTGAACAGGGGTGTCAGAGGGAAGTATAACTGAGAATAGTAAAAAAGAAACATAGCACCAAACTCTTTTGGACCTCTGTTTTGATGCTCCAAGGACTTCGGTCCTGTGTTTTTCCCAAACTCCAGCTTCTGGTCTGGCATTCCACCCACTTTACTATTAACTTTAACAACCTAACCAGGCAAGCGGAAAGTATCTTGGAATTACTCAAACTACGGGGGGCACCGGGTAAGCATGAAATCCAAAGAGCCATGAAATATCACGCGAACATTCACAAGTTGGAACATTTTCATTATGATCATTGTTTGTATTTGGCACCAATTGAAACATGTTTCATGTGCACTGATGAAAGATGAAGTGACTCATGGGGATCCGATTGGGACATCAACCCACGACGGGGGCCGGACAGGGCCAGGGGCCACGGCCCACGGGAACATGAGTGCTTTTCCATCTCCATTCTTCTGCATGACTGCATGGCTCCGTTCCGGACGGAGATTCGGACTGCTTCAAGATCTTTGACTTTGGGGTTGCAGCACTTGGGTTTCTATGTTATGGACTAGATATAATGCTCGAGAGCATTATGGGACATACTGCCAAGTCTAATAGTTCATCACAAACGTCCACATCTGTACTTTTCACAAATCGAAAGGTGTAGGAAGAAGAGCTGCATTATGAGTTGTAGCACTTTTCTGACTATCCAATGGAGTGGTGACGAATCCACCTTAAAAAGCTGGACTTGGCATCATGCTTAACTGATAGCACCTGCAGCAGCTCTTCCCTTAGTTGACGCATCATTGCGCTAAGTTAATACAAATGGAAAACTGTGGAAGTGGACCAGGAGGCGTGCAACTTCAGATTTACACTTGAAAAACAGATGATAAATTTCAACGTAGAAGTTAACACTGGCTGGGAGAAACGAGTTGTGAAGGCAGGCACCTGCCTTGGTTGATTCTTCATCCTTTTTGTTCCCTATCAATGTTCTCAATGTTCTCTATGTTGTTCCAACCATTATCAATCTGTTGGCCGGAAAGTGTCTAATGTTTGAAGGTGTGCCTTGTGTATTCTCATGGTTTTTGTTTCAATAAGAAAACCATATTTATACCTTGAGAAGAGCATTTTCAAAAGCTTTTGAATGGTATATTGTATGGTACATGAAAACTACTCTCATAATCATAGTGTGCATTCAAAGTTTCTCTATTGATCAATTTACCCAAAATTGATGTTTTGGTGTTTCAAGTGAGTACAACAAGCCTCATGATCTTTGTGCGATTCCAATACCATTTAAAGGGCTTATGTTACATTCTTTCCAATGATAGAGAGGTTGTCAAAGGCATCGAGTTTGGGAAGTTGGTGATCCACGACCTCTTTTCTACTAGTGTAAAGTTTCTAACTAAAAAAGTTAGTCAGATGTAGGGTTGTTGCAAGAAACACTTATCGTTTTTGGTTCAAAACAACCTCTTTTAATGAACACTATGGCTTTTGAAATTATTATTTTTTAAATGAAATAAAATATGGATAATTTGTAAAGCATTGATAATAAGATATCTCTAGAAATTGAGACCTTAAAAAATTTGTCTCTAAAGATCATTTGAAAAAAAACACAATGGAAAATACTAAGAAAGTACACAGTTTGTTGTTTGATTTTCAAAAAATAGCAAAAAATTCAAAAAATTCAAATTTATCCAATTTACAGATGCTCCCTCTTAACCATTTCCATCTTTGGGAAAAATAAATTGTGTTCTCTAAACTTGTACAAAGGTAGTGCACTTTGAGCACACAAGGAAGGTGGGCAATTTATTATTTTTGGAAAATCTCTTTGTGAACTTGTGTAACTTTGGTAGAAGTCCTTGCATGTGGATTTTGAGCTTCAAATTTTCATTTTTGGGTCAAAAATAGGACTAAAACCCTTCAAAGTGGCTAAGGAAGACATCCAATTGGGAGCAATTTAGAAATAGTAAAATAATTTGAAAAAACTTGAAAAAATTACTCAATGTCTACAACTATTGCATGTACCTTCCTTTCAAACTTCACGTCAAATAAAATAAAGGATGCAAAAGTTATGAGGAAAAAAACACTTGTCCAAGGCTAATGAGACACTTCAATAGGACAAGTGTTTTTTGCAATCACCTTGTAATCGATTTTGAAAGAGAGAAAAGAACACACTTATTTGCACAATTTAACCCCTAAAGGACTAACTTGCAAAATTTGGCAACATAGTAATTTTGGATAGGTATGTGTCAATAAAGATTTCCGTATTTTGGTTCCAAATTTTAGTAGAAGGTAGGGACAAGGAATATCTTTCATGTATACAAAAATCACGGCATTTGGAAATATGAGTCAAAAGAGATGGCCTAATATGTTACTTTTTTGTATTTGGGGATTCTAGGACGTTAAGGTAGATTGAAAAAAAATCTCTTTTCCCAAAAAAATTTGAAATTAGTTTTCTTCAATTATGTATGCATGGAAAGCTTTGAATCATTCTATTTTGATCAATGAGTCAAAAGTTATGAGTGTTTTTTGTTTGTCAGTAGTAATGGATTTTTCACTCTAAAATGAACTTTGAAGTCCTTTATTTTATTCAATTTTCAATTTAAAAAAATAAAATAAGATTATAGGATATAGACTATTTATTTCAATATTCCAACCATATTTTCAATTCCACAATTAATCCTTTAGTGACCGGTTGACTAGTTTTGAGGTTGATTTTTGAACTTTTAGTCTGTTATTGTTTGTAGAACATCTCATTTAAAAAAACTTAGAGAACAACGCAATTAGAGTGTCTTTGTACGCTCTTGATAAATCCAATTTCAAGGAAATGCGTGCAAAAATGCATTAGCTAGACTTGCCCAAACTTGAATTGCCCAACCCTTCACATGTGAAATATTGCAAAAAAGTATATAATGAATGTAAAGATGGCTACTTATATGTGTGAAGGAACTAGTTGGAAGGTATTGAATTGGTTTCTAGAGCATTTAGTAAAATTTATGCCCAATCGTGGCAAACCATATTTAGCACCACTATTTGAGGTTTTTTGCAACACATCAATCTTTGAAGATTAATTACAAGGATGTGAACCGTTGGATCACTTTCATTTTTTATTTGATTTAAAGATTTGCCCTACAAAACCAATTCATAGAATTTGATTTAGAATCACATCCATAAAGTAGTCACCAAATGGGACTTTTCAAGAATTGTATATAGAAATTGCACCCACCCTCCAAATCAATCATAGTTACTAAAGGATTAAACTCTTAACAATTTTGTATTTTGAATTTCTTGCTACTTCTTATTACTTACTATTTTTTTCCTCCATCTTGTACAATTCTAAACAATTTGAATTTTTTTAGGCAAGTATCTTACTTGACCTCAACAATGAATCCAAAGAGGCACAATTGTTTTGAACCTTTTTTCATATGATTGCCACCATTTAAAGAGTAGCTGCCATGTTTTCCGCAAGGTGAAAAAAATGATTTTTGAGCATTCAAACATTGATATCTTGCAATCTACATGATGAAAAGCTCTGAAATTTTTTGCACATGTTCACAAACCAAATTACTACAAGATCCTCTGGTTACAAATCTCACAAAATAAATTGATGTAGGTACTAGAAATTGATTTTTTTAAATCATTTTTGGAATAATCATAGTCAAAGAATTTAAGGGGTTAAACTTTTTAAAACTTTTAAACTACATGATTTCAAATTTTGAGGTTGCATTGTAATGAGTTAAGATTGAATATTACTCTAAACCTCCCTCTCCCAAATCGAATTGTCCAAGAGAACTGGACTAGTTGTATTGTTAACCTCCTTTTAATGCCATCATTTCTTTTGAAAGAAAAAAAAGAAAAAATATTACACTCACAATTTGTTTAATCTAGTAGTTGTGGCAATGAAAAATGTAATATTTTTTTGATTGGTAAATGTAATGCAATAAAAGGCAAGCATGCAATTCATGATGGGTTTAGGAGTCAAGGCCTTTTTTCTATCAAAAAATAGTACGGTTACCATTGTAAAGTGCAAAACGCTTTATTTTAATTTTTTTCATATCTTACCATCAAATCTTGCACTTAACTAATATGAGATTGTATGAAATAAATTTAGGAATTTTCACTTTGCAGATTGCAAGATATTTACATTTCAAATGAAAAAAAAGTGTTTATTTGAACTTTATTTTGTAATTGAATTATAAGACTTTGAATCTTTTTTAATTCAAAAAATGTGCAAAATAGATTTTGAATTAGAATTTTTATGCATTGAAAAATTGAATTGAGAACTTTGTGAAAAAAATCACAAAAAAACACTTGATTTTCATTTTCAAATCTAAAGGACCATTGTCTCTTCAAGGTATAAATTGGACTTTGGGCAAGTACCTACAATCTTAATTTTTTCATGATTTTTTGGAACTTTTCTTTAAGATAGAAAAACAAATTAGCTTTTCAAGGAATATAATTTTTATTTCAATTAGTGATTGAGAGCAAAAGTTTTGCCAAATAATATCCAAATAGGTGAGACTAAGTAGAAAAAAATCTGAATTAAAAAAAATTAATTATTAATTATTTTCCCCATTGACTATATTTTTTTCTACATGGAAAGCTTTTATTCATTGCATTTGAATAAGTAATGTGAAAGTTATAAAGCATCTTGTTTGGGGGACAATCATAGCATCTTCTTGACAAATAATGTATTAGATTTGATTTGGAATTTGATTTTCATAATTTTGGAAAGAAAGTAAGACATTGTTTAGTTTTCTAGCTAAAACAATCTCACCATTGGAATTAGCATGTAACTTCAATTTGAAATATAAATACTTGAGATTCCCTTCTATCTTGTAACTATTTCTACCTAACAATTTTTTAAGAATGAAAATTAAGTTTTTCTTTCTTAATTTCTTTTTTCTTTGAGCCTCAATTCAATTCCCACCATAAAGATTTAAATCTCAAAAATTTGTAGTGCAAAATTTTTAAGTTAAGAACATTCAAAGCTAAATAATCTAGTCATACAAGGTATAAAATACTCATTTTCTTCACTTTAAATGCAAATATCTTGCAATCTATGTGGTTAAAATTTTTGAAGTTTATTCCACACATTCTCATACTAGTTAGGTATAAGATCCTATGGTTAAATGTGCAAAAGAATTTAGAATTTTGTACTTTTTGCATTAAAAAAGGAAGTTTTGATTGATTTTTGACAAAAAAAAGGATCATGGTCTTTTAGAGTTTAAAAAAAGAAGTTAAATAGTAGTAGTTATAAAAGAAAAAGAAAAAACTAAATTACTTATAGTTCTAAGATGAAATTGAATCCACTACTCTCAATGATGAGGTCATTCTAGCAAGGAAACTAAACCATGTGAAATTTCTTTCTTAAAAAATTATGAATATTGAAATTAGAAATGAATCCTATAAGTTATATTTTGAAAAAGATGTGCAATTACTCTCAAAACAAGATTTCTCCATAACTTTCTCATCATTGGTCCAAATAAAATGAATCAAAGATTTTCATATAGACAAAAACATTTTTTGGGACTTTGAACCAAAATTTAATTTTTTTTGTCTTGAGCTTCTATGACTTAAGGGTTTTGTATTGCTTGATGAACTCCATTTTGAGTTTTGGATGGCACTAAAATAAAACTTTTGTATTTGGACACTAATTGAAACAAAAATTATAATCCTAAAAAGATAATGAATTTTTCTATCTTCAAGAAAAGTTTCAAAAAACATGCCAAAAATTGAGATCATACAAACTTGTCCAAACCTACAAAAGTCCAACAAAGGTCCCTTAGGATTTAATAAAGAGAAAAGTTCACCAAATTCAAGAAACTCATTACATGTTTCTCTCCACCAACATATAATCATCATTAAATTCTTAAACCAATTAGAATCATTAGGAGGCTCCATCTAGTGGTGAGGTCCAAAAATTATTGCACTTGTGCATCAATTATGAGCTCTTTCAAGCACAAGTGTTTTTATTTAGTATTGTTGAATATTCACAATTTGGATGATTATTATATATTTCTATGATTCCTTGCCCTTCAGTTGTTTTCCATAAAGTGATTTGTCTCCCTAATTCTGTTTACCGTCCTTTGTGTTAATTGGTCTTTAAATGAGACATTACTTTCCTAAGGATTCATTGCATTTTTTGTTTATGACACAAGTAAAGATTCCTTTACTGCAAGCAAAAAGACGAGAATTACCCAGCCGCAAATGGCCTGGGCTTGGCAAGCAACGAAAATAAGTTCATCGCATTGCAGCAGTCTCAGTTTTTGCAACCCACGGAGCCAGTCACTTCAACCTGCAAAGCGATTGTGCCAGCAATCTGAACTGCAGGGGGTGTAATTGAGACATGAAGAAGCGAGGGTCACATGTAAGTTATGTGTATTTGTCAATTAGAAAAACACAGGTGAAAGCAATTCCTCTTTATTTCAATTGCAGAACTTTTTACCACGGAGGACTGCATGTATGCAGACTTGTGTGCACGTGTTGGAAGTGGACAGGTGGTGGCAGAAAATAATTTGGAGAAGAAGTTGGCAACTTTTTGTGGGGATTTTTTAATTTCTGAAGCAAACAAATTTGTTTTGATGCAGAATTGGAATCCTATGGAAGATTTGACCCCTCTGTAAGTCCCCAGCCACACAAACGAGCACCAATAAATTTGAATTACTCACCTTCAAGTTTCAGATACTCACTCTATTCAACATTCCTTTGGTGGAAACTTGGGTCTGTAGACTAAGAAAATGACCACGAGAAAACCCAAGTAGTCAAGTTCGGCATGTGAGTTGTTTTTTGGGGTCATTTACCTAGTCTACACAAGTTTGTACTAGTGCACAACAGTTTCTATTTGGGTGCTTAAGCAGCATCGATAAGGACATGTAAACCAACTAACAGTGAGTCATATGTGTTCAATGTGCTATAAAATATCACAGTTGCATCACGTTTGGGGTCAACTTAGACCCCTTTGCTATCATAACCTGATTCTTTGAGCAGTTGCTTGCAATGAGAATCTACTGACATTGTTTTTTTTCCACAATGTCTTGAGTTCAGTATTGAAAACTATGTCAATATTCGTAAATTTTTACTTCGTTACTTCACAGATGTTCATTGGGTCTCGCTGTCGTCAATAACTTCCGCAACATAGAAATCTCCATATGCTGAACACTGGGATCGGAGAGGGTGCACGATACAGTCTCCCCACGGCTCCAGAATGATATGATTTGAAGTTCTGGAAAGCGGCCAAGAGATCTGAATCGTATTGGGTGATTAACTTCCTCACTGGAATATATGAAAGGTTTCCGGACGAGTTCACCGAAGCAGACTGAGAGAGCATCTTCCTGAGTGTTCTTTTTCTAAATAATTTCGACTTCGAGACATTAACTAAACAGCTAGATTCAACAATTGTCCACACGGTGGGAATTGAACACCATACATCAAATTGTAAACCGACTGGAGTATGACTGATTTGTAAGAACTTAGCACTTGGATCGATTGTGTGATCGAAAAGTGTAAAACTTGAATGAATATGTTTCATTTCGATCAACACTAACCAGGTACAGTGTGATCGATCCGGCCTTTCCAGATGCCGGCGTACTGCGAGACTGGGAAGGAGTTTCAGATGCAGTCAGTGTACTGTACTTGAGCTAATGCGATTGTTCCCAGCAAGAGATTCCGAAACATGTTAATCATCGTTTGTGGTCTCTGGAGTCTGGATTGATCCAAGGGAAGGAGGCCTCGCATTAATTGCATTGAGGACGTACAGAAGCTACGTTCAGTTACACTCATCAAATGTGAGGGAGCTCGAGTAATTAAAAGGTGCGAGGCCTTACAAGCTACACTAAATAGGGTATTTAGTGTTGGATTACATTTAGTGTAATTACCACCCTACTTGACCCTACATTAAATGTCAATTTTAGAATGATTAGTGTAGTGCTAAACTTCAATGCGCCGCCTTCCTGTTGTCTCATAAGAAGATTTCTGGCCCTGAAGAAGACTGTTTTCAGGGGTGTTTTTAGAAATTGTTCCCATTGCTGCAGAGCAGCCCCTTGCTGGTCTGGATTTTTGAATTTTGAAAAAAAATTAATTAATTAATTTTGAAAAAATTTCAGAATGTTTAAGAAATAAAAAAAAATGATTTAAAAAAAAAAAAAAAATTTCAAGAATTTTTTTTTAAAATATTAATTAATTAAATTAATTAATATTTTCTGACATGGCAGTCGTTCTACCACATCAGCACTGCGTTCCCAGAGTTCCCAATGCGTTCCCAGCGTTTGGGAACTCACAATCTTGAAAATCCTCTTATGTCACTTTTTACCTTCTAACACTAAATGTAAACCTCTTCATATTTCAGATTTGCCATAGAGTACTTTTAGTGTTAGAAATTACATTTAGTGTTACTTACTTTAGTAGGGTAAATGATATTTAGTATCATGGTTCGCAAATAGTGTTGCCAACACTAAATACCCTATTTAGTGTAGTATCTTCCCTTTATCTTACAAGCTAGTATCTTCCCATAAACCCAGGCTATCTTTAATGTGGACAAGAGCGTCCCCATATCCTTCCCTTCAAATTTCCCAATAAAGAAGTCCAAAGCGTCATCCGAAACTTTACCCATAGATGTTGGTATGTAATCTAGTCGAGAGACAGACTAGCTCTGACATAAAACATACCTGGGGATGCCTCCGATAGTACTAAAATAACTAAGAGCGTCTTCTTTCACTGGGACCTTCATATTTTCCCAGCTAGACCTATGCTGCTCAAACTCGTCCATAAATTCACAGACTTCCTCCTCTTCCCATACAAGAAGATATTTCTTTTTGACCTTAAGATTCTTGGCATACTAATGATAATTATCCTTTTTGAAAGAGCAAACATGTAAAATATGGCATCGCCATAAAAGAGGTTTGCTATGACTCCCATCGATGACAAACCATGTGTTTTCATCATCAAGTAAGTCCCTCACGTTTTCAACATCGACATCAGAGGCCATCAGTGAATCCTCTACAGTGAAGTCCAACAAATAATGATTTTTTCCAATTTTTCACACAACCTTTTCCTTTAATGAGGCCCGATAGCATATCCAAAACATCGAGAATATAGACTTTTCTATCCCGGATGTCCCCAAAATCGTTAATCTATCACCAGGCGCAACTGCCGAAATGATAACCTTCATATCCATATAGCAATTGCGGACCCAAAGAAGAAACCCACCCGTAAAATTGTTGAATGGGTCGGCCTTCACTTCAAGGAAGGACTTGTGCATCTTCACATCTGCAACTTCCCCATCCTTCTCAACGACCTTTTTATGACTCTCAAGAGCCTGCTCATAATCCTGCTCCCATCTCTTGTAACTCGTTGTTGCCGATAACACAAAATCCTAGATAGATGAAGGTGCATCCCGCTTATTCCGAGCTCCTAACCCTAGTGATCACTATAAGAAACCTATGTTTTAGATGACGGATTTTAGGTGACATCCAATAATGCAACTTGTGTTTTTATGTCCAAACTAATGTCCACCACAACATCTTGATGTTATGGCGAACATTAGTTTGGACATAAAAACACAAGTTGCATCATTGGATGTCACCTAAAATCCATCATCTAAAACATAAGTTTCAGATGGTCTCTATTGCCGAAATTTTCAACTCAAATAAAATATGAAATGTTTTCTACAAGAGGTTGAAAATGAACTAAAATGACATATTTTTCAACTCAAATATTTGTAGAGAATACATGTAGATGAGCATTGCATCAATATTCAACTCAAAAAGAACTTTCAATAGAAAGTTATTTTTAGGAGTTTTTTGTTCATTTTTTTGACAATTTTTTAGAATATAATATATAAGGATGTGAAAATTATTTTTCAGCTTCACACTGTATCTTTTTACTTCAAAAATTTATAACTAATTATACTTATAAAATAAAAATATCAATAATTCAGAACATAAACGTTCAAGGTAGGAAAATCTAATCACATTTTTTTCTTTTTCTTTTATTTAAATTTTAGAATATAATATAGGGGGTCCAAAATTTTGTTCGCACGTGGTTTCTAATGAACAATCTAAGCGACCCCCCAAGCAAATATATGATCAATTGATATAAGGTTCAAAAGATACCTAATTTAGCATAATTTGATCATTTTTAAGAACCAAAAATAACTCAAAAACCCATAACTTTCCCACCATAGGTCCAAACGCCGCGAAACCAAGCTTGTGCACCCTTTCTCACTGATCGAAGGCTTTCTGACGGTACGAATCACGCCACCGGAGGACGCACATACCAACATGACAAACAAAACAAACAATCTGTCTTAAGATATAGACTACTGTAGTGAGGTAGAGGTACCCATTCTCAACCCAAGGACCCATGCCCAACCTGTAGGGTGCATATATTTCCATCTGAAACTTGGATTTTATTTTTTCCTCTTTTTCAAGGTTGGGTTCAATAAAGATCACGGTACATGTCCCAAAATTGTGAGCAAGAAAATGGGAGGTAGTGCACAGAAAAGTACTTAGTCTATGATTGAAATTGGAAGAGTCTAGATATTAAAATATTAATCCAGACAACTTTTTGGCTTTTGGAAATCACAGTAATTTCAATTTGGGGAATAAAATTGTGGAAAACTTGCAGTCCCCATATTTTTTATCTTCCTACATGCCAAAAAATTAACTTGTGTCGTACTGCTCACTATCTACCTGAAAATCGCTTAAGTGATCGACTATCATGGGTACCTCTACCTCATGTTTGAATTCAGGGGAACACTTTGATGTTCGATTGAAGTGATGTTAGCATGCAGACATATTCGACAAGTTCATTGAGATCTCGATCAGTCTATATATCTGTAGATGGAATCTTACATATGCGGTAGAGCATCCCTTGCAAAACTAAGCGGTTGCATAAGTTGGACACTGCAAAGAGACACTGATTAATTAATTGAAGTATGTTTGAATTCACAAGTAATTCACATGTAATTCACATGTAATTCACTTGGTGTTCGATCGAAGTGATCGATGTTAGCAGGCTAGGATGGATGATGAGTGTCGTCGACTTCGTGTCTGATTGATCGAGACCCGGCCTTGCTTGCTCGATCACACCGCCACGGCTGTCGACACCGATCGAGTGCACGTTTGTGAAGCACCTCGGGATTCAAGTTAAGTTCAGTTGACGAGCTGGAGAACGAGCAATTAAGAAAACCTGCCCAGCTAGCTAGCTAGCACGCTGAAATACATTTGCGAAACAGAGGACTTGTCGATTCGATCTTTTCCAGAAGATCAGAATGTTGTTATTTTCCTGACCATGCGTACAGTATATTCAACAAATTGATTAAGATCTCTATCGATATAATTATCTACCGTAGATGGAATCTTACATATGAGCGGTGCGTAGAGCATCCTTGCAAATTTAAGCGGCAGGACAGTGACAGCAATCTGCAAGCCATTGTCGTCTCACTGATGAGTGGCCAACTTCGATCTCGCCCTGTTGACGTATGAGACTTGGCACGGAGAGTGGCCATTGTGGACACCAGTTGCAAAGATAGAACTTACGAGTTGAGCTGCCGGGTGTCCATGAACACTCTCAGTGATATTTCCTTCAGGGAATTAGTAATCAGTTGTTCCTTACTTTGCTCCTTCCTTAGTCCCTCATCGCTCAAGTGTCCTCACATAGATTGGCAGTCCGATTCAAAGTGTTGTAACCAGCGTTCACAAAACTGGCTAAATTTTGCTCCATTGCTACTAAAAATTTTCAGTAGCTAAATCTCTATAAGAAAAAATCCTTGAAAAAATAAAATTTTAGCTAAGATTTCAACAACCAATAGAATTTGATAGCCAATTTGTTACTTACTCTACATTGGAATTAGCATCTCTATGGTCAGTTTTGTTAAAATGGCGGTATTTCGAGTGCCATTTTGACATATTCCGTGTGTCACTTTGACAAATTTCAAGTGCCATTTTGACATATTCCGTGTGCCACTTTGACAAATTTCAAGTGCCATTTTGACATATTTTGTGTACCATTTTGACATAGAGGCTTAGTGGTAGAGGAAGAAAATGTGTCATTTTAACGGAATGTTGTGCCATTTTAATAGAATATCATGCCATTTTAATGGAGTACCGCCATTTTTACGAAATTGACCATCTCTGTAATTAGTTATGGGTATTAGTACCCCTCATTATCCTTCACAACTTGCAAAATCCTTTCTTTTCTAATTTTTTTAATGTCACTTTCTCTCAAGATAGCCAAAGTTGATGCTTATTTATCTTGAAGGTAGCAAATTACACTAAATCCCCTAAACTAAGTAGCATATTACACTAAATTCTATAAACTAGTTCTGGGATCACTAGTTGTAACTTTTGCATCCAATGTCCAAAACTTCAAATTCAATAAAATTTATTAGAATTTTTTTGCATATTTGTTTAGTTTGTGTGGTAAAATATTCAAATCAATCCAAGGTGTATAGATGTTTTGAAAGTCAATCAAATTTTATAGATTCAATTTGAGTTTAATACCAAAATAATTGTAGTTGATGGTTGCAACTCCAGGGGCTTGTACCTCCTTCACTCAATGTTTATTTTCAATAAAATTTGTTGCATCCAATGTTATATAATTCCTCTAAAAGTTTAGTTGTTGTAGTCAAATTTTCATGGCAATCCAAGTTTTTTTGAATGTTTGGGAGCAATTCAAAGTTCAATAACTAGACATTTTTGGATTACAATGAACTTTGGTGGCCTCTTTTGTTTTTGGACATTTCAAAGTCATTTTGCAAACACAATGAGCCAATTGAATCAATTTTTTTTCCACCAATGTGTTTGTATGTTGATTTCAAATCACTTTCTAGTTTAAAGTTTTTTCATTTGAGTAGGTTTAGAAATCAATTTTGACTTCCAAATGTGTTTTTCAGAAAATTTCAATATCTTTTTTCAATATTAAAACATTATAATCTTGCAATCTATGTGGCCAAATGACTCAAAATTTGATCCAGGTCATATGCAACATGCAGACTACAAGATTGCATGGTTGAGATTTTCATACCTTAGCAACGTGTAGACTTATAAGGCTTGAAAAGCAACAATGTGTTTAACCCAAAAAGACCTTGGGCCTCGAGGAGTTAATGAGAGGAAAGTTATGAGAAATTTTAGTTTACATGTAGGTATGATTTTTAGAGACCCCATTTGTTTTGAGTTGCCAAAAATTACTGTGTTGCCTAAAAATGTAGTTTGGGCATTTAGGGGTTAATTGTATGGAATGAGTATGAATGTTGTAAAACAAAGTGTGTGGAAATCATAAGATTCTGGAGTAATTGAAATTGGAGGTCCTCATGGATTCACATGAAATGCTTGCTCAACAATTCTCCAAGTCAAAATAAGGTTGTAGATAGAAAGAAATGTGCATCTTGAGAATTGCAGATTGGTTTTGTTAAATTCAAATTATGTGCTCAATTGGAAGTGCAGCGTCATTGTAGTGTGAATGATGAAATCTAAGTTAGAAGGTTGAATATAATTTGAAAGAATTGAATGCCTCTGTGACGAGTGGAAGCAAGTTGAGAAATGGTGTGGTTTAGGTGGGTACACCTAAAAGCGCCACTTTTTGATATTGCACCTAGTAACTATTACTGGTGTGATCAAATTTTCATATAGTCTTCTTGGCAAGTGAAAGCACATCCCAATGCACCAAAAAATGCAGCATTTGAATACAGTATACAAAAGTTATTAAGGTTCAAAGTCTGTTTTTAAATGGGCTCCAACCAAATAGGTACATAATGCAATTCAGAAATGTACAGCAACTATAGATGGCACTTTTAGGTGAGGTGCAATTTTGGGTGTACCCACCTTAACCCTTGAACGACACCACGGACGTTTGGCGTCCACTAAATGACAAAGAATATTTCCTTCCAGGATAGAAATGCAACTTTTCATCCTCGGTATTGAGGGTAGAAAGGGAAGATCTTCTACAGTACTTTGACTTCCAATGCATATATTTGGCTTTTTCAAAATAGGTGATGTCACACGGTATCAAAATGCATGGTTTCTGCGGCTACCGATCCGTCCTTCAAGGGTTAATGTCTGTGCTAGGTGAGTGAATTCTCTGTAGGAGAGAGTGATTTTAAAACAAAAAATGATGTTTAGTATTAGTAAGGGCTTAAATGTTTGGAAATATGGTTTGTATATCAATTGGGGAGTGAATGATGTTATTTATTTGTAAAAGTCCAAATTGGTTAGGTAAAGCCTACATGTCATCCTACAAGTAATTTCCAGTTGGTTCAGTTAGGAGTGAAAATGATGTGTCAAGTTTTTGTGCCTATTTGAGTAGTTGTAAATGAGACATTCTATCCCAATTTGAGAGGAAAAGTTATTTTGAATGATGGACAAAGTTGTGATGAAGGAAATGATTCCAAATGGGGGAGTAAAAAGTGTCAATTTTATTGTTGTTAAAGTTATGTCAAGATGCACTACTAGAAACTTCAATTTTTTTGTTTCAATTCGATCACATTAATTTGGTTCATTTTTCTTTTGAATTATGTCCAAATCAATAGATCAAATCAAGAAGACCAAATCAACAGTAAAATTGAAAGTTATGTCAAGATGCACAACTAGAAAACTCAAATTTTTTGTAAATCAAATAAGGAGACCAAATCAACCAAAAAAAATTGAAAGTTATGTCAAGATGCACTACTAGAAAATTCAAATTTTCTATTTATTTGATCCCATTTATTTGGTTCGTTTTTCTAATGAATTTTTCCCAAAACAATTTTTAAAAAAAAAGTAAACCAAATCAAGGAGACCAAATTGGAAACTAAAATACATCACTAAAGCCAAATTGGTTGCAATTTGTTTCAATTTGAAAGAAAGAATGAGATAGATAGATGGGTGGATGGGTAGAAAGATAGATTAGTTAC
Source organism: Thuidium tamariscinum (assembly GCA_947034885.2). Taxonomy (NCBI): domain Eukaryota; kingdom Viridiplantae; phylum Streptophyta; class Bryopsida; order Hypnales; family Thuidiaceae; genus Thuidium; species Thuidium tamariscinum. Next base: position 1,555,360 of record OX344757.2, on the reverse strand, counting down.
TCCCTAATGGTACATTCGCACCGGCTGTTGTTAAAAAATTAGGTGCATTTACAGGGGGCGTGGTTAGACCGAATGTCCCTATTGAGCCTCTTTCGGGGACAGGGATCTGTCAGGGGCAGGGATGGGATGTGGGCAGATCAAGGGTCTGCTCCGCAACCCTTTGGAGGACCCATTAATTTACTTTCAATTTTAATTTGATCTCTCCAACAAAGTATATGGGAATTCTATAGGAAACAAGATTTTCAGTAAGAAAATTGATGCAATGGCAGAGGTTTTTTGCCACATGCTCACTTGAGCTTCATAGCCAATCTTGCATACAAGTAGGAGAGGAGAGAAACTCTTTATACTAGTGGAGTAGTGGTGGGTGAAACAAACCATGTGGGATATGTGATTTAGGAGAAAAAAGAGCTCCTCCATTCATGGTTGTGAAAATGCAGGAATTGTAATAGAAGTCAAATTTCAGACCTCATTTAAACATAGTAGACTATATTTTTTCAAAAAAACTCAAACTAAGAAAAGTTGGGGAATCAACTATACTTTTGCCTCCAAAAATTCGTTTGAGATTTCAATACTCCACTAAAAAGTTATGGAAAAGTTTTAGAGGAGGTGTTCAAAAATGTCCCCACATACACCTCTAGAATTTGTCGAGAACTCTTACATGAGGCTTCAAAATCTCAAGTGGATTTTTAGAGATAAATTTTAGCTTGCTTCTCCTACTTCTTTTAGTTCTATTTTATTTTAAAGAAGCTATTATATGATGCCCAAATGAAGTCTAAAAGTCAACTTTGAGCACAATTCTTGCATATCCGCTTAACCATTAGCAACTTCATTTTTTATGAACAAAATTGAAAAGTGTTGAAAATTGTACAATCTTAGAGGTTTTGAATGTCTACTTGAGTAAGTAAATCCAATTGTGATCCTTTTCTTAAGGTGATGGTCTTTACAAATTCCTATCTTATTTATACAATATTATTGTAGGAACACTAATTTTTTAGCATTGTGAAAATTTATAACTTATTCATATGTTGTGTCAAGAAAATGCATTTTTGGAGATTTTAGAGTATTCTTCTAACTTCCACCAAAATCCTACAAGAGTTTGGTAGTTTCCTTATACAAAGAATGTGCAATTGCTTATTCAATCATATATATATATATATAATGTATGTGTGTAATGCATAAGTTTTGTCAATCACAACAAACTTTCATTCAAGCAATGAAATAGAAATTGTACTTTTCAAGTATTTGAAAGTTATGTGTTCTTTAATTGATTTGACAAATACAAATCATTAAAGATATTAGAAGCTTGATATGAATATTTTCTAATCATAAATTTGAACATCAAACAAAGTAAAAATGTCAAAAAAGTTGTACAATGTTACGTATTATTAATAGAACATGTAGAAGTGGTCTAAATTGTTAATACTCCACTACTAACATTGTAACATATTCAACACTTCTCAATTTTGTTTATAGAAAATGAAGCCATTCATAGTTACACCTCAAATTTTGCTTCCCCCTTGTTTCATTGTTGTTTCAATTTTTGCTACAATATTGCATTTTTCCAAAGATGTTTTCACAACTAATAGGTAGCCTAATGTTATTTGAAATAACGATGGAATATTTTAGGATGTTTACCTAATGGTTAAATGTATAACAAAAGTTAAATTGTTTTAACATCATGTCATCAATAGACAATTAAATTTGAAATTAATACATATTTCATACCCTCTCATAAGAAGTTCCATTTCTTGCAAGATACTCTCTATGTGATAAGAGCTCCAACATGCTTTGATGTTCTACTAAACAAAAAAGGTTATTGTGTGTATAGTACCCTCCTCATACAAACCTAGTAAATAAATGAATCAGTACTTGCATCACCATACAATATTTGAATCCAATCTAATTGGCTTGGAGAGGAAATAGTCTCTTTTTGCATTCTCAAGTAATTGGAATTTTGGATATTGAAAAGTTTCTTTTATCATCATTAATCTATCATTAAGTGCTTGCAATATACAAGGGTGAACAATTGGCATAAGATATCCACCAACATTTCAAAAATCCAAATGTTGTTTTGATGTAGACTATCAACATCAATTGAAAGGTATGAATTATAAAGGGCATTATTCCCTCATTAAAACCCCAAAGCACTATTTGTCACAATTTTGAGAGCATTTTTATTACAAAAGAATTAAAATTTGACAACATTCTTGAATTAACATTTCAGCATTTCAACTTAAGAGCATGAATCGATTAAAATAGAACAAGCCGTTACAAGCAAAAAACATTAGAGGAGATTCGGGGGCAACAGGAGACTGCGAAAGCCCTGTTCCCCGAATTGTTCCCGATCAGTAATTAATTAATTAATTTTTTTTAAAACAAACAAACAAAAGTTCGTCTTGAAATGCGAAAAGAAGTCCAAAAAAAAATTTTTTTTTTGCAAAAAAAAATCGGTGACGTGGCACACTCTCGACCACGTCAGCAGAGGATAGTTCCGCATTCCTGCGGCAGATTCCTGCGTTCACAGCTTCGGGAACTCACAGTCTCCCGTTGCCCTCAAATCTCCTCTAATGTAAGATGACTAATTTTTTTATAAATCTTGAGGAACCGTTATAGAAGATGATTTTCAAGAATTCAACCATGAATAATTGTTGATTTAATATTCTGCACCACCATATATAAAATGTGAAACAATACCTTTGAGTGATTTTTGATTCAATATTCTACAACACCATATTAAAAATGTAGAAACAATACCTTCGAATAATAGTGCATTCAATAATCCTACATCACCATATTCAAATTATTGACACAATACCTTCGATTCACTATATTGATTCAACATCACTTGTAACATTGCTAAGTCAACCTTAACCCTTTAAGGACTGTGTCTACTTTGTGTTTGCCATGTTTCAATAATGGTGAAATATTGATTTAAAGTTCTTAAGAATTTGAGATGTAACTAGAAACACAGGAATTGTGCTCGAAGTTGAATTTTAGACTTCATGTGGGCATTGTATAATAGCTTCTTTAAAAAAAATTAGATAGGAATTTGTAAAGACCATCACCTTAAAAAAAGGATCACAATTGGATTCACTTACTCAAATAGAAATTACGCACCTCTAAGATTGTACAATTTTCAACACTTTTCAATTTTGTTCATAAAAAATGAAGTTGCTAATGGTTAAGCGGATATGCAAGAATTGTGCTCAAAGTTGACTTTTAGACTTCATTTGGGCATCATATAATAGCTTCTTTAAAATAAAATAGAACTAAAAGAAGTAGGAGAAGCAAGCTAAAATTTATCTCTAAAAATCCACTTGAGATTTTGAAGCCTCATGTAAGAGTTCTCGACAAATTCTAGAGGTGTATGTGGGGACATTTTTGAACACCTCCTCTAAAACTTTTCCATAACTTTTTAGTGGAGTATTGAAATCTCAAACGAATTTTTGGAGGCAAAAGTATAGTTGATTCCCCAACTTTTCTTAGTTTGAGTTTTTTTGAAAAAATATAGTCTACTATGTTTAAATGAGGTCTGAAATTTGACTTCTATTACAATTCCTGCATTTTCACAACCATGAATGGAGGAGCTCTTTTTTCTCCTAAATCACATATCCCACATGGTTTGTTTCACCCACCACTACTCCACTAGTATAAAGAGTTTCTCTCCTCTCCTACTTGTATGCAAGATTGGCTATGAAGCTCAAGTGAGCATGTGGCAAAAAACCTCTGCCATTGCATCAATTTTCTTACTGAAAATCTTGTTTCCTATAGAATTCCCATATACTTTGTTGGAGAGATCAAATTAAAATTGAAAGTAAATTAATGGGTCCTCCAAAGGGTTGCGGAGCAGACCCTTGATCTGCCCACATCCCATCCCTGCCCCTGACAGATCCCTGTCCCCGAAAGAGGCTCAATAGGGACATTCGGTCTAACCACGCCCCCTGTAAATGCACCTAATTTTTTAACAACAGCCGGTGCGAATGTACCATAAAGAACCAATGTGCTAAATTTGGCAACATAGTAATTTTAGGCAAGTACATGTGACTAGAGATTTTCAAATTTTGGGCAAAAATTTTAATAGAAGAAAGGGACAATGAATATCTTTTATGTGTACTAAAAATCACGACATTTGAAAATATGAGCCCAAAGTTATGGCCTATTTAATATGTGGGTTTTTTGGTAAATGGGCAATCCAGATAGATTGAAAAAAATCACTTCTTTCAAAAACAAGAGTTTGAAATTGGTTTTCTTCATTTATGTATGTATAGAAGGCTTTGAGTCATTCCATTTTGATCAATGAGTCAAAAGTTATAAGGCATTTTTGTTTGCAAGCAATTATGGATTCAGTCTACTCTAAAATAAACTTTGAAGTCTTTTATTTTACTAAATTTTCAATATTTTTTGGGAAAAAAAAAATCATAGGATGTAAATTGTTTATTACAACATTCCAACCATTGGGATTGGCATTTTTCAATTCCACAATTAAATTCTTAACAATTTTTTATTTTGAATCATTTGCTACTTTTTACTTCCTATTTATTTCCTATATGTTGTACAATTCTAAACAATTTGAAACTTTTTAGGCAAGTACCCTAGTTAACCTCAACAATGAATCCAAAGAGGCACAATTGTTTTGGACCATTTTATGTATGATTTTTGCCTTTTGAAGTACACCTCCCCTCTATTTTGAAGGGTGAAAATTTTGATTTTTGAGCATCCAAATGCTAACATCTTGCAATCTACACTATGAAAAACTCTAAATTTTTTTTATCATATTCTCCAACTAATTTATTACAAGATCCTACAATCACAAATCTCAAAAGAAAAGTTAAGAAAAAAAATTGGTATTGATCTTAGAAATGGAAATTTTTGAATGTTTTTGGAGTAAAAATAGTCAAGGAACTAAGGGGTTAAGAAAAAGAAAAAACCAATCATGGGTATTTAAATCCTTGTTAGTAGCCTTTAAGAAGGGAGTGAAAGAATCTAGTAACTAGTTTAATGAGTTAAAATTGTGAGAATTTGTATGTTTCCGTCAAGAACAATGCTTTCTTTATTTAATTGCAATGTCTTATTTGGATATGTACAGACACATAGTCTCCTCAAATAAACTTTACTCTAGATTTTAGCTTTCTAATTAGCAATGTCTAAGCCTATCTACACTAGCACCAACTAAAATCTAAAAATGAGTAAAATCCAACTTTTGGAATTTACCCTTTTTGAAGAAAATAACTAAACTAGGTTTTTTTGAATGGAATAAAGGAGTTAGAGCAGACCCTACTCTAGCCTCTTTCTTTAAGCCCTAAAGGTTTTAGACAATGCTTTCACCAAAACCACACCAAAACCACTCTAAAACTGTCATTTCTAGGACAACTACCAAATTTTAAAAAATATATATTTTTGGTCAAATGTAATCATTGGATATTTTAGTGAACTAGTTTTAGAAGATGTGGAAAAAATTTCAGAATTTTTCACCATATATATTGCAAGATAAATTAGTGTTTGAAGTGATAAAAATCCTTTTTTTACCCTTGCAAAAATCTGGATAGCTGCACTTTAAAAGACCACATCTGAGATTCATTCTTCAAATCAAGTTGGCTACATGCTTGAAAGTTTTCAAATCATTTGGAATTGTATAACATGTAGAAAAAAAATAATATAAGTAGAAAGAAGTAGAGAATGGTTCAAAATACTAACTTATTAACAATTTATTTATAGATTAAAAAAATGCAATCCCAATGGTTGTAATGTTATATTAAACAATATACACCCAATATTTTTATTTTTTTTCAAAAATATTAAAAGTTGAATTAAATAAAGGACTTTAAAATTTATTTTAGAATAGACATTCCATAACATCCCACAAACTAAAACTCTCGTACTTTCATCTCATTAATCAAAATGAAATGATTCAAAGCTTTCCACGTATACATAAATCTAAATAACCAATTTCAAATTTTTATTTTAAAAAAAACCCATTTTTTAAGAAGTTTTTTTAGCTGCCCGATCTGCCCGTTGAGCAATGAGAACTACATATCATACAATAATTTTTGAACCATGCAGTCAAAACTCCATTTGTAGGTACCTACCCAAAATCGCTATGTTGCCAAAAACACGCACTTTGGTCCTTTAGGGGTTAGCTTTGTGCCTTTGTCCAAATTGAAGAGTCTTGCTAGTTCAAATACTTTTAGATGTTAGAATGCTTGGCATGAGACTTGTTGAAGCATGTTATTAGCATTAAAAAGATATAACTAATTTTAAGTGAGATTCTATTGCAACTAGGATAATTTCTAGGAATATTCCGTAGTTGAATTGGATGGCTGACCATCCAAAAGATCTTTTGAGAATTATAAAATGTTGAAACTTTTCATAGAATCTCATAAGCAATGTGTACACTGATATCTTTGCTCTACTCATTTTGAAAAAAGACCAAAATCCTTCTATATCTTTAATTATAAATGAACAAAAAATCTTTTATATATAAAAGAATCTCAACAAACCAACTTTGCTATTGATTGACTTCTAGCATGATTTCATCCTTAGAACCTCATATAACTATTATATTAGCCCATCTTGAATTTGTAATACTAACAAACAAACAAATGATTGGGATTTCTACCATTTCATGAAACAACTAGGAAACCAAATTCTATCTTTGAAGACTACCTTAGTATTTTCACTAGAAATCTTTTCAAACTATTTAGCAAGAATTTGTCACATAAGTGATAAGTTTAACAATTTGAACAATAATCATGCAATATTTACAAATTCTACCAATTCTAGGTTTTGAATTTATAAACATGCAAGATTTTAAGTTATGTTAGGTATAACATTTTATTTTGGATCAAATATCCTATTGATATGTAATATATGTATCTAGGCTCAAGACTTTTTTTTGGATTTTTTGTATGATAAATTTGACATAAATAATAAAAATGGGGAAAAAAAAGACTTTGAGTCAAAAGTGATGAATTTGGGGCTAACAATGTGCATGGTAGTGAAGCATTTATATTATAAGTGTCTTCATTACCACAAAAGATGATAGGGGATCATGGGGGCCACTATCTTGGAAACAAAGCATCTTCTTGGAGCACATCCAATAAAAGTTTGTTGTAGTGAGAAGAATTTAGGTGGTGCTTTCCACAGTCATCCTTTATATATTGTCAATTGAATGCATTGATGCAACGTTTGACAACAACTAAGCTAATGCAATATATTTGGATGGAAGTAACTAAGTAAAAATATGTGGAATGGAAGATGGTGTGTAGGTTTCAAGGAAAGCACCTTGATTGATGGGAGATTGCCAAAATTTGACATGAGATGAGATGGCTTGCAATAGTTTGTTTTTTAAGATGGTTGGTTAGTAACTATGGTTAACACTTTTTAGCTCTTGAGCTAAATTGTAATTCTAGACCCCTAAGCCGTTTTGTGCCATGGAAAGGTAGTTCCTACCTTGTCGTACCAATATTGAAGTTGTCATTTATATCTTCCTATTCTCTTTGTTTTGCTAACCTTCCATTAGTTCTTACGACTAGGTACTTGTTCACTTTTCCCTCACAATAAAAGTTTCTTTTATTTGTGTAAAAAATCCCCCCAAAATCCACATAAGTTTAGAAATCCCTCTAGATGGCACACTCTCTAATTTTACATTCAATATATCTTATGAAAAATAGGCATATTGTGTCATAAGAGGAGTCTTGAGCCTTTGGGAGACTATTTCACGGCCATTTTTTGAAACTATTCCCACTACTTTAGTTTGTAGACTAGTTTTAGTTTGAATTTTTGAATTTCGATTTCTTTTTTTAAAATTCAAAAAATTCAGAATATTTTTAAAAGAAAAAAATGATTTAATATAATATTTTATAATTAATTTAATCATAATACCAATAACTATAAATATCCAACCAAATTTGGCTAATTTTCTTTAAAATATGTGTTATAAACATCAAGGTAAAAATGCACTTAAATCAAAAACCAATAGTAGAAACACGGTTAGGATAAATTAAGGAAATGACCACAAGAACTTGTTAATTGTTGATGTCGATTTTTTCTTACTTTGTATGTAATATGTTTTTACTAGAAGAAACACATACCTTACTTTTTCTCAAAGTGTACAAAAATTAGTGAAAAACGTAGTTTGTATAGACTAAAGAAAATGATTGCATGATCAAATTGTGATTAGTTTAATTGGTCATATAGATTTTTTGTGAGTCATTTCTTTGATCTCTACATATGATGTTTCTAGTAGAGTTTTTGTGGATCATTTACCAAGATTTTCACACACTGTGTTTCTACTAAGACATGAGCACCTATAATCTTCATTGCCCACAATACAACACCTACATTTGGAACAAAAAACGATACTTATTGATGACACAAGATGTATTCAATCAATGTATGAAAGCCAAGGAGACGCTAGTGTTAATTTTGGATACATTACGAACCAATAAAATTTGAAATTTGATCATTTATTCAAACAATGTCCTAAAGTATATTAGAATACTCTTTCACCTAACCAATAAGGTCATATAAAATATATTTCAGATTTTATAATGTAAAGTGTGCTCCGTTTCTATTAATATTGCCTATAAAGTAGGTGATGCAAAGTAGTAGAGTCTTATAATAGATAAAATCATGTAGAGCCTCAAGATGTTATTTCAAGGAATGTTATTTCTCATAAATAAGATTCTCCTTTTGCATTACTAGATATAGCCTTCATGTAGAAATGTACAAGTTTTGATCTTTCTCAATTATATACAATCAAAAATTAACCTCAAAAGTCTCATAGTCCCCTCAAGAATTGAAAATGAATCAGTTAGACAAGCTCCTATGGTTTCAATATCCATGTTGACTTCCTCAAATTTCTTCTACAAATAGAAAAAAACACATTAGCTTGATGGAAATATTACTTTATTCATGTATAATTAGTACCCAAGAGCAAAAGTTATAGCGTAGTAAGCCTAAATTTTAGTTTGGTGAATACACAAAAATCCCTACAAAATTTTGAAATAAAAAGATTATATTTTTTTTCTTTGTAGATTTTATTTTCATCTACAAGGGAAGCTTTCACCTATTCCATTTGGATTTGTTATGTGAAAATTGTGAACAATCTTGTTTTCTTGGTAATCTGATATCTTATTGAAAAAATAGCTTGAAAAATTTATATATGATCACAATTTTTACTAATTTCTAGAAAATCCCATTTTAAGAGGCTAGAATCTCTTAATAGAACAATGTCATTGTCGAGATTATTATATTTTAATTCCATTTTAGACCTATTAATGGTCTAATTTTTCCTTCAATCTTAGTTTTTTTTTCTTCAAAATAATTATATAAGGAGTGACAATTGAGTGTGTGAATTTTTTTTTTAAATCCCCAAACTTTCAACTCAATTCTTGAACGTCAAAAATCACAAAGTAGAAAACTACTATAGTAGTAATAAAATTTTAAGCTATGAAGATTCAAACCAAAACAATCAAGTTAAGCAAGGAGCCAAAAAACTTGTTTTTTTTACTTTATCTTGCAATCTATGTGGTCAAAGTTTTTGAAATTTCTTCCTTGTATTCTTCCACTAGTCTAATACAAAGTCCTATGGTATAGTATAAAGTAGAAAAATTTCAAAGATATTTTCTCTTTACAATAGAAATGGCAGCTACAAGTATTTCTTTAAGGATGAAAGGCCTTGAGACTTTAGGAGTCAAAGGGAAGGACATGATAATGCTAAAGCAACCCCATGATATCAAAATGAACATGCCTCTCCTCTCATGCAATGAAAAGCTCCATTGAAATTATGAGCAAGGCTTTTCTAGTGCCAAATTGCAGCCCCCAAAAATTGGCCTTCATGAATGATAGCAAACTGTGAACTTTTTCACTAGAAAACTTCAAATTAAATTAGATATGTGATATGTGCTAATGTGATATATTCTATTCAAAGTATGTGAATGAATGCTGAAATTGGGAGCACCACTAATAATACTTTCTATTGCCACTTTGCCACTTCATCAAAAATGAAAAGAAAAGCCTTGTTTATAAGTGCACTTAAGGTGGGTACATCCAAAAGCACCACTTATTCTTATTGTGCCTAGGTCCTATTATCATGTTGTTCAAATTTTTATACTATCTTGTTGGCAAGTGAAAGCATGTTTCAACACACCAAAGAACAAAGGATTTGGATATTGTATGCAAAAGTTATTAATGGTCAAAGTCTATTTCTGAAAGTGCCATCTACAATCTACGTACATGACTAATTTTGGAAATGTATGCACATTGTAGATGGCGCTTTAAGATCAGGTGCCATTTTGGGTGTACCTACCTTACCATAGAGAACCCTCTGTAACAAGACTGCCCTTGAAGGGTTCCACGGGGTTGGGTATATTCGCTCCGGATCTGGTTATTTCTTAAGTCAACTATAAGGCATCCCTGCAGAGGATCTGCACGACCCGCCCTCACCGATGTGGGCAGGCCTTGCTATTTGCTGGAGAAGGACTCCAGGCAGATGCTCATGATTCAAGCAATAATACGTTTAATTTAGTACAGCCATGATGCAAATGGCAGTCAGCCTTTTTTTTAATCTCCACTAACTTAATAACTTAACCCAGTTGACTCTGCAAATGATCACGGCACTCACTCACTGATCAACTGGAAAAAGGACCCCACATCCAGTGAACAGGCCAACAGGCCAATGCAGCTTTTCTGGTCATTGTCTGTGTCAGGCTGCACCCATTTGCGAAATGCAAACTGGGTCAGGACATGATTCCCGGCCTGCAAGTACGCTTCACAACATAGTTGGAGATTTCCAAATTTCTCTCCTGCCAGTACGTTACTGCGAAGCAAATGAGTCGCTCCCTCCCACTCATAGTTCAACAGTGAACACTCAATCCTCTCAACTTATAATGACACCACTGTACTGCCTCTCCGCAGCTTTCTACACGAGTTTTCAACTTGCCATGCGCAACAGTGCAAGCTGTCCAATAACTCCAATCAGATATGCACACAACACGACAGATTCCCAGCATATCCAAATGGAATGTGCAACTACAAAGTGTCATTCCAGAGAGTTGAGAGCGCTGCAACCAAGAAACAGTGCTGCGTGCCCGCGAGCTGTAAGATATCTTACTCATTATGAGTGAGGATTTCGTGTTTGCCATGAAATCGCTGCATCTGCATTCGACATAATAACAACAATATAAAACAGTATTCTATTCACAAGCAACCGTGCGGTAATGAAACCGGGACAGGGACAGTAGCCCACGCGAAACGAGATTTATCATACTCTCTTCAATGTAGAGAAGACAGTCCAAGCAATTGTTACATAAACCTTATAAAAGTACAAGAAGAAACTCTCAAATGCGTAGCCACTGACGCCATCCTTAGCTCATCTGGCTGATCCGGAATGTGGCTCTAATCTTGCACAAACCACGGCCACCGATGAAACTTGGAAAGCAATGATCTTCCTTCAATGTCATTTTACAACTGCTAAGAACTGCCTCGCCTCTGCCACAAAATAAATGTAACTATGTACATAAAGAATTAGTCTACAGAGAACTGGAATGCTCTTTCTTCTATTGCAGTCTGTCGTTCATCTACACCGCAGTTGCGCTGAACCTACTCTCATCTACGAAACAAAAAATCCTAACTAACGCCTTCAAACCACGCTGATGGCATTCACTCCCTGTTGTATACTGTTCGTGTCGAACGAGGAGCTCACATGGAACGCGGACGTATGTCTGGAAGGGGGGTCAAGAAGCTTAGCGGTTAATTGAGAAGGCTCAGGAGGTGACAGACCTAGGCTGAGCTGTGCTATATCCTTGGAATCGTCCTCCATCTTGATGGGTGCGGCAGTCACAGCAGCGACCTTCGCCGTGGGCCTCACGATGTTGGAATTCGGTGGAGATGAGCCCACAGGCACCCTAAACCCTTGCCCAGGCCACGAGTTGAAGGAAAACGGCATTTTAGGGAGTCCTGAGGAGCCCCCCAGGGACAGAGCGGGGCCCTTCTCAGCGGCCAATCCCGTTCCTTCCATGGCGGAGCTCATCCCGGCCGGTCTCTCAACTGAAGCATTCTCCATGTTGTAACTCAAACCGTTTCTCGAAGCATTTTCCATGCTGTAGCCCACCCCAACCACTTCGGTGACTTGGTCGGCTGTCACCACTGCTCCCGGGTTCCCAATAGACATCAATGGCAGGGCCATAGGAAGCGTCATGTGCTTGGGCATTGAATAAGGCCGAGCGGACAAACCCCCATAGCCCTGAATTGAGGTTGGCTCGTACAGAACCCCAGGCGCGTACATGGAGCTCGGACCCAGACTCAATTGGTGAATGGGGTTGCTGTGCTCTTGGTCAGCCACCGTGGTCGACTCCTCAGCAATTGAAGGAACACCCTGCGATTCACAGAAACGCACTCAATCGAGAGCACGAGAAATCCAGACAATTGAATAGCAACATTCACGCAGAGAGACTTGCACAGTTTCTCTCTCGACATTTCGAAAGAACTCAATGTTGGCGCTTACCGATTCGGAAACAATATCAAACAGGCTGGACCGTCTCTTTCGCTTGTTCATGTTGCTTTGTCGGATGAAGTACTTCTGCGCATGGCTCGCGACTTGGGTGGGCGTACGCGTCTGCACGAAATTCCGCGAGATGCCTCGCCAGTCTCCTTTCCCCAGTTTCTGCAATCCCAGCAGAAACAGCCGATGTTCATCTTCCGTCCATGGTACCCCTGCCACAATACGAGGCAAAAGGTTAGACTAACGCATAACCGAAATGTGCGGAAGAGCCTCTACAAGTACCATCATCTTCTCGTCTCCATACCAAATAGTGAGAAGATGACTTTCTCACATTCAAATTGCCGAGACCTCGACATCTGACGTCAAATACATTTCAAGTTTGGCACCGCTTTTTCAACTACAAGCTTCGACGCAAATGTAAGAGCAAATTCGACAGTTGACACCTGCATTAATGCGCTGGTCACACAATATGTGGTGTGTGTAAGCTCGTCGAAATCTCACCATGCAGAATCGAGAACCTCCGCTGCAGAATGTTCCTAATAAAAACATCCTCCATAGAGGTGTCTGTAAACTGCAAGGGAGGTCTCCGATTCTACACTCTACCCCGAAATAAAAATGGCCTCAAACGACGGCGAAGATACCAAACTGTAGCCCAAATTTGCAAAACTCCTTGCACACATTCGACCTCCTAGACGACTTAATGCATTAAAAGACTTGATGAACGTCATCCAAGCGCACGACTTTGTGGGAAAAATGGAAGCCATGAAAGAGATTTGCCTTTCGCATTTCGCAATCCAGGACTCCTTGCAAACATCCAGCCTTCTAGACGATTTCACGGCTAAACAGATTAACAGAGCTTATTCAACACACAACAGATTGAGAGGGGAAAAAAGGAAGCCAAAACGGAGGTTCCCTTCCGCATTTCGCAACAGAAGGGCAAGGTAGGAGCTCTCGAAAAGTACCTTTTTTCCGTTCGCGGGCGTTGTTGGACGTCTGCACCAAGCCATCCGACACGTAGCCGTCCGGCGCCGCACCCGACTCCGAAGGCTCCGGCGGCGACGGGGGATTGTGTGGGCTGGCGTAGTGACTGAGATTGTTCATGCTGACGCTCTTGCGCATGTTCATGCTGCTGATGCTGCTGATGCCGTCCGTGAGACGGACGCCGAACAGACGCACCCCACGGTCGGGACACGTCCGGCTATTGTGGCCATTCAGGCCGCAGTGCGAGCACCGCCGGCTCATCTCGTTGTGCTCCAGGGCGGCCAGCTTGAAGACCTCGGGATGATCCCAACTCCCAAAAGAAAAATAACGAGTCCAAAACACGCAAAACACACAACCGACCGACCGACCGACCGCGGCAGCAGAAAGAAAAATGAGCTCTTCGATCCCCTCAAATGCTGAAACAGGCCGAAATTCCCCGGCAGACGCACCTCAAGTCGCCGAATCCCACCCCGGAACCCAAATTCGAACGGAACCCAACAATTGCAGCGACTCTGAAGGTGACCCAAGAAGGCAGATCCACAGATTCGCGAGAACAAACTCGAGAAGATTCGTCACCAATCTTCTGATGAACGCGGGGACTCGCCACCTCTTCACCACAACTACCAAATCACAAACCGGAAATCCCCGAACGACGTCTGCGAGCCGAGTATATGAAGCGCAAGCAGCCAAATACTTCAGAACCAGCCCTTCATCGTCTCCGTCGTCGCATTCCTCGCCGTTGGTGCTGCTCCTACAGATGGCGGCCAAATGCCGTCTTCCCCTTCCCGAGGCGCTCAAAACTCACTTCGATCCCAGTGTACCAAGGCTTTCGGTGGATCACGAAACTTAGAGTCGATGCGGAATGATGAAACAGCGTACAAGTCCCGGTGGGCGTGTAGAAAAGGCATTCTGGGTGCGGCCACTCTCTCTTGTTGGGTCTGCTTGCGGTCAGGGGAGCTGCTTCGTGGAGGGGTGGCGGAGCGGACTCTGTTCGTTCATCTTGGATGTGTTTCATTCATCCGAGTGGATATTACAAGGTGTCTAATTTGAGGGGAGAGCATATTTGGGGCGTAGCATAGGCTCTCTCTTTGGATTCAGGCCCCACAAGTGGCCACGTTTCCTTGGTAGGGGTCAGTTCTGAACCTGGATTGGCCTCACCTCCGGCACCCCATCTATTCTTACATTCATGACAAATTCAACAAAATCTTAATAAGAAAGTATCAATACTATTTTTATTGGTGTAATTAATTTAATTTAAAAAAATTGGACACAGAATTTTTTTTAAAATTTTTTTAAACATACGGCCTTCAAGGGCAATTTGGACACAGATTGAAGAGCTTCAATTGCAAGAAAAAATAGAAACCAAGAACACCTCGCCCTCCTGCCATGAAGGAGAAAAATGACATGACGAAATTTCATAATCAGTAGGAGTTGAGTAAACCGTTTACTATAATTACCAAAGGGTTTTAAGAAATTATCTTTTTGTGAAAGAATTGAAATTTTTGGTTTCCCAACCATGATAAAATTTGGAAATTTTGAATTCATATTTGCAATTGGAGACCCCAAATTATCTAGGAGAGCCATAGAAAATAAATTAATCATGCATAAAATAGGGGGTCTTTGTCTTTTACGTGTGCCTTGAGAATGATTTTGAGAAGGCAAGAAAGGAAATCAAATCATATGGCAACTCTTGGAAATTGAGTTAGACTATTTTTAATTGACTTCATAAAATACTACAATTCAATTTGAGTTTCTAAAGTCAATTTTTTTAATCTTGGGCACTTGTAGATTAATTTATGGATATTCATGTAGAAAGAGAACTATGGAAGCTAGTATTTCAAAATAGACCTTCCAAAACATATTTGTACTTTGCAAAATGTAATGTAATGTGCTACAAGAGTATTTTCTTCTTTCCATTAGTACATATTATTGCCTTTTCAAAAGCTTCCTAAATGATTCATTTTAGTTTCTACAAATATGCATCAACGCACTTAGAGCTTTGGTCACTTAGTGTTCTATTCCACCCTTTGCATCCTTTGATTGCATGCACATGACTATTACTTAACGTAAACCAGCCCATAATAGGCCAACTACGTAATGCACACATCTATAAAATGATTCATTACAGTTTTCTATCAATCCATGGTAGATTTTTTCTCATGAATGGAGTTAGGACTTCATTAGAAAGATTAATGACTAAGTTAAATGTTTTTGTGTGATGGTGATGAAGTTGTCATGTCATGTTCATGTTAGAAAACTGTGTATCCATATTAGGAAATATCAGGATTGCTTTAGGTGACTTGACGACCATTATGAATACTCTTTTTATGGTTTTGAAGTAGTCTAGAGACTATTTTGAACCATTTGGGTTGCACACTTCAAAAACCCTTAACAAATTCATACCTTGTTGAAAAAATGAAATTTTAATTGCTCTCTTCATTTCTCATGTTTGTCTTTCTATGGGAAAAAGTAATAATTTTCAAAAAAGTTTACATAGCAAACGGGTCAATCTGCCTATCATAGTTAGGTTTACCTTGTAAGCAACAATGCAATCGTGGATCCAAGCTCCTACATTGCTTATAATAGAAGTCATTGGTATGGTCCCTATTCGAAGGTTTAATTGTTTGGATGGCATAGTTGGATGGAAATGCTATTTGTTTCAATCACAATTTGCAACCAAGAGTTGATATTATGTGAGGTTAGAAGTGTGAGCCGTTGAGTCTAAAAGACTATACACTTATGATATAAGTGTTTATATTATAGTGACCTTTTATGATTATAATCCATATATATTATAAGCACCTTCAATGATAGTATGATATCTATTTGTATACGTACTCAAGGCTAATATGGTCACATACTAGTAGTGTTGATTTGCAACCTCCAAGAAAACTTAAAGAGGTGCTTTGGGAAGCATTCATAGACCACGTGAGAGTGGTTTGGCTTAAGACCATGAAGTCATGTGCTCTATATTTTGACAAGGCTAGAATCTTCTTCAAACATTTCAACAAAATCTAATTGCAAATTGATTTTTTAAATACTAGATTTCACGTTCAAATGAGGTAGGATTTAGACCCTCCAAAGTTGGATGTTTTTTTTCTAGAAAGAGATTGGTCTCAACATTTCTATTTACTAGGCTCTTTCTTTGAATGGTCAAACATCCCTAGAAGTAGACCCTAATTGAAGACCTTCTCAATTCCTGGGAGTTTTGCATATTCTTTGTTTTTATTTGATTAGTTAGAAATCTTTTTTCTTAAATGAAAAATAGGTTGGTTGTTGAAAACTTCAAAATCTCTATGTCGGGGCTTCATTTCCTTCATTCAATGTATTATTCACCTTTCAATGAGATTGGTCCATTTATTTAAAAAGAAATTGGCTCCTTCCTCTCAATTTTTGGCATTTGCAATGATCCTTTTTATAACACTATCCACATTGGTTGATTGTTTTAAAAGTGAAACAAGAAAAGCCTAACACTTTGCTTCTACTATTGGCTAAAAGTTCAACAAACATGATTGTCAAATTTAGAGAATTTATTCAAACTCTCTCTCTCTCTTGGTGGTATTGGAGGTTGTGATTGCTCTAGTTTAATGAAGTTTGTGTAGTCATTTATGCAATAAATTGATTTCATTTTTACAAGAAAAAGAGTTTAAAGAAAATTAGAGCTGTTCGAGTTGTTTGTAAAGTTCCCCCCACTTTAGGCATGACTTTTTTTGAAGTTGAGAAGGCAACTATAGTTGAAGCATTAAGCTTTTTTGCAAAATACTTATGTCACACTTCAAAAATGGGGACCAAACTTTTTAAGGCACCATTTTGATGAAAAGATAAGTTTCATACCCACTTTTATTTTGACTTTTTTAACTCAACCAGCTTTTTCACAAAACTCATGGGTTTAAACCCTGGTTTAGGGTACTTTACAAATAATTCAATTGGATTCTAAAAGTTCATGAACTTTAAGTGAAGTTGGATGGAGAGTACTTAATTGAAGAAGACACATAATATTCAATAGAAACTTTGTGGTTTGCCTCTGGTCTGATGGAATGATGTAGAATATTCCACATCATTTCATTTGTGGGATGAAATGGCGTAGAATATTCCACACCAAATTAGTAACTATTTATATGTGTCACACATGTTGAAATTGTGAGATGGGGAAGTTTACTTGGTTAGCCAATGCAAGGGTCACAACAGAAAATTGTAAAAGAATTAATAACAAAACAAATGTTCTTTATTACACTTTAGTTCCCTATTTGGATGTTTATGTTGGATGAGGCCTTCATAGAGGAAAAGGCAACTTCATTAAAGGCTATTGAATGTTATGGACATAAAACTTGCAACCTCCATATTTGAACAAGCAACTACATTAAAACGGGTTCTATTCCTATTGCTCTTGTTTGTCCTCCAACTTCCTAAAGATTCCTTTTTATCAACGCAAAGCCTATCCTAAACCTCTAAATTAATTCAGGCCATTTTTACTTTACAGTAAGCCCCCAATTTATTTGAAAAGTTTGCCCTAGAATCCGCACAATCAGATGGATGATTGATGGGTTTGTGGTAGTTGTGCATGCCTCCTCTGCAGAGTGTGTGGTCGTGGTGTGTGTGTTGAAAATCACCTAATGTGTGCCTCACCTAAGTTGTGGAGCCATGCTTCCTTCCCCAATCCATGACGTATCCCAAGCATGCAAGGGAAGGTACAACAACAATAATAGGTCATTGCGAGCATCATCCAGCCAATCTGCAAATGAGCCGTGCTTTGGTGCGATGAAATTCCGTTTCAATGGAACCAACGAAACACACAAAAAAAACCCACAAGAATGAGCCGTGCGTTCCGTCCGCTCGGGCCCATGCACATAACATAATGCATCCATCCATCTCCCAATTGGGAACGTGACAGACCATGCAGCTTGGGCCCTGGACGGGGCTGGAAATATCGTCCTGCCCATCAAAATATCTGCGGTTGGATGGACGGACGGGAATAAATCATCCATGCAGTGCTCTGTCTGTCCATCCGTCCGTCCGTCTTGAGAGGTTAATAAGGTTCTGATGTCAACTGGCGAGTGGAGGAAGATGAATATTGCATGAGCTCCAACTGGCCGACCTGGCTGGCTAGCTGACAAAAGTGCAGGTCATGGGACCAATAACAAGGGGGGCCATTACCCCGGGTCAGCCCCAGCCACTCCACTCATCAGCCAGGCAGTGCGCACTGCCCACTGCCCAGTGGTGGGAAATCAGCTGGATATAATAAACCTGCCTGAGTGGCTGGAAACTATCAATGTTACAACTCGTTTCATTTGTTGAAAAAAAAATAAAAAAATTGCTCCGTACGATTATAAAATTTTTAAAATTTTTAATGGCCCTTTTGGTTTGATACAAGGAGAGGTTCCCTCGACCTTACTGCAAGATTTTGTTACTACAGGAGAGGGCTCGAAAACACTTTGAGCATTAAGAACTGTCCTTTGGAAGGATGTGAAATGGACAGCATATGGTTCTTTAATTGACCTCTCTAATCATTGAATGAATCAAAGAAAAAAAGTATAATTAATTGCAAGAGCCAATCAATCTCTTTCCTTTCTCCATTTTTCTTAGAAACTGCAAGTGAACAATTTATGGAAGACCTAGGGTCATAAATAAGGACCTATGACACAACTTGTTTAAAAAAATTCATAACTAATTCATTAATGCTTCAAAAAATATGAAACGACTTGTGTTATAAATTCCTCCCCTATTTCTCTATAACTGAAAAGTACACTAAAAATATTCCCATCTAAGGAAATATATGAAAAAGGCAGATCGAGTGGTTTCGAAGCCTCTTACCTTATGTACAACTTTGCACAGTACCTGCATGTAGACTCTATTATTTATTTATTTTATTTTTGACACCAGACCCAACTTGAGTGGAACCCTTCTGAGTTCTGACCCGGGGCGGATTATTGGTACTGTAATGTAGTTATCTGTTTTCTTTTTTTAAGTTAAATGGGGACCTGGTGTTGGGGTACAGGAACTGATGAGGGATTCCCGACTTCCCAAGTTGGAGGAAACAGGTAATACTAAATTAAAAAAATATGAAGACTTCCCTGGAGTAATTAAGAAACCTTCTGGATTTGGGTAGTTTTGTCCGTGGCCATGCCCATCCCAACTTCCAAATGATACCCACTATTCACAAACAGCAAAAGAATAACTACCAGTACACTCTCCCCAAATTAATACAATACAGTTAGCAAGTTTGTTACTACCCGCCACGATTTATTGGCACCAAACTAAGAATGATATTCAATGAAAAGCACACTAAATAGAAAAATCCGGAAACTTCTCACTTGTTTTTTTAAAAAAATTTAAGAAAAAGAATTCTGAAACTTCCATGGGGTAAGAAACTTTCTGGATTTGTTTTTTCTTGAAACACAAACCTCCTGGATTTTGTGAGTTCTCAGTGTTCTCACATGCATTCCAATTTCAAATGGTACTAAGTTAACTCATCACAAACAGCAAAGAATAAGGTAAACTTGTCTATGACATGCAAACCACCCATGGCAGGCACATAGGAATGATCTATGAGAATCTCACGTCAACCCATGATAGACTTTTCCTAATACATGAGATTAAAACTACATTAGGTTGGTTAGTGGTCAAAATGAATGCCTTGGGTAGTTGGGTGATAGTACGTGATGGAGTTATTAGTGACTACTTCAGAACCTTCCACCTTTTCAATATAAATTTATCAAAATAAGTGTTACCTCCACATTGTGATCATGTTAAAAAATATTGTAACTACTTGAAGGTAGTTTGCTCTAAAAGCGACCACTTAAGCCTATCTAATTCATCATGGACACAAATACATATTTCAAATAACATGTCATTGGTTCCAAGATAGAGGTTGCTTTTAGAACGCAGTTGCTTCTGGAGCAGACTACCTGAGGTGGTCGGATGACCATTATGCAGACACTTTTGCACTGTCCACATAGTCTAAAGAGTATTTTAGGCCAATTAGACAATATACTTCAAAAAAATTTAGGAAACTTATGCTGTGTCAAAAAAAACCCACTAAGTATTCAATTGCTATCTATGTTTCTCACATTTGTCTTTGTATGGAAAAAAAATAAGAATTTTTTTTACTAATTGCAATAGGGCAAAAACATTCATTTTGCTTGTTATAGGTGGATTTTTACTCCTAATGAACATCTTTACCAACTATATTCACAACCGTCTCCTTTTTTGCATAATGTAGATAAATGTGCTCTTAGTAAACAATTTCATCAAAAGTAAAAGATTTGTAGCATTTCCAAAATTAATGAGTGTAGTTACATTGTATATCATTATTAGTGTAGTCAACTTCAAAAGTAGTGATAGTCATGTAAATTGGGCCTACAATTTTTATCTAGACATGCCTTTGGTAGAGAAACATCTAAAAACAATAATATTTGTAATTCCACCATTTCAAAGGTCAAGTGACCAAATTTTTGTGATGAGGTTATTAGGGAATTTAAAATAAACATAATACAAGTGGTTTTTATAATTTTTTTGATGCTTTAGTAATAATTTGAAAATCTTCACAATTGAAAAAGTTGCTTGGTCTTTTACGGATTAAACATCCATCTTTGTTATTCGATTTAGTGCCATCTAATAAAAGCTTGCAATTATGATTTAGGTATGTTTAATTCCAATCATAGGCTAATTAGGAAATAAAGAGGAAATCAACAACTTATAATGCATCGTAATGGGTTGGTTACTCCTACCTCCTATACTCGGAAATAGAACAATGTAGACTTTGGAAATGGGGGCTAATCGAAAAGGGGTTGGCTACCTTAACCCCTAAAGGACCATGGCCGTTTTTCAACCCAAAACCACTCAAAACTGCCATTTCTGCTTCATTCATCCATGAAAAACAAAAAAACTAAATTTTTAGAATCTAACCGTAGGATCTTGTACTTTACTTAACTAAGATCATGTGGTGAAAATTTCATGAAGTTTGACCATATAGATAGGAAGATATGAGCATTCAAAGTTGGAAAACAAAGTTTTCTTAAACTCTAGTTTGCAACTTCAAATGACTTTGTCCTCCATTTATGTAATTTTTTTGCACTACAGACCTTGAATTAAAAATTTTTTCTATTGAGAAATTGAACTAAGAGCTTAGGAAAAAAAATTCACAAAATAAAGACTTTTTTTTCATTCTTTAAAAAATTGTCAAGTAGATGTAGGTCCAAGATTGAAAGAGAAACTAAATTGCAAATATCTCACAGATGGAATTGAAACACAATAATCCCAATGGTGAGATTGTTCTAGCAAACAAAATCAACCTTGTCCAACAATTTTTTTTGAAAAATTGTGAAAATTGCATTCACAAATGAATCCTATAAGTTATTTTTTCAAGAAGATGCTTAGATTGCCCGAAAAACAAGATTGTTCATAACTTTCACATTACTAATCCAAATGGAATGAATCAAAGTTTCACTTGTAGACAAAAATGAAATCTATAAGGAAAAAAAATTAATTTTTTAATTTTGAAGTTTTTTTTATTTATTTTTTCTGCCCGGCGACATGAAAATTATGTTTAAGATGGCATAACTTTTGCTCCTGGTCACCAATTGAAAAAATAATAATATTCCCACGGAGATAATCAGTTTTTCTATCTTATGTGAAAATTTCAAGAAAATTCATGAAAAATTGAAGTCACAAATACTTGCCCGAATTCTTAAAGTCCCCCGAGGGGACTCTTGGTCCTTTAGGGGTTAACCTGATTCAAGGCTCGAAAAGATTGACCCCCTCATTGCACTATTAACCAATGGTAAAGATAAATAAATTGCCCCCTATTTTGTACCGCATTTTTTTTTAAATCCTCAAAGTTCTCGCATAATGTGGGACCTCTGATTGCAAATATGAATTCCAAATTTCCAATTTTTATCACGTGTTGCAAAATTAAAAAATTCCAGTGTTTTCCCCCAAGAGGGAAAATTCAGGTAGGGCGGGCGGCCTAAACTGATGGCGCAGGGAGAGCCGGTCCCAGGCATGTCAACTGCAACCGGCTCTGGCTGCAGTCCGTCGTCTACAAGTGAGCTCACTACCTACCATCGTCTCGACGCCAATACCCATCCTTCAAGACGGGAGGTTCCCAATGAGACACGTGTCACCCACCCGCAGTGTCCATCCCCGACCGTCCGTCCGAATCCACGTGGTGAATCCACGGACGAACAGAAATACTCGTTCCCTCCGTTCCCTTTCCCTTCCCCGTTCCCCTCACCCACCGACTTAAGTTATCTGATGCTTCCTTTCCTGCGAAGGCGGCGACGGGGTCCCTTACCGAAAAGTAAAGCAATTTTGTTTTTTTGGGAGTTTTTTGGGTTTTTTTAATCATTTTCTAATGTAGTGTCAAAAGGGGCGATACAAGGGTGCTCGAAATTTCAAAATTCATCCACATATTGTAGAGTAAACATCACATTAGAACATTTCACATGTATATAATTCTACTCTCATCCTCAATCTAACAATTTCATCCCAAATCTTTTTATAATTTGAAATTTTGGATGCCATTTTTTATACAAAATTGTTTTGTTCTATTTTTTTTCCTAGGTGACTATAATGCTCAAAGAAAAACCCTTATACTAAAGTTAGACCAACTGAATTTTATCTACAACCCATTATTGTCATCCTATATATAGTCCCATTCCACCATCCAAATCTACCCAAAAATCACTTGAATTTGGTTAGAAATTTAACAAAGTCAATACATTTATGTCAATTTGGGTAAAGAGTCAATTGATGAATACTTGGATGCCAATAGGTACATAAAAAGGTGGTTATGGGTTCTTGTTAGGGTGTTCAAAACCCTAGTCTATAGCACTTTCCTAATTCTAAGCGGGACACTTCAAAAAATCACGTAAATTACAGTTTTGATTGAAATTATATAATTCCACTTGGATTTAATTTGTGAACATGCACACACCTCTCAAAAATATGTGCCCCTTTTAACCCCTAAAGGACCAAGCCCTGTTTTCTGCCCCAAAACACTAAAAACTGCCAATTCTATAGCAAAGAGTAAAAAAATATTTTAATTAATTTTTTTCCACATCTAACCGTAGGATCTTATACCTCACTAGTATAAGATAGTGTGGAAAAAAATTCAGAATTTTTGACCACACAGATTGCAAGATACTTGCATTTAAAGTGGGAAAAACAAGTTTTTCAACACATTGCGGGACTGGATTTTTCGACTTTGAACATTTTTAACTTAAAAATTTTGCACTAAAGAGTTTTGAGCTTTAATTATTTATAGTAAAAAATTGAGTTGAGAATCTAGGAAAAAATAAATAAATTCAAAAAAACTTAATTTTCATTCTTAAGAAAAATGTTAAGTAGAAGTAGGTATGAGATAGAAGGAAAATCTAAAATATTAATATCTTTTAAATGGAATTAAAATGCACTAATCCTAATGGTGAGATTGTTCTAGCAAGTAAACTAAACCATGAAAAATTTATTTTTTTGAAAAATTGCAAAAATTGCATCCAGAAATGAATCCTACAAGTTATTTTTTTCAAGAAAATGCTCTAATTGCCCGAAAAACAAGAATGCCCATAACTTTCTCATAACAAATCCAAATAAAATGAATCAAAGCTTCCTAGATAGGCAAAAATATAATCTATAAGAAAAAAAATTCAAAAAAAAAAATTCAATTTTTTTCTTTGCTGCCCGAACTGCCCGCCGTCCCCTGTTTTGAGCTTATTTGGGCATAACTTTTGTTCCCGGGCACCGATTGAAAAAAAAATAATATTCCCATGAAGATATTCAATTTTTCTATCTCCAAAAAAAATTTCAAAAAATTAGGACAAAAATTCAGCCCGTAGGTACCTGCCCGAAATTGCATTTGTCCCCTGAAGGGACAATGGTCCTTTAGGGGTTAAAATTGGCCCCAAGGTGGCTGCCAGCCTCTCTTGGTGCTGTTGTTATCGTTTTGCTGGCTTCATGTTTAGGTCTAGTCTCTGTCTTGTGTGCTTGTAGTCCCTCCTTTGAATAGGCCGCTTGCGGCTGGTGGCTTTGTACCTTCTTCCTCTGCAATGAAATTCATTTCATTTGTTTCCCAAAAAATTAAAAAAAATCAGGGTGGCTGTACCAGTAGGCTTGTCTACCTTAGTGCGAAGGAAGCCTCCAGGCCTGCTCCCCCCGGCCTCCGTGCCCAGTTGCCACCAGATAACGTGATAACTGCCGTGGAGTCTCCTCCCACGCCCTCCTCGGCTCCTCCCGGCCTTCAGTGGCCTGCATGTGGGCTTCGTGATGAGGATTCGGTGCTGCAGTGGATGCGATTGCCTGACCGCCCCGCCCAGCCCCGCCCAGCCCCGCCCAGCCAGGAAGGGCCAATGAGTGAGCTCACTGGGAAAAGGGGCTGATCCACATCATGGATGTATGGATGAATGTGGATATGGATGAAGTATGGATCGACGGACGGAGGGGAGGAGTAGCCAGAGGGGAGTAGGGTTCCTGCCCTGCTGGCGCCCTCGGGACCGCCCCATGATCGAGGACAGCCCGCCCTTAATTGACTTGAGGCTCAGGCAGTCGCTTTCCGACGGAAGAACTGACGTTGCGTTACGTTACGTTACGCCGGGCTGAAATGAATGGCGGGCTCTCGGATTCGGTGGATTGATGAGGAGCGGAAATAGCGCGGAATCTAACTCCCCTCCCCTCCCAGGCAGGGTGACTGGGTGAGTGAGGAAGCTCCTGCCGGATTTCAGTAGCACGGAGGGAGTCACTCTATTAGAGCATCTCCTCCACCCTCCAATTTTCTCAGCCCTTTCAATTGAGATCTGTCCACTTTAGAGGGGATGGTCACTTGAATCCCCAACAGTACAACTCACTAAAATATACTTTCAACCAATCACAAGTCAAAGAACTTGCAAAAGTACCCTATCTTTAATTACAGTGACTTGCTAATCCCAGGAGAATATGTAGCGTGTAGAAGGGTTAGTGACCCCTTCAAATATGGATTATTTGGTGTATCATTTTGAAGGTAGAGGCTGATACATGCTATGGTTGATTGTTTATCATCCAAAAATTAGAGGCTTTGGGGTAATTGGAGGGTTGCAAGAGATGCTTTTATGCTTACTATGAAAAATCCATGTAGAGAAATATTTGAGGGAGGATTATTTTTCCTAATCCCCTTGAGAAGTGAATCTACTTAGACAATCAGCAATTACAAATTTTTCATTTATCAATCACATATTTTGTTCATTTTTAGATAGGTGTTTATATGGGGGCAATCTCTTCATTGTTCAAAATTCTAAAAATAAATGGGCATTCCTTATGGAGCTTTGCCCTCTTCTTCCCCTTCTTTATTTTCAGAATTTTCAACAATGAGGAGATTGCTCTATGCTTAACCTTTAACATTTCAACAACTTTCAAAGTGTTTTGAATCCCAATTTTGTGAGTTTCAAAGAATTGAAGCACAAAACACAATAAATCATTTTTAAGCTAAATTAACATGAGGATCTTGTAGAAAGTCAAGTCCTTGTTATCTCTACAAAGTTTGGTTTCAATCCAAGTCATAGATTGCAAGAATATAACATAAAAGTAGAGGCTACTTCAAGAAAATCCACATTTGGGCGTAACTAAAATTATGCTTTGATTGGCTCTTTTGTGCATATAACATTTTAGAAAGTTGGCTCCCTACACTCATTTTTAAGAACAAAAAATGAGTGAGAAAATGGTTTTGCAATTATAATCATTTCATTGTTAAATATTTTTTAAAATATGAGAAAAATGAAAGCTTTGCCACAAATTTGGAGCCTAAATTCAAGATCAAATATGGTAGGATGAAAGGATCTTATAATTTAAAAAACAATTCAAATCCAAACTCATTGACGAGAATTTCATATTCAATGACTTTTTGACTCTTTACCTTAGGACCACCAATGATTTAGAAACCTTTATAAATTCAATAGTAAATCTACTTCATTATCTAAATAAACTTCTTAATAGTAACTTTATTCTCTTGAGAATAACCCCAAGACTTTTTTAGACTTATGATTGTGAGAACCCTAAGGTGAGAAATGGAACAAATCCATACAAATTTTAAGGATTAACTTGGTCTTGGGTTCATTAGTTTAGGAGGGATTAAGGCAGAAGCACCCAAATTAAACATTAGTCATTCACAAACACCTAGAAAAGAACCTAAATTCAAGTGCAAGCGGACTCAACGAAGACATGTGGGGTCCTAAAGAAGACAAGTGTCGTTCCAAGAAGTTGTCACTCTTCCAAGAAATGGCCAATCACCTGCATGGGATTCAAAGTTAGAGTGTGTCACCTTTGGATGTTTCCGTGCCTACTTTGGTATTAGTTTAGTGCCTACATTAGGTGCATCTACACAATTGTTTTCAGAAATTCATATTATATTCATACAAGCTCGAAAAAATACAAACCTGATGTTTATGGTTTCCTAAACCATTTCTTAACAACGCACATAATCTTTCTCCCTAGCCTCGAGATCAAGAGATCCAGGGTAAGTGTCCATTTTAGGTGCTTCTCCCTTATAATTATAAGGGTTTCAAGTTCGCTCAAACCCCCCACCTGCCTTTGCTTTTTCCACAGTCCTCTGACATCTCCTCTGGCTTTCCAATTGGTTCTCCCATAAATTGGGAACTCAAGCTGGGCGTGTCGACAGCACTCTGTTGAAGATGATGAGAGGGAAGAAAACTCAATGGAAAATCTATCATGAAACTCTGAAGGCCTTTATTCAACCCAATTTTCAATATTTTTGAAATAAAATAAAATTAGAGGACGTAGATTTTTCTTAATACAACATTCCAACCTTGGAAACTGAAATTTCCAATTCTACAAATAAATTCTTAGTAATTTAGAATTTTAAATTATATTCTGTTTCTTTCAACTTATTTTTTTGCAAGTTTGAATATGAATTATTTTTTTGTTAGAATCATTATATGTATTCCCAACTTATATCTTTAAACATATTATAGAGAGTATCAAGTTGTAAGATTTGTATAAGAAGTTTGAAAGATGAAACCCAATCACTTGGGAAGAGTTGAAAATACTATTCTTTGAAATCAAAGCATCATGGTATTGCAATCAATAAGCTTTTTCATCTAGGAGGGTAAACTTTAATAAATTAACTAAACGATCTTACAATTGGATTTGTTAATGAATAAATAAAGGTGAAGATTTTAACCTTGCTTTGGGTTTGACTACTTGGAAGCAAATTTGAACCAAAAAAATTTAGAAATTAAAAGAAATTCACATCTACTTTAACTACTTTAAGAATTCTTCGCCCCTTCCTTTGAAAGAATCCTAAAGTATATTCCATAATTTCTTGGATTCACATATTGTAATGATTGTATATTTGTAGTCTATGTATTTTCAAGAATCAATAAATACCAAACACTTCTTTCAAACATTATGACTAATAGGTAGGATGTACATCTAATGATATTAATTTTAATTGGCACATATAGCTCCATCCATATTCCATCCATTTTGAAACTATAACTAAGAAATTCAAAATTTCCAAAATAGACTTTAAGAACACATTACATACCAACAATAACATTACTATCAAATATGCCACATACATTTTTTTTTACAAAAAGGAAACTACACTAAACAATGAAATTAGGTTATCTTACATTGATTTCTTGACATTTGATACTATATAAATATTTAATGTCATTGTAAAAGAATGCACTACTTTTGAATCAAGTATTGTTATGATTGGAACTGATGAGCCTCTATGTGTACAAATGGAATTATTTGTAGAAATATTTTAAAACTTTGATGGCTTATAAAATAATTTTTTTAGGATAAGGCAATCTAATTTCACTATTTAGTATAGAAAATAACCAAATTCTCCCTACTAATTTCAAAACCTCATGAACACTTATGACTTAATATACCTTCACTTCCAACATTCCACTTTGCAACTACCCCCTAATGACCTAAAAGGTGTATACTTTCAAAATGGGCCAAGATTGCCAAGAACTTGAGCAATTTGTTTTCTCGTTTTTCATGAGATGAGATAGAATGTAACCATAGGATCTTGTAGTTTACACTGAAAGCGAGCACTTTGAATACAATTCAGATTATTTGGATGAATGGTTTAGTAGATATTTATTTTTGAAGCTCAATGAAAGACAAATAATAGAGCTTAAAATGTTCAAATCTAAAATTTACAGCATTTTGGTCATTTAGCAATTTTGGATGGAGCTTGAAATGCACAGTGGCAAGTGAAATGAGAGTAGTGTTTATAAAAAAACCAAGAATAGGCACAATTGACTTCTCCTAGAGCTCCTTAGACTTTTATTTTTCAAGGTGGGCAACAATTGCATTATTTAGTAAGTTGATTTTTTAATCCGTCACCAAATTGAACCAAAAAACATAAGTTGTGAACCTATCTACTCAATTTTAAAAAAATTCACAACTCAGAGTTTAACTTGGATTTTGATGAAACTATTGCTATTGAATTCATAATCTACTCTATTTTCTAAAAATATTCTTTTACCAAAAACCTTAAATTTGGAAACATGAAGCTTAATCCTTCAATGCTTGAGGCACCAATTTTTAGTGCCAACAAAACTTTAAAGTTAAATAAAACCTACAGAAGACATTGTTTTTAGAAGTTCATATTTTATACAAAGTCTTTTTGAAGTCTAGTTTTAGCCTAGGAAATCTGATCTTCAAAGTGATTGATCGTGATTTTTTTATTCAAGATTTTGTGCAAGGAGGGCCATTGCAATCTTGACTTTATGTAGTGTTGAGGACTTTTTGAAATGAGCCAAATACACTAGATCTTGGTGACAAAATCACATTAGAAATTCATTCTAAAATATTGTAGAGTAGATTTTGAAAAGCCATAAATTTATTGGAGTTGCACATGTTGTGTTCTTTGTCCTCATATCTTTTGATGACCAAATTTGTAGATTTTAGATGTGAAGAGAGGATTGAAAGACTTCTCTTTGCAAAACGTTTTTTCTGCAAATTCTGAATCCATATTTACAATTAGAGATTCCAAATTCAATCAAGGAGGTGTAGAACATACCCTAAACACGGCACATAAGGTAGCAGCATCCATAACCGTTACTGCACCCATAATTGACAAGTAGAGTGCCCTTAAATTGTCTTCAAGAGTACCTCCAAATTGTCACTCACTCTTAATTTTGATTGGTAAACTCTGAATTTTTAGATTTTGTTGTGAGAATCAAGGTAGATTTACTAGAGTGCGGTATAGAGTGCCCTAGCATTAGGAGGGCTTTGGGAGCTTGTGAGTTCCCACAGTCCAAAATCGCGAAAACAGCCGCGGGAACGCAGTTCTGTAGGAGTCCGACGTGGTCGAGAACGTGCCACGTCATCGACTTTTTTTTTTCGAAAAATAAAAATAAAAACTTTGGACTTTTTTTCATATTTCAGGACCCCAAGTTTTTATTTTTTATTTTTTAAATGCTGACCAGCGGCCAGCCGTTCCCAGACCAGTTTCGTGAACAGTCCCGAAATGGCCCTTTGCAGCCCTCAAATCCCTCCTAATGTGAGGTCCACTTTGAAAATTCACAGAAATTAGATGACTTGTCCAAAAATTCTAATTTTTTAAAAAAATTTCATGATTTTCAGTTGCTAATACTATAAAAATATTTTTTCTAGGAAAAGATACCTTCAACTCTACTGAATTGCTTATTTTGACAGTTATGGATGTCCCTACCTCAACATGGGACTTTTTTTCACTTGTACCCAGAGAACCGAAAATCTACCCTGCTGGGCCCACCTTCAATGGTAGGATTTAGCGTCCTGCGATCAGTGAGTCGTGCACAAGTTGAGTTATGTCTGCCTGCCATCATTTTGCTGCCTCGGTTGCGGCTTGGAGTCTGGAACATCATCCCCAGCACAGTGATCTCCCTGGGGGCCCCTGTGGGAGGAGGGGCCCAAGTTCCCAAACTGCTGTGCTGTGCTGTGACATTATGAAGTGAATGTCTTGGATCCAGATAAGATCAAACTGGATGACATAACTTAACCCCTTCAGTTGGCAAGGACTTGGAGCGAGCTTATCCTAAGTCCCAAGTGTTCTAGAAGGGTGTGCAACCCTCCCTCAGCCCTTGACCTGCAGCCAGTTGCCGGCAAGCCCCCCCACGAGTTTATCCTCACTGGACCCCTCCTCAGGCAGTGAGTCCTTGCAGGCACGGCAGGCAGCAATACTCAACTTGTTTGTGAGGTAGCTGAACCCTTGAAGGACGGACTGGTGTCCGTGGCCATGGAAATCATGCATTTTGATACCGTGGGACATCATTTCCTTTGAAAAAGCCATAAGGTAGGAGGCTCTTAAATAGAGCGGGCATTAAGAATGGAACCTATAAAAGGTATTGAAATGGACAATATGTGGTTCTTAAATGGACCTCTATACTCATTGAATGAAATGAAGATAGAAGCATTGGGAATAGTGAGAGCCAATCATTCTCCTTGCTTTTCCATCTTTTCTTTGAAGTTGCAAGTGAACCATTCATGGAGGATCTAGGGACATAAATAGGGACCTACAACCCATTTTGTTTGAAAATTCATAACTAATTCAAAAATGCTCCAAAAAATATGAAATCACTTGTGTTACATTCCTCATCTATTTCTCTTCCTCTGAAAAATGGGCTAGAAATATTTCCATTTGTTTAATTACATGAAAAAGGCAGATCAGCCCTTACATGCTCCATTTCTGAGCCTTCTACCTTATATACTCATTCAAAGTCAAAGTACTACAAAAGACCTTCCCTTTTCATCCCTAATACCAAGGATGAAAAGTTGCACTTCTATCCTACAAGGAATGATTCTTTATCATTCAAAGGACACCAAACATCCGTGGCGACGTTCAAGGGTTAAATTAACTCACTCCGTCACAAGTCTTGGGACTGAGTAGGTGATCATTTTTTTAATTTGTTTTTTAAAAACTAAATTAATGAAAAGGAATTTCATTGCCAGAGAGGGAGAAATATAGATGAGCAGGTGATCATTGTATTGATTTCTCCCAAACAAATGAAAAGGAATTTCATTGCTGGAGAGAAATGCAGACTAGCTAGTGATCATCAAGTAAGCGTAACCTTGTATAATGACGGGCTTGTCTCCATGGAGATCATGCTTTTTGAAACCGCGGGAATCATCTACTTCAGAAAATCCAAAAGTATTCATTGGAGACCAAACTATTGTGCAAGGCCTTCTCCTTTTTGCACCAAATTCCAAGGTTGAACAATTGCAATTCTGCCTTATATGCAAGCATTCCCCATCATCCATTGGACACTTAGTGTCTGCAGTGGTGTTACAGGGTTAAGTGGAGCTTATGAAGACTTGCAAAGAGATGGTCATCAACAAGAATCTGTCAATACAAAGGACATTAAGCTTAGAGCATGGACATGGTGACTCCATAGAAGCTTACTAATAGGCCCCCTGCCTGGCAGGAGAGTCGTCCTAAGTTAAGTACAGAACCATCCCACCAAGACTGTGCAATGCTGTAGGTTTGGTCGGCCATGCCTAATGGAGGAGTTCGCACGGCAAAGTCTGTGGCCCATTCATTTCTTGATGGAGTCCCCAAATCAGTGAATCCTTGCATGATTTTGTTCCATTGTGTTGGTTGTCGGAGCAACATGCCTCACAAAGTGCTCTAAGCGGAAGCTTGCAAGTTAGCCTTTAATTTTGTGTGGGCCCTTTAGCATGCTTTCTTTCAAAAGCTATTGAGATATGGACTTGCCTTGTGTAATCATGGCCCGCTATGATTAGTGCCATTGACTTTTTTTTAAAAATTGAACAAGGAGCCAAGGGGCTAATCCCTTACCTAGAAGGTAATAGTGATTCCTCCCCCTTTTCCTAAATTATTTTGGAACATGTTCAAGTAGAATTTATGCAAAGATTATAAGTTATAATAATAATAAAAACTAAACCCATTGACTGAAAGAAGTAGGCTAGTGGATTACATGCATGTAGAGTGTTGCTATTATATAAGTCTATTATCATGAGCACATGAGTCTAAAAGTCTTTGCACTTATATTATAGGTGTCTATGTTATAGAAACCTTCTATGATTATAGGATATGTATGTTATAGATACCTATATTATACATGTTTATGTTGTAAGAACCTTCAATGGTTGTAGGAGAACTATTTATATTGAGGCTCATATGCTTGCATTTCTATACTTATATGCTAGCATCCTATCATGAAAATCAGGCTTAATTACTGTAATGTCATGAGTTTTAGTGTTTCTACTACTATTTTATTGTTTTCTTTACTACACTAGTATTCTAGAAGTAGTTTTAATTGTACTAACTACTACTACTACCACCACCACTACTAGTGCTTCTCAACAAGACCCTCTTAAATTTATAGTGGTTCTTACTACAATTCTAGAGGGCTAGCTTAACCCCTATAGACCTAAGGCCATTTTTCTGTCAAAAACCACTCAAAACTGCCATTTTTGTTGCATTCATCTAGAAGAACAAACAAATATTTTTATAGAATATAACTATATGAGCTTGTACTTTGTTTGTCTAAGATTATATGCTAAAAACTTTATGAAGTTTGACCGTATAGATTGGAAGATATGGGCATTCAAAGCTGGAAAGCATAGTCTTTTTAAAATATTGTCTTGCAATTTCAGATGACTTTGATTGCCATTTGTTGAATTTTTTTGCATTATAGACTTTGAATTAAAAAATTTGTGTGTTTAAGAATTGAGTTGAAAGTCTAGGAAAAAAATTTCAAAAAAAAAATGCTTGATTTCATTCTTTAAAAAATTATTAAGTAGAGGTAGGTTCAAGATTGAAAGAAAAATTAAATTGTTAATAGCTCTAAGATGGAATTGAAACACAATAATTCCAATGGTGAGATTTTTCTAGCAAGAAAATTTAATCTTGTCAAGCAATTTTTTTTGAAAAAATGTGAAAATTTCATTCAGAAATGAATCCTATAAGTTATATTTTCACGAAGATGCTCAAACTGTATGAAAAACAAAATTGTTCATAACTTTCACATAACTAATCCAAATGGAATGAATCAAAGCTTCACACGTAGAAAAAAAATATGATCTATAAGATTAAAAAATTTAAAATTTAATTTCAAGTATTTGTGGATTTATTTTTCTGCTTGCCAAGTTAAAATTTGGGCTTTTTGTTGTATAACTTTTGCTCCTGGGCACCAATTGAAATAAAAATTATATTTCTATGATTGAAGCTAATTGGTTTTCCTATACTATAAAAAAAATTCAAAAAAATTCACTAAAAATTGAGGTCATCGGAACTTGATTGAACTCCAAATTGTCCCCTGAGGGGACAATGGGCTTTTAGGGGTTAAAACTTGAGAAATTTTTATAATTCCATGTCATTCAACCTTTTTGAAGACCTCAAGGGGGGGCACTAAATAGGGGGTTCTAAAAAACACATACAAGGAAGAAGTATTGTTTTGGAGGATATTTTGAAGACTCAAAGTATTTAAATGGTCCTTAGTATTAATTAGTTTTTTGATTCGTGGTATTTTATACCTTCCTATAATTACTTATAATTATAAAGGGTGGACAATTTTGGAGACCGTTTCTTTGTTATAGGGAAGAAAAAAAAAGGGCCAAATATAAAGATGAGATACAAACAATCTTACAGATTACTAATATGCAAGATGATCCTTCATTCTTGAGGCCTAAAAGTGTCTAAAATCATCCTTGATTTTCAACTATTATAAGCCTAAATTTCACTAAAGTATGAAAATCTGAATTGTGCAATTTTGTAGTGTGCACATTGTCCTTCAGATGTTGTAGAAGACATGAATCAAATTTGGAATCATTTCAAGGACATATAGATTTTAATGTTTTAGTGTTGAAAAAAATGCTAAAGTTATCTTGGAAATACATTTTGTGGTGAAATTTGACTTCTAAACCTACTCAAATGAAAAATATTTTAATTATCAAGTAATTCAAACACATTGGTGAAAGAAAATATTATTCTTGAATAGACTTGTTGAAGAAGAAGAATGATTGAATGAGCAATTATCCTATTAGTATATAAATTTGTTCCAAGGGAGATGGTCAAGTAGGAATCTATGCTAATAGATTCAATATGATCTAATATTGAAATATCTTGACATAAATTCAATAATCCAATTTGGAATTTTTTAGCCAAAAACATTATTACAACAACATTAGATACCCGAATTGGAATTTGATACTTTCAATTACTAAATTTTATAAACTTTGAACTTGTCTCATAGCTCATTCATTCACATAATCAATTAATTTAATAAACATGAGCATCCATAGACAATACACAAGAACCAATTGAGCTAAATTTTTTTTATCATACTACCAAATTGGTGAATAATTCATTGTTTACAATTTCACATACTTTCAACAACTAACTCATCCTCATGTCATTTCACATTATTTTCCACCAACTAAGCACATACACCACCATTCCTCCAATTAACATACTACACTCATCTCCATAATCCAATTTGACATTACAAATTCTCCATCCATCCCTCACTTACATCACATAGCACAAAACAAAAACAAAAGAGAGCCAACTTGGGTTGGGATTCTTACTAGAACTTTCATTAGTGGGTGGAAAAAATGATTTGGATTTTCAAAACCTAATAGAGTTTATGGACTTTGAAGAGGTATGTCTTAAAGCATCACGAGGAGTTGTTTCAAAGGAAAACTCATAGGTTGTTGTAAACAACACTATCATCAATAAGTACAAGTCAAAGCATACATCCATTTTAAGTTCAAACAAAAGGATCTGGAATCTTAATTATGAGCAATCTTTGGAATTCCTTAATACAATTCACATTATATGAGAATGCACACTTTGCACTAGATTAGTAATACAAGTGACTTCATTATACTATTGGTATGTATGAACTTGTAGGGAAAGTTCAATTTTGCTAGATGATAGTGTGTAAGTTGGAGAGGCAAGTATGAGAATGACAATATGCAAGTTGTGAAGAAGTTGTATATTAAGTTAGCCAATGTATTGAATGATTGTTGAGCGCTAGGTGTCCATTGCCAAAGAATCATGTACTTTAGAATTCACTCATGGTGAAGATGGTCACCTTTTCTAGAAGATATTGTGGTGGCATTCTACAACATTATGTGTAACAATACAAGGTGAGAGTGGGAATGCTATGATTATAGTATTTTACATATATTTTGCAAGTTTTGAATGAATTTAAAGGTAGTGATGGAAAATACACCTCATAGACTCTCAACCAACATAATTATGGTTCATTTTCTAATCCCAATTGGCAGATTTTAAACTTACAAAATCCTAAACTCTTAACTTTGTAATGATGTTGAGGCCAAAAAATAGTTGATGGGAGACTTTCAAGATTATTATAGGATGCACCTATTAGTTTATAAAGCAAATACAAATTTAATTTAATCAATACCTTAGAGGACTTGGAATCTTGTACAAATGTATGGAGTTGCCCCAATATGAAGATTTCAAAAATGCCCATTCTATATCATCCTATGTCAATATTCACATTGCAAATTGGCTATAGTCAAAATTTACACTTCTACAATGGTACAATACATTGATAATGATATTTAATGTGACGACATTGCTTGACTTTTAAATGCTATTAGTGTTTATTCATGATGAGTATTTTTACCAAGAGCATAGATATCAATACAATTGAAAAAATCTTTGTAAATATAATTGATAGAATATTCATAAATAGTAATAACTTATAGGATTTTAAAATTAATTCAAGTAACATTAGGCTAACTTATTATATTTTAATCCTTGGCTAAACACCATATATTATTATATATTTAGATATGGTCCTTTTACACAAAGGAAAAAATATTGTGAACTAATTAGGATAGCAATCAATGCACAAGCCAATTAAAAATTCAAGATTACATTAC
This sequence comes from Thuidium tamariscinum, assembly GCA_947034885.2. Lineage (NCBI taxonomy): Eukaryota > Viridiplantae > Streptophyta > Bryopsida > Hypnales > Thuidiaceae > Thuidium > Thuidium tamariscinum. Next base: position 1,519,011 of record OX344757.2, on the reverse strand, counting down.
ATATTGCAAGAATTCAATTCAACATAGTGTCAGTAGACACTTAAGAACTATAGGACCATTGTCTAAGGCCTTCAATATATAAATTAAATCTCCTTTAACTTGGAGAAACACATTCAACTTATAACCAACAAGGTAGTTGACCACCTCACACTAAAACAACCATCCCATCTTCATCCTTGCTCCAATTTAGACAAGCCTCTACTTTTTGGAGAAGTTAACTTACAAATCTACTTCCTCACAAAATTCCCACTCCTTCCAATTCATTGTTTTCTTGACCTTGCTTATTAAAGTTAGTACTCTCAGTCAAAATCCACAACTAACCTCCTCTTCCTAAAGTGGTTGCCCAATATTTTCCTTGCTCCATTTTGGGCAAGCTTTAGCTTTTAAAAAAGTCTACAAAAAGACTTACAACTCCTAAAAATCTTGACACCTAACTATTCTCTTACTCAAAGATTTGATGTAAGAGATCTCAGCCTATCACTAAGCAAAATTCATGATAAAAAAATCCTAAATCTTTATATCCATTTTCTCTATTTCTTTTCTACAATAATGTCAAATTTTTACTTGATAAATCCCCTAAGAATCCATCCTACAAAAAACTTCACACTTTTCATATGGCTTGAAAAGGCTCAATTCACATTAATCTTAGGGAGAGAGAGTCCAACATTTACCATGAGAGAAAAATGTAGAAGAGTTTTATTCCTAAAAAATTTCCCTATAATTGTCCCATTGGCACTCTAATATCCATCCAAGTATCAATTCATTCCTACCCTAATCGATGTCTCCACATTAATTTACAACATTTTCTTCTAATTTGGAATGTAATCCACAATGTCCGAGCATTTTTTAAAATTATCTAAGTTAGCTCATACTTTTTGTATTTGCACTTCTAATTTATGATTGACTTCCTTATATTGATTCCTTGTCTCAATATTTTGTTCCCTAATTATAAAAATTCCACCATTCTTTTAATGTTTCTAATTGCCTATTTCTTATTTAATACACATATTTGTTTATAAACCCTAATCTCTCCTAGAATCCTCCAATCATTCAACACATAATTGAATCAATTAAAATCTATACCATTTGGTCCTAAAATTCATTTATATCACTAAGGTAACTAATATATTGTTGTGAATTGATTTTTCTTACTATTAATTGCTAACTCACAAACTCCTACGATTTGTTTTTAAAATATTTGAATTAATTTGTGAGCCAAAGTGGTGGCTCTCACTTACCTAATAAGCATGTGATTTGTTCTTGCTATAATGGCATAGATGGCATTCCTCTGAGTATAGACTAAGTTTTTGGGCTACACTAAATATGATGAAAAAATCAACTTGAAAGATAACCTTCTTTTAGATGCACAAATCTACCAAAGGATTAAGGCCGTTAAGGCATCTTTTGTAGGCACAAGATTCTTTTAATCTTGTTTTGTGGTGTTGAGTGTAGATGTTTTCATGATTTTTCTTAAACATTGTAACATGGGTGATTGTTGTTCATCATTGTAAAAACAAAATATTTATTTATGTGGATGAAACTTTTTTGCCAAGGTAATATGATCATTCCAAGAGTTTCATCATTGCTTGGGAAATTCATTCAAAAGAATGAATTTGTTGTAAACATGTTGAAAATATCATGACAATGTTTGGTTGCATTAAATCTAAGTTTTGATTTTCCAAAATTTCAATATGAAGTTTCTAGATTTTGGATACTTTCAAATTTCCTACCTTCTAACTATTTGATGATCCTTGTTAGCTTGGGTTGAAAATCATCATGGGTTGCTAAAGATGTTGAGACGAACAAAAGTCTTTGGGAGGCTTGCACCGTGGGCAATGCTATGAAACAAACTAAGTTGAGGGCATTTTGCCACGTGAGATTGGTGGGCAAAAAGAAGCACTAGAGGGTGAGAAGATTCCATTGATTGTCTTGTTGGCCTCGTTGGATGGCAAACGAGAATTTCAAGGTTCATTGAAATCGGTGAACAAGCCCGTTGGTGGAAGTTGGTCAATCTTAAAGGATATCACTATGCTATGTGAGGAGTTTTTACTCAACCTCTCTCCACCCATTGGCTTGACATGCTTAGCACTACGTCCAATTGCTCACTTGATATTGTAGCTCCCCATGCAAATTGTGTCCACCAATCTCACATGACAAAGAATCCTAATTATTTAGGTAGAACAATCTATTACCATTTGTTTCCTAGTTCTCTCACTCTATATTTGACCCTAATTTTGTTCATCCCATTATGCGAATCTACTAATTTCTTTTGACAATTTCACTACATCAATGTCAAAAGGGAAAAGTTATCAATCTTTCATTGGTGAACAATGGATGCATAGGAGAGTGATTATGGATTGTTTATACAATGTTTGTGCCTCCACTCTACGTTTGGTTTCATAATTTTAAGGCTGATTGCTCACAGAAATTACAGTTTTGATTGGAAAACTAAGCTTCCTTCCACTTGGGTTTGACTTGTGAAGCAAGTGCACCCCTCTGAAAGAAATGTGTACCGGTCTTGGAATAGGCCCCATGACACTGTAGTCAGAGTGCCATTCTGGGTGGTGATAGGCTTGTCTACCTCCAGCCCCCATGAAAGTGCTCTCCCAAGTCCTTCCAGGGATTGGTCTGAGTGTCAGCGTTCTCAGTGCTGCCTTCAGCTGCCCAGCCCCAGCGCATTCAATTCACATTGGGAGCGCGCAGGAATGCCTGTATGCCACAGCCCCTTCAGTTGGCTCTGTGGCCTCGTCGTCCCCCCCTCCCCCGGACCCCGGGGGCCAGCCGCGGCAGACTCTCACATGGAAAGCCCTTCCGTCCAAGGCAGAGGAAAGGGCCCCCAATTTAGATCCTTCCTTTCCTCTCTCTCCCCCACATGCTCCCTGCCTCTGCCCCTCCATCATCATCTGCATCTGTCCTCCTCTTCCGGACTCTTCCTCAGTCTTCGAGGGAATTCCGGGCGGGTTTTGAAGGGATTTCCTATTTTTTGGGAAACAAATGACTTCTGTCATCCTCAGTTGGATGCCATCATCAGCTCTGCCCCGCTCCGCTCTGCCTTGCCGTGCTGTGGCAGGGTGCTCTGGGGCTGACTATTGATTGTCTCCATTAGCTGCCCCCATTCAGTGGTTTTCAGAGGCAGAGACGGGCTGCGGAGTGTTCTCCATGGAGGTTTGCCAGTGGAGGTTTGCGGCCCCTGGCTGCCGGCAGTGCAGATCCAAGGGCTCATTGCCAAAGGAAAGGAACCCAAACTTTTCTGGTTCCACTCCATTAGTTCCAAGAAAAGAGAACCCATGTTTTCCAGGAGAGCAGGGGAGGCAACCCATTCCTCATCACCCCCCATTTCCACATTGTAGATTATTCTCTTTCCATGCAAGAAGAGATGAATAGTGACCAATTATGGCACACTCCCCGGCACTGTTGTGACACCATATGATTGGCTACAACATCCTTAACCCCTAAAGAAAACCAAGCTGCGTTTTTTTGGCAACATAGCGATTTTGGGCAGCTCACTACGTATGGAGTTTTTATTTTTTTTTCTTTGAAATTTTCACACTATGTGTGCCCAAGGAGTAGCTTTAAGACCCAACAATTTTCATAACTTTTGAGTACATGGTATGTAGTCTTTGAAATCCATACCTACCTGCAAACTGAAATTCCTCATAACTTTCATTTAATTAATCCAAATGGAATGATTCAAAGCTTATCATGAGTATATAAATGTAAAGAATCAATTTCAAAATTTTAATTTCTTAAAAAAAGTTTTTTAAAGAAGTTTTTTGGGTTGCTTGGATTGCCCGTTGTCGAATGAAAAGGACATATCATGCAATAACTTTTTAACCGTGTACTCAAAAGTTATGAAAATTGTTGGGTCTTAAAGCTACTCCTTGGGCACACATTGCCTGAAAATTGCAAAGAAAAAAAAATAAAAACTCCATGCTTAGTGAGCTGCCCAAAATTGCTATGTTGCCAAAAAATTAAACACAACTTGGTCCTTTAGGGGTTAATATTGCAACCAACCCTTGGTGGGTATTGTTTGATTGGAAATAGGAAGGTCTATTTAACTAGTATGGATCAAAACACAATCTTTAGTTAAAAAGTTCACAGTAGTTATGTTTTGAGAAATAAAAATCTAAAAAATTATGGATGCCTTCTCAACTCTATTTTTGCACATAGGGAATGGGTTGTTTCCCCATTCAATTAACCCCTAAATTCCCATTGTCCCCTCGGGGGACAAATCAGATTTCGGACAGGTTCCTGTGATCTCAAATTTTGGTGAATTGTTTTGAAACTTTCCTGTAAGATTAAAAAAATCTGATTATCTACGTGGGAATATAATTTTTATTTCAATTGGAGCCTAGGAGTAAAAATTATACCATAAAAACCCTGAAACTAAACTCAGTGGGCAACACAAAAAAATTGCAAAAAATCAAAATAAATTAAATTTTTTTCTTCTTGAAATGTTTTCTTTTTGTCTACATGTGAAGCTTTGATTTGTTCTATTTAGACTAATAATGAGAAAGTTAAAGACAATTTTGTTTTTCAGGCAATTTTAGCATCTTCTTGAAAAAATAACTTGTAGGGTTCATTTCTGAATGCAATTTTCACAATTTTTCACAAATTCTTTTTTGAGAATGTTGTGTTTTATTGCTAAAACAATCTCACCATTGGGATTATTGTCTTTCAATCCCATCTTGGAGTTATTAACAATTTTGTTTTTTTTCCAATCTTGGACCTATTTCTACTTAGCATTTTCTTAAAGAATGAAAATCAAGTGTGTGTTTTTTGAATTTTTTTCCCTAGACTTTCAACTCAATTCTTCAACATGCATTTTTTTTAATTCAAAGTTTGTAGTGCAACAAAAATTCACAATTGGCGGTCAAAGTCATTTGAAATTGCAGTCTAATGTTCAAAAAACCTTCCTTTTTGAACTTTGAACATTAATATCTTTCAATCTATACAATCAAACTTCATGAAATTTTTACCATGTGAGCTAAGACAAGTACAGTACAAGATCCTATGGTTAGATTCTAAAAACATAATTTATTTTGTATTTTTGGACGATTGTAGCAAAAATGGCAGTTTTTAGTGGTTTTTGACAGAAAAATGGCCTTGGGAATTTAGGGGTTAACCCCTAACTGCCCGAGCGACCATATATGGTCGTGCAGAAAAATTTCAGCTCAAATCTGAATGGGCAGTTTCTAGTGTTAACTATTGAAAACTTTCATTTTTCATGAAAACAAGTAAATATTTGATTATTCAACAATGCTAGTGTGTGAGCATGAACATGCGAGCATGTGAGCTTCTAATATGTATATAAGTAGATGTACTACCACCTTTGAAGGTGTTTATAGTAAAAATACTTGTAATATAGGTACCTATAGTATAAATATATTCTTATCATAAAAGGTTTCTGTAGTATAAGCACCTATACTATAGGTTCCATCATCTTTGAGGCTCATAAGCTCACACTTTTATGCTCACATACTGACAACCATGTTTGATTATTTAGGGGTCTTCAAAGGCATATATGTAACATTAGTGGAGAGTAAAGCTTGCCAATTTTACTTCATTTTCCCCTTTAGTACACAACTTGCCAATGTCAATTGATTTGAGATCTAAGAAATTGTACTTATTCAAATGCTTTGAAAATGGTCCTAGAAGAAAGAATAAAGTATTTCTATGATTTTTACCATTGAAAATTTCAAGATGCAAGTGTTGGTTTGAAGATTTTTGCAATTTTTAGTTGTAGAAATTTTTTGTATTACCACAATTGCAAGGTGGATTGTATAATGAATTTGATAGCTTTTCAACTGAAATTAAGTTTTTTGAAAGTACATTTTAGTGTACTAACACTATTTGTATTTGTTCATGTCACCATTAATCCCAAAAAACTTTAATATACAAATTTCTAAAATATTGTGGGGAGAGAGGCAATACACTAAAAATAGAAAATACACATTTCTCTTGTTATAATCTCACAACTTCTTTGCAATTTTACACTCAAAATTGGTTTGTGGACTAATATACAATCTCTCAAAACATCTATGTAGTTGGATTTTGAAAAAAGAAAAATTTGCTTCATTAGAGATTATTAGAAATCAATGCTCTTTTTTCACAAGAAAAACACACTTGCCAAGGCTTAGGCACTTAGGGGTCAACTTAACTCCAAGGAGAAAGAAGTTGACTTTTGGCATAACTTACCTCACCGTTTGTTGCCTTATTGTAGAACTTGGAGTATACCTTACTAAATTACCGTATCAAGAAGCAAAGATCAACCATCTCTAGATGCACATCCCACTAAGATAAAGGTTTATTTGTTATGTATAATGAATTGGAACTTGACAATGATGGTGAATTTCGTTAAAATGGCGGTATTCCTTATACCATTTTTTAGATCTTCAAAATTTATAACACATTTAGATTTTAGACCCCATGGTCTAAAACATCTTAGATAGGTGTAGATTTCAAAAATCTATGATAGTTTTAGATTTTAGGCCACACGGTCTGAACTATCAAAAGTGTCAAATTATTGGAATACCACCATTTTAACGAAATTTGCCATAATGCATTTACACTTGTATCAACCCTTGATTTGTCACTTGGGACTCACTATTTTTTTTTTATTCCTTGCAAAATTAAATAGTGAAAATGATACAAAAGCCCTAGAAAGAGTGTAGAACCAAAATAGGTATGCTATATGCCAACATAGTATATGGGTTAGATTGGAGGATTATACATAATGTCAACCCAAAACTACTTGTAAGTAGGTAAGAAACTGGGAATTAGTGAAAAATTAGAATACTTGAGCAAATCGCCCCACATTTGACTAAGTGTGGCTACATTGGTCCAAGAGAGCTCTAAAGATGTCCTTATATAGGGTTCTGAGGAGTGGTTTCAATTTTCCAATAGCATCAACAAAATAGCAAACCTCCAATTGTTGGCATGCACATGTTAACATCATAAGACGGACCAATGGAGGAAATTCAATGATTAAGAATGACAATCTAAGGTTGGTATCAACCTTTTTTTCCAGTACCATGGGGCCAAATTGTACCATTTAAAAATAAATTTCTTCTTTTCACCAAATGAACGTAATATTTTTTCGCCAAATTTTTTTTAGTTCCATGTAAGATATGGATGAAGTTGCCAAATTTGGATGAAAAATGTATGAATATGATGGAAAAGTATTTTTAAGTCCAAAAAATGGACTAATATAGAAATACAATGCTTCACCAAATTTGAAATGATCGTTGTGTTGACACTTTCTCAAAAAGTAAAAAAAAAGGGTTGGTTGGTATTGAGCTAGAGGTTCGATAATAAGGGCGATTTCTTAAGATTTCCATAAAAAAAAAGATTCTCTAATTATTAGTGCCATTTGAGGGGATCATGATTTTATCTACCTTCTTTGAAGAAGTAAGATGATGATGCGAGTCTATACCTATTTTGTGGAATTCCATGAGAGGTCACACAAAAAATCTCAAAATTTTCTGATAGTCAATCATTGAAACTTTGAGCAAAAAATTTGTATAAATTTTTCAAAGTGTGGTAAAATCCCACTTAAAATTATATGAGACTCTATTATATTAGTAAGGTGCTTTAATAAGTTTCATCACATTTTGATAGTAAGAGGTACTTGAACGGGTGATGTTTACTTACAACTAGCAAATTTTAAAGTTGTAGTGGGACTGGCTAACTCTCCAAGAGCATATGAAATTAGAATGAGGTCAATGATAGGTCTTTTTTACTCCTTTATATGTACTAAAGGGCCTAGACAAGTTACTTTTGAAAAAAAATAAACTATCAAAGTTGGAATTTTGACCTATTTCGGTTTTAAAACTTGTACCATAATTTGATGAGTTTTTGGATTTAGAAAAAGAGGTGGGTGGTATTCTCAAGCCAAAAATGGCCTTCTAAAATCAATGGTACAATCTCTTTGCAATTTAAAGTTTCTCTCCGAAAGTTAGCATGTAAGTTTAGTATAGAATGTAGAAACACAGTTATCGGGATCCTTAGTTAGAATTTAGATGGAAACTGAGAGGTTGGAATGAAAACCAAAAATTAGGGTAGAAATCTAGAATTTTCACATAGGGGGGGAAGATGAGTGCCCTACTCAGACTTCCTCTAAAACTCTCTCTTTATATCTTCACTTTTATGTGAGGGTCCCTTGGATCTAATTAACATTGGGGCTCTTGGCATTTTAGGCCAAGAAACCTTTGATGGTATTTTTAGGGTCTTCATTGTTTTTTACTCCTTTCATTGTTGAAAAACTCTTGGCTAGGAAGGATGCATGGACTTTGTTTTGTAGCACTGTGACTCAATAGTGAGAAAATTACTGAATTTCAAAGGTTTTATAAATTGAAAAATTGAAAAAATACTTTTACTTTGATTTTGGTTGTAGCAACAATATAAAGCATACTAGTACATATTAATGATGTAAGAAGTAACAAAATGAATTGAGTTTTTTAAAATGATTTGATTTTTTTAATTTATGATATATACTACAAATACAAACCAATACATCCAAAAAAAATAAAAATAATAATCAGTAGATGGTCAAACTTCAATGCTTTGAGGTGCAAAAGAAATTTTCATCCTTTTTTCTATGTCCTTTTCAAAATATTTACCATTGAATACTTTGTCATTTGTATTCAATTTCAAAATCTTAATATGTAAGCGCTCTAGAAATGGTTTAAAAATAATTTCACATAGTTTAGGATGGTTGTTATTATGTGAGCTCAAGAAGTATGAATGGCCATGAGCTTTAAAGACTATACACCTATAATATAAGTGTACGTTATAGTAATTCTCTATGATTATAGTGCATATGCTATAAATACCTTCAATGGTTGCATGAAATCAACTTAGATACATATGCTCAAGGTTCACATGCTCATACTTTCATATTCACATTTTTATGCTCACATTTTCATGCGCACATACTAACACCGTTGCATAGTTTGGAAGTCCGATTTGAAGTGTTGTAACTTTTGCATCCAATGTCCACATTCAATAAAACTCGTTGAAAATCTCTACTCTCTTTTACTTTGTGTGGTAAAATTTTGAGAACAATCTAAGATGTATTGATTTTTTGAAAGCCATTCAAAGTTCAAAGGTTCACTTTGAATCATTTGAATTGCATTTTGATGGCTGCAACTTCAAGGGCTTGTATCTCCTTCATCCAATATTTGTTTTCAAAAACGTTTGTTGGATTCCATTCCCCTTGAATTCTTGTTATTGAAGTAAAATTTTTATGGCTTATCCAAATTATTTTGAATGTATGGGAGCAATTCAAAGTTCAACATCTAGACATTTTTGGATTATAGTGAACTTTAGTGGATTATTTCTTCTTCATCTAGTGTCAGTTTCTGTAACTTCTTTTTTGAAAAGTTGCATATACTAGTTTAGTTTGTGAGGTTAACCTCTTAGGGATCAAGAAGACATAATGCGTCTTCTTCTAGAAAATGGTGAATCCTCAATAGGGTGAAACAAATTTCAATATTTTGTATGCTAAAAACTTGTAGAGTAAAGAGATTACATACTTAAATGTTCTAATTTTCCAAATTTTAATGTAAGAAGTATTTAAAATTTTATTTAGGAAACGTAGTCTAATAGAAAAATGGAGCAAATACAGTGTTTTTCCAATGAAAGGAGTAATAGAGATGGAAAAAAAATTCTTGGACATCTCTAGTCTTTATTCTATACAAATAAACAAAAATTTGGAGAATTTTTTTCAAGTTTTTATTTTTATAAATTTCAAAATAGAATTTTCCATAATTAGAATGATTCCAAAATTTTGAAGATGTTTCAAATAGTATAGTAATAATCTCAATTGTTAAATTTCAAAAATTTATGCACGTATGAATTTTTAAGATTTTCATAGGATCCAATTTGGTCAATTTTTGGCTTTCTATGCTTTCTCTTTGAAAATGTGTAGAAATTTGAGAGAGTTTTCTATTTCTCAAATTTTTTAATAAGAAACTACTACATTTGCCTTATATTCCAAGACAATGTTTTTAGAAGATTAAAAAATTATGATTCATCTTTATATATTTTTTTCCTCAAAAATTTTCATTTTTTCACTTATGAAGTTGATCATCCAAAATTATTATACTCTAAAAATCAAAAAATCAAAATTTTCACAAATAATTACATGCATACTAGCAAAAGTAGTCTTTGCTTTTGTATAATTAAAATAAAAAATTTCAATCACATCTAAGCGCAAAAAATATCAAAGTGGTACCATACGTTGAAAACCTTGATGGACAAAAAGTTGTTGGGACTTGAGGGGTTAAAATATCATTTCAAATGAAGATGTTAATTCCTAAAGGACTACAACTATGTTTCTACCAAAATTGCTCCAAAACTGTCATTTCTAGGATAGCTATGAGATTTAAAAAAAAAAACAATTTTTGACATATGTAACCATATGATCTTTTAGTGCACTAGTTTGGAAAGATGTAGAAAAGATTAAAAAAATTTCACCATGTAGATTGCAAGATATTAGTGTTTGAAGTTACAAAAATCATTTTTTTTCCAGTGCGAAAATCCGGGCAGCTGCACTTTAGAAGGCCACATTTGTATGAAAAAATGTCCAAAATGGTTGCAACTCTTTGGATTCATTCTCCAATTCAAGTTGGCTACATGCTTGAAAATTTTCATATCATTTGGAATAGTACAACATGTACAAAAAAATAGTAAGTAGAAAGAAGTAGAGAATGATTCAAAATACAAAAATGGTAACAATTTATTTATTGAATTGAAAAATGCCAATCCCAATGGTTCAAGTGTTGTAATAAACAACCTACACCCACTGTTTTTATTTATTTATTTAAATATTGAAAATTGAGTAAAATAAAGGACTTCAAAGTTTATTTTAGAGAAGAGAATTGATAACTACCTGCAAACTAAAATTCTTCATAACATTTGACTCATTAATCCAAATGGAATGATTCAAAGCTTTCCATGTATATATGCAGTATAAATCTATAAAACAAATTTCAAATTTTTATTTCCAAAAAAAATGATTTTTTTATCTGCCTGAACTGCCCAAGTTGAAAAACAAACAACATTTTATACAATGACTTTTCAACCATGTAGTCAAAAGTCACAAAAATTGTTGGACTTTGAGGATACTCCTCGTCTACACCTTCTATTATAGTTTGGTTCCAAAATAAGAAAATATCTAGCCACATGTACCTGCCCAAAATCGCTATGTTGCCAAAAAAGGCATGTTTGTCCTTTAGGGGTTAAGGTTAACTGAGAAGCATTTTAGTAGAAGGATACTCAATCCTAGATGTCTTTTTGCCATTTTTTTTGCTAGTTTTTACCATTTCAAATCCATTTTGCATACAGAGTGAGTTAATTGAATGATATTTTTTTCACCAATGTGTTTGTATGTTGGTTTTGAAGCACTATATAGTTCAAATTATTTTCATTTGAATAGGTTTATAAATCAAATATCTCCCTGAAATGTACTAGGAAAATTTCACTATCCTTTTTCAACACTAAAACATTATAATCATGCAATCTATGAGGCCAAATGACTCTAAGTTTGATTTGTGTCATCTACAACATGTATACAAGATTGTAGTGTTGAAATTTCTATACCTTAGTGACATTTAAATCTATAACCCTTCAAAAGTGATGATGTTCTTAAATCCAAAAAGGCCCTTTTCATTTTAGGGGTTAACCCCTAATCCCCTAAGATGCGTTTTTTGGCAATATAGCGATAAAAACCATACCCATCTGCAAACTAAGATTCCTCATAATTTTTTACTCATCAATCCAAATGGAATGATTCGAAGCTTCCCATGTTTGTATAAACCTAAAGAATCAATTTGAAATTTCACTTTTCAAAAAAAAAATTTAATCAGCTGCCCGGGCTGCCCACTAAGCAAACAAAATGACATATCATACCATACCATAACTTTTTATCCACAAAGTCAAAAGTTATGAAAATTGTTGGGCCTTAAAGCTACTCCCCAAACACATCTTGTGTCAAAATCTCAATGAAAAACAAACAAACTCCATTCGTAGTGAGCTGCCCGAAATCGCTATGTTGCCAAAAAACGCAGCTCAGGGGATTAGGGGTTAAAAAGGCTAATGCAAAAAATAGAATGTAAAAACTAGTTGAAAATAGCTAAAAGGCACATGATTTTTTCAATCAAATCTTCTCTGTAAAGTTTTACGTTTTACTATAATTCCCCTCATGTTGTGTGTGGCATGTGCTGATGAGTGTAATATAAAGTAGTATCCACATTTCAATTCAATCCAATATAGTACCCACTACTGTAGTGAAACTTGTTAAAATGGCACATAAATCAGCATAACTCTAAATCATTCACCGTACAATTTTAGCATTGTTTATCAAGTGACAAGATATCACCATTCAGAGTAATTGAGTGAAGAATTACTTTCTTGAGAATAGTACCCAATAATGCCAATATCCATGAAACAATAGGGACATCTTTGTTAGGGAGGCCATTTCAAGCACATTTTCCTCCTGTAGTTAATGTCAGTTCTATCCCTGTAAAGAGCTTCCATGTGCAATCAGATTCTCACCCCACTTGTATAAGTCGAAGTACAGTACAGTACAGCAGAAGCTTTCCAATGATATTTCAACACTGTGAAGATTGTACAATGATCACTCACTCAGATTCCTAGTTTCCTACCCCACCGGAATAGAAAGAAGCTCTTTTCCCCCTTCCATGTGATGCACACAGACCGAGGCCACAAGCACGACTAACTAAACAGGAGGAGTCCGTGTCACAAAAAAAGCCAAAAACTCTTTTGAACAAGTGTAAGTTGGCATTAACACGTAAATAATGTTTCTGTACAGTACAATCGGTTAAAATCATCAAGGTAGAAATCAATGTTCTCTACAGGATCCAAAGGAGGATCAAGTTCCTCCACTAAGGTAAGCATACCTAATTTCTACACCTACCATATAGGTTTTGAATATGTACACTACCTCAACATCAGAGCTTGTGCTGGTTTGTCTTAGATCATCTAAGAACGCAAATCTGAACCCTTATAACTTTGCATATGGTATCTAAATATTGCATTCTTTAGTGAGATGAATCTTGTTTGAGTGAGATGAGTGAGATAAAATCTTGCTAGACTTGCTGACAAGAACATATACAAATGTGACCATTCTAATAATAAAAGTGGCTCGAAGGAGTCTGATCACCTTACATGTTCGGAATCTTCTGCCTCTGGTACACTCGCGCGATCAAAATGGGAGCGCAAGCCTATCCAACACTTATAATACTCAGGATCCAGTTGGGGACAGTCGAGGGCCCAAGGAGTGACTCGAGGGATCAGAGATGATTCGAACATGAAGGCTAACGCATGATCCGGTATTTTGGATGGCTTTGGGTCCTCGCAGATAGTTCTCTGCAAAAAAATGATCGAAATCACCCAGTCAACTCCCAAACCACATCATGAAGGTCTTCAAAATATAAGTCGTGAATGCTGTGGATAGGAAGTAATATTAGTTCAAAATATAGTCATAAATGCTAGTAATAAGAAGCAACACTACACTGATTTATCCTTTTAGTGATGGCGCAAACTAGAGTTACTACAAATTACTTTCTGGTGGAAAATTGTATAATACAGTAATATTTTAGCCTGCAATAATTTCAAATAGAGCGACATGATAAATTAGTGTCTCACACTAACAGGATAAGTCAGAGCAGTGAGCGTCAAGTCATTTTCCAGTCAGGGAGATCATCGTTCATTCCAACCAAGTTCCAACTTCAGTGACCGATTGCAGCCAAGTTGGGCAAACGCCCAGGTTGGAACAAGACATAATTTTGACTGGTGTTATATCAATAACAGGAAGATCCAACCCTTGCACATCCATCTATCAGTATTTTCAGTGGGTGAAAAAGTTTATTCACCATGTAATGCTTTTAGGATGCACTCTTTAAAAGGCATATGCCTTTTTATCATGCCACTGAGTGTTGTGCCAGTGACTTCTTATTAAACAATTTTCTCTGATATGAATTTGTGTTTTGACTTTAGGGACAAGAACGAAAGGAGGAAAATACCTCATAGGTAGCAGTGTCTACACCATGAGGAGTCATGCAGTTGTGAAGACTCGCTCCTCCGGGAATGAAACCGTCGGCCTTTCCCTGAAACATTATAACTTTCGCAAATTAGCTGTATGCAGTATTCATTAATAACTCAACAGTCTGAATGAAAACTTTGCTCTGTAAATAGGACACCTTTCTGATTTACAGTACTTCTAAAAGTAAAACCCTTCAGAGATTTCAAGGCTGGGAGCACAGGAACTGGATGAAGTACTACATCCAAGTCCAAGCAACTGAAAAATCAATTTTTTTTACTATTCTTTAGTGATGCGACCGACCAGCTTCATGATTTTAGTGCAAGGTGAAAAATCAGTTCATGTAGAGAAGAGAAGAAAAGAAAACTTGCAAAAATGAAGATCCCATGTCTAGATTCTTCTCAAACCATAATTCATCTCAACTCAAACCTACATTGCCTCAAGCTGTTAATTTGGCTATTTCCAAAACTGTTGACGCTTACCTCATACATGCCGTAAATAAGACCCATGAATTCACTCATGCAATTCCGGTGAAAGTAGGGCGGTCGAAAAGTGTGCTCGGCAACAGACCACCTTGGAGGAAAGACCACGAAGTCCACCACAGCCACACCGGGCTTCTCCGACGGTACAGTCAACACTGAAAACAATTCAATGTCAACAAGGTCATTCTCATGCACGAGGACAATCTAATATGTAGTAGTAAAAATGACATTAAATTTATCGAAGTTCATTGTACGAAGCAAAGTTGGCATCAGAATTCCTATTTATGCAGATAGAAATTTAGACTATACCTGTATTGATAGAAGGATCGGCGTGATCGAACAACACAGTGTTGAAGGGGCAGAACTTCTTCAAATTGTACTGAACAAAAGGAAGAAACACGCTCTGATCAATACCTGTACTCCCAAAACTTCACTTGATATAAAAGGGAAATACACCTAATAAGTCCCCATGACTTCGGGAATATTAGACTCAATCGATATGCCTCACCCCAAGTTTTCACCCTTTGACTCCTTTTGACCTCGTTTAGTCAAGTGAAATTCATGATTCAATGGAGTACACCCAACCCAACGAGGCTAATCGCACCCCAAAAATTCAAAATTCAATTGCAAAAGGGTATTAGGAGGTGCTCAACAAGTGATATGGAGCTCGGAAGATGAAAATCAGTTCACCTTCAATTTTGTTTTACGTTTCTACTTGCACCTCCTAAAACGAGGGTGCATGATGGTTCAATGAAGTATTTAGTCTTGACTAATTGCACCTCTTCAAACTTAAATCTTTAATAAAATTTAGCATTGGAGATTCACAACTTGAGATGCAAAGGTTGGAGGATGGAAATGAGGGTGAAACTCAAAACTCTAACAAAAGTGTTGCAAGACTTTCAGGCCAAAGATTCAAACCCTTGCCATGGATTCGACAGCTTAAATTTAAAAAAAGAAAAGAGCTAGAAAAATTCGTCTCACCTTGTATGGGGCATAATTTCCATGCCAAGCAACGACATTAAAGGGAGAAAAGTCCTGCTTGGCATCAAAGAGTGCGCCGCCAAATTTATGAATAACAGTGAAACCACTTGTTCCATAGTACTTTTCCTCAAACCAAGCTTTGGGAGTGAGGAAGTCTCGTGGGTCTGCAAGCCCATTTGCACCTGCATCTCTCCACAACTCAAACTCCTGTAAGTGCTAGGTCTCATGAAAGTTCCTCCAAGTGACAGTCCATTTCCAGATCTGTGTCATTCTTTACTAATTAAATTGTAATGCAACTGAAAGTGCATAACTTGGCATAACTTGAGAATACATGGTTTCAGAAAAATAAGAAGAGCATACCAATTGGGCCAAGGTCGGGTAACTGAAAATGGCCACTGAAAACCTCGACAACGTAACCTCTCGAAGGACCATCCGGCAGCTCAATAGCAAAGCGTATACCCAGCTGCAGAACCACAAGTTCCCCTGGCTTAACCTCTAGCCTGCCCATCTCCGTCTGGATCCATATGCCTGCATTAAGAAGAACATCACCCAGATCAGAATGACCACAACTGCTACTCGTGAACACCTAGAAGACCAAGGACTGATGGTTTTAAAATGACCAAATTCGATTGATCATTTTGTGAAAGCCATAATTCGGGAGGGTCCACATTTTCTGTCACCAGAATCAGTTAAGAACATCGCATGTGCTAGTCAAATAAGTCAAACTGGAAAAAGAATGTCCCCATATGAACCGATCAAAACTGCTAAATAGAACATGAGGGACTAATTTCATTTGGCCCGAGAAGGGCAGCAGGCAGCTAAATTCTAGCAATGAAATTTATCTTCTTGATACCAAAGATAATGCGTATCCGGTGTCCCAATATCTGGAACCTTTGGGTCCTTCAGGGGATAAAATTAAATTTCAAAAGTAGTGCTGTGACAAGCACCTCGCACTTGGACATCTACAGAAAATCATCAGGAGATGATAATCAAGATACTGATACAGTGATACACCATCCTCAGCAAGTTCGGTGGGGATACACCAGCACATGACCAAACACCAACCAAGTAGCAATTTCGCTAACTGGAATTAGGTACTTAATTCCCGCAATGACCAGGTTAGTTCGATGGCAAATTGGTGCTAATTCCTACTAACTTGCATTGATATTACATTCATTTCCACTAGATGCTAATTCCTATTGTAATGCAAGGAATCTGCATTATTAGTTAAGCTAACATCCTTATTTTGCATGAGTTAACAAACTTTGCCGATACTAATGAATTAAACCAGCCCCAACAATCAAAGAGCAAATTGGTACTGCTGGTAACTCCGGCTATTTATCTTCCAATGGAACGATTTTCACCGATGAATTTTTAACTCCCTAATTTTGTTGACTGGGCATTTGAAGCATAAATCCAATCGCACTAGTGAAGTAGCAGAAATGACCTTGAAAGACCAACTCATCATTAGTAATCTTGCCAATGTAGGTACTCATTGGTTAGTTTACTTCCGACTGGCTAATGGTCCTTAAAACGCCCCAGTTACCTAGTTGGCGCTGCTTGGCTGGAGCAGATGTATCTAATACTAGTTCACCACCTAACCAGTCCTCTTCTAAAATCAAAATGGACAGTGGAAAGCTTACGTCCGAGTTGTGGAACGATAAGAAGATCCCCGTCCGCGTTGGCAAATGCACAGCCCTCCATGGAAATATTCGCAGTGTACCTAAAGACAAGTCACAAGTGCATTTCATGAGAAAAACATACGGAAGTACATAACGTTATAGAGCAAATGGGATTGTGCACCTTTCTCTACTGTAGAGAATTGTAAGATCATTAAAAATATAAAATTGAAAAAACGATATAATCTCTACAAAGACTTGACACATGAAGCTAGTAAAATTCTAAAAAACTTAGGATGTGGGTTGCAAAGACTATCTAGAACTCAAGGTTGTGTTCAAACGGAATCTAGATTCTATTTCATGAACAGTTACAAGGACGATGAGGAATTGCATAAGAATGTTATGTAGACATCAGAAAGAGAGGTTCAAGGAAATGAATAAGAAAGGGGGAAGGGAGAGATATATGAATGTACATATGGACGGCATAGCCATGACGCAGAAACGGACTCCCAGCTCCACAAATGGTGTACAGTCCATCGATAAAATTGAGCTCAGCCTCGGGGAGAGGAGGTGGTTTCCATCTGAGCTGCGTGGGAGTTACAGATGCAGCCGAAGTGGAACTGAAATCGCTCACTAGTCGTTGGTTGGTCGGCTCACGGGGATGAAACGGCTCATGCGTTACCGATGGCTTTATCCTATATAACCAGCTGTTGCAACAAAACAATACTTTCCATTAGGAGAAGCAACCAGAGGGAGGGAGAACCAAAACCATTACGTACCTGATCCCGTCTCCTATTGCCTGACCCTCTGTTATCAACAGCAACTCATCTCTTCCAATACACTCGATTGGCTTTCAATCAGCAAGGTGAGTGTAAGTGTAACTTGGCTAAATGATTATAGCCACTGATCTTTGAATGGATATGAGGTTGTCCTAAGTCACTTACAAAGGTCTACAGCCTCCCACTTTGAAATTGTGTAAGAAATCATCATACATTGAGTGAGAAAACAATTTGTTCTCGACAAATTTGGTTCTTGCACCCAAGATCACAATATATCCCGGAAAGTCACATGCTAAGAATGCTTTATTGTGACGCAAACAGTATCCTCTACATTAGGCAACGCACTTGCACGTACCAATAGTTCTGGTATAGAAAAATTGAGGACACACCTTCGCTGATTATGCATCCGGGGAACAGTGAATGCAGTGCCAGAGATCTGTTCAGCGTAAAGCCCATAGGGACACTTTAGGGGGCTGTTCTGTCCCACCGGGAGCGCCCCCTTCAAAACCTCCGTGGAAAAATGGTTGCCAAACCCACGTTGGTACTCTAACTCTTCAAACCCCACATCATGCTCTCCATTCACGACGCTTCCGTTTACTTTCAACTCCTTCATCAATCCATTGATTCTCTCCATTGTCCTCTACTACGCCTTCCCACACACATTCAGAGCATGTGGATGCTCGGATACACCTGCAGCCCAAAATCAAGAAATCAAACTAGGTTTTGCAAGATTTTTTAAAGCAAAAGTCTTTAAAGTGCAAGTTCACAGAGATCAAAACCAATCCCAAAACCTTATGTACATGACATCCTTGTGTTACCTTTGGATAACAGTGCCACCTACGCTAAAGTCATGCCAAATCAGCGCAAATCAAGCAAATTTAAAAGCTCTTCATACTCTCACAATTTGGCTCGAGAACCTCTCATTCATTCAATTGAGCTCAAATTGAGCAAAAGCATGGTGTTTAGAATTATCGTTCATTCCTGCGTTAGGGATTCGTTTTCATGCCAATTCAGTGAGTGATCGCTTTTCATCCTTTTCATGCCAATTCCGAGGGTGCTCAACAAGGATTCTCTAGATTTTTATATAAACCAAAACCGACAATTGAATTCTTCGAAGAATATTCCAAAACCAAGAAAGCCACACAGAAAATCAAATGCACCGATCATTCCGAAACCAAGAACGCCACAAACATGAAACTCCAATGTACCGCTCCTACAAAACCAATTACGACACGAACGCGAACACCAAATCCACCGATCGTAGTAGTGGAACTACTGAACTAGAATCGCCTGGAACGAATCGGAGTCGTAACGAAAAACAATTCTAAAGCATACAAGCACATACATCGATCGTTTCTTTTCCAAGGAGGAGACTCCTTGCACGCAGACACTCAAATTCGCAGATCGCGTTACACCGTGAACCTCTCATCCGTTTCCACTCCAACACAAAGACGAAAGAAAGAAAATGAAAAGACAAAAGTCCCCGTCGCCACCAAGAAACAGAGAACAAGCGCAATTCGCAGGTTAAGGAAAGCCAATTTTGGACTGCAAGGAAAGGAAGATGGGAATAACTCACCTGCGGAGCTTTCAGATTTGTAAGAGGAGCTGATGCGCGGGGAATTTTGGAAAGCTTGGGTAGTTGGAAATCGACGCAAAGTGCTGCGAAGCTCGGTGGTGGTGGGCGTGGTGCATATTAACTTTTAATTTAGGAGGGGTCCTCAAAGACGAAAGTGAGGCACGTGAGGCTGGGAGTGGGCCGGGCAGTGGGTTCCCCGCGATGGACCTGCCACGTGGGTGCCCCGTCAGGCGTGACGGGGACTTCAGTTGGGTGTTCAGTTGTTGGATAATGGGGACTTCAGTTTCTTATTAACTTAAGTTTTTTGGGTTTTTTTCTCATTTTTTTTTATTGGGAGGACGTTAAAATCCTAGGTGGGCCCAGCACGGTGGATTTACCTCGGGTGAAAACCCAGGAATTTTTTATTTTTTGCAAATTCTGAAATCATATTTGCATTTAGAGAACCCAAATTAGGTGGGAGAGGTCTAGAGCATACCATAACATTTAGTAGCATTGGTTGGCACTGTCTTTGGAGGGTGTGGAATATTTGACCCCCAACTAGTGTTCCATCAGTAACTATTGAAGGAAGTGGACAGATGAAAGATGAAGAGGCTGTTGGGGTGTGAAATATGCCACACCCTTCACTATAGAAGGAAGGGAGTGCCACAACATACTAGTGAATGTTATGACCAGACATGGCACAAACTAGGAGGCTTTTTTCACTTTTACCCCAAAAAATCCAAAATTACCCTGTTGGGCCTACGTTGGATGGTAGGATTTAAACGTCATGCATTTTGTTGTTGTTGTTGTCGTCGTTTTTGATTTGGGGTGCTCTGGCCACCAACCTGACTTGGTCCATTTGTATGTGTTTCTTCAACATTTTTTGAATGTCATAGGTGAGATTATGTGATGGTCATATGCATGGCATGAATGTAAATATTAGTGTAAAAGATGTGTATAGTAATCATGTAAACACTAGTGTACCTTTTGCTATTCTCACAATATAGTAAAAGTAAAAGTAATTTTCAAAAGTTTTTAATTCATAATAATTCATAAAACCTTTGAAATTCAAGAGTCCAAATATCAAAAAATAGTCAATGCATTCCTTCTCTTCAAGAGCCTTTTGACAATACTTAGAATGTGACTATGGGACACATGGTCTAAATGATCTCACTATAACAAATAATTATACTACTAAAATCATAACTCCCTCTCTAATGTCACAAATGCTACCATTAATACTAGGGGCTGGTGCTTGGTGTGCTATGCATTCACTGTATCACATATTAATAAAAAATTTATATATTTGAATAGAATGCATGATATTGATTTCAATAAGTCCTTAAAATAATTATTTTAAGTATTTTATAAGAATGTTTTCAATCATGAATATATGAAAATCTTATTGTCACACAATTTGATATTATAGAAAAGGAGTAGCAATTTGCAATCACTTTTGTAATATCACTTTTTACAAAGAGTGATATTATAAAAATAATGTAGTTGTTGCAATGAAGGTGATATTAAAGAGGATTCACAAGAAGATATAATAGAGGTAGCAAATCCATTGATTTTCTTGGCTTAACACTTCTTTGTGCTTCTATGATTTAGTGCTTTTGTGAGATTTGAGCTTTCATGATATCAATTTTCTAAATTCTAATGATGATTGCATAGCATAGCAAGCACCAATTGCTAGTAACAAATAAAAAAATAGTTAACCTTATTTAATGTATATATTAATGGAAACATGGGTTGTGTAATTATGGAAATAATAGTGAAAGTATGGATAGTATAATCATGTAAATAGTTGGAAATAAGGGTTGTGTGTAGATTGGGCATAACAAATTATAAAAATATTCCCAAGTGGTCTATGTGGTTATGTCATATGACAATTTTTTTATCCTATCAAGTTTAGATTTCAAAACATTGTGAATAATTGATTTGTTTTCAATGGTCATTAGGGATTAAGAACATTACAAAGGAATTAACTATCTCTTAAACAAAAAAGGTTATTGTACCTTATAGTCAAGGTTGGCATTCCATGCCAAATACTTAAGTAAAGTTGTGATTTATAATTCAATAGATGCCTAAAAATAGAAAAAATTATTAAATTTGAATATGGTGCCCTCTAAAAAAAACCACAAAAATTTCCATTTTCACAAATATTATACAATACAAAAGTTATTAGGGGATCTAGACATTCTTTGCACAATTTTGTCAAAATGTGACCATTTTTGTTTGTTGTGTGCATAGAAATTTTATCAAAATTATACAACAATGTCATAAAGCATCTTATCTTTATAAATTAGTCCCGTTGATCCACTAGAAATTTATAATGTCAATTAGGGCTTCCTTTCACCTTCAAACACATCTTTATATCCCAAATCATACATTTGACACTAAGGGGGCAAATCTTTTCATCCTTGCTTAAAAATTAAATCAATTTTGTTTTTGTTTGTTGACTTCAATTGTAACTTATAATGACATGACTATATCTTGTCTTTTGAATAGATAGTAACTTCCAAAGCCCTAACATTTTGTTGTCATTGGAGTTTAATGAGATTGAAAAATAAATTCATGAGCCAAAAAGATGGTTCATGTTTTCCATGCCACATAAGAGGTTTTTTCGCTGTTCAGAATTAAAAAATATTAAAAAATATTAAAAAATAAAAATGAATTAAAAATGAATTTAAAAAAATTAATAATATTTTTTTTTAATTTAATAAAATATTATTATCTGATGTGGTAGTCTCTGTGCTACATTAGATCAACTGTTGGGACAATTTTCAGTGAGTTTCCACAATCCGGAAACTCACAGTCTCCCAACATAGTAAGAAAACCTATTATGCATGATGTTTGTTAACAAGGTCCTTGAAGAAATTTTCCAAATAGAGTATTTGTGTTGGATTTGATTTTTGGAGAATAGTAGACTTTAACCTAGATAGCCTCCTTGTGTGCCTCCTTGGAAAGTTTGACCTAGGTCTTTCGGATGATGCCATTGTTATAGCTAAAATGTACCAAATATCCAAAGGTGTCTTAGACCGATACCAACATTTTTATCTTAGAATAATTAAGTATTGGATAGATGTGTGAGAAGGTTGATAATTGTATGAGAAGGTTGAATGTAGGGAGGGATATGTATTCTAAAGTAAATATTACACAACGTATTATAGTTCTTTATGCTATTATTGGATAAAAAATATAAAAACTTGATTAAGAAGATATTAGTCTTTGAATATTTTTTGAAAAACCAATATCTATCAATACTGACTCTTAGACTCTTAAATATAACTTTATAGATTTTATAAATGTGGATTTCTTTTAATTCATAAACACACATGAATGATTTATAGTGACTAGTGTAATATTAAAATATAGACACATCTATTTTTCCAAATTTGGACATTTGTCACCTTAACATTAAAATTTCCATAGAGGGAATTTCTTTTTAAAAATTGTTGTAGAAGAAAGATGTGCATATGGATTTTTTCTATACATTAATCCAATCATACTAAAAACAATTCATCTCCATTGTTTTTCCATCAATTATTGTATAAAACCATGAGATTTAAAAAAACAATTCTTCCAAAATAAAGCTTCTTTTTTCTAAAGCAAAAATTTAGTATGCTTGATTGTGATTGTATAAATGTTGATTATTGATTGTACAAAAAAATGCCAATTGATATATTCCATATTATGCAAATATTTTGAATGATACAATAAGTAGTTTGTAAGATTATTGAACTTGATTATGTAGGGTGAATGAAAGAAACACTTCATGTTTTTGGCTCAAAATTGCAATTTTCAACCATAAAATCTTTAGTACTATGTGTCAACAATACCTTTATAGATTTCAATTGTTGATGTAAGATGCCTTTAGATCTTATCAATTGATATAGTATACAATATTATGCAATATTATAGACTGCTACAAAGTACTACAAAAGCCATTTGAAGCAAAAATAGTAGGAAAAGAATTTGTCGACCTTTACATTTTTTGTAATTCAATAAATATTCAAAAAGCTCACATAAAAGAATCCATTTTGTTAGAAAAGATTGTCCTAGCATTGCACCAAAGAATTCTTGTAGGAAATTTTTTCCTCTTTGTAGCCTTCATGCAAAAAAAATCACTTTGACCCCATTTTGAAAAACTGACATGTTGCTATTTTCATAAAAACTCATTGTTAATCCTTGTAATGTTAATAGATTTCTATCATGTCCAATTTGTGGCTTCAAATTCTCAATTGTGGTAAAAAATAGGATTTGAAGTTCCAAATTGGCTAAGGTAGGCATCCAATTGAAGGCAATTTAAAAAAAAGTAAACTAAATTTTAAAGAATTGAAAAAATTATTCAGTGTTTGCAACTACCACGTGTATGTTCATTCCAAATTTCATGCCAAATAGACATATAATGCAAAAATTATTGGCAAAAAAACACCTATCTAAGGATAAAGGGATAAAAAATAGAACAAGTGTTTCTTGCAGTCATCCTATACAACATTCTCGAACTTTGAAGCCACAGCCCCTTTGTTTAAGCTAAAATCCCGATCAAATCTCCTTTTACTAAAGAAACTCTTGAATGCAAGCTTCTCCATGAATTGTAGTCCTTTATAATACAAACAATTCAATCCACATTGGCTATAGAAAAACTTCAACCTTTAAGAATATTCCTATGCTCCAAAATAATTTTGTGGTTGAAAAAACTACTTAAAATCAACTGAATTTGGAATTGCACTAGCAAAACAAATATGTAAATAATGATTTGTTATAGTATAGCATTCTAACAATACACATATTATTGTACAAGCACACAATATTGAAAAACATACTGTAAGCACATGATACTACAATTTTTTGACAAAATTTGAGCTTATTTTAATCCAAAAGGACCAAAATGCATTTTTTGGCAACATAGCAATTTTAGGCAATTCACAACAAATAAAGCTTTTATTTTTTTCTTTGAAATTTTGACATAACATGTGCCCAAAGAGTACATTTTAGGTCCAACAATTTTCATAATTTTTGACTCTATGGTTAAAAAGTTATTGAAAAAATAAAAATTTGAAATTGATTCTTTAGAATTATGTGTACATGAGAAGCTTTGAATCATCCCATTATATTTAATGAGATGAAAGATATGAGGAATTTCAGTTTGTTGGTAGGTATTGTTGGTCCTTAAAAACTAATCCTTGGGCACATGTTGTGCCAAAATTTCAAAAACAAAACAAAACAAACTCCATTCGTAATGAATTGGCCAAAATCACTATGTTGCCAAAAAACACAACTTGGTTCTTTAGGAATTGACTACATTTCTCCAACCACAATATTATTTTGGGGCAGACTGAGTATTATGTGAGCATCTGAAAGGTGGTACACAAGCAAAAAGATTTTAAGAGAGAAACATCCAAAACCGTCCTTGTACCTTGTAGTGGACCTGAGACTCATCCAAAACCGTCCCTAAACTACAATTAATGTATTTGCCAAATGCATGACTCTAATTCGTTGACACATATTAACCCCTATAGGACAAAACTACCTTTTTTGGCATCATAGCAATTTTGGGCAACTCACTATGGATGGAGTTTTTATTTTTTTTCTTTGAAATTTTGACACAACGTGTGCCCAAGGAGTAGCTTTAAGGCCCAACAATTTTCATAGCTTTGAAACTCCATACCCACCCACAAACTTAAAATCTTCATAACTTTCACTTCATAAGTCCAAATGGAATGATTCGAAGCTTCACATGTATATAAAAGTTCAAAGAATCTATTTCAGTTTTCAATTTTTTTTTAAAAGTGATTTTTGAAGAAGTTTTTTGGTCTGCCTGGATTACCTGCCGAGTAGAGAAAATCACTTGTCATGCCATAACTTTTTAACCATGAGGTCAAAAGCTATGAAAATTGTTGGACCTTGAAGCTACTCCTCAAGCTCACGTTGTGTCAAAATTTCAAAGAAAAAAAATTAAAAAATCCATCCATAGTGAGCTGCCCAAAATTGCTATGATGCCAAAAAAGGCAGTTTCGTCCTTTAGGAGTTAAAGACATATACCAAAATGTGATTGGCTCACTACTGATTTTAGCATCATTAAGATTTGTGGGCATCTATTGAACAATTCTAGTAATCTAGGAGGCCAACACTTTGAAAAATCATAAAAATTAATTACATATGGCATTCGAAAAATCTATTTTTTTTCAATATTCATAATTTTCATTTGCTAGTACTAAAAAAATATTATTTTTAGAAAAAAGTGCCTCCAACTACGTTGAATTCCTTATTTGGATGGTTTTGGGTGTTTCCTCTGTAACATTGAAGATTTAGCAAGAAGATTTATTAAGTTGGGAGATATTTCTCTCTCCAAAACATGCTGAAATTTCAAACGAGGTGCAATTTTGACTTTGATTGACTTCAAAATATCACAGCGTTCTGAACCAACTTAAAAACTTTAGAGTTCTTGTTGAATATTACGCTCAACAACCTATATACTACGACAAACATATATAGTAGACGCGTAGATCAGTTACTTAGATTCATTCTTTGGATTCATTCATCCGATACTGTAGCTATAGTACTCCGATCCTTGGCCTTGTATATATCGTCAATATTTCATTGTAAATGTACTTCGGTACAACTTAAACAGATCTCCAATTCATCAAGATTGTTTGTTCAACATGGTATCAGAGCGGTGGTAGAAGTTAAAGTTAGTAGATAGATTGCGATGTTAGCCAAAATCAAAGCGATTAGAGAAGGAGAGAGAACCTTACTGAAGCACTGTTCCTAAGTTGCGCATATATATATTTTTTAAAGCCAGAGAGAAAACAAGGTAGAGAGTATGGCAGAGAGTTCAAGCATTACGATTAGAGATGGTGACTAATTAAAGGTAATGTCAAATTACTATGTTTGGGCTCTCAAGATGAGAGCCATATTGAGAGCTGAAAATCAGTGGGCTATTATGGAGAATCAACAGACTCACACGGTGTTTCCAGTTACTATCGACGGAGAATCTTTAATGGAGACACAACTCAAGAAGAAAAAGATATTGGCATGTAGACTAATCATTCTATCAGTATCTGACGACCTTGTTGATTTAATTGTAGATTTTTCTGATCCAGCGCTTGCTTGGAAAGCCCTCAGAGATTAATTTCAGTCTAGAGCACAGGAAGAACGGGAGGGCGTTACCCCCCGGGGTATTTTTTGTAGCATGTAACTATACCCCCCTTTGACTTTCTGAAAACAGAAAGTCAAAGGGGGGTATAGTTACATGCTACAAAAAATACCCCAGGGGGTAACGCCCTCCCGTTCTTCCTGTAGAGATCAGTCACAAGTATTGACACTCATGAGCCAGTTGCAAACGCTAAAAATGAGGGAAGGAGGATCCATTGAAGAATATCTCAAGCAAGCAAGGGAGCTGAAGAACAAACTCAATATCATGGGTGAAAAATTATCGGATCAAAACGTGAACCAGATCATCCTCAATGGACTGCCCAAATCATATGAGAGCACCGTTCAAACTCTCTCGCATCTCAACGAGTCAATTAGCTTTGAAAGACTCAGTGCCAACTTGCTTTCAGAATCCCACCAACGTCAGCATCGAGATCAACAACTCGGTGATGCAGACGCTCTTGCGGCAAGCTTCACCAAGCAAGCATTGGTCTAGCAACCTCCAACAACAAATCGAGGGCGAGGTGCTAGATGGCCGACAACCTTCAGAGGATGAGGCAACTTTCCTGGTTGAAGTTTCCCTGGTCGAGGGTATTATCTACCATTCCGGACACCGATTATATACTACAATTGCCAGAAACCAGGACATCTAGCTCGAGATTGCAAATCGCCTCGCAACTCACAACCCAATCAAAAGAATGCTACTCCTAGAGGTACGGGCTTTGCAAATTCCGTTGAGTTTTTCGAGTCTCAGATAACACAACAGTACTATGATCCATACTATGCTCTATATTATCATTGGGGAAATGGGCCATGGTACTTAGACAGTGGAGCATCTGGTCACGTAGCAGCAAACTATGAGAAACTAGATCCACAACCAAGTACATCTGGAGTGCAAATTAATGAAATCCGAACTGGAAGGGGAGAGTCTCACCCTGTCAAAAGTTTTGGTACTACAACAATACGTACAAATTCTGGTGAAATAAAGCTTAAAGATGTTCTCTATGTTCCTAGCATGACAAAGAATCTTGTTTCAATTGGAGCTCTCGCTGATTCAGGACATCGAGTTATATTTTCTAGTCATAATTGTTGGATTGTGAATAATCATGACCCAAGTTGTTGCATCTAGGCATCGTGACTCTTTGAATGGTCTCTATTGTTTCAAACCGATCAATCATGCCTTAGTTACAAATCATTCAAATATATCAACGCTATGGCATCGTTGAATGGGACATCTAAGTCATGAGAGTTTGCAATACTTGTCTCGCTCAGCTGCCGTAGTCGGATTACCACAGATAGACTATCCAAAGAAAATATGCCATTGTTGCTTAGCAGGAAGACAGCACATGGAACGATTTCCAAAATCGTCATCAACAAGGGCAGGAAAACCAAGATTGCAACTAGTCTAATGGAGATTTCAATTTATTTCTCCTGCAACTCTCAAAGTTGAATGAACTCATGATTAATTTAAGTCTTTGTATCTTTTTCTTATATACCTCTATTTAAATTTGCACAAGTTCAAATAGTTTAAAATTAAGGGAAGTACTTCATTGATTATACAACGCACCTATAGAAGGTGAAAGAAAAAGTGAACTAAAATAAGAGTTGAAGGATGGGTCTCCCAAGACCAAGCAATTACCAAATGCTTTGATTAATGAACCAATGCATGAGACATTGAAGGTGCCATCTTTGTTTCTATAATGAAATATGAAATCATCCAATTTGACACTTTTGGTCCTCAACATCCTTCAAGGGTTAAAAAGATCTCTTGTCAATTTAACTTGTTCATGTTTAAATCAAATGCATCAAATATAGCCATATAGTGTTGGACACTAAGTTGTCTAAGATGAAAGATACTCAAATTGTTAGGAACATGTCCCTATCTCATACACCAATATCTCACCAACCTCCTAATACCAAAAATAATTCATCTATTCAATAACATACTTTGTGATGTAAACATGACTTGGATAATTGTCTATGACCACTCATCTTTGAATTGAAAGAGGGTCATCTTCTACACTCTCCAACCTTCCACTTTAAAATTGCATAAGAATCTCAATATTTAGGCATAAAATTTGATCTCAACAGATTTACTTCTTACATCCAAAGACCTCTCCACAGCTCAATACATCTCCCAAAATCTTACACCTGAACATGTTGAACTATTTTTGAAATGAAAACGATATCCACTAACTTAAGATCCCGTATGCAGCAAGGATCTGAGTGGCATAAATAACTTGCTGCATCGACAAAACTGTCCGGGTATAATAGTAAGTATGTGATGGGGAAAAATGTAAATTTTCAATAGCATTTAAGCATCCAGTCAAAACTTTCCAAAGAAGACATTCCGTCAAATCCTAAGTAAATTACTCCGCAATAGATTAAACAGTTGTGACTTGAAAATCTGTAATCCAGCTAAAGAAGAAAGATATTTTGTGACCTAGGCCTGCCAAAAATGTAGACTGATACTCAAATAAAGAACATGGTTGAGGACTCTTGCCCTCCTGTAACGAAATTCCACCATCTGGGTTTGCTTCCCTATTACGGTAGCCATTAAGATAACGCCAATGCGGGTCGGATAACTGAGTTCAGAGTAGGATGGCTTCAATTATTGACGCAGTCAGGGCAAGTGAAGTTTTTGACGTTCTTTATGTCCTCCGAAGTCAGCATGACACACTGCGGATGGAACCTGTAGAAAAGCAGTTGCACCAATTTAATCTCCAAGCAGCAATGCACCCAGTATGATAGTGCCATTAGATACTTGGAATTTGAGAACATGGCTTTCATTCAGAGTGTCTTAGGTGCCAACTTCAAAATGAATATTACCAGTCCTTGCAGATCTCGCATTGAACCATCAAATCATCTGGATTGTAGGGCATCTCACACTTGCAATACCTGCAAAATGCATCAGAAGATCATGATAGCTATCCTGAGAATCGTACATACGGTTCAAGTGCACTGTAATTCAAGTGCAAATAGCTCACTACTTTGAAAGGTTGAGAGACGACACATATACTGAGTGAAGGAAAGAGTACTGAGAAAAACAGTTAAGCCCATTGTCCCATTGTCCCTAAAGCTAACCCTAAAGTCTCAATGTCCCATTGTCCCTACTGGTTCACAGCTTGGGAACAGCCCTAAAACGGTCTTCTTTTGGATTCAAATCCCCTCTAATGAACTAAGTTTTGGATGCACTTAAGTGCAAACTTTTAACCCATTTTTCTTTGGAATTTTTTATTAAAGTTAGAGTGATCAGACTCTACCCTAGTGTGGTAATGGTCCTTCACTTCCAAAATATATTTCAAGACATACTGGGAATCTTTCATTTTGGTTTCTCGCTATAATTTGGTCACTGGTTATTCGGCTATCGGTTGTTCGAGTTGAATACTAAAGGTCCCAACCTGTTTCAACTTCATCAACAATCGTTTGCAAATGGCCCTCATAAGTTCTGTAAGATTTTAGCTTCTATATTCTCACCTCATGAATGGGGTCAAACGAGTAAACAAATTTTCCGAGTCCCTCAAGTATACAATTTCCAAATGACCATGTGAAGATAATAAGATGTATTAACTCGGTAATCACATCAATTTTCATGCAGTCGGTGCGTTCACAGTGGTGATTTCCCCTACTTCCTATTACAAAAAAAACATGCCTCCAGGATTAGGTTAACGTGCACAACAAAAGAAGCAATTTTCTTACACAGCAACACGATCTGGCGTAAACGTCCCGGCACTTGCATTGTAGTCGAATCGACAGAAATAATCATCTGCTCCTACATCCTCCAGGCGTGTGTAATCCTTGAAAGTATGGATTGTACACTTGTTTTCCACAGCCTCCGGGCTACAAACGTCGTAGTGGTCCGAGAGGAAAAGCTCCTTGGAGCCATGAAATTGCCGACGCCCGCCAGCTGATTCTTCAGGTCGGTAGTACCAGCGCACTTTCAGTGTTATTCTCTCTGCAGAGTCCAGCTCGATATGTTCAATTCTTGCCACATACGGAAGTGTGGAGGGATCTGGTGGCCGCAGAGTGACCGTATCACCAGCTGCAGGAAACGAAGCCCATGAGACCAGTGTAAGTAGATAAAGATCAAATGTGAAAGTCTCACACAGCGTATACCACCGAGAGGACAACATCAAATCATTTGAAGTCAAAAGTCTATCGATGTGGCACCATAAATATTGCGGCCGAAGCATAACTTATGATTATTGGACAACACCCCTCCAAGCTACTGAGCAGGCTATTGCAAAAAAGGAGGTACGATTAGGGTGCATTGGCAATACTCCATGTGACATCCCCCAAAGGGCAACGTTCATTTCGGAACCTTATAAGCCGTAAAGGCGCAAGGATTCATGGTTTTAAAATGACCAATTTGATTGATCACATTACGAAAAGTATAATTCACATAGGACCAAATTTAATACCACCCGAATTAATGAAGGAAATTGCCAATGTTGGTCACAAAATGCAAAAAATTGGAGAAAAAGATAGCCTCCGCGTGACCTACTCAAAACAACTCAACCCACGTGAAGACTCAATTTAGGCTACTCGGGATTTTGGGGGAAAAGTTAGCATGGCAAACTTGCAGATATAAATACCTCAAAGTCTTGTTCCTTTGGACAGAGTTCCGCAGCGGCCCTGTGAAAGGAAACATTGGGGCAAAGTTGCTGATATCAGTGATGGGAGAAGCAACCAGCATAGACAACTGCCGCCTTGCTTCACTTTCACAGGTACTAACAACTAAAATCTTACAATCACTCGTAGCACCTTTCTAACCCGAAATGCGCAAGCTAAAAAAAATAGAGAGATCACTTTGGAAGCTAAAAGATGATTATATTTACTTTCAAAACATAGAATAATAGAATATTAAAAAATATAGGGCATGACTCCTTTCTAAAGAAGATACACATTATAACCTACCTTGAAGCTTCCTAAAGTACTTCTTTCAGCTCCTATATAGACATGGCAAAAGCCACGTTTGGCCATTTGGGCACTCGGGGGTTAACAAGACTATGTTCAGAATGCTGGCAATGTCATGAAATTCAAATGCTGAAGATCCTTGACGATAACCATACAAATTTCCTTGAAAGAGCAGGTCGTTCTTGTCAGAGTCACAAAGGAAAGGATAGGGAGACAGATTGCTAGACAATCTGAGGTAAACTCTGATTTTGGTAATCAGCCAAAAAGCACTGTTCGCAAGAATTAGGTTGTCTTTGGCATGATTCAAGGTTTACAAGCCGATCTAAGCTGATTGGCATGACTGGCGTTTGAGTTACTCCCAGTTTGAAAAAATGAAGATAAATTTCAGACTTCAAGATCATATCAAGGATTTTCGCACCTACTCACTTCACAGAAGTGGTCTGTCAGTCCGTTTTTCCAGCCTAAACCGGCGACAAGTACTCGGTGCTCAATCAGAAAAGCATTGAATGCGTTGGCCACAAAGTTTCTACAGATGCACGATAACTAGTCTCGACCCCATTTCTCAGTGGAACAGGTACATGAAAAAAACTAGAATGTATGCTCTGTTTCCATTTAAGGGCTTCCACTGAATCCTAACGACTTACCACGGACTCAGTGACCGACAAAACCAAGAACAGGAACGAGCTCACTCTTGTGCAACTCCAAGAAGGGACGTCCACATTAGCCTCACTGAAAAGATATGGAGCCAACTCACGTTTAATAATTTTCGGAGTGTTGACAATGCGGTAGGACTCCAGCCTGCTTTTAGTACGCTTCTTCGCCATATTGTTGCTGCACATTTATAAGCATTACATCCAGATTAGAGCCTCCATTTTACTGCAAAATTCCAATAACCCCACTTCACGAATGCAAAATATGCAGATCATTCGACATCTGGTCCTTCCCTAAACCAATCTTTAATTCTCGGTTCGCAACTACAACCTGAGCCTTCCTGTGCTCACCAATGGATTTAAAAGTAGTGCCCATCCCTTCTGGTATGTGAAGTTTAGGGTTGTGATCCTACTGCCTAGCTGATCCTACCCGATGACAGCAGGTCGAGCCCTCCCTCATTACCTTACAATTGGAAAAAGCCGCTCCAAGAACCCCCGATCGCTAGTGGGTGCAGAAAAATCTTCTTGTCTGGCACCCTAATCACCACATCGTCCCCTCCCCATTTCAGGGTCCCTTGCCATCTGCAGAACCCGAGTTCCCCATCCCAGCTCTAATTATTTCTTGGCGGACCCTCCACCCGAGGTCATTACTGCAGTTGTTTACGGCCGGAAGGTCCTTGAACCTGCGGCCTTCTCTTTCTTCCCCAACAGAACCAATCCGTTCTTCCTGTGAAACCTAATCCTGGAGAGACGATAGCATGATTAATTAATCGCTAATCCAACTCCAGAACCCGTCAGAAGCCTAATTCAACGATACCCACAACTACTCCCGAATGAATCCAGTTTCCCTTCGCAAGATGCTCACCCCACATCCGATGAAGGAATGGAAATCATGGCAAAAGCAAGCATGCATGCACTCCATACCATTCCCTCCCCTCCTCACGCATCATGCATCTCAATTCCTCCAATTCCCGAAACTCAGACCCAACCCATGACAAAGTACTCAAGAAGACCCAATACCTACCCGAAGTCCGAATAGAATTGCACAACCCCCGGTCTTCCCTTCCTTACCGCCCTCCTTACTAATTTGTCTTCCTTTGGGACCTGGACTTCCGTCCAACCACGACTGACGGACGACGAGATCTATTTCTTCTTCCCCAGCTGATTTGATGATCCCAAGAACGGAAGAGAGACACCTTCAAGATCGACGGGCCGGAGCGCCGTGTCTGCGAATGGAACGCAATGGAACGGATCGCAACGGAACGGAATGCCTCCCCTCGTGCAGCAGCTTCCTTGAGTTCGCCTCGCTTCTTTCTCGATAGCCACTTCACTTCGACCTTGCTTAATTGTCCCGAGCAACTGCTGCTGCAGCCGCCCAGGCGAAGTGAGCAGGTCCCCCCGGCCCCACCAATTGCCCGAATGAATTGCAGTGCCAACAGGACTTGCACCGAAGCTTCCTTCACTGCTGCAAGCGAGCAAGCGAGCCGAGGAATGGATTTGGGAGGAGAGCAAGGAGATGAAGGCAACGAACAAGGCAAGGCAAACGCTGCGGAATCTCCCCGATAAATCTGTTGGGAAGTTGTTGGCGATGCTTGACGTTGAATACATTGCCTTCTCAACTGAGTCAATTTTGTAGAGACAACGTTAGGTCATCCTCCCAAGTGTCACACCAAATCCTTAATCAACTAACTTATCAATGTATATTGAAAAATGGTGACGTTAGAATGTTAGAATGTTGATTGGCCCTTAAAAACGGTGATGATGATCATAAAGGTGGGACCATTGTGAATAGTCCTCTTCAGGGTGGGTTTTTTTCATTTTGGAAGAAGTGCCATAGTGGCAATATAAAATATTATAATAATGCTCCAAATTACAACATTCATCTTCTTATTGGATGTATAAAATCATTTTCATTCACAATTAGGCGATTTCATCTAATATTTTTTTGAATTTCAAAGTTGTCTGGCGATTTCATCTAAGTTTTTTGGTATTTTTGGATGTTTTTAGCCAGATTATTTTTTTCTAGTACAATTTGGCACTAGAAAGCCAAAAAAAACCCATGGTCCTTTAGTCAATTTCAAAATGTCTGTAGAGATCCTTTGGTCACTATCTATGGTGTTTACAAACTATGTCTTTTCTCCCCCCCTCCTCGCAAGTATGAAAAGATTTTGGTGTCCACTGATGGTTACCATCTACGGTGCATGGGGCCCTCTTACCAATGAAAAGATTTGGGTGGGAGGATACTAATCAAAGGTTTTACAAATATACGATTTAATGTTCAAAGGATGCACATTCTTTCCTTAACATTACTTGATCATTCAAATCTTTTTTAACATCTTTCTTCCCTATTAGTACATGATCATTGCTCTTGCTTTAATTATTGTTGTTCTTGCTACTAAATGTGGAGTACATTTGAGTGATGAATATGTTATTCTTTGTAATCATTAAAGAGAGTTCAAATGTCATGGCAATGATCCTCTGAACAAGCAATATTTGCAAGTACTATATGAAGTTTTTAATTTTTGAAAGCTATTTTAATGCAACATGCTAAGACCTATGATTTTTTATTTTTTCTTATTGTGCAATAAGCCAACAACACTAAGCTCTTTATGGAAGGAGACGAAGCAAACCAAAATACAAAAAGTAGGCCAACAATGAAACATAGGACCTTAAGTGTTTCACTAAGTTGTTAGCTATTATATTCTTTTGGAAGAGCCAACTACCTAGTGTTTTGTATTTGCTTGAAATTCAGTAATTTTGATATCATTTTCAAAATTAGAAAACCAACTTGATGCATGTAGAAAAAGATTTTGCACTACAATGTCATGTTAAGCAATTTGCATCACTGTGTGTAGTATTTGGAGGTAAATTAGAAGATTTAGGGTTTGGCAATTTGTATCTTGATTTGTAAGCATGTTGATTCTTTCAATTGAATTGTGGTAGAATGAAGTTCTTCTGAATTTTGAATAAGGAATTTAGTATTAGAGTATGTTTGAAATTTTGAATGTTGACATTTTATGATGGTTGTATTATTATTATTTGATTGTCTTCGTTATTGTTGTTGTTAATGCTTTTTTATTCACTTGTTTTTGTATTTATAATGCTTTCTTTGTCATTTGTAGACAATATAGGAGCGTGAAGGGACAACTAAGGAGAATGAGACATGAGATTGAAGACGAAGTTGTTGAAGAAATTAGGGTTTTAGATTGAATTTAAAAGTTTCACATTCAATAGAAAACTAGGTACTGTATCCCTTTTGAAATATGTATATAATTTTTACAACCAATGTGGGTCATTGCAAGAAAGACTTGCGGCAAAGTGTAGCGTTTTGCACAATACTCACTTTTTTCTTTGGGAGTACTGTATAAATAGTAAATCAATTTTTTTTAAAGTGAAAAATATGTTTGATGTATATACCTTTAAGAAGAAGATACTTTAGGAAGGAAAGCATAGAAAAATTCTCTAAGTAGGAAAACTAGAAAAGTGCTGAATTTCGTGAAAATTGTAACTTTCACTATATTTTCACATTTTAATTTGTAAAAAACAGGGAAAGTAATTTTTCTTAAAAATAAAAATTTTCCATTTGGGAAGACTTTATGGTAAAGGTATTTTACCAAAATCATGATCCGAAAACTATCTTGATTGTTCAAAAATGTGCGTGCAAGGGAGGCCTGTTAGCACACATGTAGAGGAAAGAAAATAATGATTTTTTAAATTTCCTTCAGTGGAAACATGCCTACTTAGTGTAGAAATAGACCCTAGAAATCTGAGCTCTAAATTATTAATTTAAAGTACTCCCCAATACTAAAAACCCTTAAACCACAAAGTATGACAAATTAGAGAAATTAGAATTTAAATATAAAATGATTTTTGAAAATTTCTGAAAAATAAGGGTTTTGATAACTATCAAATCAGTCATCTTTGATAAAAATTTCAAGTTCAAAGAGTTAATTCTTCAAAAGTTATAGCTCATGACAACTCCGTCACTCAAAGTGTGACGCCATATAGTACAAGTCTTTCTTGCATTCACCCAT
This sequence comes from Thuidium tamariscinum, assembly GCA_947034885.2. NCBI lineage: Eukaryota > Viridiplantae > Streptophyta > Bryopsida > Hypnales > Thuidiaceae > Thuidium > Thuidium tamariscinum. The sequence goes on along the minus strand of OX344757.2, from coordinate 1,482,771 downwards.
GTATCCCTTTCTATAAATCATGTATGGTTTTCATTGTTTTTGACATGGTTCCTCACTATCTATGGTGACTATATGTGTACAGTTTATAGGTTGTCTACAGAAGATAGCTCCGTCAGTTTCATGTTGTAGGTAGAGTAGTGCAGTGGTAGACGGAGGGTCACTGTAGCAAGACGAGGGTAGCCATTTTTGAAAACTTTGATAGCCTACCAGAAAGTGACACGTGTATAATATTAAATAATTAATATGTTTATTTGGAAAACCCCTTGTGAGTAACTATCCACTCTAAAGTCACTATGTCAATGTCTTTTTCAACAATAACCAGTTAAAGCTATTAGCCATAGACGATGAATGCTACAACTGTTTTGAGTTTGGATATTTGAGGGGTCCTTTCAAGTTTGGTAATGTGATGGACAATTGGATTCTTCAAAGCCCATTATTGTCATTTATAATGCATTAGACAAATTTCGAAATTCAAATTTGAAAGGTTTGTTCCTTAGAATTTCAAAAAAGTTGAAGTTGGTTGGTGATGTTGACCAACATGTAGATTTACAGACATTTTGCTATCTAACAATACTAGATGAAAATACCCTCAAAGAAATTTCTTAACCATTAAAACTCAAAATAGTCATACAACTTTAAATTTATAGAACTTCAAAAGACACATAGCTTCATTCATCTTTCTTCACAATATCTTGGTTGTTAATTTATAAACCAAGATTTGGCTCAAAGGGCGTTACTAGAATTGCAATTTTAGTATCTTTAACATTCAAACTCAAAAAAATTCAACTAATTATCATTGTTAAAGAAGAGAGGAGAAAAGTTTTAGTTTATTATTTTGATGTCCTAAAAATGATATGCCAACAAAATCTAAATTCTTCCTTCAATTTCCTACAAGACCTAGAAAATAATATTTGTAAGAAACAATACATTTTACTTCTCAAATGAACATATTTTTTGAAAATACAAATTTACTTAAGATATAATTGTAAGATTTCAAAATACATATTTAATTTTAGAAAAAATTTGAATGAATTTTTTGCTATTGTTCCTAATGAACAAAGCTACCTTTAATCCCAAAAATTCTTTGACCATGTCTTCACTAAAAATGTTCAAAACTGCCATTTCTAGTATAAGTAAAATTTTCTTAAAAGGACACATGTAAACTTAGGATTTTGTAATATGTTGGTTTGAAAAAATATAAAAAAAAATTTAGAAATTTTCATCATGTAGATTGCAAGATACTAGTGTTTAAATTGACAAAAATCTTATTTATGGCTTTGCAAAAAACAAAGTAGTAGAACTTCACAAGGTCACATATGTATGAAAAAATGCTCTAATTGTTGGTGCTTCTTTGGATTCATTTTTTAGGGCAAATTGTCTACATGCTTGGAAATTTTGAGATCATTTGGAATTGTAAATTATATTAAAAAAAATAGTTAGTAGAAAAAAGTAGACAATGATTCAAAATACTAAATCATTAAGACTATAGTTATAAAATTGAAAAACATCAATTCTAATTGTTGTAATGTTATAATAAACAATCTACATCCTATGATTTTAATTTATTCAAAAAATATTGAAAATTGAGATAAATAAAGGATTTTCAAGTTTGTTCCAAAGTACAGAATCCATATTTGCTTGCAAACTAAAACTCCTCATGGCTTTTATCTCATCAATCGAGATAGAATGATTCAAAACTCTCTACACACATAAATCACAAGACTTTGACATGCAACACTCTAGCATTGAACTCTATATAGATTATTATTTTTGTTACTTAGTTGTTTTTTAAAACATAAAAGATGTGCTTAAGGATGTTTCCTACATAATTATACAATTGAATTTTGAAATTCTATCACCAATGATTTTCAATACATTATCATGTAAAACTATGAATTTTAATTTTTACTAAAAAAATAACCAAAAATGAAGCTTTTAGGGCATCAATCTGCGAGCTTACACACGAGTACTGATATCTATGCTGCCGGCAACTCCTGCTTGCTCAAGCACATTGTCTGTAAGCTTAAGGTAAAAGCACCCATTATTTTCAGTGTATCCATAGTTTGGCATTAGAGTTTCCTACAAAGTGTCCCCACTAGTACCTTGAAACTTTAGTTGTGGTTGGTAGGCTCTGATTATTTTAGATTTTGGTGTGAGAATCCAGGCAGATTTACTAGGAGTGCAGATTTAGGTGCTCTACTAAGTCCTACTTTGAAAATTCACAGAAATTAGATGCCTTGTCCAAAAATTCTAATTTTTTTTTTGAAAATTCATGATTTTCAGTTGCCAATACTACAAAAATATTCTTTATAGGAAAAGGTGCCTCCAACTATGCTGAAACTGCTAACTTTGGCTGTAATGGGTGCTTCTACCTTATATCTTTTTGCAGCTCATCCCTCTCTGAAGACAACAAAAGCAACTGAAGATTTTCTTTTTCATTACCATCGACAGAGGCGAGCAAATCTCACGCACCAATATACGAGTGAGCAGTACGCATGGTATGCTCACAATATTACAGCTCACATGAACTTGAAAACTAGCAGCCCCAATTCAGCTCATGAACTATTTTGTTATACGAACAGCATGAGCAGGACAATTGCAACAAGATTGCATTCACTGAATCACATGAATCAAAACCTTGTAAAATCAGGTGGAATAAAAATTTTAAAAAAGCGCAGAACAACCGATGAAGAAAGCAGCTTATCGAGAAATTCAAAATAGCTCAACAAGAACTTGCATACCACAACAAACCTTATAATTTCTCCAGTTGCACAATGCGGCACATAAGCACAGCATTACTACTGACGTTCTTCGCCATTACAATTTACAAGTCCCAAACAGCATGAATAGCCTTCCAAAATCGCAAAAAGAAGATTCCAAACCCTACAATCCATGCCATGACAAAACTGATTCGTCAAGAGTCTCCACTTCACGCCGCACATTCTTCTTGAATTCAACATAAAAATGAAGATCCTTGACATGATCTTTGTTCAATTAATCTTTTGTCATCAAACAAGGGATTTGCGAGCAAACAAGCACTGAAACCCTAAACATGATTTGCAACGATCAGCAATCTTTCAACAGAAATGCTAAACACTATCAAATTTGGCCCAAGAGCAATCCATACCTCCACTGAGAGAAACGCCGGGGATTCTTTGGCAAAATGAGCTCGAATCTCAAGCTCCAGCAATGCAAGAGCAAAGTTTGCTAATGCAGAGAGGTCAATCTTTGTTTAGTTAATCTTTTGTCATCAAACAAGGGATTCACAAGATGGACAATCGCTTAAATCCTAAAAATTATTTGCAACGATTAGCGGCACTGCCTAATGTTTTTTTCCATAGCTACACATGTTGGTAGATTTTGATTGGTACCCCACTGTACACCATCGACTCCTCCAATACCCTAAACAGGTAATCAATTTTTTAATTTGAACCGCAAGATCCCCCATCCTCGCATATTAAACGCTAATTAGATTGAACTGGAGGATCAAATTATAGTTGCATAGGAATTTTGCGAGCAATATTGCGAAATCACATCATGAATCTCTTTACTTAAGTTCACAGAAATACATGCATTCTAGCTACCTGCGTCTCGGACTGCCAATCACTACTAGAATTCACCCCACATAACAACGTTTGTAGCAGTGTTTGAGATTTGAAACACAAAAACCTGATTCTGCAATTGACATCCATTCAACTTTGCTACGTGAACAACGTAATGGAACATGTTTGGTGAAGAATGCTGCGTAACTATTTACTGAAGTAAGTTCCCCAATTTTCATTTTTTTGCTGAAAATACGCACTCTGCTGAAGCACCTTCCCCCCGATTCTCCAAAACGCTGCTAAAACTTTGCTGAAGCGTCTTCCACAGAAGTTGCCACGATTTGTTTCAAATGGTACGCAAACGTTGCTAAACCCTACCCTCCAAAGTCGAGAAGCGAACCCTTGAACTTGATTGGCAGTGTGATCAATTCAACCTTAAATTAAAACCGATTGAAGGACCACGGTACCGAATCACGTACTGATCATTGTTGCAACTCTCCAGTTAATGGGTCTTCAAATTAAAGTATTCACTCAATTTCACTCAATTTCTTGAACTGGCACAGCAGTAAGTCCGTCCATCCTCGCCAGTGCCCATTCGACGCTGTTGTTCAAACTGGAGAATCAAATTGAAGTTACGGACACAAACCTCATCTCCGGAATTGGTTGACAAGAATACATTTTTTCCGGCAGCTTTGGTGCCAGTCCGAGTGATTGGCAGTGTGACCCAGGCATGAACGAGAGGAGCAGTGGAACTTCATATGCTGCATCCCTTTATTTGTGTTAAAAAAACAGAAAAAAACAGAAGAAGAAATCAGAACTTCATATGCTGCTCTGGCAGGCACACTGACTCACCTAAGTTACAATGATTGACGGATGACTTGAATTGTGAATGTGAGTTCTTCCACAGACCGAGTTGCCATTGACTTCCAGAAGCCTTCACCTGCTCCCGGCTTCACAATCGTCACAACCTCCGACGTCACCATGAATAGAAGTTCTGTGGTTGAATTTTCTTTTCTTCCATTTCCGGGACACAGGCAAACGAAAGAAACTCAGTCTTCGGTTGAAATTTTTGAAACCCAGTGTCAGCAGCCTGCCAGTCCTCGGCCGGCAAGTCAAGTCCTCCCCCACTTTTGCCTTTCCTGGTCCCTTGATCCCTTCTCAACTTCGCTTCCCTTTGACCGGAGGTGCTTTGCCGCTGCACGGATTACTGAATCAGTGAAGTAAACGCATGTGATTTGAGTTTAACTCAGGCATCAGATTCGCTTAACCTTGGAATATTCTTCCGCTTCTGGCTGAAGAACAAACATTTTTTAGCCAAGAAGCTTCAATGGGAAAGCTTGCAAGTAAGCTCGTGACCATACGCAGCAAACTCCGAAGAAAATTGTGGTTTCTCTCACCACGGCAGGCTTGTCTGAGTCCTGGATTTGACCCCGGGTCGTTGTTTTCTCTTGCACTCAATTGATGGTTACGTTTCACATCAACATTTGAAAAAATACTCCGCAATGAAAATGGAGAAAAGCCCATGAAAAGAAAAAGAAAAGGCTGACAATCGTCAGTGGTTGGAAGGATGGTGGACTGCAGAGTCTCTGCGAACTTGCAATTTCAGTTTGCACCAAAGATACGGTTGCGCAGGCTCTCACTTTTGACTTTGGGAACAAAATAATTCAGTATGTTAATGCAAAAAAGAGGAAGACGATGCTTCGTAAAGTCAACGTCATTCAAGGCCAACACTGAGAAACTTCACTCACCGGGATTGTTTGTTTAAAAAAAGGGATGTCTCCCTTTACTTGTGAAATTTAAAAAATTAAAATTAAAACATTAAAAAAATGAATGTCTCCCCTTATTTGTGTAAATAGATAAAAAGTAAAAAAAAAATGGATGTCTGAGGATTGACTGGCACTACCGAAAGCAAGAAGTCATCAAGACTCACTCCAGGTTCAGCAAGGGCCGATAAGGTAATGTCCAACAGGGCTTTTTTTGGGCTTTCTAGTGTCAGATGGCACCAGAGAAAATAATCTAGCTAAAAATCATTACAAAAAATGCCTAAAAACTTTGAAATTTAAATAAATATTAGATGAAATTGCCTAATTGTGGATGAAAATCTTACTATACATCTAATAAGTGGATGACTGTTGCAATTTGGAGCACCACTATAACATTTTATATCGCCACTGTGGCACTTCTTCAAATATGAAAAAAAGGCCTGGTGTCAAACATGCCATCGTGGGCAAAATGAAGAGTTTTCTATCTTGTCATTATTGGATAAATTTTTAAGAAAAATTCACGTAAAAGGCAAGTGTGAGAAATGGTGAGAGCAATTCAAATTTCATTTTTTAAATTATAAATTATGAATTTCAAATTATGCATTTCAAAATACAATTTTAAAAATGTGATTTTTGCATTGGCAAATTCATAGAATTTTTGGATAGTGGCTTTGAAGTTATCTGTTGCAGAGGGGTAGAAGTCATCATTCATTGGACATTTAAACAAGCTATATGATGCCCATACAAGAAAGATTCTAAAATTGTGGTTTAGGGTGTTGAAAAAAACCTAAAATGTTGTTCAAAGGTTAAATTGGTGGATGTTTAGATGATAAAGTGGGTTCTTAGAATTTTGTCAACTTTCAAAGAAGGCCAATATACAATTGAAACAAACTTTGGGATTTCATAAAGACAAGTCAAAGATAGAGATTTGATTTTTGAACATCATTGTGGATTATTTTTTCATCTTCAGGTGACACTCATCTAAACTAACAAAAAAAATAATCACTTTATTAAAATTAAGTTTGGACTATTCTTACAAATAGGTTACAATATCAAAGCATCTTCAATCAAACTCGTATTAATATTAGATTTCCAAATGTATTTATAGCTTTTGAATGAGCGACACTATTACGTGAACCAAGGATCATAAACACATGAGAATAGAGGACTTATACACCTATGTTATAGGTATTTATACAAATGTCTATCTAAAGGAAACCTTCTATGATTATAAGATATCTAAGAGGGTGTCCTATATTGTAGATAAATATAATATAGGTGTTTATGTAATAAACACTTTTTTATGGCTATAAGATATTTACTTGTACATATCCTCAAGGTTCACATGCTAGCATTGTTGTTTTAAATGGCACATAAACTTGGAATTTGTATCAATGGAAGTACATCCAAAATCACTTTGAATAGGCAGAAACATTCAAATTTAGACATTAGACAACCACTTTATAAACAAGGTGTCATGCTCAAAGACATCTTGCCAACATTTGAGAAGTGTAAACAACAACAACAACAACAACAACTTTGTGAATGCCTAAGCAATGATACTATTACATCCAAACACATAAAATGAAAAGAAATGAAATTCACCCCCAATCTACACCAATGTGTGACAAGATGAGAATACACCTCACTCATGAAAACTCCATTGAGTAGTTTGTAAGAGACTACATTGAACCCTTGGCCAATATACATTAGGGGGGATTTGAGGCTCCAAAGGTTCGTTTTAGGACTGTTTCCAAAACTGGTCTAGGAACTATTGGCCATTGTCAGGCCAGCATTTACCAAAAAAAAATTGGTCATGAAATATAAAAAAAGATCCAAAAAAATTCAAAAATAAAATTTAATGATGTGACACTCTCTCGACCGTATAGGATTCTTGCAAAACTGCGTTCTTGCGTCAGTTTCCGTGTTTTTGGATTGTAGGAACTTATGGTCTCCTAGAGCCCTTAAATCTCCCCTAATGCATTACATCTCATCGTAACCAAAATTCCATACATACAAAGTCAGAAGATGTGAAAATATACCACCAAATGATCTTGGCTCATGAAATTACTACTTTACAACCAAATTTTGAAAGGACGCTAGGCTAGTGAATGAAGGTGCCCATTTTGGATGAATGTATGGGTAGATTTTCATCCCAAATTGCATATTGCAAATTCCATCAAGAAAGTACCCCCCATTAAAATAGTATTGTTTCAATGAGTTCACACTCCAACCCTAAAATTATACTATTGCAATAGAGAGGCAACACTGCAACAATGTTGTTTCAACAAAAGCATTGTATTCCGATATGAGCATATCTATTGCAGCAGTGCTTTTGTTTTACAACAATATGGTTTCAAGTTTGGATTGTGAAACTACCCAAACACTATTGCAACAACACTAAGAGAGTGTGGTGTATGTGTGTGTGTGGGGGGGGTTATTTCCCAATGAGTCCTCTATGTCCCCAATGGATGTCAAGGAAGGGTGTCCATCCTTCCGTCGGTCCGTCGGTCGGTCCGGGCCCCCTTTTTCTGCGCTGCTCCAAAGCAGCGCAATAAAGAAACCTGGGCAGATGTGAAGCAAGTACCATGCTTTCTTTGTACCCACCCGGAAGGAGCTTCCGTCTTGGAATTGCTCGTGACTGCCTGCACGCCTTTCCTTGGGTCCTCCCAAAGGTGGGCTGTTGACAATTCCTTCCTCCCTCTCGTCCGGCTTCTCATTTAGTTGAGTTCCTGACAAGGCCATCCGATCCGGTATCCGCGGCCGCCTTTGGCTGCTCCCGCAGCTGCTTTCCCCCATTTCCATTTGTTTACAACTCTGCCCAACAATCATGTCCTTCCCTTCACTTACAGACATCCATGGGTCCAGCAGGCAGTCAGGCCCCGCCTCGTGTGGGCCTTTTCCGTGTGCACACAAAAGGATAGCATTGGGCCTGCGACTGGCCTCGATCGAACTTCCTTGGAAGCAAGCGCAATATGCAACATGATGAGATCACAAGAGCTGGGTACGGGACATAAGCTTAGTAAGGTAGTCTGCTCTAAAAGCCACCACTTCAGCCTACCTAACTCATCATGGACAGAAGTACATATTTCTAATAACATGTCATTGGTTCCTAGATAGAGGTCGCATTTAGAATGCAGTCGCTTTTAGAGCAAATGACCTTATGTAAGTTTCTTTCAATTTTTTGGCAAATTCTGGCATTGCCACAACAGACAACAGAGGCTGGCTGGTGGGTGGGGGATAGGTAGTATGGATTTCGGTTAATACTGCAGTTTCGGTTGATATCGTTGAAAGAAGATTTCATCACAGGAAACAAGGTATAAATCAGTTCCTCTGCGGCAAGAGTAAAAAACACAAGAGGCTTGGAGTTTTGGCTTCCAGAAGAGAAAAACTTACTGATAAGGGAGGAGGCTCAGAAACGGCTCATGGAAGGGCGGGTCCACCTTTCTCATGTATTTTCTTAGATGGGAATATTTTTAGCTCATTTTTCGGTCAAAGAGAAATAGATGAGGAATCTTACACAAGTTGTTTCATAATTTTCAGAGCATTTATGAATTAATTATGAATTACTTATTCAAACACAATCTAACATAGGGCCCTGTTTGTGATGAGTAGGCCTTGAAAACCCACACATGCTTGGTTTGGAAAAGAATATGGCTTTGTTCAGAAACTAACATTGCAACATGTAAAAAGTAATTGAGATGGTTTCAAAATGCGACCCTTTCTAAATCTGAAATGAATGCTTGAATCAATCATTATTTCAGATTTTTTAACATTTGTAAGAAGGTAGTTGGACTAACCAATTCTTATTTTGAATAAAATTAGTAGACAACTATCCACTTAGTTAGGAATGAACCCATTTTGGATCTTAAACTATCCATTGAAAAAGTAAAAAACAACTATGACCATGCTCTAATGTAATCAAGAGCTCATTTTCCCTCAATCTAGTATCCATTTCACAACCTCCTACTGGACAGTTCAAAAAGTCTGCACCATTTTTGAGCCCTTTCCTATACTCAACCTCTCTGATGGCATAAGTTATGATAACCCAAACCCACAAGTTAGAAAAAACAAACTTGACCTTCTATCAACCAACCAACATGAAGGAAGGGGAGTAGTATGCATTCAATTCCTCTTGATGAAAATGCACTGAAATTTTTTGCACCTTTCTAGGCTTAGTTTAAAACCTTAAAAGAGTGAATGGAACCAAGTTGTTCATGCAAGTTCTCATGAAGCTAATTATTTGAGTGACTAAGTTTAAACCCTAAATGTCCATGGGACCAAAAGTGTCCTCATAGTCTAGAAGTCCAATTCAAAGTGTTGTTGCTTTTGCATCTAATGTCCACATTCAATCAAACTTGTTGAAAAATATACACTCTCTTTTCTAGTTTGCATGGTAAATTTTTCAAAATGATCCAAGATGTAATGAGTGTTTGGAAGCCAATTGAAGTTTAAGGGTTCAATTTGAGTTCACTAAATTGCATTTATCATGGTTGCAACTTGAAGGGCTTGTATCTCCTTCATCCAATGTTTGTTTTCAATAAAAATTTATTGTGTTATGTTCCTCTAGAAGTTTAGTAATCGTGGTCAAATTTTCAAGTCACTCCAAGTTGTTCTAATTGTTTGGGAGTAATTCAAAGTTGAAACACCGGACATTTTTGGATTATAGTGAACTTTGGCGGCTTGTTTCTTCTCCATATTATAACCGTTTTGAATATGTTTTGTAAAATTTTTGTACAATAGTCTACTTTGTGTGTCTAACTTTTCATATCAATCCAAGAAGTTTCAAGTGAGTGAGAAGCATTTTAGTAGAAGGAAGATAAACCCATGTGTCTTTTTTGCAACTATTTTTTACTTTTCAATGCTATTTTGTAGACACAATGAGTCAATTGAATGATGTTTTCTTTCACCAATTTATTTGTATGTTGGTTTTGAATCACTTTGTAGTTCAAAGTTTTTTCATTTGATTGGGTTTACAAATCAAATTTCACCTCCAACTATGTTTCAAGAAAAACTTAAACATCTTCTTTTTAATACTAAAACATTATAATATCTCAATTTGTTTAACCAAATGACTCCAAATTTGTTACACGTTATCTACAACATGTACATTACAAGATTATGTGGTGGAGATTTGCATACCTTAATAACATTTATTCCTGTAATACTTCAAAAGCAATGGCATTTTTTAATCCTCAAAAGTCCTTGGACCTTTAGGAGTTAACTTCACTTACTTGTCTTGCTCTTCATTTTGTCATGAGTTTCCTAGAAGCAAGCATCTCTGCACAAAAAGCACACTTAACCCCCAAATGACATTTGATTTCCGGGGTTCAAAAACATCTTTCTTTTTGAAGTGTCATAGATCTAAATGTCACTAAGTTATAGAGATCTTAACCATACAATCTTTTAGAAAACATGTTGTAGATGATGTATATTAAATTTGGAGTCATTTGGCCGCATAGATTGCAAGATTATAGTGTTTTAGTGTTGAAAATGGATGCTGCAATTTTCCCAAAAACACATTTGAAGGTGAAATTTGGTTTCTAAACCTACTCAAAGGAAAAAACTTTTCACAATGAAGTGATTTCAAAATAGTATGAAAACAAAACTATAGAAAAAAATTTCACTCAATTGACTCATTGTGTCTACAAAACCATTTTAAAATGTCAAAAGATAGTAAGAAAAGTTGGAAAAAAACACATCTAAGCTTGAACGTCCTTGTACTAAAATGCTCTTTAGTCATTCATTTCTTCTTGGATTGACATGAAATTTTAGTCACACATACTAGATTAGTATGCGCAACTTTTCCAAGATTTTTTTTTGGAAATCGACTCTTTATGAAAAAGATATAAGCTCTCAAAGTTCACTATAGTTTCAAAATGCCAAGATGTTGAACTTTGAATCGCTCCAAAACATTCAAAACAACTTGGATTGATATGAAAGATTTATCACAATAAGTAGAATTCAAGGGGAACAAAACCCATCAAATTTTACTGAAAACAAACATTAGATGAAGTAGATACAAGCCCCAGAAGTTGCAGCCCCAAAATGCAGTTTGGTGAAATCAAATTGAGCTGTAAAGTTCGATTGGCCACCAAACTTTCATTATAGCTTGGATTGATTTGAAAATTTTGCCACACAAACTAGAAGAGATTGCGCAACTTTTCCAACAAGTTTCATTGAATTTGGACCTTGGATGCAGAAGTTACGGCACTTTGAATTGGACTTGAAACTCTGTGAGGACACTTTCTGTCCTCTTTGTCATTTGGGGATTAAGTTTTTTGTTTTTTTTGTTTTTTTAACAAATGAAACAGAATTCCATTGCAAGGCAAAAATATATAAGTTACAAGCCCTCCGGCCTGGCTTATCCCTGTTTTGTCCAAACTGCTGTATCTTTCAGTTTGCATTGGATGCTGTTTGCTGGGGCCTGAACTCAGCTGCAAATCAAAGCTACAGACAACTCCAAAAACCTATAAAACTTAGTATGGCACAAAATACAAAGAGGGCCAGGGTGGCACTTGGCTTTATAACCCCAGGACCCAGTCCAGTCAAAATGTATGTGGTGAATCATCCCCCCACCCCAAAAAACTAAACTAAACCACACCTACTTTTCAAGTTGGCTTGTACTGTAATAAGATTAAAAAAAAGGGGTTGGGGGTAGGGGTGGGGGGATGAAACTGAATTGTCAGAAGCACTCAGTTTTCTAAGAAACACCAGGTTCACAGATATTTGAACGGATAGCATATTTTATGAGAATTTTATTACACACAGTGTAATTACTATGAATTCTTTAGTTGAAGATTTTTTTTTTACCTATAATGATAATATGGACCTTACTATTTTTGATTGCAATTGACCAAGGGCTGATTGCATTTATGAAAGCCTTATAACCAACCCTAATGTGCCACAATTGCTCTGGGAGGTGCACCACCACTTCACGGAAAGGAAGCAGACTAACTTACATATTGGAAATTGGGGGTGATCGGAAATGGGTTGGCTACCTTAGATTAGCATTTGTTTTAGGTACTTAGTACCGAGGGTGAGTGTTTGATCAATGATCAAATTTGGTTGATTTGTCTGGCCTACGAATGAAGGTATCATGGGCACAACAAGCTTCCACTGAGAAAACCCAAAACACTTTTTTTTAAACTATTGACCCAGTCCTTGCTTGGACTCCCATGAGGTGGCAGGCCATGCCTTCCTAAGAACTTCCCGAGAAGTGAGGGTAGGCAGGGATTGAGGAGCTTCTTCTTCTTGACCACCCTCCAGTCGCCACGTGGAGTTTGAGGTGTCCGGTGATGTGTCCCGAGTTTGCGAGCAAGTGGGTTTCATGCAGCCGCTGAACGGAAGGAGGCGACTCTGGAAGAGAACTGAAGAGTTGGAGTTGAGCCCCCTCGCAGAAGAGCCAGCGGGGGGGATAATATAGAAGCTTAGAGAAGAGCTCACTTCGCAGCATTGGATGACACCTGGCCAGGTCCGTAAGGCTCGGCTTTCCCGTGCTGGCATTGGGTGACACCTGGCCAGGTCCTCCAGGTTCGGCTTGCTCAGGCCGGCATTGGACGACACCTGGCCAGGGCCTTGGCCAGGTCATGCAACCTCTATTGCAGTTCTCTTGGGGCACACTTCAGCCCGGGCCCGCAGGCACTTCCAAAAAAACAGACGTCGCAGGCTCTTCCGCAGAGTTCCGCTGGAGCGAGCTCTTGGTGGGGAGGGCTTGAGGGCCGGGTGAACTGAAGGACCCCCTCGCTTGGCCGCTTGGGAAACTGAACGCTGGAATTGGTTAATTTCTGCAAATAATTTTCTTTGCCAATTCTGAATTCATATTTGCAAGCACAGGCCCCAAACTAGCTGGTAGGTGTGTACAAGGTAAATCAGATAAGCACAAAATAGGGGGCTTTTTGTTTTACTTGCACCCTTAGAATTATTTGGAGTGGCTGAGTGAGGGGGCAATTCACCCTGACCATCTTGAAGGGGGCTCTAAAAGGCTAGGGTGAACTAACCCCCTTGCTCAGCCACTTGGGAAAACAGTAGAATTTTTTTTTTCTATGAACATTTTTTTTTCAAATTCTGAATTCATATTTGCAATCAGAGGTCCTAAATTAGTTGGGTCAAACGTAGAAGGTAAACTAGATAAGCACAAAATAGGGGACTTTTTGTTTTACTTGCACTCTTGAAATTACTTGGAGTGGCTGAGCGAGGGTCCAGTTCACCCAAACCCTCTAGAAGGGCATGGTTGAATCACCTTCTCTTCGGAAGGGGAAGGGGAAGGGAATGGGAAAGCGAAACGAAAAGAGGAAAAAGCAACACTTTTCAAATAATTATGGGATTAGTCATTACTAACCGAATGTCCCTAGTGTGTAAAAAAAACTTTGAAAGTTGAATAAAATCTTACTAGAATAGTGTTTTGGGTATTTTCTTTCAAAGTTGAATTCCCTTCAAAGTCTATTTTAAGCATCAAAAATTCAATTTTGAAAAAAAAAATTATACATGAATTTTTATTTATTGAAGGCTTTGTACTAAGGTGTTGTGATTGCAAATTTTGATTTTCTAGGTTTGGAGAAGCCGTGAATGGATTATAGTCATGTATGTTATATTGTTTAACTTCACATGGAGTATTTTTTTTTCCATTACCTCAATTTAAGATTTGACAAATTAAAAAAAAATTCCCAATTTCAATATCCTATCGATTAAGCATTTTAATCTTTTAGTCCATAAAGAATGATCTTATATAATTTTTTGAGTATGACCCATAATAAATGCAGACATCGAGTTTGAATATTTGTATAAGGGCTTTGGCAAGAAACACTTGTCCTTTTTTTTGTCCCCTTGACCTTTAGGAGGTAGTTTTTTGCTCATAACTTTTGCATCTTTTGTTCATTTGACTTGAAAATTGAAATGAAGGTGCCTACAAAAGTTTTACACTTTGTGTAATTTTTTCAATTTTTTCAAAATTAGTTTACTATTTTTAAACTGCCCCCAATTGGGTGTCTACTTTGGCCATTTTGGGGGGTTTTAGTCCTATTGATGACCCAAAAATGAAAATTTTGAGCTGAAAATTGGCATGAAAGGACCTCAACTAAAGTTACACAAGACCACGAAGAGATTTTTAAAAAATAATATATTGTTCAACCTCCACATGTCGTCAAAGTGGCTGACTTTGCGCAAGTGTAGAGAATAGAATTTATTTTTTCCAAAGATGAAATTTGTTGGAAAAGAAAGACCTTTACTTGGAGAAAAAGTGGATGTTTCATTTTCATTTTTTTAATGTTTTTACTATTTTTACCAAATTAGTGAAAAAGAGTTATTTTCATTGTATTTTCCATTGTCTATAACATTTAGAGAAAAAATTTCTAAGGTCTGAATTTCAAGAGACATGATATTCTCATTGCTCAACAAATTATCCATATTTTTTTCAATTTAAAAAAAAATTATTTCAAAGGGTCACAGGACTCATAGGACTCACTCATTTTGAGCCATTTCGAGACAAAACCGGTAAGTGTTTCTTGCCACAACCCATAATTTCAAGTTTTCTTAGATTTATAAAATTTCTCAAAACTTGGATTAATGTTTAGTTTTGAGCAATTTCTAAAAAGCTCAAAAAGGCCTTGCGCCTGTAGGGATTATGGTAAGTATACCTAATTGTAATTACCACCTAATTAGGTTACAATGCATATCTTTTCTTCATTTCAAAACCAAAATCTAAGTCAATTGCCGATTCTTCTTTTATTTGAGTGATATAAATTTCACAAGACAAATTTCAAGTACCTTAGATTTACGTTCTAAAGTAGTGAAAGGTGATCATTGTGATACAATTATGTGGGATTATAATTGAGGATGATTGCAAGAAATACTACATATTTTTGGCTCAAAAATGTAGTACTTAGCCACAAGATTGGCGATACTATGTATCAGTAGCATCCCTATAGATCTAAATTGTCAATTCAAAGCGCTTGTAGATCTTAACCATTGATTCAATACTATGCAACATTGTAAACTATTGCAAAGTACTACAAAAGCCACTAAAAATAGAAAATAGCTGAAATGGGATTTGTGGACCTTTTTCATTTTTAGTAATACAAAAAATTTCTTTAGAAAAATCCATTTTATTAGAGAAGACTATGCTCGCATTGCACCAAAGAATTTTTGTAGAAAATTTTCCCCCTCTTTATAGCCTTTGTATAATGGAAGGTCACTTTGCCTTTCATGAACACAACCAACGTGTTGTTTTCATAAAAACTCATTGTTAGTCCTTGTAATGTTAGTAGACCTCCAACGTGTCCAATTTGTGGCTTTAAATTTTCATTTTTGGGTTAGAAAGTAAGAATATCTACTCCAAATAACTATAGTAGATGCCCAATGGAGGGCAAGTTAAAATAATAGACTAATTTTGAGAATTTTGAAAATTTACTAAGTGTTTGGTGTACATGAGCCTTCATTCCAAATTTCATGCCAAATGCAAAAATGATGAGCAACAAAAAAACCCGTCTAAGGGCATGGGCATGGGGACAAAAAATAGAACAAGTGTTTTTTACAATTTCCCTTTAATATTCATAAAAATCCAAAGCATTTTAGGGCTAAAATGGCAATGAGACATATTCTAATCAAAGATGCATACAATCAAGGATGTCACAATGTTAGTTTAGAATTTATCTAGAGGCTTCTAATGTCAATTCCTAGAATATGCTATTAACTTTTTATGTTAAATGTCAATTATTTTTAAAACAATTATCTTTGCTTATAGTCTACAATGTTTTTTTCAATGTCAATTTGTATCTTTGTACACAACCATTTAGATCACTTGCCCCCTTGTGTGCTAAAAATGACATGCTATGATTTAGCATCTATATTCAAAGAACCCTCCAACTTCTTATTTCTACCCTTATGCACCAATTAGTTTTATAAGCACTAAACTAGTTGATCACAAATTAAAAGCAAGATAAGGTTGATTAAATATAGATTTAGTAAACCTATCTTTTATATACTAGCATAGAGGCTAAAAGAAAATTTGAAAGGGCCTACAATATTTTCCATTCACTTTGACGGGGTATCAACCTTTTCTTGTGTTAGGGCACAAATTACTCTAATATTGAAGTGAATATCAATATTTTAAATATAAAGATTCAAATCAATACATTAATGCAATCAGCACTTTATAGATCTATACCTTAAGCCTAGAAAGACATTGTACTTGTAGGCATGGTTGTGAAGAATCAAATACTTACCTTCTACAAGAAATGTAGTGAGAAGAAGAAGAATCTCATTAAATAGGATTTCATGGATACGTTAGGCAAAAACAATGTATTTGCACAAGTACACTCTAAAAGCCCAAGTGGCACCTTTCCCTTAGTTTTCCTCCTAGGATAAACCAGCTTAAAGAACTTCATTGATTATTTTTCTCCACTAGAATTTTTTTTCTTTTTAATGTCACGACACTTTCCATAATTTAAAAAAATAAATACATTAATAATCAATATTATCAATCCAATAAATCAAAATCTCATTGTACAATCTTCAAGTTCCTTTTCACTCTTAAGGATTTTCCAACAAAATCAATAGCACTACCATTAATATTCCAATGAAAACAATGTAACCCTAGGGGGTGCACTCCCTTTTTTTTATGCTAGCATGCAAACAAATGAAGGATAATTTTAATTGCCTTAGCCTAAATTCTAAACAATTATTCAAAGTAAACTAGCATCTATATAATGGACTATTAGACTTTATAAATAATAAAGGGTATAAAATAATACTAAATTTTATCCAATTTTTTTTCTAAAGTAGTCCTGCCAAAAATCCCCTCCAAAAACTTAAACTTTCCAATAGTATATTTAGTATAGTGTAAATGTAGTAGAGGTATCTAAGGGTGGAATCCCATGTGTTGTACAAACTGACAATGGTTTAAGTTGTGGATTTAGGTTGATGGATGTTTGGGCTGATCCTACTCACTTCAATGAGTAGACATTCAAATGTGAGGGTTGCAGTTTTAAAAAACAAACGAATGTTAGGGTTGCAGGTTGTAGTTGGTGGAGGTTTTCAGCTTTGTTTTGCAATAGCTTGAATTTGGGTGGGAAAATGGTAACAAAATGCAAGGTCATATGGTTTAGGGTGCTTTCAAGTGCTTCAGATTTAGAAATGTGACAAAAACTTTGGCTGAAAATTGAGTGGAGTGTTTATGCACCGCATTGTGTTGTCAATCCTTAGGTTTGCAGGTTTGAGCTTGTAGACACTTGTAGGTAGAGATTGGTGGTAGGGTTTGGTATTTGGCATCCTCATGGCTTCCAATATCAACGAGAAGGTCACATTATGGATGTTAAAGTTCGAGGCAACAAATCTAGAAATATCTTGAGAAGCTTGACATCATAGGAGCTTTGACTTTAGAGGCACTTAGATTGTTGTTAGAATCGAATGACATGTCAGAGACATGTGAACAAAACTACATTGTTGAGTGTATTGGCTAATTTTCCATGCACATTGAAGGTGAGCATTGTGAATACATGTTTTGCATTACAGTTTGTAACATTGCGCTTAGCATCTTATGGTGTAGTTGCACTAGATGTCACACCTATGATGAAGGCAAAGTTGGTGTTGAAGGCTTTTGACATCAACATGGTTGTCTTCACCAAGTTGTAGAGATTAGACTTTCATGTCCTTCAAAACTACAAATGGTCCCATTTGGCGAGCTCAGTGTTGCAAAGTTGCACCAACTTAGAGCTACTCTTCTCAACCAGTGGCAATTAAAAATTCAAGTATGCAAGGGAGATGGGAGGGGGGCTTGCCCAACATTTAGGTGATCCCTACATGTTGATGAGGTAAGATCTTCAAGTGTTTGTAATTAGCGTGCATTTTTTTCTCTCATTTCATGCGTACTTCCCTCATTCAAATTCATTGCTTTGGGGGTGCACTTAGTTCTACTACAACAAACTATATGCGAACAATTGGTTCCTAATAAATTATATTTTCAACCTAAGATTTTGAACATTGTTTAATAAGGACCATCAGTTTCTATTGCCAAAATTTTCAACTAAAATAAAATGTGAAATGATTTCTAGAAGAAATTGAAAATGAACTAAAATGGCATGTTTTTCAACTCAAATATTTATAGTGGATACATTTAGATGACCATTGCATCAATAGTCAACTCAAAATGAGCTTTCAATAGAAAGCTACTTTAAAGAATTTTTTGTTCATTCTTTAGACAATTTTTTCTTATATAATATAGGGGTATAAAAGTGTTTTTTTTCAATTCTACAGGGTATGTTTTTAATTCAAAAATTTGCAACTAATTAGTATAAACAAATAAGAATATCAATAATTTAGAGCATAAACTTTCAAAGTAGATAAATGTGTTCATATTTTTTTAAATTTTTTTTAAATTCAAAAAGTATGTAGGGGGGTCCAAATTTTTGTTCACACGTGGTCTTATATGGATACTCTAAGTGACCCCCCTGAGATTCATTGATGTTGTGCTATGCAAATATGCAGGTTACAAGCATCACATTTTTCTTGCACCAAGATGTTGCAAGCCTTACTTTAGAGTTGTTGAGTGTCCAAGATCTATGTATCTCATTGGAAATTTGCTTTGCCATTGCATTTGGAAATTGAACCTTAGACATGGCATAGTGCAGTCTTCATCTTTTTAAACTTGTTGTTGATAGTGTGTATTATGTGTTTGTTATTACATACACCATAGTTTTGTGTATTGCCTTGAGCCCTCAAGACTTCAATTTGTATGGTAATGTGTACATTGTTTTGTTCATGGTACTAGTTTTTGCTTCAAAGTTGTAATTTTTTCATTGCAATTGGTGTGATTTTGTGTTATTACCATGTATATAGTTTGCAAATATACTATTTAGGGTTCTCTATGGAGTATACTATAATGGGTGAATGCAAGAAACACTTGTACTATTTGTTGCGTTTCGCTGATTTTTTCGAGAGTACTTTAAAATTAGAAAAATAATTTAAAAAATATATAAAAAATATGACTAATGTAAACACCTTTAAGACGAAAAAAAACATTGAAGGAAATTTGTTAAAAAAATCTCTAAGTAGGAGAACTTGAAAAGTGCCAAACCTGAAGAAAGCATTAGAGGGGATTTGAGGCCTCCAAAGGGCCGTTTCGAGACTGTTCTCCGAAATTGTTCCCGTAACTACTGGCCACTGTCAAGCCAGCATTTACCAAAAAAAATAAAAAATAAAAAAATTTGGATCTTCAAATATGAAAAAAAGCCCCAATTTTTTTTTTCAATTTTTCTTAATGATGAGGAACTCTCTCGACCACGTCGGATTTCTGTTCACGCGGCAGAAACTGCGTTCCTGCAGTCCAGGAACCCGCAGTCTTGTAATGGCTTCAAAAATCTTCTATTGTAAATACTTTGATGTTTTAATTAGTAAAAAATAGGATTTTTTTAAAAATAAAATAAAAATTGGCCATTTGTAACAACTTTATGAAGATGGTTAATTGGTTATTCATCAAAAAAATCACCAAAATCATTTTTTACATGTTTCTAAAAAAATATAGGAGGAGGCTCTTTTGTGGACTTGTACACCACATAAAAGTAACTTTAAAAAAATTCCTTTTCTAAAAAGCTGCAAATCTACTAGGAGACCATTTCATCCAATTTTGAGCTCAAAATCATTAAAAAAAAAAAAGGTACTCAATAGTACTAGAAACCTCCAAATTGGCATTTGTGACATTCAATTGGGGTCTATTTTTAAATAGTTAAATATCTTTTTAAATTACAAAAAATTAGACAAAGTATAGAATAGTCATGAGTACCTTCTCTATAAATTTTGAGTCATTTAGAGTTAAAACACAAAAATTATGGCTAAAAAACAGATTAGTACATGCTGTGTGACACAAAATAGTGCAAGGGTTTCTTGCATTCACCCTAATGTCTATACAAACATTCCAACAAAAATAATCCTCCTAACCCTTTCAATTGTTTGTATGACATATTCTACTATGTTGTATTTATATTGAACATAGAGTATAAAAAATTGGCATCAAGAAAATTTCAACTAAAAGATAAGGTACATAGAATAAACAAACTTTAGAAATTTAGGTAAAGGAAGCCCCCAATAAATTCAAAAAAATCACCTACATAGCCCTTGAATAGTAAGGGCTTGTTTGTACATAATCGATGAACTTCCTATATAATGCACCCCCGAGGAATGCATCTCTCCAATACTAAATCAACAAACAAGTAATAGGGATGCTAACCTATATAAATGAATAGATCCTTGAATTTAAATTAGCCTGTCATTATCTATTTATAGTACCATCCAAGGAAAACAATGGCACCAAAAAACAAAACAAAAATACATTGCTTTATAGTTATGTACCAACATTTGGAAAAAATTTAGATTTTTCCTAATATTCAACCTTCTTTGTGTAGAGAAAGAAAATTAAAGAATTGGATAGGGTTTTTAAAGGCACATTTTTCATTTTTCTCTTATTGAAATCTTTCCACTAGTATCAAATTCTCATTAGCTACTTCTTTCAACTTCAAATTTGCAAAAGCTACAATCCCCCTCTTTCAAAGACATGCTACTTTTGAAACTAAACCTAAACTTCATTATATTGGATAGACATGAAGAATAGAATAAGCGCTTACTGCCACAACCAACTTCAAAGTGATGTACCCACCTTTGTCTTGTCCAAACACTCAAAGCCTCTCAATAGCCAATGCTAAAGCAATGCTTGCTTTGTCAAAGAACATACTTGTTCCTAGAAACTTGGATATTAGCCTTGGATTCAAAATTGAAAGCAGATAAAGTTTGATAATTTTGTAAAAGAAGTGGCTACATATCTATTGTTTACTTTTGTAGGCCAACTAGTTGTCATCCTACTAACCAATTTTTTCATCTGGTTTCAGATTCCCCATTTTCACACTCCAAATCGTTATTTTTTTCAAAAGCCCTCACTAACAATGAACTAATCAATAATTCTCCCTAAACATTTTCATATCTCCAAACATCCATATGGTGTCAAAAACACACATGCTACAATGTATTGAAATTGTGTCTTTTAAAATTAAAGTTTAGGATTCAATAAAATTCAAAAAACAATTTAGTAGTAAGAACTATATCCATTTATTTATTTTTTTTGCTTTTAGAGCATTAGCACACTAGTGGAAGAAGCAACCAATGTCTCCAAATTTTGGATAATAAGTGTCCTATTTATGCTTAGACCTACTTCCAAATTTCTTTCCCATTTTAAATGAGTAATTTTTCGATGGTCCAACAAAAAAATTCTAAAGATTATTCATTTCTATACAATTAAGAATTGATTATGATAAGCATTTTTTATTTTTTATTTTTGTACATAGGAGTCTTGCAATGGATTGATAATATTCACATCGAATTGCAAAGGTGAGATAATTAAGTGGCTTGCCTTCAAAATCTAATAAGAGATTTTTCAATGTTGATGAATTTTCATTGCACTTGCACTTAGGTGTACATAGCAAATATGAATTTTTTTTGAGCAAATTTTTTTACTATAAATAGAAATAAAAAAACTAATCACAAATATCTCTATCCAAATGAATATGTATTCCTTATATACACGAGTTTTCATGATCCACATGTCACAATTCTACTAGTTATAAGAAATAAACTTTAAGAATAATAGGCCTCAACATGCCATTGTTGCTTTTAGCACATGTTATAGCTTCATTTGCCTACACAACTTTTGGACTTTTATACCATTGTTATATCTTTTTCTACTTGTAGAGATAAAAATAGTGAAGGAATAGCAAAAGTAGAAAATTGGTAATAAAACTAGATATGGTATTACTTATTACTAGGTGAATGTATATAATTTAGGAAGAATAGAAAAAAAGTCATCCAAATGTATCTACTTCCATTTAAAGTGTCCTCCAAAAGTGCCATTAAACCGTTCACCCACTTAATTGCAATTTGTTCACTCTTGTGTCTCTAGAATTTGGTTTTATAACCAAGCTATGTGATGGCTTCAAAGGCCTAGGGAGCTTTGACTTTGAAAATTCTTAGTGATTAGTACATGTCTTATCCAAAAATTCTATAATTTTTTTAATTGAAAATCCATGATTTTCAATTGCAAATACCAAAAAAATATTTTTTCTTTCTTAACCTTGAAGGACTTTGACAATCAATTTCTAAATAATGTACAAATTGAAAACAAATTTCTTTCTCATTATAGCTTAGATGAAATTCATCCTAATTTTTAAAGATACTTTATAAAGTTGTTGTCCTATCTAAGGGGTGCATTTGGTGTCACAAGACTACATGTTTTTTAAAATTTTAAAATGTGATAGTTTGCCAAGTGATTGACCAAGCCAAAATTGTATTGACTTTAGTTCAAACTTCAAACTACAAAAATGAGGATAGAGTAATCAAAGAATATAAAAATTCTAAGAAATCACCATGTTAAGAGAACCTCATTTTAGATCCATTCCAACAAAATTTACTCAACAAATGACAATATTTGCCTTGTAATTGAATTTTTCCTTTAATTTATAGAAAAATATTGGTGATAGCGTTGGTGAATCTAATAGCATATGGATAGAATTTAAAACTCAAACTCAATAAATTTTATTTGCATCTCAATTCCAAAGTATTTTTCCAAATACAATAGAACTTCTAATAAAATTCACTCTCTCAAGTAATAAAACTCTCTATAGTATTCTGTCAAACCAATCCTAGCCACAATTATATACAAATATATTGAATGCAAATGATCCACCTATAGTGCAATAACCTCTCTACAATTATGTATTAGAGCAGTCATAGACTAGTTCTTATTAGAAGTTCTATTGTAGTACTTTGTAATGATTTTTTGAAATTGTCATTTTTGAAATAAGTCTCGACACTTAGGGGTTAAAAAGGTGCCTCCAACTATGTTGAATTGTTTATTTATGACGTTTTTGGCAACATTTTCACCTTACATGTGGCAAGTCTCATTCACATCCATGCAGGTAACAAGTTCCATCCGATCACAGTGAAGGTTGCATAAGGTAGAAACACCCATTTCCGTCCCTGTACCCATTCCTGAACCCTAGAGTATCACTATATCCATCCATAGGCATTCATTAAAGTGTCCTACAAATGTTTAAATCTAATTTGTTGATGCAGTTGTAAGACACATGTATAATTTTCATTCATTGATAGCTGATTTCAACAAAGTTTAGTTTAGGGTACACCTATAGGACGGTTCCGTTGGTCTAGAGAGCCAGTACTTTGATAGTTTATAGAAATTACATACTACATCCATAACATTCAGTAGCATTGGGTGCCTCTGCCTACTAGAGGGTGTGGAATATTCGATACCCCAACAATGTTTCATCAATAACTATTGAAGTAAGTGAACGTGTGGAGGATGGAGAGGCTATTGGGTGTAGAATATGCCACACCCGTCACTGCAGAGGAAAGGCACAATGTGCTACTTAATGTTATGTCCTGTTTTTTTTTATTGTTCATGATTTTCACTCGCTAACACTATCAAAATATTATTTTTACAAAAAAATGCCTCCAACTATGCTGAATTGCTGAAACTGACGGTTGTGGGTGTTTCCACTGGCCTTGGCCGCCCCCCAAGAGAAATGAAATTTTTTTGCCACGAATTTTCTTTTATCATTTTGTTGGGCCGGACCCTCTAAGCAGAGAAAGTTTGAAGTTTTTTTAAAAGTTAACCGCAAACCAGATCCACTCCGAACAACGGAATGCAGGGCTTCCTTGCGACCTGATTGAGCCACCGCATTGGAACCCCAACCCCAACCAAACAGACACCTTCCGTCTGCATGTGGCGGAACCGGGATGCCACGTGCGTCTCCCTGATTGGCAGCCAAGTCCAACACGACAACGCGGGCGTTCACATTGACGCAGAGTCCCGTGGCAAACCACATGTCCGTCGCGGATTGGCGGAGAAGGTGCGCTACCGTTTTACCGCCGCATCAGCATTATCCATGTGACGTGGCGTCCTTTCCCTCCATCCTATCTGGGGGTCGTGGGGCTGGTCTGCGGTCCAGATAAGGCAGTGGCACACTCAACGGCGGAGATGTATCCGATGAAGTTCCCTCTCGGTTGCTTCGGCCCCCAACTGGCACCGCCTTCATACAGTCGATGGTTCCGTGTAGATCCCACGCATCGAAGTTCCAGGGGATGGATGAGTCTGGATCCTTCCAAGTTTTAGGAAAAAAGGTAAAAGAACTTTACATCAATTTTGACATCGAAGAACTCAATGTCGTTCTCACACTCAGGAATTAAGGTTGAGGCACCAGTAGCCGACCATTTAAGCCATTTCAGAGCAGATTTTGCACAGGATGAGGTGGTGGGAATTTTTCACATGTAGGAAGATAAGAAACATGGGGATAGAAAATTTTTCAGAATTTCATTTCTAAAACTGAATTTGCAGTGAATTTTGGGAAGCAAAAAGTACTCCAGACCAATAGCCAATGTCTAGAGTCTCCTAATTCCAATAATGCTTTTACTGCTTTCTGTTCACTTCTTCCGCTCACTAATTTGGACATGTGTCATTACCTTATTAGTCTTGGCCTATAAAAGGACCAAAACACGCAACTCAAGGTGTTTTTGGAAATATGTTCTGGAATGGATTGGAAATAGGGCCCCCTACAGGTTGGCTACTCAGTGTGGTCGACATTTGGTGCCTCAACCTTAAGAGCTGGTTACCATTGAATCCCCCCGACGGCTGGGGTGAACTGACCCCTGACTTGGGAAAACGCTGGAATGTTTTTTTTGCAAATAATTTATTTTGCAAATTCAGAATTCGTATTTGCAATCTGTCAGAGGCTCCAAGTTTGCTAGGTAGAGTGTACAAGATAAATTAGTTAAGTACAAAATAGGGGGCTTTTGTTTTACTTGTACCCCTAGAATTACTTGGAGAAGCCAAGTGAGCGGGCCAATTCACCTCGACCTCTAGATGTCCAAGAATTGGAGGGGGTCTAGTTTGGAATATTCAAGTAGAACACAGTAACGGAGCTTTCCATTGAACACCGAACGAATAGAAGCTAGAGCATTTGTAGCTTGGAACTTCGCACAATTCAGTAAGTGGCCGAGGACTATAGCAAAAATAATTCTATCTCATTTGCTTGAAAGAGGGGTCCACTTGTCCCTCTAGGCCTTCGAGCTCTATATTTCTCCTTTAACCCCTAATGGACCAAGGCCTTTTTTCTACCAAAAAACTCTCAAAACTACCATTTCTATTGCATTCACCCAAGAAAACAAAACAAATATTTTTGTAGAATCCAACCATACGATCTTGTACTTAACTTGATTGAAATCATGTAGTAAAAATTTCATGAAGTTTCACCGTATAGATTGGAAGATATGAGCATTCAAAGTTGAGAATTCAAATTTTTTTTTAACTATGATCTGCAATTTGAGATGACTTTGACTGGCATTTGTAAATAAAATTTGCACTATAGACCTTGAATTTATAGTTTTTTGTGTTAAAAAGTTGAGTTGAAAGTCTAGGAAAAAAAATTCACACAAAAAATACTTAATTTTCATTCTTCAAAAAATTGTTGAGTAGATGTAGGTCCAAGATTGAAAGAAAAACTAAATGGTTAATAACTCTAAGATGGGATTGAAATACAACAATCTCAATGGTGAGATTGTTCTAGTAAGTAAACATAACCTTGTCCAACAATTTTTTTTAAAAAATTGTAAAAATTGCATTCAAAAATGAATCCTATAAGTTATTTTCTTAAGAAATTGTTTAGATTGCACGAAAAACAAGATTGTCCATAACTTTCTCATTATAAGTCCAAATAGAATGAATCAAAGCTTTACATGGAGGCAAAATTATATTATTTCAGAAAAAAAAAAAAAAAAAATTTGAATTTTTTCAAAAAACAAATCTGCCCGCCGAATGAAAATTTGGGCTTTTTATGGTATAACTTTTGCTCCCGGTCACCAATTGAAATAAAAATTACATTCCCATGAAGCTAATCAGTTTTTATATCTTGTGAGAAAGTTTCAAAAGGTTTCACAAAAAATTGAAGTCATAGGAACCTACCCAAAATCCATTTTGTCCCTCAAGGAGACAATGGTTCTTTAGGGGTTAAACAGGTTGGAGCTTGGAGGTCTAGTCAGACATCCAAGGGCTAGCTTAAATCCAATGGAAACCACTTGGATCTCCCAAACCTAGAGGTTTAGGTCCTCAATAGTAAACTGGCTCTACGAGTACCCCCACGGCAACTTGCCAAAGGAGCTGACTTGTGCAATTGGCAAACTAGGCCAAGAAGAGAGCCCCATGGCAAGCATACGGAGCCTCCAAAACAGACTAGCTACTTCAAAATTTTAAAAAAGTACAATGGAAATTAGAATGTCTTGAGCATAGAGGTTTACCATCCTTCTACCCAAATTTCAAGGTGTGAACTGCATTGAAAAAGTATTCTAAGAACTCTAAAAGGATAGCTCATGACTCATTGGATCATGAAATGAAGCAAGCACCTAATACTTACTAACTTACCATCATCAAATAGAACTAATTTGATGAGGTGACAAGTCTTATTTTAGGACTTTTACCATTTTTACTTAGTATGTCTAAGTCTTGTCTCAACATGGGGCAATGGAGGAATAGACAAATTGAGGTGAAGAAGTGAACAATCTCTAGTACCCCTCTCTCTAGCAAGGTAGTTGTTTTAACTTATTGTACACTATAGTATGAGGACCCAATACCATTTACATTATAGAGCATCTCTTAGGTTTTAGGTCTAATTTAAGGTGAAAGCCATCAAATCAATCATGGTGAATTTTCCCTCTCACTCAACCCTCCAAGCCATTCAGATTTCAAAAGATGCAACTAAAAAAAATCCCCCTATTTGAATCTTCATTAATTTATCTTGTACACCTCTCCTAGCTAATTTGGGGCCCCTTATCACAAATATAAATTCAGAGTTTACAAATTTCATCATTTGTGACATATTCTTTTTTGGATTCTCTTGATTGGCCAAACGAGGAGGTCATTTCACCTCGGCCATTAAACCCATCCTATAAAGTGAGACTAGTAGGTTGGATTTATCCTAGTGAAAAACGCTAAATTTTTTATTTTTCATATATGATAAATTGGAAAATTTTGAATTTATATTTGCTACTAGAGATCCTAAATTAGCCTTGAAAAATTGATAATACCCCCCAAACATGATACAAAATAGAAGGCTTTTTTTACTTTTACCCCTAGAGAATAGAGATCTCATTCTAAGAATTATACTTTCTAGGACAAATTTAACATATTGTCCTTGTGGTAGCCGAATCCAAAATGCAATTTTTATGGCTCTATTTGAGGCAAACCATTCTTAACCACCTCCCATTATGGCAAGGTAGGGTGGTGTGTTTTCAATTAGTTTTGAAGCATTATAATTGAAAATAGTACTCTTGCTTGGTAAGATGGCACATGGCAATGAAGCATTCTTAATTGGTGCTACAATTTTTTGTGATAGAAATGAAGCATTCTTGATTTTTTTCAACTAGCCCTTGGTTGGGAATAGGATGACCTATCAACTAGTATGATATTGAACAAAACCTTCATCAAAAACATTCATGATAATTTTTTGAAGGAAAAATTAAAAATTAAAAAAATACAGATTGCTTTACAAGTCGATTTTTGTACATGGAAATTTATTCCCTCGACACATTGCCATTCTAGATATACTAGATTGTTTATTTGGTTAGAAATAGATTTATTCCTTTACTTACTCATAAGGTTACACACCAATCATTTTATAATTTTTCATCAACTAGGTAGTATTTTTTGAATTTTTCAAGTTAAAAGTACAAGGGTATCTATTCATGCCATCAAATTTACCCTTAAAGCAATTACCTTTGAAGCAAAAATATTTCACCTTCCATTAATTGTTCTTAAGATCTTGTAGTGTTTTTGATGGATGTAGTGTCTCTTTTGTCAACTTTCTATGCTCTTTCTATACCATCTTACAAGTGTTTCTAAATGAAGAAGGTGGTGACATTGGGTATACTTTGTAAGGTATGGAAACTAAAATGACGCAACCTATGCAACTTAAATACATGATAGATGACTCATTTATTATTCTACAATTTAAAAGGGACACTTTTGGAATCCATAGACTTTTTGTCTTAAATATGTGGCATGAACTACTCATTTAGTAATACCACCATTCCAAAATGATCTTCCTATTTGACAAAATATTTTGGATTGAGGCTAAAAATAACGTTTTGCATTGTAAATAGAGTTTGGTGCACTCTTAGCGTCCTAAAAACTTTGAGTTTTGGAACCCTTTTCAAAGTGAACTTTAGAAGTATTGAAAAGTGGAACTTTTGTAGCACTTTTGAATAGTTTTAGTAGGCATTTAATTGTTGAGTGTGAGGTTGTCATTTTATGGGCATTTAGTATAGGTCAAAACCCATGTTAGGCCCTCTTTTTTGACACTCAAAGCTTTATCTCCTTCAAATGAACAATATTCAAAGAAATGCAAAAACTTTATGATAAAAAACAATTGACCTCCTCAATCATTTCATTTGTCTTTTAATTGATAATTGTATAGATGGAGGGGAACCTTTGTTTAAAATTGTGTTGTTGGTCCTAAAAAAGAACAAAAGCCAAATTTGACCAATTTGCAACATGAAGATTATTTAAGAACCAAAATGAAGGCCAACAAGAGGATCACTATAGAATGGATGGAGTACATAATTTTCAACCCTTTTTCCTTGTCATTACATCCAAGGTAGAGGTATTCATAGTCAATCATTTAAGCAATTTTCAAGCAAATTGAATGCAATATAAGGCAAGTGGAATTTTTACCAAGTAGAAAAATAGGAAATATGGGGACTAAAATTTTTTTAGAATTTTATTCCCAAAATTGAAATTACTATGATTTTTGGAAGCCAAAAAGTTGTTTGGACTAATAGCCAATGTCTAGGCTCTTCTAATTCCAATCATAGACTAGGTACTTTTCCGCATACACTACTTCTTATTTTCTTATTCACTACTTTGGAACATGTGTCATGATTTTATTTGGCCCAACCTTGAAATGGAAGAGAAAACACATTTCAAGCTTTGGTTGGAGATATATTCAAGCTTTAGTTAAAAATAACTGCAATCTACAAATTGGATATGGGTCTTTGGTCAGAAATAGGTACCTCTATCTTTTGCAATAGAAGATTTCAAATCCTACATCAAAGCCTATATAGTATGTTTGATTCATCATGTTTTTTATTCACTCTATCTAATGTACTTAGTATAGAAAAGCAATTGATAAGCTTTATGTATATTCCAGTCCTAAGTATTGGAGCATGGAACTCAATGTCTCCATGTGATGTGATTTGAATCAATTCTTCAACAAAATACCATTGAAATATCTAAAGGTTGTTGCAAGCATGCCTTGAGCTTGATTCCTCAACTAAATACTATTATCTTATTAGAACTAGTGGGTACAATTGACTTTACACATTTTTGTGACTACAATTCTCATACATCTTGCAAGCAATAAAAAAATTTATTTCCCAATCCACCATGACATTACAAATGACAACAAACAACAAAGTCGATGGAGAGTTTTTCCATCCATTGTAACTATAAATTGAGCTATATTTTTTCCTTTTTACTCTTGCAATTGCAATTAAAGGCTAGGCTACATTGGCACAAATTACTTTTGGAGATAGAGAAATTTTCAAAAAAGTTGTCAATTCTTAATCATTTTGTTCAAGAATAGTCACATTAATCTATACAATACAACTTTCAAACCAATAAACCTTAATCTTTACAAAACAATGTCTCAAAGCTAAATTTCTTAAACTGCAGAGGGGTCTAAATGAGCTAATAGGACCTACTAAGGACATAGAGCATGTTTCTTTTGAAATTTTGATAGAATGTTTTACTCAAAAACCTCATCAATTTCATCAAATTAGTATTAAAAATTACTCAAAGTTGTTAAAAATGACAAATTCTATTTGAAACATGATCACTTTTAGTAGAAAAGTTTATAAATATACTAATTTAAAATTCAACAAAGGAGTAAAAAGCATTGGTTTCATGAGGTTTTTGGTACTTAACCCCTAAAGGACCAAGGCCATTTTTTTGTCCAAAAACTCTCAAAACTGCCATTTCTATTGCATTCATCCAAGAAAAAAAATTACATCTAAAAAAAATCTAACTGTTGGATCTTTTATTTAACTTGACTGAAATCATGTGGTAAAAATTTCATGGAGTTTGACCGTATAGATTGGAAGATATGAGCATTCAAAGTTGAAAATACAATTTTTCTTGAACTAAGGTCTACATTTTCAGATGACTTTGATTGCCACTTGTAAAAGAAATTGTATTACAAAACTTGAATTTATAATCTTTTGTGTTGAGAAATTGAGTTGAGAGTCTAGGAAAAAAAATTCACACAAAACACACTTGATTTTCATTCTTTAAAAAATTGTTACGTAGATGAAGGTCCAAAATTGAAAGAAAACTAAATCATTAATAACTCTAAGATGGGATTGAAATACAATAATTCCAATGGTGAGATTGTTCTAGTAAGTAAATATAACCTTGTCCAACAATTTCTTTTTTAAAATTGTAAAAATTTGCATTCAAAAATGAATCCTATAAGTTATTTTTTCAAGAAGATGTTTAGATTGCCTGAAAAACAAGATTGTCCATAACTTTCTCATTATAAGTCCACTTTTTTTGCGTTTTTTTTGCATTTTCACTGCATTTTGATTGCGTTTTGAAACATGAACTCAATACAAACTACATGACGTGTTTTCAGGGATTCTAACAGGGTTTTCTTCTAGTGAAATAAATAGAGTGAATCAAAGCTTCACATGTAGGCAAAAATATATTATTTCAGAAAAATATTTGAAAAATTAAATTTTGACTTTTTGCAAAAAAAATTTTGCCCGCCAAATGAAAATTTTGGCTTTTTGTGGTATAACTTTTGCTCCCGGTCACCAATTGAAATAAAAATCACATTCCCACAAAGCTAATCAGTTTTTCTATCCTGTGAAAAAGTTTCAAAAAGTTTTGCCAAAAATCCATTTTGTCCCCCAAGAGAACAATGGTCCTTTAGGGGTTAATTAAGATGAAATGATGACATCATAGACTATACATTAGTCAAACATGATACTATAACATTCATAAAACATGAAGCATATTCATTTTAGAAAAATCTAAATTTTTTGATCTACACAATCAATAATGGTCCAGAAAAAGCAATGGCTACCATCCAAGTGGATCCTATTACCTTGTTTGGATTTAGAGACATTATACTTAGTTCAAAAATACATGTAATTTCTAGCATAGATTCTTATTCCTACATTCTATTAAAAAATAGGTAATACTTTTTATCATAATTATGTTCCAAAATGCCTATTATGGACATGAGTGGCCTTGAATCTATGGAGAAGGTTTTAGTTGTATAAATTTACAAGTAATTTTTCTTCAATAGGCTATCATATTCCTTTGGCATTGACTTGCATTACAACTAAGGTCCTTTTCAAATTCCTCACATTTAGCTTTTATCAATGCAAAACAAAGTTGTTGGCTCTATCCTTTTGAATAGAGACCATGGCATTGACCATGGGTTTCAACTTTGTGTTTTCAAATCTTATCTATAACCCTATTCACACTACACTATATTGATAAAGACAAACATTTGCTTACTTGAAGGGGGGCCTCCCGAATGGACTTCTATTTAGTCCAGGGGGGAGTCCGCCTAGGGAGATCCCTCCTTCGACTAGGGGTTCCACTTAGGCACACCCCTCCATTGACGAGGCGGCCACTTAGGTACACTAATCCTTCAAGGAGAAGGGGTTGCTTAAGTGGACCTTCGGCTAGCAAAGAAGAGTTGCCTAGGCAAACCTAATCGAGTCCACTATGTATTTTGTTTAAATAATTTTGTTTTATTTTCCTTATCTTTAGTATTTTCTAGCAATCAAACTAATACCATTGTTCACCTAAGATAGAGCCTCACAATCACACCGTTCTTGTTAAGAATAGTGCTACAATAAGGGTAGTCACAGCTTTTCCATAGAGCCGAATTTCGCCATTGAATAACTTCGTGACGACTCAGGGTTGGCTTTCGCAGCTCACTTGGCGCCGATATTTACTTCGACAGTGAAGACTTTGCTGCGTCGCTTATTCTATTCCGGAGGTGAATAAGTAGTGTGAAGAACCCTTAGCGAGCGAAGTTGTTACCGAAAGCTGCCGATCGCACCGTCAGTATTGCCGCTCTTACCGATGAAGTGAAAGCCGGAAACGCATTCCCATGACTCTGATTCTACACGCTCACCACACTCGAAAAGGGTGTCACAGCTCCTTCATGATGATCGACTCCCGATTGGGTCCTATTTTCCCTCATTCTTCTGCAAAATTTGGGTGGTGGAAGAAGCCGTGACTACCCCTAATCATTCTATGACTCAATGAGACTTTTTCTCCCATCTAGATAGAATAGATGTAAAATCTTGCCTCCTATTTCAGGATGTTTAATTTGATATCTTGTACCCACTCCACTGCAATTTGGAATGTTTGATTCGAAAGATGAATTCATTTTTTCCACATTTGATCACTTGTAATACTGAGGAAATAAGTTCCTGCATTTTCCTCCCAAAAAAATGTAAATAAAAGCTCCAAATCTTCAGTTCCCTACAATAGCTGATAGCGTTGTTGTAAGCTTAAGTTAGAAGGATCCATACGAAGCCTCCTCTCCTTTTGTCCAAAGCCACTATAAAAAAAACGGTTTCTTCACATTGACGGCATTGCACATTGCAATGATTTTGGAGCTTCCAACAAGTTTCCGCCAATTCTCCATACCAAACTGGCTTGCACTCCCAAGCACAAATTTCCAAAAATTAAAAAAATAAGCGAATGGCATCAATTCCCAATCAGAGTACCCAATCAGAGCCTAAATTTGGGGACAAAAGAATTCTGGGGTAGTGGCGTATGATTGATCGTCTGTAACTTACTGCATACCACGGTACCCGCCACCACGGAAGTTCATCTGGACCTTATCACCTGGGTAACACGTTAAATCCGACCATTGAAGGTGGGCCCAACAGAGTAATTTTGAGTTTTCTTGGGTAAAAGTGAAGAAAAGCCCCCTATTTTGTGCCGTGTCTAGGGTAAGTTATAGACCTCCACTAGCAAATTTGGGGTCTCTGATTGCAAATATGAATTCAGAATTTGCAATAAGAATTATTTGCAAAAAATAAAAAATTCTTGTGTTTTCATTTGAGGTAAATCCACCATTTTGGGCCCACCTTTGATGGTAAACTTTAGTGTCTTCCTTGTTAGGAAGGATAAAATTTTGGAGCTCCAAACTGTTACTTTGGAAAAAACATAGGACCATATTATTTATTGTTGATGATATTATTTACAGGTTTTGGATTTACATTTGAAATCTTAGACCTTGTGTAATAAGTTGGAGAGGTTAGAAACACAAAATTGGTGGCTCAGAATAAGGGGGTCTTGATAAGTGTGGAAAAAAATCCAAGAACTATCACCTTTTGTAGAAGGTCTTGTAGCTCTACTTTAGACAAATCCCTTATGGACTTTGGAGTTCACATAATATAGTCTAATCATGCTATGATCCTTCATGTATTAGGAAGGTTACACTTTGCTAAATACTTGTTAAGAACTTATCACCTAATTTAAAAATTGAAGTTGGCTAAGGAGCCATAAAAGACAATTTTATTCATTGTAAGGGGGTCCTTTTCCAGAATACAATGCAAAAGGGACTTTCATTGCTAAACAATATTATGCAACAAAACATAATGGCATTGACTAAATGGCCAAGATTATAGTGTATATAAATTTAGTATATATTGCCAAGAACGATAGTTATCACACAGTTCCTTCTCAACATCAAGAATTGACTTCTGATTGCAATGTCTCATTTGGCATCTTATAAGTTAAAAATAGTGTCCAAGACTTGGAGTGTGAAACTCATCTATTTTTCAATAGCTAGTGGCAAAAGAAGATGGGAGAAAATTAAACAAACAATTGGCACACAAACATACGACAACCTACTAATAGACTACTAGAATCTTTGTAGAACAAGAGAAAAAAATGAACCTCAATTTTTTTAAGAGAGGGTGCTCAATCACAAATTTGATGATTTTCCATAAATGAAATTGTAATATTTGTCCAAAATGAAAAGTATGAACGTCATCTTTTATATACTTTAGAAGAACCATTGGTTAATTCAAAGTTAGTTAGAGGATTAAAAAAACATTGCAATTTGAAAACGTGAGCAAAAAATTAATGAAAAACTCTATAAAGTTCCTCTTTTGAATGAAAAATAGAGAAAATAATTGGACTATGGATGAGGGTTTCTCTTGATGTGGAGAAGTCTAGCTGGATGTGCTAAACATGTGCTACAGTGGAAACACCCAGAACCGTCCAAATAAGGAATTCAGCATAGTTAGAGGCAGTATTTTCTAAAATTGACATTTTTCCAATATTAGCGAGTGAAAATCATGAATATTAAAAAAAAATCAAATTTTTTGGAATCAATATGTAATTTCTATAAATTTCTAAAGTGTTGGCTCCCTAGACCACTGGAACCGTCCTATAGGTGTACCTTTAATTGAACACTTGTTGAAATTAACTGTGAGTATGAAAACTATACATGTGTCTTACAACTGCGTCAGCAAATTAGAATTAAACATTTGTCGGACGCTTTAATGAATGTTTATGGACAGATTTTGTGGTACTCTAGGGTCCAAGAATAGGTACAGGGACGGAAATGGGTGTTTCTCCCTTAACCCTTTAGGGCCTAAGAAGCCCCAAGCAACCTCTTGAATTTTTCTAGAATCAAATTTTCATATTAAAATTTTATAATTTAATTTAAATTATTATTTTTCTACAAATGAGAATTCATATCTTCTATCTAATGTGATTTTTAATTTATTTTTGGGAAAAAAATGAAATTTATATGATTTTTCAAAGTTTATGCCTTTGAAAAATCATAGTAATTACAAAAAAGCTCAATTTCCCATGAAATTTTTATTAAAAATAGAATTCATTATATTGATCACTATGGTAAAGTTGGCATGCTCTCTTTAGTTATACACAATTAAATTCAATAGAGAAACATGTTTCACAGTGCATTTGAAATTCTAAAATTCCCAACTTCAAATTGCAATAGACAAATCATCATTGCTCCAAATTTGATGGTCAATGGCTCATTGGAAGCGGAATACCCATGCCCTCACATCTTGTTCATACCCCAAGAAGAACTAAGGCCAAGGGGGTGTTCCTATTTCCAAAATTCAATTTAAAAGAACCAAAATTGGCATGCTAGGCCCTAAAGGGTTAAACATGGTAATATTTGCAGGAAGGGGCCAATTTCGGGTGAGTTGAGCAAATTATTACTCTAAACGAAAATAATTCCCGTTTCATTTGTTTCAAAAAAATAAAAAAATAAACGAAAATAATTGATGCTCTGGACTTGAAATTATGGTAGCCAAATGAAACAGATGAGCATATTTAATATTGCAGAAATAGAAGTTTCAGTGCTGACCGACATCCGCACGAGTGATCTTGCAAGACCCAGGAAATCACGCTGCCCCAGTGCCCCCGCGGGCAAGAGAAGGACTGAAGGAGCAGTCGGGTTTCGGTCAACAAGTTTTGGCGTGGAAAATTGGGACGAGTCCAGGTCGCCAAGGGGCAGTCGAGATCCCAAGAAGCGGGGGAGCAGTCGAGGTCCCCGAAAGCGGTCAGTCAACAGCGTGGGGAGATCCTCCAGCCTTGCATTGACCCAGCCCTGCCCCCTGGGAAGATGGCCGAAGCCCCGAACTCCCCGAAGCTTTTTTTAGGAGGGCCTGCCGGCGGTGTGAACACGGCAGTTTGCGCCTAGGCCCCTGATTGGCCTGTTCTCGTGTTCCCCTTCCACAGCCCCAAAGCTGGTTAAAAAAAGCCTGCCACCAACGTGATGGTTTAACTTACTCCATTTGATCCTCTTCCTTGTCTTGCCGTGTCTTGCCGTGGCTCCTCTGCCTTGATTGATTGATTGCCCGGCTGGGATTGTGTACAGGAACTGCAACCCTTTGCCCAGAAGTTGAGCATCGGAATTCGCTTGGAAGCTTTGGAAGTTAATTTGGGGATCCTTGGGACCCTTCATTTTGATAGCTAAGCTTAGCATGCTTCTCAGACAAGTTTGAGGCATAAAGCTACAAACCCTCACACAGAAGTTATCTACTCTTTTAGGCTGGTGTGGTGTGGTGTGCAAGGCAGGAAGATCCTTACAGGGAAAGAGAAAAAAAAAACCCAAAAAACTTGGGAATCTGGACAGATGTTCCGGGGTTAATTGTTGTAGGTAAAATTGGTGCACCCAATTGTTGCAGACTGGAGAGTGGCTGGCTGATTCGAACCTGGATGGGATGGAATGCAATGGCGTTTTTGTGCACTTGAAGTTCTGGGCCTCTGAAATTATTTCCTGTCACCTTCAATCATGGGTGAATGAGAGCAACTGAGCCAAGTTCTGAGCCCACTTTTGGCCTCACCTTTGAAATGGCTTGACGGAAAGGTGCTGTAGCAGCAGGGGAGGAGGGCCATGTATGCATGAGTGATGATGTTGTGCTGATGTCATGCTGATTACTGTAGAGAAATGATGCTGATGGGTGTAGTTTTCAATTGGGAATTGAGATTCCTGGGTTTGGTTTGCACTAACTTCTAGATATGAATATTGCAAGAACTATTCTACGATATCATGTCGACGTGTGTGCTATGAAGCAATCAAGCAATGTTCCTGAGTTTAAAAGTTCAACGTGCCCATGAATTAAGATAAATCCACCAGTTTTCCTCGGACGCCATGGGAGTTTGTTGCAAGTCAACATCCTTGGGCAATTGATTGATACAGTAGGACCTTGAATGCAAATAGGATTTATTCCTTCACACTTAAAGGACATGATTCACATGAATGATGATGAGATGTTGCCCGCTTGGCAACAAAAGGGCGCAGTCGGTCACTGCAACATGGAGCTGGTAAAAAGGGGATTCATCAATAGTGCCCCAATTCATGCCATGTTCACTGAATGCAACAACCATGTGCTCCTGCCAACTCTTTTCTGGAGTATAAAATTACAAAGCCCACATGCTCCCCTTGCATTAAAGGTTTCCTTTATTTGTGTAAAAAAAATTAAAAAGTGACAAAATTGATATGCTCCCCTCGCAGTAAAGGTTTCCTTTATTTGTGTAAAAAATTAAAAAATTACAAAGTCTGTGAGAAGTGGAATTCCGCAGAACTGCTTCCGCCAGCATCAACATCAATTGGCAATTGGCAATCCAATTGATAATCCAAATTATCCACTCAAAATATGCAAATCTTGAGCTCAAGACCCAGAGGCAGCAAAGATCCTGTTGTACTACACTTTGCCAGGGGATTGGATAACTGAGTTTAGCATGAGTGGTGTTTCATTCTCATATAATTTGCAAGAGAGTTGGGATTCTTCTTCTTGGACTAAATTCCATACCAGTTAGTGAGTTATGACACCATTCTGTAAACATACCTGCATGCAATCGTGGCTGCAACTAGTCAGAAGCATCCAGATACTTTGAACTCTAAATCACAACATGTACCGACACTGAAATCATAGGTATTTTAGGTTTGGAATTATACTATTTGTTGCAAAATTTTCATACTATTGGTGTTTCTTCTGCACATATATATTCTTGTAGTGAAAAAAAATGTCTCTAGAATTAAGGTAGTGGTGTACATAACTATTGTGAATTGTTGGTTTGATGATTGATGATTGTCGCTAGAAATTGTATGTAATATAATGTGACTTAGAGATTTCTTCCTTTCATTTGTTACCAAAGTATGGAATTGTCTCCTTCAAGGTTCTTTGGAAAGGATTTTAAATTAGAATGACCATTAACAAGTCACTTAGTACAGACTACCATACTAGTAGAAAAAAGTGGTTATATGCACCAAGCTACTTTTCAACTATAGCTTGGTGTCCCAAAATCATCTTTCTACTAGTACACTAATTATATAAGATTTGTTTTCACTACAAGAAATCAAAATATATAGAAGAAGTGTATATATTTTGGAATTTTTTAGAACCCACAATACATTTGAAGCTTAGTAATTTGAACCTCCAATAGTTGTAAAGTTGAATGAAGGTAAAAATAGGCAATAAAATTTAGATTCTTAACATCAAGAAATTTGATGAACCTTCATAGCATTGTTTACCTATGAGGCAAGGGGGACCTTTTGCATCCTTGATGAGAGTCCCACAATGAACAAAATTGCCTTGAATGGCTCCCCAACCTACCACACTCCGTGAATTAATTGCTAAGCTCCTTCTAAATATGTAGCAAAGTCTAATACCTTCCCGGTATAGAAATTCTCCATTGATTTTAAGTTAAGGTAGAAACCCCCATTCTTGAACTTGTTTCTATTCTTTGTTCATAGATTCACCCAATTATGTTTATAGACTTTGGTGAATGTGTCTTACACATGTTAAACATTGATTTGTTGATGCATTTGAAGAACATATATATTTAACTATGATTTGTTGATAGCTAAATTTTGCAAGATTTAGATTTGGGTGCACCTATACAATAGTTTCAATGGTCTAGGTAGCTAGTACATTAAAAAAATCATAAAAATTACATACAACATCCAAAAAATCTGACTCTATAATCTTTTCGTAAAATTTTATATTTTGTAGTAATTTTATATTTTATATTTTGTATTTTGTTGTATTTTCACTTGCTAATACTACAAAATACAAAATATAAAATTTACGAAAAGATGCCACCAACTATGCTGAATTCCTTATATGGACGGTTTTGGGTGCTGGGGTTTGATTGACGGCTGCATGGCCCCCAAAACCAAGTGGCCGTGCAAAGTGAGCAGCACTAAGGAAGCGGTCTGCCTTTTACCTTTCCCACGATGACCTTTGCCTTTCCGTCACTGACTTACTCACGGTCTGCCTGCCCGAGGGGAGGGGAGGCCGGCCAGCGAGGCACTTCCACTGCCTCGGGACTCCGTCCGTCCGCCGTTCGTCCGTCCGTCCCGAGTCCGTCGGCTCCCAGGCTGGCACGCTCCGCCAACAACCACGTGGCTGTGCAGCATCGCCTTGCGGATGTGGCTTGGGACGTGGACGAGGTTGCTCCCTGCCCACGCCACCCGCCGGCGGCAAGGCGCCCCCTTACAGACACACGACGATTGACTCCAGCCTTCCGAGAATGGACGAACGTTGAAAGGAAGAACCCCGTCAGTCAGTTCAGGGTGCAGACCAGACATGCGGATTTTTCCTTTTCTTCCCCGACTCGATTTTTCGTTTTGATTATTAATATGAAGTTATTGCCGAGCAGTGACTGCGAGCAGGCACGAGGCTGTTATCTGGTTTAGCACGCAGCTTCCACTGTGCATGTGTGCAGACAACTGGGATATTTTCATCCATCCATCCTCGATTTTCATCCTCGGTTCAGCTTGCCCTTCGTTCAGGGGCCAAATTATCCGTCTGCTGGGGATTTCAATTTCCAATAGAAATACCGTAATTCACTGGAAAAATATGGACTTTTGAAGAAACTACTGTAGTTCCGACACTGCCGATTCTAACATTACTTTCATCTATCATATCGTTTGGAGGGTGTCAAATTCATCGATAAATACTCTTGGATTGCTGGAGAGACATTTAGAAACTCCATGCACTGAAGAAGCTAAGTATGGGAGTGGTGACCAGAAATTCCAACGCCGTTCGTTTCTTCGTATTTATCTACCATAGTACTACAGTACTGGTATACACCCATTTAAAATTTGGAAGTTTTGGAAGAATTGATCAAAGGTAAGTTAAGACAGTTCTTTCATCTATACTTGTGTCAATAAAAAAGAAAAGGAAAATAAAGGTTAGTTAGTAAATACGTTTTGGGGGAAAGCTCGCTTACTTCGCTGCTGCCGAGTGTGGACTGAAGAAGGAATTAATAACGCCCACGGACGGGCGGCCGACGACGCTGAGAACGGGCGACTGACGCGACTAACGACCACGGACTGACGACTGCAGACTGGCGACGGTCCTGGCGACGGGCGATGCTTCCGCGAGGCTACATCGCCGCCGACGCGCGGGTCCGCAGAGTCCTTCTTGCCCAGTTTCCTCGCCGGACTTGCCACTACCCCCCCTGCCTGCCTCCCTCTATACCTTCCCCTGGCCTTCCCATTTCGCCAACTATTGTATTTCTCCGCCTGCTCTGCTCCTCTCGCCCAGTCTCGCTCGTCTAAAATTCGCCACCGCCTCCAGTTGGTCCTTCCAATCAAACTTTCAGTCCAGATTTCGAGTCCAATTCTCGTGCTCAATTCGTGTTGCTCAATTTGCTCGGGGTCGACCGCCATTTTGGCTGAGAGAGGTGGAGTGTTGGGTGGGTTGGCGTGTTTCAGGAGTTCGCATTGATCATCGCTGGAATTGAAGTGAAATTGGTGTGATTTAGAGGGGGCTTTGTTGGATTGCATTTCATTCTGAAGATCGAATCAGCAATGGTGATGGGTGGGAAGTTCACCAGCCGCGAGGGGCCGTCCTGGTTGCCTGCGTTTCTGAAATGCGATAATTTCTTCGCGCATTGCGCGTTTCACACCTCCGGCAAGAACGAACGCAACCAGTTTTGCTTTGATTGTCCGCAAGAGGGACCTCTGTGCCCCGAGGGGCTGCTGACTTCGCACCGAGGCCATGCCAGCATCCAAATCCGGCGGGCTTCGCACAGGGACGTGGTGCGAGTGGCCGACATTCAGAAGTACGTGGATTTGGCCAACATTCAACCGTACACGATCAACAGCGCGAAGATCGTGTTCTTACAGTCGAAACCGCAACCGAAGATCGTCAAGGGCGCCGCGCAGTACTGTGAGATATGCCAACGCAGCATTGCCGACCCCGTCCGGTTTTGCTCCATCTTGTGCAAGTTGGTTGGAATTGAGAGGGATCCTCATGACTTCACTCTCACACTGACGGTGTTTTCCAAGGCTGGACCGGGATTCTTTAGCAAGGATACGACGGCTTCCCCTGCCACGAGCCACGGCTCGGGGATTACAGATTTCATGCCGGACACTCCGAAGAAATTCGCGAAGCGCGGCGCTCGGGAGATGGCGTCGCCCTTTTCCAAGAGGGCTAAGCTTGCATTGGCGACCGCCGTGTCGATTCTCCCGCCCAGCGATGAGGACATGGCGATGGCGCCCTTGACGCCGACGTACGAGTCAGGGCCCAAAGTTCACCACCGAAAGCAAGTGCGTCCTCACAGAGCACCCATGTTCTAAGTTCGTGAGCCGGCGGGTGCTTGAGATGCACGATTCTCTTTACTCCATAGCAGCAGTCGAGGTTACTTAGATTGTACGCAAGTTTAGAGGAGGACGTTTGTCGACACCGCGGGAGTAGAAATTGGAAATGGAAATGCACACCAGTGGGACCAGCCTTCACAGCCAGGAAGAGCTACAATGCTGCCCTTCGCCTAAGTACACAAGGTATTCTTCCTTTCCGAGAACCGGTCTTGTCCTCTTTAGACTTGGGTAATTGCATCGTCTTGTTGCTTCTTCACGCCATATGTTCTTGCCGCATTCCGGTTCTCGCCCCTGTTTGTCGGTTTTTGGCTGTACACCTTGGAATTGGAAGTGGCTCTGTTTTGTAACATTTAGTTAAATTTGGTGCAAGTGTCGATCGGTTAGTAGTTCTCTTTCGGTATGTTTCTCCGGTTTCGATTGTCAACATGCTCAATTGCGTCGTCTTTCTAGCTTTCGCGTTTCTAGCACATTTCCTCGCCGCATTCATATTCCCGTCGGTTAGGCCGGTGGACTTCGACAAGAGCGGTGCATTTGTTTTCTGCCGTTTAGTTAAATTTTCTTAAGTGTTGACGGGTGGGTTCCTGGTTAGTTTGGTATCTTTTTCCAGTTGATATTGTGCAACAGGCTTACACGAGTGGTCACTCTGAGCGGTTGTGTTTCTAGAACATTTGCTTGCCACATTCTTGTTCCCGGTCCTGTCTGTCGGTTTTGGAGGTGCGACACTGGAAATGGTTGTGATTCTGTTGGTGGTAAATTGCTGCAAGTACTGATCGTCTTTTGTTTTCTTGAGCAGGGTACTTAATACAAAGTTGTGTCCCGGGAGGCGGAGCAAGAGGGCTGTTTCAAAAGAAGAGGATGGGAAGATGATGTCGACAAAGAGCAGGGTATGCCGCGGAGCTTGTATGATAACAAAGGAAAGAATAAAACGGTGTGTCCAGAAAACAGGCAGCTGAATAATCAAGCATTGCTTGAGTCCGAACTGTGACTCCCCATTGCTGCTGTCATGAGACGACCGAGTCAGGCGAACAATGCGATTGCAATGACATTGTTTTACTCGCTGCTGGCATTCATTTTTCGCTTGTTGCCCGCAGTATCTCCTCGAAATTCAAGTCACGAAATGGGGCTTGAGAGTGTAGTGTACATAAGGGTCAAGGTTCTGCAAATGATATTAGTACTATAGATTGAAATTGATACTTTCTGGTTGCTTCGTATAATGTATATTAGAAGGGTGCCAGTCAAAGGATTACTGACTGTGCTTTTATGCAGAAGAGAGAAACAACCTAGTTTCCTTTTCTGTTCCGTTGCGATGCTCCAGTGAATTGTACAGTGATGAAGTAATGAGTTTAAAATGGGTTCCTTCCGTCCCCTATTTCTTTCCGACAACAAAGACTTTGTCAATATTGAGATTTCTCTGTTCTTTTTGTAGTGCAATGTTTGCACATCATGCTAATATCGTTGCTGGAGGTTAAGATTGTGTGTTACATTGCCTTGCATTTGATTTTGGTGACATTGCAAATGCCGATCACTGCTGAGTGTGCGTTTTCAGCTATTCTAGATTTTGGTGTTCATTTAAAAGTGTTTTGATAGGGAGATGTTGATCTTGCTGAGTCAGCGGTGTTCATTGGCATGGTGGCCACGGTCAGCATCGGTGGCTACCCCGAATCTGTGCAATTCTGGGCTCACTATGCTCGGGCAAGTGGCTGTGTGGGTGCTGTTCTATGAAATGAGAGTGATGCAATCCTAGAGTTGTGTTGTAGAGAGTACAGGGCGTTTTGCAGACAATCAGCAGTTACATTTTACATACCCCAATACGGCATGAGTACTGTATTTAGCGGGTGAACAGTTGAATCCGAATCTGCACCTTGCAGGTCACCAATAACAGTTGGGCGTTCGCCAATCATTGTGAATCAGACTTTGACCACATCAGCAGTCCCTTCCAGCTCTCTTCAAGGGTTTATTAGTCCCGGCTCTCATCATTCATGGCAACCTGCACTTATTACGTGGCCACCATAATTTGTTTGCGCCCCCCTGATTGAACGCTTGTTTCCACATTGCCTTCAACGGCAAGAGTTCCACCTTCCACTGGTTGCCTACCGTCGAGGTGCGCATTCACACGCCATTCCTGCTCGCCGATAATGCCAAGTTTTTCGGTTCACGGCAACTATGTCTTGTTTCATTGACATGTAAGGGGATGGTCATTTCTCAGAATCCTTCTCCTCATCTGGAACAATCTCGTCAACCCATCGTCGATATCAATCCCTAAACGTGTGAATGATTGAGGCATGGTAAACAGAGGAAGCATTGAGAGAAATCATTGAGCATGCATCATTCTCTAAACCAATCCACCATTCTGTGTCTTCATTGCATTGTATTCGTCCTCTGTTGTGCTTGATTTGTGCGAGACCCTCTAAGGTTGAGAATCAATTATTGGCGCTTCATTCATATACCAACCTTGCTTCCACTGGTAGTCCACGGGAATTACGTTAAACTTTGTGCAGACATTCAGTTCGGTTGTTGCAGGAAGGAGGCGGACTTCTTCTTGTTCGTTCACAGACTGCGGGGCTGCAGGGAGAGGCCGGGACCTTCAGGTAACTCGATGCCTGGGAAGTTCCGGGGGCCTTCCTCTGCCTTGTCGGACACTCGGATGGATCTCCAGAACCATGCACCGTCGGTCGGTCGGTCGGTCCGTCCGTCCGTCCGTCTCAGCATCAAGCCTATCGTCATCCCTCCCGCCGACGTGGTTCCATCGTCATCTGCCACGTGTCGTAAGCCGAAGGTCACCTTCTTGGGAACAGCATTTGGGAATCAGGATCTGCAGGGTTTTCTTTGTCAGTTCTGGCGAGTTAATTAAGTCAGCATCGACGGAGGTTCAGGCCCTAACCAATTATTAGCTGAGCAATGGGAGATTAGACCGTATGGTTCTGGTCAGGCACGCCCTGCCTCCCTGCCTCCCTGCCTCACTGGCTGTTGGAGGACTGAACGGAAGGCCGAAGGCGCCTCCATTCTGGAATGTCTGGAGCTTCTGAAGGTTGCGGTGCCCTTCACCT
Source organism: Thuidium tamariscinum (assembly GCA_947034885.2). Taxonomy (NCBI): domain Eukaryota; kingdom Viridiplantae; phylum Streptophyta; class Bryopsida; order Hypnales; family Thuidiaceae; genus Thuidium; species Thuidium tamariscinum. The sequence continues at coordinate 1,438,183 of OX344757.2, read as the reverse complement.
GCAGAACGTTAAATCCTAACATCGAACGTGGGCCCAGCGGGGTAAAACTTGTTTGACTAGGGGTTGACAAGGGTTTAGGATTTAGGGTTTATTTTTGTGTTGGATTTAGGGGTTTGTTTTGACCCTCTCTAGCTAATTCGGGGTCTCTGACTACGAATATGAATTCAGAATTTGAAAAATTAAAAAATATAAGAAATACAAACTCTCAGTGTTTTTCCTTTGGGTAAATCTAGCGTGCAGGCCAACAATGCTAGTGTGTGAGCATCAACATGCGAGCATGTGAGCTTCTAATATGTATATAAGAAGATATACTACCACTTTTGAAGGTGTTTATAGTAAAAATACCTATAATATAGATACCTATCACTAGAAGAAAACTACGTTGTATTTGACAAAAACTGTATTGTAGTCAACAGAAACATGTGGAGTGGATTGTGTTGAAGTCTCCCTTTGTTATGCAGAATTTTTCATTCCAACACGAAATTCTGCATTTTACCTATTCAATTTTGTGTTTGGGTTGTTCAATTTTGTGTTGAAATGTTGAAACGCAAAATTTTGCATTATGAAGGGAGAACTCAACACAATCCACTCCACACGTTTCTGTTGAATGCAATGCAGTCACAACGCAATCCTTGTTAAGTAAAACACAGATTTGACAAGTTTAACGTAGTTTTTGGCATGAATAGTGCAGTTTTCTTCTAGTGTATAGTATAAATACACTCTTATCATAAAAAGTTTTTACAGTATAAGCACCTATATTATAGGTGCATCATCTTTGAAGCTCATAAGCTCACACTTCTACGCTCACATACTAGCAACCGTGGTGTGCGGGCCCACCTTTGATGGTAGGATTTAACGCTCCGCCCCTTCACCTTGTGTAAAACACCACCACTTACTTCACTACTCACTTCCAATGAGGCTAAGGATCAAAGTAAACTACCCCATTATGGATAAGATGAGAGCAAGTCTTTTGTAATAGTGGTGTGCATTTTGCTACTTGAATGTTCACTTCCATTATAAGTTTTTTTACAACTAGCTTGCTTCCATTTTGTCCATAATGGGGTAGTTTATCTTACTGCCATACTCCCCTACAAGTAGGGAAAATTGTCATAAGAAGGATTTTTGGGTTTCTCATTTGCCCCACTAGATGATCTACACAACATCTACTCAATCAATATGTATTTATGCATTTCTCATCAGTCTTTTATGTTAACCAATATTTTTCCCAATTGAAATATATGGTCAAAAAATGTCCCTTCAAGTTAGCCTCCATCATTTTCACCAAATGAATTTTTGCCACAAATTTCTTTAGGGGGGAATTACCTATATAAAATGGCTCTATGTGAAGGGAGAAAAAGTTGAAGCCCTTCACAAAAAGGTTAAAAGTAAATAATCAACCTTTCATCAAGAAAGGCTAGCAAAATGAAAGACACGTATTGCAAGGGATGTCTAAAAGATATCTAAGAAAGTATTGGGGTAGGTATTGAGAATTAGCGATCATGGTGTATCAACAACAATCAATATTGGGGTTTGATATCATTATTAAATGCTTAGAGTGGGCTAAGAGCAAATTCCTGTACAAAGTTAGAATTGAAAACAATTTTTAAGTTTTCTAGATGTTCAACTTCCATGAAGTTCAACACTTCTATGTGAATTGAAGAAACATACATTACATTTTAGGAATAGCTTTGTCTTGATCCCAAATACAAAGCTACCAAAAAGTTCAAGTTTAATGTTAAAGTTAATTTTTTGGAAATCAAAAAGTCATGCACTTCCTATATTTAGACTCCTTCCCTTAATTTTGCTAGCCAACAATTTTGATTCTTCTTTTGCAAATATTGCACACTTTCATTAAGAATTTTAGAATTTTAGAATTTTTTTTGTGCAAAGTTTGGTTGATTTATGTACATAAAAGTCCACCCCTAGGTACATAGTGAATTTCATTAAATTGGCAGTATTCCAAATGCCATTTTCAGACCGTGCGATTTGAACTGAAAACTTGCCATCTAGGATTGGTATAGATTTTTTAACATCTTGGACATATATAGATTTTCAAAATCTAACACAAATTTAGATTTTTAGACCATGTGGTATGAAACATCTTGGACAGGTATAGATTTTAGACATCTACAACGTATATAGATTTCAAAAATCTATGGTAGATTTAGATTTCAGACTGGGTCTAATGAATTTTAGAAGTGCTCATGAGATCTATTTTTGTAAAAAAATAAAAATGAAGATATAGAATCTTTGATATTTGGAGTGCAATGAAACACCGCAAAGAACATTGATTTATCCTATTAGTAAAGGGGAGAATTAGGAACACTTATAAAATTAGTACCTCCACAAATTTTTATTTTCATAGAAATTGATATAAAATAATACTATATTATTCCCTCAATTCTAAAATGGTATTCTTGTTGAACAGAATATTTTAGATAAAGGTTGAAAATAACATTTTTAGAAATCTATCTTGAGTTGTGAATTGAGTATGATGTACTCCTACTGTTTTCAACTCATGCACTTTGAAGAAAATGAAGGGCTATTAAATACAATTTTTTTGAAACAAACAAATAATCTCCATTGATGAAGGAAATATTACATTGAACCAAAGGAAGAGCCTTGGTGAAACAATTTTTTGTTTATTGTTTTTACCGTAAATCAAAACGAAGAAAAGGCCGTTACAACAACAAGAAATGGAGGGCAGAAAACCAAGAGGAATGCCAGAGGTTAGGTGAAATTTCCCATCTTGGGGCGAGCCAAACTCCACTCCATGTTTAACCCTTGAACGACACCACAGACGTTTGGCATCCGTTGAATGACAAAGAATTTTTCCTTCCAGGATAGAAATGCAACTTTTCATCCTTGGTATTGGGGGAGGAAAGGGAAGATCTTCTACAGTACTTTGACTTCCAATGCATATATTTGGCTTTTTCAAAGTAGGTGATGTCACACGGTATCAAAATGCATGGTTTCTACGGCCACCGGTCCGTCCTTCAAGGGTTAAGGGCTATTAATTTGACAACCCTTCCACATGAAGAGCAAATTTTTTGTAAACCTTTTCATTATGTGAAAGGTAACCCCCGCCGCCCTTCACATTCTTGCGCTAGCTTCATGGGATCCCTCTAAGGTAGGTACACCCCAAATGGCACCTGACCTTGAAGCACCATCTACAATGTGCATACATTTTCAAAATCAGTCATGTACCCAGACTGTAGATGGCGCTTTCAAAAACTGACTTTGACCATTAATAACTTTTGCATATGGTATCCAAATCCTCTGTTCTTTGGTGCGTTGGAACATGCTTTCACTTGCCAACAAGAGTGCATGAAAATCTGAACAGCATGATAACAGGAACTAGGCACAGTAAGAATAAGTGGCGCTTTTCGGTGTACCCACCTTATCCACTAGCTAAGCTATGCTAAGTTGGGGACCGAGATGGAGCGAGGCCGTCATTTAGCATATAGCAGGAGTTCAGTTGATGAATCAACCCCACCCACCCCACCAACCCGGCCCTGCTGATCGGAAGTGGGGTGGGCGGGCTGGACCACCGCGGTGGAAAGATCCTGCCATGAGCTGGTTGGCCGACTGCCTGCCTGCTTGCAGCCCACTGCAAGCTTCCGGAATTTCGTCGGGGAGTTTTCACACCAATGGAGAAACTTAAGGGGCGTTTCCCATGGGGGACCTGGAGGGGTCCGGTCCCTCCAGCTCTGCAGGCGGGGGTCGCAGGACCTGGAGGCTGGACCCCTCCTGGACGTCCAGGCCCCCCATGGGAAACGGTCCTAACACACGGCCCCTGGGCTTGGCTTCAGCTGTTTTTTGATGAACAGTAATCCACTTCGGGGCAGCATCTCATTGAATGAAATTTGGAGGGACGACTTTGCTATGGAATGCTTTCATTTGTTTCCAAATAAAATAAAATTTGGAGGGACGGCAGTGTATCGGAAACATGCTACTCACTCTGCACATTTGGGTTTCAAATGTTTTTACACAAGGTGGGTATCACTTTTTCACTAATTTTTTTAGACATTATTTTTTGAGTTATTCATAAAGTACACTAAATTGGGGTTTAAACCCATGAGTTTTTTGAAAAAGCTAGTTGAATTAAAAAAGTCGAAATAAAAGTGGGTATGAAACTCATTTTTCCATCAAAATGGTGCCTAAAATAGTTTGGTCCCCACTTTTGAAGTCGTGTGACATAAGTATCTTGCAAAAAAGTTTGACGCTTTAACTATAGTTGCCTTCTCAGCTTCATAAAAAGTCATGCCCAAAGTGGGGGGACTTTACAAATAACTCAATTACCTTTGAGAAAGGAGATGAGAGTATCTTAGGAAAATGAAATGACAATTGTATTGGAAAAGTGGTGACCTTTCTAAAATTAAGTTCACATGTACATGCACTAATGTGTGCTTAATGTACTATTCACTAACCGTGCACATTAGATTTCACTACGGGAGGTACAAATGTTACCTTCTTCTTTGGTAGGCATAGGAAGTTCATGAGGGTTTGTTACATGATTAATGATCGGATGGTCGACATTGCATTTGAGAGGATTGGACGGCTAAGATCAAAAAAATGCACAATAAGTGACACTATACAATATAGTGATGTGCATGGTAAGTGATTGTGCATAGCAAGTGGCATGTCTACAATATTAGTTAGTGCCATTTTGACAGAGAGGTTGGCAAAACTTTGCCAATGAAATAGACATTGGTTGGTTTTAAAGGCCGCTTCACACTTGGGCCGACCAAGTCGAGAGGCCGTGGGAGTTCGTGGCCAATCTTTGGGCGAGAGGCCAAAGAAATGGGCAATAAATGATAGGAATTGGAGCCTTTGGCCGGCTATAGTATGAAGCCTCCAAAGGCCAAACCCAAAGTCCGAACCTACACCATTCATTCATGTTCAATCCTTTTCCACATTAATCCATCCAATTTCTGAAAATTTCATGGAGTATTTCATGAAGCTTCATCCACATGTCATTTTTTGGAAGCAAAAAATGAAAAAAAAATGAAAAATAGTCAAAATTGGCCATGGAGAAATAATCACAGCACATATTTTGGGCATCAAACAAGGAATAAGAAGGGGACAAAACCCATAAGAATTGTATGAATGGGACAAAAATGTATAAGTGAATAAGAGGGTAAAGACTAGAGGGGCCTCTAGGGGGACATTTAACATTTAACATTTAAAGGGAGGAAGTGTAAATTCTGCCAATATTATGCACGATTATGAGACTTGCGTGACCCAAACTTTGGTCGGGAGGCCATCGCCACGTAAGAATTTGGCATGTGCCGGTTGCCATGTAGGCAACAGACTCTCGGTTGTGCCACGCAAGTGTGAAGGGGCGAGAGGCCAAATTTAGGTTTTTTGAATTCTGATTGGTCGAGGCCGATGGACTCTTGACCTTCGGCCCAAGTGTGAAGCGGCCCCAAGGCCAGAAGCACCAATTGTCAACCATGCCCAACAATCAACCTCTAAGGGTGTAGTATTTTCAATTAGGGTTGCAAGAAATTTCTAACCAAAAGTTAAGATGTGTTTTCTTGGTACTTTTTAAGATTGGGACTATTAAGGTGATGACACATTTCTTGAAGTAGAGAGCAAAAGGAGTAGAAAAGTAGTTATGGAATGATCAAACTTGGAAGACTCTAGACTTTGGTTATGGATAAATGCACTTTTTGGCTCCCAAAATTCATAATTTCAAAAAAAAAATTCTAAATTTTTTCCTATACCCATGTTTCCTATCTTCTTAAAACTTCCACCATATTAGGGGAGATTTGAGGGCAAGGGAGGACCACTTCATGGTTGTTTCCCTACTTATTCCTTGTATTGTCTACAAATAATAAAAAGCCTATAATGGCTGAATTTTCAAATTTTTGAAAAAATAAATTCCAAAAAGTGTTAAGAATCCTACGCCAATTTTTTTTAAATTCAATTTTTTAAATTTAAAAATTAATTTGAAAATTAGAATTTTTCTGTTTTATGATGTAATAATCTCGGGACCATGTTAGATCGTTGATGTGGTGCATTCTAGCAATTCAAGAATTCAAGAGTACTTGCGGTCTTCTAATGCCCTTAAATTTTTTCTAATGCTTCACATTGCTCACCATATTCTATAGAATTGCTTAAATGGTTTGCTACTAGTACCTCAACGTTAGTTCTTCATCAAGGATTTCATGCAAACAAGAAAACATGAACCACACTCCAAGAAACATCTCAACATAGGTCATATAATCTTCTTAATCCCTCAAGGCCCAATGACTTTCTGACAATTAAAGTTCTTAATGATTTGTTCTACTTTGATATTATTTTGTGCATAAATGTGCTTGAAATTTTCAATTTCAATTGTATATATAAAAGTAAAGACTACTTTGTCTAATATACATGGAATCAATCATGGAAAATTTTGACATTTAAATTTTGGATCATAAGAATTTTGAATGATCAACTTTGTAGGCAAAAAATGCACGTTTTGGAGGAGAATTTTTATAAAAGATGAGTAATGTTTTTTCATCCTGACAAGAAAAATCATCTTGGAATCAAAGGCAAATGTAGTATTTTTATAGTTGTAAATTTTAAAACAAAAAACTCTTTCAAATTTACTCCTATTTTCAAGTAGGAGTAGAAAGCCAAAACTAACCAAATTGAATCCAATTTTTTTTTAAGAATTTACATATTATGATAATAAGGGGATTTATTCTAGATCAAAAATTGTAGATGTTTGAAACATGATGTACAATCTTGTAGGTTTAGATTTTTATAATGTCAACATAAATGAAGCATACAATGGAAAAGATTCATGAACTTCAAAAGCAAGTTCCATCCACAATCTTCTATTAACCCCTAAAAAACCATTGTCCCTTCTAAAGACAAGTTGGATTTTAGCCTTTTAGGCAAGTACCTATAATCATGGTTTTTGTCATGATTTTTTTTTAAATTTGAAGGTAAAGAAATTTATTAGCTTTATGAGAATATAATTTTTTTTGTCCAACTAGTGTTTATTTGTAAAATTTGTAAATTTGTAAAATCAAATTAACAAGGGTTGGTTCATTTTATATAGAACAATTTCAAGAAACATCCCCGAAACAATCTTCCAAAGGCTTCAAAAATCATCCAATGAAAAAGTTTCAAATGTATGAATCTTTATTAAAAAAATTGTACTTTTTAATTTCATATATCATATTTATATTGATATATTGATATAGAAACATTTGAAACTTAAATATTGATGTGAAAATAATGGAAATCTTGTTTTATGGGCTTTCTAAGCATCTTTATTAAAAAGTAATTTATAGTTTTCAATTTAATGAATGTAATTTTTACAATTATCCAAAAAAAGTTTCACATTATTCAAGGCCATTTTACGCCAAGAAGCTAGGCCAATTTGGTGTGTTAGAGGCCAAGAATCCTAGCTTGTGATTGGTTGAAAGGTTCAAATCAGCCCCTACTCCCTTATACTAAGAAGCCAGGCCAATTTGCTATGTCAAAGTTTTCTTTCCTCAAACAAATGATTTGACATGGCCCTAGTATGGCTTGAGCTTGTTGAATCGGATGCACCAAAAATGAGAGGCCAATTTGAGGCCAATTCTTAACCTGGAGCCTAATGTCAAAATAGATGAGGCCAACTTCCAATCCAAGAATGAGTTGAAATTTTGGGCAATTGGCTTGGTGACAAATTGGCCTAGCCTCTAGATATAAAGCGGCCCTAAGTTCTTTTACAAGAACAATCTTACCATTGGGATTAATGTAATTTAATTCTATCTTGGGATTATTTATAATTTAAATTTCCCTCTATCTAATACCTATTTCTATTTAGTAAATTTTTTAAGAAAGAAAATTAAGTTTTTTTGAAATTTTTCCTTGATTCCTCTGCTCAATTTTCCACCATGGAGATTCGAACTCTCAAACTTTATAGTACAAAAAATTTTAATTAGAAAGTCCAAAGTCAAATACTCTAATTTTGAATGTGCAAAAAAACTTGTTTTCGTAGCTTAAAGTGCAAATATCTTACAATCTATACGGTCCAAATTAAGAGATAGACCCTATAAAAAACAATATATTTCTTTCTTCCACAATTTTGACTTATGGAGATGACACCAATTGACCAATATAAATTCATGACCATTCCACAAGTGTACAAAGGCCAAAATCAATGAACCAAGGCTATAGATGCTTGTCTTTGCTCTTCATATCTATGAGTTCTTGATTGCCATTTCTTTTGAAAATAGACTCCATTTATATGTTTGAATTTTACGTGTCAATAAGACTTAAAAATTGGACTTAAGTAGTATGGAAAGCTTGTTACCACATTGGTATCATGCATGAGAAATGTGTAATTAGCTTTGTCACATTTGTTATTAATTAGAGATTTATATTATTCATCATTTGGTTTTTAATCCCTAGAGGACCAAAGTGCCTTTTTTGGTAATATAGTGATTTTGGGAAGGTACGTGTGACTAGAGATTTCAATGTTTTGAAACCAAACTTTAATTGATGGTGTTACAAGGAGTATCTTCAAAGCCCAACAATTTTTGTGACTTTTGACTATATGGTTGAAAGGTTATTGCATAATATGTTATTTGATTTTCAACTTGGGCAATTCAAGTAGATAATGAAAAATCAATTTTTTTGGAAATAAAAATTTGAAGTTGGTTTTATAGATTTACGTATATGTGAAAATCTTTGAATCATTCCATTTGGATTAATGAGTCAAAAGTTATGAAGAATTTTAGTTTCCGAGTAGTTATGGATTCTCTATTCTAAAAAAAACTTTAAAGTCCTTTATTTTACTCAATTTCCAATATTTTTGAAAAAAAATTTAAAAAATTGGGTGTAGATTGTTTATTACAACATTCGAACCATTGGGATTGGCATTTTTCAATTCAACAAATAAATTGTTAACTTTTTAGTATTTTGAATCATTCCCTACTTCTTTCTATTTACTATTCTTTTGTACATGTTGTACAATTCCAAATGATTTGAAAATTTTCAAGCATGTATCCAACTTGAATTGAAGAATTAATCCAAAGAGTAACAACCATTTTGAAAAAAAATTCATACAAATCATGTGGCCTTGTGAATTGCAACTACCTTGATTTTTGCAGTGGTAAAAAAAGGACTTTTGCAACTTCAAACACTAATATCTTGCAATCTACATGACGAAACTTTATGAAATGTTTTCTACATCTTTTTGAACTAGTGCACTAAAAGATCCTATGGTTACATTATTCCAAAAATATTTTTTTTTCTAAAATTTGGTAGTTGTCCTAGAAATGACAATTTTGGAACACTTTTGGTGAAAACATAGTCAAGAACCTTTAGGGGTTAATCTATGGAATGCCATGTTACAAAAGTGTATTTAATTATAGTATGAGAGACTCTATCTCAAAATCACTACTCTAATATAAGTAATAGGGATCACATAATTGTTCAACAAAAAATAGTGGTTCACTTGAATAATTCATTTATAATGTAGCCATTTCACAATGCTATCAAACAAGTGAGTTATAGATGAAATAAGACCCTTTGTTCTATAAATTGACTTAATATACTAATAGAGCAATTTTTGAAATACTGTAACTAACAAAGCTTGGTGAAAATGAGTACAATGCACCAAGAGTCTGCTTTTTTTCCACACTACAAATGACAAACAAATTTTTCAAAATTATAATGATGGGATTTCAAAAATTCAAAGTCCCACAACAATCCTCTAATCATCAAAATTTGCAATTTGTAAATATGTAAATTATATATTTAAAACTATTGGTTTGTAAAATTATAATTTTAATGTTTAAGAAAATATAGATTAACAAATTTTCAAATTCTTCAATATTCTAAGTGTATGAGTATTAATGTTTTCAATACTCAAAATTTGAAATCATTGTATACTTTCATATTTACAATATTGCAAAAATAGAATATTTGATTAATGGTTAGAAAAAGAAGAGGACATTAAATGGTTAGCAAACTTATGATGTCATCTAACACTTCCAAATGAATATGTTAGCATTTAAACATCTAAAAACTTTGATGTTTCCTAATCAATAGTAATTCAATTAAAATGACTAATAACCTAATTGTCTAAGATGAAATGGCACATTCAAAGGTAGGAAAATAGTAGTGACTTCAAGAAATTTGAGCTTTTGTTGCCCAAACTTCAAAACCTCAAAACTTTATTTGCATCACCTCCTATAAGAAATTTGTACCCATCATCCTTAATTAGGACCCCAAGGTTGCTCTGGAAAAAGCAAATAGATCCATTTTAGTCATCAACGGGATTTATATTTGAGGAATCATTGCAAAAATCACTTATATCACACAAAAATGTATCTTCTTAAACACTCTTTGCCCCTACAACCTTTTATCAACTTTTGCATTTTTGAAAACTAATTTATAATGACTTTGAATTTTTTATTTAGTCTTTGATGTTTTTGTGTAGCTTCTAATCATCATTTTCCTACAGAGTTTTGTTTTGTGATATATTTGTGGTAAGTATTACAAATTTTATAAGTTTTTTTTTTTCTTTTTAAGTGCAAAAATTACGCAATCAATGTGATTAAAGAAAAATTTGCCACATTGATTTTTAACAAACTAGATTTGAGTTTATGAGTGTGTATCTAGTTGAAAAACTATTAGTCATCCTATTTTGAATGATGAAATAAAAGTAATGACAAGATTCACTTTGTGGGGAATCATAGCATTTCTCCAATAGAAATAACATTTGAGATTCTTTCTTTTATTCAATTCTTATTACTTTTTAAAATAATTAAAAGCATAATGCATAGATTGTCTACTACAACATTTTCATAATTAGCATTGGACGGGTTGCAAAAAACTTATTTTATAAAATTTCAAATGCTATGATCTTGTAATTATGAAGGTTGTTAAGTCTAAAATTTTGAGAAGAGTACTTGTACAATATTAATAACTAAAAAACCATATGGTTGCATTTATCAAAGAAATAGTAAAGAAGATGAATTTAACATTGCTTTAGGATGTGATGACTTTCTAATTTTTTTCCATTTTATGGGACCTCCAGGATACACTTATGCTCCCCTAACACGGAACTTTGGTGTTTTCCTGGGGTACATTAGGGGAACTTTGGCAGTATTGGGGAACATAAGTCCCTACTTGTCTAAACCTTGTCTCTTTCCAAAAATGAACCTTACTTGTAAGTTATGTGGATTGATGTGTATGTGTTTCTTTTTGTCAGAGTTTAGTGTATATGATTCTATGCTAATTTCAAAAATGAAGATAGAACAACAATAGTGCACATGAGGGTTCTGATATCAGTGCCTATGCATTACTTGCAAGATCAAGTTTGTGTCTAGTTTGGGAATATTAGGTAGGCATGATTTTTAGTGACTTCAATCTTGTAATTTTTTTGAAATTAAATGACTCAAAGGTTGATTTGATTGGTGGTATTATCTATCATCAAAAGATTAATTACACAAAGCGTGCATTAAGGATCTTCATTTTCCATCTAAATTTCAGAAGTGTGTGATTTTCTTCCTAGTGAAATTCTAGGGTTTGTTGTGTAGAGGGTTGTCATGAAGTTTGTTATATTTATTATTTGCTAAATGTGATAACGAGTGGCATTAATCATAGATTATTTGTCCTCTATGACCATATCTGGAAGAAATTGGAGGTGAATACCAATGACCGATATCTAATTGAATGTCATCAACTTTCAAAAGAGTTGTTTTCAAAAATGTTGTTTTATGTCTATGGTTTTCAGTAGCATATACATGATTTTTTTAGTGGCCATCTCCACACCTAACTTTCATGAAACTTCTATATTGAATATATGTCTACCTCTTCTTGGCACCAATACCAAGCTACAATAATCTAAGTTAGATCTTCTATGCAAGTCCTTGTCGTCCAAAGAGAACTTGCACTTATGAATTATCATTTGCAAAGAGTAATGATTGCATTATTAGGTCTTAGAGGAACATTAGAAGAAATTTGAGGGCATTAGGAGACTACAGATTCCGGACTGCAGGAACTGTGTTCTTGCCATGTGAACTTGAATCCTACGTGGTCGGGACATTGCCACGTAATTTTTTTTTAAATTCAAATTTTTTTGGACTTATTTTCATATTTCAGGACCAATTTTTTTTTCCGATAAAAGTCGGCTGTGGCGTTGGGAGCCGTTTCGGGAGCAGACCCAAAACGGTCTTGTAATGCCCTCAGATTTCATCTAATGTGGTTATTCATTCTTTAGAAACTTGCATTTATCAAATTTGAATATCATATTGTGATATACATCATTCTCCTACATTTTCTAATAAACCTAGACATGACTAATTGAAGTAATTATTGAAATTTTGAAACTTTGTTGTAAGGCATTGTAAAAAGTTTGTCAAGTTTATTTTCATCTATACATACAACTCTTTTTGTGGATTTTTAACTTATTGGGGTCCAAAATAGAGAAGGACAATTGATTGAAGAATAATTGGGCTTCAACAATTGATTCACAACTTAAGGTATGAAACTATAAATAAATTAGGCAGACTCTACCAAAAAAGGCCGTTTGTAATATATTTGTCATTTTTGCAATAGCTCTACAATGAAAAGAAGTTGGACTTCAGATTTTTGGCAAGAACATTTAAGCAACATCAATGATCTAATTCAAAGTTATTTTATTGAATCAGGATAAATATGCCAACAGAATTGATGAAGATAGTTTTTTTTTTAAAATCTCTGATGTTAAGGTTTCATTAGGATTTGACGGTCTTCAAATGAAATTTTAATTCATTTCTATTGTGGTGTATTAGAATTTGAATCTTCATATTTTTAATTTAGGACTTTGGCCATTTACTTTTTCTAAAGGCAAAATTTAAAGAATTTTAAAAATAGTTTAATTGGTTCCTATTTTGGTGTTTTTGTAGTGCCATAACTTGGATCTTTACACTAATTGACACTCTATTGGTTCAATTTTGAGTACAAGAACACACTAGCACTATTGTTTTTTCTATTTCTTTTGTTTTCTAGATTTTGAGTGTTTCATTACAATTCATGCATTACATATTCTAATTTTGGTTTTCAAGAAGAATCCCGGAAAGATACAACATTGTGGTAGGATTTAGAATGCAACCAAAGATAGAGAGATTGGCATGAGTTTGGTAATTACAATAAATGTGTCAAATGGTGGTTTGCGAAGTACAAAAACTTTTGATCATTGGAAGCACATTAGTTGGTATAAAGCTAGCTTGACATTAGAGGCACATTAGTGGGTATAAAGCTAGTTTGACATTAAAGGCACGTCAGTTGATATATAATCCATGGATATTTTGACCAAGAGGATTGTGGATGTAAATCCACATGTATACAAAAGTACTATGAGATTGATAATGGAATAATGTGGGAGTTCAAGTCATGACTTGAACATCTTTACAGTTGTAAATCAAAGAGAGTTTGACACTTCATCTAGATTTATTTATAGTCTCATTCTAGTTTATGTTGAGTAAAAAAAGAATCTATCATAGTGCAACTGCATATTATAGTTCCCTTTTGAGGTAAGAGAGGATGTAAACAACAATCTAGTGTAATTGCTTTCCATTGATTTTAGTAGTTTTGATTGTTGTTGTGATGGTGAAGGTGACATTGAGTTACAAGTTGTTTGGGTTCTAAGATTCAAAGGTTTATAGCAAAGCTTTCAAATGGCTTGAGAAGAATTAGGATGAGGCCAACTTCAATGACAAGTATGCTTTTGTAAAGAAAAGATGATTCTAATAATTTTCCATTACATTTTATAAGCTTATGTGTTGTTGATGCAAACAATTATTCTCATGATAAATTAAATATTCTTTGATTTTGTTGGAAAGTGCTTGTACATTGAAAAGTGCTTGGGAAATGCTTGGTTAAAAAACTCTAAGTTCAAAAACTAATGTAATAAGAAGGATCACTTGAAGGTGAACAATATATGAGGCTTGGTTGGTGTTCCGAATGTGTTTATCTTTGTGACATGACTAGTATTCCAATGTGCAGTAACCCATAAAGGTTTTTGACTATGTTTTCACCAAAAATGCTCCAAAACTGCCATTTCTAATACAAGTGTAATTTTTTTTAAACACATTTTTGACTCATGTAACCGTTGGATCTTGTAGTAAGGTGGTTTGTAAACATGTGGAAAAAATTTCAGAAATTTCCACCATGTAGATTGCAAGATATAAGCATTTGAATTGACAAAAATTGTTTTTTTATCCCTGTGAGAATCCGGGCAGCTGCACTTCACAAGGTCACATTTGTGTGAAAAAAAAAATTCAAAATGGTGGTTACTCTTTGAATTTACACTTCAATGCAAGTTGGATACATTCTCAAAAAATTTCAAACCATTTGGAATTGTACAACATATAGGAAAAAATAAGTAAGTAGAAAGAAGTAAAAAATGAGCCAAAATACTAAATTGTGAACATTTTATTCATGGAATTGAAAATTTTCAATCCCAATGGTTAAAATGTTGTAATAAACAATCTACACCTTTTTTTTTAATTTTTTTTCAAAAATATGAAAAATTGAATTAAATGAAGAATTTTAAACTTTCTTTTGTACTGTAGAGATTCTATAACTGGTCGCAAACTACTCCAAACTCAAAATCTTCATAAAAGCTCATTGATTGGAATGGATTGATTCAAAGCTTCCCATGTCTGTATAAACCTAAAGAATCAATTTGAAATTTCACTTTTTTAAAAACAATTTTTTTGAATTTTTTTTTCAGCTGCCCGGTCTGCCCACCGAGTAAAGAAAACAGCATACCCTGCCATAACTTTTTAATTGTGAAGTCAAAAGTTATGAAAATTGTTGGGCCTTAAAGCTACTCCTCGGGCACACATTGTATCAAAATTTCAAAGAAAAAAACAAAAATTCTATCTGTAGTGAGCTACCCAAAAAATTTATAATCTCAAAAAACGTTGTTCAGGGCTTTAGGGGTTAATCTTTCTTCAAGTGCAAGTCTAACAACAAGTTGATCTCATATTGGTAACTACACTTATTCAAACTGTTAGCATGGATACAATCATATGTTTGGTTAGATGTTTGGATTTTTCATAAGCAAATTAAAGCAAATTCTACTGCACAAAAAATGCATTGTTAGATACCATGTACAAAATTTAAGTGGATTCAAAGGATTATTGGTAAATGATCTAAAATTGACAATTATTTTGATGCTGAGGTGGTATAAATTCTCAAAATTCAAAAGTGCTCAATGTCCAAGTCAATGGTGCTAGTATGTGAGCATGAAATGTGAGCATGTGAGCCTTGAGCTTATATGAAAGTGTATATACCTCAACCATTGAAGGTAATATAGGTATTTATAATATAAATACACTATATAGTTGTAGAAAGATTCCTTAATAAAGACACTTATATTATAGGTGTATGGTCTTTTAGGCTCATGAGCTTACACTCCTAGGCTCACATAATAGCAACCCTTGGGAGGCACATGCCATTATTATTTTCAATAACAATGGAATACAAACCAATTATTGGACATGATTGTGATGGAAATTCTTTTTAATTTTTGAATGCTCAAATTGCATTTTTTGAAAATATAGGGATTTTTGGCAATTCACCACAAATGGATTTTCTAATTTTATTTATTTTTATTTCACACTATATGAACCCAAGGAATAGCTTCAGGGCCCAACAATTTTCATAACTATTGACTAGATGGTTAAAAAGTTATTGCCTGATATGTGATTTTCATTGCTTAGCAGATAGACTAGGTAGCTCAAAAAACTTCTTTAAAAGTCACTTCCTTAAGAAATAAGAAATTTGAAATTCCTTCTCTAGTTTTATGTATATGTGGGAAGATTTGAATCACCCATTTTGATTAATAAGATGGAAGTTGTGAGGAATTTTAGTTTGTGGGTAGTATTTAAGTTTGATAATTGTCAATAGTACTACAAATCTACAATATGATCAATGGGACAACAGTGACCAACAAGGTTTACTTTCTATTATTCATAATATTGAGTGCAAAAACTGTAGATTTTGGCAAAATTCTTAATCCTAAACCTTAAAACCTAAATTCTAAACTTTTACAACACACTAAATATAGGTCTTTATACCCATCTTAAATCTAAATGGCTCTTCTTGTAAAAAAAAAGAGATTATTTAACCATCTTTTTAAAAGCATGGTTTTCATACTAATAAATTATTAGATACACCAAAGAACTATTCTTTTAAATAAAAAGTACCTCTTATTAGACTTTGTTGGATGTAAAAACTTTGCAAATACTCTAAGTTTTCAAACCCCAAACAAATCAAAGTAGGTAGAGAAGGTTGAAAAGAAAAGAGCATTTGCTAATTACCATAGAATTGAACCATGCCTTGGAATCACAAAGTACTATTTTATATCTACAACATTGATTATAGTGTAATAGAAAGTATGTTCACCAAGACACAAGCACCAAAATGTTAAAGTCAATACGTTTTGGTGAATTACCATCATTTCAAGCTTACCAATTGAAAGTAACATTCAACTTACATGGTGATGATTGGAAGGGTCTATATCTCAAACACACATTTTAATTTAAGAAATGAAGGACCCTACAACTAAGCCTCTACAAATACTTCAACCTCTTGCTACCTACAAGAAAACAATGTAGAGATTCACCATCACTCAAAAAGATTTAGACATTAAGCATTCATTCATCATTACAAATAGCCTAAAGATAATCTACATTGTTGCATTCATATAGTTGTTTCCAATTTTTATAGTAAAGATTGTTAATAAAAACATTAATCATTATAATAGAAGATCCAACTTTCATCAATATACGATTTTGAAGGCAATTGTCTTTTTTAATTCAAAACAACCAAAGGGGTTAATTTTTTGCTCAGTTATAATGCACTACAACCTTTTGATTTGTCTATTGAAGTGTGGTGATACGGGGCTTTTCTTGCATTGTTGATTGTTGAAGGTGGCATGGTAGCTTGATAAGGTAGAGGTACCCATAGTCAATCAATTAAGCGATTTTCAAGCAAATTGTGAGTAGTATGAGGCAAGTGAAAATTTTGCCAAGTAGGAAGATAAGAAATATGGAGATTGCAAATTTTTCAGAATTTTATTCCCCAAATTGAAATTACTGTGATTTTTGGAAGCTCAAAAGTTGTCCATACTAGTAGCCAATGTCTAGATTCTTTCAATTTCAATCATAGACTCAGTACTTTCCCGCTCACTACTTCCTACTTTCTTGCTCACTAATTTGGGACAAGTGTCATGATGTTCTTGGGCCCAACTTTAAAATGGAGGAAAAAAATACATTCCAAGCTTCGGTTGGAAATATGTTCTAGCCATAGCTGCACTCTAGTTGGGTATGGGTCCCTGGTTGGGTATGGGTCCCTCTACTTTAGAATATTTACTTTAGAATAGCTGAACTCACTGTTGGTAAGAATAACGAGAGAGTTACAGTAAGGTAGAACCACCTATACCCGATCACTTAAGCAATTCTAGAGCAGATCATGAGGAATATGAGGCTATGCAATTTTTCCCATGTAGCAAGATAAGAAAGATAGAGATTGCAAATTTTTCATAATTTTATTCCCAAAACTGAAATTACTATGATTTTTAGAAGCCAAAAAGTGCTTTGAACCCATAGCCAATGTTTAGAGTCTTCTAATTTGGATCATAGCCGAGACTACTTTCCCAATCGGTACTTCTCACACACTTTATGACACTTTGGAACATGTGTCATGACCTTATTAGTCCCAACCTTGAAAATGGGGGAAGAACACATTCCAAGCTTTGATTGTAAATCTCTTCTAGCCTTGATTGGAAATAGCCACATCCTATAGGTTGGGTATGGGTCCTTGATTGGGAATAGGTGGTTCTACCTTGATTCAGAGAAACTGCTGAGTCTGAAAAGCATGAGTGAGTGATAAGCTTTGCTTGCATCTGATCCCGGGCAAATGCTGGATCCACATCACCTGTACCCTACCCCAGATTACCTTATCCTGGTGGCCTGGTCACACGGCACTTTGGACCATATCTACCGGGGACACAGCATCATAATCCCGCAATACAAGATGACATATCCTACATACTGAAATGATGCATATTTATAAGCTAGAGGCACATTCCCTAAAAACTTCTCCCATTCCTTGGCCCACCCACCCCCCCAAAAAATTCAATTTTAACCCTTGAAGCACGGAGTGGAATCATGCATTTTCATACCGTGTGACATCACCTCCTTTGAAAAAGCCAAATATAATCATTGGAAGTCAAAATACTGGAGAAGATCTTCCCTTTCCACCCCCAATATTGAAGGTGAAAAGACGTCATGGAAAGAAATATTCTTTATCATTCAAAAGACGCCAAACGTCCGCGGCGGTGTTCAAGGGTTAAAACTTTAAACATCTCAATACAACTCTCAAGCCTCTAAGCCTTAAGCCTCTAAGCAACTTACGTCTTGCCTTGGGCCAAGGTAAGAGGTTCTAAAATGGAGCCGGCTCTGAAATGGGGCACCTTCATAATATCTCATGTGTTTACATGTTTTTTCATAGCCTTCAACAAAGTAAAAATTGTGAATATTTTAGGAGGTGCTACATTTTAAGTCCCTCTGCCACTTTAAGGCTTTAGAATTTATAACTATTTCTACCAAGCTCCAAAAAATATGAAACTAGTACTTGTGTTAGATGTTAATTCCACGTTCTTTTCAAGGAAAATTTACTAAAAAAATATTTCAAGATGTTTTACCTCCCCAAAATTCAATTCAAGCCCTTAGATGCTCCATTTAAGGACCTCCTACCTTCCAAACAAACTATGGATTTTCAAAGGGTTGAAAATAGTGTAAAGGAAACTAACCATAGAGTACATTTAGGCATGAGTAGTAGAGACCAGAGAGTACATTTAGGCAAGAATCTATAGTATTTTGTTTCATGAAGTGGTTGAAATTAGGTGTAGTTATCTTACTAGAACTTGATGAGGTAGTCATATTTCTCAAAGTATAACAAAATTGAATGAGTCTATACTAAATGGGAATGTTGAGGGGACCAAAAAATGAATGGCATTTATTTGAGAAAATTATAGATGTTTGAAACACATTAGGTGAAATTTTAGGCTTTAGGTGGGCCGTTTCAGGACTGTTTCCAAAAACAGTTTCCACATTGTTGGTTGCTGTCACACCAGCATCACCAAAAATAATTTAAAAAATTTTAAAATTGGATCTTGAAATACGTGAAAACTCCGAATTTTTATTTGTACTGTAAGAAAAAATTGATGACGTGGCACAATCTCGGCCATGTCGAAATTCAATGATTTGAGATTCCCACAGTATATTACACGTTTTTGCGGCAAATTCTTTGTTCCCACGCATAGTTAAGGAATCCGCGGCCCTTCCAAGGCCTCAAATTTCATCTAATGTGTTATATATAGTCCCTATACATTTCAACAATTATTGATGCATACTACAGGTAGATATTTATATAGTGTAAAATGTTGATTAACCCTAAAAGGGTCTAAAAGCCTTTTGCACCTGTAATGCCATATAGTATATTATAAATATGGTGGTATTTGATTAGAAAAACATTGACTAAATACTTTTCAGTATAAAGCAAATTAATGATCATAATAACAATGTATCACAATTCAAATATTTAATGACAATTGAAGAATTATTAGGCTAAATATGATTTGTATAGAGGAACCCCAAGGGCCATTCTAGGGTTAATTAACCTATGGGTCTTGTTAAAAGCCTTATTCACTATAGAGACTTACAACCCATTTTCAACCATTGAAATTCAATATAGTTGCATGGATTGGCAGGGAAATTTGTTTTTTACAAATGGAAAAATAGATGTAAGATGGATTTGAATTTTTTTCATTTTTTTAGCCAAAAACTAATTTATTGTAAATTTTTTGGTCAATATGCTATAACATCTATTCTTGTTATATATGTTTGTCTAATTCCAACCATAGACTATTTTGAAAATTAAAAGATGGCATTCTTCTAACATAGAAGATTAATGGTTGATATAAAAATTTTAGAAGGCAGTTAAAATGTGTTGTTATAGGAATTTTCCTATAGGCAAATTTCCATGTGCCAAGAAGTTTACAAAGGGCCAAAGATAATTATTAGAGTAGGTAATGCCTTTGTCACCATCAAAGATCAATATAATTGTCATGCGCTTTTATGTGCTTAGGATAGAAATATGTAAATGTTACGGACCTTCAACAATAGACTCAAATAAAGAACACAAAATATACTCATAAACATAAATGTTATCATAAGGGGCTCAAACCACCCGACCATAGAGAGAGATCAATCTATGAAAGATGATCTCCTCACCCCCAAGCTCCGCCTTATATACTATCAAATAAGACTATAAGTCCTTAATATAGACTAGGACTTCTTTTTCCTACTTTTGGCTTTCTAACCTTGTTTCTATCCAAAATTAGCCATTAAAGTAAAAGTCCTAGTTATCCTTTTCTAATCATATCTTGTCCTAATCTTTATCTTCTACTTGGAGTTATCTAACTCCAAGTTCCACATACTTCTTCTTGTCTGGAAGTTGTTTAACTCCAGTGCATTAGTCATCTAAATGGAGTTGTCTAACTCCACTGCATAAATCCACCCTCTGGAGATCTCTATCTCCGGGAAATCCCTGTTTATTCACTAATGCACATTTCATCATGAATTAGTCCATGATCCCTAAATGCATTCATCCATCAAAGGTCATGACGTAAAGGTCATGACACAATCATACATTTGTTTATCTATCAATGCATTCATCCATCCAAGGTTTGAAGGGTCACAAGGGTCATGACACAATCTCCCCCTCAAAACTAGTCATTGTCCTCAATGACAAAACTAGGGTAATCTTTCCGAAAATCCATCTCTCTTTCCCAAGAAGCTTCATCTTCAGGATAATCCTTCCATTTAACCAATAGCCTTCGGAATGATTTATTCCGAAGATGCTGCATATCAACTTTTAGTATCCTTTCTGGTTCAGCAAGTAATGTTCCTTCAGGAGCAACTTTAGGAAGCTCAGGTAGCACATGGCTAAGTTCAGAAACATATTCCCTCAATAAACTTACATGGAAAACATTGTGAATTTTCCAATTGGAAGGCAAGTTCAATTCATAAGCCACAGGTCCTATACGTTTGCTAATTTCAAATGGACCACAAAATCGAGGAGATAACTTCCTTGACTTTCCAAGCTTTAATCCTGACCTTTAAGGTGTAACTTTCAAAAACACTTTATCACCAACCACAAACTCACGATGACTTCGTTTCTGATCAGCATAATATTTAGCTCTATCTTGAGCACTTTTCATACTCAACTTTACAGATTCAATGATTTCATTCATATCCCTTATCATTTGATTCACACTTTCAATCTTTGAGTTAGGAGTTGATA
This sequence comes from Thuidium tamariscinum, assembly GCA_947034885.2. Classification (NCBI taxonomy): domain Eukaryota; kingdom Viridiplantae; phylum Streptophyta; class Bryopsida; order Hypnales; family Thuidiaceae; genus Thuidium; species Thuidium tamariscinum. Next base: position 1,416,823 of record OX344757.2, on the reverse strand, counting down.
AAGAAATTGGAGTCCTACATTCTTGACCATACAATGCAAAAAATGGACTAACACCAATACTACTATGAGTCATATGGTTATAAGAGAATTGTACTAAGTGTAGCCATTTATCCCAAGAGTGTTGTCTTTTACCAACATACATTCTAAGCATATCCTCAAGAGTTCTATTAGTTCGTTCTGTTTGACCATCAGTCTCAAGGTGATAAGCTGTACTTAAACGAATTTTTGTTCTACATAGCTTAAAAAGTGATGACCAAAATTCACTGATAAACTCACGATCTCTATCACTTATTATCTCTAAAGATAAAACCATGATTCCCAAAAATATGTTTCATAAATAATTCAGCTACTCCAGAAGCAGTAATAGTAGTAACAGTAGGAATAAATCGAGCAGATTTTGTTAATCGGTCTACTACAACAAAGATGCTATCATACCCTGATGGAGTTCTAGGTAGGCTTACACTAAAATCCATAGTGATAGATTCCCATTTCAAATTTGGAATTCCAAGAGGTTGTAAAAATCCAGGACTTTTAATTTGTTCAATTTTTGAAATTTGACACTTCAAACACCTTTCTACATAATTTTTTATGTCCTTTTTCATTCCCTCCCAATAATAGTGACGTTTAATAGCTAAATAAGTCTTTTGAAAACCTGGATGGCTTGCGATAGGTATGTCATGAAGATCGTGCATGACATTGAGTCTAAATTCCCCTTCTTTGGGAATGTAGACTCTTGCATTATAATATAAGACACCGTTGTCTAAGATATATGTTTTAAATTTCTCTATTTCTTCAACTGACCTAGATTCCTTAGTCAAACTTTCATATGGATATTGAAAGGTTTGATCATTTACATAATGTATTTTAATCTCATCTATCAAAGAGTTTCTAATACATGAGATTGCATTTGCCAACGGTCGTCTAGAAAGAGCATCAGCAACAACATTTTCTTTTCCTTTAATATACTCAAGCTCAAAATCAAATTCTTGCATTAATTCCATCCACCTACATTGTCTTCTACTTAGATTTGGTTGAGTTGAAAAGTACCTTAATGATTGATGATCAGTTTCAATTTTAAATTTTATCCCTAGTAAATAATGTCTTCAAACTTTCAAGGCATGAATGACTGCTAACAATTCTTTTTCATGTATTGGATAATTTAACTCTCCAACATTTAATTTTCGAAATTCAAATGCAATGACTTGTCTATTTTGCATCAAAATTGCTCCAATTGCTAAATCACTAGCATCCGTGCATAAAACTATATTTCCCTTAAAAGGATCAATAATTGTTAAGATAGGTGCATGAGTTAGAGCAGATTTTAAAGCAGAAAAACTCAAATCACATTCACGATTCCAAACAATCGAATTAGACTTTCCTTTCAACAAAGTAGTCATAGGGGCAGCTACTTTTGAAAATCCTTTCACAAACTTTCTATAATAACTGGCAAGACCTAAGAAACTTCTTATCTCGGTCTTATCTTTAGGTATTTTCCAATCCTCAATCACCTTGACTTTTTTAGGGTCAACCAAAATTCCATCTTCTGAAAGAAGATGACCAAGATAATCAATCTGGGATTTAAAAAATTCACATTTGCTCATCTTAGCAAAGAGTTTATTAGCCCTCAAAATCGCAAATACCTTTCCTAGGTGTTCTTTTATTGTCTTAGAAAATATCAATATATCGTCCATGAACACAAGTACAAATTTACCCAAATATTCACGAAATAAAGAATTCATCAACGTCATAAATGTGGCAGGAGCATTTGTAAGTCCAAAAGGCATTACAACATACTCATAGTGACCTAATTGGGATCGAAATGCAGTCTTTGCGATGTCTAATTCTTTTATTCTAATCTGATGGTAACCAGTCTTCAAATCAATCTTAGTATATATCTTTGCTCCATGTAGATGGTCAAACAAATCATCTACTCTAGGTAAAGGGTATTTATTTTTAATTGTTAATTTATTTAACCCTCTATAATCTACACAAAGTCTTAGCGTTCCATCCTTCTTTTTCACAAAGAGGACAGGTGCACCCCAAGGAGATTTACTTGGTCTAATGTATCCTTTATTTAACAAATCATTTAGTTGATTCTCTAACTCAACATTTTGAGCTAAAGAATGCCGATAGGGTGCTTTAGCTACCGGAGCCGCATCATTTACTAACTCTATCGCATGGTCAACTTCCCTAATCGGAGGCAAATTTTTAATTTCATCCAAAAACACATCCTCAAAGTTCTTCAAGAATGATTTCACATCAACTGAAAATTCATTTTCTTTCATTTCATTATTGTCTAGTTCATTCATATGTATTAGATAGACTTCATGGTTCTTTCTAATGGACCTTTTCATTTGTAAGTGAGAAAGTAAAGGAACATTAGGCATTGATCTCTTACCTTTGATGACAAAAGGCTTTCCATTCTTAAGCTTTCCATGTACAGCTCCCTCCTTGCAAGCTATCCAAGCATCACCTTGACGCAGCCACGCCATACCCAAGATCACATCATAACGAGCTCCCTCCCAAACTTCAAAGTCTACTTTAGTCTCAACTCCTTGAATGCTCACAGGTGCATTCAAAATGCGGTGGTCAATAGATCTAGTATCATCATTTGGTAGCAACACTGAGCAGGGTAATACTGGAATTAGGGAAAGTCCTAATTTTTTAGCAAATTGTGTCGAGATCATATTATGGATAGATCCTGAATCAACCAAAATCATTGTAGGATGGTTAGAATTGACATAACCCTTAAGTTGAACCACAGTTGGTTCATGCTCCACCTCCATGTTCATAACTGCAGTTGAAACTTGAATCTCCGTATCATGACTGTTGTTTTCTTCAGCTCTATCTTCTAGTATTAAAGTTGATGTTTCACGCTTCTTGTTCTTGATGCAATTTGATGATAGATGCCCACGTTCATGACAAATGAAACACAATCCCTTCCTTAAATGTTCTTCCCGTTCTTTTTCACTCAACCTCTGAGGTTTATTATTTTGGCCCTCCTCACGACCACTTTTAGGAAAACGCAGGTCTACACTAGAACCTATAGGTCTTCTATTAAAGTTATTATTTCTCCTCTCATTTGCTACATCTTGGCGTTCAAAATTTTTAGCTAATCGATGTGCTTCACTCAAAACACTAGGTGCATATACACTCACTTTGAATTTTATGGAATCTTTTAAGTTTTCCACAAAATATTCAACCCTATCACCTTCAGTCCAAGAAGGAAAGTAAGCACAATGTTCATCGTATTTAGACTTATACTCGGACACTGACATGTTACCCTGTCTAAGTCGATACATACCCTGACGCATTAAAGATTGAAAGTTACCAGGAAGGAATTGTTGGAGAAACAATTCCTTGAAGGTTTCCCAAGTGCAAAACGCCCCCATGCCTCGATTATCATGATCCTTTTTAAGTGTATCAAACCAAACTCGAGCCTTATCTTTAAGTAAGAGGACAACGACCTTAATTTTATCTCTCTCTTTATATTCTTCAGTAAACATATCCTCTAAGATGGACAAAAAAGAAAGGACTTCCTCTGGTTTAACATTACGACCTCCAAAACTAGGGCGAAATACAAGATGTCTCACATCTCTCCCAACATTAACGTTTTGCCTATCCATATGATTATTTTGTTTGGACCTACGGCTATGAGATGAAATATGACCTCTATTAAAATCATCTTGAGTTGAACCATGAGAAGAAAAAGAAGATGGTGAAATGCTATCTCTCCTAGGTCGTACTCGCCTTGACTCCTCCGGCGCACTCTTCCGACGACGACTTATCCTCTCTAACTCAAGAGTTCTCTCCCTCTCAATAATGTCATCTCTCCTTTCTTCAATCATAGGATCAATAACTGGAGGAGCGCCTTCACTCCTCAACTTATTAATTGCAATTATTACTGCCTTAGCTATCGCTTGTTCTATCTCTGGTGTCAAAGGAGAATCTCCTACTTGAGACATGACTCTTTAAACACTAGCCTGCTCTGATACGAATTTGTTACGGACCTTCAACAGTAGACTCAAATAAAGAACACAAAATATACTCATAAACATAAATGTTATCATAAGGGGCTCAAACCACCCGACCATAGAGAGAGATCAATCTATGAAAGATGATCTCCTCACCCCCAAGCTCCGCCTTATATACTATCAAATAAGACTATAAGTCCTTAATATAGACTAGGACTTCTTTTTCCTACTTTTGGCTTTCTAACCTTGTTTCTATCCAAAATTAGCCATTAAAGTAAAAGTCCTAGTTATCCTTTTCTAATCATATCTTGTCCTAATCTTTATCTTCTACTTGGAGTTATCTAACTCCAAGTTCCACATACTTCTTCTTGTCTGGAAGTTGTTTAACTCCAGTGCATTAGTCATCTAAATGGAGTTGTCTAACTCCACTGCATAAATCCACCCTCTGGAGATCTCTATCTCCAGGAAATCCCTGTTTATTCACTAATGCACATTTCATCATGAATTAGTCCATGATCCCTAAATGCATTCATCCATCAAAGGTCATGACGTAAAGGTCATGACACAATCATACATTTGTTTATCTATCAATGCATTCATCCATCCAAGGTTTGAAGGGTCACAAGGGTCATGACAGTAAAAGAGTAGTATTTTTCTAATTTGAAAAGGAGTATTGTTGATTTTTAAACTAGAAAATTTAATCCACAATGCCTTAAGAGATATTGGCCAAAAAACAAGTACATATGTAATCAAAAAGCATATCAATGAGTATCTTCATTAAAGAAGCATCTTCATGTTGGATGTAAATGGCCTTATGAATTAGTTGTGTTATCACATACAAAATTTATTTTATTCTATTTTAAGCCCAAAAGTATATATGTTGCTAATATCTCCAAATGAATTTATGTATCATATTGTTGTATCCACATACACTATGTCCTTTTTCTCTAGATGTTTAGAAAACATTAGTAACATACGTGAAACAAGTGAGCCATAGGCCATAATAGTGTGGCAAGTTGAAGATATTTTATAATATATTTCAAGAAATATTAACATACATCTGATCTTGTAAAAAAACATTTATGGTAGAAATCCAATTTTTCAACCCATGAGAGGATGTCAAAGTTGGTAGCACCAAAAAAAATTTCCTTGCAAATTCAAAAATACCATCTTGATTAGTACCCTACTCTACATTAATTTACAATCTATGAAAAATTAATTTTACAAGTTTTAATTTCTTACAAGGTTTATTTTCAAGCCATTGAGGTGATTGTAAGAAACACCTATACTATTTTGTATCACACCATCTGTGCTAATCTATTTTATGGCCATAATTTTTGTGTTTGGGCTCTAAATGATTCTATATTTATTAGAAAAGGTACTCATAACTATTATACACGTTTTCTATTTTATTGTAACCTAAGAGGATTTTAAGGCCCACAGAAGACTGTTTCACGGGTGTTCCTTGAAACTATTCCCATTGCTGTAGATAAACCCTGAAACTATTCTCCATGTTGGTCTGAATTTTTGAATTTTGAAAAAAAAATTAAAATTTTTTTCTTCAAAAAAAATTCAGAATGTATTAAAAAGCAAAAAAATGATTAAAAAAATATTTTTGTTTTCAAAAAAAATTAATTAATTAATTAAAATTAATAAATAATTAGCATTTTTGACATGGTAGTCGCTCGACCACATCAGTATTGCGTTCCGAGTGTTCCTAATGAGTTCCTAGCATTTGGGAACTCGCAGTCTTGTAAACCAGCTAGAAATCCTCTTATGTTTATTAAAATAGTTAACTATCCAAAAATAGAGCCCAATTTAACGTCATAATTGTCAATTTGGAGGTTTTCAGTACTATTTAGCAACCCCCCAAAAGAAATTTGAACTAAAATTTGGAGAATATGGTCTTCTAGTAGACATATAGCTAATGGATGAAGGGATTTCTTAAATAATTATTTTTATGTGGTGTAGAAGTCTACAAAGTGAGCCTCTTTCTATTTGCATTTTGAAACATATAAAAAATGATTTTGGTAAGTTTTTTTGATGAATAGTCATTTTCATAACGTTGTTGCAAATGAAGAATTTTTATTTTATTTTTAAGAAAATTTCCTTTTTTTCCTAATTAAAACATTAAGGTATGTATTTTCTTGAGGTTTGGCATTTTTCTAGTTTTCCTACTCAAATTGTTTTTCTATACATTTCCTCTAGTGGTTATCTTTGTCTTGAAGGTGTATACATTTATGATTTTTACACGCCTACTTTTAAATAAGAAAAAAAATATTAATTATTTTTTTAAATATGACTAATGTACAACAAATTCAACATATTTTTCTTGCAATCACCCTTGAGCTAAAGTTTGGGCTTATTGCTACATAACTTTAATGGCATTAACTCCTAAAGCCATTAGCTGCGTTTTTTTGGCAACATAGCGATTTTGGGCAACTCACTACGAATGGTTTGTTTTTTTTTTCTTTGAAGTTTTGACACAACAAATGTCCAAGGAGTAGCTTCAAGGCCCAACAATTTTCATAACTTTTGATTACACGGTTAAGAAGTTCTGGCATAATATGTTGTTTTGTTTGAACTTGGGGTAGCCCATGCAGCTGAAAAAACTTGGCATTTATGTATGCTTGGCATTATGTAGGACACCTAGTTTCAATTTTCTAAGAGCATAGGATAATTTTAGAATGTTTTGCAATTTTTTGATGGTTTTGACTTACAACCCAAAAATTAAGAAAATTGAAGGTCACTTGTCCAACTTTAGAAGTGAATAATACCCTAAGGGGTAGGGTTGCTATTTTGTGAGCCTGTGAGCGTGAGCTTGTGAGCTTGCGAGCCTACGAGCCTACACAATTTTTTGAAGATTCCATCTAAAACTTTTGGCCAAATTTGATTAACTTTGGTAAATTTTAGTGCCTATTATCGTGGAACTATTATTGTGGACCTATTACCGTGGTCCCTTGAATAACTTTGTTTTACCATTTATTGTACTTTACTAGATTTTATAAAGAAAAAAATAATTAGTGACTGATTATAATTTTTTTGAAATCAAATAAGGTTATTTCAAAATTTTAGATTTTTGTGAACACTCTCCTTAGTCTTGCTTTTTAATACCTCTTGGCATCGAGGGGAGTCCTACAACTCTAATTTAAAAAAATTCTTTTTCCCCCCCGCAATTGTGGGACTCCCCTCGGCACCGAGGGGAGTCCCTTGGCCGGGAAAATTTAAAAAAATAAAAAATAAATAAATAAATATAAATATAAATATATATATATATATATATTTTTTTTAAAATTTTAATTTTTTTTTTTTTTTGCAATAATAATTTTATCAAAGCCGTGGGACTCCTCTCGGCACCGAGGATTACTAAGAAGCAAGTGTTCACAAAAATCTAGCAAAACTTGACAAGTTTTATTTCAAGATGATAAATAAACAACCATTGGATCAAGAAAGAAGAAATGAATCCCTTCATTGGATGAATAAGAGGATAATGAGTCAACTAATCAATAATTTTGTGAAACGAAGTTCATTCTTTACAAAAGTAATCCCTATCAATCAAATAGTTTTTTAAAAATCTTAACAAGTTCCATTATTGATACATTAAGACAAAACTATAGGTGCCTACATTGGCCTTTGAGAAGACCTACGCTACTAAAAGATACTCATGAACAAAATGAAATTTGGTGCAACGAAGTTCTTTCCATATATAATGAAATCATACAAACAAATTTTTTTCTAAAATTTAAACAAGCCCATTGACTTAAAAATGAAGAGGGAATAATTGATGCCCTTCTATTGGCCTTGACAAGACTTATAATACTACAAGACATGATCAACCAAAATAAAATTTAGTGTAGCAAAGATTTTTTATCAACAAATTTTCTTTCTAAAATCTAAACAACTATAATAATAATACATCAATAAAAATCATTAGTATCTTTCCCTAGGCCTCAAAAAGATCTACATTATTATAGGATAATGATCAACCAATACTCTATATTAACTTAATTCCATGTTTATTCATCTTTCATATCAATTGAGTTCTTCATTTTTGTAATGTATACTTTTAAGTAAGATTGAAAATTAGAATCTTCATCCAATTTCAACATAACCACGGTAATAAGTCCACGGTAATAGGTCTACAAAAATAGGTACTACAATTTATTAGAAATAGAAAATTTTGATTCAAATTTTAAGATGGAATCAATTTTAATGAATAAAATTAAGTTTTGTAATGCTTCTTCAAATTTTTAAGCTCTGTGCTCATAGAATCCCTGCTCTATGCTCATAGGCTGACGCTCACAAGCTCACAGAATAGCACCGCTACCCTAAGGGGCATGAGTGACAAAAATCACAATTCAACATATCTTCCAAATTCCTTCTTTTGTCTATTTTTCTTTAAAAAAAAATTTCAAATACTTTCAATGCATTGTAATGGAGCATATTGATATTTGAAGTTGGATAGGTGACCTCCAATTTTTTTAATTCTTGGGTTATAAGTCAAAACCATTATAAAAATTTCACAAAAATTCTAAAGGTGTCTTGTGCATTTGAAAGATTTCAAGTAGGTGTTTGACATTATGCCAAACATACGAAAAAAAATTGAGAATTTTCTACTTGTCCATATGAAAGTTATGACCAATTACTAAACTAGGACTAATCTAACTACTGCCTCTAAAGGGCATTTGAGACATTAGTCAAAAATCAACATATATCCCAAATTCATTGCTTTTTTTATTTCAATTTTTATTGAAATTATATAAACACTTCCAATGCATCGCAATGGAGCATGATGACATTTGAAGTTGGACAATTGACTTCAGATTTTCTTAAATTTTAGGTTGTAAGCCAAAACCATCAAAAAATTGTAAAATATTCTAAAAGCGTCCTATACTCCCAAAAAATTGCAAGTAGATGTCCTACACTATGCCAAGCATACATAAAAAAATTTAGAAAAATTTAATTGCCTATGCAAAAATTTTGACCAATTCACTAAACTATGACTAATATGACTGATGCCTGTAAGGGGCATTAGTCACATTAGTCATAGTTTAATGAATTTTCCAAATTCCTTCCCTTGTTTATTTCAATTTGTTTTGAAAATTTCCAAATACTTCCAATGCATCCTAATTGAACATATTGATATTTGAGTTGGACAGGTGACCTCCAATTTTCTTAATTTTTGGGTTGTAAGTCAAAATCATTTAGAAATTGCAAAAAAATCTAAAAGCATCTTATGCTTCCAAATTTTTTTCAAGTAGGTGTCCCGCATAATGCCAAGCATATATAAAAGAAATTAGGGTATTGTACTTGCCTATGCAAAAGTTATAACCAATTTATTAAACTGTGAGTAATGTATCTAATGTCCCTAAAGGGCATTAGTCACATAAGTCACAATTCAACACATCCCCCAATTCCCTTGCTATTTCTACTCCAAATTCTTTTAAATTTTTTCAAATACTCTTAATGCATCATAATGGAGCATATTAACATTTCAAGCTGGACAAATTACGTCCAATTTTTTTAATTCATGGGTTCTAAGTCAAATCCATCAAAAAATTGCAAAAGGACTCTCAAAGTGTCCTATGCTCCCAAAAAATTGCAACTAGGTTTCTCATATTATGCCAAGCACGCATAAAAAACTTCATAAAAAATAAGTTGTCCATGCAAAAGGTTTGACCACTTTACTAAACTATGATTAATGTGAGTGATGCCCCTAAAGAGCATCAGTAACATTAGTCACAATCAAATATATCTTCCAAATTCTTTGCCTTGTCTATTTCTATCTTTTTGGAAATTTCCAAATTTTTTCAATGCATCCTAGTGGAGCATATTGACATTTGAAGTTGGACAAGTTATTTTTACATATTTTAATTCTTGGGTTCTAAACCAAAACCATAAAAAAATAGCAAATTATTCTAAAAGTGCCCTATGCTCCAAAAAATTTCAAGTAGGTATTCCACAATATGCCAAGCATACCTAAAATTTAAAAAAATATATAGTTGCCTATGCAAAAGTTGTGACCAATTTACTAAACTATGATTAATGTGACTCATGCCCCTAAAGGACTTTAGTCACAGAAGTTAGAAATCAACATATCTCCCAAATTCTTTGCCTTTTCTTATTTCAAATTCTTCTACAAATTTCCAAATACTTTCAATGCATCCTAATGGAGCATATTGACATTTCAAGTTGGAATTGACACCTAAGTTTTTCAATTTTTGAGTTGTAATTCAAAACCATCAAAAAGTTGCAAAACATTTGAAATGTGTCCTATTTTTCCAAAGATTTGCAAGTAGGTGTCCCACATAATGCAAAGTATACACAAAAAGATTTAGGATATTCTAGTTGTCGATGCAAAAGTTATGACTAATTTACTAAACTATGACTAATGTGAATTATGCCTCTAAAGGCACTAGAAGAAAAGCCTCAAAATCTGCGTTTGTTTCAACATAATGCGTCAAGTGAATTATGTTGAAACAAACGCAGAAAACGCAGTGAAAAAGTGGAAAAACGCAGAAAAAAAACGTTTGATTTTTCTGCGTTTTCCCACTTTTTCACTGCGTTTTCTGGGTTTGATTCAACATAATTCTCTTGACACATTATGTTGAAACAAATGCAGATTTTGAGGCTTTTCTTCTAGTGAGGATATTAGTGACATTAGTTACAATTAAACATATCTCCCAAATTCCTTGCCTTGTCTATTTCTATTTTTTTTGTAAATTCTCAAATACTTTCAATACATACTAATGGAGCATATTGACATTTCAAGTTGGACAAGTTACCTCAATTTTTTTTAATTCTTGGGTTATAAGTCAAAACCAATAAGAAATTACAAAAGAATCTTACAAGTATCCTATGGATTCTAAAATTTGCAAGTAACTGTCTCACATAATGCCAAGCATACATAAAAAAATTGAGAATTTTCTACTTGCCCATGCAAAAGTTGTGATCAATTTACTAAACTATAACTAATGTGACTACTACCTCTAAGGGGCATTTGTCACATTAGTTAGAAATCAACATGTATCCGAATTTCTTACCTTTTTTATTTCAAATTCTTCTGAAATTTATCAAATATTATCAATGCATTCTAATGGATCATATTGATATTTCAAGTTTGACAAGTGACCTCCAATTTTCTTAATTTTTGGGTTGTAAGTCAAAACCATAAAAAAACTACAGAAAAAACTCTAAAAGTGTCCTATGTTCCCAAAAAATTGCAAGTAGGTGTCTCACATTTTACCAAGTATACATAGAAAAATTTAGAAAAATTTAGTTGCCATGCAAAATGTTTGACCGATTTACTAAATTATGACTAATGTGATTGATGCCCTGAAGGGACTTTAATCACATAAGTAAGAAATCAACATATCTCCCAAATTCCTTGTCCTTTCTATTTTTATTTTTCTTCAAAATTAAAAAATACTTCCAATGCATCCTTATGGAGGATATTCATAGTTGAAATTCGACATGTGACCTCCAAATTTTTCAATTTTTGGGTTGTAGGTCAAAACCATCAAAAATGCCAAAAAAGTCTAAGAGTGTCGTATGCTTCCAAACATTTGCAAGTAGGTATTCCAAATAATGCCAAGCACAAACAAAATAATTTAGAATATTCTAGTTGCCAATGCAAAAGTAATGACTAGTTTACTAAATTGTGACTAATGTGACTCATGCCTCTAAGGGGCATTAGTCACAATAGTCACAATTCAACATATCTCCCAATTCCTTGCTTATTCTATTTTTATTTTTTTTCAAAATTCCCAAATATTTTTAGTGCATCCTAATGGAGCAAATTGACAATTGAAGTTGCACAAATCACCTCCATTTTTTTCAATTCTTGGGTTGAAAGTTAAAACCATCAAAAAAATGCAATACATTCTAAAAGTGTCATATGCTCCCAAACACTTGCAAGTAAGTGTCCCACATAATGCCTAGGCATACACAAAAACATTTAGGATGTTCTAGTTGCCTATGCAAAAGTTATGACGAATTTACTAAATTGTGACTAATTTGACTAACGCTCCTAAGGGACATTAGTCACATCAGTCACAATTGAACATATTTTCCTAATTCCTGGCCTTTTCTATTTCAATTTCTTTTTGGAATTTCCAAATACTTCCAATGAATCCTCATGAAGCAAATTGATAATTGAAGTTGCACAAGTTACCTCCATTTTTTCCAATTCTTGGGTTGTAAGTCAAAACCATGAAAAAAATGCAATACATTCTAAAAGTGTCCTATGTTCCCATAAAATTTGCAAGTAGGTGTCCCACACAATACTAAGTATACACAAAAGGCTTAAGTTTATCTAATTGCTAATGCAAAAGTTATGACTATTTTACAAAATTGTAACTAATGTGACTAATGCCCCTAAGGGCATCAATCACATTAGTCACAATTGAACATATCTCCCAAGTTCCTTGCCTTTTCTACTTCTATTTTTGTTGAGAATTCCCAATACTTTCAATGCATTCTAATGGAGCATATTGACACTTGAAGTGGGACAACTGACCTCCAATTTTTTCATTCTTGGGTTGTAATTCAAAACCATGAAAAAATTGCAAAACATTCTAAAAGTGGCATATGCTTCTAAACATTTGCAAGTAGGTGTCCCACCTAATTCCAAGTATACATAAAAAAAATTTAGTATACTCTAGTTGCCAATGCAAAAGTTGTGACCAATGTACTAAACTGTGACTAATGTGACTAATGCCCCTAAGGGGCACTACTCACATTAGTCACAATTGAACATGTTTCCGAAATTCCTTGCCTTTTTTATTTCTATTCTTTTTGAAAATTCCTTAATACTTCCAATGCATCCTAATGGAGCATATTGACACTTGAAGTTGGACAAATGACCTCCAATTTTTCCATTCTTTGGTTGTAATTCAAAACCATTAAAAATTTGCAAGAATCTCTAAAAGTGTCATATGCTTCCAAACATTTGCAAGTAGGTGTCCCACATGATGCCAATCATATACAAAAAAAATTTAGGATATTCTAGTTGCTGATGCAAAAGTTGTGACCAATTTATAAAATTGTGACTTATGTAACTAAAGGGCATTAGTTACATAAAACACAATTGAACATATCTCCCAAATTCATTGCCATTTCTATTTCTATTCTTTTTTAAGATTCCCAAATACTTCTAATGCACCCTAATGGAGCATTTTCACAGTTGAAGTTGGACAAATGACTTTGAATTTTTCATTTTTGGGGTTGTACGTGAAAACATCATCAAAAAAATGCAATACATTCTAAAAGTGTCATATGCTCCTAAACACTTGGAAATATGTGTCCTATATAATTTCAAGCGTAAAAAAAAATTAGGATATTCTAGTTGCCGATGCAAAAGTTGTGACCAATTTACAAAATTGTGACTAATGTGACTAATGCAATTAAGGGGTATTAGTCACATCAATCACAATTGAACATATCTCCCAAATTCCTTACCTTTTCTATTTCAATTCTTTTAGAAACTTCCTTAATACTTCCAATGCATCTTAATGGAGCATATTCATTGTTGAAGTTGGACAAGTGACCTCTAACTTTTTTAGTTTTATGGTTGTATATAGAAACCATCATAAAAATGCAATACATTCTAAAAGTGTCCTATACTCCTATAAAATTTGCAAGCAAGTTTCCCACATAATACAAAACTTACACAAAAGATTTAAGATATTCTAGTTGATGATGCAAAAGTTGTGACCAATTTACTAAACTGTAACTAGTGTGACTAATACCTGTCCCTAAGGGGCACTAATCACATTAGTTACAATCGAACATATCTCCCAAATTTGTTGCCTATTCTATTTCTATTCTTTTTTAAATTTCACAAATACTTTCAATGCATCCTAATGGAGCATACTAATAGTTGAAGTTGGACAAGTGGCCTCTAATTTTATCAATGTTTGGGTTGTAAATTAGAACCATAAAAGAAATTGCAAAACTTTAAAAAAGTGTAATGTATTCCCAAAGATTTGCAAGTAGGTGTCCCACATAATGCCAAGCATACACAAAAAATTTAAAATATTTTAGTTGCCAATGCAAAAGTTGTGACGAATTTTTAAACTGTGACTAATGTGACTAATACCCCTAAGGGGCCTTAGTGACATTAGTCACAATTGAACATATCTCCCAAACTCCTTGCCTTTTCTATTTTCATTTTCATTTTTTGAATTCCCAAATATTACCAATGCATCCTAATGGAGCATACTAATAGTTGAAGTTGGATAAATGACCTCCAATTTTTTCAATTTTTGGGTTGTAAGTTAAAACCATCAAAAAATGGCAAAACCTTTAAAAAGTGTCATATACTCCCAAAGATTTGTAAGTATGTGTCCCACATAATGCCAAGCATAAAAAAAAAGAATTAGGATATTCTAGTTGCCAATGCAAAAGTTGTGACCAATTTACTAAACTGTGATTAATGTGACTAATGCCCGTATGGGGCACTAGTCACATTAGTCACAATCGAACATATTTCCCAAATTCCTTGCCTTTTATATTTAAAAAAAAAAAAGCATTCCGAAATAGTTCCAACGCATCCTAATGGAGCATATTGACAGTTGAAGTTGGACAAGTGGCCTCCAATTTTTAAAATTTTTGGGATCTAAGTCAAAACCATCAAAAAAATTCTAAAAATATCCTATGCTTTTGAAAATCTACAAATAGGTGTGTGACATAATGGCATGCACTTATAAAAGAAATTTGGATCCCTAAATCCTTAATCCTAAACTCTAAGCTCTTTTTATACAAATCAATATTTTAAAATTAGACAAGAATAAAACTAGAATATAGGTTTAGGGTTTAGGGTTTAAGGTTTAGGGCTTATGATGCAAATTCAATTGTATGGAGGACTTACTTCTTTTTTGTTTTTGTACATTCATCATCCATTGGATACTTGCAACATTGAATGTCTGCCATAAGAAAAACGGAAGCAGATATTTTATTTGAAGAATCTAATGTGGTGGAGGGTCGTTGCAAGAAACACTTACCGGTTTTGGCTCAAAATGGCTCAAAATCAATGAGTCCTGTGAGTCCTATGACCCTTCGAAATAAATTTTTTTTAAATTGAAAAAAATATGGATAATTTGAAGAGCAATGAGAATATTATGTCTCTTGAAATTCAGACCTAAGAAAATTTTTCTCTAAATGTTATAGGCAATGGAAAATACAATGAAAATAGCTCTTTTTTCACTAATTTGGTAAAAATAGTAAAAGAATTCAAAAAATGAAAATAAAAAAGCCTTTTTTTCTTCAAGTAAAGGTCTTTCTTTTCCACCAAATTTCATCTTTGTAAAAAATAAATTATATTCTCTACACTTGCATAAAGTCAGCCACTTTGACGACATGTGGAAGTTGGACAGTTTAATATTTTCAAAAATCCTTTTTAGGGATTGTATAACTATACTATAGATCTAAGCATGCCAATTTTCAGCTCAAAATTTGCATTTTTGGGTCAAAAATAGGACTAAAAACCCCAAAAATGGTCAAGGTAGACAGCCAATCGGGGGCAGTTTAAAAATAGTAAACTAATTTTTTTAAAATAGAAAAAATTACACAACATATAAAACTTTTGTGTGCACCTTCATTACAAATTTCAAGTTGATACGGCAAACAATGCAAAAGTTATGAGCAAAAAACTACCTATTGGAGGTCAAGGGGACAAAAAATAGGACAAGTGTTTCTTGCAATCACCCTGGAATAAGACTTCTCGAATGGTTGCTAAGGCAGAGAAACCCTGGGGAGATTACTTGTGATTTTTAGAAAACTACGTGAGTTAAAAAATAGGGTCTATTTAATTCAGGGTTGCTAAAGTATGAGCAATGAGTGTTGAGCGTTGAGCATTGAGCGGGAAGATTTGAGCGTTAAGAATTTTAAGAAAAAAATTTAAGAATGAATACTTAAAAATTAATTTTATAAAAAATAAATCTTTAGATGTAAATGCCTTATTTCATTCATTAGTTGAGATGGATGAAAATAATACCAGATGAATGTAGATGAAAAATGTAGATGAAAAAATTAAGAACTATGGATGTAGATTATTCTTTGGGTTGTAAAGAGCCTTCATTGAAAGAACTTTTTGGCATCAACAAAAGGCTCCTTGGATCCGAAGACTCTTCCTTGGGTTTAAAAGAACCTTCGTTGCAAGAAGTTTTGGGCACCAAAAAAGGCTCCTTGGATCCGAGGAGCCTTCCTTGGGTTCCGAGGAGGCTCTTAGGAATTCTGAGGAGGCTTGTAGGGAGACAACATTAAAAAGCAATGATGGTTTTAAGGCCTCTTCGATTCAAAGATGCTCTAAATGAGCTTTTTGGCAAAAATGAAGGGCTCATTGATTTGAAATACCCTTATATTAGTTCAAAGTAGTTTCAATAAAAGACCTTTTTGGCACCAAAAAATGCTCTTTGAATTCAAGGAGCCTTTTATGAATTCAAAAAGCCTTATTAAAAAAAGCCTTTTGGAACTAAGGAAAAGCTTCTCGAATCCGAGGAGCATTCTTTAGGTTCTAAAAATGCCTATACTAGGAGAGTTCTTTGGCTCCAAAGAGGCTTTTAGGGAGATAATATTAAAGAGGACAGATGGTTGAAAGCCTCTTTGGTTTCAAAGAAGCTTATAATGAGTTGCAAAAATTTTAACAATTTGGAAATTGAATGATGGATGATGGATGATGGATGATGGATGGATGATGGATGGATGAAATGGATGAAGTTCATTCACACATGAATGAATGGGTGTTCATTCATGCAACCTTTTATTATACTATCAACTATTTTATATAATTTTTTTGTAGATTTAAAAAAAAATTAAAATTTCTTTTTGTCATTATTATTTTTGATAATACTATTTATTCCTCTAATATTTCTATTTTTAGAAAACATTCTTGCAATGAGCATTCAAGTTTCATTGCTCATTGTTCAACGCTCAACGCTCATTGCTCCCCGCTCATACTTTAGCATCGTTGCTATTTAATTCAAAGGGGATAAATTATATATATATGGAACTACTATAGGGTTCTTGAAATGTCACATATCCTATTATATATAAATTAGGCTATGTATAAACATCATTTAGTAGGAATTTTTATTAATAAATTAGCCTTTACAAATAGGATTCATATAAAAAGTTTGTAGTACAATGAGTATAGATGTAAACAAACTTTTTTAATTGAATGATAAAACTTACACAATTTAGTAAATCTAAGGATGTTTTTCAGAAGATTTGTTGTTATCATTAAATAATTCTAGCCTCTACATACAAATTTTTCCTTAAGTATACCAATTATGTAACAACATGTAAGAATCTATTGTTCCAAGACAAAATAATTGAGCTATAAATTTACAATGAGGTTGTACTATGGAGATTTGTGTTCACACAAAGTCCCCATGAAGAAATTTGTGTAGAGTGTGCAACATTTGTATGGAATCTTTTCTATACTTTGACACTACAAACTCTAAATTTACCTCAACTACTTGAACATATACTTGTAAATGTTTAGAATCATCTTTTTTTACTAGTGTTTAATAAACACTCTTTTATTTTTTGATTCTAAATTCAAAACCATTGTAAATGCATATGTAAAAATAAAATATATAGTCTCTATATTAAAATAGAGATCATATTCTTGGGTTAATCTACAATGTTTGTAGAGTATCAGTTTCTCATGTTGTTCATGTTATATTACTAGTATTGGTATTTTTCTTAGTTTTAGTGTTATAACTATATTTAATATTTTTATGATGTCTATTATTCACCATATTAGATTGTTTAGAATACATGGCATAGAATTTAGAATATTTAAAACTATTGTTGCATTTTACATTTTTATTTGTCATTTGAAATTGTACTACAATACAAGTAGTGTATATATTAAAAAAAATAGTGTATATATAAGACACTACTTTTATAGTGTGTTGTAAATGGATATGAAAAAATTAGACATATAAATTTTGTATATAAGATAGCCTAACTATAAAAACCAAATGATTAAATTTATATATATAAATACGGTCATTTTAATTACTAAAATGAAGGTAAATAGCCCTATGTTAAATACCCTTTTAATTCAGGTGTGTTTAAAATTACAAGGAGTGATCTCCCCGAGAGAGAAACACCAAGATAATTGGATAGGCATTCAGACAGGCGTTTGAATGGCCACAATGCGGCGAAGAGGTAGATGGGTAGATGGGTGGATGATCGGACAACCAAGATGGGGCAGATGATCGCACTTTTGGATGGGCGTTCGGACGTGCGAGATGAGGTGGACAATCGGACTTTCAATTGGGATTTCAAAAGGACATTTGACAAGCGAACTGGTGAGGGTACAAACTTCTAAGAGTTCGGGCATTTAGACAGGCGTTCACATGGCTTTGATGGGACAGACGGGTGAATGGTTTCGATGGGGCAGCCAAGTGGAAGATCGAACGGCTTCAATGGGGCGGACACATGGACAACCACATAGCTCGACTACACAGCTCCAATGGGGCGGATGGACGCTTGTATAGCTTTGATGGGGCGGACACGTGGACAACCGCATAGCTCGACTACACAGCTCCAACGGGGCGGATGGACGCTTGTATAGCTCTGATGGGGCGGACACGTGGACAAGTGTTTGGACGGCTTTGATGGGGCGAATAGGCATTTGGATGACTTTGATAGGGTGGATGGACATTTAGATGGCTCCAATAGAGTGGATGGGCAGACGGCTAAAATGGGGTGGACAATCAAGCTTTCAAATGGGCGGATTGGCATGAGTGTAGTCTTGCTAGAATTTAGGCGTTTAGACAAGCTTTCAAACAGGTGGGTGTGCAAGTGGTCAAATGGAAAAAAATTCAAAAATTCAAGAAGCATCTAGGCCTAGGGTGAATTCAGTATTTCACTTGTATCCCTTTGGGCTTGTACAGTCTATTTCTTGTTTTGAGTTTCATTCTTCTCTTGTAGTTTGTTTTTTAATCTTCATGCTTAATATTAAAGAATGAATTTAGCTAACTACAGTGAATGTCTACAAATCCAATAGTACTCTAAGTTAGAGTAGTAAACATGTTTGTAAGTATTCAATGGAGCTTTTTCGTAATGAAAATACATAAGAACTATTGTATATGCTCTACATAATCTAAGACACCTCCTTGCAAATGTGTTGGGGCATTGGAAGCTTTTAATGTTTTTTGCAATTCTTTCATTGTTTTAACTTTCAACCCAAAAATAAATAAAAATTAAAGTTGACTTGTCTAATTTCATATATAAATATGCTCTATTATGATGTATTTCATTTATTGGAAAAAATTTCAAAAAAATTTGAATAAAAGAAGTAAGGATGTTGGGAGACTTACTCAATTGCGACTAATATGACTAATGCCCCTTAAGGGCATTAATCATTTTAGTCACAGTTTTGTAAATTGGCCATAACTTTTGGATGGGAAAATAAAATATCCTAAATTTATTTTTACATTCTTGGCATTATGTAAGACACCTATTTGAAAAATTTCAAAAGCATATGACACTTTTAGAATTTTTTGCAATTATTTGATGGTTTTGATTTAGAACCTAAAAACTAAAAAAATTGGAGGTCGCTTGTTCAACTTCAAATGTCAATATGCTCCATTAGAATGCATTGGAAGTATTTGAAAATTTTAAGAAAAAAATAGAATTAGAAAAGGCAAGGAATTTGGGAGATATGTTCAATTGTGACAAATGCCCCTTAGGGGAATTAGTCACATTAGGCATAGTTTAGTAAATTGGTTACAACTTTTGCATTGGCAACCAAAATTAAATTTTTTTTTATGTATGCTTGGCATTATGTGGGATACCTACTTACAAATTTTGGAGAGCATAGGACACTTTTAGAATATTTCGAAATTTTTTGATGGTTTTGACTTACAATCCAAAAATTAAAAAAATTAGAGGTCACTTGTGCAACTTCAAACGTCAATATGCTCCATTATAATGCATTGAAAGTATTTGGGAATTTTCTTAAAAAATAGAAATAAAAAAGGCAAGGAATTTGGGAGATATGTTCAATTGTAACTTATGTGACTAGTGCCCCAATGCCCCTTAGGGGCATTAGTCACATTAGTCACAATTTAGTAAGTTGGTTTCATTTTTTGTATGGGAAACTTAAATTTCCTAAATTTTCTTATGTATGCTTAAAATTATGTAGGACATCTACTTGAAAATTTCTAGGAGCATTGGACATTTTCAGAATTTTTTTGCAATTTTTTGATTGTTTTAAATTTTGACTAATAAATAAATAAATAAAAAGTTAACTTGTTTTATTTCATTTTTAGTATGCCTATTTATTATTTTTTGCAAGTTTTGTAAATGTCTTATGCATTTTTTGAAATGATGAGGTTGAATTGTAGAAGATTTGCTGGATTTTAAGTAATGTGACTAATGCCTAAAAGGAGCATCAATCACCCCAATTACAATATACAAAATCTTTGACAATATTCTATTCAAGGAATTTACATTATAATATGAGTTTGTTTGGTGATGTTGAAAATATCCCTTCTTGAAGTTTATTTTATCCATTTTTATGAATTCATTTCTTCAAGTTTCTAAGCATTCTATTCTACTCTCTAAAACAACTTGTAGGCCCATCCGTCCACCCAACCTTTTGGCCTTTGCCTCCCAATCTTATGTCCTCTACAATGCATGACCACTTGTCTGCTTGCCATTGGCCTGTCCGCGCATCTGCCCATCCATTCATGTGACCAAAGACCCGTCTACCCTTGCCCGACTGTTCGTTTGCCCGATCTTTAAATAGACAATTTACTAAATGTCAAATGACGTCCGGGGGATACAGACGTTGCCGCAAGACGTTTGGACGTGACACTGGACGTTCAAGCATCCTGTCAACCCTAGTTTCTACTAAATTGGTAAGTTTCTAGAACTCTAAGTGACATTTTGGGCTATGGCTGAAATATGAGTATATAATTTGGCATAGTGCCTTTACTTTTGCCACAATCAACAAATTTGACAAAGGCTCCATGACTAGGTTAGTGCAATGAGCCATGCAGTGGACTCCAAACATAAACAAAGTTGTATGCTCTTCCATCAGGACTATCATTCCACTTCTACTCCTCTGAAATACAAACACTCCATCTATCCTAGAACACACAACGTAGTTTGTCACAACAACTTGAGAAAGCCTGAAATGCTATGCAAGCATTCTTTCAATGGTTGCTCTCACAACTTGAGCTTCATTTCCTTTCGTAAGCCTACTCAAAGACAATAGAATGGAGATTCTTTAGAAGCCTTTGCATACGTATACATGAATTGACAACCAAGATTGGGAATCTATTGTACAAACCTCATTTGCACTTAAAGAAAAAAATTGAGACCCAGAAATGACTTGCTTCGTGTGCTTGGCTAATGCTATAGAGAGGTGATCCACTATTTCCCACCCCACTGTAGCACTTCAATGTTTAAAAAAATAAATCTGGCACATCCAATAGCTCAAACAACTCCCACATGTCCTCATATTGAGTCAGTGGCTGACCCTACATAAGGAGCTAGAGAATGCCCCCAAATTGCACTGTCAGATTCGTCTTGCGCTTTTGCATTGTATCTTGTGCCACCTATTGGAGCACAATATCTCCAACCTTTCCCAATTGTGTAAAAAAAATTCTCTCATTCTTCACATGCACATTGTTGCTTAGGAGTAAGGAAGTAGTATTCACCTACTTTAACCTTTTTGAAGGTAGTTGTAGCCTTCCTTCTACCGCAATGCTTCCAAAGTGAATCAAGTTTGGGAACAAACAATTTTTCTCTCCCCTCTATTTTAGAGCAAACCTTGTAGTGTACCTATCGGATTGTGCTGTCTACACCTACTATACTCTCGACCTATAGCAACCGAGAAACCCACGAGTCTTGCCATTGTTGATTATATTCATAACTCAAGCGTCGAGGGCAAGCCAAATTGTAGGTCGGAGACGCCAATGCTAAATCCAAGATGACCACCTCTACAACTATTGTTAAGGAAGCAATACAAAGATAAGATGGTGCATCAATGTCTTCTAAAACATTGAGTCCATGCGTATGGTGTGTATCGGTGCCAAAAAGCACCACTGCTAAAGAATTTCTCTCACTGCTGGACAGCTCAACTTATGTAGTAGAAGTATTACCATTAGCCTCAGACCGTAACAAATGACCTTTGTCCTCATAGAGAAACTTAATCATCATGGATTGTTGGAGGCATGATATGTCATGCACGTGAATTGTACAAAAACAAAATGATGGAAACTGAGAAGAAACACAACTCAAATTGAATGCACAAGGAGAAGTATGAAAACAAGAATACTCATTTGTGTTTGATTGCCTACAAGCTTCACAATTTATCTCCAACGATGGTACAACATTGGAAATACAATGTGCATGAATCAGGTAGTAGAACCATCAAACAAAAATAAGAAACACTTAAATTTTGAACAATCCAAAAGTGCACACAAGAATTCTTCATTCAAAATTTCCCCCATGCAACTTTGTCAGCTAATCGGCCTTTGTAAGTCCCACATTCCCTTCTAAATCCATCACAATGCCAATGATTCCAAATTCTTGTCCATGCAAAGAAATAAACAAAATCCTAACCCAAAACAACAAAACAAACAAATTGCACATAAAAAGAAATGTTTACGTGCAAGCTGCGTAGAGAAGGTACAAAGCGAACACTTAATTGCCTGCTAACTCCTAATTAACAAAACTCCACTAAGCCGTTGAGAAAGTTAAACACAAAAGCCAAGAAAAAACTCTAAAGCACCAACTGGCTACCAATGCCAACAACACATTTGCAAAATGGCAAATGATCTAAGCGAACTAGGGCCCAAACTATAATGCACGTTTGGTGAGGGAATTGAAAATGGCGAGAAGATGGATGAAGACAATAGTGACAAATGGAAAAGTAGAGGGGAGTAGAGCCCAATGTGGTGATGGGATGGGGTAGTGGATTTGGCAGCTGCAACCACCTCAACAGTCCGCGTCAAACAAATTTTTTATTTTAAGAAAAATTTCCCCCAAGTAAAATTTGCTAAACCCTTTTTACCCTTAGCATTAACAAATACATTGGGTGTCATACTAGCCTACAAAGAATTCTTGCGTGTACTATGACAAAAGTGCAATTGCTCATCTTTGGAATTTTGTACAAAAGGGGAGGGTCTTGTACAATAGTTTGGCCTCCAATGAACACTAATGAAATTTTTTAACCCTTGAATGTTGCTACGGATGTTCTACGTCCAATAGATGACAAAAAATCAATCTGCTGGATGCAAAAAAAATATTTTTCATCCATTTCTTTTGGAGATACAATTGTGGAGGCCAATGATCTTAGAATAGATTCAGGGTTTTTAGCCAAATGTTCATTTTTGGAAGATTTTTGGAAATTTATACAAAGGGCATGAAAAAATTAAGTTGAAAATGAGAAAAATTTAGCCAATTTTGGGATTGTTGGTGGAGGTACGGTCAATCATTCCAGCACAAAAACAATCCCAATGATTCTATTGGTATTTTTCAGCACCCGACATTGGAAGAAAATTTCACGGAGATATGCACAGACGGTGATTGACCTCGTGTTACCCTTCTCATAATTTCCACCAGGGCAGCAAAAGGTGAGGAATTGTGCAAGATCATCAACAATGACTTCTCTTGCGGTCAGGACAGACATGGCCACTATTTACAGCCTGCATTTTTCCACAGTTACCAGCCCGATGTTCAAGGGTTAAGGAGATAATGATTTGCAGTGTTTTGAAAAGGATGATTTCTACGGAGACCGGATAAGGATATCTTTACTGCACCCTGCCAAAGATGGAGTGGTCTGTTTATAACCACATCGGCACATCCAGCAGAGAGACAACACCAGCAAAATCCCACAATTAACAATTTCCACTTCCCTTTTTGGGGCAGGGAGAACTAACCCCCTCACTCGGCCACTTGGGTAAAACACTGTAATTTTTATTTTTCACGCAAATTTTTTTTTGCAAATTTTGAATTCATATTTGCAATCAGAGACCGCAAATTAGCTAGGGGGTGATGAAAGTAGGGGTAATCACGGCCCAAACTAGGGGGCTTTTTGTTTTGATTGCACCTCTGGTAAAACATGGTAAGGCCGAGCGAGGGGGCCAATCCACCCAGATCCCTTTTTGTTACGCAACTCTATTTTCTGGAGTAGCCAAGACAAAACTTGGACAAGGTAAGCTATCCCAAGAAGGGTAAAAGCAGAGCACCACAAGAGTTGCCCAATGAGTGTCAATAAAATTTACAATGCACGGTAATATATTGATCTGGAAAAAAGGGATCAATGGGTGACAATTACAGAGACCAATTTTGGTTGTAATATACTGCAGACTCACTGAAAGAATCAAAATCTGGCAAACTCTCGGCAACGGGAACGCAAAATATAGCTCACCCAGCACATTAATTTTCTATAACTGTCGAGTAACCCCAGCGTTGAGCAAATAACTGCTACATGGCAACTGGGCAAGAGCTATCAGGGTAGAAATTACAGGTGGTGGACAATGCGGGTCCATGCAGCATATTCTCGAACACATTTTCAAACTAACTACAATCTTTAACCAGTAATTTGAGACCTACTGAAGATACAAATAGACTAAGGATCAGGATGAGGCATTAAAAAGTGGAAGGCGGGGTTGTCCTTCAACAAGGGTGGAGGTTCAACTTCAGCCATGTCAACCTCAGGCATTGACTTTGAAATATCGTCTACAGAGAATGGAATACTGCAACACGCCAAAAGTAACATTTTAGTAGTAGCTCGTATTCGGGCAGACAAGTTATTTCATGATACAAAAGCAAAGATAAGAATCAAACAGAGTTATCACTATGCAAAACAATGGAATGATGTGGGGTTTCATTCATACCTCGAGTCGTCATCCAACAAGAATGAGTTGCTAACAGCGCTGTTTGAATCCTCTGTCATTAGAACTCTCATGTTTGCTATCACCTGTAATGGTACACAAGCCAAAGAAAAGAATCAATGCAGACCCAGTGCATGGAGTTAACGAACTGAGTGCTGATAAAATAAATCAACAATGATTCGTGAAGAAATCCTGATAAACATACCTCTGGTGAGACGCTATGGGTGCCATACTTGTCATCCCAGTACATAGTACTAATACGATAAAGCTGTTGGACACTCAACACCTGACCAGACAGAGATGATCGTCATCAGTAGCTGAGCACAATTACTTAATCTAGACTAACGCATGGAAATTGTGAAAAAGTTCAGAAAAGCAGCCACTGGGAATCACTTCACATTAATTCAATAGCTCATCATGTCGGCATCACATACCGGGCAGAGATCGTGAGTAATTTCATCAAGTGACTTCTTCGGTTTTTGATGAATAACCTGCAAAATCACGTTTTCAGAAGTGAGAACTGCTGTCTACACAACGAAAGAAAATTAAAAAACTGCTGCCATGCAAGGATGGAATGGATTATGTACCACAAAAGCGATAAAATGATTACGAACCAACTCGGTCAAAAACATAAAAAAAATTCCAAAATTATCCGATAAGCTCGATTAAATTTGAAAACATGCACCGTTCCAAAACGACAGTACTAATTATCATGAAGGCATTACTGAACTTGAGGCATGTGCAACACCTGGTACAGGATAGAGAAAACATACCAAAAACCCAACTGCTTGTCGTATATACTTGAGCTCATCCCATGACGCTCCAGCATACTGCAAAAAAACACATATCCTGTAAACCAAACTGCAGAAATGACGAGACAAAAGACCCAACTGTCCATAAATCAATTGGAAAAGTCTAGAACTAATCAAGAGCCCGCATCATTGATAACAAGGCAGCAAGACAATAGAGTATGCACCTCATCTCCAGCTTCATAAATCCAGTGCTCAAGTTCTGCAAGCCCAGCTTTCACGTACTCTCCGTTGCTAAATGAGCAACATTCGCGTCGGAGGAGTAAACTGCAATGAAATACGTGCACACCATCAGAAATAAAGCTCATACTGTCACAATAAACTTCACGATGCAAGTAATATTCGAATTCCGTAAAAAGTACAGGAGTATATATGAAGTTTAAAGAATGTCGTAGTTAAACCCAATGTCCTTCGATTTGAGAAGCACAAAGAGAAATGACCACGAGAACAGAAGGGCTGTGTGCGAGAAATATCGAGAACCAAGGAACCAATGGCGTTCGGAGATAAATTGAAGAAGCTAACAGTCCACTTCAGTGTGCTATCACAATTCATGTGCTGACCTGTTAAATAACTGTACGTTGATGAACGAGAAAATTTGTGTGAAGAGCTTGCGAACAAGGAATGGAGGGACCTGGATACAGCACATCAGAAATTAGACATAGCTAATGCTTTGCGAAATAATGCATCGTATTCAGAATCCTGTTGTACTTGTGCCGAAAAAGGAAAGGACCTAAGAAAACTGCAGATCAGGCGGCTCACATGGTTAGCACGCATAGTGCTTAGCAATGAACTGAGGCTGGAAATGATCGTGTGCCAGTGGCTGCTGAGTGTCTGCTGTGCAGTAACACTTGAGCTTGGAGACCTTGACACCTTACCTAGACTAGCCCTCGATGTCCTTGGCGCCTGAAAAAAATTTCGAAAAATGTTCCATGAGCACGAGGCAAAGTGGCCAAACCGAGAGTACAGAATCAGTGAACAATTCACTCCTGCAGACTCAAACTATAGCACCGTCTAGTACACAACAGGAGAGATTGATTGAATCAAACTTATACCAGTATACTCTGGATGAAAGAGCATCAGACCTGGATACAGAGTCCCAGCAGAGGCGAAATCTCCTTCTTCAAGTTGTCCCGGACCATGCCATAAATTTTCTCTACGTATGCAGTGAGCTGCTGCTTGAATAGCAGAGCAGGATACTTGGCCTCTACCTGTCGGGACATATCTAACCCGCCCATGATGCCTCCATTTCCAAACGAGACGGCACCAGGAGCAGGAGATGCTCGGAACCCCTGATAGCCCTTCATGAAGTCAGAAATTTCAAGATACAACTTATTTGCGATCTGATTAAATCTGCTAGGTCATCCCTTCGAAGTCAAATCCTGACGCAATCATAAGTACTTCATGTCACTTACTTGAGTCATTCTCCCAAAAAGCGTCACAGAATTAGAACGTCGCCTTTGAGGAGCACCCCCGGCAGCTCCACTAGCTTTAAGTGTCCGTTGTAGAAGGAATAGTAACGTTGAGGTGTTGGACAACCAGTAGGCGAGCACGTCATTGTTATCTTGACTCTGCAGATAAACAAGTTCTTCACTTAAAACCTGCTAAGGGATGTTTATTTGAATAAGGGTTGAAGTAAACAATTTTGGAGGGAATGATAATTTTCCATGCAATCGATAAAAGATGATGACATCAAAGTCGATCGCCATCCAAGAAAACCCTCAAAGATGTGTAAAACATACTGTAAACGATGAATTGCAAATGCACAGTTGACTTCCCTAAAGATGCTAGAGAACTGCGGTGAGAAACATCAACGTGAGAATTTTGCTTACTTCAATAGCAGTGCCAATTGTTTGAATGATTCGGTCGAAGACATTAGTCCTCTCAGCCTCAAAAGAGCGCCACTGGAGCAACGATTTATATAGTATACAAGCGGCGATTGGGCGATCGTTGTTGAAGCCAACATCTTGCATGACGCACTGCAGCAAAGAATCTTGATTTTCCTGACAGAAAATGTTTTCAAAGATGAACCTAGTATAGAGATGAAACTGATATAGAGATCAATTTCTGCAGAAACACTCACTTGTAGAATCTTCCGTCCTGAACCCTAATCTAGTACCTGTACATCACCAGCAGAATATTCTACATTGGGCATCAAACCTCATGAAATCTTAGGTTCATACATCGACCTCCAACTTACCTGCTGTCTGTCGATAAGCAACTTCTGGCGCCTCTGCTCAGCCTCAGTATGCTCCCTTTCAATTTGTGCTGTGTTTGGCGATTCCTGTAAAACACGAAACACATTAGATTCTTCCCCAAAGATGAGTAATTCTAAGCTTAACCTGGTCCTAGATACAAGGAGAGGTAGAAAGCTTTTCACCATTTGTTTCAGAATGCAGAATCGTAAGCCAATATTTGAGGCAAAATATCTAGTAGAAAAAACATGAAGGTCTATGCGACATCACATGCATGTCCTTTAAGACCCCAAATCGTCAAGGTGGACAATATACAACACAGAACATAACAACCACAATTTAATAACTCCTCACCGGCACTGAACGGGTTTCTCTGTGGTCATTGTTGGCGAGGTAACCATTGTCAGGAGTCCTCTGAAAGTAAACAAAAATGGGTACAATAGACATGTATAAGTAAACTATAAGTGAAACTGAACAAATCTGTAAGTCTCATTTAAGACCCGAGATGGCTGCAGATCTCAATCATGACAAAGATTCAGAAATTGAGGACCAGAATGTGCATGTACAGAACATGATGTTGACAAAGGACGTTGATCAGAATGTGAAATACTATCATCCTAAAAGGGCATCGCACCTGGAACACTGTGCTCTTGAATCGATTCGACAAGCCCTTGGTGGGTGATAACACAAGGGTTTGCTGTCGAAGAACTTGATTTTCAGACTCCATGTTCGCCAGTTTTTCTTCCAATCTGTGTTTCATCATACGACGAAATTAGATACCTACAGTTCATGCTAAAATGTAAAGCTTCTCGCAAGAAGCAAGATTCTACAGTGTTGCTGGAGTGAAGACCAGTCAAAGACAGCAAACATGGTCACAGAGACAGCTCTGTTTGATAATTTACTGACTAACGAAATCCAAGAATCTCAGCCTTAGAACACAAAACGAACCTTTGGAGGGCTTCTTGTGTTTCAGTAGTCTTGGCTTCAGCCTGCTCGGCTCTTTTGAGTCTCTCCTCACTCTCACTCTTAGCTTGTGAAAAGTTCGCTTCAGCTTCTGATGCTCTCGTCTCTAAAGCCTTTAGGAGGGCCTGCAGAAACCGCAAATGAAGACGTCATTTAGTACATGTGAATGTCCCATAAAAACTCTAACAAGTATTCATATCTCATAAAAACTCATCCTACATAAATCGTCCGACAAAAAGCAATAGAGCAAAATAAAAGGTTGATTGTGCACGTCATACCTGCAGCTTTTCATTTTCTTTAGTAAGCTTCTCCACTTTAGCATCAAAGACTTCCACAGGAGGCACTTCTTTTATGACTTGAGCAGCTTGACCAAGAGCCAATTTATTGTCTTCAAGCTCCTTTGTAAGCTGCGAATTGGCTTTCTGTGCTTGGGTCAACTGTTCTTGTAATGCTGCTTGTAACTTCGTAATCTCGTGATTTTTGGCTTCCTCCATATCCGTCTGAATAATAAACACAATGTGTTACGTATCTCACTAGCAAGTATGCCCCAATAGTACGCCTAAGTACTCCCTAGCATCCAACGCCTTCTATACCCCTCCGAAAGAATTTAAAAGTTCCATACACAGAACATTCCGCACTAAAGAATCATGACTCCACATACCCGCATGCGCTTCTCAAGTTGCAGACGCCATGTGAGCTCCTCACATCTCTTCTCCAACTTCGTTTTGGCCTCTTGCAATGCCCCGGTTTCTTTCGCCGCCTTCACAAATAATAAAATAAGAACACAATTCAATATGATGTCTCCTTTGATGAAGAATAATTACTAAATATAGAAATCAACCAAATCCATTCATCTTCCACATGAACTGGAGAATAATTGAGCACCAGCTACATCCCGTCAGACCTCGTGGAATTGTGATATGCCACAAAAAAAAACATAAATTAAAAAGCTCTGTCACGCGCAATCCACTATGTCCCGATTACTCACTAAAATCCTACGCAATTAGTAAGGTTAGGTACTTACCTGTTTAAGTTTTCTGAGTTCAGTTCTGGCCACCTTGCTCCGCCAAGCACACTGGATTTTGATAGCACTCTTCCGGAATTTTGTGTATTGCGACCGTGCCTTGTATCCACGCCACCGTGCCTGTGCGAAAACGAAAAGTTCAAGGTTGAATTTTGACTGGAGTAAACAAGGAATTGGAAATATGCAACAACGCATACCAATACAAGCATCAATAACCAAATTCTTAGTCCGTAAGCAAAACATGGTATAACAAACTTCGTAAACAACAATAAGAACAGACAGTTCCATACCTGAATAATAGTGGCTGCTTTTGTCTGTCTACGTAATCGGAATTCCTTGCGAGCAGCCATCCCTCGGTAACCAGCTTGTATCTTGACAGCAGCATCTTTAATTTCAAGAAACTTCTTTCGGGCAAGCCACATCCGAACGTTCTTCTGGATACATATTGCAGCAGCTTCTTGACGCAACCTTGCATATCGCTTACGAGCAAGACTCCCTGCACAGATATACAACAGGCAAAAACAAACGAAAGGTAATTTACACGCACGAAGAACAGTTTACGAACACGCAAAAAATTAGAAGCAGCAGATAAAAGAAATGCACACAGATATCCATTGCCGTACTGAGACACATACCTCGCCAGTATTTCTGTATAGTAACTACAGCCTTTCGCAAAGCAATCAAATGCCTTCTTGCCAGGAACGTTCGGACTTGTCGTTGGATCTTCTTTGCGGCGTTGTTCAACATCTCAGCTCTCTTGGCATCAAGTTCAGCCATTTGGCCGGAACGCAAGAACACCTTTGTTTGACCCAGCTGAAACCAACCACCACATTATCCAACTTTATTCAGCTCAATTTGCAACATGACAGAAACCATGTCAAACTTCCACCCTTGGGTCGTATTGATGACGAAGACAATGTGCGCCAGAATATACCTGGTAATTCTTGAGGTCCATTTTTATCAGAAGTGTCTCTGCTGCCATCTTCTCGTCATAACTAGCAGAAAAGCAATTAGCACGTCAGAACAAATTGCACCAAATAAGGCCTACAAGCGTAAAACGTGTTGGCTTAGAAACATTCTAGGCCTACAGCGAAGTTGAGACTTCTCAGGCTTGTATCCAAAATTAGTCAACTAGCATACAAATAACACCTGCAATAATAAAAATACTTACTTGCCCTCAAGAACCTCCGGGGCAAGCATCCCAAATCGGTCAAGAAACTCATAAAATGTGCGCCGTGTTGGGTACCCTGCACAGCTGATTCTGATAGCCTCCAAGACTCCCTATACAAGGTCGAACCACGTTTATCTTGGCTAAATCAATGAAAATGCACCACCTTTGAAACTCAGAATCTGCACAGAACCAATCCAAAGCCAGACAAGGAAACTATCAAAACTTACTCCACACCGAAGCTGCTGTATGACGTTCTGGTTCTCAAAGCGGCCAGGTTTGTTCAGCATATTGGGCTTCACACAACGAATGTAGTGAGGCTCCGTCGTATTTAATGTCTCCATCAAAGCTCCCAATTGTTGCTGCACATACCCTCGGCACTCAATACAATGCAGCCAAATATGCATACACAGATACAGAACACCAAAATCTTACTGGAAATTTAATAAAGAAGAAACACCTCCATTCCTGGCATACAAAAATGTACCAGTATCCATACCACGAACACCTACAAGGTCATGATAGAAGTCAATGTTAACCGTCCAGAATCTCTGAACTAACCTTGAAACGAGTACCGATTGAAGAGAATTTATAGGAGGACTTAGAGCCATCATCAGCAGACCTAGGGAAGAGACTCGCAACAAAAGGGCAGTTAGAAGATCCCAACAGTGATTGATGCTCAGCAACAACATAGTCTTTGTTCTTATCGAGGAACAATTCGGTCTGATATGTAACCTGCCAAATCATAACAGAAAATGGTTCAGTGACCGGTTGTACACAAGCAGTAATACATGTGGAAAGACTTCTCTACGCTAATGCAGGAGGAAGGAGCGGATTAACAAGACCCTAGAGTGAAAATCAAGCAATCTAATAATTCGGTAAATCAAACACAAGAAGTCCAGCACTCACATCACCAGCGTAATGATTTATCGTGAAGTCAGTGCGACCAAGCTTTGGTTTGCTTAAGCGCTTATGGTTTCTGTACTGCTGAAAGAGCTTCGTCGCAAACGTCTCATTTGTAGACTTAGGGAACATACTGCAAGATCAGAAGCAGTCTCTTTCAGATTCCTCGCAGCCTCACCCATCCCTCATTGAAGTGCTTGGCTACCTTATCAATAAACAAACTAGCAAAAAAGAGTGAAAATAAAAAAAAGTCATTGATGTATACCAGGCTTCATCAAGGAGAGCAATGATGCCAGAGGGTTTCTGCATAAAAAAGAGGTATAGACAAAGGTGTTTCAGCTTTAGAACAGAAATGCATCTGGAATAAAGACTAATTACTAAGTCCACACAATGAATGGTACTCATTTGCATCGTTACATTTTCCAGCACCTAATTACCACACAATGTTTATTAGGCAACGCCCAAATCAATAAGACAGTTGTCGCTGCACCTGCGACTGCCCATACTCAGTGCAAAGGACTAAAACAAAACCTTTTCAATGAGATCCAAGACGTCTTGGTTGTCAACAAACTCAATGTAGCTCCAGTTGATGGCCTCCTTGGTGTACTCGTCTTGCTCCATCTTGAAAACATGCTGCAATTTGACCACAAAAGCCCGAAAACATCCATTTATACAATCACATCAAGGTCCACAAAACAGCACGCTTTGTCGTGGAATATTCTGCGCTACAGAAATTTGAATACGCAACAAAAGAGGTCTATAGAATTTGGAAGAAAAATAACCTGATTAAAATGCTGCTGAAGCTTCTCGTTGGCTAAATTTATACAGAATTGCTCAAAACTGCACTATGCCAAACAGAAACATTTCAAGTGAGTCTCAAATGTAATTTATCTCCGCCGAAACAAACAAAAATCTTGCCTCTAACGTTGATGAACTTAAAGACCAATTTAACAGTACACAGACAACCATAAAAAACACTAAGACTTAAACATTCATAGATACCTGAACAAAAAACTAAGGTGAAAATAGTTCCCACCTGTTAAATTTGAAGCTTTCAAATCCATAGATATCCAAGACACCAACCAGAAACGGTGAATCCGGGTCTTGGCCGATAGATCTGTTTACTTTCTCCACAAGCCTGACAACAATGAAACAATGGCATTGTACAAGATTCAACAACATCTGTCCGGGGAAAAGTAGACTGACTGCACAGGATAGATAGATAGCCACATAAGGATGAAGGTCTATAGGACTTTCTTGAATACCATACGAACAAACTGGTACTAGTGTCAAGAGTTCCCTCCTACGAAGAGTCCTATGCCAACGCAGTTAATGCACAACTTTCAAATATCACCTTGAGTTATTCATCAACATATAGGTCCGAGATGTACCAGTCGAACAGACGAGAGTAAATCGTTTTGGCCAGAGTGTCACGGTTAACAGTGGCTTGATCCATATTTAATGTCATTGTGATATTACCATCCCGAGTAACGAGAACTCGAGTGCACAATGAGTCCAACAGTCCTTTAGATTCACATCTGCATAAAAAGAACCAGCATGACACCTCAGCAAGAAGATTAAACCAGGTCAGCTCATCAGGAACAAGAAATCGAACAGGAAACAGAAAATCTAGCGCAAACTAATCGCCCCCCTCAAGTGGCGCAAGTCGATATTTAAGAGGAAGAAAAAACAGGAGGAAAAATGAAACTCACTGGAGCAGCTCAGCAGCAGCTTCAAGGTGGAATTTGGACTTCTCGTCTTTGAGCTTTGATGAATCAGAGTCCGATCCTGCGACAAAGTCGATATTTCCCAGATGCAACACTGATGCTACAACGCGAAAAATGGCTTCCTGTAGCGAAAAGACGACAAAGCCATTGAAATCAGCAAGGCAATTTGACAGAAGAAAATGAGAAGGTCTCGAACGAAAGAAACAGCATTACCTCTGAACTTGAGAACAGACCATAATCAACATTTACTTCAAAGCGACGTATCTACAATTCGTAAAAGGCCTGCCAGAACGATAATATACCTGCTCATCTGGGCTAATGCCCACAACATCCATGGCTCTGCGTGTTTTGACATACTCCCGACCATTGCTCACACCGTTCAACTCATAACAGTCACTCTGATTTAAGTAATGAAAGTTTCTAGGGTCCCCCAGCTTGTATCTTTCACAATCCTGAAGTAAGGATACAATGCAGTCAGCTCAATTAAGTTTCCACATTAAGATAATAAAACCTCCACCATACTGTCAAACTTAAGACTCGTGCATTTATAGGCCAATCCCCTTGTGAACGCCAGTCCTACAAGCCTTCATTGCTTAAATTATATTGCTCGCCACCATGCTTGCGTAAAGACAAAGAACACAACATACTAATCCACTACACATATGACACCAAAAAGCAGGTCAATTGTCATGAAGGTACGACTTGTACCTCTGGTGACGCACACAACTGGTAAAAGCAATGGTAATTTCTTTCAGGATCTGCAATCTGCACAACTCGAGATCTCTCCAGCAAGTATGTACGCACAGCGGCACCGGAAATTCGACCACTCCTATCAAACTGGATCTCCACGAACTTCCCGAATCGACTGATGTTCACACAACGGCGAAGTAAGTATGCAGTTGCAATTCATATCTAATCGATCAATAGTTATAATCAAACTATTAACGATAAAAGATGCAGGACTATACCTGCGAAGTGAAAACAACTTTTAACATACCTTGAGTTGTCATTGCGAACCGTCTTGGCATTCCCAAAAGCTTCCAGAAGTGGATTGGACTGCACACCAAACAAACCAAAACATTACGAGAGCACTTGTATTTTTCCCACCCCGCTCTCCTCTACCGTACACTTCATTCGCTCTTGTCAAAATGCTATAATTAAGTACTTAAGTGGAAGTTACCATAGTTACATGTTCGTTCAACATTATGTATGGGAGCAAGTAGGTCCTCAACTGTGTACAACTGGTGTATTTTCTCGATAACAAATGACTTTTCCTTCGGACATTTGTGCAGGAACCTTATCTTGTCACCTCTTTTCCACAAGTTTGAT
Source organism: Thuidium tamariscinum (assembly GCA_947034885.2). Classification (NCBI taxonomy): domain Eukaryota; kingdom Viridiplantae; phylum Streptophyta; class Bryopsida; order Hypnales; family Thuidiaceae; genus Thuidium; species Thuidium tamariscinum. The sequence goes on along the minus strand of OX344757.2, from coordinate 1,381,867 downwards.
AGATTCTTACGCCTTTTCTCTTCCTTGCATTTGCAGTCATCTATCCTTTCTTGAATCTGCTGAGATAAGGGTTGCACCTTCTCAAGCTCATTTCAAGCACAAACAAAAGGATCTTCACTAGACGTGACGAGTAATGGTTTTGCTTTCATTACTTAAATCTCCCAGTTTAACTTACATCTGCATCCATGTCATGCATGCCTTACCATTATGAGTGTCATGTTTAAGGAGATCGCGATTGCAACCATAATGATCGCTTAGATGCAGTGAGAAAACGCATTTACGCACTCATCATGCTTATTACGGAACACTTCTGGTCTACGTTTGTCAAATTTTTTAGTTCAGAACGACTGCTTCAGCATGTGGGACTAGCATTATTCCCAAAAATTGACAGAAAGATCCACCAATCAATTTACGAAGAACAGTCAAAGCTCAAAAGGGATGCTCGCGAACCGAATGTCACGGATGTGTACCGACTTTTGAAAGCCAAAACCTATCAATTATAAATCGTGCAGAACTTTAAGTGAGTGAAAGACAATGCACCTCAAGAACTTGCTGCTCAACAGTTCTTCCATCGGTGTTAGCTCGACCACCCATGTAGGCGAGATACTGCATAATCAGTTTCGTCGTCTCTGTCTTTCCAGCTCCACTCTCTCCACTCACAAGTATAGATTGACTCTTCTTCTCAGTAATCATTGCTCTGCAGTGCAACAAAAGTTCTCAATGTAAGGTTAAACCCTCAATATTGCGTACAATATGGTAACTCCTTCGAACTCTTCAAGACTCAAAGGCACCTAGACAAAACATGCATAGATTCAAGCAGAAAACAACTCTCAACACGGCATCAAGTCCAAGCAAGATGTAACAGCACTCGCATAGAAGCTAGTATGGAATACAGACGAGCAAAAGCCATCAAACAAAAATGAAACACCATGCTCTTAACGAACGAACGCTGCACCCGAAACAAATATCAATGCACGGATTGACCATTTTAATTTCACTTTTTAGTCATGTAAATGTACCTGTACGAGGTATCTGCAACTGCAAACACATGGGGGCTTAGCTCTCCAAGCGGTGCCCCCCTATACTGCTCCATCATATGACTATTGTACAAATGTGGTAGCTTCACAAAAGGGTTTATCGCAATCAAGATATTCCCGGTGTATGTCTGTCATGAACCACCACCAAGTACTGTCAAACACCAAACAATCTCTTTTACAGAATATGGTCACAAAATAATGAATAATCAGGTTCGACTTAAGGATACTTCAAAAACCTTACATATATCTCATCCAGTTCATATCTACTTGCAAGATTGTACAATACTCCTGGCTCATGTAGATAAGCCAACTTCGTCATGTCATCCACACCACCAGGCTGTGCATCTGGGTCCTTAGCATGAACACTTGACATGCTCGTTGTGATCTGCATAAGGAACAGTGACGTAAATATATCGAATTGTATGCCATTGTGAGCAATCTGGTGGATGGACGCTGACGACAGGGATACTCGCCATCAACCTCACATGAAAAACGGTATAGAACATGACAAGATCTCAGTCGGAAAGTAGACATAGAATTGTACTTCTCCATTGATTCAAAATAAGGTGAACTTGGACAATCCATGAACTAAATCTGAAGAACCACCAGCAAGAGTTTTCACAAACATGTATTGTCACTTGCTTAAGAATCAAGCATAGGCCTATTGCCCTCACTATTTCTGCAAAAGGCAGAGCTAATCAGACCCCTGCCAAACCATAATAAATTAACCCAGTCCATGGATGAAGCAGCAGCGAAGAATCAAGAGACCAAAAGCTGACAGATAATCAACATATGTCAATTGACTTCAGAAAAAATCCGAAATACCCAAAACAAGATCAACAACAGAGACCGGCCAGTAGCTATATCACGAGTTCAGCTAGTGGCAGAATCCAGGACCCAAAACTAGGAAACATACAATCTAATCTAAGCAACTGAGTATTCCATGCCCAATCAGTTAGACGATTTCAGCTCCGTACAGAACCACAGGCTGCAGGTAATTACCTCGTTCCCCTTGGTGGTGCGGACTTTGACGGTCTTGTCATTAATCTCGACGACCTCTGCTTCCGCCCAGGCCAAACCGGGGTCCTCCACCCAGACTTGGGCCCCGATCGCCACGTTACCTGTTGCCGCCTGCACAATGCCAGCATACGAGTCCGAATTCAGAAACACTCACTCGAGAACGAGGCCAAGTAGCGAACACACGATTAGAGACGAATAGGATACGGTAGTTGAGTTCATCGGATACCATAAAAGAACGAAAGGATCAACGAAGTGATCATTCCTACATTTCTCCAATTCGGTCCATACATCACAAATGTATTCGCACTCATGGGTAGCACTCATATTTGACAACTTGGAAGCTCTAACTGTCAAATCTGGGGAGGGTAGAATCCAATATATTGCCGACGATACATGATCATTCTCGTACCCTAATTCTAAAATTCGACTACTAATGATGTCACGTCCGACCTACTTGTGGTCGGAGGCAACCAATTTCATGAGGTGTTCCACACAACACTTCACTCCAAAAAAGCCCCAAGCCCCGCCGAACTGCGTGGATCCGTAGAATACAACCATTAAGCAAATATCTGTACTTACTACTGATTGATCTAAAATTTCCTACACTCCTTTCGCATTGCGAGATTCGAGGTTGCCGGACATGCCCCACTTCTAGTTCGCACATGAAGCTCAAGAGCATTTTCAAAGAAATCTCCTCATAGCCGCTAAAAATTCAAAACCCGAAAAAGAGACTTAGTCAACTATCAAGAGAGCACATTAAGTTCGCACTTATAAGTTCGCAGACACTGTCGCCAGCTCCTCGGAAATTCAAGATCCGGCAGTGAGAGACAGAGAGAGAAGGGTTGCAACAGGGCACGTGCACTCTACCCTACCGTAGTCCACCAATTCCGAAGCTAAATAGGAAATGGCACAAAACAACTAACTGTATGTACGACAAAGAGCTCCCAGACTGCAGCAACTCGGCCATTCTAGTTCTTTCACGTGCCATTTTAGTTCTTTCATTCGGAAATATACTCTAGTAAAAAACCAGAAGAGCGGAAAAAAGATGTTGCGCAAGAATGGCGAATCTCCAAACTGCAAAACCTCCGCATTGTGGTTTCACTACCAACCCGAAGAACGCCCCAATCCCTGATCAGTTCGTTCGCGATCAAAATCTAATCCAAACCCGACAGTGCTGCTACATTAGGTCAAGACCATGGAATTTAGGGCTCGTCCTCAATTCAGTCCTCTCCTCCCAAGTGCAGCCAGCGACTGGAAAACAGATCGATGAACCCTCCCCGAGTCCTCCACAGCGTCACATCCAAGCCAAACGCGCTGAAAACGGAAATGAGCGATTGCATCTACACTGGAAGCCAACAGACGGTCGATCCCCTTTTCCCGCATTTAACCCTAACTCAGTCCTGGCAGGCAGTCAATACGCATCCCCGCCTGCCACTCACCATGATAGACCACAGCGCCACGCAAACCTCCCGTCGTCTCCGATCAACTCGTCCACACTAGCATCGCCCCCAGGAGATGTGAACCGCACCCCGACGATGATGCGCCCGCCCGCCGTAGCCCACGCCGATCCACAACCTCCGCAAGCAGGCAGGCAGAAACGGCCGAGCACGCAAACGATCGCCTGGAAACGAATGCTGCAGCCAGGCCGGCCACTAAATGGCCGAGCGCGCGGCTCTGAACAGAAGCTCACTGCGTCGAAGAGCGAGCGAGCGAGCGAGAGCAGAGAAAAGCACAGAAGTGACGAGAGAGAAGGACCAGCCGTCGTCCGCGCCTGCCCAGAGGTGAAGGGGGCGATGGCAAAGACCAAGAGCGGGGGAACAACACCAGCGACAACGAAAGGAACGACGGACCCGGCAAGGCCCTCGCACCGAAATGGCAAACCGAACGAGGCATACACACTTTCCCACTCTTTTCTAATGGAGTATTTATGACTCGTCCCTCTCCCGTCCTGGGCACGTCCCCTTCAGGTGAGAAAGGGACGATAAAGACGAAATTTGGACGATAAGGACGAGGATCTGGACGGAAAGCCGACGAAATTGAAAGGAGTCGCGATTAGGACCGCGGGCACGAAACGCCTCGGCAACTTCCCTTCGCAAGTTCAACGCTCCCGCCCTCCCCAATCCCGGCCGTGACTGGTGCCCGGGTTTCTTTTCTTATCCGAGTGGGAAATTCTATCGCCCTTAACTTATTAACTGAAGTTGTAACCAGAAGATCCAGGCACATCCTTACTCAAGGAGTCAAGACTGTCAAGGACGCTGATTCTGAACATATTTTGAGCACGTTCCTAACATGTGTGTGGTAGAGGTATCATACCTAATAAAATAAGCACATTTGGACATGATCTAGGGTAGTGCAAGGCAAAGCAAAAAAATGTAGAGGTGTATTGACAGAAATAATGATAATAGCAAAAAATTTGGTGATTTTATCTCTTGAATTGAAATTACTATGCATTTTGAAAGTCAAAAGTTGGGCTTGATCCATGACCAACATCTAAAGTCATCCAATTCCAATCATTCTAGAACTATTCACCCCTACTAATTACTTCCTACTTTCCTATTCACTCATGTATCATTAACTTATTGATCCAAACTTTGAAAGAATACATATACATTGCCAAGGAAAAACAGAAATCCATTTCAATCTTGGTTGGAATAGGGTATTCTATTTATTGATGATGGGAGGTGTGTGTGCGTGTGTGTGTGAATAATGGATACCTCTACTATAACTATAGTAGAGTCTCTACAAAAACAAGAAAATGGAAGGGTTTTTTTTTTTTTAAACTTGGAGTTTATTCCAAGAATTGACTCAAAACAAACATTGGACCTATGGAACTCTAAGGATAAAGCCTTAGAGATTAATAGACTGCAAACCTCACTATACAAACAATAAACCAATATTAAATGAAAGTCCTACAAGTGGATTTTTTTAGATCCACGTGACGACTCTGCCAAGATGGATGTCAAAGAATGGAGATCTAAGACATGTAAAAAACAAAACTTTAATGTCAACGTGAAAGCACTCCTTTGTCCAATTTTTGGAATGACTACTAGCAAGTTTCATTTTCTTTAGTGCTTTGATGAAAGTCATCCTAATTTGTGAAGATACTTTTTCAAATTGTTGTTTTGTCTAATGGTTGGATTTGGTATTACTAGATTATATATTTCTTTAAAATTATAAGCGTAGAAGTACATCAAGTGGTTTTTGAAATCAGAATTGCATTGACACTCTAATTCAAAACTAGATTTGTAAAAATGAGGTCATGGATTTAAAGAACACAAAAATTTCAAAAAATCACCATGTTTAGAGAATCTCATTCCAAATCCATTCCAACAAGTTTCATTCAAAAAATAATAATATTTTGCTTGTAATTGAATTTGGAAGGTACTTATAAAATTTTCCTTTGAAAATTTCTAAAAATTTATTGGTGATAGCTTTGGTAAGATAAATCAAAAACTCAAAATCTACAACCTTTTATTATATACCAACTCCAAAATATTCATCCATATCATACTTTATGATGACACTTTTCAAATTATAACTTCTAGAGAAGACTTTAGATACTTAGGGATTAAAAACCCACTCTAATCCATATAAAACTCCCTTCAAGGAAGTAGTCCAAATTTCTAAAGTTGCAAAGATGTGTGTCTTGAAAAGCAACTTAAACTTACAACAGCAAAAAAAAATTGGTAATGAATTTCAAGTGAAAGTTGTACAAGGGAAAGATAGATCATATTTAATCAGATCCATCTTGGCTTGAACCAATATTAATGGTTATAAAAACAAATTCAATAGATTTGACTTTTTCTATATATGATTGCAAATATAAAAATAGTATTTTAAAGAGAATTCATTTGCTATGAAATCAAAAACCTGAAATTGTAACCATAATGGCTTTCCAAGAGTTTTAAAAATTTTAATAATTCTTGTTGAATTTGAATGGTGCAATTATTTCTTAAACTACGAAATATCAAAATTTTGAACCATGCAAACATCAGGGGAATAATACATGAATCTTAAAAAATTCAATACAATGTCTAAACGTTGTGAAGTAGATTTGGAATAGTACAAGGCTTTTGCTATAAAAATGTTTTGCATATCATCTTTTATACCCTAAATGATCCAAATAATAATTTCAAATTTCTTTTAAATTCCTATTTCTTTCTAAATCTCTTTTTTTCTAAATCTCTACAGCCTATAACTACCACAATACTCTAGAAATTGCCATACCTAGCCTTGGTATTTTCCCATTATTGAATTTTCACCATTTCCACATCCTACTTGTACTAGATCTTAAGTTCATTGTAGCCAAACTTTCGATAAAATATAGTAGTTAAGCTAAGAAAAATGTCTTTTTAATTATCATTTCCATGACACAAAAACTCAATAACATTAAAGCTTCTCAGTATGCACTTTTTAGTTGCATTAGATTTAAAACATCCTCTATTTTGAAGCTTCATAATTCCTTCTCTATAATAGATTTAAATCTAAACTTTGGCATCATGATAGACCAATTATTCAAAAAATTTATATTCAAAAGTTTGTTTTGCTCAAATACTTCTTCAAAGTACAATACAAAATCTTCACATCCATGTTTTTTTCAATAATTAATTGCCAACAAAACATACAAATTTGTACAAAGTGCATAGACTACTATGGCTCCAAAAGATGCTACATTCGTCCTCGTTTGCCATTGGTTGCCCCCCTTCTCTCAAAAATCAGAGGCCATTTATTTTATTTTATTTAAATGCTTCCCATCCAAAATAGGCTATCGATTTCTCAAAAAATCACAAGCCATTGATCTTTATGAGATTTAATTTGAGCTGTCCAAATACAAATTCTAAATATGAATATGGATATTATATAAATACAAAACATAGATACAATATTAGAATACAAATATGGATACTTGTTATAGGAATATAGGTATGGGTACAAGTACCAAAGTGAATACAAATACAAGATACAGGATTTTGAATGTCCCATATTGATTGTCAAGTTAACCTGGCTCAAAAAATTACAAGTAGAGGGAAAGGGGGGAGGGTAAGGAATTAATTTTAATAAAATAATAATTTTTTTGAAAATCCAAGAGGGTCCGGGGGTAATTTAAAATTTTAAAAATAAATTCTTAGTGCATAGTGACAAAAATGTTACTATGCACTCAAAAATGTCACTATACATGAAGAGAAAAATGAAGCTAAAAGAAGGCCTTCATTTTTGCACTTAAGGAAATATTGCCCGATGAAAATTTCTAGATGCCAAATGAATATGAAAAAAGAAGACCATCGTACATAGTCAATCATTAGCCATGTGGATTGAACATGTCGGCATCTCCAATTCTTCACTACCAACATAAAAAAATAGACATTGTTCAAATTTAAATGTTATTTGGTTTAGGGTGCCAATAGAATTGGCTTTTAGAATGATAATAGCATTATAAAGGGGTAGCTTCAAAAATAATCCCCAATGCAATTGATATTGGTCTTTCTTTATTTCCGCATTGTTAAACCATTATTATGCTTCTTTGACTTGGCAAATTGGCAAAATATGAAGGGCCAACAATTTAACTCACAATAGAAAGAATCATTATTGTTATACATTTTTAAACATTGTCATGTATACCAACAAATTTAGCCTTCCCTTATTTGTATGAAATTTTTCTAAAGAGTTAAAATCTTTTTGGTTTCTTCTTTTTATATTGCAGGAAAGTTCATTTGAAGTTTACACTACTTGCTCTACATTGGATCAGTTTGTTTTCAAAAAAAATTGGCAATATGTGGGCCTTTTGGAATGCCTTGCCATTTGGTGTTATAGGGATTGTTTTCTAAGTCTACATTGTAAATACTATGAGAGCATCTCAAATGTGAAGATGGAAACATGTATGGTGTTCAAATATTGGAGCAAATAAAGCAAATGTTATTCATTTCAAAGACTTGAAAAAACAAACCCAACATAAAGTGAGCAATTCAAACCTAAAAAGAACTTTTATATGTTACAAATTCAAATTATAAGCATACATACGGAGGTCAAAAAAATATAACAAAGATGACTTTTGCTATTTGTGAGCTACATTGTAGGCTCTTCATATTCTACTAAAATGTCAAAAGGATAAAGAAAAGTGAATGGAAAATGGTCCAATGCTATTTAAACTTATGCCAACTACATGATGATAAGGTCATAAAAAAATATACGCCAATGCAATCAACATTGATCACTCCTTATCCTCAATCCCACCATTTTTCATCTCCAACTCAATATTTTGACAAAATATGAAAAGCCCATGAGGTAGCTCACAATAGCAAAAGTCATCATCATTATAGCTTTTAAACCTCATTATGTATGCTCATAAATTGAAATTCTTCTATTCAACATGAAAAGTCTAATTTAATGTAGAATTCTATCAAATCTTTTTTTTAATGTGGAAAAGCCCATTTGCAGTTTGAATTGCCATTTAATGTAGAATTCTATTGAATCTTTTTTTTAATGTGGAAAAGCCCATTTGTGGTTTGAATTGTCATTTAATGTAGAATTCTATCGAATCTTTTTTTTTAATGTGGAAAAGCCCACTTGCGGTTTGGATTGCCAGCTTTGCATCGGGGCAATTTTTTTCAAAAGCCACCATACAAAATGAGGTCCGCCTCCCTTCACTTCAAAACCTGAATCCTATGCCTCTGCATTCGAAATGCTCTAAGCCATGTAGTTTGATACATTGTCCGACTTCCTGCAAGTTGATTGCCGAACATTGTCCAAATCCACAATGAGCATTAAGAACGTATCTCTTTGCACGCACTCCAACATACCACTGCAGAAACATTGCACATACCGACTGCCCACTTTACAATCACTCACAACTCACCTCACGACCATAGCAGAGGACTGCACAAATTGCAAGAGACCACTCACTCACTCGCCTCGCCTGTAAGAGTCCAAAAAGCACAAAATCTTCACTGGCCAAATCCCAACGCCACACCATCCCCAACCAAAACGCACCCACGACGACGACGAAGAACTAGATTTATTCCCGCAACAACAAGGACATGGAAAATTCCCTTTGCCTCTACAAGCAGGACAGGCTATCGGTTTAACGCTTCCAAATACACCACTCTCGTTCAAAGTCCCACGAGCTTGGCACCTCGCACAAGGAATTCTCGTCACGCCGCCACACTCCATACACAATTTCAACTCCCTGCAATCAATCGCACACCAACACATAGCCAACCCGAAATTAGGTCACGGAACCTCCAGGCCACAGAATGAGAGGTTCCAACCCGAGGTTCCCGCACTAACTCCACGAGAAAGGGCCACAGAAGTTTCAGCAAGATTGGAAGCCAGAAGACGCGAGTGAAATTCACTGTGAGGGTTTTGATTTGAGTGAATAGAAAGCATGAGGGGCAGGGGAGGCAAGGCGAGGGGGAAACGGAAGGAATTATACCTGCGCTGGGCGCGGGCGATGAAGGCGTCGACCTTGGGAGTGGCCAGGGCAGCGGCCAGCAAGAGAGCACCCACTCCCAGACCTGCCACTTCGTTGGCCGTGATGTTTTCCATGCCAAGGGTGGCGGACGCGCACACTAGACGCCGTGAAGTAGATTGAAGCCCAGAGCTAACTCCACCTTCTTCACCACACCGCGGCAAAAGTGCGTGCTGGCGTTAGGGACAGAATTCAAAAGACACAAAGAACGAGATTAAGCCTTTCCTGCTCAGATCATAATCTAAAATCTCCGCACACCTAGACAGCAAATGAACCAGGAGGAGCTCGGCATAGACTCCAAAGTGGAAACAAGGTGCGCAAAAGCACATGACCTCACGCGAAACGGAGAAGCCCCGCCTAAAATCTCTGAGATAAGTTACTTAGACGACGAGAAGACAGCCAAGTACCAATACGGAAGTCCTCCAGAATGCCAGAGTAGTAACCGTAGACAAACCAAGAAAGAGTGACCCTGAGAACACGCTCGCGCAAACACCCACCTAGGTAATTGCCAACAAAGAAAAACAACTAATCACAATCTACTGTGAAACCGTCGTCATTTCCATCCACTGCTCCATGCAAAAGAAAGACCCATTAATCACTCGGGACTACTCCCCAAGAATCTCAAAAAGCAGCGTACAAAAGGACTTCACAACTCATTGCCTCCAGAATTTCTTGCTTGGCATCCATGATCCTGGGAAGAAACTCACTAAACCCTGCCAAACCCCAGTGTAAGCTTTGAGGGAGAAGGAAAGACAGACCTCGAGTGACTCCAACAAACCTGAGCAATGGAGCTCACGGACGAGGTTTTCGCATGGAAGTGGAGACGAAGGGAGAATTGGAAGGTGCGAGGAGTTCGTAATGCGCATCTGTTCATGCTAACAACGCAATTTTGAGAAGTGTATCGCAGCAACTGAATCTGTCCGCGTGCGTATTTCTGCTGAAGAGGGATGTGCAGTTAGGTTCTGCATTGGGGTTAGTGCACCAAAGACCGTAGATTGGGTAACTCATTTAGGTAGAAATAACTCAAACAGGGGTAGCCACACCTTCTTCACCCCACAAAACTTCTGTGAACAATGGTTTGCTTTTTGAGGAAAAGCAAGAGCCATGGATTATAGTTCTAGGTGAAGAAGGTGTGACACTCCTGTTTGACCATAAAAACATGGAGAATCAAAAGTTGGAGAATTAGTTACCTTAGCACTTGATGGAGATTGCATAAGTTTCCAGGATCCAACCATCTAGGCTTCTTTTTTGTGTGTGTGGTGTGTGTGGTGGTGGGGGGAGGGGGGTAGTGCAAGATTGCACCCAAAAAAATTATTTGGCTAAAAGATGGTGACAAACCATCTTGTCTTTTGCCAAAAAATTCAAATTAAAAAAAAAAATCTTGGATGAAATTGCTAGATTGTGGAAGAAAATACAAATTATAGACATGTGTTACTTGTCTTATACCAAGAGAGTTCATTTCCACAAGCTATCAAAGTCAACAAATATTTCTACAAATATTTTTATTTATAAACATGGAGGTTCATGAGTCCCAATCAGAGTAATAACTAATTCAAAAATATTTCATTTTTGTAAAAAAACAATAAATATTTATATTGTGTCAAATGTCAAGAAATTAATATGGGGCAACCTAATTTCATTATTTAGTGTAGAGTCTTCTCCAAAATTGATGATTTGGAAAAAATCATCTCAAAATACTTTTGAAAATAATATTTTGGACCTTACATACCAAAAGTTGTAGACTTTGTATTGTAGATTCCATCTATATGGTTGGATTCACCAATGCTATCACTAATAATTTTATATAAATTTTGAAAGGGGAATTTGAGATTACTTTCTAAATTCAATTACAAGTACCATATTGTCATTTTTAATGTAAATTTTGTTGGCATGGGTTTGAGACAAAGTTCACTTTATATAGTGATTTTCTTAAAATTCTTGTGTTCTTTAAATCTATAACTTCATTTTTGAAAATCTAATTTTGAACTAGCCTCAGTGAAAATTTTAGCTTGATTTACCACATGGTATACTTCCAGATTTGTAATTTTAGAAAAATATGTAGTCTAGTAACACCAAATCTAACCATGAGGTACAACAACAACCTCACAAGGTATCTCTACAAATTATGATGATTTTTATCAAAGAAGTAATGAGAAAAAATAATAATTTTCAATTTGTTCATTGTCTAGAAATTGGATGTCAAAGTGCTTGTGATGTAGATTTTGCCTACTTGACAAAAATCCCAAGACAACTAACTAGGGGGTTATTTCCATGGAAAGGTCAATAAGCCTATTGTTTGTATGACTAAGGTCATGGTAATCATATGTTGAACACTTATTTACGTCGTTTTTTATTTCGTTTTAGATAAAATAAACCCAAGGAAAATTTCTAATGTCAAATTGTCACAGTCCACAAATACAATACTATTATATAGACCATATGTATGGCTTCATAGTCCTATCTAGTGTGTGACTCATGTCAATATTCTTTATCAATTCGTCAAGGATAGTCAATTTGTCTTATGCATGCTCTAACCACTTAATGCAATTATTGTATAAATATTTTTATTTATTTATAATTTAATTACTCTTTTTGCTCTCTCACTTGGCAATTTTATAACTTTTAATTTTGATTACAATTATGTAATTTAATTTCAAATAAAAGAAATTCAAATTCTTTCTTTATGTCTTGATTATTTCTTTATGTTGTCAAGTTGATCCTCTTTAGCATGTCAAATAACTTAGCCATTCCATTTGATTTGATTTATGTCAATTAGCCATCTATGCTAACTACTTCATCTAATAGACCTCTATCTTTTTAGACTAATTGATTTAGCTTCAACAACCAAAAGCAAATCCCACCTACTAGATATATTGGTAGATTGGACACATTTGCAATTTAGACTTCTAATTACAATTAGATCTTATGTAACAGCCAATTGGATTTAATTTCACATACTTGTAATTTATACCAATCAAAAGAATCACACTCCACTAGACTTAATCATTTCATATACACATTTTACTCAGTCTATTAGACTTAGGCAAATTTTGATTAAAAAAATTACTCCAAAGATTGCATCTAGTTGACAAACTAATTTTATTAATCCAATACAGTAAGTTAACACATTCCTACTTAATCATAGAGTCCATTTGATCTTAACGTAATCAAAGACATTCCAAATTATATTTGAAAACTAAGATTCAATTTATCAATCTAATATGTAATAATTCAAAAATTAATCTCATACTATATTTAATCAATTAGACTTTACAATTTTAAGACTGGAATTCCTCACAGTCAATTTGACATACTTATCAATTAGCAAAATTATATGTTTTAATTCTTCACTGACAACTCATCAATTTTTACAACAACGACAACTAGACAGTAGCAATATTTTACATCATGAAGACTATATCAAATTGTTTTGGTCAATTTGACAACAGTTTCAATATTGGTTGACCAATTGACAATGCTATGGCACATACAATCAGCATGGATTTAATCAAATTGACATTCCTCAATCAATTAGACTTAACTCAATATTCCAATTACAACAATTGATGAATCAAACTATACGGGCAAGTAGACTACAACACCAATGTTGGTTGGCAATTAGACATGGTATAATACAAACCATATGATACTTCTATTTAAACAAAATGTTTACAGTCCATTAGACTTTCAACAATATTTACTCCATTGTAAATTACCACTTCAAGGATCAATGAATTTCTTAGTGACTATATTCACAGCAACCTTGACTTATAGATTACTGTGCTCAGTCCATTAGTCACAATTCACTTATTGTATAATCAATTCAAACAAAGGATCCTAATTCAGTTATTTATTTTATTGTAAGAATTCCAGTCAAATTCACATTCATATTATCTCCTATGCTATACTATATAAGCATATGGTGGTCCTAATAGCAAATTGACATACAAATTAATATGAGATTTAGTCAATTAGCCAACAATTCTACATCCACACATTTTTCAGACATCACTGATCTCCCCAGCATATTACTATTAATTGGAGTTATTCAATCAACTTGACTCATTATAACACACCATTTGCCTAATTGACTTGATGATTACTTAGATAATTAGACCATTATTACACAGATGGATGGTAATGCAGGAGCCATGCTGCACATCAATTTGTCTTTCTTGCAAGGTCTTCCAAAGCTACTACAGGCCAGCTTTAAGACAAATTGACATAATTCTATTTTCTCACACTCAACCTCTCTCAGCTATTTAATTGCAACCAGTTTGACAACTTGACATCACATGTTGCTCAGACAAATGGACCATGGTTCTCATCCACAATTCATAATCCTTCCCTCAATCACTCAGACCACTAGACACTAGGAACAATTCCGAATGCAATTAAAACTATAACTTGACTTTGGCAATTAGACAATAACAAACTCTAACTAAGATGCAAATACACACACAAGCAAATCAACAAGTGGACAAGAAAACAAAAGAGCTCACAGCCACTTGCTATCTCAGCTCAAGACAATTAGACATACACAATTTGCACAATGAAAAGCTGAGAATATATTGACAATTTAAAAACGAAGTCCAGACATTTGGATATATAGTCCCAAAATGGGAAGACAACTCTTCACTGTGGGGCAGATTGTCAACTTGTCTTTCCAATTCTTCTATTAGTTCTTTCCAAATCCGTCTAATTTGCACCCTTTTAGGTCTCATTTAATTTCTACAAGTCTATTTGACATGGGAATGGAAATAGAACTAACTATAAGCTCTATTTACACTTTGAAAGACAAATTGACATCAAAATTGAAAAAATTAGATTTATAGTGCTTTATGGTTAAGGTAATTTCAATGCAGCTTTGTAGCATGAGATTAATTACATTGAAACTCACTTGTTCAAATTGAGTAAATGTCATGGTTTCAAAAACCATACCTACCCACAAACTTAAAATCTTCATAACTTTCACTTCATTAATTGTAATGGAATGATTCAAGTTTCACATGTATATAAAAGTTCAAAGAATTTGTTTCAAATTTCAAATTTTTTAAAGTGATTTTTGAAGAAGTTTTTTGGTCTACCTAAACTGCCCGCTGAGTAGAAAAAATCACTTGTCATGCAATAACTTTTTAACTATGAGGTCAAAAGCTATGAAAATTATTGGGCCTTAAAGCTACTCTTTGGGCACACATTGTGGAAAAATTTCAAAGAATAACAACAAAACTCCATGTGTAGTGAGCTGCCCAAAATCACTATATTGCCAAAACTGCAGCTTTTGCATTTAGGGGTTTATAGCTCTAAGATGGGATCAAAATACAATAATCCCAAAGGTGAGATTGTTCTAGAAAGAAAATTTAACCTTGTAAAGCAATTTATTTTGGAAAATTGCATTTAGAAATGAATCCTATAAGTTATTTTTTCTAGAAGATGCTCAAACTACCCAAAAAACAAGATTGTTCATAGCTTTCATATAACTAATCCAAATGGAATGGATCAAATCTTCACACATAGACAAATATATAATCTATAAGATTAAAAAATTAATTTCAAGTTTTGGAGGATTTATTTTTTCTGCATGTCGAGTTAAAATTTGAGCTTTTTGTGGAATAACTTTTGCTCTTGGGCACCAATTGAAATAAAAATTATATTCCCATGAAGCTAATGAGTTTTCCTATCTTATGAGAAATTTTCTAAAAGTTTCACCAAAAATTGAGGTTATCGGAATTTTCCCAAACTCCAAATTGTTCCCTTAGGAGACAACAGGCTTTTAGGGGTTAATTGATATGAATTTTTTTGTATTAAAGCTTTGAATTTTGAGATGATTCCATATATGCTTTTTATACAAAAGATTCTAAAGAGAAACTTTACAATAAATAATTTTTTTTACATATAAGAATTTCATTGGTGAATCATGTTAAGGCTTTGTTTAGTGGTGATTTGATTTGGAAGGTATTCTCTATATTCTATTAAAAGTTTCCTATTTAGATAGATTTATAGTTTTTGCAAGAAGAATTTGGGAAGCTTTCAATGGGACAAAGGGAGTATTATTTACTTAGTTTGTGAAAGAAACAATATCTTCATTTAAAATTTAAAATTATTTATTGTAGTAGTAAAGCAAAGGCAACAAAAAATATTTCTAAAAATAAATGCTAAAATTTTAGGAAGATTGTTATATATATAGTGAAAAAAATATTGTAAATTTTTTTAATTTCAACATTTGATGAACACTATTTTATGTATAAAAATAAATATTTGGTAAAGAGGTGCCAATCTTGTTGTACACTTACAATATTGTTATTTGAAGAAGCACAAAGTTGAAGCAAACCATGATCTTTATGACAATACTAAAGAAGAGTATGTAGAGATTTTACTTACAAAAAGTAGAAGTGTATTTAATAATATAGTAGCATGTTAAATTTTTTGGAGATACAACTATGTATTTTGCATAAGTGATATTGTGTATTGTACAATGCATACTTGAAATTTTATGTTTATGCATTAATCAAATGACCCCTTCATATTTACAACCATATAGAGATCAAAATAATTTACTTTCAGTAAGTAAAATCTAGTATGAAACTAGACATTCTAATATAATGATATAGGGCATTGCAATCATAAATTTTTTAAAAATGAACTAGCTAATACACTTATGACAAGATTAGAAGGTCATTCATAGTAATTCATCAACTTTATGATCTTCATGAAAAAATGTAGATTTTATTTGCACACATTATTACTATGTAGTAGAATATGATCATATTTTACAATATTTTAGTGTTTGTTAGCATATAATTAATTCATATAGTACAAAATGGAGACCTTTCACATTGATCTTAAGATGCAACAATTTTAATACCATTTGATACATTGCAGAATTTTTAACATCTATTTAGTTTACATAAAGTATAAAATCTAAATTGATTTCACGTTATTCTAAAATACATGTCTAGAATTCATTACTTTTGGTTTCTCTAAGATCTTCAAGGATATAGCATATTATATTAATGGAGCTTGTAAACATCTCAAATACCTTTTGCTTTGAATTCTTTATTTATTTTTTATCTCATAAGTTGTGAAAATTTGTTTATAAACCGGGCTAAATTCTTTATTGTGGATATTTAAGTCTAGGAACATATTTTTAGAATCCCATTGTTGCCACCAACATTTAAATCATCTGAAAAGACACAATTTGCAACCTTTACAAATTATGCTAAAATATCAAACTTTCTACATGGATTTCAGGTGCCTAAACAATAACTTCTAAGCTAGAGATTTTGCATAGATTTAAAGGATGGATTACTCATTCTTGAGTGTATGTATTGTTGGCACTATGACTAAAAAATCAATTTATTTTTCAAGTTGAAGATTTTTAATGGTTTTTAGTGGAACAAAGGGAAGACAATATACGCTTGAAAACTCTAAAAATTTGCTTGAATGCATTTTCAAGTATTAGAATTCTATGTTTCTTTAGTATTGTATTATTAATTTTGAAAAGCAAAAGATGCTTAATTCATGGGTCACCGTTATTAACATTTTAAATCCTTTCGATGATTTCAAGAGAGATTCAAATAGAAGAAAATAATCTTTCATCTAAATTTGTTTTCAAAATGTTCATTGAATTCATTTTTAGTAATTAGAATTGTATATTCCCTCATTGATGTATTATTAATTGTAAGAAAAAACATGCTTAATCAATAGGTTAGCCTTGTGAATAGTGTATTTTGGCCACTTCTTGCTCTATACTTTTGATGTGAATTTTAGTCTTAAAATTGATATATTTGAATTTGTGCCAAACTAATGAAATGAAATTAATCAAGTGCAATTTCTAGTCCAATTGAGAAATTTGAAAAATTCAATATTTTCTTGCAATTTGAGCTTCAAGCATCTAACTATGGTTTGTTGTTTTATAGTTTTATAATGGTATAGTAACTCATATACTAGAATATATACCTATGGAGAAATTTCAAATTTCTAAGCATATTGCCTTTTTATTAATTTTCATCACTTTTACCTCAAAGGTTCAACAACAATTTCAAATTTTCACAAAGATACTTGAAATTTATTTGACTTACAAAAGTAAAAGACATGGAACAAATGTAAGAGTTTCTTTCATACAGAGTTGTCAAATGGTAGCAATCGTAGTGTAGGATTGGGGGGCTTAAATCCATAGACATAAGCCTAGGTTAAGGTTTAACCATTGATAACCATTGAGGACCAAAAGTGTCTTACGGATTAATTCACTATTCATTATAAAAACAAATAATGGACTTATTGATTCAATAATCAGAGCATTCTAGTGACATGTGGTGCCATGTGAATCATTGGTGTATTGGCTTACTAGGATGAATTGGTGACCACGGAAATCATCCCCTTTGCTTCTTGTGTGAATCATTGGCCTATTGGAAGTCGAACTATTGTAGAAGACCTCATCTTTTCACAACAAAATTCCAAGGATGAATAGTTGCACTTCTACCCCACCATCTATCATCCATTCTCTGTCATTCCATAAGACAAAAAAAATCCTTGTTGGCATTTAAGGGTTAAGAAAATCAACTAGTGTGAAATCATGGTAACATTAGTTGCTCAGAAAATTTAGCATTGAAAATCTGCACAGTACAAAGAAACCCAATGGTTCAAAAAATTTCCTGAACATGTAGCAAATTGCAACCGTGGAGAAAGCCTAAATGAGTGGCTTTCTTATTCAATTATAAATATAGAGTTACAGAATTAGGAAGTGATTTTACATAAAGAAATGGCTCTTCAGCTACGAATTTTCTGAAAGCCACCCTCACTGACCTCGATCATGAGTAGCAAACCAGAGTATTACAGCAGGACCACGAATGATCGAGTTTGCCTCTAATAAATAATGAATGAAATCTGTATTGCTGTCTTTGAATTCAAGATGGTCTCTGCAAAGACTAGCAAAATCCTAAACTGGCTACCTCCGTCTGTTTCGAAGGGTCCTGATGGTCATAACAAGCTCTTCCCGCTCGCCTTCCACTTCAGCAAACCGCAGACTCATGGCCGAGTACCGATCCCGCATGTCTCGCAATTCACCTTCCAGCTGCTTGACACGCTTTCGCAATTCTACAAGATCATTTACAACCGTGTCCACGTCTCCGAAGTTCTGAAGTGCTACTGCATGAACGTTCTGTTGCTCCGCAAATGCACTGCTCACAACCAAGAGGAAGCCATGTCAATTAGAATAATACAACATTGGAAGACTCCCCCCCCCAAAAACACGTTTCCAAGTAAAATTGCTCAGTTTCAGGCACTTTTAGACATCATAAAGAGAATCTTCTTCATATGGACACTTATGTATCCTCGGGAGGCCCCACATAGAGCTGGGTTCCCTTTACCAAAACAACCGGGGAACCTATTTGAAATCTGACGCATTCATAGTAATAAACGTGAAATGTAAAACACGTCGATCTATCTTCCATGATCGCTTTAGGTCTTCTTTTCCCTACTCTATAATTGCAAGCAAAGAACATTTCGAGAATGGTGAAGAATGTTAAGTACGTACGTTCGCAGCTGCGACTTGTACATGTTGTTGGCCTCCATGGCTTCAGCTAATTCTGTTTCTAGATGTACAACTTTCTCAACCATATTGGACCCAGCAGCGGCTGCCTTGTACTTCTGAAGCCTGTTGTCCAACTTCTCATTAACCTGATTTCCAACAATGCTTCATCAGTTGCAACTACATTTGTAACCAACTTGTAGAAATTAGCCAAAAATGTACCAAAGATAGCAAATCCAAACATGTTTATAAAAGAATCTAGAATATTCCGCTAAAAATGGCTGTCGGGAACAAAAGGGGGGGCAATATTGCTAATTTTGAAGAAGAAAAAATCAGACCCCACGAGACTAACAGCTAGAAACAAAACACGTATGAGGCAGTTGCCAACCTCTTGCAAACGCTCCACTTCACTTTGAAGCATATCCCGCGTATTGAGTTGGGACTCCAATTCCTTGATGTGTCGATTTAGAGCGGCATTCTGATTCTGCAAACGGGTCAACTGCCAAGAGAACCAGCACGAATTCAATGTTCAGAAACGACCGCAGCATGAAATCGAGCAGCACGAATAGACTTAGGAAGGTTCGTAGCTTTGATTTTGCATCCCAAAAAGATTTCAAAAGAGAGGACCTCAAAGAAGGAAAGTACAGACAGATGTTAATGTCTATCAATAGACATTGCGCTGATCTTGATCATTTGAATCGACTGTCCTGCAGGCTCAAACTTTCTGGTTTATAGCTAAGAACAAGAAATTTCAGTACCTCCACTTGAAGCTGCTGAAGATCGGAGTCAGGTGCCCCTTGGATAAGCTGTTCATTAGCCAGCTCCAAACGCTCAATCTCATTCAGCAAACTTGATTCTTTCTCCAAAAACTCCTGCTTCATTTTCTCCATCTCCATGGCCTTCAGACGACCTCCCTGCTGGCAACCCCACCATGCCATACAAAGTTCATCTCCAATTGTGAAATTTCATCAACATCAATTACCAAAACCTACTTGCACACCAGCGTAGTTATAGATGGCAGTTATGATAAAACTAGGAAACCAGCTCATCAAGTTTTGCAGTGCATGGACACTCAACATCGAAGCATTCGTCACTGCAAAAAACAGAGATGCCAACTTAGAAATTTCTAAGAGCTAAAATACCTCATGAGATTCATCTCCATTGCTTGACTTTCGGTGTCCATTACTCGTTCCGTTCTTGTCTGCTGAATAAGATGCTCTCTCATCCTCCAGTAACAACTCTAGTTCAGCAACCCGCTTTTGCAAAGTAGAATTCTCCCTCTGAAGCAATGCACTTTGTTGCAAGGCTTGTTCAGCCTTTTCAGCCCGATGTTGTTCAGATTCTTTCAGCATCGACAATGTTCTAACCTCGGTAGCAGATCGCATCTCCATATCCTCCAAGTCACTCTGCAGTTGCGCAACCTGCGCTTCTAGAGTCTTCGATTCTGCGACAGCGTTGGCATGGTCTCTGCTGATGCTATGGAAACTCTCTTCAAGCATGGCACGGCTGTTTTCAAAGACTTTAGTGTGTTCTCGTTGATCATGATGGGCCTCCTCAAGTTCCCCTTGAAGACGTGTAACTTCCTGTTCTAAATGATGTTGGGAGTTTTTGAAACCTTCACATTCTTTGATAGCTTCATCCAACTCCTCAGTCAAGTGCCTGACAAGGTCCTGGTGCTTTCGTGTAGTGGAATCCAGAGCGTTTTGAAGTCGCTCTCTTTCACTGACGAGGATCGACTTCTCCTCCTCCACTACTCCCGCTTCCTGCTGCCGCTGGTCTCGCTCTTCCGTCATATATTTCAGCTGCAACTCAAGACCAGATGCACGATTGGAGATTCGCATTTTTTCTTCTTCCAGAGCTACCAACTTACCCTCTAGGAAAGTTTTGGCCATTTCCAGTTCTGCAGCTCTCGAATCTGCACTCATCATTTCTTTCCGAAGCTCCTCCAGTTTCTCTTTCAGCAATTCTGACTCTTCCAGAGCATGGTCTAAATGCTCCTGCTTGACTCGAGTTCTCTCCTCAGCGCTTCGTTGAATATTTTCCTTGTCTAATTTTTCACTTTCCAAGAGTTTCCTCAAAGACTCCACCTCCGTGGAGCTATGGTTATGGCCGGACGATGTAAGCGCCAAAATCTCACGTTCCAGCTCTTGAACATGCAACCTGGAATATTCATAAACGAACAGAGAGTGTTGAGAGGTTTTCACGTAGTGACTCCAAATACAGATGATTCCCTAATTTTGATATACCTAGACAATTGCGAACATAAAATATAAATAGTACACAGCAAATGTGAAGCTGCAAGCACCTGCTGAGCCTGCTCTCCTCCTGGGAATCTTGGAGCTCTTCTTCCAGGACAGTCACAGTTTCAGCCAGTTGCTGAAAGACCTGGTTGTTTGCTACCTCTCGTTCTTGGACTCTACCATTGCTCTCGGGTTGGCCGTTTTCTAGCCTTCTTATGGACTTCTGAAGTTCTTGATTCTCTGTCTGAAGGCTCTGGATTGACTTTTCCGCTTCTTCTTTTTCAGAGAAAATCTGAGTAATATCCTCCTGTAAGCGATTAAGTTCACCTTCCAAGCTAGCAACTTTTCCTAACAGCTGAGCACGTCCTTCTACGGTCCCCTCTGAAGTCTTCATCTCACCAATCAACTTATTTTTTTCACTGAGTTCCGAACTGCTCGACTCCAGATTGGACCGCAATTCTTGGTTCTCATCTGCCAGTCGATTTGTCTCAGCCTCTAACTCCTCAACATCCTGTTGCAACTGTTTCAATAAATTATCAGGGGCACGAGGTTGAGATGTGGATTCAGAAGCCTTCAGATCAGCGATCAACCTATTTTTCTCACAGAGTTCCGAACTGCTTGACTCCAGATTGGCTCGCAATTCAGCATTTTCATCCGTCAGTCGATTTGTTTCGGCCTCTAGCTCCTCGATGTCTTGTTGCAACTGATTCAACAAATTATCAGGAGCACGAGACTGAGATGTGGAACCAGAAGCCTTCAAATCGTCTATGATTTTACTCCTCTCAATGAGTTCCAAGCTGCTTGATTCCAACTTGGTATGCAACTCTGTATTTTCATCAGTCAATCGAATTGAGTCAGCCTCTAGTTCCTCAACATCTTGTTGTAACTGCTTCACCATATTTTGCAGGCCATTTACAAGTGCGTCACCAGTGTCCGGAGGAGCACTGGTTTGCATTTGAGAATTTTTCTCCTCCAAATGCATTATCCTAGCTTGCAGATCCTTTATTTCATCATCTTTGGTAGCAAGCTTCTTAGTCCAGTCACTTTCAACCTGCGCAAGAGATTGTGAAGAATCATTGCTTTTGGCCGCATCAAGGAGTTCATCGATCTCTGAAACCAGTTTCATGTTGTATTGCTGTGTCTTCTGCAGCTGCTCATTCAGGCTGCTGATAGTGTTCTTCTCCGACATGATCTCCTCCTTCAGCTCCTGAATTACCCGCTGAGCGTCTTCTACGGCCCATCTGTGCAATTGAAAAAACCCCGTTTTAACGCTATATCTATGGAAAGACTGAAATATCATGCGAATTATTTCTGACATAGACACGGCTTAACAAGTCACCTGCAAGTGCTTCGTTACACAACCAGAATCTTGGCAATGAACAGGAGCTCATTTCCACAATTGCAATGCCAGAAATCGCAAAGAACTTTAATCGCAATAAAAACGAGCTTTCCTAATTCCAAGCACAGGCAATTCTATATATCAGGAATTTCAGTAGAATTAGATCTATTCAAGAATTTCTCAACAACGTCATCGAAAGTATCCTCCTCATGGTTCATGGGGAGGTTTCTCCACGGTCACAGAGATCATCCAAATCCCTAAGAATCATATGGAGAACCCCTTCAGCACATGGAGATCATACAGAGACCTTCCTCTTAAGCAAAGGACATTCCCAAACCTGGATTCATCAGTCACACTTTCAGGGTCCTGAGATGCATGCATCGTTGACTTAAGTTTCTCTACTTCCTGTTTCAACCCATCTCGCTCCAGTGTGAGGGCAGATAACTCCATTTCCTTCTCCTTATTGACTTGCATATTCTGCTGAAGCTTGCGGTTGAGATCGTCCACTTCACAGCTGAGCTTGAGTGACGACTTACGAAGATCCTCGATGGTGGCTCCCGAAGTTTCTCCAAACTCTCCCTGCATCTGGGTCCGTTCTGATTGCCGAACTTGCTGATTTCCACCCGAGGCTGCTGAAGTGGAGAAAGTTCGCTTATGGCCTAAGTTTGGAAGAGGAGATGAGGGCTTGGAGTCGACAATCACAGTTTCCCTACTTCGGTCCGACTTTTCTGGCAGACTGGCAAATGAGCTCGAAGAGGATAAATTCTCCCCGGGGTATCCTTGCGTACTATCAGTAAAAGAAGTAGCTCCTGGTGTAGATGGAACCTCAAGCGAGTCAAAGCTGCTGCTGCTATACCGCAATGAAGAGGTGGATATACCTCTCTATAAAAGACAGACACAATAATAAAATTAATTCATACAGATAATGGATACAGATAAAAAATCTAGGAATCTGATGATCCTCACATAACAAGAAACCATAACAAAAACCAATATGGACAATGCATATTCTTGATCCCTGTACGTAAGCGACATTACCTGCTGAAGCTTCCTCGTTCCTGATGATGGTGATAAAGGCGGAGAGTCCATAGAAGGCTGTCATAGCACCAGTCAACAACATCTAGTCAGTACAAGAGTGAACAAAATCTTCTTTAAAGAGCATCAAGATTAAGAATTTCGCATCAACGGCAAGACAGTTGACTTTTTTTGCCTACAGAAGTCAATACTGGTCTACCTGTGAACATTCACATCCACAAGCTACATCGATTTGGTGCGTATGGCACTAATTAAGCAAAGTCACACTCTATTAAATTAATGCAGATTGAAATTCCACTATACTCTACAAATTCCCAACAATCAAATATAAATTGTAGAAACCACATCTTGCGCCCTCTCTAAAAGGATGAATCAGTGTAACTATGTCTTTGTGATTTTTAGCTTCACTACAGATGAATTTAAAACATAAACAAAAACAACAATTAGATATCGTGCCTTGCGAGAACTGTCCAAATGACCATTACTGCTTGCCCGGTTCAGCTTGTCCATATCGTCACTGTCAGAGGCTACTGAGTCCTCTTCATCTGCGTCGTTCCCGGTTTTTGTCGTCTTGTCTGAATCTTTGACACTGGTAAATGATCAACCAGCATGACCAACAAAAACAGTCAATATAGCTTCACATAAACACTTTATTTTTAAGAAACTAAAGAAAGCAGGGAAATACTAAAGTGCGAGACTTCGAAGACTGACTTTGGATCTATGGCTCCCATTCACAAGGGACAAAAATTAATAGGAAATTCGCGAATTCACAAAAGATAGAATCACGCTACACATTCAAGTACACAATGTAACAGACAATGAAACAGAGGTTACCTGTCGTGGGATTTGGGAGTTAAGCAAGTGACAGTAACCTGTCAAGTCAGACATGATTCAAAAAATATTAGACTTCAATAAATGTGAGTCTCAGCGGCCTGCAACCATGGTTGCGGTACTTTAATAGGGCTAAAATATCATGCTGAATTAAAAGACAAACGGACTGGTTTGCTGACATCAGGAAGGGACGTACATGTAGCAAGGTATTAGTGGTGCAATTCCTCAAGGCCAATCCTTTTTGTTGTGGATGTTTTGAAGCAGCAAAATCTCCAAAATTAATCGTGACCTCCCCTAGCACTCCAGTCCGTGATGACCCCTGTGCAGTGAACCGAGGCCACATACTAATGACTCATCAACGAATATCTTCTCGCTTGCAAAGACTATCCCTATTAGCCCTTGTCCTAAACACGTTGGCCGTTGAGAAACTACTAAACATGGGCACGAAACAGAAGACAGTTGAAAGCATATGGACAGCCCAGAAACTTACGGATGAAACCATAAACCTATACTTCTTTTCCTCGTACGAGTTGGTCCGAGTGTCATACACCATCCTTGTCGTCTCTATAATACTGTCGGGCCAATGACACTCTCCGTTCTTCACCACCGCTCTTGGCGTTTTGGCTACAGGCCGTCCTGTCTCGTATGGAATCACGGATATCACCAATTTGTCCCATCCTTGCAAAGGTACCTGCCAGAAAACAGCAACTATTGCAAGTCAAATTCCTCTTCGTAATTGCGCATGTATTAGGATCATGGTGAGACGCTGCACTACCATTACCAACAAACCATCTCACAACAAAATTGAAATTCCTTAGAGTCTGTCTCCATAGAATTGGAAGCCAATTCATCAATACCCGTAAATCTATGGAACATGACCTAATCTTCAAATCGATTAGATTCGAGAGCAATGTCACTACTCCAACATATTCTCTGCATGGACTATCTAATTCGGGATGTAACCTAAATTGTTATCGAAATGCAGCTCATGTCATCCGTACTGAACTCAACAAACTCCAGCCAGTCCGCGCAACGAAAGTCTAACTGTTTGCTTCCGCGAATGCTCATCAGTTCCAAGATGCGAACAGGTTGTGGATGATTAAAAGGGAGAATAAGGATGTGGAGAGACGGACCCGGGTAGCATGAAACCCGAGCTTGAAGTCTAATTTTTCCTTCACTTTCTCGGGCTTCCTCTTTAAGGATTTAAACATCTTCACAGTCCGAATGTATAACTTGCGGCTCTCAGCCTATTCAAAAGATCCTTCAGGTTCCTATCCGCAGTTGCGCCAAGCAGGCTGTCTTCTTGTTCGGTAGATGCGGAACAGGAGAACTTCAATAATTGCTGGTCCCAGTGCATTTACAAAGTCTCCCCACGGCCAGCTGCAACCTCAACGCTACCAATCCGACGCAGAATGCAACTTTCCTAATACCGCACACGCAGATCCAACTCCCGTTTGCCAAATTCCTCAGCTCGATCGATGAGCATCCCGCGCGACACCATCACTCATCTTCAATCACAAGCTCGCTCCTTCCACTCTCATCATCTCCTGGTTACCTAAACTCTGCAAAAACCGCCTGTTCCGCTCAATCTTCAGTCGCATCAACACTCTCATCGCATCCGCATCACCGCATCTCACCATCTCCAATGCCGGCGGAATCGCCGGCAGAGACTGGCACCTAAATCCCGATCTCAGCAGCATCCACAACCGCAAACCACCACACTCGCCGACCTCAACCCTAAACCTCTACAACCTTCACCAGCGCATCTCCGGAGTACACTGAGAGCCTCGTCAAAACCTCGCAAAACCCCGTGGAAAGCAGCCAAAACGCCGCCAAAAAGGCTTGAAGGGAGCTCAAATTCACCGCAATGGAGTGCACTCCAAGGAACCGTGGCTTACGCCGAGCTTGCGCGTGGGATCTGCGCGGCACGCGAGAGAATGTAAGCAGCTGAAGGAAATACGGTCCCGGCGAGGAAGGCAGCCGGGAGGGAGCGAGCTTGAAGAGTCACGAGGGACGGAAGCCGGATGGCGATGATGGACTGAGGGGCGCGGTCATGGGACTCGGAAGAGCCCCCCGGGCGGGTGAGCGGGCCCGTGCCTGGTGCCGGTGACTCGTTCTGCCCAGAACAGCGAGTGCCCGGATCCTCCGGGTGTCGGCGGGAGAAGGGGACCGGGCTCCTTTTGTTGGAGTGCGCTATCGGGCAGCCCGTGGAAAATTTCGTCTCACCAGGCCCCGGTAATAATTCTCCTAATGTTTTACTCCGTATTACAAGTGGGGCCCTCTCCGGGGCCCTCTCGAAGCTGCCGAACTTGTTCCCCTTCCTTCGTGTCGTTTGTGCCTCTTGCGCAGGTCGGCACTCGGCAGGAAAATAATGTGGCCTAATTTTGGTGCCCGGATTAAGTAATCAAACCTGCTTTCGTGGGCGGGACCACCGATCTCACTCATTCACCTGGGATCCGTCCTTCCTTCAGGCCCCCCCATATCATATCATCATAACTTATTCAACAGTAGACCGCCGTGTCATTTGAACTAGCCCTTTTTTTTACTTTTTGAGACGGTGCCAACATGGCGATCGCTTCAAATTTGGTGACAGAAGCATTGTATTTCTAAGGTGGGTACACCCAAAATCGCCCTGTTCCTAAAAGCGCCATCTACAATGCACATACATTTCCAAAATCAGTCATGTTCAGATGTTGTAGATGGCACTTTCAGAAATAGACTTTGATCGTTAATAACTTCTGCACATGGTATCCAAATCCTGCATTCTTTGGTGCGTTGGAACATGCTTTCACATGCCAACAAGACTGCATAAAAATCTGAACTAGCTAATAACAAGAACTAGGCACAGTATGAATAAGTGGCGCTTTTGGATGTACCTACCTTACATTCATCCATCTTTTGGACTTAGAAACATTTTTCCATCATATTCATACACTTTTTCATCCAAATTTGGCAATTTCATCCATATTTTTAAAGAGAACTAGAAAAACTTCTCGCAAAGAAAGATCACTTTTATCTAGCAAAAAAAAGACATTTATTTTGAAA
Organism: Thuidium tamariscinum; assembly: GCA_947034885.2. Taxonomy (NCBI): domain Eukaryota; kingdom Viridiplantae; phylum Streptophyta; class Bryopsida; order Hypnales; family Thuidiaceae; genus Thuidium; species Thuidium tamariscinum. The sequence continues at coordinate 1,354,326 of OX344757.2, read as the reverse complement.
TGGTGCAATCTAACCCCATGGTGCCAAAAAAAAGATTGATTTGAACCCATGCAAGAAAAGATAATCTTAACCCTTGACGGACAAGCTCACAACAACCTGAGCCCAAAAGTGTTGTGTTACCTCCAACCTTTTTTTTTACTTTTTGAGAAAGTGCCAAGATGGCTATCACTTCAAATTTGGTGAAGCATTGTATATCTACATTCATCCATCTTTTGGAATTAAAAATACTTTTCTATCAAACTTATACACTTTTTCATCCAAATTTGGCAACTTCATCCATATTTTAAAGCGAATTGAAAAATTTATAGCAAAAAAAAGACATTTATTTTGAAATGGTGCAATCTTGTTGCTGAAAAAAGAGGGTTGATCACCTCTTATCGCATTTATTATCTCACCTCTCTCAAGAAAATCATGGGCCCTTATTCTTTTTTTTAAATGCTTCCCTTCCAAATTGTAGTCGATTTTTCAAAAAATACCATGTGAGATTTAATCTAAGCCATCTAAATACAAATTCAAAATACAATACCAAATATGGATACTCGTATTTGAATACAGATATGGATATTTGAATATTATATATGAATAACTTGAATATTGTACACGAATATGGATACAATACACATGTATTAGATATGGATATGGCATATGAATACAAATGACCTTCCTCATTATTCCATATTGATTGTATAGAACCCCACCCTCTCAAAATTATAAAAGAGGGTGGGGTGTACATAAAATCAAATTTATGAAATTTTTTTATTATGAAATCAAATTTTAAAATTTTAGAGTCCATTATTTTTTTTAGAAATAGATATATATGAAGAATTTTATATTTATTTTTTATGAGATCTAGTTACATGTCTTCTAGACTCCACTATATTTTCAGATTTCTTTGAGGAATATTGGTTTTTTTGAGAGTTTTTGAAAATAAAAAGAAGGAAAATTACTTCAAAAAGAAAATTATTTCAAAAAATCTCAAAATTTTACCATATGTGCATATAACTCTGGCCAACATTGTAGTATAAATTCAATTTCTATGTCATTCTATAATTAGAATTTGATAGACATTGAAAATACATCAAAAGTTTATGTGGCAATAAAAAATTGAATTTTTAATTTTTTTCAAAATTCAAATTGGAGTAGAAACTAAAGTATATGAACTTCATTTTCTTAGATGGGCTCAAACTCAAAAAATATCATTTTGTAAAGAAATTTGAGATTTTGAGCAACTTCCTAAAATACATTGAAATGGCATGTTTTGTAATCTATTCTCATTCATGTGAAGACAAACACTAGCAAGACTACAAATATAATTAGGTATTCTTTGTAACCCTCCATGAAAAGTCAAGAATTAAACAATGGATGAAAAAAACACAAATTGAAACTGCTAGCATTAAGGGATTAAGAGTAGCTCCAATGTAACACTTGCACTAGTATGAGAACATTGTTGATGGGGCTACAATGTCCTTTTGCAAAAATCAATTCCGTTGTGGTAAGGGAAGAGGTTCTAAAATGGAGCCTTAAAATGGAGCACATCTTTAAATGTACACTATTTGTACATGTTTCCTTTTCATAGCCTTTAGCAATGTACAAAAAATGTATATTTTAGGATGTCCTCCATCTTAGAGCCTTACATCACTTCAACTTAAAAATTTTACAACTAATTCCACAAAGATTCCAAAATATATACAATTTAGGTTAGATGTCAACTTCACTTGTCTTTTAAGGAAAATTTAGTGAAAAATATTTCAAGATGTTTCACTTCTTTAAAATTTAGTTCCAGCACTTAGATGCTCCATTTATGGACAACCTTGCTTACATAAAATTTTACAAGTTTCATAACATGAGAATCCTTGTTTAGCAATTTGGCACAATTTACTAAGCCTAGAACAATACACTAGAAGCCTAGATTCTCTAACCATCACAATAAGTAATAAGGTAAAACAACCCATTACAAACCACTAAAGACTTTGCTTCCATATCACTATTGAAATATTTCTAATTTTTTCCCACATGTGCACAATGATAGAAACAAAGAGTGCACTTGAAACTATATTTTTTGAGCAAAGTGAGAATTTGTTATGAATTTTTGAAGTGTTCCACCTATCACGGGTTCCAAACTACCCCAAAACCAACTAAAATTGTATCCATAATGGTTATCTTAGTCACCTAATGCAATCAAAATATTTTCTAGTACAAAAGGCTTGAAAGAATTACTTCCTAGTGTGAATTAACACTGAAAAGTTGAAAATTCCTATTATGACCACTAAATATCCCATTCCAATTAGCTAAGACATTGATTGTGGCCAAAATCTCATTTTCTAGAAGAGAATTGTAATGGGCTCATTCCTAGGAGTCTATAATGGATAAACAGTCCGTAATGGGATGTTTTACCTTACTATTCCATAAACACCTTATCCAAAGTGTGTTTATAAAAGTGGAAGAGATTCACTAAAAAACTAAAAAAAAAAAAGCTTGAATGTTATATTTGTTGTTTCTGGATTTGTTGTCCCATTGGGGGGATGGTGGCAAAAAACACATTGGAAAGGGTCCTCGGCATGTCCCCTTATCTAAGGATAGATCCAGGCTTGACAACTTAATAAGTATTTTCCAACATAAGTTGTAAAAAGTTTGCATCTTAAAAACACCTAATAAACATTTAACCTTGGTTCTCATTTTCAAATTGTCTTAATTATTGTTGGATCTTGCAAAGAGTCACAAGGGTATTCTAAATTAATTCTTTTATATATTTTTTGGACAACATACAAATCTCTATAGAAGCTTAGAGTCCAAAGCATAAATGTCTCTACAATCCATTAGGTTCTCATATACAAAGGGATTGCATTTTAGTCAAGAAATTAAATGGGTTGGTTATGTTATTGACAAATCACATATAGGTACAATTATCTTGCTTCTACGTATGTGGTCAAGTGACTTAATACTTTTTATAATCCATCTATTCTTTGAGGACATACTAGAAGACATGAAGCTTGTGAATATCATAAGTATAAGGTAGAATTGACATTTATTACCACATATGTATATTTTTGTAAAAATCATGACTTATAGATGCTTAAAATAGAAAATTTTGTCAATCTTTTTTTCCATTGTATCCACTTTTTTTTAAAGATTATTTTACTAAAATTTTCACATTTATTTTTAAAATTATTTTTTGTTGGTCTTGTCCTACAACTATGATAGTACCTTATTTGAAAACCAAAACATGTTGTAGAATTAAAAAACAAGAAAAAGATCATTGTTCATTACTTGTCATTCCACATTCTATGTTTCTAGTGAATTTTTTTTCACAAAGCTTGTGATAGTATAGTTAGTTGTTGTTTTTAGTTATGTCAATTTATGAAGGTTATGTTCTCCTATGAACATGACCTTCTAGTTCAATTATTCAATACTTGATATAATTGTAGAATATTTTACCTCTAAAAAATAGTTGTTGGAAAAACAATGTATTATTGAATAATTATTTAAATGTGAGCATAGGCATGGCACAACAACAAAAAAGAAAATTTGAAAAACGGATTGCCTAACTTTTCTTTTTGTGCTCAATACAAGGCATTGAATGAGTCAATGGTAGCATGAATTATACATGTCTTTCGGATTTGACTAAGCTTTGGACTAAGGTTTTCAAAAATGCATAAAGTAAAAATAGAAATAAAAATATGACAAAGAATTGACCTTCTTAATTCATAGGATTACAATTGCAGTTGCACCATAATTTTTTTAATATATTTGATATAAACATGAATGAAACAAGTTTTTTAGCACTAATCCGAGCACTAACCAAAATGTGTCTTTAGATTGAATTGGATCTTATGACGCATGGCACTCTCATTTTGGATCACTATTGCACCTTCTATGCATGAGAAGCTATAATATATATGATGACATATTCAATATGTACATACAATATTATATTTGAGCATGATAAGATTTAGATGATAAATTTTCAAATGACATAAAAATAAACATGATAATTTTTATATTGTCAATTGAGTGGTATATACCTTGCTATATTTTAGTATAGAATTTGTATTGTAGGAATAAGATACGATGTTGAGTATATCTAATGCCAATTGCCAAAATCCTATAAAAATTAAATATTGGTCACTAGTAGGTAATATTTTTCAAAATAAAATTTTTTATCAGTGAAATTAATAAGATTTTGGGGAATTTTTTCATGTCAAAGTTCAATTGGTTTAATAACAAATCCTATCAACATTTATAGCTAGAATTATAATTGCTATTATTTATTATGCTTTTTTAAGCTAATATAATCCCTTATCCTCCAAACATCATATTTTACTATAATATTTTGGTTTATATTAATGTGTAACTATAATATTACTAATTGTATCAGTTTAAATACTAATGTCAATCAACTCGATAGGATCAACTATAGAAACAACAAATGTTTTTTAGTATTTTAGGCCCATATGATTCCTAGGCCAATTGAAAGTCAATGGGACCATTTTGGACCTAAATCATTTTTTACCTGCATATGCATTTAAAGTACAAAATATGCTACTTTCATATATTGCATTGTAAAAAATAAATATTATCTTTATTAATTAATAAGGTTTGAAATCATTTAATAAATTCTTGATAATCTCTTCAAACAAAGTATTAATTGATATAGTATAAATGATTGAGTCCAATTGTAAAATTGTAAAAAATAAAAAAATGCCAAGTTCAAATTTTAAATGTAATATATTCCAATTTTTATTCTATTTTAAATGGATTTGAATTTTGTCAAATACTAGGCCAAGCTAACTTTAAAAGTGCATTTCTACAAGACCAAAAATGAATATTAAATAAGAACAAAAATATTGACATGTGAAAATTAGCTTCATAATTTTGGAATGGCAATTTTTTTACTTAACTTTTGCACGTCAAAACTAAATGCACTTTTACAAGGTCAAAAAACTTTTAAAACTTCAATTTATGTACCATAGGGAAACAATATGGTTGGCACATCTATAATTAATCATCATTAGAAATAATCTTAGGCCTTCTTTAGACCTCATTCTTTTGAAAAACAAAGTTCAACATAAGGTTCAACAATAAACAATATTTGCAAGTTTACAAAATTAATTTTTAAATATTAAAAAAATATATTTAAAATTTCAATCTAATATGGATAATGGTTGTCTACGTCACACTACATTTAAAAAAATTTAAGAACATATTTCTAATTCAACACTTGTATTCATAGTTGGTGCAAATTTAGAGGCCCTTTGAAGGACCTATTTTCCTCCTCCTGTTCATATATTTTGAAAAAAAAAAATTCTTATATGCTTATTTCAATGAATACTAGTGTGCCTTGTGCTGATGCCACACTCAAAAATAAATTAAAAGTAAATTTCTAATTTTTGAGAATAAAAAATAACTCAAAAATCCATAACTTTTACACCATAGGTCGGAAAATCATGAAATCAAGCCCGTGCACCCCTCCTCGTTGAGAACTTTCCAACAATACCAAGCACGCCAATGGGGGACGCATGGGATGAAAGGTCTCAACTTGATAAACAAACAAAACAAAATAAAACAAACTACCTGATATCGGTATAGATGTATTGTCTTGTTTAACATAAACTTATTCCAAATAATTTTTATCACTCAAAAAATCATTAAAAAATCCACCTCATTTTTGAATTAATTTTTTCAAAAATAGGCACCAATAATAAATGCATTTAAAAATTTGAAATTAAAGACTCATATTAGTTCATTATTATTGCTTTGAATCAAATATTTCAAAATCTAAACATAATGTTGTTGTTGCAAAGTCCATGTATTACATTCAAAATCACATAGTATTGCATGTTTAGGTTTTTGTTTCTAATACCATTATTCAAAATATTTTGAAAATTATTGTTTCTTCTTCTAAACTTTGTCTTTAACAAAAAAATATCAAATAATTTTGATATTTATTATTATTCTCAAAATTCATACCTTATTACATTTGAAAATACAATAGTTTTATTTTCTAGAATTTTTTTTTTAAAAGTCAATATACAAAAAAAAGTATTTTTTCATAATTTCAAAACTTTGATAGAAAATTTATATGAAATCCAATAATAGACCAATAGTGAATTTTTTTTGTTTAAAGGTCATAGCTAAGGGTTTTTTGGACTCTAAATATAAATAGTTATTCTTAAAACTTTTTGAAAAATTCTCCATCAACTACTTCTATACGTAGAAAAAATTCAAGAATTTTAAATCTTTTTGTTATGAAATTTATAGCAATGAAATTATTTCATAAAAGTAGTTAGTAGAAATTATTTACATCAATAGACAACAAAATGGTTTTTTGAAATAAAATATTAGGGCTCTATATTTCTTTGTGCTACCAATGCCAATCAACTAGAAATTCAAGAGGTCTATATTGGGTTTTGAAGACTTTGGCAACAAAATCAAGGGGAGAATTACAAGAGCGTAAGTTGACAAGGCACAACCAAATCCACATTGTATGTCCGCATCAAAAGATTGATCCAATATCCACCTAAGCACAAAAGAATTTCTTCATTCAATTTTGAAATTTGATCTCAAAGTAGTGAAAGTTTTAAGTTTTTAGCTACTGAGTATAAATGGCAATTTGTGTTTTCCAATGTGCATCTAACTTTCTAAAGACTTTTGTTTTTTGCTTCAAAGACTCTCAAGGATGTAATTATACACTATTATTCAAAGACAAATAGAAGCTTATAGGTCTATCTTTGAAAATGTTGTAAGCTCTCCATTGTTGGTGCAATTTCATATTGTATGTTTTTAATGGCATAGAGTTGATGCTCAAAGCAAGGAAGATTTGAAGCCAAGATGATTGCAAGTGCTTAATGAAATGAGTGTATTGTATTATATAAAGAGGTACAAGAAACAAGCTTAGCCATAAGTCTCTAAGACTTGTATTGGCTTTCATCTTGCCTTCATTATCTAATATCACTATATGTTGAAGTTAATTCAAAGAAATTCTAAAATCTTTTAGGATTCATGCAAAAAGTTTTGGAGGTTTGAAATATCTAAATTTAGAAATTAGAGGTAAAAAATACATATGAATAGTAAACACCTCTTACTAGATAGGGAAATTGGTGGCATCTTCAAAATTTGTTGAACTTTATTGTTGCCTTCACAAATTTACATGATTTGTCAAATTAACTTCAAAATTTGAAGTGGATATTATTTTTACTTTATAATGTGAACATTAAATCATTTGATGTCCAAATATAGATTTTCTTCCTTTTATCTCTATTTTATACATGTGATTCTCTTAAACTTTCCCAATGACAATACATAAACTAAGTTCTAATTTTTCTCAAATACAAAGATTATTTTTATAGTTTTAAAAATTTGAAGTGGTAAATTGGTAATGCCTTGATGCAAAATTTATCTAATTAAATCCATTGATTGGATCGAGTATTTTAATCCTTCCTTTGTGGTTTCCCATTAAAATGTAAATTAAAGGCTATCACTATTATATAAAACCAAAAGGTAAGTATATCCACCATAGACCCTCTTTTCAATGGCATCCATATCTATCCATATCCAACATTTCAAAGGGTATCTTAATTCCTTAATGTCTTAATCATTTTTTTCCACATGTTTATTTATATCTTTAAACAAATATATTTATTTATATCAAATTTGCAGTATAAAATAGTTAAGTTTTGAAAATTCAAGAATTTCTTGGAATGAATGCAAAGGTGCTTGGATAAAATATTAAACTAAAGCACTCAGATTCTATCTTTGTCATCCAAAATATGGATATTAAAGTGTGTAGGAATCAACCAACATTTTGTTTTTTAAATAGGTGCATTGTGTTTTTTAGCAATACTTAACTCAAAAGCAAAACAATTTTTTTAAGGAATATTAGGCCATATATTTTGTCATTTTTAATGGATGAAAATAATTGTTCATTTGCTACATATTCTAAGGCACTATACTACTTATTCATCAGATTGTTCATGAATGAATGTGCAATCTTTTGGATTAATTAGTTTACTACCTTCATCCCACTAAAAAGCTCCAAAAACATTCCTCTTAAAAGATTAACTATAATTTCAATCATAGTGCCACAAATATTTGCATTCAAAAATAAGTAAACCATCCTTTAGATCTATGCAAAATCTTAAGTTTAGGAGTTGTTGTTTAGGCACCCAAAATTCATGTGGAAAGTGTGGTATTTGAGTATATTTTGTGAATGCCACCAGCTCTATCATTTAAGATGATTTAAAATGTGGTGGCAATAATGGGATTTTAGAAACATGTTCGCCAACCTATATATCCAAAAAAAAAATCTAGCTCACTTTATGATCAAATTTTCATAGCACCAAAGTGGTCACTAAATGCATTGTCAACACTACTATGTAAAAAAGCAATTAGTACAAAATGCCTCACATGGACAAGACCAAGCTTGCAAGGCCAAAGGAATGCTCTAAGATTGTTTCACTTGCCCCCACAAGGTTGTTCAATACAACGAACACTTACAAAATGGTTGAAATCAAGAAACGGAGCTTTTTAGTGGGACAAAAATTTTGCTTGATTTGGAGCTTTTTAGTGGGATGGAGGTAGTAATTTTATCCACATTTTGCACATTTCATCCATTTTCATAGATGTAAATTCTTACATCTTTATAGTGCACTTTTTGCTCTTTCTAAAATCCATGAAAAAATCGATGCATAGTGACCAAATCATTACTTTGCTACTTGAATAATGTGAAATACCAACATTGAAATTTTTATAGAAAAAACTTTGAAACTCTTTTAGAGATGTTTTTCAATCAATTATCATGGAAACCATGTATTAAATGAAACAATTCATCAAAATTGAAGTTTTACTTTTTTGAAACTAAAACTTGGCATGCTTAATTGGGAGTGCATAAGAATGGAATGTTAATTATGCAAAACAAAAAATGAAAATTGTATTCAATACTATGCAAAATTCTTTGAATGATACAATAGATAGTTTGTAGGATTCTTGGACGTAGCTATACACTCTATTTGATGAATTGTTTAAAGTTAATCTTAATTTTGCACATTTACTAAATTTATATAGCTGTAACATTAGATGAAATTTGAGGCCTTGGAAGGGCTGTAGGTTCCCAAACTGCGGGAATACAAAAACTGCCACAGAAATGCGTAAACTATTGTAGGAACCCCAAATCACATGAAACTGACGTGCTCAAAACTGTGCCATGCCATCAGTTTTAATTTAAAATTTATTTTTTCACATTTCAGGACTCCCAATTTTTTGTTTTTTATTTTAAAATTGTTGGCTTGACAGCAGCTAGCAATTTGGGAACTGTTTCCGGAACAGATCCGACACGGCCCTCCCGAGGCCTCAAATTTCATCTAATGACAATCCATCCCTCCAACAAATATCGCTGTCTGCACTGCCCAAAACACTGAGAAAAAATAAAGCCCTTGTCATCACAAAATGAAGCTAGTGGAAAGTCCTTGTTGGTACAGAAGTGTGCACCACATGTACCTCTTTTGTGTAGGTAGGACTACTCTTTCAAAGCTGAAATCTCAACATCCACGGGATGCAACATCCTTGTTCATAGTTCTGCATCCTTCACCTTAACTTCGCTTCGGTGAGGGTGATGCGGCTACACTATTGAACTGTTGTATTTCCAACTATTTCTAGGTTCATCAAAGTGAACTTTGCCCATAACAAAGATGTTCCAAATTGCAAGAAAAATTGCAAAAAACACTACACTAAAAATCTCAGTTACCACATTATTTGTTTTTTTAAATACTATAAGTTTTTACTTATGATGAAGATTTTTACCAAAGGCATAGGTATCAATATTCTTCAAAGATAGGAATCTCTACAAAACAAGTTGATAAAATCTTCAAGGCCCATTTACACAGTGTGAGCATAAGTGAAGTGATTTGTTGGGCCTTGCCTTTGGGGAAGGACTTTTATAGTTTTGGGCTACAAATTGACCTCAATTCCAGTCCTGACCAATGCAAAGTTTTGCTTATTTCACACTAATATAAAACTTTTTACTTGTATTTGTAAAATAAATACAATTGAATCATCATCAATAAAAAAATTTCAGATGTAAAGTCATTACTTTTTGAAGATGTCCAAAGTTCAAACATTAGAACCTTGTATTGATTTTATGGTACACTTATTACTAATGGTTTAGAAATTTCATATCTCATTCTTACATTGCTCAAATGATGCATCGTGTTAAATTTTGTTGGAAGCCTTTTCACTTACCAATTTGACACAATACAATACAAACGTATCTTGCCATTTGATTGGAAATTATGTTTATTTACAATCTATTGTAATTATAAATGCACATATCATTGTAAATGTTCATCAATATAGTTTTGTAGCATCTTGTTGATGTTTTTGTGAAGGTACTTCTTTTATTCTATGCCATGTGTATTCTTTAACTTATTAGCTATATACAAGTTGAATGCATGGGAAATCAATCGAAGTTCACTCACAATGTTTTTATGTTGTTGTTTACTGAATTTGTTCCAAATTTTCTAATATAATCATGAAACAATTATAAAAGTCATTTGGTGGTTATTTTCTAAAGGAATTTAATGATTAAGGATTAATAAAGCTTCAAAGTATGGCTAAAATCATCATCTATATTTATTCATTATCAAATCGAACTGTTGAATCCCTTAAATAATTCATTTGAGTCTGCACTCCTTAAATTTTTGACTAAGAATATCTATCTAAGATTATAATGCTTGAATTTTTGAAGAAGAGTTTTTTTAACACTTTTCAAGTAAATAGTTTTCATTTTTCAAATCTTTTATCAAAAATGTGTACATCCTACAACTTGCAACTCTTTACAATATATTGAAGAAATAAATTGGCAATATATATATATATATGTATAATTTCAACAATTTTTCTTTTTCTTTTTCACACTTGGTGAATATGGTTTGAAAAGAGATGTAGTCCATAATTGAATATACTAATTTATAAAGAAATTAGTCATAGAACAATCTACATCAAATGTTTTTATTTTTCAAAAAAATTTAAAATAGAATTAAATAATAGAATTCAAACTTTATTTTAAAATAGAATTTCAATGATTGCCTACAAACTAAAACTCCTCATAACTTTCATCTTATTAATCAAATTAAATGATTAAAAACTTTCTACATATATATACATACAAACATACATACACTTATATATACAAATTGTGAAAACCAAGTTCAAATCTTTATTTCTTGAGAAAGTGATTTGATAATAAACCAAGCTGTTTGTATTGAGAAAAAAACCACATAACATTCAATAACTTCTAAACCTTGTATTCAAAAATTATGAATATTGTTTAACTTTAAAGCTACTCCTTGACCACATGTTCTATGAAGATTTTTAAGAAAAAAAATGAAAATTCCACTTATAAATGGGTGACCAAAAACACTATATTGCCAAAAAAATGCTACTTATTGAGGTGCTTGTTTCTATAGAATGCCATTTATTTTTAGTAGGATTGAAGAGTAATGCAAATAAATCACCATTTATAAAATCCACAATATGATTAATTTTTTATTTGTATAATAACATGTAATTTGTAAATATGAAAAATTCCCACTTACAAAATAAATATTAAAATATTTCAAATGATTATTTTGGATAGGGCTCCTTCTATTGTTTCCAACATCTTGTTTTGAGTTTTGCTCACATTTGCACTCTTTTTGTTTACATTAGATGATCTTTCTAGAACCCAATCTAGTACCTTTGAGGGTTCATGATAATAATATCTAGTGATTTAATTATAATTGCAAAATCTTTGAGCAAGTAGACAATAGTTTCACTGTTCCAATATTGATATAGAAATAATTGGAGTTTTGTTATGAAATTTATAATGCTATAACTTTGTCCAAACAAAAATAAAATTGTAAGATTAAAAATTATTTTACATTAAAAATTTATTATTATAAAATTTTATGACATTTTTTATTAATCCTTAAAGAATTTAGCATCAACATACTATATATCTGATGGCCAAATCTAATTTTGAGCTTAAGTGTATTGTTTCCTTCAATCAATAGTGTATTGCCAATTTTTTGTACATGTGGCCATTGCAAGATTATTTGGAACACCTTCAATCCTTTTTTTTACTTTTGAAATTTAGTGTAGGAGTGCTTGTAAGTATATTTTGTAAATACTTTGATATTTTTCAAGAATTTAAGATCTATAGTGAAAAAAATCTATAGAAGGAGATCATGGGAATCTAAAATAATCTTATAGGATGTAAAATAAGTTTTGTATTACTTCAAACTTTAATATCTTTCCACAAGAAGATATTGACTACACTATAAGAAACTTGCGTTTTTTGTGTTGTCAAAACAAAAACACGTCATGTTTTTAAAAAATGTGCCAACACTCGCAAGATTTTATTAGATGTCACTGGAAACATTGCATGTTTTTTGTGCAACATGGATATGTCCATTGAGACAGGGATGTTTTTTTGGATGTCACATAGAACATGGTAAGATTTTTTCAAACATCCAAAAAAACATAGATGGCCACGTCAGCAAAGAGTTCATTTTAATTTTTCTTAAATTAATTAAAAAAATTATGGTCTGTAGTAAAAAATTGACCACAAGTGAAAAATTTAGAGAAAGGGCAGCCACGTGGCATATTTTGCAAAAAAAAGGGAATGAATGGATGATTAAGATGCATAATATGGATGAAAACAAGTGGTCATTATACTAGTCCAATGGTGGGAGGAGAGACAATCGATATGGGATATGCAAAAATAACGTTGAGATGTTCAAGAAAACATCTTGATGTTTGAAATGGCGTGACATGTCTAAAATGACGTGACATGTCTCAAATGACATAACATATTCAATTGTCAAGTTGCCATTTTCTCAAATCCCATATCTTTTGTTTCACCTAAGATTAAGAAAGGATATAAGTATAGGCTTTTCCTCCTTCATTTTCATTAACTTTAAATGAAGTAATATTTTCATTTCACCATCAAAAATTCTCAAAAAGGTAAGTGGTAAGTTTTTAAATTTTTTAAATTTAATTGTTTTGTTTTATTTTATTTTATATTTTATTATTATTTATTTTATGACTTGGAATTGTAGATATAGTGTACTAACTGACGTTTAATTTGATGTCTTAAAAAACACCATTACAATTTTCAAGTGACCCAAAAGTGTGTTGACAAAGCATGCCACATCAACATAATTTTGAGTTCACGTCAACATAATTTAGGGTCCATGTCAGCATATTTTGGGGTCTACGTCAACATAATTTAAAAGCCCATGTCAGCATAATTTGGGGCTCCATGTCACAAAAAACATGGATGAGGGAATGGATGAAAAAAATCATAGGTGGCACTGCCCGCCAAAAAGTTGCTAATGTGAACCTTTCCATGCTGCCAAATGGCACTATTTGGGTCCCTCAAATTAACCTGTCTTGAAGGATGTCCAAAAAAAAAGAACGTATTTTTCATTTTTTTCACTATGTTTTTTACTTGTCCATTTTGACGGATTTTAGGTGACATTGTGTTTGACATGAAATCGCGTTTTTTTTAACATCCCAAAATTCATTGTTTTCTTATAGTGCTACCGTAGTACCTCCATTAATGCTAATAATTGTGAATGTAGATGTTGAAAATATAGAGGGTGTATGTATTGGTAAGTGATGCCCAAAGTGATGGAGAAAGATAAGCAATGGAAAATAGCCAGATAAGCATTAGAGCACCACCACAAGGCAATCAAATCCATACAACAAACTTGTCATTGTGGGCTCTTGACTTTGTGGTGTACTTTGGCAACCAAGACCCTATCTTTTCAGTAAAATTTTACTTAAAAGATACATTAAAAGACATTATTTAAAAGATATGATGTCTAGGACACTACTTAAAAGCCCCCATTTTCTTGTAGTACATTGAAGCTAGAATGGTCTTGTCTTCTTTGTATTTTTGCAAGATTGATCATTTGGTAATTTAAACACTTGATCACATACTCACTTGTTGGTAATGATGTACAATCCAAATGTAGTTGATCTTGTTCTTTTCCAAACCCCTTTATTTAATCTTGTGCTTTGTCATATTGTAGCCCTTCTAAAAATTCAAAATACCACACTAAGCAAATTTACCCAAATCAAATACTAAAAATACTAAACAATACATTAAATATATATTAAAAAATCCGCCATGTTGGTCTTCACAAGCTACTCAATGTGATGAAGTTCATTAAAATCCTTACTTATGAACTAGTCACTATTCAATGCAATGTGTATCATAGATCTATATAGAGAATTAAAATAGAATGAATGTTGAATTGAAGAATTTATAGTAAATAAATAGAAAATTGGTTATATAGAGCTTGTCTACTTACAAAAGATGCATTAGATGGCGGGTGGCATACATCAAAGGTGGGAAAGGACACTAGGAAATTATTGCTCCGCTACCTACAATATGTCAACCAAGGCATAGGGTGGGGAATTGGCCCACTTCCTAGTGCTCGAGTTTTATTTTGGGGGGCATTTATACTCTGGCCGCCTCCCATCTCAAAGCAAGACAACAAATATAAATATTAAATTGGGGACCAACTACACTTTGCCCTTAATAAAAGGGACAAATCAATAGTATTTTGATGGTGCAAGTCAAATTTAGATGACATTGCAACTTGAAATGTCAAAGCAAAATTTTCAAGTGGCCTTAGTTGATTATTGATAAAGGTTGCAATTGATGGGACATGTGAATAAGCTCTAATGTCAATGCTAAGCTAAGGGACTTTATTCAAATTTGGTGTATTTAGTGCTTTGATGACAATACATAGAACCACGTAGAGGGTATCTGCCTCAAAAGCCCTAAATATAGAATCCATGAAGGCAAATGGAGCCATGGTGGTAATGCTATTAGTGCTCAAGAACTAAATGAGTTTGTTGAACGGATGAAGCAGTGGGTAGTTGAGATACAAATTAGGTGGCATTTTAATAAAATTAAATAATATTAAATCCATCATTCAAAGTGAGTATCATCTAATGGTCTTGAACGTGGACCTAGCCCCAACTCAAGGCCTAGGTGCCTACATTTCAAAGCTCTTGACTAGGCCTTGACTATAGGATGATGGAACAATTTTGATAGAGTATAAATAGTAAGACAATAATACACATCCATATATAGACATTAAAGCTTAAGGGGATGTTGTACACACCTAGTGATAAGATGTAGCACTAGAAGAAAACTGCGTTTGCCTCAACAAATTCCACTTGATGTGTTTGTTGAGGCAAACACAAAATCTGTGTTTTTTTGTGTTCTTCAACGCAGTTTTTGCATTTGCCTCAACAAATACATCAAGTGGATTTTGTTGAGGCAAACGCAAATTATTTCTAGTCATGGCTTGTTTTGCATAGCTATGTCTTTCAAAGTGAGTTGTGGTTGCTAAAAATGATGGTTGTTTTTGGAATGTCTAAGGATTACATTGTATATATTTCTAAACATATGCAACATTTGTATTGTGTTCTTGCCTTGTGTTTTGAAAAAAAATTTGCTCATGCTTTGGCTTTGCACCTCTTTTTTGCCTCTTCAATGGAAGAGAAAGTTGTTTAGGCATGGATTGCTTCTAAATCCTAAATTCTCTACAATACCTTAAATAGTGCCTACATTTGCTTGTTCAAAATTTTCCAAAGTTATTGTGTTGTTCCTCTCTAGTATGCAAAATTGTTGAAAATGATTGTGTAAAGACAAACCTAGATAATGAAATAAGTTGTATCAAACCATACATATTGTTGAAAATTTAGAATTTAAGTAACCTTTTAAATGTAATGTGTATATATGATAAGAAAACCAAGTTAAGTCATTTAACTGCATAGATTATTCCTCATTGAAGATAGTACAATATCTCGTACAATCTTGGCTATGACTTTGATTATACATATATCTTTATATATTTATTTAGATTCCAATTATAGTGAGGCTAGAAGGATCACTACCTCTTTTAATTTCATTAATTTCTAATTCAAATGAATTTATTTTTTGAAGTTTCATTATTTACAAGTTTTGAATGACTAACATGTATAACAAATAGTACTTTAAAAGTTAAATTTTAGTTTTTATTTCACATTTATGAAAATTGGTAGTATAATTTTTTCACAATTTTAGAATCTTTACATTCACAATCATAAGATTTTAATACTAATCTAAACCTTGAAAATTTTGGAAAAAAACACCAAAATCCCTTCTCTATATTGCATGTTCATGTAATAGCATCTTCCACTTAGTAGTCTCTTAGATTGCAATTGCACATCCTTTCTAACCAAAAGTAGACTTGTTGTATTAGCTAAAACCACTAGTATCAAGTAGGCAATTTTGATTATAAGTGGCTAGAAGAAGATAGGCTAGTTGTTTATGTACACCTAATATGGTCCAATGGTAGCATTTTATCTCATCTAAATTATATTGTCCAAGATTTGCTCAACTTGTATCTAGTATTCAAATCTCCTAGGTAGTGTTTGACACTAGGAATCTAATAATTGATCAAATACCTTTGCACTTGAGCAATAATAGGTGTGAGCATTTTATCTCCACTCTTTGAAATAAATCAAGTATAACCAAGTTTTGATTTGTTCAATGTATAAAGTCCTACACGGAGGTGTTTAAATTCCATTTACTTGGCCTTCCAAGAATTGAATAAAGCCTTTTTGTTGTTGATCAATTCCAAGTATCTCAATTCTTACTTAAAAGGATCAAAATTTGCAAAAATTTGCAAAAATTAGTTTTTCTTGAGGTTATATTTACGTTTAAAGGAAAAAACTTTGGTCTTTGAGAATTAATTGAATCTTCAGCTAATTTACAAAATATGTTAGAAGATATTGTGCCAATTCCAAAATAGTATTGTACTTTAAATATGAATTTATATGCGGAAGTTATAAGTCTTGGAAATTTTGGATGAATGTTAATTATTTTAACTTCATTTGTTTAGTTCCTAGTGAATAACAAGTTTATTTTGAGTCTCAAAAGAGATATAAAAGTATTATTGATCTTTCTATTTGAATTCTCATTTCCTCAATCTATTCTTCTATTGGAAACTTTTGAATTCTCTTGGAAGTTGGCTAATTCTAAGTCTAACTTTGTCCATATCTATTTCTTAAAATTTATACTTGTTTATATAATTTTTTATAGTTTGGGAAATGATTGACTTGCTATTCACATATTAATATAGGATTTCAATACTAACTTCTAAGTTTCAAAGCTTTATACAAGGTTAATCTAAATATTATTCATTTAGTCTTTTGTTTTTAATGTTGATCAAATTTGAAGTCTTTTGTGATTGATTTTACAATTTCAATGCATAGATTGTATTGACCATGTTCAATAGGGATCAATCACATTTCATAAAATTGGTCATTTTTAGCATGATTAAGAAAAAAAATCAGTTTTATATGAATTTTGATTATTGATACTCTTGGGATTTTTTCTAAATTTTTGGAATTTTAGGTATTTCTTGGCAAAATTGTACTTCTAAGACTTCTAATTTCTTTTTAAAAGTTGGAGTTCTCCTAATTGTCCTCTCTATAATGATTCTTCATCTAAACCAAGATGATTAATTGTCCAATCTTCATTTTGTTCTATTATCCTCAATTTTAATTTGTTTTGTAAAAGATATAGATAGTTTTAGAATTCTTTTTCTATGAACTCATTAGATAAATTTGAGACCTCCCAAAGATTGCAAGTTCTCGGATTGTGGGAACATAAAAATTGCCACAAAAACACAAAAAAATGCAAGAATCTAACATGGTTGAGAGTATGCTGCGTCATGAAAAGAAATTTGATTTTTTAAAACTTCTTTTTTAATTTTAGTATATATATATATATATATATATATATATATATATATATACGAATGTTGGCTTAATTGCAACCAACAGGATCAAAAATAGACCGGAAACGCCCTTGACAGACTTCAAATTTTTCAATTTGTACTTGTCTTATGATTTTAAGTTTCTAAATTTTATATAGACTAGATTGTATAAGTATAAAAGTACACATTGTATTGTAGATGGTGCATTTCAAATATATAGAATAAATCATGCCAATTTCAAAATGATATGATATATGCTCATTGATCCTTCTTTCTATTGATTAAAAACTCCTAAAGTCTCACCTAAAATTTTGGATAATTTTTGGTTATAGAAACTTCTCCAAGGTTTTCTTTTCAATCTATTAGTCTTTTCTAATTGTTCTCACTAGATTTGAATGTTGTACAACTAATTCCTCTTCAAAATTTAAAGTAATGTATTCTTTCCAATTTCATTTTAAGTTGGAGTAATGCATCCAAACTTATTTGAATAATGTTCAAACATCATCCTATCTTAATTTTCTCAAATTTTTTTAATTTTCTACGTTTCATATGTTCTTGAAATCATTCCAAATTTCCTTCATCATTATTCATTTAGAAAATGGGATTTGGATTCATTCAAGGGTGCAAATTCTACACCTTAAATTTTATCTTATTATTGGTTTGTTTTTTAAACATAAATTGTCTAAGTTTTTGATTGATTGTCATTTATAAGAGAGTGCTTTATTTTGGTTGTTGGAAGTCTATTTTATTGAAGGAAACTACAAAACATGTTAAAAAAATATGACCCTAGTCCAAATATCTTTTCACCCCTAAAGGACTGTTTGTCCCCTCGGAGGACAATTTGGGCCCAAGTAGATTCCTACGGTCTCAATTTGAAGTGATTTTTTGAGATTTTTTGAAGATGTATAGCTTTGTAAGATCTTCTTGGATATATTATTTTTTTGAATCAGTGTTTGGAAGCAGAAGTTATGGCACAATAAATAAAAATGGAGGTTTGTGGGCAGCACAAAAAATTTACAAAAAGTCAAAATAAATTTTTTACATTTTTTTCCCCAAAGATTACATTTTTGTTTACATGTGAAGCTTTGATTCATTCTATTTGGACTAATATTAAGAAAGTCTTAGTTTTTTGGGCAATTTAAGCATTTTCTTGAAAAAATAATCTTTAGGACTCATTTTTAAATGCAATTTTAGAATTTTTCAAGAAAATTGTAAGACAAGATTATGTTTTTTTGCTAGAACATCCTCACCATTGAGATTATTGCAATTCAATTCAATCTTAAAGCTAATAATAGTTAAGTTTTTCTTCAGTCTTAAGCTAACCTCTACTTAATAATTTTTTGATGAGTGAAAATTAAGTATTTTTTTTGTTGAATTTTTTTTCATAGATTTTCAACTTGATTCTCCAGCATAAACAATTAGAAAATTGAAACCAATAGTGCAAAATTTTTTAACTAAGAATTCAAAGATTCAAAGCCAAAAAATCTTGCCAAGCAAGGTGCCAAAAACTTGTTATAAAAAATAAATTTGAATGCAAATATCTTGCAATTCAAAAGGCCAAAGTTTTTGAAATTTCTTCGACACATTTATATACAAGTCTAGTATAAGATCCTAAGGTTAGATATGGGAAATAAACAAATTTTAAAATTTTTTCCTCCAAGCAATAGAAATGACACTTTGAGGTGTTTTTTGATAGGAAAATTGCCTTGGTCCTTTAGGGGTTAAAAAAATGTCAAATTGATTTTATTAGTCCAATCATACCCCCATAGAAAAAAAAATAATAAAAAAATATCTATATTAGTGGTCAATGACTATGTGACTAAATGGGCTAAAGCTCAAGCTAGGCAAACAATTGATGCCAAAATAGTAGCCAAATTTTTGTATGAAAAAGTTATTACACATTTGGTACGTTGTCCAAAGACTTGCCAAGTCTTTGGGGTATTCTTTTTGAATAATCAATTATAGAGAACCTTACAAAAGGATTTGATTAAACATTAGAAATCCAATTCCTATTATCCTAGAGCCAATAGACAAATTAAAATTAATTGAAATTCTTTGTAAAATTAATACAAAAATAGTCCAAAAAACAATATAGATTGGAATGAAAGAGCTTTTCATTCTCTATTGACAAATCAAAATATTTACAAAAGTAACAACAAAAATTACTCCTTTCAATTGGTTTGTGATGAAGCTATACTTCCAATTGAATTAGAAAAATTCTTTATGTATAGCTATAAATTCTAAAGTTAGCAATAAGAAATCTTTGGAACATTTGAGTTATTTGTAAAGTCCCCTTCACTTTGGGCATGACTTTTTTTGAAGTTGAGAAGGCAACTATAGTTGAAGCATCAAACTTTTTTGCAAGATACTTATGTCACACGACTTCAAGAGTGGGGACCAAAATTTTTTAGGCACCATTTTGATGGAAAAATAAGTTTCATACTCACTTTTATTTTGACTTTTTTTAACTCAACCGGCGTTTTCACAAAACTCATGGGGTTAAACCCCGGTTTAGTGTACTTTACGAATAACTCAATTGTTATACTAAGTTTGAGAAGTATATTGGATACACTATACCAAAATATGGTAAAAAAAACCATAGTTAAAATGACTACGGTTCTTTTTGCCAAGTTTTTGTGCATGCGTGCGAAGTGGATGTTCACAGTTTTTTGCAATTTTCCACTGCAATTTTTGGAATTTTGGGGCGTGTAATATACCATCGAAAAGATATTCAAAATATTTTTTCAATGGTATATTACACACCCCAAAATTCCAAAAATTGCAGTGGAAAATTGCAAAAAATCGTGAATATCCACTACTCGCGCATGCACAAA
This sequence comes from Thuidium tamariscinum, assembly GCA_947034885.2. Taxonomy (NCBI): domain Eukaryota; kingdom Viridiplantae; phylum Streptophyta; class Bryopsida; order Hypnales; family Thuidiaceae; genus Thuidium; species Thuidium tamariscinum. The sequence goes on along the minus strand of OX344757.2, from coordinate 1,333,673 downwards.
AACATGGCAAAAAGAACCGTAGTCATTTTCGACTACGGTTTTTTTTCCCATATTTTGGTATAGTGATGAAACACAAGCTCCAATATATTTAATTTAGTGACTATAAAAAATAGATGAAAAAAAATTGATAGCAAATTATCTTCTAAATCCAAAAAGTGTAATGATTTGGTGCTTATTTATGATAGTAGATTTTGTACGTTTTTAGAAAATCAAATCCTAAGTGAGTTGGTCAAATATTTATTGAATTTTAAAAAGCAATGAAAATGGTCCATTAGAACTACAAAACTTTGAAGTAAGATATATAACACTCAATATAATGAAAATTACCAAAAAAATTTGTAGACTTAAATTTTTTTCATTTAGATTATCCTTGATTGAAATATTTAGAGTGACACAACTTATAAATGTATTTAAAATAGTTGCAAGAAGCTTCAAGAAGACTAGTTTTGAATCTTGTTCATTAAGGGAGATTGAGGCCAAAACAAGACTACAAGTTCCTGGACTATAAGGAACAAGAGAATTGCGTAGTGGCAAGAATGTGATGTAGCCAAGACTCAACCATGTCATTTTTTTCACATTTCAAGACTCCCATTAAATTTTTTAAAAATTTAAATTTTTTTTTAATGGTAATTATTGCTTGACAACAACTGACAATTTTTATCTGTTTCGAGAATAGCGAGGGGAACAAGCCTAAAAAGGCCCTCACTTGCCTCGAATCCCCCCAATGTCTAGAGCATTTCAACAATAACTATAAGGTATAGGTTGCAAAGTAGTTGCTAAAACTTGACAAGTTAATGGACATTTTTTGCACCTATGCATCCAAACAAATATATAAAGTGTTAATATGCATATGCAAGGTGTCTATAGTCTTTTAATATTAGTTATCATTTTTATAACAAACAAATGTCACTTATATAATTTATATAATTTCTATTGATTTGGTCCAAAAACTGAAGTGCTTAGAATAACAAAAATCTATTGATGTCTTTATGAAATTTTGTTGATTTGACTAAGTTGTAACCACCAATGTTCATAACAAAAAAAAATTTTCGATTTATTTATTGTTTGGTTTTTAACTTTCTACTAGTAAATTCAACATGCATTTGATAAGTCATTTTAGGGCCTTCATAGATTGCTTTGAAAGCTAGTCATTTTCTATTGGCAATTAGAGTATTGGACATTATCATTTGGCAAAATAGTCATTGTATGTAGTTTGGTGAGCTATATGATCTTATTTGCCAAACCTTCAATTTAATTATCTATTGATATTGGATCAAAGTGTACATCAAATCTTGATAACTTCTAAAGGACCAATTGAAGGTCCTTTTTCAATTGAAAAACTCTCAAAACTACCATTTTTGCATTCATCCAAGAAAACAAGAAAAACATTTTTTTCAAAATCTAACCATAGGACCTTTTATTTAACTTAACTAAAATCATGTGGTAAAAGGGTAGATGCATACTACGCTGTACCAATATGGACTGTCACAGTCCTTAATTCAGTAGGATGTTTTGGAATTCCTATAATTTCAAATAGAAACAAATTGTGCAATATTAAAAAGGACTCATTTTCATGTTGTATACTTGATTATCTATGCATTGCAAAAGAAATCTTGTACAAATAGTTTATATTCTATTTGTAAAGGACTTTTATATGGACTCTTTATATACTATCACAGTCCACAACATTCACCATAAAGACTCATTGTTCAATAAAGAATTCAAATATTTTGCAAAAGAAGGAATTATATTTAAATAGGGTTATATATGATAAAATGCTTAGGTTTAAAATATGTTGAATTAGACACCTAAATTTGTAGATATGGACTATTATCTATCCAAAATTGCCACTAAATTTTGGGGATTGATTTGACACATTTAAAGTTAAAATTTTGATATGTTGTCTTCACTAAATGTTCATACAAGTGTTTATCTAGAATGGTATTCTTTTTCAAATCATTTTCTTATCATTTTCAACAACTTATGGACAATTGAATCCATCCAATGTATAAAATGCCATTAAAAATGGACTAAAATGATGCCAAAAGTGGCATAGCGTAGTATGCATTTGCCCCAAAACATCATGAAGTTTGAGTGCAAATATTGGGAGATATTAGCATTCACAATTTAAAAAACAAGTTCTTTGAACTATAATCTATAATTTAAGATGAATTTGACCGCTATTCGTAAAATATTTTTGCATTATAGAATTTGAATTCATAACTTTTTTGTGTTAAAATTAATTTTGAGAGTCTAGAAAAAAAATTTCACAAGAAACCTCCTCAGTTTCTATTCTTTAAAAAATTGTTGAATAGAAATAGGTCCAAGATTGAAAAAAAAATTAAATGGTTAGTAGCTCTAAGATGGGTTCAAAAAAACAATAATACCAAATTTGATATTGTTTTAGCAAGTAAATGTGACCTTATACAACATTTTTTTCGAAAATTGTGAAAATTGTATTAAAAAATGAATTCTATAATTTATTTTTTCAAGAAGAGTGTTGATAAAACAAGATTGTCCATAACTTTCTCGTTACTAATTCAAATAGAATGAATAAAAGCTTTACATGTAGACAAAAATATATTATCATAGGAAAAATATATAATTTAAGAAAAAATTGCAAAATTCTTTTTGTTGCTTGTCAAGTTTAGTTTTGGAATTCTTGTGATATAAATTTTGTTCCTGAGCACCAATTGAAATAAAATTATATTTGCACAAAACTAATAAATTTTTCTATCTTAAGAGAAAGTTTCAAAAAAATTCACCAAAAATTGAAGTCATAGGAATGTGATTGAAATCCATTATGTCCCTTGATGGAACAATGGTCCTTTAAGGATTAACTAACATCTGATTATTAGCATTTATTAAAATTATCACTTCATTCATGTGCTATTTTGGAATAATTGCAAATAATTATTTTCAATATTGGATTCATATATTTAGATAGACAACCCCACAAGGATCCACTAGCCTTTGCCTTAGATACTACAGGAGAATATTGTTGAAGTCAACATAATTTGCATGACATTTTTTGTTTCCCATAGCAAAAAAACGTCTTGTAGATTGTATTGAATTTAACAAAGTTTTCTTTTAATGAGAAATACAAGATCTCAATAAGAGTATTTTATGTATTCTTTCCACTACAAGGGAAACTACATCCTATTTGACAGTAATTTTGACAGAATTCTGTCAACTCTGTTGTAGATTAGGAGTACATGTTTTGGACACTTTTTTGATAGGATTATATCAATTCGGTTGACAATTTGGACAAAGATACACATCAATAAGTCTTCCTCTCACTCCTTTGCCATCATGGATTTTTTTCTTTGTCAACATGGATTTTTTCCATGTCATTTATTCCAAAAAATCATTTTTCAAGGATTTAATAGAATAGTTGAAATAATGGCTAGAAAAAAAATTAGATGAAATTTCGTCAAATGAATGATAAATTTTTAGATGAAATATTTTTGGATGATTAAAGTTTTTTAATTTTTTTTAATTAACTTTCAAGAATATTGACCAAAACAAATTAAGATCAATGGAATTAATTTACTCACTAAATTGTTTTACTCCATGAACCATTTGTATTTTGTGAAATGAATGAAAAAGAGAATCTTCTTATAAATACATATGGAGGTAGGAGGTTGACGAATCCATGTGGGATATATAAATTCTTGAAATTGCGAGAGCTCTTAGTTAAGTTAAAAACCCAAAATTTTGTATTAAAACTAAGATTTTAGACCTCATTTAAGCATAGTAGAATATCCTTTTTCAAAAACATTTGAACTAAGACTAGTTAGAATATAAATCGGAGTCTTAAGTTCAAAAATCTGTTTGACATTTTAAGTTTTCAATCAAAAGTTATGGACATATTTCAAAGAAGAAGTTTGAAAAAATATAATAAGAACAATTTCAAACACCTCTTTGAAATTCCATAACTTTTGATTGGAAACTTGAAATGTCAAACGGATTTTTGTAGGCAAAACTTCAATTGATTTTTTAACTAATGTTTGTTCAATTTTTTTTCAAAACACATTATACTGTGCTGAAATGAAGTCTAAAGTCCTAGTTTTAATACATGCCAAAATTCACTTCTTCTTTGAAATATGTCCATAACTTTTGATTGAAAACTTAAAATGTCACACGGATTTTTGAACTTGAAACTCCAATTTATATTCTAACTAGTCTTAGTTCAAATGTTTTTGAAAAAAGATATTCTACTATGCTTAAATGAGGTCTAAAATCTTAGTTTTAATACAAAATTTTAGGTTTTTTAACTTAACTAAGAGCTCTCACAATTTCAAGAATTCATATATCCCACATGGATTGGTTGACCTCCTACGACTCCAAATATATAGAAGAAGCTTTACTCCCCTATAAACAAGTAATGCTAAGGTGTTGGTGATGATTGGTTGAAGATGGTTGGTGTAGTATAGTTTTTACATAATTTAATTCTTCAACCCCCATGAACTCTTTTCTGATAGAAGACTCAAAAGGTGTCAAGTTGTGGCTTAAGATATACATAATTAAAGCTACACAAATTTGAATGGTATTAATTTAACATGTAGACAATTTAATTTCACTATTATACCAACCATAGAATGACTTGACAAATAATCCCTTACAAATTTAATGTAATAAGAGTGTTTGCTTCTTATAAAAAAAATCAACGAGCAATTCCTAAACTACGGCACACTACTGTGTACCAAATTGATAAAAGATGATTCGCCACCTGCAAGCCAATACTATAAATTGATTGCGCCACTTGTGCAAACTATTTGACAATTTGCTACACTGTTCACCATTTATGAACTAGCAAATTGACACAAATTACAATACACCAACAAGACACACAATTTTTTTTTTATAAATATTTTTATTGATAATGGCTATATACAAGTTGACTCAAGAAAACTATGACTCTAATTGCAATGGATACGTAAGAGAGAGAAAAGAGAAAATCAACTAGACTTAAAGTCAAGTGGGAGTAATAGAAAGACATGTCTATTCATTTAAGTTGGCCTACTTCAAATCTTTTCATTTAGCCTATTTGATATCTAATCTTGTAAATTGTCCTTTTATACCAATTATCAACCAATTTTATCATGGTTCAATGGAAATACAATCTATTAGCTACTCCTATTTACACTAGAGAAAGCGAATAGACAATATGAAAATTCACGTGACTATAGTTGGTTAAAGATTGCAATGACATTTTGTATCTAAAATAAAAATTATATGTAAAATTTTGTTGAGTTTCTAAGAAGACATTAACCTTGTTTGTCAAAACTGATTGAGAAATTGATAAGAATTTGACAAACATTGCAATACTGACCGCATTGACATAGTGCCAACTTTCAAAAATTGTGATTGTCATTTTGAACATCAAGTTGTCATTTCGGTCATTTTTCCGTCAAAAATTCTGTAGATTAGGGCCCATTTCCCTTGTAGTGTATTGAAGTACACACTTGTGGATGTACTTTTATTGATGTGCATACTATCCCATGAAAAGATGGCTTTTCCCTTGTTAAAAATCCTCCCTGCCTTCCAAAAATTGAAAGCGGTTGATTTTTATTAAGAGAAATTTGTCCCCCCTCCAATGCCATTGATCTTAAAACATAACTTGGGATATCAATACAAATACAGAATATTGTATGATATGGATACAATATGAATATAAAGTTGGATATAGATACGTTTACAAATATGGAATATCATACAATATGGATATAAATATTATATGGATTTGAATGTGGATATGAACTTTGACATACATCCCATATCAAATGCCAAACTCCATCCATCTTGAAAATTATAAATTAGTGGGATGGGGGGGATTTCAAATAAATTTACTTTACACTAATTTAGAGCTCACCTAGGTGGGGTGGAATTTTTTATCATTTTAAAAATAAATAAATAAAAATACACTTTTGGGTGGGTAGGAACTTTTCTTGTAAGCTCTCTTGACTATCCACCTACTATCCACCTAGAAGATAGGTTTCATCATTAGGTTACATACTAGGCCTCTAATTAGCTAAATGTAGAAAAATTGAAAGGCAAAGACAAGCAAAAGTGTTGAGTGCCACTAGTGGAGATTCGAGGGCTCTAGGAACACATGAATTCCTATAGTCCAAAAATGCGGAAACTACCGCAAGAACGCAGTTTTGTAGAAATCCTATGTGGTCTAGAGAGTGCTATGTCATTAAGTTTTTTTGAATTTTTTTGGGCTTTTTCTTCATATTTTAGGATCCCCCCAATTTTTATTTTTTATTTTTTGAAAAATATTGGCCTGACAATGGCTAGCCGTTCCTGGACCAATTTTAGGAACAGTCCCGAAACGGCCCTTTAGAGCCTTCAAATCCCCTTTAATGATTCTAAAACAAGTGTTCCTTCTTGTTCGCTCATTTTGAACACTATGACAATGTATTGTTGTTGGTGTCTATGTTTTGTTTGTAAAAAGAAAAAAAGGTACAACTACTATGTTATTGTGTGATTGATGCCAATGTGCTGTAGGGCTTTTTTTCTGGTGAAATTTTGATAGTTTGTTAGAATTCTAACTTATACTGGTTCATCCCTCCAAAATCTAACCTTTGTAGTGAAGCTAGTAGGAGGGACACTGGCTAAAAAAAAAGCCTTGATGTATAGAGTGGGTTGATAGTAAAGAGAGGTTCCTATTCATCCAAAAGTCCTCAAGAAAAAATAAATTCAAATTTGATTTTACCCCCTACCTCCGACCATCCCAAAGAGTTCAAAAAATCATTTAAATTAAATTAATCTGAAATCCCCCCCCCCTCCATCCAATTCTATTTGCAATTTTTAGATGGAATGGATTTTGGCATTTGCTATGAGATATATGTCTAAGTCCATATCCGTATCCAAATCAATATCCATATTATATATTATTCCATATCTATGGGCATATATGTCTCCAAATCCATCTCTTTATCATACAATATCTATATTATGGCCATATCTGTCTCCAAATCCAAATTGTATTGTATCCATAATGGTATAGTAACTCATTTGTATTTGTACCTCAAGTTGTTTCTTAAGATTAATGGTAGTGGAAGGGACAAATTTTTTTTGACAAAAATCAATGGCTTTCAATTTTTGGAAGTCAAGGGGGGGGTTTCTGGTAGTAACAAGCCATCTTTGGACTAACTAAGGTCAATGTGACTAAGGTCAATGTAGTTGGCATGTAGCAATCTCCATTCCACCTTAATTGACTCTACCTTTAGGAAATTGGATTTGTCTTCATCGATGGAGGTCTTTAGATTATGCTTTGTCTTTGAATAAGTGCTAAAGATGTTGTAGTCTAAGTTTTTGTTCATCTCACAAAAATCCCAAGACTAAGTATAGGGGTTCCAAACTTGGGAATAGTCAAATAGTCTAACGTATTAGTAGCTAAAGTCACTTGTATCTTATAGAAAAAATGAAAAATATACTTATATAATCTATTGGCAATTTATCAATATCCTATCGATTCTCTATATACAATTCCAAACTAGAAATTGCTTCATGGTCAATTGATCATATATACCTTATAAATGAAATTGAACAACTCCTTGATCCACTAATTGATTGGCAATTTGCATGATGAAAGAATTTGAATCAACATCCGCTGGTCCTCCAATACCTTGTCAATTTGTCAAGAACACAATGCCCATTCATCACACTTACTTATGTGATAAGATTCATCCCAAAGATATTCAATCACCATCTTAAATTGACAATTTGATAAGTCAACTCCAATTCCCAATCAATGGATAAGTAAATGCACAATTGCAATCTTTTGATTTTGGTAAAAGACAAATTGTTGTATCTCACAAAGTTTCGATCACTAAGTCAATACTCTCACAATCATATGCTCACAAAATTGATACAAGACAAATTGATTTATCACAACTAATCAACCACAAGGCTGGCACAATTACACGGAAAGATTCTCCAATATTTGAAAACACTTTGAAAGAATGGTTGGTCCAATCACTAGTACACAGCAACATACAAATTTTTCAACTTCACATACTCAATCAAATTGCCACAATAAATTAATCCAATCACTGGATTAGTAAACACACAATTATGAACTCACAAACCAATCAAAGACAATTTGTTTTATCACAACAATCCTATCACAAGATCGACAAAATTATACAATAAGAACTTTCAATAATTCAAAGACGAATTGTTTAGTTGGCCGGCCCAATCACTGGTACACGACAACACAATAGACAATTTGCTTAACTTCACTCACTTATTCAAATATCCAAAACCAAATAAATCTAATCACTGGATCAATAGGTGGTTGGCCCAATCACTGGTATTTAGTACACACAAGTCAAATCGACTAATACAATCTATTGGTCCAATCACTAGATCCAAAGATGTAAACAAATAAGAATTACACAAGGCAAATTGCTCAAAATTCCATTGAAGAAATACACCGATACAAAACAAGTTGATTGCCAAAAAGAGAGCCCAAAAAAGGGAGAAGAAATGACAAATTGTCCGACTATATTCTACTACTGAAGACAACCTTTCAAATCATAGGTACCAAGTCATATTGTCTCTTATGCAATCTAATTCCTTGGCGACTTTACAAATCCATTTTAACCCATCAATTTGCCTATATTATTACTCTATTGTGGGAACCAATTGCCAAGTTTACTCTATTTACACTATTTTCTACAAGTTCTCAAAAATAAAAATTTCACAAGACTACAGGTGTCTAAGAAGCCAAGCATTAAAAAAAATTTGGATCTTGCAAAAGGCTGTTTGACTATTAATTGTGATGTCTTTTTTTCTCACTCTCTTTCTCTTTAAATATGTTCAAGAATTGACATGGCAATAGTTGTGCCACATTAGACTAGGGATTCAAATTTTTTTTCCATTTTTTCATTTTAGTTTAAAGATATATATCTTCAAATTTTTGTTTATTTTTATTCTTTGTGTATTTGCATAGTAGCTTGAAAAGTCAAATGGCCCTTCACAAGGCCCAAATTTTTGTATTGTTATTTGTGCTTATGATGACAACAATGCCATTTGAGTTGATAATATGTGATATATGTCATACAAAAGATTGAAGTTTGGATCAAGATTGACATGAAGATTCAATATAAAAGTTTGCTAAAGGTCATTAAGGATGGGGCTCACTATTATACCTAGCCTATAGCTTTTCATTATGCCATTTTGACTTGTTTTTGCATACTCTTGCCGACCTAATACTACCTCAATTTAGATAAGGAGTGTTGTTATACAAACATTCCATTGTGACATTTGGATACAATTGCATTTGTTGTATAGTCCTACTTGATTTTTAAGGCAACATTGTCAACTAAAGGGGTACTTGAGAGTGTTGTTTTTATAAATTATTGTTTCAATTTTGCTTTAAAATTTGATGGGGGCTTATGTCATTTATTTATTGTTTATTACAATTTTTATACACATGACGTTTTCATCAAGTAGAAAAGATTCAATACAATATCATCCTTCTAACTCCTTCATTTGTTTTTTCCCTAGGTATTCACATGGAAGTGTACAACCAATATTTTGATTGCCAATGTTGTCAAAGGTATCATCAACTCAAAAAAATGGCATAAAGGTTTGTCAACTTTTACCAACGCATGGAAGTCTACCTAACATGAGGCTGCATGGACCTAAGTACCAACTAAACTTCAATTGGTAAATCAATTGCAAATTGAATGAAATAGGGGAACCATCAACAAAACTTCAATTGACATATTTATACTAGTAAATGTACTCTCTACGGCACATTGTGCCATGCAAGTGAATTCATAGACAAGTAGGGCAAAATGTGTTGTAGAGGGTGTGTATCCTAATGTTAAGAGTAGGTTCTCTAGCATTAGAATGGTGTTCCTATGCAAAATTGACCTCTTTGGTGCATTTTACTAATTTTGCAAGTGCAAACTAGTTGAAACGTGATCTTAACCTTTATACTCGTGTTGCAATGAAAATGAAAGTAAGGAAAACTATTCCATTCCGAATTGAGTGGAAGCGAGCCCATTGTAGACTAAAGTATGTTGGTGGTGTACATTCAAGTTTTGAAATGTACACTACTAACAAAATTTAGCCTACAATAGAGTTAATCATAAAGTGGTAGCAATGTGAGATTAGGAGCCTAAGTTTGAGGAAAAAAACAAGACAAAACTCTCTGGAGCACCTAAATTGAGGTTCAATGGACTTTCAATTGGTGTCATATTTGGTTTCTATTCTTTTCAGTTACATCTTCCTCTGATGTGCGTTCACAAATATAGAACCAACTTTACAATGAACTCTAGAGAGTATACTAAATCCTCTATTTGAAGTGGGCCCAATAGGGTGGATTTACCTTTGGAAAAACGCAAGAATTTTTGTAGTGCATACAATTTTTTTGCAAATTTTGAATTCATATTTACAATCAAGGACTCCAAATTAGCTGGAGGAGGTCTATGGTATAGCCCACACACCACAGAGGTCTATGATACAGCCCAAACACCACCCAAAATACACGGAACTTTCTTTCCACTTCTACCTCAAAACTCCCCCAAATTACCTTGCTGGACCGCTTTGAATGGAGGATTTAATGTCCTGCTAACTCGAATTCCTCCATTTGGTCTAGAATGAGGTAGTTTACCTCCTCTGTGGGATCCGGAGCCCTTCTCATCTGCTTCACTTCATTTGGCTGATGACGAGAAGGAGATGAGATACTTTCCGTGGCTGTGCCTGCCGATGCCGTGCCGCGGGGGCGGCGTTGGCCTCTTGTCTTCTTTGGCTGGCGTTCCCTCCGCTCCCCCTTCCCTCCCTTCCCTTTCATGGGACGCTGCTTTCCGCCACATGCTCCTCTCCTGGTTGGTTTCGCCGGTCCTCTCTCCCCTGCTTGCTTGTGCTGTTGCTCGGCTCCTTGAGTGCCTGCTTAGCGTTGGGCTTTGCCTTGCCTTGTTTGCCAGGCGTTGCTGTCCCGTGCGGGCCCGGATCGCCATCGCTGCTGCTCGGAAGAGTAGTAAGTTAGTTAGTTGCCATTGCTTCCTCCTTCCTTCCCCTCCCCTCTCTTGCTCCCCTTCCGTCCCTCCCCTGCTCCCCTTCTCTTCCAGTTTGGTATTCTCATCGCCACCACCTCCTACTCACCCCGATCCGGTCCGATCCGATCCCTCCCTTCTCTTCACCCTCCTTCGCGATTTGTCTCGCTTCATCTCTCCCGTCCGGCCCTCGCCCACTAGTTCAATCTCCTCGATTGGTGCATCCCGCAGCCGCTCCTCCTCCATCTCTTCTGGATGTCGTCATTGATTGCCCCAGACCGGATGGATACTCTCGATGGATGGCTTGTGTCCGCCATGACCGCATGCTGGTTGTAACTCAGGACGTCTCCTCATCCAATTAGGGTACGCATTTCGCCTTCGCAACCCTAACTATCTGGCTTGGCTTAGCTCTGCTCTCACGAGGTCGGGGCTTACTACGATCCGGATTTTGTAGCTATGGCAGCTGAAGGGGAGGACATGACCAACCCAGATGCATCAGATTTTGTGCAGGAAGTCACGCCCTTCCCTCTGGCGCAAGATCTTTTACTCCTCTCGAAGCAGTCGTTGCAGTCAGCATTGAGCGAGACTAACAAGCCAAGTCAGGATGAAGGTAGCATCCATGCTCCGGAACATCCGTTTCAACCTTTTTTACAAGGTTCGATAGTGAATGGGGTGGAGGTTGAGGAAGTGCCGCAACGTCTTGGTGCGAATGATGTGGATGGAAGTGGATCTGTCCTACCTCCGGATCACTCACTTTCGGAGGATTCGAATTCGGATAGTACTGGCTTAGGGGATGTTTCAGAAAAGAGAGTGGGCGAGAAAATTGCACTTTTCGAAGGGCTGGCTGTCCAGCAAGGGGATGAGAATGAAGAGCTCGCTCTGGGTGATTTAGAGATTTTAGACAGCCAAGATGCCAGCCAGAATGAATCAAGGCCAAGGCTTGGAGCTGAACTCCCGGACGTACGTATGAATGGTGCGGTGCCCGGAAATTCTGATATTGACGGGCTAGCTGCTGAAGAGGAACGGGTCACAGGCGACAGTGCCGTTTCTTTAAGGGAAGAAATTTTATTCGAGGGGCTGACTCTTGTAGATCCTCCGAGTGAGTCTCCTGGAAGAGTGACTGCCGGTCTGGGATTAGATGAAGATTCTGTGGTCGTGGGACCAGAGGAAGTGATTGACGAGCCTGGGAGAGTGGAGGTTGAGGTTGACAGTGCGGCGATACGTGAAACCTTGAATGAAACGTCCAAAGAGAATGAAGCTTCCCAAAGTTCTCATACGGATATTACACATTTTAATGGAATACATAAAGTTGAGACATTAGGAGAAATACTTTTGAGGGACCATAGGGAAGAAGTGCCTCGGGAAGTTGGAAAGGGGACAGGTCTAGAGACCAGCAGTAGGCAAATCATTTCAAGCGACTATGCACGAATTGCATCCGATTCCATGGGTAGCACGTCAAAGGCATACCAAGGCAATAGTGATTCTGTACCTCCGAGAGTTTTGAAACCGGCACCCGTGGCCAATTCCGACGGGTACGTGGTCATCCTGACTATGGATTTTTTACTTCTTTCAATCAATTAACCACGCCAGTAACTGGTAGATGTGGTTGCTGTTGGCGAAGCTCTTTTTCCCGAGTTTGTGCTGAAATATTATTTTTTCTGGCACATCGACTCTGTGTAGATCATCTATGATTTTTCAAGTCCCTGTGGAAACTTAAATACTGGACGGCAATGCCATGAGTAATGAACTTTTTGGGTACTAAATCAAGTCCTCTACAATGTTAACTTCGTTTTATCCTGACTATCTTTCAGTTGCATGGAATTGGACATGTGTTTCTTCATTGTGAAAATTTATCAGCTTTTCTGTTTTTTCTGATGATCTATATTTTCAGTAGAATATGGCTGCATGTTAACCCAGGACTTCATCGTTGTTTCCAGTTTACGGTTGCTCTAATAATCTCCTCTAGATAAGGTTTATGTCCATCCAATACGGGTAGCTGAAACTCTTTCATCTGGACCTTTTTGAAATCTTTATTTCCTGGTTCATGAAGCAGCTGACTTAATCCTTTTCATATGCAGAAATGACGTTGTGAGTCACAGGTCATCCACCAGTGGCACAAATATAGTTGGAGACATTCTGTATAACATTGCTGTTGGGGATGAGGAAGGACGCTCCCGACAACGCATTCTGGCTTTTGCGGCTAAGCGGTATGTGATGTCTGCATCCTGACTGTTCACTGCAGAACTAGATACTGAGTCATGTCTGCATGACAATACTGTAATTAATGTCCTGCATCAGAAAATCTCTTTTGTTAAGGAAGGAAGAGTATCAGTTTATTAATGCCAGGTCAAGAAGACACTAGTATGCTGTGTTGTTTGACACAAATACAGCGGTTCAACCTGTTCATTCCTTACGTTCAAAATACCTGTAACCATCTTAGTGCATCTTTCGGACCGAGAGATTTCCAACTGCACCTTGGGCGCCTCCTTGGACGTGCAAAACAAACAACCTTGACAGTTGTATAGATGTAACAGTCAATGTGCACTCCTTGAAACGGTGCTTGGGCTTGAATTTGAAGATATACCTGAGCTAACCTCATCTTTCTTTACAGGTATGCAGCCAACGTGGAGAGAAATCCCCAGGATCATGATGCTCTTTACAATTGGGCATTGGTGCTTCAGGTATGCCCTTTAGCATGGCCACATCTACTTCCTGGATGCCTTTGAACAGATTATGCATCAGTCGTTCCACCTGTTGTGTATGATATTTTGGGAAACAAAAATCTCTAATCGTTCCTCAAAAGTAAACTTTCGGTTCTTTGAGGCTTCTTAGAGGTTTGGGTTTCTTACACAACGATACATCCACCTTTTGCAGGAAAGTGCAGACAACGCAGGACCAGAGGTAGGCTCTCCAGGGAAGGATTCACTGCTGGAGGAAGCGTGCAAGAAATACGAGGCTGCTACTCAATTGTGTCCCACTCTACATGAGGTTCTTTTTTTGTTAATTGATGTAATATCAACAATTTGACTTTCTATCCCCTGTGCCCCACCGACCTTGAAGATGCAGGTCTTATGTGCTGAATCTAGTAGTAACAAATGGGATTGAGTGGGGTGCTCTGCTTTGGGTATTATGCTCTGAAACTTAATGCATCCTTTTTACCAGGCTTATTACAACTGGGCTATAGCAATATCCGACCGGGCTAAGATTAGGGGTCGCACAAAGGAAGCCGAAGATCTCTGGAAACAGGTTGGCAATCAAATCCTCAGCTCGTGAGTCTATTTGCTAATCATCGAGAACTCCTCTTGTTTTTATGTATTTCATGCGGAATCATGAATTACTGAATTACCGAATCATGAATTATCGACCTCATGAGTCTCTTGTACTTCCTTCTTGTACCTTTTTCTTTACGAACATCTGACCACCTTCCGTTTGTGAGTGAGGAGTGTTATATTTGATTCAGAACTTATCATTAAGATGTGTTAAGCAGATGACACTGGCAAGCACATGATTGTTCAGACCATCATTAGCCGAGTTTAGGATGTAACGCATGGCTAGAACTCATGCTCTTGCTTCTTCATCAGAGATGTTGCCTCTTTCATCGAGATAATGCCTAATATATGATTTGTTATGTAGGCTTGTGACAGATATGACCGAGCTGTGCAACTGAATTGGAACAGTCCTCAGGTATTCCGATTGATCCGCTATATCCAGCCCTTCAAGAAGCTTTTGCCTTTACCTCCAAAGATGATAGGGTTTTTTTCTTGTTTTATAGTTCAAGTGGACTTTAATTTATGCTCATGAATGCACCCATTGTTATGTTTATTGGACGAATCTTGATGCTCCCTTGATTTATTTGTGCCTAATTTTTTTAACTCAACTGGATTTTGCTTTCTTTACTATGTCATGGATGAATCTTACACCTGCAATGAAGCTGGCCATGATCAAGAACATGACAAATATTATATCCATTTATCTATTTCTAGTGTTACTAACACACCGGTTTTGCTCGACAGGCGTTGAATAACTGGGGCCTTGCATTGCAGGTGACCCTTTCACTGGGATTTCTTAGTTCTATTGTCTTAATGGTTCTTCAAGATGCTCGTCCTTTGTAGCTGTTTCTCAATATGATTTTTATTTTTGAATCGTACTCCTTGTGCGTGCTTTTCTTATGTGGTATTTTAAATTGTAGGAACTTGGAGCCATTGTTGCATTGAAGGAGAAGCGCGCTATAGTCAAGAAAGCAATAAGAAAGGTAAGATCTGGTAGTGCCATTCAAGATTGAACTGCTGATCTTTACGGAGGCAGAGGGACGTGGATTTTCTGGCTCAGTTTAATTGATCTCAAATTGTCGAATGGCTATCTGTCGTCCAGTTTCGCGCTGCTATTCGCCTCCGCTTCGACTTCCATCGTGCTGTTTACAACTTGGGAACGGTGCTGGTAAGTTTAAAACACTTGTGGCCGCTTTTTAGTACTATTTTGATGTTCCAACAGATTTGAGGTTAGTTTATTTGCTCTCTTTTGTACTTCGTGAATCCCTCATTGAGTACTGCGGTCATCAGTAAAGGACGCGTACGTCCCTGCGAGTCTGCATATGATCCACTCATGCGGTACATTCTCCCTTGACAGTATGGTTTGGGAGAGGATATCGCAAGGACGGGGCGTAAGTTGACATCAAAAGATCTTACGCCAGCTGATTTGAACAGCTTGTCGGCAATCTACATCACTGCTGCGCATGCACTGAAGCCTGACTATCCAGTAGGATTTTTATCTTCACTGTCCACGTTGAAATCTTTCTTTGTTTTGAGAACACTGTTCTGTCCTTTGAACATTTGACTCGATTGCTCTTGTGGACTGTTCTACCACTAGTTTGAATGGGGCCACCGTATTAGCATTGGAGTAGTGGATGCATGATTTAAGAAACATAGATGTAATGAGGTCAAAGAGGAGATGGAATGCAAGTAAATATATGAGTACTAGGATCTTGATTCACAAGTTTTTGGTTATGTGTTGAGAATAGAGTTGAAGCTAGTACGAATGTTTGGCTTGTCCACTTCATATTTATTCTTACCAGCCTTCCTCGATGGCATTTCTAGGTTAATTTTCCTGATCTCGTCTTTGTACTTACAGTTGATCTACTGAGTGGGAAGTGTAGGTGTATCGAGGTGCTTTGCGGCTTGTGCGGAATTTTGTGAGAAATCTCAACTTTTGCTTGTGTTTTCGTAGTTTCGTGCTTGAATTGTGTCTCGCAGTTTGTGTTGTTCAGTCAGTCTATATAAGGGTTCACTTGGTTTGTCTTTTACAGTTGCCTCTGCCTTACCTTAGAGCTGGATGGTTGAGGATCCCACCTACTGGGGACTCTCTGGCTCCACACAGTGACTGGTTGCGGTTGTGGTTTGTCCTTGATCATGAAGCTCTCTATGAGGTAACTCACAACTGCTCGATTATGGTTTCTGCTGAACTCTTATTTTATGGTCTTACTGGATCAATATCCAGGCCATTTCTTCTTTTGAAGCCAATACATTCTTTGTGCGCTTGCACCCACTCCAGATTTCCTTAAGTTCTTCATTGTTCTTCATGAGAGTGCTTGATGTCTAACTACGAGTATATTTTCCTTTCTAAATAAAGGCTCACCGTCACATTTCTGTGTGCAGATAGAGAAAGTTGATCGCAAGTCCCTTGCACATAACTATTCCAGACGCTCTAGCACTGTCACGTCAGACAGCAATACTAGCAGCAGTTTTGCCTCTAGATCATCAGTTTTAAGAATTGAGATGGAACAAATCGTTTGTCTGACTCCAACAGCAGATCTTAGCCTTCCACCTGGGGGTGGTTTTTGCATTGATACTGATGCTGGTCCACAATATCTGGTTTGTTTCTCTTATCAAGTTCACTTCTGTCACGTTCTTATACTACCAAGTCCATGTTCTGACTTGTAAAGATGCCTGATCAGATAATCTGAAGGGACAATGTGTGCTATTAATAAGGTCGCACGTAATGTATTACAACGCTTTTACCTTGTTGTGCACAAATTAATTATGACCATTGCACATCTTTCAATGTTTCTGTCGTATTGAGTCTTCACATTTGGGTCAAAGTTCTGGGACCATGGAGCTTCCTGCACTTCTGAAATTTGTCCGTGGTCACAAATCTATCCACTCAAGGTGTTTCGAATTTTATGGTTTGTGGATTTTCCTATCTCGTCTGAAGAGTAAATATATGCAACGATGTTGACGAGAGGGTTGATTGTGTGCAGATAGCAGATACTTGGGATGGCATGGATGCGTGGGTGGATGCTATTCGGTTAGTGTACACAATATATGCCCAGGGCAAAAGGGATGCCCTAGCTAATGTGCTAGTTGTCTGATGGACAGTAGAAAGTATTTCTGCACGAGGTGGGAAGGTGTATCATTTCAATACAGAAAATTTAGGTTAGTAGGTTTCTTTGTTGTTTAGGCTAGCTACTGGATAACATGACTTCTTGGGAGACCCGGGCTTTACTGCATTTACCCCCTCTTGCCAATAAGAAAGAATTCATAGATCATGGTTCAAGTACCTGCCTGATCTAAGCTTCCTCTTCATGAGGTTTGCACGTGGCTAAAGATTACGTGAAAACTGAACTTTGTAGTTTATGCACGAGGTGCAAGGTTATGGATATGGGAAACTTTGTGTGGATATGTCAAATTTGCAACTTTGGTATTACAATCAGAAACAGATCTCATTGTAAGGATCCTGTTTGCAAAATTCAAATTTCAACACTAAAGTGTTGTTGCCACAAATAAAAAGTAACAGCAATTCTCTATTTTTTTCATTCATAGAAACTTCAGAATTCAACTTCTACACTATATGTTAAAATGTCATGTAATATAGACAATGTGGGTTCAGGTAGGTTTTTATTGTCTTTATTTTTAGTGAATGTTTTGCAAGAACTTCATGGACATATAATTTTTATTTCAATTGGTGCTTGTGAGCAAAAGTTATGGCACAATAAGTAAAAATACAGTGTGGCATGCAATACAAAAAAAATCATAATCAATCAAAATAATTTTTTTCTTAAATTTACTAAAAGATTACATTTTTTGTTTGCATGTTGCATGTGAAGCTTCAATTTATTTTATTTGGACTAATAATGAAAAAGTTATGGACAATCTTAGCTTTTTTGGCAATTTAAAACATCTTCTTAAAAAAAAATTTTATAGAACTCATTTTTGAAGTCCTTAAAGCTATTAACGGTTTAGTTTCTTCTTCAATCTTCAACCTACTTCTACTTTAAAAATTTTAATGAGTGAAAATTAAGTGCCTTTTTCGCTAATTTCTTTTGTAGATTTTTGACTCAACTACTTAACATAAATAAGTAGAAAGTCAAAATTAGTAGTACAAAAATTTTGAATTGTAAAGATTCAAAGTGAAAAAATCTAGTCAAACAAGATGCAAAATCACTTGTTTTCTTCATTTTAAATGCAAATATCTTGCAATCTACATGGTTAAAGTTTCTCAAATTTCTTCTACATATTCATATACTAGTCAAGTATAAGATCCTATGGTTAGATATAAAAAAGAAAATATTTTCTAAACTTTTTCACTCTTTCGAATACAAAATAATAGTTTTGAGTGTTTTTCTATAAGAAAATTGTCTAGGTTCTTTAGGGGTTAAGATAAAAAAAACTCAAATGCCAAAAAACAAATCACGTGCACCCCTCTTTGCAAAGAGCTTTCTAGTGGTAGGTGATTGTAGAAAACAGACTTGTCCTATTTTTTGTCCCCTTGACCTCCAATATGTATTTTTTTGTGCATAATTTTAGCATTTTTTGTTTATTTGGCTTGAAATTTGGAATGAATGTGCATACAAAAGTTTTAGATGTTGAGTAATCTTTTCAAAAAAATTTAAATTATTTTACTATTTTTAATTGCCCCCCATTGGGTATCTACTTTGTCCATTTTGGAGGTTTTTAGTCCTATTTTTGACCCAAAATTTTGAATTTGAAGCCACTAATTGGACAAGTTGGAGGTCTACTAACATTACAAGAATTGACAACTAATTTTTATGAAATTAGCAACATGTCTATTGCACTCATGGGGTCAAAGTGACCTTCCTAGGTACAAAGGCTATGAAGAGGGAAAAAATTTCCTAAACAAATTTTGTATTGCTGTGAGTACAATCTTGTCTAAAAAAATGGATTTTTTTAATAATTAAAAAAATTTGAATTACTAAAAATGAAAAGGTTCATATCCCTCTTTTTTGCTACCAATGGCCTCTGTAGCACTTTGTAATAGTCTAGAGTACTACATAGTATTTACAAATGGTCTAGATTTGTAGGTGCCTTAATATGATGATTAAGATTTGCAGGCGCAATGCTAATGCACAGTACTAGTAGTATCACACAGTACAACCAGTCTTGTGGCCAAAAACTGCGTTTTTAAGACAAAAATGTGAAGTGTTTTTTGCAATCACCTTGATAACAAGAATGTGATTAGAAAATTTATAATAAAAAAGATGTATAATTTAGTATAATTCAACATAATTTAAGATCCAAAAGTAATTAAAAGATTCATAACTTTTACACTATATGTTTGAACATCACAAAACAAAGTGTGTACACTCCTCCTTAATGAAAGCTTTCCAATGGTACCAAAAATGAAACAAGAGACAATTTGGGAGATCTCAATGTAACAAATGAAACAAAACAAACAAACAACCTAAGTTAAGGTATGGACAAGTGTGCATAGTGCTATTGTGTTGGCACAATATAATAAGATAATTTTTAATTTTTAATTCATAAAAACTTTGAAATTCAAAAAAATTTATACTATAGGTCCAAACACTACAAAACAAAGCCCGTACACCCCTCCTTGCCAAGGACTTTATGCTAGTACCAAGAATGCGACTATGGAATACATATAGTTTGAAGGACCTCAATGTAACAAACAAAACCAATAGCCACATTAACCCCTAAAACCTTGATCAAGTTGCATTTTTTAGCAACATAGTGATTTTAGGTAGGTTCTTATGAATGGAGTTTTTGTTTTTTTTCTTAAAATTTTTCACAAAAGATGTATCCAAGGAGTAGCTTTAAGACCCAATAATTTTCATAACTATTGACTTTGTGATTAAAGAATTATAGCATAATATGTGATTTTCTTTGCTCATCAAGCAATCTAGGCAATTGAAAAAGCTTCTTTAAAAAACACTTTTTCAAATTAATTCTTTACATTTATATAGACATGGGAAGCTTTGAATCATTCCATAACATTCAGTAGCCCATAGAAGGATTGCCTTTCCCTTTGTGAAGTCCCATCACCTAATTTCATCTGACATTTCTTGAAGTTTGCAACTTTAATTACTGAATGGTGTGGAATATTCCACACCATTTCATCTTCTGGGAGGGAGTGTGAGAGACTGCTACTGAATGTTATGTCCATTTGGATTAAGAAGATGAAAGTTATGTGGAATTTTAGTTTGCACGTAGGTATGGAGTCTTTGGAAACCATACCTACCCACAAACTAAAATTCCTCATAACTTTCATCTTCTTAATCCAAATGGAATGATTCAAATCTTCCTATATCTATATAAACCTAAAGAATCAATTTGAAATTTCACTTTTTTTTAAAAGTGTTTTTTAAAGAAGTTTTTTTAGCTACTTGGATTGCCCGCTATGCAAAGAAAATCACATATCATGCCATGATTTTTTAATTACAAAGTCAAAAGTTATAAAAACTGTTGGGCCTTAAAGCTACTCCTTGGGCACATCTTGTGTGAAAATTTCAAAGAAAAAAAATTAAAACTCCATTTGTAGCAAGCTACCCAAAATTGCTATGTTGCCAAAAAATGCAATTGAGGGCTTTAGGGGTTAAGATATAGATGCTTCTTTGATACCTATGTGCCTAACACTGCTACCACAACCATTGGAATGTCAAATGTATTGGCTAAGCTCTCTTCAATTTCTTGAAATAAAAGTAAAAGTAGTTTTCTAAATTTTAAAACTAAAAAGTAGCTCAAAAGTAGATTCATAACTTCTAGACTTTGACTTGGAATATCATGAAACAAAGTTTGTGCCCTTCTTCTTGTAGAGGCACTTTTGACATTACAAAGAATGCAATCAATAAACCTATCGTCCAAGAAATTTCACCATAAAAACAAAACAAAGCAAAGCAAATAACCTAATTAAAAATATGGAAGTTCTTCTTGGCATGAAGCAAAAAGAAAATAACAAAATTTGAGCTTTTCCATTGAGTCAAGTATGAATCATTTCTAAGGCCTTAGTTTATATGAGATTGTTCAAAAAAAATTTACACTTAACTTCCTACTAATTAATGAATGCATAGATACCTATTTCCATATATCTATCCAAAAATGTACACTAAAAATCATGAAAACAAAAATTCAATTTAAGATGATTTTAGATGTACTAATATATATTTAAGGTGCACAAGAAAGTAACATAAAAGTTAGGGCTCACTTTGAACACCCTGTTTAATTAGACTTTGAACAATCATAATTTATATGACACCCAAAAGTGTGCAACAAACAAACTTGAATACTTTTCCAAATAGCCAATAATATTTAAAAGCATTTATGATAATTTAATAATAGAAACTATTCTAAACAACTTAGGTGTATAATTGTATACCTAATGTAGGCTTAACAATAGGATACTTGTCTAATGATCTAAGTCAACACTATATAATAACCATCCATTGCAAACTTATAAAAAATAAAAGTAGGTGTTTACCTTTTTCATCAATAGGGAGAATTATAGGTATGAGGTCAAGTGAGTTGGAGGAAGCCTTTTTCAACGTCCTTAGGCAAGTACAAGATTCTTCAACGAATTTGGTGAAGGATTCTTGATTATCCACTCATCTCCTTCTATAACCATCTCTTCAATAAGTTCCAAGAATGAGGGGTCCCTATTGTGATTACTTCTAAAGTATGGTTGCTTCTCAATCATGAATAGAAAGTTTGCATGCATGAATTATCAATAATCTATGCATTATTTCTTCTAATTTGTGTCCAAAACCATTGTTGAATGTATGCTAATAAAATACATTGAGCTTTATAATAACATAAGCAAATTAATCTCCAATCCCTATTGATTGACACATTCTTTGATTATCACACCAAATTGCACAAACTCCAACTTGACACACTTTAAGTTTTTAGGTAAGCCAAGGCAAGAAGTGGTGTGAACACTACAAAGTATTTATCGCCAATAATGCTCGGATTCAATTGGAGAAGAACAATTTTTTAGTGTACCATATAGTCTATTTCTATCTTTGCTCAAATCAATTTTATTGTTCATGAATTTTGTATCTGTACCGTGTTTAGTAATCAGGGGTGGACATGTCGTGGTGACCTTTGTTCTGTGTGTAGTTTTCTTTTTCTAGTTTAGGATAATTGTAGCAATTCTTATGGTCTTGGAGAAACATAGTATTAGTAAGAGAATATAGGGGGTGTTTCACATTACGGTTGTCCAAGTCAAGAGGCCATCGATTCCACCAATCACATCTAAGAAACCACAATTTTCACCAATTAGATTTGAGAAAACCATGGCCTCTCAACTTGGATGGCCGTAGTGGGAAATGCCCCTAATTACTTGTTCCTAACTCATCATGCATCCAGAGACCAAACCTCGATAGAAGGGAAAGTACACATATCACAGTGTGAGCCCACACTTGTTGAAGGAGACAAAGTTTCCACAAGTTCCCACTATAGGAACAAATGTCTCCCTGCTTAGCTCAAAGTTCCCTCGTCAGGGGAGCATTCGGGTTTCGTAAAGGGACCCATAAAAACCCAAAAAAACAAAATTAATTTACCTGCTTCACAAAGTTCATATTCCAACCTTCAAAATTCCTTAATTCCTATGATTTAAAATGAAATTTAAGAAAATAGAAGACACCCTTTAAGAAAATAAAGTTTTCTATGTACATATAAATTTTCATTAGATGAAGTTTGAGGACATTGGAAGATTCCCATAGGAAGAAGAATCCTATGTGGTTGAGGGACTGCCACATCATTAAATTAATTCTCTTGGAATTTATTTTTTAATTTTGGACTTTTTTTTCATATTTTAGGACCCTCCAAATTTGTTTATTTATTTTTGGTTAATATTGACCTGATAGCGATTGGCAATATCAAGAACGGTTTTAGAAACAGACTTGAAACTTCATCAAACTTCATCTAATGTAAATTCAATGATGTGAGTTTAGTATATCTATTTCATCTTGCAATGCAAAGTACTACGTCAAAATAATACTTTGAAACAAAAAGTGAGCCATCCAACTATGCATTCCCCTAAGAGTTGATTATACCATTGAAGAACTTTGATCCAAATAATTTTTTTGTCCTTCATTAGAAATCCTTGAATAACTAGTTTTATCTAGATTGTCTACTTATATTGAGAGGTGACTCTTCAAAAGTGATTTGAGGGAAAGATAAGACAGTTTTATGACTGTTCCCCTACTTTTTCCCTATGTTGTCCAAAAACTCTGAACCAACCCTATTGGCTGAAATTTTTAAATTTTTGAAAAAATTAATTAAAAGCATTAAGAAACCTTTAACTAATTAAAAAAATATTTTGAGAAATATTTTAAAATTTATTAAAAATAATATTTTCTAAGTTGGCAACATCTTGATCATGTCAAACTATTGATGTGGCATGTTCCCACAATCCAAGAACTTAAAAAAATTCACAAGCTTGTCATACCCTCAAATTGTTTCTAATGTCCTATACATTTTTATGTCATTTGAACTACCTAATTACACATCATACTTCAGAATTGCTTTGCAAAACCTCAACTATACAACAAAATAAAACACACTAGTAAAAATTTATTTTACATTCTATTTGTGATTAACCACTACATGCTAATAGTTGCTAATAGCTAAACTTTGCAACAACAAAAAATGTATTAAAAAAAAAAGCTTTCTTCTCCAAAAGTTCTTTTGCTATATTTTCAACAAAAACACTCTAAAATTGAAAGAAAACACTTTTTAGACATATGTAACTATAGGATCTTGTATAGGGTTGTCTTGTTGGATATATTTTTGGGTTTGAGTGTCGTGTAGGACATTCAACATTGTGTGTCACAAGTGACAATTTGCCACCAAGGCGTTGCACCTTGTCACAAAAGTCCATTTTCAACAGCTCAAAAAAATGAAAATCTTCCTATAAGGGTCATTGCAAGAAACGCTTCACATTTTGTCTCAAAAATGCAGTTTTTTGGTGTAGGATTGGCAATCCAACGTGATCCTACTAGTATTGCACATTTGCATTGCGCCTATCAATGTCAGCCATTGATTTTGGGTGCTTGCAAATCTAGACCGTCAATTTTGTACTACGTAGTACTATGCAATATTGTAGAGTGCTACAAAGTACTACTCAAGCCACTGGAAGCAAATAATAGCAGAAAAGGGGTCTGTGAACCTTTTCATTTTTAGTAATTCAAAAAAATTTTGAAAAATTTCTTTAAAAAAAATCCATTTTTCTAAACATAATTGTGCTCACATTGCAACAAAAAATTGCTCTAGGAAATTTTTTCCCTCTTCATAGACTTTGTGCAAAGGAAGGTCACTTTGACCCCATGTGCACAATAGACATATTACTATTTTCATAAAAACTCATTGTCACCCCTTGTAATGTTAGTAGACCTCCAACTTGTCTAATTTGTGGCTTCAAATTTGGATTTTGAGTCAAAAATAGGACTAAAAACCTCCAAAATGGCCAAGGTAGACAACCAATCGGGGGAAGTTTAAAAATAATAAACTAATTTTTAAAATTATGAAAAAATTATTTAACATCTAAAACTTTTGTGTGCACCTTCAATCCAAATTTCAAGACAATCAAAGAAAAGATGCAAAAGTTATGAGCAAAAAAGTACTTGTTGGAGGTCAAGGGGACAAAAGAAAAGACAAGTGTTTCTTGCAATCACCCATAACTATAAACCTTAATTTACAATGTAATATGAAATCATGAAATTGAGACACTTAATTGAAACCGAACTTAAATATGTCAAATTTTTTAATTTCTAATGATTTATTTTCAAGTCAACTTGATGTTGACTCTTTGAGACGTCACAAGGGCTCTAGTGGACATTGCATGATGTCTTTCTATCGCACTGTTGTACTGTCTACGAAAAAAACCCTGATCTTGTATTAGTGTGGTTGGAATCAATGCCTAAAAAAATTCAAAAATTTGCATTGTGTAGATTGCAAGATATTAGCATTGGATTTGATTCAAAAAAATTGGGCCTTGCAATTCACAAAATCATATTTGTATGAAAAATACCTATGTTTCATGACTTTTTGGATTCATTCTTCAAGGCAAGCTAGGTACAAGCTTAAATAATTTCAAATCATTTAGAATTGTACAACCTAGAGGAAAAAATTAGTAGATAGAAAAAATTAGAGGATGATTCAAAATAATAAATTGCTAAGAATTTAGTTATGAAATTGGAAAATGACAATTCCAATGGTTGTAGTGTTGTAATAACCAATCTACATTATATGATTTTATTTTTCAAAAATGATTGAAAATTGAGTTTAATAAAGCATTTCAAAGTTTATTTTAGAGTAATCCTAACTTGCCTACAAACTTAATCACTTCATAACTTTCATGACATTAATCAAAATGCAATGATTTAAAGCTATTCTATTTATAATTCTAAAAAATCAATTTCAAATTTTTGTTTTGAAGAAAGTTGATTTTTTGTGATCTACCTATATTGTCCGGCTATGGAAAAAAATTGCAAATCATGTAATAACTCTTGAACTATTAACTATGTAATCAAAAGCTCTGAATTTGAAGTCCTTAAATTAAAACCTTATTTACATGTTGTGTGAAATTTCGATGGAAAAAACCTCTAAAAAATTTTCATTTATAGTGAGCTATCCAAAATCTCTATGTTGTCAAAAATTGCAATTCTATCCTTTAGGGGATATAGAAATCTAGGAAACTAATTTTATATTTTCATTCTCTTAATAATTGATTTTTCTTAGCTACTTGTATGTAGGTTCCTAAAGAAACTACAATAACTTTTTACCATGTAGTCAAAAGTTATGAGATGGTTGCAAGGAGAATTGTTGCAAATTAAAGCTATTCCTTGACCACATTTGTATAAAAAATTTTGAAGAAAAAAATGAAGACTCTTTTTGAAAATGAATGATAAATATGAAAAATTGCCAAAAATGTTACTTTATTCTTTAGCAATTAAAACAACTTCTAGCACCATTTAGAAATTTTGTGCAATTTAAAACTATTGAAGACTATGATTTGGATATCCTTGTGCCAAACCACTATGTGACCATTTTATTCCCATTGCATAATAAATAAAGTGTGAATGAAAGGTTGGGTGCTTGAACTTTAATTACAAATGGCATACTTGTCCAAAAGACAATATAGTAATATAGAAAAAGCATTGATCATGCCATCTATACTTGTAGTACAAAAAACATACTTAAAAAAATACAATTATAAACTCTTATCAATTCTACTAGTATCCCAAATTATGAGCACATTCCAATTAAATTTTGAATTTTTTTTGGAATCTAAATTTAATCCCTAAGTGTCCAGAGTCTTTGCCAAAATTGACAATTTGGAAGAATTCATTATAAAATACTATTTGTAAGACTATTTTGGAATTGAATTGCAAATACAAGTTGTAGAGTTTAAGTTTTAAATTCTATCTATACAATTAGATCACTAATGTTATCACCAATATTTTTCTATAAATTTTGAAAGGAAAATTCAAAATTCCTTCCAAACTCAAATACATGAAAAATGTTTTCATTTTTGGAGTGAATCTTATTGGAATGAATTTGAATTGAGGTTTTCTTGATATGTTGACTTTTTCCTAAACTTTTAAGTTCTTCAAATTTTTGACCTCATTTTTGCAAATCCAATTTTGAACTAGAGCCAATTGAATTGTGGATTAGTCAATCAATTGACATATTTGCACATTTGTAATTTTAAAAATATATATACTTTAGTAACACCAAAACCAATCATTATATAGGATAAGAGCTTGATAAAGTATCTCTACAAATTAAAATGACTTTTGTCTAAACAATAATGAAAAAGAAAACTAATTTTCCAGGCTATTCATTGTCCAAAAATTGGACATCAGAGTGCTCCAGGGGTAAAACCTTGTTGTAAGTCATCTAAGTGGATGACGAGCATTGGATGAATTTTTTTGGAATGGCCCTTGTTGATTAAATAAATCATATAAAGCCTTTGTAGTCCTAAAACGTACTTTGAATTTTTTTCTAGGTTGAATATGCTCAATGTATTCATATACTATTCCCCATAGCCAAAGTTGGCATGAGCTTTTTTTTTAATATAGATGTAAAAATATTTGGGGTATTATTTTGTTTTCAAAATATTTTGCATAAAAAAATAAATCTTTCTATTCCTACATATTTGCCAAATCTCATTTGCGGGTCCAAGCACTCTAATAGGAGCCACATGTAGACGTTACCAAGGTGCTTATGGAGGTCCTTATTAGAATATTCCATTCACAAATTGTTGCTTATTCATCTAAAATAGTTTTTAAATCATTCATAGTGGATTTATATTGGAATACACTACCAAACATTGTTACTAATTCATCCAAAATAATCTTTAAATCATCTATGATGGGTTGCTTATTCATCCTATTAAGTAGTGGTGACGACTACAATAGAGTCCTTTTAACACTTAGAAATTTAAAACAACTATTTTTTATTTGTATCATGTCATCTAGATATAACTTAAGAACAATTCACTACTATTTTTTTTAATATTTCAAGTCACATTCAAGAATTATGATAAAGATTCTTCAAAAAAAGGAGTAGTGATGGCCAAGTTGGCTCCTATTAGGATGCTTCCACCCTTGCGATCTTCAATTTTTTCTTTGGTAGAAAATGTTGAACTTGAGCATTAGATATAATATACTTATTTCTTAGATTTTCTCTTCAACAAGTAGGTTTGAAATCTTCTTGGAGTCTTTAATAACTACTCTAAAATTGCTTTTGATTGGAAGCTAAACGTCAATTAAATTACAAATAAATAGGAAATATGTATATAAGAATAGTTTTCATTATATGCAACCCTTACAATACTATATTATTTTTAGATTTGATTTAAAAAAAATCAATTTAGACTACAAGGATCAAACACTTTTGTTTGAAAATTTTGCACTTATTACATAATAGAAAATATTAGAAAATAATTTTAATACTTAAGGTGAAAGAAAAAGCCTTTTTTTTCTTCAGATATTGGTGAAAGATTTTATAGTATTGAATTATAAAAAAACAGATCTTTTGTTTATCACATTTGTAAATTTTAGTGCATTGTAAAAGACCTTCAAAGGAAAAAAGAACTTTATCTGGTAGGTTTTTTAATTTTAAAAACTAGCAAGATTTGCATATCAATGCAAATTAATATTTTAATATTGAATGCAAAATTAATGAGTAGTTCCCAAAGCCCTTAAACCACAACAAAGTTTCATAAGAAATGTCAAAATCAGAAAATTGGTAATAAATTTGTGAATTTTGAGTATGTTTTTCAAGCATGATTTGAAAATATTTTATATTTCAACTCAAAATTAAATAATTTTTTTAACAAAAATAAAGACTTTTGAATCAGGGAATTTTCTTATATTGGTCGAGTACAAAATCAAACTTGTTTATCTTTCTTCTTGTTCTTTTGTTGACTATATGATTTTTCTTTTTTCAACCCATATTGAAGCCAAAATATTTGTGCAAGAATGGCAGTTTTGTAATTTTGAAATCCTGTAGGCATATTGTTCAAGATCGTTTGTTGATAAAGATCATGTAATATTTCAATGAGATTTGCCCTCCAATAAAGATGTAAATTGTCTTGTCTAACATCCAAAAGACCTACAATGGTATTTTTTTGAATTGTTCTACCTCTGCTAGTATTTTGATTCATACAACTCCATTGTATTTGGAAAGCATTGATTAAGCATCCACGATTTGGAGAGTCAAGTCTTTCATCATAATACCTTCTAATCTCTTCTTGAATAACTTCATTTATATACTCTTTGGTTGAATATCCTTTGATTTTCAATTCTTTAATGTAGGCTTTTATAACGCTAGTCAATTCTACATGAAAGTGGGAAAATAACCATTCCTTGTCCTTATGAATTGCATCTGACCTTTTTGGAGATAAAATTATTTTTTTCTTCCTAACCAAATTGTTGAAATGATACATGAGACGGAGGTGAAGGGATTCCATAACATCACTAAACATAAAAAATTTACAAGTCTCTAGTTTATAATAAAATATATTTGGTTTGAAATTCTCCTTATTATTAACTTTTTCATCTGTAATTTGAAGAGCCTCTAGATTCAAAATAGAAGAATTTTCAATCTCATCTTCTAGAATTGGTATCAAATACCTAGGTTCTTGTCTTTGTAGATTTTTGAATACAACTTTTGAAATTGATATTGGTTTTCTATTGGTTTGTCTCCTTTCTAAAGTCTTATTAAAATTCTCCTCAAGACAATCCATTTTGTTGACAAGTCTCCACATGTGTTTAAAAAATTTCCAAATTAAAATATAAATGATCAAAAATAGTTCTATTATTTGAAAAATATATCATCAAACCAATTTTTGGTCTATTCTATTTTTAAAAATTTATAAAAGTAAAAGGCAAAATAAAATTAAATAAAAATTAAAAAATTAAAAGAAGAAAAAAAATAAAAGAAAGAAAAATAAAGAAAAAATAAAAGAAAGATAAAAAATAGACTATTTTTAATTAAAATTATTATTCATTATTTTGGCAACATTTTTTTAATCAATGATTCAAGGTATTATAAAAAATTCACTCTTGTACATTTTTTAAACCTATCTTAAGACAATGGAAAGAAAAATATAGGGAATATTTTCTCAACATTATTATTACCTTTTTGAACCAAATTTATTCCTTCAAACTTTGCTAATATGAGTAAAAAGATCACCTAACAATTACCATTGTTCCAAAGTGAAAGAAGTGGTGCCAACTACCAAGTGCTACATTATAGGGGTGGAGTGTTGTAAGTGTTTGGAAGAAACCACATTGTCTACCTTGGGTATTTATTTTTTGTGAACAAGATTGTAAGTCAAATAATTAGAGGCTAATATTGCTAAGGCATTGGAGGAGGAGGATTTGCAAAAATCTCATAGGTCCTTGTTGACCTTGGATGTAATTGGTATGTAAAATGGTGGGTCTCTAATTGTCCCTATCTTTGAGGTGTCGCAATTGAGGCAACTTACGTAATGCTTCATATTCAAACATCCATTGCATCTGTATTGTGACAACATGGCTTAACTTCATGAAGGCAATTGCTAGGATGGTATAACTTCAACAACACATAAAAGACTAGGAGATAGGCTATGGAAAATTGAATTTTGGCCTATAGAATGTAAAATGATGTTAGTGATTCTTGAAATATTGATGGGCTATGCCAAATAAATAAATTGTTGGTGGATCTAAGTGTAGATCAATGAGCCAACCTTGCATACTTAGCATGTAGTTACCAAAGTCTTTTTTGTCTAATCGACTTCTTAAAAAAGCAATCAATGCTACTTCTTATGGATGGTTGAGCTACCTTCTTTGGTACACTACAATTCAATTTTAGTACATATGTAAGCACTTGCTCTGATTCACAAGCAATATTCCCAAAGCTGGTTTGAATTTTGTCATGCTAAAGATAATGTTATTAGTGAAAGGTTTCCCACTTGTCTTTAGCACTTTTTGCACTTCTTTTGTTTTTCTTGTTTATACTTGGGTTGATTTGAGCTTCTTCATTGAATTTTATAAAGATCTTTGCCAATTTGTAGCCCTTTGTAATTATGTACTTGCAAGCATTTGAACCATTTTGGTCATTGCAGTGATTTGGGACTTTGGGAGCCATTTTTATAAAAGAGGTGCATGCTTGTACTTGGTATTCCATTGTATATTGCAAAAATTTAGAAAGTTTGTATATGCAAGGTCTTTAGATGCTCAAGTTTTGTAGGTATTGCCTTTTCTATTATCTAAGATCTATACAAAAAAAGATATTCAAAATCTATCAACATATATAGTTGTGAAAAAAATTTCATTGCTTTCAATATTGACACCGTACCAAGGATTGAATTTTTTTTTGACATGAAATTTTTTGCATGAAATAAAATCTGTCTTTGTAATATGTGTAAAAAGAATTTCAAGGTCAAAATATTAATTCAAAAAAATATATTTGAAATCTACCAACATGTGTAGTTTTGAGAAAATTTCACAATTGTCAATATTGACACCCTCCTAAGGACTGAAAAATTGGTTTCTTACTATGAATTTTTTTGGGTGAAATCACCTCTATGTCAATAACATGTGTTCTAAATTTCAAATTCAAAAGACTTACTTAAAATAAGATATTTTAAAAAGATATTAAAATTTTATTTTGATTTTTTTCCTTAATTCTACTTTAGTTTTCTTTCTAACTCTATTTAATTTCCTTCCCTACATCTATTTTAATTTTTAATTTTATTTCAAATTTACTCATCTCCTCCTACCTTGCTTTATTTTGCAATGCTTTGAGATTAAACTATCCTCACATTAAGATAAAAATTTCAATTTTAGCCTCCCACTTTAGATTTGACCTTTTGCTCTTGGCTTGGTCCTTGTTGTTGACCCTAGCCTTCTATAATTAGATCTATTGGCCCAAGCCCTAGCTTTGCCTCAATTGCCTTGGCTTAGACCTATTAACTTCTAGTTAGGGGTGTTGCTATTAGAGGTTGACTTTGGTTGGCTAGATTTATGTTGTTTGTATTATCTTTTTGGATCTATAGATTGGTCATTTCAAAGGCAATATCATATCATTTAGGGTAAGGAAAAACCGGTACCTTAATAGTAGTAACAAAGGGCTAAATCTAGAGTACTCAATGTATTATTGATGAACATATAAGGTTCATATTAGGTCATGCTAGGTTCATGTTTGGATTTGAGATGAAGGAGTTATACTTACAACATTATTGGTGACATGTAGGAACATGCTTTAAAAACCCTAATCCTTGGGGGGTTCACTCCTTATATTTCATATATACCTGCAACAATCCCCTATTTAAAGGGGCGCTATTTACCTTGAAAAATTGATTAAAAGACATGGTATTTTTTTTAAATAAAGGTAAATGTTGATAATTAATAGCACTATATTGGCACTTATAATTTTTCGAAAGGAAAATTTTAAAATGGGGTATTTTACTTACACCCCATTTTTTTTTCTTGAACTCCATTAATGTTATTGTTCTCCACTTTTTTTCTTTAACTCCCATTATTATTCTTATTCTCCATTTTTTTTCATTATCCCCCATTATAATTCTTACACCCCATTTTTTTCTTGTCCCCTATTATGATTCTTACAACCCATTTTTTTTATACCTCCATCTCAACCTCCATATATATATATTCTCAAACCCCATTTGTATATTCTTAAACCCTAAACCCCTATTATGATTTTGGCACCCCATTTTTTGGGGTTGTCCCATTATTTTTTGAATGTATCCCTTTCTTGTTCTTATAGCCCCATGTATTTTCTTAAATCCCATTTTATTCAACACACTCCATTATTTTCCATATCATTGTAATTGTAGAATTACTCACCAATGTTCAAGCAATGTTTTGATACATGTTTTGAAGAAAAGAAAAGTAAAATGAAACAAACATGATGAATGCCAAACAAGCAATGGGAACAATACAAGAGTTCACAATTCGTATTCAATAACACATTCTAAGAGTCTAAAATTGTGACATTTTCAATGTCTCATAGTCTTTGCAACATTGAAGGTTTAATTCCTAGTAGACACAATCTACTACATTACAAAATTGTGTAAAGACTGAAATACAAGTCCGCTACAATAATTAGAAATCCAAGAAAATGAAACATCCCAAAAAAATGTACATGCAACTAGTATTGCCAGATGAAATGTTTGTATCAGTGCTTCTACAACCTGTGGTTTAAGGTAACCATAGAACTCACAAAATTTGCAATTGATAGAAACTACATTTTGTTGGTGCTTCAAGTAAACATTAAAAACATTTCCAAAGATCTAGCATTGACTGAAGCTACAGAATCCAGTTTATACTTAACTTGATGATAGACAACATAGGCTTCAAGAATTGCACCGTATGCAAACAATATGAATGCAACATAGACAAACTAATCCGCTCTCCAACAATAATTGAAAACCCTGCATTGAAATTCAAAAAAAGTGGATTGAAGAAATACTCACTAATGTTTTGGCTGATGTGTAGGAAGGATCCAAGTTTACTAGGTCGCCTCACAATTTTGCATGTCTAGCTCTGAAATGCCCATAGTCGTGGGCATCTCCAAAATGTCCCTTAGCTCTACAAGATGGACATTGTTCAAACACTCTAATGGCCCTAAGCGAATCTTCTCATTCAACAACAATTTAGGTAGTGACGAAGAATTTGCAAACAAGTGATAGTTGCAATTGAAAAAAGACTTCATGATGGCTTCCTCAGAATTCCATATCTTCACAATAAATAAAAACTACTTCTAATTCAACGTGCAAAGAGGTCACTGTGGAAAAAAAATTAGAAATCTTAACTGCAATTTATGGATTTTGTACTAAATTTTGGTGAATTTTGGAGGTCAAAGGGGATTTAACTTTTCAGGTTTGTAGTGGAGGTTGGAGGCATGCGTAACCTGCCTATTTCTAAATTAAATTAGATTTGCCACTTGTATCACTCAAGCAGTTAAAGAAGAAAAAGCTACAATGATGTAGGAATGTTCACAGGAATCCTTTGAAGGAAAAAAAATCAGGAAACACTAATCGCTCAGAGGGATTTTCCTGCGAAAAGAAAATGGAGACCCTAGTCACTCACAAAGATCCCTCCAAGAAAAAGAAATTGGAAATTATAGTCGCTTACAAAGATCCTTCTTGGAAAAAAAAATTAGAAACCTTATTTGCTCAAGGATGGCGTAAAATATCCTAAAGTGTTAATCCAATGCACAGGGGTTAGGGTACAACATGTGACCCTAAATTTAAATCAACCCCGTAGTTTGTGAATAAAGCATAGAAAATATATAATCTAGACAATTGCATCAAAGCAGGAAAAAAGAATGACTAGGAAGAATGAAGTCAGAACTCACTACAGTGGAACCTTAACAAATAACAATGCTCAACCTTCACAACAGATTTTGATTTTGCCTTTGCTTGTTGGTTTGTGAGCAACCCTAAACAAGAATTCTACATGCTACAATGCTAGGAAGCCCAAATCCTAATTTTCCAAACAAAGAGCCATCGACATACAAAGAAGAACCTTGAATTTGAAACTACGCCCCTAAACTTTGCAGCTTGCATTCTCAAAGACGTTGGGATATCTTGAAATACTCTTTGTTATTTACAAGTTGTCTTCCTTGGATTCCCATCACTACACTTCTAGACATTCATCTAAGAGTTTCCAATGTGAACTCTTATTTTTCATCTGGGAGTTTTCAACATGAACTCTAACTTTTCATCCATTATAGAATTTGTAAGAGGCTACTTGAGTCTACAAATCAACCTTTCTACCCCTTATTTTCTATACTATTTTACATCTACTGATTTAATAAAACTTAGGTTTATATGGTATACTATATTACTTATAATGATGTTTCACGATTATACAACACTCTATAATACATATAAATTTTTTACAAAATTTATTCAGAGTGAATATATTATACCCTATTTTTTACATAAGAGGTTTTTTCGGGGTATTGAGAGACTGTTTCAACCTCATTCCCCATTCTGTCAACCAGCCACTGCTGGTCAGAATTTAAAAAATATTAAAAAATAAATAAAAATAATAAAATAATAAAAAATAAATAAAAAATAAAAAATAATAATAATAATAATAAATAAAAAAATTTAATAATTTTTTTATAAATTTAATAAAATATTATTATCCGATGTGGCAGTCTCTGTGCCACATCAGATTTGCTGCTGGGACTGTTTTTAGCGAGTTCCCATAGTCCGGAAACTCACAGTCTCCCAACATGGTGAGAAAACCTCTTATGTCACATGTTGTTTCTATGATTTTCACCAATGAACCTTCCAGGCCCTAATTTCTAAGCATTCCACATCTATTTTGATACTTGAGAGGTGAAGAAGGGTATATTAATTTATTTCAATAGTGCATGGGGAACTAATTTATCAAAGTGATAAAATACTAGTGTGCAATGAAATATTGTATTATATTTTACTACTAGTAATTCAATAGAACTTTATAGGTATACTAATTTTGCACCCTCACTAGTAGGATAGATTTATATATTTGATTGTGTTGGCACTATTGTGTGGTAATTTTATTTGACTATTTTTGGAATACCTTTTTTATTTTAGTATAGTTGTAGTTTATTACATGTTCTAGTATTAGATTTAAGTGATTGCAAGTCTAATGTACATGCATTTGTTATTTAAAGAACAATGTAGAAGATTAAGTCTTGGTAAAGGATCTATTAAGCCCAAGTAAGGGATTTAATGTATAGATTCTATCTACTTGAACGTGCAAAAGACGCAAGCATTGTTGAGATTGTAGTTGGTACACTAGGTGTTGTTGGATACAATGAGGCAATTGAGTGTGTTCAAAAGGTAGTTGCATTACAAGGTTGACAATACTTATTTTACTACATCTTTATTTGTAATGATTATCTTGACAATCAATTGATTCTCTTGTGTACATTTACCTTAACTTTATTGAAAAAATGTGTGAGTTTTTTTGGCTTATTCTTGTTATAATGGATGTTGTAGAGTACTTGTGCTTAAAAAGGAGTCCACTTTCAAGGCTAATAGTTGGTCATAGTAATATAACATTGAACTTTGGCTATGATTTCATCTTTATTAGTGAATCTTGTTACCTTTGCTCAATATTCCTAAATGAAATATTCCAACTCTTGTAGTTGTAGAAGCAATAATTGTTGGCTATTTGAAAACTTAGGTTGGCAATAATCCCTAATTAGAAATTTGAATTTGATTTTTGAATAAGTAATGTTCATTGTACAAAAAAAAAGTCATAAACAATATTCATAGGTAGCTCCAATTGAACAAAGTTGGCAAATTTTCTCGTGTGATGTATTTGTAGTTATGGAATATTTCCAAATAATTCTTTTGAATTATAAGGAGTATCTTGCTCTTCTAATGATGCCCTTGAGGTCAAATTAGATTTTGTCAAAGAAAAAAATGCATTTGAGCCTTTAATTTGGAATTAGTCAAGCTACCAAAGTCCAAAGTTCAAAGAAGTGCACAAAGAAGACAAAGCTTGCACTTTAATATCAACGGGGGGATTTGTGACTTTGTGTGTTTGTTTTTTTTGTAAAAAATTGAGTTGCATTATAGATTGGAAATGTCCATTTTATCTAATAATATGCAATTTGAAGGCAAGCTTCATAGTTTGTAGTAGTAGTTTGTAGTACTAGAAAGAATTCAACATCTATTCTATTGAAATTTCCTCTCTTATCCAAATAATTTTATCATTTGTATTTTGTAGGAAGTAGGATCTCCTATGCCATCATTATCCTTAAAGTGCCAAGTATTCATGGTTTGATAAAGAACTACTTAATTGATCTTATTTTAAAATATATAATTTAAATTAGGCCCAAAATTATGCCATGAGAATCATTGAAGAACATTGTAAAGTTTGGCATAGAATAATTAAAAGTGAATAAAAGAATGTCCTTGTATGATCCTCTCAAAAGTGCTAAAAATAACTTGAAAATAGGTAAGGATATCTAGATATTGATTTTTGAAGGAAGGACTCATCTACCAAATGAAAATGGTGACAAAAGTCTTCTCTTTGTAGTAAAACTTGGGAGTGTTCAAAGTTCTAGTCATGTTCTTGCTTTTCAACATTATTTATTTTGCTTGTGAGGCCTATTTAGGCATCAAACAATCCAAAATTCTTCCCTTTTGATAGAGACATTGACTTTGTTTGTGTCTAGAAATCCATAATAGAAACCAGACACTCCTAAATATATCAAAATTTATATCAAACCACTTAAAAATATCAAATGCAACGTGTTCTAAATCAAACCACTTGTAAATTGATGCAAGTTAAGCATGTTCTAACTTTTGCCTAAATACCTTTGAAAACTCTTCTAGTCCCTTTTGCAAATCCTAAAAACAAAAAGAATTTAATAGAATTTAATTGATTGTCAACAAAAAGATAAGACTCCACTGCAACCATAAGACTCTTGAAATTGCAAAATTGAAACTACAAAGCTTCAATTGGCTCTTTTTTAGAATTTAAATATTTAAGTAATCCTAGCCATGATCTCCATCACATTCCTCAATGGATTCCTTTAAAGAGGCCCATGAGAAAATGAAAAAATGAAGAAGCATAAAAATTGGAAAGATTAATCTTTAAACGCGCAAGCATCCAAAAAGTGGATGCACCTTGGTCAACCTTGATTATAACTCTTAATATAATTATTTTTAGAATTTAACTTCAGCTAAGAAAACAAATCTTTTCAAGTTTTATGTCTATTCTATTTTAAAGTTTTGAGAAATGTCAAAAATTGAAAAGGTTATTGCAATTGAAAGCTCCATGTGTTGAAATCCAAATAACACGATATGCTCTACTTTTCATTCATGTTTTCTTTTCTTTAAGTGTATTTTGAAATTAAATTACAAAATTATATTGGTCATTCCACTCTTCAGTTATAGTAAATATTACAGATTATTTTAATGTAAATTGTAATTGATATAATTTTATTTCCACCTTTAGCTTTGAAAAATCACAATAATTTTATTTTCCTTCAAAATTATTGAAAAAATACAAAATAAATAGAAAATTGATCTTTCTATTAGCAAAAATTATAAGAATTTTGTACATTAATTAAATAAAAGGATAAATTTGGTTCGATAATTGAATTTGACTTTAGGGTGTTTTGATGTGGCTATATTGGCTGTAAAAAATAAAATAATCAATTGAAATTTTTTTATTCTTATCTTTATTGCTATTTTTACCTTCTAAAAAAATTTCAAATAATTTGGATTTTTTTTTCTATTTTTACTCATTTATGTTCATTTTTTGCAACAAAAATGATAACAATTAGAAATTTTCACAAAACAAATTGCAAATTCTCAGAGTGATATAGAATTCATAGTTTTAAGTAGTATAAATATCAGATTTTTGTTTGAACACTATTAAAAAGGCTAAAATTAATTCAAAGAAGAAGTTTGACCATTTCACAATGGATCAAGTCCTTAAGGGGTTAAAAGAGAACTTATTAGTTCAAGAAGGGTATTGGTGAATGCTAAAAAATCCTAAACTCTTATGCCATTGTAGTTGCCAAGCATTTCTTGATTTAATACACTTATGTACTAATTTGCAAAAATGCTAAATTTGAACCATAAGAGGTTTTTTCGGGGTATTGAAAGACTGTTTCAGCCTCGTTCCCCATTCTGTGAACCAGCCACTGCTGGTCAAAATTAAAAAATATTTAAAAAATATTTAAAAAATAAAAATATTTAAAAAATGAAAAATTAATAATAAAAAAATAAATTTAATAAAATATTATTATCTGATGTGGCAATCTCTGTGCCACATCAGATCTGCTGCTGGGACTGTTTCCAGCGAGTTCCCACAATCCGGGAACTCACAGTCTCCCAACATGGTGAGAAAACCTCTTATGAAATACAATCTAAATTTGAACAAATACAATATATTGAGAACACCTTAGTATTTTTGGCAATAAGCACACAAGAATATGACCTTAGGATATTACCCTTTCTAGTCATGTTTAGTCATTCTCTAGTGCCATTGCAAACGCAACGTAGTTTCAACATGTAAATGCCTCACACATTGAAAAAGTATTTTCAACACATAGCCCATCTTTGCTTTTGGTGTATTGAAAAAAGAACAATGTGAAGACCCCCCAATTTTTTTAAATTTGCAACGAACTAGCCTAAGGAAGCAAGCTGGGTTGTTGAAGTGAATAATACATTGAGAGCTGACAATATGAGTTGACTTAACTTATAGTTAGAATTATAGTTAGACCATACTTTAGTTACTTTAGAAGTTGTTTAGAGCCAAAGTAAAAGTTAGAGTAGAATATTAAGAATGCAACCTAATTTGAGCTTCATTTCCTTTTCACTTTTGTTTTCTTCTTTCATTGGAATATATTTCTTTGTATTGATTTTCTCAATATAGTCTTCATTGTATTCATATGTACCAATACTATTGTCTTTGTAATGACATGATGAGTATCTACCCATGTCATGAAGATAGGCTCAAAAATTGTGCGTGAGTAACGGTGGAATCAAACTAAGTAACTTTGTAGTGACATGTGGTTGCAAACTCCTACTCTTGTGGTATTTGTATTTGACTACATTGCAACACTTTTAGTAGGAGCAATTGCATCTAATAACACTATCATCCAAGATAGTGTAGTGCTCTACTTGTCTTTAGAGCAAAAAATTGTGGGATAACCCTATGGGAGACCGTGTACTTGTTTTATGGTTGCATACTAGTAAAGCTTAATTGCATCCTAGTAACTTGAGTTTGACTTTTGTTCATGACAACATAGTTCCCTACTAGTCTTTGGAGCCAAAAATCATGACATGTACTAAAGAGAATGTTGTAGTCATTTTAGAGTTGTGTTATAGTTAAGTGCAATTGCAATGTATGAAAATTATATACTTGATAATGACTGAGTATTGTGTTCCATTTGATTTTCCATTCTCCTTATATTATGGTTGACAACATTTTGAGCAAATCCTTATGGATGAATCTTGTACTTCACCATATCTTCATCCATGAGTCCTAGTATTGACTACAAAATGACTTGGACATCACGGATAAGACAAAGTTGGTGCAATTACAGAAGTACAAGTCATTTTGTAGTGAAAACAGATAAGCAATCATTCATGTACAATCAAATTTCTTTTATTACTCCCTAATTTTTTTTAGTATATGCACATTGCTCAAATGTGCCTTGACATGAGGGTGTACTTTGTTTGCAACAAATTGGATGCCACTAGATGCAAATTGCTTCAAGAACATGTTGAAGGTTGTAGAGAATGTATTCAATGTAAATGTATAAAAATTGGCAAATGACTTTGTAATCATGGTGTTCAATTGCACCATCATCACTACATATGCAAGTGGATTGTGGATTTGGGCATCACACAACATATGAACCCTATTGCCAAACCTTCACAAGGTATGAGATTATATTCCAATAGAAAATATCATAGGGAATGATGGCAAGATAGAAGTAATGGGCATAGACTTGAGTCATAGACATGTTCAACTTAGTCATCCTTGATGGTGATCTTCATGTGTGACCCTCTTATTAAGCCTCCACAATATACCCAAGGAGATCACTCCTTATAATTTTAAGCATACATCCGAGTTAAGAGGGTATTTAACATGGGGCTATTTACCTTCATTTTAGTAATTAAAATGACCATATTTTTACATATAAATTCAATCATTTGGTTTTTATAGTTAGGCTATCTTATATACAAAATTTATATGTCTAATTTTTTCATATTCATTTACAACACACTATAAAAGTAGTTCTTATATATACACTATTTTTTTAATATACGCACTACTTGTATTGTAATATAATTTCAAATGACAAATAAAAATGTAAAATACAACAATAGTATTAAATATTTCTAAATTCTATACCATGTATTCTAAACAACCTAATATGGTGAATAATAATCATAGAAACATTAAATATAGTTATGATACTAAAACTAAGAAAAACACCAATACTAGTAATATAACATGAACAACATGAGAAATTGACATTCTAAGAACATTGTAGATTAACCCAAGAATATGACCTCTACTATAATATAGAGACTATATATTTTATCTATATATATATGCATTAAGAATAGTTTTGAATTTAGAATCAAAAAATAAAAGAGTGTTTATTAAATACTAGTAAAAAGAAGATGATTCTAAACATTTACAAATACATATTCAAGTAGTTGAGGCAAATTTAGAGTTTGTAATGTCAAAGTATAGAAAAGATTCCATGCAAATGTTGCACACTCTACACCAATTTCTTAACGAGTACTTTGTGCAAACACAAAATTAATCTCCATAGTACAACTCCATTGTAAATTTACAGTTCAACTCTTTTGTCTTGGAACAGTAGATTCTTACTTGTTGTCACATAGTTGGCATACTTAAGGAAAGATTTGTATGTATAGGCTAGAATTATTTGATAGTAACAATAAATCTCTTGAAAAATATCCTTAGATTTATTAAATTGTGTAAGTTTTATCATTCAATTAAAAAAGTTTGTTTACATTTATATTCATTATTTGTACTACAAACTTTTTATATGAATCCTATTTGTAAAGGCTAATTTATTAATAAAAATTCCTACTAAATGATGTTTATACATAGCCTATTTTATATATAATAGGATATGTGACATTTCAAGAATCCTATAGCAGTCCTACGTATATATAAAATTTATGCCCTTCAAATTGAATAGACCCTATCTTTTAACTCACGTAGTTTTCTAAAAATCGCGAGTAATCTCCCCAGGACAATATACTTATTTATAAGACACTACAACTCTACAAAAAAATACAGTATTTGAAACAATATGAAAATGTATAGATATATGTTGATTATTTCTATTGGTTAGGGCATCTTCATTTGGACAAATAATCAACACAATTGTGTTGATTGTATTTTGAAATTTACTCACTTATTATTATTCAAAAATCCAAATTTATAGATTTTTACTCAAGGAAAAACCACCACGCATGTAGGGTTACCACATTAGTAGATCATAGCCAATTTTCTAAAGATATGAACTAGACTCTTTGCAAGAATTACATATACAAATATAAATTTTGTTCTAAAAAACTTTTTGTGTTATTAGACGAGTTTTGGGGCCTCCAAGAGACTATCTTGGGGTTGTTTTTTGAACTAGTTTTATGTTGTGTACAAGAATAAGAAATTATGGCAAATTGAAGTTGTTGCAATCAAATATTTCTTGCAACTATTCTCAATGTTGCAAACTAGCAAGTACTATTCTGAATTTTTGAATTAAAAAATAATAATAATAAAAAACTAAAAAATATTTTAGAAATTATTTTTCTTTGGATTTAGAAAACCAATTAATTTAATTGATTAATTAATATTCTTTGATGTGGTAGTTGCCCAACAATGTTAGATTGATTACGTGGTAGCATTCTTAGCATTTTGAAAGTATTTCTATAGTTTAGGAACTCACAGTCTTCTAGGGGCCTGAAATTTCTCCTGATGATTGCTAAAATTCATAAATTAAAGGATTTCAACATTTTATAAATTTTTATCTTGATAAATTTTAATAATTAATCCCTAAAGGTTTTTGAGTATATTTTCACCAAAAATGCTCCAAAACTACGATTTCTAATACAAGTGCAAAAAAAATTTTAAACATTTTTTGACATACATAATTGTAGGATCTTGTAGTAAGATAGTTTGAAAAGATGTGAAAAAAAATTCAGAAATTTTCACTACGTAGATTGCAAGATATTAATATTTGAATTCACAAAAATCCTCTTTTTATCCTTGCAAAAATCCGGGCAGCTGCACTTCACAAGGTCACATTCGTATGAACAAATGTTCAAAATGGTAGTTATTCTTTGGATTCATTTTTCAATGCAAGTTAGTTATATGCTCGAGTAATTTCAAATCATTTGAAATTGTACAACATATAGAAAAAGAATCGTAAATAGAAAGAAGTAGAAAATGCTTCAAAATACTATATTGTGAACAATTTATTTATGCAGATGAAAAATGCCAATCCCAATGGTTGTAATATTGTAATAAACTATCTTCATCCAATGTTTTAATTTTATTTCAAAAATATTAAAAATTGAACTAAATAAAGAATATAGATTCTAGAGTATAGATTT
The DNA here is from genome assembly GCA_947034885.2 of Thuidium tamariscinum. Classification (NCBI taxonomy): domain Eukaryota; kingdom Viridiplantae; phylum Streptophyta; class Bryopsida; order Hypnales; family Thuidiaceae; genus Thuidium; species Thuidium tamariscinum. The sequence continues at coordinate 1,290,759 of OX344757.2, read as the reverse complement.
TTCAAACTTTTTTCTAGAATATAGATTCTATAACTACGTGCAAATTACCCCAAACTAAAACTTTCCATAACTTTTGGCTCATTGATTAGAATGGAATGATTCAAAGCAGTGAATTCCAAATTGGGGTTCTTTAGTCTATAAATGATTGTAAATGGTTCTAGTTGATTGGTTATTGAAAATCAGTTGTACTCAAAAAAATTTAATTATTCAAGTCAAACAGCAACCAACTAGAGTGGTGACCTCCGTGTAATGAGCAAAAAAAGATAATAGGAAAAGTAATGTTAAATTATCAACCCCACACTTTGCCAAATTTCATTGTGCTTTGGAAGTTGAGTTGGTTTGACAATAGCGCCCAACGTCATCGTGGATTATTTTGGCTCTCAACCCCGGAGCTTAGAGTCCTATACTATATAAATTGTATACTGAGTGCAGGTGGGGCTGCTCGAAGGAAACCTCATTCCACTAACTAAAGTTATTTGGTGTCGAGTATCGTGAAGATGTACCAATCATGCTGTCAGCGTGGTCGTGCAGGAGTCCGTGTGCCGGGGGCGGTTTTCAATGTTCGGCCATAGAGTTCTGAGAAGGTGAAACGTGGATCCTGGGTGATCTCCCGCCATGCATTGCATCCCGATCGATCTGGACCGTGACTAGCTTTGTGAGTTTTAACAGCAACCCTCGTCAGTCACTAGCTCGAAGAATCTTAATTCCTTCGAAGACCTACGTAACTTGCTAAGCTTGGATTCTGTGACCGGAATGAGCTAGATCTTAGATGGGTAGTAATTGCAACTGTTAAGGGTTGTGCCATGTTTATTTTTCAATGGGTTGGTTCGCATGCCTCACTCTGTTGAACTAGCTCGTCATTAATATTTCCAATGTTCAGAGGCAGTTTCCAGTTACCATATTGTTTTGAGTTACCCTTCGACAGAAATCAACTTCCATCGCGTTCGTCGAACGGGCTGTGAGTTAACTAGCATGGTTCCTGCACCTTTCGTTGTTGCTCGATGATGACGCAAATGGAAGCTAGGTGCATGCAGTGCATGCTATGAAAGCTAGGCAAAGTACTGTACAATCCATTGTTTCAGCCGTGAGGAGTGTGGACAGGACATTCCAGTAAGGAGGATCGGAGACGTGGTCGGCAGGATCAGGAGATGTGTAGGACCTCAACACAGGAAACTCATATCACGTTCCCGGTGTTGATTCCCGGTGAGTCTCACGTTTTCCACTGAACTTTAAAATTTGACACCTGTGAAAACTTTACTAATTACAGTAATTTTGGACACGTGTTGCAACTACACAGGGAAAAATGAGACTCACCGGGAATCAACACCGGGAACGTGATATGAGTTTCCTGTGCAATCAAATTAGGAGACACGTCGCTTTGCCTCGGTGAGCAGAGTAGGAAGAGCTGCTCACTGGATGATGCAGAATGTGTGCGTCCTTGTTGACATTGCTTGATGTCTGTACGTGGCAGAAGTGGTCCCATTCGTCCTTACTTACTTTTGAAATGGCACCATGTGCTCCTTCAAATATTCTCCTCTTGGGCATGCATGGACGAGGAGCATGGAACTGCATATATGCCCTGGACGAAGTTAGCGCCAGAACCGCCAGAGAAGTAGCTTTTCCATGTCCCACAGACTTTGCCTGCTTTCATTGCTTAATTGCAACTGAGTGGCGGTGAAAGGCAACCGAGTCGGTTTTCCCTCTTCGCCTATTGTTCTCCAGTGTCAGGCCAACATGAGCTAGGGGAGTGGATGTCGTCGAGCGACCAGTGTTGACACTACGATGTGGCCGCTCTGCAATAAGTGACGGCATTGTGTTCGATCTCACTCTTACTCTGAATCGGTCATTGTTGAATCTGTGTATATATCTTGTGTCGCGCAGATGCTGTGATTTGGGGGTTGTCCATTTCGGCGCGACAGTTGTGGCATTACAATGTGACATATATGAGAGAGTTGGTAATACCTTGCGAATACCAGCACTGGGGCCCAAATCTTGTACGCCGGGGGATCCACCACAACGAGCGCCACGAAAGCCTTCGACGAAAATGGGTCCAAAAAGTGGGGGGTACGAAAATGGCAGTGTATACTGTAGGGGATGTGGTGGTCGCTTCATGTGCGCAACACCATGCGAGGTGCATGTCGGTGAATGCAAGAAACACTTGTACTATTTGTTGCGTTTTGTCACACTTTAATTTCTGATTTGTTTTTTGGTCATGATTTTTGTGTTTTATCTCCAAATGACTCCAAACTGATAGAAAAGCTACTCATAACCATTATATACCTTACCTAATTTTTGAGGATTTTTCAAAAATAATTTACTATTTCTAAACAGCCTTGATAATTTCTCACAATGGATGATTATGGGTTTTTTAGCACTAATTGAATCCTAAAAAACGAATTTTGATTTAGAATTTGGAGAAATTGGTCTTTGAGTAGACTTATAGCTACTATCTAAAGGAATTTTAAAAATACTTATTTTTTGTGGTGTAGATTGTAGAAGTCCACAGAGAGAGAGCTTCTTTTTACATTTTTTTTCAAGGGTATGAAACATTATTTTGGTGAGTTTTTTGGTTAAATTTTATCACCAAAAAGTCTTCTCAGATGAACATTTTTTAGATTTAAAAAAGTGTTATTTTTTATAAATTAAAATGTTAGAAGTTATATTTTCTTCACTTGAATTTTGGACATAGAATTCACATAAAATTTTGGTGAAGAAAATACAACTTTTGACATTTTAATTTGTAAAAAATATGATTTAAAACAAAAGAATCTAAAATAATGTACATTTGAGAAGACTTTTTGGTAATGAAATTTGACCAAAAAACTCACCAAAATAATGTTTTATACCTTAGGAAAAAAAATATAGAAAGAAGCTCTCTTTGTAGAATTTCTATACCACATAAAAATAAATATTTCTTAAGTTCCTTCGGACAGTAGCTATAAGTTTGCTAAGAGACCACTCTCTCCAAATTCCAAATCCAAATTCGTTTTTTTGGGTTCCAAATAGTGCTAAAAATCCCTAAATCATCCATTGTGAGAAATTACTAGGGCTGTTTAAAAATAGTAAATTATTTTTGAAAAATCCTCAAAAATTAGGAAAGGTATATAATGGTTATAAATAACTTTCTTCTCAAATTTGAGTCATTTGAAGCTAAAACACAAAGTTATGGCCCAAAAACAAATCACATACTAAGGTGTGACAAAACGCATCGAATGTTTTTGGCAATCATTCATATCCACACCCAACCTGCCTTCGCTGTTCGCAAACTTGCAATTGTGAGGAGGTGAGGTTCAGTGTTCTCGGGTGGTTGTAATTTTTTGTGGAGGGTGTATGAGGCATTCACGGGGCTGTACGACAAATGAATCTGTCCTCATGCGAGCGCAGGGGATGGAGGTCGACCTCGTCAGACCGAGCACAGCGTCGTCTGATGCACTTGGAACCAGCGCACGCGTGGTTGATCAGAAGCGACCGATCAATCAGAAGCAGGGGTCGATCAAAAATGCAGCGCAGGAGGGAGGGCGGTGGTGAAGACTGTGCTGTTTGTCCACTTCGTCGTTGACAGGAGCGATTGATACTGTGCTGTATAGTTTTAAGTCGCTGCGTAGTTGCAACGGAAATGGCTAGAGTAGAAAGCGTTTTTGGTAGTCCATTATCGAGCTCAATACCTGTATGTGTTTGGGTACACTGAGCGCCCCAAAAGAAACCAACCCCCTTCAATCTGGATTTTGCATTGTTGTTTGGTAGCAGAAATAGTCGTGGTAGAGGGTATTTTGAGCTTTCGATTTACGAGCGCTTGCAATTTAAACAGCTGTGCCTGCATTCAGTTGGGTGGACAGTCACCTTGGTCCGCGAGATGAGTTCAATGTAGGGGGGAGGGAGGCTGATATTGTTGGATGTGATATGTTAAATTTGGGGCTCGCTGTTTCAAATTGCTGGATCGTGAGGTTGCCAATTTGACGTTCACTTTCTTTTCAAATTGGGGATCATGATATTAGAAGATAGTTCACGGCGATTTTTCTCATGCACGCGCAGTAGAGGAGGGCCAAGCTGTTGACATGGGGTTACACGATCCCGTGCGCTGAAATCGTTCTTGCCGGCAGCGACAGTGTTGCGCGCAGACTAGCATTGCCACCAATGTCCAGCCTCCTCGCGCCAAAACCATCGCCACCTCAATCCCGAAATCTCCAATTGGATCGTCCGCAAAATTAGAGAGTATTCTGTGAGGATCCTGCAACACCTTTACCGCATGGATCTTCCACGGTGCCCGCACGTATATTGGAACTTGAAAAACTGACACAGCTCTTACTTGCGAACGTCTCCGAAAATGAGATCGGTGAACCTACTTTTCCTCCCATCGATCACTGTCGATTAAGAAAACCACTAACGAAATTTCCCCTTAAACCGTGTACATTGAGCTCAGAAACGGTGTTTGACACCGGCCAATGAAATTCGTCCTCTAGGGTTTAAGATCTGTCGGAGTCGAGCAGGTTGCACATGGTCAAGGGCCATCCCCGTTGGCCCTGGTTACAAACACAACAAACAGCAATTAACACCACGCAACTAGAGCTGAGAGTCTGGGTCACAGGCAACTCAAAAGCGCAATCACGCTTGGAGGAAGGTTCACAAAGAAACTCCCAGCGGCATGCAATGTGCTTTCAAAGCAATCTGAGGTAACCAGGTCCATGCGTGGTTCAAATGAGAACAATGAATTCGATGACTGCGAACATCAGCGTCTATTCGGACCTTCAATTTCCATGCTAACAATATTCGATCTTCGACGGTTGCCTCAGCACGTTTCCCTCCTACTGAACTGTGTACCTTAACCTCAGCACCCACCATTCGCCGTGCGACCCCCGACCTCCGTGAATAGGACCTACTGGTTTAGCAGCTGGCGCAACACATACTGTAGAATGCCCCCGTGCGAAAAGTACGTCAACTCGACCTGGGTGTCGAACCGAAGCACGCAGGTGAACTCCTTGTTGTTGTCCGTTTTCACAGCGATATCCATGCCGGGTTTGATATCCTCCAGGGCAGGCATATCTATGCTATACCTCTCGAAGCCGGTCAGTCCCAGCGTGTCCGCGTCCTCGCCCTCCTTGAAGCACAGAGGAATCAAGCCCATACCCACCAGATTGCTGCGATGGATACGCTCGAAACTCTTCGCAATCACAGCTTTCACGCCCTGCATAAACACCAAGGGCACAGTCAGTCGGTCGGTAAGGGTCCAAAGGAGAATCGCTGCAGGGCAGATTGGATTGCCCAGCCATGTTATAGATCACCATTGAACATATTGGAGCACACGCGAAACCTGAGACATCGCCCACCACTGGGACTGCTCCTCCTACTTTGAACCTTTCAACTATTGAAGGATGGGCCATCCGATGCTAGGCAACGGTCACACACTGCTTAAGTTGCTCCTCTTACCTGCAAGTAGGGACCCTTGGCAGCCCAATCTCGAGAACTTCCACTGCCGTACTCCGCTCCCGCAAGGATGATCGTGTCATGACCGTCGTCCCTGTATTTCTGCATCACCCACCCTTCCACTCGTTATCTAGTCCCCGTATCACAGCACGAATGCAACGTCCTGCAATGTTTCAGGCAGGGTATGTACAGGAGTGAGAAAAGCCCCTCTTACCACGGCAGCGTCGTAAATGAACATCTTCTCCTGCGTTGGGACGTACAAAGTCTTCGGACCAACCTCGCCTTTCAGGAACTTGTTCACGATCCGAATATTCGCGAACGTGCCTCTTGCCATGATTTCATCGTTGCCACGCCTGCTGCCGTACGAGTTGAAATCCTTTCGATCCACTCCGCGCTCCAGTAAATACTTCGCGGCAGGACTCTCTTTGTTGATGTTACCTGCTGGTGAAATGTGGTCGGTGGTGATACTGTCTCCGAAATTCAAAAGGCAGAACGCGTCCTTCACGCTTCGCACTCCAGGAGGATCCTTCGTCGTGCTTTTGAAGAAGGGCGGATCGTGTACGTAGGTAGAGTTTGGGTCCCATGCATACTGAGCGCCTACGGGAGCCTCCAGGCTGTTCCACATGGCATTACCTTCCGTGATGGCTTTGTATGTCGACTGGAACATCTCCGGCAGTACTGACTTTGCGACCACCTGCGCATGTCAGAACACCTCAGTCAGTTCCTGGCATGCCCACAAATTTTCTCACGAAAAATCACACCTCAAAGCCCTCTCTACAAATATCGTCCGCTGGATAGGACGAGCGCACACAGCACCCCAGTGACCAAAGCGACTTGATGACCCCACTGGCGAGGTTGCGACACATGTCTACGCCTGCATACAATCAGGCACACTCTTGGCAGCCTAGGTCAGGACACCTCTTCTCTCCACGGCTTACCTCAGCAACCTCCTCATTAGAAGGCCAGATATCCCTCAAAAAGACATTCTTCCCGTCTTTGCCGATACCAATGGGCTCCGTCTCGAAGTCGATGTTCACCTGCAACAGGAACGCCCCAACCTCAGAAGATTCAACAGGCGTGCTAAAACAACTCATACAGGAGACCCCGCAAGGTTCTCTCCACATAGTTCTACGTTGTGAAACATGAGCTGCGCGTCACCAAACTCTAGTCAAATCAACGGCAACACAAACTGCAGGGTCGCACCGTTCCAGCAAAAGCGTAAGCCACCACCAACGGAGGCGATGCCAGGTAGTTGGCGCGAGTCAACGGATGAACACGTCCCTCGAAGTTGCGGTTGCCGGACAGCACAGCAGCAGCGACCACATCTACACATCACACAGCACCACAGCGTTTAAGCGATTACACCTCAAGTAACTCGCTGGCTCGCAAACGTGAACTCGCGACTCCCTAACTGATTCTCACACTGCACACTGGAGAATACGCAATGACGACGCCATTCAGGACGGAACCACAGCTCTCGGAAGATGCCACGACGCCTTGAGCCCGACAGCTGAGCAGAATGCGCCCAAAACAACATAGAATGAGACCCTACCATTCGCTGCAATGGCCTCGCTGACGGCTTCGTGAAGATCGCCGGAGTTACCGATGCACGTTGTGCATCCATAACCGACCAGACTGAAGCCTTGTTTGTCGAGATATTTGTTCAAGCCACTGCACGTTACAAGAGTACGAAAGAGGTAAGAATGAGCCATCACATCACCCCTTGTGAGGAGGTCGGCGAGCAGCAACTCAACCTGGCACCGAACTCTGCATTCAACTAGTCAAAGGCGCACCTAAAAGATATCCGATAAACGTCAATGATCACAAATAAGCAAAAGCCTACCCACAGAAAGAAACGACACCGTCGTATTCCAAATACATGCATCGCATCCACTTTCGTCACTCTCGATCTGCTGCTCACCTTTTCTCCAGGTACATGGTGACAACCCCTGAACCCGGTGCTAGGCTGGTCTTAACCCATGGCTTGACCTGTCAAAAGGCAGTACCTCGAATTCAGACGAGAGGCAGATTCGACACAAAATTGAGAGATTAATGTGGAGTCAGCATTCACGCTAAGGTCAACTTCTCGCCGTCTTCGAGACGATCAGTCTAAGACTCACGAACACCCGGAAGAAAACAGTACAGATCAAGTTCTACAGGAAGGAAAATGATCATCAGGTAATCTCCCGACCATGACAGTCGCATACTATCTCACTGATAGAAACACCAGGGCAAGAACTTCACGACTGCTGCTGATTATTCACACAAATCCCGAATGGTAAGAAATCCGTCTGTAATGCCCAATGGTCTGACCTCAAGTCCAAGTTCGGTCGCCTTCTTCGCCACAAGGCCAGCACCAAGCATGACACTTGGATTGGACGTGTTCGTACAACTCGTGATGGCAGCAATCACCACGCTGCCGTGCCTCATCTCTGCAGGCTTCCCCTCGAACGTGAACTTCACCACCTTGTCTTGTTGCTCTTTCGGAATGGCAAATCCCTGCACAACCCGAAACAAAGGCACTGGTCAACATCCAATCCAATGAGGAGAAAATTAGTTTCTGGGCAAGCAACTGCCCACCACAGTGCCAAAGCCCGGGTAATTTACCTTGAACCCAACCTTGTTGTCCAGGCAACCTTGCCAATCCTGCTTCATGTCTTTGAGCATCACCCGATCGTGTGGCCTGCAACGCATAAGAATCCAGTGATCCCCACTCACTCAGTCACCATCGAGGCATGTCTTACGACCGACCAATGGTCGATCCAGGAAGGTATGACACGACACCAAGTACATATCTGAACAGAACAACCGATCTTCCAATCGTGAGGCCGAAGTCTCATGTCATCGCTCAAATCTGTGAACTTGGACTCATCTCACGCACCTTTTCGGTCCAGAAATGCACGGCTCCACAGTATCGAGATCCAGTTCCAGGTAGGCTGAATAAGTGTTGTCCTTCTGAGGCTGCCAAGTAACGAAGTAAACAGCCATGCAGTCAGCAATCAATCCTACAGGGTGCAGATTCTAACCCACAAGATTATGCACACTCCCGGAAAGGTGACCGACCCTAGAAATAGAGACGTTATCAGTTAAAAGCAACGCTTCAAGTAGGATGCTGTAAGCCACATTTGCCATGACTCAGGACTGCAAAAGTCGATTCGTTGAGCCAAACCAGCAGTTCATACTCGCTTCTCACCTTCTCGTGGTCCACGAACAGATCGTTCGCCCGCAGGTAAGCCTCAATCTCTTCAACCTGATCAGGCACGTGAATTCAGTAGGTTCCGCTAGGACGCGGATGCCAAAACAATCTACGATCCCCTATCTTTGAATCTGCAAAACCTGACATCAAGCTGACCTACGTAACAGTGGGAACGAGACCACAAGCAGCTACACGACGTGACGCAAAATATCGATCACTCAAGCATCATTCGGCCTCCTCAGACCCCTCAACCTGATCCGAGAAGCAATATGCATCACCTTCTTCTCATCCCGACCAGTCAACCTCAGATAATCCAGTGTGACATGGTCAACGGGAAAGAAACCCATAGTAGCACCGTACTCCGGAGACATGTTCGCGATCGTCGCCCTGTCGGCCAGGGTCAGCTCGGACATGCCCTTCCCTGGAAAGATAGCAACCAAGCTTCAGTTAGGTAGGGAAAATAGAAAACCGACATTCGCTTCGAGCACGAAGACGACTAAGCAGTCAACCGAAGACAATCACATGGGGGCGCGATCTTCAAAGACACCAGCATGAACCGCGACTGCTTACCGTAAAATTCCACGAACTTCCCTACGACGCCCATTTTCCTCAGAATTTGAGTTACCGTCAACACAAGATCTGTGGCTGTTACTCCGGTGCGCAGCTTGCCATTCAGCTTGAACCCCACGACACCAGGCAGAACCATACTCATCGGCTGTGCATCAAAACGACAAAGCAATCGGTGATTCACACTTCATTGTGCAGAGTTGCCATTGCAAGTGTAATCTAAGGAGAGCAATTCATAACTCGCCCTAACACCGACAGCTGCAAACCACCACCCATTTAATAATCCGAACACGATGAACCCACGAAGCTCTCACCTGTCCGAGCATGGCTGCCTCAGCTTCAATTCCTCCCACTCCCCATCCGGCCACACCAAGTCCATCGATCATAGTTGTGTGCGAGTCTGTTCCCACCAGCGTGTCAGGATACAGGACGCCATTGCTGTTGAACACAACACGGGCCAGATACTCCAGGTTCACCTGCAGAATCCGAAGCACTCGTCAACAACACCCCACTCAGTCAACATTCAGCATCGTCACTCGCAGCTGTCATCACCCAGTCCGTAATTTGACTGACGCACAAACCTGGTGCACGATCCCGGAGCCCGGTGGAACCACAAGCATGTTCTTAAAGGCCTTGGCTCCCCACTTCAGAAAACCGAACCGTTCCTTGTTGCGGCTAAACTCCAACTCCATGTTTAGCAGAAGTGCGTTGGCACGGCGAGCAACATCCACCTGCACTGAATGGTCGATGACCAGATCCACGGGTACCTGGTCGCGCCAAAAGCAGTTCAAAATTTGACTGATCACATTTCAGTGCAAGTCCAAATCTGTCTCTACCTGGACTCCGATCACAATTTCAGGTTTGACTGATAGAAGATGTCCAAAACTAATCTAAGATCGTCTACAAGGTTCGATCAAGGCAGACCACACACCAGAGGATTGATCTTGTCTGGATCTCCGCCCAACCGAGTGATGGCATCACGCATGGCAGCGAGGTCGACCACTGCCGGTACTCCAGTGAAGTCCTGAAACAAAATCGTGAACTCAAGCTCGTCAGGCTGCCCATGGCCAACAACATTGAAGTTTGCAGTTCTGATGAGCTGTGACCCATCCTCTCTGGGTCGACGACGGCGATGAGGCAGACTGGCGAACAAACCAATTTGCCAGGATGGTGGCAGCGACTTAGCAGGCTCAAACCTACAACGTCGTCAAGACTTCCCAAATGTAGTCGCATCAAAGGAAGCATGTAATGGCATGAATAGGTTCAAAAGCCGAAGCGTCAGAACGAGAGGGGGAGAGGGGAGACTCCGCAGAAATCATCACACCTGTAGGATAACTCGAGCAGGCTTAAACGGGATTTCCACTTGCTTAGGAGCAGTCTTCACCCAGTCCAAAATCTTCTCAACATCATTTGGGGATACCTGAAAGTTGTCACAATTGCGAATCGCGGATTCCAATAGGTACCTGATAGAGTAGGGCAGCGAGTCTGCACATTCCAGTAACACGAACAATCTGAATTGCCAAAGCACTATCCGATTGCAAAAGATCGCTAAACTGAGCTCACAATTCAGACACGCCCACACGGAACGTTCAAATTGCCACAAGAAAATCTAAGTTCCAACTCAGTTCCCCTGCAGCAAATGAATTTTCGGACAGCGCAACAAAACCAGGAACAAATTGACTGATGCACCCCACGACCCCCATCCCAATGGAATCAATCCTTCAATCGATTCAACTGGAAGCGGCGCCTGTCCCCAGTGCAAGACGGACAGCGTGTGCCCCAAACTCACCAACTCTGGGATCGTTCAACTTCACGAGACTGTAAAACTTCCCATAGAAGCCTCCACCGGGCTTTGGCAAATTCGTCACCAGGCTAGCGAATGGATTCTCGGCAGCTGCTGCACAAAATGCAATGAAGTCCAGTCAGTTCTTAGGGTGGCGAAACACCTCGCACAAGCGACTTTCAGGAAGTAAAACCACGAGGTGCGATCAGTCGGCACAGCGAACAAGACCACCTCGCAGCGTTTGCGCAGAGAAATTGACGAAGAGGAATACTTCTTCCTGAAAATCGAGCATTCGGTTGTTCTAGAGTCCATATCCCTCGTGAAAGCACGTGAAAGCCAGCAAGCCATGCGAAACTTCAGAGGGCAATCCAGAACTTCTTGAGCCGGGAGAAATTGACGAGAATCTAGGAAAGGAGCCTTGTCGATCGCCTCGGCTCGGGGCGACCACCTCGAAAGCGCCAGAAACAAGGAGCGACGTACCTTGAGTGGATGCCATCTTGGCGCCAGGCTCGGGGAATCGGTAGGCAGCGCGGGTGGGATGGAGAGACGGACGGCGAGGGTGTGGGGAGGGAAGAGCAGGGGAGAAGGGAGAAGGGAGAGGGTGTGGAATGAGGATTGAGGGACAGGGAAGGACGGGGCAAGAAAGAGGGAATGGGCGCGGTGGACGCAGGCGATGCAGCACAGGAAGAAGGGGAGGTCTAAGGAAAAAGGGAAAGGGGAAGGGGGACGGAGTGACGGTCGGGACCGAGAGCGAAAACGAAGTGCAGATGCACGTGGGGACTCGCAAGGAACCGCAGGTAGGCGAGGGGAGGAGGAGCATGCCAAGGCACTTCACGTAAGTTACAGAGAAAGTCTTCCTCCTATTAATTGCAGGCTTCTAGGTTGCATCAGAGGCGCGGCGCAGCGGTGAGGGGATAACTTCACTTCATTTAGTAGCAGTCCGAGTTGCGGGAAGTGGGAGACGGCGAAAGACTCGAGAACGGCAGGGCAGGACCACCAGCTCGATGAAGGAGCGAGCTGCAGCAATGGGAGCCATCAGGGTGGCGTGACGCCAGGTGCAAGTTGGCGGCGAGGTTTAGGCCAGGACCACTCCAGCTCAAACCGCACCTCTGCGGTGACGAAGCTGCGAGGCACCGAGCATGGTCGACGGGCCTTGACCTATCTGAGGTGGCACTCCGACCGTCTGAAGGAGAGTGTGCCTGCCTGCAGCCCGGCTTTCTCGTCAGGCGCCATCACTGCTCTTCAGTTCTGTCCGCAGGGCCATGCTCGTCGGGTCCTGCTCGACCTGCCTGCCATTCACCGAAATCGCAGCTCTTTTTTCTTCTTTTTTGGACACAAATTAAAGGTAGTTGTGTTCCAGTTGGTCACCCATCGCAGCACTGTTGGAGCTCCGCTGTGCTAGACTCCCGAATTCGCAGTTCTCACTGCAGTAGCTAACGCCCCAAACTCAATCCCTCTGCATTTTCAAAATCAAATCGAATAGACGAGAAATATGACTGGTGGAGAGCGGAACTCTTGAATAGGATTTGAGCGATGAGAATGGAGACGCTGGCAATCTGCAGTGATCGAGTGAAGGGAACAGAGGGAGAGGAAACCCATGCGGAAGGAAGGTAAGGTAGTGCAGAGTGACCATTCCCATCCCTCTACCTGTTCCCGAACCCTACTTTTTCACCCAAAACCGATCTGTCAGTAATGCAAGTACACTCACCTTTTAAGATAATTGATTAGTTTTTCTTCTTCACAAACTAATCAATCATGACTCCTGATAATAGAAAAAGGCAAATTCTTGAAGGGGTGGGAATAGGTTGGGTTGTGTTTTCTCAGAGCGAACAAGATTATAATAATACATCAAAGCAATGTACAAAGGAGCACAATGTCCTGCGGGCTGAAGGAAGGAAGGAAGGCGAATTGTATCCTATGGTAAGGCATCCATTCAAGGGAATTTTTGGCGTAAGTTTCCTATGGAAAAACTCAAACAAGCCCTTACGTCAAGTCTGTACATAGGAAAAACGGAAGCAATAGAGTTTTCATAAAGTGAACCCCAAATTGTACTACGATGGTCGAAGGAAGGTTTCACGAGGAAGAGTTCAGAAAAAACATAACACCAAACTCTATCAAACAAACTCTAGTTTGGGTACTTCAAAGAATTTCATCCTGTATTTTTTGGAAACCCCAAAACCCAAACTCCAAACTCCAGCTGCTGATCCCTCATTGCGCACACTTTACAATTAACTCTACTAAGACATCAGAACTCTGGATGGAGTCGAACGTGAATTGCCTGGCACTAACGCCATCAGCATCATGAGAGGAAAAGGGAACGACGATTTCTGTAACAAGGAGGGAGGGAGGACGGTCGGGCTGGGAAGAGGGGAATACCACACCACCATAGTATCCAGCTCACTGACCATACTGCCAGCAGCTGAATGGCCACGGCCCGTGAGACCCTGCCACCAACGCCTTCCTTCCCTCCCCGCCGTCGCCGTCACCGTCAGCCAGCTAGATTTTTCGGCACAGGGAAAGTCACATGCAATATCCAACTTAACGGATAAATATCTGGGGATGCCCAGATCAATCAAAATCCACTATCAATGTTGTAGACGAATACTCACTCTCCTTACTGATTTCTACAACTTATCACAGGAAGCGTCGAAGCAATCAATCCTACATTCTTCGACCAGAAACCTGGCCACGTATCAACAGGAGGCACTGGACTAGCTCATCCATACAACAAATACGTCAACATCAGGAAATTTCAGAATTGGGACAATCCTGCCGCGCTTTATATTGAATAGTGTCATCTCCAAAGGAATCCTTTTATGTCTACCCTACATAAGAGTACACGGCAAAAATATATGCATATGCATCACTTCTAGTACTAACCCCACGGATTGTAAATGCCTCGCTGTAAATTTAATGACTTGCGTTCTAATTACATGGGGATGAAAGATTACCTGCCCTACAATCTCAGTCAATCTCTGTTAGAATATTTTTAGGGTAAATGCACCCTGTTGAAACAATGGCTACGACCTCTATCTTCTGGTGCCTACCAACGCTACAACGTGGTAACAAGAGATCGACCCCTATATCCTATCTCTACGACGTGCTTGTTATCATCTAATACTCTACCTGAGAGGGATCTTTCTAAAGCGGCTTTCTTGTCATTCAAGACTACTCCTGATACATTTCTGCACGCTGGCAGACTCACTTCCTGAATGCTCACCGCAGGCTCACATTCAATAGCGGAGGAATTGACCTGTTCAAAATCCTCGTCGCTGGCTCGACCGCTGCTTACTACAAGATCACGGATAGTACCGAGAAAATCATCGTCACCCAAGAGCGTCTCCATAGGAACATGTAATCCTGTAGCCAGGCAACAAAGGGAAGTCAGTTGATTAAGCTCCGGGTAACATAGACTTTTTCTTTTACTCAAAAGTGCGCGCAAAGGTGTTTGAAATACACTAGCCGAATAGTCAGGATTAACAACTAACGCAAAGACTCACTGAAACGCCAGTAGTGTCTTGGGTTGGTGGGGTCGTTGATAGTTTCTTCGTTTGCTGGCCGATCGGCATAATCCTCTTTAAGAGCCAAAAGATCCTGAATGGGAAATATTGCCCACATCGATGGAGATTCAAGGTGTTGCTGGAGGATGAGATGGGATATGTGAGGGTCACAAGTTTCAGGAGGAATTTCATTGATGTTGAACATGGTCTTCAAGAACCGTTCCCTCCTATCTTCATCCTCCTCCCACCAAGCTCGCATCGTAGACGAATCGTGACAAGACGGAGCACACACCATCATGTATTCATACTCAGCGGGATTGCCAAATTCCTGTCCTGGAGCACTAGGCATGCGCTGTATTCTCAAACCAAGCAGTCCAAGCTCGCTCAAAACCTACATCCAGAACTTTACACATTAAAAGCAAGTATTGTGCAATATTCTGTGGGAAACAAAATTTAGACATCGCAATTCCATGAAGGGGCCAGAAATAAGTTGGACCCTCCCATCTCACGAAAGCTACAACCTCAAAAGTTGAATAACCAAAAGATCATCCAGGCACTCACTGGTTGCACGCAAGCTGGAACCATCCCAAGATCTTCTCCGCAGCACAGCATATCAGACGAATTCAACAAAGCAGGCAATGTCATGAGGGCATTGTCACGCCATAACTGCTCTTGACGATGGAAGAAGTAGTCATTATACTTGCTCCTCAGGACATTCTTACTGCAAGAGGAAGCAAGCAATTTGCGTCGGTAAGGCAGAGTATTCAAAAATTGAAATTACTCAGATCTTAGAAAAATGACGATGGATGTAATTCACAAATACCAGTACAAAAGAGGAGAAGCATCATACCTGTGGTCATCTAGTTCATCGAAACTAGCTGTTTGGTCAAGTCCAAAACGTGGGTAAAATTTCGTTGGGTCCTCTGAGTCTCGCATAAGCAGAACTTCCTACAAAAAACGAACATGATAATACGTTATGCATACATCCAATACTTCATATCTAAAATATCAAATATCTCAAGCCAACTATCTCCAAGTGTGCAATACTTGCAATATTCAACTATCTAATTTATGCGTCATCCTCGAGGCATCATGGAGAGAACAAAATATTTAGAAACAGTACATATTTCAAGGATTGAAATTTACATGTAGAAGTTCGAATAGTCGGGCTTGGTCTGCTTCAGCCTCTTGCACAGCAGATTCAGGAGCATCGTCTTCTAACGTCGTCGCAGCAACAATCTTTTTCTCGGTATTATATTGCTCCTTGAACTGATAGCATAAATGTTCAAACTCATCAAAATACTTATCGGCAATTTCCGTCCATCTATCCCCGAATTTTCCGATAAGAATATGACAACGCACATATGGTGTACTCAACCGATTGAAGTCCCAGATTCCTTCTCTTTCCAATTCCTCCTGTAGACGCCAATAGAAGATCGTCAGCTGAAGTCCAGCAGAAAGAGATTAAGTACAGTAGGCAAACGTAAAAAACAGGATCTACGAGGAAACCAAACACGCCAAGATTCACGGAAAGAATACTGTACAAAAATTGTGCTTTATACAAAATACTCATAAATAAAGGTCACCACTTACATTACTGAGAGGAATAGATGGCCTGAATCTTCCCAGAAGTCCGGTCACAGCATGATCAGGCATTTCCCATATACGGAAGAACCCCAAAACATGATCTATCCTGTATGCACTGAAGTACTTCGCCATCTGGAAAACAAAAGGATTCAGTGATAAGTACAAAATTGCACAGTAAATGACAAATAGCATGGCAAATCCTAATCATTAGTTTTTTTATAGGGACAGCGATACCCAGGCCACATAATTCCAAGAAGAAAGGACCAACCAGACACTCCAAAACACGTAAATTCATTCGTTTACTCCAAGATAATGTCAACATGGACAGCTCCACACATCAATGTAGAGGAAACACTCTGACCTGAGATAACCGAGCTCTCCACCAACCATAATTATCCTTCGCCATTTCCTCCCAGACATAGGTCGGAAATCCCCAGTTCTGTCCGTTCATATCAAAATAATCTGGTGGAGCACCTGTAGATGCAGTCATACGGAAAAGACTAGGAAATTGCCATGTGTCGACACTGTTGCGATCTACACCTATGGGCAAATCTCCTTTAAGCACAACGTTCTTTTTCATCGCATAGTCTCTCGCTGCTGTCAGTTGTGAGTGCAGGTGAAATTGGAGATAATAGCTGAAGCCAATAGCATCATGATGATCACCCTTAGGAGACACAAGCTTTTCCAACTGCCAACCAACAAACCAGAGTCCCACTTCAGAACCCAGAACCCAAAACCAAGTGGCGCAGTCCAATTTTGAGGATAAGGAGTTGGAACCATTTAAGAATACGGAATGCGAAGACAAGATAAAATATTTGGTTCCACATACATCGTACCGGAGTTTTGAGAAACATGATACCTTCTCAGGAGTGAACTCAGCATACAAACCCCATTGAGAATGATCCGCAGTGCCGAAAAGGTCGCGGAGAAAACAGAATGCGGCGTAAGGGCGCAGCCAATTCTGCAAGCGACACGAGTTTATAAGAAACTGAAACTAGGGCAAATCAATAAAAATTTCAGGCGCCAGATTGGTACACTTTGGTCGACAAATCAAGACATCCAAGAACACGCTTACCTTGTTTTCCTCAAAGTATTTCTTAAATCCTGCTGAACTAAAAATCTGACTCTTCTCGAGGCGATAAACTCTCTTTGCAATAGACAGCTTTGCAGCCATAGTTGCCTCATAATCCACCTCCTTCAAATCCAACTGCTTTCTGCTGTCTTCAATGTCCGCCTGCAATTAGTACAAGAGTATTAATTCGTAGTAGCTTAAGGTAGATATCTACATACGTAATACTACGAACCAGGTGCCTCCACGGCACTCAGGGTGGTGGTAATTCAGGTCTATCCACACCTGATTCACTCAACGTACCGTAATATCATTCGGAAGTTCACTGGAGAGTGCTTGGAGCCGGAGGTAGAGTGGATGCAATGCGAATACAGACAATGAACTGCACAATTTCCGAGATATCCAGAGATTTTAGATGACTAATCATATCATACGCTTAGTTCAGGTCTCAGTGAATCTTCAAAGAATAAATAATCATTTAAGTTGCTGATACAAAATTATCACAAAGAAGAAACTAAGACACATTTTGGGGGGAACAAAAGCTTCCTAAACTTACTGATATCTAAGGCTAAACCAAGGAGGAGGTCAACAGTTGCTAATACATGATGAGTCAAAATCACAAGGAAAAGTGGGCTGCAACGAAAGTGAAATTTGAATATAATCCGTATTGCTCCGACATACCTGTATGGGTACGAGTCCCACCACATCATATTAACAGAAGTATCATTTACGGGTAATAATTGAACCAACCGCATTCCTGTCTTAGCCGCCATATCGACTACCACCTTCAGATCCAAAAACTCTCCGGCACCTACACTATGTGTAGACCGAATAGAAAACACAGGTACCGCAACACCTGCCCCCCTCCATGGTTGGGTCTGCATCACCAATATGAAGAATATTACCACGTGCTCCGTTGGCCCCAAGTAAGAACCGTGATAGAAATGCAAACAGTGAGCCTCACAAAAGTCCGTGTACAAACTTTCAAATGACCATCAAATTATAATAGCCACAATTAAGCCGTGGAAATAAGAGGAACAAAGTCCATCAAACATTAAGGTGAGTTGTGCATACTCTGAAGCTCCCATCAGCTGCGATAATCATTACACTGGGCTTCTTGGTCGTCGAAGTCAATGATAGAAGTCGATTTTCACTATTCTCAGGCGTAACAATTCCACTTTTATTCTTCAAAATATACTTATACGACACAGAAATATCGTCTCTCGGAAGTATGACCATACATTGCCAATTATAACCACCCTCATGAGAAAGAGGGACGGCTTCTGCATTGTCCCATTCACCCAGCTCCTTAGAACTGCCTGTGACGAACACCTGAGTACATGAACATAAACATCGCATAGTGGTTAGTTCCCCCCAACACATGGAAGAAAATTGGAGAAAACTTTTGACTTTTCAAATGGTACCAGAGTCTAGTAAGATAGTCTTTACTTGGGCATAAACCAGGAGGCCAGCAGCACATGGAATAAGAAAACCTTACCGATTGATCAGGATCCAAAACAGAGCACTTGATCTGGAATTGCACCACCACGCACTCTGCACGTCGTCATGGAAGCACTCGATCAACAATTTAAGAGCAGTAACAAAAGTAAAAAACAAACAGAAAATGAAAATGATACATAGAATTACATTACTACCCGATGTGGATCAATATTATCCAATTCACAGGAAAACTGCACTAATCTCCACATCTTCCCATTTCAAATTAGCTCTTAGATATTAACAACCTGCAAAACTTAACGGAATACAAGGGAAGCTCTGCGCGGTCTCGGAAACTTCGTCTGCTACAGTTGAACATCTCTCTTCCCCAAAGAGTACTTTCCTGTAAGCGTCTTTCGTCAAAAGCGTCTCAGCAGAATCCTGCACTTACAGAACAGAAACAGTAAACACACAAGACTGGCATTCAATCCATAACACTTAATTATCTTCAATACGTACACAAGGAAAGATCGGACAGAGGAAAACGACCTCCAATAGTTCGAAATCAGAGTTCACAACTACACAGAAGTGCTTTAATGCGCTGAAAATACTTCAGAGTACTCAAAAAAGATGAATGCGATAAATCTCGATTAACCTCGCAATGATGAGGGAAGACAACAAAGGAGACCACTAAAATGCAATGCAACGCTGAAAACAAACGCCATAGAATGCAAATCCTATAAACTAAGATGAAGCTCCAAGTCGTGGACAATCATATATCCTTGACTGGCATTGCACCTCTCGTTCTATTCAGACAATTGCTAAAGAGAAAAAGAGTGTCAGTATAGATCAGCACTCGAATCTGCAAGAAGTGCAGATTTGTTTGAAAGGCATGCAAGTCTGCAGAATACTAATCAATGTAATTGTCACTTCGCAAAATACTTTAAATCGAGAAATTCTAGGGACGAAGTACTCACCTGCCACAAATCATGGATCTCTACGGTTGATCCATTAGGAAGTTCGTCAGGAAATTTTAACACTCGAGGGGCTCCAGACTCTCGCCTCAACACATGAAATCTATCGTCGACAACGACATAGTTATATTCCGTCTGAAAATGATCTGGCACCGAAATCGAAACCTGCCAAGTGAGAACGTCCCCATCCTGGTGAGGCACCATACTCTGGCCCTTCTCCACAGTCCAAGCTCCCAGTAGAGCATCGGAACCTATCACCATAAGGTTCTGGCCCCAGTGCGTGTGGTACGGGAGTTTGAACCTGATGTTCACTCTTTTAAATCGACGCATGCTTCCCGTTCTTCCTAAGTCTCCTCCGCTTCCCATCTTGTAACCACAGAGTATTAAGCAAGGTCTCTGAAGACTCTGCGAGAAGCGGCAAGTCGCACAGCAATTCGCAAGAACTCGATCGAGTAAGGGACAACGTTGCCCGTCGACTAGTACAGAATGCGGAGGACGTGCACAAGGAAAGTAGATCCAGAAAGACAATTCCTGGTCTCGCTAAAAAGACACGACGCTTGCCACAAACAAAACAAATTGAAGGAAATCAATCCTGTGACAATGCGCAACGCAACCCGAGATGGACAAAGTTACAGAACAGAGGGGGGTGAGCTGCGCGTGCCACAACCAACCGTTCCAAGTCAGGTCGAACCGCAGTTGGTGCGCAGAATAAGTAACTACCCCACTAAAAAGTTTCAACAACTGGACGAGACGCTGGAAACGAAGCGACGCCACACCAACTGCGATTCAGAAACGGGCGAGGACCAACGATGGGGATCCGACCCGCAACTGCACAACCTGACTAACGAACGACTGGGCTAAACAAGCGACAAGCAAGGCAGGAAGGATGGCGCCACAGCGGCCCGCTTGTTCTCTGACGAAGCGAGGGGCACAGCAGAGAGGCGAGACGATGACGATGAAAGCAGGCTGCGAAGGTGCTGGCCTTCGGACTTTATACTCATCAGGTCCAACAAGGTCCTCACCAGGCCCAACAAAGCCTGACGCCCCGCGCATTATAAAAAGTCCCCCGCGAAAGGCAGGCCGCCACAGCCCACAGCCAACTCGGTTCATAAATCATAACCTCTTTGCTATCCAACCCCCACCAGGCTAACTTACGTGGAAAGCCGCCCTTTATTTTCCCCGCCCGCCCAGACCGGCCGGGGTGAACTGACCTCGCTCGGCCGCTTGGGAAAACGCTGGAATTTTTTATTTTTGCAAATAATTTTTTTTTCAAATTCTGAATTCATATTTGCAATTAGAGACCCCAAACTACATTAGCTAGGAGGAGTGAGGTAGGTAAAGTAGATCAGCACAAATTAGGGGGCTTTCGGTTTTACTTGCACCCCTAAAATCACTTGGAGTAGCCGAGTGAGGGGCCAGTTCACCTCCAATCCTAGATCCACCCTATGTCTCCATAATTTCAACAAATATGTCCTGTTAATTTCAAATAGTTACACTCAATACTAATGTAATTATGAGTATTATGATACCTACAATGTTATTTATTTTTTCATGCAACTCACTCTAATTCTCACTTAATTGACAAGTAGACCTTACATTGAATATTGATTTAGTGCATGGTGAACTATCTAGTTCCTAATTTGATTCTTTTGTTGGAAATTCAATTGACAAATAGTGTTTGTATTGACATTTTGCATTGGTAACCTCGGTAGTATTGTTGGCATTTAGTGTCAAAGTTTGTAATTAATATTGCTAACACTAAAATTTCATTCTTAGCAAACCATAGTGTATGAATAATGAAGACTATACATGTAGAAAACCTCAACAACATTATTATTAGTGATGTATCCCTTATAAAGTGTATTGGTGTTTTAGGCCAAAGCTTATACAAAAACAATATATATTGAAAATAAGATGGATTGGATAGATTTACAATTCTTTTAAATGCAAGTTCTAGTGACATAATCAGGTAGCAAATTTGTATGTCTACTTCTCCATGATTTTCTTAGTGCCTACTTTCTAAGCAGCATCAAGATCATAATGTTTAAAATAGTGTACCAAATTTTTTGATACTTCACAATGAAGATGGTGCAACTTTGAAACTATAATTACAAAAACTTAGTGTTTTCTACAATTTAAGGACTGTTGATAATTATATTGGCAAATTAAATTAGAAATCCATCCAATGAATAATTGATAATACTAAATTGAAATTTTTTTAAAAAATATATATATTTATATATATAATTGTATTTTGATGTGTATTAGAACTCATGGATATGCAATTGCAATATTTCTATATTTTTATTTTTTCAAATTTCCATAATTAATTAGAAGTTAAATTTGTCAAGCTTTGTTTCGGGGTTAAATTATTGTAATTCATATAAATTACTATGAGCAAATCAAGGCATCCCTCAATGTCACTCATTGTCTCTTAATTTTTGAGTTTCCCCAAAACATCAAATTAGACTTCCTTAAGATTGTGATCTACTTTCAACTTAGAATGCATATGCCTAAAATTAAAGTAGCATGGGCTTCAAATTTTTGAACAAACATAATAGTTATTTTAATCTTTGCTAAATGGGATTTTAGAATATGAATACATTATCCGCACTTAGTTTACAATCATTGGCCATCACAATTTTTACATCTTGAATTCATTGCCATATTTGAAGACACTAGGTAATTCCATAAAAGAAATGAGGGTATAGAAAGATTTCATTAGAAAATTAAGTTTCCTTCTCATAGTGAATGAAACCCTCACAAAACAAACTTTAATTTTTGTTCAATATTTTAAACAAAGTAGTCATTTACATGTTTATTTACCATGTGTCATTTGGTGCAACAGCTTGATGTCATCCTAAACATTGCCATGTGATCATAGTTAAATAGTTATCTTTGCTAATGACAAGAAAATAGCCAATAGTAATTATAGTAAATGTGAATAAATCTATGATATGAAAGAAGAGTCTAATGTCATGCAAAAGGTCACATTTAACAATGAATCCAATGATGCACAAGATCTTTCACACAACTGCCTTCCAATTGTTCAACCTACACATAGTACGATTACTTTTGAAATTTTATAATAAATAATTGAAGATACTTGAATGCATACATTTAATGTAGAATTTCTTTTCCATTGATATCATATTGCATAGTTTTTCTAAGCTTCCTTTATAAAAATAAATGATTTGTTGCCTGAAGTTTGATTCTCACAACATTCATCATCCATCTACAGGCTTTTGAATTGAGTGCTTGGAGAATAGCCCATAAATGTTGAAGTGGATGTTCAGAATTCAATGAATGACAAAGAATTATCCTATATAGGACAAAAGTGCAACTATCCATCCTCAAATATTGGTGGAGATTTGAGTCCTCCAAAGGACAATTTCAAAACTATTCCCAAAATTGCCAGATGCCATCAAGCTAGAATTCACCAAAAAAATATTTAATTGGGTCATGAAATGTGAAAAAAATTCAAAAAAACTAATGATGTGGCACTTTCTTGACCATGTTAGATTCTTGCAATTTTGTGTTCCCACAATCTAAAAACTTGTAGTCTTCCAGAGGCCTAAAATCTCCTCTAATGATTAGGGGTGAAAACTAAAGGGAGATCCTTTATAATACTTTGACTTCTAATGAATGTTTTTTTATTTTTTTTTAAATTAATAATTTACACAATATCAAAATGAATGATTTCCACAAGCACCAATCCATCCTTCAAGGGTTAAATGTTGTTCCTTTCATTGTTTTCAAGCAATGAAAAGAACAAAAAGTGAAGAGTGCCAAACTTCTGAGTCCCAATTTAGTAAAGGTAAAATACCCCATTATAGACAAATTAGGAACAAGCCCATTGTAGACAAAATTCTAATGGTGTTGTACATTTGAGAATTTGAATGTACACCACCATTACAATTTTGCGGACAATGGGTTTGTTCCCAATTCGTCCATAACGGAGTAGTTTTTTTAACCTTAAGTTAGCACACACCTTGGCAAACAAGTCTTCTTTTCCTTTAATCAAATCAAGGTGAACCAACCCATTGCATCAAATGATCCATGACAGATACCTAATGATCCCACGATGGATTTTTAGGCCACAATCAATGTCTTAGCTAACACTAATGGAGTGATTAGTGACCCCATTAAGAACACCCAACTATTTCAATGTAAATCATTACAGGAAGCGACTTTTCAAGGTCTTTCACTTTAGAAAATATTTTGACTACTTTAAAAGAGCAAGGTGAGCATTATGGATACAAGTGGCATGTTGGTTTTGGGGTGGTCTACATACTCTTTTGGTCACCCTTCAAAAATCCATAGAGAACTCATACTTTGCTGGAAAAAATAAAAATTTCAATTGCTCTCACAGTTTCTCACACGTGTCTTTGTATGGGAAAAAATTTGAAAACTTTCAGCAATGGCTTGAGGGCAGACTCCAAATTCGGACCACAATCGGCTGTTTTACCTTAGGGGAGGAGGCTCATGAACCGTTCATCTAAGGGCTGGTCCGCCTTTTTCATGTATTTGTTTGGATGGTAATATTTTTCACTCATTTTTCAGTGAAAAAGAAATAAACGAGGAATCTAACACAAGTTGTTTCATATTTTTTGAAGCATTATTGAATTAGTTATGAATTTTCAAACACAGTCTGGCATAGGGCCCTATCTGTGATCAGTAGGCCTTGCAAACCCATACATGTGCAGTTTGAAAAAAAATCTGGCTTGCTTCAAAAACTAGCACTGCAACATATAAAAAGTAATAGCATTTGTTTCTAAAAGTGTTCCTTTCTAAATCTGAAATGAATTCTTAAATAAATCATATTTCAGATTTTTGAACACTTGACAGAAGGTGGTTCAACAACTAATTCTTATTTTAAATATAATCAAGAGACACCTAACCACTTAGTTGAGAATGAAGCCATTGGGACTCTGAAACCATCCATTCAATTAGTGAAAACAAAGTCTTAGCATGCTTCAATATAATTCACAATTCATTTTCTCACAGTAAATGATCCATTTCAGAGCCTCCTAGTGGGCAGGTGCAAAATCCTGAGCGGTTTATGAGCCCTCTCCTATACCTTATCCTGGGCCAACTGGTCTTGGGAGCTGTTTTGGCCATGTGGCGCACTTGTGAGGAGACCTCATCAGTTCGTTACAGTAGGTTAACTTACCTTAAGGACGATGCATGTCGACGGCTGCGCAGTGCCTGGGCCTGGGCATGTGAGGAAACAGCCTGCCGTAGTGCCATGTGGAGGCATGCCCTGCCCAGCCAATTTTTGGCTTGCCCTCAGTCAGTCAGTCCTGGGAAGGCGAAGGACCCTTCACCCTAGAACGGTTCTCTATACAACTTGGATGTAAGGTGGGTACACCTAAAATTGCACCTCACCTAAAACTGCCATCTATAGTTGCTGTACATTTCTGAATTCCATTAGGTACCTATTTGGCTGGAGCGCTCTTACAAACAGACTTTGAGCCTTAATAAATTTTGCATACTGTTTCCAAATGCTGCATTTTTTGGTGCATTAGAATGTGCTTTCACTTGCCAAGAAGACCATATGAAAATTTGATCAAACCAGTAATGGTTACTAGGCACAATACCAAAAAGTGGCACTTTTAGGTGTACCCACCTTAGCCTTGCAATTTTTTAATTGTGATTAAATATATGAAGCATGATACATTGTTATTTACATACTATCAGGATGATTAATTTACTTTGTATTGAAAAATTATTATTCAATGTTTTTATGATCAAATACCACCGCATTCAAAATATATTACACAATTATAAAAGGCTTCCAAGTTATTTTAGGGTTAAATAGATAGATGTAAGTTGCTTTAACTTAATTGATTTTCTTTCCAGCTTCCATTGATGTCCAAGAAGTGTTCACCAATTTGGGGCTTGGAATGCATCTTACCTTACAAATGGCGCTTTATAATTGTAAAGCCATAGGGACAATTTGAGTGGGACTTTCACAATGCACTTCAAACATGCACCTAGTGAATACTTTGAAGTTTGTTAACTGTCAAAGCCTAATGGTGGATTTAGGATGGCTAAAAAGCTTACTAGAGGATGTAAAATGGCATACTTTCATCCAATTTAGTTTGGGTTAGTAGAAAAAATTCTCCTTGGCTATAACACACAAGAAAGGCCTTACAAAGGTATCCAAGAATCTACAAAAATAAAGAATTGTGTGTGATTGATCACAAAAAAAGTCTTTCAAGTGTACCCAAAAAATTCATTTATACTATAATATGCACCTACAAAAGAAAATTTTGATTTCTCAAGATAATTTTTAATTAGATGTAAACTTCTTTTTCTTATGCTTTGGGAGAAATCATAGTAGTTTAAGATAATCACCAATAAATCTAAAAATTTAATGGTTTATAGTTGACAGGTGATTTCATCTCTGAAAAATTAAATAAAATAACTATCATTCAAATTTACTTGAAAAACATTGAAAACAAAGAAGAAAAATTTAATGAACATTCTATAGTCATTAGCATTAGGAGGGATTTGAGGCCTGGAAAGGGCCGTTTCGGGACTGTTCCCGAAACAGGGTGTGGAAACGGCTGACCGCTGGTCAGCATTTAAAAAAATTAAAAAAAAAAAAAAAAAATTGGGGTCCTGAAATATGAAAAAAAGTCCAATTTTTTTTTTTTTCGGAAAAAAAAAAGTCGATGACCTGGCAGTCACTCGACCACGTCGGATTCCTGCGGGAACTGCGTTCTCGCGGCTGATTTCAGGATTTCGGGCTGTGGGAACTCACAGGCTCCCAGAGCCCTCAAATCCCTCCTAATGGGGAGATTTGAAGGCAAGGGAGGGCCATTTCAAGGGCATTCCCCTACTATTTCCCTAAATTGTCCTAAAACAATAAATCAACCCATAATGGCTGAATTTTTTTAATTTAAAAAAAAATTCAAAAATTTCAAAAAGTGTTAAAACCTAAAATTGATTTTAGGAAATATCTTACAAAAAAAACATTATTATTTTTTAAATAATTGAATTTTTTTAAATTACTACTTTCTGATATGGCAATGTCTCGACCACATCGGACTACTGATGTGGCATGTTCCCATAGTCCAAAAACTTGAAATGACTCGTGGTCTTCTAATGCCCTCAAATCTCCTCTAATGTATAAATTTTATCTTTCTAAAATAGTGTTGACTTTGAAAACCAAAAAAAAATACAAAAATTCAAATTTTGTTTATATACAAAAAATATATTATTATTTTTTAAATAATTGAATTTTTTTAAATTACTACTTTCTGATATGGCAATGTCTCGACCACATCAGACTATTGATGTGGCATGTTCCCATAGTCTAAAAACTTGAAATGACTTGTGGTCTTCTAATGCCCTCAAATCTCCTCTAATGTATAAATTTTATCTTTCTAAAATAGTGTTGACTTTGAAAACTCACAAAAAATACAAAAATTCAAATTTTGTTTATATACTTTAAAATGTTAATGATTTTCAATAGCCTAAGGTGCAAAAGTAATAGCTAATTTTGATTTTGACTCTCTTTCTCTCAATTGAAATGAATGATACCAAATTTGTCTACTTTGTCCACTCAAAAATACCAATTTATTTTAGAAAATGGGTTAATAAACAAAGGGGACAAAATATTCAAATTAAAAAATCTAAAAATCTAGGAGGGTTGAATTGGCTACAACTATGGCTATTGATATATGGCTTGTTTGTACAAATATATATATATATATATATATATATATATATATATATATATATATATACATTTATTGACAAGGATGAAGATTATCTTATATTTTTCATTAGCCTCTAAAGTCCAAAGGCCTTTAAATCACCAAAAAAAAAGTCAAAATTGTCATTTCTATTGTATTGAATTAATGAAACACAAAAATTAAAATTTTGAAAATTAAATCATAAGATCCTATACTAAACTTGTATAAAAACACATGGTAAATTTTTTGTGAAGTTTGATTGCATAGATTGGATGGCATTAGCATTTGAAGTAATGAAAAACTTTGTAGTGTGACAATTGCTACACTAGATTATTAGACATTAAATCTTCTATAGTTTTTTGCACTTTAGATTTGGAAATAAAGAAAATTTATGCATAAGATTTGAGTTTAGTACTTATCTAAGTAATATATTTCAAACAAATTCTTTTTATTTTGATTATTTTAACAATTATTAAAATAAAAATAGGTTACAAATATAAGGAAAAACACAATTGTTAATAGTTCTAAGATGGAATTAAAAAACACAAATCACAATAGTAAGATTTTCCTAATATGCAATCTAAAGCTTACAATTTTTTTTTTAAGTTCAAGTTAATTAGTTTAGAAACCAAAGCCACTATAATGTTTTTTTTGACAATAGTGCTCTAGATGTGTGCAAAACAAAATTATGCTCTATAATTTTCTCATTTCTATCCAAATGGAATGAGTCAAAGATTTCCAAATAGTACAAAAATTCTATGAGATAAGAAATTAAAAATTAGTTTTTCAATTTTAACGATTTTGTTTATGGATTTTCCAATTCCAATGCAATTATCTTTAGATTTGGTTGCTTAGCTTTTGTTCTCAAAAATATATGCAAATAAAAAAGTATATTCTTAGAAAGCTATTTGTTTTCTATCTTGAGAAAAAGTTCTAAAGTTGCATATAAGATCAATCTTACCATTGTGATTCCTACTAAATGATGTTTTTACATAGTTTTAGGGCAAAAATTGAGATCATATAATGAAGTCTATTTGAATTTCTATTTGTACCATAAGGGGGCTTCATGGAAAGATTAGTTTTGATTTTTTGAAAACTACATGAGTTAAAAGATAGGGTCTATTCAATTGAAAGGGAATAAATTTTATATGATATGTAGGGCTATCGTATAGGGTCCTTGAAATGCCATATATCCTATTATATACAAATTAGGTTATGTAAAAATGTCATTTAGTAGGAATTTTTATTAGTACATAAGCCCTTACAAATAGCATCCGTATAAATTTTTTATAATACAATGAGTACAGATGTCTAGACAGATGTAGAATTTTTTTTAAGTGAAAAATAAAACCTACACAATCTAGTGAATTGAGGGATTTTTTTCTAAAGATTTGTTGTAGTTGTCAAATAATTCTAGCTTGTACAAACCAATCCTTCTTCAAGTGCGCCAACAATGTGACAACACGTTATTTGTCATCTAAAATTCTACTACAATACTAGTAGTTCATATATCAAAAAAAGTAAATGTTCATATAAGATATTAGTTTTATAGTGTGAATTGTATATGGGTATGAAAAAACTAGACATATAAATTTTGTATGTAAGATAGCCTAACTATAAAAACCATATTCTAGGGGAGGACACTTCCCATTTTTTGGTAACCTACGTGCGGCGGAAGATAGGGTACATTTAAATAATCTTGGGTAAAATTTATAAGAAATTTATATATAAAATAGGGGACATTAAAAAGGCAAAGTGTTTTAAAAATAAAATAGGGATGATAATATGGCTGATTTTTCGGCTTTATGGTAAAATATGGGCTCTTTTAATGTTGCCAAGTAATGATTACAAGTAATTGATAGCCCCCCTAAAAATACCCCACCGCCGCATGTGGGTCCCCCAAATACACAAGAAGTGTCCTCCCCGGGACCATATTATTGAATTTATAAGAAAATCATAGGATATTAAAAATATACCCTTGTTATCTTTTTATGTAAAATTAAGATTAATGAAGGTAAATGGCCCCACATCTAATACCTTTTTAGCTAAAATGTATACTTTAAATTACAAGGAGTCATCTTCCTGGGGGGACTTTGGAGGCTTTAGGAATTAACAACTTTAGTTCATACTAATTATTCAATTTCCAAATGTTGAAAAAAAAATACTCAAAAACTCAATTATGATTTATTATTGTTTTCCAAAAATTGAATTTCACTAAGATATATGTGAAATTAATCCAAATTTGTTATTCTTTTGCAAAAAAGATATGAATTTAATAATTGTATCTATAGATAGTGACCAAACAACCTACAAAGAACTTCCTATCTTAATTTCTTAAAAGCCACGTGACTCAAAAGTGTTCTCAAGAGTAATAAAGACAAAAATATTTCATAATGTTAGAATAATTAGAAGTGAGTTAAGAAATAGAGGTCTCTAATTTTTATAATAGAAATTGAATTGGAGCAATCTAAATTAGAAAATATAATTGTATGCAACAATTATTTGCATTTATACATGGCTATGTTTCCCAATCATTGTGTAATGCATGAAAAAGTATACAAAAAGTTACAAAAGATGTGTCCCTTTTACATCTTAAACATCGTTGACAATATCTAAAAGAGGGAACAAATACAAATATGATACAAGTGAATGGGCACTTTCGTTAGAGGAGATTTGAGGGCAATAGGAGATTGTGAGTTCCCAACGCAGTGAATGCAAGAATCTGCGGCAGGAATGTGGAACTGGCCTCTACTGATGTGGTCGAGAGTGTACCACGTCACTGATTTTTTTTTGAAAAAAAATTAAAAAAATTAGGACTTCTTTTTGCATTTCAAGATGAACTTTTTTTTTTTTTTTTTTTTGAAGATTAATTACTTACTTACTGACCCGATAGTATCGAGAACAATCATAGGAACAGGGCTTTCGCAGTCTTCTATTGCCCTCGAATCTCCTGATCTCCTCTAATGCTAGAATGAAATATGGCAGATAATACTACATCAAGCACTGTTTTCAATATTTTCAAGTACAATGGTCAACTATATGCTTTTTCCAAGTAGCTTTTATCATCTTTTTTTTTATAGATGTTGACTTCAATAACATTTGTATAAATGTTGATCAATCCCCCTAAAAGCACAATTGAAATTATATGAATTCATGTCAATTTTAAGTAGAAAATTCAACATATTTTCATGTTGAATATTTATCATACTAAGCATATATTCAATTTATATATAATAAATGTATTTTTCAATGTTGTCTATATATAAATCATGAAGGCAATATTTACCAAATCCAAAGGTCTTGGTAGTGAATTTTTTGTGAGATTGCTAATGCTACATGTTTGTATGTATATATTTTTCATACATTGATGTCAATAGTATTATATATAGTCTAAATACTCTCAATCCTTGCAATACCAATGGTGAATTTTTTGCACAATCATTGTTCATTATTCATCCATTTTCTAATTTTGTATAGTTATTTTTTACTTCAACTCCTCCACCATCAATACTCCCACATCTCATAAAGATCCTATCAGTATTCTTGCTCTCCCCTAGGTTTTAAAGTATTAATTCTCAAACTATATTGGATTGTAAATGGGTGAAAATGATTACAAGTTTCATCTTAGAATGGTCCTTAGGGTTTCTCTATACAATCCATATTTAGCATCGTAACTCTTCAATTGTGATTATATATATGAAGTATGATACATTGTTATTTACATTGTATCGTGATCACTAATATACTATGTAGTGAAAAATATTTAGTCAATGTTTTTTTGGATCAAATACCACTATATTCATGATATATTATACAGTCATATAGGCTTCTAGGCCCTTCAATCTAGGATTAACTAAAGGAAGAAACACCCATTCCCGTTCATATACCTTGGAGTGGACTGTAGAATCACTCAAATATGTCCCTAAAGTGCAGTTAATGTATTTGCCACATGTGTGATTGTAATTTGTTGACACAAATGAAGGACATTTAGAAAAATTTGGTTGGCTGAGTGCTGATTTTCACAAGGTTCAATTTTGGGTGCACCTATTGCACGCTTTCAATGGTTTAGGGAGCCATCACTTCAAAAAAACATAGAAATTACATACAATGTCCAAAAATTCTATTTCTTTTTTTGAATATTCATGATTTTCACTCGCTCATACTAGAAAAATATCAGTTTTAGGAAAATCTCCCTCCAACTATGCTAAATTCCTTACTTGGACGGTTTTGAGTGCTTCCACCATATTAGTAGAGTGAGTGACACTATGGCACATGTACAAAGGGTCATGATGTGGTTCCAGAAGTGTGTTCAATCAAGGTGACTAGTAATTCAAAATTCCTACTTTTATTGGAAACCACTCATTCTAATCAGTGAATGCACATGCAATGTATCCATAAATCACCCAAACCTCTTTGTTATTCACTGCGATTAAAAATTGTGCTCTCTGGAGTTCATCTTCTGCACAATTTTAGGACGTTTTGTAGGAGCAGTTTGAAAAGCTTGAGCGATTTTTGAACCTCCTCCTATATATGCATGCTTTTGATGGTCATGCTTTTGGCTTCAAGTCCAACTCGGTGACCACTACAGTTGCCTGCCTCTTATGTAAGGTTTGTTTGGGCTTTGTAGTTTCAGAAGTTCAACTTAACCCTGAAATGCCGGACCAGGAACCACTGGTTTCTGGCCTCAATGCTTGTCACTCAGTTTGTTGCCATTTTTGAAGTAGATTTGTATGAAAATTTTTATATTTATTTTTCAGAGATGAAACTATATGTCTTCTCTACTTCAAAAGAAATTTAGATTTTTATGAGGAAAATTGATTTTTTTTTGAGAATTTCTGAAGGAAAAATGAAAAAAAAAAAACCCCATCAAAAATATGAATTCAAAAAATAGAAAATGATTTCCAAAAAATTGAAAATTTCACCATGTGTATACTGTACAATGACAAACTTCATGGTGTAAACTTAATTTCCATGTCCTTTTGTAAGTAGAATATAATAGACTTTAAAAATACATCCAGAGTTCAAACTATAATAAAATATTCAATATTACAAATTTTTAAGAAATTATGATTGTATTAGAAACTAGAGTACATGGCCTTCATTTTATTAGTTGGGCTCAAACTCAAAAATTTCATCTCCAAGGAGAAATTTCAGATTTAGAGCAAGGAGCAAAATACACTGAAATAGCAAATTTTGCCATCCATTTTTTTACTTACTTCTCATTCACCTAAAGACAAATAGTAGCAAGACTACAAACTCAATTAGGTACTTTTCATAACCCTGTATGAAAGGTCAACAAGCAGAAAACAAATTAAAAAGCGCTTACAATGTCTCTCCATACCCTTTTTGCTCATCAATACGCAACGGAATGGCATTAGTGACGTTTACTAGGGGTTAAAGTAAAACAACCCATTACAAATTCTTTATCCATTGTGGACTCCTAGGAGTAAGCCTATGAGATGTTTTTTTTCCAAAGAATGAGATTCTAAACCACGTTCTGAACACAATCAGTGTCTTAGCTAATTCAAATGGAGTGATTAGTGACCACAAGAGGAACTTTCAACTTTTTAGTATTTATTCATTGGGGAAAGTGATTTTTTCAAGCCTTCTATGTTAGAAAATATTTTGATTGCATTAGGTGAGTAAGATAACCATATCGATACAATTGTAGTTGGTTTTGGGGTAGTCTAGAAACCATGATGGGTGGAGCACTTCAAAAATTCATAATAAATTTACACTTTGTTGAAAAAATATAGTTTCAATTGCCCTCATCATTTCTATCACTTGTCTACATGTGGGGAAAAAAATGAAAGGATTTTAGTAGTGACATGAGGGCAAATTCCTCATTTGGTCCATAATGGTTTGTTTTACCTAAGAGGTTTTGTGCCAATTCCTCTCCAAGCGGATTGCACAAAACTTCAACCCCTTTAACCCCTAAATTTCCAAGGTCTTTTTTAGCTTCTAGGAATTTGCTCTGAATTCAACAAAAATCCAACATTTTGATTAGCTTTATCAATTTAAAATTTAAATATAATCATACAAATTCAAACTAAACATGTTAAAGATCACTTAGAAAAAAACCCACAAGATATCACTTATGGTTTGAAAGATTATAATGTTTGATTATGAAGGTATCAAAATTGCAAAAGTAGGTTGAAGTCTTTCACTTCTCTTTTCACATGCCAAATCTATAAAGTGGGTCACCAAAAAAAATATGATGTTAAAGGGCCTAACATGCATAACCCCAATCAATTTATGGCTTCTCTAAAAAAAATTAGATGAATTTCTAATGTGTTTTTTTCTCTCGAAGATTTAGAGTATTTGAGGCTCATTTGCAAGAGCCCTAAACAATACAAAAAGTCAAGATTGCTATGGACACCCTTGCCCAAAATCTTGAATAGAAAAATTATAAGCAATCATTTGCAAAATCAGATTTTTGATGCTGAAACTAGACTTTGAAGAGAAATTTCCAAAAATATAAACTACTAAAACAACAACTTGGTAAAGTTTTATTTACCTTTAAAGTTTTGCAAAGACTAGATTTTGGTGCCTTAGGTATTTAGGGCCTAAGAATTTGAGGTTGGCCTCAACTAGGTATTATAATAAGATTACAAATTGAGGTTGATTCATCCATATGTAAAGGCCTTGAGGTCAAGATGGTGGGCAAATTGAAGAAAAACTTAGAAAATAAAAAGAAAGGGGTTGAAATTTCAAGGTTGCTATACCCCAAGAAGGTGGTCCAATCCTCCTTGAGGCTAATTTTACAAAATCCAATGAATCAAAATTGCAAAAAAAAAAAAGATTCTATGAGATAAATTTTCTTAATTGAAATTTAACACTAGCCCCTAGGCCAAGAATTTGCCTTCCATTTTTGGTGCACCCAATTTAACAAGCTTCATCCATACTTGGACTATATTAGATTATGTTTTTTTAGAATAAAAAATTTTGATCACCAAATTGGCTTGGCCTCTTGGTGTAAAGGAATTGGGGCTTATTTCAGCCTTTTAACCAATGACAAGTGAGGATTCATGGCCTCTAACAAAGCAAATTCGCTTAGCTTCTTAGTATAAAGCAACCCTTAAATGCATCCCCATGCCTGCACTTCAAGGGTGACAAACATGCTAATTTGATGCATCAAGGCAAATTTATAGCCCCACAATAAACTCACTAAGCATTCAAAAATGCCCAACCACTTCAAATTATCAAAAGGCAATGGGAATTAGTATATCTTCCACACGCCTCTCTCTATATGGTCTATATGTTCTTTTGTCCGATTTTTGAGGTATGTATTGCATTCTTACAACTCAAAAATGATAACTTACATTTTTCTTAGTTAGCGTGATGACTGATGAAGCAAGCACCTTATAATATCTCCCCAGCTAGCCTTTATGAAAGAAAACTAGTCATTAATATGTGGAGGTTATTTTGGGGGTTGTGCTTGGTGTGTCTCAATATAGAGCAATGTAGGGCCACATGGGTTAGGGTGCATAAATTCCCAATGCTAAATCCCTTCTTGTACCCTTGCTTGAAGAGCCAAGGGCAATTGTTCTAAAGGTTAAGTTTAAGATTACTTAACGTTTAGCTACATTCCCGGCTACACTGACTTGCCTAATTAATACATAGAAGAATCACCATCACCTACAACATCAGTGTGAATACAATTTTTTTTTTTGAATCTACTACAATCTAATAATATTTATTGTGCAATAATTGAAAATAATGTGATCTTTATAAATTACTCTAGAACTTACTATCACAAACACTATTAGGACAAAGAGTATAACATTAACAATCTACTATGTTGTCACCAATTTAATGAAAATCATTAACTCCTTAAGGACAATAAATTCATGAATAGTTTAAAAAAATTTAGGCTAAAGCATTCAAATTGAGGCTTCAATAGGTTTTTGAGTTTTAAAAAAAAATGCACTTTAATTTTCAATACAACTTTTCCTTGGAGCCATAATTGCTTGCTTTGACTAAGACCAACAAGTGTTGCCTTCTTTTCATAGAAGAGAGACTAAAGTTTGGGGGGAGGTGGTCAAATATGGGTGAATGCAAGTGATGGCAAGTAGAATTTGGACTGAGATGAGTTTAGCAAGGCACAAGTCTTCAAGAGTGGGAGTAGAAAGAGGGCTTCAAAGGGAGTTAGGAGGGACTTGGGCACGCATCACATGAAATTAAGCTCTAAACAAGACTATGAATTTTCACACATTGATGAACTTGGGAACTGTGCCAAATCATCATCTAATGTGTTTGAGAGACAACAATGTTAGATATTTAATTTAATACAAAATTGAATTTTTTAATTGAAAAAAAAATAGTATTTATTACGCTAACATTTGTTAGTTTATCTCTCATTGCTTTGAGAATAGCAAGGAGAAGAGACATGAAACAGCCTTCCATTACTTCAAAATGTAGTGCATAACTTATATAGTAACCTCAATCTCCTATCTTATAGTAATTCAATTATGTATATACATATGTGTATTTGTGTATTTGCATACATGTGTGTGTATTTATTGATTTACAAGCTAAATTACCATAATCATAAGTTAATTATGAGAAGGCCAAGCTTGGTGTTCATTGGCAATTAGGTACCAATGATTGTAAAAAAATGGTCAAATGTTGGTTCAAAGTTAGCTAGTGGAATTCAATAAAAAAACTGGTTGCATATTGAAAAAAAAGGTGCAAAATTGGAAAGAAATTAGTAGGTCTACAAAACAATTAGTGCCTTCCAAAATTGAAGGATATTTTTACTACCTACTTTGAATACTTGGTTGATTTCAACTACTATGAAATAATCATATGTATTTCATAATTAGGTAGAGGAAGATGTCTGGATAAAGAAGTAGATTATCAATTTTAAAAGGAAAATATTGAAATGGGACATAGAGGGTCTACTTGTTGGAGTTGAAGATTGACTTAAGAATGCTTTACAATAGTCATGAAGTCAATGCATTTTGCTGAAAGAAATTTATCTTATAGAAAGTGGATGACCATGAAGAGCAAAACATTAATCTCCAAAGAACTATTGTCCAGTTATGAAACAAAACAAAATTTGGGCAAGTTCTTATGATCTCAATTTTTGTAAATGTTTTTGGAATTTTTTGTAAGATGGAATAACTTATTAGCTTTGTAGTAATATAATTTTCATTTTAATTAGTGATTGGGAGCAAAAGTTATGCCATTTCAAAACAAAATTTCCACATTGGTGGTGAAGAAAAAAAATCTATAAAAATTTGAGATTAAAGTTTAAGTTTTTTTCCTCATAGACCACATTTTTTTCTACATGTGAAGCTTTGACTTATTCCATTTGGATTAGTGATGTGAAAGTTATAATCTTTGTTTTTCAAGCAAAGTGAGCATCTTTTTGAAAAAATAACTTTGGATTCATTTATAAAAGCAATTTTCATCATTTCTTGAAGAAAATTCTTTGACAAGTTGAAGTTTGTATTCAACATTTTTTTAACCCCTAAAGGACCAAACTATGGATTTTTTGGCAATATAGTGATTTGGGGCAGTTCACTATAGATGGAGTTTTTCTTTTTTCTCTTTGAAATTTTCACATAACATGTGACTAAAGAGTAGCTTCAAGATCCAACAATTGTCACAAGTATTGATTACATGGTTCAAAAGTTATTGTATGATATGTAGTTTTCATTGCTTGGTTGGTAGCTTAGGTAGCTAAAAAACTTCTTCAAAATTCACTTTAAAAAAAAGTTAAAAATTGAAATTATCTCTTTAGATTTATATATGTATGAAAAGATTTGAATTATTTCATTTTGATTAATGGAATGAAAGTTATGGGAGTTTTAGTTTGTGGGTAGTTTGTGAGAAGTTATGGAATGTGGTTCTAAAATAAACTTTGAAGCTCTTTATTTAATTCAATTTTTAATATTTCTTATAAAATAAAAACATTGGGTGTATGTTGTTTATTACAACATTACAACCATTGGAATTGGCATTTTTCAATTTAATAAATAAATTGTTAACATCTTAGTATTTTGAATCATTCTCTACTAACATCTTTCTACTTACTATTTTTTTTATACATATTGTACAATTCCAAATGATTTTAAAGTTTTCAAGCATGTAGACAACTTGAATTGAAGAATGAATTTAAAGAGTTACAACCATTTCAGACATTTTTTCATGCACCATGCGGCCTTCTAAAGTGCAATTGCTTAAATTTTTGCAGTGGTAAAAAAAGGATTTCTATAACTTTAAACACTAATATCTTGCAATCTACATGGCAGAAATTTCTGAAATATATTCCACATCCTCTCAAACTAGTGCACTAAAAGATCCTGAGATTATATTATTCCAAAAATGTTTTCTTTTCTAAAATTGGTAGTTGTCCTAAAAATGATAGTTTTAGAGCGATTTTGGTGAAAATATAGTAAAAAAAAAACTTGAGGGGTTAAAGAACGAAAATCGTTTGTGTTTTTTTTGGAAAATTTTTACCAAGACTTTAAACTCAATTTTTCAACAAAAAAATTTTAAGTTTAAAGTCTATAGTGCAAATTTTTCACAAATGGTAGTGAAAGTCATCTAAAATTGTAGGCTAGTGTTCAAATATCTTATTTTTCCAACTTTGATTATCTTCCTACATGTACTATCAAACTTCATGAGATCTTTTCTACATGATTTCTGATGAGTAAAGTACAGGATTCCATGGTTGAATTCTTTAAAAGAAATTGTATTTTCTTAGAGAAATGCATTAGACATGGAAGTTTTGAGTGGTTCTTTAGAGAAAAACAACCTTGGTTCTTCATAGTTAAGAAATGACCTTATAGTTAGTAGTAAGGGAAAAGGAAACTTAGAAGAAAATCAAAGCAAAGTTTTGACAATTAGAAATTGTAGAGAACAAGAAGGTTAGTTTCTAAAGAGCTCCAAATGCATGCACTTTACATCCATTGACCAAAATGCATATCTATATTTAGACCATTTATAAGCAAAGGATTTTGATGCATTGAGAAAGGGACCTTTGTCTTCATCTAATTCAAGACATTTAAAGACTAAAAAGATAGTTGTAAAATTCAAAGAGCACTATATGAAGGGTTCTAATATTTGTATGAATTGGAGTAAGACATTTAAAAAATGGATGAGCTCAATAGTGCACAAGAGGGAGATTTAAATAAATAAATAAATTTAGACAATTTCAAAAATTGTAAAGAACAAAGAGTAGACATTGGAGCTTCAATAGGGTCGTTGCAAGAAACACCGTGCAAAAAGTGTAGCGTTTTCAAACGTAGTCTTAAGTACGTTAAAACTTTTTCGAGAGTATTTTAAAATTAGAAAAACAAGTTTTAAAAAAAGTGAAAAATATGTTTCATGTATAAACCTTTAAGAAGAAGGTACCCTAGAAAGGAAAGGCATAGGAAAAATCTCTAAGTAGGAAATCCAGAAAAGTGCAAAATCTCATGAAAATTAGTACTTCCACATTTTAATTTGTAAAAAATAGGAAAATAAATTTTAAGAAAAAATAAAAATTGATCATTTGAGGAAAGTTGATTTTGATGAGATTTGACCAAAAGAACGATCTTAGAACCATGATCAATGTTCAAAAATTGTGTGCCATGGGAAAAAATTTGTACTCATGTGGAGGACATAAAAAAACATATTTTAGATTTTTATTTGGAATTTATAGGTTTTACACCTATGCAAATAGACCATGAAAGTTTTGTCTTCAAATCATTAAATTTAGACACTGTGAACATAATGATAACCATAAACGTAATGTTGTGACAGCTCAACGAAAATGTTTTTTAAATACAAAATGATTTTTTTAATTTCTGAAAAATAAGGGATCTAATAAACTTCAAGTTAGGTATGTTCAATAAAAATTTCATGTTCATTGGACTTAATCTCCAAAAGTTATTGTAGACAACAAAAAAGTGGTTCTCATTGTGACATGAAATAGGACCGGTGTTTCTTGCAATGACCCAATATGCAAATCTTTAACATCCAATCATTTGCCAAATTGAATATTGAATACACTTTGAAATTCCAAACAATGAGAGAAAGGGCCTAGGCCTCAACTAAAGATGCAATATTCAATAATATCTTGAATTTGAAAATGACTTTCATTACAAGGGATTTGAGGGCAATACAAGAACGCAAGTTTTTTTGAGTTCTGGGATTCTGGGAAGGTGACACATTAGCAATTTGATGTGGTCGAGAGATTGCCATGTTAGAAAATTTTTAATTCAATTTTCATTCAATTTTTAAGCAGAAAATAAAATTTTGATTCAATTTCAGGTTCCTTAACACTTTTTTGGAATTTTTTGGAAAAAAATTTCAATTTGTTTCTCAAAAATTTGAAAAATTGAGCCAATAGGGTTGATTTGCAGTTTTCGGATAGTAGTGGAAACGGGTTGGGGAACAACCCTGCAACGGGCTTCTCTTGCCTCCAAATCCCTTCCGATGTTAGCTAGAGTCAATTTGAGGTTGAAGGAGAATCGGCTGATGGTAAGTTAGGAGTTGATAATGCAAGAAATTTGTGGTTGCGAGCATGCAATCGGTGCCCGTTGAAGCCAAGCAGGTGGGTTCCATTCAGTTTCCGTGGAAGGAGGAAACCCTAAACTGCGGGAGCTCCCGAACACGGCACTCCCTGTTCGGCATTCGGCACTGGACCCGGCTGGCAGGGCAGGCCCTTCCTCGGCGGCCTGGGAGTCTGAGAGTCGGTTGGTCCGTCTAGTCTGGGCCAGAACAGCAAAATGGCAAAGATAAGATCTGAACTAAGTCCACCAGGATAAGAAGATACGATACCGGAACTTATCCT
Organism: Thuidium tamariscinum; assembly: GCA_947034885.2. Taxonomy (NCBI): domain Eukaryota; kingdom Viridiplantae; phylum Streptophyta; class Bryopsida; order Hypnales; family Thuidiaceae; genus Thuidium; species Thuidium tamariscinum. The sequence goes on along the minus strand of OX344757.2, from coordinate 1,250,732 downwards.
TTTCAGGAGTAATCCCGTGCATAAGATTTACCACGACCGGTAAATCCTCCATTGGAAGTGGGCCTACTCTAGGCAGGTGGATTTACCTCAGGGAAAAACGTATAAACTTTTTATTGTTTGCACATAACCTGAGTGAGTGTTTTGCAAATTCTGACTTCATATTTGCAGTTAGTACTGTAGTGACCCCAAATCAGCGTGGCATAACATTCAGAAGCCCATGGAAGGACTGCCTTCCCCTTGGTGAAGTCTCCACCACCTAATTTTATCTGACATTTCTTGGAGTTGCAACTTCAGTTACTGATTGGAGTGGAATATCATTGATGCTGGATGGAATGGTGTGGGATATTCCACACCATTTCATCCGTTGGGAGGCAGTATGACAGTCTGCTACTGAATGTAATGGGAGACAAGGCTCAAAATAGGGGGCTTTTTATTTATTTTTACCATGGAGAACCTAAATTTACCCTGCTGAGTCCACTTTGAATGGAGGATTTAGTAGCTTTCTCCTAAACTTAGAACTAGTGGGCCCTATGCCAATGCCACAGTCAAAACTAAAGTAAAAGTAATTTTCTAATTTTTTAATCCATTAAAACTTTGAAATTCAATAACTTTCTTGCTATATGTCGGAATGCCACAAAACCAAGCTTGTGCATCCCTTCTCACCTAGAGCTTTTTAACGGTACCAAGCACGCAACTGGGGGATGCACGGTCTGGGAGATCTCAACGTGACAAACAAAACAAACAAAACAAACAAAACAAACTACCTTCCTCAAGGTATAGATTTGTTGAATTGTTCTTATGTTATTCTTATTCTAACTAAATGCGCTCCCTCCGTCCCTCCCTCCGTCCCTAATTGTCTTTTGCTAGGTGGCAGTCATAAGGTGGTGATTCTCGCCTGTAGCCAGAGCCAACAAATCCATTGTTCTGCCTAATGAATCAAGTTAAGGTAGAACCACCTATAGTTGACCAAATAAGCAATTGGAGATATGATCTAGGATCGTACCAGGCAAAGTAAAAATTTTCAGAGGTGCATCTATAGAAATGAGGAGGATTGCAAAAACTTTGGTAATTTTACCACTCAAATTGAAATAATTATGAATTTTGAAAGGCAAAAAGTGCTTCGGACCTATTGTCGATCACTAACTTTAATCACTCAAAAACTACCTTTTTATTTATAGCTTTTTACTTTCTCACTCACAAAATTGGAACATATGTCAATAACTTACAAGTCCCAATTTTGAAATGGAGAAAAAAACACTTTTTTGCTATGGTTGGAAATACATCAATGCCCAGGTTGCTTATTGGTCCCCGGTCCGGAATGGGCCGTCCTACCTTACTTTACCTTACTTTAAATTTTGGGCAAGAGTTTTCTGGGGTCATGATGGTGTGAGCTGCAAGTGGACTAAAGTTCTGCCCAATAGTCCCAATCCCAGCTAACTGAACCTTCATGATCCATGTTTGCTTGCCTTTGCCTTGGTCATTGGCGAGAGCAAAAGCAAGGAAGGTACAATAACCTATTTGTACGTAGGGGGCATGCCGAATGCGTGCGCCCAATGAAAATGCTCCTTTGTTGCACGTGTACAAATGACATAATAGTAGATGAATGCAAGAGGAGTTTTGTACAATATATGATTTGTGGAAAGTGTCAAAAAGTTTAAGTACTAGAAGTCTAGAACTTCGAAAAAAACACTGGAGAATTTGCTTGTGATAGGCTAATTCACCTTTATTGCATCCTAGTCCGCATACTACTCATACCTATCACCTTTCATCACATTGATATATGATTCCTCAATGAGAATTGTTGCTCATATATTGGATCATTGCACATTCCATTGTCTCCACATAGCCCCGCAAGTTCCACCATACAACCTGATTGAATGATAGTACAACTTTATATTGTACAAAATATTTCCTTCAATTAAAGTTTACATTACATGGACACCTAGAAAATGATTGTTTACAATCTTACACCAACTCACGATGGAATTTTTGCAATAAATGAGATTTGGGCTAATTAGATTGAGTTAGTAGTAACAAATAATGCCTTGGGTGATGGTGAAGGAATTATTAGTAATTGCAATAGGAACTTCCACCTCTAATTTGGGTATAAATTCATTACAAGGCATATTTCTTCATGTCATGGCTATATTAAAAAATATTGTGACATTTATAGGAAATATTGTGAATAGATTTACGGTAGCCTAGAGACTCTTTTAGGCCAATTGAGCAAGACACTTTCAAGATTCATAAAAAATCATCTTTTGTCTTTGAAAATCAATTTTTGATTCTTCTTTCCATTTCTCACATTTATCTTTATATGATTTTATTTTGAAGTTTCAATAATGTCAAAAAGGCAAACTAGTCATTCAACTTGTAATAGGTCGATTTACTCCTTACGTCACCTTCAAGTATTATTGTTGTTGTTGTCATTTTTGTTTCATTAGTTGTTTTTCTACCCTATAAGAGACTATTTTAGGGATTGTTCCCTGAAATTGTTCTCGATGCAGTGTATTAGCGACAATTGGTTTGAATTTTGAAAAAAATAAATTATATTTAGAAAGTATAAAAAATTTGAAAATTGATTTAAGGAAATTAATATTAAAAAATTCAAAAATAATGAAATGTAATGTAGCAATCTCTCAACTATGTCAGAGTACTTACGTGGCAACATTTCGAAATTTCCTATAGCATGGAAATTTGCACTCTTCTATATGCCCCCAAAACATCTAATGCTTTTGTGATTGGAAGGGTGAAATCCTTGCATAGACAAAAGATACATCAATAATGAATCCTAAAAAAATTGAGTAGCTTGCTACTCAAAAAAATAAGCCTCTACTACTAGGACAAAAATTCTCCTAGCTCATTTTTCTTACTTTTCTTAATCCCTATACATCTTGGTATCATGATAAAGTATAATAGGATTATTGAGTTTGTTATAACCTTACATTTCTATGTACAAAAAGTATTTTTCTCGACACTTCATTGTACCAAACTTTGAAATGAATCCCTTAACACCCTGTGTTTGTTCAAGGGATGACAACTATTTGGAAAGAGAGCAATGAAGTAAACAATGTAAGATAGCAATATTCATTGTATCCATAATTATCTCCTCTAAAGTCTTTGGAATTGAATAGATGTGATTACAAGGATGTATTACATTTGAATATCACTCCTTGGTATTGGTATTAGGTGCTTTTATAGTTGTCTCTTTAAAAATTCACAATTTATATTTGTAATGTCCAAATAATACAGTTGAAAGTACACAAAGAAAATTTTCTTAATAATAGGGTCTAATAATTGGTTATATGTCTATCAATAGAAATTATGTTTGAAACTTTTAAATTCATAATTATGGATGTTGCTACCTTTGGTATATTCTCAAAATTTTGTCATATGATAGAGGCATTTACTTCCTATATTGACTTACAAAAGTAGTGGGCCAGGGTGATTGCAAAAGTAGTAGGCCAGGTCCTATTTTTTGTCCCCTTGACCTTTACCAAGTAGTTTTTTGCTCATAACTTTTTCATCTTTAGTTCGTTTGACTTGAAATTTTAAATGAAGGTGCACACAAAATTTTACATGTTGTGTAATTTTTAAAAATTTTAAAAATTATTTTACTATTTTAAAACTCTCTCCAATTGGTGTCTACCTTAGCCATTTTGGGGAGTTTTAGTCCTATTTTTGACCCAAAAATGCAAATTTTGATTTGAAAATTGGCATTTAAGGACCTCTACTAAAGTTACACAAGTCCAAAAGATATTTTTAGAAAATATTATACTGTCCAACCTTCGCATGTGTTCAAAGTAGAGTACCAAAGTACACTTGTAGAGAACACAAAATAATTTTTTCAAAGATGAAAATGGTTGAAGAAAAGCATCTTAAGGATAAGAAAAATGTATTTTTGAACTTTTGTATTATTTTAAAAACAGTGTCTATTTTCATTGCATTTTCTATTGTTCTTTTTTTGGGCATAACTTTTAGTGGTAAATTTTTTTAGGTCTGAATTTTAAGAAACATAATATTTTCATTGCTCTTCAAATTATCCATATTTTATTTACTCAAAAAAATTATTCTTAAAATCACAAGATTCATGGAAATAGGTCATTTCTAAGAAAAAATGGTATGTGTTTCATGTAGCAACTTGCCACTATATAAATCACTTTTTAATTTATGAAGTTGAAAAAAGGAAATTCAAAATTTTCAATGAGTAAGACTTCAATGGAATCAAATCCAAATTTCATGGAACTTGTAACATGCATAAGATCCTAGTCAAGATGTACATTGTTCCTATAAAAAGAAATGAGACAATCTAGTTTTTACTAAAAATTTGTTTTTACGTAGAAATTTCATTCAAATAATGATAGTCTTACATATAATCTAGTGTAAGTGAAATTGCACATGAAGGTAGATTCCATTTTGTACAACATGTTGCAATTTCACTTTGTAAATCTAATTTTTCAATTAATGAAAGCAATTTATTTGGTATCGTATTGCTCTTTTATGTCGCTCTATGCATTAGATGAAATTTGAGGCCTCCAAAGAGTTGTTTTTAGGTCTGTTCCCGAAATAGTTCTCAAAACGGCTTGTTGCTGTTAGGCTAGCACTTATAAAGAAAAAATTACGTTCTAAAATGCACAAAAAAGTCCAAAAAAAGTTTGAGTTTTTTTTAATGACGTGGCATAGTTGCGGCTACAATGGATTCGTGTGATTCTACAATTTTTGCATTTCCAAACTATGGAAATTCACAGTCTTTTGGAGGCCTCAAATTTCATCTATAAGAATTGCTTTTAGGTTAATCCAATGCTTGATGATAAGTTATAGTGCCTAAGACAAATCACATGTATTAGACTATCTTGTACAAGGTTCTAGGCAACTTAGGGGGAGTGCATAAACAAATCGTTGGAGAAAAAAATTAGTATTTTGGGCCTTTTTCATTACAATTGGCTAACAAAAAAATGTGTGTGCCCCTATTGAATTGTTGTATGCTTGGTTTTTTAATAGGGGGGCTTGCAACAAAGAGGAGGCAGGAATTAATCCCTAACGAATCAAATGTCCATTCAATAAGGGACAATTGGAATTTGGGTAGGTGACGATGAATTAAAAATCAAGCAAATATTCCTATAAATGAAACACAAGATAGAGATATTAACCTGCTTTGCAATAATGTAAAAAAATTCCTATTGGATGCCTAGATCAAAGGTTATAATGTCCCAAAAACCTAAACACTTTGAGCAATTTTAGCATTTTTTAATAATTCTTCATTATGAAATTTGGCATACTCAAAACTAAATTGATGTAATAATCAATCGTTAAAAAAACTCATTTAACAAAAAAATCTCATAGAAGAGGCAAAATTCTAAAACCTTGCTTGACATATTTTTAAAAATTACTATTTTCTAATTACAAGAGCTACTATTTTAGAAATTTTTCTTCAAAATTCTTGAATTTTTTAAATATTCCAATTGTTTCTCTATAAGTTTTCATTTTTGGGTTTCAAACATTAAATTTCCCCATTGCACAAGAAATCATCAAAAATTGACTAATAGATTTATTAATTACTTAACCTCATATTACATTGATGTCTTACCAAAGAGTAAGATAGACCCATTATTTGCTTATGAAATCTTGTTGGGGTGTACCTAAGAAAATGTTGTATATGATGGTTCAGAGTCTCACTTTTGTGCAGAGCAAAAGTTTCACTTCAAGTAAGCTTAAAATCCGTTGACCTCATTTTTATTCGGATGATAAGAAGTTCTTTTTCCCTCACTTCAAACATTAGAATCTTTCAATCTACGTGGTCAAAAGGCTTGAAAATTCTATCTACTTTGGATGAATGTACACTACTTGGATGGAAAAGACAAAATTTCATCCAAACATTGTTGGTTTCATCTACTTTGTGGTTGTAAGTAACTTCCTCACTACAGTGAAGATTGCTTTTGACTCTGTCTGTAATAAATGAAAAAACAAAACTTGTCCCCAACTCATGAAGGCTTTTTTCAGTTCAAGTACAAGAAATTCCAACGGGCCCAACGCAGCTGGGGTGCCTTCGGACCAGTGTTTTTTTTATTGGCGAATTTTCGCCAAAAACCCCCCCAATTTATGGGCTGGCGAATTATACATGCAAAAAAATTTGAAAAAAAAAAAAAAATTCGCCTGACCCTTACAGACCAGGGCGGCTAGGCTGCCTCATCAGCCACCTCGGTGCAGGTGATGTCGCTCCTAAAGCGAGAGGCTCGGGATGCACCAGCGCCAAATGCTGGGTTCCAACCAGAGTTTTTCGCCATCTTCTCTAATTTTGGCTTGAGTTCGCCAGAGGATTCAATGCGTGCGCTTTCTTCAGCAGGGTTTGATTCGCCCGCTCTGCAACTGTTTTTTGTAATTAGTAGCCAGTTTGGCTTTCCTGCGGATTAGTTTTTAGGATGGGGTGTGCGGCTTTTGCGTGTGGGTCCCAATTATTGCCTTGCCAAAAATTGCAAATTAAGTGAGAAAATTCACTGCTAAGTGGTTTAATAACTCCGAATTGCGAAGGATTTAGGGTGCAAGGTGCGTATTCTGACAGTGCAGGTTCTTTTGAGAAAATTTTAGCTTCTGTGATTTCGACGATGAATTGTACACATCAAATTTGGAGTTCACAATTCAGATTTGTCCAGAATTTTGCAATTGAGGACTGAGTGCGCTTGTCTTTCTCGAATTGAATGCAAACAATTTGACGGATGGCTACATTGCATAAATTATGGACGTCTCACCTGCTTTGCGTAGATGAGTTTTCATCTTCCTTCCTTCACAATTTCAAGCTTAGGATGCAACATTTTCTTGATTATGGGTAAACATGGTTTAATCATGGAAAAGTTCTTGTATGAGGGGAGAGTGAAATCTTAAGCTTCTAGCAAATCTCTTGCATTGCAATGTACCATGTAGGAGAAGTCTGGGAGCTAGGTTTAAGCAATTCCAATATGGTACTTGTGCGCCGACATTGTTGAGGGAGGTCAAGTCATGCTAACATTTCTTGACGTCGACATTTTTGATCTGTAGTCTGCATCTCCAACCCACCAATTGGTGCGTGCCAAGCGCCTGGGCTATAAACAAAATTGACAATGGCAGGATTTGTGTCAATTGCCATATTGCCGTAGGTGAAAGCATTCTTGGTGAGGACAGCAAAGTTCAGGAGGTACGGTGTAAAATTTACTTTGAAGTGATCGGAAGGGACAAATTGCTTGTTCACAAATTAGATTCCTTTTGGAAGCATGCAGGGTTTAGGAAGGAAGGCGTGGGGATGGGTGGGATTGCTCATTACGTGTGGACAAGGTCTTATGACCGGGGTTCAACTCCCCTGAGCAGTTATTTTCTGTATTTGTAGCCAAAATGTTGTAGCCAAAATTGGGAGCCTCGCCAAAATGTTGCAGGAGAAATTGGGAGCCTCGCCACCACCTGCCCAACAAGAGTGGAATTCTGTCGCCACATCCTGAACCCTGGAAGTTCTACAGTAGCCAGCAAGGAAGTGTCAGTTGGAGGGCAAGTAGCCAATAAGGCGCCTCTACAGAACTACGGGCAGCGTCTCGCACGACTGCCCAGAATCCTTAAAAAATTCGCTGCTTCGGACCTAACGACTGTTGGTGGGTTCCCTGAATCGGTAAATCCTACCAACGAAGGTGGGCCCAGCAGGTGGGTTTGCCTCCGCGAAGAACGCGGGAATTTTTTATTTTCACAAATACATGTGTTCTCAAATTCGGAATTCATATTTGCAATCAGAGACCCCAAATTACGTTAGTACGATGAGAATCATAACATTCAGTAGCCCATAGAAGGACTACCTTTCTCTTTGTGAAGTCCCCATCACCTAATTTCATCTTACATTTCTTGAAGTTTGCAACTTTAGTTACTGAATGGTGTGAAATATTCCACACTATTTCATTTGCTGGATGGAATGATGTGGAATATTTCACACCATTTCACCCGCTGGGAGGCAGTGTGATAGGCTGCTACTGAATGTTATGATGTTTATAACATACCCTAGATAAAATAGTTTTTTTTTTCACTTTTACCTCGGAACCCCCAAATTACCCTGCGGGGCCTACCTTTGTTGGTAGGATTTAAGTGACCGTAAGTTATTACTTCTGGTGCAGTCCCCGGATGCCTGGCCAATTCGTGGAAGGGCAGCTGTTCCAGGCCGCCACATGTCCCCTTCTGGTTTCCAGCACACGAAGCCTTTTCCATGCCTCTTCTCCTGCATTTCCATCACATGGCACGCATGAAGAGCTCGGAGCTAGTAAGCTTACGGACCTCAGCGTACCTTCAACGGGCCGGGGTGAACTGAAGGACCCCGTCGCTCGGCCGCTTGGGAAAACGCTGGAATTTTTTGATTTTTCGCAAGTAATTTTTTAGCAAATTCTGAGTTCATAATTGCAATCAGAGGCCCCCAATTAGCTAGGAGGTGGGAATGAGGTAAATCAGTGAAGCACAAAGGAGAGGCTTGCACCCTGGAATTACTTGGAGTGGCCGAGCGAGGGGGCCAGTTCACCCAGACCCTTCAACGGTCTCCCTCCGCCTGGCTGGGCTGTAACTTAGTCCAAGAGTTCAGTTTCGACTTGGGACTCGCTCCGTGTCACTGCCGTGTCTGTTCAAGTACTTACAGCTGTGTGGGTCGTGCTGGTGAAATGTCCGTGAGAAACAATTCAAAACTGTAACTTAATGCTCCATCCGCACTTTTCGCACGCACCCGGCGTCAAATGAGCGAACATTCGAGTTATGATGTCGCGTGGTAAGTAATTCAGTAATGAAACAATTCAGGAGATTCGAAGCTTATCTTGGACTTAACGTACACTTACCTGTGAGGGGATCAGGGATTTGATATGTGAGGGGCAACTTAATTAAAGTTACTGACACTGAACTTTGCGGGCCGCAGAGTATGAATAACGGAGGTTCCTTCCTCTCGATTTCATAACCGACAAATATACATGCGCTTGGTGCCCTTACGATTAATCACAAGAATGCCCTTATCATTTATGGAATTGAGAATTTTAACTGAGATAAGTTACTTCTCAGTACACAAGAGGCCTTAATTGAGAAGCCAGACTCTCAAAGAATGCGTGTTGGCCGTTTAATGGTCAAAGGAGCTATCACTACTTCCACCAAGGCAGGCTATGACACTGCTATGAGCTCATCCACTGTCTTGAGTGTCTGTTCCCGCGCACCCAAATCCTTCACGCTTACTTTCCCCTGCTCCCATTCGGTTGTACCCAGAAGTATCAAACGCTTAGCCTTCAGCGTGTCGCACTGTTTGAATACCCTGTGAGAAGCACCAATGACGTGAGGGTACGTTCGTCGGCATTCACAGCACTAAACGAGCAACCTAGTTACATCATCAGCAGATCATGCACGTGAGTTTCTACACTAATCTAGGAGAAAATGTAGATTGCCACAAGCGCCACAGCGCCTCAAATCTGGCCTCCCCAAATTGAGAGACTGTCCTGTTTGACTATAATAATCTTCACGTGTCAAATCATTTGTCAATTTCCCAATAGCTCTGGGCATGTCTGCACTAATGCCGATTGATACGGTCAGTTTTTGTGGATCTCGTTTGAATGACAGTTTGATCAGACTGAGTTCACAAGGGTCTGGATTCCGGTAAACACGCACTGGGCGCTCAGGGTTAAGTCAAATGACTCTGTTACTGTAATTTGTCTGCTTACTGTGTTCCATGACAAAGGGATCGCGTCCAAAGAGTACATATCTCCGCCCATGCTGCTCTTTGAGCGATCACGCCAAATTGAAATAGTACAAGATTTTATCTCAAAGAAAGACAATGAAAAAGGACCACCTACAAAACGCTTACCACTTCATTTTCTTGCCTTTCTCAATGACCAATTCAACAACACGACCAGCATGGCGCAAACGAGCCGCAACTCCTGCTGCAGGCACCTTGAGTGAATCCTCCAACGCCATCACAACATCATCGACTATGTGGGGAAACACAGGAAGCAACTTTTTCTCTTTCAGTAGCTGCAGCAAAAAGCTAGGATCAGTACATTCCTTGTACGTGAACCGACCTCCTAAATCAGGCTCCAGGATGAGTGAAACTAGCATGACCACGTAGACTCACCAATAAGGTTGAACAAGTTGCAAGAGATAAGCCTGAACAGTAGAACCTGGCAGTGCTTACTGACCTCAACGATGACGGCATCTCCAAAACCAAATCCGCAAGCAGGTGTGTCAGCGCCCCCGTAGGTGGAGAGAAGCCTGTCATAACGACCACCTCCACATATAGCTCGCAATTTCCTGTCCTTATCAAAACCCTGTGACGGACCAACATCAGAACACATTCCCCTAATCAAACAATAGCACAAGACCGTATTAAGGATGAGCTCACACAGAATTGGTAACACAGAACCCTCCATAAGGCCTTCCAAACTTTCCATTCACTGCTGCAAAGTTACGAATAATTTCACTCACAGAAAAGCTCGGTCGGAAAACCCTCACCTCAAACACAGTTCCGGTGTAGTACGCTAGGCCTCTCACCACTGACGCATCGAAGCGTAGCCAATCCTGGATACCATAACCCTCTGCTAAGGCAAAAAGCTGTTTTAATTCTGAGACTGCACCACTATCTGCTCCAATTAAAGCTGCAAGCACCAGATTAGAAGTCAATAAAAGTATTCGAAAATCATACACACAGAATTATATATCCATCCAAAAACTAAAGACATTGCAGGAGCAGTAAATCATTGTATAGGGCAAAATCATGGAAATTGCTTAGTCAATCACAGGAGGATTTTACAGCCGTGCAGATTTGACAGCTGACCTTCAGACAAGTAGATCCTACGCCAGCATTCACATTAAGATCACACTACAAGCATTACCTTCAAGATCATCAAAAGATTGAAGCGTAAGTGCTTGCAAGATTCCTTCAATGGCTTCGCTAGGAACGCCAGCTTTATCCAGCTCACTCACGATTTCCTCTCTCGGTAGTTTATCCAGCTGAAACAAACATTGGCAAAACATAGTGAGCGTATACAATTTGCTCTTAAAGGAACTGAAGGTTCCCTCCAATATGTATCATGTGCAGTCTCCAACCTTTTCTCTCAATATGGAGCATAAGGCAATTCAGCCTATTACCACCCAGATTTGCTATCTAGGTAGCATAGAGAAGCTATTTGTAAACTCCTATATTTTCCAGAGATTGACAAGTTGGAGAGAAGCCATTTGAGAGTAGAATGAAGCCATTCCAACAAAAAAATTAATTTTCTGTGATTTTTCAAAGTTTGTTGCAACTAAATTGGTAAAATATGGGTTGACCTATGCTAAACCACATACTGACATGTTCCCTCCCAAGTGCATTGTCGTGATGGTAAAGGGCTGCGAAAGGGTTGCTAAGATTATGGTCATGGGTGGATGACTGACGAAAATGCAGTAGGCGTCGGAATCAGGTGACTCACGGCATTGAGTTGTTGTTCCCATCATGCATAATTATTGAGGACAGACGTCAAGCAAGAATTAGAAGATCTGAATACTGAAGACCGACATTATATACAGTCATACCTTTCCTCTAACTGTTCAAACAAACGTGCAAGGAAATTTGGCAATAACTCTCGTTAGAAAAGGATATATGATGTACCTTATCAACGATCACGCAGACAGCTGCAAAGGAATCAGGTTGGATGTCGTACTTCTCCAGAACAGCTTGCAGCACCTGGATTGTACCAAGGACGTGACATTAGGAAATTCACACCTCAGCCTAAACCCTACACAAGAAAGAAGAAAAACTTCACCCTCAGAAACAATCATGACGTGACCAGTGCAATGATTTCAAGAGGTCTGACTAATTATAATGGTTTCCTGGATTGTTGTAACTTACATGTCTGCAACGACATGTGGGAACCACATTTGAAAGACACTCAGATGCCCACACATCCCTCCAAATCGACAGCACAAAAGATTGACAACAGGATTGTCTGAAAGATTAGTCGCCAAACTATCTACCAAGATTGCAGTAGAGCTCTGAACAAATAAGACCTACACAATTTATAAGACCACAGGGCTAGAGCGTAGCAGATCACAAACCTTTCGATTAGAAACTTTAATTCCAACGTCATTAGATGTAATACCAAGCCTCGTGAAAAACATCACGACAGCCGATAGGAGCTCAGCCTCAGCCTGTAAACAGCAAGATTTTTCTTAAACTTCGAGTTAAGATTTTCACGCTTCAGGGCACTGTATACCAAGGTACTCCAAAGATCCAACACATATGCTTATCGTCTCTGTCCAAGTCTACACAAAATCAGAGCATGACGTTCATTTGGAAGAATCAACAAGGCTTCCAAAATGAACACTAATAAGATGCACGAAGCTCGCCTCAACCCCAGGAACACCAATGATGTCCATGTTCCACTGATAGTGCTCCCTACGACGTCCTCTAGTCATACGCTCATACCGCCAGCACTGGCCAATAGCGAACCACTTCAAAGGGAATGACTGAGCTCTCCTGTGAGGCAAGAAGACTAGAATATGTCAACGCTAGTCCAATGCTCGAAATTCACAAGATTAAATGCAGAGAAAGAAAGTCGATGAGAATAAAGATAAAACTAAGGAACACTGACCCTTTCTGCAAAACGAGACGGGCCAAAGAAGGTGTAAGTTCAGGTCGCAACGCCACCTTCCGTCCGCCTTTGTCTTCAAAATTATAGAGCTGCATTGATGAAGTGAAAGAAGTCATCACTAAAAATCCATCACTCTATCCTGTAGGTATTTACTATCACCTGACTGAGCGCAACATAATCTATAGCTCAAAAATGAGAGGCGTTTCGAAAAATCAAGTGATGCTTTAATACTTTCGTCGGCAAAACGCGCTCTCTACAGATGAGAAGCTTAGTACCTGCCCAACAATTTCTTCGCCAGCTTTGCGGGTGTAAAGTTCTTCCGATTCTACCATTGGGAAGTCAACTTCTTCAAATGCACACAATCTGGATACCTATACCAACATGAAAAAAAGGAATGGGACGTTTCAGTAAACTCTCCCTACATTCCCAAGGGTGGGGACCAAATCACCAGAGATGATAGGCCAAGCAGGATAGGTCAACAGCGCAAACTTCGCACCTCTCTGAAATTGTCGAATAGCCATGTACGCATGCGCATGTCCTCGGGTGGAAAATCTCGAGTCCCCCTCGGAGGATCCGTGGTGATGAGAGCACTGGACCCCATATTTCCTTTCAAGCTCCCTTCTTTTCCCTTCGCAGCAACTGCTGGGCTTCCCGACATAGCTCGGATCGCAAGAGGGTGTTGAGGAGTCCAAACTTCTGCAGAAGAGCCCACGAAGTAACTTATCAATTAAGGGAAGGAGCCATCCATCCACCACATCAGAGAGTCGAAAAGCTCTGTCTGCATCGTCGATGGAATCGCTACGAGTGAGCGAGCTAGTTGAGCGCAGCTGAGCACGGCACTTAATAGATTGCAGTCGACCAGGTATTCGGGAACTGAAAGTTGCTGAATTAATGTAGCAGCTCGTCGTATGGAAGAAGTCGGACTCAACAGGGGAACGAGGGGGAGAGTGGGGGAGAGTGGGGACAAGGCAAGGCAAGGGAAGGGAACTAACGGAAGAGGCGAGGACGAAGGCAAGAAAGTTTGGGAATTCTTCGCCTGCGGGTCACGACCACCACCAAGCCCGACTCCAGAGCGTGGCGTGCAACACTGCCGCATGCCATACTGGTCGCCTTCCTTCGACGGCACTACAACCACGATGGCGGATGGACAGACACTCCCTCGATTAGGGCTGCAGCCCAGTGGCAGAACCGCAGAAATTAGGGCAACCCACCTGCTCCGTCCAGTCCAGGCATCACCTTCATCAGTGCATCCTCCAATTAGCTCCCAAGTTGGATGAGGGAACCCAAGTGGTTCTTGCCCAGTTTGGAGCTCCAATCTGGCATTTTCTACAAAGTTTGCAATATCGGTATAGCTAGCATGTATAAGGTGAAACAGCCATTGTGGCCTGTCATAACATTCAGTAGCCAATGGGCTGATTGCCTTTTGCTCTCCCGGAAGTTCATTGAAATTTTTTTCCTTGACAAGTTTGGTTTGAAATTTCAATTTCACTGAAGCCCTGATAGCAGGCTAAATATTAGTTCACTGAACTGAATTAACTCACCTCAGAGACAATTAACATCCAATTAGGCATGCCCAATTGAATTTCAGAACTTGCATACCCTGACAAGCCTGCCCGGGCAAATGAGAATGCAAATCAGTAGTTGCTGATTGTGACGGAATGATGTGGAATATTCCACATCATACCGTCGAGAATGAAGCAGTCTGCTCTCTTGCTACTGAATGTTATGGTATAAGGAGTTTGGCCTCAAGCTCTTGATGAAACCTTTCAATTTCCCCCCACATAAAAATTAGTGTCAGAAACAACAAATGCAATTGAAATCATATTTTTTTCGACAAAATATGAATGTGCTATAGATTTTTGATGTGTTGAGTGCATCATGCTCCAAAACAATCCATAGACTCTCTTACAACCAACAAAATCTGAATTCGTAATGCTCAACTTAGAACCCTAAAGCAATCATAATAATTTTTAACATCAAAGGCCTAAAACGTCAATTCTTACAATAAATTTCTCATTGAAAAGTCCAAAGATCCTAGTGACGTCACTAACTATTCCATTACAATACTGGAATAACTAGTCCATTACTATCTCATTAAACATTGAATGAGATTCAAATCTCACATACAACATTATACTCATCAAATTGAGAATTTTCTAGTAAAATAAGAGATTAATACACACTACAAATCACAAATTCAAGAGAACCTACTATCTAAATAAACAATGCAATATTCCACAAAACACACATTTAAGTATAAAATTTAAGTATAAAGTAAATAAATATAAAATTTTGAAATAGTCGGCAATTTAAAAAAAAAGATAGCACTTTTATACAATATAATCATTGAATATATACAAATATAGGATGTATATGCTTTGGATATACACACTTTTGGCATGAAAGTACATGCACTTGGTCTCTATGCAAAGATATAGGAGGTTGTAGAAGCATTGAAAACCCTAAATTCTTACATTCTTTTTTGGAAATTACATGATGCTAGAGGGTGATTGCAAGATGAGACAATAATGTCATAATTGGGAAACGGAAATTGACACATAGAGCAAGTAGAGATTTCCAAAAAAGCACTGCCATCAAAATTTTGAGTGCCCTTTTCCTCAGAATAAAGTACGGGTCGAGGCCAGAAGGTCCCTAAACTCTTCCCGTTGCGTATGTGGAGCAACTCCACCTTCAAAGCTTCAAGCTGCAAACGGCGGGCCTCCATTCCGTGAGTTGTGTTGTCCACAACGGATTATGCCAGTCCTAATTCTGCCGTGAAGGATGAGAGTTTAGCCTCCTCATCAGCCAATTGCTCCATAATGCCCTCCATCTTAATCTTCTCCCGGTCTACATTGCCTCCTTCACCAAGCATGGTTTGAATCTTCAAGGCCTTATCTACCTTCTGGTTTCCGTAGCTCCTTACCAGACATTCAAATTATTGTACCTTCAATTTGCAGCGGTCCCTCCTTTCCCTAGCATCTTTATCCCGCACTATATCCGCCTTTGTCTCAGCAAACAAGACTGCTATGATGTCCTTAATCTCTTGGCCCCTCTCCTTTAGAGAATCTGTAAAAAAATTCAAGAAATCAGGAGGTTCTCTAAAAACAAAGTACCCTAAATCACACCAGACTACCTAAAAATCATTTTCAAAGGAAACCACCTAAACAAACAATCTATGTCAATTGTGTTGGTGGAAAAAGGCCCACAGTAGGTATTCAAGCTGATCTGTAGACGCCACCCCTAAACCATTTCTGAAAACAAAGAGAGGTTAGGAAAGCAATCCCAGTAAACCCTAAACATCGGGAAGGGTGAAAAATACCTTTAGTCCACGAACCCCCCCTCGGTGAATTCTCTCGGAATCCTTCAACAGAGACACCAGAACCCATCCCAGACTCAAACGCACCACCACAGTCGCCTGTCTCACCGAGATTAGATCTCGTCCTCTCAAATCCCTTCATTGTATCTCCCTGAAACTCTGTTTTCAAAAAGAAACTTGATGCTGGACTGACTCCACCTTCCCATGTCTCCACCTTGATCTTCTGCCAGTCTCTACCTCGTACCTGGAGAGGCTTATCTCCTTCCAACGTCTTCCTCAGAGCAAGTAGCTTCTGCACGGCTTGGTCATAGCGATTCACTTACCTCTTGTTTGTATTAGCTCCAAAAGCACACCAATCCACCTTGCCTCCCCCCTCATTGTATTCCACAACAACACCTTTGGCAAAATGAATCTTCAAGTATGGAGGAATCTCACTCACAGAGTGTTGATAGACAATAGGGTGTAAATACTGAACCCTTTTCACAACCTCGGGGTGCTTGCAGTGAACCCAACCATAGCCTTGGCGACCACCCTTACTGTAAGGCTCTCCAAAAATCTCATGTAAGGACGAAGAAGACACTCTACCTTTTCTGAAACGATGCGGATTGTCCCCCTCACTTGCTAGTTTGGGAAACGTGCGCTTGAAATCTTCTTGTGTCATGCTCCTTGGCGGTCGCTTGAGCCTTGCAATCTCTTGGTCGACTTCCTCGATCTTCTCGATAAGTGGCTTCACCGGCTTCACAACCTTCTTTGGCGCACGTTTCTTTGTTGCCATGGCATCTTGCGACTACGTGCTTTCCTCGACTAAGCCGCCCCCTTCAATCTGTCGGGCCTTCTTTCCGCTATGAGTGCTAGCCGATCGCCCTCCGGTAGACCACTCTATTCTCCCCTGCCGTGCAAGACTTTTGTGGAATGTAAGCTTGGAACTTCAAGCTAGACCCTAAACCCTGTCACACCCTCGCACAGAAATCGGAGATCACTACGGCGAAATAGTGGTGATTCCTGGATTCCTTCTCTTGCAAGAAGAATTCTGACTAGATGAATGGGAGATGCAGCACTATTTCTTACAATGTAGAATGGGAGATGCAGCACTATCTCTTACAATGTAGCAAATCCTAGACAACTAAATCGCTTAACAATTTCACAGTCTGAGGTAGCAGTGAAGCACACCTATCAATTGTGCATTCAAATGTGATACCTCCATACACCCACTCCAAAACTCTGTATATGCCATCAGGGTTGACATTGCGGCTATGGCGCATGTCTCTAAACCCGAAATACTCTAAACCACACAGATCTCACAAACTAAATTGTAGAGATCACACTTGTGGGATCAAAAGTGAAACATTTCGCACCTCTGTGCAGCGCGCACCACCTTCCACTCTTTTTCACTGATCATCGAAGCCTAAAATCGCCAATCTCACGGACCCTGATAGATTAAAGCTGCCTCTACCATAGAGCCATAGCCGGCTGAAAATCCAAACTCCAAAAACGCATAGTGCGCACTCTAAGGTGAGCTTGTTGCTCCAAAACGAACTGCAAGGCGAGCTGAGCCCCCTCACACAGGTTGAAGACGACGACTGGTGATCACCAGTTCCCTCCGTATTCTGACTGGTGATCACCAGTTCGAAAATACGGCGCTGATTAGACCCAGTACCTACAATGATGCCCCGAAATGCACGACCTCAAATTATCAATCGCACTGAAAGCATAAACCTGTGGTCCCGGTTACCAAAATTTATTGATGTAACATTTTAGGTGAAATTACCGGCTCAATGGGTGGGAGCAACAATTATTCCACCGTGTACACTAACACCTAATAAATGAAAATTGCGAAAAATATCTTATTTTCATGTGTTAACCAATAAAAAATCAAAAAAATAAATACAAAATAAAATCTTTGGCTTAAAGAAGTTGACCTTCCTTTTCTAAACCTTCCTTTTTACCTTAAATGTACATTTTGATTTTTAAAGGATTTGGCATGTATATTTTTTCAAACAATCCATGACAAAGGTTATAAGAATTTAATTCCAAAAAAATTAATGAACAATCTCTAAGTGATCCATCGTCACATTAAATGAATTATAGTTTCATAACTTCAAAAATCCTTTTAATAATATGTTGAACTACTATTCTGCTTTAGTGGTAATACATATCATAATTGAATACATTGTAATATTGAATTTAGAATATTAAATGAGAGTACATCTTTTGAATTTATGATATGTGGAATTAAAATACTTAATCCACAGTTAGATACACGTTTTAACAATTGAAAATCCAATATTTTCTTAAAAACATTATTTACTTATAACATTGGATATACCTTTCCTAATTGTTTTGTTTAAGTTAGAAGAACACTAGCTAGTTATTTGTACGTGAACTCCCATTTTCTGAAATATTAAGAGGAAATGAAAGAGTTTTTATTTTCATATTCAAATTTTGTTGGTTAATTTTAATCTAAAAAGAAATTAAGATAAATCACTTAGTTTAATATTGCACCTTAAATTATTTTTCAGAATGGATGCAAATTCATCACTGCAGTATTATAGGGCCTTGTCCTTTTTTTCCCATTGCCTTATCAAAAGACTTTACACAAGCATTCTATACCTTCACTTTCATTTGAAAATTATATTTGTAGCATGAACCTAAAATACTCTAAAACAATTCCTCATTTTTGTGTTTGTATAGGTAACAAAAACATTAAAGGTTTACTTATCTATTTTATGAATTTCTTTCAATGTTGTAAATTAAGTCTCTAATATTGATGTGTAGTCCTTTTCATTTTTTTTCCTCCTATAAAGTACTAAGGCAAATGTTGGAAGTTTAATCTATCCTTCTTTTAGTTATTTTGTTCTTGTACATTTAACCTATAGCCCTTTGGATTACTTGAACAAATTGAGTGAAATTAAAATCATGGACTTGTAAATTCATTTAAACGGACATGAATTACTGTAGTATTAATAGGCCTCCTCATTTTGGGTTTTGGCTCATGTGAGTTTTTTAAGCATCATGGGTGCACTCACTATTTTATCTTCATTTCTTACAAGGCCACAAAAATTATTATAACCTGTAAGCACATTTAAAAAAAAATTAGCGGTTAGTTATTTACTTATTTAAATGTAAGAAATCTTATGTAAAATGACCAAGGCTTATTTGGAATACTTAGAAAATTCTATGTTCAAGTAATCATCAACAATTAATCATTCAAAAATGAATGAAAATGACTTTTAAATAGGCCATACTTTGTTCTTTTATTTCAAAATTAAAACAATGGAATACCATATAATCCTTTATACTAACTGAAATACTTATTTCTATATTTGTAGGTTATAGTAGATTATACAAGTTTACATTGAATTTTCAATTTTCAAAGCATTTTTAATTTCAAAATAACATATAACTATATTAATATATTGAATTTATATATTATTAGTAGTATTATACTTTAGTCTTTAATTCCAATAAAATTCATATGGCATCACAAACAAATTCTTACTAAATAAGTTATGTATCAATTTTTTTTATAAAAGAATAACAACTAATCTAATAGTAACTTTCGACAAAGAGAATTTATCAACAAGTGTGACATTAAATTGTGCTCTATTGTTGAATAGTTAACTATTTTTTAAAATCACAAAAAAAATTAGGCACAATAGTAAAATTATTTTTCACAAGTGGCAGTCAAAATCATCAAAATCATAGACTATAATTCAAATAAACTTGTTATTTGGAGCTTGGTGGAAATCGTTAAATTTTTTTGAAGTTGAAGTGGTATAAGGCTCTAAAATAGAGCATGGCTTTTCAAGGGTTTAGAATTCAAATTGGTTTAGGGACTTAGGGCTTAGTGGTTAATAGGGTTAGGGTTTAGGGTTTGGAAATCGATGTTAAACATTCATAAAATTGAATGAAAACAAGATTTCCGGGCACCTTTCATCAAAGCTTTGGATCCCAATGACGTGGTTGAACTAACAAGCTGGAAATGTGGTGAAACAGGGTTCTTTTTGTGCCTTGGCGTGAGCTGTTATTGGCCAAATTTCATATTTGCATTTGCCATGTTGGCGGTCCGTCAATCAAGGGACCAAATTGGGACCCAACAACCAGGCACCTGCATTACAGCTCAGAGTTGCCTCCCGCTTTAGTCAGATTCGGTGGCCTGTGACGTCATCAACATGTTAAAAAAAAATTAAAGCTTATTATACCTGTATAGCCTCCTTCTTGCAAGTGGCTTTTTGGTTACTTCATTGTCAATTACTGTTTACATTTGTTAATTAAGCTAAGATTATGTTAGATAAATGCTTCCCATTCGTGAATTCAAATCCAATCTACAATCCAATTAAGAAGGGAAAAAATAGAAACCCTGAATCGAATATAAGTACACACAAGTACTTTTTGGTAGAAAGAGTACTCAGAAAATTTGCCACAAGTATAGGGGGTCTAGTGTACTTTCACCCTAAACTCCAAGAACCTCTATTATGTGCTATTCCCATGTTCATCTGGAAATCTTCGGATGATTCATCTCAAGTACTATATATAAATTAATGAAGTTTGATGTACTTCTCCAAGTCCCTAAACTCCAAGAACCTCTATTATGTGCTATTCCCTTGGATCGGGAAATCTCCAGATGATTCATCTCAAGTACTATGTATAAATTAATGAAGTTCAATGTAGTTTTCCAATTCCATAAACCCCAAGAACCTCCATACTGTGCTATACCCTTACATCGAGAAATCTCCCGATGATTCATCTCAAGTACCCTATATAATTTGATGAAGTTGGGTATACTCCAACTCCCCAAGTCCACAAAACCCTACTTATATTGCAAAATATAGAATCTAAAACCCTATTTAATATGAAAAATCTCCCAATAGTACCATAACAAAGTTCAGATTTAACACCAAAGTCCGAAAGTAGTTACATATGGCATATTAATTTGGGACAAGTATATTTGAAAATTTGGAATTTGTTTAAAGACAGGGGAGTACATTTTTTCTTAGTGATAATTTTTTTATGTTCCTACATAAGAAAATTCTATATTTATAGATCACTAAATATATTACTTTTACAATTTCAATTGTATGGAAATTCAAGCTATAAAATTGATTGTTTTTGGAATTTGAGACCTCATTTGAGACCCTATAGTGAAACAAAGCTTACCAAGTTCTATTTTTTACTCCAATCTGAAAATTTGAAAAATTTGTACATTTGAATATTTCATTGCAATTTGGGCCTACTACTATGAAGTGATGATTTTTTAATTTTAAAATGACACAATAAAAAAATTTACAATCTTGTATTTCATACTATAATGTGCTATAATGGAAAATACTCAATATTTCAAGCCTACTTTGTATTTCATATGAATTTTTGAAATTTCTTATTGACAATTAATAATTATTTTAAAATTTTAATAATAATCTAAAATGTTTAGAATTATGGCTTATATAGAAGACATGCAATTATATTTGTGAAAGATAAATATATGTGACTTTATTCATATATTTTTGCAAAATAAAAGCATATAAAGGAACTTTCATATTTGACAAAATAGTCATAGGGATGCATGTCCTTTTAGGATTAATTCTATAGCATTGATGATGGATGACTTGGCACTATAGGATGGAAAAAAATGTTTTTTTCATTGAATTTATTTTCTTAGATTGAAGGTACTTTTGGAGTACATCTTAATGGAATAGAATTATAAAGCCCATCATTATGGCCTAATTCTTTTTTCTAAAGCCGTAGATCTATGTTCAATTCACAAATGACCTTTGTAGTGTATTTCATCTATTTTTAGCTATTTTCTTTTGGTGTGAATTTTAACCATAAAATGATGTTTTTTGAAATAAAGTACAACTTTGAAATGAAGCTTATCAAGTGCACTTTCGCTTTATTTGAAAATTTCATAAATTTGAATATTTTATAGCAATATGAACTTTAGGCCTATAATCATGGTTTGTTGGTTTTCTAATTTTAAAGTGACACAATAACCCTAATTTATATCATGATGTTCTACACTATGATATAAATCTATAGTGAAAATTTCATATTTTTTGAATATATTTGATATGAATTTTTTTCATTTTTTCCTTAGAAAAATTTATAGCAATTCAAAAGTTCCCAAAAAAATTTAAAACTTTCATAATCTGTAAGCTTAGGGGACATATGACTTCATCTCTAAGAAATAAATTAAAAAAATTTCATTCACATCCAATTGCAAAGTGGTTGCAAATAAAACAATGATAGTTGAGGCTTGAAATGACGGTGGTATCTTAAATTGGCCTGTCCTTAGGATTGGGGTGAATTGACTCTATGGCTTGTCTACTTTAGAAAATGCTAGAATTCTTTTATTTCTTACAAATTCTAAATTCATATTTGCAATTACAGGTTTTAAATTAGGTTGAAGGAGTATATTAGGTCAATTAGTTAAACAAAAAATAGAGTTTTTTTTGTTTTACTTGTACCCCTTGAATTATTTGGAGTGGCCAAGTGAGGGGGTAATTCACCCCAACCATCCTCCTTAGGGGCACTTCATACTATGGTCGAAGGTCAAGAGTCTGTCCGTTTCCACCAATTAAATTTCAAGAAACCTTGAGTTCAGCCTCTCAAGCCTTCATACTACATGGTACAATCAAAATGTGATGTCTCCAAAATAGCCTACATGACAACCATGTGCTTACATGGCAACAGACTCTTGGTTAGAGTTTGGGTCAAGCAAAAATGGAGACCCAAGTTCTAATTGAGAGGCTGTGGGAATTTTTTCATTAAACTTTAGAATTCAACAAGATCTCAATTGTTAAATTGGCATAGGTTTGGACTTTGGGCTTGGCCATGAAACACTTCATATTTCGGCCATCTAAGTTGAGAGGCCATGGGAGGAGTTCATTTTCAAGGATTTGGACCTTTTGGACTTGACCTTTGGAGACTTTACACTATAGGCATCCAAGTTGAGAGGCCACATAAGTTCATTGCCAAGGGTTTGGACTTTGAGCTTGGCCTTTAAACTATGACCGACCAAAGGTTTTAAATCCTATTTTTTATTGCTTTTTAATAGCCCATTTCTTTGAACTCTTCAACAAAATTTTAATTGCCTTTTAACCCCTTAAGGACTAATATGGTTTTGGCAATGGAGGTTTCAATGAATTTTAGCACTTAGATATTTTTTTGTTCATAGATGTGAATAAATTTTTTATTTTAAACGTACAAAAGTAAAGATCACTTTATCTAGTATGCATGGAATGAGTTTTAGGAAATTTAGATTGTTAGATCTTTAGACTATAACAATTTTAGATGATTAACTTTATAGGCCTAAACTATAGGGTTTGTAGAAAAAATTAATAAAAAGATGAATAAATATTTTTTACCCCCTCCCAAGAAAAATTATTTGGAATCTAAAGCAAATTTTTTATTTTTTTATTTGAAAATTCAAAGGAAAAAAATCTCTCAAATTTGTAGATATTTTCAAACATGAAAATTAGAAAATGAATCCCAAGAAAATTAGATCCTACAAAATTCTTTAAAATTTATATATAGATAAATTTTTGAAAATTTACAAAGAATATTATTATCATATTTTTTGGAATGTCTTAAAAAAATTTGAAATCATTTTAATTATTTTATATCATCAATTACACTTGATCGAACCTTTTATTCAAAAAATTGTTAAAAACAAGAATTTCAAATTTTTTTTCAAATTTTTTTGTTTGTGTGGATTATAGAATAGAATTGTGTGAGAAAATGTGTTTTTTTCCATCCCTACTATTCTTTACATGAAAAAACATTATACTTGCTCTCTTGTCCTATTAGACTACATTCTCAACTACATTTCATAAATGAATTTTTAACTACTTCTGACATTCAAAATTAAAGAATCGAAAAATGCAAAAAGTATGTAAGCTTTTTTTTGTATAAGATCTTAGTTTCCAAAATATTGAGATTTGTTTCACCCTTTCAATAAATTGCCAATTAAAACTTTGGAGAGAACACAATGTGTCCTTTTAGTCTTTGAGGGATTAAGTTAATAGCCCATTTCTTTGAACTCTTCAACAAAATTTGAGTCATTCACGTCCACGGCCTCTTGACTTGGACGGCCATAGTGAGGTGCGACGGGCGTCGAGCTACAGTAACTTAGGTCCTCCGTCTGCTTCTAAGCTTACTTCTGCTACTTTCTCTTTATCTTCGCCTTCACTTCACTTCGCAGCTGACGGACTCGCTTCACTTTGTTTGCTCGCTGTCTGCGTCGATCACCTCTCTTCTCTCCTCTCTCCTCCTTCTGCTTGTCTCCTTCTCGACGGATTGCTCGTGCCGCCTTCCAAGCCCCGCAGGTCCACCCGCCCGCCCGGATCCCTCTCCTGGCCTTCCCTTGCTTGCCTTGTTCCTTGCTCACGATCCCGATTGTTGCTTCTATAACGCTGCTGCTTTGCTGGCACTCTTGTTGATGCCCACTGTTCTCGCGTGGTCGGCGTTGTCGTCATGGTCCAGATCTTGTGCTTTCGTGCTCCCTGTCTTTGCTCGGACGCCGTAGCGCTTTCGTCCTTTTAGGGTGTTACATTAGGGCACGCGCCATTCACTTAGGGTTATCAACTCTCCTCACCATTCTCCCGTAAATCACTGCTCCGTGTCGCCATGGAGGTTGGCGCTGGGGTCAACCATCCTCGTTGAGAACCCGTTGGGGCGTTCGTTCAACTTTGTCGGATGTCGTAGGACGGCGTATTGCTGCGTGTCCGTGAGTCCCGGATGACGCGATCACCATCGGCTGTGTGTCTGTCTGAGAGCACATTGTGCACTTGTCTGTTTCTTCCCTTCGCTTGACACTGTAATTTCACAGGCGGGCATTGACGAGAAGATTATCGCGTGCAGGCTGACCACCTTATGAAAGTCAAGGCTTCCCCGACCTGGTATTCTCGCAAGGAAAGCTTATCTCCGCAGGTCTTGGGTATGGACGGAAAACCTGAGATTTGCGTGGTATTCAGAATTGAGGGCTTGTGTACTCTGTGTGTGGAGTAAAGCTTTGAAGGAATCTGAGGGGATCTGGGCCTTCTTAGGGTGAATTTTTCTCATCTATTGTAGGTCAGGACTCGGCGTTGTCATAACAATTCTAACAAAATTGTGGCAATTGGATGTCTGTCCTGACAGGAACAGGTCGTGTTGTGTGGACTGACTCATACATGAATGTGTAGGTGCGTATCAGATTCAAAATCCTACATGTGTTTCGATGAGTACTGCGTTCGTTGATGTTGAGTGGTGGCAAGAGATTGTACTTCGCCTCACTTCGTGTGTGGTCAGCAGATTGTAGGTTGTCTTTCGTTTCTGCCTGAAACCATGGGGAGAGAGGGTGAGTGGTCATCCCCTGGCCAGTATCCTCCAGGATCGCAGCCTTCAGGTTATCCTCCCCAGAATATGCAGTCATACCCTGGGACCTCCGGAGGCCAATATGCTCCAGGGACCACACCAACGCAACCTGCTTTGAGGGGGCCTTCTCCACCAGGACCACCGCCAAATCCTTACGGCAATGCCGCTCCCTCTTCACGGCCCGCAGGGCCTCCTGGACCTCAGTTTGGCAGCGCGCCTCCGGGAGTGCGACCTCAGTGGGCAGGTGCTGCTGGTGGACCGATGGTTCGACCCTCTCCAGCTTCTGGCCCTCCAGGACCCCCTCCAAACGTAGGGCCTCCAGGACAGAGCCCTTTGTCGAATCGTACCTACGGGGGTCCTCCTCCGGGAGGGCCCCCTCAGTTGAGACCGCAAATCTCTCCACCGACCATTCCTAGCGCCAACGCTGCCCGAGGAATGACTGGGCCCTCAGGTCAGTTCCGTCCAGCTAGAGTCGTGCAGGTCCCGGTGGTTTGATGAATGTTGATGTGATAATTCGTGGAACAGCATGCTATAGTGTCATGAGGTCTGCTATTTTCAAAATCCTTTACACTGACTGAGTAGACACGCAAGCACCTGGTGATAGTGTTATTCGTTGCATAGTGCTGTAATTAGTGTGAGCGATATGATCAGTATTCGTGATATTGGGTTAGTTATTTTACGGCTTAAGAGAGTGTGATAGTGGATGTTGACCTAGTCATTCGATAGCTTCGGGCGGGAATTAGTTGGGAATGCCCTTCAAAGCTTACGTAGTCGAAACCGAGATTGTACCCGAATTAGTATTGACACACGAGCATAAATCGGATGCAAATCATTGATTCATTACTTGACGAAATTCGACTGATTTGTTCTAGCCAATCTGGATTGATGACGGTTCTGTGATTTGCATGCTTCACCACTTACCTGAGATTGTAGAAAATGTAGACTTTGGCAAGTTACATCTGGTTGGACGTATGGTTTGTTATGAGTTTCAGATTCGGAGGTCGGCCCTCTCTGCGAGTATCCGTTTCTCTGCAATATTTCTTGATCAATTTGGGGCCAATCTGGACGAATGGGCGCAATCTCAAAAGCCAAAATTTGAGACATTTTATTGTTCCTACCTTCACTTGATGTGTAGATTCCTGGTTCTGACCGAGAATTTGATGTGCAGGACCATATGGAGGCTCCGGTGCGTATACGGCTGCTGTTAGCAGGCCAATGTTTTCTCAGCCCCAATCTACTCCTCCGGCTTATTCGTCACCGAGACCCTACCAGGTTTCCTCAACTGGTGCCCCTACTGGTCCCGCTATGGGTCCTCCTTCCTTCTTGTATCAGCAGTCTGGCAACCAGGTTCCTGTGTCTAGTACCCCTCCTGGTCCTACTATGGGCCCTTCTAGCTTCTCTTATCAACAGGCACCTGCCAACGGACCTCCTCAAGGTCCTCCAGCAGTTCAGTTCCCTGGAAACATTAGTCAGTTGCCTGGGCAAGGTCCCAGACATTCCACGGGTCAACCTGAGCCTATGTACAGACCAACTCCTAGTATGCAGGGGTCGCCTTCAGTAGCCCCACTCGCACAACAGTTACAAGGGATGTCTATGGGGCAGGCCAGTCAACACCCATCTGGTCCTCCAGGTCCTCCAAATTTTTCTGCACCTAGTCAATCTTTGACGGGGCCTCCTTACACAACTCCACCAACATGGCAAACACCTCAGAGGCGTGTATATCCAGAGGCCTACACTGGTCAACCTCCAAGCGTGAGATTTTCCCATTCATCTTTGGATTTGTTCGATTTTGCCGCAGTTTCTAATGTTTTTTTACCTTATTGATGGCACATTGAAATGATTTCTACATTTATGACACTCACTAAGAGTCGTTTAGATATAGCATTGGTTCACCTTTCTGTTTTCATTAATTGCTCACAGAAGATATCTTGTCTGTTCCTATGCACCTCATTCTGAATGTGTTGATTGTTTCCAGGGTGCCATGCCTCCTATGCCTGTTGCTCCTCAGCAATTGTATACTGGGCAGTCCCATATGCCAGGGGGCCTTGCTCCAGGCATGCAGACTATGTCGCAGCCAGGTTCACCCGCTGGGGGTCAGCCAGGATCTGCATCGCGAATTGATCCTAACCAGATTCCACGTCCTCAGTCCACAACCTCACCTTTGCAGTTCGATACACGAGTGAATGGCTCGAGCAATTTGCCTCCGGTATTGTATATAAACTCCCCTTTATATTGTCTTTTCTCCTCTGCAACTGGTTCTTAGTGATAAAGGTGTTTAGCGGATGCTTCCTCAACATGAATTATCTACTTGCAAATTTAGAGCTGTCCTGTGATGTATGGTCGTTTTTTGACTATGGTTACTCCGTGTGGATGTCAGTCTGCCACGACACACTTCGTTGTGAGAGATACTGGAAATTGCAGTCCACGATTTATACGTTGCACTTTGAACCAGGTGATGGTTTGTCATTCTTGTGAGTGTTGCACATATTTAGCTCCTTCATGTGTACGAGACCATTTCGTGCTGTATTAAGATATTCGTATCCTACTCATGGCAGATCGTATTATCTGGATGCAATTTAAGCATATGTTTCTTCTGGCTATTTGTATTCTCAGTTGTGCTTCCGTCAGAGTTGGTCTCAAAATTGAGAGCTCCGCACTATTTCAGATGTGATAGTTGAGGTCTATATTTCTTTGTTAACTATTTTTTGATGTGTTTGGACATGAGTACAGATACCTTGTTCTGGAGACCTATTATCCAATTCTGGTATGCCGTTGGCAGTAATGGTTCAGCCCCTTGCTCTGCCAGACCCGACTGAGGAGCCTATACAGGTATCTGTTGCTGTGGTAGAGTTATCCACTAATGACAACCTTATTCTCTTCTGGTGAAAACTCTAAAAAAGTTGTTCTTTGACTTTTTATAGTACGTCCAAGTTTTGTCGAAGATCCCTTGTGTCTTTGGGGGTTAGTATCTTAAAAAGAATTCTACTGAATATATAAGGTAAGAGGTCCTTTAATGGACCATCTAAGGGCTGAAACTGAATTTCAGGGAGGTAAAACTTCTAGAAATATTTTTCAGTAAATCTTCCTTGAAAGACAAGTAGAATTGACATCTAACCCAAGTCGTTTCATATTTTTCTGAGCTTTTTTGAATTAGTTATCAAATTCTGAAGTTGAAAGGGCATAGGGCTCTAAAATGGTACCCTAGCTAGAATGTACACTGTCAGTACACTGCTGAAGGCTATGAAAAAGCAACATGTACAAGTACTGTATATTTAAGATAGGGCACCATTTTAGAACTCGCTCCATTTAAGAGCCTTCTACCTTAGACTCTTAGCACTTCTGGAATAGTTCACCATCAGATATGGAATTACAGGAAGTCTTAATTAGGAAAATGATTGGTAAATTCCAATTAGTCAAGCCGGCACGGCTTGCTGCTGGTTAAGTGGAACTCCTTTCAGCTTGATGGTTCCGGTACTGATATAGCGTTGCGGTATGTTGTCAGATTGTGGATTTTGGAGAGAGTGGACCCGTCCGTTGTTTAGCACCTCACTGCAAAGCCTATATCAACCCTTTTATGAGGTTTATCGACCAAGGTCGCCGGTTCATTTGCAACTTGTGTGGTATGTTTTTTCACTGATCAGTAGTAGAATACAAACCATCACAATATATGGTTCCCTTGGTTAACTATTTTTTTGCCTCTCGATTTGTAGCTCATTGTTTAAAATTTTTGTTATATCTTAGGTAGGTGCGTATGTCTTGTAGTTAAAGCATGCCTTATACGCTTGATACAGATTGATATCTTTCCACTAGTTTTGAAATGGCACTTTTATGAACAGGTCATACTAGTGAAACTCCCCGAGATTATCTATGCAATTTGGGACCAGATGGGCGAAGACGAGACGCAGACATGAGGCCTGAGCTGGCGAGAGGCACTGTGGAGTTTGTTGCTCCAAAAGAGTACATGGTATGAAATTAGTTTGCGCACTCTCTGGAGAATCATTTTACCTGTATCAAATTGGTTATGAAGACAACTGAAGAGCGGAATCTGGTCATTTATTATTTGGCCATCATGGGCTGTAGGCTGTGAATTTTCTGTTTATTTTTATTAATTGGCTCAGCGCTACTGTTCTCACATGCAGGTTCGCCCTCCAATGCCACAAGTTTTCTTCTTCTTGGTAGATGTATCTGTGAATGCGGTCTCTACAGGAGCTGTGGCGTCAGCCTGCAGTGCCATCAATCGTGTTCTTGCAGACCTTGGAGTAAGCCTTCCACATGTGCCATTTGATGCCTTGACTCACTCGTAGGACTGAACGCTTTCTCCTGCTCCTTGAGCTCACTTCTCCTTATGAGATGGCTTGGACTCATGCTAGTTTAGGTTCGTTATCTTTTTTTTTTTTATGTTTTAAAATTCCTTGCACTTGAGTATAGGATTCAGAGAATGTCTATGCACTCCTGTAAATACCGGATTCAGAAAAATATGGTTGATTCAACCATTCTAAGACCTTGGATGGGTAGGAATGTGCTGATCGTTCGCTCTTTCTGTCGACAGGATGAACCTCGTACACTTGTAGGCATTGCGACATTTGACTCCACTGTGCACTTCTACAACTTAAACAAGAATTTGCAGACGGTGAGAGTGTGCATGTGCTCATTAATCGAATGGGGCTAAAACATATGATATATGGATGAATAGTGATTTGCTGGCAGGACTTCAAATATGTAGATGAGTAGGAGTACGTGTTCTGTGGATGAGGATCCCCCAAATTCTCGATTACCTTTCTTTCTTGGATATTGAATATGCTGATCTTTACACATGAATTTGCGATACCGAGTAATACATAATTTGTTTCGAGGGTGTTTTACAATTTTGATCTGTATGTTTTGCCCTCCTCTTTCTCGGCGACTCCGCTGACATTTTATTTGAGCATATGTTTTCTATTGTGGTCAAGTTCATGGGGGCTTTTGTGTGTTACGGTTGCAGCCATCGATGCTGGTCGTTCCAGATATACAGGATGTGTACACTCCTCGTCAGACCGACCTGCTTGTTCCTCTTACAGAGGTGAATATTTTGCTTGCCTTCTCTTTTCAGAGTGAGAAAGGATATTTTCTGCTTTCAATAGGTAAGTCTAGCGTCGTGTGCTTGAATATTCGTATTTCTCGTGCTATCTCATCCCTTGGTTTCTTAATATGGTTAGGTGCGAGATCGTTTGGAGCAACTTCTTGAGAGTATCCCCAGCATGTTCCAGAACAGTCGAATTCCTGAGTCTGGTTTTGGAGCTGCTGTCAAGGTTAGTTATATGGATCCAAGGTTGACCTTTGCAACTAGGAAATTGGAATCTTCTGTTTTTTCTGCTCATGATTGGTGCTGAAGAAGGTACAACTCCTCAGACGTCTTTACTATATTGTATATTTGTACTGACGTGCATATTCGGTAGGTTAATTTTAGTCATTCGTATTGTCCTTATGCAATATTTGGTTTCCTTCTAAGGAGTTGTCTTAAGAAAAGGAAATGGAAAAGGCATCATGAAATTGGTTAATTATTTTTGTCTTTTTGTTTACCAGTCTGAACTGCCTTAGTTATAATTTGCTGATTATTATTTGCACTTTTTAGGGTGCATATTTAGCCATGAAGGCCACTGGCGGGAAGCTTCTCGTCTTCCAAACAGGTTTGTTAATATTCACCTTTTCTACTTGCCTATTTTCATATTCAAGTTTTTGGTTTTTGCACTTGAAGTCTTTATTCCATCAATGTGATGAATTGTCTAGTGTAGTGTCGGTGGATCTGAATGACCTCATTATACTGTTAACCTAATAGTGGGTACCTGTGGAACACATGCAGTCCTACCATCTGTTGGATTTGGCGCGCTATCAGCCCGAGAGGGCGAGGGAAAAATCAATGAAAAGGTTTACCTGATTTCTTTTCACACCGTATTGTTTGATTTGTATTTAAGTGGTGGTCTGTACAAATAATCCGGAACTGAAGTTGAGAAAGTTGTTTGTGTCATTGATTTACGTTTGTTCCAAGTGTTCGCGTTCGTATATGCAGCGCTTGGGAATGTAAGCATCATCGTAGCACTTTTGGACAGTAGCATGGATTTAGGATATAGAAAGTAGTTGAATCATTTTTAGTGTTTAAAACTAATTGAATTTTGAAGCAGCTGTGAAATTAACAGTGAGTCAGAAGATCGCTGAAGTGTAAGTGTGTACCTTCTAGATATAGTACTCTGCAGGATGAAGAGATCTTTTGCTAATGATATCTCACGTGCTCGTTTTCTTGAAATCCGTCATTGGGGATTAACCTTGGAAGGATACTGAGGCCAAAAAGTGACCGATGGATGATTTTCAAGATTACTATAGAAATGAAGATACTCCTGTCGGTCCATATATCGGATCATTTTGGCAAAAAGGTCTCGTCCTTTCAGGGTAGAAGTGAAATTAGGTTCCTGTGGTATTTATATATTTATCTAGTGTGGGTTATTTTTACAGGAGGCCCAGAAGCTTCTACAACCCTCAGATAAAATGCTCAGGACAATGGCTCTTGAGCTTGCTGAGTTCCAGGTATACTAAATATGGCTTTATCTTCAGGCCGATGCTTACGGAATACTGAAGAGTGTGCTTTTGGGATGGGTAACAATTTAAGCTTTCGAAAAGCTAATCGAAGATTTTTAACTGAACTTTTCTTCGTAGCTTGCCTTCAGATTGTTTCGGCGCAATCTATTCCTCAACTGTACGATTCATTATGTCAGCTGCCTTTATTTCAACTCTATGATCCATTTGTGTTGCAGGTTTGTGTGGACTTATTTTTGACAACACAAAACTATGTGGACATTGCGTCGTTGGCTGTGATTCCACGTTCAACTGGAGGCCAGGTATATTTTCTGGCGAACTAATACTCTGGCGTCTCTAATGTCTTGTATTTTCATTTTTGGAGGTGAACTTGTTTCTCTCTAGTCTTTTCCTTTCCGTAGCAGGATTAGATTTTTGTCCAGGGTCGTTATCCTTGGGAGAGTTGTCTGATTGTCCACTGCGGGAACCTTCTTGAACGAGTTGATGGATTTTGAGTCCTCAGTTAGAGATCCAAAAACTGATTGCCCTTATATGATCTATTGATTATTGATTTAGGAAAGATATGAAGTAGGCTATATTTCAATTTATGTGGATAATTCAGTGTCGCTTGTTCTTTTGGATGCTAGATCTATTATTACCATGAGTTCCAAGCGAACATGGACTCTGCAAAGTTGTACAACGATCTTCGATGGAATGTGACCCGACCTCAAGGCTTGGAATGTGTCATGCGAGTGCGATGTAGTAATGTGCGTCTATTTCGCTCTTATGAAAAGTTTCTGTGCAGTGTTTTCAGAATTTTTCTTAAGCTGACTGTTTGCAAAATAACCTTGTTTTGAGGTTTTGTACCCTCTGAATACCTTATACCTTAAAACCTCCTTAGTAGCTTGTGCCACATGTCTTTAAAGTTGACAAGTGAATTATTTTGTCAACAATCTAAGTAGAGTGTGTTGGGGTTCAGGGATTACAAATTCAAGATTATTATGGCAACTTCTGCAAGCGCAACCCTACAGATGTGGACCTTCCTGCGGTCAGCTCACGTTATTATGAATTGATTGCTAATTCATTGTATGAACACGAATTGGTTGCCGTACCTTTTCTTTCGGAAGTTCTGATCCGTTCTCTACTGTCGTGACTGCAGATTGACTGCGACAAGACAATAATGGTGACTTTCAAGCATGATGACAAGTTTCAAGATAATGCAGAATGCTGCTTTCAGGTCCGTATTTGTCTACCTGTGTTTGATTGTAGATGATGCTCTCATATGGTGCTATCTAGTGTTTTATGGAGCTGTTATTGGAGTGTGAGATTATTTGAGAATTGACTTGAGAGTTGATTTTGGGTTAACATCTTTATAACTCACAAAAAAATTCTGCAAATGTGAAGAGTGCTTTGCTGTACACAACAACGAGTGGGCAAAGGAGAATCCGGCTGAACACGCTGTCCTTGTCTTGCACGACTGCTTTAGCCAGCCTTTTCCGGGGAGCTGACTTGGATGCTCAGTTCACGTACTTTTTGAAACAGGGTATGTGTTCGCACTTAATGTGGAAGTCTGTTATTTACTTTTACGCTTTCAAATTAGTTCAGGATAGTCTTTTCCTCACTGGATTAGATTAGACAAGGCTTTGTGTCTTCCAAATTTTGCATATTCGGACTGACCAACGCTGAAAGGCGTTGTACTTGAAGTTTGCTGAGGCATACTATTTATTATTTGCATTATCCCTGATGACTTGCAGCCGCCCAAGATGTTACAACTACACCTGTTGCTCAAGAGAGGGAACGTATGTCTAGTCAATGTGTGAATATTTTGTATACTTACCGGAAGTTCTGTGCAACCGCATCATCTTCTGGCCAACTCATACTTCCAGAAGCTTTAAAGCTTCTACCTCTTTACACTATGGGTATGTATTCTGTCATTTGTGATGTATCCAGCAATGCTAGCATGTAGACCAGTTAAATATTTTCCAGATCACAAAATGTTTTGTACAAGCTGATGCACGGGTATTCTGATGAGCTGCAAAGATTAACCACTTTGTAAGGTCTGTCACGGATTGCTTATGTTTTTTTTGTACGGGGCTCAGCTTTGACCAAAAGTGTAGGTCTACGCACGGATGTGCGGATTGATGAGAGATCGTATTGGCTCACCCGAGCGGCTTCACTATCTGCATCTTTGGCGATTCCCTTAGTCTACCCTCGACTGTTTAGTATACACAACCTTCCTTCCAAGGTACCGTTTGTGTTATTAATATGCCTTCTTTATGAAATTTCTTAAAACCCTGAATCGTGCAGTCTTTTGCCAACAAAAGCTTATCTGTTTGGGTGATTATTCAATATTTGGGAATTTTCCGATTGTTGAGCATGGTTATTTGTGATGCCCAGTGAGGGCTCGTTTTCTTGGTTTAATGATCTCATTATCTTTTATGATTGCAGGAAGATTTAGGTGGTGCCATACTTCCACCGACATTATCATTGTCAAGTGAAAATCTGGAGCATGATGGCGTTTACTTGCTTGAAAATGGGGAAGATGCTATGCTGTATGTGAATTCACAAGCTTCACATGAAGTCTTGCATCAACTCTTTGGCGTGCACTCAATTGATGAGTTGCCGGTTGGGCAGGTGAATTTTCTTTTCACTCAATTAGCTAGAAGGTACACTCCTGTATATGATGAAAGCAGACTCTCTTGTAATGACATTCATAAATCATTGAATCACGCAGCAGTGAATCATGCAATTCATTGATTGTTCTGAAATGGATAAAGGGATTATAATTTAATCTTTTCCAATTTGAGTTGTTGCTTTTACTCACTGTGTCATTTGGTTTGGGGATGTAGTGCTCTCTGCAAGAGTATGACAATGATTTGTCAAGACGGCTCAATGGAGTAGTTAATGAGATTCGACGGCAACGTTGCTCTTATTTGCGGTAAGCTTTTAATCTGCAATCTCCTCTTTTCGTCGATAAAACAACATAGCTTCCATTGCAGCTTGTTTTGCAGCAAATTAATTTACAGTTCGCGTGTAATTTGTAGTAGATGATCCTAGTTGATCTCTGCAATCTTTTGATCATCTTCCATGTGAATTGGGGCCTGAAGAAGGTACTCCGAAGAGTATTTGTTGGAGTCTTGACTTTTGAATGGTTTCTGCAGGTTGCGTCTGTTGAAGAGGCTTGAACCTCGAGGTAAGACTTTCTTTGAAGTTCGATAGAGTTTAGCTTCTGCTGTAATACATTAGTCTTTGATTTTCAAGAAAATTGATTTTCATTGAGTTTGCATACGGAGTTATTATGTGAGTGACATCTGAGGTGCCTGTACTTGCAATGTGCAGAGATTCTCTTCCTTAACTACTTAGTGGAAGACAAAGCTGCCTTGGGACTCTCTTATGTGGAGTACTTGGTGCAAACGCATCGGCAAATTCAAAACAAAATGACTTAAGCTCTCGGTCTTCATAGCGGGACATAGAATTTTCTTACAGAAAGTGGCGGTCATGTCTCACAATTGTTTCCTTATATTAATACGAATTACAGCATCCAGTTGACAAATCTTTGTTTGTCTGTTAGAGTTGAGCTTAAGGAGCTTGGCTTTGCTCCGCACAGTGGATGTAAATGTTTTTCCGCCCCACTAGGTAGTTGTAAGCATTTTACACACCTGATAATAAACCATTTGATGTTTATTTCTATGAGGTACATCAGGTTGCTGCCTGCCTTGCATTTATTTCTAATTGGGGTGGGGGAGCAAATGAAATTCATTCATTGCAACGACTTGCTCGGCGAAAAAGAACATGTGGTCTACTATGGCACTACTTGATCTGCTCAGGGTTGCATCACGAACAATTCTGCACCACCGTTATTAGGGGCCTGGTGAGTAATCCCACCTGCTCCATATTCTGCTCCGGCCATTGCTCTTGTTGATTGCATACGGCGTTTCCTACTGACCAGCAATCCAGCATAATTAGATTGTACTAGCACACACCTGTTGCAATGCAACATTGATTGAACTTACGAGAAAATGGATTGAATGAAAAATACTTTGGATGAAAACGTGACTGCTTTTGTGACATTGGGTCGTGACAGATCGTGACCATCTGTACTTTACTTAAGGTAGGTACACCCAAAATGGCACCTGACCTTAAAGTGCCATCTACAATGTGCATACATTTTCAAAATCAGTCATGTACCCAGACTGTAGATGGTGCTTTCAGAAACTGACTTTGACCATTAATAACTTTTACATATGGTATCCAAATCCTCTGTTCTTTGGTGCGTTGGAACATGCTTTCACTCGCCAACAAGACTGCATGAAAATCTGAACAACATGATAACAAGAACTAAGCACAGTAAGAATAAGTGGCGCTTTAGGTGTACCCACCCTAATATAATAGATTTCCTTCTTTTACATCAGTGATAGTAGTTTGAATCCTTCTCCAAATCTTGTACATAGTTTGGATAATCATTTGTTAATTACCAGATTACGGAGTATCTATACCTTAGAATAGGTTGTTTGTGTAGTTTTGTTTGGTATGTTGAGATCTCTTGGATTTTGCATCCCACAATCTTGTTCTTGGTACCGGTGGAAGCCCTCAGTAATGAGGGTGCAAGGGCTTGGTTCGTTTGTTTTTTTGGCACAAATGAAATGGATTTTCATTGCAAACAAGGGCTTGGTTTCATGGCAGTCCGACTTATGGTGAAAAAGTTATTGAATTTTGTAGTTAAATTTTTTTTTAAATCACTTATACTTTGATTTTAATCATGGCAATGGCACAAGGCACATTAGTCTTCATCTAAAATATGGGTTTGGATCCTCCATGCAAGACTTAGCATCTTCAATTTGCCTATTGTGGAATCATTGTGTAATGGCAACTTTTACATAGGTTACAAGAGAGCAATAAAAGTCTATCCCAATGTGAATATCATCTTCCATATTATGTTCAAAGTTTGGGTATTACTTTCATGGATTTGGTATTACTTGTCTCTTGTAGTCTTACTCAATGAAAGTTGATTCTTCATTGTGCTTTTTAAATTCCTTTGCACTTTTCTATTAGCACTAATAATTGTGTTTAAAAGGGTGCAAATTTTAGGAGCACAGTAAATCTAACACCTTCTTCATTTTCAATACACTAGAAGAAAAACGCAGAAAAACAGGTTCATGTAAACAGAACACGT
This sequence comes from Thuidium tamariscinum, assembly GCA_947034885.2. Lineage (NCBI taxonomy): Eukaryota > Viridiplantae > Streptophyta > Bryopsida > Hypnales > Thuidiaceae > Thuidium > Thuidium tamariscinum. The sequence goes on along the minus strand of OX344757.2, from coordinate 1,213,753 downwards.
CGGGTAGATTGTGTTGAAACTGCATTGCTGAAAACGCAGGAAAACGTTGAAAACGCTGAAAAAATAAAAAAAAACGTAGAGAAACACAGAAAACGCGTTTTTTGTGTTTTTTCAGCGTTTTTTCAGCGTTTTCAGCAACACAGTTTCAACACAATCTACCTGACGTGTTCTGTTTACATAAACCTATTTTTCTGCGTTTTACTTCTAGTGATAGCATTTGTGTATAGTTGCAAAGCAATGTAGGGTTCCAAATATTGCCATTGCATTGAGGTGCTTGAGATGAGAAAAGCTATAGCAAAAAAAAGGAGACAAGTAGAAATTGCATGTACAATTGTGATGATTTTTATAAGTGTAGCTTTGAGGATGCTCTTAGACTACACTAAAAATGAATAGGATGTCAAATGTGATGATTTTTATAAGTGTAGCTTTGAGGTAGGCTTGGTTTGACATGGCCAAGGGCCTAGATGATGGGGCTTGATTCAATGTACAAGTGGTTGGTACAATAGTAGGATCCAATGGGTTTTTTTTTGGCAATTTGGAGCAAAATTGCACTAAATTCTTTTACTTGGCACCACACCTATAGAAAATAAACAATAAAATTTTGGATGAAATCATTAGTAAATTTCAAATTTTCTTAAATTATTGGATGAGATTACCAAATAATAGATGAAAATATGATGATAGATATGTGTTATGTACTAATATGATATTTTCTATCCAATATATGGATGAATGTTGAAATTTGGAGCACCACAATAAAATGAACTATTGTTATTTTGACACTTCACAAAAAATGAAAGAAAAAACACTGGTAGGGTCCTATTTTGAAAAGAAGGGTGAATGTACTAAGTTTGATGATGACTGAGAATGAAGGTTTAGAAAAAGTTTGACTCTTCAAAATTAGATAAAAAATTGAGATTGCTAGGTTTGGTGAGCAAGGGTGAAGAAGCTTGTATTCTTCCCCTAGCCATACATCGTTTCTTTTCCACGTTATTGTCACACATTAGTTTTCTTTAATTAGAAGGTTTTAATATAGTAATTGTTGTTTATGTATTTTCATACTTGTATTATATAAGTAATTTTTGTTGGTACATAGTTTAAGTCTTTATTGGTGTGCCATGTGCCCTTGTCATAGACAAATCCAAAATAAAAGTAAATTTTTAATTTTTAATATATAAAAACTTTGAAATTCAATAACTTTTTCATTTTAGGTTGGAATGCCATGAAACAAAGCCTATGCACCCCTTCACAATGAGAACTTTCCAATGGTATCAAGCACGCAACTAAAACATAAGTAAAAGTAATCTTTTAATTTTTTAGAACCAAAAATACTCAAAAATCTATAACTTTTACATCATAGGTCAGAATGCTACAAAACAAAGTCCGTACATCCCTCTTCACCAAGAACTTTCTAATAGTACTAAGTATGCAATGAAGAGATGCATGGCTTGGAGATTTCAACTTGAAAAACAAAACAAAACAAATTACCTGTCTTAAAGTATAGATAGGTGATTAATATTTGCAGTAGTTAGATTAGTTTCAAGACTCATAATTGGATTCATTTGTAATGTGGTCAATTGTATTACTTCAAAATTGCTTTGCCTCTTCATGAATTCTTTGCTCATTGTTGCTGCTATTTGATTTTCTTGTTGATGGTTGAATACTTGAAAAAAAAAGTGCAAGTAAGATAGGAAGAAGGAATTTGACACCACTTGTCAGAGGAAAATCATCTACAAAGAAAATTCTAAACCCTAATCTTTTAGGCATATAGTGCATCTGGATATCCAATCTAGTAATTTGGTGGAATAATTCATTTTCATTTGCCCACTCTACAACACAGGGTTGCTATTTTGTAAGCCTGTGAGCGTGAGCTTGCGAGCTTGTGAGCCTGTGAGCGTGAGCTTGCGAGCTTGTGAGCCTGTGAGCGTGAGCTTGCGAGCTTGTGAGCCTGCGAGCCTACACAATTTTTTGAAGATTCCATCTAAAACTTTTAGCCAAATTTGATAAACCTTGGTAAATTTTAGTGCCTATTATCGTGGAACTATTATTGTGGACCTATTACTATGGTCCCTTGAATAACTTTTGTCATGACCCTTGTGACCCTTCAAACCTTGGATGGATGAATGCATTGATAGATAAACGAATGTATGATTGTGTCATGACCTTTACATCATGACCTTTGATGGATGAATGCATTTATGGATCATGGACTAATTCATGATGAAATGTGCATTAGTAGATAAACATGGATTGCCCGGAGATAGAGATCTCCAGAGGGTAGATTTATGCAGTGAAGTTAGACAACTCCACTTGGATGACTAATGCACTGGAGTTAAACAACTCCCAAACAAGAAGAAGTATGTGGAACTTGGAGTTAGATAACTCCAAGTAGAAGATAAAGATTAGGACAAGATATGATTAGGAAAGGATAACTAGGACTTTTACTTTAATGGCTAATTTTGAATAGAAACAAGGTTAGAAAGCCAAAAGTAGGAAAAAGAAGTCCTAGTCTATATTAAGGACTTATAGTCTTATTTGATAGTATATAAGGCGGAGCTTGGGGGTGAGGAGATCATCTTTTATAGATTGATCTCTCTCTATGGTCGGGTGGTTTGAGTTCAGTATGATAAAATTTATGTTTATGAGTATATTTTGTGTTCTTTATTTGAGTCTATTGTTGGAGGTCCGTAACAATTGGTATCAGAGCAGGCTAGTGTTTCAAGAGTCATGTCTCAAGTAGGAGATGCTCCTTTGACACCAGAGATAGAACAAGCGATAGCTAGGGCAGTAATAACTGCAATTAATAACTTGAGGAGTGAAGGCGCTCCTCCAGTTATTGATCCTATGATTGAAGAAAGGAGAGATGACATTATTGAAAAGGAGAGAACTCTTGAGTCAGAGAGGATAAGTCGTTGTCGAAAGAGTGCACCGGAGGAGTCAAGGCAAGTACGATCTAGGAGAGATAGCATTTCACCATCTTCTTTTTCTTCTCATGGTTCAACTCAAGATGATTTTAATAGAGGTCATATTTCATCTCATAGCCATAGGTCCAAACAAAATAATCATATGGATAGGCAAAATGTTAATGTTGGGAGAGATGTGAGACATCTTGTATTTTGCCCTAGTTTTGGAGGCCGTAATGTTAAACCAGAGGAAGTCCTTTCTTTTTTGTCCATCTTAGAGGATATGTTTACGGAAGAATATAAAGAGAGAGATAAAATTAAGGCTGATGTCCTCTTACTTAAAGATAAGGCTCGAGTTTGGTTTGATACACTTAAAAAGGATCGTGATAATCGAGGCATGGGGGCGTTTTGCACTTGGGAAACCTTCAAGAAATTGTTCCTCCAACAATTCCTTCCTGGTAACTTTCAATCTTTAATGCGTTAGGGTATGTATCGACTTAGACAGGGTAACATGTCAGTGTCCGAGTATAAGTCTAAATACGATGAACATTGTGCTTACTTTCCTTCTTGGACTGAAGGTGATAGGATTGAATATTTTGTGGAAAACTTAAAAGATTCCATAAAATTCAAAGTGAGTGCATATGCACCTAGTGTTTTGAGTGAAGCACATCGATTAGCTCAAAATTTTGAACGCCAAGATGTAGCAAATGAGAGGAGAAATAATAACTTTAATAGAAGACCTATAGGTTCTAGTGTAGACCTGCGTTTTTCTAAGAGTCGTCGTGAGGAGGGCCAAAATAATAAACCTCAGAGGTTGAGTGAAAAAGAACGGGAGGAACATTTGAGGAAGGGATTATGTTTCATTTGTCATGAACGTGGGCATCTATCATCAAATTGCATCAAGAACAAGAAGCGTGAAACATCAACTTTAATAGTAGAAGATAGAGCTGAAGAAAACAATAGTCATGATACGGAGATTCAAGTTTCAACTGCAGTTATGAACATGGAGGTGGAGCATGAACCAACTGTGGTTCAACTTAAGGGTTATGTCAATTCTAACCATCCTACAATGATTTTGGTTGATTCAGGATCTACCCATAATATGATCTCGACACAATTTGCTAAAACATTAGGACTTTCCCTAATTCCAGTATCACCTTGCTCAGTGTTGCTACCAAATGATGATACTAGTTCTATTGACCACCGCATTTTGAATGCACCTGTGAGCATTCAAGGAGTTGAGACTAAAGTAGACTTTGAAGTTTGGAAGGGAGCTTATTATGATGTGATCTTGGGTATGGCGTGGCTGCGTCAAGTGGATGCTTGGATAGCTTGCAAGGAGGAGTTGTACATGGAAAGCTTAAGAATGGAAAGCCTTTTGTCATCAAAGGTAAGAGATCAATGCCTAATGTTCCTTTACTTTCTCACTTACAAATGAAAAGGTCCATTAGAAAGAACCATGAAGTCTATCTAATACATATGAATGAACTAGACAATAATGAAATGAAAGAAAATGAATTTTCAGTTGATGTAAAATCAGTCTTGAAGAACTTTGAGGATGTGTTTTTGGATGAAATAAAAAATTTGCCATCGATTAGGGAAGTTGACCATGCGATAGACTTAGTAAATGATGCGGCTCCAGTAGCTAAAGCACCCTATTGGCATTCTTTAGCTCAAAATGTTGAGTTAGAGAATCAACTAAATGATTTGTTAAATAAAGGATACATTAGACCAAGTAAATCTCCTTGGGGTGCACCTGTCCTCTTTGTGAAAAAGAAGGATGGAACGCTAAGACTTTGTGTAGATTATAGAGGGTTAAATAAATTAACAATTAAAAATAAATACCCTTTACCTAGAGTAGATGATTTGTTTGATCATCTACATGGAGCAAAGATATATTCTAAGATTGATTTGAAGACTGGTTACCATCAGATTAGAATAAAAGAGTTAGACATCGCAAAGACTGTATTTCGATCCCAATTAGGTCACTATGAGTATGTTGTAATGCCTTTTGGACTTACAAATGCTCCTGCCACATTTATGACGTTGATGAATTCTTTATTTTGTGAATATTTGGGTAAATTTGTGCTTGTGTTCATGGATGATATATTGATATTTTCTAAAACAATAAAAGAACACAAAGAACACCTAGGAAAGGTGTTTGCGATTTTGAGGGCTAATAAACTCTTTGCTAAGATGAGCAAATGTGAATTCTTAAAATCCCAGATTGATTATCTTGGTCATCTTCTTTCAGAAGATGGAATTTTGGTTGACCCTAAAAAAGTCAAGGTGATTGAGGATTGGGAAATACCTAAAGATAAGACCGAGATAAGAAGTTTCTTAGGTCTTGCCAGTTATTATAGAAAGTTTGTGAAAGGATTTTCAAAAGTAGCTGCCCCTATGACTACTTTGTTGAAAGGAAAGTCTAATTTGATTGTTTGAAATCATGAATGTGATTTGAGTTTTTTTGCTTTAAAATCCGCTCTAACTCATGCACCTATCTTAACAATTATTGATCCTTTTAAGGGAAATATAGTTTTATGCACAGATGCTAGTGATTTAGCAATTGGAGCAGTTTTGATGCAAAATAAACAAGCCATTGCATTTGAATCTCGAAAATTAAATGCTGGAGAGTTAAATTATCCAATACATGAAAAAGAATTGTTAGCAGTCATTTATGCCTTGAAAGTTTGGAGACATTATTTACTAGGGATAAAGTTTAAAATTGAAACTGATCATCAATCATTAAGGTACTTTTCAACTCAACCAAATCTAAGTAGAAGACAATGTAGGTGGATGGAATTAATGCAAGAATTTGATTTTGAGCTTAAGTATATTAAAGGAAAAGAAAATGTTGTTGTTGATGCCCTTTCTAGACGACCTTTGGCAAATGCAATCTCATGTATTAGAAACTCTTTGATAGATGAGATTAAAATACATTATGTAAATGATCAAACCTTTCAATATCCATATGAAAGTTTGACTAAGGAATTTAGGTCAGTTGAAGAAATAGAGAAATTTAAAACATATATCTTAGACAACGGTGTCTTATATTATAATGCAAGAGTTTGCATTCCCAAAGAAGGATAATTTAGAGTCAATGTCATGCACGATCTTCATGACATACCTATTGCAGGCCATCCAGGTTTTCAAAAGACCTATTTAGCTATTAAACGTCACTATTATTGGGAGGGAATGAAAAAGGACATTAAAAATTATGTAGAAAGGTGTTTGAAGTGTCAAATTTCAAAAATTGAACAAATTAAAAGTCCTAGATTTTTACAACCTCTTGGAATTCCAAATTTGAAATGGGAATCTATCACTATGGATTTTATTGTAGGCCTACCTAGAACTCCATCAAGGTATGATAGCATCTTTGGTGTAGTAGACCGATTAACAAAATCTGCTCGATTTATTCCTACAGTTACTACTATTACTGCTTCTGGAGTAGCTAAATTATTTATGAAACATATTTTTGGGAATCATGGTTTACCTTCAGAGATAATAAGTGATAGAGATCATAAGTTTATAAGTGAATTTTGGTCATCACTTTTTAAGCTATGTGGAACAACCCTGAGACTGATGGTCAAACAGAACGAACTAATAGAACTCTTGAGGATATGCTTAGAATGTATGTTGGTAAAAGACAACACTCTTGGGATAAATGGCTACACTTAGTACAATTCTCTTATAACCATACGACTCATAGTAGTATTGGTGTTAGTCCATTTTTTGCATTGTACGGTCAAGAATGTAGGACTCCAATTTCTTTATCAACTCCTAACTCAAAGATTGAAAGTGTGAATCAAATGATAAGGGATATGAACGAAATCATTGAATCTGTAAAGTTGAGTATGAAAAGTGCTCAAGATAGAGCTAAATATTATACTGATCAGAAACGAAGTCATCGTGAGTTTGTGGTTGGTGATAAAGTATTTTTGAAAGTTACACCTAAAAGTTCAGGATTAAAGCTTGGAAAGTCAAGGAAGTTATCTCCTCGATTTTGTGGTCCATTTGAAATTAGCAAACGTATAGGACCTGTGGCTTATGAATTGAACTTGCCTTCTTATTGGAAAATTCACAATGTTTTCCATGTAAGTTTATTGAGGAAATATGTTTCTGATCCTAGCCATGTGCTACCTGAGCTTCCTAAAGTTGCTCTTGAAGGAACATTACTTGCTGAACCAAAAAAGATACTAAAAGTTGATATGCAGCATCTTCGGAATAAATCATTTCGAAGGCTATTGGTTAAATGGAAGGATTATCCTGAAGATGAAGCTTCTTGGGAAAGAGAGATGGATTTTCGGAAAGATTACCCTAGTTTTGTCATTGAGGACAATGACTAGTTTTGAGGGGGAGATTGTGTCATGACCCTTGTGACCCTTCAAACCTTGGATGGATGAATGCATTGATAGATAAACGAATGTATGATTGTGTCATGACCTTTACATCATGACCTTTGATGGATGAATGCATTTATGGATCATGGACTAATTCATGATGAAATGTGCATTAGTGGATAAACATGGATTGCCCGGAGATAGAGATCTCCAGAGGGTGGATTTATGCAGTGGAGTTAGACAACTCCACTTGGATGACTAATGCACTGGAGTTAAACAACTCCCAAACAAGAAGAAGTATGTGGAACTTGGAGTTAGATAACTCCAAGTAGAAGATAAAGATTAGGACAAGATATGATTAGGAAAGGATAACTAGGACTTTTACTTTAATGGCTAATTTTGAATAGAAACAAGGTTAGAAAGCCAAAAGTAGGAAAAAGAAGTCCTAGTCTATATTAAGGACTTATAGTCTTATTTGATAGTATATAAGGCGAAGCTTGGGGGTGAGGAGATCATCTTTTATAGATTGATCTCTCTCTATGGTCGGGTGGTTTGAGTTCAGTATGATAAAATTTATGTTTATGAGTATATTTTGTGTTCTTTATTTGAGTCTATTGTTGGAGGTCCGTAACAACTTTGTTTTATCATTTATTGTACTTTGCTGGATTTTATGAAGAAAAAATATTAGTGACTAATTATAATTTCTTTGAAATCAAATGAGGTTATTTCACAAATTTAGTTTTTTTTTTAAATTCTCCTTAGTCTTGCTTCTTAATACCTTGGCACCGAGGGGAGTCCCACAGCCTTGATTAAAAAAAATTTCCCCCCCCCTCCCCGCAATTGTAGAACTCCCCTCGGCGCCGAGGGAAGTCCCTCGGCTGGGGAAAAAAAAAAAAATTTGCAATAATAATTTTATCAGAGCCGTGGGACTCCTCTCGGTGCCTAGGGGTACTAAGAAGCAAGACCAAGGAGAGTGTTCACAAAAATCTAGCAAAGCTTGACAAGTATTGTTTCAAGATGATAAATAAACAACCATTGGATTAAAAAAGAAGAAATGAATCCCTTCATTGGATGAACAAGAGGATAATGAGTCAACTAACCAATAATCTTGTGTAACGAAGTTCATTCTTTACAAAAGATATCCCTATCAATCAAATATTTTTTTTAAATCTTAACAAGTTCCATTATTGATACATTAAGACAAAACTGTAGGTGTCTACATTGGCCTTTGAGAAGACCTACGCTACTATAAGATACTCATGAATAAAATGAAATTTGGTGCAACTAACTTCTTTCCATATATAATGAAACCACATAAACAAGAAAAATTCTAAAATTTAAACAAGTCAATTGACTTAAAAATGAAGAGGGAATAATTGATGCCCTTCTATTGGCCTTGAGAAGACTTATAATACTACAAGACATGATCAACCAAAATAAAATTTAGTGTAGTAAAGATTTTTATCAACAAATTTTCTTTCTAAAATCTAAACAACTATAATAATAATAATACATCTATAAAAATCATTAGTACCTTTCCCTAGGCCTCAAAAAGATCTACATTATTATAGGATAATGATCAACCAATACTTTATATTAACTTAATTCCATCTTTATTTATCTTTCATATCAATTGAGCTCTTCATTTTTGTAATGTATACTTTTAAATAAGATTGAAAATTAGAATATTTATCCAATTTGAACATAACTACGGTAATAGGTCCACGGTAATAGGTCTACAAAAACAGGTACTAAAATTTATTAGAAATAAAAAATTTTGATTCAAATTTTAAGATGGAATCAATTTTAATGAATGAAATTAAGTTTTATAATGCTTCTTCAAATTTTTAAGCTCTATGCTCACAGAATCCCTACTCTACGCTCACAGGCTCACGCTCACAAGCTCACAGAATAGCACCGCTGCTCTACAACATTTGGATTACGAGCTAATAATTGTCAATTGATTAAAAAAATATTAGAAGTAATGTGTAAAATTTATGCAATGATGGTAGAAGAGTCATTAAGACCATAAGGTACGTTAAACAAGTGGATGATTATAGTATTGGAGTATATGCAAGTAAGATAGTGAATGATTTATTTTGAAATCTCATTTTCTTAGTTTGTCAAAATTTTGAAGAATACCAAAAGAAGCCTTGATTAACCCCTAAAGCCCTGAATTATGTTTTTTAGCAAGATATAAATTTTGGACAACTCACTACGAATGGAGTTTTTATTTTTTTTCTTTGAATTTTTTACAAAACATGTATTCAAGGAGTACCTTTAAGGCCCAACAAATTTCATAACTTGACTACATAGTTTAAGAATTATGGCATGATATGTTGTTTCCTTTAAATTGTGGGCGGCCTAAGCAACAAAAAAAATTCCTTAAAAATTGTTTTTTTAAGAAATAAAAATTTGAAATAGGTTTATTAGATTTTAATCTATGTAGAAAGCTTTAAATCATTCCATTTTGATAGAAGAATCAAAAGTTATAAGGAATCTCAGTTTGTGGTAGTTTGTGGGTAGTTATAGAATCTCTACTCTACAAAAAAGTTTGAAATTCTTTATTTAATTCAATTTTTAATATTTTTGAAAAAAAACTAAAACATTGGGTGAAGATTGTTTATTAACCATTGGGACTATCACTTTTCATTTTTATAAATAAATTGTTTACAATTTAGTATTTTCAAGCATTTTCTATTTCTTTCTATTTACTATTTTTTTCCTATATGTTTTCCAATTCCAAATGATTTGAATTTTTTTGACCATATAGCCAATTTGAATTGTAAAATTAATTCAAAGAGTAATAATAATCTTGAGTATTTTTTCATATAAATGTGACCTTGTGAAGTGCAACTGTCTAGATTTTTGTAGGGATAAAAAAAAGAATTTTGCTAGTTCAAATGTTAATATCTTGCAATCTGCACTGTAAAAGTTTCTGAAATTTTTTCCACATCCTTATAAACCACCTAACTACAAGATCCTATGGTTCAATATGTCAAAAAATGTTTTTTTTCAAGAAAATTACACTTGTACTAGAAGTCACAGTTTTGTAGTGATTTGGGTGGAAACATAGTCAAAAACCTTTCGGAATTAACCCATCCAGTTAATACCATGTGACATCATCTATCATGAAGAAGCCAAACATATTCATTAGAATTCAAAGTAATATAGAAGATCTTCCCTTTCTACCCTTACTAGTTACTACCAAGGATGAAAAGTTGCACTTTTGTTTTAACCCCTAGAGCCCTAAGCTGCATTTTTCGGCAACATAGCAATTTTAGGCAACTCACTTTGAGTGGAGTTTTTATTTTTTTTCTTTGAATTTTTCACACAACATGTATCCAAGGAGTAAATTCAAGGCCCTACAATTTTCATAACTTTTGATTACACAGTTAATAAGTTATGGCATGATATGTTGTTTTGTTTGAATGTTGGGCAACCCGGGTAGAAAAAACTTCTTTAAAAAAAAAATTCTTAAGAGAAAAACTTCAAATTGATTCTTTAGGTTTATACAAACACAAGAAGATTTTAATCATTCCATTTGGATTAAGGAGTCAAAAGTTATGAGGAATTTTAGTTTGCGGGTACATATGGTTTTCAAAGACTCTATACCTACCCCCAAACTAAAATTTCTCATAACTTATGACTCCTTAATCCAAATGGAATGATTCAAAGCTTCTTATGTTTGTATAAATTTAAAGAATCAATTTGAATTTTTTTTAATGAAGTCTTTTTTACTACTTGGGTTGCCCGACATTCAAACAGAACAATATATCATGCCATAACTTCTTAATCGTGTAATCAAAAGTTATGAAAATTGTTGGGCCTTGAAGTTACTCCTCAAACACATGTTGTGTGAAAAATTCAAAGAAAACAAATAAAAACTCCACTCGAAGTGAGTTGCCCAAAATTGCTATCAACATCATGAGCCCATGCATCATTGTGAAGCACACATTGCCACGGCACCACCTATAGAGCAAGATACATGTGCCCTTGACAAATCAAAGCGCAAATTTGTTTACCAAAAAATGATGGTGTGAAATACTTACCATTTTCCGAAGAACTTCATGCCCTGTTAAGCTACTCAACTATGCCAATGAGATTGAAAAATTTAAAACATTTCGCCCCACACAAACGGACATCTTTACATTGCGTACAAACCAAAAATGTTTGCTTCTTGCAGATGCGTCAAACGTGGCATAAGGTGGTCTTCTAAGCAACATGAGTCACGATTCCCTCACAGGGGCGCGTCTTTGACCTGCAGATTGTCTTCTCGCTGCCCCTACCCCTCTAACTCTATAAGGACGGCCCATCAAAGAATATGTGTTTTGTAGTTGAAACTTTTTGTGGCTGAGTGGTTTCTCTCCTAACCGCTTTGACATTTCTTTTTGAATGGTAAAGTCATTTACCACAACAGAGTCCAAGCAAAAAGAATATATTTGGTGCCACCACTTCTTTGTAGCTATTTGAGTGCTATAATATGGCCTCATCTGATCAGTGACATCAACTCCACCCATTGAATGCACAAAATTGACCTTTGTATGCCACCATGCACTCGTCCACTGAGACGGAAGGGAATAGGTTCCAAAATCATTGAAATCTTGTTTGTATGTACTCTATTATCCATCTGCATTTTCCAATTGGGTTGTAATGAGAGTTGCTCTTGTCAACCATGAAGTTAGCTTTTGACATCATGTACAAACAACGCAAGATGTATTCAAATCGCCACCTTGATATAGTGGTGGCTAAATCCTCACAGAAAAGAGTACCATGGCCTGGCCGCCAATATTCTCGGATGCATGGTTGGTCTCCCACGCCCATGAGGCAACAAATTCCTATGAACTGCCAAAATTCTTCAAATGTGATGGGCCTTGTCTCGGATTCGCTACCCTTTTGCCTTCTTGTTTTTGGATCAACATAATTTGTATACTTATTACTTTCTTGTACTATCTTGCATTGTAATGCTTCATTCCAAAATAAAAATAAAAATCCAATCAGCTTCAACAAGCGGTCTACTAGAAGATGTTCACTTGGGCTAGGGGGCTTCCTTGTAAACAAACACCGCGGTAGTAAGGACCACGTCTGAGCATGCCAATTCATATCTGCATATTTCTTATCAAAGTCATAGGTATCAAGATTTGGACCATGGGCATATAGGCCTAATTTGCCCAATAAAGCAAAGGGATCGTCCTCTTGCAAATCAAATGAACTTGCTCGACTCGAAAAGCTCCCTACTTCACTTCCTAAGTCGGACAACGTTGGATCCTAGTCGTGTGCCAAGTCATTGTTGTCAAGCTCCCACCCTAATGGAATTTGCGATAGCCCCGCTGATTGTAAGTGCACCTCTTGGCTACCTTTGCCTTATATGTTGACTCCCTCATTGGAAGGTGGAGCTTTAGCTTCTATGTGCATACATGCAGAGTGTGGCACAACTTGGATGCCCAAATAAATCTTGAAATTGCCCCTAACAAAACCATGCCATCTGGTGCTACTTCTCGCCTAAAATTAATCCAACGGTCGCTGATGACAGAACCTATAGCACTTCTCCTTCACACACAAGATCACAGAGGAAGACATATGAGCCCTCGAGATGGCACTCAGAACTCTGGGTCCATTTTTCGCGATAAAATAGTGAAAATTAGCCAAAATATTCAAGAAAAAGATATAAAAAGAGTGTTGAAGGAGTTTTGGTGTCAGTCTATGCCAAAATGGTGGAAAACCAACTTAGAAAGTGGAAAATTCCTAATCCTAGAAATTTGAATCATTCTGAGTCTCCAAAGTAAGTTTAAGTGAAGATTTAGTAGTTTTGAGAGAATGGAAGGATTGAGGGTTAGTCAGTCCTAGTGACTGTTTGTGCAAAATCAACCATTTAAGAGTGCACATGACATACTGGCTAAGCCAAAAGAGTCTACAACGAATCTAGAAGATTTACCAGGGCTTAAGTTTAATTTTGAAACAAATTATATTTAAAAGTAAAACCACTACAATGGATTTGGAGAATTCGAACTTCACGAGATAAAAGATAGAGGATTGGAGATTGAAGACTACAGAAAGGTGTTCCAAGGGTAGGAGCATGCCTAGAGCGAATAAGAATCAAACAATTGTCCAAGATTTCCGGGCATCGGGAATTAAATTGTCCAATTGGGCAAAGTAATTCTAAAATTACTAAAATTAGAATAATGCAAGGTCGTGTGGGACTTGCACTAAGAGTCTAGAAGTGCCCTAGATGTTACCCAATTTATTTTGGATTTTTCCGAAATTTCACATTGACTCCATGGGAAGTCAATCGCACATAGAAATTACGTATGATGCGGTAAAATCTCACTAAAAATTAGGATAGGTTTTTCTGTGCTTAATAAGCGCCCGGTCAAGTTTGAAGACATTCCGACATTCCAACATTCCCAACTACCAGAACAAGGCCTTATTCGTTATATTGAGACAAAGTGTAGTCTCAATTTTATCTTAGACTCGAAGATAAATGGTCATAACTTTTTAATTTTGAGTCTATTTGATAATTTGAGACTTTAATATAATAATATATATATAAACCTTTGATTTCCTTAAGGTTGCAATCTCATTTTATTGTTGATTTGATGATAAATGACTAAAATTGTTTTAGGACAAAGTCTCAAAATGCGTAAATTGTCTTATTTTAAAGAATAAGGCCTTGAACCGGCATCGACTTTGAATTTCACTAGAAGTTACAAGTTGGCGGCGGGTTGACCGGCGTATCAGGAGCGAATGATGTCCGATTGTCGCAAATAAGGAGTCATTCCTTACTCTCACGGACATTCCTAACAACCCTGTCCTGACAGATTCATCGAAATGCACAAATCCTAAAAGTTAGATTTTTGACTTTTAATTGGAGTTATCGTAATTCCAATTTGGGCGCGCAAATGGCCTAGGAGTGAGGGGTAAGTGGTCCCACAGGCTAATTGGGGTCTTCTGAAGACAATGGCGCAGACGGTTTTCCATTTCAAGTTTTTCCCTAAAAGATAGAGAGGGTCAGCTCTTAGTTTGACTTTTTAATCGTTAATTGCGGTTAATTAGAAGTGATTTTGGAAATATCTCTTGGAAATATCTCTTGGAAATATCTCTTGGAAAATCAAAGATTGGATTTGGTCAAGATCTCTTTCTTGCGTAAAAAGCCATCTTTGGGCTAAAGAAAGACAATTTTCAAAATGACTTTTGGTTAATTTGCAAAATATTTACGTAAATTAGGGTCAATTCCAAAATATTTTGGGTTAAGATCTTGGATTTGATTTAGCCAAGATTTCGTTAGCCAAATGGGGATGATTTTAGAAATTTCCACCATTAAACAAATATTATTTTGGAATTACATTCGGGTAGTTTAGGATAAGAAGTAACAAAGTGTTTTCACTGGCAATTACCGAGAGGGGCCCAGCCACAGGTATATAAGGGCCCTCCTCGAGGTTGCCAGTACCCTTGTTTCTCGCATTGACCCTTTGTTCTTCTTCTATGCTACCGACGTGGTCGGAGCTCTACTTAAACCAAAATTCTTGGCCAAGTCTTGTTTTGTGTTTTGATATTGAAATCTTGAAGGCTTAGGGCCCCTTCAATCAATTCTAGAAACTCTTTTCTGTAAAAAGGCTAAGCCTTAATTGTTTCGTTGGAAATTTCAACCATTGAGTGCCAAAGTTTGGTTCAAACACTATCATGTGTACCTCTTTTGGTGACAAAATCTTGAAATGCTAGGAAATTTTGGGAATTTAAAGTGAAAGTTCGGTTCAACACTGTCATATGTACCTCCTTTTGCGATTAAAATTCTTAAAATACTACCGGAGAACCCCTTATATGGCGAAGCTCTACTCTCCTATTGATTGGAATGAAAAAAGTGGAAATCTAAAGCACCATAATAACTCCAAAAGTCATAGGTGATAAGCAAAGTTGGAAAAAGACTAATGTGACACTTCTGGTTAATCACTATTACATTCCATAATCTCAAAATTCCGGGCTTATGAAAATGATGGCTTAGTCATTGGCCGTATTTCACAAAATCCCACCCTCATAGTACTCGTTCATTATTTATTCCGTTCAAGAATGCTCATAAGATAGAAATTAGTGCAAGTAGAAATTGAAGTTAGTTCATGTAGAGGTTCACCGTAGTTAGTATTAAGTCCAAAAATCCACCAAAAAACCTTGTATGTTGACCAAAATTTGGAAATAGCAACCAGTCCAGCCAAGACTGTACTCAGTCGACCAGCCCACCGGACTGAACTCAATCGACCAGCCACTGACTGCCCTTGGAGAGAAGGCCAGTACCCTCCCCCTCACCGCCAGTCACGTCGCACCACGTGGCAGGCGCTGACGCGTCGAGGAGGACGGGTCCGACCAACTTGCGGCCGCCACGTGGTTGGGGACGGGAGGGATACCAGCACTGAACTAAGACAGGGAGCGGGAGGATACTAGTACCAAACTGAGACAGGGAGTGGAGAGTCATGAGCGGCACTGGGGTAATGGGGAGTCGGGAGTCCAGAAGCCAAACCAAACTTGGTAAGCTCAAATCATCAAAATCTCAAAAACTTGATTATTGAGAAAATCTCCGAGTTGGTAGTTGGAGCCACAACCCTTCTTTTTTTTGGTGATTTTTTCTAAAAATCTAATTTTTGGAATCTCAACATTCTTCACACAAACTTCGCTTAAGCTCCTAACGCTATAGCCATCTCCTTCTCAAAGTTGTTGCAAAACACACCGAAACTAGAATGAAATAGGAAGGGGAAGGATTAGGAAGATTAAGGCCAAGGAATCCTATCAAGGGAAGCAATTTCCAATAAAAAATTCATTTTCGAGGAATAACACTATTGAACTTGATTCTTATTCCTCGGGGGGTTGACCCTTGGGAATAAAAAATCCATTTCTTTAGAATATTACTATTGAATTTATTCTCGTTCTTTAGGAATGTTCTACATTCTTTGGTAGTTAGTCATTAATTAGATTCTTAGAAGGTTTGGATTTTGTTGGTTTTGTTTTATTAGGCCTAATAAGCCAAAAAGGAAACAAACAAATTGACAACCAATTTCTTTACAAATTAATGCAAATTCAAAATTAATTAGATTTGAAAAGATTTGACAATAGTTTTGATTTAAAATACTCTAATAAGACAAAAGGGAAGGGACAAATTGACAACTAATTTCTTTAAGGATTTTAAAAAATTTCGAAAATTAATTAGATTTGAAAAGATTTGAAGATAATTTCCCATTCAAATTAATTAAATTCAATTTGAATCAATTAGGATATCAAATTCAAACCAAAATAATAGCTAACCATTAAATTTCCTTTGATTTCTCTAGAATAGAAAATTAAAAAAATAGGTAGACTAATTTGAATTATAGTATTTTCTAATTACCTGGAATTTAGGAATTAAAAGAATTACTCAATTAAATTAGTGCTACATAACCTTTAGTTTCCTTTTAACCAGGATAGATTTAATTGATGAACAACGTGAGAATTACTATGGATTAGATGGAGAGCCGAGATGATTTCGATGGCGAGGTTGTGGGGGAATATTTACACATGATGATGTTCGATGACGGGACTATGGAGATTTACGCAGAGGAGGTAAACTGCTCCCATTTGATTTTCATTCTTGTTGTTTTATTGTTAAGTTTCTTTTTACCGAATGCTTGGAACTAGAACTAGATACAATTTCAACCAATAAAGTAGAATAGGATAAAATAGATTAGTTGAACTTTGACCATAACATTAGATTAGAAACACTAAAAAACGTGACTAAAAGAGTTCATTGCTTGGAAGGCTTTCTTTTAATACCCAATTAGAAAGAAAACTCAATTAGACACAGGACCCGTGTGATAAACTCCTAGCTCGAGGGTGGGGTTAGGAGCGCTCACAGTTACTGGCAATATTTTAACTGTCAAATCTAAATTCTTTATGAATTGGATTTTGACCAATTTGTAAATTCTCTAAACCTAAAATATACTATAACCTTTAACTAGGTTGTCACATGCACTTTGTAGATTTAGTTTTGTATTGATGAGACACAAATGGCTAACTCTTATATCCTCACTTCTTTTTTTTTTTCTAAACTATCCTTTTAAACTCTTAACTAGGACCTAAGATTAGAAAACAATACATTTTACGTATTCAAAATTCCTAGAGAGATTCCTCAATACATTGGCATGGACTTCTATCAAAACTCTTTATAACACTCTTTCTATGTTTTTTTAAATAAAATTACACTAAAACTATCAAAAATTCATGAAAAATAATCTTAGGGTTTCAAGTACTAACTTGAAGGCTCACAACTTGCCATGTACTACCCCATGAGTGCATTACGGGAATTGGATAACTAGTCCAAAATAATAGCATTACATGCTTTTTTAGCTCTCTAAGAGACTATTGTAAGTCTATTCTCCAAAATTATTCCGTCTATAGTAAACTAGCTATTGCTTGTTTGATTTTTTGAATTCAAAAAATTTCAAAATTTCAAATTGTGTAAAAATTTCAATTTTGGCAAATATTTAATAATTATTAAAAGAATTTGATTAGTATCATTTGATATGGAAATTTCTCAACCAAGTCATCTTGTTTAAATTGTAGTGTTTTTGTAGTCTTTTGAAGGCCTCAAAAAATATGTAATGCATCAAATAATGTTGGGTATGGTCACTATGGTCCATGCCTAGTGAAAAAATTGTAATAGGAAACTGAATGACACCACTAGAGCATGGCAAATCTACAGATGAGAAAGTAGATGAAGTCAATCTCACACAAGGATGAGTGTCATTATTGCAAAATGATTCTAGGATATCCAAAAGTTATTTTTTGATACCTAAGTGTGTGAATAATTGGCCAATTGCATCACCAGTGCAAGCAAAGTGGTCCCACTCGCAAGGTGAAAGGAATAGTGAAGTTGACTAGTGCTTTGTAAACATATGCCTTCAATAAGGACAAAGTGTATGGATGAAAGGTTAAAGTGAAGTTTCTTCTATAAATTCTCATACCATTTAAATTTTGTGCAAGATTCTATTGTTGAATATGCAAAAAGAAGGTTTAAAGTTTCTTCGTTTTTTGATGAAATTGACAATCTTGAAATTAATGTTTTTTGATAGTACCTAGTCATGAAATTTTGAGGATTAATTTTATATGCTTAGAAAAGTTGTTGGCATGACGACATCCAAATTAATTACTAAAAAGGAAGAAAAAGAATGAAGAAGCATAGCCTCACACTCAAACCAATGTTGTTCAGTGAAGGACTGACCCTCCCACCGAACCAATTTTGTTTAGAGGGTTCAGGGGCCGCCTGGCCTGAGCGGTTCAACACTACCAAGTACCAACAGCACTACAGCAGTCTCTCGGTCGGTTCTCTTCAGGGTTCGTTCCCTCCTCGTTCGTCGGTCCGTTCCTTGCCTGCCTGCGTGCCAGGGCCCCGTTGTCGCCGTCGCCGTCGCCGTCGTCGCCCACCTTGGCCTCCTACCGCCTCTGCCTCTGCCTGACGCAACCCCTTCGCTTCTTCCTCCTCCACATCACTTCGCATTTCCCTCGCACTCCCTCTCTCGTCGTCGTCGTCGTCCTCCTCTCCGTCTCCCTGTCTGCCTGCCCCCATCATAACAGAAGTCACTAACTCCTCTGCCCTTTCCTCTGTCCTGCACCTTCACATCCACTGCGACTTCCTTCCCTTCCTCATTCTCCTCACACCTTCTAACTTCTCGGCGACCATGCAGGCCCCGACGCCTGGCCCCTGGCGCTTAAAACCCTAGGTGGTTACCGTCGTCCAGGGACGACGCTGCGGTGAGCCAGGCGGCGGAGGGTCGTAGGAAGGAGGCCATGGAGGACGAGGATGCCGAGCTCGAGGAGGGAGAGGCGAAGGAGGCCCTCGATCCCGATAAAGACTTTGCGTACCTCGTAAATGATCGTACCATTGTATTGTGCTGCAATTCCTTCTCCGATTCCTCATGCGATGGTGTTTGTTGCTTGTGAGGGCGGAATTCCTAGGGCTTGTGTGCTTCGAGCGTTGCGAGAGCGGGGTGGATGTCTCCAGCCCCTCCCTCCATGCTGAATTCAATTGGACTGAATCTAAAGCTTAAAGGAAGAACGGTGCAAGTGCTGAACGCTATCATGGGGAGGACTAGGTTTTTCTGGCATTGTCACAAGAAAATCTCCTTTAGACTGGCCTGCTTTCGTAGGGCTTTTGAATGTGCCGAAATCGATTAACAGGGAGCTTAATATAGACAGTGACTGGTTCAACTCCGCGTGATTCAGCGAGGCAGGGCAGGGGATATTCATGAATCGATGGAAATACCCCACTTTGATGTCGTTGAGGGCGATGCCTTCCTTGACTTGTCGCGGAATTCATCATGGTGGACGATGTTTGAGCTCTGGGGCTACAAAGGTCTGGTTGGAGTGCAGTAGAATGTTTCATTGTGGTAGTTGACTGCAAGTAGATTTCATGCCCTGAATCGCCTTCGTCCACCGACATTTCAATGCGGATGGGGCGAGTGTACTTTTCTACGACGTTGAGGCACTTTCGCAGAGTTCGTTTGTCCTTTCGTATCAGGGAAGGATTTTCCGAATGACCAGATCAATCGGGCTTGCATGTCGTTGTGATTGCGAAATTTGTCTAGTGGAGAGGCACAGGAAGACCTTCCTGCCAGTATTGGAAGGATTATCTGCGGGTTTGTCAACATTTCGCAAAGTGGAAGAGAAGTACACATTTGGAGTCCTCTTCCTGTAGAGAATTGCTCGCAAAAGCTGCTAGGGCTTTGAGCCATCGTCCACTCGTTGGAGGAAGAATTTATTTTTGTGCTCGCATGGGCCGATGCAGATTTGATTTACTTGTGCCCTTAATTTGGCTAATGACATATTGATAATGGCAGGATTCGCGGTTGGAAAGGTTGCTCGGTGACTGCCAGAAGGAGTTTCAAGGGGGAAACCTTTCTACAGAAAAATTGGGTACGCTCTCTCTAATCTGCTGATGAACGAAGTGCTTCTTTGGCCTCGTCCCTTTCCGCGTTTGGAAGGACATCCTCAGGGGTTCTGCCGGATGTTGGGATTGGCAAGGTGCACCTTGTGAAGATGTCTGTTTTGTAGGAGATATCTGTTGCCAGACCTTACTGGAGTGACTAGTCTAGTGACCAGGGGTACCATCTGGTCACAATCACTTGGTGTTGCCTAGAAGGTGATTCTTCTTAGTCGGAGCCTCCATTACAAAGTTTCCGATTTACTCAAGGTACACACACTGAAGCCGGGGTTGGATGATCTCAGGGTCCAAATACGGAGGTTATGGCACATTTCTGCCGACCCAGGCTCGTGTTCCATCTGTTCTGGCCGATCCTCATCCTGCACTGCCAGCTGCAGAGGTTGGACGACCGGTGGTTGAAGGAGTTGCATCTGAGGTGACGAAGATTATATTTGTTTTTATTTGTGTTTTTGCTACCTCTTCTTGTACGCGGGATCTATCTGTTCATGTCCTTCCGTCTGACGTTATTAACACAGAGCCGTGCTTGGATGGCAGCCTGCGAAGCGGTCGACCGGCACTTCCACCCAACATGCCAGTGTGAAAGAGAATGGCGTCGTCAGTGCACCCGCGACTAATAAGGTGAAACTAAAAATTAAGTTAGGTAAACAAGCAGCTGACACGGACGAAGCGAAACGAAAGGCGCTGTACAATGGACTTGGCCTGAACGATTTGTCCGATGATGATGATCCGTCGTTGGACGACGACGACGATGATAATTATTCTCGTTCCAATGTGGAGTCCCCCGAACCCAGCCCCATGGCCATGATCGAGGTATGTCTGTCATGTTCCCTTCACAGCACTTAGATGGGTTCTGCATTAGAACAACACATCATGTATGATCTGTGAAGCAACCTGATGGATTCCTCGGCATGGCTCTTGGGACAGATGATGACCGCGCCTTTTCCGGAAGGAGGCTTACTCTCACCATTGTCCGATAGCACTCTCGAGCTCCTCGAATCCAAGGAGTCCAACTCTTACCTGCCTAAACCTGGGAATCTATCCATTGCTACTGGGAGTGCCTATCCTTCTGGCAGCAAAGTTGATGTGAATTCTCCTCGTGCGCCTGGTTCAGACTTCCGGAAAGGCAAGGGGTTCGATTCCGACAAGCCCAATCTGGATGCCAGGAAAGTTGTTGATTTTGTAGCTGATTCTAATGGCGGAAGGAAATCTCGAAGGGACTCTGATGGCGACAAGACATTTGTCAAAGACAGGCAATCAAAGTCTAGCAGGAATGATATTGTTAGAGGGGAGCTGCAAGAATCTCTTGACGAGAAAGGGCTAGAAGGAATTGTCAAGGAGGAATCCGACATTGCCAGAGACCCTACATTGTCGAAAAGCTCTCGGAAGCCACTTGAAATCAATAAACCTTCAACTGTGAATGGTCAAAAGGAGAAGGAAATCGCAGACGCGAGAGGACCTGGAAAATCACAGGCTTCCAGAACTCGAGAAAGTAAAGAGTTCACTCGATCAAAACCTACTGGAAAGGCCCAAATATTGAAGGATAATGAGGGCGTCCGGATGACTGATAGTGAGAAGGAGAGCTATGACAAGGGACTTAGCCTGTCTGAAGTCCGAAAGCAAGGGAAAGAAGATATAAAACTCACCGCTCCTGTAAGAGTTAAAGAGAACCCCAAGGAAGGGTTTAGAGAAAAGAAGGATTCTGTAGGAGACTTGAAATCTAAAGATCCGAGCAGGGATGTTTCCAAGCCTGGTAGTGTCTCCAAGAAACCTAGTGGTGTTGCAGGTCGGAAAGGTGTTGCTCTCGAGCATAAGAGCTCAAAGAATGCGCAGGACAAGAAATCGTCTATGAAGGATCTTGAGAAAGAACGGATGAGCCTTCCCGATCCTTTGGCGAGTAAAGAAGAGGAGAAAGTTCCGATAGCTGTAGAGACTACGCCTCCTGTGGTCCCCCAACTTGTTTTAGAGAACTGGGTTGCCTGTGACAAGTGCGAGAAATGGCGTTTGTTGATGCCCCTTATGGACCCAATTTCTCCTTCCAAGAAATGGCGCTGCAAAATGATGGATTGGCTGTAAGTCCCTGAGGGAGCATTACTTTTTTGTTCTTTATTTTTTCGTCACAACTGTTTACATCTTTTTTTGACCTAAATCTGAGGGGTTGTAGAGATTTGTTCATATGTCTTGACAGATGTTTTGTAGCACAAACATGGATCGTCTGATACCGACGTCAGGTCATCTTATGCAGCAGTTTTCTTTTTGTGCTTTATCTGCTTTCCTCTTAGGCTAACAAATAATGACTGAGAAAACAGGCCGGGAATGAACAACTGCAAGTTTACGGAGGACGAAACAACAGCGGCTGTATACAAACTTTTGGGCTTACAGAATCCTGCTGCAGCCCTTCCAGCTCCTGCTGCCCCTGTCACATCACAGGCTCCAATCCCAGTAGCAGAGCCAGTGTTGGATAAATGGACAGATGAAGTAGATACCAAGAAGAATTTTCTACCTAAGAAAGGTGTAGCACGAAAATTACAAGTCACTGGTGTCAAGGCCGCTGGGGGCAACAACCGGGTTGATGGAGCAGTAAAAAGTAAGAATATCAATGACGTGGGTCTTGATATTTCCGGTGATGGCACAACAGTGAGCGAGAAGCAGAAGCCTAAAGCTAGGGAGAAGGTCAAGCGTTCACGTCCTAGTGAAGGTTGATTTTTGATTCGATTCCCTATGTTTGGATCTCATCATTTTAGCGTCGTCTTTGCAGGGTTAATCTTTGTTTTATTTTGCTTGTTTTAAGTACCTACCAGTAGTTCATAACTCCAGATCTACTTTAGCATGCAGCAAGGCTTAATTGTAGTCTAGTTTTTTAATTTGGCAGGTGGTGCTTTGTCAACTTGGGTCTGAACTGCAATCATTAAAAGTTTTGCACCGCGTTCTGCAACAGGTGATGATCCCCGCGCAAAGAAAAGAACTCTACAGGAACAGGAGCGTACTGTAGAATCATCACAATTGGGCAAGGAGGCAATGGATCTAGAGCCTACCCAAGGTGATAAGGAGAGAGATCTTGTACCACGAGGGGAAGTACAAAGTGTTGGTCCATGGAAGAGGAAGAAAGCGGGGGCTGTTGAGGATCTGGACGAGACTCCAAATCTAAAAAAGAATAAGGGTGGAAGGGCAAGGTTACAATTTGATGATCCACAGGTGCTGATTGATGATGATCATGCGGACACGGACAAGAGGGCCAATGTACAGAAATCAAAGAGGGAGACGTCAATGCTGAAGCCAAAAGATCTCTCACACCCTGGCCTACAAGATAAAGAGACACAAGACATCAACGCCGTGTTGAAAGATTTGAGGGGGGATTATGAAGGGGCACCAGAGAAGCGCAGAGAAGACAGGGATCAAGGGAGAAAGTTCAAAGGTTCAGAGAAACCGTGGAGATCAAAAGAGGATGCGAGCGACTCAGAGCATAGAGCATGGAAGAGGCGCCGGGACGATGTTTCTCAAGATAGGCCCAATCAAGCCAGTCCTCTGAGTAAAAAACCGACATACGGGAAGGAAGAGACGTATCGTTCTACATCATCTAAGGTTTCTATCTCGTCATCAGGCTCATCTGGCCTGGGGTTGAAGGGCGTGGGCTCTCCGCTGGAGTCTACGGTCTCATCATCTCCTGTGAGACCAACAAATGGAAGTAATAATAACAATAATATTAATAATATTAATATTATTAATAATAATAATAGCGAGTTGTTAAATCCTAGAGTGGGTCCAGGCCATGCCGGGATGGGCACTGACATTGCAATGCAGTCATCACCGGGCCCTAAGCATGTTCGCGCTGCTTCACGTGGGTCCTCTTTGGACGAAGGAGAATACCGTCATCTTGAAGTCGCGCACAATGCTACAAGATTTGGGAAGCAAGACTCCAGTGGGGAGGCACGTGACGATGGTTCGTATGACGAAGACGATCGAGGGGTGGAACGTGGACACAACCACAATCATCGCCCAGAGCGCCATCCTTATAGCTCAGGGGACTTGGATGACGTCAATGGCCAACAGGTACGACGGAAAGGGAATCGTGAGCTGGATAGTGACAGCAGAAGGTTTGATATCCGGGACACTGATCACGTTGATAATTGTGATCACAATGTTAAAGATCGGAATTCAACACGAGATGATAGAGGCCGTCTTATGCGGGAAAGCGGCCCAGACAAACCTAGCGAAAGGCCCTCGGAGGACTCAAAGCCTTTAGATGGGGTTAAGAATGCTTACAGAAGAGATGATGCCTTTACGCAGGGACACGGAGCCAGGGTTGGTCCTCCTATCAAAGACATCAATCGAGAAACTGACCGCCTTGTTCAGAGTGTTTGGAAAGATGGCAGTGGAATTGTAGTCGGACCCTCCGATATCTCTAAGAGACCCGGTGCGTCCTCCAATACCCGCGGCGGTGGTGAGAGAGGAGAGGCGTTGAAACGAGATGATTTGGTGGATGTCGGACTAGCGAAAACCTCTGTCGGAGAGGCAGCAACGAGCAGCCCTGCAAAGAAAGATAAGGAGCAACATGCTCAAGTCATGCAAACAGCAAATAATTACCTCAAGGATGCTAAGGATCTGAAGCACTCTGCAGATCGGCTGAAGGTATTCGTTCACCTGCAATGTCTTGTTGAGTGGCGATCTTTTGCATCACCAGATATTAACTGTTTCTTCGATTTACTGTCAGAATTGAAAAGTAAAACGGATTGATCCTTCTTGTGGGGTTCTGACAGTGGTTTGTTCCTGTGCAGCATGCTGATGACACTGAGAGAACCAACTTGTATTTACAGTCAGCTTTGAAGTTTTTACAATCTGCAGCGTTAATGGAGTCGGTCCAAGCAGAGAGTCGGTCCATGGACCTCTACAAGGACACTGCTGTTCTTTGCGAGTATGTTCGTGATGATGTTCTCTCCTGATTTCGTCTTTTCTCATTTAGTAGCTTGCTATGGACTATAGACTATCGTTCTAACAAAATGTAATTAACAGTATATACATGGACCCCCAATGAGATTCCTCGATCTATTTATATGCATGTGGCAGGTTTTGTGCCATTCAGTATAAACGACGGGGAGACCTTCGGGCTACTGCGCTTGCTTACACATGTGCAGCTGTGGCTCGCACGAGGCTCATGATGTCTAAAAGAATATCGTTTGCTAACGACTGCAAAGAGTTCCAATCTGCTTCCCAGTTAACATCTGGCCCACATATGCCCTCAAATGGTAATCTCTTTATTTCATCTTTTTGTCTTCTAACACTCAGTTTACCTGTTCAATAGATGCTCCAATTGGTATAGTCAATTTGTTCGCCTGATCACTGAAGAGGATTTTATTGTCATGTAGGGGAGTCTCCATCGTCTTCATCAGCTTCAGATGTGGACAATCTCAATAAGCACCACGGTTTAGTTCCTGGTAACAAGGTTTCTTTAGGGAAAGCGACAATAGTATCTCCTCAAGTACCGTCAGGGGCATCTGGCACTTCACTTAACATTCCTGCGCGGTTGCGCCCGGTTGCTTCTCGATTTCTGCGAGATGTGAGTGATTTGTGTTCCTTTTCGCTTGCTGCTGTTTGCTATCCTTGTTTTGGGGGTGACATCTCAGCTTCCCACTTCTCGTTCCAGAGTCGGTGTGAGTGACTGACGAAACTAAATAATTCGGACATTCAGGCTCTCGATATGAACGCACTTCTGGATTCATGGAAGACAGCAGCAGATGCAACAGCAAAGGCTGAGGCAAGCAAAGAGACCGAAGGGATGGCGAATGTAAAGCAGGTGGGTGAGCTGGGTGGTGTCGGAGATATTGATGGAGTTGTACGATTAGTGCGAGTGGCACTGGATGCCATTGGCCATTAGCTAGGCGTTTTCTTGCATCTCAAAGATACAAGAATTGAGTAGGGGAAGGTAGAAATGACACAATGTAAGTGTATAGTCTGCCTTGGTTTGTAAGTTAACACCCCCATTTTAGTACATCTTGAGAAAATTTCCTTGTACCATGTGATGTCACAGAACAGAGAGTTCGAATAGGTTAGGATACATCGCTTGCACCTGCGCCCTCTTTCATCCAAATGGCTGAAGAGCACCCAGGTTCTAAGTTTCACTCCTTTGGTCGTAGGCAATAGAAGATTAAAGGTAGCTTTTTGTAGAAGCTCAGAAATTTTGCTGGCTCGTCTCAACCAATGTGTAAGAAGTCATTTGTCCAATAATACGAAAATCTGCTATGCATCAGTCATCCTTCCACAAAGCAGGTGGGGGTGCTGCCCTGGCCCTGGCATTGCATTCTATGGACGAGTGGTTTTGGAGAACGGTGTTTTCAAGCATTCTTCTATTGAGCAATTTCATTTTCGTGGACTGCTTTTGCAGTGGATTTTCGAAAGCCCACTGCACGAGGCAGTCATTATTTGATAATTAGGTGGTTAAGATTGTGCCTGAAAGTAAATGTAACTTAGTACCGCCGCCGCTCTCCGCCTTGGACGCTAGAGGGTTGGAAAGTAAGCCGACCAGGGCTTGCCCTTGAGTCTTATTGATGGCCAAACCCGACTATCCGACCAAGAAGGACGTGAGAGAAGGAGAATCATAAGGCCTGCACCGAGACGGCGGAGACAACGGAGACGACGAAACTAACACACGAGCGCTTGAACTTCAAAAACATGATATTTTCAGTGTCCCAAGTCCCAACGGTGAAATTTCATTTTTCTAATTATTTATAAAAAAATTATGTGTCTCACAGCGTGTGAGCTGATAACTTTTCATTCCACAATTGTATTACTCTGATAACAAAATATGAAAAGGGAAAGAAGTTGCTAATGTAGGAATACAAGCTTTGCTTTTCAAATATTAAATTTGAGGGATAGACTTTGAAGGAAAGCTATTCAAGGAATCTATAACTTAAGACAAGTATGAGATCTCTTGAACTGTGCATCCCTTGGTTGCATTCTTGGTACCAGCAGAAAGCCCTTAGCAAGGAGGGGTGCACAGCTTTGTGTTAGAGCATTCCAACTCACGGTGAGAAAGTTATTGAATTTCAAAGTTTTAATGGATTTGAAAAATTAGAACAAGATGTGTGGGACTTCAAGAATCACCTAAAAAAAACATAAGTTGGAATATCAACACCTTAAGTAATCATCCTAAATAATACCTCTTAAATGTAAATATTTAAATTTAGAATCTTTACAAGGATTTCCTTTTGATATGTCATTGCCTTTTATTCCTAAATTTTGGAGTATTGTTATTAAATCTAATTCAATTGTATGACATTCATTTTTATTTGTTAATTTGTATAGAACATCCATTTTGCAAATGGTTTATATTTTTTTTTACATTAGACCTCATAAAAGATGGAAGGTTTGATTAATGTTGTTTCTAGCATCTTTTGGGGTCTATAGATTGGCCAACATAAATTTGTGATGTTGTTATGCTAGTAATCTTCTAAACAAAAATATCTTTAGGTGTGCCCATGATTGTCAACTATATAATATATAATACTTGGTTAGTATATTTTACTATATGAAAAATCTTATTGAGATTCAAGTATGCATGTTTTAATGCGTTTTACTTTTTAGGACTCTTTTACATTATTTAGGACTGGGAATTATTATAATTTATTTGTTATTTTTATGTTTGGTTTGAAAAAAGATAAGAGGCAAGGTACAAGAATGAAGATTCAACTATGAGGTACATCTATTACATTATCATGACCTAGTTAAATGAAAAAGTAAAAAACACATTGAAACATAATTCAATATGCATCCAATTGTAAGCTAACCAATCAGGCATGATGTAGAAACATAGAATAGATAAAGTAGATGATATGTTAACTAGAACCATGAATGAATTTAAACTTTAAGTCTAAAAAATCATTGTCTAGCCTAGCTCAATGTGCAAGGAAGCACCTCATTGGATCTTTTCCTAGTTTGTAGACAACAAGCCATGAGATGAAACAAAAAGATGAATGTCAATCAATATCGTATACATTTTTTTTAATTGTCATGCTTTAGTTTACCATGTGGTGCATTTTCTCTTTTGTTTTCTCGTCCTTTCACCTTTGTCTTATTGTTTCTATTGTGTCCTAAACCTTATCACTTTGATTTAAAACTATGCTAAAGCACCCTAAAAAATAAGTATGTGGGTGCAATAAGGTAGACTATCTTTAGACTCTCAAAAAATGAACACTTCCAACATCCTACAAGGAACATATATAAACTGTTAAAAAATTTACAAAGGATTATGTAAAAGTTTATCCAATATAACAATATTGTTGATATGAAAAGGATAACAAATTGAAATCTAAGATATGTTAACCCCTAAAGCCCTAAATTGCGTTTTTTGGCAACATAGTGATTTTGGGCAGCTCACTACAAATGGATTTTTTTTTTCTTTGAAATTTTCACACAACATGTATTCAAGGATTATCTTTAAGGCCCAAAAATTTTCATAACTTTTGACTACATTGTTAAAAAATTATGATGTGATATATTGTTTCCCTTGAATGTCGGGCAACTTAGGCAAGAAACAAAACTTTTTTTTAAATTACTTTTTAAGAAAATTAAAATTTAAAATTATTTTTTCATATTTTTATCTATGTGGAAATCTTTGAATTATTCCATTTTGATATATGAGTCAAAAGTTATGAGGAATTTTTGTTTGGGGTAGTTTGTGGGTAGTTATAGAATCTCTACTCTACAAAAAAGTCTGAAATTCTTTATTTACTTCAATTGTTAATATTTTTGAAAAAAAATAAAACATTGGGTGAAGATTTTTCATTAAAATATTTTTGTCATTGAGATTGTCATTTTTCATTTTTTTAAATAAATTGTTTACAATTTAGTATTTTCAAACATTTTCTACTTCTTTCTACTTACTACTCTTTTCCTATATGTCGTACAATTCCAAATGATTTGAATTTTTTTGAGCATATGACCGACTTGCATTGTAAAATGAATTCAAATTGTAACCATAATTTTGAGTATTTTTTCATACAAATGTGACCTTGTAAAGAGCACTTGCCCAAATTTTTGCAGGGATAAAAAAAAGATTTTTGCTAATTCAAATGTTAATATATTGCAATCTACATGGTGGAAATTTCTGAAATTTTGTCCACATATTTTCAAACCACCTAACTACAAGATCCTACAATTAAATATGTCAAAAAATTCTTTTAAGAAAAAATTGCACTTGTATTAAAAATCACAGCTTTGGAGTGGTTTTGGTAGAAGCATAGTCTAAAACCTTTAGGGGTTAAGCTCTCTTTCAAGAACCTCTATAAATTATGTCCCTTTCAAGCATCTACCAAGCCTTTTCAAGCTAGCCAAAGTGAATAAACTTGCAAATCTAAGCATATTTGTCACTCCATTAATTTTTCAGGTGACATTTCTGATCTACAACATGATGTCATAAAGTAGTTATGGTCATCTTTGGTCGCTACAAATACATATGTTGAACCCTAATTTTAAATCTTTAGAGGAGTTAACTAAATCTTCAAAATGAAAAAACAATGTGCTCAAGGAAGGACATTTACTTTACAATGAATTTCCATTAATCCTAGAGGGCCAAGACACCCAAATTGAACCTCATTTCGTTTTTAATCAATTTTGAATAGATCATAGTTGGACTTTCTTTTGTCCTATCTTCTAGGCTTTTTGGATCAATGCATTGTACACTCTACACAATGTGGATTTTGATGAGATTCACAAAATTAATGGTTGGAAACCCATATTTCATCAAAAAAAATCAAAGGATCTAAAACTGGTTATAAAAATACAATAACTACTATCAAATCTTACAATATAATTCTCCAAATGGATGTTGTGATTAATTTTTGCAATTCAAGTTATGCATTATTATGATTGTACTAAGATTGTAGTAATGGGTGGGTGATTGATGTTAAGGGGGGGGGGTTGTGTTTTAATAGATGTTCAAATTAGATGATTGACAACATTGGGCCGTATGCATATGAAAACCATACCTACTTGTAAACTAAAACCCCTCATAATTTTCATCCCATTAACAAAATAGGCTGATTCAAATCTTCCTATACATAAATCTAGAGAATCAAATTCAAAATTTTAATTCTTTAAAAAGTGATTTTAAAGAAATTTTATGGATTTCCGGTTGAATGATGAAAATGACATCTCAAGCAAAAACTTTTTAGTTGTGTAATCAAAAGTTATGAAAACTACTTCACCTTAAAGCTACTCTTTGACAGATGTTGTGTAAAAATTCAGAGAAAAAAAAAACTCCATCTTTAGTAAGCTCCTCCAAATTGCTATGTTACCAAAAAATGGGTTTTGAATCTTTAACCCCTAAGCACGCAAAGTGTCTTCATATAATTTCAAAGTCTAATTTGGAGGACCAGATCTGGTTTTTTTTATCTTCATGTAAACTACAGTTACTTTCGCATTGAAATAGTACATATAGTTGCACTTATGATAAGGCCACCTGGACATTGCACAAGCTATTAGCAAGCCTTGATTGGTTGCATCTAACATAGTGAATATACCATGCGGGGTGTATGGGCGTTTTATTCCCACCTTTGGAATTAAGAGAACACAACCGGGCTCTAACTAAGTCTTATGTCCTATGGGTGTCTAAGCGTCAATCCTTCATGCCTTCCAAGCAATGGATCTTTTTACTAACACACTTACTTTTCTCTGCGGGTTTGGTTATACCCCCAGCCATCTTCTTTTCCCTACTTAATGTCTTAATTCTTTTTACTTCCTTTGGACTGCCTGCCTCTCCTACTCTAGCTTGTAGACTTATCTTCCTACTTGGTATGTGTGTATGTTGTCTCCCTCTTTCTACGTAGTTTGATCTTCTATTCTACATCCATGTATTTTGTGCTTTTATTCTACTATTAGGTATTTTGCCCTTCTACTTTATTCTACATATTTTGTACCTCTACTCTATGTATGTTATCCCTCTATTCTATTCTACGTATTTTATCCTTCTACTCTACGTTGGGGTATTTTGTCCTTCTACTCTACATATTTTATTCCTCTATTCTATTCTACATATTTTATCCCTCTATTCTACTTTATGTATTTTGTCCCTTCTAATCTATGTTTGTTCCTTTTATTCTATTCTATATTTTGTTCCTTTATTCTAATCTACGTTGGCTAATTGATGGCTTCTAATTGCAATTAGACCGCTACTTCCTTATTCCTAACTATTCCCTAAATGTAGACTTAATTGAAATAAAAACACAAGCTAGGGTTAGGAACCCACTTCCAATACATGAGTGGCAGCATCACTTGGTCCCGCTTTGCCCCACGCCATATCCATAGGTCCTCCTTATTGGATTAACGTGGTTCCTAATTTCCTACTATTCCTAACTATCCTTCTAATTTAATTATCTTAATTCCTAATTCTCCACTATTCCTAACTATCCTTCTAAATTGATTGCCTTAGTTCCTAACTCCTCACTAACCCGTGGACCTCTGGACCGATTGGGAAGCCCTGACCCCGGCTGGGCCGAGTGGGAGGCCCCAATACCTGGCTGGGCTGATTGGAAAGCCCTGACGCCGGTTGGGCAACCCGACGGACTAGGGGCTTTCGGCGGACTGAAGGCTTTGGATCTGGCTAGGGGCTTATGGCCTAGACTAGGATGCTCATGGTCTAGACTGAATGTATATAACTCTAATTCCTAATTACTCACACAATGCTAGTTAAATGTATGTTCTAGTAGCCATTCACTTCAAGGGACTAACTAATACTAATGTGTTGGAGACTAAACGTTAAACTAGTTTTCAAAGGTGTTAGAAACTAAATGTTGAGACTAGCTCAAAGGGAGTTGCTTTTGACACCCCGCTAAGACTTAGGGGGTTCAAAGCTTTGCCATCAAAACAATGATTTTGACACTTGACTAAGACTTTTGAACCTAGGAAAGCCAAAGCTTTGGTGTCCCACATAGGACTCTTATAACTCCACGAACAAGGGAAGAACGGAAAGAGGAGGTTTGTCGTAGCACAAGGAAGCACAAATCTGCTTGTAGGTGCTAATTTGGCGTTAACACCGTTCAAATGACTCGTGTATCGTTCCCTTAGGATTTTATGTAGTTTCCTCAAGATAACCGGAATACCAGGGTGCGGAAAACAACCCTAAGACAACAGTAACCGGATTCACAACCGGAAACTTCCTCACAATATCCGCACTCTCATAGATTGCCTTTATCACCATTCACACATATTTTAGCACTCTCACAACAACTTCCAAACATGGAGGAGTGTCCAAACTCTGTACCTTTCCCTATCCGGACTTACAATATCCAACTGGGCGGATTAGAAACTGGAAGGAGTGCCCAAACTCTGTACCTCTTCTAGATCCGGTTTCCGGATCTTGTCAATCAAGTAACCAAAGAAGTTTAGCCTCTGTATTAGAGGGGTCTGCGGTTGGCATTTAGGAAGGATGCGTTGAATCCTACCCTCCTCAGGATTATAGTGAATGGAGTTCCACTAAAAGAGAAAAATAACAAAAGACATAAAAGAAATAAGCTGCAAGTTCCTCCTCACAACTAATCTGGATTGCAATCCCAACTAGCAGGTCACTCAAGAAACCCCTACAAACCCTACATTACTGCAATGACAGACTCACCCAAACTCAGTTTCTAGGGCAGATTCTAGGAGCCAGATAATTAGACGATCCTATCCGCATGATCCTCACTCACTTCCGATTATAGTAGGACCTCAACAACACGTCAATTGGCATGCACCCACTCTCCTAGCAGAATACACCCAATCTAAGAGCGACTTTTCCACACAGAAGCCTTCAAGTGACTGCAACAGCTAGACGTCAATCCTAATACACCAGTAGCCTCAACCAAATCACTTCAATTTCTCGGAACAGGATTCAGACAAAGTCTGGGGGAGACACCTCATCCAAACACTTGCAAATCCAGCTACCTCGCACTATCCAATGGTTCTAGCATTACACGGCATACCAATCCAGAGTCGAGACTTGTTCAGACCAACTCTTAGAAAGTAGAAATCTAGAAATCAGATTGCAAATGAAAGGAAAAACAGAAGTAAGAACACCCAGGGCAACCAACTAACAGCCATCCCTAAATACCAACCCAAGGAAACCCTAAAAGCCCCAAGGGAACAAAATCAGAGGACAAGAGAATGCCAGGTGGCATTCCTTATCCACAAAAGTCACTTCCCTATCCACCCAACTGAACCCGAAAAAAGTGGATCTCAGATCCTGAAAATCCGGATCTGACTGACCAAGTGCATTCTAAGTCAAAAGCACCTTGCTAACTACTTCCTACCTACTAGAAAGGTAACTTTCCACCTTTTCCACTAAGTCTGATCCTCAAAATTCTCTACCTACTCTACTTTCTATTCCTAACTACTTCTTCATCCGCTTTTGGGGGGAATCCGCATGCTTGGCGGCTCCCTTGCGTGCTGGCTGTTTCCTACTGGTGGAAACCTTTGCCGATGCAGCTGCTTTGCCCTTGGAAGGCGTGGCAGCAATCTTACCCTTCTCCGCAAATTTCGGAGGCGTGATTTCCGCTGGCTCTGACGGTTGCGGTTGCGGTTCCGATTCCAATCTAGATTCCGAATCCGACTCCTCGTCTTCGTGCTCGCTCTGCTCTGGGGACTCATCTTGGTCTGATTCCAACTGAATGGGACTCTCCCTCGATCGCTTGGCTATAGCCTTCCTCTTCATCGTGCTAGGAACCTTGGGAGACTTCTCGGATACCTTGCTCGGAGGCGTCTCCTGATCCTGGTCTTCCGCCTGGACTTACTTCCTGATCTGGGATCCGGGTGTTGCCCCTTCTCCAGCATCAAGATCAAGTCGGGAAGCTGCCTTGGGCGCCTGTGGAGTCTTCTCTTCCACTGAACCCTTGCCCTTGGACTTCTCAGAGTCAAGTAGAGAAGCCACTTTGAATTGAGGAACCGGGATTACACTTTTCTTACCCTGGCTGGCTTCTTTTCCCGTTTCTGAATCCGGATACAGCCCAGCTCCTTGCAAAGCCTCCCTGATCTCAAACAAAGTTCTCTCCATCCTCTCACCAAAATCCACTAGCACCTTCACCATCTTAGAAGCTACTGCCGGCCCTGCCTTATGCACTTCCTCATCAAATAATTTTGCTTTGTTAAGTACATCGCCTGGAATCTTAATAGAATCTCGGATCCGCATGAGGATTGCTTGGGACTCACCCGACAGACTCCTAGACTCTTCTTACTTCTCCTCCAACTGCTGTTGGAGATCCCTAATCTGAGTGGACAATTCTGCAATCTGGCTCTCCCATTTCCCAACATCCTGATTTTTGAGAAGTTCCTCTATTCTCTCACACAAAACAGAGGTGCTGATGTTTCCCATCAGTCTACATGCCTTCCGGACTTCCTCTCTTTCCCCACTCTGATCCTTTTGGATCCTCTCCAAATCCGTGATAACACTTCCCAACGGATCCTCTTTCTTGACTCTCGACCAGACCGGATCCTCTTTCACTTCCTCTACCACTGGCTCCTTTCCCTTTTCTGAAGCAGGAATCTTTCTCTTCTTTCTCTCCTTCTCTAAGGACCCTGGTCCTTTCAAGACTTCCTTCTCTTCCCTCTCTTCCTCACTTTCCGATTCCGGAGGAAGACTAATGTCAAACTTCAGCATCACTAAAGCCGATTTGTACAATGTGGCCTCTCTATCCCTCAGCAAATCAAGAGAGTGATACAGATGGAAGAGAAAAGGACTGAGGATGGTGGGTTTAGACTTTCCGGCCAAGGTTACTAATTTTCCTACATGATCTCGGATTACTATCCCCCAACTAACTTTCATGTTCCCGGATAGTGCCCCAAAGATTGTGTTGGCTATGGTGGTGGTTATCCGGATTGGCCTCTCCGGATACAGAATAGAGGTTAGGAACTCTAATACTCTCCTATCCCTTTTGTTTGCACATTCCGCAACTGTATACCCATCTTTAGGATGCGGCGGTTTGCAGAACTTATCCTTCAAAAACTTGTCCGTCCTTGAGGCTCCTCCTTCTCCCTCCTTAGGAAACCCATACGCCTTCTTCCAAAGTTCCACTGTCCACCGGTTAGGAAGCGCCCTAACAGTCCGGCTCCACTCACTGGACTGATCCTCTATCACCTCTCGGACCATCTCTTCGTCCTTGAGGTTCCATGGGCGTTGCGGCAACCTTAGGCAGCCAATCTAGGTCAGGTCCTCCTCCAAATACGCGCGCTCCTTGGCATCCTTGGGCACTCCTGGAGTCACAGACTTCAGGTTTAGGGAAACCGGATCCTCCGCTTCCTTAGAGGCTCAGACCTCCCCATCTCTCACTCAGATGAGCGCTTAAGACTTCAAGATAGATTATCTCACCACAAACCCTCCAAAAACAACCGGCGCTCAAAGAAAACACAAGGCGCTCACTCAGAACCCTCTTCCTTCAAGTCGGCCGCGCGCCCTTCCGCGATGCAGGAACCGAAAACTCACAAACTCCCGCTCTCACAATACAAAAGAGCTCTTAAAATACACCCAAGCAATACCAAACTGAATCGCCACCAAATGAGAGTGACGACCCCTCCATCAGCCATGATCCCTTGAACTCTGGAACTAGCCGCTAACTAGCAGTTCCGTGATTTCCGGATGTCCCTCCGTTAGGGTTTCATCCACTTCCTCCCGGCGGCACCGTCATCGCCGGTTAGGGTTTCGTTGGTTCCTGGACGACTAATGGTGGCCCTTGGATGACATTTGGACCCGTCCATGATTCTAGGGTTGAACCCCAGATCCTCAATCCGGTTCCAGATTTTCCGGTCAGATAAGGGTTTCCACTTCCCTTCCTTAACCTAATTATTCCAATTGGATATCTCCAGTTTCCACCTCTTCCTAATCTTCCTAATTTTCCTTATTCTTGATAAAAGAATCGAAAAATTTATTTAAAATTAGCTTTCTTATTCCTAATTCTATACTAAATATTAAAAACCTGTATTCTAGGTTCCCACAAGGTTGTACAAGAACTGCATACTTTCATAAGTCACCTCCCTAGTAGCCCCTCAATTCCTCCCAATTCTCTCCCACAACACCACTCAATAGTTCACAAGTACACAAAGTTTCTTCAATATCAATTGCATTAAGTACCACACAAGCTTGGGGGGGGTCACAAGTCTCCAAGGTACAAAATACAAGTGCCAAGGGTGTAAAGAACCCCAAAAAACTATCAAAGACTTCTTTGGCATAATAAACCAAAAAATATCCGGCATAACCCGGGCCCAATAGTACTCTCCTCAAAATGTGGGAAGCAAGAAAGAGGGAGAATGAGGGAAGAATGGTTGCCCATTTATATCCAAAAGGTATCATTCACCCCTCCCCCCCCCCCTCTTCTTAATCTACTAAGAAAAATTAGATTGGAAAATTAAGATGGGTCGTACATGTGACCTTTCCCCAAATCTAAATATCTACTTAGGACCTATGTAATTTGAATTTAGAATTCAAATCTCACCTAACCTTTACAAGAGGTTGTAATTTACCTACTTTTGTCTTTCCAAAATCTACAAGTTCTCACATGATTGGGACTTGAATCCATGTGTTCCCACCTACTTTTTACTTCAAATTCAAATTTACTTACACCCAAACACTTGGGCTTACATCTTCTTGTTTTTGGAGGTGTACTTACTCCCATGTGCTCCCAAAGATCCCCACACGTCCTTCATACGCTCCCTATGGCCATTGGAGGTCAAATCCCCTAATTCACCTTAGGGGGCCTTAAACCCCATTTCTTCCAATGTGTGCCGTCCCCAAACTCTAACTCTTGGAGTTTGATTCCAAATCGCAAACAGATTATGCCGTTGGGTCTAGAAGGCCATAATTAGCCTTGCAAAAATCCTTTACCCCTTAAACTATGCTCTAAATCTCAACAAGACCTAGTGTAGGCTAGGGCCTAAGTTGAGATAAAATCTTAATTTTTGGAATTTGACTTTTTTAGACCCCTTTCCTTCACTAGGCTCTTAAGTAGGTAGAAGGGGTAGGTATAGACCTAAATTAGGTCTCGATCCGATGTCATACGCTCCCAATACACCGGTCAACTTCCAATACCACTGATTAATACGCCAAGTTTTAGGGAAGTTTGCCGGTCTGAGGTCTTCTGCCTATCAAAATGTCATGAAACTTAGGGGAATGCTCCGTTGGTGTGAGACTGCCTAGCCACGTTTTTAATGAGATTTTACCACATCTTGGGATATTCTTATGAATTTCCACCCAAAGACTATTGTGGTTGACAACTTAGGAAAATGACCAATGAATATTGGAAAATTCCCAAACTTTGGAAGGAACCTTCCATGGAATCCTTCTATGTGGATGTGAGGTCATATCCCTACTGCATATGCCAGAAAATAAAGAAATGCCAGATATATGCACTTCAAAGTTAGTATTTTTTCCCGTATCCTCTTCAATGCTATGGGGAGGTGGGATCCCACCCTAGATTCCTCTACTCGGGACTTCTAACCCAATTTGGCCCTTGAGGGATCATTAGCCTATTTCTTCACATTTCACTCAAATCATCGTTAGTCTATCCAAAGTAAGATTCAATTGGAACACAAACTATCACAAACCCTTTCAATTGACTAAATATCGTATTGGCATGTAGGATATCAATACTGGTTCTACATTCCTTTATGGGCCTATTGTAACTATTTCTGCATTGGATGGTATAGGAATCCAAAAAAAAGAACCCGTGGGTCCCCAGTGATGAATTAGGGGCTCACAGGGTGGTAGGCAACTTATGCACTTTCAATTGGTTGCAACCGGTTGTGAGATTGCTTGTGTGTATTCATTCGTGGTGGGAAATTGACAAAAGAAATCATGTACAATGCTCTCACTCATTGCATAGAGGGATTTGTGCCTCAAAAGAATGTAGCGTACATGGGACAAGATGTAGTTTGAAGGACAACGTAGTGCGCACACCTTCCCTAAGTTCAATGGTCTGCTGCAATTAGACAATGTCTTTGTCGATGGGTGGCAAGCATATCGCTGTTGCGTTGGCGGGCAATGTAAGGCTGTGAGGAGTGGAACAAAGGGGAATTTCATAGCGTGGAGTAGTGACCGCACTTTTGTGGTTGTTTCTAGGGTTTTAGGCTTAATATGATTCACCTCAGTTTCTTGGGTTGTTGCACATGGATAGTGGGAGTCCTAGAAATCATGGCGACATCTATTCTGTCAAGGGGGGGGCTAATGCATTTAAGATGCTACAAATGCAAGACATACTTGAGCATTGGACCATCAATTATTGGAATACAAGGCCAAATCAAGTGGAGAGAGCGCAAAATTATTTCAGTGAACAAGTTCTCTTGTCTTTGCTTCCACCATCACAGAGGCATTTTGGGCCACATAACTTGGGACCCAATTCTTGGCGGTATTTGTTGAGAAGGCAAGTGACAAGATTGATCAAGATTGTAGAACATCTACTTGAAGGGCACCCCACCGGAATTCCAGATGTGGTCAACACTCTCCTACACATTGAGCACTACCCTGATGCGGCTCTCGTAAGCCCTATTGTCGGAAGGAGCAAGGAAAGGGGGGCCAACAATACTGAAGGACCTAGACGAATCATCGCCAAATGTAACAGTGGGCGGCCTAGGCCCAATTCCTGTAGGATAAGAAGAGCATTCCAAGTCCATTTCAAAATTGAAGTGCCTTACGAGACAAAGGACCCTACCTAAGTCGCAACACCTGCCTCCATTGATAGGAGTGCACAATCCCCTATTCTATAGACATGGATATATGCAAAAGAAGGGGGGCAGAACGGGATGCAGAGGGCAGTTTGGAAGGGAGCGGCAGGTGAGGACATCCAAATCTTGCACATGACAATTTTGCAAGGAATGCCAATTTTATCGGAAGAAGACATGGGAATTGACAAAATGGTTGAATTAGAAGATGTAAACTATCGACTGGCACTTCAAGGTTGCACTCTCACGAGCAAGGAGACTTTGTCGAGAATAGTTTATTTTTTTATACCTTTCACCTATTAAGTAGCTCAAGACATATGAGAATCTCATACATGATTGAGTTGTTTTTGTGAAGTCACACTACCAAATGGATTTGGCAATTTCTACTACTTTTCAAAGGTAAAGGACTTTCAAAATCAAAGATGCATTATAAGTAAAATAGGTAGCTAAAAAATCTCAAGTAAGGGGTTCTAGACATCACTAGTAGAAAAATCAGCATCAAAAGTAACAAAAAAATGTTGATTTTTTTGGTTCATTTTTATGTTAATTAGGACATGTTGATATGGACATTACATAGCACAAATATGTTGATTTGGACGTCCAAATCAACACTTTTGTGTGGTTTATCAACTCAAAAGTGTTGATGAAGTAACTAGAAAGTGTTGATTTGGCAACTAAAAAATGTTAATTTTCAACATTTTATTTTTATAAAAAAAATTAAAAATTTTAATCTAGTGGCCCGACGCCACATGGCAACCCCCGCCATGCAAGGCCACCTAGTTGTCAAGCCAATCATACTAGGACCCATGCCACATGGGCAAGCATCCAGTGGGGATTGAACCCTTCACCTCAGGGTTAGGAGGCCAAGATCCTTTACCAACATACCATATAACTGAACTCATGCTTCGAAGAGGGTGTCTTTTCTATTTAATGTCTTTCTCAATATTTTTTCATCTCAATGTAAAGACAACAGACTTCAATGGCCGTTTTCACATGGTAAATTAACATTTCTCCTAAAACTTTGAATTAAGAAAAGTTGGAAAATGAAGTGAACTTTCATCTCCAAAAATCCGTTTGAGATTTGGAGTCTTTAGTACAAAGTTATGAACAAAAATCAGAGAGGGTGTTTAAAAGTGTAAAAAGAAAATGGCCATTCCAACCTTTCTCTGAATTTTGTCCATAACTTTGAATTGAAGACTCCAAATCTCAAACGGATTTTTGGAGATGAAATATTACTTCATTTACCAACTTTTCTTAGTTCAAAGTTTTAAGAAATAAGTTAATTTACTATGTGAAAACGGCCAATGAAATCTGCTGAATTTTGTAAACACCGATTTGTGAATGATCAAGTTTAAGAAAAAATTGTATATATTATTACCTTCAAGCATGAATATGAAATATTTTTTTGAAGGTTGAAATATAAATTTTGAACATAGTTCTTCAATATATAATGAACACTTGCAAGTTCAAGAGTTGACATACATTTTTTTGGATAAATTCTTTGGAAGATAAAACTTAAACAATTGGAGATTAAAAAATTAACCTCTAAATGACCAAATAGCATTTTTCTAACAATATAGAGATTTTAGGTAGCTCCAGTGATTCCAAAACTCGCTAAATTTCGCTCATTTTCTACTTAATTTTTTCATGCCCTTTGTATAAATTTTAAAATATCTTCCTAAAATGAACATTTGGCTAAAAACCCTGAATCTGTTCTGAGATCACTGGGTACCTCATTGTGGACAAAAATTCAATTTTTCTCCTCTTACCTTCGAGGCCTAACAATGCTTTTTCAATTGAGGTTTTCAGTGAATTGTCCAACTTTCATGTTTTTTTTGCACATGGACATGTTTGAAATTTTTAATTTTAAATATTAAAAAAGCGAAGGATACTTTGTCTTGTATGCATGGAATTAATTGTGGAAAAAACTAACCACTCGATTTTTAAATTATAACAATTTACTAAGGATGATCAACTCTTTAAGGAAAAAAACACAATTTCTAGAGAAAAAAATTATAAAAAGGTAACTAATGCTTTATTGCCCTCCAAAAAAATGATTTTAGAATTGAAGGTAAATTTATGGTTTTTTATTTTAAAAATTAAAATATTAAAAATTCTCCCAAGTTTGTAGACAATTTCAAGTAAAAGGAGTAGAAAGCCAAAATTGACCAAATACGGATCCTACAAAAAATTTAAAAATGATAAATGTATTATTTTATAAAATTTAATAATTAATATCATTAGTATATTTTTTGAAACATCTCCAAAATTTTTGGAATCATTCTAATTATTTTTATACTCTTCATCACAACAAATTGGATTTCATATTTTTTAAATTGCTGAAAAGAAAAATTTGAATTTTTTTACTCTAGATCTAGTTTGATTGTGCAAAGTAAAGACTAGAAGTATTCAGAAGAAAATTTCCATCCATACTATTCCTTTCATTGTAAGCAAATTATATTTGCTCCCTTTCCATTTTACTCTACATTTCTAAAATAAATTTTTAAATACTTCCCATATAAATTGAAAATTTGAAAATTGAAGAATAGCATAGAAATTAACATGAAACTTAACAAAGTGGAGATAGTTTTTTAAAGATTATTTCATTGTAAATTGAACAAACTTTGGAGGTTGTTAATTTTGGCATAGAAAAAAAACTTAATTGAAAATATTTTGAACTAAGAAAAAGAAATAATTCTAACAAAGTTTCATCTTCAAAAATCCGCTTGAGATTTGGAGATTTTACTCAAAAATTTTGAACAAAGTTTAAAGAAAGGTTGGAAAATCATCACATTTGACATTTTGGACATTTTTTAACATCCTCTCTAAATATTGTTCAAAAATTTTGATTGGAGAATCAAACCTTAAAATGACTTGTTAGAGATGGAAGTTTTTTTGAATTTACAACTTCTCTTAGTTTAGAAGTTTTTGCAAAAAAGCCTTTAACTATACCAAAACAGCTTCCAAAGTCTTTTGAATTTATTAAAAAAACAATTTTCAACACTCCTTTGAAATTTGTCCATAACTTTTGATTGGAGATTTGAAATCTCAAAAAAATTGTTAGAAATGAAAGTCAAATTTAATTCCACAACTTTTCTTTGTTTAAATTTCTCTAAAAAATGTTTATTTACTATGTGTAAATGACCTCCAAAGTTTGTTGTTTGTATTGAAGACATAAATCTAAATGCTTAATTTTTTTTATAAAGACGTTGTAATATAAAGATTTTAAGAGATTCTATAAGATTCCAAAAGATTCCAAAAGATTCTAGAGTTTCAAAAAGTGTTCAACAAAATTTGTTGATTTTGTCACTTACTGTCCAAATCAACAAAAAAAATGTCACCTTTAACAAAAAAATGTGAAATTGGACATTGCAATGCCCAAATCAACAGAAAATTAACATATTTCTGTTGATTTGGACGTCATTTTCTACTAGTGCATGATCTAGTGTATAGCAAGGCAAACCAAATATTTTCAAAGGTGCAATGATAGAAATGAGCAATTTGTGAGCATAATACCATAGCATTGAATTCAACCACCATAGGTTGACCCTTAAACTGGATAATATGTTTTTTTATCCTAAATTTCTTGAAACCATGACAAAAATTGAGATTATAGAAACTGACCAAAACTTATCTTTTTGTAGAAAAATCTAGTGGAAAAAAATCTTCTATAAATTTTTAATAAAATTTTCTATGAATAGTAATTTTTTTCACAATTGATTCCCAATAACAACATTTATGATCCAATGAACTCAAAATATTGAAAATAAGGATGCTGGAACGTCACAATTCGAGCACTAGAAATGGAGCGCTTAAACGGACACCTCTCACTAATTTGAATTCCAACTCCACACCTCAGGTATATGTAGCTCACCAAACTATTATGCTTGTTATAGGAAATCAAATTCATTCACTGCTACAATTTCTAAATACTGTGAGATTGAAGCAAATGGTTCTGTCATGCTAGCTTTACGGTCTCTGTCCCTATTTGGATTTCTACATGCTTCACAGGATCTAGTGTCCATTTCATCCAACTTTTCACTTTCCAAACTGTACCTTACAATTGTAGTACCATAGCAATGTAGACAAACCTTCTTTAGTCTTCAAGGAAGTGCCTTGTCAGACAGATAGCAATTGATGACATTCCCAATTTTGCAACCAGAATTTAGAGAGTGATTCAACATTGTGTCTTCTCTAGAAGACATGTGAACATGTGTTGTTTTATTCATTGACATACATTACACATTGCTTTAACAAACGTTTCCTAACAAGTTGTTGTTCTCACGAGGATTGAGGAATGTTGAGCACAGAACTTTGATATAGCTAGGTCTATTTTCATCAAATTCTAGAAACCCATAACATTGATATAGGGAGCTTCAGAGGACTATAAAAACTTGATAGTGTATATCAAACGATACTAGACATTGAGTTTAATTAGAGGTTCGTCCAACAAGGTTCAATCAATTGACGAAAACCACACATTTGAGCTACCGTGTTGAATTCGGAGAATATTATTGAGGCCTTTGGTATTGTAAAGAAATACCTGAGGTTTATTACATGAGATATAGAAAGAAAGAAGACCAGGGGCCGTGGTTTGTTTTTATCATGAAGTCAATTTTGTTCACCTTCACGTTTCCCATGTTTTTAGGTTGGGTTTACAACTTAGGTTCATTGACTACTTTGAGCCCATTGTCAAGAGGGATGCATGCTGTTGGTGCAATCCACAAAACTTAGTAAGAAAGGAAAGCGAAGGGTTCTTTGGAATGACTTCAACTTTTGTTGCCAATCACAATATTAGTTCATTGCCTCTGTATGCCTTGCTTTAAGAGGAGATAGTTTCTAACTTCTAAGCAATGATTTCAATGTAAATTACTTCTTCACTGTGTGTGGGAACAAATTTAGATCCCCTGGCCAAAGTAAATAGGAATAAGGATTTTCTCTTCCTATATCCAATATCGCAGCTATAATTTTCACCTTGCTTAGCTGCTGAATAGTAGCGCTCAAATTTCATACTTTCACGTCTTTCATCCCCAGAACTGCTTGATAAGTGAAAGGTTGACTTTCAATGTGTTGAGCACGAAAAATTTGATATAGCTAGGTCTTTTTTCATTGAGTTCCATAACTGAAACAGGGAGCTTCGGAGGACTAGAAGAATTTGACAATGCACAATAAAAGATAGTAGACATTGAATACATAGATTTAGGAAATAGGGTTCAATGAATTAATCAAAACCACACATTCGACCTGCTATGTATAATTTAGAGAGCATTGATGAGGGCTTTGGTGTTGCAAAGAAATACCTGGGCTCTGTTACGGGATAGATAAAAAGAGAGAAGACCAAGGGTTGTGGTTTGTTTGTATTATAAAACTTGCTTGTACATTGAGAAATGATGAGAGAGGTTTTAGAGAAACCAAACACTTCTGACAATGAGTCAAAAGACAATATGCTTTGGTGGCTTGAGAACTTTGCTCATTGTTTGCAATCTACCATTTTTCACGTTCACACAAAGGAAGGCAGTCAGAGTATTAGCCTCTATTTTAACATCAAACTTCTTTGCACGACTGTTGGTACTTATGGGGTTCAGGTTTTGTGAATTCTAACCACTCCAAGAGCAATGGATTATCAATTCAATGTACAATAATGTGCCATGTACAACGACTTGCTAGTGTTGAATTTCTATCTCTTACTTATGAAATGATATTGTGCCTAATTTTATGACTTGTAGTTCTTTAGTATCAAGAATTGATAATCAATTCTGATAATTCATGAAATGATATCCAACCTAATTTTATGGCGTGCTTCTTGTTTTTGCAACATCCTTGAAGGGGATTGTGGTTTGTTAGTATCATGAAGTGAACTTCATTTGCCTCTATGGCTTTTTGGATCAGACCTCCTGCCTTCA
The DNA here is from genome assembly GCA_947034885.2 of Thuidium tamariscinum. Taxonomy (NCBI): domain Eukaryota; kingdom Viridiplantae; phylum Streptophyta; class Bryopsida; order Hypnales; family Thuidiaceae; genus Thuidium; species Thuidium tamariscinum. The sequence continues at coordinate 1,168,983 of OX344757.2, read as the reverse complement.
TGAATTCATGATTGATGCTTATATTTAAGGTAATCAGTTCTGCTCTTATACAACATGAGGCTTTCAAGGAGGCACATGAGGGCTTTTTCAGCAAGTTGTACGTATTGAAATTTGGAGTCTACAATGTTATATCATGAATTTGAGTCTATTGTCGGGAATGGATCCATGATTAGACCTAATTCTATTTCATTTATTTCCATAAAAGAAATGATTAGAGCTAATGACACATAAGTTAGCAATATCTAGTTTTCATGTCCAGTTCCTTGTAGTGGTATTCAAGTTTTTAAAATTTTTGTTTATTGTGGACGTTTGTAGGGTCATAAGCTACATGTGAAAATATAGAGGCATGTAATACATCTTCTTGCATGTAAAAGTAATAATATAGGATTTATTACACAAATGAAGAACATGGTCTGAATTGTTCTTGATACTAATCACATTCTTTTTTTGTTAAGTACATTTCAAGTGAACTTCACGTGATATAACAAAAAATGAAATTAGGTAAATTGGGAAATACCTTTATAGGTGAGTGTCTATCACCTTTGGTAGATATATTGAATGATGATGACCTTTTGATACGATGAATTTTGAATGTGATGCAGTGTGGTGGCCAGAGCACTTCCATTGAGAATCAAAGAGATTTCACCAACTCAATAAGTAATTCTCAGCAACCACTCAAGTGTCTACTTGTGCAAGATACTCATGTTTGTATTTTTATCCTCATTATATCATATTACCATGGACAATGTGAGTGCTCTCAAATAAATTCACCTGCATCGGTATTTTCTATATTCACTTCTCTAATGAAATTTTGTGAACATATTTGAGGGCTTATTGTATGGTACAAATTGAGGTATGAAACTATTTTGAATTGGTAAAATAAGTTGTTTTTTAGATCAATTGATTCACTTGGAATCGCATTCTAAGGAACTTAGTCATGGGCTGTGACACTTGTAGCATTAGGGTTTTAGTCATGAAGGTCATTGTAGTTTTGTTTCCAATTGCCTTACCCTAAATCCTAAACCCTAATACTAAAATTGTTGAAGCAACCAAATTCGTCATCATACCATCATCTAATATTAATAAAAACAATTAAGTGCTCACAATAAATTCAAGTACTTTGATGTGTGACAAAAATCAAATAGTTCAACCTCTTGTAATCTTTGTAGAGTATCCTCTGAGAATAGTTCATCCATATCAAATCAAAAAAATGTTGAAATATTAGTAAATAGAGGAATGTATATGGTTGATATGAGTACACTTTGCAAAACAGTCAAAGAACCTATAGTAAATTACATAAAAGCCGTGAAAATACTAGGATAGGCAAAAAAATTCAAAAAAATTGTAAAAAAGTACAAGAAAGAACCAACCAAGCCATGTCTACTGAGAATCTCTCATCTGAATTTGATGGTTCATCCTCCTCGCCTTGGAGATACTGCATGTAATCATCTTTGAAAATATTGGCCCTCTTCATCGAAATGCATTCATTGCAAAGCCTCTACAATCTTTTGTTTACTTTAGCTATCAGGGTTGCTATTTTGTGAGCCTATGAGTGTGAGCTTGTGATCTTGTGAGCCTACGAGCCTACACAATTTTTTGAAGATTCCATCTAAATTTTTTGACCAAATTTGATTAACTTTGGTAAATTTTAGTGCCTATTACCGTAGAACTATTATTGTTGACCTATTACCGTGGTCCATGGAATAACTTTGCTTTACCATTTATTGTACTTCGCTAGATTTTATGAAGAAAAAAAATTAGTGATTAATTATAATTTTTTTGAAATCAACTGAGGTTATTTCACAAATTTAGATTTTTGTGAACACTCTCCTTAGTCTTGCTTCTAAGTACCCCTTAGCATTGAGGGCAGTCCTACAACTCCGATTAAAAAAAATTATTTTTCTCCCACACAATTGTGGGACTCCCCTCGGTGTCGAGGGAGTGCTTTGGCCAAAAAAAACAAAAAAAACAAAAAAAAAACTTTTTTTTTCTTGCAATAATAATTTTAGTGGAGCTGTGGGACTCCTCTTGACGCCGAGGGGTACTAAGAAGCAAGACCAAGAAGTGTGTTCACAAAAATCTAGAAAAGTTTGACAAGTATTGTTTTAAGATGATAAATAAACAACCATTGGATCAAGAAAGAAGAAATGAATCCCTTCATTGGATGAACAAGAGGATAATGAGTCAACTAATCAATAATCTTGTGTAACGAAGTTCATTCTTTACAAAAGATATCCCTATCAATCAATTTTTTTTTTTTAAATCTTAACAAGTTCCATTATTGATACATTAAGACAAAACTGTAGGTGCCTACATTGGCTTTTGAGAAGACCTACGCTACTATAAGATACTCATGAATAAAATGAAATTTGGTGCAACTAAGTTCTTTCTATATATAATGAAATCATAAAAACAAATTTTTTTCTAAAATTTAAACAAGTCCATTTACTTAAAAATGAAGAGGGAATAATTGATGCCCTCCTATTGGCCTTGAGAAGACTTATAATACTACAAGACATGATCAACCAAAATAAAATTTAGTGTAGCAAAGATTTTTATCAACAAATTTTCTTTCTAAAATCTAAACAACTATAATAATAATAATACATCAATAAAAATCATTAATACCTTTCCATGGGCCTCAAAAAGATCTACATTACTATAGGATAATGATCAACCGATACTCTATATTAACTTAATTCCATCTTTATTTATCTTTCATATCAATTAAGTTCTTCATTTTTGTAATGTATACTTTTAAGTAAGATTGAAAATTAGAATCTTCATCCAATTTCAACATAACCATGGTAATAGGTCCATGGTAATAGATCTACAGAAATAGGTACTAAAATTTATTAGAAATAAAAAATTTTGAATCAAATTTTAAGATGGAATCAATTTTAATAAATAAAATTAAGTTTTATAATGCTTCTTCAAATTTTTAAGCTCTATGCTTACAGAATCCTTGTTCTACACTCACAGGCTCATGCTCACAAGCTCACAGAATAGCACTGCTGCTTTAAATATAGCATTCATGTCCTTCAAATCCTCCAATACATTCTCCCGAGTAAATTATTCAATGCACTGAACGCTATGCTTCTACCAAAAAAATATGGTGAAGGCAAATTACTCTTCGTTATGTCCATTCAAAAAACCATCGAACAAAAAGGAGGTGCAAAATTATGAAACCCAAAACTTCAAAAAACACAATACATCGAAGGAATAAGGAGGTGCAAAAATCTAATAGAAAAGCAAGATAGAAGAGAGAGAGAGGACTCAGTTGTCATCAATCTCAACCTTCATTTGACCCCCCTTGGTGGAGTTAACAACGTTGAGCTTCATAAACACTAAATCCTAAACCTTGCAACCTTATAGTAGGGCTTTCTCTTAAGATAGCCACCAATTCCTTCAACCTAATTAACGAATTGTAAGGAAGCTAACGGAAAGTATTCACTTAAATGGGTTGATTGCTAGATGTTAGCTTCAGACCTAAGAATGAGTGACTCTGAATACAGCTATCCGCCAATAGAGTGGGCAATACAAACGCAACAAATTCGGAAAAGGCAGCACTAAATGAATTTTGCAATTTTCTCATTCATCTAACTTTATGTAAAGTATATAGTTCTTCTACACCTTTGTACATTGGCATTGCTCATTTCCAACTCCACTCTGCTCAGCATGCTTTGTCCCCTCCACTTGTTACAAAGCTTTAGAATTGTCTTGTGCAATTGTTTTTTGGCTTGTTATCTAAATTTTGCCCACTTTTCTTGAAGCCATGCCAACAAAGGAAGTTATTGTTTCCCTTACAAATCCAATCAAACACAAAACAAAACAAGGACAATTCGTTATGAAACTGAAGTAGACGGATTGGGTGGTACTATAAAGAAGAGAAAGGTATATTTCACTCTCAAATTTAAAGTATCATCGATTTGGTCTGGCTTATAGTTTGGCTTAATGTTAGTTTGTTTTAGTGTAGGGATTTGGTTTGGCTTACATTTTGGTTTATTGTTAGTTTGTTTCAGTGTATAGTCCACTCCCTTTGTTGTCAATAAACATTCCATCAAAATGGAATGAAACATTAGAATTGGCTCTATAGCTTTAGAGAGATCAATTTTTGTTTCTATTGAGTGAATGTGAACATGGGTCGGGTTCATTTTGGGCTCATTTCATGAATAAATTTTGTTAGTCTTAAATGCTTATAGAGTCTAAAATATTCTTGAGGTTTCCACAAAAAATTGGTTCAATGAGGCAGAGGTACTCAAACATTTGTAAGTGTATGAAGGAAGGTAATGCGTTACTATATAAGATTGCCATGAAGAGATTTTGTGGCAAATGTAAGATCGTGTTTAGGGTGCTGATGAGGTTAGTTTATAAACAATGAAATTGAAATTGCTTTTGAATGAATGATTAAGGTTTTAGTAGTTATTTTGCTTTCTTTAGTTGTACAAGATTTGGTTAAGTGTAGTTTTTAATCATTAAATTTATTTGTTTGATATCTTCTCAAACTGCACTAAATGTTGTTAGTGTGTGTGTGGAGATTGTGGAAAAAGTCAAAGAGGCTACAAGCTACTTTTGATCTATGATTGAGAAACTTGAGTTTGCAAATAGCATGTTTCATAGTAAAGAGTTGTTTTTTGAAATTAGTTTTTAATTTTGTTCAACGTTTAACTTTAACAAGTGTTGCATATAGAATTTTGTTGATAGAATATTATCCCCTTTTTACAAGCATTAACCTCGTGGACAACCAATGAGTCTAATTACTCATTTTAACCCCTAAAGGTTTTTGACTATGTTTTCACCAAAAATGCTCCAAAATTGCCATTTCTAGTACAAGTGCAATTTTTTTTTAAAACACATTTTTGACTCAAGTAACCGTAGGATATTGTAGTAAGATGGTTTGTAAACATGTGGAAAAAATTTCAAAAATTTCCACCGTGTAGATTGCAAGATATAAGCATTTGAATTGACAAAAATTGTTTTTTTTATCCCTGCGAAAATCCAGGTAGCTGCACCTCACAAGGTCACATTTGTGTGAAAAAAAATTCAAAATGGTGGTTACTCTTTGAAGTAATACCTCAATGCAAGTTGGCTTCATTCTCAAAAATTTCAAACCATTTGGAATTGTACAATATACAGGAAAAAATAAGTAAGTAGAAAGAAGTAAAAAATGAGCCAAAATACTAAATTGTGAACGTTTTATTCATGGAATTGAAAATGTTCAATCCCAATGGTTAAAGTGTTTTAATAAACAATCTACACCTTTTGTTTTTATTATTTTCCAAAAATATAAAAAATTGAATTAAATGAAGAATTTCAAACTTTTTTTGTACTGTAGAGATTCTGTAATTGGTCGCAAACTACCCCAAATTCAAAATCTTCATAACTTTTGACTCATTGATCGGAATGGATTGATTCAAATCTTCCCATACATGTATAAATCTAAAGAACCAATTTGAAAATTCACTTTTTTTTTTTAAAAAAAATTTTAAGAAGTTTTTTTAGCTACCTGGGATGCCCGTCGAGTAAAGAAAACAACATATCCTGCCATAACTTTTTAACCGTGAAGTCAAAAGTTATGAAAATTGTTGGGCCTTAAAGCTACTCCTTGGGCAGACATTGTATCAAATTTTCAAAGAAATAAAAAACAAACTCCATCTGTAGTGAGCTGCCCAAAAAATTTATAATCTCAAAAAATGTTGTTCAGGGCTTTAGGGGTTAATTGTATTCGCTTTCAATTTGACTTGTTTTTTAAGAAGTTGTAGTCTCTTAAACAATGCAGACCAAAGCTTACTCCTAAAGAAACTGCAACTTTAAAAACAAACCAAATTGTAAGCAGATATAATTAAAATGAGTGATCAAACCCATTGGCTATTCATGAGGTTAATGCTTGTAAAAAAGAACTAGTATTCTATCAACAAAACTTTGTATGCAACACTTGTCAAAGTTAAACATTGAACAAAATTTAAAAGTAAATCCATAAAACAACTCTTTACCATAAAACAAGTTGTTTGTAGACTCATGTTTCACAACCATAGATCAAAAGTAGCTCGTAGCCTCTCTGACTTCTTTCACCATCTCTATGCACACACTAACAACATTTAGTGTGACCTGAGGAGATATCAAATAAAAAAATTTAGTGATTAAAAACTATACTTAACCAAATTTTATACGATTGAAGAAGGCAAAATGGCCACTCAAAACCTTAATCATTCATTCAAAAGCAATTTCAATTTCATTGTGTTGTAATTAACCTCATCAATGTCCAAAATACAATCCCACACAGATTTGGAAGAGATAGAAAGAAGCTTTAGATGAAACATCTACAACATAGTTTGTTTTGATTTTTTGATTAATATATAGTATAGAACATTTTAGTAATCCAATTATATTACGACAAAGAACAATAGCCTTTTCTATATTATCATTTTGAAAAAATGCAATCAGTATATTAGGGTTCAATTTGTTTTTTACTATAATTTTCTACCTTCATCTCCAACATCCACGAAAATTTATTCCAAATGTCAAAGTACATGTATTAAGCCCTAGATTTATGAATGTTTTAGCTAGACCACCTAAAAAATACAATTTCATTACATTGCTAGTTTTTTCTTTTTTTTCATACATTATTGAATTAATTATGATTTTCCAAAGATTTGTGTCTTAGACATCTATTTAAGACTATTGGTCTTTCAAGATCAATCCACTTGCAACTTATAAAGAGAAAGGAAATTAAGGCAAATGATTAGCTCCTATAATAAATATTAGATTTTTCTTGATTCAATCAAATGGTTTTTCTTTTGGTAATTTGTTGCCAATTTGTACCAAAGTAATAGACCTTGCACCTAGCCTTTAGAACATAAATAGTAAAATCTTGCCCCAAGTGAAATTTCCAAATTGTAGATTAAAATATAATTATAGATGTGTCATATACACTAATTTGGTATTGTCTATGCAATGTCTTCATGAATGTTGAAATTTGAAACACCTATAAGATTTATCATTGCCAAGGTGCATCATTAATAAAATGAAAAAAAGAATCTTGATTCAATCAATAGTTAAACAGGTTCATTTCAAGACCACTTTCTATTTATTCAATAGTTCATTGATAAGATTTAGAAGACAATGAACACTTCCTATAAAACCACAGTCTGCTCATGAAGCAACCATTTAAGCCTATCCAACTCATCATTGACAATAATACATACTTCAAACATCATGTCAGTCATTCCTAAATAGGGGTCACATTAAGAACAGTCACTCTTAGAGCAGACTACCTTAGTTGTTTATCTTATGTGCAATGACCAGAAGGACTACAAAGGATTCTCCTACCTTATGATCAGACACAGGAAACTTAGGAAAGGCATAATTCCCTGCTTCCAGTCCCATTGATTCCACAGAGTTGGAAGGGGGTACGCCCTGCTGCATCATTGAACTACTCATAAATTCATTGAGTACACATTCTGTTCTACTTGTCTTTTGTAAGTTATGTTTGCTTCAATAATCATAGCCCGCGCCAATCACCATACCCTTCAGAACGTGAGGTAAATCAAACCCACGGATGAGCATACGCACCGACAAGTCGGCGCATGATCTTTCACGCCTGCGCCAATCGTGAAGTGACCCTGATGGGGATCTTCATTGAGCACCGTGATAATTCGTAAACAACAACATCCTCTCCACACTCCACAGTATTAGATTCCTATTATAAATAGCTCGAAGATGACAATTATGATTTCACATGATTTTATAAAATTACGTATTCAAAGATAGTTTCTTATCTTCGAGTTTCTTACCTTGACATAACAAGGTCAGCATAAGAAAAGCACATGAGCTCATTGTACAAAACTGCCAATCATTCTACAGATTGCAAACTGCATGCCTGTCAAGCCTCATGAATTCAGAAACTTGAAGATAAAACCTTAATCCCTAAGGATGAAGGCAACTGTCGCGACTCTACTTCCCTCAACACCTCCGTACCGAAATGTAGGGTAGGTACGAATATGGTCAACATACTCAAGCGTAGGCTCCGTGTATCCCAAGTAAGGACCATTGGATTCTTTGTCATCTTTGTCATGACATCCATTGCTCTTCTGAAAACGCGTGAAGCGATTCACTTCACCAACTAGCTCATCCTTGGTGCTGTTACAAGAGGTGATTGCCTGTCACATGCCATTCCAAATCATTAGTCCATACGTGATGAAAATTAAAGCACAAATGTCGAAGGCAACCCGCACACTGGTCTCGTAGCATACTCGACAAACCAAGCAGGCGGACAAAAATCCGTTTCATATCAGTGGGACGAGAAAAATACCAGAATTCCACCTGGCGCAAGCAACTTGCATACAGATTTCCAATATTGAATCCTGCGGCCAGTTGAAATATTGTCAAGACACCTGCTGCTCATGGGGTGCACTGCAGTCCTAGAAATCAAATGCTGCCGCAGCGGAACAGCTGGATAGAGCCGCAGACATAGTCGCGGTAAATGATTGGCGCAACTCACGGAAACATGGAGTTCTCCAACTAGCCAAAGTCCCACAAGACGAACTAACCGGCATCCGGCATAAGTCTCATTGATGAACAAACCTGCGTGCAGGACCATCCGGGTGTAGACCAATGGCGTCGAGAGTTCCCTTATCAGTCACCAACTTATACTGTTGATTTATTTTAGTATCAAGCACATCATCAACCTACAAACAATAAGAAGTTAAAAAAGCCAGCAACGCTGCCATCTTCAGATACTGTTCGAGACAGCTTCATCGAGAAAGTCTACGGTGAATACATACGAGAACTGATAGCTACCTCTCGGTATCACATGGTAGAACTAACTATCGGCCTTGAACCCTTCGTTAGAGGTTTGTCACATAGAATACACCATTGGCTGCAGATCTCTCTGAGCTGAAGAAAGGCCACACTTCAGAAGAGTGTTAAATAATTACGAGGTGCAGATTCAGCCATCAATTAGCGCAGAGCACCTAGAAGCTTTGGACCCACAGAATTTTCATACCCAGTGAGTAATCGTTGTGTACAGACCACGGGAATCTCGTGTGAGAGACCACATTGAGCCCTTCACATTCAGTTCATCTTGAAAAATCTAAGGACGAATTAGAGGCACTTACTAAGAATGTAATATTATCCAAATTACTACGTGCAGATATTGCTCGTGCAAGTTCCACTCCAGCCTCGCTGTAATCAGTTCCTGTCAAACTTGTAAACCTGCAGAACAGAAAGCCAACGAGGAATGCTTATTATCTTCAGAAGCGACTACTTTCAAATTAGATTCCATATCCACCAAACGTAAGGCCTACCAAGGTTTCACTTCATAATAAGCTCGACAGAGTGAGTAGTTTATGAAATTCATTGCAACTAACAAATGCCTATGACTTGTCTGATGAAAAATGGACCAGAACCGCACGATGGAACATACATACTAGACCTAGGACTGGTCAGAGGCCTTCAGAACCACCATCGAGGACGATGTCAAGGATAATATGAAGTCGAAGTAATGTACCCTTGCTTTGCAAAGGCATGAAGGAGCAAGCCATTCCCAGTGCCAAGGTCAAGAACATTCCAGTTTGCTAGCTCCAATGCCATGGAGCCACCTGCACTAACGTCTACAAATCCCCTCGTTCCCATGGAAAAGCCATCCACGTTGTCACACGGCAGTCCTGCTGCAACTGCAATACATACTCTGGCCGTCCAAGCCGCCATTGTATCCATTACCTCCTCACCAAACCTTCAATCCCACCAACCCTTGAATCATGTCAGGTCTCACCCATAGTTCGAGGTTCGTGCGGCATGCAACAGTGCATTGCGCACACATGCGAGAAATGCAGAAAGACAAACGAAGCTTGCACTTACGAACCTCATAAACGATAAATGATGTTCTCGTGTAGTTCCAGGACACTTCGTGTAGCCATTAACACCTAAATTTGCCTAGAGTTGGTCAAATCACTAACCAGATTTCACCATTGTCGCCCTGCTCGTGAAAGTTCAGAAGCTCATCTGCGTACGTTGAATCCCAGTGCGACTGCAAGCCTAGTATGGAAGGTTCCACTTCTGCATCTTGCTCCTCCTTGTCTGATCTGAACGAAATGGAGTAGGCAATCAGAAATGAGCAACACTGCTCGCTCCAACCGAAGCAACAGATTCCTTCTTTATCTTTCGTTGACTTAACAATCTATCTACCGAGGTAAATAATCACACGTAAGCAGACCACCACTTGACAGAGAAGCCATGTCTCCAGCACACTCTCAACTGGTTATTAACCCTAAAACGTCACAGCTAACCCCTCGAGCCAGCTTTACAGTGCATTTTGCAAAAATGTGACGTTTATGGGTTATTATCTAGTTATCGATGCTGACCCCTAGCTTGCAATTCGAACTAAAAAGAAAACGCACTGAGAACAGCAAGTGTACGACTAAGTGAAGATATGTCTGACAAGGAGACATTTGAGTAATGAAACTATGTGATTGAGTTCTAAGTAACGCATCAAAGTCCCCTGTGCGAACGAAAATATACATTGTCCTGAACTACAATATGCTCTGAAAAGACGAATTCGGCGTCAGGAGGCTTCCTGATCTGATGGATCATCCAAGACACCACCATCCATCCCATAGATTCACCAGGCGGATTCACAAGAATTCACTTTTGGTGTTCCACTACCCGAAGTCTCGCCGCACTCCAATTGTATTGATAGACATCCGTACCGACAGTGTGCGCGAGCATCGACGAGAGAAATCGTTGCAATTCTTCGGCAGCTGTAGAGAAGAATCGCCTAGGAGAAGAGCAACAAGAAAACAGGAATGGGGAGAGCAACCCGGAGCATCCATATTCCAATGGTTAGACAGCCTGCCCGCTCCAAGAACAGAGCCCCGTCGTCCTTCGGCCCCAACCCAAGGCCGACGGATTGACACCCACACGAGAAGGAGCGGGGAAGGAGGAAAGAGGGAGGAAGCTGGAGAGGCAGAAGCGAACGCACATGTAATCCGAGGGACGGAAGGACGCGTTCAAGGCGTCGACAACATCGGCATTGCGCTGGTCGTCGCCATCCAAGGTGCTGCCGTACTCGCTCTTAACGGACCAGGAGTCCGCCGCAACGGAGCGCTCGTCATCGGAGTAATGCAGAGCAGGGGCATCGGCGGACGAGGCGGGCTCATCAGGCGAGCAACGCGAACCGGCCATCCCCGCCTGGAGGGCGAGGGCAAAGGCCAATGCCACGCCGAACTTAACTTATGCTGGGCAACGGGGGCCGGGGGCACACAGAAGGGGCTAGGCCAGACCAGGCAGGGCCAAGCAGGGTTGAGGATCCAGTGGTCGAGGGGGTGCAGCAGAAGCGGAGAGAGCAAACGAAGAAGACCAGGTGGGGGCGTAGGAGGGTGGATGAGAGTGAGAACCCTAATTGTGCTCAGCTGCCTTTCTGGCTAAGCTTACTAAGGTTAGAGGTTCAGAACCCGCTCATTTAAGGGCTGGTCCGCCTCTTTTCATGTATTTTTCAGATGGGAATATCTTTTACTCATTTTTCAGTGAAAGAGAAATAAATGAGGAATCTAACACAAGTTGTTTCATAATTTTTGGAGCATTTATGAATTAATTATGAATTTTCAAACAAGATCTAGCATAGGACCTTGTTTGTGATTTGTAGGCCTTGGAAACCCACACATGCTAGTTTTTAAAAAAATACGGCTTTGTTCAAAAACTATCAATGCAACATATAAAAAGTAATAGAGATGGTTTCTAAATGCAACCCTTGCTAAAATTGAAATGAATGCTTGAATCAATCATTATTTCAGATTTTTTGACATTTATACGAAGGTAGTTAGACCACCAATTCTTATTTTGAATAAAAGTAGTAGACACCTATCTACTTAGTTAAGAAAGAATCCATTGTAGCTCTTAAACCATCTATTGAAGAAATATAAACCAAATCTTATCATACTTTAATGTAATCAAGAGTCCATTTTTTCACAATCAAGTATCCATTTCATAGCCTCCTACTCAACAGTTCTAAATGCCTACATTGTTTTCGAGCCCTCTCCTATACCTTGTAAAGACAAACAAAGCCTCATCATCGTGTAATATAACTTTGAGATGAACTGGGCACTTTTCAATCTTCATTCTATGCTCCATGTCCACTTAACCTTGTCATCAATTGTACAAGCACTCACCCTTATTTGTAACTACTTTGTTGTCACACTTGTCATGCATTGTGTCAAGGGGTGACTTCTCAAGCCTTGAAATAGTCTAAGAAGGGGAAAATGGGAGACCCTAGAGCAAATAATGCATGATTTAAAGAAATTGGGTATGTATTATATATTTTTTAAAGCTCTTGGAAAGACACTTCCAACCTTCTAAAAAATGCATGATTTCGACTAATAGGCTAAAAGTTATGGCCGTTCAAATTTGACTATGCCTTGGTGGCGCCACAACCTCTTGAAAGCTAAGAATAAGGGTTTTTCATTGAATTCCTCAAGGAAACTATGGTATATAGCATATCAATAGAAATTTATGAATTTAAAGAAGGTAGAATGACAAACATTACAAGGTTTTAAGCTATGAGTCAAAAGTTATGGCCAGAAAAAGGGTTTTGATGAAAATGTGATGCCTCTCCTAATGAACCTAAATCTTTAGAGAGCCATGACTTTGTAGGAACTTGTTCAAATGGAATGAGTGAGCAATCCATTGGCATGTACTTGTTGTATATATGTCTAAATATAGAGTGCATGTTGAATTTGGAACTAAGATTGTACAGTTACACTATTTGGAAGTTTCACTATAAGAAACCAATGTTTTAGAGATGAAAAAATGTCACATTTGACAAGATTGGGATCAAATTTGATGTCGCCTAAAATCTACTATAATAGATGGGCAAAAAATGTCCGAAAATTTTATGTAACACGTCTAAATTCAAATTTTTTTTATAATCCAACAAACACATGGTCTTGCAAGCTTTACAAAAGGCTACATGTAGTGGGGTCTTAAGCACCACATAAGCTCTTTTGGAGGTGAGATATGTGACAATTTTTTATCCAACACCATTTTGACCAAAGTTGTGATGTGGACTTAGAAAAAGTCACATGGATCCTCAGATTATGTTGACATGGATCCCAAAATTATACTAACATGACATGCTTTATCAATACACTTTTGTGTCATTTAAAAAAATATATGGTGTTTTTGAAATGCAAAATTAGACATTTTTTGAAACACCAATTGGTGCGTACCCTATCTATAAGGCAAAGTCAATAAAAAATAAATATTTAAAATAAATTGATAAATAAAATAAAATAGACAAAGAAAATTTTTGAATTCAATAAGAATTGAAGAAAACTTATCATCTACTATAAAGAAAAATTTTGATGGCAAAATGAAGAAATTACTTTATAAAAAATAAGTGAAAATGAAGGATAGAGGGGCTATATTTATATTCATTTTCTAATCATGGTGAGACAAAAAATATGAAATGATTGGAATATGGAAAATTGACCATTGAACATTTCAATGTTGTTTTTGACATCTAGATGTTTTTAAACATGTAGATGTTGATTCAAACATCTTGACATTGTTTTTGACATTTCATAGTGAATACAATTTTTGCTTTACATATCCCACATGAATTGATTATCTTCCTACCACTCCACTTATTTAAAGACCATCTCTTTTCATTTATGCTATCCGTCCATCCATTTCCCTTTTTTTGTAAAGCATGCCATGTGGCTTCTTTTTCCCTAAAGTTTTCACATACGGTCAATGTTTTATCACAGATTGTAGGAATTTTTACTAATTCTTCTATAATCAAAATGAACTTGATGTTGATGTGGCAATCTATGTTTTCTTGGTTGTTACAAAAAAACAAGAATTTGTTTTTTCAAACATTCTTAAGAAAATGTTTGTCTACAATAATATCTACTTATTCTCCAGCTTAAGTGCACATGTTTCAAGCAATATCACATAAAATTTACACTTTTGCAATTGTTCACCATTTAACATGTGAGTTCTCAAAAAACGTAATCAAACGTTAGAATATTTAATTGCATCAACAAAGCGAATCTACTAGTTTGTATGTTTCCAGTTCACTTCTCACAATAGAAAGGAGATCAAACAACTAAGTGTGCTTCCGCTTTACTCACATTCGGCTATCATGGGGTTGTTCAAATCTATATTTTTGATCCACTTCCCAAACTTGCCATGATTGTGTGTGCTTAAGGATTAAGTTCCAAATTTTGCCTACTTCATTACAAAATAAAGCCCACTACCAATTTATCATACATGTATATATCCATTGTTGTCAATCTAGACTTCCACAAAGCAGCTTTTCCTGAGGATTCTTTGCTGACCTTCATCAACTAACTAAATTGCAAATATTAGAAGAGATTTGAGGGCATTAGAAGCCCATTTCATAGTTGTTCCCTAGTTGTTCTATATGTTGTCATGAAACTGCAGATTAGCCCTATTGGCTGAATTTTTTGGATTCTTGAAAAAAAAAATTCTAAAATTCTAAAAGTGTTAAAAAAACCTAAAACTAAATTTTAAGAAATATTTCAAAATAATTTAAATTTTTTGATGTGGCACTCTCTTGACCATGTTAAATTACTAATGTGGCACGTTCCCATAGTTCAGTAACTCAAAATAACTTCGTAGGCTTCTAATGCCCTTAAATCTCCTCTATAGTGGGTACACCCAAAAATTGAGTGGTGCTTGAAAGCACCACCTAAAAAATGCCTTGAAATGGTTTTCACTAAAGGTAGAAGTTGCTAGTGATTGGTATATGGCAGTTATTGATTACAATTGAGTATTTGGGATTGAGTGCAAATCTTGATATGGTTCTCAATGAATATATTTAAGATGACAAGAAAATGATTATGGTAATAAGAGCAGAAATGAACATGTGTAAAACTTCAATGCTTACTAGATAAGAGGTCCCGGGGAGATTACTCCCGATTTTTAGAAAACTACGTGAGTTACAAGATAGGGTCTATTTAATTCAAAGGGGATAAATTTTATATATATGTAGAACTACTATAGGGTCCTTGAAATGTCACATATCTTATTATATATAAATTAGGCTATATATAAACATCATTTAATAGGAATTTTTATTAATAAATTAGCCTTTACAAATAAGATTCATATAAAAAGTTTGTAGTACAATGAGTATAGATGTAAACAAACTTTTTTAATTGAATGATAAAACTTACACAATTTAGTAAATCTAAGGATGTTTTTAAGGAGATTTGTTGTTATCATCAAATAATTCTAGCCTGTATATACAAATCTTTCCTTGAGTATACCAATTATGTAACATCATGTAAGAATCTATTGTTTCAAGACAAAAGAATTGAGCTGTAAATTTACAATGAGGTTGTACTATGGAAATTTGTGTTCACATAAAGTACTCATTAAGAAATTAGTGTAGAGTGTGCAACATTTGCATGGAATCTTTTCTATACTTTGACACTACAAACTCTAGATTTAACTCAACTACTTGAACATACACTTCTAAATGTTTAGAATCATCTTCTTTTTACTAGTGTTTAATAAACACTCTTTAATTTTTTGATTCTAAATTCAAAACCATTGTAAATGCATATGTAAAAATAAAACATATAGTCTCTATATTAAAATAGAGCTCATATTCTTGAGTTAATCTACAATGTTCTTAGAGTGTCAATTTCTCATGTTGTTCATGTTATATTACTAATATTGGTGTTTTTTTTACTTTTGGTATTATAACTATATTTAATATTTCTATGATGTTTATTATTTGACATATTAGGTTGTTTAGAATACATAGTATAGAATTTAGAATATTTAAAATTATTGTTCCTTTTTACATTTTTATTTGTCATTTGAAATTGTACTACAATACAAGTACTGCATATATTTAAAAAAATAGTGTATATGTAAGACACTACTTTTATAGTGTGTTGTAAATGGATATGAAAAAATTAGACATATATATTTTGTATATAAGATAGCCTAACTATAAAAACCAAATGATTGACTTTATATGTAAAAATACAGTCATTTTAATTACTAAAATGAAGGTAAATAGCCCTATGTTAAATACCCTCTTAACTCAGGTGTATGCTTAAAATTACAAGGAGTGATCTCCCCGAGTAAGAGGTCTAACAGGTCTCTTCAATTTTTTAAGCGATTTCCTCCTCTCTCTCTTTGTAACACAAGTGACACCTTTGATGTGTGACTTCTTCAATGCCACAACTGCATTTTGGTGCAACCTACAAGCCCTTTCAAGTACTTTATTGCCAGAACTTTTGACCCCTACTATAGTGTCATATTTTGAAGATTCAAAAAATTTATTGCAGTTCCATTCTCTCTTTGTACTTCTCTTTCATATCTTCAATTCATTATTCACTATTGAGCTTCAAAAGTATTTAGAGCCCAATTCTTGGTACTTTTGGGTGCACTCACCTTAATGGCTAAAGCCTTGCGATGACAACTACAGAGAGAGAGTTGATTTTCATAAAAAGATTATATGGCAATTAATAAAACAAAAAAATTAAACAAATTATAATGTTGGTGCAAAAGTTCCAAGTTCAACATGCAAATTGAACATGCAAAGGGTGTAGCTAGGAGGACACTAAATCCTCCATTCAAACTGGGCCCCATAGGGTAATTTGTAGGTTCTCTAGGGATAAAAGTAAAAAATCCCCCTAATTGAAGGTCATGTCTAGGTATATTTGAGACCCTATCCTAACTAATTTGGGGTCTGTAATCACAAATAAGAATTCAAAATTTGAAAAAAAAATTGTTTTAAGAAATTAAAATAAAATCCTACATTTTCCTAGGATAAATCTGCTCCTACAGGGCCCAATTTGAATGGAGGATTTAATTAGTGTCCTCCGTGCAGCTATCACTATGCAAAGTGGATGCATTCAAGAAATGGTGTCATTGTGACTATGATATTGCATTAGGAGAGATTTGAAGGCTCTAGGAGCCCGTGAGTTCCCACAGCCCGAAATCGTATTATCTATCGCGGGAACGCAGTTCAACAGGGAATCCTACGTGGTCGAGCGACTACCACGTCATTAACTTCTTCTTTTTTGAAATTTTTTTGGACTTCTTTTCATATTTCAGGACCCCAAAATTTATTTATTTAATTTTCTTTTTGAGAAATGCTGGCCTGACAACGGCCAGCTGTTGCCCAAACCAGTTTCGGGAACAATCCTGAAATGGCCATTTAGAGCCCTCAAATCCCTCCTAATGCAATAATTGGCTAACTCCAAAAGCTTCATGGGTGTGGTAGCTTTGGGGTTCATTGAGATGGCCGGAAAGGCAGGACGTTAAATCAGTCCTACGAAACTACACCTTGAGGACCCTACACCTGGTGTCAAGCACAGGCCCAACGTCGACCCAGCCTTTCCCGGTTCGCAAGACGTCGTCCCAGTGGCGCAAGACATCGGCTCTGCAGGACGTGCATGACATCGACTTTATAATTTTTAAACTATGAACTAATTTACTTATCCCACATTGTTTGTCTTTCCTTCTACCGCCTATGTATATATATAGAGTTATCTTCTCAATGTAGAATACAAATCACAAAACACAAAATGCAAATTACAAAATAGAAAACACAAATCACAACTAAGTTTTTATATTTATTTTAAGTTCTAATACAACAATGGAAAATCTCATTAAAATGACAACATTCCATATGCTAATTTTTGGATTGTGCAATCTAAATTAAAAATTGACATCTAAAATAAATATAGATTTTCAAACATCTAAAAGTCTTATAGATCTCAAAAAATCACAACTAAGTTTCTATAATTATTTTTAGGTTTTAATACAATTATGGAAAATCTCATTAAAATGACAACATTCCATTACTTTGATACTTTTTACACTTCACCCTATGCAATCTGAATCCTAAATTTGTCATAGATTTTTGAAATTTATATATTTTGTTGAAATCTATATATGTCCAAGATGTTTTAGGCAACAGTTTGAAATCTTAATATGTAACAAATTTCTTTGACACTTCTTACACTTCACTCTATGCAATTTGAAATCTAAATCTATAATAAATTTTTGAAATCTATATATTTTATAGATGTTTGAAATCTATACCTATCCAAGATGTTTAAAACAACATAGTGTGAAATCTATATATGTCATAGATTTCTTAAGATCTATAAGAGTCTTAGATGTTTGAAAATCTTTACTTATTTTAGATGTCAATTTTTAATTCAGATTGCACAATCCAAAAATTAGCATATGGAATGTTGTCATTTTAATGAGATTTTCCATTGTTGTATTAGAACTTAAAATAATTATAAAAACTTGGTTGTGTTTTTTATTTTGTAATTTGCACTTTGTATTTTGTGGTTTGTATTTCATAGTGAGAAGATAACTCTATATATTTACATAGGCGGTAGAAGGAAAGACAAACAATGTGGGATAAGTAAATTAGTTTATAGTTTAAAAAATTATAAAGTCAATGTCCTGCACGTTGTGCGTCCTACGGAGCCGATGTCTTGTGCCACTCGGCCGACGTCGTGCAATCGGGAGAGGTTGGGTCGAGGTTGGGCCCATGCCTAACACCAAGAGCAAGGTCCTCAGGGTGCGGTTTCGTGGGACCGATTTAATGTTCTGCGCCAAAAAGAACTCGGATAAATTAACGTTTGTTGCCATCACCCACCGGTAAGGTACTGCCTGCATCATCAAATTATAGTTGGAGGGCACAACTGAATTTGGAATATGAGGAGTTAGTAAAATCTACCAATCTAATATTCCATTAATAATCTGGTTAAAATAAGTGTTCCAAGAATCTGAGTCGAGGGGCCACAATCAGGTAACTTTGCCTATGAGAGGCAAAATGGGAGGGAGCCTATGACACATAGAATTCTTTTTAGTGGTGCACATTTTAGAACTTGAATGTACATAATTAGTATAATTATACTTGTAATTCATCATATCTCCAAAAGCAATGATAAGACTTTAGTACAATCTTCATCAAGTCAAGCTCTCTATGCCAATGGTATAAAGAGAATGACCGGTAAATGCGTAGTTGAGATATCTCAATGTTACATACAAAACAAACTAGAACAAATGTTATCATTGTAGTTTTATTTTTATTTTTATTCAAGTATTACTTTGCATAAGTAAAAAAAGAGTGCAAAGCCTCTATAGTCCCCTTTGATTGATTTAATGAATTATGAGGTCTAACTCTCTTCTTTAAGGTATTGATGTTAAAGTTTTCTTTTCAATAGTTGATTTAATTGTGAAGTGCTCCAATGTTCAATTTCTGGACAATGAACACACTGAGAGTCATTTTTCTTACTGGTTACTACTTGGATGAAAGTCATCTTAATTTTTAAAGATTCTTTATGAAGTTGTTGTCTTATTTGAGAGTTGCATTTGGTGTTACTAGGGTTCATATAATTTTTTAAAATTACAAATGTGGAAGTATGTCAAGTGTTTAACCCCTAAAGGACCAAAGTGCCTTTTCTAGCAACATAAAAATTTTGGGCAGGTACATGTGATTAGAGATTTTCATATTTTGGAACCAAAATTTAATAGAAGGTGTAGACAAGGAATATCTTTAAAGCCCAACAATTTTTGTGACTTTTGACTACATGGTTAAAAAGTTATTGCATAATATGTTGTTTCTTTCTCAACTCGGGTAGTTCGGGCAGATAAAATAAATCACTTTTTTTGGAAATAAAAAATTTGAAATTGGTTTAATAGATTTATGTATGTGTGGAAAGCTTTTAATCATTCCATTTGGATTTATGAGTCAAAAGTTATGAAGAGTTTTAGTTTGTGGGTAGTTATGGATTCTGAAATCTAAAATAAATTTTGAAGTCCTTTATTTTACTCAATTTTCAATATTTTTGTAAATTAATAAAAACATTAGATGTAGATGGTTTATTACAACATTTGAACCATTGAGATTGGCAAGCTTCAATTTCAAAAATAAATTCTTAACAATTTAGTATTTTGAATCATTCTCTATTTCTTTCTACGTACTATTTTTTTTGTACATGTTGTACAAATCCAAATGATTTGGAAATTTTCAAGCATGGGTGATTGCACGAAACACCTGGCAGTTTGGTTGCGTCCTCATTTTGGAGTTCTATAACTTTTGATGTATGAATCCAATGCCAAAACTAAAAAATATATTTCTAAAGATCTTGACAAAAATTCTATTCTTTATTTTTCAAAAATTTAAAAAAATCATTTTATATTTAAAAGTTAATTTTGTTAATTTGTCACAATTTGACATAGTGGGGTTTTTAGTACTATTGAGAGGTTAAAATTAATTTATTTTGGCTGAAATTTCTATAGTATATTCTATTAGTAGGTATACATGTTCATACCAAAGTAAATCTAAAAATACATTATTTTATATCCTCCACATTCGTGCAAACAAGCCTTCTTTGTGTGTGCAATTCCAAACAATAGAAATAGTTCTGACCTCATTTTTTAGTCAAATAGAATCACCAAAAAGTCTTCCCAAATGGCCAATTTTTACTTTTGTTGAAATTTTTTTTCTATTTTTTATAAATTAAAATGTTAAAGCATGAATTTTCTAGAACAAAACTCTATGTCCAAAAAATGTCCTAGAAAATACATGATTTAACGTTTTAATTTATAGAAAATAGAAAAAACAATTTTCAACAAAAGTAAAAATTGTCCATTTGGGAAGACTTTTTGGTGATTCTATTTGACTAAAAAAATGAGGTCAAAACTATTTCTAATGTTTGGAATTGCACACACAAAGAAGGCATGTTTGCACGAATGTGGAGGATATAAAATAATGTATTTTTAGATTTACTTTGGTATGAACATGTATACCTACTAATAGAATATACTATAGAAATTTCAGCCAAAATAAATTAATTTTAACCTCTCAATAGTACTAAAAACCCTACTATGTCAAATTGTGACAAATTAACAAAATTAACTTTTAAATATAAAATGATTTTTAAAATTTAAAAAAAATAAGGAATAGAATTTTTGTCAAGATCTTTAGAAATATATTTTTTGGTTTTGGCATTGGATTCATACATCAAAAGTTATAGCGCTCCAAAATCAGAACGCAACCAAACTGCCAGGTGTTTTGTGCAATCACCCACATGTAGCCAATTTGAATTGAAGAATGAATTAAAAAAGTTACAACCATTTTGGACATTTTTTCATACAAATGTGGCCATATGAAGTGCAATTGCCCGAATTTTCACAGTGGTGAAAAAAGGATTTTTATAACTTCAAACACTAATATCTTGCAATCTACACAGTGGAATTTTTGAAATTTTTTCTACATCTTTTCAAACTAGTGCACTTAAAGATCCTATAGTTACATTATTCCAAAAAAAAAAAAATTCTAAAATTTGGTAGCTATCCTAGAAATGATAGTTTTGGAGTGGTTTTGGTAGAAACATAGTTGTGGTCCTTTAGGAGTTAACTTACGTTGACTCTAGTTCAAAACTGGATTTGCAAAAATGAGGTCAAAGAATTGAAGAACATAGAAATTTCAAAAGTCACCATATCAAGAGAACCTCATTTCAAACCCACTCCAACAAATTTTACTTAGAAAATAACAATATTTTGCTTGTAATTGAATTTCAAAGGAATTTTGAAATTTCTCTTTTTGAATTTATAGAAAAATATTGCTGAAAGCATTGGAAAATCTAACCATATGGATGAAATCTAAAACTAAAATCTACAACTTTTGTTTATATCACAATTTCAAAATATTCTTCCAAATAGTACTTTATAATGATTTTTCTCAAATCATCAATTTTGGAAATGATTCGTGACGCTTAGGGGTTAATAGCTCAATTCTTCTTTCATTCTCTTCTGTTTTCTTTTTTTCCTTTTTTCTCTCCCCTCCCCTTTTATCCCGGCCGGGCAGCCCCCTCTGACTTTTTGCAATTTTTCCCGGTTTCCCTCTTCCTCGAGACCTCGACTCTGTTCAGTTCAACTCTCCGTCCTTCCTTCAGTCGGGGAAGGGAAGGCTGCTTGCCCCTCTGCTCACCAGCCCTGTTGCGTAGCCGTGGGCTCTTTCGCTCGCCGCCCTCCACCTGCAGAGCGTCGCGCTTGTTGAATTGCAACCAAGCAAGGCCAAGGCGCTGCCCCACCATGTCGTCAACCTCCCTCTCCCCAACCAGCTTCAGCTTTCTCGGGGTGCCACTCCGAGTGCCGCTGCTGAACTTGCCTCCCTGCCTCTTCCCTCCCAACCAGTGCCGCTTTTCGATTCCCTCCTCTCGCCCCCCTCTTGTGCAATGCGCCGCCTCTCGCCGCCATTCGCCTCGTTCAGGTACGCAGACCCGTTGCCCTCCTCGCCCCCTGGGTTCTGTCCCCGTTCCCCGTCTTCGTTTCTCTTGCTGGCATGGCCCCTTCCTCTTGAATTCGCTTTCTCCTGCTTCGGGTCTCGTACTCCTCGCTCGTCGTTACTTCCTGCCGTGGACACATTGTGGATTTTGATTTCTGTGGATGGCTTCTTCTGTCTGTCTGTCCGTCTGTAGCTGACCGGAGCTCAAGCAAGGGAAGGAGGAGGGCACGCGGGGAGACCACCGTGGTAGAAGACGAGTTGTATACTATTGACGATGGTTGGAAAATTCATCTGGATTCCACAGAGAAGGCAAGGTGCTGCATTATTGTCACCCTTTCATGACATGAATGGACGATGGTTTCAGAGAGTCGGATTTGTGTGCGAAGGGGTAACTGTCTGACAGCAGAGCAAATGGCTTCTCGTGGCGTGAACAAATAAAGTGATGGTGGAGTTTGATTTGAGCCATGGGCCAGACGCGTGTTACTGCCGTCGATGATTTGATTTCTTTTATGCTTTGAATGAGTAGAGTGTTTTTGGTTTCCCTTCAACACTTGGGCGTCAAAGCCATTTTTCGATTATTTCGAAGGTTTCTTAATTTCAGTTTTGGCAGTTGCATGGCGAAATACCTTAGTGATGCTGACGTGTACGAGGTATTATATTGTCTTTCGTGGATTATCATATCTGAAGGCATACTGGATATTCAAGCGTGGATTTGATGGAAAACAGATGTTGCAAGTAGCTGGTGTACAGGTTCCTGTGCGTTTGCGGCAGCAACTAGAGCAGGAGAGACAGGCACAGGTTCTGGAAGAAAGAGCACATCGAAGTCCGGTTGCGAGTAAAGTGGAGGATGGACCCAGGCTCACTCACAAGTTGTTAAGGGTACTTACTCCCCATTCTCATGTGGCGTTGGCCATACCAATCGCTCATCGAACCAATCACGGGCACTGCGTGGAGTGAATCTCTTTTAGTAGACTGTCTCAGTTTCCTTCTCATCAAACCACAAACGGAACTCTAGTCCTCCTGAATGTTGTCTTTGATTATGTGAAGGTATAGATCGTCTCTTGAAGTAAGCCCTCGAGACTGCAGTATGCCAATGCTAGGGCTGTGCTTTGAAATGTATATTACAATTTTCCCACGGACATGGCTTAGAGGATATTAATCTCTTTACTGGCCGTGGCTAGTGAACCGGCGTGCTCGTCAGCTGATAAATGGCATCGAGGGTCCTGACTCTTTTTCCGTGCGGATGTTTTCTGAAAATTCTGGGATTTAATTGTCAGGTAATGGCAGGAAAAGCGGGCGGCAGAAAATTGGTTTCACCAGCAGACTTGAATGTTCGGCCGATGATGGAAGTTGTTCGAGGGGCAGTTTTCAACATCTTACAGGTAGACCTCTGGCGACCGTGTTGCGAGGCATGGATCATTCGCCTCTCCAATCAAGCATTGCGTTTGTGAAATCTAACCTACCATGATGTATTGTTTTGTATTTTAGGCACTAGGTGGGTGTTCAGCACACCTGCCAGCTGGTCGGTGGTTGGATCTTTACAGCGGTACAGGATCTGTTGGGATCGAGGCACTCAGCAGGGGCTGCGAAGTGGTATGTATGTTCTTTCTACTTATGCGGTTTTGCAACCGGCGCTACACTTGCACCTGACATATAGAGATTTTTTCTCGAGTATTTTTAGTTGCCGACGTCACTTGAACTTGTGCCTGGTGTAGTTCGTGGACGTTGGTGAAGAGAGGTCTCTTCAAGTGTAATTGAAGTATATGCTGCGAATTTCCTGGTTTTGTTCTTGTGTAGGCACATTTTGTGGAGATGGATCCTTGGGTTGTTGCTGAAGTACTGGACCCCAATTTAGCAGTGACCGGCTTTCAAAGCCAAGCAGTTGTACATATCTCCCCTGTGGAATCCTTGCTGGAGCAGGCAGCGGAGCATGGTGGTATGTTAATCATCCCTGAAAAACTCATTATCCACATTTCCTGTTTTGTTTCTGGTAAGTTAATCATCGGATTCCTCCATAGTTTTTATTTGGACTCCGTGTAGCGTATATTGGTGCCGTTTAGTTTGACCGTTGAGAAATTTGTGTCTTTGAAGCTGGCATACTTGGGGGCAAATTCGACTACATAAGTGTAACACCTCCTTATGAAGCAGTCGTCTTTTCAACACTCATGCAGCAACTTTCTAGGTCTCCACTTCTCAAGCATGATACTTGTATTGTAAGTGCTACAAGCGTCTGAGACCTCCTCCTCGTCTTTGAGCAGCCCTTGCTTTGCAATACGCATTGCCTTGTTTGCTGTCTCTTAGCAAGTAGTTATGATGTCGAGTAATGTGCTCGTTTGTATAGCATTGTCGATGTCTCAGTCACCAGATGTTTTGGCCGTGGGCCGTGAATTTTGTCAAGAATCCTTTCTGAACAATCAGAATTGCTGGTCTGATGTTCTGTGACGTGTTTCTTAGGTGGTTGAATATCCAATAAAGTCCAAGCGAGAGATGCCTGAAACATGTGGAACGCTTGTGAAGGTATTCAACTCTTGCCTTCGTCATTGTTGTTCAGAAAATGAAACAGAATGCATGATACCTGAATTATACATGGTGTGCTGTCTCTGTTGAGAGGATAGAGAAAGGACTCTTCATATTGAAAATATCCTGTCATGGGTCTCATGCATTATGTGTGAAGGGAATTGTAGGTGCCCGAATGTCCCAATTGTAATCCTGAATTACCGAATTACTTCCTGTCCCGTAATACGAGACACTATTCCCTTATGGTCTTCTCTTTCGTCCCAAATTAATGTCTCGTTTAGCAATGTACTTCAAATTCAAACCTGGGTTGAGGGTTGAAGATGATTTTTTTTGTTATGAGCTCATCTAATGAAATGAAGCAGAAGAAGGTGAGTTCATTATCCTCTTTGCAGAGAAAAAAATCAGAAAACTGAAATTTTTACAGTAATTCCAAGTTGATTGAACCAACCACCAAACAGTGTGCAGACCTCTTTTGTGTGTCTTTTTTTTATCGAGAATTTAAACCCTAAACTTGTTTTTTGAGCATGACTAGTTTTTCATTTTGAGATGCACCTTTTGTGAAAGTTCCAAATTTTTGGACACGTTTGAGTTATCCTTCACATCATCGGAATGTCGCCCGTTGTTTGACCCTTCTTTCATATTTCTTCTAAAGTGCATTTGAATTTTGATTCAACTTGTTATTTTTTGAACAATAGCTTGCAGTCTTATCACATCGAGTGTCTTGTCCTATATTGAGCTTTTCGTCCCATCCATGTGACTCCAGTCTACAAAAAGGGGTCAAATTTATTTTTAGCATTATTTGAGGTGGAGAAAGACTTCTATCCTCTCTTTGTGGCTTGGAGGTGAGGGTGGGCACCATAACCTTAATATAAGTGGAAGACAACTTAATGTGATCAGAGTGCATGCAATGATGATTGATTGTTGCTCCAAAAAAATAACAAGTTGAATCAAAATTCAAATGCAATCTAGACTAAGAATTGAAAGAGAGGCCTAACAAAAGGGCAACTTTGCAATGATGCAAAGGATAGCTTTAGTCTATTAAGGTAGGAGCACTGCGTTTCCCTTTGATCTCCCTTTCCCTAATTTCTATTCATTTGGGGGGTTATCTTGGGTACACATTAGGGGTAGTCCCAGTTCGCGACTGTCCCCGGAGTGGGAGAGAAACTCAACGTGGAAATAGGAACATGTCACTTACCTTAGATCCGGGAGTTCGCTGAACTTCTCTGTTTTCTGCCGTGGAGACGATTCCGGGCTCCCCGAACTCGCTGACTGGCTGCTATGTCTCCCCCTATTTGTCATCAAACTGTAGAATGTTCCTGACATATTTCGTTAATGAATCTTCAGCAAGTCCGTAATACTTTCATCACTAACAGAAAGGACCAGTAGTAAGGGTCAGAGGGAAGGAGCGTGATTTTGTGTTGTTGAATGAGTTTAAGCTGTCAGTGAGATAGAATCTCATCTTTTCGTTTTATCTCATCCTTTCGCCACTGGACTACTTTCCCGTAACGTCCACGGCTAACAACACTACGGATTCATCGCAGATAAGGGACCGGCGGTATGGTCGAACGTACGTGGCCATATATGGACCTGTATGGGCTAAAGACGACTGAAGACTTCCAGCTTCGATGCTTCCAGTCGCTTTACAGTGAACAGCCGCAACGAGCAACGATTTGTGTTTGTCCAATTTAGGTCGAGCACGACGACGCCGACAACTGGGTCCATCGAGACAGTCTGCAGGTGCTGCGGCATTGACCTTGTTTGGTTGGAGTTCTACAGACACAAGGAAGGGCTTTCGAGACAATGTGGTAGAGTTTCGTCGAGTTCCGCTTTCAGCAAGTTTCAAAATGAAGCTCATTCACTCGAGGGTTTCGGTTTCAGTGGAATGTTTTAATGAATCACGAATTTAGAGGATGAGTTTTGACTTTGGATGGTCACTGAAAGTGCAGATTTTGAATTGTAGATCACATGAATGGCAAGATTACATCCTTCGTGTAAACTTGTAATCCTACGCAATCCTAGCATCGAGGTTTTGGTGGATTTGGTCGTTAATCCTTAAATGACTAAGAAGCCCATATTGGGCATTTGCATTTTTCAGGCAGACCATTGTAAAGTCCAAAAAAGTTATTTTTGGACAGCATGTGTTTTGTTACTAGCTTTGTAGCATTGTCTTTTTTGACGAATTTGAATAAGAGTGGTTGAAGATTTCAAAGTGAAATGTGTTTCCAATTTCAACATGGGCAGTTAGGAAATTATTTTAATGCGATTGATTTTTCTAATCCAAATGTATCATCATTGAAATATATTGTGCCTAAAATCTTCAGTGAAAAAACTTTAGCCATTGTAAAACATTTGCCTTGAAACTCTTAGAATCAATTGTTGCCTTTCAATTTTTTTCTAGCAAAATGTTAGGTAGGTAGCTCCAAACTTGCCAATTTTGTTACTGTTTTTTACATTTGTATAATTAGACCAACGTTTAAACATTTGGAATTTTTTTCTAAATTTTTCTAAATTTTGTTGGTGGTTACCAATACAATATGAAAAAATGGGAAAAAATTGGCTAAAATCTCCAAATATGCCTCACAAATATTCAAAATTTGTCAAATTTTTTATGAAGTTTACTTATGTTAATTAATACTTAAAACAAAAGAGCTTACAAAAAAAGTCAGTGACATAAATTTGAAACAATTCATTATAAAAGTGTGAAGTATTAATTCCCAAATGTCAAATGTAAATATGATATTCCTAAAAATGATTTTTGGACGTAATTTTTGAACATATAATGAATTGCATGTTTAGTAACTACTTTGATATTTGATTAAGACTAAGAAAATTAATTCCTATATATTAAATTCACTAGTAGAAAATCTGTAAGGTTTTGTTGTTTTGATTGTATTGATGACCAACACAATCAAAACAACAAAATTGGGGAGGTTTTCTATTAGTGATTGTTTCTACTTTGTTCAACAATTTCTAAGAAATTTGCAAATTCATGGAATTCTTAACCTCTAAATGTCTGAAGTCTTTTCCAAAATTGACGATTTAAGAAAAATTCATTATAAAGTATTATTTGGAAGAATATTTGGTGATTAATTTACAAATAATAATTGTAGAGTTTGAGTTTTAAATTCCATTTGTATGGTTAGATTCACCTATGTTCTTACCATGATTTTTTTTTTTAATTTTGAAAGAAAATTTTCAAAATTTGCTTCTAAATTCAATTATAAATTAAATATTGTCATTTTTTGAGTAAAATCTATTGGATTGGATTTAAATTGAGGTTATCTCAATATCATGATTTAAAAATTAAAAAAAGTCATCTTTAAATCTATGACCCCATTTTTGCAAACCTAGTTTTGAACTAGAGTCAATGCAATTTTAGCTTGGTCAACCACTTGACATACTTTCCATATTTATAACTTTAGAAAAATAAAATATATAGATTCTAGTAAGACCAAATCCAACCACTAGGTAGGACAATAACTTGATAAAGTATCTCTTCAAATTTGTATGAATTAATATGAATTTGTTCATTTGGATGTTGGAGCATGTAAGGGTTAAAATGGGGAGCCCTATACACAAGAATCAAAATCAGGTAGTATTTTGTGATTTTGTATTAATATTTTCCCAAATTTTTCTAATAAATATCATAGTTCATATAATTTCATTTATGTAGGAAACCCATATCAATCTCTATGACTTGATTTTTTCACTACAAAATTAGGAGCAGACAAAATGTATAGGAAAAAACATTGCTTTGAGTGCATAGTGAAAAGGATTTCAGATTAACCCTAAAGCGCTCTGACGTCCAAAAAATGGATGATGTACAAACTTCAACAAGTATATTGGATGGATGATGTTGAGTCTTCATTCATCCATTTTTTTGGGAGTCAGGACATAAGTTCTCATCGGATCAGTGGTGTTGTTGTGCACAAAATAGTGATTCCTTGGCCATGAAAAATGATTGTATTGGAACATGTCTAGTTTTCTTGAAAATTTTGAACTACACTTCGGAAATGGAGATTAAAATTTTTGAAAAACACATAAAAAATTTTGTGTGGGCAGATTTGAATGGGTTGTCCTTGCTAATCACCATAGAACAAGAAGATGAATATTAGTGAAATAAAATATTCCTCTCGCCTGACAACAAATAGTACAGCTCATGAACATAGAATAATCTTACTAAGCACTGACTTGTATCAGTGTGTCCTTTCTAATAATAAATGTTGTCTTTGGAGATTGAAATGGTGGTTGAATCACAATGCCATGAAACGACAGTTGCACTTCAACATCATAAGTGCTAGACCTCACCGTCAGTTACATTCTATTTATGTGGCACTAAAATTCTAAATTCAAGTGAATTCGTAATTCATGAAAGGTCATTATACCATAGCTAACCTATTCTTTACTACAATAATAGTGCGGGCATTGTCAAACGTACACAATGATTATGGAATTCAAACTTCAAGAACAATGTTGTAATGGGTTGCATTTCTAGCTACCGTCAATTGCACGAAAATAACAAAGCATTATGGAATTTGAACTTAGACTAGAATTCAAAAAAAGGACATCATGCAAAACTTGAGGAACAAGTTTTGGAAGGTAGTATAACAATTTATCTGTCTGTGAACTTCATTGTAGAATGTTGTAGCACTCATCCTCTCAATTGTTGTCTTCACTTTCTCATGTTCTCCAGCAATCATTGTTCCAACACAATGTATCATCTCAGTCATACTAGTGGTTCCATCACCTTCTCGTTATTCCATCTTTTAGAAACTGTGAATGATGTTTTAGCATATGAATAGTTTCATGTATTTCGAAAACTCTTGCCTTCAAGCATCAGAGACCTGGTAGTTGCAATGCTACTAATGCAATGATCTGGACATCGACTTAGAAGAGCTATATACTCTACTTCAAAAGATAGAATACAATCAGAAAGGGAGCTGAGCACTTCTCTTGTACCGATAGCATGTTTGTTTCATCGTAGTCTGCTCATGTTTTTGAACTGTCTCCATTGCGTCGATGTATTGAGCGCTTGCATGTCCTTCCTTTAAGATTAGAAAGTGATCTGCATGGTAAATAGGCAATCAAACATGTTAAGACAATGCCTCTCTCACAAGAAATAGTACTTCCAATCAGAATCTTTGTTTAGTTATCTTGGATTGGTGTAGTGAAATTGGAGCTTCTCAATCTCAAGTTAGGTAGATTCTACAATTGCTAGACATGCGTCACTTACTCAAGAAATTAGTACGCAGGGGACTTTGAAGGTGTAACAATCCTCGTGGACTTCGCTTTCTATTTCAATATCACACAACTAAAATCCTTGGGTGGAGAGAACAACTATCGGAGGGACATCCATCCGGCTTCAGCGAAGCTGTCAACAACGCCCTCAGAAGTCATCGGTGGCCTAATTCACCAAATGCTAGGAGGCACTGAAGACAATTTCGACTTGCCTTCCATGGGCAATCTCAACATAGAAGCTTTGGAGGAATTACTACTTGGAATTTTCACTTCTGCGACGTCAAGGGGGCAACAAGACGGTTGTCAATTGGGGACTGTACATTCACCTTTGTTTCCGACAAAGAAGTTGAAGACCGATGGAGTAAAGAGAAAAAGCAAACTCACTGACGGTAGCGAACTGAAGCGATCAAAACTTCAATTTAGAAGGAAGTCGCTTCTTCCCTTGATCAATGATGGAGGACCAGATCCAAAGCCAACCGACAGCCATCCTACCGCTCCTTTCATGAAATCGACTTGCCGACTACCTTCTCAAGCACCTATCATGTGGCAAGGACTGCCATACTTGCCTTCGGATGCTCATGTGGAAGACATGCCTAACGTGGTAGCTGCTCCAATTGCCGTGCGTATCCTAGTGACAGCCCTCTCAGTTCATCCATGTCCTACATCTGAGTGCACCTCAAGGGAGTGGCTACTTGGGATGGCGATCAAGTTGTACAAGCTCAAAGGTCGACCAGAATTACTTTACGTGGTCCTCCTTTATGATGGTTCTGAGATTCATGTTCCATGTGGCCAACTACAACCGATTCAACTGACGGCAACACAAGATACAAACCCATGAACTTCTAAACTCAACTTCCCAGAATGGAATCAATTAGTACATGTTCATCCCTCATCGTTGGACACAAAGGACGCTTCTCATATCGGCTTCGATATTGAAGCTATCTTTGAGGAGGAACAACTTCGACTTAGAAGAAGCATGTCATCACCTGTAGGGGCCGTCTACCACAACATAAACCATTTCTTACATGATGACGACAAAGATAGCCCCTCACTCTCTGAATTCAGCATTGGTGCTATGCAGTCTCTTACCTTTCCTGATGATTTCAGACCTGCGGCCTCTCCGCACAAGAGCTTGGACCCTACATGGCGTCGGAAGGAAAAATCCTTGGAAGTGAGCACATCATTGTCAAGGGAGGTGACCACAAACATTGGCAGCAACGACTTCCTTTCTTCAGGAGCTGCTTTCGTAAGGGTTGGTGTCGACTACGGTCGATTAAGACTGTCGAGATCTCCTTCTCTTCTTGAAACTCTAAGAAACGCTAGAGGGGCTAGTTGTGACAAGACTTACTAGAAACCCTCGCATCAAAGTTCTACCAAGAAAAAAAGTGGACGCGTTGCGCCAATAAGCTACGGAGCTGTAGGCGCCACCAAGAATGAAGTCACAACTGCTTCAGGTTGGAGAGGGAAGACCCATGCCGAAGGTACACCTATGTTGAGTTCTCCAATGCCTTTGCAGAGTGTAGAAGGTCCTTCATGTCGGAGAGGGAAGATTCATGTCAAAGCTCGACCTATGTCGAATTGTCCAACGTCCCTGCATACTGCAAATGGCGCTATAGATCCCTTCATTGTCACATATCGTCAAAGAAAAATTGATAACAAGCTCTTACAAGGTACGCAAATCATGAGCCAACTCATCACTAAAAACAAAAAAATTTGAGCACAACATTTACAAATGTTTTGACTCAACGAGATTTCCATACGCACCATGCAGAAACTAGGGCGCAGCCTGGTCCTTTGCGACTAGGCACGACAACACAAAAGACTGCACGTCGTTGGGGAGTGCAGTTTGCTAAGGTTGCTAAAGCTGCCGCTTTCGTTGCTAAGTATGCTGAAGAAACCTGGAATACCGATCACAATATATATTCCCATGACCTAGTGCGTTTCACGAGTCCAACGCCAAGGCCGAACTTCCCATTCACTAGGTTGTCGATGAAGATGGCATTATTTAGAAGATATTGGAGTGAGAAAACATTAGAACAAATCTGTTTAGAAATTAATCGTTATGCTAGTGAGGTTGACGACAAAACAAAATTATCCCTAGGCGGACCTTACTGGTGGGGGCTTTGTCCTAATGAGTTGCAAGCATTCCTTAGCATATGCTTGATGATGGGAATCAAGAAATTACCAAATCATAGGGCGTATTGGAACAAGGAATTCCCTTTTCTCTACTGCGACACTATTGCTACAACTATGTCACGATGCCGCTTTGAGGATATCACGAGATGTTTGCATGTGGCAGACAAATGTCCATCGGATGATGAGGCACTGCTAAAAGGAGGTAAGCTAGCAAAGTTTGCTTGGCTACTGAAAGAGATGAAGGAAAGGTGCCAATGGAACTAGCAGTTACACCAAATGATCACTGTGGATGAATCAATGATACTTTACAAAGGAAGCTACTGCCTTTTCAGGCAATACATACCTAAACCCACAAAGTGGGAGATAAAGGTGTGGTGTCTGGCGGATGCGGAAAAAAAATACATCCATGATTTTCAAGTTTACACAAGCACCAAGAAACAATCACAGCAAATAGAATCCGAGGAGGGAAGTGCCAAATCTGGATACGACGTTGTCATGCATTTACTGAGAGGATTGTATAGTCGAGGCCACATTGTTGTAATGGACAACTTCTTCACCTCTGTCAAGCTACTTGCAGACCTGGTAGCATTAGGCACTTATGGCACTGGCACTGTCATGAGTAATCGAGTCGGACTTCCAAAACCGCTGACACAGAGAAAACTGTACGTTGATGAGCCAAAGGAGACGCTAACTTGGCGTATGCATTTGAGCAGAGTATTGTCTTTTGTCATGTGGGTTGACAGGAGAGTCATTATGGTGTTGTCGTCTTTTCATACGCCACTGCCTCGCTTAGGAGAGGATTGGACAACTATTCCGAGGAAGTGGAAGGGTGAGGTTGAGGAAGTGTTAACTTCTCCTGTGCTAAAAGGTTATACAATGTTCATGAGGGGAGTCGACGTCGCAAACCTGATGAGAGGTTTGTATTCTTCTCAAAGTCGAAGCCACAAATGGTGCCATAGGGTGTTTTTTTTACCTTCTTGACATATCTATCGTGAACTCATACATTCTATACAAGGGTGCCTGTGAGAGGCTGGTTCAAACTGCAATGCCTCACATCAATTATCAGATTCTTTTAGTAGAAGCATTGTGCAAGCCTTGGATGTTAGGACGACGGTGTGTGTCTCGGTACTGTTTATCGGCTCTTGGTGTTCACTCTCTTGTGCAAACACGTAGTAGGAAAAAGTGTCAATTTTGTTTCTCCGAGACATGCACAAATCTGAGGTGCTTCCAATGTGGAGACGTTCATTTTCATATGGGTGAGTGCTTTCAATGCACTCACTACTCTAAGTTACGCCGTTGATGTGTGACTGCTCTCTGTGGAAGCGAGGGGAAGGTGCTGAAATTTATTATGTCGACGTTTGTTTTAGACGTGTTTTAAAAATGAAGTTGTCTTCTTCAAAGGTGTTCACAATCGTTTTGATTAGTGTTTACATTGAGTATGTTGTCAATAGTTGGGCGGAAGAAGTTAATCTCCCGAACACTATACACTTCACAACGAAGTAGCTATACTATATCTTTTTCAACGGCTGGGTCATGGAGACAGTCTTAGATCTGAAGAATATGTAAGCAATGTTGGAAATGTGAATGTGTAATCGACATCGTCACTGTGGAGGTCTTTGTGGCTGCGACCTCTTTGTCTTCTCCACATTCTAGAATCTTTGGCAATGGTAGTTCTTGAAAGTAGTCGGCAATGTACAGAGCCGTGGCCGTCTTACAACACTCCGAAATTCACTTGAGCTGGTGGTCTCAAACGGACAACTCACAGGACCTTATCTATCAACTTGATCATCGACTAAGCAAGGTAGGGTCCTCATTACGGGAGAATGAGCTGGTACCCTTTCCTTTATTTCAATTTTTTTCTATGCTTGTATCGATCACTGCAATTCTGTCATCATCGATGTCAAACCATTAACATTTGTACTGGTACCTCATATTTCCATCGGCAGATGCTATTGATTCCAAGGCATTGTATTTCTCAACATCATTTTGTCTTATACAGTAGTTGAAGTGAGTGCAAAACACATGGCAACAGAAGCGGACTTGCTACTCGGTTGCTGTGAAGGCAACTAGGAAGGTCAAGAGTTTTGGTATGCTCAGGATTATGATCGTTGATATGTGAGGAAGAACAGACGTTGGAATTCCTTGTTGAATCTTTAGTACATATGATTTGGTGTTGGCATCACAAAGACTATGCCGTTTTCAATGTAATTATTGTAATTGTAAAGAGCCACTTACATGTTTCATGTGAATGTTGTGAAAGTTCTCACTTGAAGTTACTATTGTTGGGTATACTGACTAATGTATGTTTAGTTTAGAATGAGTGAAGAAGGTCAGTTGTTAAGTGTCAATGGAATGTGGCATTTCAAGCGTTTGGACTTCTGTCTCTTGTTGCAGAATGTGAGAATCGAATGTGAAGAGGAATGTTTACAATGACGTATGATGTCATGACCTTGTCATGATATCTTTTTTGCTTCATGTAGTACATTTTTTTTTAAATTTCTACTGTCAGAGGTGAAGCTTAACCCCTAAAGGACCAAGGCCTTTTTTCTGCCAAAAACCTCTCAAAACTGCCATTTCTGCTGCATTCACCCAAGAAAACAAAAAAAATATTTTTTTAAGAATCTAACCGTAGGATCTCGTACTTAACTTGATTAAGATCATGTGGTAAAAATTTCATGAAGTTTGACCGTACAGATTAGAAGATATGAGCATTCAAAGTTGGAAATACAATTTTTTTTGAACTGTGAACTGCAATTTCAGATGACTTTGATTGCCATTTGTTGAACTTTTTTGCACTATAGACTTTGAATTTAAATTTTTTTGTGTTTAAGAATTGAGTTGACAGTCTAAGAAAAAAAAATTATACAAAAAACACTTGATTTTCATTCTTTAAAAAATTGTCAAGTAGATGTAGGTCCAAGATTTAAAGAAAAACTAAATGGTTAATAACTCTAAGGTGGGATTAAAATACAATAATCCCAATGGTGAGATTGTTCTAGCAAGTGAACATAACCTTGTCCAACAATTTTTTTTGAAAAAATGTGAAAATTGCATTCAGAAATGAATCCTATAGGTTATTTTTTGAGAAATTGTTTAGATTGCCCGAGAAATAAGATTGTCCATAACTTTCTCATTATAAGTCCTAATAGAATGAATCAAAGCTTCACATGTAGGCAAAAATATATTGTTTCAGAAAAAAAATTAAAAAATTAAAAATTGAATTTTTGAAAAAAAAAATTCTGCCTGCCGAATGAAAATTTGGGCTTTTTGTGGTATAACTTTTGCTCCCGGTCACCAATTGAAATAAAAATTACATTCCCACCAAGCTAATCAGTTTTTCTATCTTGTGAGAAAGTTTCAAAAGGTTTCACCAAAAATTGAAGCCTACGGTACCTGCCCGAACTCCAAATTGTCCCCCGAGGGGACAATGGTCCTTTAGGGGTTAAGCAGTGTGCCCGTGCTTCTAGTCAGCCTTGCGCGTCCTCAAGCCAGGCTGCTCATTGAAGAAATATTTTGATGATGTCCAATAGTACATGCTGATTACAAGGTCCACCAAATTCCATTCTTGGCGTCACTTTTTCCTAATGAAGCATGATTTCATTCTCTCCTTTCAATCCTACCGAAAGCAATTTTTTTCTTATTTTTTTGTTTATTTTTCACATTCTGAGGTTGAGGATTGCTCAAGAAACCTTACCTGCCCGCCTCAGTCAACGACTCACAGAGAATGGTCAAACCTCATGATCCTGAAGGAGTGAATTTTTTTGTTAATTTCTTTGTGAATTCCACTAATGTGTCTTCAATGATATAGGAGATCCATCGGTCGCTTTGTGCATGAGAGTTGTAAATTTTTCTATAACTCTCCTTGACATGTTGCCTTTTTTTGTGCCTATGTCTGCTTGTTCAATGAGACCAAACGTTCTAGGATTAATTGAATTGTTTTTTCATATTTTAAAGATTTTTGTTCATTTTTTACTATATAAATTATACTATGACATACTCTCATAAAACTAATAGAGATTTCTTACATTGAGAAACAATATATATATGCTCATAAGATACAATTAGAATATATGAATAAAATTCATATAAAATCAAACAAGCTATATTAGACTTAGAAATGATGTTGGATGACTTGCCAACAGAGTTAGTCCTTTGTGAGTTAACTCCAAATTACCAATGCACTAAATTTGGGCAAAGTTTTGAGTTGACATAAACATTAACCGTTGAAGTCACATTGTCCCTTTTGTAAACAAAATGGAATTTGGACAGGTTTCTATGGTCATGATATTTATTATTAAAACTTTTCATTATTAAAAATTGAAGAAAACCTAATCTTTTTAAATCAATTGGTGCCTATGAGAAAAATCTATGGCACAATAACTCCAAGTTTTAGTGCAATGGCCCGGAGGAAAAAACCCCACAAAAACTTAGAATTAAAAAAAAAATTTACTTTTCTCTTAGATTACATTTTTCTTTAGATGGAAAGCTTTGATCAATTCCATTTGGATTTGTTATATGAAAGTTACAAACAATTTTTCTTGTTTTTTTGAACAATCCACATTGTCTTAAATAAATAACTTATAGGATTCATTTTTTAATTCAGTTTTCACAATTCTCAAGAAAATAGTTTCACAAGGTTAAGATCTTTTTCTACAAAATCTCACCATTGTAATGTCTATGTTTCAATTCCATCTTTAGTTAGGGCTATCAAAGGTTTAGTTTGTCCATATCCTTAACCTAATTATGCTTAATAAAATATCAATGTATGCATTTTCTAGGACATCATCTTGGACATTGAATTCTAGTAAAGAAAATACATATATTGACGTTTTAATTTGTAAAAAATAGGAAAAACATTTTTGAACAAAACTAAAAATTTTCCACTTGAGAAGACTTATTGGTGATGAGGTTTGACTAAAAAAATGAGTTCAAAACCATTTCTAATGTTTTGAAGTGTGCGCGCAAGGGAGGCCTGTTTGCACTAATGTAGAGGTCATAAAATAATGTTTTTTTAGATGCCCTTTGGTAGGAGCATGTCTACCTACTGTAAAAACATACCACAAAAATTTCAACCAAAAATCATTAATTTAAACCAATCAATAGTATAAAAAAACCCTAATCTTGAAAGTGTGAAAAATTAACAAAAATAACTTTTAAATATAAAATGATTTTTTTGAAATTTTCAAAAATATAGAATATGATTGCAATCAAGAACTTTAGAAACAATTTTTTGGTTTGGCCATTGGATTCATCAATCAAAAGTTATAGCATTGGTCAAGAACAAATTTTACAAAGCGCTACAAAAGTGGTCGGTGTTTCTTGCAATGACCCTTTCTTTGAATTTTTTTCCACAAAAATTCAACTCAATTCTTCAACATCAAAAATTAGAAATTCAAAATCTTTAGAATTCTTTTTAAGTTATAATTCTCTATAAGATAGAATGTTTGTTTTCTTTGTTCGATTGTCATACTAAGATCTCCCAAACTACTCATTCCAAAGTAGCCTCCTTAGTATTGTTGGAAGCTCTTGGTGAGGGTGGGTGCGTGGGCTTTGTTTCATGGCATTCTGACCTATAGTGAGAGTTATAAAAAATTTATTTATTTTTGGTTCTAAAAAATTAGAAAATTAGTTCTACTTTGATTTGGTTGAAGTGTTGGTACCATCAAAAAGCCCTTGGCAAGGAGGAGTGCATGGGCTTGGTTTTGTGGTGTTTTGACCTATCTTATGAAAGTTATTGGATTTCAAAGTTCTAACTATGCATTCAAAAATTAGAAAATTATTTTTACTTCAATTTAGATGTAGCATTGGTATAGGGTACACTAGTCCATACTTAAAACAAAGTGTTTTTTTTGTTTGTTTGTCATGTTGAGATCTTTTAGATTGTGCATCCTCCTATTGTGTATTTGGTATTGTTGAAAAGCTCTTAGTGAAGAGGGGTGTACCATGGGGAGGACACTTCCCACGTTTAGCAACCCACGTGCGGTGAGGTATAGGGTGGATTTAATTAATTTTGGGTAATATTTAGAGGTACTTATAAAAAAATTACATATAAAGTAGAGGACATTAAAAGTGGCAAGTTCATTATAAGTAATGTAGGTTGCTAAAAAATATCGTCCATTAATTTTTAGGTACATGTAATTTAGGGGCAAAAGAATTGGAATTGAAGAAATTGTATTTAGTAGGGTCTGTTTGTACCACATCAAAATTATAATATAGTACTACGTCAGACTTACAGTATAGTACTTGTAGGTCAAAGTTACATGATCAAACTCAAAATTAGCAAGTGAAGGTGCCCCCTACAGAATTGATAGGGTTTTAATCTTATCAAAAACTAAACAATTAACTTCAAATTGTATGATTGGAGCTTAGTACTAATTTCATTTTTTTTGTTTCTTGCATTTTGATTGGCGGGTGCTAATTCAATCAGTTATGGTTGATTGGGCCGCGTTTCTAAACATAGGAGTTTTGCATGGCGAATGGTAGATTGAATTTTTCTCAAATGTACAAGTGTATCAAAAATGCAACAGGATGTTGCTATTTTATTTTTTTCATTTTCTAGAAGACATTTCTTTTTCATTTTTCTTTTTGTCCACATTTTGATAATGAAGCACATTTTTAATACTTTACACATTTAGTACTTTTATTGACTTCAACTTTGTGTTTTTGAACACATTCCTCATATGACTTCTAATTGTTGAATACTACTTTCAATTCTAATGTTTTGTGTTTGATTCATTCATGCTAATTTGTGTTGAAAAATTGAATTTTTTTTCTATGAATTTTTTCCTTGTCTCTTTTACTTTTTCATTAGTTTTTTTTATTAATTTAATGTTGTTTAGGAGGTAAATAGGCCCCCAAAAAATACCCCTCCACCACACACGGGTCCCCCAAATGTAGTGAGAGTGTCCTCGCCATAGGGTGTACACACTTTGTTACGTGTGTTCCAATGCATGGTAGGAAAGTTATTGAATTTCAAAGTTTTTATGGTTCTAAAAAATTAGAAAATTACTTTCACTCTGATTTATTGATTTTGGATGTAGCAATGGCATAAGGCAAACTAGTTATAGTTGAATTATATATATAGTTGAGTAAAGTATAAAAAAGCTTGATTTCTAAACTTTAAATGCAAACACCTTGCAATCTATGAGGTCAAAGGCTTTGATTTTTCTTTGAAATACTCTTACATTAATTTAATGTAAGATCAATGGAAATACCTTGAAAAAAAAGTCTAATTATTTTGCTCTTTCCAATAAAAATGACAAGTTTGAGTGTGTTTTTTTTTAATGGAAAATAGGCCTTAGGACTTTAGTGGTTAAACTAAAAATTTTAATAGTTGTATAGGAAAATAGATAGTTTTTGAATATGTGTATTACACAACTTTATGTTTTGAAATGATCATAAAATATTCAATAAAATTGAGGTGTTTAAATTTACAATTTGTGGAAAGAAATTATATTTTCATGATCAATATTTTGACAATTTTACACTAATCAATGTAAGATGAAATTTCAACCAAAGAACATAAGCATTAAATGCTCAAATTAAACACATACTATATTTTGGTGAATGAAAAACATCAAAATGCTTATAATTGATTTGAAAATAATTTACACAATTTTCTTAAAATTTGATTTTATTGATATATTTTATTCATGGTGGGTAACATAATATCTTTGATGAAACTCTCCAACAATTGTTAGACACAAAAACCAAAAATCTATAACCAAAGAATTTAGTGCAAGCAAAGATGAAAAGATTTACGAAAGTTGATTAAGAAAAAAGGAACTTTACTTTTGGAAAGATGGGTTGGTCTTTATAGAAATCATCTTTTTTGCAATAGTACAAATCATCCACTTAAGAAAATTCAAAAGTATTTTTTGGAGACCAAATTACTATTCATGATCTCCCCTTTTAGTACAAAACTCCAAAGATGAACAATTGTACTTTTGTCTTACATGCAAGAATTCTTTGTCATGCATTGGGTACTTAATGTCTGCAATGGTGATACGGGGTTAAAATTGCAATTCAAGAAGAAATAAGATTGATCATCCCAATAAATGGGGAGATAATTTAGTGACCCTTATAACTACTTAGCTTATTATAAGGGACAGGGTGAACTAACCCCCCCTCGCTTGACCTCTCCAAGTCATTCCAAGTGTGCAAGCCAAAAAAAAGCCCCTTGTTTTGTGCTTGATTAATTTAAGTAGAGCACCTCAACCATCTAAATTTGGAGCCTCTGGTAGCAAATAGAAATTCAAAATTTGCAAATTCTATCACAAGTGGGAAAAAAAAAAAATCAGCATTT
Organism: Thuidium tamariscinum; assembly: GCA_947034885.2. Classification (NCBI taxonomy): domain Eukaryota; kingdom Viridiplantae; phylum Streptophyta; class Bryopsida; order Hypnales; family Thuidiaceae; genus Thuidium; species Thuidium tamariscinum. The sequence continues at coordinate 1,128,490 of OX344757.2, read as the reverse complement.
TCCCAAGCCAGGGTTTAGGGGCCAGTTCACCCCGGCCATTATGAGCGAGTGCCGTGGGTGGCCTGCCTCGCCAGGGTTTATAAGATTATCTCATCAGTCCTTCGTCTCTTGCGCCTGTCTGTCATCGTTCCCTGAAACTCCCCAAAACCCACCGAAGCCCATCTAAACCCGTCGCACAATAGCCCCTCGGGTCGCACCAGCTCACGCGGAATCGACATTTGTGGGGCAGAGTCCGCTTTGGGGGCCAAATTGTGGAGGTCCTTGACGTCGGGGCTCTGTTTACAGTTCAGGTCGGGGTTGCAATCCACCGCACTTTCCTGTGTAGGGTGCTTGGTGTCACCCCATTTGAGGCTCACGGTTGGAGATTGGAGAAAGCGAAGGCGCTTTCGGGGTTGTAAGAACGCATTGGATTTTCGTTGCAGTGGAGGGTTTCCGCTTCTGTTTCGTGAGAATAGCGTTCTGTGGAGGGTAAGCTGCTGCACTGAGGATACCATTTTTTCTTCTCCGAAGATTTGTTCTTCATTTGGATTCTTAAGGTGACCTAGGGGCTATCAATTATGGCCATGTCGGCGGTGGCACCAGGCCAAGCGGCTAGCGCCATTGCTTTAGGTCAGGAGGTTGGTAAATCCTGGGCAGCGAAGGAAGCCAGAGCGTCGACCAAGATGAACGCTCTATCTTCTTCGATGAATGGGGCTGCGTGCGTGGTAGCACGCAACGTGGGTGACAGGAAGGCGGCGGCTCGAGAGGCTTATGAGCGGCAGCAGCTGCGCTGCGCCCTGGCGGAAGAGGTGCACACAAGGGATCTAGACGATATTCGAACGTACAAGGGATTCGAGCGCCCGGATTCCTTCGGGCGGTATGGTGTGTATGGAGGGAAGTACGTCCCTGAGACTCTCATGGCTGCTCTTTCCAATCTGGAGGTCGCATATCGTGCAACAATCAAGGATCCCGAATTCCAGGTTGGAAATCATCCATCCATTCGTCTCGTCGTGCTGCCCTCGACATGAGTTGTGGACGTGTTTTTATGTTTCTCGCTTGCAGAGACGTCCCACTGCTGGAGCTGACAGTTGTTATTATCATGATCATTTGGGTCTTACAGAAGGAGCTCAATGCCGTGCTGAAGGATTACGTGGGCAGGGAAACTCCTTTATACTTTGCGGAACGCCTTACGGAGCACTACAAACGTAACGGGAAAGGACCCCTGATCTATCTCAAGAGGGAGGATCTCAATCACACGGGCGCCCACAAGATCAACAATGCCATTGCCCAAGCGTTGTTGGCCAAGCGGATCGGAAAGAAGCGCATTATTGCTGAGACGGGGGCAGGCCAGCACGGTGTTGCTACTGCTACAGTGTGTGCTCGCTTCGGCCTGGAGTGTATCGTGTACATGGGTGCGCAAGATATGGAGAGGCAAGCCCTTAATGTATTCCGGATGCGTCTTCTTGGAGCTGAGGTATGAAGTCTGTAGCATAGGATGTGAAAGTGAGACTGAATTGATCGATGGCAGTCTGCATTGCAATTTTCTGTACACGTGCTCTGCACTCATCGGCTGGGGGGGCGGGGAGGACCGAACAACATTTGTACCACGTTTAATAATATACAGAATGCTATTGATAGATGTTTGCTTCAGAATTCCTGTCCTGATTGGTAGAGATGGGAACTCTCGGATATTTTGCGGTGCTCTTGTGACGCTCGTGTCCTGTCGGTCCGATCTTTTCGTGTGGTCCTGCGGTCCGGCAATGAAAAGATGATAGTTTTGATTTCGTGAAGGGTGGGTTCTACTTGCAATGCAGGTTCGTTCTGTAACTGCTGGCACCGCTACTTTGAAGGATGCTACCTCGGAGGCTATTCGCGACTGGGTCACGAATGTGGAAACCACTCACTACATTCTGGGCTCTGTGGCCGGGCCACACCCGTACCCGATGATTGTGCGAGATTTTCACGCAATGATTGGCACCGAGGTTCGACGTCAAGCCATGGAGAAGTGGGGTGGCAAGCCTGATGTTCTTCTTGCGTGCGTCGGGGGCGGCTCAAATGCCATGGGATTGTTCCACGAGTTCATTGAAGATGAGGACATTCGTCTCATCGGTGTGGAAGCCGCTGGCTTTGGTACTCATACTGACAAACATGCTGCGACCTTGACCATGGGCGAAATCGGTGTTTTACATGGTGCCATGAGCTATGTGCTTCAGGACGCTGATGGTCAGATTATTGAGCCACATTCCATCAGTGCTGGGTAAGCCATTCTCGGAAATTCAACTTTGGGAATTGGTCATTCTCTTGTTGGATAGTTGCTGCCCCATATTGTCGGTTAAATTTATGGGGGTTCGTGGGATTTCATTGTTTCCATCGTCTGTAGAAGTGGTAGTGTACGAAGTTAGAATTTGTGTCTCGCCTCTTCACTAGTTCATTGCGACGAGCTGTGTGGATTTCCCATCCATGTACCACATATTGATCGAAATTTGTGGTGCTCAGGTTGGATTATCCTGGGGTTGGTCCAGAACACAGTTTCCTCAAGGACGTGGGTCGTGCTGAATACTTTAGCGTGACTGACGATGAAGCCCTTGAAGGTATGCAAATTAAATCCCCCTTTCTCATTTTACCTCAATGCGATAATCTTTAGAAGGTGCCTGACAGTTCATTGAGTTTGACAGAATAAGGTTTGGTCTGCAACACTCGCATGATCAGAATAATTCTGCGGATCGAGTAATGCCCATCTGTAGACAGTGCTTGTAAAATTGAGTTTGTCAGAAGGATCTTTGGCACGAGTTTCGTAGAATTCTATTCTTCATATGGAAATCATATCTGTTAAGTACTCTATTCCCTTTGGTTCATCCGATGAGAATATTTGCAGACCAATTCTATTCCCGATAATCTCTTCGGCGACTTGAGGACTTTCTGTGGATATTGCAGCATTCCAGAGGTTGTCCAAGCTGGAAGGCATCATCCCAGCGCTTGAGACATCACACGCCCTGGCGTTCTTGGAAACGCTTTGTCCTACACTAGCTGATGGCACACGAGTGGTCCTCAATTGCAGTGGCCGCGGTGACAAAGATGTCAACAGCGTGATCGGCTACTTGAAAGGGAAATACTGAACTTCATCCAACAGGACGGACTTTTCTTGATCACAACACCTCCGTGTTCAGCCCACATTCTTCCCAAGTTTTGTAGTGAGCATGTTCCGACTCTTGGAGTCCGGGTGAGTACGCTAGATGTCTAGTCTTGATAGGCTATTCAGTTGTCGAACAGGATTCAATCGGCTGTGAACAGAGATTACTCTGAAAATGCTCGAATCCTTGTAGCTTAAGAAAATTGACAAGCCCGTGATGATTTCTGCACGATTGATGTAGCGCATTGTAGGGGTACAGGGCATGTGGTTTCGTATACAGTAAACGAACGGTGTGTCAGCCCGTTTGCCCTCAGTGGTCTTTTGTCTTGCTTGCAAGCCTCACGGCTTGTTACATTCCTTCGTTAGGATGGCTCAATTCCCTGTTTGTGTGAAATAGAAGTTTCACTAAATCATTTACTGATTGACACAGTAAACTGATCTTGCCATACCGGTACTGAAGATCTTGTTTATTACCGTACTGCAAGTTGGAAAACCCTCGATCCCTAAACGACCTAACAGATACCGCTTGTCAGGTCCATTTCTTGCGTGTGAGACGCCCGAGGCTGAGAGGATGTTTCGTGTCCTTTGGATTGTCTTAGGGAGGTCTCTAGGATGGAAGAACACATTTTTCATCGACATTTTTTTGGTGGAAATTTATTTTCTTGAACTTAGGTTGGCAACTTTTCTTCATTTGAACTTTGGACATAAAAAATGACTAATGAATGAATTATTCATATCTAGTAAAGTTTTTATTTTGGGGTCTAGCCCTTCGAAGTCATGTTTCCAAAAAGTGAATGTGCCTGGTCAACCTTGATTGTATCTTCCATAATAATCATTATAATAATCATTACTGATATTTCATTTAAGCCTAAAAAATGAAGCTTAATCCGTAAGCATCTTCACTCATTTGTAGAATTGACAATTTCAGGAAAATCATTGTAAAATATTGTTTGGAAGAATATTTTGGAATTGAGATGCAAATAAAAGTTGTAGAGTTTGTATTTTAGATTCTATTTGTAAGTTTAGATTCACCAATGTTTTTGAGAAAATTTTGTTGGACAAAACTTGAAATGAGGTTCTTTTGACATGGTGATTTTTGGAATTTTTGTGTTTTTCAATTCTATGACTTCATTTTTACAATTCTAAGTTTGAACTAGAGGCAATATTAGTCAACTACTTGATATACTTCTACATTTGTAGTTTTAGAAAAATGTGTAGTCTAATAGCACCAAATCCAATTCTTGGATAGGACCACAATTTCATAAAGTATCTCTAAAAATTAGGATGACTTTCATCCAAGATACAATGAAAAGAAATCCAATTTTTCATTTTGTACATTGTCAAGAAAGGTAGACATTGGAGTGATTCAAGGTTAACTAGTTCTCTTTCTACTTCATCTTGAAATTTTCAAAAAATCCAAGAATTGAAAGAGTGATTGCAACTCAATGTATTAAAATCCAAAAAGTAGAACATGTTGTGTCTTTCATTCATTTTAAAAATTTCATTCTAACCTTCATTTATGATAAAAATTTGAGATTATTTCAGTATATATTATAATTAATAAAAATTTATTTCCACATTTACCTCTAAAAAACTACAATAATTTTATTTTTCCATCAAAAATTTTGAAAAAAATAAAATATGTAGAAAATATGTCTTTCTACTAGCCAAAAATATTACAATTTCATACACCAAATAAATAAAAGAATAAATTTGATTTAATAGCCAAATTTGACATCAAAGTCTTTATTTTGCTTGTTTTGGGTGTAAAAAATGAAATAAAAAATTGAAAGTTTTCACACTAATTTCTATTGCTTCTTGTACCTCTTGCAAAAATTCAAATAATTTCAATTGTTTTTGTTGTTTCTTACATAATTATTTTCAATTTTCGCAACAAAATTGACAACAATTACAATTTTTCTCAAAACAAATTGAATATTTTCAAAGTACTATACATTTTATACTTTATAGTAATAAAAATATAGGATTGATAATTGAACACAATCTAATAGGCTACATTGAGCATTGAACTCAAACATGATGTTTGATCTATTAGAAATGCACTTGGTTCTTTAGGGGCTAGAGTGAGGAGTGCTAAATAAATTGTTAATTTTCAAAATATGATAAAATTGATTTGTACCATGATGCTCTACATTACAATGTACATCAATAGGAAATTTTTTGGATGTTTTAATCATATTTAGCATTTGATACGAGTTCTTTTTTTTTATTAAAAAGAAGATTTGAGATTTTTACAACTTCTAGAAGATACAAAACTACATTTTAAAAAAATAAATGTAATTTTTTCTATTATATGTAGTTGTAAAATAGAAGTATGTAGAAAAGGATTTTGAAATTTAACAATGTGAGTAGATCCGTCTTTATAAGGTTTATCTTGGAACAATGTGACCTTATCACTAAAGACATCAACCCAAAATTATCAAATTTTAATATAAACAAGTGCATTTTTCATTTCTACAATTTCCTTAGAAGTCATTGAATGGACACTTTTAGTCCTCAACATTGTCATTAGATTAAAGACTTTATTTTAAACAATAAGTGAACATAAAGTGAACACTCTTCAAATAAATCTTTCCAATTTAAAAATTGACCCTTCTAAAATGACCATGAATACAAAAGTTAACCTCATTAGAACTTAACATTTTGAAATTTATCAAAAAGATTGACTTGTATACTAGTAGAAAATATGTCCAGTTCTGTTGTTTTAGTTGTGTTGATGATCAACAAATTTCTATTACTCAACAGAAATCTGCTGATCATCAATGCAACCAAAACAACAAAACCGGACAAATTTTCTACTAGTGGTATGTGAGCATGAAAGTATAATCCTAATGAATCCGTGAACTTTTTATTCTACAATCCGCATTCTTACAATCAACAATGCTAGTATATAAGCATGAAAATGTGAGCATGTGAGCCTTGAGCATATATATAAGTAGATATCATACAACCATTGAAGGTGTTTATAATATAATCACCTATAATATAGGTATTTATAACATATATACACTATTATCATAGAAGGTTACCATAATATAGATACTTAAATCATAGGTGTGTAGTTTTCTAGGCTCTTGGGTTCACACTTCTAAGCTCATATAATAGCAACCCTCTTCCTACAATACCTAATTATGCAACTACTTCTTTTACTATTAAAAATAGTACCTTCAAGTACACTACTGCCATCAACAAAGGTAATATACGTCAAGAAATAATCAAGCTATGTAATTTAGCCAACCCCTTTTCAATCCCTTCTTCTTCTATTTCAAAAGTGAAGGCTATTCTATTTCCATACATTTGAAGTAGGGGTCAGTGGTCACTTATGAAGTGTTATGAGCTATTGATTTTTTGTAGATTTCCTATCTATAATCAAAATTAGACATACCTATATGACAAGAATAAAGTTCCACAAAATCTTAATAAAAAAATCTTGATAATTTTGTTCTTGGACAAAAGAAAATTCATAAAAAAAAATTCAAATCCATTTGAAATCTATATCCCTACATAGGAAATTTTTTTTCACCACCGAACTTCCCCTAAAGTAATGTTGAATTCTTTAACCTCTAAATGCTCAAGTCTTTTCAACTGTATTTTGACTAAGAAAAAAGAGCATTGGCTTATTGTTATCCCTAATGAAGCAAATTGTTTTTTGTTTTCAAAAATCTAACCTTATAGATGTTTAAAGAGCTTTTTTATTGATAGATATATTAATTTTGAGTGCAAAATTGCTTAGGCCAATTGGGAAATTATAACAAATGAAATGTACATTTTCTACTTTTTGTATACTACCTTTTCCCACAATGTTTCAAAAAGTTGCATATACAAGTTTTACGGAATTGGAGTCGACATGAACAACTACAAAAGTGTTAGCACACTAAAATGCACTCCAAAAAAATCAATTTCACATGAAAAAATATCAAACTCATTACATAATCCACCTTGCAATCGTTGTCATGTTTTTTTTTTAATAAATAAAAATCACAAATAACTCCAAATCAACACTTGCATGCTTAAATTTTCAATGGTGGATATCATGAAAACGCTTTACTCTTTCCATTAGGACCATTTTCAAAGCAAATGGATAAGTAAAAAATTTTGAATCTCAAATCAAGTGAAATTGGCCAAGCTCTATGTAAAGCCAAGAAATGAAGTAAAATTGACAAGCTTTACTCTCTTCTAATGGTACATAGATGCATGGTAAACAAATATATATTTCTTAAAGTGAAAAATGAAAGTTTACCCTCTAAACTCCCCCCAATTTTTTTTAAAAACAATAAAAGGAATTTAACTGCCCATACAAATATGAGCCTGAAATTTCAGATTGACAGTATATGAGTAATTGGGCAGTTAAGAGTTAAGTGGTTGGAAATAGGTTGTAAGCTTAGTTTTGGGCAAGGTTTATTTGGCTTGCATCATGTTTTTTTGTCCTCAAATAACGCCAGTGAGTTCTTGTTGGAGACCTTTGTTATCCCAGATGAGTCTTTTTTTGCTGCATGGCCTGCAAGCAATTTTAACCTCATGAATTGCAAGCATTCTCAACCTGCATTTTCGTTTCAGTACAAGAGCTCATTATTGTTTGGACGGAGATGATTGTTTTAAATTATGCTCTATGAAGTCTTATGCTTTTAGATTCGTTAATCCCTAAATGCCCAAGTCTTTTCAAGTGTGTTTTAACTATGAAAAAAGTGCATGGGCTTGTAGTCATTTCTAGTGAAGCAAATTCATTTTTTTTTCAAAATCTAACCGCATAGATGCTTAAAGAGCTTGTTTATTAGTAAGAGTACAAATTTTGAGCACAAAAATGCATAGGAGTTATGAGATTATAACAAGAGAAGAGTACATTTTTATATTCAGTATGCTGCCTTTTCCCACAATGTTTCTCAAATTTGCATATAAATTTTTTTGGAGATTGGAGGTGACATGAACAACTACAAAGAGTGTTAGCACACTAAAAGGCACTTCTAAAAAACTTAATTTCACTTGAAAAGCTATAAAATTCATTACACAATCCACCTTGCAATTGTTGAAATGCAATTAATTTCTATAAGTAGAAATTGCAAATAACTCCAAATCAATAGTTGTGTGTTTAAATTTTCAATGGTGAATATCATGAGAATACTTTCCTCTTTCCATTGGAACCATTCTCAAAGCAAATGGATATGTACAATTTTTTAGATCTCAAATCAAGTGAAATTGCATAAAGCTAGGAAATGAAGTGACATTGGCAAGCTTTACACTTCACTTATGCTACATGTATGCCTTTGAAGACCTTTCAATAACCAAATGTATACTTTTTTCAGTGAAAAATGAAAGTTTTCAATAGTTAACTTTTAAAACTGCTTGATTTTTTTTAAATGGTCAAAAGAATTTAATTGCCCATTTAGAAATAGGCCTAAAATTTCAACCTAACCATATATGGTCGATTGGGCAGTTAGGGGTTAAGGATTATAAATGAGAGCTTGAACGTTACAATGCTAGGTGTGTCTTCATCTCCTACAAATAGAAAGCAATTGCATTGCAATAATCTATTCCTCAATTTTTTGCAATTTTTTGAAGATCATGAGTACAATGGCATGGCTACACTCTTGTAAGTAACTAGCAAATGAGCATGTATCATTGACAAAGTTCATTGATTAGAAAAACAATGCCAAGTAGCAATGCCATCGAAGTTGTCTACATAAACACTAGGTAGTAGTGTTGAGGCTTCTTGGGCATGCACTAAATCTCTCCTTTTATGTGAACTCAACTTTTTACACCGTACACTTTTTTAACCTTCACTTGAGACCTTATTTTCTTGTTGATCCTTCTTCCACCTTGTCATGTCTTGTTGAATCTATTACAAATAAAGCCTTTGATAGACTTTACTATTAGGATATATATATAAGACACTGTCAAATCATGAATGCATTATTTTTTCCCTATCTTCCATTTTGGAAAGCAATGTATCCCATATGAACTTCATAAGAGCCTCTATAACTACAATTATAGGCAAATGTCCAAGGTAGCTTTACCAATGGAAGAAAAATGGGATAAAAGTTTGACAATGGCTACTATTGTCCATCATCCTATTGGCTTGTAATTTTGCAATTGCTATTGTTTGGTTCATTTTGAATTACAAAGGTTGGTAGCTACTATGTAGTGCCCTCCATCTTTAAATAGGTACATTTCACTAGTAGAAAAATGACTACCAATGACTACATTTATGGTTGGATTCTAAGTCATTTAAAATACAATCAACTAGTGCAATTGAAGAAATTTTAAGTAACTATAGACAAATAGCACCGGACACTTTGTCATTTTGGATAGTTGGCTATTTTCACATCCTTTCACTAACTTAGAAAGTCATCATAAGCTTCTATTAGTATGGAAACAAATGTGTCATTTCTTGTTGACTAGGATGGTATAGTCAAATTTGACACCTCCAAAGATAATTTGGCATGGTGCTAAAAAATTATTGTTTGTTGACTAGGAAAGTACAATCAAAATTTTTGTAGGTAGTACCAAGGCCTTTTAGGCATTCAATTATTGATTGTTTTTTTTAAAATTTTGACTTGTTTATAATGCAAAATTAATTGGAATGGATTCTTCTTATGACTAAAAGCATCTTTTTATTGTTCAATTACTTGACATAAAATAGGGAGGCATTAATTTATAGTGTTAAAAAATTAAGAAGTTTGAGGTAATCTAAAGAGTGCAAATTACTCTATACTCACTTATAAGTAAGATATAAATATAAATAATATATAGAATTTGATTTTTTTTCCCTAAGATAGCATGAAAAATATTAGTCGTAGAGATTTTCTTTTGATAAGGTTCAATTTAGGGTACTATAGACCTACTTTGGAAAGATGACAAATTGAACAATTGTTATTTCTATAGGACATTTTTTTTATTGTCCCAGCCTTGGGTCCTTTCTTTTATAGTAGTTCAAACTTTTGGATTCTTCATCTAGAATATTGTAGAAGTTAAGTGATCTTGGATGCTTTGAATTCTTGTTGATACTAGACTATGGATGCTTCATGTGTCGCTGCATTCTATTACAAACATCCCACAAATTGGAACTCATAAACACAATGAATGCTAAATACAAACATGAAATTTACTTATTAATAAGAACATTTCATAAGGAGCTCAAACCACCCAATTTTAGAGAGAGATCAATCTCTAAAGAGAGTCTCATCACCCTTGTGTGGTTGTGCTCAATCTTATATATAATAGAGACTATCAATAAAGACTATTACTCTTTAAGATAGACCATGATTTTTCTTCTATTTATAGCTTTTTATCCTTGGTGCAAATGTACTCAACTAGAGTCTTGATTTTTGGGATGTGAAAGAAGGTTGCCAAATTCAAAAGAAGATTGGAACCTTGAACAACATGGAGGAAAACATGCACTACTACCAAAGAAGAGCTATGTAGCATTTTCTATCGCAATTGGAAGCATTCTAAGGTTTTAGTGGCACCTTCATTGGTGAAGTTCCTCACTCTTGTAAGTGACCTTTATGCCATATTTAACTACTTTTGGACTTTTAAGGGAATTTTGGACTTTGTCCATCGGGAGATCTCCCTATATTATAGATATCTAAAATCTAAACCTGTTGTGCATTTTTCAAACCACTTAGTCCAAAATCTATATCATTTCTAGATTCATAAACTCTATAGAAGTCAAAGTCTACAATTGTCTTAGATGTCCCATTACCAATTTTAGTCTTTTAGACTTTGCAAAGTCCAAAAATAGTTAAATATGGCATCTTTGTAGCTTCTAAATGACAGATTTCAGTAATGTGGTGTAGCTTCCTAGTTTGGTGTTTTTTCCCTTATTGATGTAATGTATGGAAATTTTCTTGAATTTCATATAATATAAGTAACAATTTATTTGGCAGCCATGAATTTTATGTACGTAGAATTGTATTTCATTAAGACACTTAAGGCTTTCTAGTTACAAAGATCTATGTTTTTGTCTTCTATGTGTTGTTCTTGGTGCAATGCTTTAGGTTTAGTGTCCTTTTCCATTTCTTTTCTTTCTACATGTCTACCTTCTTGGAATTGTGATTCATTTCCAAGTACATCTTCTTCAAATGTTCGATGTTTTATTTATTTATTTTTTGATCATTGTATATATTTTCCTTCTTAGAACTATGGTGTTATTCAGTTCTTTTCATTTTGGAGGCTTGAATTGTGTTTATGTGTTCTTTAAATGTTAATTTTGTTTTGCTTTTCCTTTTTTCATTTAGGCAAAGTTTATGTGTTTTTCTTGGAACCATGGTTCATTTCCATTTTTCCATTTTTTTGGGCCAAAATAGTAATTATGTCTTCTTTAGATGTTGAATCTATTTTTCTTGACCATTTCTTTTGGCTTCACAAACTTTAATTTGTTGCATGCTTATCTATTGTGGGCTAGATAATTATATTAAAATGTCATGGATGTTTATTTTGGCAATTTCTACTTTAGTTGTTTTCATTTTTTTCTTTTGTTTCATGTTTTTATTTTATTTTTCACAATATTATAATTAATATTTAGGTTAGTGTTTAGTCTATTCCATGTGCAATTGTACTCCATTCTTACTATTTAAAATTCCATATTCATCTTTGCTTATTTCAAACTATGATTTCTAAATTTCCATGTATCAATTTTAGGTGTATGATACAAGAAGGTTTGCTTCTTGTCTTTGCTCTTCTTTGTGTTTGTTCTCTTTATTGCACACATCTTGTTTTTGGAGTTTGTCTTTCCTTAATTTCTAAAGGACCAAACTGTGTTTTGTTGGCAACATAGTGATTTTCTGCAACTCACTACGAATGGAGTTTTTATTTTTAATTTTTGAAATTTTCACACAACATGTGCCCAAGGAGTAGCTTTAAGGCCCAACAATTTTCATAGCTTTGGAATACAGGGCTAAAAAGTTATGGCATTATATGTCACTTCCTTTGCTCAGCGGGCAGTCTGGGCAGAAGAGAAAACTTCTTTAAAAATGATTTTCTTAAGAATTTTTTTTGAAATTGGCTTATTACTTTTTGGTCTAAGTGGAAAGCTTTTAATCTTTTCATTTCAATGAATGAGTCAAAAGTTATGAAGAGTTTTAGTTTGGGGTAGTTTGGGGTAGCTTGTGGCTAGTTTTAGAATCTCTACGCTACAAAAAAAAGTTTGAAATCCTTTATTTAATGCAATTTTTAATATTTTTGAAAAAAAATAAAAGAAGTAGGTATAGATTTTTAATTACAACATTTTAACCATTGGGATTGGCATTTTTCAGTTCCATAAATTAATTGTTTATAATTTTGTATTTTATCTCATTTTCTACTTCTTTCTATTCACTATTTTTTTCGTATATGTTGTACAATTCCGAATGATTTGAAACTTTTTGAGCATGTAGAATATTTGCTCTTAAGAATGAATTCAAAGAGTTGCAACCAATTTGAACTTTTTTTTCTTACAAATGTAACCTTGTGAAGTGAAGCTGCCTGGATTTTCATAGTGGTAAAAAAAGGCTTTTTGTAGCTTCAAACACTAAAATGTTGCAATCTACATGGTTAAAAATTCTGAAATTCTGACTCATCCTTTCAAAGAATTTTACTACAAGATCTTACAATTATATGTGTCAAAAAAAAAAAAAAATTTAATTTGGTACATGTATTAGAAATGGCAATTTTGGAGCGGTTTTAGTGAAAACATAGTCATGGTCCTTTAGGGGTTAAACCTAGGCTTAGAAAGCATAGATTCCATATATACAACATAAAACTATGTAAAGGGTACAAGTAATAGTAAGTTCTTCAAATTATGTGCATTGAATGTTGTAATTTCAATTCACATGGTCTAGATTTGTCTTTAATCTTTACATTTGTTTTTTTTCACTTCAATTTTTTTTCCTTTTAAAAAATATGAGGGTACTAGAAATTGACCTTACTAGAGAATTCTAAATCATTTTAGGAAGGCATAAAATGCCAAGAATGAAGAAATAGATAATAATAGGGATGATTTTATTGTTCATGGGGAGCTAAATACCCCCCAAAATTTTAAAAATCAACTATCTGCATAAAATGTATAAAACTCCTTATAGAATAATCTCCATGAGAATTTAACCAATGAAGTCAATATTTTCATTTCTTACCATTATATATTCTAGCATTGTTTTTTATATATACCATACACAACATATTTGCTTTACTATGAACACCTCTTGAAATATGCAATACAATTTAGGTGAACACAATGATGTCACCTTTGACATTAATGTGATTGAATGTTTTATTTGGCATACGTGCTGGCATGAGAAGAATATGGATAGTCACACATGTCCTATATGATGCAAATCTATATATAACAATGTCCACTACAATGTGTGCAATGGCATATAATTTGGCACGACATATTCTTTGACAAATCCATTATGATGTTATCATTCAAATTACATTCAAACATCATTAACCCCTAACTGCCCAAGGCACCAGAATCTGGTGTTTGCAAAATTTTGAAGTTAAATAAAACCTAACCAATTTTCTATTTTTAGTATTTTGTATTTTTGGAAAGTTCTTCTAGAAGTCTAGTTTTAGTGTCAAAAATCCGATCTGGAAAATGAGTGATAGTGATTTTTCTATACAAGATTTTGTACAAGGTACCCCTTTCAATCTTGACTTTGTGTAGTGTTGAGAGCTCTTGAAAATGAGCCTCAAATACACTAGATCTTGAAGAAAAAATCACATTCAAAATTCATTTAAAAAAATTGTAGAATAGATTTTGAGGAGCCGTAAATTGATTGGAGTTGTGCATGTTAGGCCCTTTCACCTCATATTTTTTTGGTCACCAACTTTTTAGATTTAACTTGCAAAAAGAGGATAAAAACACTTTACATCACTTTTGCAGTTTTAACACCCTCATGGTCAAACATTATAATCTTTCACTCCATAAGTGTTATTGTTGTGTTTTCTTTTTCTATGTAATCTCTAACATGTCTAGTTTGAATTTGTACGGTTACAATTCAAAAAAGATTGATTCAACTTATCAATTTGTTCGCATTTTGTTCAACTAAGAGCAAAATCTAAGAAGCTAGAAACAAGCCTTGGGCAGTTAGGGGTTAAAGCATTATTCAAGACTAAAATTGTTGAGATGAAAAGACAAGCAGATCTTTTCACAAGTGAGGTGTTAGGAGGTAAAATAAACCATGAGAGATATGTAAACTAAGAGTAGTAAGAGCTCAATTGCTCATAATTAAACAAGACATAGGAATTGCCTTCGAGTAGAATTTCAGACTTCATTTAGCTATAGTAAAATAACTTTTTTCAAAAAAATTTAGGCAAAAAAAATTGGAAAATCAAGATAAATTTAATCTCCAAAAATTCATTTGATATTTTGAACCTCCAATTAAAAATTTTAGACAAATTTTAGAGAGGGTATAGAAGAAACATTATCTTTGATAGTTTCTAACATCCACTTTGAATTTTGTCTACAATTTTGTCTACAATTTTGTCTTAATATGACACTTGACATAGCAACAAGAATAGTAGCATGGTCACTAGAAAGGATGACATGGCATACCTACTTAGCACACATTTACATCATCTAAGAATTATAATGTTATTTTTTGAGAAGTCAACTTAGATGTCTAGAAAAATATTTAGACAAATTCGTATTAATCTTGATGCTCATGTCCCTATATATCACATGCTATCCAACACTCATTTCATTACATTCAACAAATGTGTAGACATTGACCTAGCAATTGAGGATGTCTTTTTAAATATCTAACAAAATTCAATATTAACTTTGGAGATGTTTTCTAAATTATCAAGGTCTATTAATTTATTTTTTCACATATACCGTATATAATATATGCATTTCATTATGAACATCTCTTGAAATATCTTGATATGGGAAATTTGAGTCTTTAAAAAATTACAAGTTTCCCAATGCTAGGAATGCTACAACATTAGCAATTTGACGTAGTCACGCAATTGCTACATCTAATATTGTAAATAAATAAATAAATTTTAAATATTATTAAATATTCTCAAAATATATCTTTTTGAATCATTTTTTTGAATCATTTTTAGTACATTCTGAAAATTTTGAAAAAGAATTCTTCAATATTTTTTTTTTAATTCAAAAATTTAGACCAATAGAAGCTTGTCTACAACATTAGGAACAATTTCAAGCAATGGCCCCTAAAATAGTCTCTCAAAGGCCAAAAACTCTTCTAATGTCTAATGTATTATTTTTTTTATACGAGTACAGTGATATTAGCATTGGCATTACTATGATTGAATGCACTATGCACTAAAGGGTTGCTTGTATTATTTCCAAATTCAAAAAAATCAATCTTGAATTTAATAAAGCACCAATATTGCATATTAAATAGACTTCGTTGCAAGAAACACTAACCTTTTATTCCATCACAATGAGAGTGGCTTTTTGTCATCTTCTATAACTTTTAAATAATGAATTCAATGCAAAAAATAAAAAAATGTATTACCATCTATTTTTATTTTAATAGTATTTTAATTTTTCAAAAATTTCAAAAATTCATTTTATATTTAAATACCAATTTTATTTATTTATCACACTTTTGGATTTTTGGATTTTGGATACATATGAATGGTTTTAAATAGTTATTTTTAGCTAAATTTTTTGTAGAATATTCCTATAGTAGGGAAACACGTCTCTACCAAGAAACATCAAATAATACATTATTTTGTATCCTCTATATTCATGCAAGTAGGACTCCTTTACGCTCACGTTTCTATTTGATGCAAATGATTTTGACCTCATTTTTTGGTCAAATATTATCACCATAAAGTCTTCACAAACAACCAATTTTCAATTTCTTTGAAAATTATTGTTTTTATTTGTTACAAATTAAAGTGTTGAAGAAAGTATTTTCTTTGACATATTCTTGAGTGGAGATAAAATTTTGGATAGGAAAGGGGTATGTTGAGATTTTAATTTATAATAAATCAGTTGTTATGAAATTTTAAAATCCAAAAATTATGTATTTGTAAGGACTCAATGATGATGAGATTTGATTAAAATAATGATGTCAAAATCATTTTCATGAATTAGAATTATGTGTGCAAGGGAGGCCTACTTGCATGAATGTGGATGACATAAAATAATGCATTTTTAGATGACCTTTAGTATGGATGTCCGGGCCTACTATAGAAATGGGTGATTACAAGAAACACTTCATGTTTTGGGCTCAAAAATGTTATCTTTGGATATAGTATTGGTAGTACTACACAATCTTGATAGTACAACACAACATGTCTAACATGCGCTTATAAATCTCAATCGTCAATTTCGGGCGCCTGTAGATCTGGGCCGTCAGTTCGGTACTGTACTACTATGTAGTACTATAGACTACTACAAAGTACTTTATAGGCCACATGGAGCAGAAAATAGCAAAAAAGGGGTCTATAGACTTTTTTACATTTAATAATTCAAAATAAATTCAAAAAATTATTTTCTTAAAAATTCACTTTCTTAAACAAAATTGTGCTCACATTGCAACAAAAAATTCCTCTATAAATTTTTTTTCATCTTCATAGTGTTTGTACAAAGGAAGGTCACTTTGACCCCATGTGGACAATAGGCGTGTTACTATTTTCATAAAAACTCACCGTGAATCCTTGACATGTTAGTAGACGTCCAACTTCTCTAGTTTGTAGCTTCAAATTTGGATTTTTGAGTCAAAAATAGGACTAAATACCCCCCCCCCCCCCTAAAAAAATGGCCAAGGTAGACAACTAATTGGGGAAAGTTTAAAAATAGTAAAATAATTTTTTTTTAATTGAAAAAATTTCACAACATATAAGACTTTTTTGTACACCTTCATTCATTCCAGATTTCAAGTCAATAGGGCAAAAAACACAAAAGTTATGAGCAAAAAACTACTTAGTAGAGGTCAAGGGGAAAAAAAAGGACAAGTGTTTCTTGCAATCACCTAAATATACCATAGAAATTTTAGCTAAAAAGAATTAATGTAGATCATTCAATTGTATTCAAAACCCCTAAATCTAAAGGTGTGAAATTAACAATAATGATTTTTAAATATAAAATTCTCTTAAATTTGTTTTGAAAAATAAAGGAAACAATTACAATCAAGATAGCTTGGAAAAAGATGTTTTGTTTTTGGCATTGAATTTATTACTCAAAAGTTATAGTGTTTTCAAAAAAAAACTTTTGGAAAGACTACCAAAAATACTTGGTGTTTCTTGCAACAACCCATGGATCTTTTGTTTTAAGAGGTTGTTGAAATTTTTGAACTTAGTATATGATGTGTCCAAAATTTTTTTTGGTCTAAATCCATGACATTTACATGAATTATATAATAATCAATTCTTCTACCATTGTAGCGATAAACAATGAAAAATCCAAATTCCCTCCCTATTCTAAACAAACATGTATTCAAACATTAAGTCAAAGCTATATAATTTCAATTCAATCACATTAACATCAAAGTTGACATCATCGTATATTTGTACTTATGTAAATTATATTGGATGTTTTTAGAGGTATTCATAATGCAACATGTACATCTAAGTTTGACAATCCAAAACATGCATCTAGGTGTCTAAATTGATGTCTTACAAAACATCAAAGAAAACATTTGAGCATCTCAATTTATGTCTCAAAATAGTATTCAAATTTCTAAGAACATAAAAGTGTGCTCTTAAAGAACAACCAATTCATAGGGTATGCCAAGTTGTTGCCCTTCCCTTGTATTTTTTACATCTACTCTAAGTTTTATCATAGCTTACAATAATTTTCACAAACTTACAAAACATCAAAGAAAACATTTGAGCATCTCAATTTATGTCTCAAAATAGTATTCAAATTTCTAAGAACATAAAAGTGTGCTCTTAAAGAACAACCAATTCATAGGGTATGCCAAGTTGTTGCCCTTCCCTTGTATTTTTTACATCTACTCTAAGTTTTATCATAGCTTACAATAATTTTCACAAACTTACAAAACATCAAAGAAAACATTTGAGCATCTCAATTTATGTCTCAAAATAGTATTCAAATTTCTAAGAACATAAAAGTGTGCTCTTAAAGAACAACCAATTCATAGGGTATGCCAAGTTGTTGCCCTTCCCTTGTATTTTTTACATCTACTCTAAGTTTTATCATAGCTTACAATAATTTTCACAAACTTACGTGCAATCATAGTAGCTTTGCTTCTTGATGTGGTTGTACAATGTTTTTTTGGATGTTCATCGTATTAAAATTGTTCATTTAAGAAAAACATCAATGACAACATCAATTCTTTTTTAAGGAAATTTGCCAACATTCTTTGCAACATCCACGATCATTCATCTTTTCAAGCTATTCATCTTGTGACATTTTAATATTTTGTAAGATATCCATGTCCAAGGCCAAACATTCCCAAAACTATGAACTCTTTATAGTGCAATGAAAAGATCAAGAATCTTTAGAGACTTGATTTTGTATCTAAGGATAAAATGAAGTGGTCTTTAAAAGGTGAAGTGTGTCTTCAATGTCTTAGTGACCTATAAGAGGGGGGATTTGTCAAATTGTCTAAGGGCATGTTCCCACCAGAAGGTATGAGACTCGGTAATAGTAGGTAGGGACGACAGGAATTATGGACATTGCTACCAGAGGTTACATGCAGGTGTTGAGCCTACATGGTAGATGAGCTGGCAGGTCTGTGAAATGAGTATTAGTGCCATTAAGTGTGTGTGCGAGGTCGGCCCACAAGGTGAACAGTGACTGTGAGTTGCACTCAGTACATGTATAGTTTGCGTAGATTTTAGCCCTATGGGGGAGTTGGTAATTACTTGCAGGTCTGCGTTGCAATTAGTGTAATTGCAATCTCACCTCACAAAGAAGAGTCCGCAAGCTTCTCAGTGAAGCTCCATTGTGCGAAGAAGAGAGCTGATGGTGAATTGATGTGCACATTAACAGAGGAATCAAAAGTTGTGCTCAAATTCTTGGTAGGACCGATTGATTTGTTCGTGAGAAGCCATTGTACCCTTTCGTAAGTGCATGGACATTTTCATATTAAGTTGAAGATCGTTGCTTTCTAAATTTCCTTCATTCTTGTATGATGAGAGGAACTTACAGCTTCACTTGAATTTTTGCCCCGTCTGCTCTGATTGTGTAGGGAAACAATGCTGCCGGTGGGAACACCCACAGTTCCTTCTCCTACCTCCTCAGTCTGTAGCGCCAGATAAGTTCGTAGTGGGAACGCCCTTTATTTCCATACGAAACTGATGTGGAGCAAGCCTAGTTCACTAAGTACCCCCGTGTGAACCGAAACTTAACTTTCTTAACTAGCGCTCTCATACGACACATCACGTTGGTAACTAACTCTGGGTGGAAACAAGAATAATCTTTCGTCAATCGAGACTTCCTTTCCAACATGTGACAGCAAAGCGCAACTCAAACCCTACGACAATTAGCTTAAACTTGCAGCATTCAGTTTCAACAATCAGGAGCAAACTGACCCTAAACCCTAAGAATTTTGTTTCAAACCTTGCTTGTGCAAACGGACACCCTGCTCGACCAATTCATCCAGGCAACGAAGCCGTCGGTCCTGACGGATGATTTTTCATCCAATGAAATTTAAATTCCATTTCTAACAAACTACAGAGGATTCTAGCCTTGAATCCTTGTTTCATATTTATCACTAAGTTATAGTTCTTAATGTAGAGATTTGGGGGGGAGCCAGCTATATTGCATTTTAAGACTTCAGATTTTGGAGGGAGATTTTTAGGTAGGCTACTTTAGAAAAAAAATAGGTAAATTTGAATATTATTGACTACCCTTCATTACTTATAATTCCCTAGCTCCTATTTCAATGACCCAAATGTACTTCAAAAAATTGTCTCAAATTTAGCACTATCGCAATTAAAATTACCCTTCATTTGATCGCACGTTACCAATAAAGAAAATGGGAGTGCACCCCCCGAGGAGAACTTAGATTGTTAAAATTAAAGAATCAATTACTCAAATTTAATTATATATTGTTGTTTTTTTCAATTAAAATAGGAGTAATTTATCATTTTCTCTTTTGAATGTATGTCTTTATATTTTTTCAAGGTGTAAATCAATAAGTTAATAACTTATAAGTGAACAATAAAGTAAGAAGCAATGAGTGGAAAAGTAATTTTTGAATGATAGGAATTGGATGACCTTAGATGTTGGTCATGGGCCAAGTCCAACTTTTGCCTTCAAAAATTCATAGTAATTTGAATTCAAGAGATAAAACTACCAATTTTTTTCCAAATCCCACTATTTTTATCATAATACCTCTAAAAATATTGCTTTGCTTTGCACTAGCCTAGATCATGTCTAAATGTGCTTACTTTATTAGTTATGGGTACCTTTATCATAAATCCTTTTAATTTTTTGATCCCCTATAACCCCTATTTAGTGTAGCTATAACCAAGAAGTTAGTTTAGTTTGCCTTAAAGAATACTAATTGATGAAGGGTGGTTTTTGTCTTCACTTTCAAATGGTATCATAGTCAACCAAAGTAGCTATGGATGGTGAGGTTGATGATGGAGCCTCACTAAGGAGTGTTCTTGGACATCCTTTGATATTAGTTGGATGATATTCTAATTCACGCTAAGTTGTGATGTTGAATTTCAATTAGTGAGTTGTGATTGATTTGAGTCTCAAAGTCAATTTGCCTAAGCCTACTAGGAAGTTGGGTACCATTCAAGGGCCATGAGCCCCAATGATGAATTGGTGAGTAGTGACACCATTAAGTGTTTGTACATTAATAGAAGTATTATTCCATGTCATCAAATGACATATTCAGTGTCTTGAAAGAATTAAGGGATGGAAGTCATAGAGAAATTAGGCCTCTATGATTAAAGAAGAATTTAATATTGTGGATGCTTGGCATGTAGAGTGTTAGAAGATTATAATCCTTAGTGTTACCAAAAATAAAGTTCCACCAAAATATTTTTAGGGATATTTGAAGAAATAACCGACACTAAAAGATGCAAAATAAAGTGGAACATTTTTGTATTTTTTCAATTTATGAATGCCATATCTTTTTGCTGCATCTTTTGAGTTGTTATCCTTTTGCTTGAGTCTACAATGTGACAATCTAGCCATTTCAGTGATGCATATTAATCAATCACACCAATGTCCAAATTTTTGTTCCTTCAAAAAGTAATTTTTTTCTTGCATTGCTTGTATTGAGATAGATACTACATATCATACAACATTTTTTTACCATACATTCAGAAAATTATTGCACTGCAAATCTACCAAAAATATTTCAAAGAAAAAAACAAAACTTTGTTTATAAATGGGTGATCAAATTAAAACACTATATTTCCAAAAAAAAATTTACGTGGTGCTTCAAATGTTGATTGAACTTTCTTTTCTTTTCTAATTTGTTACCATTTTTTTATATAAAATAATCACAACGAAATTTTTTGTCAAAGATATATTGATTGATAAGATATGGTATTATGTAATAAAAGTATAAAATTATATTTTCATTACATAATACTATATCTCATCCACATTGTCTTATTTAGTGCGTTTCTATAGTGTCTATGTCTTGAAACTTAAATATTATTTAGCCCTACAAAGATATTGCTTAACTAAAAGGTCAATAGATGATTCAACTATTAACTATAGAAACAAATAATCATCATATTGATTCAAAAAAATTAAAGTATTTTGGTGACTACCTTGGTCACGAGGGCCAACTCCTCCCGGGGAGATCACTCCTTGTAATTTTAAGCATACACCTGAGTTAAGAGGGTATTTAACATAGGGCTATTTACCTTCATTTTAGTAATTAAAATGACCGTTTTTTTACATATAAATTCAATCATTTGGTTTTCATAGTTAAGCTATCTTATATACAAAATTTATATATCTAATTTTTTCATATCCATTTACAACACACTATAAAAAGTAGTGTCTTACATATACACTATTTTTTTAATATATGCACTACTTGTATTGTAGTACAATTTCAAATGACAAATAAAAATGTAAAATGAAACAATAGTTTTAAATATTCTAAATTCTATGCCATGTATTCTAAACAACCTAATATGGTGAGTAATAAACATCATAGAAACATTAAATATAGTTATGATACTAAAACTAAGAAAAACACCAATACTAGCAATATAACATGAGCAACATGAGAAATTGACACTCTAAAAACTTGTAGATTAATCCAAGAATATGACCTCTACTGTAATATAGAGACTATATATTTTATTTTTACATATGCATTTACAATGGTTTTGAATTTAGAATCAAAAAATAAAAGAGTGTTTATTAAACACTAGTAAAAAGAAGATGATTCTAAACATTTACAAGTATATGTTCAAGAAGTTGAGGCAAATCTAGAGTTTGTAATGTCAAAGTATAGAAAAGATTCCATGCAAATGTTGCAGACTCTACACTAATTTCTTAATGGGTACTTTGTGTGAACACAAATCTCCATAATACAACCTCATTGTAAATTTACAGTTCAATTCTTTTGTCTTGGAACAGTAGTTTTTTACATGTTGTTACATAATTGGTATACTTAAGGAAAGATTTGTATATACATGCTAGAATTATTTGATGATAACAACAAATCTCCTGAAAAACATCCTTAAATTTATTAAATTGTGTAATTTTTATCATCCAATTAAAAAAATTTGTTTACATCTATACTCATTGTACTACAAACTTTTTATATGAACCCTATTTGTAAAGACTAATTTATTAATAAAAATTTCTACTAAATGATGTTTATACATAGCCTAATTTATATATAATAGGATATGTGACATTTCAAGAACCCTATAGTAGTTCTACATATATATAAAATTTATCTCCTTTGAATTAAATAGACCCTATCTTTTAACTCACGTAGTTTTCTAAAAATCGTAAGTAATCTCCCCGAGCAACTCCTTCAATTTTAATCTCTAAAGCCTCAAAAGTCCCCTTAGGTGGAAGGACTCTTGAAAATTCAAATAGGTACTTATGAAATAAATTTTTGGCAAGATTTTATGAAGCTCTTATCAAAATAAGAAAATTAATTATATTTCTAGAAATATAATTTTATTTCAATATATGCAAGGAAGCAAAAGTTATGCCTCAACAAGCCAAAACTAGTGAAGGTGGGCAACAAAAAATTCCACAAAATCCACATTATTTGAAATAACTTAAATTTTTTTCATTTTTTATAGATGATATATATTTCTACTTGTGTGGAAAGATTTGATTCATTTTATTTGTATAACTAATGAAATTTATGAAGTATGAATCTATTTGCAAGCAATCTTAGTAAATTCTTGAAAAAACAATATATTGGTGATGAACTCAATTTTAACAGTTGTTCAAAAACCAAAGTTGCATATAATTTAGTTTGGTCTCTATACTAAATATTATGAGTCTTAAAGAGACCAAAATATTTAAGGGACTTATAATAGAAAATTATAGATGTTTAAAATATGATGTACAACCCCAAAATCCTTCAATAAATTTTAAAGGTAGAGATTTGTATAGTGTGAAAAGTTGATTAATTAGTATAGGTCCTTTTAAAATCCCTATTTAGTATTGAACAATCTCACTATTGGGATTAGTGTATTTCAATTCCATCTTAAAGCAATCAACAGTTGAGTTTTTTCTTATTTAAATTTAAGAATTTTAAAGAATGAGAAAAAAGGGGTGATTTCCTTTCTAAAATTTCCAACTCATTGAATTCATCAATATAAAAAATTAATTAATTTAAAACTTATAGTTCAAAATTTTTGAGTTAAGAATATTAATCAAAGCCTTGTAATCTAGGAGAAAAAAAATTTCTTATATAAACCCTTAGAGTTTTAAAAGTCTTCTAAGGGGACTCTTAAGGGTTTGAGTACCTTAGGCAGATTTCAACTTTTGGCATGTTTTTTTGAATCTTTTTATAGTGACATTACAAGAATAATGGGGTGGCAACAAAGCCTTTCAATGTAATTTTGGTTTAGCCTTAAAGTATAATCAACAAACTCTTTTGAGGTGGTATGGGCCATTTTTAATTGGATTTCCCTCCATTTCAAAGACCCCTTTGTTCCAATCACATCCATGCACTCAAACACTTCATAGAGTATATTTCATGAATTGAGGTTACTCTAGCTATGCTTGAATGTGACAAGAAGAGGGTAAAGTGCACAGAGCTCTAATTGGCCACTTGCATGGGCAAAGCTAGAACCTGCTTTTGTTGGCCCAATCTCCATATTCAAGAGCAGATTCTCTCTAATTCAATACCTATGTATTAAGAAAAGATTTTGAAAAAGTATGCAAATTATATTTCAATGGACAACACAAGTGTGAAAACATCACTAGCCATAAAAAAAATGTGCATTGTGTCCAAGTGCCAATTTAGAGTGGCAAAAACAAAAAAATTTACCCTAAGTTTTTACATGCCTACTCAGTTGCAAGTGCATTGATTCTAGGTGGTTGAGATTTAGGTTAAAATTTCAATAGGAATTGGAATTGGATATAGTGGTGTAGCCTCTTATGTTAGAAGACATTGAAATTCAATATCAATGAGCTAGAATAAAATTACAACATGGAAAATGAAATGGACATTTAGAGCATTTTGTAGTTTCATTTGAGGAAAGTATGTCATTAAGTTGTCTAAAGTAGGTTGGACAAGAAATATGGGTAGCCTAAGTTCATTCCAAGTAAATGACTCTACAATATGTCTTTAGCTACAACAAAAAAATTAAAAATGGATGTTGACTAAATATAGTTTATCCATCCTATATTCCTTCCTTCTTGATGTGATCTATTTGCAAAGCAACAATTTATTAGCTCATTGGTCACTAAAATCAAATAGAAACAATAAATACAATGAACAACAAAATTTTGATTTTCTTACTTTGTATGGTTTCAAAATTATTGTAGATATCACTATAAGAAACCACCGTTGCTTGGGACAAAAGCTAAAACAGAAGGAACTGATTCTGAAAACAGTACTCCTTGTGCACAATGACATCACCCAAAATCCCTTATAACTAACATGGCAAAAACAAGGGTTCATTTGAAAGAACAAGTCGTTAAAGTGACCTGTTCGGCTTGAACGTCTGAAACAACGACATGTTCTCAGGCTCAGTCAAACGACCCTTGACCAGCCACGTCACTGCCACTTAGGATAGAAGTTCTGCCACGTGGCAAGAGAATTTTGTACACGGTCTGCCCCTCTCGATATGGATTATTGTTAAAGCGGATGAAGAACTTGCTGACACGTGCATTGTGCACAGTGGCAGGTTCTGGCTTCCTCCTGAAGCCAGTCTTGCTTCATCGTGCATCTTCTCTCGGTCAAGGGTGATGGTAGAAACGTCTCTATGAACGTCAATTGAACACCCATGACTACTTGCTGAATGCTAGCATTGCCGATGCTAACAACGTATCAGGCTGAATTCACAGAGGCCACTGTGCATTTCTTGGACGTATTGCTTTCCATGAAGCTTGTGTTCTGGGCGTTGTGGAAAACTACCAATTCAATGACCATTGATTGACGCTGTGTTGGAATGTATATCACACAATGAATCACATGATGTCAACAATTGCCACATGCTTGCGTACTTTGTTTGTGTACTGTGCATGTATATGGCGACGTAAACATGGACACCTCCTCTGCAGTGATTTCTTTGACATGCTATTCTGCTTATAAACCAGTCATTTTGTCTTTTATGATGACAACAGTGCACGAGGTCACTGCCTATGTGTTTCACAATGTTCCTTTCCCTCATTCACCACTGAAGAAAAAAAATGGAGAACACAACAGCATATATAGTGAGCATGCTCAGAAGTCCTCGTCAAATAGCGTCTCGGTTCGTAAAAGCGTGACGTGAATGTTCCAGCGTTTGAGAGTAGTGCTTCCCGAATGTCAGCTAGATAGTTATTACAACAACAAAGCTGCTTATCTTTCAACGACTTTGCTAACATGTCATTGGCGTACTGCTGATGTCATCTTTACCATTTGCTTCGCTTTAGTGCATTCTTAAAAAGATTGAACAGTTTGTATGGTTGTTGAACTAATGTTCAGTTAAACAATCCTGTGTTCTCCAAGACGGACTTCCACCTGTTGAGCTAATAAGTAGGTACTGCATTAACCTTTCATACACAGGCTACGGCGACACGACTAAGCAGTTCACCTCAGAATACCTTCAAGAAGTGAGTGCATACAGACATTGTACAATGACCAGGAATTTGCAGCTTCACAGTACAAACAGGAGTGGTGCAATTTGGTCACAATGAGACACATTCAACCTCGAGAATATAGTAGCATGAAAGCAAGTTGCATTTGCGAGAAGCATAAGAGAAGACCTGTGTTTCTGTACAATCAGTGCTTTCCGTGGCACTTTTTACATTCAGAAGGTTAACTACAAAAAAGATGGGATGCACCCTTCATCAGCCAGCTTCCTACATCTAAAAGAAAAAGCAAATTTTTTTTTGTCTTACATACCTTGTGGTACTTTGTTCTCCGCATGAACGCAATACCTACAACTCGTTTATTAGTGGCACTTCCGCGTCATATTCACAGTGTGCATGGACGTCCGTTGATGAAGCTTATGTGCACTTGACATCCACCACGCAAATGACCCAAAAATTTGGCACCCGTCCCCTGTCACGGCAGTCCCTGAGGAACCACCAAATGCACAACACAAGCAATGCTGGAATTCAGTAGTTGTTTGACACAATGTACACTGTAGTTGCTTTACATACTACTAAACTTGAAACAGACTCAGTATTTAAACAGCCAACCCTTCCCCCCAAAAAAGTTCGACTTCATGACATGACGTGCACGCTCAAAAGAAAGAACTGTTAGGCATGGACGTGGCCTCCCGTGTGAATAAGTACTTGCTCATGTCCTACAAAAAAAGCAGTACTCACTGACCGTGTTCCAGACGAGCACCTGCCTTCACTTCTTCTTGGAGGACTCTGGTTTCTTGCCATTCACTCCCTGCAACAATGGAAGTCCCCGTTCAGTCATTAGCAACGTGAATGCCGACGGATGGCCACTGCTACAAACTCTCTCATTTCCTATGAACTAAGGGAACTGCTCCGCTTTGAAGCTCTATACAGTACATGTAACGTATTGGTTAATGTAAGGCTGCATGCAGATCTAAAGTACTCACGTCTTCTTCTTGGTTGAAAAGGGGATCACTTTGGGAATAACACAAACCTTTGCGACTGCACCTCTAGTGAACTTTGGCGCTCCAAACTGCGGTGTTCCCTTCATGAGCTGCGACTGCACGAGAACTCGCTTCGAACGTGGCATGGGCTCCCCTGCCACTTCTTCCTGGTGAACGACTGTGGACACAATCATGCAAAAATTAGCAACGAAGACCTCATACTTGGACACTCACTGTATCAGCGAAGAGGACCACAACTTCGACGTCAGCCTCCTTTGAAATCGGGCCTTCAAGTGCTTCAGCAAATTTTGAGGACTTACGCTACCGGCATACATGACGAATTCTATTCGGTACTACATCAACAACGTCATCCTTCCGTTACACACGGAAGAAACAGACATGCGCGGCTCACCTCATCTGGGATTGACGAGCATGTCACTTTGCCTCCCTTCCGCATGGACACATCTGCCTGCTTTGGCTCCGGCATCACAACATTGTCCACCTCATTCGGGATGTTGTCGCCATGACCATTCAGAATAACATTGTCTGGCGATTTCGAACCGTCCTACACACCCAATACGTCATCCTGCTCCTGTAAGAGGACTTTCAGGAATTCCTCCACCTGACCATCCGAGGTGCCTGATTTCCGAACTACACCACGGACGTCACCCACTTCCTCTTCTGTGAAGTCCACAGCACTTGGCGTCGCCGGCTTCTGGAAACTGGCATTGCTTGGACGTGATGGCATATTGGTTTCGGTGAACACGCCTCCATGCTGTGTATCGTGAGGAGATTGTGGAATGGAGATCTGACTCCGGCAACCTTGAGGTGCAGGAACAATGTGTGCTGCCATGAAAATCTTCAACATCTCTTCTAGTCGAGACTGGGAGGCTCCAATTTTGTCTTCGAGTCGCGACATGCTATCTTTGATTTCGACTACCCGATTGCGCACGTCATCCATATCACATTCCTTCTGAAGCACTGCTTTCCGCTTCTCCAACTGCTGCCTCGTATATTCACGAGCCACTTCATCTGTGATCTCTGTCTGGTATGGCTTACGACTGTGCTACAGAGTCTGTATAGCACCACCCCAACAAACACATAATGAGAACTTCGTTCTACAACAATGCTACCGTCACAAGAAATGAAGGCCTAAAAGCTACAGATAACTTCCTAAGGTCACTGCGGCCTCTCACCTCTCGTTTCAGACTTTTAAAGCCATGCGAGACAAGTTCAAAGAGAACTGAACATTAACTACAGTGACATGAGTGCAAGCTCTATTAATTGCCGTCAAGAAGTTGTTATGTGCTTCTTACCAGCTTGACTATGGCATCTTTTTCAATAGCTTTCAACTGAGCCAACTTTGATCCCTTCCCTTGCGAGATGGACCTCATATGCTCCGATAATATTTGTGTATCCTTCGTCGACCGTCGTCGCACTAGCAGGTTCCACTGCTCTTGAGTGACATCAGCAGGCTTCAACTGGCCTACATCTATGAGGGTGTTCAATCTCCAACGAGTGGTGATGAGCACCTTGGTGCAAATGGGACCAACCCACTTCTCGCTGAGCCTGAAAGACTGCCCAAGCATGTCCCACTCTGCATCAAAATAATTCAGGCATGTTTTAGATGTTTTTTGGGACAACGTTATAGAAGCATCGAGAATCAGACCTCACTGCACGAATTGACATCCAAATCCTCAGCACAACTTGGGTATAACGTGAAACAGTTCACAACGTCCTCTTGAAAATGATACATTACTTGGAGACCACTCTGGGCTTGAACTTCTAATACTGCACATGTGATGGCAACACAACATGGTCACCACTGTAGTTTTTTGTCATGCACAACTCACCTTTGTATAGGCGCTTGAACAACTGCAATCTTAGTGCTAACGGTTGGGACTCCCAATTCGCTGTTGCATTGAAACTCTTCGCATATTTCTTGATGTCATTTGACAAACACTCCTTCATGTTGCCCCACGGTAAGCCATTGATATCTAGTGTTACAGGCTTCTTTAGTACTTCTTTACGAGGGCACCGGCTTCGGGGCATTCCGTCTGACTCCGATCCACTATACTCACTGGCTTTGTAAATGCTATCGTCTTCGTTCGTAGCGTCCTCACCGCTGCAAATGGGCCAAACAGCACGTCACATAATCAACGAAAACAATTGCTTGCATTCCAACATAGTCAATCATACTGACAGTGCAAAGACGGGTATAGCTTTCAGTTGTTATTTTACTATGAAATGTGCTTCTCTATCCATGTTTGCACTTCCTCCCCAACCATGACGTGCATTGCTACGGCAAAGTCGGCTTCTCTATTTAACTACAGTAAGAAGCAGTGAGCACCATAAAGGACTGCACCTCTATGACGCTCTTAGCATGCCATATTCACCAATTATGAAGCTGACATGCTGTTCGCATTTCAGCCCAAGTTCCAGAACATATTGGAACGATAAATTACAATGCATGCAACACCTCATACTAGTCTATCGTTAGTATCGTACTGTGTCTGTAAGGTGCAATTTGCATCCCTCCGATTCACATGAGAAGAGGACGTGCACGCACAAAATTGAACTGAACGACAAAGACTTCTACTTCTTATCAGAATCGCTCGACTAACTAGACGTCCTACAACACACTTCCATGTCCACTGTGACGTTCATGTCCGTTCCGTGCAACATGCTTGACGCAATTGCCCACTGACTTCGATCATCCCAACGTCCTGAACAGCCACATAGAGGAAAGAAATTTCAAGCCAGCTCAGATTTCAATTAAAACACACTCAATAACGACTCTGATCTCCAGTCACGGTCGTCCTCTTCATTGTCGTTCGATTTGGACTCCGACTGTCCTCGGTTCACCACCTTCATCCGCTTTGGTGGTAGACTCAGTTGACGGGATTTACCCTTACCTTTCCCACAAAGGGATGTAGAACGGTCATTGCCTTGTTTGCTTCTTCTCTCCTGATCTGATCGGACATGCATGTCCAATGGACGGCAACTTCCCTTCTCTGATCCATCCTCAGCCCTTGACGTCGGGCTCCTCTTCTTCAGCGATTTTCCACCAGATGCCGCCATTCTCAGTCTTGGTTGTGACCACACAAGAAAACATTCCCCTTGTTTCTGCACAGTGGTCATGACAAAGCAATAATCGACCGGACTGCATGCAACTTCAGAAGATCAACAATAACCATCATGCAGCGCGCCCAGTACTCAAGCTACGGAATGAATTCTTGCATTGTCATGACTTTGAGGTCGCCCTACAGGCTTACTCCTACTGAAGGTGGACATGAGGACCAACAACAACTACAACCAGATGCTTTGAAGTTTGTTCAGACCGGACTCTCATGGACCCCCGACAGAAACATACAGCACACATTTGGATTCCTGACTTCCTCTAATAGAAAAAAGGTCCTTGTCACTTGGACTTGCTACAGTAGCGACGGTATGCGTTGCTTTAGTTCAAAGATAGCTACAATTTATGGAGGCCTGACCTCCATCTCAGTCAACGAAACCGTCACAGAAAACACGATGCAAATGCACTAGAAGTATGACGACCTGACGAGCTTTGATTGAACACACCACCAGCAATTCAAGCAATTCCTATACAAATTGAAGCCTCAACAAACATGGCTGCATGTCCACATTACTCACGAGACACGAATTCAGTAATCCGACACAGAAACTACGAGAGCTCAACTATGAATACAAAACTCCTTATTAAAGAAAACGTCTCCAGAAACACGCCAGGCAATGATTTGCTGATGACAAAGAGACATGCATACTCCAACGCAAGCTTCATATAGCCATCATGGAAATGGAAAATCACCTGAAAATCACCTAAAACCATGCAGTAGACTACTACTACCAATTGCGCACCCATGCCGCAACGCCATTTCCACTTCCTCCTCGTCATTTCAGCCCATCCACGGCTGCAATACAAGTAGCAAGGCACAGTGGAGTGTGCAGTCCCAGACCCTACTGAACTGCAGACTTGCAACGTGGCATTGGCAAAGACTGCTTAGCATTGAAGTCCGAATACGTACCACAGACTTCCGACCTATTCGTGCAGGCGCAGCCAGTGCTCTCGTCCTCCCGGTGAATTCCGCGGCATTGGCACTCCCTTTCCTACCATCACGAGAGCGCAAACGCATCCCACCGTTTGCGTGCAATTCCCTGCAATTTTGGTGGACACACACACTACCGTGCGTAGGGCTCTCCGTAGCCACCTGCGTCACAAAATGCTTGAACATACAGAGTCCTTCCTCACTGATTTCAACGTCCTCTCCTTCTCCATTTGCGGTATCTGTTGTGAGTTCCACTTCTCGACCCTCACTAACTACAGCGCTGCAGACCTGTATGACTCCTTCACTGTAGCAATGCTGATTGAGAGATGTCGCGAGAGTTAGGTTTTGAAGTAAGACTGAGGACGAACCCAGTTGTAGGGTTTGCCAATTCCACTGCCTTGCAGTTTTGGGACACGTGGCCTACCGCTGACGTCAGCAACAACGGCAAGAAACGTCGTCGGGTCCGAAATTATTGCTGCCATTGACTTAGGCCACTTCCTCCGCCTTCGACGAGAATATTCCTCCATCATTTAGGAAGCCGTGAACTAATCCTGCATGGTTTCCAATTGAATTGTGAATTACTCACTGTTGCTTGTAGAAGCTACAGCCACGGGCACGCTCATTGTCTAGGTCAGTCTGTAAGAAGATGTTCCAACTGATGAGGTCATTGCGTCCTTCCTTCTGACCTTCATTGAAGCATTCCAGCTTCGTATGCCACGTCTGTCTTCGCATTTCTTTCTTCATGAATGCAGACTCTCACAATGAGTACGGAGACATATTTTTCGAAGTAAAAGTAGCCTGGCCGTGTAGAAATGCTCTTCCACTGTGTTCTCGGAAAACAAGCTTGTACACTGAATTGTTTGTCCCTCTTGATCTCATGGATCCAGAATTGCCACTTCATACATTGTCGGAGCACATATCTTACCCTTTTCATTTTCGGAAGAGGATAATTCCTGTCACTATGAAGTGCTAACTTGAAACACTGATAGTACTGCTGCCAGCAGCAATTCATAAGTCCTCCTAACTGATTCCCTGTTTGGGCCGCAGTAGACGTTTTGTTTTAGTGAGGGCGCACTTGGGAAATGTTGGCACTAATGAATTCTGTGAAGTGTTCTCGATCACTATTGTCGTTTGCGGTTTTGCAGCATCGGAATAGTTAGCAGTGCAGGTGTCAAACTCAGGCGATTACACAACAAGGTCGGTGACCTCAGGCTCAAAAAGACGACTTCTTCATAGTACATGGAGAACCGCTTTCACTGAAGCGCAAGCCAATCCGAACTGCTTGTTCGTCCACTACTGCGTAAGGAATTGTACCTCTTATTTTGTACGCCGTCTCAACGCTTGCGTAGTTGATGTAGACAGAGCTGCAAGTATTAGAACCACATCATACTCTTCACTTTGTAGTATGAATTCTTTAAGCTGCAGTATCGATCCGCTAACATGCATGGACCGCACTAACTGCAGGTTCGCCACGAAGTTGGACATGGACACAATCTGTTGGGAAGAGGACGATCAGCTCTTGTGTTCTAATGACTTCAAAGATTTCAAAGATGCACATGATCGGTACTTATAGGACCTCCTCCTACATTACATGGAACACATGGCTTGGTACAACCCAGGTTTAGTGCGCTCACTCAATTTCATGCCTGAAACCGTCACTGACATTTACAATAGCAACTTGTATTGCTTCTCATGGTTCTACCATGGTGTTTTCTCCTTCGATGCTTGGGAAGAGGACTATGAGAATTGGCTATGTCAGCAAGTGATGGCCAACATGCCCACTTCGAACTGTGACATTGAGTCATCAGGTAGTACGTCACCGTGAAACCTTCATATTTACTCCGACCTAGAACTTCACGCTAAGATAATTTTTAGGTCCTAGACCTCTGTGTCGGAGGGCAAATCTTCTTCATTGATGTTTCCGAAGTCCAGTTGACAGTGCGTTTCAATAAACTAGCTTTGTCCACAAAAGAGTTCGGCCACTTCACATGTGACCGTTATATGCAAGTATGAAGTACTGCTGGTACTGAAGTCGAACGCTACAGTGACTACAGGAATTGCAGGTTCCGCAACTGAATGTCAGTGCATGAGCAGGCTTGGCGCTGGAAATTTGTCTCATGAATTCCATGAGACGATTTATTACAACTTCCTTTAAGACATCACCAATTCAATTACAAGAATTCACTAGAGCAAAACATGGTAAAAAAAACCCACGCGCGTATCCGATTTTGGGTTTTTTTTCCATGGTTTTGTGCGCATTTTTTCCTATGCAAAAAATGTCTCCCTGTCGTAGACTTTGTCTTTTTTTTTCACTGCCAATCGCGCACTCGTGCATTTTTTGCTTTGTGTGCTTTTTTCTCAAGAGCGCACGCACGTAGCGCGCACACTAAGACTTTATATTCAATCATTATTTGCACGCGCTTCCATATATATTTTGAATGTCATCAAAATATGTTTAGCGAGATTTCAATTACTTCTATTTAAGTTTAGGTTTCCATATATTACTTCGGTTTCTATTGGGATATTGTTGTAAAATGAAGATGCCTAGTCCCTCTTCATATGCATATATACATATACATATTCATTCTATTATAAATTTTGCATGTTCTTATATATATTTCACACCACAGACATTTCATTATTGCACAAACCTTCACCAAATACACATATATAAGATTGTACATCTTACATATACACATGCATGTCATATCTTCTCTACTTTTAGTGTTTGCAGTATGTATGTGGATGTATGTCTTTACATTGATTTATAATTAGCAAACATATATTGACCTCCATCGACTTTGCCTCTTCAATTAAAGTCTATATATATATATATATATATATTTCTACAACTACTATTCAATTCAATTAGCATTGCATTCCATTCTGTTTTATTACTAGAAATCTTCACTGCAACTTTCACTACTTCATTTCTAAGCTAAGGAACTAATGAAATGACTGAATCCATGGTTTCAGAACTACCTTCCAATTTCCACACTTTGTTAACAACCTGTTCCAACCATGTTGTACTGAACTTCTTCACAACATGTACAAGACTCTAGAATATAAAACAGTATTTCATCCAAATTTGATTAATCACATGTCCTCTACATACATACACATTTACAGATATCTACACTTTCACTTGTTTTATCACTACATGCGCACTCCCAATTTCAGCACTACCATACATACATTTTTCAATTGCACGTACGCTTCCCACACGTGCATCTCCTCCCTTGTGCACACCTTCTCAATCTTTGTTCACACCTTCTGCGCGCACACACTCCATACACACGATTCCCTATACTTCAACAATCGTTCAATCTCTATACACGGCCACTCTCCACGTGCGCACACCTTCTATGCACACATTCTTTGCGCGCAGTACCCATGTATGCGCACCCGTCTCTGCACAAACAGACTCTACGCGCGCCCCGATTTTGCGCATACACATTCTACGCGCACTGTCTATGTGCGAACAACGTCTACGCGCGCGCTATGGATACTCAATTACACCATGTATGCGCACATGCTCCATGCGCGCACTGGACAATGCGTGCACAATGTGCACATGCACGCACACTTCATTACCAATCATACCCTCTACACACAAATTCTTCACTTACGTGTTCAATACACAGATTCACTCAAAGTGCAAGGTCCACGTCACTCAATATGGATTGAAAGACACTCTAAAAAGACAATCTCATAGACTTCACTTTCTCAGCACGCACTGTGTACACACAAACTATATTTACATAGCACGTAGCGTTCACTTGAACGTGTACTTAAGCAGCTTTACTGTTCATACGCGCATTCATAGAAGAACTCCCACACACGATTTGAGACAGTGAGAAGTTCAGGGTCTTCGCCTCGAATTCTTAAACTCTGTCGCTTCAACAACATCTGCATCCATGACCACAGATTCGATTCAGTCACGACAATTTCTTAAAGATTCTGTAGTGCTATAGACATGACTTGCACATGCCTTTCCAGACATTCCTTTTTCCAATTAAATTCCCAATTTCCCTCAAACAAGAATGCTCAAGTGGACTCAACTCTTTTCTTAATTGCGGTCACTCTTGTCACGGACCGCGCAATTCATGCTAAAAGTGCAATTCCAATTCTTCTCCGCAATCTCCTGAAAAACTTCTGAAATACGAAGTTTATGTCTGCATATGCAATACGTCTTCGAATGCCGTCACAGGAACTACAAACTGTCATCAGTACATACTTCTCGGACATGCATCGAACGACTTGAAATTCCTCATTCATGTCCACGATAACGACCTACAAAGCCACAATCACATACTAACAATTTACAGTCACCAACCCTAAGGAAATAAGAACAACAACAGAACAATGCATACGCAGGAGCCATTCATCTTGCTCGTCCGACCAGTGACTCGATTCCTTCGCGCATCCCAACACTAATTAAGCTTAAGGTAACGTAAGCCAACAAACTGTTCTCAATGAACTGCTTCCTTATTCGAAGCTCTTCTGTCCTCTGCAGCCGTTACCTGAAGTGAGCGCTTGGCGACTATGACTCCGTTGTACTGAAAGACGAACATGTATGATTATCTAGCATTTCGCCACTCACTTCAGTCTCACAAGTATAGGCATCTACTAAAGTCTGCAACCCAAACTACCATTACAAGCATCCACCTTCATTCACAGAATCCACTGCCTTAAGATTCATGACATTCATAAGGTTTTCCTTTCGTCCTCAATGAATACTGCAACACTTTTTCTTCGCATCTGTTCCACATGTACATCTTTCCTCCTTCAATACTAAAATACACAAGTCCGTCCATGTCCGTCCTCAGCTCATCGGACTCGGTGATAACTTCTCATTTACATGTAGGACGTTCTGTTCTATGCTTTCAAGAATTACCGACTGACAATATTTCACCTGCCTCCCATCATCTTCTCAAAAAACAATTTCTTCTCTGTCAAACAAAAGTGCAGTGCCATTGCGCGTTACCTCATTCCTCGGAATCGGCACCTTTCGATACAGTAAACCATAAACGTCATTCGGTATAGTCTTAACGCTTCCAATACTTCCTCCTTGCAAGGAACTGCAATATTCACCTAAAACTGCCACAACAATGAGAACTCCGGAACTTCATCCGGAAGCGCATTCAACTTCCACTTCTCAAGTACTAGGTCAGGCAATTCACATATTTCTTTCACACGTAAAGTATTCTTTATGCCACATTCCATACGTACTTCCATCCGACCTCCAATTCTTCTAAATACATAAACCACCTTCCCAACTTCCGTCATCCTTCTCAAGTCATGACACCTACAGCCGAAACTAGTCCAATAAACATTGATAATTTCATACTTCACGGTATTTGTCCAATTCAGTTACCAAGACTTACGCAAATTCAATCCCACACCAACTTCGCAACTTAAGTATGCGAACTCAATATTACAGACGACAGTAACTTCTTTCATTCCACAGTTCTCTTCTTTTTTACATTCTGACGTCGCCCACAGCCGTGCACTGAAAGTCATTCAATATACTGTAATGGTACATCGACTAAATCTTACCACTTCTTCGTCTCTCACTTTGAACTTCTAGACTACCACGTTGCGCCGTCCACTGTAAGTCGGATACCACGTCACTTCTCCCCTTGAAGACAGGCCTCGAAGTCTAGGAAATTTCCAATATCAATTAGTCATTCATTCATCTCTGCACACACTGCTCACTGTCACATTTATTTTCAATAAACCTTTGACCACTACAAGCACAACTACCGCTATCTAATTCTGTTGCCACAAGGCACAGATGTACTGCTGAAATGAACCTTCATGGGTCAAAACAAGGTAATAGGAGCCAATCTTGACGTGCTTATGGGTCCTTTTGGAGGTCCTTTTGAAATTTTCAAGGAATGTTTTGTTCAAAAACTTCATCAATTTCATCAAAATTGATTCTAAAAATGATTCAAAGTTGTTAATATTGACAAAGTCTATTCAAAATATTATAACTTTCAATAGAAAAGTTCCTAAATCCTCTATTTTGAATTTCACCAAAGGACTAAAAAGCACTGGTTACATGAGGTTTTTTATGCTTAATCAAAATAAAATGATGACATAATAGACAATAAAGTACTTTAACATGAGACTATAACATCTATGATTCTTAAAGTGTAATTTTTTAAGAAAAACCGATTCAAATTTGAGCTTTAAAATCAATAATTGTCAAAAAAAAGCAATGGTTACGTCAAAATTGGCTCCTATTACCTCGTTTAGACCCTCATCGAAGTTCATAATGCCTGACAGTAATCAGAGTCATAGACGTATAACTCCGCGATAAGAGAAGACAAAAAATGAAAGGAATAAACTTGTTTCAAGGTACTCATTCCACTACTGCTGCCGTGCTGACCATCCTAATTCACATACACATACACATGCAGGTCGCACACATTGTCCAGGCTACCTTATCCACTGAAATTGAGTGATCTCTTCGTGAACAAGTACATCATCACTATGTACTCGTTGTCATACAACTACTTTCGAACACGGATAATGCAAGGAAGCAGAATGGAGTCATATTCAGGGACTCTTCCACCTCTGACCTCCTCTGACTGTGTGCAGCACCAATATTCATCTTCCTCCTTCCACTCCGAAGCTGCTCTAGCGACAACCTTAATGGACGTCAATAAATAATCCGTTTCGGATATAAACAGCTACTGCCCCTACCTCTGCATTACCGTGAACGTGACATACCGTACGGTATGCTACCCTCTTACCACGGTGAAAATCGGATTCTGCACACACAATGCACTTCCTTCTCAAAACGCATTCTCTTTCTGCACAGTGCTCTCATTCAAAGCAATTACATTCTTTCATACCTCACACGCACTGCTGCTTCAGGTGCATCTTACACGGATCACACAGTTTCAATTCAATAGAATATTAATGAACCATGCACTTTCGTCAATTCACTCAACACACTGACATCAATTAACCTGAACTGCTTTTCCCAATTATCATCGCACATCGTCATTACTTCCTAAATGATCCATTGGACATGCAATTGCCTTCTTCACTTCCCGCTTGCACCGAATACATCTGCAGACCATAAATGGAATTACGCATATTCCATACCAATGGTTGTATGGACAACAGAAATCACACCTCGGGACATTACTCCCTCACTTTCAATTTCAATAAACCTCCACCAGTGAATACAAACACCACATTTTCGATTGACTTTTATTAGCCACCACCAACACATAACACAAGTCAAAACCACTACATATCAATAGTGCATACCTCCTTCTCAACCCCTGCCACATCATAAACACTGAACTGCACATGTATGAAACGATCCATCATTGCTTACATTGCACGTCTTACCACTGAACATGTCCTGAGGTTTTGGGATCAGTACAGCATCACATGTCATACACGTCATCTCCATGATGACGATTACCTCTTGGTCCAATAGAAAATGCAGTCCTCCACATAATTCTTCTCACAGTCATAAAGCACAACAAAACACCCTGTCATGATTTCGTAATGAACTATAATCGTTGCACAAGTGACGGCTTGCTTACACATCCAGCACCAATCACGAAATTACAGTGTAAAACTCACCATTCCCATGACCCGCTCCTATGCAGTTGCGCCTCCATCTTCCGAAATTTCCAATTGCTGCGACGTCTCCGGCACCTGTACAACAATTCTGTCCTACTCTTCTGCGATACATACGCAGATACTACCTTTCACTCATCCAAATATATCTACAGGCTCCGCACAACACCTCACCTCAATCAATTCCTGCACAGCTCAGTAAATTCAAATTCAAAGAAACATCTCCAACAGAACCAAGTGAACAATGCCGAACAACACCTGTTGTTCTCTACCCCAGAACTTCTTCAAAAACATGTTTTCCATTATGCCTCTGCAATCCATCTCCAAATTCATCCTCATCCTCATTTTGAACATACATTCCCGTAGAATTCCTAACAACGGCCCAGTCGTCCCTACTTCAGTATTCTATGTGCTTCAGAGATTACGTTCAGTGCATTCCATTTTCTCTGTCCTGCATCCTTTTTTGAGCAATACATAGACACAGCAACAGAACCTTCCTATGCAGTTCAATTACACATTATTGAAGCAAACCAAATTTTCATGTAATGCAATTCTCTGACACTGAGTAAACATTCTCCGATTTCGAAACTACTTTTCAGAGAACATAAGTACTACTCCATTTCGACGACGACTGAAATCTGCTCTTCATAAGTGCCACAACACCGATTAGGCATCCTAATGAGTTAAAAACAAGTGTCCAGAATCTCATGAGATAACTCTTCCAAGATATCATGTACCACAACATATATTACTATTTGTCACTCCGTAAAATGCTTACTTATCACATGACACTAGAATTCGAATACGCTGACAGGTCAAAGTATGAATACGCAAAGCATACAATGCATGTGCATTCATTGTATCCATTTCGTCGATACAATTACCATTACCTATGAATATTCACTGCAACCCTACTTCAATTGACTCATACATCAGCAGATCTCAGTACCACAGTCGACCCTTTCGACGCTTCTCTCACAGTGGCTGCCAGGCTTGGTAATAGTCCCCTTCTGCTATCTTTTCGGTTCTTTGCGGTGGAGGTACGCTCTCTTTTCTTCCGCCTTTCGTCGACATCTGATTCAGTATCCGGCGTTTCTGGGGAAGACGGCTAAATGTGAGCACTTATGGACTTGGATATTTGGTGAAACGGTGGAATCTCTATCACATGAGAAATACACCACAGCACCGCCGTGTTCGGCAAACCTTCCGCCTGGTCCAGGTAACTAATCTCAGTAGGAAATCGAGTGTTCTTGTCATACATTACAAGAACATTTCTGTACAGAACTCGTTGTACAGCTATCATTTGTTGACCCTCCCTGCATATCTCATTGGCAGAGTCCACGCATCTTGATTTCTTGTTCACACCAGCTGTACCCTCCGCCACTACTTTCCCAATATAATTAGGATGCAGAATCCATACGGGAGTCCGTGTCTTAATTGGGTGCTGCAAAAAAACAGACATGAAATAATGGACGACGTCAATATTTATTTACTTGTACACTATCGACTATGAGCAAATATACCTTCATGTGTCCACCTCCTTCACTGTTCTCTGGTACGTCTTTCCCTGAATGGAACGAGCCGCACACCCCTGACTTTTTTTGAATTTCATGTCCGTTTAATAAGAAAGTCCTTCTTAAGTGCGTCACTTCCTTACCGAGTTTTTTGGGCGCTTATACAACTGCAACTTCCTTATAACCGCTGCATCTATTTCGGTGCCTTTTTGCTTCTTCACTGTTGCTTTGGTTTTCCCTTTCTTCCCTCTCACTTTAAACCCTTTGTTCCCACTCATGTCGCCGTGCTCTGTTTCCACTTTGCGCTTCACAATCTCCCAGGGCAGAACTGGTGGCTCTTCTTCTTCGCTTACGTCTTCTTCGTCTACATTTCGGTCGTAAGTCTCCTCATTTTGTTCACCTGATCTATCTTTCCTGACCGCAGCGTTTGCTGGATACGAAGGTGTTGAAGTTTTGGAAGACATCCCTCTCATACTTCCGTTTTGTCCTGTACGCTCAAGTGACTCATCTTGCATGACTGATTTTGGTTTCGAAACTTCCAATGGCGTCATTGGTGTTTGTCTTTTCGTACGTTCCGGGTTCTGGCTGATGGGTTGTTTTCCCTTCACTTTCATCGCCGTCCCGCAGTCCTTTGTCACAGGCGGCAGTCTTTCTACTTCCTCCGTGTATATGTCCTTCAATGTACTGACGCCTTGTTCTTCTCTTCTCGTTATCGGCATTCGTATACCGGTTATCTTCGTACCATACGAGGAAGAACTTGACGATAAATCTAGAGTCCGCTGTTCTGCGACACCGAATCCTTCTTCTGCTTTATTCCTCTCCTGCGTTGTTTTATTCGGATCTCTTTGACCAATTCCGCACCTCACAGGTTCTGACTTTGGAAACTCGGTACGGGACATTCGGTTTTGGACGTTCGCAACGTGCGGGCGCTGTAAACTTCCGATTATTTCAGCTGTTGTTCGAATGCCTACTCTGCTGCTCTTCACGCTCTGACTCCCACTGGAATGGAATCGTCCTTTGCCGTTTCCTGCTACGGAGTTCTCTTTCTGTCCTGGATAACACCTCCCCACTATTGACAATATTATATTGTCTACTGCATCGTGCAGCTGATTACTTATGTCTGTCATTGGATTCCTTGTCGCTACTGGAGACTGCGGCATTGTCTGCAATGGGGTAACGTCATCAAAACCCAAGGAGTCCTGCAAGCATCAAAGCGGAGAACGCGTGACGAAGAATGATTACGTCACCTGACAAGCAAAGCACCCTTCGCTTTTTTACTTACTGTATACCCTTCTCTTACAGTCCATGCTCTCGACTACCCTTGTACCAAGCACACTGAAGTTAAACCTCGCAGGCACATGTACACATATCACACTACTACCATCACTCACTGAGCCGCAGATATGACAAAGTAGTCTTTCATCCGGTTTTCAGTCAGCCTGAATAGCGTAGTCCTTCATTACCTCTCAGACGTTAAATGTACTACTCTCAGTACACATATGTGAATGTCAATGCGCTCCAAAAAAAAACATCTCATTCTCATGTTTCACCGCTCTCTCTATAACAGCTACTCCTACTCTGAACATGGACTTCACTTTCCACTCCAAAATTTTCTCTTTTCATTGTCACATATGGGAATGACTGATACAGAAAATTACAAAATTTAGGTGCAGTGCAGTCCAATGCCCACCACCAATACGCTTTGTGTTTTCATCTCCACATCTTGTTATAAATATTCCGTGCACAACCCCACACAATACTATTGCACTTACTTTGATTCAATTCAACCGTCGTCTGCAATGCAGACTGCAGAACTCTGACTTTTAGCATGACACCCGTTCTGTGATGCATGCCCAGTACTTATCGGGTTCCTCTTAATCACGGTACCACTACAGGTTGATTTTCTCCATTTTACTTCATCTTCTTTATTTCCCTCATGACCTGCCATTACTACAAGTCTTTCTTGCCACATTTTATATCACCCTTGCAGGAATGCATTCGCAGAAAAAAAAACTCACCGACTTGTCCGCTTGCTCTACCGGTGACCTTTTCTCTTCAACCACAGCTTCAATGACACTGCCAGAAAATAAATGCAACTCCGGCTTCTGATTTTCTTTCTGCTGCATTTCCTTCCGCTCCACATACTGAAAATAAAGAACTCCAACTAATTAATGCGTTTTCAAAATACTTAATCATTTCAGTACGCTGACAATTAGAATATCATGAAAACAGAAAATGCATTTGCCACCAACTGTGCTTCACTTCATTGTTTATGACGTTCCACGTTATTCTCTACCTGCAACTTTTCCTCATTTCATATTATAAAAGGAACACCATTGCACAGCTTCCAGACAACCATCCATGACTTCAAAAACAAGAAAACTCATCTTCTACTGACATCATCAAACGCTGACATGTCTATGGAATTTATCATCACTCCACAACTATAGATTGGCAAACTTACATGAACACGATGAAAATTCATCTTATCATTTTCCTCTATTTCACTAACCAAAAATTTTGAAACGTGTTCCATGTCAGAAACGCATGAAATATCTTCTTCCACTGCCTTCGTTCAAGAATAACGAAAGTATCTTTATTCTATTCTTTGTACTTCTTCGAAGAGTTCACGAACGAAACCACTTTGCAATTTCCTTAAAATTAAAAACTTATAATGTACGCACTTGATATGAAGGTATGACATAATACACACTTTCAGGACTTCAAATGAGTAGCTTCCTAATTATTTCTCTTACATAAATGTACAAGTCGATCAAGTACTCTCGTCAGAAATCATACGAAGTGCTTAGTTTCATACAATGCCTACGATCACGTCCATACTTTTTAAACCAATGCCAGGCAACATCTTCAGATGTAAATGAATCACTTCACAGGTTATTCACATCAGTTCTGTTATCACCGCAGTAATTGTCACCTTCTCTGAACATGCGTCCTCAGAATTACATAACCGTTCTCACTTCCCACAGATGAGATATATACTCATGAACATCCATGAACGATTGTCAAATAATTTAATGCTTCTGTCCTCAAAAGTATGATATGACTAGAATTTGGGAAGAGGAGGCTTCAGTAAGGACAGCACTTACCGACATCTGCTTCTGGGCTGACGCGTTCATCCTGTTCTGCTGGCATTCCTTACTCCCTTACTCAGACTTCCAATATTCTACCAATTTCAACCAAGCCGCTTGTTTACAACCGTCAGGCTTTTTTCTGTCTCCGTATTTTATCCAAAACTGGCGATACTCTAATCTACATCTCTTGAAATAATTTTTCAAATACTTCTCCACCATTCCTATTGGTAATGGTTGAGGCAGTACAAACTGTCTCCCCACCTCGTCCATAATTTCATTCATTGTT
Organism: Thuidium tamariscinum; assembly: GCA_947034885.2. NCBI lineage: Eukaryota > Viridiplantae > Streptophyta > Bryopsida > Hypnales > Thuidiaceae > Thuidium > Thuidium tamariscinum. Next base: position 1,084,682 of record OX344757.2, on the reverse strand, counting down.
TGTTCTTCATAGACGTCTATGTAAGCGTCTTGGACAATTGCGTGAGTGGCCAACTTTAGGGCATTTAGAAACTGAGACTTATAACGAACTATGTTTCCAAATCTGTCTTGAACTACAGTCACCTGCGGTACCCTTCCCTCTGATATAGCCAATTTCACTTCTTTCAAATAAGACTTCTCGTCTTCTCTTAGAGCTTTGCGTTGCTTCAAATAACCAGGAGTGTTTGACTTACTTGAGTCATTTAAGGCTCCTTCGACATCAAGTCGTCCTTGTGACGTCGGAGTGAAATGCCGCTGCACTGTACCTTCGTTCGATGCTCCAACGTTCTGCTCCACATCCACGCTGTCGCTTGGAAGTGGTTCCTGCTGTGTTTCGGCCGACATCGCTCGTGGTGAATGTTGCAACTCCACAGGCTGAGACGGTCTTCCACCTCCAAATCTTTTATTGCTCTTTCCTATCATCGACGGACAAGCATCCTTCTGATGCACATCAAATCCACTTCTTTGTTCTCCTTGCTCAGTGTCCTTGAACTGCTTACGCGGATTTATCCACTGTCCTCCACTACTCTCCCCTGGCCTTCCGAATACAAAACGTGGCTCCTCACTTTGATGTGGTGGTGAAATTACCGATCCCCTCTGTGCTAGTTCATGGAACGTGACATTCACGTTCTGCCTGTTCTGCCAGTCCACATTCTGAGGACCACCTCGTGATGGCCCAATATGAGTGCGGGGGAAACTGTCTGCGAAGCCACCGTGATGAAGAGTCCCATATCTTCCTGCCATGCCCCTGAAGGTCGGTGTTGGGAAAGAGGGATAAAATGCACTTCCATACATTGGCATCATTGGTTGCACTCCTGGACCCATGCCTCCTCCGTAATTTAACCAAACATTCAGCTGAACAAAAGGTATTTGCGACATAGGTGTGCACATGTTGTCCTGCACATCAAGTAATGGAAGACCTCCCTCAACATAATTTCGTAATACTCTCAAATAAAGTTATCCTTACTGAATCAACTGCAAGGTCAGTTCACGACCGCAGTAGTCCCAAAGGTACATAATTGAATACGTCATGATTGGGTTTAACGTATTTCAGGAACTTCCTCATTCTGCTCGTTCGGAAGAAAGAAAGTACTGCTGTTTTACTAGGCACTAACACAATTGAGTTGCTTCCAAATTACTACAATGACTCTTCTACCAAACGCTGTCGCTTTATAACGTATGACTCTCTATACTCAAATATGTACTTGAAAAAAGAATTATGCACTCTCTCCTGACCATACGCACATGTGTAGCATCATAGCATTTGCTGATAGTCTCGGATAGGACCGCATTAATCCTACAGACGATATCATTATCTACAACTTCCAATATATCAAATTCACTCTTTTTAAAATAAAGGATTACTGCACCATTCCTAAGTTCTTAACTCTTTCTTCATTATTTATTCCCTTAAAAACTTACTTAGCACAAAAGCCATGACTATGTCTTCGGTTGTTAAACTTCGTCTAAAATTAACATTGATAAACCCCTGTCATGAATAGGGTTCCTTTTCGCTCTCCACTGCAAGTTCTTCGAATTCCCAGTGTCCTGTCCGACTCACCATCCTCTACCATTGCCCACTTTCTCTAAAAAATCAAAAACGACCTCGATTATCACATGATAAGCGACCAAATTCGTGTTATATAGAGTCTCTCATGTCAACCTCTTCGTTTATCTCACAAATGAACATGCATTCACTGAATGCTTCCATGCTTCAATGCAGAGGGAAATACATGAAAGCAGACATGAATCACGTCAGGCGCTAAGTACACTCTCACGCTTAGAATCGTCACACAGTCGACCAACTTTCAAGACTAATAAACAATCCAGAAGCACGTTACCTGCGAATGATTTATGTGAGGTGGTCGCATTCCTCCATAAGAATAATACTGCACAGTTACATCATTTGCACTCTGTAAGTACTGCTCTGTGGATTGACGTACATGCGTCACTGTGTATCATGCAGACTGCTCCTTCATTCATCTACACCGCTATTCGCTAAATTCAGATTAGCGGAGTCATCACATACCGGTGCTTGATTGCTGTGCGCAGACTGTGAAGAACTGTACACGGCGCGGACCTAACACACATTCACTCACGCATTGAGAACCGAAAAATTTCTTCTTCATGGACAAAGAGTTTCACAAAGAATCACAAAATAAAGCCAGTTACTGCCATAATTTGCTCACCTCCCTGTTCGAAGGAAGCTGTGAGGCAGTCCAGTCTTCTAGGAGGAACTGTGTGTCTTTCACGATGTCCTCTTCTCCAAGATTGACTGCGTCTCCATATTGTGCCATCCCTTCTTCTCAAGAACACAGTTTCAAGTGATGCTGCAGTTTGTAAAAACAGAAATTCTGATGTTGTGATATGGACCCTTGCTTTGAAGACGACGTAAAAAATTTTCAAGCGCTACAACTACAAACGCCAAGATATGAACGAGGTCGAAGAGAAGACCCTCACCTTCAAGAGAGAAGATTCAGCTGCCGAAATCGGGAATTCGGGACTCCGCCGCCTTTAGTCATTATAGCCGGAACGAACTTCCACAGCTCATCCGTCAGACTTCGCAAAAACTTAATTTAAACAAGTAAGAGTAATTCCAAATACCCTTAGCTTCTAAAAAAGTCAACTTCAAATTACATTTACGAGAAAATATTTAAATCTAAAACTGTAATACAGGAGAATGTGCAAAAAGTGCACTGAAATAGAAAATCTAAATTCAAATCGAATTGAGCCAACTTCGAGGTGATTTCCATACACCGTGCATTTTCAGTATGTCTACCATGAATCCTGAGAAAAGCACTTCTGCTTCGAATTATAGACATTACACTGCGCTCCAAAAACATGCTTTCAATGCAAATCGCCGGAATCCCTCGGGTCCATTGCGACATGTGTCATCCCGCTTTTCAACCAGAAATAACACATCGGCTTCATACCGCACACATGCACTTCTGACTGTGCGAACCGCTTCATGTTTCACTCCCACTTCTGAAAGTTTTAGAATGTCACGACGAATACAGTATTTCGTAACTTTGCGCCTTCAAAATATGAATTGTAATTATTCAGAACATAACCAACTTCATCGAAGTGAATATGACGGAAAAATATAACTTTTCACTCTAACATTGTCACAGACGAGAATAGTACATTACTGTCTACATTAAATTAGTAATTAGTCAGAATGTAAAACTACGAATCTCGTAGCTTTACTACGGCCACCAGGAAATCCACATTCCCGTTCAGGAGTTCACGAATCACAGTACTACTCTTGTTCTCTGTTTGATTCCGTTGCCTCTCGTGGTGCCTGAAGTAACGCATAGCCAATGCCGTAGTTGTCGGCTCCTTCATGCGGTTAGTCTTCAGCTGTAAGAAAATTTCTTTACTGTTGGTTAGGAATAAGTAAACGACAACACGGCGGCCACTGTCCATAAATGACCTCACATGGTCTTCCAGCATTTACGGAATCCCCATAATGCATATTGACAAAAACCGTTTTCCGTAATTAACATAATAACTCCTAAGATGGCCGTCGCTACTAGTCTATCGAAGCGATGTGTTCATCTTCTGACACATTTTTGTATAAAATAACACCGTCCCTTCTATTTTTCCCTGTACATTTCCGTTGTTTTAAACCCTGGTAAATTTGGATTCCACTACATTCATTTCATTTTCCCCTTCTCCGATTGAATTCTGACTCGAGCATTTGTATATACTTAATATGCATCATAAGCTTAGTGCAAAAGCTTCACTTCTTCTTCACATTCAGTAGGTTTCAACCTTCCCAAGGTACAGTAATCGAAAACGCTGCCAATAAATACATGAATTATCCCACAAGGTCTTACCCACTGCATTGAACACTGTAGTCGGCCCATCTCCGTTCATTGATATAACTTGCCTACTTCCACGAAAACCTAACAGAATATCACCTACTACTTACACTAATGAAGCGGTATATGATCTTACGGCAATCCAGAAATAGAATTGACTACCATAATTACATACCAAAATTATTATGTCATCTCCATGTTTTACTTCCTACTGTCGATGATGTTGCTCTCCTAAAGCAAGAAATTCTGAAGAACACCAAAAGTGTGCTTGGAGACGTCCCTCGGCGCACACAAGACTGTGTCATAATGAAGTTCCTATCCCAAAAAAAATTGGATATTAACCGTTTTTCAAATAATGACGACATACAGTACCTTCGCTGACGCAGAACAACTCGGTAGAAGACACTCTTTTCAAACGACTACAATGCATCATGTATACACTACATCTTCCACAATTGAGAAAAACACAATTAACAATTAACATTACTCATGGATTGATGCGTACCGGTTCCGTATATATTTGCTGCCGGAATTTCTCTTCGGATCAGCTCCACTTCAACAGTCACAAATTAATGTTCAAGGTAAGCTTCAACGAAATGAAGTACAATTGTGGTGCGTGACTCCTAATTTTAAGTCCTCTTCATTATACTCCACTCTGTATAATGTTTGCAACTTTATTTCCTGGCGTCTACTGAGGCTATACCACTGCCTCTTCTACCTACCACAACCTAAACAAAGCATTCCTCTTGATTCACTAACACTTGCTCCTTCTTTTCACTCCATACACATGTTGTCGAACACAATTGCACTGTCATTTTATTTTAGTACCTTGTTAGCCAAAGTACTTTTATAAACAAAGGAACACCAATAATAATTTGTAAACTTCCTCTAGCATGAATGGACCTTAAATGAAAACGATTAAAGCACAGTATGCTAGAAGCAGACACTGTACATACACCAGCTGCTACGATATTCTACATTACACTGTACATTTAGCAATAGCTATATGTACTAATCCAAGGTTACCCTATTCGTTGAAGGGCACCATACCTTCTTCAAGGTACTGCACGATTTGTCTGACACACAATGCTCTCAAACCGATACTTCTGCCATATGGAATGGGGACATTTTCCACTTCACTCTGGAATAAGTCTTTTAAATACTGCCTTACAATGTCGTGCCTGTCTCCACCTCTATTTTCTTTCTTCTTCCACTGCAGTGATTTCCACTGAGGCACTCATTTTTCCTTTTCAGGCCCACGTCACGCGATGTCCCCGAGGTTGCCATCAGCCTCTCCAAGTTAGAACTCACGGAATTCAATTTGTCCCTTATTTCTTCAAAGATATCAGTGCCTGCAATTCTAATGCGTTGCGTATGTCTGTGAAGTTCTTCGGTACCATTGTCGTCATCCTAAGAACAAAAATGCACTCTCAATCACTTCCGAGACTTTGCAATTCATTCCACAGCATCAGTAATGCATTCCATTATCATCACGTGGTAAGTAACTTTAATATATCAGCACCTTGAACGCAAGATATTTCAGTTCTGCACTAAGAAAACAGTACCGCTCGTCTCTGCAGTCTGTGAAGGATATAACTACATCGCTAGATCTAAATTGATGTCCTTACCAAGTATGATGCAAAATAAAATGCTGTTTGTCATAAGGGACGCACCTCAAGTATTTGTAGCAGTAAGCAACCTTTTTCAGATAGTGAAAGTTTCTTCACATCGTCAAATTCTTCCATGAGAGATTTGGAATTTTCTTTCAAATTTAGCCAATCATTAGGGAAAAAACGCTATAACATCGAACTGAACTCTCCATGTAGAACACACTCTATCATCCTTAAATCACAGAAACATTTACAGAGATTACACTTCACAATTATTTTTTCCTAAATCAATCCTGAAACATGTAACGATTTCTATAGACTCTATTTCGCTATAGGGTATAATGACATCACATAACAAGAATTGTTGTACATGCCCATGAAATTTGCATGAACCATACACTGTGACATATGGGTACATTATATTATCGCTGTTGCAACACTTGCACCCACCAAAATGTTCTATCCTTGAAAGCGAATCTGTCGTTCTTATTTAATTCCATCTCATAACCTTTTCATCAAAATATTTGTTTTCTGAAATACAATGCATATGTGACGAACTTCTTCTTTGAATGCACTTCCAAAAAATTAAATAATTACACTCTCTGAGGGTCGCAAACAAAAAAGGAAATAAACTTTGCAGTTAATCGTGTATTCGATATTTGTGGACATGAGAACGTCACCTCAGATTTTTCCAATCCTGACCATGGTACACTTCGGCGTATTCCTCCATCATGGCCCATACATCTCGAACACTTTCATCAGAGATTGAACCCCACTGAACGTTTTCCAAATTATGTATTTGACAGAACACTCGACCTGTCATAGCAAAAAAGTGAGGAACTACCAGTCATGCCGCACAATATTTCAGCAACGACAATGAACTCCACAAAACATATTCATGTTCACAGGAATTGAAATACAAATCCTTTGTTCTTCGACGACATTCAACATCTGGAAATATGCTCATACCACAAAGGAATGACTTCTACAAAACTGACTTCGAATTTCGAAACACAGAAGTCAAAAACAACGCTCACCCATTTTGCTGGCCAGAAAACGCACTCTGGACCTCACGCACTATGAATAACGGGCATAGCAGTACAACTTGTAGCCCTCCCAAAAATCGCATGACCTGTTCCACCAAGTTCTCATGTCACTGCTGACCGAGTTCTACTTTAAATGCTTAGATGACGCTTAGAAATGGAGTATTTGTCTATTCAGTACCTCTTCGAAAATATTGAGCTCTGAATCAAAATAAAAATAAAAATTCACCCACCTGAAACCTGCCCTTTCCAAAACACTAATGACTTTGGACGTGAGGATTTTCATTCTGTCGTGCTGGTCTCCGTTTCCCCTTTCTGTCGAAAAAAAACTACGCTCCTTTGCTGGAAATCACAAAATCGGAAACAGTATATTACTGGGTTTGCCTCAGGTAGTAAAGAACATTTTCTAAGAGAAATGTAGAGCACTGACACACGATATTTTCAACCACAATGACCCTTAAACCGAAATTGAATAATTCTACTTTGCAAATGCCCGCCACTTCGTCGTCGGACGAGCACGGTTCGTGTAAGAAATAATGCAATAAAAAGAAGGTATCTTTCGAAAGAACCGGGAAGCGGTGACGCACCGGGAGTACACAATGCCCACATGTTACATCGACAAATAAATCTTCATCGTACCTTGCGTCCAAACCACCAAACTCCCGCATTTCTTCACTAAAATTACATAAGTATGAAAACGCAAGAAACTTTCAGGAGACTTCCTCGATATGCTCAGCGACTGGAAAAATTTGAAACCCTAATCCCCCGCACTTTTCTCTGTACAGAGGTATCCGTCACACCTCCAAATTAAAGGACCCTGGTTTCCAAACTCATACACAATGCAACATTATCGACTATAAGACACAGCTGTGCCATCTGTAGTTGAAATCCCACGAAAAGATAAAGTGCAAATGAACAGGCTAATGCAGTGCTGATTGGTTTCCTTTAGAAAAAGTAAGTGGACAAGCTTCAATTGAAAAATAGTCTCTCTTAAATTAAGAAATTACACATAACATTCAGTGTTCTGTGGAAACCGTGCCTCCCCTTCTCAGTACACTAATGATTGTATTTAGTGTTATGGTACAAATAGTGTTATCTAATTTTTACCATATCCATTTAGAGTTTTACTTACCACTTCTTACGAGCTCATTTCTAATATGAAATTATCCTTTACACTAAATGAAGTCTTGTTAAAAATTTACATTCCAAAAAAATTCAAAATGTTGTCAAATAGTGCCTATATTGACATTCAGTGTTGGTAACACTAGTGAAATGGTTGACATTTAGTGTTGAGCTTCATAATTAGTGTTGCCAACACTATATACCATCATCACTGTAGTGACTCTGGAACTGGCTAAATTACCCTCAATTTAATTTCATGGTGTAATGGCGTCTCTATAAATTTCTAAAAAACCTCCTAAAATTAATATTTGGCTAAAATCTGTTCTTAGGTCAATGCTTCCAACAAAACTCACATCCATTGAAATCATTGAGCATGCTGTCAACTGATCCTTGCTTCTCCTTACAATATTCCCACCCCATTGCTTCCCTATCCCTAACTACATGTTCTTTATCCACATATGGAAAAAAAACTTCCCACTGGCATATTTGTAAATGCAACATTTGGTGTATAGCTTGTCCCAATTATCCGAATGGCATGTCAGATAGGGAACTGCTGTACCTTACCTATCGGTAGCCGGAGCGATTTCAATGGACTTCTCCATCCCTAACTTTAGATTAATATTAGGGATAGGAAAAGGGTTAGGGAAGCCTGCGGTGAGTTTGCTCTTACAGTAACAAATTCTGATTCATGTTGTTATAAGAGCTGAAGGATATAGAATACTCTACATCACTACATCGGACGGATTAAACAATTTCTAAAACTCTCAGCACTTTGTTGGGGGAGGTATTACAGGTTGACAGCTATTGAATGTCATGTACACTTCAATGTTATTGGAACGCTTTAAACTACAGAGGTATCAAAAATAAAATTATATCACGTAATCCCTCTGCAATCATCTACATGGTACTTCATTAAGCGTTAGCGTTTGAGTTCCAGTCCTTCTAGAGCATCTCCATGCCATATATGACAAAGATGGATACCAATGCATGCATAGAGTGTTTTCTGAATGAGCCTTCGCCTTCTGGTTCTCCCTTCATGCATTCTCTGAACTTCATTTTACATGCCACCCTACAAGTAAATGAATCCAGTTTAAGTAACCGAAATTGAAAAAGGTTTATTAGTCAAGATTAAAAGGCAAATGTTTTTATCTAGACAATTTTTTTTCATTGATACAAAAAGCCAAGAAAAATAGAATAGAAAATGAGTGAAATTTAGCTAATTCTGGAATCATTCTTGGTCTATTCTTTAACCATTTTACAAATAATTTCAGATGAACAAAGAGAAGACCTTCCAAAAAATTTATATAATACCTGGCAAAAATCCCCTAATAATGTATAAAATTTAATTTCACCATTCCAATTAGGTGCAAGCTCAGTCATACATGTAAATCACTAAATATAATAAGAACAAAACTAGTACACGTGTAGAATCTAACATTCTATCAATACAATGGGACAAAATTGATGTCTTTGGTTTGTAGGACAAATACCATTTTCTGAGAATGACTTCATGCATAGATTTTACATAGTACAAATTGTTATAAAATTTAAAGAATATGTCTTTTAAAAATGATATTAATTTTTCCAATTCTTCATCATATCAGTATATGTTGTCCTTCTGGATTTCTGAGAGTTTTGTACTTATTCTTTGGTTTTTTTAAAATACCATCATCTTCTTCAAATTTGTGCAATATATTGAAAATGGATATTCATATACTTCATGTTCGGTACCTTCTTATTCTTTACCTTTAATAAACCATATGAAATTATATTTTATAATAACGATATACCCTTCTTTGTTTCTTATGTATATTGTTGTACGTTGAAGTAGAATAATCCTAACCGTAGAACCCCTAATTGAACTTCATGTATTGCATACTTAAATTTCTTCTTATTTCCCATTACACAGAGTGACTAAGTACTGTTTAAAGTCAATTTTTTCTTAATACATCATATCCAAAAACAAAATTATTAACATATTATGTTTATATATAAATCTTCGAAAACTAGAAAATCATTGGTAAGAAAAGAATAGAGAAAAAAATTGGTTTTCAAGAGGAAGCAAAAGAGAGTTGGAGGATATAATTGTATTCAATAGATGTGGACAACATGTATACACTCTAAATTACAAGGTATTTATTGAATTCATGAATATCTTGTACTGTTCTTCAATAGACATACTCTTTCTAATTCTAAGACCACGTCATTGCAAGAAACAAAAACATTAATGGTAGTTGTTCTTGTCTTTAAAGTCAGTTACTATGGGTTTCCATACTTATTTTTTATTTTGGTGATATAATAAAATAAGATGCGTTCTGTAATTACATTGTGTTATGTTATGGCTTCTACATTGCTTTCTTGTGATATTATAAGACTATGATAAAAATTGTGATGTTATATTATACTAAAAAAATTCTTGTTGTTCGCTATTTCAATGGTATGTAAACATTTTCCATGCCTTGGTGAGAAGAAGTTTTATACTAAATACATGTGCTAAAATATATATAATAAACTTTTATTATATAGAGTTCAAATACAGTTATGATTTAAGGCAATAAATGGTAGAAATATTTTATCTTCTTAGTTCATTTATTTATATGTATACTAACATTTTCTCTTTGAATCATATAGTGGATAAACATTGCATCTAAACAATTGATTCTTCGTCTTCTATATATAGTTCACTTGGTGACACAAATTCCTATACGACATTCACGATGAACGTGTATGTAAACATTCAAATTCATTATAGAAGTAATTTCTATTAACACCTTCATAATTGAACGAGTGCATATAACTTAGTCATTAAAATATGAGACTAGTATTATGCATATACATAAAATTTAATGCACTTTCTCAAAGAAATCAAAGCTATGTTGGATTATAAGTAGTGTGTTTAGTTTGAACTTCCCAATTACTATATTTGGTAAAAAAAGGATTAATTCTTATTAAGAAAACATATTTACAACTTTCTTTTCTTTTGAGAAATATGAGGTTGTTACCTTCAACTAAAAGCACTATATTACTAGAAACAAATCATGGTAAACACATTTGTATTTGCTAAAGTTGTCATGGACATTGACTGCACTGGATACCTCTTGGAAATGTTTGTGACTGTATATAAATTCCAAATACATTATCCAAATCTTGCATTCTTTTTGAATTGGAATATGTTTTCTCTGTCAAAAAGAAAACATAAAAATGTACCGGCCATTCCAACAGAAAATAGGCACAATATGCAGAAGTCATGAAACATCTTAACTCACTTTCTTCATGAGGGCTCTATAATCGAGTGGGCATTTTCGACAACTAGTGACGTCAAAACAACCATTTCCACACGTGTTCCTTGGAACGGGCTATACATTTAAACAATTCTGCCATTCAACTTTCTTTTATGTATTTGACTTCTGTGGAATTATAACTTCCTAACACTATTGAAGGACATACAGGAGTATGTGCATGGATAACAATTGATTATAGTTTGGTTTAGTTTAAAGGGCACCTATTGAATAGTTCTTTAGATTTAGAAAGTGGAAACTCAGTGATTTTGCAAACATTACTTATTGTATTTGAAAAATGTATTTATTTTTATAATAATTATGATTTACACTTATTAATACTACAATAATACCAATTTCATAAAGCATTGCTCTTACTATGCCTAATTTTTTTATTGCACGGCTATAGCTGTTTTTACTATAGAGTATTTGTAGTACACGTTCAATTATGGGAAAAGAACTACGGATTGAAGTGCGTTACAATGGATCTTGTTGATATTTAATTTCACTTCTTTAGTGAATGGTTTAAGATGCACCTTCTGTTTTTTATTAAGAAGTGCCTTCGTGTTCACTAATATTATTAATTTTAGAATTTCTTGTTCAACTACTTGAAAACCAGTATTAAGAAAACCTCAAATATTCACTACCTGAAGCATTGACCGTTGAATCTAAAATTGACAATGTTTGAAAACATTGTTGTCAAATACACAAGTTGCAATGTTAGTTTCTGAAGTAGGATTGAGTATTTGTGGAACTATGCGTGCATGGGTTTTAAGGGCCTATCATCACATATTGGGATGTACAGTGCTCTCCGTTTGAAAATTCATTATTAACTCAGTAATGCTTCAATAAAATATGAAATTACATCAGTTACATTCGTCCACTATTTTTATGTCACTCCAAAAAAAACGACAAATATTTCGATATCAGATGATACATGAAAAAAGGAAAATTGTTGCTTACATGCGTCATTTATGAACCCTTATTTTCAATTCCTATAAGGGAACAATTTGTTGGTTACCGAAACATTTTAAAATGCATTGACTTTTTGACTTCATTAACATGATATATTAATATATACAGAGAGAGAAAATGGACTTAGATACTAGAATTCTATTGAAATAATTTGTATTTGTTCAATTTTGGGAGAGAAACAATTTGAGGATGAATAAAGATACTTAGCACAAGAGTGTTTTGTTGCATACACTTATATAATGAACTAGTTGTAATTATCATAGAGAAGGATATAAACGAAGTGCAAGAATCTGAAATGACAATCATTATAAATTTGAATCTTCTAATATGCCAAAAAATTATATTCTTGAATACTTGTTAATGATATAATTTTTTTACATATTTCTTCCAATTCTAATTTAATCATCAAGCAAAACTCCAATTCCAATGGACTTAAGCTTCGTTGTCTATGAACGTTTCACAACAAAGCTGCAATGCAATTTGTCTACGTGTTTATTAAAAAGAAAAATTCATTAGAAATAAACATGTATTACTATGAATACCTTCTTCTGTAATCAATTTTTTTTAATCTTTGGATCTTTTCTTCCGAGACATTACTTGCTTGAAGTGGATGTACATGAAGTCTTTAAATTCATTTTGATGTTTACAAACCGTTATGCACATACATTATAATCATTCACATCGTCATTGATATCATTATAATTGATGTCCATTATGATATGTGCATGAAATTATCCTTTTCAATCCATATATTGTATTAATTCTATAAGTGAAAATTTCTATCAAATTGTAGTTCCTATAGATTTCAAAATTTCAATTGAAACCATTGAAGGACCAAATTGTTTATTCTGGCAACATAGCAATCTCGGGCACTTCATTACAAATTCAGTTCCTATCTCTTTTCCGTAAAAATTTTACAGAACATGTCCCTAAAGGGTACTTTTCATGACCACCTAATTTATTAACTTTTCACTACATAGTGTAAAACTCAGTATAAAACATGTTTTCTCTCTCTACTTAGATGACAGCGTGGGCAGCAAACTAAAGTTTTGATCCCTTAGTTAATTAAATTTTTTTAAATAAATTAAAAATCTATATCATCCATTGTATATACAAATTTAATAGAACAATTGGAATTGTCTTCCTTTGACTCTATTAAAAAAGTATTAATAATTTATTGTTTTTTCTCTTTTTCTTCTGCCTTATATTCACTATCTTCTTCCAATACTTTGTACATTTCCAAATTACTTGGAAATTTCAATCATGGAACATACTTCATTTGAATAATGAATGCAAGGAGTTACAATAATTTTGGACTTTGTTCATAGAAAAAAATTGTTTTAAAGTGCAGATGCTCTAATTTATGCAATCTTAAAATAAACTAGTTCTGAGACTTAAAATGCTAATATGTTGCAATGAACATGGTGGAAGTTTTCATGATTTTTCCACATCTTCTTAAACGTGTTCTCTACATGACTCAAGGTTACTTTTCTCAAAAAATGTTTTCGGCAGAGATGTGGTACTTGTTTAGAAAATGATATTTTTCAAGTCATTTAGGTGAAAACCTAGCATAGAAACATTTAGGGGTCACATGCCTCATACTACAAGGACTGGTACTTCTGTGATAAATCATACTCCGTATCATTTTAGCAGTGATGACTTTTATTTTAATTTAAGGAATTATCAGTAATATTTCATTTCCCACGGAATTGCATTTCCAAGTCTCTAATTCACACGAGAGATGAGCTTATAAGTACTTCTTAAAGTACTGCCTGCACTATTTCTGTACTACTGTAATTTGCAGTATTCATCATAATGGGAAACAGTAATCACATTAAAGCATGTCAGTGAACTTGTGGCTGTGTTGTCCACGGTTCATACACTTCATTTCTAAGGAATGTTGGGAATTCTAAGGTCAGAACCAGTTCCCAAACATAAAAGCACAGTTTTTTTCGGCTCTGACAGTGCCTCCAGGTCAGGACATCAAGGTCAGGTCTATAAATTCCAATACGGAGAAGACCGAATACTTGTCTGTGGTTTGTATGCTTGACCAGCAGGGTAAATTCCTTTGTTGCGCTATGCACAGTATGTGATGGAGGGCTGCTTAGATTTTAGACAGTCTGAGTCTAACACAACTTCCATTCTGTTGGGTTCATAGAAGTTTTTCAGATAATGTTTTTAAAAGGGGGGAAATCATCCAAGCCATTGGGAGCAAATGCACTGACACTGTGAGTGTTCCTGACGTTCGCTAGTCTTGTCGAAGTCCCCTCTCATATCATGAAACTCCGAAACGTCAATTCCAGCATTACTCAGAGGTCACTTCCTGGAACACATCCACAGATTGAATCGGGAGATAAAATCTCATGAGATCACAGCATGTGTTTGGAAAATCATCATCATCATTAGTATGTTAATTATTCCTAAGTGAATGAACGAGAAGATGGGTCCTCTCATGGAATGCGTAATCACAGCTTGAATGGCAAATGCCATATATAACTTAACGTGGATACAGAGGAAGTCTTCTTATCTGGCGAGCGACATAGTGAACTTCAGTTTCCTCCCTTTGAACTGCTGCTGTGATTCCCCCGCGAGAGATTTTGTCGCAACGCCGTTGCTACAAATTACGCACCACTTTCTCCATGTGTTTCCCAGATCTCATTCAGAGCAATGTCGCCTGCCCTGTCTTTCGAGCGCAAGATGGTGAAATCATCACCGAAATGCGTGGTGAGTTTCTACTCGTCAATTTCATACCTCTTTTTAGCCACTTCCCTTCTTCGGATGCCTTGACTTTCAAACTCACTGATTCTTCCGTGAGTTCCAATTTCAGCGAAAACATTAAGCGCTTCCTGAATTAGACATTGCCATGGTGTCTTCACAGTGAGGGTTGCAGGGGTGATGTCATCTGCACGAAAGGGAGTGTGAGTAATTGAAATTGTTTTGATGCTGAAATTCGAACTCATTGATTCTTCCGTGAGTTCCAATTTTAGCACAAAAGATAAGCGATTCCTGAATTAGACATTGCCATGGTGTCCTTCACAATGACGGTTCTACGGTTGATGTCTATTGCCAGAAGAGGGAGTGTGAGTAATTTAATTCTTTCGATGCTCAATTTCGAACTCACTCATTCTTCCGTGAGTTCCAATTTCAGCAAAAACATTCCGCGTTCCTGAATTAGACATTGCCATGCTTATCTTTACTGTGACGGCTCCAGGGGTGATGTCCTCTCCACGAAAGGGAGTATCAGTAATTGTAATTTTTTCGATGTTGAATTTCGATGCGAAACTAACTTTGACTGTCTCTTACTCTTATGTCGTCGCAGACCATTCCTGCCAACTTCGTGCCGAAATTCGGTCACCTTTTTCATGCAAAAGTTCAAGTGAGAATGGCCTTCAGCACGCGTGCTTGGGATGTGACAATCAATGTAAATTTCATGAAAAACGAGCCGCATGTTTATTTCGGGGCTGGTTGGAAACAATTCATGCGCAGCAATTCCATCTTTGAAGGAGACAGCGTGAAGTTCTCTCTCCTTGGGATATCCCTTTTTATAGTGAGTCGCGTCAACCAAGAAGGCGCAACGGGGAATGCACGGATCTCCAGACAGACAGTGCCCGATGTCCGCCGATCTCCACGCTACCGTCGTCGTATTCTACCGTCCACAACGACCGCATGAACTCCGCCGAGTGGAAAGTGCATCAACAGGAGACGATGTCGTACCACGTATTTCAGTTGCAGTGGAAACGCTTTTTCACGGAGAGCTCTGCAACATGTTTTCAGGTTTAAAAAGTAAGTAATGTAAAGGAAGGGTGCACTGAAGTCTAGTTTTTTCTTAGTTACTTGTATGAAAGAAGTTCTGTTCTAGCAGACTTGAAATGTGCGCACTTCAGCCGAGTTTTGATGACAGCATTAGTCGGATACCTTTTCCACATTTCGAATGTATGTGGGATTTTGTCAACTGTGAAGCTTATATAATCCTGACCTCACTCTCTGAGTTGAAGGCCTTCAATCATCGTTTCATTGGACTGTTTTGAACTTCTTGGAATGCAATGTTACTCAAACTTCATACCGTGGAACTCCACCAATCGGTCACTCTGTAAAACAGGAAGTTTTTAGTTTCACGTATTGCTTCCAATAATTTCTGAAACAAATCTTCAGTGAAGTGGCAGGTGGCATTAGCCATGGCCACTCTCATGTTACCGACTGTTGTCCACTTTTAGAAGCGCCTTTAATTTCATTTCCACCAGATATTTCAGCTTAGCCTTCTCAGGTTTTTCAGTTGTTGCGACAATGGTCCACTTGTTCCCCCCCCCAAAAAAAGGTAGTTCTTCGAATGAACTTATACAGGTGCTTATTATTCATTTTCTCTGTTATAGAACACGTTCTTTGAGTTCATTTTTAGAATGGGTGAGGTGCTCGACGGTTTTCTATAGCTTGACCAAATGCATACTGCTTCCAGATTCTAAAGTTCATTTCTCTTTTGGAAATCAACCATTCTTTTGGAAACTTCTACAGTTTCGGATACTGTTAATACCCGTGTCAAAATTAACTTCCGCTCATAAAGTGATCTTCCACAGTTTCTGCTAATTTCGCTGCACTGCCTAAATGTTTCCAGTTTCTACAGTATAGCTATGAATAGCAGTGTTGAATTTAAAAAAAAAATTAGAACATACTTCCTTTGTACATCCATAATTTGCCTTTGACTCTTCAGGAAATTAAGGATTCACAATTTAAAAACACCATGGATTTTACAAAGGTTGGTATCAACCTCCATTGACTTCAGATGCACAGTACAATGGAGAAGTTTGTGATGTTATCCTGTAACTTGAAATTCAAAATTTTGAGGGCCCTTACCAATATATATAATGATTGAAAAGAAATTAAATTAAATTCTTGAGACACCTGCTACAGACCTAAGCTCACTGATTTGAGCTTACATCATTCGGTTGCAATTGGCTCAACTTGAAATCTCAAGAGAATTAGTAAGGTAGGAGGTTCCAAAGTGCAGCGGGTTCTAAAACCAATCAGGCTGTACAGGTACATTTTGCACTTGTAATGTACAAGTGGTGTGCATTTGAGGAGGTGGTCGTTTTTACAGCCTACAGAAATGCACTTTTCCTAAACTTAATGAATTCATAACTAATTCTACAAAGGTTTGAAAATTGTGAAACAACTTGGCTTACATGCCAATTTCTCTTGCATAACATTTAGTAGCAGCCTGTCACACTGCCTCGCAACGGATGAAATGGTGTGGAATATCCCACACCATTCCAACCAGCACATGAAATGGTGTGGGATATTCCACACCATTCAGTAACTAAAGTTGCAAACTTTAAGGAATGTCAGATGAAATTAGGTGATGGGGATTTCACAAAGGGGAAGGCTGTTTTTCTATGGGCTACTGAATGTTATGTGCCTTTCAAGGAAAATGTGCTGAATTTTTTTTAAGAGGTTCACCCTTCCCAAAAGTCACGTTCAGCTCCTACATGAGCGGTTTAGGGACATCCTACCTTAATGCAGTGAAGGATTAATTGCAATCCATCCACCCAGAGTACAGGTGTCTTTGAAATTCAATTGAATGAACTTCTATTGACTCTTTGTGACCATATACGACATACTGAGGCAGTGACTGTCTCACCTAAGCTCATTGATCACTGTGTCATTGTGTAGCAAACTATGGCACAATGACTTCATAAACTAAGAGAAATTTAGATTTTAATAATTTTGTGTCCCCCTACCATGTCATCAAATTTATTTAAGTATTAAATATTAAAAATTCAGCATCTGTCTCCTGTCTCCCCCCTCTTGTAATTGTGATACAGTGGGCATTTTCACAATGCGTTTGCGATAATTATCAAATTCCATACAGAAGCTTGTATGTCGTCTCAATACTCAGTACCCGTATCCATATCCGTATCTCGTCTCTCATATGTGCAATCAGTATTCTTATCTGTATCTATATCGTATATCCTGTTGTCTACTCGTATTCAATACGTGAATAAACAGCTGCTGATTTTTCATAGGGGTGGGTGGGGTATTTTTAATTTCAAATCTGCTTGTTCATAATTTCTCAATGAGGTAGGAGGAGCATGCAAATTCAAAGCAGTCTTAAGACGTGTTCTCATCACATTCTGACATCAATTTGTTGATTTCTTGCAATTTCTTGCAAGAAATTTATTTTGACCTAGCACCAAGGCAATGACGAAAAAATAGGACAATTATCTATTAAAAAACCAATGACCCAATAAATTCTGTAGAAGTGCTATAGGAAATAGTATATACTGAATTCAAATAGAGTGATACATATGTATTATTGGCTAATGTGACATTCTTTATTCAATGTATGAATTAATGATGCTGCTGGAACTCCAAATGTAATGAAATATTAACATTCAGGCACTTCATAAGACATTTTCAAAATAAAGTAAAATAGAAATCAATCATACACGCTATTTAAAATATACTCGTCACTGTGGCTGGGGGTTGTTATTTTGTTTCCTGCAATGAAATCCCGTTTCATTTGTGCCAAAATATATATATATATATATCGTCAACTATAAAACTTCTTTATTTCTTAACATTAAATAAGTTCACTATTGAGCACCTTAAGGTATTTGGAAATATATGCAATATATAAATTTCAATAATACATGTACTGTGCTCAAATTGTACTATGCATTAATCTTCTGCGACCAGTTATTGTTTTTAAATCCATGTATGAAACTCAACTGTTTATTTCCAAAAACTCTAATGTGAAAAGATGTTATACCTCCATAATTGATTGTAAACCATTTTATATTATTATTTTTACAATTCCAATTATTTCACTACATCTATTTCTGGAGACTGTCTTCCGCTTGTAAATCTCTTTAAAAATAATGAACATTTCTTCCTGTGTCCATGAAATCCATTTGTCTTTCAAATATTGAATCACATGTTTTTTTAAAGTAAGGTATACTTAATTAGAATTAATCCCTAAACGTCTTGATTCATTGTGAAAAGGTCAGACATCATGTGTGAAGTACATTATGCCTTCTAAATTGTGTTCAAACAGAAATACTATATTTTAATTACTTGAAACTAAGTATTGTATATGACTATGAGAAATTTCAATTTATTATAGAGACATATTATAATTGTTATCATTTTTGTTGCAAAAATTGAACATGAATAAGTAAAAATAGCGAAAACGATACGAATTTTTCGAATTCTTCACCAATGGTACAAGTAGCAATGGAGTTTAGTGTGCAAATTTTTCAATTGGTTATTTTGTTTTTTACATCCAAAACAGGCACAACAAAGACCTTGAAGTCAAATTCAACTATAGAACAAAATTTATCCTTTCATTTTATGGATGTATAAAAACTTGATATTTTTCAATTGCGGGAAAGTGAATTTTCTATGTATGCTAATTTTTTCAATAATTATTTTTAAGGAAGAATAAAATTATTGTGATTATTTTAAGCTAAAGGTGGAAATAAAATTATATCAATCAGAAAATGTATTAGAAGAATTTGTAATTTTTACTATTAATCAAGGATATAATGAAAAATATAATTTCATAATTTTAATTCAAATTACATTCAAAAAAATAAAATATGAATTAAATACATACCATACTGTGTTATTTGGATTCTAAGACATGGATCTTTCAATTGCAATAATTCTTTCAGTTTCTGACAGTTTCCAAAATTTCAAAATGGAATATAAAGAAAGCTTGAATACCTTCATTTTCTTAGTTTAAACAATATATCAAAAATGGATATTCTAAAAGTTACAGTCAGAATTCACCAAGGTGCATCCACTTCTTGGAGGCACAGACCTTAAAGGATTAAGTATGTAATATAGACATATTACTATGAGATTGTATGAGACTATACCTTTTTCAGAAGGAAAAGCAATTGTGCTGTACCAGTGAATACCATATACATAATGAAACCATTTCCAAAACTATTGTGGTTCTAAGCATAAGTTCTGTAAGAGCTATTTTGTTGCTGAATTCAACTATCAAATTATATGCTATGAACTAAAATTCCTTGTATTGGGTTTCGCCCTTGGTTGCAGTGAAATCACTTGACTTTCAATGGAAATGCTATGTTTTTATTTGAAATTTAGAAAGAAATGGAACGTCCTACAATTTATTTTTATTATTTATTTAACGAAGAAAGTGACAAAGTAGTTGCTTTTAATTTCTACTCTTACATCTATATCTTAGGATAGGTATTTTGATTTGTGTTGCTTCTTCTGTAACATTGAGATGTCCGCGACCAAGCATCCCCCAGTTCTGAGCTTCGTGTTGTTAGGAAGTTCTTGGCCAATCAACGTTCATGTCTTGGTTTCATGGCATTATTATTTGGAGTTTAAAACTCATGAATGTAAAAGTCATGATGAATTAAAAAATTACAAAAATTCTTTACCTTTAGTTATAACTTTAGCATTAGTTTTTCGCTTACTAGTTTTAAATACCCTAAACTCTAAAAGAAATAGATCTAATTTCACTACAAAATTTTATAACTATGAGGTTCATATTCTATAAATAACATAAGGTGGGAGCACCCATTTCTGTCCACGTATCGAAAACCGTCCAAAAGTAACAAGGGGGCACATTTTCATTACAAAAATGTGCCTCCCTGCTACATTTGGACGGTTTCCGATACATGGACGGGATTGGGTGCTTTGCCCTTTCATCCCACATTTTGTGTACTGACCTATGTGTTCAACAACAACTTCGTATTAGTATTTAAATTGACTCACTAACAATGATGGGTTCAATTCAGAAGTACAAGTTCATTTTCAATTTTATAGAATTAAAATTGGATAATTTGTCCAATGCAAAAATACAGAAAGAACAATACTTGATGAAGGAACACAAATACATATACACCAACATATTTATATATATAATTATTTATAGAATATACATACATATATATATATATATACATATACATATATATTCATATATATTAGTATGATGTAAATGACCCTGAAACCCTTACAACACCTAAATGAAGTGAAGTCATACTTCAAAATGACTCCAAAATTATTTCAATTGCATTTTTTTAGGTTCATTGCAATTTCAAACAGGTATCTACAATCCAGAATTATATTCTGTCTTTTTGAATCCTTCATGAAGGAAAAGGCATTTCTCGGTGTAATAGTAATTAAAATACACAAATGCAGAAAATAATTAAAAGTAGTCATGAATTTCAACGGTCAATAACTTCTATGGCTGCGGAATTAACACCACCACCCCTCCCCAAATGTACAGTATTTGTTTATGGTTGTGAAGATTCCATTTTTTTTGTCAAAATAATGAAAATCTTTGAAGTGGACAATGTGTAGTAAAGTTATTTTAGAGCTTCCTACTTTTTTAAACTCTGCTCTAAAGAAATAGATGGAATAACACCAATTTTCATACATTCATTGCATAAATGTTGGATAGTTATCAATTTTTTTTTCCTATTTTCCATGAGAGGCACGAATAACCTAATTAGTTTGTTTTTTTTAAATTCCCATGCGGCCTTTCTTTTGAGGTATTTAGCATTTGTCAGTGTAGAATTCTTCCAATATAGTTAGTAGTTTTTCAAGGAGTTTAATAATATAGGAAAAACTTAAAATGAAACCCAGTTATTTTAGCATCCAAAACCAAATAAAGGTATTGAATACGCACTTTGTAGGAACAGAAAATTTTGTTTGCATTCATTAAAACTTTATTAAGTATACGTAAGTTTCAAATTGAAGAGAAAATGAAGTTCCTTATAGGTCTAGGACAAAATCAAATTACACTAATTTCAATGATGTTATTTTGATAAAGAGAAACTAAACTTCTCTAGTAATTTTTTTAAATAAATTCTGATGACTACCTTCTAAAAATGAAATCCATAAATTATTTTTCCTTAAAGATGCTTTGATAAGTCAGATGATTGCCGCAGAAATTAAGATTTTTACTGATTCTCCTATTTTCTCATTTTTTTTAAGAATGAAATGACTAAAAAGCTTTGCATGTATAAATAAATAAATCTGTGAGATAGCTGTTTTCAACAACTATTATGATTTTCTATAATTTAATGTGGATTTACAACTAAAATCACTTTGTACTCATTGTGCCATAACCTCAATTCCTAGGGACATATTGGAATTGGGATTACATGTGCACAAAGTAAAAGTTCTTGACTTTTTTATATTCCATTTTCATGCAATTCCAGCATCCTTCTAGCATATATCCAAAGTGTATGATGGTGTGTAGTTATAGTATTAGTCTTAGAATTACATATACCTTTATTGCCACTACCTAGCTATTTTACCATAAAAAATGCACACAGTTTTTACTTTCATGAAAAAGTAGTCCCATTTTAAAACAATCATTGTGACATTTTAGCATCACGAAACAAAATAGTCTGTACTTCTATCAAATGTAAGATTATATAATTTTTGCAGAAGAGTAGAGCAATTGATAATTCCTCAGATAATTGGGTTTAGAATGTGTCCTGTTACAGTTTCAGTTACATGTCATTACGCGGAGCACAAATACTACCATTTTTGCATCCACATTAGAATCTATTAGTACACTTTAACCCCTCGAGGTTTTTGACTATGTTTTCACCTGAATTGCTTATAAACTGTCATTTTGTAGACAACAATTATTATTTAAAGAAAAAAATTAATTTGGACAAAAATAACCGTAGGATCTTCTATAGCTGAAGTTTAAGAACCTGTGGAAAAAATTTCAGAAATTTGGGCTTTGTACTCAATAATCCTAAGGGAATAATTCAAATATTATTGCATACACTAAATTCTAAATAAAATATTTCAATCTTAAATTTCAAATTAAAATTATTTTTAAGGAAGTTATTCTATTTGACCTGGCTGCCTAGAGATCAAAGTAAATGACATAGCATACAATAACATCCTGACTATGTAGTCATATGTTATGAAACTTGTTGGACCTTTAAGCAACTCCTCTGGCGCATGTTCTGTGAAAATTTCTGGGCCTTACAGTTACTCCTCTGATTCACATTGTATCAAAATTCCAAATAAAAAAAATGAAAACTGCATTCGTAGTGAGCTGCCAAAAAAATCTATAATCTCACAAAACGTTGTTTAGGGATTTAGGTGTTAAACTACAATGATAAAGATGTGTATTGCTTCCAATGCCTCTTTAGCATTAGGATGATGATTTTTTCCGAAAGTAAATTCTGCATTACTCCAACTTTACTAAACTGGTCATCCCTTTGACCCCAATCCCCACTTTCACCTAACCCCTAAGCGCCGGTGACGCCATTCTGTGGTGTTCGCAGACTTTAGAAGGAGACAATAACAAGTGATTAGTAGTTTTTTGTACTACTTTTTTTTAATGACCTTTCGTATTGAATTACAAAGAGTTTCCACTCGAGATTTCAATATAACTAATTACTGTTTTCATGTAATTCAGAAATAATTATGGAAAACGCATGGCAAAATTTGCCATTTCAGTGTATTTCGAGAAATTGAGTAAATCGAAAGTAACTCTTTGAAAATGACATTTTATGAGTTTGAGCCCAAGTAACAAAATGAAGTTCCTGAACTCTAGTTTATACTGTAATTGGAATTTCTGAAAACATCATAATATTGAATAGTTTATTGCATTTTGAAGTTTGGCTTCATTTTTAATGTCCACTGCTGCCTAGAAATAGGGGTACACGGAAGTAAACCTTACACCATGTTGTTTGTCACTGTAATGTACTCACATTCTGAAAATTTCGGATTTTCTGATAGAATTTTCAATTTGATATGATTTTTTCTTCACTTCCCATTCAAAATTTCTCTGAAAAATCAATTTCCGTTAAAAAAAAAATCTGAAATTTCTGTGAAGTATAGAAGACCTTCAGTTTCATGTCTTAAAAAAAGAAATATTTTTTCTACTTCAATGTGGGTCCAAAATGGTAAGAAACTGAGTGACGGGCATCAAAGGCATCAAAGCAGTGGATTTCCCATATTCACATGCAAGACTAAACAGTCACTTCTATCAAACCAAATCTTTTGAAAATGTCTGGCATCATTCGACTTTAACTAAGCACTGATGTTTCATTTTGAACATTATTGAATTCATGATTATAAATCATGTATAATATTCAACATCATTGCATCCATGGAATGTATTGATGTTCAATGAAATTTTCATAATCTTATCCATTGGGACTCCAATATAAATCTCTGAATACCCACATTGAAAATGAGAAGGTCCTTAATGTTTGTACACCTTTGTAACAAGTACATATAATTATATATATAACTTCTGCATTAGCAAATAGGCCTCTAGAAGTATAATTCACTTTCGGAAGAAAAATTAAAAAACTTAATATTGAAAAACATCCTTCAGTGGGTTTGGAACCATCTACTACACATGTATTACTCATGCTCAGTTCTACAATAAATCCCTAATCTATACATTACTCTTTTTTGTTTTTAAACCGTGGACAATTTCCATTGCCATACATTAAACATCTCATTGTATATACTAACACCATTTCAAGTGACATAAGAAACATGAAATTTTAAGTTCTGTTCATTCCTGAACTATATTGTGCATTGTCCCTAGCAAGTTCTATGAAAATGCAGTGGATACAGAAAGCCTTTGACAATTCTGGCTACTAATGTCCACATTGTGTTGCATGCTGATTGAACCCTAAGATTTTTTCTGGTATAAACACAGGTAAAGGCTTCGTACTAAATGTAGCCATGTAGATCATTCTTCCCATTTGTTAAAAATGAAAAAAAAAAAAAAAAAAAAAGGAAAGGTGAAGGTAAAATTCTGTGCTACCCCCAAACCCTGGAAGTTCATGATGCTGCAAATGCATGAGACATTCCTAAGTTAGACATGAATTTAATGTGCTCACTTTTTGGAAAGCAATGCGTGACAAAAAGAAGATTGAATCAATAACTCACATGTGAACTCACTCGAATTCAATGCAGCATTACTTGAAAGGTAGTACATCCATACACCCGTCATGTAAGAGCTGAAGTTGACTTCCTGGGAGGTAGAACTTCGCAAAATGTTTTTCAGTAAATTTTCCTTGAAGGGTACGAGAAATTGGCATCTAAGGGCAAAACACCCATTCCCGTCCATGTATCCAAAACCGTCCAAATGTAGCAGGGGTGCACATTTTTTTTTGAAAAATATGCACCCCTGCTACATTTGGATGGTTTTGGATACATGGACGGGAATGGGTGTTTTGCCCTTAACCCAAGTTGTTATATATTTTGTGAAGCTCTGTAGAATTAGTTACAAATTACTGAAGTTCCAAAGAAATGCATTTTTCTGGGCTCTAAAATCGCCGACCTACTCAAATGCTCAGCACACGTACGTACATTGGGAAGTGCAAAATGTACCTGTACTGCATGATTGGTTTTATAACCTCCTCCATTTTAGGACCTCCTACCTTAAAGTAAGGTTTTACCTAAAAAAAAATTAGGCTAACAAATATTCTGTAATAATGTTATGAATGAAAACTACATCACTCTATAAGTTCAGATTTCACCACGTGTTTAAATTTGTATAATTTTTCTTTGTAAACAATACAAGAAAAAGGGGTGTATTAAGTGAATTTTTAATTAAATATAGTCCTAGACATCAAGTTCTAAGTATTGACCTTTAAGGCGATTTTCAACAAAAAATTACTAGAAACACATGTACTTCTAGTAATTTTTTGCTGAAAATCGCCTTAAAGGTAATTACTTATAACTTGATGTTTAGGACTATACTTAAAAACTCACTGAAAACACCCCATTCTCTTGTAGTGTAAAATAACATATTGTAACTTCATGTTGTACTCATTAAGAAAAAATCCACAAGTTCTTTTATAACCGAGTTCCTCCAACTTCCCTCGTGTTAGAGGACATTCGTTCCGTAAATGGAAGATTTTCAAAAGTTTTGAAGCAATTAATATGATATACAAAAAATGTTTTTACTTCTACAAATGTCTTAGAGATTTGCAGAAATACATGTATTAAAAAAAAATACAGCATTCTTCTATTACTCTACAAAATAATTGATTAAGATTCTTTTGCGCTCCAAATTGTACGTGGAATGAATATATTGTACTATATTTTTTGTTACATGGGTAAATGCAAGAAACACTTGTACTATTTCCCGTCACCACCTAAGTGCTGATCTGTTTTTTGGCCATAACTTTTGCATTTTTGCTCGAAATGACTTAAGATTTCTAGAGAAGGTACTCATGACTATCATACACCTTACATAATTTTTTCATAATTTTCAAAAATAATTTAATACTAAAATAGTACTAGTGATTGAATGTCACATTTGGCAGTTAGGGGTTTTTAGTCACTAAGGAGTACCTTTTTTTAATGATTTTGAGATGAAATTTGGATGAGATGGTCTTCTAATAGACTTATAGCTTTCCACATGAGGAATTTTGAAAAAAGTTATTTTTATGACCTGTAGAAGTCCACAAAGTGAGCTTCCTTCTAGTTGCATTTTGAAACATATAAAGTATTATTTTAGTGATTTTTTTGATGGATGACCATCTCCATAAAGTTTTTTCAAATGGCCACTTTTTATTTTTTGTATTTACTTATTTTTACTAATTTTCCCGAATTAAAACATGAAGGTATGTATTTTCTTGAGATTTGGCGCTTTTTAAGTTCTCCTACTTAGAGAATTTTTCTATCAATTTCCTTCGATGAAAACCTTCATCTTAGAGGTCTATACATTGTTCATATTTTTCAAATTTTTTTCAAATTAATTTTCTAATTTTAAAGTACTCCAGAAAAAGTCATGAGTATTGTAGTAAAACGCAACAAATAGTACAGGTGTTTCTTGCATTCACCCACATATGCTTTCCAAAACTTTCACCGATGATCTCCCACAGTGTATACAATGCAAACTACAATGGTAAAGGAATAACAGAAGTTGAATGTCTTAGTTACCCATGCTTCAGGTTAAAGTAAATTCACAAGTTCAAAAAAACATACTGAAAATATTCTTAACCCTTTAACGATGGCCAAGCCATTTTGTAGTCCATGAACTTTGGGGAATCTTTCAGTAAAGGATATAATTGCAATCATTCATCCTCGGAATTACTGGAGGAAAAGGAAGATCTTCGACAGTTCTTTGACTTCCAATGTCTGTTTATGTATTTTTTTGAACCAATGATTCCCTCGGTATCAGAATTCCTCTATTCCATGACCACCGACTCGTTGTTTAGGTGTTAAAAACATAGAGTACACCCATAATACGATGCTATGTACACTGTAGTCATACTTCATTTCAATGCACTTCACTGTGTACTCTGCTATTGTCTCAAATTCTTGCCACAATTGGAATTAACTATTCAATTGATTTTTTTATATTTATGTGTCCACTAATATCAAAATAAAAGACTGCTACAGTCTTGCTATAATTCACTGACACGATTTACATGAAGATTTTATCGTGCTACTGTATTTTATTCTGATGTTGAAGTTTTTTTCCTTTACTTCAATGAAATGGAAGCTACATTACAACCTACCTATCTCACTCGGTTCCACCCTACTTAGACATATTCAATTACAGAGTTCTATTCCTGTAGAGATGGTCAAATTTACTCTCATCCTTAATAATTTGGTTCAGTGTTGGATATGATGTTTGACATATTCAGTTTAAGAGGTTCATCACCTTAGAGAAACTTTAAAAAGAGAAGATGTATTATATAATGTATGCTTCAATGTGTAATATGCGAAATCAAAGAAAAGAATGTGTAATTTGTGAAAAAAGCATGCGCCTTTATCAACTGTGATTGTGAATTTCTAAATATCCATTACAAGTATTTATTTTGAACTAAGAAGACGGAACTTGACAAGTTCTGTTGCTTTGCACATTGAAATTCTGAAATATGGTAAAAATTAAAATAATTTTGCAATTGAAACCTCTATATGTTAGAATCCAAATAACAAAATATCGTGTGCTTATAATTCATATTTTATTTCTTAAAAATGGATTTTGAATTACAATTATAAAATTATTTTTTTTCATTCTATCCTTCATTTATAGTGAAAATTAAAAAAATTTCTAATATATTTTCAAATTGATATAATTTTATTTCCACCTTCCGTTTTAATAAAAAAACAATACTATTTTTTTACATTAAAATGATTGAAAAAAATAGCATAAATAGAAAATGCATTTTCCTACTAGTAAAAAATTTGGGTAATTTTAGACATCCTTTAAAAAAATAGGGACAAATGAGGTTTTATAGTTGAATTCAACTTCAACGTCTTCTTTGTGGCTTCTGTGGATGTATAAAATAAAATAATCATTGGCAATTTTTCACACTCATCTCCATTGGTACGTGTTTCACTTGTGAAATTGTAAGTCAGAGTTCCAAAATTTTTTTTTGGGAAACATTGAATGCTAAATTCTTGCAATGAGTACAGCCAAACTTCAGGAAATTTTTATCACTTGGTCTCAGACAAGTAATTCAAAAGACCCTATCGTTACATTCTAATGAATTAAAATATGGTTTCTTGGGAAGAAGTACGAAACTTGACAATTTTGAGTTGTTCTCAAGCCTGGAAATGCATCATTGCTTTAGGGGTTAATAGATTACATGTTATTGCATTTTCTGAAGACTGTAGTCACAAATAGTCATGTAGAATTGCAATTTGAAGAAAATGAAAAATAATTCAATATTGCTCTGGAAATTATGAAACCCCTTCCGTTGCATGCAGCAACCACTCTTCTCTCTCTCTGAAAAATAATAATGAAATATTTCTCTCCATAGAAGCCCATGAAAAAAATGCAACCACACCTGAAGTGGTAGCTTTCAGTGCACAAAACCTTAGATTATAAAAAAATTTCTTGTCTAACAGCTTCTCAACAAATTTCTGATGGATTGTTTGCATTCGTCTTAATTAAAAAAGATTTAATTTCTATTTTTGATTGTTGTACAAGGTAGCTTCTGACGTTGATAGTTGCTGAAGACTTCATTGTTGCTGCAAGTATATATTATGAAGTTATCAAAATCTTCAAAATTACTGAGTGATAAAGTATAAGTTAAAAGAACTCTCTGCTGAATGTATTCCATTTCCCCTTTGCTAAAATAAATTAAATAATAACATATACATGTACATGATGTCATTAGTGACGGTAACGGTATTTTGAGAAGAGAACTGAGATCAAAAATATGACCATGGTGTTACTTTGTAGTACTACCGTCCTGAGTTCATGCAAAATCGTCAAATTCGTTAATCAAATTCAGTGAATTTGATTGTGTTGAACTCAGACTTACCCGGATGTGGAGGTGCTCTCGCCCCCTCAAATTCTTTTTTTTTTGGAACAAATGGAAAACCATTTTCAAACCTGAGAACTCTATGGCTTCGTCAGGATTTACATTTCTCCCACAACTCATTCTGTGCATCTGTCCCTTTTCACTCATAGTATCGTTGCTTGGCTAAACTAGAGGAATTGGAAATGAGGGCGGCGTAACTGACGCCATAAAATTGGAACTCTTTTGTGGCTGTTGTGGTACTGCACGCCATCAACAAGAGAAGACACTGACGATATGCACAGGTCCTAATGGAGGTTTTAAGTATGTGCGATTCACTTTGCCCTGAACAGTAAGGATTCAAGCTGGAACAGCGTCAGCGACATTCGATGCAGTTGGTCGTCAGTTCAGTAAATTCGTGTTGTCAATTCCGAATTAGTTGTGCAATCTTCATAATTGCATTTGTCATTTCCTTTCATTACGCAAATTTCACTTCGCTCACCGCCGCCAAAGCAGAATCGGTACATGTGATCTCCTACAATCATAGGAGATCGGAGGTACAAAATTCAGTGACACAAGAGGAGCGGAAATTTGGGTAAATGGACATTCCGGCCCCTTCCTTCCATTGCATTCTCACAATTTTTCCCATATCAGCATTTCTCCTGTCTCGCGTCCGCCATAGCCATTTTCTATTTTCGTCTTACTCGTTGCCGCTCGGTTTCCTCGGCGAGTTCATATCATCTCTAAGAGGTTTTCACTGTCCTTCCACTTACAATTCCGTAAATTCAGTTGTTTCGAAATGGCTGCCGAGAGATCCTTTGTAAGGAAGATGACAAAGTCCTCTCCGAAGTGCTTGGTGAGTTCAAGGCGATGTTCGTCCCTTTCTGCGAGCGATAGAAGTTAAAGTCTACCGTATCCACCTTCTTCTCGTTCTCTTCCCAAGTAGGACAACATTGTCAGAAGAAAACGTCGAAATGGAAGGTCACAATAGAGTGAGGTCACGGTGCCAAGTTTAGGAAGTCCCTGTTTCTAAGTGTCAGGGACGTTGTAATTTGTGTGAATTACTTCTTTTAAATGTTACTCTGTTCCACTTCCCTCGTGATGCTGTTGAATTCCTTGACCTAAGTGTTTTTTTTGCCGATCAACCAGACTATTCTAGCTGAATTCGTGCGCCAATTCGGCCACCGCTTCGAGTCTGTCGTTTCCATGAAGATGGTTGGCGGGACGAGCATTTGGGACGTGGATGTCAGAGTGTACTTCATGAAGAACCAACCACACGTTTCTTTCGGCGCGGGATGGAAACAATTTATGCGATTCAATGGCATCTCCGAAGGACAGATCATCCAATTTACACTGTCCCTGGAAAATGTTTTTGAAGTAAGCCGAGTAGGAGTCGGAGCACTGGCGGCAGCGCGCGCCCCCACGCAGCATTTGTTAGCGACTCGCCAATCTTCACGGCTGCGTGGCGCCTAATTAGAGGAAGTTCACTAATCGGAGGACTTGCTGAAGATGACGCAGTGCCCAAGAAGAGCGCTGTGGTGCTCCGTAAATCCAAGTTCGCGGGTTCTTCACCTGAAGTCAATTTCGAGGAAGGCGAGCGTTTACATTTTTTCGCCGGGTTGAAGATTTCCTATACACATCTGTAAGTAGTAAGATTTCACTGCCGGCTATGATTGACTTACATTTTGTTCGCGGCCTGCTACATATGTAAATTTAGGGTTCTACAATTTCGTCAGTGCATTACCTTTTTTTAACTACACCAGTAGTACAGAGTACAAGATGTGGCGGTCTTGAGAACCGATCACGAAGATTCCTGAACTGGAATCCTGCTCTTTTTTTGTAACCAATGTGCATATTCATGATGCTTTCTTCAGTAACAGTCGTCACTATTGTAATCCACGCGGTATGCGAAGTAAATTTACAGTGCCAGGCATGTGTCTTGAAAATGGGTTCCCAGGGTTAACTTGAATTTTGAGAGAAAATGCTTTCTATATTGCCGTGCTGCCGCTGCACAAGACAAGCACTGTTTAGACAGCAATTAGCAAAGCCTCAGTTCTGACTAAATAACACACGAATATCACTGTACATAAGTCAACCTATACAGAGAACTGTTTTAAAAAGGTCATCTCAAACATTCTGGTATTGACAGACCAGCGGTATGACATTGGGCATATGATAAAACAGTATTCCATAAGTACTAGAATTAGTGCACCTCCTTCACACATTGTAATTCATGGTGCTTGTTGCTTTTAAAAATTATGTCCCCCTGCAGTAGAACACCAGAATTTAGTAAGCCCCAACAGTAAGTGCTTACAATTCCAATTTCTGCTGTGTTCCTTGCACTTCACTGTACACGACTTTTGACTCATGATATTTGCATTCGTCTGCTCTCACACTTTCAATCGTTCAAATAAATTGTGAAAGCAACATACAGGACTTTTTTACAATTGCAAATTTCAAGGGCTTCTCACACATGCTATGTGCACAGACTGTGGAATGAAACAAATGTGCTGGGCTGCACTGGATGAAGATGATCTCAACATGAAATTCTTAGTAGCACAGATGTATGTTGATTTATATTAGAGACAAGGAATATGGAAGGCTTTGTGATTTCAGGTTCACGTTGATTTGTATTCAGAGTTAACCAGGCCCCAGTGATTCACAAGTCTGCAGAGAACGTGACTGTCTGATGGTGGAAAATGACTGCTATGTTAATTTCTTGTTTTTCTTCGTATCATGCAATTGTGTTTGTCACATATTGCCTTACATGTTGTTTACGGTCCCCTAAAACTGTTTTGATCATAATGTGTTGGGTGATATGTGTGAAACTGTATTTCGGGCATTATCATAATTGTTTCCTGATGTTTGAGTTGTCAGCAACCCTTTTTTAAGAAAATTTCTGAAGTACGAATAAGTTTGTATGAACACCCAATATTATGGAAGTCCAAAACAGAAGTAATTGCATATTTTTGGAAAACTGTAACCTGCAATTTGAAGACAAGAATTACAATTGTGAAATAGTTCATTCACCTCTAAAAGGACCAAGACAATTTTTCCATCAAAACCCACAAGAAACTGCAATTTTTGTTACATTCATCCAAAAAATCAGAGGAGCTCTTCTTTTTTAAGTCTAATGATAGCAACAGACTTCACTTGTCTATAATCATGAGGCAAAATTTTTATCAAGTTCGACCATACGAATTCTAAGATATGACGACTCAAAGTTGGTAAATTTTTTTTTATTTTCTGCTATCAGATGCATGTAGTTCCACGAAGTCTGGTGAATAGCGTATTTACAAACCCATTTTATGAGCATGCGGTTCATAATTTGTGCTGTTTGAAGACATTGTTTTGCATTGTGTCCTGTATTTATCTCATTTTCATTCAATTGTAATGTTCTACTGAAATTACTCATCTACCTCCACCCATAAAGTTTGTTGCCTTTTTTAAGGCCAAA
Source organism: Thuidium tamariscinum (assembly GCA_947034885.2). Taxonomy (NCBI): domain Eukaryota; kingdom Viridiplantae; phylum Streptophyta; class Bryopsida; order Hypnales; family Thuidiaceae; genus Thuidium; species Thuidium tamariscinum. The sequence continues at coordinate 1,052,095 of OX344757.2, read as the reverse complement.
ATAAACTCATAACTTTCATTTATTGATCATTCATGAAAGAAGGGGATATTTTTTAATTGATTAAAGGGTTCACCAAAATATTTTCCTCCATTTCTCTGAGAAGAAGGTACAGAATGACTTAGCTTGGGAGATAATTATGTAATCATTATTACTAATTTAATAATAATAACTCATAATTTTAATAATAATAACTCAATAATTTTTATAATAATTTAATTAATTTAATAATGGTTAAGGGTAAAAATATTAATGACTTTCCTAGACTAAAAAGCAATTAGTACTTCAAAATGGCATTCCTAGAACATGAATGAATAAAAAATTAACAAAAATTGGAAACTAAGTCAAATTTCTGAATGAATAAATATTTCTGTTATGTTTAACTATTTGAAATTAATTTAATTGACTCATTATTCAAATTTAATACTGTGTATTCATTTTACTGAAGTCTCTATTTTATTAATGACTATCACAAAGAACTTTTAAGACTTCAAAGAATGTTGTATATTCTTACTTTACTATATTTTAAATTTTAAAATAAATTCAGGCGAAAAAAAGTTATTTGCTAAGTGAGAAAACTTTTAGGTATCTTATTGCGTTTTTGAGGAAGTTAAATTGTTACAAAAAATTGAAGCTTTCTTTTAGAAAAAAAAAATGCATTTTGAATTTCATTTAGAACTTTTTCATATTTGTGAGAAATTTCTGGTACGACAAGCAAAGGTTTAAAAAAAATCTTTTATCTTCTTTTTTAGCATTTCAAAGCAAATGCATTTTAATGTATTTCTCTTTGTATACATGTCAATACAGAATTGGAATAACCCTCAATGAAAGGCACTGTAATAATGACAGTAAAACTATTTGTGAATTATTTGTGAACTAGTAGAATTAGTCTGCATGTTTCAAAAGCTGAAAAATAAGAAATGTGTCTTTGTATTATTTGAGTGAATAATTCACCAAGTTCTATAATACAGTAAAGAATATAATAAGCAATGAAATCTGCTTTCATTGCATTATGATGTCAAAAAAAAATTATCAACAAATTTAAAAAGGAAATGAAACTACATTTGCAAACAAGCAAAGTAAGTTTCTTTTATTTCCAATTCTAGAGTACATAAGAAAAACAAAACAGTATTATACAATTTTTTGATGGAAATTTTGAAATCAAAGAACATTTTTTTTTAGTGGAACTACAGAAATAAAAACATAAAAATGTAAATTTTTGATCGTTACTAATTTATATTCAACGAAGTAGAAGACCATGTGATCATTGTAAAATATCATAACAAAGGTGCATTTCCCCTTTTTTTTTTCTTTGAGGGTCCCCATGCTGCATTTTGCTATTTCTTTCTTTGAGGTTTTCATTGGGAACTTTATTTCATAAAACGGTGCATTTTCCTCTTTTTTTTTCCATTTGGGGTTCCCAATGGTGCATTTCTCTTCCTGTTATATATTAGGTTTCCATTGGGCACTTATTTTTCTAAAAAGGTTCATTTTCCTTTTTTTATGTTTGAGGGACTAATGGTGAATTTCCCGTTCTCTTTTCTCCGAGGTTCCCATTGTGAACCTCATTTTATAAAAAGGTGCATTTCCCTTTTTTTGAAATTGAGGTTGCCATTGGGAAAGTCATTTTATAAAAAAGTGTATTTTCCTTCTCTTTCTTTGAAGGTCCTATTTAAGTAGAAAGTGCATTTCATTTCCCTTTTTTTTTCTTTAAGGGTTTCATGTCACTAGAAAGTGCATTCCATTTCCCTTTATTTTCTTTGAAGGTTCATTTAACAGGAAAATGCATTCAATTTGTCTTTTTTTACTATGAGGTTGGCATTGGGAAAATCATTTAATTAGAAAGGAAATTTTTTGTGTTTTTTTAATGATCTAATTTTGCAAAAAATTGATGTACTAAGCATCTTATTGCAAGGATTATCTATATGAAAAGAACTAACAAGTACACTAAATCTTTGAAGCATTATTCAAACTGAGAGTGAACCCATGACTAAATTTCAAAGTTACTACAAAATGTACATGAACAATGGTGACCTTTGAAATTCCAACGACCATTTGTCTTCTCCAACTAACTTAATTAATTTTTGAAGCGTCATGCATGGTTAAGTAGTTCTCAGAAGAGGAAAATGTTATGCATGACATGTAAGACATAATTATAGGATACACTTGAAACTAGTAGGAAAAAGAAACAAATATCTACTTCCTTCATGAATAGACATCAATTTACACATATGTAGTTAATTTTGTATTTATCAAAACTTGTCAAATAAGGCATATACAGAACTCTACAGTGACCTACATTGGGTACTAATATCCCATAATGTTTGGCTTCATCTTCATGGGCTACTATAAGAGCACTCGAATGCAATAACCAGGCAACCCCAAAGGCCAGTCTTGGTCATACCAACCGGGAGCTAGTCTCATGGAAGGATAGGCCAACTGGACTTTGGGACCCCCCCCCCCCTTTTGTTCATTTTGACAAATGTTAGACAAAGAAATGAGTAAACTTTGTTTTTTAATTAATTAGACATATTTACTTAGTACTCACGTTCGCCACCTTGGCTTAAGGAATTGAGCATTCTTATAAAGTATATAAATTCAATTCCAATGAAGTGTGTAATATTTTGTAGACTAAGTATGTATATGGGAAGATTATCCTTTATCACAAAGAAGTTGATGTAGTGATTTAGGGAAGTTTAACACAACTTTCAAATAAAGAAGTGTCTATAGAGTTAGGTTCCATATTATTTAAAGTAATTATTTATATCCATAGAACTATAAAAGCATAATCTTGATAGATTTTTTGAATTAATATTGAATTCAAATACTGCATTGTCAGAAAATGGAGAATTGTGCACATAAATGCATTGCCTATTATTATGTTTTCAAAGGTTTAGTGAGAAAACCACCTAAACTCCAAAATCGCATAATATTTTTTTTATTATTATAAGGTTACCATTGTGTTCAACTTTAGATATAGTCTTATAATACATTATTTGTTTTTTTTTCCATGATAATTGTGGTACAGGAAATTTAGAATCCAATTTTGTATTTTCTTTTTCTAGAGTGAGGCTTTGAGGTTCATGTCAATTGAAAACCTCAAACAATGCAGTATAACAAATTTTAATTAGAGGGTTTAATTTTAAATAAATGTCTATTTAAATAACTATTTAGGGATTATTACTTAAGCAATATATATCTTGTTTTTTGTAAAATTATAGGTCAAAAATTGTCAACTTCATTCTTGAAGATAAAATAAATTATAAAATTAAAATTGACCAGTAGTGAAGAAATTTAGTATTTGGTATTTTCTAAAACATAAGTACCATATCCATTCCAAAAATGTGCAACAACATCTTATAATGTTATTACAAAATGAAGGACTTTTTCTAATGCTCTTCAACCCTAATTGAGGGCCTCAGAAATTGCAAAAGAAAATTTCACTAAAAATTAAAAATTGCAGGGTTTGACTCGATGGGGCAATACTCGGTCAATTCACCCGTTCCATACGAAACCCAGATTTGAAATTTGTAGTTTGGACTGACTCACTTGCAAAGGTTGCCCTTATGCTTGACATGAGCTGGCCCCCTTGTTCTTTTGAGATGACGTGGACCTCATTCATGCGAGACTAAATGGACCTTGTTTAGTGGGGAGATGTTGTCTTAAACGGTATGCTTTTGATACTGACATTTGTATATTGCCATGGCACCGGCCATTCCTCCAAGCGGCAATCACCCCAGAACTTGTTAATTATGCAATTCATTGCTATATGCTAATGACAAGAAAAGTATGCATCTATTTGTTTCTTTTCATTTTTGGAGAATAGCCTTACTTGTGATTTAAAATGTTATAGGGATGTTCCAAATTCCAACATTCATCCATTTCTAGGATGCCTACTATGGTTAACATCTAAAATTACGTGAATTCATCTAATATTTTTCCTTATTTCAAATTCGTCTGGCAATTTCATCTAAATTTTCGTACATTTCATTTTGAGTCTTCAAAATTAGGTAATTTAGAAAAAAAAGACTACAATACATTTCAAGTGTTTGCAAAATTTGAACATTTATGATTTGAAAAAAATGGCAAATACCGTGAATTTATGAATCGACCTCTGTGAACAACATGTGGTCTGCTTCATTATTTGAAGCCCTTTCTAAAGTCCCAGTGACCTCATTGTCACTCTATAATACTGTCACAAATGCGCTCCGAAATAGCAATATTCTAACATTTAATTATAATAGAAGAAATTGTAGTATTAAAATTTTCCTAATTCTTTATTTGCATATGCCACACTGCATCCCCTCATTTGAAAGTGTACGGTTACAGAAGAACAAAACGAGCGACGCATTCATATGCCATGTCTTCTTTACATATCTGGTATTGCGTTTTTAATTTTATATGCATAGATTAATGGTCAATGTATCAGCATATGCATTTCTGTTTGAGGAATATATTGGATTTTAGAAGGGAAAATTTTTTTAATTAAAATTCAAGGGACATTGATTTTCCGGGTTGGATGTGGAAGCAGCTTTTGGGCCAATTGGCCATGGTAAAGCTTCATAGGTTACACAAGTACCAGACCAAAGCCACACTAAAAAATTATACATCGTGAGATGGAAATGGTTCTCTGAACCTTAATTGTGGTGCACTGTGGATGTCCTTGAAGATCGCAAGCCTAATAACACATCCAGACTAAGTTACCTTCCTTCCGTTTGCATTCCATCTAACAGTCTGGACTTCCAGAAATCCTGAATTACAGACCCTAATCGCCTTCAGCAGGAGGACGTCACGCACTCAAATTGTTGCCCTTACTTAGGGGATCGAATAATTTGAGATAATTGACGAACAGCAGAAGTGTGAACCAGGGAATGACCTACTGAAATGTAATATCGGTATATGTGGATGCCCAATACAACGGCTTTGTATCCCTAAACCCGGAATTCAAGAGTGGTCTGACATCCTCTGGCAATGCTATCTCTCAATACAACTTATTTAGAAAAAAGGTCATTCGCAGCAAGCTAAATCTGTAGTTGTACTTTACAGCTGCAGTGATTGCAGACAGCCGTTCAAACCCGACAGTGTAAATGCAAGAAGTGAGGTGGAAGAAGCGTTCTCGTATAAGGCCTATATGCCGTGTCTTCATTTAGCTTTTGAATTTTGAAGTCCTCCTAGTCCAAAAAAAGACAATCACAGGCATACTGCAATTCTGACAGAGGCTTTATCTCCGTATTCAAATTTAAGGAACATGTGCAGGTAATTTAAACCATATTTGATAATGAACCCTCCAAAGTAATATACTTCGATTAAAAATAATCTCAATGACCTCCGATGAATGAAAATTAAAGCAAGCACTGTGCAATTGCTTAAAAAAAATGGACATAGGGTGAATGCAAGAAACACCTGTACTATTTGTTGCGTTTTACTATAGTACTCATGACTTTTTCTGGAGTACTTTAAAATTAGAAAATTAATTTGAAAAAAATATGAAAAATATGAACAATGTATAGACCTCTAAGATGAAGGTTTTCACCGAAGGAAATTGATAGAAAAATTCTCTAAGTAGGAGAACTTAAAAAGCGCCAAATCTCAAGAAAATACATACCTTCATGTTTTAATTCGGGAAAATTAGTAAAAATAAGTAAATACAAAAAACAAAAAGTGGCCATTTGAAACAACTTTATGGAGATGGTCATACATCAAAAAAATCACTAAAATAATACTTTATATGTTTCAAAATGCAACTAGAAGGAAGCTCACTTTGTGGACTTCTACAGGTCATAAAAATAACTTTTTTCAAAATTCCTCATGTGGAGAGCTATAAGTCTATTAGAAGACCATCTCATCCAAATTTCATCTCAAAATCATTAAAAAAAGGTACTCCTTAGTGACTAAAAACCCCTAAACTGCCAAATGTGACATTCAATCACTAGTACTATTTTAGTATTAAATTATTTTTGAAAATTATGAAAAAATTATGTAAGGTGTATGATAGTCATGAGTACCTTCTCTAGAAATCTTAAGTCATTTCGAGCAAAAATGCAAAAGTTATGGCCAAAAAACAGATCAGCACTTAGGTGGTGACGGGAAATAGTACAAGTGTTTCTTGCATTTACCCCACACAAGAAGAGAACCCTAAACCAAACACAACACACAGAAACATGGATTATTCACATCTCTATAGCAAATTCACAGGAGTTACTAACAATTTTCATTGCAAGAAAATTACGCCCACATGAAATTGTTCAATGTGCACATTGGTTGTGAAAATGAAACTGTAATTGCAGTCCACAAATTGTTCAGTGACTTTGGAAATTGTCACAGGGTTGGAATCAAAGAAAAAGGTAAAGCACTAAGCAACTGATTTGAAGAAACATTGTCAGTATCAATGGAAATTGTCCGTTTGGTTTTTTAAAAAAAAGAAAAGAAAAAAGAAACGTTGTCAGTGAGTCACTGTTTAAATGTGACACACTAATCTCCCTCTGAAAATGTGACGAACTTCTCTCCAAGACACCCTTCTTTGACGGGAAATGTGTGACCTATGTACATGATTTCGGTGCCATTTCGCTGAACTTCTTGAAAACGATCTGCTTATGCCACATATATGTTCGTCTGGTTTCCCGCAAGCACATTACTAAGTTTCAAATCACCTTGATATCAGGCGATGGTTGCGGACACCTGAGTACTGACCCCACGAAGCCGTAAGCTGCGGCGGATGGCACGATTTTCGGTCCTGCTTTGCGCACTTTCTGATTCGCCATGCCCGCTGACTCGAGTGACTTTGAAAAGAGAAGTCCCTATTAGAGTAATCTTCAGTTTCTGACCTTGAAAAATGGAGTTGTACCGCATGAAGTGCTTCCAACCACCTCCAAATGAAACATGCGGTTCATTCTTCATGAAGTAAACATTCACTTTGACATTCCAAACACACGTTGCACCTGCCATTTTCACTTCCACTTCTGCATGGAATTTGTCACCAAATTTGCGCACAAAAGCGGCGGGAAGGGTCTGCGACCAAACAAATACCAGTAAGTACAAGGAAAATTACAAAGCTCTCCTGCAATGCATTCACTACGATTTGAAGTTGCATTTTTGTTGACAGGTGACTGCAACATATCCCCTACTTTAGTAACAATGGCTTTGATAAGAAACGTTGAAACTGCAAGCGATAACTGGAAAACAAAGAAGTATCGTCGGATGTAAGAACAATACATCACGGAAATGTAGGGTAGAAGTCGAAGTGCATGAAGGCCGTTTTAGCGAACTCACCAAGCACTTCGGCGATGACTTCGTCATTGTCCTCTCGAAAGATGTGCTTATCGCCATTGCTGCTAAGAAAAATGCAATCAAACTGTAACGCCCCCACGTCCCTCACTTTACGGAAAGGGAGTTCCGACGCGAGATGAAGGCCGGCAATAGGCAAATGGAATTCAATCTCTGAGGTAAGGAACGAGTAGCGATACAGTATGACACGGAAGAGAAAGGCTCTGTGGACGCAAAAGAGGAACAGGGACTCCAGAAACATTTGACAAATCTCATTTGAGAATGTCGAGTCCATCGTGCAATCACTGGGATTTCACTTCACGCTCTTTTGTTTAACGATCATTCGCTAATTACGTGTAATTTGCTATGATTTCCTGAAATACAATGTAATGATACACTCCATTACATGTGTGTGAAGGGAGTGACTTCTGTCGAATCAGGTATTCATTTACTCCATTGGTCATGACTGCATATTTGATTCTGATATGACGCTTGGAACTGCATTTTCGAACCCTAAACCAACACGCGAACACATCGCATTAGGTGAAAAAAAAAAAGCAAAGCATCTCACCAGAAAAACAGATACAGAACAAAACAAAACACGGGAGATCAAGTTCAACACTACAGACAGGCACAGAATGGAGGGCCTTTATTCTGCCATCCTAACGAGGTTCCGCTGGGGAACTGTATGCTGTCTGTGCTGTTCTTTGCAGGAACAGTATTGAACTTTTATCTTAGAAGCCCGACAGTGACTAAGAATAGCGCCCTAGCTGCATTGCATTCTTCTGCACTGAGCATACAAAGAATGGTTGTGTGAACCAAAACCCTGAAAGAACTATACAGAAACACTCCATTTGTTGTGATGAAAAAGCTTGAGCAATCTGTGGCATTCACTTCGCAGAGAACACTGAACTGTGGGTAATGGGGTGTGCGCAGCAGGGAAAGTTATGAACACGTCTTCTTTCACGGAAAACATTAAATTAGTACTCCTTCATATTTTAAACAGTTTTATGAGTACGAGGTCCATTGACCCTAAAGCTTTTAGGAGATCAATGTTTTAAAATACAATGCTTCAGAACTCTCTATGTCACTAGTAGAAACCCCCATTTAATGTGATAAGGCTTAATTTTTCTTGACGGATTTTGCTAGGCATCAAAAGTAATAACTCGTGTTTTTATGTCAGCATTGATGTTGTGTTGAACGTTTTTGTTGATATAAAAACACGGGTTGTTACTTTTGATGCCTAGCAAAATCTGTCAAGAAAAATTGGGCCTTGTCAAATTAAACGGGGGGTTCTACTAGTGTGTATTATAAAAATAGCGAATTTCAAGAAAAAACATCTAAAGAAAAAAGTAATTGTGTAAGATTCGGGAATTGAATTTCAAGTATATGTAAAAGAACTTTCAGCAGTCTTCGCCACGTATATTGGTAGATTTCAGCGTTTCTAATGACCTAAATTATTATTTTTTATACAGTGAAATTCTAAGCAAGTGCACTTTGGAAGACCATATCCATATGGACAAAGGTCTAAATGGATTGTAACTCTTGAAATTCTTTATTACTGTGATGTATTTCGCATAATTTAAAATTTACAAACCATTTGGAATTGTACAGAAAATAGGAAAAAATAGTGAATAAAAAGAGAGAAGGCCATGACCAAATAAACTAAATAATGACATTTTTTTTAAGTTAAAGGAAGACAATACCAATTGTTCCTACGTGTTGGTACATTTTAAAAACCAAGTGTTTCCTATTTTTCTCCAATTATATAAGAAATTGGATGAAAAACGGCATTTCGAATTTATTTGCTAGGTATAGATTCTAGAAGAGGCCCCATAGTAACCTCAAAATCTCCATAACTTGTAACTCATTCATCAAAATGGAATTTTAAAATTTTTTTTAGTTATATGAAAATGAAATACACCAATTTCAATATAAGCTTTCCTCAATTTTCAAAAGAACATTTTTTATTTAATCTACTTAAGCCTACCCATTTAAATAAGAAAGAAAACATGTCACGTATAAACCCTGAACTGTGAAGTCATAAGTCTTATAAATGGTTGGTCCTCAAAGATACCGCTTGCGCTAATATTGTGTAGAAATTCCCCACCAAAAAAAAAAGATTTTAAGTGAGACTGCCACCACAACTATATTGCCAAAAAATTTGGAATCTTTCATGTGGAAATAACCAATTAGGTGAGCTCTGTATCAAGTACATAGATAGAAAAGAAAATATTTTAATTATTTTGAAAAAGATCTCACCCCAAACCTCAAGGAAATGACACTCTAGATAATTATTAAATAATTATGTAGAAGCTTTGTACAATTAGTTAAGAAATATAGAAATTACAAAGCGAAAAGGCTCTTTAGGTGACTAATTGTTGGAATGTAAATTGCTAGTACATGTTCATGTATGTAAACCCCAAGAAACATACATACAAGTCTAATTCTTTAGAAGTTTCAATATTACAATATGAGACGATCCTATTCTAAAATATGTGGAAAAATAAATGTAAATTAAAGAAATTGCCCTCCTATTAGAAATCACGATTTCAAATTTGTTTTGGTGGAAATATTTTCAAAAAACTTTAAGGGTTAACCAATGAGATTGGCATATTTCAATTTTATAAAAGAGTAGTATGCAATTTAGCACTTAAAAATAAAATATTTGTATTGCCTTATTTTCGTATATTACAATTTGAAATTCTTTGAACTTTCTTGAGTGTATGAACAATTTGCATTGTAAAGTGAATGCAATGAAAACACATGATTTTGAATATTTGATGAAACAAATGTAACCTTCTAAAGAGTAGGCATGTGAGTTTCCTAGGCATACCAAAACAACTCTGATAATTGACCTGGTAATATCTTGCAACGTATATAGTGGACATTTCAAAATAAAAATTTCCACGTGTCATTTAGCACCTTACAAAATATTATCCTAAACAACTTCAATTTGCAAAATGTTGGATATTCAATGAAATTAATAATTACAAAAATACTTTTGAAATATAAGAATTCCACCTAGAAGTCATTAACAAAATACAGAGAAGGGGTTTGAAAACCCTAAAAACAACATCCCCCCTCTAACATTTGTACATAACCTAAGAGTAAGATTTCTAGATTTTTAAATATTCTTTAAATATTAAAAAACAGGTTTCAGAAAACCATGACAAAAAGGAGGAACGAAAAATTAGTTCAATTACTCGAGTACAGAAAATCTCTAGCATTGAAATTGCTTAATTTTCATTACTACTTGATTATCTTCCCTTCAAGTTTTTATGGTAATGTTAAATATCATAAATTTCCAAAGGAGTATGGTAGTACAGAGTAACTTGTCTATAAATTATAAATCATTTCGAGGAAAAATGCAAGAGTTTTGGCACAAAAAGAAATGAACACATAGGTTCTAACTACGGAATAGTGCAAATGTTTATGGAATTCATGTACAAAATAATGTTAGTAGTCACAGTTTCCCTAGGAAACCTTTAGGCAATTAATTTCAATTAGACATATGTTTTAATTGATGGGATATTTCGTTAAAATGGCAGAATTACAAATGCCCTTTCTAAGACTGCACGGTCTTAGAAGAAACTAACATGTAAGATGGGTTTAAATATATAGAGATTTCAAATAATCACATGTATTTTAAATATATGTGAGATTTAGATTTAGAATTGCACTAACTTAAATATTTTGGATTACTATACATTTTAGACATCAACTACGCACGTATTTTTCAAATATCTACCACATTTGTACTTTTGAGAATACGTACTTAGATTGACAGAGGTGTGTAAGTAATGGGATGTTTCTGTTTAAAGGAAGTTCACCATGTTATAATCTTTCCTTATAGTAGAATGACTGAAAAATAAAAATAAAAATTTATGCAATTGTCCAGCATTGATGGCTTAGGGTATGTTCCCACATGGTGTTAGCAAAATCCATTTGTTATTAGATAAGAGTGTAAGTAATGGGATGTTTCTGTTTAAATGAAGTTCACCATGTTCGAATCTTTCATTATAGTAGAATGAATGAAAAATAAAAATGAAAATTTCTGCAATTGTCCAGCATCGATGGCTAAGGGTATGTTCCCACATGGTGTTAGCAAAATCCATTTGTTATTAGATAAGAGCTCGTCAAAATATGAAAGAATGTTTTTTTTTTAACAATTAAGGTTGGAACTGCCATACTTGGGTCCTGCATCTTCTTTTTTCCCTTTATTTCCCGATTTGTTTCCAGAGAGACTGCTTCTAGCCTACACAGGTATTTGGTAGACCTTTCGGGGGAATTGTCTGAACATTTGTGTCCCTAAAGACCAGAAAACCAATACCATCCAAATAAGAAATTCAACGTAGTTGGAGCTTATTCCTAGAATGAATCTTTTTCCTGTTATTAATGAGTGAAGTAATTAATTAATATTGTAAAAAAAGAAGATTCCTCAAATGTCACATGCAATTTTCATTATTTTCGAAAGTGTTGGCTCCCTATACCATTGAAATTTTACAATACATGCACCCAAATCTAATTCATACTAAAATCAATAGTATGACCATTAGATTTTGGTATATGTCCTTAATTTACATCAACAAATTAGAATCAAGCATTTGGAACCCAAATTAATTGAAGTCTGAGGACGTTTTTGGATGAATCTAGGGTTCACCACAAAATACAGGTGGAATACTCTGCGTGTCTCCCTGATATCTTGACTTTATACAACACATGAAATGAGAATTTAGAAGCTTTATGCCAAAAATGTGGAAGGGCATTATCTTAGTTTGGCATTTTCTAATACTTTTTTTCTCTTTTTTCACCTATGTGCTTGAAATTGATGATTTTTTTTCCAAGTGATTAAAAGTTATAACCAAGAAACACTTAATACTAGACCTATCTCTTGCAATAGATCCTGCACTCATTCAAAATCATCCATAGACTTCAGTTCATATGTTCACCAAATGCTTGATTCAAATTTACATACAAATTCAGGATACATACCAAAATCTAATTGGCTCAATACTGATTTTAGCAAGGTTCAGATTTAAGTACATTTATTGAATAGTTTTAGTGATCTAGGGAGCAAACACTTTGGGAAATAATGGAAATTACCTAAAACATCCAATTTTTAGTTTAAATACATGATTTTCAATTGCTACAACCAAAAAAAAATTGTTAAAAAAAAATGAACTCTAAGTATGTGGAATTCTATAATTTGATAGTTTTGATGCTTCTACCTTACAAAAATCGCATACACGAATTAAATATATTCAAAATTGCATGCTTAAGTATGGTCTACTTCATTTAAAGTCCCCAATATAAATGAGCCAAAAAATTAATAATCCTCTTTAAAAAAGGGCCATATTACCATTGGTCTAAAAACTTGATTTGACTTAAATTGACTATCACCATCAAATAGATCCGGGTGGATTAGGCCCCTCGCTTGGCATTACCATGTTTTACCAGAGGTGCAATGAAAATAAAACCCCCCCTAGTTTGGCCATTCATCACCCCTACTTGCAAAGCCTCCTACCTAATCAAGGTCTATAATTGCAAATATGAATTCAAAATTTGAAGAAGGAAAATAGTGTGTAAAATAAAGAAATTACAGCATTTTACCCAAGTTGAAGCAAAGGGGTTAGTTATCCCAGCCCCATGAAGCAGGCCTTACCAAACAAGTCTTTCTAAGAACTAAATGGCCCACGAGAGCGCCCATTACGTAACACAGGCCAAAGACCCTGCACATTTCCATTTTTTTAACACGTGGAAGCACACAGTCATCACCTTCTTTTTGAATCATTCTTTTCATTATTACCTGAAACAGCGCTCTTACCAAACCGGCAGACTGACAAACAATGACAAGTGGGAACGCCTTTCCAATTTCAATCCGAATTTTATCTTAAGATTGCTGCTATAAGGCCAAGTGGGAACACACCCTTAGTTGCTTTGTACTATGTCTTTTGCAATGGAATGGAATATGCAAGTGGTTAAAAACAAATAACCGAAATAGAAATCCATTGGAAAAGAAGCCTCCAAACCTTTTCTAATTGTGTGATTCTGTTTCAGAGAATTGACAGCGCAACCCATGAATGGTAGATAAGCATAAGTAAGCCAGAGCTACAACAAATCTGCTACAATGCAAAAGCTGTGCTTTGCTTCGGACAACGCTGTTGCAGAGTTGCTTGTCAATATCAACAGTATAATTGAAGAGCACCTACAGCGGTGAACCCTCAAAAACAGCAGTGGAAGGGGTTGATTTTCCTGAGGTCCTCATTATCTTTTTTTGGTATTTTCAACAACAACTGCACACGTGCACTTCTATCCAGGAGTGCCCAATGTCCTTTTTCTGTAAAGACCTCCGGGTCATCAATTTTTTTTTTTTTTTTCTGACAAAGGATGTTCAATTTGAAATTCAGAGGAGATTGAGTGGGATACTGTCTAAAAACAGAAGGTATGTTTCAACGCCATATATAGTGCAACTCCAGAATTTGACGTCTCGAACACGCATCGAGCCTCCCTTGTGCTCTAATTCAATGAAAGTCGACAGAAATTGTAACCAGAAATTACATTACTGATTTCCTCAATATAAAAAAATACAATTAACGACTGCTCGACTATAAAACTGAGAGGAATATCAGTTGCAGCATCTTTGCACACTTGGGATAGGAGTTAGTTATTTTTGTTTTTTGAAACAGGTACAGTCTAGAAGGAGAGTTTGAGAGACATGAATCTGTCTGTGGAAGAAAATTTGTAGAGGGCTTACACTATCCTACAAGTATGGCGCGGAAGAAGCGTACTAAACAGCAAGGGAGGGAGTCCCGTGCACTGAAACGATTCCGGCATTTCAGTCCAGACTGCGACGACGAAGACTTCCAGGAGTCACCTTTTCGATCTATGAGGAGGGATACGACGTCTTCTTGGGATGGTGAAGTTGTTTCCCATGACGGTGTTTTAGGATACGAGGATGTTGACGACATTAAAGAAGGTGCGGAGTATGCAAAGTCCTTCTGTAGACGGCTTTCCAGCAAAGCCATAGGTCATTCGGTGTTACAGCCCGAGAATTGTGAAGATGACGCACGCCAGAATGATGCAACTTCTTCAACGACAGGGACATTGGACACAGTGGTAGACATCAATTTCAGTTTGTCGAAACGTCAGCGACAAAGCAATTCGTTTCGTCAAGGTGCTAGGCAGGAGGTAAATTACGTGTCGCGGTACAAGCTGAAGAAGATAGACGCATCCACTGACGGGAAAGGAGAAGGAGTAAATGGCGTTGCCCTCTCTTCGGTAGGTGTCTACACAGCAGTTCTACACAGACACTTCCCCTACCCATTCTGCAGAAGAGAAGGAAAAATTAGATGCACGCAGTATACATAGTACTTTGTGACAAGACGCAGAATACTGGTACTACTTATTTTCAGTCTAAGTTGTACTACATATTGTCAAGCCGAGTGAATCACGATTCCGGTGTACCTTGATGATTGAAATAAAGTACAAAACGAAACTATCAGGCAGTGGAATTGAGTGAATCATCTGAAGTTCAATCTTCCAATAGCAGATGAATAATCATCTCTTTGAATTATGAATTTGTGTATGAGAATTGAAGGAATTAAGGCGGAGATTCAAAATGTGTCATTTCCCATATGCTTTTCAATGTATTCCGCTTCGGCGATGAAGATATCCACAGAAGCTTCATAATGTAAGGCAGGCATTTACATCCAATAGACATGGGAAGAAACAACCATTGAAAACTTATGTGCGATCCATAAGCCGCACAAGTTTTTCATTTTTACATGAATGAAGGTGATCAAAGAGAAAAGGTGCTCTCATGAAGATTTTCATGAACGTAAGTAGTGACTTGGAACATGAGTACAGGAGCACGTATAGAGACTGTCTTGAAATTTTAAAAGGGCATGACCACAGCCGTGTTGCTGAATACTTGAAGACAAAGAATTGTCTTTGTCCGCAGAATCCAAAGTTGCATTTGGCATGTGTCAAAGGAATCCTTAGATTTGGATTTCTGGTCCTCTAATAAGTAACGGATCCTGTCGACATTTGGATTGATACATTTTTGGACAGAAAAAGGCAAGTGGATGAGGCACTGAGTGAAGACGTGAAAGCGAAGGCAATTTCTGTACAAGAACTGCAATGAGAACTGAAATATCAAAGTACTGTAACTAAATATCATAATTCACAGCGTAGCACAAAAGTGTACTTAGTAAAGTCATTGAAGTTTGGAACTTCATAAGATTAATATACGCAGATATAACATAGAATCCTCGAAGGCAGCATTCCTATCATTGAGTCCTGTTCTCAGAATCTGTTGTGTGATGCACTCGAAGAATAATTAATAAAGAGTGCTCACTGGGGCGTCTTCATTCGCATGTCAGCCATCCCTCGAACCATCCTCCAAAAAAACCTGAATGTATTCGCTGAGTACCTTTGTCTTCTCCAACAGTAAGTTGCAGTTTGTCAACAACTCCTACAATTGCAACCTCATTTGAATCTTTCGCTTCCTGCCAAATGTAGAGGCTTCGTCAGTTCCTCTGCTATCCGCCTCTCTAACCTCAGTAATGGAGCTCGAGATCTCGATTTCTGAACGGTGAACTGTGTCGTCAATTGCAGAGTTGTCTTCGTGGTTCATGCGCCCCTCTCCCTCCATCTTACTCTCTTTGATATGACCAATTTGCAGAGAATGCCTTCACAAATTCAAACAGCTTGATACAGGCAACCCTGTAGAAGTAGTGGAAGTCACTTCAGTAATCATGAATTCATGACTATAACAAGGCATACAAGAAGTTAAAGATGCCATATCGCTGAAGTAGGAAACTGTTGACCTTCTTCCAATCAATTATTGATCGTTGCAGAGTGATTTGCGTGACCGCTGCGGTAAGGTGAAAGCATTCAGTTGTAGAAGTAGACACACGCAATGCGAAGTAACTATCACTGGGTTAGACCATGCATGAGAAACCTTGCAAAAAACGAACTGTTCTATACTTCCAGAGTCCTAGAACCGCGAGGGAATTCTTGGGTGTAGTGGTTTCGGATGCATAAGACGTTTCCCGTGCCCCCCGTGCACTGCGACGAATGATGCCAGCATATATGCATAGGGGTATACAAGCACGGCCTCTCTGTCTTTGTCAGTTTTTATGAGGAGGTTCAGCCATTTAGGAGTGTTTTTTAGCACGTATAGAAGCCTTTATCTAACGTCAAACGGAGTATGCACGACAGCACGCCACGTATAGTAAAAGGCAGCCGTCATGCATTAAGAAAGCGAGAGTTTTCGGGAAGTAGGTAACATGAAGTCTGCAATAACTTAATTCCCAGATCGTGAATTCTTATATTGGCATCTACTGAGCTGAATTCTGACATTGAATCATATGCTTCTTTGCACCGAACAATTATCCAACTATTTTTATGTCCTCCGTGTATTTATTGCATGCACATGCAAATGATGAATTAACCTCACCGTGGTCGTCGTTTTATGGAAATGTGAAGTTGTCCTTCTTTAGATACTGTAAACAAATTTAGTGCAAGAACACCATGTCCAAGTGCCGGATTTCATAGCCAGGAATACGTCATTGCAAGGATGACTGAAATGGCATTGATCAGAAGTTAAATCATGTGAAGTCTTTGCGGTTTGGAAGATTTAGTGGTGAACTTACTGAAGCCTTCAAGGATAGACAGCGAAGCAATAAGATAAATCCTCACAATGCGTGAAATTTTTTTTGCCATTTCAGAACTAATGAATTGCTCTGAAGAAAACTGTATTTGTCCATTTGCTTCAAAGGAAAAAAAAATAACTATATTTATTACGTGAAAGTGCAACTACATGTCTCCTTGACATGTAGTGTATTTGCAATTCTGAGTTGGAAAATAGGCAGTAGTATAATGAGAATTTTTATTTAAAATGTGATTGAGAATTATACCCTACATAGAGATAATCCTTTAAAAAATTACGGTGTTCACTATGGGTGAACATTTAGATGTACCTATATAGAAGAAACTAAATGGAATAGTAACCGTTTTCATTTTTTAACTACAATGCCGTAGAGAAGGAAATGTCTAAAAAGCAGGGTTGTTCTGCCGGACATTGCAACATCGCGACAGACAGACGTCACGCAACGTCTAGTAGAGCCCTCATGACGTCTCATTGACTAAAAATCAAGTTGACTTAAAAATAAATCATTAGAAATTAAAAATTTTGACATATATAAGTTGGGTTTCAATTAAGTGTTTCAATTTTATGAATACATATTACATTCTTCATTTAGGTTCATAGTAATAGTAAGATTTTCATTTTTTTGAGCTGCTGAAAATGGACTTTCGCGACGAGGTGGGACGCCCTTCGTAACAAGTTGTCACCGTGACACGCGACGTTGGACGTCGTACACGACACCCAAATCCAAAAATATGTTTGACAAAACAACCCTGCTAAAAAGTTCAAAATGCAATGAAGTAATGATTGTTTACTACTTTTTTGAAAATGTAAATAAAAAAATTAAATAAAAACTTATAGTGCATGGAATTTACTACAGTAGTTGAACGAAATGTCAATAAGAAATGAATTATTTGAATACAACTATGGATCATGAGCTTATAAGTTGAATTTGCTAAATTTCCCTATGGAAATAGCATATTAGGAGATCCATTGTCTATGTTAACTTTTAATTAACATTTACAGAACGACAGGGAAGACTACAAATTATATGACGAATTTTTTTGGATGTTTAATAAAATATTTAATAAATTGAAAAAAATTAAGAATTTGTTCCAGTCTTTTTTGACGTTGCCGAGCAATCATCTATAAGCCATAAATTGTCCGCAACAGTAGTAATGGTTTAAATGTCTTAAGATACATGAACTATAATTTCTTTAATTATATTTGCAAGAAAACGACATTTAAATAAATAAATCCTGAGAGTACAAAATTTAAAATTGTAAAATTTATACAACTGTAATGTATCATTTGTCGTTGCAAGAAGGAAACTAGCTCAATTACAGTGAATATAGAGAAATTTGTAATTCTTTATGTTTGACTAAAAAATTTCAAAGAGAAATGTTATGAAGAGAAACTTGTATATATTATAAATAATTGAAAATTAAATATTCAAATTTAACAATAAAAGAAATTGGAAGCACGTGTGCGTATATTGAAGAGTTTTCTCTATATTTGAAAGTTGCAATTAACACGTTTTCTATTCCAAAGTATGTTAAGAGTTTACATGTTCATTATATTCTATTTGATAACAAAATTGCACTCTTTACATGTAGACCTTGGAGTAGGAGAACTTTCAGAAACGGTATATTCACTTCCAATTGACTTAACACTCTAAAATATAATCCATGTATTTCTGCTTAGTTAGAATATGTGCACAAAGAAAGATTAATATATGTATGAAGACTTTAATATATTTTCATTATCAACTTTTGCACTAGCATTTTGAATATGTTGTACCTTATTAAAGATTTTATTGTAGACGTTGTTTATGAATTGATAGAGAGAGCGCTACAAAGGGCTTGTCAAAAATAACAGATAAACTTATTTTCTTACTTTCAAGTTGACTTTTAGCAAAAAATTTCCTATTCAACAATTATTTTGAAGGTTTAACTATATTCAATGAATTGGTAGATATAAATGATGGGTAGTATGGATTTTTTTCAAAAGCCATTTTGAAATGTTCAATTTCACATGACATCATTTTCATTCCATTTACAATGGAGAGCCACGCTTTTACTATTACTTCTCAATAAAGAATTAAAATTCACCATTTGAGTAAGTCCGTTTGAAGTGGACTTTAAAATAGACTCATTAATAGAGAATTTTAGAGGGTCATTACCAAGAATTTTTAAATTTTTTTTTTACTTTGAAGTTGATGTTTTGCTGAAAAGTTAATACTCTACAATTCTTTTAGAGTTAAAACTATATTAAATAAATTGGTATATCTGAGGATATGTATTACGCATTTTTTCAATGTCAATTTATAAATGTCTAAATTCCAGAACATATTTGTCATTGCATTTTCAATTGGTAGCCTTTCTTTTAAGATAACTTTTCATTAATGAAATGAACTTTACCATATGAATATGTTCAGTTGGATTAGGGCGCTAGAGTAGAGTCTTAATTTTGTTATGTAAATTAAGTTAATTTTCTATAAATATTTGTATTTAACCATAATATATATATAATCAGAAATGGTGCTATATGAATTGATTATAATTGTGAACAAGGTAGGAGTGACTTTTGAAATTATCTATGATAAACCAAAGTAACCATATGTATGAATATAGTGTTATTGCTTTAAAATAGTTACATCTAAGTGAATCAAAGAAATGTGTAAAACTTTGATGTGCTTTAATAATGAAACGTTAAAGAAGAATCAATTTCAAAATACATCATTGTGTATAATAGAATTAAAATACACAAATGCAGAAAATAATTAAGCAGAAGTATGGATGTCATGTGTATGAAGGTAATACTTAAGAGATGAAAAACAATTAAAAGTGTAACATCTGAATTTTAGCAAAACCATAAAAGTAGGAATGTCAATTATATTTTAATTTCTATGTCCATTTCAAAGACTTCTATAAGTAAACTAAACAATTGTAAA
Source organism: Thuidium tamariscinum (assembly GCA_947034885.2). Classification (NCBI taxonomy): domain Eukaryota; kingdom Viridiplantae; phylum Streptophyta; class Bryopsida; order Hypnales; family Thuidiaceae; genus Thuidium; species Thuidium tamariscinum. Next base: position 1,032,230 of record OX344757.2, on the reverse strand, counting down.
CCTAAAGTGGTTTAATTAGAGAGTAAAAATATTTAAATCTTCCATTTTTAAGCAAAGAAATGCATGTATTTGATTATTGAAAGATTGTAGAAAACTATTACAAGGACGAAGAAGTTGCGTTTCTTTGTTTAATTTTTCCAATTTCTGAATTTATTTGTAATTCCCTACTGTTATGTTCGAACACTACGTTTCTTATTGCAACTGAGTTTTTCCATGCAATATCGAATGCCCCGAATTATATGAGAATTTGTTTGAGAAGTTGTTATTACTGTAAATTATATGTAGTATTTTCTCCCAGGAAGAGAACTTATTGTATAAAAACAAACTATGTGTGTTAAAGTCATTGTTGAACACCCTATATACATTTCTATAACATATGATGTTAACCTATAATTTTGAGATGTACTTAACAGTGACTATAAACTTCTATTGCCCAAAATTTGAATTCAAATGACATATGAAATGATTATTAGAGTAAATTAATGGAAGACTAACAATTGTTTTTTATCAACTCAAATATTTATAGAAAATCAATTAAAATGAATAGGACATCAATATTGAAGACAAAAAATCATTCACTGAAAAACTATTTTTCACAATTTTCAGTTCATTTTGTAGACATTTTTTTCGTATACAAAATAGGTGTATGAAAATTATTTTCAGTTCTACAGTGTATTCTGCCGCTTTCTATATTTTTAACTAATTATAATCAACATTTTTCGAATTTCAATAATCTTCATTATGAACTTTCAAAGTAGGAGAGTATTTAAAATTTCAAAAAATTTAAATTCTAGGATACAAAATAGGGGGTCCAAAATATGCTCGCAAGTGGTCTTTGAAGGTTACTCTAAGTTATCTCTCCAGGTATTCACTTATTTTTGGGCAATAACAGTTGAGTCTTAGGCAGTGCCAATCGAGAAATATATGAACACTTACTTATGACAATTATTTTTTTTTAAATTTATTGCATCCTTGCTAAAAAGGTTAAAAATTATTGCCATGTACGTGGAGGTGGCAAGTTACTATAACTCTTTATAAATTACAAATTATAACCTTCTTTATCCCCTTGAAAAAATATAGAGGGATTTGTTGGAAAAGATGTTTTCAAAATATAGTTGTCATTATTGCATAGAGGACTTTGAAAGAAGCACCAGATATGTATACTAAATGTTTAATAAAATTCTTGTAAGTTCCTTTTAGGTATGAGAAATTCTTTCTCTTTTGTTGAATCTTTTGTACTCAAAATTGCCCTTCGCTTAACAACTTCTAAGTCATCAATATTTTTTATAATTTAAACATTATTCCTATTGAATGAATTAAAATGTAGAAGTGATAAATGTAAAATGAATATTGAAGATGTTATGAGATTCAGTTATGAGATTCAATTATGAATAGTAATAAACGTATAGAAATAAGAAACATATCGGACATTTCAAAAAATTTAATGGTAACCTTCATAAAAATTATTAAAAAGTTGATATACATCAGAGTAGTTGCTCATGAATGTAAGTCCTCCAAAAAAGCATCCAATAAAGAACTGTGTGCATTGGCGAAGCTCATGGAAAATGAAAGTTTCTAAAAATTCATTTTAATAAATACTTGCATGTATTATGAGAAGTAGTGTATGTTACGAAAACAACATTTTTGTTTTATGTCTAAAAATATTAGTGGAATTGCAAGTAGTAATTTGTTTTATGAACACATGAATTCATGAATTCAACTCTTACATGTGAACTTTCTTTTTGTAATTCTTGATGAATAAGTGAATTGATTTGCAATTAACGTATGTGTCAAAATTATTTGTTGGTTTCACTTGTGAATGAAATACAAAAGTGAAAGTTCTATGAAACTAACCTCCAAAAATAGTGGAATGATTTCTACAATTTTCTTAAGATGCTGACCTAGATATTATAGAAAGAAATCACCAGAAGCATAATAGAGTTATAGTGGCCAACAATCTTTGAATTCAATAAAACAATAATGCATTAGTAATGTGATTTCTTTTATCACACATTGCTTTCCACTCACAAAAGTAGGGTTCACAAAAAGAGTATGTTTTTTAAGATTTCAATTTCAAATAGAAAGATCTTTGTGAATTTGTAGAGTATTGTTGTCTTCACTCACAATGGTAATGCAAACCTTATTATTTCCAATGATTATGTGATTGAAAAATAAAGAAAGCGCTAATTGAATTTAAAAAAAATAACAAGCCAAAATTAGGTTCCTCCCTTGTTCATGAAGATGATTCAAATTATACCTAAAAGTAACTATTGATTAAAATGGGATTGATGAGAACTAATTTAGCAATGATAGAGAACATGTACCACGAAATTGAAGTTTAGTGTGAATGATTGATTAGTTTGATTGTAAAATGTTGAAAGAATTAAATTTTCTATTTGTGTAGAATTAATATTTGATATTGAAGATTTTTATATAATAATTATGGTTAAATCTATTCAATTTCCATTGGTAGATGAGAAATATCACTGTCTTCTATACTATTATTTTTATTTTTATTTTTATTTTTTTGAATTATAATTTTTTGTAAACATTTTAAAATGTATACCTTCATGAAGTTTGTTTTTTAGTTAGTTAAATGCCTTGAGTTCCCTTGCTCAGTGAAACCAAACCCCCCATACTTAGTACCGCCAAAGAGATCTTTGTGAGTACAAGTGTACATTGGGTGAAGAACATTCCGACTTTCGACAACATAGTATTTGCGTTTGAAAGGGTATAGGCATTTTGAAATTCAACGTTTTTTTACTTTTATTCAAGCTAGGCCTAAACCCAAACCCATAAAGATTTATGTAGAGTCTTTTACATATTTTTATTTATATAGAACTGAATATTATATATATATATATAAATATATTTTACAAATAAATAAATAAATATTTATATGTATGTAATTAATTTATTTTGCAAAGAACATTAATTAATTTAAATTTTTTATAAGATTGCATACTGGAACAGAGTTGCGTGTAGCAAAGAACTTTGGTTAGTAAAACAGAACTTAACGGCCTTGTGTTGACTGCCTTTTATATCTAATGCAATGGGCCCTGTCCAGTTTTCTGAAAGGAAAGCCATAAACAGCAACTTCTGCTTACTTCAGTCGTTGAGGAATTGTATCGGTTACTAATACGAATTCACGTTGGGCAGTGCAGCACCGCACTTAAGGATTAGGCGCCACTTGTTTGTGTCGCGTAATATAAGATGCGACAGGTTGCGATACAGAGTAACTTCGTAATAACTTGGGAGAGAAATCTTGCGAAATGAACCTTCCCAGCGACCTGCCGGTGATGTATTGGAATCTGGATTCGTGAAGAGCTTTTCAGGAAGCCGCTGTAGGGTTTCCAGTAGGTTATGTTTTCTTGTCATTTGTATTCATAAATAGACACGGAGGAAGTGGAGCGACTGCGTGATTTGTGGATACCTTGCTCCACGATCGGCTTGGCGCGGGTGCTGTACAATGGATTGAAATCATTCCAGTGCTTAGTGTATATTGAAGGCAGGTAATTTGTGAATCCTTTTTGAATTTCATTGCGTAGGTGCATACATTTTATGGAATGCTATTTTCCTGCGAAACATTAGAATCCAGAGAACCAGCGGTTGAACCCTAGGCACATGTTACTCAAAGAACAATGCAGTGTTCTTTCATCGAGGTAAACCATTTCTCCTGAAATCCCTTGCAGTTCATGTGCAATGTGCTGGTCCTTTTCTAAGTAGAAGTTTAACGTTAGTCGGAATGAGAATGTTTTTCTTAGTGTAGCATTGGGAAATGTGAGTAGAAGAAGCAAGGCACGGAGTCGCATGAGTTCCATAAAACAGGAAGTTGGCATTCGACATTTTTCCGTCGGTCGTTTCACTTGAGAGTTGCAATTACAGTACGCCGTGCTTTATAGTCGAAGGACTGTAGTTGATCAACAAGATTGCCGGAGTTCGAAGTAAAGAACCATGTATCATGTATTGATGTAATGTGTAATTGTTGAACTTGGTGTATTAGTAACGCGCGCGCATTTGTGTAGTTCTCTTTATGTTAGCTTCATTTTCGACTAATGGTCTGTGTCGTTACCATTACTTCAGAAAAAAGTTTTAGTACAAACGCAATTGAACTGAATATCCAATTTTCATTAGCCGGAGTGAGGAAGCAGAACTACTCTGTAAGACTTCATTTTCACATGTGATTGTACTGTTTCCTTTATGTGAAATTCTGTTCACGCGCAGCAAATTTTGATTTTCTCATTCAGAGCATCTGTATGCAGGTCATGAAGTTTGAATCCATGTTTTCAGAAGCCCGAAAGTTCACGCATGACAACTAAGCCGACGTAGTGGTCACCCTAAAGCGCTCCGGTAAGTCTCTAATTGTACCCGGAAGTGTAGCAGTCATAGCGGCATGTGGACGGCATTGGAAACCGGTGCTTGAGAGTGACGGGGGTTTATGTGCACTGTAATTTCTTCCTTGAATGAACTGAATTTGAAGTGGAATGTGAAGATTGTGGCGACTTCGTTTGTTGTATACAATTTACGCAGTCGTTGTATCCGACTGAAATGGATATCTTGAAACCTTGTGAAAATCAGTATAATAGTATTGAAGCACATGGGCCAGTCGACGTGATTTTATTTTGCGGTGGACACTGGTGGAATCCTAGGTTGTCAAAACAATTTGAAGCGTCCGCCTGAAACAGGGTACCCTAATATTCGAAGAATAAAAAACTTCTGTGGTGTGGAATTCGGGACAAGACCTCCTCTTGTTTTCATACGTTAGGTATTTGTTCATGTGTCCGGCTTTGTCGCGTAGGAGTTCTTCTTGCTTCTTTGTAGTGCAATGCCTTTGCCCGTTTGTAATTGAAAAAAAATTAGAAAAATATGATACATTGTGGTCGACGTCAGAGTCCATGTGTATGAAGAATGCTGAATTTTTTAACAAAGGGGTCGAGAAATTGTGTGAATGGTGGTCGATCTATATTGTATTACAATGTTACATTTAAACTACTTTGAGACAGTGAGAAAGAGCTATGCATTAAAGTATTTTGACACAAGTCACAATATCATGACTTCTGTTGCAGGTGGTGAAAACAAAAATTTGAGGCAGCATGTACCCTAAACCCAAGACTGTTTACTTCAATTTCTAGATTGGTGGAGTTAGTAAAACAAATTTAAATTAATGTCCACAACATTATTGAAGGAAGAAGTCTATATGATGGCGGAGGAGTTAGTCGGTGAAAGCATTCCACATATTACAGTGATTGGAACATCGCAGGATTGGAGCCCAGATTCAGTCCTCGAGAGCTTCGAAAGTTTCGAGTCATCAGAGGAGCAATATCTAGAGCATCTGACATTACAGCATAAGGAGCACTTTGAGTGGATAGCACAAGGTTTCACCGATGGCAAGCAGTTCTGGGAAGACACAGTGGACGACATGGGTAAATGCAAGAAACACTTGTACTATTTCCCGTCACCACCTAAGTGCTGATCTGTTTTTTGGCCATAACTTTTGCATTTTTGCTCGAAATGACTTAAGATTTCTAGAGAAGGTACTCATGACTATCATACACCTTACATAATTTTTTCATAATTTTCAAAAATAATTTAATACTAAAATAGTACTAGTGATTAAATGTCACATTTGGTAGTTTAGGGGTTTTTAGTCACTAAGGAGTACCTTTTTTTAATGATTTTGAGATGAAATTTGGATGAGATGGTCTTCTAATAGACTTATAGCTCTCCACATGAGGAATTTTGAAAAAAGTTATTTTTATGACCTGTAGAAGTCCACAAAGTGAGCTTCCTTCTGGTTGCATTTTGAAACATATAAAGTATTATTTTAATGATTTTTTTGATGGATGACCATCTCCATAAAGTTGTTTCAAATGGCCACTTTTTGTTTTTTGTATTTACTTATTTTTACTAATTTTCCCGAATTAAAACATGAAGGTATGTATTTTCTTGAGATTTGGCGCTTTTTAAGTTCTCCTACTTAGAGAATTTTTCTATCAATTTCCTTCGGGTGAAAACCTTCATCTTAGAAGTCTATACATTGTTCATATTTTTCATATTTTTTTCAAATTAATTTTCTAATTTTAAAGTACTCCAGAAAAAGTCATGAGTACTGTAGTAAAACGCAAGAAATAGTACAGGTGTTTCTTGCATTCACCCACATTTATAACAAGAACACGTATAGCATGTCCTGTTTATACAGCGGTGAATATCCTTTTGACGTTTGGGAGGAGGAATACGATAACTTCCTTTACGTCCAAGTTTGTGGTGCTCAACAACAGGAAGACAGCGGTTTAAGAACTTGACCGACAAATTTCAGGTACTGAATTGCTACAACATGTTTTATAGAAAGTATGGATCAATCGTAGTATTGAAGCAGCTGTAAATTGTCTTCTGAGGTTGTACTTTTTCGTGTAAAGGCGAATGGAGGGCGGTTCGTGTACTGTTAGAACAAGGTAGAATGGAGAAGATGATTAGAACGTAAGAACGGCACATGAGAAAACGAGCGTAGTTTGTCGAGAAATATAATGTACAGCTTTTCATTAACCACTGAATTCAGTGCGAGGTTATACTGTTTTCATTAACCACTGAATTTGGCAGGTGGTTGTGACTCCTTAAATTTTTTTACGCATTTGTTCTGAATTTTGTAATTTATGAGCAGAAGGATAAAGGGGCGTTCTCTGCTCGTTAAGTTATGAGCAGTGCAAGACCGGAGTGAATGGTGGCTGAGCAGTGCGATTATGAACCCAAACCAAGCACAGTGAAATATGTTTCTGTACTAAGCACTTGGCTTCATTTCTTTATTTCAGAGGACAGTGATGAAATTTTTTAGTGATTGCATTACTTGGAAGTCCGACCTAAAGTATTTTCAGTTTTATGAAGGTAAACTATGTACTTCTGCGAAGAAAGAGCATGGAGTTGTCATTATACATACGAAGTTCAGACTTCTTTCGGTGTAAACCTGTAAGTTGAATGCGGAAGTCGTAATTCAGTCGAGTAATACAGGAACTACGAATATGGAAATGGAGGGTAGTCAAAGATTACCTTTGACTCATCCAGAGCGCATCAAAGCCAGAGACTTGAAATTGTACAGGAGGGATGAAGATAGAGCAGCGAGGCAAGGCATTAGCACATATAGATGCCCGTGCAACATTTGTGGTGGTCGAAGGAAACCATGCAGTAGAAGGACTGTTGTGAGTCATTTGAAGCTCAGGGGACGACATGGTGCTCTTCGGGGATGTGCACCTGTAAGTATTTTTCAGTAGAGCTTTATGAAATGGTAGACATGGGAAACATGTTATTGCAATACTGAAGGTTCACTGCATTTTTTGTAATGATCATTTTGTTTCTGTGACAGGGAGAAGAAGAGGACTCTTCGGATGAGGAATGGGAGGCCAGTATTGGTGAGAATGCAAGGGCATTTCTTGGACTGCAAGAGCCCATTCAAGAGATTCCACTGGATGGAGGTGTGGGGGTTGCCCGCATGGTAAGACATGCTTTTGCAAGAGCAAACGTAATTCATCGTGCAGCAGTGGAGGTTACACAGAATCAGTTGTTGAGTAATGGAGGACTTGGACAGAATTCCAATGGAGGAAGCACTTCCGATTCAGCAGCAGCATTTGAAGTTTCAGTAGGGTCCGAAGAAGCACCAGTGGTAAATGACGAGGATGAAGAATTCCAGGATGCACCCGAAAATGTATACCCGCTATTTCAAGAGCCCTCATCGTCGAGTAGCGACGACGGTTCAAACTCGGACACTGAAGAAGACGACATGGAGGAATTGTTTGGCCAGATTCCGAATGGCGAAGGTGGTGAGAATCCGGGAGTCGAAATGGCAGCCACCCTGCCTTTGTTTGAGGGTGCATCACTGTCCATGCTGAGTGCCACCCTATTGATTTTGAATTGTTGCCGCACACATCATGTTTCGAATGCATTTGTCAATGAGCTTCTAATGCTCTTGAGTAAGAGTATTTTACCCGTTCAGAATGTCTTACCTAAGTCGGAGTACGAGGCCAACAAAGTGTTGAAGAATTTCGGGTTGTCGTATAACATAATTCACGCGTGTCTAGAAGGCTGTGTTCTCTTCCAAGGATTGATGGAGGCGGAGGACAGCTGCCCCCAATGTGGTAGTAGTCGTTACAAACAGTGTGGTCGTTCTAGAGTACCTTCTTTGGTACTAAGGCATTTCCCATTGATACCTAGGTTGCAAAGAATGTTTGCTTCAAAAAAGTTGTCGGAACTAAATACTTGGCACCTTCACAATCGCAGTACAGATGGGAAAATGCGACACACAGCTGATTCACCTCAATGGAAGTGCGTAGACACGGAGTTAGAACCGGAGTCAATGGAGAACAGATTCGGGTCTGACCCTAGACACCTACATTTGGGGATGGCGACTGATGGCTTTAATCCATGGTCTGAGAAGAGGAGCACATCGAGCATCTGGCCGGTGATGTTTTTCAACTACAACCTTCCTCCCTGGTTAGTGACCAAAAAGTATTTTGTGATGCTGACTTTACTAATTCCATCGAAAGTACTTATCACCGGACATGCCTTTGACGTTTTTATACAGCCAGCTATTGATGAGCTGCAAGAGTTGTGGAAGCCCGAGGGGGTTTGAACCATGGATGCACGAGCAGAGGGTGGCGATGCGTACTTTGGTCTTCGTGGTTGTCTAATGTGGACACTACACGATTTCCCTGGTTATGGATTGGTTTCAGGCATGATGACGAAGGGCTTTAAAGCATGTACTGTTTGTGGACCGAACATAGTAGCACGTTATTCCAAAGTCTTAAGGAAAATGGTGTATTGTAATTGTCATAGGCGTTTCTTACAAGCCAATCATTACTTTAGAGGGGACTTTGCTACATTTGATTATGGGGCTGAATTGGAGACAGAAATGGAGCCCATGTCTGGTAATGATATTATCCGTAATGGAAGGCGAAGTGAGCAGTTCGTTCGTGAGGGGGGGACAAACCGGCACCCAGACTTTCCAGGGAAACTAGGGTTGTTCTGCCGGACATTGCGACATCGCAACATCGCGACGTCACGAAACGTCCAGTAGACCCTCCGCGACGTCCATAAAAGTCAAATTTACCTTTGACTTTTTTTAAATTACCACGTGGAAAATAATGCCACCTGGATGCCATGTGGCATCTACGTGTTACATTTTAGGGCGACTACGGGTAGGGCGACCTCGGGTAGGGCGACCTCGGGTAGGGGCGACCTCGGGTGGGGCGACCTCGGGTAAGGGCAACCTCGGGTAAGGGCGACCTCTTTCTTTTTTTTTTTTTTTTTTTTTTTTTTTTTTTCTTTTTTAGTTAACATATGGAGAAATTCCATTGCAAAAAAAAGGGGGCAACCTCTTCTATTGCAAATTACATTTGTTACACTTCTCTAAAAATACAAAAAAGTGGATGTAACAATAAAATCTTCTACTTCACTTGTCTAAAATCATGTGATAAAATTTTCATGAGGTATGACCATATAAAGGCAATTGTATGAAAGACTTGTACTATTTTTCATCACATGTCTCATGTTGATCTATTTTTTGACCATAACTTTTGTATTTTTGCTCCAAATGACTCAAGATTTCTAGAAAAGGTACTCATAACTATCATATAGCTTACATGAATTTTTGATAATTTTCAAAAATATTTAATATAAAAATAATACTAGTGATTGAATGTCACATATGACAATTTGGAAGTTCTTAGTACTATGGAATACCGTTTTTTTAATGATTTTGAGATGAAATTTGGATGAGATGGTCTTCTAATAGACTTCTAGTTTTACACACAAGGATTCTTAAAAATAGTTAATTTTATGTCATGTGGAGATCTACAAAGAGAGCTTCATTTTGCTTGTATTTTGAAACATATAAAATATTATTTTGGTAGATTTTTAACTGAATGACCATCTCCATAAAATTGTTGCAAATGGACACTTTTTATTTTTTGTATTTACTTATTCTTACTATTTTTCCCTAATTAAAACATGAAGGTATGTATTTTCTTAAGGTTTGGCACTTTTCTAGTTCTCCTACTTAGAAAATTTTCCTATACAATTCCTTTTGTAGGTACCTTTGTCTTAAAGGTGTATGTATAAGACATATTTTTTTAATTTAAAAATTATTTTTCTAATTAAATAGTACTCCAAAAAAAGTCAGAAGTACTATTGCAAAACGCAACAAATAGTACAAGTCTTTCATGCAATCACCCACAAATTAGAAGATATTTGCATTCAAAGTTGGAAAAATAAAATTTTGAATGTTGGCCTACAATTTCAATGACTTTGACCACTATTTGTGGAAAATTTATGCACTATAGACTTTGTTTTTTATGTTGAATTACTCCTAAGAGCCCAAGGGGTTAGGACAAAATACAAATGTGATAAAATATAATTTCTATAATTTTTTTGAAGTTAGCATCAAAGAAGATTATGTGAAGCACAAAAAATAGAAATTATCTATATAGATACAGTTATAAAGTTGTTTTTAGATTATCTTCAAATGAATTTTGAAGATATAACTTCAAAAAAATCACCAAAAATACAATTTTCATCTTAAATAGTACTTGATGTTTTATTTGAATTAGTCAAAACTATGATTTCTATTGATTTGTGAAAAAATGAAAAAGATCTAGTAATGAGAGCATCAACACTTTCTCCAAATATTAAGTTTTTCAACACTATGCAATTATAAACACTTCATGATATTTTTTTAATAATTTCTTTTTGGCCATATTGATCTTCATTAGTTTTGAATGTAAATGTTGAAAGACAATCTATTTTTTTAAAGTAAAGCAAAAAGAAATTATGCCCAAAAATTATACCCAAAGTAAGGCAACAACCAAAAATGGTTGCTTGAGTACTTAGGGGTTAACAAATTGTTAAGTAGAAATAGGTTGAACAAGAAAATAAATTATTAATAGTTCTAAGATGTAATTGAAACATGTAAATTCTAATTGTGTGATTCTTCTAGGAAGAAAATTTAACCTTGACAAACAATTTTTTAGAAAATTTGTGAAAATTGCATTCAAAATGAAATCTAATATGTTACTTTTTCAAGAAGTTTCTATAATTGCTCAATAAACAAGATTGTCTATAATTTTTTATGTTTAGTCCAAATACAATTAATCATAGCTTTAGACAAGTGGATTTTTGATCCCTTACAAGTTATATTTTAATTTCATTTTTGCAAATTTTTTCACATAATAATTTAGAAATGAACAAATGAGAGTAAATTTTATGTCAAAAATTACAAAAATTTGCACAAGAAAATTCAAATTTGAGATTCTATACATAGACCTCAACACCTTATCACCTTGCATATAGGATATTCAATATTCTTTTTTAAATGGCACATCATAAAAGAACGAGTTAATTTATTTACATTACTTTTTGAAATTTAGAGGCATGCAATGTGGCTTAAGAATTTATGCTAGTATAATAATATCATGTCTTATTACAAAACAATGGATGGAGGAAACTACTTTCAAGGGCTTCATCAACCATGGTTTATCCATAACCAAGTCCACCAACTATCTACTTGCCAATTGCTTCTTTAGATCAATACACTCAACTTCTTCATTAATTGATGCATTTTCAGAAACTTCACTATTGTATTTTTTCCATATTATTAATTCATTTTCATTAATTCGGCAAATTTTCTAATAAAATACAACATAGATTCCATTGTGTATTTATACTTTTCTTGCATTCTTACTATACTCTTCTTTAAATGTTGTCACCTATTCACAGAGAATAATTCTAGAGTCATCTACCAATAGTTCTTCAACTTTCTTTCCATAATAAGATATTTGGAATGAATCTTGGGGGATAAAAAAATAATATCAAGGTACATAAAGTCAACCCACATAGTTCCCTAATGCATCTTTATTTTAGGGCTTCTTTTCGTCATTCTTAAATGACATTAAAAGTTTTAACTAGACAACCAGATTGTTTATTTTTAATGCATAATTACAAGAAAGAGCTTGCAAACCATAATAAAGATTTTAGCACTATATAGAGGGACAATTTGAAGAACAAGGGCAATTTTAGAACACTTGAGTTCTTAATCCCTAAAGGACCAAGGCCATTTTTCTACAAAAAAAAATACTTAAACTCTCATTTTTATAGCAAAGAGAAGAAAAATTTGAAATTTTTTTTTTCGGCATCTAACCTTAGATTCTTATACCTAACTAGTACAAAAATTCGTGGATATCCTTTTTAATAATTGTAAATATTGCATTTAGATATGAATTCAATAAATTATTTTTCAAGACAATGATTCAATTGTCCAAGAAACAAGATTGTTCATAACTTTCTCAAAATAAATCCAAATGTATCAAAACTTTTCATGTAGGCAAAAATATAATCTATGAGAAAAAAATAAAAAATAAAACTTTGATTTTAAAAATTGTTGTGGGCTACTCCTCTCTTTTGTTTTGAGTTTATTTAGGCATAAATTTTTATCTTGGATACTAATTGAAAAAATATAAATTCATATGAAGCTAATCAATTTTTCTATCTTCAAAAAAAAATCCAATAATCAAGACAAAAATTAAGACAATAGGTACCTATATAAAATCTCATTTGTTCCCTAAAGGGACAATGGTTCTTCAAGCATTACAAACCCTAGAAATCAAGAACTCCTAAAATACATTCCTAGAGAAAAATATAAAGACATTAAGCTCTCTAAACTCAATCGAAGAAACAAAGAGGAGGTAAGCAATAAATATTTTTCAATAATTTAGAAAATAACTATTTCTAGGGTCTCCAGAGTCTGTGATGATATGAGAACCCTCGGACAAAAAATAATAATAAATAATTCTTCAAGTAGAATTGAAAGAAAGTTAAGAAATTCAAAACCTCGTTTTAATGGCCAAAAAATTTCAAAATAAAAGAAACTCATCCAAAAGCAAGGTAATAGCTCACACACCAACTACAATCGCCTTAGACAAGCATTCTCCTATAAAATTATGTTTTAAACCCGCGTTCCTATACAAATGATCGCCCTAAACCCGAGTACTCCTTCAAAGAGGTCCCCAAGCCCCAAAATGGCCCCAAAATTGCAAAAAATTGAAATTTTGGGGGCAAACAACTCCCACCTCCTTAAGAGGTCGCCCTAACAGCGCGTTCTCCTTAAGAGGTCGCCCTACACCCGCGTTCTCCTACAAGAGGTCGCCTTAGACCCACATTCTCCTTCAAAGAGGTCCCCAAGCCCCAAAATGGCCCCAAAATTGCAAAAAATTGAAAATTTGGGGGCAAACAACTTCCACCTCCTTAAGAGGGCGCCCTAAGAGTGCGTTCACCTACCTTCGGTCGCCCCACACCCGCGGTCGCCCACAAGAGGTCGCCCCAAGACCCGAAGTCGCCCCAAAATGGCCCAAAATGGCCCAAAAATGCCTTTTTTTGAACTTGGACAAGGGAATGGCTCCCACCTCCACCCGCGGTCTCCCTAACAGCGCGTTCTCCTACCTTCGGTCGCCCTACACCCGCGGTCGCCCACAAGAGGTCGCCCCAAGACCCGAAGTCGCCCCAAAATGGCCCAAAATGGCCCAAAAATGCCTTTTTTTGAACTTGGACAAGGGAATGGCTCCCACCTCCACCCGCGGTCGCCCTAACAGCGCGTTCTCCTACCTTCGGTCGCCCCACACCCGCGGTCGCCCACAAGAGGTCGCCCCAAGACCCGAAGTCGCCCCAAAATGGCCCAAAATGGCCCAAAATGGCCCAAAAATGCCTTTTTTTGAACTTGGACAAGGGAATGGCTCCCACCTCCACCCGCGGTCGCCCTAACAGCGCGTTCTCCTACCTTCGGTCGCCCCACACTTGCGGTCGCCCACAAGAGGTCGCCCCAAGACCCGAAGTCGCCCCAAAATGGCCCAAAATGGCCCAAAAATGCCTTTTTTTGAACTTGGACAAGGGAATGGCTCCCACCTCCACCCGCGGTCGCCCTAACAGCGCGTTCTCCTACCTTCGGTCGCCCCACACCTGCGGTCGCCCACAAGAGGTCGCCCCAAGACCCGAAGTCGCCCCAAAATGGCCCAAAATGGCCCAAAAATGCCTTTTTTTGAACTTGGACAAGGGAATGGCTCCCACCTCCACCCGCGGTCGCCCTAACAGCGCGTTCTCCTACCTTTGGTCGCCCCACACTCGCGGTCGCCCACAAGAGGTCGCCCCAAGACCCGAAGTCGCCCCAAAATGGCCCAAAATGGCCCAAAAATGCCTTTTTTTGAACTTGGACAAGGGAATGGCTCCCACCTCCACCCGCGGTCGCCCTAACAGCGCGTTCTCCTACCTTCGGTCGCCCCACACTCGCGGTCGCCCACAAGAGGTCGCCCCAAGACCCGAAGTCGCCCCAAAATGGCCCAAAATGGCCCAAAAATGCCTTTTTTTGAACTTGGACAAGGGAATGGCTCCCACCTCCACCCGCGGTCGCCCTAACAGCGCGTTCTCCTACCTTCGGTCGCCCCACACCTGCGGTCGCCCACAAGAGGTCGCCCCAAGACCCGAAGTCGCCCCAAAATGGCCCAAAATGGCCCAAAAATGCCTTTTTTTGAACTTGGACAAGGGAATGGCTCCCACCTCCACCCGCGGTCGCCCTAACAGCGCGTTCTCCTACCTTTGGTCGCCCCACACTCGCGGTCGCCCACAAGAGGTCGCCCCAAGACCCGAAGTCGCCCCAAAATGGCCCAAAATGGCCCAAAAATGCCTTTTTTTGAACTTGGACAAGGGAATGGCTCCCACCTCCACCCGCGGTCGCCCTAACAGCGCGTTCTCCTACCTTTGGTCGCCCCACACTCGCGGTCGCCCACAAGAGGTCGCCCCAAGACCCGAAGTCGCCCCAAAATGGCCCAAAATGGCCCAAAAATGCCTTTTTTTGAACTTGGACAAGGGAATGGCTCCCACCTCCACCCGCGGTCGCCCTAACAGCGCGTTCTCCTACCTTTGGTCGCCCTACACTCGCGGTCGCCCACAAGAGGTCGCCCCAAGACCCGAAGTCGCCCCAAAATGGCCCAAAATGGCCCAAAATGGCCCAAAAATGACTTTTTTTGAACTTGGACAAGGGAATGGCTCCCACCTCCACCTGCGGTCGCCCTAACAGCGCGTTCTCCTACCTTTGGTCGCCCCACACTCGCGGTCGCCCACAAGAGGTCGCCCCAAGACCCGAAGTCGCCCCAAAATGGCCCAAAATGGCCCAAAATGGCCCAAAAATGCCTTTTTTTGAACTTGGACAAGGGAATGGCTCCCACCTCCACCCGCGGTCGCCCTAACAGCGCGTTCTCCTACCTTGGGTCGCCCCACACTCGCGGTCGCCCACAAGAGGTCGCCCCAAGACCCGAAGTCGCCCCAAAATGGCCCAAAATGGCCCAAAAATGCCTTTTTTTGAACTTGGACAAGGGAATGGCTCCCACCTCCACCCGCGGTCGCCCTAACAGCGCGTTCTCCTACCTTTGGTCGCCCCACACTCGCGGTCGCCCACAAGAGGTCGCCCCAAGACCCGAAGTCGCCCCAAAATGGCCCAAAATGGCCCAAAAATGCCTTTTTTTGAACTTGGACAAGGGAATGGCTCCCACCTCCACCCGCGGTCGCCCTAACAGCGCGTTCTCCTACCTTTGGTCGCCCCACACCCGCGGTCGCCCACAAGAGGTCGCCCCAAGACCCGAAGTCGCCCCAAAATGGCCCAAAATGGCCCAAAAATGCCTTTTTTTGAACTTGGACAAGGGAATGGCTCCCACCTCCACCCGCGGTCGCCCTAACAGCGCGTTCTCCTACCTTTGGTCGCCCCACACCTGCGGTCGCCCACAAGAGGTCGCCCCAAGACCCGAAGTCGCCCCAAAATGGCCCAAAATGGCCCAAAAATGCCTTTTTTTGAACTTGGACAAGGGAATGGCTCCCACCTCCACCCGCGGTCGCCCTAACAGCGCGTTCTCCTACCTTTGGTCGCCCCACACTCGCGGTCGCCCACAAAAGGTCGCCCCAAGACCCGAAGTCGCCCCAAAATGGCCCAAAATGGCCCAAAAATGCCTTTTTTTGAACTTGGACAAGGGAATGGCTCCCACCTCCACCCGCGGTCGCCCTAACAGCGCGTTCTCCTACCTTCGGTCGCCCCACACCCGCGGTCGCCCACAAGAGGTCGCCCCAAGACCCGAAGTCGCCCCAAAATGGCCCAAAATGGCCCAAAAATGCCTTTTTTTGAACTTGGACAAGGGAATGGCTCCCACCTCCACCCGCGGTCGCCCTAACAGCGCGTTCTCCTACCTTCGGTCGCCCCACACTTGCGGTCGCCCACAAGAGGTCGCCCCAAGACCCGAAGTCGCCCCAAAATGGCCCAAAATGGCCCAAAATGGCCCAAAAATGCCTTTTTTTGAACTTGGACAAGGGAATGGCTCCCACCTCCACCCGCGGTCGCCCTAACAGCGCGTTCTCCTACCTTTGGTCGCCCCACACCTGCGGTCGCCCACAAGAGGTCGCCCCAAGACCCGAAGTCGCCCCAAAATGGCCCAAAATGGCCCAAAAATGCCTTTTTTTGAACTTGGACAAGGGAATGGCTCCCACCTCCACCCGCGGTCGCCCTAACAGCGCGTTCTCCTACCTTCGGTCGCCCCACACCCGCGGTCGCCCACAAGAGGTCGCCCCAAGACCCGAAGTCGCCCCAAAATGGCCCAAAATGGCCCAAAAATGCCTTTTTTTGAACTTGGACAAGGGAATGGCTCCCACCTCCACCCGCGGTCGCCCTAACAGCGCGTTCTCCTACCTTTGGTCGCCCCACACCCGCGGTCGCCCACAAGAGGTCGCCCCAAGACCCGAAGTCGCCCCAAAATGGCCCAAAATGGCCCAAAAATGCCTTTTTTTGAACTTGGACAAGGGAATGGCTCCCACCTCCACCCGCGGTCGCCCTAACAGCGCGTTCTCCTACCTTTGGTCGCCCTACACTCGCGGTCGCCCACAAGAGGTCGCCCCAAGACCCGAAGTCGCCCCAAAATGGCCCAAAATGGCCCAAAATGGCCCAAAAATGCCTTTTTTTGAACTTGGACAAGGGAATGGCTCCCACCTCCACCCGCGGTCGCCCTAACAGCGCGTTCTCCTACCTTTGGTCGCCCCACACTCGCGGTCGCCCACAAGAGGTCGCCCCAAGACCCGAAGTCGCCCCAAAATGGCCCAAAATGGCCCAAAAATGCCTTTTTTTGAACTTGGACAAGGGAATGGCTCCCACCTCCACCCGCGGTCGCCCTAACAGCGCGTTCTCCTACCTTGGGTCGCCCCACACTCGCGGTCGCCCACAAGAGGTCGCCCCAAGACCCGAAGTCGCCCCAAAATGGCCCAAAATGGCCCAAAAATGCCTTTTTTTGAACTTGGACAAGGGAATGGCTCCCACCTCCACCCGCGGTCGCCCTAACAGCGCGTTCTCCTACCTTTGGTCGCCCTACACCCGCGGTCGCCCACAAGAGGTCGCCCCAAGACCCGAAGTCGCCCCAAAATGGCCCAAAATGGCCCAAAAATGCCTTTTTTTGAACTTGGACAAGGGAATGGCTCCCACCTCCACCCGCGGTCGCCCTAACAGCGCGTTCTCCTACCTTTGGTCGCCCTACACCTGCGGTCGCCCACAAGAGGTCGCCCCAAGACCCGAAGTCGCCCCAAAATGGCCCAAAATGGCCCAAAAATGCCTTTTTTTGAACTTGGACAAGGGAATGGCTCCCACCTCCACCCGCGGTCGCCCTAACAGCGCGTTCTCCTACCTTTGGTCGCCCCACACTCGCGGTCGCCCACAAAAGGTCGCCCCAAGACCCGAAGTCGCCCCAAAATGGCCCAAAATGGCCCAAAAATGCCTTTTTTTGAACTTGGACAAGGGAATGGCTCCCACCTCCACCCGCGGTCGCCCTAACAGCGCGTTCTCCTACCTTTGGTCGCCCCACACTCGCGGTCGCCCACAAAAGGTCGCCCCAAGACCCGAAGTCGCCCCAAAATGGCCCAAAATGGCCCAAAAATGCCTTTTTTTGAACTTGGACAAGGGAATGGCTCCCACCTCCACCCGCGGTCGCCCTAACAGCGCGTTCTCCTACCTTCGGTCGCCCCACACCCGCGGTCGCCCACAAGAGGTCGCCCCAAGACCCGAAGTCGCCCCAAAATGGCCCAAAATGGCCCAAAAATGCCTTTTTTTGAACTTGGACAAGGGAATGGCTCCCACCTCCACCCGCGGTCGCCCTAACAGCGCGTTCTCCTACCTTCGGTCGCCCCACACTTGCGGTCGCCCACAAGAGGTCGCCCCAAGACCCGAAGTCGCCCCAAAATGGCCCAAAATGGCCCAAAATGGCCCAAAAATGCCTTTTTTTGAACTTGGACAAGGGAATGGCTCCCACCTCCACCCGCGGTCGCCCTAACAGCGCGTTCTCCTACCTTCGGTCGCCCCACACCCGCGGTCGCCCACAAGAGGTCGCCCCAAGACCCGAAGTCGCCCCAAAATGGCCCAAAATGGCCCAAAAATGCCTTTTTTTGAACTTGGACAAGGGAATGGCTCCCACCTCCACCCGCGGTCGCCCTAACAGCGCGTTCTCCTACCTTTGGTCGCCCCACACCCGCGGTCGCCCACAAGAGGTCGCCCCAAGACCCGAAGTCGCCCCAAAATGGCCCAAAATGGCCCAAAAATGCCTTTTTTTGAACTTGGACAAGGGAATGGCTCCCACCTCCACCCGCGGTCGCCCTAACAGCGCGTTCTCCTACCTTTGGTCGCCCTACACTCGCGGTCGCCCACAAGAGGTCGCCCCAAGACCCGAAGTCGCCCCAAAATGGCCCAAAATGGCCCAAAATGGCCCAAAAATGCCTTTTTTTGAACTTGGACAAGGGAATGGCTCCCACCTCCACCCGCGGTCGCCCTAACAGCGCGTTCTCCTACCTTCGGTCGCCCCACACTCGCGGTCGCCCACAAGAGGTCGCCCCAAGACCCGAAGTCGCCCCAAAATGGCCCAAAATGGCCCAAAAATGCCTTTTTTTGAACTTGGACAAGGGAATGGCTCCCACCTCCACCCGCGGTCGCCCTAACAGCGCGTTCTCCTACCTTGGGTCGCCCCACACTCGCGGTCGCCCACAAGAGGTCGCCCCAAGACCCGAAGTCGCCCCAAAATGGCCCAAAATGGCCCAAAAATGCCTTTTTTTGAACTTGGACAAGGGAATGGCTCCCACCTCCACCCGCGGTCGCCCTAACAGCGCGTTCTCCTACCTTTGGTCGCCCCACACTCGCGGTCGCCCACAAGAGGTCGCCCCAAGACCCGAAGTCGCCCCAAAATGGCCCAAAATGGCCCAAAAATGCCTTTTTTTGAACTTGGACAAGGGAATGGCTCCCACCTCCACCCGCGGTCGCCCTAACAGCGCGTTCTCCTACCTTTGGTCGCCCTACACCCGCGGTCGCCCACAAGAGGTCGCCCCAAGACCCGAAGTCGCCCCAAAATGGCCCAAAATGGCCCAAAAATGCCTTTTTTTGAACTTGGACAAGGGAATGGCTCCCACCTCCACCCGCGGTCGCCCTAACAGCGCGTTCTCCTACCTTTGGTCGCCCCACACCTGCGGTCGCCCACAAGAGGTCGCCCCAAGACCCGAAGTCGCCCCAAAATGGCCCAAAATGGCCCAAAAATGCCTTTTTTTGAACTTGGACAAGGGAATGGCTCCCACCTCCACCCGCGGTCGCCCTAACAGCGCGTTCTCCTACCTTTGGTCGCCCCACACTCGCGGTCGCCCACAAAAGGTCGCCCCAAGACCCGAAGTCGCCCCAAAATGGCCCAAAATGGCCCAAAAATGCCTTTTTTTGAACTTGGACAAGGGAATGGCTCCCACCTCCACCCGCGGTCGCCCTAACAGCGCGTTCTCCTACCTTCGGTCGCCCCACACCCGCGGTCGCCCACAAGAGGTCGCCCCAAGACCCGAAGTCGCCCCAAAATGGCCCAAAATGGCCCAAAAATGCCTTTTTTTGAACTTGGACAAGGGAATGGCTCCCACCTCCACCCGCGGTCGCCCTAACAGCGCGTTCTCCTACCTTCGGTCGCCCCACACTTGCGGTCGCCCACAAGAGGTCGCCCCAAGACCCGAAGTCGCCCCAAAATGGCCCAAAATGGCCCAAAATGGCCCAAAAATGCCTTTTTTTGAACTTGGACAAGGGAATGGCTCCCACCTCCACCCGCGGTCGCCCTAACAGCGCGTTCTCCTACCTTCGGTCGCCCCACACCTGCGGTCGCCCACAAGAGGTCGCCCCAAGACCCGAAGTCGCCCCAAAATGGCCCAAAATGGCCCAAAAATGCCTTTTTTTGAACTTGGACAAGGGAATGGCTCCCACCTCCACCCGCGGTCGCCCTAACAGCGCGTTCTCCTACCTTCGGTCGCCCCACACCCGCGGTCGCCCACAAGAGGTCGCCCCAAGACCCGAAGTCGCCCCAAAATGGCCCAAAATGGCCCAAAATGGCCCAAAAATGACTTTTTTTGAACTTGGACAAGGGAATGGCTCCCACCTCCACCTGCGGTCGCCCTAACAGCGCGTTCTCCTACCTTCGGTCGCCCCACACTCGCGGTCGCCCACAAGAGGTCGCCCCAAGACCCGAAGTCGCCCCAAAATGGCCCAAAATGGCCCAAAAATGCCTTTTTTTGAACTTGGACAAGGGAATGGCTCCCACCTCCACCCACGGTCGCCCTAACAGCGCGTTCTCCTACCTTTGGTCGCCCTACACCCGCGGTCGCCCACAAGAGGTCGCCCCTAGACCCGAAGTCGCCCCAAAATGGCCCAAAATGGCCCAAAAATGACTTTTTTTGAACTTGGACAAGGGAATGGCTCCCACCTCCACCCGCGGTCGCCCTAACAGCGCGTTCTCCTACCTTCGGTCGCCCACACCTGCGGTCGCCCACAAGAGGTCGCCCCAAGACCCGAAGTCGCCCCAAAATGGCCCAAAATGGCCCAAAAATGCCTTTTTTTGAACTTGGACAAGGGAATGGCTCCCACCTCCACCCGCGGTCGCCCTAACAGCGCGTTCTCCTACCTTTGGTCGCCCCACACCCGCGGTCGCCCACAAGAGGTCGCCCCAAGACCCGAAGTCGCCCCAAAATGGCCCAAAATGGCCCAAAAATGACTTTTTTTGAACTTGGACAAGGGAATGGCTCCCACCTCCACCCGCGGTCGCCCTAACAGCGCGTTCTCCTACCTTTGGTCGCCCTACACCCGCGGTCGCCCACAAGAGGTCGCCCCTAGACCCGAAGTCGCCCCAAAATGGCCCAAAATGGCCCAAAAATGACTTTTTTTGAACTTGGACAAGGGAATGGCTCCCACCTCCACCCGCGGTCGCCCTAACAGCGCGTTCTCCTACCTTTGGTCGCCCCACACTCGCGGTCGCCCACAAGAGGTCGCCCCAAGACCCGAAGTCGCCCCAAAATGGCCCAAAATGGCCCAAAAATGCCTTTTTTTGAACTTGGACAAGGGAATGGCTCCCACCTCCACCCGCGGTCGCCCTAACAGCGCGTTCTCCTACCTTTGGTCGCCCTACACCCGCGGTCGCCCACAAGAGGTCGCCCCAAGACCCGAAGTCGCCCCAAAATGGCCCAAAATGGCCCAAAAATGCCTTTTTTTGAACTTGGACAAGGGAATGGCTCCCACCTCCACCCGCGGTCGCCCTAACAGCGCGTTCTCCTACCTTCGGTCGCCCCACACCCGCGGTCGCCCACAAGAGGTCGCCCCTAGATCCGAAGTAGCCCCACACGAGGTCACCCTAGAACGGCATTCTCCTTCAAAGAGGTCCGCAAGACCCAAAATGGCCCCAAATTGCAAAAAATTGAAATTTGGGCGGCAAACAACTCCTACCTCCTTATGAGGTCGCCTTAACAGCGCGTTTCCCATGCAAGTGATCGCCCTAGACCCGCATTCTCCTTCAAAGAGGTCGCTAAGACTAAAAATGGCCCAAAAATTGCAAAAAATTGAAATTTGGGGGGTAAACAACTCCCACCTCCTTAAGAAGTCGCCCTAACAGTGCATTCTCCTTAAGAGGTCGCACGACACCTGCGTTCTCCTACAAGAGGTCGCCCTAGATCCACATTCTCCTTCAAAGAGGTCCCCAAGACCCAAAATACCCAAAAAATTGCAAAAAATTGAAAATTTGGGGACAATGGCTCTATCTTCCCTATGCGGTGACTCTAAACCAGTATTCTTCTATAAGAGGTTGTAGAGAAGTAATTGTCTATGAGACATAGAGTATGGCATTTTTTTTAAATTGGAGGGAAGAGTAGTAAAGTTGATTATGATGAGTTACACTTGCATCAATTTTTGAACATATTAATGTACATTTTATATTTGAAGAGCTAAGACAATGTTTATGTTTGAGATTAAACTTCAATGGATAGATGTCTTATATCATTTGCTAAATATTAAAGCTCTTTTCAAAATTTGTTTATCTTGAATTATCTATAGTAAAGCTTTAATTTTTGTATGTCTATTTTAATCTATGAATTTTTTCTACTTTATAATTGAAGTGATAAGGTCAAAAATTTCAATGAGCATTCAACTTTTGTATAGAGGGGAATTTATTATTGTATGGATGTTTTTGTAAATAAAATTGTAATTTTTTGTATATTGATTTATTAAATGGGGAACAATTTACAATTTTACATAGATCTTTATTTATTATTTTGTATTTTGAAGTTCAATTCATAAATAAGTCATTATTAAAATGACTCATTGACATTTACATAAATTAAAAGGAGAAGTTATCATTTAAATTTCATCCTTCTAATTCTAAAATCGTAGATTGAGGTAATAAAAAATACTTGAGTAGAATGATGCTTAAAGAATGGAGAATTCTAATGGATATATTCTTATATACTTGAGTCTCCATCTATTATATTGTATATTAGAATTTATTTGATATATGTTTTTGGTAGGATAATTCTTTGACATTTTTGTAAATCAAAAAGAAAATGTTTTCATTTAAATATCTTTCCACTAATTTTTAGAATTGACATGAAGGTGGTGACCTAATAAAATATGAGTACGGTGATACTTTGGAAATAGAAAAACTCAAATGGGCAAGTTGTTATTGAAATCTCTATCCACTATTTTGAGTTCTAAAGTTTGCTTGATAAATAATTTACCAAAAATATGAGCCTTCAAATAAAAGTTGCATAAATCTAAAAGAGAAGTTTTATTTTTTAATTTGTTCCTTCTAATTTTAAAGATGAGAGTAAGGTCATATTTAAATAAGACATAGGTATTATGATGCTTGAAAATTGAAAAAAGTTGAATAGGCAAATTGTTAATAAAGTCTCCATCCACTATTTTGAGTTCTAAAATCTATTTGATAAAATAATTCACCATGAGGATGAGCCTTCAAAATAAAGTTGTATATCAAAAAGAAAACTTATTTCACTTATACCTCTTCCTTCTAATTTTAAAGATGAAATGAAAGTGGTGCCTAAATAAGACATGACTATGATGATGGTTCAAAAATAGGAAAAATTGAAATAGGCAAATTGTTATTAAAGTCTCCATCTACTATTTTGAATTCTAAAATTTGCTTGATAAATAATTTGCCATTAGGATGAGCCTTCAAATAACATTTGTATAAATCAAAAGAAGAAGTTTTTATTTAAACCTCTTCTTTTTTTCTTTTTTCTTTATTGTTGAAGGTGAAAATTGATAAATAGTACATAAATATAATGATGCTTGGAAAATAGAGAATTTCAAATGGAGAAGATCGTTCACAAATATCCATGCATTATTTTTTATTCTAAAATTCACTTAATGAATATTACACCATAATGATGGCTTTAAGATTTGATTCGATTAAAAGGGAAAGTTTTCATTTAAATCTCTTCCCTTTAATTTTTAAATTTTGGTAAAGGTAATGAAGAATACATGAATATATTGATGCTTGAAAAATTAAAAAATTCAAACAAAGAAATTCTTAATTATACAAAATTCAAATCATTATTTTGTATCCTAAAATCCACTTTATAAATGATACACCATTAAAATGACTATGAATTTTATATAAAATTAGAAGATAAGTTCTAAGTTAAAATAATCTCTTCCCTCTAGTCTTAAAATTTTTGGTGAAGGTGGTAAATTATACATGAATATAATAATGCTTGAAAAATAGAGAAATTAAAATGATGAAGTTCTTACACAAATATTCATTCATTTTTTTGTATATTGAAATCTAATTATTCAATAATACAACATCTTGAAGGGCACTCCCAATTCTTTAACTATAATGTGCAATCAAATGAAGTGTGGTTTTAATTCTCTTGGCCTAAATTTTAGACAATTTTTAGATGTAAACTAGCATTACTAAAATGGGATATTACTCATTATAAATAATGAAGGATATGAAATAATACACAACTTTACCTTCTTCTTCTTTTTCTAAAGTTGGGTTGCCTAAAAGAATCTCCAAAAATCTAAACTATTATGTAGTAAACAAAGTTTGAAATTAAGAATCCTATTAATGAACTAAATTTTATGAGAGCATGAGCTCTACATATAAATGAGAGTGACAACTAATGCATGACAACTAATGGTAACAACTAATGGTGACAACTAATGCATGACAACTAATGGGTGACAACTAATGGGTGACAACTAATGGTTGTGCTCTTATAAGTATTCACACTTTGAATGTGTTTGAATGCAATTGTTGAATGGAAGTATTGCTTATCTAGTCTTTTTTAAATGTATCACATGTTTAGTTAAAGTTTTAATAAGAAATAAGGCCTTATTTCTTATATTGAGACAAAGTATAGTCTCAATTTTATCTTAGAGTCGAAGATAAATGGTCATAACTTTATAATTGTGAGTCTATTTGATAATTTGAGACTTTAATACAATAATACATGTAAAAACCTTTAATTGTCCAAAGGTTGCAATCTCATCTTATCGTCAATTCAATGATAAATGAATAAAAAAAATTTAGGGTAAAGTCTCAAAATATGTAAATTGTCTCATTTTAATGAATAAGGCCTTAAATCCTCTTCTCTTTGTGTTTGCAAGAAAAATGCAACTCTTTTCTATATATAATGAACATAGGGTATAATTAATTAGCACCCCAAAAAATTCCAAAATAAAGATAGGGTGATTGAAATGACTTGACTTTAGAAATTTACGTAAAGATGTCCCTATTTTAATTCATCAAATGTACCTACATAGCCCTCATCTTTTAGGGGCTTGAATGCACATGATGTCCTAACATATTACATAGTGCAGCCCTTCAGTACAACATTAGGATGATTCTTTGACTTTTACGTAACTCACAAAGAGAAGTTTTAATTCAAATCTATTTCTTCTAATTTTTAAATTTTAGGTGAAGATGCTAACTTGCTAAGAAATATAAGAATATGATGATCCTTGAAGATTAGAAAAAATCAAATGGGGATGATTTAAAAAAAAATCACAATCCATAATTTTATATTTCAAAATCTTCTTGATAAGTAATACATGAGTAGATTGTAATCTCCTAAAGTTTCATTGTCTCTACAAGGGGTCAACATGGATTTTGGACAAGTTCCTATAAGGTCAATTTTTTATGGAACTTTTTGAAACACTTTTGTAAGATAGAAAATCTTATTAGCTTTTTAGAAATGTAGTTTTATTTGAATCAGTGCCTAAAGGCAAGAATCATATCAAAATAAGTTTAGATCTAAATTATGTAGGTAAAAACAAATTCACAAAAGTTTTAAAATGTTTTTTTCTTATAGATTGTAATTTTGTCTACTTAGAACTTTGATTCATTTTATTTAGATTGATGATGTGAAGATTATGAAGCATTTTATTTTGCGGTCAATAATTAAAAGATTTTGAAATTGTTTGACATAGGATTCATTTCTTACTTCAATTTTAATTCTTTTTTAAACAAATAGTTTTGTAGTATTAACTTTGATTATTAGAACAATCTCACTATTAGAACTAGTATTTCTAATTCCACCTTAGAGCTATTCATGATTTATTTTTTCCTCTATGATGTACCTTCTACTAACAATTTAAAATAAAATGAAATTTACATTATTTTTTTTATAGTTATTTTTCCTATATTTTCAATTTAGTTTTGAAGAATAATTTTTTTAAAGTCAAGATCTAAATTGAATTTTTTTTTAAGTTAAGAAATCAAATCTCTTAAGCTAAAGTAGACTAGTCTATTTTCATTTGAAACTCCATTCTACCAAGTAGACCAGTTTGTTTTTGTCACTCTAGTTTTGGCCCCATTTCTACCTAAAAAAAACCCAATTCCCTTCACTCTATGACAAAATCAAGGATTTTATGACAAATTGGAGTAATGTGTTTCTATTTAAATAGAGAACATCTAGTTGTTGATTAGGTGGTTATAGGATGTTTATAAGTTGTTTATGACCTTAGCCTAGAGGTGGTTTTGTAATTTAAAATTGTCTACTTCAAAAAATTTACAGAAATTACAGTTTTGATTGAAAAATTATGATTCCATTTGGATTTGATTGAAAAAACATGTGCACACTTTAAAGAAATCTGTGCCCCTATTAGAATTGGCTCCAATATAGCTAGATTTTAAATGGGCATGTCTACCTTAATTTGCCATTGTCCCCTCCCAAATGATTTCTTTACTTTGAAGTTTGAATGCAATTATCTTGCAATTTATGTGGTGAAAATTTTTGAAATTTTTTTCACATATTCTCATACTATAATGTTAGAAGATCCTACCATTACATATGCAAAAAATTACCATTTCTATTTGTTTTTTGTTTTTTGCACTAAAAATGGCAGTTTTGAGTGTTTTTTTGAAAATTCCAACAAAGAGGTCGCCCACCCGCGGTCGCCCCTTGACAAGAGGTCGCCCCTACACCCGAGGTCGCCCTCCCGCAGTCGCCCCATGACAAGAGGTCGCCCACTTGAGGTTGCCAAAGTCCCCCCAAAAATGATTTCCTTACTTTGAAGTTTGAATGCAATTATCTTGCAATTTATGTGGTGAAAATTTTTGAAATTTTTTTCACATATTCTCATACTATAATGTTAGAAGATCCTACCATTACATATGCAAAAAATTACCATTTCTATTTTTTTTGTTTTTTCCACTAAAAATGGCAGTTTTGGGTGTTTTTTTGAAAATTCCAACAAAGAGGTCGCCCACCCGCGGTCGCCCCTATACCCGAGGTCGCCCTCCCGCAGTCTCCCCTTGATAAGAGGTCGCCCACCCGCGGTCGCCCACCCGAGGTCGCCCCTTGATAAGATGTCGCCCTCAAAACCACATACGTGGTCGCCCTATCTTGATGCGTAGTCGCCCCACCCATAGTCGCCCTGCCTCGCTTTCCACGTCAGCGTGGACAGCCTGCCACGTAGGCAAAAACTTCTTACTTCGCGGTAAAAAAATTTACCCTTGCGCGACGGGACGGGACGGGGTAGCGACAGGTTGTCTTATACGACACGCGACATCGGACGTCCAACACGACGCCGAAACCCAAAAATATGTCTAACAGAACAACCCTGCACCACCGTACTCAGAATCCAATTTCCGCTTCACTACATCCCTTTGAAGTACTGGTGGTTCTTCTTCCTCGCTTACGTCGTCCTCATCTTCTTGTAGGGCATCTACCTCTTCCATTTCCTCCTCGAACGTGCACTCCAATTCACCGTTCAGGTCCACGTCAGCTTCATGGACAGGGGTGCCGACATTTTTTGATGGATTCCCTTTGCTTCTTTGCTCATGGACACGACGATCAACTGCATTCTGTTCTCCTTCCAAAGATTTTTGCTTAACTTGGTCTTCATACTGCATTTCAGTTTGTCGCGTGCCTTTATTTTTCTCCAACTCTACACTAGAACACCTCCCCGATACCTTCAACGCATTTGCAGTTTCAATGGACTGCCGTTTCAACTCTTCTATTTCTGCCCTCAGTGTTGCTCTGGATATGTTGGTGACGTCATTTACCCTTGTGCCCGAACCTCCAGGCAAACGACTATAACCCACTCCATCTGACGACGACGAAGATGAAAGGAGAACAATGACTTCTTTGGTAACTCCAACGTCCATGTCATTATGCCTTACTTTCTCTTTGCCATTCCCAATCACATGTTTCTCCAGAGCCTTTGCATCATTCAGGAATTTGTTCATCTGCAAGTTCGCCTTCGTTTCTTCAACTCCATCCTCTGTACTTCGTTTTCTTATCGGGGAATTGTGTTTATCTGGCAGGCGGCTCAAAATATCCGCATTCGGAGCACATGATGGAGACAAACCAGTTTCCCTTTCAACCATGCTAGGTGGACGCAAACTACCTAGAACCTCCGCTGTTGTTCGACAAACACTCTTACAGCTTCTTAGTCCTTCACTTCCCATCAAGGCAACTCCTGCTTTTTCTTGCTCTCTATTCACTGCCATGGATGGCAATGAGCCACATCTGGCTTCGTAGGTAGACAATATCGTGTCCACTGCTTTATGGAGTTGATTACTAATGTCCTTCATAGGATTCCTCGGCTCCTTCGAAGTCGCCACTGGCCCAGTGAAGGGCTTCTCAGACAAAGAAGCTATATACTCCTGCCATCCCAAGAATTCAAAGTCCACTACTGTTAAAACATGCCAAACTTAGTACATTATCATTACAACGGGAAGACACACGTGCATTTCTCATAGAAGTAATCCACACTTACCAATATTTCAGATTTCCGTACATCTGACCTTGAGCTCTTCCTATTCACAACATCCACCTCTTTTTGAACCCGCTCTCCCGGTAATTGAATGCTTTCATCCTGTCACATTTACTCCATCCGAGCCACCGGATGAGTGGACATCGTCAAACAAGAAATCATTTTCATTTGCTCTCACTATGAACAACTTTATGACAACATTTGGTTAATTCAGAGAAGGAAGCTACCGCTACATACAACAATATCTTGTATATGTGCCCCACTCATTTAATCTTATCTTCCCACTACTATACAGAATACCATTTCCTGCTGTCATGACCAGTTCTTCAGACTGAGCTATCATTGCCTGCATCAACACATTCTACTTCCAAAGGTCGGTAGTGACATTGATTCTTGCCGTTTACTGTCATTCCAAAAAAAAAGCTTACAGAGCAATTTTGACTAACATCAGTTCTTCTATCAATTACCAATAAGTGCACTCGGCCAGCTGCTACTAGCCTCCTGCAATAATTGGTTCCTCACAAACAGAATTTCAGCTCCTTACAACGGGTCGCATACAAAGCACATAACTGTATTACTTCATGTCTCACAACATATTGTTCTCATTTATATACAAAGACAAACTGAGAAGTTAAGAAGCTGTACCACATCCAATGTGTCCTTCGTCGCATTCTCCCTGTTCTTGTTGCATTCCTTCTTTCCTTTTGTTGACTTCCACAAATCTACCAATTGCAACCATGCCGCTTGTTTACAACCATCAGGCTTCTTTTTGTCCCCGTTCTTAATCCAAAATCTGTGGTACTCAGCTCTACATCTCTTGAAATAACCTTTCAAGTACGATTGTACCATTCCAGCAGGCAAAGGTTTAGGCACTACAAACTGCCTCCTAACCTCCTCCATTATTTCATTCATTGTTTCTTCATCATTGACATTTATGTATGCGTCTTGCACTACTACATGGGCGGCTAGCTTCAGCGCATTCAGAAATTGAGACTTATAACGGACTATGTTACCATTTTCATCTTGAGCTACTGTCACTTGTGGTACCCTTCCCTCTGCAATGGCCGTTTTCACTTCCTTTAGATACATCTTGTCATCTTCTCTAAGAGCTTTCCTCTGCATTAAAGATTGAGGGGTACTTGACTTACTTGGAGTGTCCACACTGTGTTGCATACCAGTAGTGCCTTCTGATGGCGTTGTTGCATTGAATATCTCTGTCCGAAACTTAGACGCTGTAGGGGTCCGCTCCACACCTGTACTATCGCTGCGGACCACTCTTTGCTGAGTTTCTGTTGATTCAGGAGGTGGAGAATGTCGTAACTCTGATGGCTGAGGCGGCACTGGATGATTCTGCGTCTTCTGTACCCTACCACCGGAAGGTGCAACTGATGCACCTGTCACATGCCTGTCCTTGGTGGGAATGTCCTCTTGTTAGTCCTCGTCCCTCACTCTAGGACGAGGACAATACCACTGCCCTCCACTACTTGTCGGCTCATGCATGGAAAGAGGTCGCGGTTCTGCGTACCTTAAGCTACCCCCGGTAACTGCTGCTCCTCGAAAACGTTCATGCACTGCTGGACTTACTGTCCGATCGTGCATCCATTCCATGTTCGGAGGAACAAGAGGTAAGTGTCCCATTTGGGAGAATAGAAAACTATCAGGCAAGCCACCTAGAGTATGGCATGAATAGGATTGCGACATGGAATTGAAGTTCGCGCTTGGAAAAGTAGAGTACATTCCACTCCCAACGGAGTGATGCATTGGATGCACTCTGGAGCCATAACTTGGTCCATAGTTTGGCCACGCATTCTGTTGACTGTAGGAAATCTGCGTCGCAACACAGTCCACTGTCACACCCTATACATGCAATATACTCTTCCAAATCACATTCATGTTCACAAATTCATATTCATTTTTTAACCCTGTCCCCTACAATCTTGACAAGGACTACTGGAATGCAATTCTCCAACCACTTCCACTGCAAAAAAACATCATCTCCACTAACGCAAAATGGTTGAAACAAATTCCTTTCATGGAAGACGTGCATCAACAAATAGAAAACATACTACTCAGCACACGGATAATATACTCTTTGAAGACATTGCCGTATTGTATCATAAACTATAAATCCTTCCCACTTACCTACTCTTATTCTACTGTGCTTAAGATTTCATCCTCCTATTGTTCGCTTTGTTTCAGAAACGACAACATGTCGTCTACACATGTAGGGGTCTGTTACTTTCTTCTTCATGGTGAAGAGCACATTACCAATTACATGTATTCCCTTGTTCAGTAGCATTATGCTATGTCTAATGGAGAGACATGAGGTTCTACTGCTCCAGGTTTGGCAGAACTTCTCAT
Organism: Thuidium tamariscinum; assembly: GCA_947034885.2. Lineage (NCBI taxonomy): Eukaryota > Viridiplantae > Streptophyta > Bryopsida > Hypnales > Thuidiaceae > Thuidium > Thuidium tamariscinum. The sequence goes on along the minus strand of OX344757.2, from coordinate 1,001,242 downwards.
CACTGCCTCACATGCTTCCACTGAATTTTCACATGACTCTCACCATCAATTTAAGTCGCACCACAATTTGAATACATTACAATCTCTTCATGACGTTCACTTCGAACAAACACATGGATGAATACAAATAATCCTATTAAAACAGTACTTTCACTTCACTCCCACGTCACAATCACGTCGTAACTTCACATCATGCTAACAATTCATTGATTGCACAATCTTAAAAAAGTTCTTAACATGAATTCCAAAAAACATAACGAATGTACATGATTAATTCAGATGACGCTCAAATTCTTTTCCCAATGCAGCTCCGTACGATACATACTGTGTGCACTAAGTCTAACTATTACATTAATATTAGACATGTCTGTACACATTTAACATTGCTGACTCCTTCACATTAGCTTCCTCAAACATAGTCTTTCAGTGACTGCAACATACTTTGACAATTACATTTACATACAAGTAGAATCCTTATTCCTTGTGCACTACACTTCCTCAATAATCGAACCAATCCACAACCGAATCTTAGTTTGACATCATTATTTCATAAATCAACCTTCCATTTACAGATACGTACAATTTGTATAACAACAAAAGAAAAAACATTACGACACAGCAAAAGACTTTACGACACACCTGCGGATACTGCGATGGTGGTGTTGGCGTTCCTCGAAACGGAATGTACTGGACAACATTACCAATCAAACTGTCAAGAGTATCCATGTTCATGCAATTCATCAAAGTACTTCCCCATACCATTCTCCCTCCCATTGTTTCCAAAAACATGACAAGCCCCCGCTATTCATTGGGTTGTACGATAGTACTTACTGGTGAAGGACTATACGCGGCAGCATCTTGAGAGGATCCATAAAAACCACGCGGCTGTCACCAAAAAACAGAAACGGGGTCACGCACACGTCACAGAAAACCTCTCCCACAATTACTTTTATGATATGCAATGCACCACAAGATTCAGTTCATACTCTTCTTTAACATGCTCACCTCCTCAGTCTCGGGGACTTGAGAGCCCATGCAGTCTTCCGATGAGAACTGTATGTCCCTCACGATTTCATCGTCGCCTAGGTTCACGGAGTCTCCCTTCAAGTCCATTGTGTTTCGAAAAATCGAAATGACTAAGTGATTCACAACTTTCTACGTTGCAGAGAATAGGAAGGCCCAACCTCTATGGATAACAGGTTAGTCGTGTACGTCGCACTCAAAATACAAGCAATGCTTTCTGAGGTCCAGAGTTCCCTAAACTCACGAAGGTAACCGACTCGTAGGAGTTTTCGCTGACTCTGGACTACGTGACAAGAACGACAACACCCTCTGCGAAGGAAATGCAACGTACCGTCGGGTCCCGGATGCCGCTAACTAGACGACAAATGTAGGAAAAAATCAACGGGGTTCTTCCATGTCCTCACTGTAAACGTCATTCATGCGAGTCACTGACAACTTCTTCCGAGCACAAAAAAGTGCTCGTCTTTTTCTTAATCCAGCATATGCCATTAAGTGCAGCCGGCATTTTCATCGGGAACGTGGGGCCTGCCAAAAGTAAGCATTCAAATCCATCAGCCATTTCCCTGCATCATTCTCCATTTCAAGCATTCATCAATAAGGATAATAGTGGTTTCCATGTTTAGCATCTACCTTTTCTTCTAAAGTGGTTGGTAATTCTTAATTACCACATGCAAGTGCCTGCAGTACTTATCCCTTCACAGTTTCAATTATCAAAGCCCGCCGAGTCATTACCGATAATTTCGAGTTGTTTTCAAAGCAGTTCCTTCTTTCCGTGCGAGAATTTCGGAAAGCATTGACCATTTTTAGAGCTTCCTACACAAAACCTCCGTTCACTCATAAACCAGAATTTCTCTACCTGCTTCCCAACGCATTCCATATTCATCAATTCTTGCACATGAAATTACCTTTTTTCCTGAGCCGCCACATCATTAATGATGCAGCCCGCTCTTAGTGATTACCTTCTATCTTAGTGAACAACACACAATGTGAAATTCGGACTTCCATACTGCAGTTATTTTCTATTCCATGGGCAATACTGAGTGAATGCTTTTTCGACTCAGTCCTTGTGAGTGCACTCTTTTTCCACATCCTGAATGCAGAAATTAATGTAAAACATTGTGGAGAATTCAGACTTGCTGACCTTTTGCGCCTTTGTCGACAACAAGAGCATCACAGGTTCCTCGGAATCTTCGTCTTCAAGAACCTGTTCCAATTAAAGGCTATACATTTGTAAAATATAAGGTATAGCTGCTTTCAGGAAGGAATAGTCAAAATCTCAGTAATTATATTTCGATGCCATACTAAAGAGTGGCACAGAATACCTACCACAGAACAACGTAACAAAATCACTTCCAGGCATCTACATTTTCTTCACAGACAGGTAGTCTGTGCTCTTCACGGACACTATAAAATTGAACGGAAACATTTCCTACGTACAAAGCGGTGAATTACAATCTCTAAGTTCTGTTACATTCTCAGTAATGCAATTAAAAATTTGTGCACACCTTCATCCTATACCCTAATTCTATAATGGCCAAAACCTGCAACTGCTTCTCCTTGTGTCAATGCCAACCCCCAGCCACGTCCTTTTCCAAATTAGTTCATTTTCCCTCCAAATGAAATGCCTCAACATTGGAATAACTACGTCATAGGCAACTGTTCTTGAACAATACAGAAACTGAGGAAAGTAAATGCTCTATAACAAACCTGGTCATCTCCAGAAAGTGATAGGTAAGTCACAATACAGTTTCCACTTTCGAAGGTACTGACAAGTGAAACACCAAAACAGAAAGGGCCTGGTCTCTTTTTATTCAGTTAGTGTTTTCTCTGGTTTCTTCTTTTTCTGCTTCTTGGTTCTCTGTGCAGCCGTTTGGGTTTTAGGATTCTGTCTCTTGGTTCTTTTTCATACAGTGGGGTCTCCCCATTTGTTCAAAAAAAAAAAAAAAAAAAGCATCTTTGCATTGCCAGGTTCCATGGTTGGACAAAAAGATTTGGTACATTCCACCTTCTGGAATTAAATGCATCGTCTTTGTCCTGTACAGTATAACATAACTCTCACTTTCATTCTGGCACTGCAACTTTTACATTCCACTTGTAATGCAAATGAGAATGACAACTCGATCACCTATCTGTTTGACATACTTTACTGCACAGTCGCCTCGGACTTTCGTCGTTTGTTTCTGTCTCCTTCTGCAAACTCCCTGCGTGCTTCTGAAGATACCTTCAATTTCTCCAAGTCAAAACGAATTCTCTTCAAACTGCCTCGAATATCGTCAAATATATTCGTAGAGTTTAACTTCACAACGGCAGGTCGCAGCTGATGACCTTCAGTGCTGCACTCGTCTTCCTGTCAGTGACCATGTATTAGTGAACCTGAAGCACATGACATAGACATAATTTCAATTACCTTCTGCCCGCTACTTATTCCTAATCATGATCACATTTACCAAGAAAGTGCGCTTTTTTTTCCACTGTCATCAACAACATCCTTGCATTCAAATAAAACTTTTAGAAGAACAAATGCGCTTACCTACTAGCACCAAAAAAAATTAACATTGAAAATGCAGCAGTCGAAAATACATCTATTTCGAATGCTGCATTTAGGCATAACCTCTACTCACCTCAACAAGTTGCATCAACAAGGTCCCCTTCTTGGACGCTGACAGCTCTTTCACATCGTCAAATTTCTCCATGAGAGATCTGAGTTCAAAGTTTAAAACATGATTTTCCAATACTGTTCATACACAAGCACAACGACTTCATACAGTTCAAGAACACAATCCTACGAACTCATGTAATTCTAGAAAATAATGTCAACTACTACGTCTGCAAATAAGAGCATTTTCAATGCAAACACTGCACAAACACTGCAACGCATTTCACTCTTACTGTAGAAGAAATAAGAATCTCCTTTTAACCACTCAGGAATTCAAGATCAAAAGAATACACAACCATTGATCTCTTCTCCTAGACCTATTCAAATAGGGGTACCTGTTCCACAGGACAACAAACTTTTATACTACAAATACTACATTCATTCAACAAAATCTCGGAGACTGTAATTACCTATTGGTATTTAGGAACACCACTAATGAAATAGAAAAGTGAGAACGCAAAATAACATTTCAGCAAATACTTCCTTTCATGGCACTGAAACATACATTCACAAATGAAGTCTAGAATGAAGAACAAAGACCTTTCTCCATTCGTATGCAAATTCAACCGCACCTTAAATTTTTCCAGTCCTGGCCACGCCACATCACTTCGTAATCCTCCATCATGGCCCACACTTGCCTCACAGTTTCGTCAAAAACGGATCCCCATGTGCACTGCTTTCCCTTGTGCAACTGCATTACCACTCGGCCTAGGACAATGCCAATGCACATCATTCCTTAGTTTTATTGTTCTGAAATAAATTGATTATGACATGATCTAAACCTTTTGAATGGTATAGAATTTCAAAAACTTGAACTGCTCTAACTAAGTGAGTGCAAGCAACCTTACTGATCAAAGCCTATGAGTGCCCTCCATTTGTAAAAGCGAAAAGTTCAGAGGTAACAAATAAGACCGCAATGCCTGCGGAAGACTTACCCATCTTACTCACTAGGAATCGTGCTTTCGATCTCCTACAGTGGGAATAATGGGCATAGCAATACAGCTTATACCCTTCCCAAAAATCTCTAGACCTGTGCGTTCTAGAAAATGTTAGAAAGCATTCCTTTGGAATACAGAAATGTTTCTTCAGAAGATAGAGAAGGAACATCAGAAGCAAATGATAGTAACAAAGAAAACTGCATAAATACTAATACAAGCTTAGCAAAAAAAGTTCACTGAACACACGCCTGAAGTTTTCTTCATCAAGGACCTTTTTTCCCTCCACTGTCAATATTCCTCTTCCCTCATGTCTGCAGCTATGGCGAAGTGCCTCGAGGTTGAAAGGAATATGGTCCTCTGTTACTGCAGATCATTCGTGAAGAAATTAGGTTCCACGAAAAACAACAACAAAGGCCACTTCACTGAACAGCAAGAAACACTTCGCTTTTGCTGAGGAAGAACGAACGCCTCGGAATTCCAAAAACAATTTCAATTGATCATTAACAACATCAGCAGAAGAAAACATTCATTCAGAGCTACGAATTTTACCGACGTTATTTGAAGATGAAGCCATGGAACATTGGAACCTATGAAATAAATGAGTTCCCTTAGGGTTTATGCACTTCAGGAAACTCTAAGAACGGTGGATTATCAATGAACTATTCCACGTTCACGGACTTCCAAGCCTACTCTGTTTCGTTGCATCAATCTCCCTGTGAACTGGGCTAAAACAAACTTCTAGGTACCCACAATCCCAGTGAATTGAACCCCACCGTTCCTTCGCTTCCGTTTCTTCAAGTAGGAATTTAACTCCTACAATCCTATTTTAAGAAGGCCACAACTTCCCTACTGCGAAACAGACATTGCGAAGAGAACTGCAACATTAAACATCTTTCACAACATGAACAAGCAACCGCATTTGCATACTTCAATGAGCACCGTGCACCCTAGGCCCAAAATAAGCTTACAAAAAGAACGGCAACGCAGAGTGCGCTTTTTTGACAGCAGAAGGGGCGAAATTGCCGCGATTTTCAATGACTGCCTCTCAGTACAGTTTAGGGTTCCTGAATAGAGTATGGCCACAACGATTACTAATTCTAATTGACATTCATATTTCTACTCATACTTTTTCTTATGTTGCTTCGAGTGGTCCCTTGAATGCGGTTTATTGGAAGAGGCTATTTAATTAAACGGGTTCTAAAATGCTGCCCTATCTTAAATGTACAGTATTCGTATATGTTGCATTTTCATAGATTTCAGCAGTGTAATGACAGTGTACATTATAGGTAGGGCAACATTTCAAGCCCAATGCCCTCTGAACTTTAGAAATTGATAACTAATTCTAGGGAGATTTGAAAAATATAGAACGACTTTGATTACATGACTATTGAAGCGGTCTTTGAAGGAAAACTTTGTAAAAAATATTTCTAGATGTTCGACCTGTCCAAAATACTGTTCGAGCCCTTACATGGTCGGTTTTTGGACCTCCTCCCTTATCCACTTTTAAGTGCCTTGGTGGAGAGGTGGAAGAAAGTAGAGTTGTTTATGACCCTTGAGGTTCACCTTTCAAACATGTATTCCTTGTTCTTTGATGCAATTTCAAATCCTTTAAAAACAAACAACATATTAAAAATAAATTTGTAATTTAGTGATTAGGAAACTCTTAGACATGGGTTGTTGCAAGAAACACTTACCGGTTCTGGCTCAAAATGGCTTAAAAGCATTGAGTCCTGTGAGTCACATGACCCTCTGAAATAAATTTTAGGGTAATTTAGAGAATTATGGATAATTTGAAGAGCAATGAGAGTATTATGTCTCTTGAAATTCATATTTAAGAAAAAAATTCTCTAAATGCTACAGACAATGGAAAATACAATAAAAATTGCTCTCCTTTCACTGAATTGGTAAAAATAGTAAAGAAACACAGAAAACGAAACTACAAAATCTGTTTTTCATTCAAGTATTCATCTTTGTTTTCCAACAACTTTCATGTTTGGAAAAAATTAATTCTACTCTCTACACTTGCGCAAAGTCATCCACTTCGACGACATGTGGAGGTTGAATAGTACAGCACTTTCAAAAAATCTCTTCATGCTCTTCTATAACTTTAGGTGAGGCCCTCGCATGCCAATATTCAGCTCAAAATTCGCATTCCTGTGTCTGAAATATGACAAAAAAAACCCAAAATGGCCACTATAGACAACCTACCGGGGACAGTTCAAAAATAGTAAAATAATTTTACATAAATTGTAAAAATTAAACAACATATAAAACTTCTGTGTGCACCTTCATTGCAGATTTGAAGTTGATAGGAAAAACGATGCCAAAGTTTTGAGCAAAAAATGACCTATTCGAGGTCAATGAGACAAAACATAGGTCAACTGTTTCTTGCAATCACCCACACACGAATTTGTAAAGAAGTCAATGCTTGGACCTAAAAAAAGCTCTTTCACAGTTGTAATAAACAATATACTTAATCTACTTTAGGTTTTTCAATTAATTTGAAAAATTGTATTGCACAATTTTACGTACAACCTTATAAAGAGTATGAAATTTATAATTGTTGCCAGAAAAAAATCATTTGCCTTTCAAAATTTTTAAACAAACTCCGATTATCCATTGCATTAAAATGAAATGATACCACATAAACAATTAGGCTCCATTGCAATTCACAAACATATCAAGAGCAAATAACCTATCAATAGTGCAGAGCCCAATAAGTAAAGGGGTAAAGGATACGGACACTCTTGTACCATCTAACTCTAACTCTATCTAGTAGTAACAATTGAATAAACCCATATTTGATCATTTCAACTTTTCTCTAATTACTGATTAATTTGAAATGTTGTTGACTTTGCTTTATTTATTGAAGAGAACGGGGAATCTTTTCCACTTTCTCTTTGTTAATAAACAATTATTTCTACTTGCAACAACTACTCATTGAACATCCGATTTATTAAAATAAGGCTGATAGTACTGTCTATATATCCAACAGTTGTGATCTTTCTTAAGATACAACCATTCATAGCCTGCCAATATTCTAGCATCCTATAGTTCATATTTTGATGGATGTACAATTTTTCATCCATGGAAGGCTAGACTTCTTTTTCTTTTTCTTTTGAAATATTGACACAAAGTGCATGGCCCACGTCCAATAGAAGTATGCAACATAGTAGGGAAGACAGGGTGAAAATGTTTGTTTTCAGTAATTGAAATTTGAAGAGTCCCTAGACTGGCAAAAGATCCTATACTGTTTCTACATTTCAAAATTCATTGTAATATCAATTCATGAGAAGAAATTAACATATTCTTGCTCTAACCATCATATTCATCCTCACACCTATATTAATGCTTCCTTACCTTTTGCTTTGAATTCCATGTAAAATGCTTAACTTTAGAGGTGTTCGAGTAGGTTTCTTCTTTGAATAATAAACAAAAACAAAAACTTTTTACCGCTGCAAGACCAAGGCCTTTTCTGTGTCAAAAACATCTCGAAACTGCCATTTCTGTTGCTTTCATCCAAGAAAACAAAAAATATAGTTTCTGTGGAATCTAATCATATGATCCTGTACTTCTCTTCATTGAGATCAAGTGGTTAAAATTTCATGAAGTTTGACTGTACAGATTGGAAGATATCAGCATTCAAAGTTGGAAACACAATTTTTTTTGTACTGTGCTTTGTAATTTCAGATGACTTTGACTAGAATTTGTATTTATAAATTGCGCTACAGACTTTGAATTCATAATTTTTTGTATTCAGAAATTGAGTTGAGAGTCTAGGAAAAAAATTTCACACAAAAAACACTTGATTTTCATTCTTTCAAAAATTGTTAAGTAGATGTAGGTCCAAGATTGAAAGAAAAACTAAATGGTTAATAACTCTAAGATGGAATTGAAATACAATAATCCCAATCGTGAGATTGTTCTAGAAAGTACACATAACCTTGTCCAAATTTTTTTTTTCTAAAATTGTGAATATTGCATTAAAAAATGAATCCTACAAGTTATTTTTTCAAGAAATTGTTTAGATTGCCCGTATAACAAGATTGTCCCTAACTTTCTCATTACAAGTCAAAATAGAGTGAATGAAAGCTTCACATGTTGGCAAAAATATATTATTTTAGAAAAAAAAATTAAAAAATTGAATTTTGACTTTTTCCAAAAAAAAATTCTGCCCGTTGATTGAAAATTTGGACTTCTTGTAGTTTAGCTTTTGCGCCCGGTCACCAATTGAAATTAAAATTACATTCCCATGAAGGTAATCAGCTTTCCTATCTTATGAGAAAGTTTCAAAAAGATTCATTAAAAATTGAGGTCTACGGGACCTGCCCGAACTCCAAATTGTCCTCCGAGGGGACAGTGGTCCTTCAGGGGTTAATACAAGAGCAAAATTTAAAGAGAATTCATCTGTAAGACACATATGAAGTGCATCTTATAGCACAGTTGTTCATAGAGATCTAGAAGGAAATTTAGGAATTGGCTATGTATACATTCTAAAATATGAAGCTTTTACCATGCAAGAACCTATTTACCATTTAACAAGAATCTAAGTAAGCTTACACATCATAAGGTCAATTCTTTGTGACAAAATGTTTAAAATGCTGGTTAATATCTTGATTCACTCTTCAATGCAATTTGCACACATGTTCAAAAAGTTTTAAATAATGTGGACTTCTACAATAAACAGGAAGGGAATTTTAATTTTTGAGAAGTGGATCATGCTCAGTAATACTAAATCCTAAACATATTTTTCTGAAGACATGGTAACTGCCAATGCCAATACTGAATCTTCTATAAAAAATACACTACCTCCAACTCCTTTATAAGTTCTTAACAAAAATATTACAAATACAAATAAACAAGACAATATTAATTTTATGACTAGAATACACATTACATGGTTACCCCAAAAATACACCGAAATGGAAATCCCTCACGACTTCTGACTTATTCATTAGAATGGAGAAAATCTAAGCTCTTCACTTACATTAAACACTTGGAAAGCAATTCCATATTTTCAATTGTGAAAAGCAAAATCAGAATATTTTTTTTTATTTACCCGAGATACCCATACATGAAAGGAAATAACATATTATGCAATAATTCACAGTGCAGGCAACAAGTATCATTCAATGAAAGCATTTGTTGTCCGTGGTGAAATCGTTCATAACATTCTACGTAGCCAACAGAACATAATGGCATTGCAAGAAATGAGAGAACTGTGAAAACCTTTAAATGGCACTAAACATTCATGCAATCACATGCTCAACAAATCCGCATTCTCCAGTGCACTTCTAGATATTTAGTTCACTTAATTCTGGTTCATACTGCACCAATTCTAGCTACTTCGTTTCATAGTTGATGCCACAGAGCAGTGTCCTTCATAGACGGAATTGCGAACAGAATCACATGGCCAAGACAAACTAATTGCACAAGGGTGAGTTCAAGGTACTTAGAACTGTGAAATGTTATTGCTCAAACCAATACATTAGCTTCTAATAAAGCTATCGAAATATCTCCAATGAAGTTCACGCACGATGACGAACGTAGTCTACGAGCTCCACTGACATTTCACTCAGAACAAGACGGCGTTTTTTTAGACTCCGGAGAACCACATGTGCTTGAAATAATGGCTGCTGCAGCAGGCTTCTCTGGCATTAGCATCCCCCCGACAGAGTTCTTCGATTCCAAAACCAACAATGACACTGGGCTGTTGCTTTCCTCATCGTCTGAACTGTCACTTGAACTATGCGTCTGCAATCTACACATTTTTTTAAGAGGTTTCCGTCGTGATGTCCTCGCATAAACACTCTTGCCTTTACTGTCAAGAACTTTGGAATAACTTAGATCTGAAGACTGACACAAAGGAGTAATGAAATCTGCAGTTGAGGAACGTGTGCTATATTTTGATTTAAATGGTGACAACTGGAAGACCTCGTCACTTGACTCAGGACTAAATTGCCTGCATCGTTTCTTTCCTTTCAAGTCAATGTCTTCTTTCGCCCTGTCTTCCATCTCTCGAATCAAGAATTGAGACTTTTAGACAACGTCTACAACCTCTTCACCATGACCACTAGAACAACAAACTCAATACAGTATTTAACAACGTCTACACTTGAGAAAACATTGCTTGCAACATAGGCCAAGACTTGCACTGGGATATCGTATCATTACAATGACACCTACTGAGACAATCATCCGTGGGTGATGACAACCTCCAGAGGATTGCACTACGCTGCAAAGTTGGGCTTCAAATGACACCGCACAACACTCACAATCACTTGGAGAGGGGAAGATCTTGCCAACAAGCGTTCTGGAAGTTACTAACACGTTTTGTTGTCATCCACTGGCGATAGACCACCTCACTGATCCAGTGCAACTGCACACCCAATAAAATATTCTCCAGGAGAACAAAAAAATTCCAAGGAATCTGTCAGTGCATGATATCTCCACGAACTTAAAAAGAATAGATGCAGTGCACAATGTCAGACTCCAGCTCTTCTACAGTGTATTAACTCTGCTTTTGGGTATGGAAAGAACAAATGCCTCTTAATTTAGAAAAAAAACTATTTTAAAATCATGACAAGGAAGAAGCATACCCAGACTACAAATCGGAGCAGCGGTTAAATAAAAACTTTCTGTGACAGTCGTTGGCAATTCCCACTGCAGTAAATGAGTTCAACGTTGCCAAGAATGTCGCAAGATATTAAGTAACCCGCCTCCAGCTTTTCGGGAGGGCTCCTCTAGCCCCTTCTGCCTCCATCTTTGGCTCGGGCCGAACTCCGACCTCGAACCTGCTTCCCTCCAGCTTTAATCCTGGCAGACTTTTTCGCTGCAGCCTTCATTTCGAGATTTCATATCTCACAGTCGAAGTCAACGTTCATCTTGTCGCTCGACCTTCTGCTCCCCAATCGGCTGCAGTCCAACATTTTCCCCAAACCTCTTACTGGTTGTTTATTTGACATGAACAATTTGACCCATCAAGGTCTACCCTGCTTCATAGTCCACTAGATTTGTACACTGAAATACACATTTTCAGACTTCAATATACTTTTTCTTGTATCTCTACACATGTAAAATGTAAACTTAAATTCTTATTTCTCATAATTACAAAATATCAAATTGAAGCGTATTCATTAATAAATAAAAAAATTTTAAGCCACTTCAAGAATTCCTTGAATGTTTGAAATAATAATAAGCTTTTAAAAAAAATGAAATGACTTTAACAAATACAATGGTCTAATTCATGTATTCATTATAATTGAAACACAATTTTTTTTAATAGATTAACCACACAGGCTATAAGTTATTTTCCCAAGAGGATGCTCAAATTCTTTAAAAAAGAACATTGTTTATAAATTGACATAATTCAACCTAATGGGATGAATGAAATCTTCACGTGTAATCAAATATAATGTGTGACATGAAAAAAAAATTCAGTTTCAATTTCAATTTATAGTGGACTGATTTTCTATACACCAAGTTCATTTTTTCACCTCTTATTGTATTACTTTAGCTCCTAGTCATCAATTCAAATGAAAATCATATTCCCATATAGCTAATCAATTTTGGACCTCTTACGATAAAGTTCCAAAGAGTTTCACAAAAAATGAAGTCATTGGAAGGTACTAAACCCCCAATTGTCCCCCGAGGAAACAATAGGCTTCTAGTGATTAATTTAAAAAGTGTTGCATTATTGAGAATTTTATGGACTATCTTGAAAGTGTAATTAATATTAGAATTTACACAATTTAAGAAAAATAAACTGTTGGAGCTGAATGAAGTCTAGAACTACTTATAAATTGAGCTTATAATCAAATGAAATGAAGCTGTGAGAAATTGAAGTTCAACACCCAAATTACTTGCGGGGATTGCATAGTTGCACTAACCCCTTCAAAATTAACTTCAACTTCCAATAGTGTACCTTGTATCATTGCCACTTATAAAATATATTAAAAGTTTATAGTTTTCCTGGAAGTGTGATAAGCTTGGTGTGGCTTACAATTGAAATCAAATGATTTGAATCATCCAACCCGTACCTTCATGATTTCTCCTTCTAAGTCTCATTCAGTGCCCCAAACAAGCAAAGGCTAATGTACTCACCACAATAGTTCATCTGACCCCCTTCTCATTTGTGATATTAGTTCTTCTGAAACAAACCTTATTTACAAATTATTAATCCTACTATATTGAATGAAAGATCGTAAAAGTCAAATTGCTTTTTCAAAATCCATACTTCTTGTTTCTTAATTGTACTATGTAGAATGAACGACCGTAAAAGCCAAATTGCTTTTTCAAAATCGATACTTCTTATTTTTTAATCCTCCTACATAGAATGAAAGATCGTAAAAGCCAAATTGCTTTTTCAAAATCCATCGTTCTTAATTTTTATTCCTACTATATAGAATGAAAGATCGTAAAAGCCAAATTGCTTTTTCAAAATCCATCATTCTTTAGGTTATAATTTCTGTTTTTAATTTATTATTCTATTGTCAAATAAACATTGAAATAAACAAAATATATACAAAAAGTCAATATTCAACAGTCATGCAGTTAAACAACATACCTGGAGATTTCACAATTATCCATTTGTAGATGTGCTTCTCTCCAACTTTCTAAGCCAATCTTGACATCAAAATAATCTTACAATTCTTTCCACAAAAAAAACTCATCTCCATTAATAGTGACAATTCATGAATACATAATGGAATAGCTTGTAGATGACAATGAATAGATTAAAGCATGAAGTCATTTATATACAAGAAAAAAATACCTTTGGAAGATGTCTTCCACTCAATATTTTGTGGCCATATATTTAAAGCTTAACATCAATGTATTCTATATTTGTCTTGAAAATGTACTAAAACAAATTAGAAGTAGACTTAAACAAAGGATATAGACCAAACTGTATTAATAATTTCATAACTAAATCAATTTTTCTTCCAAAAATATGAAACAACTTGTGTTAGAGTCCTCATTTCTTTTTCTTTGATTGAAAAACAAGCAATAAATATTTCCATTGCCTAAAATACATGAAAAAGTCACATTAGCGCTGGAATTATCACTTTTTGAGCATCTTTCCTTAGAAATTCTGAAAGCAGTGAATAACAAGGGTAACATGAATTTCACTAGGACAGCATCCTGTCCTGCTCCTGCGGACCCACAAATGAATTAAGCCACTTTCAACTTTACGGTCCACAGTGACACAGATTACGACCTATTAAATTTGTTATCATTTTCCAATGACAGATGTGCTGTCAATTCATGAGCCTTCGTCATTTGAGATTAAAAGAACTTCATATGTAAAATCCAGTCAACACTCCGATGAAGAAGATGGACAGCATGACTGACAGTCCGACTGAAATTCACTTTGCGGGGGCTCTTCTCTCTCCAGAAACTCATTAGTCATCTTCTTTGAAGCCCTGATTACAGCACATCATTTAACTTAGAGAACAATGAGAAAAAGTTAATTCCATTCTGTGCCAGGTCTTACTCCGAAGTATTTTACTTCCGTGCAATCCCCACTGAATTCTTTAAAACCCTAACTACCAGTGATGCCATCTTTTGGCTTCTGCATGAATAGAAGATAATGTGAATAGCAACGGAAAGCGTTATTTCATCCATTTCTACCATGTTCATCTTCCTTAGAGTTTTTTAAGGAGAACGCATATGAGTTTGCAATCTTGTTAGTGTTTTTCTTCTCATAAATAATAATTTATGAGAAAAAAACGGTTCACAGAATATGCTATTTTCAATGTATTGTAGAGAGTTCTTGCTCTTTGTTCTGAATGTTGAATTTCTCCACTAAAAAGGTATTTAGAGTTTGAGTGCACCTCATGAAATGAAGGTCATCTATTCTAGTTTCTAATCCAATTGAAAGTTTGGAAAAAAACATAATTTTGAAAATTCTCTTGCAATTTGGTCTTTCATGTATTTTCAATGTTTTCTACATTGTAATAATCATAGGATGACACAGACATTGACTTTCTAGCATGATGTTTGCCATTGAAATGTACATACATGGTGAATTCTAAAATTTATTGACATAATTTCCTATTTGATATGATGTTTCTTTGCTTTTTCTTCAAAAATTCTCGGAAAAATCAATTGTCCTCAAGAAAATATGAAATTCATGGAAAGCACGAAGGAGATGTAATACCATCTCTGGAAAATCAGAATGGAAAATTTCCTTACATATTCAATTACAAAATGGCAGGAGAATGTATGTTGGCATAGGGACCGAAAACTGATGTTATAGGGCGGGCATTCAGGGGTTAAAACTGACTTCAGGGTTTGCTTCAGTGGAACCAGTTGCATATTACAGCTTCTTTGGGAAGAAGAAAGAAAGTGTGAACTGAAGCGGACCTACTTCAGCAACATCATATGCATATTTGGTTATAGCTTTCCCACAGACTTGTAAATTCAGTGGGAGCAGAAGATGGAGTTCTGAGTTTAGGGTGCTCAAAGTAAAAGAATGGCTTTCAAAAAAAGAAGAAAGAAAAAGACTGTCCCAATCCTGTCAGGTGTCTATAGTATATTATCTGTCCCCCCTTCGAGGGCAAGGACAACTGACCCCCTTGCTTGCCCCCTGAGGTAAAACGCTGTAAGGTAGAAGGCTCTTAAGTGGAGCGGGTTATAAAATAGTGCCCTATGTTAAATGTACAGTAGTTGTACATGTAGCTTTTTCCATAGCCTGCATCACTGTACTGCAAGTGTACATTGTAGGTAGGGCACCATTTTACAACCCTATGCATTTCAACTTCAAAATTTGATAACTAATTCAATCATGGATGACGTTGTTTTGTAATAGACTTCTACCTCATTGAAGAAGGAATTATCAAATAAAGGAATAAAACTACTGTGAAAGTCTCCAAATGAAACTTCACTTTGTTATATTTTGAAACACATGAAATGATAATTGTTGGATTATTTATTGAATAATAATATGCTTGTAGCTATTTGTAACTCACTCATGCAATTTTCTGTGTTTATATTTTTACGATTTTAAACAAAGATTAACATCAACATTTCTTCATGTGTGAGGTTCATGCTTCCTAGGCTTTTTAATTCAACAACTGTAGTTTGCATTTCTTTACATGAGTTCTTTAATCTTAAATGATTATAAGTAACCCATATTTTTCTTTAAATGTAGAAATTAGGTAACTAATGTTTGAGTTAATTAAACAAAGTCTTCCGTAGTTTTATAATGAAACATGTCGTACAGTTTTAGGTCGTAGTCATGGTTGACCACAAGAGTCCTAACAATTTTCCTTTTGGATTGTTATGTGGATTAAAGAAACCCCCCTATGAAGATACACTGTTTGTTTGTTTGTTTGGGCGTTTGTTAGTTATGTTGAGATCTCGTGGACCGTGAGTCCCTCGTGTGTGTCTTTGGTACCATCGGAAAGTCCTTGGCAATAAGGGGTACACAGCCTTTGATTCATGGTGATCCAACCTACGACATGGAAGTTATTGAATTTTGAAGTTTTCATACAGTAAAAAAAATTAGAAAATTCTGTATTATGTTGTTCTCCTGGACCGTGGCAACAGCGCCAGCTACCATAGTGCATATTAATATTTGGATAAAATGATAAGGTTAAATTCATAGGAATTAAATACCTTTGAGTTTATACATTTTGAAATATTGCAAAAAGAAAGATATACCTCTGAGCCATATGTGGTTCTAAATGGCCTATTAGAGCTCGAGCCTCTTATTTTACATCAAATATGCAATGACAGCTACAGTATATTCAATTGGACTCCTATCCAAAAAATTATAGAATTTTGAAGTTTTTATGGCTCCGAACAATTAGAAAATTATTTTTACTTTAGTTAGGCTTGTGGTATTTGCACAAAGCACACTATTCACGTATGAATTTAGTATCTGAGGGCCACTTCATATTGGGCCTATGGTTGTATGGAATATCGGTTGCATTGGCTTTCAATGAAGCCTTAAATCCAGTCCCAATTTCCCACTGCGACCCCACTTAATATGAACCACTTGGGTTGGATTCTAGGGCCCAATTTCTAATTCATGTGTTACTGGATTTTCAGAATGCTCAATTAAATCAATGAACAAATTCGAAAAGAAACTTGAAATGTGCAAGTTCATCTTTCTTCATCGTCTAATCTTCATTGAAAAATAAACAAAAAACACATATTTCTGCTTCTCTATTTTATTCCTATTTCTTGTACTTCCAATTTTTTTTTTTCCTACAAATTTTTTACCTTACAAATTAGTAAGAAGTATTTTAAATCTAATGAGACCATTCGAAGATGTACAAAATGAATTATTAAGGAAGAAAAACTAATTGAAATTTCATACAAGGTAGTATGACTACAGTAGCCATAGAAAGAGGTTTTACATGTTCAAAAAGGAAATGGATGATTTAATGTGCTAGTAATTCATGAATTTGATCTATACCAGAATACAAAGTGACATGGGTTCAATGCCAAATTCTAATGCATTCTTCCTACTATTTTCTGAAATTTGCTTGAAGGAACTCTACTTCTAGGAAAAGTAAATAAAATGTTAAATGATATCTTGAAAAGTAGACTACCATATGTTGTTGTAGCTATTTTGAAACATAGAAATACAGAACAGTTTTCAAATGTTGTGTTCTTTGGTCTAAAGGAAATTTCTTTTAAATCCCAACAATGAAATAGAGGAATATCAAACATTTGTAATGGTAATTTCAGCAAATAAACAACTAAATTTATTCAAACAGTTAAACAGAATGAAAACATTTTTCAATTTAAAAATTTGAGATTAATAAGTTTTTCAATTTTTACCAAATAATGATGCTATTATTATTAGAATTGCGTTTTCGTACATACTAATTTGAACTAGAATTATTTGAATTAATTTGATTGAATAAGTATTTGAATTAAAATTATATGAATAATTATTTGAATTAAATTTATATTCCTTTACTAACCAATCACAACCAATCATGCATCTCAACCGGCATGTATTTACAGGAAGTAAGCAAAACATGTATGTATGTTTCAATATTGAATGCTAGAATAAAAAAATACTTCAGCACGGACAAACAAGAGAAACAAACTAGAGATTTTAAGAATACAGATATCTTAGATCCAACGAAGGATCCTAATCCAACCGTAGATGGGATTTCCAGCCACCCCTAGCCTTGATCGAATTACTCCCCTGGGGTAGGATAGTTTGGCACCGAAACCATAACACCTAAAACGACATGTAGGATGAGTTATAGTTCCAACCAACCCCAAGTATAGACCCCTTTGGTTGAATTTGTAGAAATTGAGTGATCGTATTGATTCAAATTTGGAGACTTCTAGTAAGCCTTCGATTGGGCCCCAAGTATAAAAAAACTTGCACCATAAATAAAAAACTATAAACTGTACCTCAGGCTTCTACGTACACTTCAGTAAGGCTGGAAATGAATATAGAAATCTCATGCCCTCTGTTGCGGCTCCCGGTCCATAGTATGGGCACCACACAGTAAGAACACTTTAAGGTAGGTACACCCAAAATGGCTCCTGACCTTAAAGCGCTCTGTACAACGTGCATAGATTTTCAAAATCAGTCATGTTCCCAGACTGTAGATGGCCCTTTCAGAAACACACTTTCACTGTCAATAACTTTTGCATACGGTATCCAAATCCACTGTTCTTTGGTGCGTTGGAACATGCTTTCACTCACCAACAAGACTTTAAGAAAATGTGAACAACATAATTGTCCTGTCCATAAAATAAGCATTTTTCATTGAAAAATTCAATATGAAAGGTTGGACCATTCAAGTTTGGCCAAGCACAACTCACTCATTTTTGCAAACATTTTCTTGAAATTGGTTTTGTTAGATGCACATAAAGACACTCTAAATGCATTCCTCTTTAAGTTTTTTGAGATCAAATGTTTTACAAATTATAGGAGAGAAAAAGTCCTCAAATCAACCCAAAGGTGGTCGACTGGTCCTTAATCCCTAAGCGCTAAAGCGACCATTTTTTGGTCGCTACCTAACTTCGTGCTGCATTTTCGAGATTAAAAAAAAAATTTTAATTTTTTTTTTTTTTTTTTTTTCGTTTTGAAAAAATTGGGTTTTCTTTTAACATTGGTATTCAAAAGTAAAATCGGTACGGTCAAACAAAAGTTATAGCAAAGAAAAGGAGAAATAGTACAAAGTGTCTGAAATTGCTTAGCGTTGGAAAACTTACTATTTTGGGGAATTACTGATGCTCTCATTAGTAAATACTTTTTATTTTTGTACAAGTAAAAAAAAACCAAAATTCTGACCAATCAAAAAAATTTCAAATTATAAAAATAAAAATTGTATTTTAGGTGAATTTTTGAAGCTATATCTTCAAAATTCATTTGAAGAGAATCTATAAATATTTTTCAAATTATGATCATATGTATACTTTCTACTTTCTGTGCTTTACATTATCTTCTTTGATGCTAACTTCAAAAAAGTTGTATAGCTTATATTTTATAACACATTTGTATTTTGTCCGAATGCCTTGGGCTTTTAGAGTTTGAATGTTTTGCATTTTTCTATAAATGAATAAAAAACACAATTTCGACCGATCAAAGAAAATTTCAAATCCTAAAAATAGGAATTGTATATTAGGTGAATTTTTGAAGTTATATCTTCAAAATTCATTTAAAAATAATCTAAGAACATTTTTTTAATTTTGACTGTATGGATACTTTCTACTTGTTGTGCTTTACATTATCTTCTTTGATACTAACTTCTGAGAAGTTTTAATTCTTATATTTTATAGCACATTTGTGTTTAGTCTTAACCCCTTGGGCTTTTTGGGATTAATGGGTTAACCTCTTTTTGCAAATTAAATCTAAAAAACTGTTGACCAGAAAAATATGAGGTGAGTGGGCCTAACATGCACAACTCCAATAAGTTTATGACTACTGAAAATGAATTCTACATTTTTTTGAAACGAATTTTGAATGTGATTTTTTATGAACAATCTAGTGTAATTGAGGCTCATTTTCAAGAGCTCTCAACACTACTCAAAGTCAAAAATGCAAGGGGTACCCTTGTACAAAATCTTATATAGAAAAATCACTATCATTCATTTTCCATATCGGTTTTTTGACACTAAAACTAGACTTCTAGAATTACTTTCCGAAAGAACCAACAAATAAAAAAAGAAAATTGGTTAGGTTTATTTTAACTTCAAAATTTTGCAGACACCAGATTCTGGTGCCTTGGGCAGTTAGGGGTTGAAGGTGATCAAAACTTCAACGTTACTTGTACTGCACTTAGTCATAAAGTGACGTTCCGTTTCTGTAGTCCACGTCTGCAGAAATAAACGACATGTGTGCATGTTGGTTTCGTTTCCTCATTTCACCTGGACGTCGACCTCTAGTACAATAACCCATTCCCTATACAGGTAGGGTTGTTGTTTAACGTGAGGGTTTTTGAAGCTGTTGCACGCCTTCGTTTTTGCGAAAGGAATTCGAATTCACTGAATACCGCAGTTTTGCTTTGACAAAAATAATTGAAGTAATATCGGACGAGTTAGCTAAGCGCCATACTAGCGATTAGTAGGAGGTGTCGCGATTCAAGAAAGTTAAAATGTCACCGCCGGTTGTGGTGAGCATCAGTTAACCTTCTCGGGAAGTGATAGTGCAGTCACAGATTTCAGTGAGTGCGATTTTGTTTTCCGAAATGTTTGCTTTCATTTTTATCGAGAAGTTGACTTCCGAAATGGAAGAACTCTTTTTTTTAGGTTAATGATAATTCCGTAGCATGTGCCTTCCGCAGGTTTTACGAGGCCGAGGAAGATGCCGGAAGTTGAGGAGGAAGGGATTCTTTGGTGGATGCTTCGACGGCGAAATTTATGAACCCCAAATTTAAGGTGACGACTATGCGCGGCCGTCACAGAATTTATCTTCAGCACGTTCTGTCACAGGAAAAGAATGTCTTCATTTTTAGGAATGTTGAGCCGTCCGATAAGCCGGGATTCTGAATGCAAAGTAATTGGCATATGCCTAAAGCCAAGAAAATCGTGACAAAGTTAGTGACGGCCAATGAAACGCGTTGGGACGTGGCTTCTGTTCGTGGGATGCTGCTGTTGTCAATGTGTTCCTTTTGGATGCCATGAACAGGGGCTCATGTACGTTACACACTTCGGTAGTACCTCAGCTTACTAATCTCATTATTTGTGCACAAAGTACAAAGGAAGTGCTGTAGAAACTGAGGAGCGACTTATACTTTCTCCTCAATTGATTTCAGGTACTTGCACCTCATGTGTGACTCTTCAGGTGGAAAAGCAGTAAGTACTTTTCCATTGTTTGAAAGGGGCAAGTGTATGAATGGATTGCATTGGATTAGTGTTCTATTAATCACATAAAAGCAAGACTGTGTATGGGACTAAAAATGAAGCCCTAAAGTTAATGTCCCACTGCATTGGTTCATTAAAGTATGAAATAGTTTCACGTTTTCCATTGCGAAAGTGCTGTATGTGCTTAGGGCAATAGAATACACTTAGCACTGGGTACATTCCAATGTTAAAGCCTATACAATTACAAGTGTCTACAATTTTTTGGGAGTCCTGTATATGAGCAGACATGATTCGTTGAAATGGATTAGGGTTTGCGCTGTACAGATGCGTATGAAGACTGTAGGTAAAAGGCCATGTACTCTAATTTTTTCATATGGCAGTACTCACACTTAGAAGATTCTTGTTGTTCAGTGTGTTCAAGGTATATGGAGCGAGGGCAATGCAATATAGCTTGTCACAGCTCAGTTCTTAATGCAACTACAGTGTAAAGCAAAATAACAGCAGCCTTCCAGGTAAATCTGCAGTTATGAAGTAGAGGAAATCCTGGTGAAGGATGTACACTTGTAGACTTAAATTAATCTGGACGTACATATGGTAGAACTTGTAGTCGTGGTAATGAGCATGTCCCAAAGCCAGCTCTCGGGTTGCACATCAAGAGAATGTGGTTTTCTGTTGGATTGTTGGACCCAGGAATCAGTAGGAGAGAACGATGAAGTTGATCTACAGTCATGGACAGGTTGTGAGGCGGACGACGGTCTCATAGACAACTCTCATGAAGAGTTCAATAGTGCAGAAGAACGTTACTTAGAAGAACTTGCTCTGTTGCATAAGGAGCACATCTTTTTATGTAGTGAGGGCTTCATCGGAGGCAAAGAATTCTGGCCAGAAACAATAGACGACGTGTACAACAAGAACACGTACACCATGTCGTGTTTCTACTTTGGAGAATATCCTTTTGAAAAGTGGGAGGCGGATTATGAGTACTACTTGTATTTAAAAGTGTGCGAGGCCAAAGAGGAGGAAGAACAGAATTTGCTTTGGTTCGGGCATGTGAAATGAAGAACCACTGGGACTGCACTTCTCGAAGCTGCTCTGAGAGGTAAAATGAACATAACCCAGGTGATGTCTGCACGTGTCTTTGAAGTAATATTTATAGAGAGAAAAGTAGAAACATAGGACAAGGAATGCCTAACCTTCAATCGCGATTCCTGATCTAAGAAAGAATCTGTTGTAGGCATCCTTGTTTTTTGTCATTCTGCGAAGATGGGCTTAGACGTTTTCATGGATTGTGTCTTGTGCTGGTAGGATTGAATAGAGAAGAAGAGAAGCACCTCAGGTTTTTTTTGCATGTGTATTCGAGCGTCTATGGCATTCGTTGTTGCTGTGTTGAATTCTTACTACTCAGTCTTGTGGTCCAACGCTTTCTGATGTATCGCTGCATGTGAACTCTGTGTGGAGGAGTTGACAGTTTCTGTTCTTAAGTACATGATGATTTCGAGATGTTGAAGTTCAAATGAAATCTGCAGAGGAGGCTTCGGACTTCCTTCCAATTTGCTGTTGTCATGAAATCTTGTTGCTCATAAATGAATGCTACCTGTCTAGTCGTGGAAGTTAGAACAGTACAACTGAAGGAAAATAAAATTCAGTAATTCTGTTTACAAGCTGACGAGTTGTTTCTGTCTATTATTTAGACGCGTGAGAAGTAGCGAAGCATGGAAGGGGGCGGACGAAGGAGAATGCCATTGATTCATAAAGATCGCATTGAAGCGAGGGATTTGAAATTGTATAGAAGAGACGAAGAAAGAGCAGTCAGGAATGGAAGGAACTCATATCGATGTCCATGCATTCTGTGTGGAGGCCGCAGGCAGCCCGTGAACAGACGCATTATCTTGACACATTTGCAGCGGACCGGAAGACATGGTGCTCTCAGAGGGTGGACAGAGGTACTTCAAACTCACCACGTTTTCCTTAAAAATCAGATTATTAAGAGGACGTTGCAGACAAAAAATAGCATCCCTACAGCAATGTTTAATTACTGTTTTTGCTGTTTTGTTAGGGCGATGAATATGACTCCTCAGACGAGGAGTGGGACGCAGAAGTTGGTCGTCATAGACAGGCCTTCTATGGATTGAATGAGCCTGTTCAAGAAATTCCCCTGGATGCGGGACTTGGAATAAACCACATGGTCAGGGATGTTCTACAAAGAGCAGACGATTTGCATCGTGCTGCTATGGACGATTTGGAGAGTCCTCCAATGACTAACGATGAGGGAAGTGATTTTTCAAGTGGAAGACGACAGTCTGATTCGCAGGAGCAGATGGACTTATCGGATCACTCTGCAGTGGAGTTATCAAAGGACGACCGTGAAGAAGTATATGAAGATGCACCTATGGATTTTGATCGACATTTCAACGATTCACCCTATTCAGAGCGTGGTTCCTCCAAAGGTGTCAATGAATCTGACGTCGAAGAGGAGGACCTCGAGGAATTGCTGGGGAATATTCCTAACGGCTGCATGGGACAGAATCCAGCGGTTGATTTTGCATCAACACTTCCGTTATTCGAGGGGTCAATGTTATCTATGTTGAGTGCCACCCTCCTGTTAATGAATTGTTTCCGAACTCATAATGTTTCGAATGCCTTTGTCAATGAATTACTGCAGCTATTGAACATGAGCATTCTTCCAGTGGGGAATGTCTTACCAAAATCAGAATATGAGGCTAGTAAGATGTTAAAGCAATTTGGATTAGCGTATGACATGATACATGCCTGCCCGAAGGGCTGTGTTTTGTTTAGGGGAAACCTAGAGGGTGAGCAAACTTGTCCGAGATGTGGTAGAAGTCGATATCAACGGTGTGGTAGGTCTTTGGTTCCCTCTCTAGTTTTGCGACATTTCCCTTTGATCCCGAGATTGCAACGCATATTCAGTTCGAAGAAGCTGTCTGAGCTAAATGTCTGGCATCAAAACAACCGTAGTTTGGATGGGAAGATGCGGCACATTGCCGACTCGCCACAATGGAGATTTGTGGATAATGACTTAGAAGCAGATGGAGCGCCAAATAGATTTGGACAGGATCCAAGGCACATTCATTTGGGAATGGCAACTGATGGATTCAATCCATGGTCCGAGAAAAGGAGTACAGCTAGTATGTGGCCTGTTTTGTTTTTAAACTACAACTTGCCACCCTGGTTAGTAACCAAGAAGTACTTCGTCATGTTGTGCTTGTTGATCCCCACGAAGGTTAGTGTAACTGGGCAGGTTTTCGATGTCTTCTTACAACCTGCCATCGATGAGCTGCAGGAGTTGTGGAAGTCGGAAGGAGTTCGAACAAGAGATGCTCGGGCCCTAGAAGGTGAGCAGCATTTCAATCTTCGGGCACTCTTGATGTGGACTTTGCACGACTTTCCGGGATATGGTTTGGTGGCCGGTTTAGCTACAAAGGGTTTCAAAGCTTGTCCACTGTGTGGACCTCATACAGTATCTCGATATTCTAGAGTGCTGCGGAAAAATGTTTACTGTAATTTCCATCGACGTTTCCTGCATGCGAACCACTATTTCAGAGGAGACTTTGCGGCATTTGATTATGGGGCGGAATTGGAGTTTGCTCGTGAACCTATGTCGGGTAATGCCACAATCCGCAGAGGGAGGGAAAGTGAGGAATTTCTTGATGACGACGGCGCTGAGAGGCATCCGAATTTCCCTGGGAGACAACATGGCGTAAAGCGTGTGTTGGCTTTATATCAGCTGTCATATTGGCGGGTGAGTGGAACTGAATCTGTTGGGGAGGGATCGGGTCAAATTCGGTGGTCATGGAGAAGCTTGTCTTAATGTGCGTCATTGTTGTTGTTTAGAATTCCAATGTTTTGAAGGAAAGGCAAGTCAGTGAAAATGCTTGAGAAAGTCGCTAGTACGACTAAGAGAACTTCTGTTTGTACTTGAATGCAGAAAATTCCTCGCCGTCACTTACTCGATGCTATGCACATCGAGAAAAACATTGGTGAGAGTTTGTTGAAGTTGCTATTTGGCCTCACAGACACCGCAGCTTCTCGCCGGGACATGGAGGAGGAGCACATAAAACCACACTTATGGGTTCGGAGGAACAATGAAGGTGAAGGTAATTTCGTGAAGCCCCCAGCCCCATATGTTCTAACAAAAGAGGAACAGAAAATATTGTTAGACCAAATTGCCACAATTAGTGTACCAACTGGATATTGTGGAGATTTGAAGAAACACATTCTTAAGAATAAGTTAGGGAACATGAAGTCCCATGACTATCATGTACTGCTGTAGTTCATCCTTCCAGTTTGTTTGAGGCACCTTATGCATCCAGGACCACGGACGGCAATAATTAGATTGGCGCGCTTATTTACAATGTTGTGCAAAAAAGTCCTTAGTACCGAAGAATTGGAGAGCCTTGATCAGTATGCTGCAGAAACGATGTCCTTATTGGAAGTTTGGTTTCCACCCTCAGTGTTTGACATCATGTGGCATTTGCCTGTTCATTTGGCAAAACAAATACAGCAGTGTGGTCCACTAGCAAATACTTGGTGTTATCCCATAGAGAGGCACATGGGGTTCTTCAAGAAAAGTATTAGAAAAAGATCTAGACCTGAGGCATGCATTGCAAATGCGTATATGTATGAGGAAGCATTAGGTTTTTGTACCGAGTACTTCAAACTATACAGACACACAAAGAGGAGGGTGTGGGACGAGGATGAAGAACCGGCTGACTGCAGCGAAGTACTGATGGGAACTGCTGAGGAGAAGGTCTTGTCAAATGAAGAGCAAAGATCCATTCACTCGTGGATTATACGGAATTCTTCAGCTACGAGTGAACCATGGAGGTAAGCAGTCTTAAAAAATGAATTTGTTGTCTTTAAGTTGTACGGAAATATGAACTTGACATCGGGAAGTCCCCAAAAACGCTTGGATTAGGTAAAGGAATTTCTTGAAGTCAAGTTTAGGTATTCAGTATGTATTGTGATTATCTTTTGAATTCTTGAAAGAGGTAATTGTAACTGTTTGTTTCTAACTTTTGAAGCGCTGCAGGAGGTGGGCAGTGGGTCAGTGCAAATGCTGTAGCTGTACATGTCGCTGTGGAGACCTATAGTAAATGAATGGAAGTACTTGGGTACCAGAGTATTTATTGTGTAGTGTCATTTTTGGATGCGTTGGTTGTGCAGAATATATTGCGAATGTCAGGAGACTTTGCAAAGAGAGAGAGAATTATATGAGAGGCAAGCCGCAGCGCATGGGATGACAAGAAGGCAACAACAAATGTATCCTGAAAACATTCGGGAGGATCTTCCAGATTTTGTGGAGTGGCTGGGTGACTACACGGCTTCCCTTATTCGTGAGCGTGGAGTCCTCAATGTTGATGTCGAGCTGCGGAGGTTATCGGAATTACCCAGCGCCAATGCCGAAACTTACAAGCACATGTGGGCCTATGGCAACCACTATAGGGTACATGAAGAGGGAGCCCCATTAGCCTATGTAACACAAGATTTTGGAATCGCTTGTGTATTTGGAGCTGAAGATGGACAAAGTGCAGGGTTAAGCATGGTCGGAGTTTTGAAAAACATTATAGTGGTCCGGTATTCTGCAAGACGAAGAATTGTGATGCAGGGATCGTGGATTCGCAATAATGGTGGGGAGCGGTCGTCTACAAGAGTAGATCAGTATGGATTTACAGTGGTTCGTTTCAACGACAGAGTAGCGGCTGCCCGTGAACCATATGTTCTGCCTGCCACAGTGCGTCAGGTCAGTTTGAACTGAATCGCACGTTAGTGTCCCCTAAAAGAGAAAAGTAATATAATGAAGAATGAGGTGATGGTAAACATACAAAAGGGGGTTCGTTTTGAAATTCCAAGAGAAGTATTTTATTTTGGAATGTCAAGGAGTGGTTTCAGAAAATGTCAAGCTTCTGTATGTAAATGCAGAAGCTTGAATGAGCCCAGACTTGGTATGTCGAATGCAGTTGTAGTTGGTCGAAGAAAAATGCTGCTGCTAGAAATACATAGTGGTTTTCTCAGGAACTGAATAAAAGATTTTAAGATTGTTCATGGACTACTGTTTGCGTAGATTTCGTTGTAGTTTTCTAGTGTCCAATACGGTCATGATTGAAGTCATGTGTTCTATATGCTTAGGTATTTTTCATTGATGATTGGAGGCACCCGGGATGGAAAGTAGTATTACAGAAGGAACCTCGGTCTAGACGAGTGGTGGATGGCAGCGACGAGCAAATTCTAGGAATTTCAGCAGATTATGGCGGAATGAATTTGCCAGGGGACTTGAATGTTGACATTTTCAGGCCTCCAATTCGTTTACACGGTGAAGCTGTCCCGGAAGCGGAAGTAGCTAGATTGAATGCTTTAGTGAATGGGGAGCGCCCGCCAAACATACAACGTCCTGTGAGGCGTGTACGTGCTCGACGAGGCCGACGACAGCGTGACCTATAAGACAGTCCTTTTCGAATTGGTGAGGACTGCTTTGTTGTTCATAGGTGTTATGAATTCTCTTGAGGAGAAGTTATGCTGTCTATGGTCAGGAAGAATTAGCCATGTCGAAGGCAGAGGCAGAATACATTTCTATTGTTTCTTGATTGTATATTCACGTATGTCAGCAATAATAGAGTATTGAAGTAGTCGTTGAAGAAGAAGAGCTTAGAAGCAATTTTAGTTTTTGCACTGCATGTAGAGGAAGTTATATGAGTTTTATAGGTAATGGAAATGTAATCCGATTTTTTAAATCGTGTGAGTGTTGGAGCCATGATTTTCCAAGGTTATTAGAGCTCTGTTAATGTAGTTGTCTTAGGAACTCAAGTGTATTAGTGTTTTGTGAGGTGTCGTCATGATTTGAGTGACGGGACTTCCTCTGTAATTCAGAGGAAGAAATGGTTACTCGGAATTCAGGGGGACCCTTTCTTATTTCGAATTCATGAAATAGAAGAATGAGCCCACCTGAAGAAACATATCAAATAATTGGAATGAAGAGCATTGTTGGAGGTTATGAATGAAATAGAGCAATGTATATGTTGTTTATGTGGTCGTCAGTACTGTGAATTACAAATATGGCAGTACTAGAAGAGAGGTCTCCTTGTATATGAGGACGCCAGATCATGGAATACTATCGCACGGTTATGAAAATGGTGCACTTTGTTGGTCATGTTTTGTTCACGTTGATGGCTCTCAAAATAGTGTTCGTTACAGTGTGTAGCTCATTCTATTCAATGCAGTCGTGATACATGAAAAACGGTGAGAGCATTTTTTATTCATCATTTAATTTCATGTGATCATGTCTAGGAAATCTAACTGTGGGAATTGTTGCTTTTCATAGTGCTTTAAAACCATCTTTCTGTACGTGTATATAAGTTCTTCTGGATGCAGAAGCGTTGATAGCAGTTGTGGTTTAAATGGATTATCCTAGTAATTTCTGTCTGTGGGAACAACTTTTGGCGTTCGTAATGGGTACGTTACACTGGTGCTGAAAATGATTAGTTCCTTTCATTTTGAATATGTTCTATGATTTCCACATTTTCTTCCACTTCAAACATGTACTTTGCATTTCTCTCGAAGAGTAATAATTTCTACAAAATAGTTGTAGCAACATTTCATGTGAAGATGAGAATGTTTGTAGCATTGGCCTCTCACGGAGGACTTTACAGGAGAGGAACGGAATGAGTAAACCGAATGGACATTTTTTTCATGGTGCATTGCGGAGAGGAATTTTGCATGTGGATTGTAACGTTTTGTAGTATAGGTTGGCAAGAACTGGGCAGATTATGGAATGAAGTATAAGTGCACGACAGTCGTACTCGTCTAATTTGGAGTTCAATGAGGTTGACATGAGCTTTAAATGAGATTTTGTAACTCGTGCTGTGAACGGCAAGTTATAACAAAGAATGTACGACTTCTTTGAAATCCATTATGCGCTGTCAAAATTGTGACAGTGGAGAATACTGAAAGAGGTGTTTTGAGATACGCTTTGCAGTACGGAATAAATCAAGGGTGCAAGAGTGTCTAGAAACAGAGGTATGTCATATGCAATAGTTTAATAATGCATTCTGTGAAAGTGAATATCTTATTAGCGTCGATGGAATGAGGCTTTTTGTGTATGTGAAGGCGACATAGGCTCATGAAGAGAGAAGTCATTGATAAAGTGAAGTGTCATGTCCATCGAGGTAGGAGATGGTCTTGCATGGATTCATGTTTTAGTCGTAAGGAATCCCATTGCAATATACATGCGTGTGCAGTATGTGTGCACGTAGTGAAGGAATAGCCTTACTGAAGCACTGGGCAGAGGAAATTTAGTGCATTCTAAAGACGGATTTCAGTGTTGCGTGCAGAGGTGTTATGTTCAGCGAAGACATACCTATGACGGCCGTCATTACGTAGGAGTGACGAGGACGAAGTCAGTGGTGGCGTGATACCTGCGTCGTTGACTGATTGCTGCATTAGATTTGATGGAGGGCATGTTGAACGGCGTAAGTGCCATTTACAAGTTTGACATTATAAGTGCTTTATGTTGTCACCGGTGTTGAGGTATGAAAGGACAGAGAAGTTGTGATCAATGTTTTTCTTCTTTGTAAGAGTAGTATTAGAGAACATGATTTAAACGGGGAAATGATGTGATGGAACTGCATGAGTGACATCAGTAGTTGGTGCATAGAACGGTGAAGCCCCGTCTGTGAAGTGCACATAGTAAGTGTTGCTTACGAATGAGGCGCCCGCGGGCAGTGTATGTGCAGGTTTGGGGCAGTGGCAAAATACGTTAGTGATGAACAAACTGGCGGAGAACATAGTTACTTCCGCCGCTAATAGGATTAATGCATACTGCATTTTCAAAGTAGGATTGCGAGGTCTGTATGTTCTTGCCCTTGGTGGTTTATGGAAGACAAGTGGTAAGCAAATGTCATATTTCAATTCTTGTATGGAAGCGAAGAATTCTTTTTGTGTCGCGGGTGTGAGTGGAAGAGAATGAAATCGGCGCCACAATGTGGATGTATCATTCTAGAATTGAAACAGTGAAGTCGTATGTCACATGAGTCTGTGGGACGTGAATGAATTGTTGAGGTGGGCTAGTGGGAAAAGAGAGAAAATGCAAAGAAACAGTGAATGCAGTAAGGAGGCAATCATTTGAATTATATAAGGACAATTCTAAGATTGCATGCACAGGAGGTGGGAAGCTTGTTGTTGCTTAGTCCGTCATATAAGAAGACGAGTGGGCCCTAGACTGTAAACCTGGATTTTGTTTATTTTGGTAAGAACTGCAAGCTACCGAGTTATTCAGCGGTAGTTATGGGGAGTGCTGTGGCGGTGAAGCCGTGGGAGCCTTGTACGGATGGGTGCGATGTATGCACTAGAGAACTGACTTGACGCTTCGTGCTTATGGTGACCGAATGTGTTCTATCCCGCTGGTTGGGTAGTATCTGAGTTTGTTAAGTTTAGAGCGTTTTTTACTTACCTCACTCGTGTCTCTCGCCGGTCCACATTCGGTTGGCTCATTAGAGGTTGTTGTGGCGCTGTTTAGGGATAAAGGTAAGAGGCGCACTATAAGAAACCCCCGTTTTAGGTAACGAGCCCTAATTTTTTATAACGGATTTTTGGTGATGTCTATGTTGACAACTCAAAATTTTTATGTTGACAAAACTATCCAATGTAACATCAATGTCAACAGTCCAATGTTTTTATGTCAACATTGATGTTACATTGGATAGTTTTGTCGACATAAAAATTTTGAGTTGTCAACATTGACATCACCCAAAATCCGTTATAAAAAATTAGGGCTCGTTACCTAAAACGGGGGTTTCTTATAGTGGCGTCTGCAGCTTCAGTAGCACCTTCGCTATTAGAACATGAAGGAGGTGCATGGAAAGGGACTGCAAATGTTGGAAGTACATTATCTATCTCTGTTTCGTACGCTTAGCTTAGAAGTGCAAGTAAAAATGATTTTTCAAGGGTTTGCGTACTCTTATGGCAGTGACATGGCTTGTCTAAATTGACTGTAGTATGAGTGGTTGTAATCGCGTTTTAGTTGCTTGAGCAGGCTGGTTGCAGCTTAGAATATGATGAATGACGGATTGTTGTTGAACTTTGTGCGGAAGCTGAAGTGTGGAAGCCTAATTTGTATGCTGTTGACGGTATGTGGTGTGAGTGCAGGTAAAGGAGGTTGGTCATGTGCAGCAGGGATATGGGGAGGAATCTGAAGCCTTTTGCCAATGAAACGTATATATGTATATCAGGAGGAAGTGCTTGTGAAGTATCGTCCAGATGTTTATCTGTTGTTTGACGAAAATTACACTGGTATGCTTCGGAAGCAATCAGTTTTTCAGTCTTTATACAACGTATTTCGACATGTGCGACTGTGCCAATGATGTCCTGAACGGAGGACGGCAAAGGGTACATGTTCAACAACACAGCTGGCCGGTGGTGCGCTGGTGCATACTGCATAGTTGATTGGAAGCGCCTGCAAATTCTGTAAATATAGGGGCTTTATTTTTGTGAAGTTCACTACGAATGAGGTGGCAGTGATATGTCCACGGAGGACGGCTAATTGTGAACTTTGTTATTGGTCCTTATGAGTCAGGGGATAATGGAATTGACATTTTAAATCAGACGGGGAAGATTAAGTGAGGCCAACTGGAACCTTCAAGCCGAATTTGTAGTACATTGGACGGAAAAGTGGACAGATAAAATTGTTTGAAAGAGAGAACTAACTTATATGTCGAGGACGAAGATATTGATAATTCTAGTGCGCGGCGAAAGAGGTGTTGTCAGGGAAAATGGAATTGCGTTCTCACCGGATGGTAGGCATGTTTTGGTCGAGAGCGACGCCGAGGACTGGAGTTACTGTGGGAGGCCCAGTTGTACGTACAAGAAGAGGACGGCCATTAAAATCAGGAAATCGGAAATCGAACATACGAGCATCTGCGATCACCTCTAAGCTTCAAGAACCTGAAGGTCTGCGGGTAAATCATTGTATGAAGCAATGATTCCCTGGTATCACTGTTTCTGCTAGACCTTTGGTAATTATCTGAACACGACGTTCTTGACTGTATTTGCCATGGCCATTGTTCTTCCACTGCATTTAGAATGAAATGTTAGGGTAATTTCACGTCTCTTGCTCTGACAGTAGAACTGACGGTTCTGAGTAGGGCACTTCAACTATTGTTGTTATGCAGAATTGCTGCAGTTAAAGGCACAGTTATTATGAGCGTTCTATGAATCCTGGTGTGTAATCATTGTTTAGGTGGCATGGTTAGTTTAACAAAATATGGTGCTAAAGTTAATTTTAGCGCAGCACGTACATATGCAATTGAATTACCGACGAAAGCTTCCTTTTGAGACGGTTGGGAGGAATGCAAACCCTTCGATCATGCCGATTGTCTTGTGAATGAACTTGTGGACCGAAGTACTGGATCTGTGCAACGTTAAAGCATTTAGTATATTACGAATCGGCGGATGTCAACTTCTAGGTTTTGGAAGCCTGCAGGGGATGAGTCGGAAGACTGCTTACCCAGACAAATCCGTGTGAGGCTGTGAGGAGTGCTGTTATCATCTGTGGAAACTTTTCTCAGTCTGTTAAAGGTATCTTTTTGAACTCTTTTTGCTAAGAGCATTGTTGTAGATTATGTTGTTTTTATTGTCTTAGGCGTAGGAACCTGATGCACTGAAAACATGTTACTGGATTTTAAGCGAAGATGTGAGTTAGGTGAGCAGGTTACTTGCACATTTCACATCTGAAGGTGAGATACATTTGATGCAATTTGTTTTAATTTTCATTGCTCTGGTGTTGTAGGAGAAGATCTGAGTATGATGACTGTCATGAAGCTACTCCGACAAGAAAGCGAGGGATTCCGAGAGGAATTGAAGGAGATCACAGTGTTGTGAAGATGGATAAAGCTGAGATTTCAGCAGTACCCAGTACTGGGAAAAGGAAGATGGTTGAGGCTGTCCTGGATTCACAGAACTGGAAACGCCCTCGTAATGGAAGAAATGGGACGTGCATGGTTATGCACTCCTGGACTTGTTAAGGTAATTGATTAGTTCACCTCCTTGGAGAATTGCTGGCGCCTACATAATTTTTCTAGCATTTTGATGAAGACCTCCTGGCGAGGGGTTAGTCAAGGCGATTTATCACGATCTTGGAATTGCCTTAGAGAGAGGCCTTTGTAGTGTCAGATTTTGTACCAAACATTATGAACGTGGTGGCATGTGAAGGCTGCATGAGTCTTTGTATTTTGCATTCACTTTTGCTGTATTCTCTGATGACATGGCATTTGCAAAAGAAGCCCAATATTTGCCTGCAGTGCAGAAGGATGCAAGAGACGGTTTCTGGAGGCGTCCGATTTATATGTCCACGCTCGAGTCAACAGGGATGGACCATATGTTTGCCCTCATGAAGGTTGCATGAAGGTAGTTACTGTCATTTCTGACCGCTGCGAGTCCTGCTTAGAAGCCATGGGTTGCAGGTTAATAGTATATTGTCGTTTTTCACTCATATTCTCTTGTAGGGCTTGTGAATGCTTGTCATCGTTAATTCCGAGTGCTTCTGTAAAAATTCTATTTTGAAGCTTTCAAGGGTGTGTGCATTGAATATTGGCAGTTGACAGAGTTTCAATAAGCATTTTTTTTGTCTTTACCTTGTTGGTTGTTCTTGGCTTTGTCGAGGTAAGTAGCCTGCTCTCTTCAGAGTGGTGATGAATTACAGGCTTTGTGGGACGAGGGTGCATCTTATCCGATTTCTTAAATACCTTTTTGACTGAAAAGAAGGATTTCGTTGCAGTAGTTTGATTTTGATAATTCGAGACGTGAATGAATCCAGTAGTGTCATTGTGAAGAAGTTTGTATTCTAGGCGTAAGCCCAAATCATCCCTGCGCTCTCTTATCCCGTTTTTATGGAAGGGCAAGTATTTTCTCATTGAAAAATAAAAACTTGCTTATGTTTTTAGGCACAACTCATAAGTTGTGCCGAATGATTCTTTGATGAAGGATGTATTGTGACGTGGTGTTGGTTTGAGCAGAGTTATTCGGAGGGATCAGAGCTCAAGCGTCAATTCCTAATTCATGCAGGCCAGGAACCTTTTCTATGTATGTATGAAGACTGTGCACTGGTGGATTTGCGATGCTTTGTAAAAAATGCGGTGCTTGCAATTCGATTGAATTTTCCAGGGAATGGTACTTGCAATAGACGGAATTTCAGAAAAAGGAACTTGTACTGAATGCGCATTGTGAAGGAAGGTTGAAACGAGGTCCACGCTCTCTCAAGAAGACAGTGAAGTCGTGGAAGAAATATGGAACGCACTGGAGAGCTCATACCGTATAAGGTACATGCATGATGAAGAGGAGAATGTGTTAGGCATGTGGAAGTATGTTACAGTAAAATAATATAATAGTATAGCACGTATAGACAGGAGCAATGGTTGAGAAGTCGTTCCAGGTGAAGAAGCTGTTGGTGTTTTATTCGTTGCGGGTGAGTTGTATAGTATGACTGCTTTGATCTTTGAAGGCATCCATGACTTAATGAAATAGAGAAGTGGGAACTCTGTGGAAAGGAAACCGTAGCAATTATTGTGGGTTGAAGGGTGCTTTGAGTCATTTCTATATGATGTGCAGAAGAATCCGGAAGAAAAACACAGGTACATCAATTCCCATGAGGCCAACGTACTCCCCGACTATGTCAGCTATGTTTTCAAGGAAGTTACCAAGTTCTGGTAGTAAAGCAGACGGAGTAGTTGCTTTCTTCAATGAATGGAAGTGCTGCGTGAAAATGGTATTTCCAAATCATATCGAGGTTGGAGTCTAAAGGAGGTACAGCTGTGAATGTGGAAGCCTGTGTATTGCATGCACAGTTTCATGGAATTCGGGTAATATACAGAAGAGAAGAGGTTCTAAAACAGTGTAGTGCAGTACCTACACGGTGCATGCAAACAGGAGGCAAAATTATAGAAGATCAGCGTACTTGATTTCCCTAAGAAAGAGGTGCAGTGATGATTAAATTCTCCATTCCTTGGTGGTTCACTTGCTTCATTCTTTTGGTCGTGCATACTTTTCTTCCTGAAACGTTAAGTGGAAGCCATGAAATGAAGTAGAGGAAAGGAGGTTTGTACTCAGACAACGGTATGAGACTGCTAACTATGAAACATGCATATTATGTAGGCTAAGACGTGCACTTCTTGTCACGGCAGGTCTCTCACTTTTCCGTGATGTGGAATCTCTCTGATGAAGGCGAATAGGTTTTCAACAAGGGCGTGACTAGATTGACAGCAGTGGCGCTGTTGGGATCGTGGTATGACAATGTGGTCATCAGTGTAGTTGTTTTCGACCTACAGGGAAGCACAGAAAAAATTGGAGGAGGATTTGATACCATTCTAGAGGTAAGGGCATGCACTTGAACTCCTGAATTCTAGTTGTGGGACTATTCTAGGTGTTTTGAAGTAGTCCTCTTGAGATCTCCAATCGTAAGACTTGAAATTGCTTTGAAACTGAGGTCCTGTCGTGGATGTTGTAAAAGTCATTGTACATTGAATCTCCGAAGCATGAGGCCTGCGTGGTGATTTGTTCTACTCATTCGGAAGCTTGTGGGACAATGAAAAGTCCAAGAAAAACTTAAAAGATTGTGTTCAGTTCAGTGGCAAGATTAATTTTGGGCATTATGTTGTGTCACTTTCGAAAGCGTGGAGGTCAAGAGTAGTTGGCAGTATGTGTATGGAGATTCAGTAGCGTTATATTGGTAATGCAATGCACAGTCAGTGCGTCATTGACTCTATATCTTATAGGTGTTACGTTAGAAAGAGTAAAAGTTGGCAAAGATAAAGGAAATGACTAAGTAGAGATGCGCAGGGGACCGCATGCACCAGAATATGCTCAGCAGTCACTAGTGTCACTCCAGCCGAGGAAGGTGATGCACGGAGCATAGGCATAATTGGACTGCCTCATGTGCGTCCGCAGTGGAAGACAAATATGATGGAATGTTATGTAGGTGTTACATACATGGGTGTATACAATCACGAAAAGTACATGAGCATGTAGGAAGTCGTTACGAGAAATGAAGGGATGAGCTTTTTCAGGTGTATCATTCGAAAGTACCTCTTGTATTGAACTTGTATTCGTTATTTTGCATAGCCTTGGCCATGTATTATTTCTTTTATAGCCTTCCTTGTTGTGCATGATGGAAGTGAGAGTTCTTTAGGATATGTACGATGGTGATGTAGAGTGAACTGGAATTTGTGTGTATGCAAACAAAAGTATTAGCAAGTACTGTGTACGTAAACACAACGCATGTGCACATAGGCATGCACACGTGGAACTTGGAATTTGCATGTGCGCACACATGGCATTTGGAATGTACGAGCGTGTGCACATGCTGCCCATGATATATATGCAGCGCATACTGTGGCTGAATGCGCACTTATTATGGTTCGTGAGCAATGAATACAGAGTGAACCTACACCATTCATATACGCATGATGATGTGTAAGTTAGTAGGATGCGGGAAAGCAGTGTTAGAATTTATCATCCTTGTATTCGCGTAGGAAGGAGCCCTAAATTATAGTAATAAATGAATTGCAATGCATGCAGTCGTGCACCCATTTAGAAGGAGTTATATTTTATAGCCCTTAGACCCTAAAACTGAATGAAAGGAAATTGAGTACCCTCAATAATAAATTGCACAATGATTTGTCCTTGCTAAGATGCCATACGCGCGTATGGGGATATGAAAAATGAGTGCATTCCTAATGGAATCTTAAACCAATATATCCATCTCTATCTAGCTCATAGCGAACTTCTATTGCATGTGAAGAATACATTAGCATCTACTACTACGGAATTGTAGACATAGAAACTCGTATGTTGAGGATGAAAATGGCAGACGTTCATGTCAACTCTCTCTCTCTCTATGTGTGTGTGTGTGTCCCCTACGCATGTACGTACATCCATAAACATGAAACAACACAGTTGGCTACATTGTGCAAAAAACTGACGGCAGTCAACCAATTTCTTGGAAATCAGTAGCGTAGTGTAATGGGAACATTGCGCACGAAAACATGGTAAAAAGACCTGCACTCGATATTTGAGTGTAGGTTTTTTTTACCATGTTTTGTTATAGTGATGAGCAACGGCGTGTGCAACAGTGGATCAATGATGAGAACAATGTTTTTTATATAAAGAAGCGTTATGTAAAGAACCCGTCCTCGTGATTCCTTTTTTTGGTGGTGGAGGGTTTTGGTATGTTAGAGGTAGTCAATATCATGGTTAACGATTTTTGGAAGTTGAGTTTATGTCGTGGGCAATGTGGAGTGGTGAGTGTTTCGGAAACGTACTTGTTCAGGTGAGAAGAAAATAAGTTTACAAAGAGCATGGACGCTAGATGTCAAAGTATAATTTAATTTGAAGCAGACGGTGTCGTTTGCATTGTCGCTGACTATGTAGCCGTCTTCAATGCCGGAATATGCTGTGAACCACAGAATGCTGCAATGATTAGTTCTGTTCATGAGAAGCGTTCATTCGCAACACTGTCGACCGCATTGAGGTTGTCCTTCATGTTTATGGGCACGTGAACGCGTGTAAGAGGAGCTTAGCAGGGGAGGAGGTGCCATGAAAAAAGAGATAAAAGAAGAAGCGAAGCGCCAGACATCCGAGGATACATTATGAGTAGTATTGATTTTTCGAAATTGGGTAGCTCCTGAATCATTTAAAGTCACGTATGGAGGAGATGCACAGTAGAAGTGTATGTACTGAAGGAAGACCACAGGTAAGTGTTCGAGTATGTCATAGTTCCATGTTAACATTCTTTTAGAAAGTGGTATGTGGAACTGAGGAGGCCAACTATAATTCATAGATTGATTTGTGTATTTCATTGTGCCGTTGTAATGATCTGTTAGAATAGCATGTTGCATCGGAGTATCGGAAATGCTATTGAGTGTGGGGACGGGTTGGCAGTTTGTACAGGAAAGGTCGCGGGAGAAGTTTGTTGCACTATTTTCAGGTACTGCTGTCCTCCCTTATTGAAAGCGAACACAATGAAGGCGGGGAAGCACTTATAGTCAGTGTCCAAGTAATACACTGAAAATGTGTTTGTAGTTCTTCAGAGAAAACAAGTGAGTAATGGATGATGCAATGTTCTGTTTCAATATTTGTATGCCTCACGCAGTGTTACGATTCGTGAATGTTTTTGCATGTTCTTTCAAGACTCAGAGTCGGTGGAGTGGAATAGGCAGGAAGTGATAGTTAAGCCACAGTCTTCGTCGAAGGTATTGAAAGTGCATTGTAATTCGGAGGAGGACGTAACAGTTTCAGTGTTGTTGTACTTTGGAGCCCTAGAGACAGTGCGAGGAAGGTGTACCGCGGCAATTCAAAGAGGTGAAATGGCGGGAATGAGTTGTTAGTACCAACTGGAATCATGCTTCGACAGTAGTGACATGTGTTTTGTTATACTAATGAAAAGAGCGACAAGTAAAACAGAAAGCGAGAGAAAATGATTAGGAAGATGGTGCTGAGAACTTCAAAAGTGCAGGTGACAGTCGGAGAAGTCATGAAAGTATTCTGCGTATGCATCTTTGACGAGCGTCACGCGTGGGGAGTGAAAGTGAAGTAAGAATTCGGTGGTTTGTGGATTCTGTGGCAGGATGACATCAGTTGTGGTGGATTGAAGACGAGGATGAAGTGAATGAATGACTATGCGAAGGATTTGTAAAGGACGATGTTCATGTCAGTGAGGTGGAGGACGTGTACAGAACGAAGGTAGGAAGTGCAAGTTCCATGTCCAAAATTTTTGGAAATGTATGAAAGTTGCAGACTGAGAGGGGGGAGCATTCATTCATGTCTTTGAATGCGCAGAAACATAACAGAATTAACTTGTTTGTGCAGTGTGGTAGACGAGACGGTCGCAAAAGAACGTCCTTTTTGTACACGGACGAATGCTTCGAAGATTGCAGAGTAATGATGAATTCGGGAGGAGTGAGCATGGAATGGAGAGGAGGAAGCTAGGTAGGGAAAGGCAGAACACATGCATGGATGCAGTTACATTTTGGATGTAAGAAGATCTTATTATTTCAATATTGAATTGATTGGAGCATGTGTGCATTCATGGTTCCAGTTCATGCATTGTCTAAGGAGTGTGGTAGTGAACAATTCAGTGTTGCTGTGCACGTAAATAAGTAGGGAATGCAAATTTATGAACACATATGACATAACTGGTGGATGTGGATGAAGTTGAAAATAAAATTTTGTATCTGATTATGTCTTGAGGACAGAAGTATTTATGGAGTTTTGAGCACGCACACATTATGTGAACAGTGATGTGAATGTGTGCGTCATGCAGTTTCAAGAAATTTGAACCAAGTAGGCTCATATAAACATATGCAGGCATGGTCAGAGTGAAACATGCGTGAGGTTGCGGTTTGGTGTGCACGGTGCAGTGTCCTGAGTCAGAAGAAGGAATGTCCTGTTTATGGACAATGAATTCCAGTTCATGGCAACATGAGTTTTGGCAAACACAGTATCAATGTATTCATCGATGCATACATGAGAACAGAAATTGATGGGAATTGACAGTGGTTTAAGAGGAAGTGGTTTCTACTAATACTATTTAAGTCTTTCAGAATAAAACAATACAGACAAACGTGTATACTGTAAGGTAAGAGTAGGGAAGTTGTGCATGAAGATGTAAGTGCATGTGCAGGCCATGAACGGAACATATGCTCATGCAAGTGCAAGAATGTATGTGTAGGCAGCGTCCATGATTCATATAATTTTTATTGGAGCACTACCTTGCTGGCAAGTAAATATAAAATTTTCAACATGCATAACAGAAGCTCAGTCAACAGGCATTATGAGGACATGTGTGTTAATTCAGAGATTCAAAATTAATATTTTCACTGCGCAGAAATGATGTACGTACTACAAAAGAAATGTCCGTGCGCGCAAGAAACGATTCATTGCACAAAAAAAGATTAGTTGTCAGAGAAATTTATGACAAACGTGCGCGAGTTGCGCAAGGAAATTTGCGCACAAAACCATGGAAAAAAAACCCAAAATTGAGTGCGCGCGCGGGTTTTTTTTACCATGTTTTGTTCTAGTGATTGCTTTCACTGCTAGACTCCTTAGGCAATTGCTTCCTGCTAAACTTCATTGTGACAGGGTGTCTGAAGCTTCAGAAAACCTACTGTGACAGCGTGCCATATGAAGACTGCTAGAGCTCTCATTACAATTCTTCCATGATTTCAGTTCAGAACATGTGGAAATTGCTCTTCTCAATGGTAGTGCACTGTGCTGCACTTGGTATGAGTGCTTCACACCACCAGTATTAGCCATCCTTCAGCTGTAGTGATCTTTCAAATTGTGGGAAGAGGCTGTCTCTGTTTTACACTGATATGGCATTCACTTGCAGGGGATCTTGTTTCACTGATCACTTGTCCCCATTCACCGCGTTCTTACAAATGTTGTACACTGCTAAGTTTTGTTCACGTAATTGCAGGTCAGAGCTTACTATACCTCAGTGCAGCCTGACGCCCTCATTGTTCCATTCACTCAGGCGAAGTCACCCACTGCATTGTATGGACAAACAACACTGAGGTGAGCATCTTCTTTAACAAGCCTTGCTTGTTGTTTGCCTCATTTAACGCAACGTCACTGACTTTCTCAGTCTATGCATGACATCACTGCGTCATGTTCTCTTCACTTCCTGGACGATTAGCAAATGAAAATGGTCGCACATGTTCAGGACGCAAATGTACTTTGCATATACGATGTTCATTGCAAGTTCAAGGGCGGTACACGTTCATGACGCAGACACGAATTGGTTATGCAACGCAGTAGTTCTGTAGAGATGACGGTCATTTCTTGGACAATGAGTGAGCTTCAAAGAATTGCACAACAGTGCTCCGTGATAGGGAGGTGTCCAACTCTATGATGAACGGAAGCTTTCAGAGCACACTACAACATACTATGCGCACATGTCATGAATAAAGTGATCTCCGCGAGAGTGCTCAATCATTCGTAAGACTACTAATTACGATTGTCTGTTCAAGAAGAAGCCTCCTTCTCTTGTCAACATGAAGTGCTATACATTTTTGTAGGCTGAAACCATTCTTTTAGTACTGTTCACTGTAGTATGAGGATGAACTGCACCTCATACATTTTTTTTTCATGTACAGTGACATGGAGGAAATATTTGTTGATGCCGAGGCACATCTCAAGATTATAGTGGTGCAGCACCAAGTTTTCAACATTTCTTTCACGTTCAAGTAATCTTAGGTTTCACTTGTACAATCATGGTGATTCTGTCCTTCGCAGGTGCAAGATGTACCTAACGAACTAACATGTATTGAGTATTTGCGGCTGCGCTGAATGAGGCAGACCTCCACACCAAATTGAATTTGAGCTGAAGCTAAAGATGTTGAGCATCACATGTGTTTACTCAAATTGCACAGCTAGGTAAGAGTTGGATTACCTTTCTCTGAAAGCTCTACAAGTTCTTTCATATGTTCTGGACCTCACTATTATATTGATGCAAACATTTCTGTTCTGAAGTGTTGGTATGAAAAGCACAGTACTATATGTCTTGTATGATGAAGTGACAGTATAGGATGCAAGAAATTTGTGAGAGCAAAGTCATGAGCACTGCCGAAGCGTGAATATGTAATCTATGAACTAGTTCGTCACATTCTTCAGAAATTCTTTAGGTTTAGAGTATTTTGTTGTAACATATCAGAATGGAGCATGCTTTCTAGTGAACAATTATTGACCCGAAGATATTGTCAAACTCGATGAAATTCGTTCTCGCTCAAGAATTCCTCACTTACCGTAACCTTCACACAACACATGTGTAAAACAGTGAAGTTAGGGTCCCCAATTTTTTGGAGACTGTATAAATAAACCCTAAAAAAATAAGAGGTTTCGCCGACATTTGAAGTTCATAACTCAAATTCTTGATGTTCTGATGTATTGATTATAATTATTTACAAATAATAGAAGTACCAAAATACACAGTAGAGCTTGAAATTACTTTCACACCCTTAGTTTATATAACAAGTAATTGTCTGAAAATGGAAACGAAATCGCAAAAAAGAATTTTCTATTGATAATTTGTTTTGCTTCTATATTCATACCACAGTCATTTAGAAACACTCTCCATAAATGTTTGAGTTGGAATAAAAGGTAGTACAATTCATTTTCCAGCCCCTAGAAGAAATCATTTAAGAAGTTATTGTACTTCAAAATCTCTGAGAAGTGAAACTTGTGGTCATAATGAGGCACATCTATAAATTGTTGGTTGCAATCATAGTTAATGAAAGAGGATGTAGGTGCTGTGAAAATGACTGTAACACACGTAGTTTGTTGTGGAAATACTCATAAAGTGATGTCCCCAAAAGTGCTCGTTCATAAGTAAGATTGAATTGAAGACTTCATAACCCGCAAAAGTTGTAGCGGTAAAAATTAGGGCAATGAAATTCAAATTTCCATGTACTGAGCACATATAAGGACCTTATTCCCTATTCTATTTAAGCGTTTCAAAGATGTCCGTGTTGTTCGAATATTTGATTTTTTGGAAACCTTTT
Source organism: Thuidium tamariscinum (assembly GCA_947034885.2). Lineage (NCBI taxonomy): Eukaryota > Viridiplantae > Streptophyta > Bryopsida > Hypnales > Thuidiaceae > Thuidium > Thuidium tamariscinum. Next base: position 958,781 of record OX344757.2, on the reverse strand, counting down.
GAGATATTCAAAATTCATTATGAAATTCAGAAATAAATCAATTGATATTATATGACATACTATACTCTACTAATATGAATTAGCGAACTGACCAGGCTTATATGGGGAACTCCCACACATGTAGGACTTTATAACTACTAATTTAATTGGAAACCTTCACTACTGGAATATACTCAGTGTTTTTACATTTCTAATTAAGCACTTACCCATTTGTGAAGAGCATTTTTGAATTGTTTAACGAATGATCCATTGCCACCTATTGCAATGTCAAATTGGAAGTGAATTGGCCATATTAAGTAGCCTTCAAGAATTGACCTTATATTACTATGACTTGAAAGTATGGATTACATATTACTAAGAGGAATTTCAATAGATTTAGTAGAAATGGTAATTGCTATATCTCAGTGCAAAAATGAGAATTTTCTTGAATTCTGTAAGTAGTGAAGGGTACCTTCAATTTCTTCAACCTCTTCAATTCCCTAGTGTGAATCATTTTAATGTTAATTCCGAATGTGAAGATTCTGTGTTGTCTTGTACTCAAGCGCTTCTCTTGTGTGCAGGGTTGACGAATCGGTACGTCCAGGCCAAAATTACGTCCAAAATCCGGACGTCCGGACTTAGTGGACGTAGTGGACGTTGTCCTCGGCGACTGGCGGACGGAGAAGCGAACGGAACTGCGGACGGGCAGACGGGCGGTCGGCCTGCGGACGGGCGGACCGAACTGCGGACGGGCAGACGGGCAGTCGGCCAGCGGACGGGCGGACCAAAGTGCGGACGCACGGACGAAGAAGCGGACGGGAGGACGGATGAGTGGGCGGTCGACAACTTGTATTTCTGGATTTAGGGTTTTCAAATAACATGTAAGGTAGATGGCTTGAAAAGCGACCCTTTAAGGGCTGTTCGGTTTAGGGTGGGTTTAGGGTTTAGGGTTCCCAAAAATATTTCCCCTTATTTTTCATTTCAAGAACCATTGATGCGAAATCTAAACCAAATGGTTTCATATATTTCCAATCATTTATAAATTACTTATGTTTTCAAAGAATTCTAGCATAGGTATGTATTTCTGATTCTAGGTCTTGCAAGTTGAAAAACCCACACAGGTGCAGTGTGGAAAAAACCATGGCTTGACCAAAAACAAGCAATGAAGTGCTCAAAAAGTAATACTTCAAGTTCCTAAATGTGACCTTTACTAAAATTAAGCCCTAAAACCAACATTGTCTTCATATACTTTTAAATCCAATTGAAAGTGCTATAACTTTTGTATCCAATTTCCAAATTCAACAAAACTTATCGGAAAATTTGCACACTCTCTTCTAGTTTGTGTGATAAAATTTTTAGAAAAATCTAAGTTATATTGATTTCTTGGGAGTCAATCAAAGTTCACAAGTTCAATTTGAATTCACCAAACTGCATTGAGATGGCTTCAACTTCAGGGGCCTATATCTTTTTCATCAAATGTTAGTTTTCCAAAAAATGTGTTGGGTTATGTTTTCCTTGAAGCCTAATTATTGTCGTAAATTTTTTTTATTTTTTTATTTTTTTAAACAAATGGAATTCCATTGCAAAACACAGAGTACAAAGCAGCCAAGCCAAGCCAAGCCAGTTCAATCCATTGCTTCAGTCCGTCTAGCCTTGTTCCATATAGATGGCGACGGTCCTATTGCCACACGAGATTTTCCCGAGGGTTGTGTGAGATTGCCGAGGAAAGTCACGAAGAACCCCACAAGGCCACAACCAGCGGGAACTGTAGAGGAAGAGGCAATTTCAGACCCTAATGGAGCGGGAGCTTATGAGGTACATGGAGAACTACCAAGAGATTTTGACCAAGTCAGTGTTAGGGATCAATTTTTGCAGCAGCGTGCTCTGTACTCCCGGATCTTACAACATTATCAAAAACTCAAGACGAGGGGTCAGTTGCTTGGTAATCAGCCTAACTTGCAGGCAATGAAGCAGATGAATGAAGAAGGAAAATCTAATGAGTTTCAAAAGTTTGGTCTTGTTCCCGGAATCGTAGTCGGTGATCAATTTGAATTTTGGTCAGAAATGTTTGCCATTGGGTTGCACCGGCAAGTGCAAGGAGGGATTGCATGGGTTGAAGATCGAGGGGAGAAGGTGGCTTGCAGCGTGGTGATCTCAGGTGGTTACTGAGATGATGATGACCATGGGGAGACAAACAAATACACTGGTGAGGGTGGAAACGATTACAGAGGTGACAAGCGGCAATTGGAGGATCCAAAGCCCAAGAAAGGGAACAAAGCGCTTATTAACTCCTACAAATGTGGGGAAGTTGTTCGTTTGATTAGGGGCCATGATGTGGATGCTGGATGGAACAAAATCTATTCCTATGATGGATTGTACAAGGTGAAGCGTTACAACCTTGAGGTGGCACGAGATGGTCACAAGGTATAAACATTGTCACAATTTAATTTTTGTTCATTATTTTTAAATACCATGAAACCAAGAAATCAAAAATCAATAAATCATAGTGACGTTTCCAATATGCGCATGAAAACTTGTATTACTTTCAAAGGTTCAAACAAACCATTTCCATTACAAGCTCCATATACCATGAATATCTAAACACCTAAGTCTACATTCCGTGAATTTCTAAGGCTTGTAATCAACGTCTCCTCTCACCTCAGCTCCACTACTATGACCTCTTGAATCCCATTCCGAGTCTTCTTCATTACTTGTGCTGTCCATACTATCGGATGAAGACTGTAGAGCTCGCTCTTTTCTTCCAGATACTTGCTTTGATGCAAGCGATCTCTTGCGTCTATCCTTCTTTTTCTCTTTCACCATGTCTCTACCTCCTAGTGTAGACTTCCCAATCCCTTGTTGAAGACCATTAACCGGTTTCACTTTGCTTTGTGAGAAAGGTTCATATACATCAAGGGGGGTTCGACCTAGACTTTGCCGCTTCGATGGTGATTTTGAAAAGGCCTCCAGTATTCTTTTAGTTCTAGCTTTCTTGGACTCTTTCATTGCTGGTTGTCTTGCTTTTGATCCGCTTGGAATGATGATCTCATTTGCGCCAAAAGAAAGTGATCGATCCGATGACTTCACCCAACGTCGACCAAACATGGACTCCAATGTCTCATCTTCTTCTGGACCCTTATTTCCGTTGCGTAAACTACCGAGACCACCTAAACTTGCATTGCCGTTTTTGAATAGTATGCATAGAGGACCGCTACGTGGGGGTTTAGTTGGATCTCGTACGAGGGGCTTCTTGCCTTTGCCAACATCAAATGACATGGGGCTTCCAGACTCCATCATACTTGCATCTACATATGTTGCTACTCCCCGTGCTTTACCTTTCTCGGTACTTGCAAGACAGCTTTTCTTACACGCCAATACTTCAACGAATGCAACACTTGTATCACCAACATTTTTGTCCACCTTCACTCCACTGTCTCCCAAGTCGTTCTGTTTTCTAAGTTCTTCTGCTTCGACCCCTATTGGCGATGGACATTTAGAAATTGGAATCAATTCATCCGGGGTCGAAGTCCCACCGATGTTCATCGTTGCCCCATTTCTCTCTTCCATTGCCACATTAGTGTCCCGGCTATGTGCTCGAACATTCTCACTACTCAATACTGTAGTTCCATCCACAAATTTAGCTTCTGATGGGACACCCTCATCATAGTCGTAATTCTCCTCGTCCTCTTCAAAATTGAAGACATCCAATGGATTGTCTTGAAAGTCTTCATCATTATGATGAGGGTCTTGGGATGGTTCATCAACCAAACTAGTCACATTGTATTCCGCATCATATTCATCATCAAATAGGGGATCTCTCTCTTCACCATCGCCATGATCTTCACCACCCTCATCTTTTGACATGGACTCTTCCATATCCACACTCTCGAATTGCTCTTCGTACCACTTCTTCTCATCATTTTCTTCAGATGCGGAAAGCACTTTAGTATTGGTGTACACATACACCAAATCTTGTGCTCTCTGTGGCGTCAACTTGTTTCGAGATTTGTTGTGAACAAATGAATAGCTACTCCAATTTCGTTCACACGAAGAGGAAGATACCGGTTGGGCCAAAATACGCTTGGCAATTGGAGCAATGAACTTCCCGCACGCGCCCTCAAAATCCCACCAAGCATGTGCTGACAATTGTTGTTCGTTGGGGTCCAACATTTTGTGGAAAGGAGGTTCCCTATGTCGAAAGGCTACAAATTCCTTCACAACAGCGGCATACTATTCTGTGGTACATACTTTCGTTAAAACACGCTTGCATACATCCATTGCATCTTGATCATCAGCAAGCTCTTTGTCGTGAAGAAGATAGGGATTCAACAAAGCCCCTGCATGATGTAGATCTGTCTCTACCATCGCTCGCCGTTCATGAAAGGCTTCTTGTAGATGGATGGCTAAATCCAAGGACAAACTAAAAGGTGCTTCGTCCAACGACAAAACATGCTTCTGTATTTTCTTCATAATATGTAGCACCTTCCCCATACATGGCCTTTTTGCATCCAAATCGCGTAGACCATGTACCACCGGAGCCGATAAATCCTTGAAATTTTGACAACGCCGCCAAAAATGCTCGTTCAAAATGATGTCCTTCACCCTTCGGCTCACATTGCGAGGATGAGTATTCTGCCCCAATGTTTTCACGTATTGTTCCCACTGTGGGTCCGTCACCGTTTGTTGTAACTTCACCTTCACCTTCAACATACGGTCCACCATGTTGTAATTGGAAGCAAACCGAGTTTCCACCGCCATCAACAACATGCAGTCCGGCGAGTACCTTCGAAATATTGCAAGAGGCATGTGCCTCTTTTTGAAGAATTTCACTACGTTACGGGCATTGCCCACGACCTCCTCAATCCACCGTTCGTTGCCCCAATCTTTCAATAATAAATTCAGGGCATGAACCACGCAACCTTGGTAAAATATATGAGGGTACTTCGGAGATATCAAGTTGAATGCGGCTTCATTCACAAGCGCATTACCTGCGCTTATTTGTACTATTTTGTGAGGACCCACTTCTTCTATGAATTTTTCCAATATGGAGACTAAATAGGCGGCATTCTTCTCTTTTCCTGTTGTATCCTCCGATCCTAGGAATTGCTCGCCCCCAGAAGACACGAGCATTGCATTTACCAAAGGACGATTTGCCGCCGAAGTCCACCCATCAATAGACAATGTTGCTCCAAACTTCCTGATGCTGTCTTCTGTTCGCTTCTTCATATTCACTTTAATGTTTGCCTTCTCTTGATCAAGCAACTTATGTCGTAATTCATGGTATGACGGTGGGGTATAGGGTTTGTGAAACTCAGCCGTTTTCTTCACCGCTTCTTTAAATGCTGCATTCCGTGCCACCGAAAATGGTATGTTCGCAGCATAAAAAAAATTAGCCCACACTGCATGCAATTTCCGTCTACTCGCTTCTTCGAAGCCATCTCCTATCCGCCGCTGCACCAAAGGCCTACTAGTTGATCCTACCCCTGTGTCTCCTTCATCTGATGCTTGAGTACTAGCAAGTGCTCCAGAAGACACGCGGTTTAGGGTCTCTTTTGGTATTGTACAAGAATCTTCCGGTGTAAGACGTATTGGCGTTGTCGAAGGTCTCTTATTTCCTGCATCATTTACAACCGTGGCCTCCAATGTCCCGTTTCCACCCAAATTCTCGTTTTCACCTCTTCATGGGATTACCCCCTTGCATTGACGAAATAGCTTCTGAACTTGGGATGTGAGTCGTGGACATAGACTGATTCCTCGATCATGAGACCCCGATGCACCTTCATAACCAAGATGGCTAAACATACGGCATGTTTTTTTGGCAAACACTAGGTTGCAGGCTTTGCATTGTACCTTCCCAACTAAAGGGGCGCCATACCAAGAAGACCAATCCTTGCTCATAATGATGAATTTTAAGTGCGTCTTTGGAACTTCAAATTCCGAGTGTAACCACAAAAAGGGTGAAGATCTCCGCAGGAATAAAAATCGTCAATAAAGTAACCGATATAGTTTGAAAGAAGCCTTGGAAACCAAAGCTCCCCTGACCACTGAACTATGCATTACCAAGCAAGGGACACAACCGAAATTGCAGCGCCTAGCCCTTGGAAATCTTAGCATTCAGCTTTACAGGAGTGCTTGCGAATGACAATTTCTGGAAACTTATACTCCTTAGTTCTAAGGTTGCTCTTCGTGACCGTTGCAACGGACGGGAGACAATCCCGATTGACACTGTGGACGGAACTGTGGACGGCCCGACAGGGTACTCCGATCGGCGAACGGCTAGAGGCGGACGGCGAGCGGTCGCGGAAGGACCCCCCTCGGACGCCCACCAAGAGGCGGACGGGTCTGGCGGACAGCCACCCCGATCGGACGGCCCCACGAGGCGGACGGCCTACATCCCAAAGGACCAAGAGTGCACTTGGGGGACTTCAAGAATTTCGGCAGTTACTTGTCACTTCAATTTTAAACGAATTCGCTAGAAATTTTTACATAACTCAAATAAAAAACTTGATTAGCTCTGTGGGAATATTATTCTTTTCCAATTGGTGACCGTGAGCAAAAGTTATGCCATCTTCAATATCATTTTCATGTCGCCGGGAAGAAAAAAATCATCAAAAACTTCAGAATTAAAAAAATAATTTTTTTTTCTAATTGATTTTATTTTTGTCTACAAGACTACAAGTGAAGCTTTGATTCATTCCATTTGGATTACTGATGTGAAAGTCATGAACAATCTTGTTTTTTGGACAACCTAAGCATGTTTTTAAAAACAAAAATTTAGGATTCACTTGTGAATGCAATTTCCACAATTTTCAATAAAAAATTGTTGGACAAGGTTGTTTTCGCTTGCCAAAACAATTTCACCATTCGAATTATAGTGTTTCAATTCAATGTATGAGATCTTTGCAATTCACTTTCTCTTTCAATCTTGGACCTACATGTACTTGACAATTTTCTAAAGAATGAAAAAACAAAATTTTGTTGCTGAATTTGTTTTCCTGAGCTGTTACCTCAATTTCTCAATAGAAAAAAGTTTAAATTCAAGGTCTATAGTGCAAAAAAATTACAGAAATGGAGGACAAAGTCATTTGCAATTGCAAACTCAAGTTCAAAAAAACATTGTTTTCCAACTTTGAATGCTCATATCTTCCTATCTATAGGGTCAAACTTCATGAAATTTCCACCACATTGGATACAACTTGTGTGAAAATCTGAAAGAAAAACCCAAAAAAAAACCCATTCATAATGAGTTGCTCAATATTCCTATGTTCCAAAAAACCCAGTTGGGTCTTTCAGGGCTTTCAATTATACTTAAATTGTTATTACAACTGGACTTCAAACATCTTAAACTTTGTTTTAGAGACAACAAATCACAAAAGACTTTCTTGTAGACTAAATTGAACTTGGTTTCTTTAAACTCTTCAAGATCATGGTAATTTCAAAAGCATTTGGAAAAAAATATGGAATGATCAAAAATGAATTTATGAAGTTCTACAGTGAACACAGTAATTTTATTTTTATTCCTGCATGGCTCCTACCTTCATTCACATATCCCATTCTCTTCTAGAATTAAAATTAGCCTTTTGCATCATCAAACAAAAACATCTTCATATATGATCAATTGATCATATGATGGTACATGTCAGACTTCTACTAAAATAAAACTCTTGAAATATATACACATTTGCAACTCTGTATTTCACACATATTTTTGTATTGATAAAAAAAATACAAACCATACTATAGCTACTGTGAATGATTTGCAATGAATCTCCGAAAGATTCAAAGTTAAAACAAGTCCTCCGTAATATAATATCTAACAGCTAATAAAAGATCCACTTCTACTAAATCTTTTCACGAATACCCTACGGTGTAACACGAGATGGACCCTCTCTATCCCTAAGTCTTGCACTTGTACGGCGAGTGTGAGGACCGGGGCTTCCGTCGCCAGTGGACCCTCTCGAAGCCACTGCCATATCAACAGCACTGAATTGTCTTTTTGTTTCTGGAGAGAAGTCATCCTCATCTTCCACCCTCCGCTTATTCTTTCGCTTCTAAGGCAGATCCACTTCATGTGCCTTTAATGCTTCCAAGGCATCATCTACTGAAGCTACCATCAAGTTCAGTGTTACATTGACATCTCCAACGGAAAACCAGTGCGGGCCGGGGCCATCTCCTCCCACTAAAATTTTTCGAAAAGACATTACGGCCTCGCTCATCCTCCTGTCAAAAGCCCCTGCCACTTCCACAATTGACTGTGAGGAGTTGGAATCCCCGTCTAACTCTACAAGAGCTCGAACCTGGGCAGCTTCTTCCAACTTTGACAGGAAGAGGGCCCTCCCTATCAATGTATGATTGTACGCCCCGTATCGCTCTTGCAACTCTTTTGTATGCTCCACATCCACCCAATTGCCATCTGGTCCTTTGTTCACTTCCTTCTCTGGAAATCGAAAGAACTTGTGATGGTCTATGCTCCAATGCCCACCCATGCCGTGACAAAACAATTCGCGAGCTTCGGGATCTTCAATACCCCTTGCTCGCAATTCCACGTGTCGATCTTGGGTCATCCACACAAAGGGATCTAGCGGCACCATTGACTCTTCGTACAACCCATGCTTCTCTTCCAATGAATCCCACGTGAGAGGTTTTCCCCAATGCATATAATTTTGGAAGTAAAACGGGGCTTGATCAAGTGGAAGGGTCCATCGATTGTATTCGTGACTAGGGGGCATACATTCCAAGGTCCCAACCATTTCGTAAAACCTTGAACTCAAAGGAGAACGACACTCCGGACAAACCGAGCGAACAAGTGAGGCTTTGATTATGCACGTCACATGGAAAGTGTGACGACATTGGCCCATAGTTAGGGCTCCCTCGGAACCAAATGGACCTTGACAAATGCTGCATTTACCTTCCAAGATCCCTCGAGAAGTGTGAGAAGCATGCACCACTGTCTTCTCATTGTCCTTGATGTGTGCCGAAAGAGTGTTGTACGGAACCCAACCTTCTTCTACCTCCAAGGCCCAATTGATGTGGGGTGATTCTTCTTTCTTTGTGTGGTTCAACCGCTCGAACATCGCATCCATGTCTCCCCAACATGTGATTTCTGTAGTCCCCTTCGGATGTGTTTCAAACCTCTTCCTCAAACTCATCAGTGAAGATTCTACTATTTGCTGTTGCTCATCCGATTTTCCAGCCAATTTGAGAAGCCCTTTCATTGCTCGCAAAACTACAAATGGTTTGTCTTCTAGTTTTTGAATCCATGCCAACCATCGATCATCTTTGGTACTCTTTGGAAGGGAGTCATCCAATCGAAGAACATGCTCTAGTCGTTGCAATTCACTCTGCAAAGACGCGTTTTCTTCGGTGAGCTTCTCCACTTTCTGCTTCAATTCATCAACTTCATGGCATTCTGTTTGAATGGAAGCATCTTGAAATGAAGTTTTGCGATTTTCAATGGCCACTAGAGGTGTCACTTCCTGTATCTTTTTTTTCTCATCGCCACTAAAATGCTTAGCTCCATCTCCTTCCTTAGCTTCGGGGAACTCACCTTTTTTGATCACGTCCTTCAATTTCTCAACTTTTGACTCCAAATCTTGAATACGATCACTTTGCCATTTCACAGTTGCAACTTCAAATTGTGCCGTATTCTTAGAAGTCCTCAATTGCTCTACCATTTCGTTTGAGGTTCCCTTCAATTCTTTCTGCAAGGCCAGCAGTTTTGTATTCTCTTCCAAGAAGGCCACCAATTGGCGCTTGTTCTCGAAGCGCTCGTCCAAAAACGGTAACAAGGACTCGGTGAACTTATGAAACGTCAATGCACTTGCCAACCATTCAGGTGACAATTTTACAAACTCCTGTGCCACCTCTGTAAGTTGCGGAGATACTGTCGTAGCACAGGAAAGCACAATTCCTTCTCTAAGGCGTTAGAATGCACTAAATTAGCCTTAAAGTGACTCGTGTATCGTTCCCAAAGGATTTGGTCGAAAGTTGACGAAAGACCGGAACATGTTAGTGGTTATCACAACCAAAACCCAAGTAAAAGACTAATCCGGTCTTGGTCTCAAGGGTTCCTGAGATATCCCTAGACCTGATTACCAGATCAATCCTTTATCTCTCCAATATTAATTAAATAGTATACTAATATGCTTTATCAACCTTCATACTTATTTTTACTTAGACATGGGCTAAAGACCGTATACTAAGAGTTAGTCTAGTCCCGAGATTTAGTAACCGAATGTAAGTTTTACCTCGATAACAAGAGGGATCTGCTTGTTTAGGCGTTTAGGAAGGAAGCTTACTCCTACCCTTCAAGTTTTAAAGTGTCAGAAGTTCCACTTACAAAGAAAAGAAATTACTACTACGACCAGACCGGATTTACCTCACAACTGGACCGGAACTCATCCGACCCAGCAGGTCACGCAAGTACTCCTGCCTAGTCCTTAACAAAGACTACAACGACAGATTACTCAGTTAGTCTAAACCCTGGTAGAATAAGGGCGGTAGCTTGTGCAAGAGAGCTGAACTTCCTAACTAGTCCTTCTTTCTTCTACAGAGACCGGATCACCATTCAGTTGGCATTTGGCCGGGTCCTTCCCAATCTCAAACCCAGACTCTACAAGTGTCTGTTCCTATAGAATACTCCCTAGACCTGTTTCAGAAAACACTGTGGGATCCTACACAAATTCCCTGTCAAAACCGAATTCACTTTAAGTCCAGAGACCGGATAAACTGAACATCCGGGCACACATCTATCCACACAAGGCTGCAATTCTAACCATCACCATAAGACCTTGACAGAGTCCCATGCACATAGTCCACTCCAGAGTGAATCAGAAAGGTTCTAACTTGTATTTGCAACACAAAAACTTGCGAAAATAAGATAACGTAATGCGCGCTCGGATTCAATTACGAACCGGGTTTAAATACTAAACTATCAGAAAACCTAAAAGTGCAAATGGAATCAACCTCATCCGCCAAGAATGCCACGTAACATTCCTCTACAACTTGGGCGAGTTGACTTTCGCAAAACTCCAAAAATACCAACAAAATAGGATCTCAGATCCTATTAATCTGGATCCGGTCTAGGTTCAAAACTACCTATCCTAAATATATCCTGACTTAGCCACCTCCCTATCTACCTGGTGTTAATGCTTCCCTACTTCCTCGCCTTCTTAACAGGCGATGCACCTTTCCGGGATGGCTGCTTCTTCGGAGACCGGTACATCTTAACTAGTCTGGGTTTCGGCTTGGTCTTACCCCGCGCCTTGGCCCTGGTCTGCTTGGTCTCCGCCAGTGCTTGGTCTGCGTCCGAGTACTAGTCTAACTCATCACCGGAGTCGGTCTCCTCCTCCGAGTCCTCATCTTCCTCGTCTGACTCCTCTTCCTCTTCATCTCGGGCCTTCCGCTTCACCTTGGATGTCTCCGCAGTCTTCTTCTTGAATCCGGTGATGGGCGGGTGGTGCACTATCTTGCTTTGTGGGGTTTGCTCTCCCACTTTCTCGGTAGTCCGGGCTGGTCCCTTGCTTGGTGACCCGGATCCGGATCCGGTCTTCAGGATGGATCGGACCTGCACCGTCGCCCTTGTTTCCCCTCCGGTCTTCGGTTGTGTGACGACCGTGGGTGATGACTTGCTTGGAGAATCATCCAGCAAGGTGATGAATTTGGTCTTCTCCCTTGGTGGTGTCGTTCCCCGGATTATTTCTCTCAACACCAATGGCCCGGGTTCCAGCTCCTTGGTCTTCTCGGGTTGAGAAACCCGAGGCTCTTCAATCCTAATCGGTGGAACCGGTTCCTCCGCCACGGCTTCAGACCTAATTTCCTCTTCCTTAGCCAGTTCGGATGGGCCGGCTTTTCCCTCATCAGTAGTTGGTGGGGGTTGCTCCTTCGGGTGTTCCACCTCCGTCTTTTGCTCTTCCGGTCTGGAGACCGGAGCAGCGCTAGTCTGGACCTCTGTGACGACCGCTCGCCACTTCTCCAGGACTGCCTCCATCTTCTTATTGTAGGCCACCAGAGCGATGAGCATCTGTGGACCTACCATTTTGCCTGCCTCCAACACCTTCTTGTCGAATAGCATGGCCTTGTTGACGACCTCGCCCGGATGCGTGATGAACTCTCGGATCTCCCCGAGTGTGTTCCGAGCCTGTGTGGTGAGGCGTCTTTCTTCGTCCAACTCCTCCTGGGTGTGATGGAGCTCCCTCTTCAGGGCTGAGACCTGATTCGTCAGCCGGAGTACCTCCTCTCTGTCCCGGCTGTCATGTGCCTCCTGAATCAACTCTCCCAACACCTCCATGATCTTGGAGGGAGGGATAGAGCCTAGGGCTTGGCTTATGCCCCTCAACAACCCTCTCTCCTCCAAATGGTGTTTCCTAAAGTCATCCAGGTCTCGCAGGATCCTGAGCAAGGGATCCTGTTCCCAGACCGGATCCACTCTTTGGGCCTCTCCTACCAACACAGAGGTTTCCCGCGGCAAGCTTCCTTCTTCTACCTCTGGTTCTTCCTTCCTCTTCTGCCGCTCCTCTTGCTGATCATCCTGTCCCTCTTCATCCGAGACCTCGTCATCCTGATCCTTGTCGGCCTCCGGATCCTCTATCTGGTATTCTATCATGGCGGCTTTCACATCATACGTATCTCTCTCTCTCCCTTAGGAGGTCTAACGAGTGGTACAAGTGAAATAAGAATGGTGAAATGGGAGAAGGTTTTGACTTCCCAAGTCCATTCACCATCTTAATCATCTGCTCCCGCATGACTAATCCCTAGTCTATCTTCCGGTCTCCCGATAGCGCACCAAAAACGGTGTTGGCTACGGTGACTGTAATTCTACTTGGCCTATCCGGGTTCAGGATAGCCATCATGAACCGTAGGAGCCTTTTGTGCCTAGCTGATATACACTCCGCTATCGAGAATCCATCTTTCGGGTTGGTGGGCCTTCGGAACTTACCTTGGTGGAACTTATCCGTCCGGGTGCCCGCCGCGTCTCTGCCTTGCTCGAAGGCGTACACCTTGCGCCACATAGCCACATTCCAATCTCCTGGCAGTGCCCGGACCGTGCCTTTCCATTCGTTGATCTGGCCGTCCAGCAACTCCTCCACCATTGCCTCATCCTTCAAGTTCCAAGGACGTGCCATGAAGCCCTCGCAGCCCATCTGCCTGAGGTCTTCCTCCAACTCCAGCTTCTCTTGCTCATCAGTTGGCACGACCGGATTTACATTCCGGAAGGCTAGAACCATCCCCTCCTGCACTTCACTCGCCATCGCTCGCCTCACGCCTATACTATCTAGGCGCGGTCCAACTTGACTAAACCCTTAGCGCTCAGAAATCTCTCGGATGGCTTTGTGCTAATCGCTCAATTCTATACCAGACCGGATTGACAGTTTCTCTATCCCTTCTCTCTGTCGATAGACCGAATACTCTATCTCTGGCCGGAAAACCCTTTCTCGAATTGTGTGCAAGAAAGTGGCAGGACCTGGCCCTGCTTCCCTGGTCTTATACTTTTCCCCCGGCATTAATTACTGACCGTTAGGTTTAAACCAGTCTGGTCACGTGGGAGAGTTCCCTAGGCTCGGTAGCCACTCATTGCCTATCCGGTCTCGGTCGCTAGGTGGGCGGAATCCGGGTTTTCTTATGCTGTCCCTTAACATAGTTTCTGGTTTACGGTCTGGGGTTTTCCGGTTTCCGGTCTTGGTCCTAATTGTGCATAAAAACTAAGAAAACAACAAAAAAAATGGGGATTGAATAGATCCCTCTTCCCATATTTTGCTTAAGAACCTGCTTAGGTGAATTCTAGGTTGCCACAGATACTTCAGCTACAAATCGACCTAGATTTGCCAATGTCACTTGGATTTCAGCAACAGTTGCCCAACTGTGAAGATTGGCTTCACCTTGGGTTGCAATGCTTGTGGTGGCCTCACTTGTCTCTTTCGACCAGTTTAGGTCAAGAAGGTGAGACCCAAACATAACTGAACCCTCCAACAACCGTTCCAACTCTGCGGCATTCGGCATGTTCGAAAGAGCCTCCAATTGTAATGTGTTCAAGGTGGACAAATGCGGGTATTGGCTGGGGATGACTTCAACATCAATGACTACTTCTTTTTCTTTTCCCTGAGATGCCTCTCCATTTTTTTTGGCGGTAGCTGCTTCAATTCTAGCGCTCTGTACGGGGCTGGAAACGCTCGGTTTGCTCAAACATGATGGTTTAGGGTTTAGCCCGAAGATGTCGAGAGCATCACTGTCAATAATATCATGAATTGTAGCATTGGCCTCAGCAACTTCTCCCTCGGCTACCTCTTCCGTATCTTCAGTACCTTCACATCGAGCCAATGGGGGCCCACCTTCTTTCTTCCCACTCTGAATATCTTCAAGAATGCCCTGTTCAGCCACCGTCATAACATTTGGTGTGCATATTAAATCTGTAGGAGGAGTTGCAAACACTTCTCCTTCCACACCTTCACCTTCAGTATCTTCCATTGTCCTCAAAGTGTGTGTAGGCTCACTAGGCTGCAAGCGTGGTGTCGTAGCACAAGGAAGCACAAATCCGTCTGTAGGTGTTAATTTGGCGTTAACACCATTCAAATGACTCGTGTATCGTTCCCACAAGATTTTACGTAGATTCCTCAAGATATCCGGAATAACAGGATGCGGAAAACAACCCCAAGACAACAGTAACCGGATTCCTAACCGGAAACTTCCTCACAACATCCGCATTCCTTTAGATTGCCTTTCTCACCATTCATACATACTTTACCACTCTCACAACAACCTCCAAACAGGGGGGAGTGCCCAAACTCTGTACCTTCCCCTATCCAGACTCACAGTATCCGACTGGGCGGATTAGGAACCGAAAGGAGTGCCCAAACTCTGTACCTCTTCCGGATCCGGTTTCCGGATCCAATCACTCAAGTAACAAATGAAGTTTAGCCTCTGTACTAGAGGGGTCCGCGGTTGGCATTTAGGAAGGATGCGTTGAATCCTACCCTCCTCAGGATTATAGTGAATGGAGTTCCACTAAAAGAGAAAAATAACAAAAGACATAAAAGAAATAGGCTGCAAGTTCCTCCTCACAACTAATCCGGATTGCAATCCCAACTAGTAGGTCACTCAGGAAACCCCTACAAACCCTACATTACTACAATGACAGACTCATCCAAACTCAGTTCCTAAGGCTTAATCTAGGAGCCAGATAACTAGGGGATCCTAACTGTCTGCACATCCCTCACTTCCGGTTATAGTAGGACCTCAACAACACGTCAATTGGCATGCGCCCACTCTCCTAGCAGAACACACCCAATCTAAGAGCGGCTTTCCCACACAAAAGCCTCCAAGTGACTGCAGCAGCTAGACTTCAATCCTAATACACCAGTAGCCTCAACCAAATCACTTCAATTTCCCGGAACCGGATTCAGACAAAGTCTGGGGGAGACACCTCATCCAAACACCTGCAAACCCAGCTACCTCGCACTATCCAATGGTTCTAGCATTGCACGGCATACCAATCCAGAGTCGAGACTTGTTCAGACCAACTCTTAGAAAGTAGAAATCTGGAAATCAGATTGCAAATGAAAGGAAAAACAGAAGTAGGAACACCCGGGGCAACCAACTAACAGCCACCCCTAAATACCAACCCAAGGGAACCCTAAAAGCCCTAAGGGAACAAAATCAGAGGACAAGGGAATGCCAGGTGGCATTCCTTATCCACAAAAGTCACTTTCCTATCCACCCAACTGGACCCGAAAAAAGTGGATCTCAGATCCGAAAAATCCGGATCTAATTGACCAAGTGCATTCTAAGTCAAAAGCACCTTGCTAACTGCTTCCTACCTACTGGAAAGGTAACTTTCCACCTTTTCCACTAAGTCTGCTCCTCAAAATTCTCTACCTACTCTACTTTCTATTCCTAACTACTTCTTCATCCGCTTTTTGGGGGAATCCGCATGCTTGGCGGCTCCCTTGCGTGCTGGCTGTTTCCTACTGGTGGAAACCTTTGCCGACGCAGCTGCTTTGCCCTTGGAAGGCGTGGCAGCAATCTTACCCTTCCCCGCAGATTTCGGAGGCGTGATTTCCGCCGGCTCTGACGGTTCCGGTTCCGGTTCCGATCCTGATCCGAATTTCGAATCCGACTCCTCTTCTTCGTGCTCGCTCTGCTTTGGGGACTCATCTTGGTCTGACTCCAGCTCAATGGGACTCTCCCTCGCCCGCTTCGCTGTAGCCTTCCTCTTCATTGTGCTAGGAACCTTGGGAGATTTCTCGGATACCTTGCTCGGAGGCGTCTCTTGATCCTGGTCTTCCGCTTGGACTTGCTTTCGGATTTGGGATCCGGGTGTTGCCCCTTCTCCCACATCAAGATCAAGTCGGGAAGCTGCCTTGGGCGCCTGTGGAGTCTTCTCTTCCACTGAACCCTTGCCCTTGGATTTCCCAGAATCAAGTGGAGAACCCACTTTGAATTCAGGAACCGGGATTACACTTTCCTTACCCTGGCTGGACTCCTTCCCCGTTTCCGGATCCGGATACAGCCCAGCCCCTTGCAAAGCCTCCCTGATCTCAAACAGAGTTCTCTCCATCCTCTCACCAAACTCCACTAACACCTTCACCATCTTAGAAGCCACTGCCGGCCCTGCCTTATGCACTTCCTCATCAAATAATTTTGCCTTGTTAAGTACATCGCCCGGAATCTTAATAGAATCCCGGATCCGCTTGAGGATTGCTTGGGACTCACCCGACAGCCTCCTAGACTCTTCTGACTTCTTCTCCAACTGACATTGGAGATCCCTAACCTGAGTGGACAATTCCGCAATCCGGCTTTCCCACTTCCTAATATCCTGATTTTTGAGAAGTTCTTCTATTTTCTCACACAAAACAGAGGGACTGATGTTTCCCAGTAGTCTACATGCCTTCCGGACTTCCTCTCTTTCCCCACTCTGATCCTTTCGGATCCTCTCCAAATCCGCAATAACAATTCCTAACGGATCCTCCTTCCTATCACTCGGCCAGACCGGATCCTCTTTCACTTCCTCAACCTCTGGCTCCTTTCCCTTCCTTGAAACAGGAACCTTCTCTTGCTTTCTCTCCTTCTCTGAAGATCCTGGTCCTTTTGAACCTTCCTTTCCTTCTCTCTCTTCCTCACTTTCTGATTCCGGGGGAGGACTGATGTCAAACTTCAGCATCACTGAAGCGGACTTGTACATAGTGGCCTCTCTGTCCCTTAGCAAATCAAGAGAGTGATATAGATGGAAGAGAAAAGGACTGAGGATAGTGGGTTTAGACTTTCCGGCCAAGGTTACTAACTTTCCTACATGATCCCGGATTACCATTCCCCAACTAACCTTTCGGTCCCCAGATAATGCCCCAAAGATCGTGTTGGCTATCGTGGTTGTAATCCGGGTTGGCCTTTCCGGATACAGAATCGGAGTTAGGAATTCAAGCACTCTCCTATCCCTCTTGCTTGCACATTCCGCGACTGTATACCCGTCCTTAGGATGCGGTGGTTTGGAGAACTTACCCTTCAAGAACTTGTCCGTCCTTGAGGCTCCTCCTTCTCCCTCCTTAGGAAACCCATACGCCTTCCTCCACAGCTCCGCTGTCCACCGGTTAGGAAGCGCCCTAACAGTCCGGTTCCACTCACTGGACTGATCCTCCATCACCTCCCGGACCATGTCTTCGTCTTTGAGGTTCCATGGGCGCTGCAGCAACCCTAGGCAGCCAATCTGGGTCAGGTCCTCCTCCAAATAAGCGCGCTCCTTGGCATCCTTGGGCACTCCCGGAGTTACGGACTTTAGGTTCACGAAAACCGGATCCTCTGCTTCCTTGGACTTCCCCATCTCTCACTCAGATAGGCGCTCAAGGTTCCAAGACGGATTATCTCACCACAAAACCCTCAAAACACAACCAGCGCTCAAAGAACCACGAGGCGCTCACTCAAAACCCTCTTACTTCAAGTCGGCCGTGCGCCCTTCCGCGATACAGGAACCGGAAACTCTGTAGCCCTAAAAGACTCAAACTCCCGCCCTTGCAACACAAAAGAGCTCTCAAAAACACACTCAAGAAACACCAAACTGAATCGTCACCAAATGAGAGTGACGACCCCTCCATCAGCCATGACCCCTGGAATCCCAGAACTAGCCGTTTAACTGACAGTTCCGTGATTTCCGGATGTCCCACCGTTAGGGTTTCATCTAATTTCTCCCGGCGGCGCCGTCTTTGCCGGTTAGGGTTCCGTTGGCTCCTGGACAACTGGTGGTGGCTTTAGGATGACACCTGGACCCTTCCACGATCCTAGGGCTGAACCCCAGATCCTCAATCCGGTTCCGGATTTTCCGGTTAGGTAAGGGTTTCTACTTCCCTTTCTTAACCTAATTATCCCAATTGGATGTCTCCAACTTCCACCTCTTCCTAATCTTACTAACTTTCCCTATTCTTGACCAAAGAATCGAAAAATTTCTCTAAGATTAGCTTCCTTATTCCTAATTCTATACTAAATATTAAAAACCTGTATTCTAGGTTCCCACACGTGGTCCATCACTTGGTACCTCTGAGACTTTTGTTTCAATTTTTCTAGTATTTTTTAATACTCTTTTGAGCTTCGGTACCTCACTTGGCCCTCCTTGAGGATTGTACAAATCGGGAATGTCTTTTCCATTCATTTCTTGTACAAATGGAGTTTGTGCTGTCGTCGGATATGTGCTCCAATCCACCTTGCGTTCCAATATCAATTCTGCATACACCATAGAAGCCAAGCTGTAGTTTATGTATCCTTTACTCATTGCTTTCTTTCCAAAGAGGGCCCGCCAAACCTCCAAAGCGCGATGCACAAAATGCGCGTTGTTGCAGTTGGTGGGTTTGCAAAAAAATCCACGTGTATGAAGTTCATGGGCCTCCCTAGGCCACAACTTGTCAATGTGATACATTTTCATGTATTTTTTGCACATTTTTGAAGACCAATACGGTGCTGCCTCATCCTCCCATCCGTTTTCCGCTTTGATGTTTGGATCATCCAAAATCTCATAATGTAATTCGTAACTGGCGCCCTTTGGCTTATGCCTTCGATTGTCACCACCCGCTGGATTTATTCCCCCACCACGTTCTTCCCCCTCACTTGCCATGACTTTGAGTCCACCACTGTCGTGAAATGAAAAATCAGTTTGATCACCCAACTCTCCACCTCGTAGGATACAACTAGCACAATGAAGCAACAGTAGAACATTCGACAAGGTTGAACCCAATAATGGAGAGGAGTGAAAGAAATCCGTCCGCCGTCCGCCCTTATACCCATCCGACCCCAAACCTAACTGGGGTCAGCACCGACCGTCCGCCCGAACGACGCGAAGCGGCCACGAGGGCAGACAGTCCGCCGCCGTCCGCTCCCAACCCTAAAAGCGCCGCTGAAGCTCCCGTCCGCGTACCCAAACCTAGTCCGCCGTCCGCAGTAGCGGTCCTCTCGTCCGCAGTTGCCGTCCGCAGGTGCCGTCCGCGCGTCCAATGGCTCTGTAAACTGGCGTTTAAGCCTGGGATTCTCCTGTGCGTGTGTCCTCGGATTCGAAGTCCGCCAGCAAAGCAAACAGCGCGCAATGAGGAATTCACTAATTCAGAATAGGGATCCAATGTTCAAGTTATTTAAATTTAGTTCGTGTAAAATTATAGAAGGAATTTAAAGCAAGCAATGGTAATATGTGAAATTTTTTTATATTTCTGAGACTTTCTCAAGGTCAAGGGTTTAGGGTTTAGGGTTTAGGGTTTAGGGTTCGTAGGGTTTAGGGTTTATTGTTTAGTGGCAATTTTCATATTTCATGACATTCTATTGAAAAAGAAATTTGTATGCCAAATATCATCATTATGTAAATGATTAAAGTGAATATCCAATAATGTAGAAGACTAACACAACGACACATATATGAATTTGCTTTCGAATGTAGTACTTTTATCTTGTCATGTACTCATGTGACTAATCAAAATAGAATGATTTTGAACTTTACATGTACATATTGGACAATTCTTAGTCTATTCTAACTAAATTTTCATCGTTATAGGGAATCCCTTCAAGCATTTTATGAATACTTTTTTTTTTTGGGTTTACCAAGCTAACTCTAAAAATGAGCAATAAGCAAAATAAATAAAATTTCAAGGATTAGTTGGAACTATAGGATTTACAACAGCCAATACTTTTACTACGTAGTCCACAATGTCCTCTAACTTATGTTTGACAAAAGACATTGTTGGATAGAAGGTAATTCGGAGTCATTCATGTTTGACTTCACTAGCTCTACAATACACATGTTTAGCCACTGTTCGTACGATTGTATCCAAAGGGTCTCATATAAATACATAATATATAGCATATATGAAATTTTTTGGAAATTTTACTTGCCCATGCAAAGTTTTGGCAAATTTGTTTCACTATGACTACTGGCATTCATGCCCCCAAGGAATGTAAAACACATTAGTTATATCCAAACAAACCTCCTAAAGTATTTGTACCCCAACCCCATATATACCAACCCTATACACTTCAATCTTATCTGACGCAATCATGTCTGTCTGTTTGTCAAAACCTTAATTATTGAGGCACCTTAAACCGCTCACCTATTTAACCGGATGTCCTTCACCGTCCAAGCTCTTGTCTTACCTGACTCCATCCACCAAGAGCCAAAGACCCCATCTACCGTGATGTCTAGGTCTTATCTATATTACACTATCCATTTGTTCACAAATTGAAAGTCCTTAGCTCAAACATTGGAATTTGAACTGTAGATTTTTGCTTTCAAAAATTGGTATTAATGGATCAAATATCCAATACAGCATTAATGTATGAAAAGGTAATTATATATATGTTTTTATTTTTAGAAAAAGAGAATGGTGACAATAGTGGTATAGGTAATATACTAATATGCAAACGGAATCTCAAATTCAAAGTCTACAACTTTGATTTGTACATCATCAATTCTAAAATATTTTTCCAAATAATATTGGATGATGATTTTTTTCCAATCTTCAATTTTTGAGAAGATTATAAATGTTTAAATAAGGGATTACTAGAAAATAATGAGGAGTTTGATGCAGATACGAAATTTGTGGCACATTTCTTGGACGTTTCTCGAGGTGGTAAAATTCAGTTCCAAGACTCCACAGGAGTTGAATCCATGCCAACCATCGATCATCTTTGGTACTCTTCAAATTTCATGTGGTGGTCTGAAAATGCACCAAGCAATTATAGTGTCCTCTTCCAATTTGGACTATATTGGAAGGTAGCCTCACATGTCCAAGCTGTGGCAAAGTATTCTTGTAATTCCTGGTAGCACAGATTCTTGTGAGAGGGGATTTTCTACTCAAAATCATATTGAGTCTAATTTACGTTCTAGTTTAGTATTGGAGACTTTGGAAGCAGAAATTCGAGTTGCAGTGGCAAGAATTCCTATAGAAGCCATTGACTTTGAACAAGTTTGGGTGAAATGGTGTGGCATGAAAGGTCGTGGCTTGTAGGTTTGTTTTCTTTTGTACGCTATGGTATATAGTGACTCTTTTCATGTGCAACAAAAAATTCATATTGATATTACAAATTTTTCAAAATTGAGAATATTCTAACTCACCAAAAAAAATGTATGGAAAATGAGGGACACCCAAAAATTGGACAAGGGTGTCCTTCTGACACCCAAAATTTTGACCACGGTGTCCCCTAGAAATTTGGCTAGGGTGTCAAATTTATGCCCTAACTGTGAGCTTGTAAGCCTCAAAGATGATGCACCTGTAATGTAGTTGTTTACACTATAGAAACCTTGTATAATAAGAGTGTATTTATATTATAGAGCCCTATATTGTAGGTATTTTTACTATAAACACCTTCTTAGGTGGAAGTATAACTACTTATATACATATTAGGAGTTCACATGCTCGTGTTCATGCTCATTTATTAGCATTGTTGCACTATTTTATGTTCAAGTTTTCATGAATTAGAAATTTAGAATCCCATCCACATCAAAAGAAAGTGAAATAAGTTAGAGTCAATCACTCCATCCATGAACTTCGCACTAATTTATGTTCAAATTTTTATAAGTTGCTTCAATTTTTTTTCCGTTGTTTAGGGGTTATAGATTGAAATTTGTAGACATAATAATTTTTGAATTGACATCTTCAAAATAAACATAATAAAGGACTAATGAGACCACATTGTTTTATTTTACACATGAAAACAGAAGTGTTCATAATGGATTTCTGTATTGATATTTTTTTGAAAAACATATTCTACGCATAGTCATACAATTTAAAGGTTAATTTTTTTAAAGTAATAAATACGATTACACTACAATTTTTTCCAAATTCTAAAAATAAAATATTATATATAAGAAACTAAGATACTAGGAATCAAAAAAGTATATCTGTTTTTATCATAACAAATGTTTTATTCACAATTCTAAAGCCTCAATATGGTATACAAACAGGTTGTGCAATCAGTAAATGAGAGGAGGTCCTAAAAGTGCTCAAGACCGAAGACCACCCACTTCTTCAAATGTAAGTTATTTAAACATGTTGTTTTCCTGTACCCTTCAGCAATATGCAACCAATTTAAATTTTAGGAGGTGGGCGATTTTAGGTCCCCATGCCATTTCAACTCTAAAAATTCATAACTAATTTGACATAGTTCCACAAAGTTCCAAAGAACTTGGTTTACATGCTAATTGCACATATCTTTCAAGGACAATTGACCATTGAAGGATTAAAAGTAAATAATAGGTAGGTAAAACTTCTTGAGGTAGTTCTAAAAAATATTCCCTTTCAAGACAAGTGGAATTGATGTGTACCCCATTTGGTTTTGTATTTTTTAAAGCTTCGTAGAATTAGTTATGAAATTTTGAAGTTGGAATGCCCCGGGGCCATCCGATCAGACGGCCACAGTGATCGGACGGCCCCGAGGACGTCAAGGCGGACAACCCCGACGAGGTGAGGCGGACGGCCACTGCGATCGGATGGCCCCAAGGACGGCCCTAAGGACGACGAGGCGAACGGCCCCGGTCGGACGGCCAGCGCGATCGGACGGCCCCGATGACAACGAGGCGGACGGCCCCGGTCAGACGGCCAGCGCGATCGGACGGCCCCGACGGGGTTCGGTCCGTCCGCAAGGTATAAGATGGGTGGACGGCCTGTCCGCAACCGCATTCTTATCTTCCCCCTTGTGTTTCACAAGAGAGAGCGGAGAGCTTGGTGGTTAATCCTCCATTGGCTCCTTTCTAAGGGAAGTTAGGAGTGGGATTTAGGGCCAACTTGTTGCCCTTTTTTTGTATATCTTTTGTGCATTGTGCTTGAAATCAAGAGTTTTTAAACTCTTATCATTGATTTGATCACGATGCCGAAAGGAAAGAAGGTAGCAAAGGCAAAACCGGTAGCGCTAGACATTGAGGACATGCCTTCGGATGATTGCAAGGCATATGTCATCCGTATCATAGTGCAGTTTTATGAGGAGGAGAGCACTACATCCCTTGATACCAAGTACATCCGATACGAAGAGGAGTGCATTGAGAAGTTCAAATCGAATATGACGAAGAGGATGACGGATGCTCTCTTTGTTCCAGGATGGATTCATGAAACGGAGAAGAGGGGCTTCCAAAGGTTTCTGCAGAACAGGGTGCAAGATTCATTGTGGAATGCCAAAGTGGTATTGACAAAGTACGGGAAGGAACATCGGGTGGATGATCCCACATTTGAAGAAGTCATTTTGAAGGCGGACTTGTTTGTACAACGATGTGCTCCGTTTACAAAGAATGCTAGGAAACGGAAGGGACAAGGATCATTGGGGTGGTGGAACACGGATGAAGGAACTCTAGAATTGCAACGTGGGCGGCGGCATCTTGTGGCATTGCCCATTACCGCAAGGGTGATTCCACAAGACAGTACGGTCTTGAAGGGGGGCTATGCAACAATACAGAGGGTGCGAATTGAAGGATGTGCTGAGATACCTGCCTCTTGGGAGTTTGCAACGAAGGTATCGCATCAACAACGCTTGAGGCCTCAACTCGCAAAGTTGGAACACCAGAACGAGTCAATGGCAGTGCGGATTCCACATGACGGAGTTATACGATTCGCAGCAGTCCATGGAACAAACAATGAAGGGTACATGTATTGGTGGAATGGTGGAACGTTGAGGCAAATGTTGAACATGGATAGGGACTATCCAGATGACATTCACATTCGATTGGCTTATTCCAAGCCATCACCCGAAGAGGTGAATCGAGCATTCTTTCTAGCTCGATGGAGAAGGAAACGAACGGAGCTCGCATGGGCATTGGTGCACATTTTGCATGCGGTGCATCAAGCGGGGCATCTACACAACGATCTCTCGCCGGACAACATCATGTTTCACTTTCCGGATGATGAGTCACGTGTATATATTGGGGTTTGCGATTGGGGCATGACTATCATACATAGTGATCCACCCAAATCCTTATACACTTTCACATCTGAAAGTGAGAAGAAAGAAGCTTTGCAAAGAAGATGGTGGGTGGATCCGTCTATTGTGTATGTGCATAAGAAAGATGCAGATGTGGAAACGATTCCACATTTATCACGTAAATCAGAGGAGTTTGCGGTTGGTAAACTAGCTCAACAGATCAACAAGCAATGCATGTCCAAGGAGTACGCGGCGCTCCATCGTAATAACAGAAGACATACGAAGTGGAGCCACCATGAGTTAGGACTTGTATTTCATAATTATTTGGAACTTCTGTGTTCTACAAATGTAGAGAGGGCAGTAAGTTTGACTAAAATCGTCCAACGATTTACTGGCCCAGGTTACAATTGGCCTATCCCAGATGAACATTTCCGCCATTCATATTTGTATTTTAGTGTTTTACGTAGAAGTACAAAAGTATTGAATAGATGTACTGGCAAGGAAATATATCCCTATGTACTTCAAGTCCTCAACTATATCTTAAAAAGATGTGTGCATCACAAATTTTCCCAAATATATGTGCAATTCACTTCTATCTCACATTTGTTTTTGCATGTTTTGGTCTTTTGGAACCTGTCATGATGAGTTGACCCTTGAAGCCTTGAAGTATTGGTTCTTTAGATTTTGATCTACTTGGAAAGTTTTGAATAATTCCATTTTGATTTGTAAGATGAACATTAGGCCCTATGGGACTTACTAATTTTTTTGGAATTTTGTGTACATCTCCCAATTGGTGCACTAGAAGATCTTAGGGTTACATGTGTCACTTCTAGTTTAAAATTTTAAAGTATGACCCATGGTTACAGCCATATCAATAACTCTATTGCTATGTCAATTAGATTTTGAAAATGAAATTGTACATTAATTGGGAAATCCTTCTTACCCCTAAAGGACCAAGGCCTTCTTTTTGTCAAAAAACTCTCAAAATTGCCAATTCTGTTGCATTCATCGAAGAAAAAAAAAAAAAAAAATTTAAGAATCTAACCGTAGGATCTTGTACTTAACTTGATTGAGATTAAGTGGTAAAAATTTCATGAAGTTTGACCGTACAGATTGGAAGATATGAGCATTCAAAGTTGGAAATACAAGTTTTTTGAACTGCGGTTTGCAATTTCAGATGACTTTGAATGGAATTTGTATTAAAAAATTGCACTGAAGACTTTGAATCTATAATTTTTTGTGTCAAGAAATTGAGTTGAGAGTCTAGGAAAAAAATTTCACACAAAAAACACTTGATTTTCATTCTTTTGGAATTGTTAAGTAGATGTAGGTCCAAGATTGAAAGAAAAAATAAATGGTTAATAACTCTAAGATGGGATCTAAATACAATAATCCCAATGGTGAGATTGTTTTAGAAAGTAAACCTTACCCTGTCCAACAATTTGTTTTGAAAAATAGTGAAAACTGCATTTTTAAATGAATCCTGTATTCCTATAAGTTATTTTTTCAAGAAATTGTTTAGATTGACCGAAAAACAAGATTGTCCATAACTTTCTCATTGTAAGTCCAAAAAGAGTGAATCAAAGCTTCACATGTAAGCAATATTATATTATTTTAGAAAAATAAAATAAAAAAATTAAATTCTAACTTTTTGCAAAAAATAAAATTCTGCCCGGCGAATGAAAATTTGGGCTTTTTGTGGTATAACCTTTTCTCCCGGTCACCAATTGAAATAAAATTTACATTCCCATGAAGCTAATCAGTTTTACTATCTTATGAGAAATTTTCAAAAAGATTCATTAGAAATTGAGGTCAAACAATTATTTTAATTATTTTAATCTTCATAATAATAACATAATAGTTTTTAAAATAAATAAATAAACCTCATATGGTTAAATTTTTAAAAAAATTATTGTGTTTAACAATTTGAATAAATTTAATTGTTTACTTGCTAAAAGTTACCATTACAAATAGTTCATATTTTTCTACTTCATTGTTGGGAACTTGGGAGTTGGAATGTAAAAGGAATTTCCTATAGACCAAAGAACGCAACATTTGGATACTATATTATATTTTTATGTTTCAAAATAGTTTTAGTAAAATATGCTAGTCTACTTTTCAAGCTACTATTTCATATCTTATTGACTTTTCAAAGAATTTGAGCTCCTTCAAACAATTTTCAAAGAATTGTAGGAACTAGGAAGAGTGAAGTTGAATTTGGCATTTGATTGAAGTCATTTTATATTTTCGCATAAATCAATTTTGTAAATTAGTAGCACATCGAATCCTCCATCTTCCTTTCAAACATCTAAAACCTCTTTCTATAGCCATTCTAGTGCTGGTCTGCTAGATAGTATGAAATTTCAATGAATTTTTTTCCTTGATAGTCCATCTTATACATCTTTGAATGGTCTCATTAAATTTGCACCACCTCCCACTAATTTGTAAGGTAAAAAATTTGTAGAAAAACAATGTTTTTATTTTGGAAGTAAAATAAATAGGAAGAAAATAGAGAAACACAAACAAAAATTTTGTTGTTTATTTTTCTATAAAGATTAGAGGTAGAGAAAAGATAAGCACGCATATTTTTAAGTTTTTAAAATTTTTTTTAATTGATTTCATTGAGCATTGAGAGAATCTAAGAGAACATGAATTAGAAATTGGGCCCTAGAATCCAACCCAAGGGGTTTATATTAACTAGGGCCGGATGGGAAAATTAGGGCCGGATAGAAGGCCGGATTGAAGGCAAATCCGGCCGACTTTCCATTCGGCCCCAGGCCCAATATAAACCGGCCCTTAATACCTTGTGCTGTTAGAGGTTGAATATTTTGCATTTCTTTATAAGTCAATAAAAAACAGAATTTACACCAATCAAGAAGAATTTTGAACCGTGACAATCGAAATTGTATTTTGGTGAGGTATTGAAAGTTTATATTCAACATTTATTTAAAAATAATCGGAATTTTTTCTTTACTTCGACTGGATGTGTACTGTCTTTTTTTTGTGCTTTACATTATCTTCTAATTCTTCTTTGATACTAACTTCAAAACAATCGTAATGTTAATATTTTATAACACATTTGGATTTTGTCCTAACCCGTTGGGGTTATAGGGGTTCAAAATGCATCGGCCTTTTGAACTTGTTCATTATTTGTTAAAAGAAAACAATGTGAAGATCTACTAAAGTACTAATTCTACAGTCTCAGGAGTCCTATATATTCAAGGACTTTTGAAGGTTTGGGATATTGAAGTGTTGAAGAAGTACACTTCAACTAAATTAGTGGCAACAAATTCTGGGCCTTTTTCGGTATGGGAAAATTGATCGGGTTTTTGGTAATATAATTTTATTTCAATTGTATTTTGAGAGAAAATTTATTCCCCCTAAGGCCCAATGTAGGCAATAGAAAGAAAAACAAGCATGATTTTTAAAATTACATTTTTTTTTAATAGCAATTTTTTCTACGTAGAGAAACTTAATTTATTTTCATTGCCTAGGACGTTGTGACGGCTATGAATCTTCTTGTTTTTCAAGCAATAACAGTAAACTTTTTAGAAGAAAAAGCATTACATCCATTTTAATAGTTGAATAGAGAATTGCATAAGGTTTTTTTTTTTTTTTTTAAAACGGTTTCACCATTGGAATTAATGCGTTTCAATTTGATGCAAGACCTGTCACCAATTTAGTTTTTGTGTCCATTTGAAGCTTTGATTCATCCTATTTGGACTAATAATGAGAAAGTTATGGACAGTCTTGTTTTTTGGACAATGTACGCATCTTCAACCCTAAACAACTTGTAGAATTAATTTTTGAGTGCAATTTTAAATTTGTACCATTTTTTTTTTCTTAAAGCTTAAGTTTGTTTTCAAGAACAATCCCACCGTTCGGATTATGGTTTTTTTATTCAATATAAGGGCTATTAAGAATTCAATTTTTTCTTCAACTTTGGACCTACTTCTACTTAACAATTTTTTTTAATGTGGAAATCAAGTGTTGGCATTGTAAAATTTTTTTTACGAATTCTCAACTCAAATGCTGAAGATAAAAAATTTTGACCTCATGGTGTGTACTGCAAAAAAAATCCAGAAATGGCCATCAAAGTCACCTGAAATTGCAGGGCGTAGTTGAAAAAAACTTTGTTTTCCAACTTTGAATGCTCATATCTTCCAATCCGTACGGTCAAACTTCATGAAATTTTTACCACATGTTGTTAGAGAAGTGAAGTACAAGATCCTACGGTTAGATTCTAAGAAAAAAAGTGTTCTTAGGTTTCTTGAGTGATTGCAGCAAAAATGGCAGTTTTCAGTGGTTTGATAGTCAGAAAATGCCTTGGTAACTTAGGGGTTAATTTGTTTTTGGGGCAACATAATGAACACACAAACTCACAGCTTTGGAAATAAGGAGGCAGCATAGAAGCTTCACAAAGAAAATGGGACATAATTGGATCGGAATTTACAAATAGGCATACTCAAAATTTGTATTCAAAAAATGGCGAACATCCTCATATCGTCCTTATGCCAATCTATATCCTATGGCAAGAATATACAAAAATCGATTGCTAATTACTATATTTCTATTTTAAAGCAACCATTGTTTCGCTACAATCTTCCAAATCCTAAACCCTCACTCAGATTCTGAATCGGTGTCATCTTTGCGAGTTGGGCCAGTTGAACCAGATCCAAAAGTCCCGAGAAATGGTCCACCACCCCATATGTCTCCAGATCCGCTTGATGCACCTCCATGCCCATAATTTCCATAGTAAGGTCCTCCAAAAGTTGGAGGAGGAATTGAATCATCACGCTGAGATCCCCTGTGCCGTGTATCATTATAAGAACTACTTCCAGAGAATCCAGGATAGTACTGAGAACTACCTTGGTTGGAACCATAATCATGTGTGGTTCCTTGGCTACCTTGGTAGTTGCCATAGCCACCTCAAGGGTCATTACTGTAGTGTGGATCACTTTGGCGATTTTGGGTCCTATAAACACCATGGTCATGTTGATACGATCTATGATGCCCATGTGGTCGACCACGATCCTCGAGACTTCGTTGCATTGCATCTCGCATTTCTTGCTCGTATTGGATGTCTTCACGTTCTTGTCTACGCCCAGGTATCTCTCCAAATGACACAGGCGCTGAAGCATCCTTCTCCTCCTCCTCCTCCTCCTCCCAATCATCCTCAGTATCCGGCAATACAACCGGTGCATATCCAAGTTGGCCTCGGTTAGACCACTCTGGCATACAATCACTTATACCAGTCCAACTCGTATAAATAACAGCATCAGTACGATGCAGTTCGTGGACATTTTTGCCGTAAATTGTGCGCCAATCCACATCTTTGTGGAGCACAATCTCTGCCTAAACCATGGCCATGTTGGAGTAGTTCATCACATTCGGTTTGGAGTCACGTATTTCAGCTGACCGTGTGACTTCCTCATACCGGTGGACAAAGTGCTTGCTTAGGCACGTCGAAATTTGTCCCTCCCAACGACGAACTTGCTTTTCAGCACGTTCTTTTGACCACATTTTTGAGAGGTGCGTCATTTTGACGTACTTCTTGCAGGTTGTGCAGTTCCAAGATTTCTTCGGCTCCTCCTCCCATCCAGGTTCTGCTACACACAAAGGGTTTGCCCAATCCTCCCAATTCATGTCTTGGGATTTGCCTTTGGAACTGGATTTTGGTTTATCGTTGCGAGGCATGGTAATAAAATTACCCCAAAGTCCAGAATTAGGGTGATGGGAATTTCAGGGCCGCCCAAAAGCAAATAATAATTAAAACTCAATACTATGAAAGTATTCAAGTTTTAATCACAACCATCTCACCAAAATGAAAGGGGCTCACAAAACTCGAGGCACTGGATTACCCACTTCGGAAGGCGGACGATTGTGCCTGAATGAGCCGTCCGTGATGCTACTTATACTCGCGGACGGCGGGCGACGTCTCCATCGAGATCGGACGGCCTTCAGAGCGGACGGGAGATCGTGCGGCCAGAAGTTGTCGTCGGCGGTGCGGACGGCCTGCGGACACACGGACGGCATGCGGACGGCGGACTGCGGACACGCGGACGGCCTTGCGGACGGGTGGACAGGGTGCGGACGGCCTGCGGACGCTCTCCGCACCATCCGCCCGTCCGCAGGCCGTCCGCACTCTGTCCACCCGTCCGCAAGCCGGCGGCGTGCCCGTCTGTCGCAACACAGGGTAAGTAAATTCCCTGTTATACTCACAAAAATCACTGTAGAGTATAACTAAGTGACTCTAAAGATCGAACCCGCGAGATTCTGTGAAGTATCTGGCTTAGTTAAGCGATTAAGATAGGACAGCTCCCAAAACTCTATAATCCAGTTCTAGATCTAGAACCGGAAATACACAAATAACCCGAGACGACAACCCGTTATCCCGTTCAAAAACTGATATTCTAGCAATCTGGTCCGGAACGGATCCGTTCCTTCACTTTTCCGGTTTCCCGGATTTTATCCGTTCCGTCAGACTGCAACGGATCCGCTCCCTAACGAGTTCCGCTCTTGGTTTCCTCTTCGGACCAATCCGTTCCGGATGATCCGTCCACACCCGTTCCTCAATCCGGTTTGGTTTTGCCTCTGTTTTACCATCAGAGGGGTCGCCGCTTGATTTTGTGAGCGGTAGGCCCACCGCTCCTTCCGTGACTTATAGTGGCTGAAGACCCACTTTCTACCCGTTAATTCTAAAATTACTTCAGATCCGGTTTGATCCCTCACAACAATCCAGACAAAGATCCGGACTGTAGGTCACACAGAGATCCCCCGTACGATCTTCTCATACTACAACGACTTTGACGCGACTTTCCGTTCCTGGGGAGCCAGGTGGCTACAAGTGTATCCGTCCGTTCCAACGTCAACCAGAACTCTTCCGTTTGCCACAAAGACGGTGAGACCTCACAGGAGATCGGACACTCAACTGGGTTTCCCACCCAGGAGCTCTAGCACGATTAAGGAATCCCTCCCTCTCGTCTAGCCTAACAACGGCTTTCTCACCCGGAATCTTAAGTCCTAGAAGCGCTGAGGCGCTAGAGTTACACTCCCAACTCTTCTCTACCCGTTCTCATATACTCAGACACGGAAAATAAGCACCAAAGGGAGAATGTCGCCTGCAAAACCACTTGCGCCTTCCTAACTCCGCGTCACGCCGCCCTGCCAAACTCGGGAGATACACACGCAAAGCAAGAGAGAATAAAATACACAAAGATAATGCAAAGGAAAAGACTCCCAGTCCACCGCGAGGGGAC
The DNA here is from genome assembly GCA_947034885.2 of Thuidium tamariscinum. Taxonomy (NCBI): domain Eukaryota; kingdom Viridiplantae; phylum Streptophyta; class Bryopsida; order Hypnales; family Thuidiaceae; genus Thuidium; species Thuidium tamariscinum. The sequence continues at coordinate 927,180 of OX344757.2, read as the reverse complement.
TGACTTAAATAATGGGCAAAAAAGCAAAAAGCGGCATACAAGTCCGCCGCGATTAACGCTCGGCGGATCCGTTCCTACCTACTTCTGAACCGGAACGGATTCCAACCCGCTCCAAGTTCCTAAACCGGACCGGATTTCCTCCTGATCCGTTCCTAAGTTAAAAACTACAAAAACAGGAAAGTCCTAATACCTACGTATCCGGCTCTGCTACCCTAGATCCTATAGTCGGGCTTTCCGCCCTACTGATCTGCTCGAAGACCTCGGTGAGGTTCCGATTCCGTTCTCCGTCTGTTGCAACCGGAGCTCCAGTAACCGGACTCGCAGGAGACTCCGACAACTGAATTGCCGCCTCCCGGTTGCCCGTTGACGCTCGCCCTGACTTCTTGGATTGCGGCGTCCTGTCCTTCCCTGGTCTCTGAGGCAACCCTTCGGAAATATCCGGTAGAGACAGATCGGAGAGTCTGACCGGAATTTCCGTCAGTCTCCGGCTACAGTCTTCCATCCGTTCGGCCGCCTCCCGAACCTTCACCAAAGTCGTCTCCACCTTTTCGGAGAAGTCGGACAGAATCCGGACTATCCGGCTTCCGGATAGTTTCTTCTCCTTGTGCACCTCTTCGTCAAACAGTTGAGCCCGGATGACAGCCGATCCGGGTTCCCCGAATGTTGCCTTCACGTGCTCCGCCAATTTGACGGTCTTCGCCGCCATCTCCTTGGTAGCGGCCTCGTTGTCCCTGAGAACAAGGAGCTCCGCCTTCAAACCGTCAACTTCCTCCTGAAGTTTCCGGTTTTCCTCCTCCATCTTGGCGAGATCCGCAGGCGAGGCGATGCAATTCCCTACCACGGTCGGGAGAGTATGATCCGGTTTGCCATTGACCATCTCCGCGATGTTCTCCAAGACGATCCGCTTGACCTCCCAATCCGCTCGGATGTTGCACAGGATTTCCGTCAGTTGCACGAACGGATCACTGGGATCCGTTTCCTCTGCTGCTGGTTCGGCCTGACCCGGTTCGGATGGTCCTGCTCTGCCTTCCGTTCCCGGATTGTGTCGGACCGGAGGAGATCCCCTCGTGTTCGGCGGTGTGGTCTTCTGCCGCTTCACGAGCGGAACTTCCGGTTCCTCTCCCTTATCCGAGTCCTCCCGCTCTGTCTCGGACTCGGAGCTCTCCTCATCATCCGTTGACGTCTCCCCGTACGTCAAGACTATCTTCTGGGTGTGCCACGTCTTCTCTTCCGTATCCGAAAGGAGCTGTAGATGGTGGTAGAGGTGGAAGAGGTAGGGGGAGATCGGAGTTGCCCTACTCCCTCCGAGGTTCTTCAATAACCGGGTGATCAGGTCCTGTATGATCCGGCCCCAGTCCACTTTCCGGTCTCCGATCAGCGCACCGAAAATGGTGTTGGCCAGGCCGATCGTGATCCGGGTTGGTTTCTCCGGATGAAGGACCGGAAGCAGAAACTTCAACAGGCGTCTATGCCTGTCTTCGTTGCAGTCCATGATCCGGTATCCGTCCTTCGGGTGAGGGGTGCCACTGAACTTGTTTTGGAGGAAGTCTACCTTCCTCCCGGCCGGTCCGTGCCCCTGGTGTTTGAACCCGTATACGGCCCTCCAGTGCGCCTCCGTCCATTTGTGCGGCATTCCCCGCGCCGTGTTGTCGAACTGATTCGACACCTTGCCCTTCAACTCCTTCACCATCCGCTCCTCCTTGAAACCCCAGGGTATCTCTGCTAACCCTAGACACCCCATTGCGGTTAAGTCCGCCATCAAGTTGCTTTTCTCCGGCTCTGTGGAAGGGATGAGCGGAACTACTTTCTTCAGCTTTATCCCTGAGGGTGGGGGTGTAGTGGACTCGGTTCTCTTCCGGCGTAGCTGCGGCATGGCAACTATCCGGGAAACTACCTCACTGCTCTCCTAGCCGCACGTCCCGTTCCTCACACACACTCACAACACAACTACAAAAGTAATCCGCCCGTAATAACCACCTGCACATACACACACACACTCCTCTCCACACACCAGCGTCTCAGCGCACAGTCTGAAACCCGCGCCGCTGACAACTGCCCGCTCTGACAAAACACCCGCTGCTAATACTGACAGCCGCGTCACAGAAAATTGCGCCACCAAACACGCGCGGAAAACCAACTCACAGAAAAGGCGGAAAACGCTGAGGGTTGAAAAACACACAACGAAGCGCCTGAGAGCAAATGGGCCAACTGAAAATGTCAGGCCTTATATAGTTTCCAGAAATGGATCCGGTCTTCCGTTCCTGATCATCCGTTCCCGTTCTCATCCGATCGGTCCAAGTCCGGAAATCATCCGTTCCGTTCTGGGACTGAATCCGGATAGAATCCGTTCTGTAGGGTCCGGAATTTTTCCGTTCCGGTATTCCGTCGTAATAAACCGGAATTATTCTGCCACCGGTCTCTACAACATTATCTGGTACTACTTCGGGATCTTACCCATTCCCTGAACAAATCCGGTTGCTAAATTTTCCACTTTCCGCTCCATACTGACTTTAAATGGAAAGATCAAAAATATGTCTTGCCACACCGTCCGCACTGTGTTCGTCCGAAATGCCGTCCGCGGAAGTGTCCGGTCGTCCGTCCGTTGGACGTACGTAAAAAAAAATTTCAAATGTCAATGGACGTCCGAGGGTTAGCGCCTACGTCCCGTGGACGTCCGGACGTCCCGTCATCCCTGCTTGTGTGTAAGAGAATGAATTTTATGTGGAGTGCTTTCTATAAGGGTTCCATCACAGTACTAAACATAAGGAAATTCAATGCTTGTTAATTCCTTTCAAATAGGAGTATAGGACAGAACAACTGTTGAAGTGCAATTACATCAACAATTTAGATGTAGTCGAGTTTCGGGGGTTCGGAACTAGTGCCTCTTTGCATGTTCAAAGGCACTAGTCAAGGAGGACCACCCATTTCTTCATGAATATATTAGGTTCTCTCCACTGAAGGCATTGTGGGCGCTTCATTCCCACCCTTGGAATTAAGCGATCACAACCAAGCTTTGGTCCTTATGATTCTACTACCTACGGGTGTCTAAGCGTCAATCCATTGTACCTTCCAAGCAATGGATCTTCTTTACTAACCTACCTATCATGACGTGTGTTTGTTTCGTTCTCTTGTCCTACTTCTATGTTCCTTCTATTTTAATCTAAGTGTTTGTTTGTTTCGTTCTCTTGTTCTACTTCTACATGTTTGGATTTGGTTGATCCTATTCTACAAGTCTTCGCCCTTGTATTTTTATCCTATTCTACATATTCATATTTATCTTGGTCTACTCTACGTCTTTGTATTTGGTTTGGCCTACTCTACGTTCTTGTATTTTTATCCTATTCTACGTATTTGTATTAGCTTAATCTAATCTACGTCTTCTTCTATTCTATGTATTCTTCTACTCTACGTACTTGTATTTGGCTTAGCCTAATCTACGTCTTCCTCTACTCTATGTATTCTTCTACTCTACGTACTTGTATTTGGCTTAGTCTAATCTACGTCTTCTTCTACTCGATGTATTCTTCTACTCTACGTATTCTTCTACTCTACCTCCGGGTACTCATTATTTTCCTTCTCTTTATGGTTGTCTTCCTATTCATGATTGCTAATCCCCAGACCTTAATCCTACTTGGAATGTAGACCCCTTCACTAACTAATTCCCTATTGCATCAATTAATTCAAATCAAAAGAAGGTTTAGAGACCCACCTCCGTTCCGTGCATCCGGTCCTCTTCACTCCACGCCACGTCCATCATTGCCATGTCTTGGCCCCGGCTCTTTTAATTATCCCCTTCCGGGTGTTTCTTACAAGTAGGTCTTTTTTGCAACCACTTCCTAGCTCAACTAATTTCTATACTATCCCCTAAACCAACTAATTTCTATACTATCCCCTAACCCCACTAAGTTTTGTTGATTTTTTGCAAGGACCCTGGACCCCCCGAACCCCCTGGCTCCCCGACCCCTGGCTGGCTGCGGACCCGGCTGGCGGCTCGGCTAGCTGGCTGCAGTACGCAGCTGAGGTTCCGGGCGGGCTGGCTGGCTGGGGCTCCTGGTTGGCTGGCTGCGGGCTCTGACTGGTTGGCTGGGGCCCTGGCTAGCTGGTCCAGGGCTGAAGCTTGGCAATTTTGGACTTTTTGCTTTTCTAGTGAAACTAGGGACTTCCTAGCCAAAACAATTGATGTGGCTCAAGGGGTTTAATCCAATGGATGTTGGATGCTAAATGTTGACTTAGTGCCAACCGTGTTGGACACTAAACGTTGATTTTAACTGAAGGCGAAGGTTATTTGACACCCCGCTAAGACTTAGGGGGTTCAAAGCTTCGCCGTGAGAGTGAGGCGTTTTGACACGTGGCTAAGACCTTTAGTTTCTTAGGAAGGGTGGGGGTTCATAGCTTCGCCGTCCCCTATGAGACTAAATTAACCCCGTGACTAAGAGAAGAGGGAGGAGAAGGTGACCACACAATATATCTAATACTATAGTCAAAGCTTCGCCGTCCCCTATGGGACTAAATTAACCCCGTGACTAAGAGAAGAGGGAGGAGAGGGTGACCACACAATGCATCTAATACTATAGTCAAAGCTTCGCCGTTCCCTATGGGACTAAATTAACCCCGTGACTAAGAGAAGAGGGAGGAGAGGGTGACCACACAATGCATCTAATACTATAGTCAAAGCTTCGCCGTCCCCTATGGGACTAAATTAACCCCGTGACTAAGAGAAGAAGAAGAAAAGATAGGTACAAATTGCAAGCATATTCTCTAAGTCACACTACTAGAAAAACAGCGGAAAAATCAACAAAAAATTAACAAAAACCGATGTAAGTGGTTGTTGATTTGGTCGCGTTGTCTTGGACAGTAGTCATCAAAGAACTGTTGATTTTCTGTTAAATTGGACAGTCCTCGTCAATAAGGTGCTGAATGTCTGTTAAATTGGACAATATTGGACCAAAAACTGCTAGTTTCTTGTTAAAGTGGATGATAGTGCAGCCAAAAACTGTTGATTTCTTGTTACATTGGACAGTAAATAACATAAACATGTTGATTTGTGTGTTGATTTGGCTTCTCGGGCAAAATATTTTTTAGGTACCTGCATGCCTATTTCTCTGAATACTTCCACCAACACTTCATTGTCCTATTCACGAATTTGAATTCAATTCACAGATGGCTTCAAATTCTGTGCCAATATCAACTTCCAAGTCAAATCGCTTTACTCTATGAATTTGAAAATTTCAAGTCAATACACATTTCCCTTCCATTTCTGAAGCCGGCTCACACCTTACTCCTGGACGTAGGATGCTTCAACGGTACTACCCTAAGCTCTAATCCTCCACTCAATCTTTCGTAAGACTTCCATGCCATTGCTTGACACTACACTGTTACCTAAAATTCCATTGCCCCATGACGTTTGTTGACGTAGGTACTCTACCATGAGTAGGATACCTCTTACGACCTGTGAAAAAAAGCACATATGACATCAGTTTGCATTGTCAACGTGGAGAACTTACTTCATAACATATCTATCAAAACCTTCTTCATAAAACTTATATATATATTTATATATACACATATAATTTTACCACAATTACACTGTACTTCTCTACATACAGAAGTGGAGGTACATATTCTTACTACAGAACCTAATTATTGCCACTCCATTCTTTTCCAATATTTTTGGTTCTAAATTTCCAATTCATCATCACAATCAGCCTTGAATATAATTGGACATGAAATTCAGTAACTACTTGTACACAAATTGACTCACATGTCTTCTTCAAACTTCATATTCAATCCCATTTTTTTATAAGGAAATGAGAAGGCCTGATCTCCACAGTCTTCACTGCTCAAATAGTAGAGATCGACCATATCAATAGACATTACCAAGCAAAGGAGACATGAAACTCCAATTGACTTTGTTGATTGACTTTCATGTTTCTACACTTTCATTTTCATGAAAAATTATAGTGAGAAGTCCATGACAATGACATCATTTCCTTTGGTTTAACTTCCCAATTCTAGAAGAAAACAAGGGTCCTTCTACCAAATTCATATAAGCATTGTAGACAATATCTTTTTCATTAGGAAGATTAGAAGTCACGTACGTTTTCCATACTGAATTGTGCTCGGTCTTTCAGTTTGACTTCCACAGTAGGCTTCCAGAGCATCTTCCATCATTTCCCTGTGAATTGCAGAAGCTCAACAATTTCAGGGGTGAGTACCACGTTCAAATTTTTTAAATCTACTGTTTGCCTTCATTTTTGCATACATCATGTTGCAAACCTTGTAGAAGCATTTTGTGACCTTTTTGTTTCTATGAACATACTACCTTATTCCTAGTAAAAAATTTGTTGACAACACTGAACTGTTGACCATGTGCATTGCATGCCAAAAAATAAAAATTGTTTACAGAAATCACCCATGGCTTTACTTCTGCTAAGGCTTCATTATTCACAGCCTATATTCCATACAACCCTACTTTCATCCTCTCTATACACTTCATACAATGCTAAATTTCAATTCAGTATGATTATGAAGATCATAATAATATACATCCACCTTCGTTTAATTTCATTTCATTGAACTGCTTCTACACAAATTCTTCTACAATACAGTATGCAAGTTCTGAGATCCGATGAATTTCTAGCTAGAAAATTCTATTATAACCTGCACATACTTCTAATAGAAGGAAGGTAGTCCGTTTTATTCCTTACAACTCTCTTTCGCTTCATTGTAACAACCTGAGGCCTTCAGTGACTTTTTGGGATCACCTGCAAAACACTGAATGTATTCACCTCCACTCTCCAGAATAACACAAAATACGCTTGAGCAGCCTCGTTAACAAATGATCATCTCATTCCTATTATAATCACCTACTACTCAGAAATGCATGCTCTTCAAGAAGAACTAGAACTACATTGACATAATCAGCTTATCGCTACACTCGAACTTCAACTACAAGTATTCCATGAGGTCCTTTTCATTACGTTAGCATACTCAGTGTACTTTGACAAGGTCTACAGAAACAAATGCTTAGAGAACGTGAAACTACACAAATCCTACTGTTACTACAGCATGTAATGACCATGCTCACGATGCTTCCATCTAGAAAGGTGGAAGTCACATTTCCACTACGAATTCTGGAGACTTTGCTAGGCACTTCACTCCTCTCATCTTCAACATCTGTCACTTCATTCCTCAGTATTCTCTCTATCAATCTATTTCACTATCCACTGCAAGCACTTCATAGTGGCTTGCAGTGGAACTCCATTTCCACTGACACTAAAATACTCCACTTAATTGATCAACTATTATGCAGGCAAATATAGAAGCACATTCATAATATCTAATTCTCCTATGTCAACTACCTAAAATTCTATTCCATAAATTTTTTCTCTCTTTCAGTACCAAATTTTTCTGAAACAGACCCATACCTTTCACAGAAATTCATTGCCCATTTTCAACAACTCCTGCTAACGAGATATTGCCAACTTCCTGGAATTCAGGAATCGCAAACTCCAAGTAAAAAGCACTCCTATGTCCCTTCCATTCCTGCATATCAGTTCAAGAGCCCAAGAATTTTCAGTTGCCACAACATCCTGAGACAGAGTTCGTTTACAGGAAACTAAGTCTATTACACCACCAACTACGCTGTACCTGAGTTCACAGAATCAAGTGATCTTCGTCTCTAAAACTGGAATGTACGATCCATTTCTGTGATCTCTACATCATTTTAACTTAACATATTCAAACTTTGTATTCAACTGTTTCTTACTGCATACCCTTCTAATGAATGGACACTACTGTCATTGCAAAGAATTAGAATATTTTTACTCAGCCTTAGAAATTCAATTTTCATACTACCTTCAACACTTGAAAACTTCAACTCGCAATTCCAGATTAAAAACTGGACTTCATTCACTGCTTCCTCAATTCAACTTCAACAAGTGACCACAATAGAATGGGATTTCACGTACATGTCAAGGTGCCAACGTCATAATCATTAGCAGCGCCAAAGAAGGTCCATATCCCGCTTTCCTTCTTCATTACTCACATTCTGGACATCCTACTTCTTAACATCTATTCCTACTTCAGTTCTACAACTACTCATACTGTAATTCACTTACTGAAATAGCTACTTTAAGTATCCATTTGAAGAGAATCCACAAAATATAATAAGATAAACCATTGAACAACTTCAACTTCTACACACGACACAAGCAAAGCACATCCTGACTTCACTGAGGTCTGCTCATGTGAACATACCTGACATAAACATTGACTTGTAGCCTCGAAGATTGAGAATCAGCACTATATGGATCAATTACATACATGACAAATTTGCTCCTCACTTCTTGATAAGAACGCCGCACTACCATATTCATTTTCCACTGATTTCAATGAATAACCAAAGCTAGCAACTACGTTTTGCTCGTCTCCTCTTTTTATTGAATGACATGACAAACTGCATTTCACCAGTGACCACACATTACAAGCAGTTTTCAACTCAAACTACATCAAACAACAGAAAAAGTAAATCTTCATAACTTACGTAAAAAGCTGTAAATTGAAATCGCTGTCCATGCGGCTCTAAAGATTCAAAAAGCTACACTGCAAATTTCAGATGTATAAGTCAGCATGCACAACTGTAGAAGACATTCTTTATAACTTCACTTCCTATTTCCCGCTATGACCGTTTCTGTCCTATATATCAACATTCACTGCACAACAAATTCGTTATGGACACAAATCAGTACTACTCTCTCATTCAATTGCACTTCCCTCACTAATAATCATCTAAATCAATTCATGAATATGACTTTGCAATTATACTGTCACCTTCCAATAGGAGATACAATTACTACATTGTTGTTCCCATCATCGCTGAATGCAAATATGAAGTGCCCAGCAGTTGCCTCAAATAACATTCAACCAATTCTACCAATGCACCTTACCTTTGCGATGACTTCTTCTCTTGTAGTTCTAATTCCCATTTTCCGCAGAAACTGCAAATACGAGAACTCCAGAAACGAACACTAAAAGATTCCTCCACTATTTCGAGATTCTTTCAAAACACTTTCTTATTCCATATCCAGGTGCACGATGCACTAGTTCATACCTTCATGCCAACTAAGCTTGCAATGCTGGAAACCATTAATACAACAGATCTCCAATGAAGTAGATTTCCAACGATGTAGTCCCCAGCTGCTCTAAGGACAACCTTATTTCACGTTTACATTTCATATTGCCAAAACATTACAAACATTAAAGCCACTGCACTAGTAAACTTCCCTAATCCTTAAGCATATACATATATTGAGCTTCATGTCTATAATTGATCCACTCATTACATGGGTAGACTCACATCAAAGTTCTATGACCCCACTAGTCAGTGAAATATGTAGAATACAGACCACCGAATAATATGTCTTCAGTACATGACAGTGTTTGAAAACACTTTCATAACACTAGCTGACACATAACACTATAGAATTTCCGACAATTTAGGGGGACTAACACTTAAAACAAACCTATTAGAAAAACATACTTTCTCTTTGACTGAGGAAAACACATCTTCTTTCCACATGTACTCGAACATGCTGACTTCCATCTTCTCAGGTGCAACCCACTGTTGTAAATCAAATTCAGTCATTGCCGTTCACCTCCCACTACAAGTAGCTCTGTTATCTTTCTCCTTCAATTTCCAGTTCCCTTTTCCATTCACACTTGCTCTTGCTGTTGAGGTCTCTCCGGCATAACCACTTTGAAAACAACAAATTTGCCCACGATTAGGGAAGTTCACTCCACAATAATTTGTTGAGCATATTCTGCAAATTCAAACACAAATTGTAAATTCAAAATTCGGTTTCCCATAAGATTTACCTGAACAACTCACAATCATCTATGACTGAAAATGAACTATCAATTTAGGGTACGTACTGTTGGCTTCGATTGGAATCGGATGCCAGATGAATAACCCTCGGTTGCATCACCCCTCAGACTCAGAATTTCCGCTTCCAGTTGTGCTATGTATTCTTCTTTGGATTGTTTTCTTCTCTCAGACGAACATGGAGGCTTACTTTGCTTAGACCTCTTCCTCGGAACCCGGTCCTGGTCGTCGCTATGGAATTGCACTTCTGCATCACTTGACTTGGAAGTCTACATGCATGACGATCTTCATCTTAGTAATACAAGCAAGTATTTCACAACTCACCATTTCAACGGGAAAACACATCTACCTAGCAAATAATGCATTCAGTCGACATACGATTTGGAAGAAGAACTCATTGAATCACATATCTTGGTAACTACTCATTCCTTCAGTACCCTTTTTCAACTTCTGCAGGAGTTACGTATGCTTCATTGATTAATAGACTTGAAGTCATTAATTTTTTCATTGAATAATTAAGGGTTCTTGAAGAAGGGTACCAACACACAACTGCAAAGTGCTAGTCCATCAGTTGTTCCTCACTCATACAGTCCACATTCTTTTTACACTCGACGTATTATAGAATCAATGAACACACTTGACGAACTACGCGTCCTAAGAAGGTTTACTGACATCCCAGTAAGACATATGCTTCATGTACATGCGTTTCTATGTAGTCAAACAACAATACACTTAAGAAACAGAGAAGACACAAACTACCCACACCTTTTCTTTCAACATACAGCAGTTCAGTTTTCAAAGACCCACCTCAATGGCATCCGCTCGAACAACTTCATTTCTGCGCAAAGGAGCTCCCCTTGAGCCGAACTACTCTGGCAAGTCGCTCTCTTCTTCTGTATGCATTAACTTTTCGTCATCGACTTGATCCAGTAATCCCTCGGTTGGTTTCTCGAGAACTGTAGATTCTGTCTTCCCTTTTTTTCCAAAACCCTTGTCGCGATGCATTTCAAATCCCACTTCGTCAGGGTCTGGAGATCTCCCGTATCGTTCACGTAGTCGCTCCCTTATTCCATCCACACCTAAAGCTCCAGTCCTCCCCAAGGTTTTCCAGCAAGCATTTGCGTGACATGCATGCTCCGTTCTTTCTTCCCTCTGCCTACTGTTGGCAATCTTTTTCAGTCGCTCCCACACTTTCTTGTCTACATTTAACGGCTGCTTCACATTAGGACCGTACTTCTGGATCATTGCTCCAAACTCAGTCCTCCTCCTTGTCACGGCCTTTCCCAGCAAGGCTCTCAAATGGTCTTCACTTACTTCTTTCGAATACTCGAAGTTGTCATTCAGCCGTTCTTTCACTATGCACATGGATTCATAGGTTTGTTTTCTAATGTGGCAACATGATGGATCCAGTCCTCCTGCAAACTTGTTAATTTGTGCGATCCACGCCTTCTTACCAGGGCCAAATGGTTTGCCATAATCATCCACGGTCAAATAGAACGTTTTTTTCCCTTCTCTCTATCGTTTAGCGTTCTCCGCTTCGAAAATTGCCTGTTTATAGCGCCTAGTTCTTCTGTCCATTGCTGGAGACAATATTTCCTGATGCTCATGTTTGACAATCTTGAGAGCCTTCTCATTTCTTCCTGAATCTTCATGTCCCTGCTGTAGTAGCAATACAGGAGAGGGGGATCTAGATGTCGAATAACTTGGACTCCTCCGTCGGTGTCTGCGACTCTGGTATGGTGAAACGGACCTCCTTTTTTTGAAGCGGCTGTCACAAGAAGGGGAATCCCTTCTGCGCTGTTCTGAACGCTCCTTGCCATCTTTTTTCCTCCCCAGTTGAGAATCTGCCAACCATAGCTTCTGTGATGAAAGTGTATACAGTTTGCCATGTATGTCCTATCGCCTTACAATACGAGTTTTGCAATGTCTATTTTTTTGGAAGAAACATTATAGTCCATTAATATTTTAGACTATTCCATGGATTTCTCTATCTCCTGATTACATAACCTCCTCTGACCTCCTGTTGTACAATGAATTTGTATAATACAATTGACTATTTTGATTCCGAACTAGCCCTGACTTCGTTACATGTTACAATTTCGCGATCCAAGTGTGCAAGTACTTGTACTCAAATTGGAACAAACTAGAGTCAATGACAGTCTTCATGGCTTATCTATACAAATTCAAAGCATCTAACATTCTCTGAAAAGTATTTGCAGAACTTAAGTTTTTTCCATAATTATAGGAATAGGTGACTGACAAAATACCTGGGTAACTCCTGTGCTGAAATCTGATTTCTTGAGTATCCTCTTCGTTGTCTTTAGCCCTCAACCGCTGACGTTCTTCTCTGTAATGTGCTGGACTTGTAGAACGACTCCGCATAGGACTCCCTGGCACTAGTCTTCCACCTCTGTGGAATGTACGCCCGCGAGGGCTGATGGACTTAGACTCAAAGGATCGCTGGCGATGTCTGCGGTGTCTATATTGAGGCGACACACTATGTCCTCGATCCATCCGTCTTGAATTCTGCAACAACACAAAATTTGTAACATCCATCTTCCATTATGTTCTGTTTATTACTGTGCAATCAGCTCCAATGTCCTCTGAGAATGCACGCATGTTTGAATCTAAATTCAGTCTTATCCTGCATGGTGTGCCAATGTTCACCGTACATCTACGTCATGACACATGTTCATGTAATTTACTAAAAATGATGCACATGTCAGTACAAGGACCTCATGACACTGTTGAAATATTACTCAATATTTCCATCTTGAAACAGCATTGTGTCTTCTAAAAAACATGAACAAGTCTATGTGGTGAGCTATTCATGTATAATAAGCACCATACGTAGATTACTGCCTAAACATGCTATAGCAATATTTTGGCTTCAAATATTACAGCTTCAAGAATTAAAAATGCAACGACCAATAGTCTGAAGTCTCAATAGCTAACTCACCTTCTCACGATAGTACATGACTGGTGATGGAGTACGTCGATTTGGTTCATCACCTTGAGAACCCTGAAAACATGGACTGACAGCTTGCACAACGGGTTTTCTTAGTACAGAGACGTCCAAAACAGTACGTGCCGTTCTTCTCTCTAACTCTTTAGGAGTGGGCATTTCCTGCTCGACAATATCATTGATCACTTTTTCACGAACCTGAGAGACGGTGGTACCTTGTTCTCTGTCACACCCTTCACCCGCTTCAAATTCTGTTGCGTGCTCTATAGGAGACAGACCCTCTGCCAGAAAAAAGGAAAAACGTTATAGTAAATCGAGGATTCATAAAAACAGCAAACCGATTCACAATAATAAATAAAGGCATTGCAATTATTTACATATAGGTCTTCTACATGTTTCCGTTAGATTGTAATATTCATGCTCATTCTAAAGAAAAATGTATCACACAGCTCTGAGATACAAACCTTCAACTGCTGAATTGGGTTCCAGTGGCTTCCTCAGTTCACGTGAATCACTTTTAGAAGGAAAAGCTTCATTCACATCCTCGTTGAGAATTTTCTTCATTGGAGCGACACTTCTGCTCCCATTGGCCTATAAAGAAGGCTCTGGATTTGAAGCCTTCCCTATAACTTTCACCACTCGACCACACTTACTTGCGTCTTCTTCCCGTTTTCGTTGAAGTTCCTTTGGGGATGCCACAGTCTTTGGCAATTTGCCGAAGACCACTTCAACGACGGCTGGAGACAAAGCTGAACTCTTCTTACTCTTCTTTGAAGCAGCAGAGTGTTTGGATTCTCCCTTTTTCATTAGAGGAGTACCTTTTGTCACGTCCAAAGTATTTTTCCCTGTCAATTTTTTTTGGTACACAGCGTTGTCAGTTTCCTAGTCGCTCTTGTTTGAATTTGTACCTCAGCACCAGCCGGTTGTTCAATCGAACGCTCTTTCTGGGGTCCTCCATCCTTCAAAGATGACACCATGATGACTCCCTGATTGTCACACCCCTTTCAAAACATCAGTCTTAGATGAAAGAGAAACGGGCACATGTCTGGAATTCAAATCGAACAAAGCTGTGCTTCAGCAATAACTTCAAAAAGTATATATTCCCCGATTGCAATGAATGCTTCATTTTGGAAAGAATAACGCATTTAGAGGATGCTTGTATTCCACTGAAGGTAAGGTCTACTTCAGACTGCAATGTCTGCCGTGTGATGTTTCACAGCACTACAACTATTCATTTCGATGTTCATGACAATATGGTGTCGCTAACTCTCTTCACCCATAATGACAGAATTTTATTTCGAAAGGTCTCTGTTCAGATGAGATTTTGAAGAACAACTAAATGATGGTCCACTTCACTTCAATTTCTATTCTAGCGAAGACAGTACTGCGCATCTACATTCCCAGGGTATATGAGATTCAGAGGAAGACTAAGTGCAAGTTGTGCATCGAGAATATTAGTCATTCTACAGTACTACTACAAATTGTGACCACTAACCTTGAATTTGCCGAGACAACAACATCTTCAAGGTTGATGCAGAACATTATTTCCACAGACCATTTCTAACATGCATTGAAATGAGGTATGAGAGGAACTTACTTCTTCAAGGTTGGGTCTACCGTACGTTCTTGATCTGGTAGTTATGCCGTCCTCTGTTCTCTTTGACTGTCGTGGCAAAGCAAAGTCACCGAGGAGCTCTTCTGAAGAATTTCTGGACAACTCCTCCTCTGTATCCTCGTCTTGTGACAAATTATAGTCGCCACTGCTGTCTGTGTCACTGTTTTCGCTGCTTGGATGGAAGTTAGAATCCGAGTTACGCTAGCTTTGCTCGCTACCAGTACTGAGCAAATCCTTCTCTTCACTCTGCTCGGGTACTTCTGCACATTTACAAAACCTTTCCTCACCGTCGCTGGACAAAATGACTGCATCCTGTGACGAGGGCAACTGGACTCCCTTTTCTAGGATCGTGAACTCAGCAGTCAACGTGGTTTTAGCGCCGCCAGGAGCTTTTAATTCCTTGTTTTCGTTGGGTAGATGTCCTCCATCACCATCTGAATCGCTTTTGGGTGCAGGTGACGGAGTCCTTATTCGTCCAGTTCTTGAATATAACTTCGCGTCCAGGAGTGCGGCGCGGTTCATTTGCGCGTACCTGCATTGCGGAAAGCAGCTAAGGGTTACTCCAAAAAAACTTATAGAGAAAAAACAAACAGCCGACCCACGTACAGATCATGCCTAGCCCTGAACATGCAGCCGGCCAGCGGTGGCATATTCGAGAATAGTAAAACTGTGCTCAGTGAACCCAGTAAAAACGTAACCACTGTTTCTGCGTCCAGGACTTTTTTAAGTCCTACTCGTCGACCGAAGCCCGCTGCCCCTGCATTCAACTACGGTGTGTTGAAGGCGGCAGAAGACAAGGGGCGAGAAGAGCCGGAGACAGACCTTCACCTGGGAACGGCGGAAACGAGGTAACGAACGAATGTCATCCAACAACCCAAATTAGGTTTCCCAATTCAAGGCACGCTTTTCGAAGGCAAAAGCGTCGTTGTTATTCTCTTTGATTTGGTTGTTCTCTGACAATGCTGCGGACGCACTGGCAGGGCGCGCAAATACTCGGCAATCCACGATGAGAGCGTCACCTCCGACATTCAAGCCTCCGGTAAGTCATTCCAGCCCTTCCTTCGTTTCCAAAAACAGTAATTCTAATTTCTAATCACACGTCACTAAACCCTGTCTAATTTCGAAGACAAGCAATTCCCTTGAAGCTCACAGCGAGCACACATTTCTATTTGTGCTGTGCAGGAAAATGGAAGGGTTGGTATCGGCATTCAATGCCACTACGCCCCACTACTGGAGTTCCGTGCTCTATGGCGGCCACTAACGACACACGGAAGTCGGGAAGACCTTGGCCACAAGTGGAATCAGACCTTATTCCTGTTGACGGACGAGTGGTTGCGCAAGAACGTCTGCAAGCAAGTGCGCATCATGTTTCTCTTGGAGAAAGGTAGTATAACTATTTGAGGAGTTTGCTTTACGTTAAGAATACTCACACAGAGTTCTCGTGGTTCAGTGCTTCCTATAAGCGTTGATCGTTATCCACTATCACTTGCAAGCGCAGTAGTTCGAACTTCGTTGGAATCGGCATGAGAGCAGCTGCGAAATATTGGAGTCCTTGCTCGGTGGCACAGGAGGGGAGCTGGTCTGCTTCGCTGGAGAAGGAGAAGTGGTTCGTGCGCTAGACAACGTTATTGACGGTACTCGCTTCTGCGGATGAGAAGAATCGGAGGACTACAAAAGATTGGTGGAGAAGCAGGAGTTCCGGTTCCGTGTGGTGCAATTGATCAACACAAACTACGTTTCACATTTCTGCTAGTAATTGTGGTAAGAAAGCATAACTCCTGCCATTTGTGTCGTTGTTTCTGATGTTCCAATTAATGGTCTTGGACGTAAGGTGTCAAAGTCAGTAATTACTGCTCATTCAGTTCTTCATTGATTCTTGAAGATTTTACAGTAACTGCACATTTAATGGACATTGATAGTGTGATAAAACATTAAACTTGAATAAGTAATTATATTGCAATTCAACTTCCTCACTTTCCTACTGTGATTAGAGACAAAATTACAGAACTGAAAAGGCAATGCAACATTGGATCGGAGGACCAGAACTGTACAGTTTGTGACAGTGCTATGATGTCCACAATGTGGATGACATTGCATTGGCCTCTGAAATTCTTACTTCAGAGAGTGACGGTTGTGGGATTGTTGCCTCCACCTAAGACCTTCAACTACCTCGATTATGTTTTCTGTGATTGGGAACTTGTCGTTTAAGCAAATTGAAGATGGAAAGGAGACCAAGCAGCAAAAGACTTTGTCGTGCAAATAATTATATTCATGGCAAGAGAAGAGCCCCCCCGGCTAAGATGAATATCACTAGCGTTGGCTACAGTTCTTTATATTGGCTCTAAAATTTTAATTGTTTCCGATTCGCATCGTTAGTTTTATATATAATTCAATTTCAACTTCTTCAGCGCTAGCTAGGACCAATTCAGCATTGGGTCAGATGAGACTATGAGAGTAACTCAAGATTACTTTTTTTTTATGGTTTGCCATTCTATGTTCCCCCTTAATCATTTCGACAACAATTAAAAACTGAATAGAAAAAAATAATACATTATTACTAAGAGAGTTTATATTCAATATGAAGTATAGAAATATTCTGCTTCCCAAATCACACTAGGAAATCTACTGTTAACAGTCAAAACGAATAAGGCTAACCTTGTGCAGTGGAGATCACAGATTGCAGCTTGTGACGTGCTTTGTAACGTATCAGTGCATCACAGTATTGGCTACAGAGATTTCTTTTTTGAATCAGCAATGATCTTTACGAAGGTGGCTCAGGTTGATAATAGTTCAGTGGGAGCTCATGAATTCTGGATCTGCATCGAATGTGCTGTTCGAGGTAGTCTTCAAATTTGACGTGTACCTGTCTTGCAGGTAGAGCGTAAGTGCAAAACAACAAGATACCAGGACTATCCGAACTTTAGCATACACATGACACATCCGACCTCTCCCAGTGCTATAAGTTATTATTGGACCCTTTCTTTTGGAAGTATCGGAGTTTCAGAGTTTTGTCCGTATTAGGAAAGAAGGCTGTGTATGTCAATTTTTTAATTATTTTTAAGCTAAGCATTGAACAAACTACCAGTTCAATACCAAAAAGGCTTCCATCAGTAGAAGGCACTCTCGAATGTCGAAAAATTTGGAATACAACCGAGGTACTTATTCTGTTTCCGAGGTACATGTGTCATACCAAAAAGGCTTCCATCAGTAGAAGGCACTCTCAAATGTCGAAAAATTTGGAATACAACCGAGGTACTTATTCTGTTTCCGAGGTACATGTGTCATAGTCAGAAAATGTAAAGCTTTCCCTCACTCTAACAAACTATTCATGTGTTGGAACTTATGTCTCATGAACATCCAGGAATACATGGACTGCAAGCGCAAGACTACAAATGTAGAAGTAAGTCCTACTGACAATGACGTGAGAAGTCCTTTTCCCTCGGTATCCCTCAAGAAAAGGCCACATTCACAATGTACAACAATGCACCAAACTCCTCCTGAGGAAAACATCAGCAAAGAAAGATCAAAGTGGCATAAGTGTAGTAAAAACAGGAGAGCTGAAATTCGAACAGAACTGTTGGACATGCTCTGTATGGCAAACCTCATTTTACAGAAGGCAGAGACACTGAAAGAGATGTCTCTGCTTTAGTGGAACACGATTTCAATGAAAATGAAGCTACAGCTTCTAGTAGTGAAGGAAGTTGTTCCTCTGCTGTAACCGAAATCTGATGCATAATACAATGTGAGGCACTATTTTTGAAGTGAACGAGTGCAAATTATGTACATTATGATGAGGCGTGCATGCAGTTGTTCATAGTAGAAGTTCCAATGCTTCTCTTTCTTGATAACTATATCTTTTTATTCTCTCCTGTTCAGAGTTGTTGGATTGTGGCATGGCATATTTTTTATTTTTTTCGTTTAGTAAGTCTGGGGAGCGGAAGTCAGGAACTTAGTAACCGGAATTTCTCATGGAACGGGTAAAATCCTATGGTAGTACTGGATAATGCTGCAGTGACCGGTCACGGAATAAATCCGGTCCATGATAACGGAATTCCGGATCGGAAAGGATTCCGGACCCTTTCAGGAGAGGAATGGATTCTATCCGGATTCAGTTCTTGAACCGGACCGGACCTTTTCCGGATTTGGACCGATCGGCAGGGTTGTCATAACGGATGAGTCAGGGTCACCGGACGTCCCGGACGGACGGGTGAGGCGGACCAGACGGACGGACGGACGTGTCTGGACGGACCGGACGGCTCCATTTTTCAAAGTAGTGGGATTTTTTTGGGTTGACACGTCAGCTTAGAAAGCGAGATCCAGGGCGCGCACGTCTTCGTCAGGGCCCAGACGTCTCCGTCAGGGCGCGGACGCGTACAGGTAGGGCGCGGACTTCACCGTCAGCGTCAAGGCACGGACTCGAACAAGTAGGACGCAGACTTCAGCGTGTACGTCAGGGCGCGGACGCGTATAGGTAGGGCGCGGACTTCACCGTTAGTGTTAGGGCACGGACCTCAATATAAGGGTGTAAGTCCCCGATTCGTCACTGGGGACTCACGGGTTCTTTTTTCGCATTTATACATAAACTAAGGCGTATTTAGGCTCATAACACCCACAAAAGGGCATTAAACCTATATTGGCATTACACATACCAATGTGCCATTTGGTCATTAGGTGGGATTTAGGATAGTTTACATCCGAAACGGGCCCAGTCTTAGCTAAATAGACGCCAAATTGATGGAGATGTGCAGAATTAGGGTAAGAAGCCTAAGAAGGCCCTGTCTAGGCTAGGAAGTCCTCATAGGGGGATCTAGGAGGAATCCCCCACTCCCCATAGCATCGAAGAGAATACGGATAAAATACTAACCTTGAAATGCAGGTACTGGCAATTTCCTAATTCTAGGAGCACGCAATGGGGATGCAGATTTGCATCCAAGTGGGGGGATCCCATGGGTGGTCCCCTCTAAAGTTTGGGAATTTTCCGACATTGGTTGAATATTTTCCCAGACGGTCAACCGCGGTGGACTTTGGGTGGGAATTCGAAAGAATATCCCAAAGTGCGGTAAAATCCCACTAAAAATACGGCGAGGCGGTCTCACACCAACAGAGCGCTTCCCCAAGTTTCAAGACGAAACGATAGTTAGAAGATCCCGAATCAGCGACATTCCTCCCCAACTGACAAATTAAATGACGAAAGCGGCGGTTGACCGGCGTACCGGGGCCATACGACATCGGAACGGAGCCTATTTTGGGTCTATTCCTACCCCCTTCCACCTACTTGGGAGATTGGTGAAGGTTTGGGGTCCAAAATTGCTAAACTCCAAAAGTTGGGAATTTATCCCAACTTGGATCCCAGCTTACGCTAAGATTCCTCGAGAATTTTGACATAGTTTAAGGGATAAGGGATTTCCCTTAGGCTAATTATGGCCTTCCGGAGCCAATGGCGCAATCCGTTTGCCATTTGGAGCTAAACTCCAAAAGTTAGCCTTTTGGGGACAGCACATGGAGAAGAAATGGGGGTTTTAAGCCCCCCAATGCATTTTTGGGGAGTTTGGGCCCCATTAGCCGTGGGGAACGCGTAGGGAACGTGTGGGGAACTTCGGGCACATGTGGGAGCAAGTACCACCTCAAAAAGTTAGTGGAGGTGGCTCACGTGTTTTGGTGTAAGTAATTTCAAATTAAGTAGGTGGGAACACATGGGAACTTCTCCCATGTGAGAACTTGTAGATTTTGGGGAAGGTAAATTTGACGGTTTTGCAAGTTCTTGTGAGGTTAGGTAAGATTTGAATTTCCCAATTCAAATTGTGTAGATTTTAGGTGGATAATTAGATTTGGGAGGGGTAAACATGTACGGACCTCCTTATTTTCCTCATCTAGTTATTCTTAGTAGATTAAGGGGGGGGTTGCTCCCTTTTGGATATAAAAGGGGCGGCATTCTCCTCTCATTCTCTCTCTCTCTCTAACTCCTACCCATTTAAGGGAGGAGGACTATTGGGCCCGAGTTATGCCGGATTTTCTTTGGCTTTTGATGCCAAGGGAGCCTTTGATGGTCTTTTGGGGTTTTTTACACCCTTTGGTAAGTATTGTGTGCACTTGGGGACTTGAGACCCCTCCAAGTTGTTGACACTTATTGCAATCTACACTTGGTTCACTCATTATGTTGTGTTACTATTGAAAGTTGTTGTGGGAGAGACTAGTGAGGAATCGAGGGGTAACTTGGGAGGTGACTTCGAACATATGCTTGCACTTTGTAAACCTTCTCTTCTCCCTCTTCTCTTAGTCACGATATTTAATTAGATCCCATAGGGACGGCGAAGCTTTGACCCCCTAAGGGTCAAGCAACTAAACTACTCTCTTCTCCCTCTTCTCTTAGTCACGGTATTTAATTGGGTCCCATAGGGACGGCGAAGCTTTGACCCCCTAAGGGTCAAGCAATTAAACTACTCTCTTCTCCCTCTTCTCTTAATCACGGTATTTAATTAGGTCCCATAGGGACGGCGGAGCTATGGCCCTCCCAAGTCTCTAGGCTACTAAAAGTCTTAGTCAAGTGTCAAAAATACATCCTCACGGCGAAGCTTTGAACCCCCTAAGTCTTAGCGGGGTGTCAAATGCAAATCCCTCCACAATAGCAACAACGTTTAGTTTCCAACACATTGCAAACTAACCCCACGTTTAGCTTCCAACAACTTAGTAAGCAAGTCCTCACCTAAACTAGGAACAATTAGTACCCACTCAACCAATTAGCATTGTATGAGGAGTCAAAAACAAGGGTCCAGCCCGAGTCCAGAGCCAGCCCAAGTCCAGAGTCAGCCCCAGACCAGAGCCAGCCCCAGTTCAGGCCAGCCCCGGAGCCAGCCCCGCAGAGCCGAGCCCCGCAGAGCCGCCTCGCGTGGGTATTGGAGGGGGCCGGGTATTGGAGGGGGCCGGGTATCGGAGGGCCGGGTATTTGGGAGGGCCGAGTATCAAGGGGGGAAGGGCCGCAGCAGGGGGAGAAGGGCCGCAGCAGAGGGGGGAAGGCAGGGTTGCTTCCGTCGCGTCACGTCCGTCCGTCAGGATGTCCGTCCGCTGACGTGACGGGGAGCCGAGCGTCCGTCAGGATGAAATTCACGACAGAATCCGCGACAGAGGATGAAAAATCGTGACAGCGGTCGTGGACGCCCTCACGGACGACCTCCGTGGACGGCCTGGAAGGACGTGCTCGGTGGACAGTTCCGATGGACGGTCCTGGCTGACTGGACGGCTTGGATGGACACTCTGGGTTCTGCGGACGGTCCGGATCCGGTGGACGGTTTTAGGGGACGGCCCCGCTCGCGGGGTATGGACGGCCCCGATGGACAGGACGTCTAGTGGACGGCCTGGACGGACGCCTCCAGATCGACGGTCTGGGTACGGTCTACGCTTGGGAAGGACGGCTTGGATTGAGAGGAAGGTTGGACGGCCTGGGTTCGATGGACGGCCTGGCCGTGCCGTCGACGGTCAGGATGGATGGCCTGGGCTCCGTGGACTGGAACTCTTTATTTGTAAGACTTAAAAGTCTGAGTTCATATTCGCAATCAAAATTTTCTCATTAGTCTATGAGGTTTAACCATCTCTCAAAAAATAATTTACCATGGTTTTGTATTTTAGGCCTTCCATAGTCTAAATATAATATATATTTTGTATTTAAAAAAAAGGTTTTGGTGGTTTGAATCAAAAAAAAGGAAATGGTTTGAATGAAAATAACGTTAATGGTTTGGAATTGTGAATAAAAAAAAATGTAAAACTGGTTTTGAAAAAAAATGTGTTAATTGTTCGAATAAAAAAATTATGGAAATGGTTTGAATAAAAAAAATGTTAATGGTTTGAAATGTTGAATGAAAAAAAAATATAGAAAGGGTTTGGAAAAAAATGTGTTAATGGCTCGACCAAAAAAATTTGGAAATGGGTTGGGAAAAAAATGTGATTAGGGTTTGACTAAAAGAAATATGGAAATGGGTTGAAATGTTGGAAAAACAAATTTAGAAATGGTTTGGAGAAAAAATGTGTTAATTGTTTGACTAGAATAAATATGGAAATGGTTTAGGGTAAAAAAATGGCCAAGTTTTGAGTAAAGAAAAACGGTAATGGTATAGGGTGTTAGAAAGAAAAATATAGAAATGGTTTGGAAAAAAGATGGGTTAATGGTTCAACTAAAAAAAATATGGAAATGGTTTGAATCAAAGAAAAAGAAAAAGGAAATGCTTTGAATTAAAAAAAAGTTAATAATTTGAAATGTTGAATACAAAAAAATATAGAAATGGTTTGGAAAAAAAATGTGTTCATGTTTCGACTAAAAAATATATGAAAATGCTTCGAATAAAAAAAATATATGGAAATGGGTTGAATAAAAAAAAAGGCAATGGTTTGAAAGGTTGGAAAAAAACTTATAGAAAGGGTCGTGAAAAAAAATGTGTTAATGGTTTGACTAAAAAAAATATGGAAATAAGTTGGAAAGAAAATGTGTTCAGGGTTTGATTAAAAATAATATGGAAATGGTTTGAAATGTTGAATAAAAAACATTTAGAAATGGTTTGGAAAAAAAATGTTAATGCCTTAATGGTTAAGGCTCAAATTGGAAATAGTTTGAATCAATAAAATGGGAATGCTTTGAATAAAAAAGAACGTTGATGGTTTGAAATGTGGACGACAAAAAAATATAGAAATGGTTTAAAAAAATGTGTTCATGGTTCGACTAATAAAAATATGGAAATGGGTTCAATCTAAAATATGGAAAGGGTTTGAATCTAACAAATGGAAATGGGTTAGGGTAAAAAAATGGTTATGGTTTGACATGTGGAAAAAAAAAATGTGGAAAAATGCGGTGGGAAAAACTTGGGTTAATGGTTTGATTAAAAAAATTCGAAATGGTGGGAATCAAAAACAAAAGCATATATACTTGTGGCATATGTAAAAAATAGAATTTTGGAAATTTTTAAAAGTGAACTTACAAAATCTACTTTAAGTGAAAGTATGGCATTGGATTTAAATGAACTTGTTGCACATACATTTCAAGCAAACGTATTGAGTATTCTTTTCATTTGTTCATGGTTAAGTTTTCAGTTTAAGTGTTTAACAAACAATACAGTTGTACGAGAAAAATGAAAATGCTTCATTGCCCAAAAAATGTACTTTTGCAACATGAGCAACAAACGCTCGTAAATGGTCGTCATAGCCAAATACTATTTACAATACTAATATACTATACATCCGTCTAATGGCCTAACTCATCACCAGAAGGTATTCAACCTTGTTCTGGTTCTACAATGCCTCTGCCTATACTATTTCTCAAAAAATCTTGCAATCCTTCTCTAGATTGCAAACTGTTCAACGTAGCCACTACGGTCCGATCATATCGATCGTGCAAGTAGGAAGAAATGGTTGACAACATTTGCACCTCATTGAACGTAGTGTCTTCGATGAACCTCATTTGTGCCTCATGATCCATGTCTTGGAGTATTCCGATAGGATTTCCACTGGAGTCAAAAACCACATTCTCTGGATGTGGTTGGCGCACGAACTCTTGTCGGTCCAAGTCCCAATGGCCACCAGCAAGTTGGCCAAAAAATACTCGCCGCCCTGGATCGCCCGCACTAATCAGCTTCTTGCACACCTCCGTAATCTCCGCATCATCGTTCCACGGAATGTCTTGCACGCTGCGCACGGCGAGGTGTCTACTGTCATGGCCCCACTTCCACATCCATATCATGTCATTACCCCAACTCCCTCTATTCTCATCGCCAGGAAAGTTCTCTTCGTTCAACTCGAAGTGTGGGGGCATGTAATCCTCCAACCCAAATTGGACGTACAACCGCCGGTGCAAAGGAGCCTTGCATTGTGCGCACCGCTTTCTTGTGACCATGTGCGGAATGAGACATCCAGGGTGGTACATATGTCCACACGTTCCAAGGCAAAATCCACCTTCGGGTCCAAACGGTTCTATGCAAATCGTACACGTCGTTCCATCCTTCACAAACTCGGGAACTATGGGCCACAGTAAGGGGGCATTGCCTTCTCTATCCACGGGCCCGTATCGATATCTCGCGGTGTTGAATTGGAAGTCTAGATGCGGATGCCCGTCCCAATCAATGCTTGCATTATCGCGATTTTGGGGCAATGTAACTGGAAACATATCCTCCAGTCGGGCCCACGATGTCAAGCCAAAATAACATTGGCTACCATCTCTAAATTCTGCAGCTATTCTCCTGACTTCACGCTGCAGTTGTGCGACCTCGTTCATAGCCAAAGTGCATGCCAATCTCATGTTGCTCATGGCAAGCAACTTTTGCTCCCTCGTAGTTGACGTTTGTTGCAACAATCTATCCTTCATGGCATTTACAAATGCCAACTCGTCCTGTAGTCCCTCCAAAGCCGCTGATACAATCTCCATGTTGGCCTTGGCCTCATTGCACTCGCCCTCTGCACGCTCCGCTCGTGCCACAAGGGCATCGTATGCCACGCGCTCAACACTTATGAACTCTTGGCCCAATGCATCTGTTGATTGGGTTGCCGCATTTGAACTCTCACCACGAAAATGTGGTGTTGGGAATATACCATGAGGCCGCACCCGGCGCACCGTCAATGGGTCAGCTGGCTCAATTAGACCATATGTGGCCCGCTCCACGACCTCATCCAATGGTGGAGTGCCATCCGTGCTTTGGCGACGTTCACGTTCAAGCAAGTCAATGTTACTTGCTAGTAACTTAGCATTCGTTTCCTCCAAAGCCTTCACTTGTGCGTTGTGGGCTTGTACCTCCATCTCGTGCCTTCGCTCAGCTTTTGCACCATCCTCACGCAGCTTAATCACCAATGCACGTAATGCCTCTAATTCCCCATTTGCTCCAAATACTTCATTAATTGTCATGGACGGGGGAATTGGGTGAATGGCGAGTGGCATAGGCTCGCTTGGACCGGCAATGGGCGCCTCCAATTCGGGAGCCACCGGATTTTGTTCGTTGGCGCCTTGAGGTGCATTGTCGACCTCCATGGGGTCCACGGCCGCCGCTTCGTCCCCTTGTGCCCCAGCCACTCCTTCGCCTTCCAATTGCACTTCAGGATTTGGTGGAATTCTACGGCTTTTAGTAGGGAAACGGCCGCCCCGTTGTTTAGCCGGATACGTGTTCCAATCCACGTCCTTGCCCAAAAAAACCTCCGCATACGCCATTTGACACAATGCGAGGGTCCCATCCTTCTTCGAGAGGGTCCCCCAAAGTGCCAATGCCACCTCGGTCAACCGCTTCTTGAACGTTGGGTGTACGCAATACTTGATCAATGCAACGCCAGATCGCACTTGCGTCTCATTTCTCTCCCGTGGAAAATGGCGGTTGATGTGGGCCCAGTCCACGTATCTCTGACATGTGGTGCGGGTCCATGGCTCAAGCGCCTGTTCCCACCCGTGCCCGGCCAAAACTTCTCCAGTGTTGAAAGTCGCCCAGTCTACAGTGCTCCTGTTCCCACGACGCCTCCTGTGTGGGGGTTCACCTTCATGGGTTACCATCTCCTGGTTTTCTACCACTGGGGGGTGATTTCCAGCAATTACCACCTCCTGGTTCTCTGCCATGGGGGGGTTCTCTACATGTAGTACCATCTCTCCAGGGTTTAAGGCCATAGTACCTGCACACAATGCCACAACACGGTATGTATGTACAGATGACTATGCTCTGCCTCCTGTTGCGTGAGGGCAACTGGAATGTGGCAAAGCAATAGCCAAATGCTTGACTTCCTCCCGAATTGCAATGCAAAGCTTTTTTCAAGCTAGGACAGAGCAACTCAAGAGAGAAAGCAAGGTTAATTGTGGCTGAATTTGGGATTTATACTCCCCATTACCAAGCCTCGTTAGGAGTGTTAATTTGTGTCTAATCACATTGCCATGCACCACCTGGAGCCGTTGATGCGGACGGCCATCGACGGCTGGGGCGTCCAGGGAGCGTCGACGGAGGTTCGGGAGGCCGTCGACAGCTTCGGGATGACGTCACAGAGGCCGTCCACAGGTCCGGCGCCGTCAACGAGTTCGAAAACACTCATGAGTTCGAAAATCCATAATTACTCCGCCGAATTGCAAATTCGATGGCCAAAAATGGCTCTTCGTGACGGCCTGCCCGTGGTCTTGGACGGCCACTGTTCCGCTGTGGACAGCCTGCCCGGACAGGTCGACGCTCCGGCCCGCAGCCAAATTCGTTGCGGACGGCCTGCCCAGGTCCTGGACGGGCCCGTGTTGCTGGACGGTTCTCTGGACGCCCTCCGTCCCCGTGACGGCCTGCCCAGGGCCTCGACGGCCAGGGAGGACTGACCCCTCTATTGCCCCTCCGGAGGGTAAATGTAAAAAATTCCCCCCTAATTTGTGCCGATTAAATTTTAGATTTCAACACGTCCCCTAGCTAAATCGAGGTCTCTGATTCCAAATAAGAATTCAGAATTTGCAAAAAAGAATTTGTGTGAAAAATAAAAGAAATTCCAGGGTTTTCTACAAGGGTAAAAAAGGGGCAATAGAGGGGTCAGTCCTCCCTGGCCGTCCTCGACAGGCCCGTCTTCCTGGACGGTTTTAGGGACGCCCTCCGTCCCCGTGACGGCCTGCCTTGGTCCTGGACGGGCCCGTCTTCCTGGACGGTTTTCTGGACGCTCTCCGTCCCCGTGACGGCCTGCCCAGGTCCTGGACGGGCCCAATAGGTGGGCCCAATATATACTGAATTTCAATTAGGCAGGTGGAATCCAATTAGACAGCCAAGATCCAATTACGCAATTGGTATTCATTTAGGCAGTTGAGATGCAATAAGCTGTAAGACAGCAGAATTTTAATGTGGGTGAACTGGTGAAGATTGCCAATGCAGTACTTGTATACTATAATTTTTATTGGAGCTCAGTGAGTTAACATTCACAGCTTGCATTTCTTTTTAAAAAAATTTGGGATTCATTCATGGTTGTGACAAGTGTGTGACTCATTCAGATCTTGTATTTCTTTTTAAATTTTTTTGGGATTCATGATTGTGACAAGTGTGTTAGCCATGTATGCATGGTAGGAGGCAAAGATTGCACTTATTTAAATTAAGAGTTGATTTGCCTTTTTCGTGTATGTCTTTAGATGAAAATATTTTTAGTTTATTTTTCAGTCAAGGAGAAATAGATGAGGAATCTAATACAAGTTGTTTCATATTTTTTGGAAGAAAAATTGAATTAATTATTAATTTTCAAACACAATTTGTCATAGGACCCTATTTGTGATCAGTAAGCCTTGAAAATCTATACATGCACAGTTTCTAAAAGAATCTGGTTTGGTGAATAAACTAGTAATGCAACATGTAAAAAATGGTTTGAAATGGTTTCTAAATGTGTCCCTTTCAAAATCTGAAATGAATTCTTCAATTAATCATTATTTCAAAACAATTTCACATTTGAAAGAAGGTAGTTTAACAACCATTTTTTATTTTGAATAAAATTAGTAGACACCTATAAGTACACTTAGTTACGATTGAATCCATTGTAACTCTAAAACCATCCATTCATATAGTAAAAATCAAATCTTAGCATGCTTCAATATAATCCACAATTAGTTTCCTCACAATGAGCTTTCCAATTCAGATTTCAGACCCTCCTATAGTCCTATTAAGCAGATAAAAAAGCCTGCATAGTTTATTAACCTCCGTGTGAGCTTCCTACCATAATAGTTGATTTGAGAGCAAGAGGTCCTTGAACTTCTTCATTTTAAATGTTAGAATGGATTTGCAGACTTACTGATACTTGTGTTTTTAAACACAATCGGCTTATTAAATTCCCTAAGTTTTCCTTATTATATAAATGAATGTGAATATGCTCTTGTGCCTTTAAATTGGTTTTAAATATTGCATTAATTAGGATTGTATACTATAGTTTAATTTCTCTATTGTGTGCTTTGTTTTCTTATAAATGGTGAAATATAAATAGTTGTAGCTTTGATTTTTGATTTTCAAACTCTTTAGTGGCATATAGATAGCATATGCTGTGCGTTTCACCATGTTCTTAGTTCATCAAAATCCTTGAAGCTCACATGTTTCCTTGTATACAATGTTTTTGATCTTCTCAATATTTTGTAATTATGAAATGTAGAAAAAAAATAGGGTGTTCAAAAATAGTCCTTCAAAGAATTTACAAAAGAAAATAGGGTACTCTAAAATACACTCCGGTAGCTTTATTCTACTAATAGGGAGGGAAAAAAAAATGAGAAGGACATAAATATCCCCCCATTAAATACCCCATTATCGCACGTGGTTACCAAAAGATAAAGGGGGTGAACCCCCAAGTCTATTATTCAAACCATTCCCATTTTTTTTATTCAAACCTTTCCCATTTTTTTTATTCAAACCATTCCCATTTTTTTTATTCAAACCATTTCCACATTTTTTTCCAAACCGAATCATTTCCATATTTTTTTAGTCGATCCATTAACCCATTTTTTGGTCCAAATCCCTTCTATATATTTTTGCCCAACACCCGAAACCATTAACGTTTTGCTTTATTCACACCACTTCCATTTTGGGGATTCAAACCTTTTCCCTATTTTTTTTAATTGAACCATTAACACATTTTTTTCCAACCCATTTCCACATTTTTTTAATTCGAACAGGGCTCGACAATTTCTTTCCAAACCCTTTCTATATTTTTTTGGGGTAACTTTTTTAACCCTTTGACGTGTATTTTTGGTTCAAACCATTAACACACTTGCGGAATTCTAACTCTTTCTTCTAGGGTTTATCATACACTTCGGCAAAGAGAGGATTAGAGCGGTTTAGGGTTCCGCAGAAGAGTCTGAATTCTGAAAATTGGTTGGTGCCCACTAACGGAGTCTTGCTTGCCAGTGCCCCCGTCCTAAACTCCTAATTAGTGCTCGCCATTCACTTATACTTTCATAACTCATAGTTTCATAACTCATAAGTAGAGTACATGACTACATGACCAGAATATTATGCAATATAGTAATATACTAATATGTACATGTAGTACTAATCTAATTTCCTAAAAAATACATGCCTAGTCGGATGGCTCCCGAATTTAAAATTGAGAAGTTTAAATCCCTACATATCCGTAGGGCAACTTCTAAAATTTAGGGTCCATCACTTCAGCCATTCTCGATATGAGATGAAGCACTGGAAGGCAATGTAAAATTTTAGCCGTGTACATTACACACTACCCACCAACAAGTTTAGGATCATCCAATTCTGCCATTGAAACAAATTTTGCATAATATAATCAAGCATACCAAATGTGGATTTCACATAAGTCAAATTCAGTATTTGGTGAATTGTTTCATTCAAAACTCATGGTTTAGCATGATAATTGATTATAAAACATTGGTGATGAATTAGCATTAATTTGCAAAGAGGAGATATGTAGGAAACATCCATATGCACATCTTTCATACCAAAAAACATCCTAGATTCCTAGTAAGTTACAACAATATAATTGGGTTGAAGAATTCAATTAGGCATTTTATGTGACCCCATTTTGTAAAATAGATGTATGTACGCTTGAATTAGATTTAGGCAAAGTCATTGTACGGAAATGATTTAAGTTCCTCAAGGAGTTATAGTGTGACCATCAAATAGCAAATGCTAATTAAGCCGGATTAAATTATTAAAATTAGCTCCTATTTCCTAAATTTACGGGGGAGAATGAAATTAGATGGAAAGGGAGGAAGTAGAGCTTTTTGACGACACAACTGAGAACGGATACGCATCAACCGAAGAGGTATGTGTTTAGACTAGAACCAATAAGTTTAATCATTTCATGTTATTTCTTTTAATTACTTCAAAATTTGCAAAATTAGATTGACGCTAGGAAAAGAAAGATCAATTACCGAATACAAATTATAATGCACTTCTTAAGTTATTAAATTACTAAACTAGACATTTTACCCTCATTTACGCAAAAGTAAAAAGGAACTTAAACCCTAAACCCTAAACCCTAAACCCTAAATCCTAAAACCTTCGGTTGGGCAAGGGCTTTAGGCTGGGTTTTTGACCTTCTCAAAATTCAGTGTCAGCCCTTAGATGGGCGGTTTCTGGCCTGTTACCTTATTACCTTGTAGAGGAATTTCAGTTGCACGAGGCTTGCCATTAAGTCTTCGCTGGCATCTTCACCGCCCTGTGCTTCCCCGACGATCCCCTTAATGGTTCAGAATTCCCGGGACGCCCTGTGGGGTCGCGTGGACGGCCTCGTTCCACGACGGACCCCCGAATTCCCAGGACAGCTTGTGCGTCCTGTCGACGGTCTCGCAGTTCCTCGACGGTTTCCTAGACGGCTTCGAAATTCTCGGGACGGATGGGTGCGTCCCGTCGACGGCCTCATCGTCCTCGACATTCCCCTCGACGGCTTCCCAATTCTGAGGACGGCGAGCGCGTCCCCTCGACGGTCTCGCAGTTCCTCGACGGTCCCCACGACGGCTTCGAAATTCCCGGGACGGATGGGTGCGTCCCGTCGACGGCCTCATCGTCCTCGACATTCCCCTCGACGGCTTCAGCACGTCCCCTCGACGGTCTCGGAGTTCCCGACACCCCTCGACGGCTTTCGAGTTCCTTGGACGGATCGGCCGTCCATGCGACGGCTCGCCAACGACTATATAAGGTGGGCCAGGTCCCCCACTCTGCACGAGTCTCTCCTGCTCTGACGGTGCTCTCTTGCCCTGGATTGGTTGCAGTCTTTGCTTGGGAGCGCGGGTGCTTGCGAGGAGGCTCGGCTGAAGAAGGGGGGATAGTTTTCACATTTGTGAGTACTGAACCCTAATTCCTTGGTTTTACCATCGCATATTTTTTTTCAGAATGGACGGGCGAGGTGCGTCGCAGCGCAAGGTTGATGAGTGGTTTTCAGGCATCGGAGATCCTGTTGGTGAGCAGTCTCTAGAATCCATTGACTGCGTATCAGAGGCAGTATTGGCCGGAGAAGGGGTCGGTGGTGCGGCTGGAGGAGAATCTTCGGGGGCCAAGAAAAAAAAGAGCAGGCGGAGGCACAAGGCTACGAATACAGACGACTGGCCAAGGAAGGCTGCGACCAGGAAAGTGCAGGAAGTGGCATTGGATTTTTTGGAGCAATATACGATTGTTCAATTGAATACGACCTACGTCTCGCGTGGATTGCAAGGGGTGGAGACAATTAAAAAAAAATTCACCCACATGTTTTGGACAACAATGGGCGAGGATGAGTGGCTTGAAGATCGCACAAAGGAACACTTCCGTCGTTGGCTTGACGAACAAGTGCAAACTTGTGTTTTCAACATCGCCCAAGTCGCCGCATCGGTAAAGGGCTTCAAACGAGATGTAGCGCCGAAGCAACAAGCATTGCATTTGTTGCACAAAAAGGTGTATTGGTGGCATGACGCAATGCGAGCGCTGTCTTCCAGCAATATCCGCTCTGCCCCATGGTTTCAGCAAAGCCAAAGCTTGTCCCTAGGCCAAGCGGGTGCGGGAGGAGTGGTATTTCTTGAACGAGGAGTGGTGGTGGTTCCATTGTCAGGCCACAACAAACAAGGGGGGCACGGGAGGGTGCGTAAAGTGAGCCTCCAAAATTCAAGGCACATTCCCCCCATGATGGAATTGGCGGGCAAGACAGCCCTATATGTGGATCAATTGAAGAAGTCGCGGGAGAAGTTGTCCATCGAGGCTTTGGTTTGTCCATGTAATCATCCAGGGGTCATAAAATTTTTTGCTATAAATGACATGACCATGGAGTGTTATTCTCAATGGTGGAATGGAGGAACATTGGGAGCCATGTTCGCATTGGACCAAAAAAACCGAGATTATGCTGAGATCGGGGAGCTTGCCTACCATGCAACTCCACAGACGATGCAAGAAGCCAAAAGACTCTTGGCTTATCGTAGAAACCGCACCGAGCTTGCATGGGCGTTAATTTGCATCGTGGATGCGGTGCAACAATCTTTGGTGCTCCACAACGACATCACGCCAGAAAACATCATGTTGCATTTTCCGAATGATGATGGGCGAACAGTGTGGATTGGGCTATGTGATTGGGGAATGGCTAGTCGTATCAATGAAGAAACCCATTCTTTGTACCAGTTTCAATGTGCAAGCCAAATGCGGGCTACACGTCAGAAACGTTGGTGGGTGGCCCCTGAATTGATGTATGTTCCTGGAGAGGCGGGCACTTCGGTATCCCCCACTCGTGCAGATGGGGCACCGTGTGTTAGTATACATACAGACGGATATGTTGTTGGGAAGCTTGCGGAGAAGATATGGAAGAAAGACCGCGAAAATACGGAAATGCTTCCCGACCATACAGCGTTTGGTACATTTCAAGCCACATTGGGCGAATTGTGCAAAGAGGACCCACTACAACGACGCATGGTAACGTACGCCGTGGGACGAATTAGTGGCGCCCCCTTATTTTGGACTCCACCCGTTGATTGCTACCGCGAGGCCCGCAAGGAGAAAGCACTTCTACAAGAACAAGCAAGGAATGAAGATTAGAGAATAGTATTTTAGTGGCAATGTAATCGTAGACGTACCTTAGTACTTGCTTTTACCACAGTATAGTCCACGAACTTTGCGTCACTGAATTTTGTACTAACTCCTTTTTGAAATAAATATATGTAAATCTTTTTGTTCCATTCGAGTATGATTCCGGTGAGTGGATTTGTGAGTAGTTCTGTCCCTTCGTAAATTTTGGACTGAATGCCATGTTAACCCCTAAAGGACCACGGCCGTTTTTCAACCCAAAACCACTCAAAACTGCCATTTTTGTTCCATTCATCCATGAAAAACAAAAAAACTAAATTTTTAGAATCTAACCATAGGATCTTGAACTTTACTTAACTAAGATGATGTGGTGAAAATTTCATGAAGTTTGACTGTATAGATAGGAAGATATGAGCATTCAAAGTTGGAAAACAAAGTTTTCTTAAACACTAGTTTGCAACTTCAAATGACTTTGTCCTCCATTTATGTAATCTTTTTGCACTACAGACCTTGAATTAAAATTTTTTTATTGAGAAATTGAGCTAAGAGCTTAGGAAAAAAAATTCACAAAATAAAGACTTTTTGTCATTCTTTAAAAAATTGTCAAGTAGATGTAGGTCCAAGATTGAAAGAAAAACTAAATTGCAAATATCTCATAGATGGAATTGAAACACAATAATCCCAATGGTGAGATTGTTCTAGAAAACAAAATCAACCTTGTCCAACAATTTTTTTTTTTAAATTGTGGAAATTGCATTCACAAATGAATCCTAGAAGTTATTTTTTCAAGAAGATGCTTAGATTGCCCGAAAAACAAGATTGTTCATAACTTTCACATTACTAATCCAAATGGAATGAATCAAAGCTTTACTTGTAGACAAAAATATAATCTATAAGAAAAAAAAATTATTTTTTTAATTTTGAAGTTTCTGTAGATTTTTTTTCTGCCCGGCAACATAAAAATAATGTTTATGATGGCATAACTTTTGCTCCCGGTCACCAATTGAAAAAAAATGAATATTTCCACGGAGCTAATCAGTTTTTTTATCTTATGTGAAAATTTCAATAAAATTCATTAAAAATTGAAGTCACAAGTACTTGCCCTAATTCTTAAAGTTCCCCGAGGGGACTCTTGGTCCTTTAGGGGTTAATTCAGTACTTTCAATCATTTTCTCCATATTCTAGATTACATTTGTTTTCTTGTACATGGCAAAATTCATAATGATCTCAAAATATCCAAGCATGTAGGTAACCAGCTTCGAAGAATGAATCCAAATTTAAGAGTATAGAACACATGGCAAACGACAAAGCAAATATTTCCATTTCTTGGGACAAATATCCATAAATGGATCCGTTGTTGCGTTGTAGAATTTGTGACATGTGAAGATAAAAAATTTCTACCCATGCGCCCTACATGAGCACAGGAAGCATGTGTAGTATTTATAATTAATGCCGAATTTCACATGCAAGGTATTCAGCCTTACACAATATTACATAAGATGACATGGAGACATTTTTTTCCCTAGATGCTCTCAACGTCTTGCACGTGTACGATTAGGAGCCATGCTCCTTGCAGCAGCCTCTCGCGTGGTTGCTTGATTGTCTTGAGGTGCAGGTGGAGGACCTCTACGAGTCCCTCTATAATCACTATCTCCCGGAACTTCACCATCTTCACCTATACTAGGACCCATGGATTCATCATCATGATTGGACGTTGCCCTACCGACTTCGCTTGGTGAGTTGTCAGGGCTGTCTGAGCCTTCACCTACTATAGAAGCCAATCTGCGGATTGTTCGCCCTCCTACTCCATCTCCAGCGGTATCTACACTGGGCCCCGTCGGTCCAGGGAGAAGACCTTCGCGGAGAAATGGTATACTCGCCGCTTCTTCCCTTCTTAGCCTTCTACGTGTTCTTCTACTCACTCGTTCATTGGTAGGGCTTTCTTCACGTGGCCGCGGGCGTCGATTAGTAGTGCGTGTAGGCGGTGCAACGGGTTGTTCTGAGGATGGAGGTGCATTCCTTCGCTCGGTCATATTTAGAGTTGGGAAGAGACCGGCCAATCGTGTACCGACTGATGGAGTTTCTTGGTTGGGGCGGACTCTAGAAGATGAAGGCTGTGCTGAAATTTGGACGGGTGGATCATCCAAGCTAGGCGCTTGTGGTCGCACGCCGATCGTGTCTCGAAGCAATGTGCGAAAGTCTATCTCGACACCAATGGGGGATCTGTGGCTACGAGTGTTCCGCGCCACTCGGGGATCTGTGGCAACGACCTCATCTTCGCCTTGTCTTTCTACCACAACGACATGTTCATGTCTCCGGGTACGCATTTCTTCTTCAATCGGCCCTATAACCGGCGAAGGTGGGGCTTCAACCCCTTCGTTTTGATTTCCACCACTTGACCCCGCAATCGATGTACGTGGCATCCATGACGGACTGCCATCATTTCCCCCGTTGTCATTTCCATCCTCATCTCCCCCGTGGTCATTTCCATCATTATCCGCGCCATCAAAGTCAAATACGGACTCGTCAATTAGGGGACCCCTTTCTTGCCTTTCACCCAAAGGCCGAAATGGTGGATCATCATCGCCATTGGAACTGTCGTCTGAGTCATCGTTGTTAGCGTCTGACATAACCGAACCACGATCCAAGCCATCTGATTTGGTTGTCATGGAATCTTCGGACAACATGTTCTCAGTGTACCATCGTGCTGCATCCGCCGCACCCCTTTCCCTGAGAGTCCTCGAATTGGTATAAATGTAAACCAATTCCTCCGCGCGCTCAGATGTCAATCTGTTGCGAGACTTGCTGTGGACAAATGAATACATGCTCCAATTGCGTTCGCATGATGATGCGGAACATACTTGTGCGAGGATCCTTCTTGCAATAGGTGCAAGCGTATGAGCAGCGGCTCCGAGAAGATCCCACCATTCATGCGGCTCCAAATTCAAAGTATTCACATCGGGAAGTCCAGCGAACATGCCTCGGCGGTCTCGAAAGGATTGGTACTCAAACAAAGCGGCTGCATATCCCAACCCTCCAATTGCCAATTTGCGTAATACTCTAAGAATGGCCTCCTTTGCCTCGTTATCGTCTATTAGTATAATTTCATCAAGGAGGAATGGATTGAGCAGGGCAGCTGCGTAGTGCAAATCAGTCTTCATCAAATCCCATCGTTCGTAAAACGCGTATTCAGCACGGTCCGCATAATTTGCCTCCAATGAAAATGGTCGATTCCTCAAAGCCAAAACATGCTTTTCTAGCTTCTTCATCACGATCCATGCTTTGCCCATGACCGGATGTTTTCCATCAAACTCTCGAAGAGCCACCAACACAGGCTCTACCATATGCACAAAGTTGAGACACCTCCTCCAGAACTCGTCCTTTCGAACCCTACGTCGAACCTTTTCTGCCTTATTGTGTATTGCAGCGTTCGAGGACCTCACATATTCGTTCCACTGCGGATCATGGACTGTAGATTCCACGGCTTCCTTGACCTCAGCCAAACGCTCGATCATGAGGAACATGGTCGCAAAACGTGTCTCAATGGGATTCTTCAACATGAGGTTAGGAGAATGTCGTCGGAAAATGGCGAGTGGCATGTGATGCGTGCGAATGAATTTCACGATTGATTTTGCTTTCTTCACCATTTTGACCACCCAAAGTTGCTTGCCCCAATCTTCAAGTAGAAGGTCAAGTGCATGCGCGGAACAACCTTGGAAATATAGGTGAGGGAATTCGCAAGTAATTTGAGTACCAGCCAAACGCATGTTTGGCGCATTGTCCGTACAAACTTGCACCACATTCTGTCCCCCCACCGCGTCAATGTAATCGATCATGCGATTAGCCACATAAACAGCGTCTTTGCTTTCGCCTGTAGTGTCCACCGATCCCAAAAATACTTCTCCACTCGTGCACGACAACATTACATTGATCAATGGCCGATGGCTGACATTGTCCCATCCGTCAGAACATATAGTGACACCGTACTTGTGGATAGGCCCCTTTGTCTTCTCCGCTACCAGTGCAGCCACTTCCTCCTTTGTTGATGTCATGAGCTTCGTACGTATGGCATTGTAAGGTGGAGGTTTGTAAAGAACTCTGGACTCGGAGGTTGATTTCACGGCATCCACAAAAGCGGGGTGTCTCACCACATTGAATGGGATATTTGCTTCGTAGAAAAACTTTGCCCACTTCTTGTCTAGTACTTGCTTTTTGGATGTGTCCATCCCTTCTTGTACGGATAATTGCCTCAGCGGTCGACTATGGGTCGAAGAAGGGACAGGCGCCTCTGATGATCGAACTTGAGAATTTTGGCCCAAAGTATTTCCTCCCCCTCCACTAATTGAGATTGAAGCATTGGGTAATTCTTGATCACGTACCACCCTCGTTGGATTCGATGACGGTGATGTCACTTCCACATCATGTTCCTCTTCGTCTTTGGAGACCGTAGGAACATTCCCCCCACAATTGAAAAACATAGCCTTCACTGCTGCACTGGCCTTGTTGCACATTCTCACTCCGGGGAGGGTGTCATTTCGTCTATAACCCAAGTGGAAAAGCAAGCGATCCTTGCGGTAACTAATCTTCGTTTTGCAGAACTTGCATTCCACTTTCCCATCCTCTTGTAGCCTGTACCAGGGTTCCCATTGTGTCCTCCCCCCTCCCATTGCTCCCACTGGTTCTTCACTTGAAACTGCACAAACAAAACAGGTTAGTATTCAGTTTGGATGTGATGTGGAAATAACACTTACTGCTTTCACAGCAAGTGTTCCTCCCACACACTCTTCTTGGACTTCACTCAAGTGCAATGGTTGTGTGCCAACCAGGTCATAAGAGCAGAGATCAGCAAGGAAAAGTGACCTTCAAATACACGGCTTGTGCTATATACTGTGAAGGCCTGGCAGCAGTCGTCCAGTCGACGGCCTGTCCGTTGGCGCACTGTGGACAGCCGCGGACGGGACGTCGTGGCCGTCCCCGCAGACGCTCTGGCCGTCCAGCGGACGTCCCGCTGTCCAGACGACGGCCTGGCCGTCCCCGCAGCGTGGACGGACTCTGGACGCCGTGACCGTCCGCTGAACGGAAAACTGTCGAGGCGACGGCCTGGCCGTCCCGTCGAAGTGCACAAGCCGCGGACGCTCTGGCCGTCCCCGCTGCGTGGACGGACTCTGGACGCCGTGACCGTCCGCTGAACAGAAAACTGTCGAGGCGACGGCTTGGCCGTCCCGTCGAAGTGCACAAGCCGCGGACGCTCTGGCCGTCCCCGCTGCGTGGACGGACTCTGGACGCCGTGACCGTCCGCTGAACAGAAAACTGTCGAGGCGACGGCCTGGCCGTCGCGCCTAAACCCTAAAGCCGTGGACGCTCTGTCCGTCCACGCGACGGCCAGTCGTCGAGGCGGCCGACAGGCCGTCTGCGCGCTGTCGACGGACTTCATCCGCGCTGTCGACGACGCTGTCAGCATTCGGGACGGCCTCTGACGCGTCCTGCCGCGTCACGACTGCCGCGTCATGACATCCCGACGGGAAAAGCCCACGTCACGTCAGGATAGACAACCCTGGGGGAAGGGCCGCAGTAGTTGGGGAAAAATATAGAAAAAATAGATAGCTTAGGGGAAAATATAGAAAGTAGATAGCTTAGGGGAAAATCTAGGAAGTAGATAGTTTAGGGGAAAATCTAGGAAGTAGATAGTTTAGGGGAAAATATAGAAATTAGATAGTTTAGGGGAAAATATAGAAATTAGGTAGTTAAGGGGATAGACTAGAAATTAGTGGAACTAGGGGCTATCGCAAAAAAGACTTGATTGTAAAAAGCACCCGGAAAGGGATAATAAAAAGAGCCGGGTCCAAGACATGGCAATGATGGACGTAGCGTGGAGTGAAGAGGACCGGATCCACGGAACGGAGGTGGGCATCTAACCCTACCTTTGATTTGGATTAATTAATGCAATAGGAGATTGGTTAGTGGAAAAGCCTACATCCCGAGTAGGGTTAAGGTCCGGTAATTAGCAAATACAAATAGGGAGATAACCACAACTAGAATAGAAATGAGCCGAACGAATACCAAACATAAGATAAAATACGGAGAAGTAGAGTAGAAGGAACCAAGGCAAATACATAAACGTAGAGTAGAGGTACTCAATTAAAATACGTAAAGTAGAAGTAGAACCATACCAATACGTAGAGTAGAGATACCTAATTAAAATACGTAAAGTAGAAGTAGAACCATACCAATACGTAGAGTAGAGATACCCAATTAAAATACGTAAAGTAGAAGTAGAACCATACCAATACGTAGAGTAGAGGTACTCAATTAAAATACGTAGAGTAGATTAAAACCAAGCAAATACGAAGACATAGTATAGACTAAAAGAATACCAACACGTAGAGGTAGACTAGACAAGTACAAAGACGTAGAGATGGGGTAGGAAATACCATAAGCAAAGTAGGACAAGAGAACGAAACAAACCTTAGTTAGGATAGTAAAAAAGATCCATTGCTTGGAAGGCACAATGGATTGACGCTTAGACACCTGTAGGTAGTAGAATTGTTAAGAGCTTGGTTGTGATCGCTTAATTCCAAGGGTGAGAATGAAGCGCCCACAAAGGGTCAGGGCGCGGACGGTTAGTGAGTTATAGGTTCTATAGGGTAGAAGGTCCGTAACCCCTTAAGGACTTTGTCAATTGTGAAGTGGTCAAACTTCTTATGTGAACTAATTTTAGCCTTTTGAGTATGGGTAGTGTTCAAACAACAATCTGAAATTTATTGTAATTCAAACTCTTAATTCTATATCACCATGAGAAATTACAGTTTGTTTTGTACCAATTTTCTAATTGTTATAATTTTTGGTGCAAAAAATGAATGTAAATGAGTACAAATAGAAAAATCAATCTAAATTATTTGAAATAACCTTGGAAAGTAAAATTAGTAATAAGGCTTAGCATGCAAAATTTTCAATTGGTTATTTTATTTTGTACAATGGGGTACCAATAAAAAAAAAGTCTTTTTCGAATTCGCAGTGAGAATTTTTTTGGTATGGCCAACTTTGAAAGCCTCCCGAGAGCTCAAAAAGTAGTATTTAACCACAAAATTTTTACCACAGCTTAACCTTGAAGTTAATTATATGTATGACAAATTTCAAGGCCAAAAGATTTAGGAAAGAAAAGTTATTCAAAATCTATCAAGGTTGGTAGTGGTGAGAAACATTTCACTACTTTCAACTTTGACACCTTTTTTAGGAGTAAGGATTGAATCTTGGTTCTTTTGCCGTGAAATTTTTGTCATGGAATAATCTCTATGTTCTTAATATGTATAAAAAATTTCAAGGTAAAAAAAGGTTTGGTGAAGAAGATATTTGAAATCTCTCAACATGTGTAGTTCTCTGAAAGTTTTGACAATTACCAATTTTGACACCCTACCAAGGGCTAAAAAATTGGTTTCTTACCATGAATTCTTTTTGGCTGCATTTATCTCTATGTTCATAATATATGCTACAAATTTCAAGTTAAAATGAATTACCAAATAAAAGATATACAAAATCTCACAACATGTGTGGTTATGAGATTAAGTTCTTGAGTCCTTAGTATAGTATTATTTTGTGGAGCCAGGTTTGTCACGAATGTAGAAACTCAACCTCACAACTACACATGTTGAGAGATTTTGAATATCTTTTTTGGGGTATGTGTTTTGAACTTGAAATTTGGAACATCAACATAAAGTTGATTTTATTCAAATAATTCCATGTTAAATAGACAAATTTTCAGCCCTTGGGAGGGTGTCAAAGTTGGCAATAGTAAAAAATTTCTCATAACCACACATCTTGTCAGATTTTGTATATCTTTTTTGGGAAAATTCATTTTAACTTGAAACTTGTAGCATATATTATGAATATAGAGATGACTTCACCAAAAAAAATTCATGGTAAGAAACTTATTTTTTAGCCCTTGGTAGGGTGTCAAAATTGGTAATTGTCAAAAGTTTCAAAGAACTACACCTGTTGAGAGATTTCAAATATCTTCTTCACCAAACCTTTTTTTACCTTGAAATAGTTCGAAAACATATTAAGAACATAGAGATTATTCCATGACAAAAATATCACGGCAAAAGAACCAAGACTCAATCCTTACTCCTTAAAAAGGTATCAAAGTTGAAAGTAGTGAAATGTTTCTCACTACTACCCATCTTGGTAGATTTTGAATAACTTTTCTTTCCTAAATCTTTTGGCCTTGAAATTTGTCATACATATAATTAACTTTAAGGTTATGCTGTGGTAAAAATTTTGTGGTTAAATACTACTTTTTGAGCTCTCGGGAGCAGGGTTGTTTCCGTCGCGTCACGTCCGTCCGTCAGGATGTCCGTCTGCTGACGTGACGGGGAGCCGAGCGTCCGTCAGGATGAAATTCACGACAGAATCCGCGACAGAGGATGAAAAATCGTCGACCAGGCCGTCGACCAGGCCGTCCACCGTCGATCGGACCGTCCAGGATAGAATCGAACCGATTAGGGCTAGCCGGCTGTAAACTTCAGAGCCTTGTAACTTTTGCAAAAAGTTTTCAAATTGGGCAAATGAGATGTTTTTCGGCATCTACAGAAACTGTAGATGCCGACAAACATCTCATTTGCCCAATTTGAAGACTTTTTGCAAAAGTTACAAGGCTCTGAAGTTTGCAGCCGGCCAGCCCTAATCGGTCGACGGCCTCGTGGACGGCCCTGTCGACGGTGGACGGCCTCCTCGACGGCCTTGTCGACGGTGGACGGCCTCCTCGACGGCCCTGTCGACGGTCGACGACCTCCTCGACGGCCCTGTTAACGGTCGACGGCCTCGTAGACGGCCCTGTAGACGGTGGATGGCCTCCTCGACGGCCCTGTCGATGGTGGACGGCCTTGTCGACGGTCGACGGACTTCATCCAGGCCGTCGACGACGCCGTCAGCATTCGGGACGGCCTCTGACACGTCCTGACTCGTCACGACT
Organism: Thuidium tamariscinum; assembly: GCA_947034885.2. Classification (NCBI taxonomy): domain Eukaryota; kingdom Viridiplantae; phylum Streptophyta; class Bryopsida; order Hypnales; family Thuidiaceae; genus Thuidium; species Thuidium tamariscinum. The sequence goes on along the minus strand of OX344757.2, from coordinate 885,300 downwards.
GACGCGTCATGACATCCGGACGGGAAAAGCCCACGTCACGTCAGGATAGACAACCCTGCTCGGGAGGCTTTCAAAGTTGGCCATACCAAAAAAATTCTCACTCCGAATTCGAAAAAGATTTTTTTTTATTTGTACCCCATTGTACAAAATAAAATAGCCACATCACAAACCTTGAAATTAAATTCAACTATCAAACCCAATTCATCATTGAAGTCAAAGTGCCTCTCATATTAAATAGAATTAGCCTACAAAATATATTACATGATTGCAGACACCCTTGAGGGCGGGGACGGGAAGTCAGGGCGCGGACTTCAGGGCGGAGAATTTGTGAACTTTGACAACCTCCAAAATGCACACCTGAATCCTTGGCGTCAGGGCGGGGACGGGAAGTCAGGGCGGGGACTTCAGGGCGGAGACGGGGAGTCAGGGCGCGGACTTGAGGGCGGTGAACTTTGACAACGTTCAAAATGTACACCTGAATCCCTAGCGGTCTGGGCGGGGACAGGAAGACAGGGCGTGGACTTCAGGGCGCGGACTCGAAGTCAGGGCGCGGACTTCAAGTCAGGGCGCAGACTTCAGGGCGCGGACTTGAAGTCAAGGCGCAGACGTCCTCGTCCAGCACTATTTGCAGTGCACTTGGGCATGAGATTTTTGAATCTACCTTTTATTGGAGCGGGAGAACCATTAATGTAACCAATTACAGCTTGTTATAAATTCAGAGAACACCATGACAGCAAGATGCCACCTTAAAGAGCTCAACGGCCTAAGATTTGGAAGGTATTTATGGAAGTGCATGTCCCGTTTCTTGTGTTGCAAGATGTCATTCCTTAGTTCTCCTAACCATTTTACCACTTTGAAGCAAGAAATATTTTATTTCCCAAAAAAATCACACAAATTCTTTGATTTAGGAATGTTTAGGAAATACTTAATAAATGTATAGGACATACTTAAACCGTATCATTCATACAAAACCTTTGGCTTTGTTGTTTAATAAATGCAATGGTTTAGGGTTGTTTTCTTTTAAAAAAAGAAGATACCAAAATTAAGAGATCAACAAAAAAAGATTGCAAAGGAACTTCTTGAAAGACCATGTCCCCTTCTTTGATTTGGAAGATGTCATTGTTTACTTTGTAAAGAAACAACATTGAAGGGAAATATATGTACTGATGAAAACAAACAACTCAAAATATTTTGTTATTCATTTTCAACATTCCTCAAGCAAATTCTTTGTTTGCGTAAAGGCTACGTTTCATAAATTATGCTCAATTTTGTTGAATGTTTAAAGTATTATTGTTTGGCTGAAAGGGATTATTTATGAAATGAAAGTTATTCAATTCTTGTAGACTGATGTTCACCACATTCAATTCTTTAAACAATTGCTATAGGGGATCAATTCTGCTTTACGATTTATTAAATCTTACATTCTTTTGGATTTACGTAAACAAATTCATTTTTGGTTTCTATTTCGTACAAGGGATTTTTTTTAATGAATTACTATTGCTTTGTTTGTTTTTTGTTTTTTGTTTTTAAAACGAGTGGCAAACCATTGCATTAAATGAATACTATTTTGTTTTATTTCAATCACATGGAAGGGATTCACTTTTTACCATTCTAACTACAACTCTACAAGGGATTCTTTTTGAACGAGAACTTAGATCTTCCATTCTTTTGGATTCACGTGAAGGGAATTGTTTTTGTGGATGCTTGTTACGAATAATTCGTGTAGCCTAAGGTATGAGCATCACACTCTTGAATTCACTATTCTTATAAGGGGATGCATTTTTGACCATTTTAACTACAAGGGATTCTTTTTGAACGAGAACTTAGATCTTCCGCTCTTTTGGATTCACGTGAAGGGAATTGTTTTTGTGGATGCTTGTTACAAATCCTTTTTTTAAAACTTCCAAGTTCAGTTTCTTAGTTTCACGTAGAAGGTAGTCATTTCTAAATAAAAGGTACAAGAGATTCTTCTTTTGAATGAGAACTTTACATTATTTTGGATTCTCATGAAAAGATTCACTTTCTTGAATAATTGATAGAATGCATTTTTTAAATGAAAAAATGAGTTTCATTTCTTCAAATCCATTATTCATAAGCAAAGATTCTTTTTTCTACATAATAACTACAAGGGTTTTTGTGGAGAAATGGAAAATTATAAGTTATATTTTGTTCTTAATGTGAAAGGATCCATTTTTATAAATACTTGTTACAATGGATTCTTCCGTAATAAAACGTACAACTTAAATTGAAATAGAAAGGTTGTAAATGGAATCCACAATTAGAAATAATTGCTACAATAAAATCTTTTTTACATGAACTTAGAAGACATATTTTTCAGATGCATGACATAGGTTCTTTTCCGAAGGTTTAGAATACATTGATTTGTTTTTTAATTCAACCCTAAAACCATCTGAAATAAAGTCAAACAATCCAAACTCAAACCCTAAACCCTAATACTCCAAACCCTATACTCCTAAAACCTTTGAACCCAAGAAGCCAAGGAGTTGGAGGCCTACATTGGCGCTACTCAGGGCGGGGACGTCAGGTGAGGGCGCGGACTTCAAGGCGTGGACTCCAACGCAGGGCACGGACTCCAGGGCGCGGACTCCAAGGTGCGGACCATTCTTGGTGCGCGAACGTCCATGCAAAGAAAAAGAGGTTGACCTCCCGCATGGGATCCCTCCTTGCTCCTATTTATTGCTCTTGGAAGATGGTGTCCTTCCTTTTCATGGAAAGCGGGAACCATTAAATTTAGTCATGCCGTCTTTTACATTCCTTGTAGTGATGGAGAGACAAGAACGCTTTCTCTCACCAATGTTTTCGTTACATTGGCTGTGTCATGGCGCGGACTTAATGTCAGGGCGCGGACTTGAGGTCATGGCGCGGACTTGAAGTCAAGGCGCGGACGCCAGGGCGCGGACTTGAAGTCAGGGCGCGAACGCCAGGGCGTGGACTTGAAGTCAAGGCGCGAACGCCAGGGCATACAGCACAAGAGGGAGGACTTTGAAATGCGATCGGGCATGAGAACCAGGGAAGCCAAGGAGTTGGAGGCTTGCATTGGCGCTACTCAGGGCGTGGACATCAGGTGAGGGCGCGGACGTCAGGGCGCGGACTTAATGTCAGGGTGCGGACTCCAGGGCGCGGACCATTCTTGGTGCGCAAACGTGCATGCACTGCAAATGAGGTTGACTTCCCGCATGGGATCCCTCCTTGCTCCTATTTATTGCTCTTACAAGATTGTGTCCCTCCTTTCATGGAAACCAGGAACCATTAAATTCAGTCATGCCTTTTTTTAGATTCTTTATAGTGATGGAGAGACAAGAAAGCTTTCTCTCACCAATGTTTTCGTGACATTGGCTATGTCAGGGCGTGGACGCAGGGCGCGGACTTGAGGGCCGACAATTCTAATACGTGGCGTGGACTTGAAGTCAGGGCGCAGACTCCAGGGCGCGGACTTGATGTCAGGGCGCGGATGCCAGGGCGCGGACTTGAAGTCAGGGCGCGGACGCGAGGGCATACAACACAAGAGGGAGGACTTTGAAATGCACTTGGGCATGAGATCCTTCAATCCTTCCTTTTCTTGGAGCGGGGGAACCTTTAATTTTAGGAAGAACAACTTGTTCTACATTCTGACAAGACCATGAAAGCAAGATGCCAAATTGAAGATTTCAATGGACTAAGATTTGGAAGAAACTTCGTGGAAGAGCATGTATCCTTTGTTGTGGTGGAACATGTCGTTCCTTATGTCTTCTAACACTCCGAACTACTTTGAACCTTATTTGTGTCCCCAAGAAGAAACTAGTACTTTGAACTAAAAAGAATTTTTAGATTTAAAAAAAGAAGTCTAAATTCTTCTATTTAGCAAATGTTCCGGATATTTTGAGGAAATATTTAGGGAATATAGAGGAAATGTAGTGTACTAGATACAAGGGTAAAACTTAATTTGTTTAAAATGAAAGAAGTAGTAGAGATTTAAACAAAAAATTGTAGACCTCCAGTACGCCACTTCAATTTTTCATCTCATCATCCCCTTTCCAATTTTTTATGCATCGAAAGCAAAACTATCTTATCCGAAGTCAATGCCATCTTTTTATTTCTTAATTCAATTCCTTGTCCATTTCTCTTGCTTCATTAATTAGCAAAACTCTTATATTTTTGGCCTCTAATGCAAAAATTCTTTTATGCGAAGTCATTGTCATTCCTTTTTGTTGAATTATTTAGCCCCTTGTTTTGTGGCATCATTCCTTATTTATTGAATCGTTTTATCTCCTTTTTTTTTACTTCATTCCTAAAACTCTTGCATTCAAATTGAATGCCAATTTTTTTTTACGTCATTTGTTTTCCTATTTATTTCCCATTAATTAGCAAAGCTCTCATTCCCCAACTCTATGCCATCCTTTTTTTGTTGCATCATTCTATCTTTTTTTGTCACCATTTTCTTTTCAGATTTTCATTTCTATTGGTCTTCATTAATTTCTAGAACTCTTTTATCGTAATTAGCAATACCAATATTTATTAGTTGAATCATTGCATTGCCTTTCCTAAATGTATATGGCTTCATTGATTAGCAAAGCTCTTTCATCCAATGTCAATGGGAATTTCTTTTGTACCACCAGCTAACCAACCTCTTTACTATTTTTTATTATGTTTTTTACTTTATGGTTTAGCAAAACTTGTCCATGTAACTCAATACCAATTTTTTTTCGCCCTCATTCTCGTTCCTTATTTTTTAATCCTGAACCAAAATCTTTTCCGTCTTAATAAATTGTAATTTTTTTTCCCGTCAGTCCCTTTCCTATTTTTTTTATTCATTAGAAAAACTCTTCCATCCCAACTCAATAATAAATGTTTTTTATGGTAAGAAATGGAAGTCTTTCCATTCGCTTTCCGTTTCTCGTTTATTAAAATAGGTAATCAAACACAATGTTTGTTTCATATCTCTTTCACATTTGTTTGCTTTTATTAAGAACATCTAAAATGCACTTTCACTCCAACTAAATGACGTCTTTTTTCCTTACCTAATTTTTTTCATAGATTGGAAATGAATTCCACTCCAATTCAATGACTTTTCATTTCATTCCGTACATGTTTTTATGATTGAATCCTATTCCAAGTCAATGACATTTTACTTCATCAATTTCAAGTCAATGAAAATTGATTTTTTTGCCACTAAATTTTTTTATATTGGGTAACCATTTTTTTATTAATATGTACCTATTTCCATGCCAATTTAATCATCCCTACTTACTTTTCCCATTTTTTTGTACTTTGGGTAACAATACACTTCCATTGTAGGTCTGGCAATTATGTGATAGGAAATTGAAGGATGAGTGTTTGGGATTATAGTCAATCACTTTAACTTGTAAGTGAAGTTTAGAATCATTCCCAAATAAAATTTACGAAAGCTTGGGTCTCTCTACCCCTCTTTTGGGTGCATTTATTTTGAAAGCACTTACATTCCAAGTCAATGCCTTTTCAACTTTTCTTTTGTTGGATTCCTTTTTTGTAATTTAGCATATATTTCAGGCATAGAAGAAAATCATTCTCATAGGGGAGCCTATGTACCTACTTGGCAATTGCCAAACAGCTTGAATATATATTAAATCGGATGTGTAATTGTGTACCATACTCAAAATCCCAAAATATATTAATATGCCCTTTCATTGGTCTTTCCTCATGGCATTTTTTATGACTTCTATGAATTGATGATAAAACGTAAATGAAAACTATGGATGCAATAGTTTGGTATAAAAATGCATACACTTAATTTTTTCCACTATGCCTATGTTTTAGGAGTTAATGAAGCCCCCCCAAAGAAGGGGAAATGAATGATCCAACAAAAAAATGAATGACATTGAAGTAGAATGGAAGAATTTTATGAATGAAGAGAAACCAAAAAAAGGAAAAGGGAAGATGGAACAAAAAAAATAATCGCTTTGACTTGGGATGGAAGAACTTTAGGAAATATTACAAAAATAAAATAGGGAAGGGAATGATTCAACAAATAAAGAGGAACTATGAGTTGGAATAAAGTGGTCCTGCTAATTAATGACGGTAAACAAAAAAGAAAAAGGAATGATTCAACAAAAAAAGAGAACAACAACTATGAGTTGGGATGGGAGAATTGTAGGAATGAAGCCAAAAAAATAGGGAAAGAAAATATGGAACAGAAAATGAACATTTTGCTTTCAGTTGGAATGGAAGGGTTTTAGAAAGGAGGCCCCCCAAAAGGAAAGGGAATGATGGAATTACAGAAAAATGGCTTGGAATTAGGATGGGAGAGTCTTATTAATTAATGAAGCAAAACAGAAACAAAGATGGAATTATTCAAGAAAAACTAAAAGAAAAACTATGAGTTGGGATGGTAGAGTTTTAGGAATGAAGCCAAAAAAATAAGAGAGAGAATGACCTAAACCAAAAAGAATGGCATGGAGTTGGGATAAGAAGAGCTTTGCTAATTAATAAAAAACATAGGAAATGAAATGATGGAACAAATACGAAATGGCATTCAGTTCAGATGGAAGAGTTCTAGGAATGAAGCCAAAAAAAAGGGAAAGGGAATGATTCATCCAAAAAAATGACAATGATTTGGAATGAAAGAGTTTTAGGATTGAAGGAAAAAAATAGAAAAGCTTTGTTAATTAATGAGGAGAGAAAAATAGAAAAAGGAATGATTTAACAAAAAACAAATGGCATTGACTTGGGATGGGAGAGTTTTGCTTATGATGCAAAAGAAATTGGAAGGAAATGATGGAATAATAAATTAAAGTTGTTTAGGTGTTAGAGTGAAATGATTTAACACTTTAAATTTTTTGGAATGGTGGAGTGACTAAGGATATGGAAATGGTTTGGGTGCTACAGTGATGTGATCTAACATTAAAAAAACTTGGAATGGTTTGGATGTTAATGTGATATGAATGATAAACAAAAATAAGGAGGGAAATAAAATGTTGTTGGGTTTTGAAAATCCGTTTAAGCTTTATGTTAACAAAATGTTGTTGATAAAAGTAAACTCAATGAAAGAGGGATAAGTCCACAAAAAATAAGGAGTCAAAGTGATTTCAACTAACAACCAACACAAATTACCATTGAGTTGGGATAGAGTTGGGATAGAGTTGGGATGCCACAAAAAATAAATGGAATTGAGTTCGGATGAAAGAGTTTTGCTAATGATCAACCAAAAATAAATGGCCTTTGGTTGGAATGGAACAATTTTGGTGATCACATGAAATAAAATAGGGAAAAGAAATCATTCTACACTAGACAAATGGCATTGAATTAAAATCGAAGAGTTTTGGTAATGATGCGAAGATATAGGAAAGGGAATGATTCCGCCAATAAAAATAATCGCAGAGACTTGGAATGGAAGTCTGCTTCAAAAGTCAATGTCCAAAAGGGGAGGTAAAGTGACCCAAGCTTTTGAAAAGCGTACCAATTTATTTTAGGAGTAATATGATCTAACATTAAAAGAAATAAGGGATGGAAGAGTGCTTTGGAATATAGAAATGGCTTAGGTGTTAGAGTGATATGATCTAACACCCAAAAAATATATGGAATGCTGGAGTGATTTGGATATGGAAATGGTTTGCATGTTATAGTGAGGTAATTTAACACCTCCTAAAAATATAAAATGGTGTAGTGATTTGGATATGAAAATGGTTTGGATGTTAGAATGATGTAATTTCACACCTAAAAAAAAATGGAATGGTGGAGTAATTTGGATATGAAAATGGTTTGGGTATTAGACTAATTAGAGTGATATGATGTAACATTAAAAAAAATATAAAGTGTTGGAGTGACTAGGAAAGTGGGAATATAGAATATAAAAAGGAAATATGTAGAAGCATATTAATTAATTTTAAGGTGGTCCCAAATCCCGTTCGCGCCCTGACAATCGCATCCGCGCCCTGACGATCGTGTCCCCGCCCTGACGATCGCGTCCGCGCCCTGACGATCGTGTCCCCGCCTTGACGATTGCGTCCGCGCCCTGCATGTTCTGGAATCCACATGGCAGCCACGTGGCCTATTTTTCCATTATCAAAAAGTCAACTATGTGTTGACTCTACCGGACGGGCGAGAGCTCTATCGGACGTCCCGGACGGACGGACGGGCGAACCGGACGTCCGCCTGGTATGACAACCTTGCCGATCGAATAAGAACGGGAACGGATGATTAGGACCGGAAGACCGGATCCATTTCGGGAAACTATATAAGGCCTGACATTTTTAGTTGGCCCATTTGCTCTCAGGCGCCTCGTTGTGTGTTTTTTAACCCTCAACGTTTTTCGCCTTTTTCTGTGAGTTTGTCTTTTTGCGCGTGTTTGGTGGCGCGACTTTCTGTGGCGCAACTGTCAGTGTTTGCAGCTGGTGTTAGTCAGAGCGGGCAGTTGTCAGCGGCGCGGGTTTCAGACTGTGCGCTGAGGCGCTGGTGTGCGGAAGAAGTGTGTATGTGTCTGTGCAGGTGGTTATTACGGGCGGATTGCCTTTGTGTTTGTATTGTGAGTGTGTGTGAGGAACGGGACGTGCGGCTAGGAGAGAAGTGAGGTAGTTTTCCGGATAGTTGCCATGCCACAGCTACGCCGGAAGAGGAACGAGTCCACCACCCCCCCGCCCCCAAGGATACGATTGAAGAAAGTAGTTCCGCTCATCCCTTCTACAGAGCCGGAGAGAGGTAATCTGATGGTCGACCTGACTACCATGGGGTGCCTAGGGTTAGCAGAGATACCCTGGGGGTTCAAGGAGGAGAAGATGGTGAAGGAGCTGATGGGGAAGGTATCGAATCAGTTCGACAACACTGAGCGGGGATTGTCTCACAAATGGACGGAAGAGCACTGGAGGGCCGTGTACAGATTCAAGCACCAGGGGCACGGACCGGCCGGGAGGAAGGTAGACTTCCTCCAAAACAAGTTTAGTGGCACCCCTCACCTAAAGGACGAATACCGGATCATGGACTGCAACGAAGACAGGCATAGACGCCTGTTGAAGTTTCTGCTTCCGGTCCTTCATCCGGAGAAACCAACCCGGATCACGATCGGCCTGGCCAACACCATTTTCGGTGCTCTGATCGGAGACCGGAAAGTAGACTGGGGCCGGATCATCCAGGAGATGGTCGGCCGGTTACTGAGGAACCTCACAGGGAGCAGGGCGACCCCGATCTCTCCCTACCTCTTCCACCTCTATCACAGCTTGCAGCTCCTCACGGATACGGAGGAAAAGACTTGGCGCGCTTAGGAGATAGTCTTGAAGTATGGAGAGTCGGAGACGGATGACGAGGAGAACCTCTCCGATTCCGACACGGAAGAGGAGGACAGGGATGAGGAACCGGAAGCTCCTCCCGTGAAGCGGCATAAATCAACACCGCCGAACACGAGAGGATCACCTCCAATCTGACAGAATCCGGCCACGGAGGATAGACCGGGACCGTTAGAGCCGAGGCCATCCGAACCGGCACCGAAGGAGAAAGGCCCCAAAGATCCGTTCGTCAAATTTATGAAGATCCTGTGTGACATTCGGGCAGATTGGGAGATCAAACGGATTACCCTGGAATCTATCGCGGCTATGGTTAATGGCCAACCGGATAGAGATCTTCCGGGTGTAGTGGGAAATTGCATTGCCTCCCCCACGGATCTCGCCAAGTTGGAGGCGGAAAACCGGAAACTTCAGGATGAAGTTGACGGTTTGAAGGCGGAACTCCTTGTCCTCAGGGACAACGAGACCGCTACCAAGGAAATGGCGGCGGAGACCGTCAAAGTAGCGGAGCACGTGAAGGCGACGTTCGGGGAACCCGGATCGGCAGTCATCAGGGCTCGCGTGTTTGACGAGGAGGTGCACAAGGAGAAGAAACTATCCGGAAGTTGAATAGCTCGGATCCTTACCGACTTCTCTGATCGGGTGGAGGCAACTCTGGTGCAAGTTCGGGAGGCGGCCGACCGGATGGAAGATTGCAGCCGGAGGCTGACGGAAATTCCGGTCAGACTCTCCGATCTGTCTCTCCCGGACCTTTCCGAAGGGTTGCCTCAGAGGCCAGGGAAGGACAGGACGCCGCAATCCAAGAAGTCGGGGCGAGCGTCAACGGGTAACCGGGAGGCGGCAATTCAGTTGTCGGAGTCTCCTGTGAGTCCGGATACTGGAGCACCGGTTGCAGTAGACGGAGAACGGAATCAGAACCTCACTGAGGTTTTTGAGCAGATCGACAGGGCGGAAAGCCCAACTATAGGTTCTAGGGTAGCAGGGTCAGATATGTAGGTGTTAGATTTTCCTGTTTTTGTAGTTTTTGACTTAGGAACGGATCAGGAAGTAATCCGGTCCGGTTTAGGAACTTGGAGCGGGTTGGAATCCGTTCCGGTTCAGAAGTAGGTAGGAACGGATCCGCCGAGCGTTAATCGCGGCGGACTTGTATGGCGCTTTTTGCTTTTTGCTGATTATTTAAGTCAGTCCCCTCGCGGTGGATTGGGAGTCTTTCTTTTGCATTTTCCTTGTGTATTTTATTCTCTCTTGCTTGTGCATGTGTCTCCCGAGTTTTGGCAGGACAGCGTGAGCGAAGTTGGGAAGACGCAAGAGATCCTGTAGGCGACATTCTCCCTTTGGTGTTTGTTTTCCGTGTTTATGTGAGATCGGGTAGAGAAGGGTTGGGAGTGTAATTCTAGTGCCTCAGCGCTTCTAGGACTTAAGATTCCGGGTGAGAAAGCCGTTGTTAGGCTAGACGAGGAGGAGGGATTCCTTAGTCGTGCTAGAGCTCCTGGGCGGGAAACCCAGTTGAGTGTCCGATCTCCTGTGAGGTCTCACCGTCCTTGTGGCAAACGGAAAAGTTCTGGATGACGTTGGAACGGACGGATACACTTGTAACCGCTTGACTCCACAAGAGCGGAAAGTAGTGTCAAAGTCGTTGTAGTATGAGAAGATCGTACGGGGGATCTCTGTGTGACCTACAGTCCGGATTTTTATCTGTACTGTTGTGAGGGATCAAACCGGATCTAGAGTAATTTTAGAGTTACCGGGTAGAAAGTGGGTCTTCAGCCACTATAAGTCACAGAAGGAGCGGTGGGCCTACTGCTCACAAAATCAAGCGGTGACCCCTCTGATGGTAAAACAGAGGCAAAACCAAACCGGATTGAAGAACGGGTATGAACGGATCAGCCGGAACGGATTGGTCCAGAGAGGAAATTAGGAGCGGAATCTGTTAGGGAGCGGACCCATTGCAGTCTAGCGGAGCGGCTAAATTCCGGAAAACCAGAAAAGTGAGGGAGTGTATCCGTTCCGGACCAGATTGCTAGAATATTAGTGTTGAACGGGATAACGGGTTGTTGTCTCGGGTTGTTTCTGGGTTTCCGGTTCTAGATCTAGGACCGGATTATAGAGATTTGGAGCTGTCCTATCTTAATCGCTTAACTAAGCCAGATACTTCACAGAATCTCGTGGGTTCGATCTTTAGAGTCACTTAGTTATACTCTACAGTGATTTTTGTGAGTATAATGGGGAATTTACTTACCTTGTGTTGCGACATGGATGCTGGCCTGAAGGATCATCTAGACTTGTGATTACATTGAGCGCTCACAGCGAGTGAGATATGTCCTAGCATTCTGGGTTACAAAATCATTTAGATGATTGACAGTTCTTGCCTCGACCTATGTCCATTGTGGAGAATGAATTCTTTGAAGTTGAGTCCAAGTTATTTATGGGAAATTTTGATGTGCATTTGCTTTGGAACAAATGCACTGGAAATAGCCTATGCTAATAATTCACATCGACTGATTATAATATTAGTTGTTGTAATGGTAGGTGCAACCAATTTGAAAACTATGTATCCAAAATTCTTCAAATGAGGAGTCTATGAAGATGTGCATGAACTGCACAGTATTGAGGACATAGTTAGGCAGAACTGTTACGTAGAAACACATAAATTTAATAGCACACGTCCCGTGATACTCAAATAATGATTGTGATTGATGTTGTTTATCTTTCCATTGTCCATGAAGTAGATTACTCATATGCCATGAATGTGAACAATGTGGTCATGTGAACGCTATTGAAAATTGCTTAGTGAAGTGGTAAGTTGCAGGATCAATTTATTTAACTTTCTAGTACTTGTAATGTTCTGCAGGATGCGTCCAAGATTGAGCTCAGCATACCATATTGAACGTTCAATTGCGAATAGGCATGGTTTATCAGAGTATCCATGCGCCTGCAATCGATGCAGGGGAAGCTCTATTAAAAAATCAGGAATAGTTGCAAGACACCATATCAAATATGGACGTGATCCTTACCTGATTTATCCTATGATGGTGAGTTCTCGAAAATGAATGACCTCCATTGTGTATACATGAATTTAATTTTCTTAATTTCATTTGTTTTGAATTTGAGATTGCTAAAACATTCCAATGTATGCGCTATAATTATATTCCTCATCCATTTGTGACCTTCATTGATTACTGAAAAAAAAATTTCTAAAAATTCCTTCTGGTGGAATTCCAAACACATGTGATAAACAAATTCTATTATGTTGTTTTGGTAGAAGTATGTACAGGTGTGCAATATTCTGAAAATCATTTTCAATGGTTGTCTGCAAACTGTCGATGGCAGAAACGTGCGAGGTCCTGGTCGTCATCCAGATAGAGAACACGAAGAATACCGAGGAACCCCACCAGAAGATGTAGGTGGCTCATTCACATGGCCAGAGAGGACAACAGTGGATGTAGAGAACATGGCCAGAGATGCATTCACTCGCGCAGATGACATACACAATGAATTTGTCAATGAAAATGGACAAGCACCAGTGAATGTTGATGTCGATGACCTCGAAGGTGATGAGGAAAGGAATGAAGTGAATTTGGAAAGTTTGATTCAAGAGTCTACTGCGAGAGTGTTTGAAGGAAGCAATGTGAACCGCCTGTAGTGTGCCATCGTCCTTTTTTCACTATGTAGTCTTTATTCAGTGCCACACACATTTATGGATGCACTACTCACATGGGTAGCAGGAGATTTGCTGCCAACATCCAATTGCTTTCCCAGAACTTCGTATGAAGTGAAAAGCATGTTGATGAAGTTGGGTCTCCAGCATAAACAAGTTCACTGTTGTCCTGAAGGCCACATATTGTATGAAGGTGAAAACGAAGACTTGGAAGAATGTCCAAAGTGCAATCATCCTCGATATATTGATGGCTCAAACAAAGTACCGCACCGAGTGGTGAGGTATTTTGATATCATTAAGCATCTGCTGCGGATGTTCAAATGCCCTGAAATCGCAAAACACATGACATGGTATAATTGTCACAAGTCACAGGGTTCTAAAATGAGATCGGTGGCAGACAGTGAGCAATGGAAGCATATCGATCGAGTGTATCCAGATTTTGACGAAGTTCTTACAAATCTACGTTTGGGACTAGTTGGAGATGGCATTATTCCTTTCAAGAACAATGCATTGAAGCACTCTACGTGGGTTATATTGATAACTGTTTACAATCTTCCTCCATGGTTGTTAACAAAGAGATTTTTCATTTCACTTGCCATATTAATACCGGGTCCAAAATCACCTACTGCTGAAAATATAGATGTTTTCTTAGCTCCTCTAATTCGAGACTTGCAGAAACTATGGGCAGGAGTACCAGCAGTGGATATGTCAAAACCTGTTGGTGAAAGAAGATTTACCCTTCGAGCTTTGTTAATGTGGACTGTGAACGATTTCCCTGCCTATGGACTCTTATCTGGGCAACAAGTTCACGGATATAAGGGGTGCCCATTATGTGGTCCTGAGACGTGTGCAGAACATGCGTCATTATTGGGCAAAATGATATACTTAGGCGCCAGGCGATTCCTTGAAGAAGATCACCGTTTCAGGAGGGCAAGAGCCGCATTCAATATGGAGCAGGAGTGGCATGTTGCTCCAGAACGTCCAATAGGTGAAGAAATTCTTCGGTGGGTGTGGGCGCTTCATTCCCACCCTTGGAATTAAGCGATCACAACCAGGCTCTTAACAATTCTACTACCTACGGGTGTCTAAGCGTCAATCCATTGTGCCTTCCAAGCAATGGATCTTTTTTACTATCCTAACTAAGGTTTGTTTCGTTCTCTTGTCCTACTTTGCTTATGGTATTTCCTACCCCATCTCTACGTCTTTGTACTTGTCTAGTCTACCTCTACGTGTTGGTATTCTTTTAGTCTATACTATGTCTTCGTATTTGCTTGGTTTTAATCTACTCTACGTATTTTAATTGAGTACCTCTACTCTACGTATTGGTATGGTTCTACTTCTACTTTACGTATTTTAATTGGGTATCTCTACTCTACGTATTGGTATGGTTCTACTTCTACTTTACGTATTTTAATTGGGTATCTCTACTCTACGTATTGGTATGGTTCTACTTCTACTTTACGTATTTTAATTGAGTACCTCTACTCTACGTTTATGTATTTGCCTTGGTTCCTTCTACTCTACTTCTCCGTATTTTATCTTATGTTTGGTATTCGTTCGGCTCATTTCTATTCTAGTTGTGGTTATCTCCCTATTTGTATTTGCTAATTACCGGACCTTAACCCTACTCGGGATGTAGGCTTTTCCACTAACCAATCTCCTATTGCATTAATTAATCCAAATCAAAGGTAGGGTTAGATGCCCACCTCCGTTCCGTGGATCCGGTCCTCTTCACTCCACGCTACGTCCATCATTGCCATGTCTTGGACCCGGCTCTTTTTATTATCCCTTTCCGGGTGCTTTTTACAATCAAGTCTTTTTTGCGATAGCCCCTAGTTCCACTAATTTCTAGTCTATCCCCTTAACTACCTAATTTCTATATTTTTCCCTAAACTATCTACTTCCTATATTTTCCCCTAAACTATCTACTTCCTAGATTTTCCCCTAAGCTATCTACTTTCTATATTTTCCCCTAAGCTATCTACTTTCTATATTTTCCCCTAAGCTATCTATTTTTTCTATATTTTTCCCCAACTACTGCGGCCCTTCCCCCCTCTGCTGCGGCCCTTCTCCCCTTGCTGCGGCCCTTCCCCCCTTGATACCCGGCCCCCCCAAATACCCGGCCCCCTCCAATACCCACGAGGGGCGGCTCTGCGGGGCTCGGCTCTGCGGGGCTGCTCCGACGGGGCTGGCTCTGCGGGGCTGGCTTGAACTGGGGCTAGCTCGGGGCTGGGGCTGGCTCTGGACTCGGGCTGGACCCTTGTTTTTGACTCCTCATACAATGCTAATTGGTTGAGTGGGTACTAATTGTTCCTAGTTTAGGTGAGGACTTGCTTACTAAGTTGTTGGAAGCTAAACGTGGGGTTAGTTTGCAATGTGTTGGAAACTAAACGTTGTTGCTATTGTGGAGGGATTTGCATTTGACACCCCGCTAAGACTTAGGGGGTTCAAAGCTTCGCCGTGAAGATGTATTTTTGACACTTGACTAAGACTTTTAGTGGCCTAGAGACTTGGGAGGGCCATAGCTCCGCCGTCCCTATGGGACCTAATTAAATACCGTGACTAAGAGAAGAGGGAGAAGAGAGTAGTTTAATTGCTTGACCCTTAGGGGGTCAAAGCTTCGCCATCCCTATGGGACCCAATTAAATATCGTGACTAAGAGAAGAGGGAGAAGAGAGTAGTTTAGTTGCTTGACCCTTAGGGGGTCAAAGCTTCGCCGTCCCTATGGGACCTAATTAAATACCGTGACTAAGAGAAGAGGGAGAAGAGAAGGTTTACAAAGTGCAAGCATATGTTCGAAGTCACCTCCCAAGTTACCCCTCGGTTTCTCACTAGTCTCTCCCACAACAACTTTCAATAGTAACACAACATAATGAGTGAACCAAGTGTAGATTGCAATAAGTGTCAACAACTTGGAGGGGTCTCAAGTCCCCAAGTGCACACAATACTTACCAAAGGGTGTAAAAAACCCCAAAAGACCATCAAAGGCTCCCTTGGCATCAAAAGCCAAAGAAAATCCGGCATAACCCGGGCCCAATAGTCCTCCTCCCTTAATGGGTAGGAGTTAGAGAGAGAGAGAATGAGAGGAGAATGCCGCCCCTTTTATACCCAAAAGGGAGCAACCCCCCCCTTAATCTACTAAGAATAACTAGATGAGGGAAATAAGGAGGTCCGTACATGTTTACCCCTCCCAAATCTAATTATCCACCTAAAATCTACACAATTTGAATTGGGAAATTCAAATCTTACCTAACCTCACAAGAACTTGCAAAACCGTCAAATTTACCTTCCCCAAAATCTACAAGTTCTCACATGGGAGAAGTTGCCATGTGTTCCCACCTACTTAATTTGAAATTACTTACACCAAAGCACATGAGCCACCTCCACTAACTTTTTGAGGTGGTACTTGCTCCCACATGTGCCCGAAGTTCCCCGCACGTTCCCTATGCGTTCCCCACGGCTAATGGGGCCCAAACTCCCCAAAAATGCATTGGGGGGCTTAAAACCCCCATTTCTTCTCCATGTGCTGTCCCCAAAAGGCTAACTTTTGGAGTTTAGCTCCAAATGGCAAACGGATTGCACCATTGGCTCCGGAAGGCCATAATTAGCCTAAGGGAAATCCCTAACCCCTTAAACTATGTCAAAATTCTCGAGGAATCTTAGCGTAAGCTGGGATCGAAGTTGGGATAAATTCCCAAGTTTTGGAGTTTAGCAATTTTGGACCCCAAACCTTCACCAATCTCCCAAGTAGGTGGAAGGGGGTAGGAATAGACCCAAAATAGGCTCCGTTCCGATGTCGTATGGCCCCGGTACACCGGTCAACCGCCGCTTTTGTCATTTAATTTGTCAGTTGGGGAGGAATGTCGCCGATTTGGGATCTTCTGACTATCATTTCGTCTTGAAACTTGGGGAAGCGCTCCGTTGGTGTGAGACCACCTCGCCGGATTTTTAGTGGGATTTTACCGCACTTTGGGATATTCTTTCGAATTCCCACCCAAAGTCCACTGCGGTTGACCGTCTAGGAAAATATTCAACCAATGTCGGAAAATTCCCAAACTTTAGAGGGGACCACCCATGGGATCCCCCCACTTGGATGCAAATCTGCATCCCCACTGCGTGCTCCTAGAATTAGGAAATTGCCAGTACCTGCATTTCAAGGTTAGTATTTTATCCGTATTCTCTTCGATGCTATGGGGAGTGGGGGATTCCTCCTAGATCCCCCTATGAGGACTTCCTAGCCTAGACAGGGCCTTCTTAGGCTTCTTACCCTAATTCTGCACATCTCCATCAATTTGGCGTCTATTTAGCTAAGACCGGGCCCGTTTCGGATGTAAACTATCCTAAATCCCACCTAATGACCAAATGGCACATTGGTATGTGTAATGCCAATATAGGTTTAATGCCTTTTTGTGGGTGTTATGAACCTAAATACGCCTTAGTTTATTTATAAATGCGAAAAAAGAACCCGTGAGTCCCCGATGACGAATCGGGGACTCACAGTGGGGTACACAAAGATCCGAGTTTCTTCGAAATGGCGGTGTGGAGAACTCGGATGATGACCCCGTGAAGCTGCACGGGGTGAAGCGTCGCAGTATTTTCTTTGATCTCTTGTATTGGAAGGTCAGTTTTTCCGTCCAATTGATCCATGAATGTAAAGAATTTTTTCCATAACAATTGAATAAGGAATTCATGTTAAATTTTTAATGTCATTGAACTAATGCCCATGAGAGTTGCATAATGTGTTTTTTTGGCAGTTTTCCCATGTGAACGTAAACCAAGGTATGATGTCTGACTAACTATGTTTAATGCCAGTCAAATTCTGTGTTCATAGTCTTGAAATCCTCAGTGATTGGTGCATGCTGAAAAGAAATCAGGAGAGTAAGTAGTGCAACAGATGAAACTGAAGTTCATAGAAATGTAATTCTAATTAAAAGTTGTCTTCAACCATGTTCAAGTGAATTCATAGCGTTGTACACTGTTGTTCTTCAGAAGTGAAATGAATTGAGCAAATATTAGAGTATAAACCTTTAGGGATATGCCTTGCTCATTAATTGATTGCAGGTTGGTCAGAATTTTTAAAGTAGCCTTTTGAATCTGTAACCTCTTATACAAGTTAAGTGCAAAAATGAACTATATGAAGCAAGCAGATTTTGTATTCATTATTCACAGTGTGGTGCTTGCCTAAATGAATCGAATTAACTTTAATATTTAGTAAGTTCAGTACCCAAGTCCAAATCAAATTACTACTTTCATTTTGTGACCCTGGTAGTGAAAACCATTAATTGTGCGAAAGGATTTTTGTTTTGTTACGTCCTGAGGCGGAAAAGGCCAGCCTTATAATTTACATACAAGTAACATGAGGTGTACTGTAGTGTAAATCATAAGTTGAAGTGTTATGCATAGGGTACTCTTCAGAGACTATTACAGAATGTGGGAGTAGTTTGATTCACTAGAAATCCAAGTCCATGGCAACAGTGAGAACGTGTTGATATCTAATGGAATGTTAGACATTTCAATTGTGACTTACGAATTGGAAATAAAATAAGCTCCAGTGTAAAGGAAAATTATGGTTAGCTAGAAGAAGTACTTGTAAATTGGAAATAATGAATACCTTGGATGCATGGAATTTTGTCTAATGTAAGCAAGCTTACTCCCCATTTCTTGAGGAATGGAGAAAAGTGAATTAGAACTCCTCCAGTATTGCTCAAAAAATAAATGTCAGTGCACATAATGGATATAGAGTATTGGAAGTCCAAAATTAAGTTCTCATTCACAGTTTGGCAATATAATGGATAGTATATGTAGATTAAAAATGTTGGATGCAGAACTCCTTTCTTTGTGGCGTCTATTTAGATAGATCATATTCTGGTAGAGCACTTTTACACTAACAGTACTCCAAAAAAGCCGTCAACATGAGTGTGCCATCGATACTGAGTTGAAAGAACAGGACTTGCATGTGTTAGAAGTGCAAGTATGAGGTGAAGGTAGGATGCACAAAAGGAGTTTATGAATTCTGATGTGTGTTGTGAAAGAAATGAACTATCAGGAATCATTTTTAGTGGCACTTTTTTTCTTAGCTTCATTAGGAAAAACAGAGGTAATTATCCATAAATAATTATGCAGTGTGGTTTGTAAAGGGTCATTGGTATTACAAGTTTTGTCCCATGCGGTAATGAAGTCATTGATACTGTATATGAACCTTGAAATGTCTCAATCCTTCATTGAATTTCTGCGGATATTAACTTCCAACTTTATGCGCATATATCATGTACTAGAGTTTAATTAATTGGGTCACAAAGAAAGGTAGCTTTTTCGAGATTCCAGTATTAGAATTGATGAATCAGAAGTTAATTATATGGAACAGTGTCCTGAAGCCCTCAGGTCAAGTACCAGAATATGGATGTCGAAGCACTGCAGGGTTACTTATTGTGAAATGTGTGATTGTAAGTCCACCTTATTTATAAAAATTATAATATATTTGGAAAGAATTGTTTAGACTGTGTACTTGCATAATTGTGGCATCTTATACATTGATAAGAAGAGACTGAAAGATATGACTGTATCATGTTTGGGGCTGTGCTTTTCCATATTCGAAAGAAATGCATTCAATTAGAGTGGGAAGTGCCTGCAATGTATAGTGCTGCATGATTGCAGTCACTGATGTTGCCTGGCTGTTGCTGGTTTTTGCAGGATCTTTTAGTTCGCCATGTTTTGGATGTGATGCATTGCGAGAAGAACATATCCGAGAATATATTGAGGACTAGTTTCGGTGAGAAGGACTCACTTGCTGTGAGAGCTGACATGCAAGCACGTGGAATTCGACCGCATCTATACCTACAGCCAATTGGTCCAAACCAAAATAGAGTGTACATACCGGATGCACCATATGTTTTTTCAATAGATGACAAGGCAAAGGTTTTAAATGTCTTGAAGAATTTGCGAACACCAACTCATTATGTATCCGCGCTGCATACGAAAATTAGCAAAGGAAAATTAAGTGGTTTGAAATCCCATGACTTCCACATTCTTCTTCAACAAATTCTTCCTCTGTGTTTCAGAAAGGTCTCTAACAAGGCTCTTGCAGGAACAGTCATACAATTGAGTAGAGTGTTTAGGAAGTTGTGTGCTAAAACAGTGGACCTTAATGACAAGGAGCAACAGAAGAGGGATTCAGCAGAGACCATGTGCATGATGGAGAAAGAGATGCCTCCATCTTTTTTTGACATTATGTCACATCTGCCTCCTCATTTAGTAGAGGAGTTGTTTCTATGTGGACCAGTTCATACTAGATGGATGTATCCATATGAGCGGTACTTCAAAACTTTGAAAGGGTACGTGAGGAACCTAGCAAAACCAGAAGGTTCCATTGCACAAGGGTATCAAATAGAGCAGGCACTGGGATTCATTACGGAATACATGTCTGAGTACAATGTTACATCACGTAGAGTGTGGGATGACAAAGAAGAACCTGCAATGGTAGACGAGATTCTGGAGGGCAAGGGAAAGACAAAGGTACTCACTGAAGAATTGAGGATTGCAATGCACGAGTTTGTCTTGGACAATCTGTTGCTCCTGGAACCATACCGTGAGTAAGTTCTTTCTTCCCTATTACCTTACTAACAAAATTCAAGAAGAAAGTCCTGATAAGTGAATTTGACATGTTCCTTTATCCCAGGTGTAGTTGTTCTGCGTTTTGTGATTGTTTTGAAGTTTCTAGAATTGTTTTATATAATGTTCAGTTGAACTTTAAGTAATCTGAATTTAAGTGATCATGAATGGGAAAGTAATTGGGCAAGCGATATCTGTCGTTTGGAATTTTTGAATCATTCAAAGAAATGGTTTTGAACATGCAATTTTGCTGGGTTGTTTTCAATGAACTTTGGTATTCAGAAGTAGTCAAAGGTTATTGTAATTGTTCTCTACCTTTTTTGAAACAGTCAAAGTGATTTAGGAAGGTACACATCTTCTGCAGATACTGTTAGTGCATATGAATGGAGGTAATATAAGGTTTAGTGGATGTGAATATGTGCAATTGTAGGATCCCCTGATGTATATTCCAGAAGTTGTGTCTTATTGAGTTATTGTTTTAATTTATTTGAATTGACTAAGAAGAGGATGTCCATTTATATATGAATCGATAAAATTCATGTCATAGTACGAGTAACATTGAAGTAGTTGCAATTCATTTTGTTCATGTGCATGAATTGAAGTTTGATATGTTGAAAAGGTCTGCTGCTATATGTGGATGCATTGACTTTCTAATTGTATGCGACATTTTAATAAAATCATTATTAATTACATGTAAAGCTATGTGAGTTCTGCTAGCATCAGGAACATGTGACTAAAGTGGGATCACTGATTGTGTAAAATTAGGGTGTCTTAAGCTAGGGAAAGAATTGAGTAAGTGAAGATAGTATAGGTTTCTGTTCTTGGAAGATGAAGTGGAAGTTGTTTTGTGATTTTCTGATGCAAGGGTCCCTTGACTGAAAGGAACAATTTTGTAGGAAGTGTGTCACATTTTCTTAGCTGAACTCGTGGAAGCAATTCCAGTAATGAAAGGAATGGGAAGCAAAGAAGTGGAGGGATTAGGAGTAGAGTGGTAGGAAGAAATGGTCACATACAGAACAGAAATGTGTCATGTTTTTGTTGGGTTAGAACTCTGATTTAGGGAGGTGTTGAACTGATGTTGTGTAGGAGGTATCAGGTTATATGGCAGGAGAGAACAAATGCCAGGTTGGAGTTCCGAAGAAGACATCCACATCGAAATGGCAGGCATGGTGCAGCATATCCTGAGGGTATGGAAGAAATTCAGCCCTTCATGAGGTGGCTTGAAGAAGATGTTCAGAGTAGCTTGGAACAGGGCGTGGTAGTGGTTGCAGATATAGTGAACTCATCGAAATTACCATCTCATACAGCTCGCAGTTTTAAAAGCATGTACTCATATGGATATCACTTTCGAGTGAGAAGTGCTGAACAAAGCAGTAAGAGAACTTATGACTCAGGAGTGGCAGCTGTTTTTCATCAACCATGTCGTTCGGGAAGGAGGGATCAAAATGTGGTGAATGCTGACCTTGAATACATAGGGGAGATTTTGGAGATAGTGGAGTTGGACTATGGTGGACATTGCATTGTGCTTCTAGTGTGTGACTGGGTGAAGGCCAATTACCGAGGCAGAAATGCAACAGTCAAGAAAGATGAATGGGGTTTTACCTTGGCAAATTTTAGAGCTCTGGTACCTTTTGGGTATGAGTCTTTTGCTTTTCCAATTCACTGTCATCAAATTTTCTTCTCAAACGATGAAGATGATCCAGGTTGGAAAGTAGTTTTACGAACAGAAGTTCGAGGACGTAGAATTGACAGTGAATTGGATGAAGAAGTGGAGCCAGAAATGTTTGCTGTTGGAAGAAATGCTGACTTTGAGGGACTTCGAGCGGCTGCTGAAATTTCTGAGGTACAGCAGTATTCCGTGGGAGAAGGAAGGAATATTGAAGTGAATGAAGTTTTAAATCACTTAGTAGAAGACAATGCTGAAATGTTTGATAGAGCCATGGGGGAGTCATCAGAGGCCAAAGATTGATGGCAGCAGAAGTTATATGTGGTAAGACTTAAATGAAGACATACATAAGGTTTAAGGTTGTTTGGACTTGGGACAGTATTTGACAAAGTACTGTTGAACTATTTCAATTTTTATAAATAATGAATTGGCAATGAATTTGTGAAGAAAGTTTTTTGAATTAACCAGTGAAAAATGAAAAAAACCAAGAATTCAATGTGTACAAAATCGAGGTTCAAAATCCAGGAGGATGTGTGTTCTTTTATTGGTACCTTTGTGTGGAGTTGTTGTTGTTTATCGAATTCAAGTAATGTATGCACCAAATGCTTTAGAAGAGTTTAGCTTATATGATGTAGTTTTACAAACTGGTATGTAATTATGATAGGTGTTTTATTGATTCTATAGTTTATTGAATGTGGGTGGACGTGTGTGTCAAATGCAGTGGTCAGCAGAGCTAGCATATTAGATGGGCCAGAGGAATTGGATATCTTCTGCACTGATGATCTTATTTTCTGAAAATGTTTTGAATTCATGTGAACTGTGTAGGACTTCACAAATGAAATATAGTAATTTCAAAGTTGTTTTTCTTGTAAGTAAATTGAATGTTGAATTGTCCCAATTGTGGATGCCTCAATGAAAAAGTGATTTCATGCACACCCTGTAATGAGGACTGAGTAAAAGTGAAAGTGCCGAAGGTTGAAGCTTAAATGGAAGTAAGCAGTGTTGTAGGGAACAAGTGGAAGCCAATTTTTTTTGAATAATATCGCTTCAAAATTAAATAATTTTCAAGAATATGTGAGGATTTGTAGAAAATGTTGCAACAACTTTAGGGAAATCCATGATCATGGGAACTGTCTGATGTGCTTGTTGATGGATTAGGATTTAATTGTATGGAACCCATAGATTTTTGAAGCAGCTCATGTAATTTGGCAGGTATGGTTAATGCAGTTGAATGCATACAAGAAAATGGCAATGATGAAGTAAAGACCGTTGGTGGTAGGGACATTGACTCAAACAAGAAGAGATTGAAGGTGTACAGTGGTGATTCATTACAGGTATGCATGTGGATTTCAATGTGAAGCCATTTGATGAGAGTAATGGAGTTCGAGTGACCAATATGGCATAGTAAGATAGTTTTATTCCTGATAAAATGTGTTGTTAACGTATAGAAGTACTGAATGTAATGATTTTGTATTTAAAAAGTTCTGGGGAACACATGTTCTGTCACTTATGAGCCAAAACATGAACTGTGAACTTCGAATGTGAATAGGAAGACTATAAATCTTAAATAATGTTATGTAAATTTCTTTGTGGGTGAATTTTTAAAAATTAAAGTACAAAGAAACAAAGTGCAACAATAACTAAGCTTGCAGCTGAATTGTCATTGAATGTGATGTGTGGAAAAAAAGCATGCATGAATGCAGTTGTGAATTAAACAAATAAAAACAGAGAAATGGCAATTCATATTGATTCTTAATTCTGTGTAGTGATGATGAGTGTGAGGTATATAGCCCATATATGCGAAGGAGGCTGCTTTCTTAGCCTCTGTTATTGGCTTGGTAAAGAATTATTGACAAGTGGATGTGGAAAAGAGAAAAAGTTGAAGTTGTATTACAGTCTTGGCAGAACTGATTCTCTATTGTTGTGAACACAGGAGTAGGCCTTCAAGTTCATGGAGGGAACTAGGAAATCAGAGTAGACAAGTTTCAAGGTTTATATTCATTTGGAGGGGAGGGAATGTAGGAATATAATAGTGGATGACCTGTGTAGTTGTGGGAAGTAGTATTTCTATATTTTAATAGGACATGATAGCAGTATCCTGTTATGAAGTAAATATATGCATGGAGGAGTACTGCATTTCTTATTAGATGATAGACAAATTCAGCAGTGCCTGAAGGCAGCTTGAGGACATGGTTCTGTGCTAATGAGAACCACACAAGCTTTTAGTGAATGAGAAGTACTCTCATTTTATGGCAACAGTAGTGGCATTCTATTGTGTACTTTCATTGTGCTTGCTGAAGAAGAATAAATACAATTTGAAATGGATATGAATTCCTGCATTTGTTAAAAGTATTCTTTGAAGTAGACATTGAAATTATGAAGGTAAATTGAATAATGTGTTTTGGGATTGTGAAGACTTTTCAAGAACAGTATTGTGAGTTGCAATGATATTAATTATAAACAGGAGTGAAGGCGAACATGTTACATGGTACCTCATCAATTCCTGTTTACTGTATGTGTTGATTAAGGAAGAAGTGCAAGTGCCTAAATCAACAACAGTGAGTACACTTGATTAACAAAATTCACATGAACTCTGGAAGTTTGTTAAAATGGATAATACAGTACCCAAAATAACAAAACTGTGTTGATTTATTGTTGATTTGGTCGGTGTTTTCTAGTAGTGTCACCTCCCAAGTCACCCCTCGGTTCCACACAAGTCTCTCCCACAACACCTCTCAATAGTAACACAATACAATGAGTAAACCAAGCTTAGGTTGCAATAAGTTTCACCAACTTGAGGGGTTCTCAAGTCTCCAAGTACAAACAATACTTACCAAAGGGTGTAAAAACCCCAAAAGACCATCAAAGGCTCCCTTGGCATAAAAACCAAAGAAAATCCGGCATAACCCGGGCCCAATAGTCCTCCTCCTTTAAATGGGTAGGAGTGAGAAAGAGAGAGAATGAGAGGAGAATGCCGCCCCTTTTATACCCAAAAGAGAGCAACCCCCCCTTAATCTAATAAGAATAACTAGATGAGGGAAATAAGGAGGTCCGTACATGTTTATCCATCCCAAATCTAATTATCCACCTAAAATCTACACAATTTGAATTGAGAAATTCAAATCTTACCTAACCTTACAAGAACTTGCAAAACCACCTAATTTACCTTCCCCAAAATCTACAAGTTCTCACATGGGAGAAGTTTCCATGTGTTCCCACCTACTTAATTTGAAATTACTTACACCAAGCACTTGGAGCCACCTCCACTAACTTTTTGAGGTGGTACTTGCTCCCACATGTGCCCGGAGTTCCCCACGCGTTCCCTACACGTTCTCCACAGCTAATAGGGACCAAACTCCTCAAAAAAGCATTGGGGGGCCGTGAGTCCCCGATTCGTCACCAAGGACTCACGGATTCTTTTTTCGAAAGTCCTACATAAACTAAGGCATAATTGGGCTTATAAAACCCACAAAAGGGCATTAAACCAGTATTGGCATTACACATACCAAAGTGCCATTTGGTCATTAGGTGGGATTTAGGATAGTTTACATCCAAAACGGGCCTGGTCTTAGCTAAATAGACGCCAAACTGATAGAGATGTGCGGGATTAGGGTAAGAAACCTAAGAAGGCCCTGTCTAGGCTAGGAAGTCCTCATAGGGGGATCTAGGAGGAATCCCCCACTCCCCATAGCATCGAAGAGAATACGGACAAAATACTAACCTTGAAATGCAAGTACCGGGCGATTTCCTAATTCTTGGAGCACGCAGTGGGGATGCAAATTTGCATCCAGGTGGGAGGGTCCCATGGGTGGTCCCCTCTAAAAATTGGAAATTTTTCGACATCGTTTGGATATTTTCCCAGACGGTCAACCGCGGACCGCGGTGGACTTTGGGTGGGAATTCGAAAGAATATCCCAAAGTGCGGTAAAATCCCACTAAAAATCCGGCGAGGCGATCTCACACCAACGGAGCGCTTCCCCAAGTTTCAAGACAAATCGATAGTTGGAAGATCTCGAATCGACGACATTCCTCCCCAACTAACAGATTAAATGACAGAAGCTGTAGTTGACCGGCGTACCGGGGCCATACAACATCGGAATGAAGCCTATATTGGGTCTATTCCTACCCCCTTCCATCTACTTAAAAGATTGGTGAAGGTTTGGGGTCCAAAATTGCTAAACTCCAAAAGTTGGGAATTTATCCCAACTTTGATCCTAGCTTACACTAAGATTCCTTGAGAATTTGGACATAGTTTAAGGGGTGAAGGGTTTCTTGTAGGCTAATTATGGCCTTCCGGAGCCAATGGCGCAATTCGTTTGCCATTTGGAGCTAAACTCCAAAAGTTAGCCTTTTGGGGACAGCACATGGAGAAGAAATGGGGGTTTAAGGCTCCCCAATGCTTTTTGGGGGAGTTTGGACCTCAATGACCGTGGGGAACGCGAAGGGAACGTGTGGGGAACTCTAGGCACATGTGGGAGCAAGTACCACCTCAAAAAGTTAGTGGAGGTGGCTCCAAGTGCTTGGTATAAGTAATTTCAAATTAAGTAGGTGGGAACACATGGAAACTTCTCCCATGTGAGAACTTGTAGATTTTGGGGAAGGTAAATTAGGTGGTTTTGCAAGTTCTTGTAAGGTTAGGTAAGATTTGAATTTCTCAATTCAAATTGTGTAGATTTTAGGTGGATAATTAGATTTGGGAGGGGTAAACATGTACGGATCTCCTCATCTCCTAAATTCCCTCATCTAGTTATTCTTAGTAGATTAAGGGGGGGGGTGCTCCCTTTTGAGTATAAAAGGGGCGGCATTCTCCTCTCATTCTCTCTCTTTCTCACTCCTACCCATTTAAGGGAGGAGGACTATTGGGCCCAGGTTATGCCGGATTTCCTTTGGCTTTTGATGCCAAAGGAGCCTTTGATAGTTTTGGGGTTGTTGCACCCTTGGCTCTTGTGGTTTGCACTTGGGGACTTGAGACCCCCCCAAGTCTTGTTGGAACTTTTGTTAATTGATGATGGTCCACCCTTTGTATTGTGAAACAAGTGAAAGTTGTTGTGGGAGAGACTAGTGAGGAACAGTGGGATGATTTGGGAGGTGACTTAGAGAGTATGCTTGCAATTTGTATCTACTTCCTCCCCCCTTCTCTCTTGTGTATAAGGCTAGGCTAGTCCCATGAAGGACGGCGGAGCCTTGACCCTCCTCTAAACACTTAGCCTTGGTGAATAGGAAGCCTCTCTCTTCTCCCCCTTCTCTTGTCCACGGGAATAGACTAGTCCCATGAGGGACAACGGAGCTATGGCCCCCCCAAGTCTCTAGGCAAATAGAAGTCTTAGTCAAGTGTCAAAAATACACCCTCACGGCGAAGCTTTGAACCCCCTAAGTCTTAGCAGGGTGTCAAATGCAAGTCCCTTCACAATAGCAACAACATTTAGTTTCCAACACCTTGGAAATTAACCCAACGTTTAGCTTCCAACAACGTAGTAAGCAAGTCCTCACCTAGATTAGGAAGAACTAGTGCCCAACCAAACACTTAGCATACACCTTAGCATTGCATTAGGAGTTAAAAACCAGGGTCCAGCCCAAGTCCAGAGCCAGCCCCAATCCAGAACCAGCCCCGTTGGAGCAGGCCCGCAGGGGGTCCGCGTGGGTATCGGGGGGGCCGGGTATCAGGGGGGGCTGCGGGTATCGGGGGGGGGGAAGGGCTGTAGCAATTGGAAGGGCCGCAGTAGTAGGGGGGGTAGCACACAAATTGAACACCCTTACGGGGTAGTTAGAATTAGAATAGAAATAGGTTAAGGGGGGGGTACCACACAAATTGAACACACATGCGGGGTAGTTAGAATTAGAATAAAGATAGTTTAGAGGGAGGTTAGCCCACCAATTAAAAGCAAGTGTTAGAGTGGTTTAGCGTAGGATAGCAATAGTGAGGGGAGGGTTGGGCCTCATTTACAACCAAGCGTACAACGTAGCCAGGAGCGCGAAATGGCGATGGTACGGGACGGAGAAGGACCGGCGTGGGGCATCCACGGAACGGAGGTGGGTCTCTAAAACTCTCCTTTTGAATTAATTAGTTGATATCATTAGGAATCCGTTATTAGGGAAAGGTTAGCGCCCCAAGTGGGATTAAGGGCCGGTGATTAGCAACCACAAATAGGAAAGTAACCACAACTAGAATAGAAAGAAGAAGTAGAATAGCACAAATGCATAGAGTAAAGGAGTATAAATACGTAGAGTAGGACAAAAAAATACAAATACATAAAATAAGTTAAAAAGAATACAAATACGTAGAGTAGATTAAAACCAAGATAGATACGTAGAGTAGACTAAAGCAAAGACAAATACATAGAGTAGGACAAAAGAATACCAATACGTAGAGTAGACTGAAACAAAGACAAATACATAGAAGTAGGTTAAGATAAATACAAATACGTAGGATAGGATAAAAATACGAGAACGTAGAGTAGGCCCAACCAAATACGAAGACGTAGTGTAGATTAAAAAAATACCAATATGTAGAATAGGATAAAAATACGAAGACGTAGAGAGGGAGTAGGAAATACCATACGTAAAGTGGGCCAAAACAAATCCAAACACGTAGAAGTAGGATAAACAAGAATAAAACATAGAAGTAGAATAGGAGATCGAAACACATAAAGCAAGGAAGTAATTAGAAGTAGGACAAGAGAACGAAACACATAGAGCAAGGAATAATTAGAAGTAGGACAAGGGAACGAAACAAACCCTTGGTAGGATAGGTAGGCTAGCAAAGAAGATTCATTGCTTGGAAGGCACAATGGATTGACGCTTAGACACCTGTAGGTAGTAAGATTGTTAGGACCAGAGCCTGGTTGTGATCGCTTAATTCCAAGGGTGGGAATGAAGCGCCCACATGATGGTGCCTCTGCCGGGAGTGGCATTTAGTATGGCCATTCTTAGATAAACCGTACTTACATGTAAAGAGAATTAATTGAAGGGAGAGGAGAACCGCTTATGTTTGGACGCTTTCCTACTTGACTTCTTGGATCTACTCCGGAAGCCGCCAAGGAAACCATCCGTCAGTTCGTGGGTCGACCCCTTTAGTTGTAAGGTGTTATCGATCACCGACTTGCTGCGAGGACCAGTAGAGTTGGGAGTATCCTTCAAGTTTGGAACGGGCTAGCACGACAGTATCTGATCTCTCCGAATCGGCACACCCCTTCCATTGCACACTCCATCCAAGGAGGGGGATTTGGAGTAGACATTGCTGAGATCGGTAGGTGCTTGGCCTCCTATTGGGAGGTGGTAGTAGCCATGTGGAGATTCGAGAGCGCATACACGGAGGCGTGTTTCGAGGCAAGATACCCATCTTTTGAAACCTTCGAGTCCCTGCTAGAGCTGTCTTTCATAGGCATTCGATACGAGGCCCCGACGCCTCTTAGTGACGATTCGAGCACCTAATGACCCGCCCTTAGACCGCGACCGGTTCATTGATAATCCGTACTTACAACCGGATGATTTCCGGTGTGGGCTCCTCAGCACTGGTCCACTAACATTGGACGGCTGCCGCGGGATTCCATCACGACTGGTCCCTGCTACGTTGAGCACTGCCCACCAGCTACAGTACATTGTGGAGTACGCATCCACTTGCGAGGGTTGTCAAGAAGCGGACGACTACCGTGCCTCGAATTACTACTTGCCAGGAGACGGCCAAGTACATCAGCCCCACTACCATCCACTACATCACGAGTATCCTAGTCGAGGAAGGAGGAGCCGACCCAATCGACTCAAGGACGCTACATTCTTCACCAATGCTGAGACTTGGCCCCAGTACGCTGAGGCTATCTCCACCATCGAGCTGGTGTAGGCCCCCTACTTCTACAAAGTGCGCCCCACCGCAGCGGAGATCGTGACCACCTTGATCTGCGCCGACCACGTGATAGCGCCATTAGAGGTCCAGTAGCTAGTCTTACTAGTCTAGCTGACTCTTGTGTTCATTTTTTCTATATCTATATTGCACACTACTTTTACCGGCCTACACAGTTGGCATACCAGGAACAGATGCCACCTAAGGTCCTTGAGACACCCAAATCAGGCAGGGTGTTGGGGCCCAAAGGGATAGGGGGGAGTTCCTCCCGCCCTGCTCAACCAAGCTCGCCTACATTGTCAGCGTACGAGGAGGTCAGTTCCCCCGGCTCCTTTGAAGGAGTTAGCTCGCCAAAGTCTTCGGAGCACGTCAGCTCCTCGGAGGCATCCGCAGAGATGGGGGATCGACACCCTCCAGTCCCGCCTAGGGCCCCTGAGGTCCCAGATGCTCCACCCGAAGACTTGATGCCCGAAATTGACCCAATGATGTTGCCCCGAGGGCTCCCCATCGTGGTACCTCGGGGACTAAGGGAAATTTCAGTCCCCCACCATTAGCCCAAATTCTCCGGGTCCCGGGACGATGATCCCGCGGCCCACATCGAGAAATTTGAGGAGATTCTCATCTTCCATTTGGTTACCGACCATGGTTATTATCTTATCTAGTTCCCCAATACACTGGCCGGGGCGGCTTACTCTTGGTACCGCTCCCACGAGGCTAGGACCTTTGTAACATGGAGGCAGCTCCAGGCTGCATTCCTTAGATACTTCCGCCCCAAGACCGGACATCAACAGGCGCTGACAGCCCTGACTGACATACGGCGTGGCCCAACGGAGGATATCACCACCTACGTCCGTCGCTTCCAGATGGTATGTACCCGCTTTGTGGGGGGACTGCTCAACGACGGCACCATACGACACTACTTCATCCAAGGTATAGACTCGACACCTACCATCCGAGAGATCCTATCCCGACGACCGGTCACCCTTGAAGATGCAATCCGTGCAGCACTGGAGATCGAGATCATCGACAAGGAGAATGATCGCATGGTTCGACGGGCAATCAACCCCATACCAGCCTTCATCCCAGTTTACCAACAAGCGGCTAGCCCCCTGGCTTATCGTCCCTCGGCACCCAAGGAGGAAGCTTATCCCTTGGCCACTCGAGATCCCATCTTATCATTAACCACCCCAGTTGACCAACTTCGTACAGAGATGCGACAGGTTTCTAGCGACATGATACAAGCTGTACGGGAGTTAGCAGAGCAGATGGCTTACTTGGTGAAGGGCCAGAGTCAGCAACCCCTTCCGCAGTACCACGAGTCTGGCACGCACTCCACGGGGGTGTGGTGCAACCATTGCGGCCAGACCAACCACACGTCGCCATTCTGCCTGATGACTAAAGATGCCCCTCCCCCGCCCCGGCCGCACGGGCCGGCACAGCCTTACCAGCATCCGAATGCTCGACCTCAGGTACGTGACAACACCTCTTCCGATCTGTGTAATTGTAAATGCAATGGCACCCCTTTTTTCACCAATGATGCATATAGACCATCTAAAACAATGTGAGGTTCATACTTCAAGGGTCTAACACCATCTCTAAAGGCCATGTTGCCACCATCACAACAACTCTAATAGAGTTGTTTCCAAAATCAAACAAGAAGAATCTATAACTGACTCTCTTGAAACCACAACCTTAATTAACTCACTTGAATCTACAACCATAATTGACTTTGAGTTTGCTAAATTTAGACAAACAGGCTGATAAAAGAGGTTGGCACTATTTACCACCACTTCCCCGAATTGTTCCCTCCAAAAAGTAGCCATCCATTTCAGCTTTGACGCGTGAACTGGAATAGCCTTGATGCATTTGAAGAGGCTAGACAAGCTTTGGCACTGTAAGCTATTATGTGATCATTCAATCTTTGGCACGACATCATTGCAATAAGGTAGTGACTTGTTTATCCTTGTTTAGCCCAATAAACTATGGTATGAGTAGCCTTTAGGCATGTTCATTAGAGAGTCTCAAGGACCCAATTGCTACCCCATTTTTCCTCTAATGTTGAGTGTCTCAAGAGATTTGTAGGTATATAATTTATTTTCAATTCTAATTCACAATTAACAAGTTACAACCTTTTTCTTTTGCAAAATAGGGAAGAGAGGGAAGCACATGTATGTTGAATTTCATTGACTTTCACTGAGGTTGTTGGAATAGGCACATGCAATTGAGAAAGGAGGCAATAGTAGCAGCTACAAAACCATGGCAAGAAAAAAGAAGTATGAAGTAGTAACTTTACACTTTAAATAACTATAAAAAATAGTGAGTTTTTTTGGCTAATTCTAGGATTGAATAATTGAATCTACAAACAAATTTAAATTAGGTTTGCCAAAAAGTCATTGAGGCTAATATAAATTCATCATTTGACCATCCCCCTTTATGTAGTATTTGATAGGAATATAAATTAATTACTTCATTGACAATAAGAGGAAATGATGGGTAGAGAGGTTGTTTTCATAGTGAAATACATTGCTCATGAAGAATCTTCAAAGGATATGGGATAATTTGAAGGTGAGTTTGACTACTCATTGTCAAATTAAACATAGGAATTGTGTTCTAAATACAATTTAGACCTCATTTTGGTATAGTTGAATAACTTTTACCAAAAATAATTGAATTTAAAAAAAGTTAGAAAAGCAACATAACTTACTTCTTAAGAAGTTTGTTTGTAATTTTTAGCCTCCAAAAGAAGTTATAGACAAAATTCAAAGAAGTTGTTTGAAAATGTCCCTTCCAATCTTTGCTTGAACTTTGTCTAAATCTTTTAATAGGAGACTTGAAATCTAAAACAAATTTATGAAGAAGAAAATTAGCTTGATTTTCTACATTAATTTAGTCAAATTTTTTTGAAAAGAAATTATTCTACTATGGATAAAGACACCTAAACTTTACTTGATCACAATTCCTATTTTTGACTTAAGCTACTAATCCTAATTCACATATTTCACATAGATTATTTAACCTACTACTATCCCACTTGTATAATCAGCTTTTCTTCTCATTTTTTTGAACACTATAAGTGGATTTTGAATCTATATGAGTGTCCCATGTACAGATTGAGTAATTGTATTAGGATACTAGGATAGAACATCTAAATTTAGCAATCTATAGCAAGTTTAATGAGATGGATCTTGAAATATAAATGTCTTGTATAGTATAGAAATGTATCTCTTTAGTAATAGAGTAGCATGATAACTAACTAGAAACCTAATGGAATTATGGAAAAATGTATGTTGCGCACAAAGGTCTTTTGCTTTGTTTGTTTGTTGGAAAGTCTCACCATGCATTAGATGCTTGTAGAAATTACAGATATTGAAGTCTTGCAAATTTTTCTCTTCTCTTTTCTCAAATGAATATATTTTTGAACCCATTGATGAGATTTTTACTAAAAATATGTGGTGGAAGTAGGTTAAAAAATGGCCTAATGTTTTTTGAATTCTTAAGACATTATGGCATTATAAGCTAGTGTTTTGGAATGCTTTGAAAATTTGTTTATACATGCCCAATGTAATTCACTACAAGAATAAAACTTAATTTCAAAGTTTGTAGTGCAAAAAGTTTTAGCAAATGGTGGTCAAAGCCATTTGAAGTTTAAGAACACAATTAAAAAAAAATTTAAAAATTTTAAATTTAAAAAAAAAAAAAAACGCTTTTACTTTGAATGCAAACATCTTTCAATCTAGTATATGGTCAAACCTTGCAAAATTCAATCTACATGGTTTCATACAAATTAATTACTAGATTCTACAATTACATTTTCAAAAATGAATCTTATAAGCTTTTTGATCAATGCAATAGAAATAGTAGTTGAGAGTGATTTTTGAGCTAGAAAATCCTTAAGGATTTTAGGAATTAAAAACCTATATCTTATAATCGATATTGTCAAAAAATTTGAAATTTCTTCTATACATTCTCTTGCTAGTCTTGTATAAGATTCAATAGTTATTTTGTTACAAAAGATTTCTTTAGACTTTCTGTATTAATCTGGTTTATAGGCATTGCTTTTCATTGATGGAGGTTGATTAACCCTAAACCCTATAGTATTGTTGCAAATACTAAGTATCTAATGGATGACTTCTTTTGGCATTGTAAATGAAAAAAAATGTTTTTTCATTTAGTTTATTTATTTAGAAGGTACTTGTATACATGTTTAGTGAATAAGATAGAACCATCTATAACCAATCATTTAAGATATTTGAGATATGACCTAGTGTAGTATAAGGCAAAACAAATATTTTCAGAGGTGCAAAGATAAAAATGACGAGGATTGCAAAAAGTTTGGTAATTTTATCATATGAACTAAAATAAGAATGAATTTTGAAAGGCCAAAAGTACTATAGACCTATAGCCAATGTACAGACTCTTTCAATTACAACCATAGAAGAACTCCAATCCTATTCATTACTTCTTTCTTACTTATTCACTAACTTTGGGACATGTGTTATGAACTTATTAGTCCCAACCTTAATAAAGAAGAAAACACTCATTCCAAACTTTGATAGGAAGTTTGTTCTAGCCTTACTTGAAATAAATGAAATTTACAGGTTGGAGATGGGGTGATGATTGCTTATGGGTGGTTCTACCTTAGTATTGCAAAGTCCCTCATCATGGTCTTAAACATATGTTGGCACTTCATATTATATATTGTTCTTATTGAGGGTCTTAGGAATGAATTTATACCTATTCTTGGACCAAATTCTCATTGCAAAGAATACAAACATCACAACACACCTTCATTTATGTTTTTAAAGAATTGAATGCCCAATCCAAAGATCACCCTCATAGAATATTTTGGCCATTTCTTGCTATTTTCTCTTGATGTGAATTTTAGCTATGAAAATGATGTTTTTTGAATTCAAGTCCAACTAATAAATTCAACCTTATCTAAATTAGTTTCTACTTCTATTGCAAATTTTGAAAAATTCTTTGATTCTAATATTTTATAGCAATATGAAATTTGGACATATAAACATGTTTTCATCCACAATTAGGCAATTTCATCTAATATTTTTTTAAGTTTCAAAGTTGTTTGGCGATTTCATCTAAGTTTTTTGGCATTTTTTGTAGTGTTTTTTAGCCAAATTATTTTTTTGGTGCAATCTAGCATTAGAAAGCCAAAAAAAAGCCTTGGTATCCATAATCGATAAAATAAACCCATTTGGACATGATCTAGAGTAATGCAAGGCAAAGCAAAAAAATTTAGAGGTGTATTGATAGAAATAGTAGGGATTGAAAAAAATTTGGTAATTTTCTCTTAAATTGAAATTACTATGAAATTCAGAAGGTAAACTAACCTATGACCAAACTCTAGAGCCACCAATTCCAATCATTCAAAAACTACTTTACTATGTACTAATTATTTCCAATTTTTGTACTCTTGTGTATCATTGATTTTTTGGTACAAACCTTGTGTTTTTATAAGGAGATAAAATTTTGTGTCATTAACTTATTGGTTCAAACTTTGAAAAATGCACACACAATGCAAAGAAAAAATGTAATTGCATTCTAATCTTGATTGAAAAAAAACACCCTATTTATCATTAATGGAGCACATATCAATAATAGATACCTCTCCTATATCAATTCAATAATGCAAGCATTTTGGTGACTATTGTAGTCATTGGAAGACACATCCTCTTTATGCTAATGAAATTTTATCCTTCACCATCAAAACATTTTAAAGCCAAATATATCTCAAAGATTCATCCTAGAAGCATGATGTGGACATTTTATTTAGGGGATGACAAAAAAATCTTTCTTTGTAAGACAAAAGGGGAGATGTTCAACAGTTCTTTGTCTTTCAATGAGTATATTTGGCTTATTCGAAGTAGATGTCAGACGGTATCAAAATGCATGATTTCCACGGCCACCAGCTCAACAAACAGGCTTAAAACAGGCTTAAAAGGCAAGATCTCAGAAACGATGTTTGACAATGTGGCAATGGAATTCGTCCTTCACGATTTATGAACTATCGGAGTCAAGCAGGTCGCACATGGTCAGAGAGCATTTCCGTAGGCCCTGGTTACAAACACAGCAAACAGCAATTCACACCACGCAACTAGAGCTGAGAGCTCTGCCGACAGTCTGGGTCACAAGCAACTCAAAAGCGCAATTGCGCTTGAAGGAAGGTCCACAAAGAAACCCCCCAACGGCATGCAATGTGCTTTCAAGCGCAGGTAACTAAGTCATCTGCGTGGTTCAAATGAGAACAATTCCGCAAAACAGATTCGACGGCTGAGAACGTCAGCATGTGTATAGAGCTTCAATTTCCATGCTAACAATATTCGATCTTCTACGGTTGCCTCAGCACGTTTCCCTCCTACTGAACTGTGTACCTTAACCTCAGCACCCACCATTCGCCGTGCGACCCCCGACCTCCATGAATAGGACCTACTGGTTTAGCAGCTGGCGCAACACATACTGTAGAATGCCCCCGTGCGAAAAGTACGTTAACTCGACCTGGGTGTCGAACCGAAGCACGCAGGTGAACTCCTTGTTGTTGTCCGTTTTCACAGCGATATCCATGCCGGGTTTGATATCCTCCAGGGCTGGCATATCTATGCTATACCTCTCGAAGCCGGTCAGTCCCAGCGTGTCCGCGTCCTCGCCCTCCTTGAAGCACAGAGGAATCAAGCCCATACCCACCAGATTGCTGCGATGGATACGCTCGAAACTCTTCGCAATCACAGCTTTCACGCCCTGCATGAACACCAAGGGCACAGTCAGTTGGTCGGTAAGGGTCCAAGGGAGAATCGCTGCAGGGTAGATTGGATTGCCCAGCCATGTCATAGATCACCATTGAACATATTGGAGCACACGCGAAATGTGAGACATCGCAGTTCTTTTTCACACCACCAGAAATACCCAAGCCAGGCACCACTGCGACTGCTCCTACTTTGAACCTTTCAACTATTGAAGGATGGGCCATCCGATGCTAGGCAACGGTTACATACTGCGTAAGTTGCTCCTCTTACCTGCAAGTAGGGACCCTTGGCAGCCCAATCTCGAGAACTTCCACTGCCGTACTCCGCTCCCGCAAGGATGATCGTGTCATGACCGTCGTCCCTGTATTTCTGCATCACCCACCCTTCCGCTCGTTATCTCGTCCTCGTATCACGCACGACTGCAACATCCTGCAATGTTTCAGGCGAGTATGAACAGGAGTGAGAAAAGCCCCACTTACCACGGCAGCGTCGTAAATGAACATCTTCTCCTGCGTTGGAACGTACAAAGTCTTCGGCCCAACCTCGCCTTTCAGGAACTTGTTCACGATCCGAATGTTCGCGAACGTCCCTCTCGCCATGATTTCGTCGTTACCACGCCTGCTGCCGTACGAGTTGAAATCCTTTCGATCCACTCCGCGCTCCAGTAAATACTTCGCGGCAGGACTCTCTTTGTTGATGTTACCTGCCGGTGAAATGTGGTCGGTGGTGATACTGTCTCCGAAATTCAAAAGGCAGAAAGCGTCCTTCACACTTCGTACTCCAGGAGGATCCTTCGTCATGGTTTTGAAGAAGGGCGGATCGTGTACGTAGGTAGAGTTTGGATCCCATGCATACTGAGCGCCTACGGGAGCCTCCAGGCTGTTCCACATGGCATTACCTTCCGTGATGGCTTTGTATGTCGACTGGAACATCTCCGGCAGGACTGACTTTGCGACCACCTGCGCATGTCAGAACGTCTCAGTCAGTCCCTGGCATGTCCACCAACCTTCTCACGAAAAATCACACCTCAAAGCCCTCTCTACAAATATCGTCCGCTGGATAGGACGAGCGAACAAGACACCCCGATGACCAAAGCGACTCGATGACCCCACTGGCGAGGTTGCGACACAAGTCTACGCCTGCATACAATCAGGCACACTCTTGGCAGTCTAGGTCAAGACACCTCTTCTTCCCTCAGCTTACCTCAGCAACCTCCTCATTAGAAGGCCAGATATCCCTCAAAAAGACATTCTTCCCGTCTTTACCAACACCAATGGGCTCCGTCTCGAAGTCGATGTTCACCTGCAACAGGAACGCCCCAACCTCAGAAGATTCGACAGGCGTGCTAAAACAACTCATACAGGAGACCCCGCAAGGTTCTCTCCACATAGTTCTACGTTGTGAAACATGAGCTGCGCGTCACCAAACTCTAGTCAAATCAACGGCAACATAAACTGCAGGGTCGCACCGTTCCAGCAAAAGCGTAAGCCACCACCAACGGAGGCGATGCCAGGTAGTTGGCGCGAGTCAACGGATGAACACGTCCCTCGAAGTTGCGGTTGCCGGACAGCACAGCAGCAGCGACCACATCTACACATCACACAGCACCACAGCGTTTAAGCGATTACAACACCTCAAGTAACTCGCTGGCTCGCAAACGTGGACTCGCGACTCCCTAACTGATTCTCATACTGCACACTGGAGAATATGCAATGACGACGCCATTCAGGACGGAACCACCGCTCTCGGAAGATGCCACGACGCCTTGAGCCCGACAGCTGAGCAGAATGCGCTCAAAACAACATAGACTGAGACCCTACCATTCGCTGCAATGGCCTCGCTGACGGCTTCGTGAAGATCGCCGGAGTTACCGATACACGTTGTGCATCCATAACCGACCAGACTGAAGCCTTGTTTGTCGAGATATTTGTTCAAGCCACTGCACGTTACAAGAGTACTAAAGAGGTAAGAATGAGCCATCACATCACCCCCTGTGAGGAGGTCGGCGAGCAGCAACTCAACCTGGCACCGAATTTCGCATTAAACTAGTCAGAGGCGCACCTAAAAGATATCCGGTAAACATCAATAATCACAAACAAGCAATAGACTACCCACAGAAAGAAACGACACCCGTCGTATTTCAAATACATGCATCTCATCCACATTCGTCACTCTCGATCTGCTGCTCACCTTTTCTCTAGGTACATGGTGACAACCCCTGAACCCGGTGCTAGGCTGGTCTTAACCCATGGCTTGACCTGTCAAAAGGCAGTACCTCGAATTCAGACGAGAGGCAGGTTCGACACAAAATTGAGAGATTAATGTGGAGTCAGCATTCACGCTAAGGTCAACTTCTCGCCGTCTTCGAGACGATCAGTCTAAGACTCACGAACACCCGGAAGAAAACAGTGCAGATCAAGTTCCACAGAAAAGAAAATGATCATCAGGTAATCTCCCCAACCATGACAGTCGCATACTACCTCACTGATAGAACCACCAGGGCAAGAACATCACGACTGCTGCTGATTATTCACACAAATCCCGAATGGTAAGAACTCCGTCTGTAATGCCCAATGGTCTGACCTCAAGTCCAAGTTCGGTCGCCTTCTTCGCCACAAGGCCAGCACCAAGCATGACACTTGGATTGGACGTGTTCGTACAACTCGTGATGGCAGCAATGACCACGCTACCGTGCCTCATCTCTGCAGGCTTCCCCTCGAACGTGAACTTCACCACCTTGTCTTGTTGCTCTTTCGGAATGGCAAACCCCTGCACAACCCGAAACAAAGGCACCGGTCAACATCCAATCCCATGAGGAGAAAATTAGTTTCTGGGCAAGCGACTGCCCACCACAGTGCCAAAAGCCCAGGTAATTTACCTTGAACCCAACCTTGTTATCCAAGCAACCTTGCCAATCCTGCTTCATGTCTTTGAGCATCACCCGATCGTGTGGCCTGCAATGCACAAGAATCCAGTGATCCCCACTCACTCAGTCACCATCGAGGCATGTCTTACGACCGACCAAAGGTCGA
Organism: Thuidium tamariscinum; assembly: GCA_947034885.2. Classification (NCBI taxonomy): domain Eukaryota; kingdom Viridiplantae; phylum Streptophyta; class Bryopsida; order Hypnales; family Thuidiaceae; genus Thuidium; species Thuidium tamariscinum. The sequence goes on along the minus strand of OX344757.2, from coordinate 845,493 downwards.
TCGAGCAAGGTATGTCACGACACCAAGTACATGTCGGAACAGAACAACCGATCTTCCAATCGTGAGGCCGAAGTCTCATGTCATCGCTCAAATGTGTGAACTTGGACTCATCTCACGCACCTTTTCGGTCCAGAGATGCACGGCTCCACAGTATCGAGATCCAGTTCCAGGTAGGCTGAATAAGTGTTGTCCTTCTGAGGCTGCCAAGTAACGAAGTAAACAGCCATGCAGTCAGCAATCAATCCTACAGGGTGCAGATTCTAACCCACAAGATTATGCACACTCCCGGAAAGGTGACCGACCCTAGAAATAGAGACGTTATCAGTTAAAAGCAACGCTTCAAGTAGGATGCTGTAAGCCACATTTGCCATGACTCAGGACTGCAAAAGTCGATTCGTTGAGCCAAACCAGCAGTTCATACTCGCTTCTCACCTTCTCGTGGTCCACGAACAGATCGTTCGCCCGCAGGTAAGCCTCAATCTCTTCAACCTGATCAGGCACGTGGATTCAGTAGGTTCCGCTAGGACGCGGATGCCAAAACAATCTACGATCCCCTATCTTTAAATCTGCAAAACCTGACATCAAGCTGACCTACGTAACAGTAGGAACGAGACCACAAGCAGCTACACGACGTGACGCAAAATATCGATCACTCAAGCATCATTCGGCCTCCTCAGATCCCTCGATCTGATCCGAGAAGCAATATGCATCACCTTCTTCTCATCCCGACCAGTCAACCTCAAATAATCCAGTGTGACATGGTCAACGGGAAAGAAACCCATAGTAGCACCGTACTCCGGAGACATGTTCGCGATCGTCGCCCTGTCGGCCAGGGTCAGCTCCGACATGCCCTTCCCTGGAAAGACAGCAACCAAGCTTCAGTTAGGTAGGGAAAGTAGAAAACCGATATTCGCTTCGAGCACGAAGACGACTAAGCAGTCAACCGAAGACAATCACATGGGGTTGCGATCTTCAAAGACTCCAGCATGAACCGCGACTGCTTACCGTAAAATTCCACGAACTTCCCTACCACACCCATTTTCCTCAGAATTTGAGTTACCGTCAACACAAGATCTGTGGCTGTTACTCCGGTGCGCAGCTTGCCATTCAGCTTGAACCCCACGACACCAGGCAGAACCATACTCATCGGCTGTAAATCAAAACGACAAAGCAATCGGTGATTCACACTCCATTGTGCAGAGTTGCCATTGCAAGTGTAATCTAAGGAGCGCAATTCATGACCCGCCCTAACACCGACAGCTGCAAACCACCACCCACGCAACAATCCCGGTACTCGAACACGATGAATCCACGAAGCTCTCACCTGTCCGAGCATGGCTGCCTCAGCTTCAATTCCTCCCACTCCCCATCCGGCCACACCAAGTCCATCGATCATAGTCGTATGCGAGTCTGTTCCCACCAGCGTGTCAGGATACAGGACGCCATTGCTGTTGAACACAACACGGGCCAGATACTCCAGGTTCACCTACAGAATCCGAAGCACTCGTCAACGAGGCCTCAAAGATCACCACTCAGTCAACATTCAGCATCGTCACTCACAGCTGTCATCATCCAATCCGGGATTTGACTGACGCACAAACCTGATGCACGATCCCGGAGCCCGGTGGAACCACAAGCATGTTCTTAAAGGCCTTCGCTCCCCACTTCAGAAAACCAAACCGTTCCTTGTTGCGGCTAAACTCCAACTCCATGTTTGACAGAAGTGCGTTAGCACGGCGAGCAACATCCACCTGCACTGAATGATCGATGACCAGGTCCACGGGTACCTGGTCGCGCCATAAGCAGTTCAAACACGTCATTCATTCAGTGCAAGTCCAAATCTGTCTCTACCAGGACCCCGATCACAATTTTAGGTTAGACTGGTAGAAGATGTCCAAAACTAACCCAAGATCGTTTACAAGGTTCGATCAAGGCAGACCACACACCAGAGGATTGATCTTGTCTGGATCTCCGCCCAACCGCGTGATGGCATCACGCATAGCAGCGAGGTCGACCACTGCCGGTACTCCAGTGAAGTCCTGAAACAAAATCGCGAACTCAAGCTCGTCAGGCTCCTCTATGGCCAACAACAATGAAGTCTGAAGTACTGATGGGTTGTAACCCATCCTCTCTGTCGACGACGGTGATGAGGCAGACTGGCGGACAAACCAATTTGCCAGGATGGTGGCAGCGACTCAGCAGGTTCAAACCTACAACGTCGTCAAGACTTCCCAAATATAGTCGCATCAAAGGAATCATGTAATAATGGCATGAATAGGTTCAAAAGCCGAAGCGTCAGAACGAGAGGGAGAGAGTCCGCAGAAATCATCATCACACCTGTAGGATAACTCGAGCAGGCTTAAACGGGATTTCCACTTGCTTAGGAGCAGTCTTCACCCAGTCCAAAATCTTCTCAACATCATTTGGGGATACCTGAAAGTTGTCACAGTTGCGAATCGCGGACTCCAACAGATACCTGATAGAGTAAGGCAGCGAGTCTGCACATTCCAATAACACGAAGAATCTGAGATTGCCAGAGCACGATCCGATTGCAAAAGACCGCTGAACTGAGTTCACAATCCAGACACGCCCACACAGAACGTTCAAATTGCCACAAGGAAATCAAAGTTCCAACTCAGTTCCCTGCAGCGAATGGATTTCCGAACCGCGCAACAAAACCAGGTACAAATTGATTGATGCACCCTACTACGACCCCGGTTCCAATGACATTAATCCTTAAACCGGTTCAACTGTAAGCGGCGCCTGCCCCCAATGCTAGACGGACAGCGTGTGCCCCAAACTCACCAACTCTGGGATCGTTCAACTTCACGAGACTGTAAAACTTCCCATAGCTGCCTCCACCGGGCTTCGGTAAATCCGTCACCAGGTCAGCGAATGGATTCTCGGCAGCTGCTGCGCAAAATGCAGTGACGTCCAGTTAGTTCTTAGGGATGGTGAAACACACCGCACATGGGATTTTCAGGAAGTAACACAACGCAGTACGATCAGTCCGGACAGATAACAAGACCCCCCCACCAACCCACAGCAGTGGTTAGACAGAGAATTTGACAAAGAGAACTATTTCTTCCTCTAAGTCGTGCACTCGGTTGTTCTAGAGTCCATACCCCTCGTGAAAGCACGTAGAAGCAAGCAAACCATGCGGAACTGCAGTGGGCAATCAAGAACTTCTAAAGCTGGGGGAAATTGACGAGAATCTAGAAACGGAGGTTGGCAAATGAGCAATGTCGATCGCCTCGCCACAGGGCGACCACTTCGAAGGCGCAAGAAACAAGGAGCGGCGTACCTTGAGTGGATGCCATCCTGGCGCCAGACACGGGGAGTCGACAAGCGGTGGGGGCGGAACCGAAGGATGAACGGCGAGGGGCAGATCGACGAAGGAAGAGGGAGGTGGGGGTGGGACGGTCGTCAGGCGACGAGGCAGCGGCTAAGGTGCGGAACAATTTGGAGCCGGCGAGGGGAGAGAGGCCGGTGGCAGGGGCAGGGAGGGGGGGGGCGCAGCAAGGGTGCGGAGGCGGAGGCAAACGAAGCGGCACGGTAGCCTGAGGCGAGGGGGAGAGCCGGGCAGGAGGCGGAGGCTCGCAACGAGCGGCAGACGTAGGAGAGGAGCATCGTGCTGGGATGCGATCGGGAGAAGGGTTGCGGGCGTGGGGCTACGGTAGGGAGAGGGAATGCATGGGCACAGCCGGAGCGAGGCGCACCGCAGCGGAACAAGTGCAAAGAGAACAATTAGAACGAGAAAGAGTAGAGAGGGACAGACTAACTTAGCTCGGGGGCTTCTGGGTGGGAGGAGAGAAAGGGAGAGGGAGGGAGAGGGGAGCCAACTGAAGGGTCCTGGAGTCCTCTTCCAACGAAAGGAGAGGCGGAAGCAGCTCCTCTAACATAATACTCCGTGAGTTGTTGCAAGCTTCGGAGTATATGCAAAACCTGGCGGGTCGCTTGGACGACAGTCTGAGCCAGCCAGACCCCTTCCGAGCGAGGATCTTATTATACGCGCGTGGCCTTAGCGTGGCATGTGGCGGCCGGATTCGCCCCTTCTCCCTCGCAAATGGTCAATTGCCTGTTGCCTGCTCGCCGTCGGAGTCGCGGAGTCGCGGAAGACGTCCCCCACCCACCTCCAAGTTCTATTATTATTGCCGCTCGCTGCCTGAACTTTGCCCAATCGTGAGCCCCCCTCCGCATTTCGAGGCCCGAATGTGGCCCAACCTTTTCGGCTTTGAACGTACAGAGCCCAGAGAACCTACATTCACCATTAGATGAAATTTGAGGGTATTAGGAAACTGTGGTTCCCGGACTGCGGGAACGCTGTTTCTGTCCTGTGAACTCGAATCCTACGTGGTCGCGACCCTGCCACGCAATTAAAAAAAAATTCAAAATTATTTTTAAACTTATTTTCATATTTTAGGATCCAAAATTTATTTATTTATTTATTTATTTATTTATTGGATTAAAGCCGGCCTAGTAGCGGCCGGCGGCATTGGGAACCATTTTAGGAACAAACCCGAAACGGCCCTATAATGCCCTTAGATTTCTTCTAATGATATTTTCCTATTTATGTCAATGAAAGGTCGTGGTAGATTAGAATGAATCGTAAAGGTAAGGTCTCCTAGTTTGCAACAAAGGTGCAGGGTAAGGCTCAACCTTTGAAGGACAAACCCTGGTGACCTTGAAATCATTCATTAGGATATTCTGTGGGATTTTTGGATGCTTCATAGAGCCGGATTGCCAAAAAAAAACTAATGTGGTCTAAAAATGGCAAAAAATCATGAAGTTTATTGCCCAAAAACTTTATATTAATAAAAAATCTTGGATGCATTCCCAAATTGTGGATGAAAATAGAAGTATACTCATGTGATATGTGTTAATGTGATATTTTCTATCCAATATGTAGATGAATGCTAACATTTGGAGCACTGCTTCAACATTTGATATTGCCACCTTGGCACTTCATAAAAAATGAAAAAAAGCCTTAATATCGTAGAAATCATTGGTTCAAAAAAATTCAAAAGCACTCATTGGAAGTCAAAGTACTATAGAATGATGAATAGTTGCCTTCTGTCCTATACTATTGAAAGTCCAAAATTCCAAAATGCACAAATCTCATGATGCATGGGATTAATTAGGCAATACATTGAGAGTTTTATGAAGACAATGTTGAGGCTTCTAAAAATGTTGCAAGGAGTGTATGAAGTATATCCACATATTCTAGATTTTATTATGGTCAACCCATTGTCTAAGCACAGGAGATGAGATTGAAGATAATGTCAATGTTGGAGACTAGTCTACAAAAGTCCCTTAAGTGAATCCATGACCATACTTGATTTTATGAGATTCCATTATGAGAGCTCTTGATGAACTCATAGAATATGCATCAACTTCTCTAAATACAAGTATGGCTTGAACCTCAAGGTTTCAAATCTAATAGGCAATGTAGGATGTTAATGGTGAAGGATTACCATACTATGCTATTGTGCTATTGTACTTACCCCTTTAAATCATCCGTACACTAATATATATTGAAGTAGACAAAATAGGTATCCAACATTTGGTGTAAAGTAGTACTTCAATAGGGTTCTGAAAGCATATAAAAATATATTCCAACTAATACTGACATTGTAATAGAAAATTGCTCATGCTATCACTTGCAATCCAAGCCCCAAAAGAAAGAATCTATACTGAAATCCCCTCATGGAGTATTAATCCAAAAGGCCATATAACTATAATACGTCCTAGGCATCCTATGCACTTTATACCTTAGTGAATTGAGATCTCCTAATGGATCGTAATTGAGATACTATGAAGTGCATATTGAATGTCCACAAATACTTTATAATAGGTTTAATGACCTTATTCTCCATTTGGAGATCTCCTAGTAGATTTTCAATTAGACTCAAAATAAATTCAAATAGGCGATCAACATGTATAGTGTACATCATTCCACTCTTATTCATCCTAGTCTAGATATTAATTGATTCCTTGATGGACATATTGTATGAAGAAATCCCCTACTTCTTCAATTGGTGGATCTTTAAATACATAAAATGGCACATCATAAACTATTTACCTTGGTTGATCCCCCGATGGCATTATGGATAGATCAAGTGTCCATACTAATAAAGATCTCTAGATCATCTTATGGGCAAATCATATGTTCATATTAAAGAAAGATTTCTTGATGATCTTATAAGCAGATCAAATGTTGATACTAACTAACAAAAGACACTTCTAGAAAATGATATTCAAATCAACAAAAATTTTTTTTTTATTGAATTAAGTATTGTATCAACCATTTTTACAAGTTCTTGTTGATTTGGACACTAAACTATGAAAATCAACAAAGATTTTGTTGATTTCAACAATATAGTATCCAAATCAACAGGAACTTTATTGATTTGGATAGTACAATTTTCAAATCAAGAAAAAAATGAACTAATGTTTGTTGATTTTGAATTAAATTTTTTTAAGTAAATTTTTTTTTAGAAAAAGAATATAACCATAGTTTGAATTTTTTTATAAAACTAATTCCTCACAATTTAGTGTTTTGTTAACCCTTAAACGACAAGATCCATTGCCATCTGGTCAAACATTATGTCCAAGGTGAATTGAGCATATTAGATGGCCTTCAAATATTGATCTTATATTTTTATTACTTCAAACTATAGAAAATGTAATATTAGGAGAAATTTCAATTGATTTTGTAAAAAATTGTAATTGTTATCATTTTTGTTGCAAAAACTAGAAATAAATAAGTAAAAATAGAAGAAATGATCCAAATTGTTTGAAATTTTCTCAAGAGTTAGAAGTAGCAATGAATATTATTCTACAAAATTTTCAATTGATTATTCTATTTTTAACCCCTAAATGTATTTGACTATGTTTTGCCAAAAACACCCCAAAACTGCCACTTCTGGTACAACACCAAAATCTTTTTTTGAAAACATCTTAAGACAAATGAAACCGTAGGATCTTATAGTAAACTAGTTTGAGAATATGTGGAAAAAATTTCAAAAATTTCCACCATATAGATTGCAAGATAATAGTGTTTGAATTGTCAAAAATGATTTTTTTGTCCCTGCGAAAATCCGGGCAGCTGCACTTCAATAGCTCACTTTTGTATGAAAAAAGTCCAAAATGGTTGATACTCTTTTGATTCATTCTTTTAGTCAAGTTATCTACATGCCTAAAAAATTTCAAATCATTTGGAGTTGTATAACATGTAGAAAACAATTAGTATGTAGAAAGAGGTAGAAAATGAATCAAAATATTAAAATAGTAATAATTAATTTTCGAAATTGAAAATTTCCAATCCCAATGGTTGTAATGTTGTAATAGACCTTCTTCACCTAATGTGTTTATTTTTTTCAAAAATATTAAAAATTGAGTAAAATAATGGACTTCAAAGTTTATTTTGGAGTAGAGATTCCATAACTTCCCACAAACTACCTTCAAACTAAAACTCCCATAACTTTCATTAGACAAATCAAAATGGAATAATTAAAAGCTTTCCAAGTAGATAAAAATCTAAAGAATGAATTTCAAATTTCAAATTTTAGAAAAAGTGATTTTTGAAGAAGTTTTTTCATCTGCCCGGACTACTCGACGAGCAAAAGAAATCACATATCATGCAATAACTTTTTATTCATGTTGTCAAAAGTTATGAAAATTGTTGGGACTTAAAGCTACTCCTTGAACACACGTTGCGTGAAAATTTCAAAGAAAAAAAATAAAAACTCCATTCGTAGTGAGCTGCCCAAAATTGATGTGTTGCCAAAAAACGCAGTTTGGGCGTTTAGGGGTTAAAACCCCAAACAACCACAACAAAGACCTTGAAGTAATATTTGCCTATTAAACCACATTTAATACTTTATTGAATAGAGGTATAAAAAATTGATGTATTTTACTAATAGGAAATTGAACATCCTATTCACTCGAATTTTTTCAAATTTTTTGATGAAAACTACAAATTATAGTTATTTTTTAAAGTTAAGGATAAAAAATAATTATATTAACTAGAATATATATTAGAATAATCTAAAAATTTTACCATTAATGAAGGTAACAATGGAAAACTAAATTTTGTAATTTAAATTGAAAATTCATTCTAAAAGAAAAAAATATGAATGAAAAACACAACAAATCGTGTTTTTTGGATTTTAACACATAGAGCTTGCAATTGCAATTAATTTTTTAATTTTTCAATTTTTTCAAAATTTCAAGTTGAAATTGAAAGAAAACTTGTCAAGCTTCATTTTCTTAGTCAAAGTCAAATTCCAAAAATGGTTATATTTAAAGTTAAAATCAAGGTTGACCAAGGCGCATCCACTTTTTGGATGCATATGCATATAAGGGTTAATTCAATAGACTTTGGAGGCAATTTAAGCATGGTAAAATATCTTTTTTGGAAAAACTTTCAACTCAGAAAAGTTGTAAAATCAAACACATTTTCACCTCCAAAAATTCTTTTATGATTTTATGTCTTCAGTCAAGAAGTAATGGACAAAATTCAAAGAAAGTGTTTGAAAATCTCAAAAAAATTGTTCTTTGGTACTTGTCTCTGAATTTTGTCCATAACTTTTTATTCAAATTTCAAAACTACAAATGGTTTTAAGGATTTTTAATTTAATTTAATTTTTCAAATTTTTTTAGTTTAAATTTTTTTCAAAAAAGATGCTTTACTATATTGAAATTGCCTCGAAAGTCTACTAAAATCTAGAGACACCAATTTCAAAATCTTTAAGTTAAAGAAAAACCTAATTTGTTCAATATTTCTAAAAATTGTACTATACTTTGTATATTTAAGGAAGATTATGTTATTGATATGTCAAAATATATTTAATTAAGAAAAGTTTCTATAATCTTACATTTTACAAAACTTATTGATTTGAAACTTTACTTTGACTTTTTCATAGTTGATTTTCTATAACCTAATAGGATGTTTTTGTTGACTTGAAAAAACAATATTCAATTTAAGAAAAAAATTATTATTTTTTAATTAATATTGATTTATAATAATTTTCAAATTAGAAATATGTTTAAATCAATATGTTTTGAGTTTTTTATGAAATGGAATTTACTAATTGAATTAAACATTTACAACTCAAATTTTGTAAATTTAGCTAACTTCAAAGTTCATTTAGGCATAGTAAATCAACTTTTTTTTAAAAACATTGAACTAATTAAAGTTGGAGGTTGGAGTTAAGTTTCACATCCATAAATCCGTTTGTCATTTGGTGATTTAAATAAAAAGTTACAAACAAAACTTTGTTATAGTGTTAGAAAATGTCAATTTATTTTTCAAAACAATGTCTCTGAATTTTGACTATAACTATATCTAAAATGCTCCAAATGACAAACAAATTTTTGGAGGTGAAACTCAACTTCAATTTTCAACTCTCAATAGTTCAAAGTTTTAAGAAAAAAGTTGATTTACTATGCCTAAATGAGCTCTAAAGTCAGCTAAACTTTCAAAATTTGAACATTGGTGGGTTTAAAGACAAGATTTATATACTAAATAATTTGGCATGTATTCATAAGTACTTGAAGGTGGCTTCATGGTTTGAATCCTTCCCTCCCAACCAGGAGGTGCCAACACTCCATTGGAATACCAAGGTGGCGGTCAACATGAATTGCCACATGGATATTGACCTACATGTTGGGTTTGCATGGATGACAAGTGGCATTTTAGTGCCACAAGGATTGCCTTGTGGCAAATGTTAATTGGTTTATTCAATTTTAAAAATATTTCACAACATGACCAAATCAACAACAAAAAAAAATTTAACAAGTTTTTACTAAATACTGTTCAAGTCAATTGCACTAAATCAATATAGAAGTGTTAGACCAAATCAACATTTTTTTGCTAATTTTTTGTTGATTTGGATATAAATTTTCTACTTGTGAGATCTCCTTATGATCTTGTGGACAAATTAGGTGTTCATACTAAGGGGAGATCTCCCAATGATTTTATGAGATTTATTGTTCATACCAACAAGAGATCTCCAGATACATAATAAGTTCAATATTTTGTGAATCTATGTTGAGATATCTTCTAATGACGGAATAAGCGGACTCATTAGAAAATCCATGAGGAGATCACCCAATGGAATTATATGCAAATCTCCATTTAGATCCATCAGGAGATCTCCAAATAACAATATCTATCAAGTATATGATTGAAGCAACTAGATTATTAGATATAACATATTAAATTGATTGTTATAAAGAAATGGTAATTAAACATGTGACATATTTAAGAATACTAGGACTCTAAAAAATGTATTGACAAGACTAAAGGCAACATGTTTGACCTTCCTTTCTATAGCTCTTAATTCGGTTATTATTCCTTTTCATTTTCAAAGATAACTTTAGGATATGAAAGGTTTAATTCTAAATATGTTTATAGCTAACATGGTCCGTGACATCACCTCCCTCTCTAGCGACAAGTTGTACGAGGATTGATTTTTGGCTTGTGAAGATATTTTTCGTGAAATATTGCAACTTTTTTAGGTGCATTAATAAGATTTGTCGTTGGTTCCGATATTCTTTCATTGATGTTGTAGCCTTTCCAATGTACCAAGTACTCCAATTGTCTCCTTCTGTATTGGAAGTTTAATACTTCATCAACTTCATATTTCAATTCATTATTAATTTCAATAGGGGGAAGTGGTGGCAAATTTTTTCCTAGGATTGTTGATAAATAAGAATGCTCCAATAAAGAGACATGAAAGACGAAATGAATTTTCATAGAAGTTGGAAGTGCAAGACGAAAAGCTACAGAATTTACTTGATAGATTATTTGAAAAGGTCCTAATTTTTTTTACTTAAGTTTTGTTGATGGCCATGAAGTTTGAATATTTTGACGCAACAACTAAACTTGATCTCCTACCTTGAAATTTGGTTGTAGTTTTTGGTGGACATCTATATATTCTTTGTATTGGTCTTGTGCATGATGAGAAGTTGAAAAATAATTTTTTCATGGATCAATAATATATGTTGAACAAAATCTTTTGCAACCGGATTCCCAATTATTTTAACTTGAAAAGGATTTGTATAAGGATGACGTTTATAATTTGAAAAGAATGGAATTTGTTCGGTAGAAGAGTGTAAAGTATTATTATATGCAAACTTAGCTAAAGGGAGAAGGTCAACCTAATTGTCTTGTTGATGATTAATTGTACAACGAAGGTACTATTCCAAAATTTAATCAACTCTTTTTGTTTAACCATCAAATTTTGGGTGGGAACCTAAAAAAAGGTTAATATTTACCCCAAAATTTCAAAAAATCCCTTCCAAAACTTAGAAATAAATTGGGAGCCCTGATCGAAGATTATATCTTTGGGTTGACCATGATGACAGTAAATATGGTCAATGAATAATTTAGTTGTTTTTCCTCTAATAATTTTTTTATTACAAGGAATGAAATGTACCATTTTGGTTAACCAATCTATAACCACTAAAATAAAATCAAAGGTACTTGAAACTAGGAGGTCAATAATAAAATCAAGAGACAACGATAGCCAGGGACATTTGGAATTGGTAAGGGTTGTAAAAGTCTATAGAGTCGATGATGTGTTCTTTTGGCTTGAGAACAAATGTCGTAAGATCAAATGTATTCTTTTACAAATTTTCATAGTTGTAGCCACCAATAGTCTTTAGACACCAATTCAATAGTTTTATTGACTCCAAAGTGTCCTACAGCTATGAGATCATGATGTACTCGAAGGACTTTGAATCTAGCTAAACCTAGTGGTACATAGAGTAAGCCTTGGAAAAATAACAAATCATCTTTAAACTCAAAATCTCCCCCTTTACCTTCTTTCATTTGTCTTTGTACATTTTTTACAAGTGAATCTTGTCTAAGGGTCTTTTGAATTTTTTCAATAATTGACAAATCTTTTAGAGGACTACTTACTAAAGAGTGAAGTCCTAAATGCTTGGGTTTCAAAACAAAACTCCTTTGTTGATCATAAATTGCATCACCCTCCTTTGATACAAGGTGAGTATAGTGTGACAAAGCGTTTGTTTTTCCTTGTTGCCTACTTGGCCTTTATGTTATAATAAAATCAAAATGTCACAATGCCATGTTCCATCTTGCTTGGCACCAATTCAAAATTCTTGCACTCATAAAATACTCCAAGTTTTTGTGATTTGTGTAAACTATAATTTGTTGTTGAGCTCCTTTTAGAAAATGTCGTCAATATTCAAATGAAGCAACAATTGCTAATAATTCCTTATCATGAATTTTATAATTGATTTCAACTATCGAAATTCTTTTAGAATATAATGCAATAGGATGAAGGTAACTGTCGTTTCCATATTGCAATAGGACAGCTCTGAAGGCATACTCTAATGCATCTCTCTCTAAAAAAACAGTTTTGATAAATCAACATAAATTAAAATTGGGGCAGTAGTAAAAGCATCTTTTCGGCTTTTAAAAACCTTATTTGACTTATTGGTTCACTTAAATTTATCTTTATGTATAAGTCTTATCAAAGGAGCGGCAATATAATTCAAATAAAATCCAATAAATATTTGATAAAAATTAGCAAAGCCTAAAAAACATTGTACACTCCAACTATAGATGGAGTTATCCAATCAAGAATAGTTTTTACTTTCTTTGGATCCATTGAATACACCATTATTAGAGACTATATATCCAAAAAACTCAACTTGTGATTGATGAAATTCATACTTGTCCAATTTGGCAACCAATCCCATATGACAAAGTTGTTGAAGATCATGTTCATATTAGTGTAGACCATGTACATACAGCCCTAGGGGTATGTTGAAGAACATGTACATATTAGTGTAGCCCATGTACATTCAGCCCTAGGTGTAGCATTAGACACTAGGTTAGTCTTAGAGTCCATTGGGTATTGCTCGTAGTCAAAGGCAGCCCATGAAAGGTAGTTATCCCACATGGTTTGTGGATAACTAGAGAAAGGCTTCTAGCTTAAGTTCAGCCCACTCATGTGGCTTGGCATCTTCCTACCATCTAAGTAAAGCCTTTCATCCATCAATACCTTTGTAATCTCAATAGGTTATGGGCCCACGCACTTGGAGTTGCGCTTGAGGGTGAAATTCAAATCATTTGGAGGAGATCTTGGAGCTTGGAGGAGCAATCAACCTTTTGTCACTTTTCACCTACAAACCATATGGTGTGAGTATTCTTTGGAAAAACACACTTTGAGTGCATTTTTTTTTAAAAAGGAAGAGGAAAGTTTTGTTGCTTTCTCATAGGCTGGTTTGTGAGGTTTTGAGTACATTTTGGAGGAGAGGTTGCTTATGTTAGTAATCAGACCTAGTTAGGGCTGGTTGCAAGCTCCTAGTTTGAGTTTGCTTTTAGAAGTGTGCATTGAGAGCCATTTGAGGTTGAATTGTGCACTTGTATGCATTGATGAGTGAGATTGTGCCAATTGCACTAGAATGAGAGTGCTTTGAGGCTGATTGTGCACTTAGGTGCATTGTTGAGGGTGATTGTGAGCCTCGGAAGCAATCTAGTGAGAACCCATTGTGAGCCTTGGAAGCATGTTTGAGATGCTTGAAGCATTTGCCATCCATAAGAGGGCTGATTAGTGCCCTTGTGAGTGAGTGAGGCGAATTTGTGGACTTGGTGAACTTAAGAGGGCTGATTAGTGCTCTTTTGTGTAAGTGAGGCATATTAGTGGATTTTTGTGAACCCTAGAGGGCTGATTTGAGCCCTTGTGTATGAGAGAGGCGAATTAGTGGAATTTGTGAACCCTAGAGGGCTGATTTGTGCCATTGTGTGTGAGAGAGGCGAATTAGTGGATTTTGTTAACTCTAGAGGGCTGATTTGAGCCCTTGTGTGTGAGAGAGGCAAATTAGTGGAATTTGTGAACCCTAAAGGGCTGATTTGTGCCCTTGTGAGTGAGAGAGGTGAATTAGTGGGTTTTGTGAACCCAAGAGGGCTGAATTGTGCCCTTGTGAGCCTTATGGAGCCATTGAGAGCAAAGTAGGATTCTTTGGTGGCTTGGTGATCCAACTAGGGTTGTTGAAGACCATTGTTGTCCTTGAGGTGCTGATTGTGAGTAGGAGCTTCCATCTAGGGCTGATTGGAAGCCTAGAGCTCCTTGGAGTGTGGAGTACCCTCTTTGTGAGGAGGGCTTGCTGAATTGAAGTAGCACTAGTCCATGTGTTGGACTTGAGCTTGATTAGGGTCTGAATTGGTGTTGAGAGGAGGTGATGCACATGTGAGGAGTGTTTGGCCGTCCTTGGTGTTCAAAAGATCTTGGGAGGTCCTTGTGAGGGCTGATTGGTGCCATTTCAACCCTATTCGCTGCCAAGGAAATGTTTGGTCGTTCTTGGAGCTTGGAGGATCTTGGGAGGTCCTTGTGAGGGCTGAATTGTGCCATTTCAGCCCCATTGGCTGCCAAGGGAGTGTTTGGAGGCTGAATTGAGTTTTTCAACTCTTAGAGACACATTAGGTGCTGCCAACAAGTGGGAGGTGCTTCACCATGGCATCAAGTGGAGGAGAAGGCGTGCGCATCATTGACAAGTTTGATGAGGAGAATGAGTTCCAAGGGGAGGGATCAGCCCTTGTCTCAAGACATGGGAGAGGAGGCAACACCAAGGCGTCCAAGGAGACAAGGACGTGCTTCAAGTGTGGCAAACCAGGCCACATTGCTAGAGATTGCAAGGGCAGCCAAGCCAAAGACAAGGAGAGTACACATCAAGCTTCCAAAGAGGAGGAGGAGATTGCCTTTGGCACCCATGGAGGAGAGAAGGCCAACATGTTTACTTGGATTGTGGACTCGGGGGCCACCCAACATATGACTAGCCATCGGCATGCCTTCCACACCTATCAGCCCATTTCGGAGAAGAAGATTTATTTGGGAGACAATGGCATGGTGGAGGCCCTTGGCAAGGGGGAGATCCTTGTGGAGGTGCAAGTGAAGGGGATGACCAAGAGGATCCAGATCCAAGAGGCCCTCCATGTCCCCAAGTTGCATGCCAACTCGCTTTCGGTGAGCCAATTGTCTTTAGGAGGTTTGAAGGTGCATTTCAACAAGGTGGGGTGTGTTATGAGGGCACCAAGTGGGGTTTTGATAGCATCAGCCCCTCGTGAGAGTCACTTGTACCTCCTCCACTTCACCAAGGTGAATGGTACTTCCTTGGCTTGTGTTGCCCAAGGATCAGCCCAAGGATTAGCTCATGGAGACCTTGTGGAGCTTTGGCATAGGAGGCTTGGGCACTTGAATGTGAGGAGCATGAAGAGTCTCCAACCCATTGTGAAGGGGATGAACCTCTCTTCTTGCAACCATGATTGGAGTTCTATGGTGTGCAAGGGGTGCATTGAGGGCAAGCAAGCAAGGCAACCCTTCCCCAAGGATGGGGCAACCCGAGCCACCAAGCCATTGGAGCTTGTGCATTCAGATGTATGTGGGCCGATGAAGACCACAACCATAGGAGGAGCAAGGTATTTTGTGACCTTCATTGATGATTTCTCTCGCAAGGTGTGGGTGTATATGCTGAAGTGTAAGAGTGAGGTGTTTGGGCGTTTTGAGACTTGGAAGGCCCTTGTGGAGGCCCAATCGGATTGCAAGGTGAAGGTGCTGCAGTCGGATAATGGAGGGGAATATGTGTCCAAGGCCTTTGAGGGGTACTTGAAGGCCCATGGCATTGAGCACCACACATCAGCACGTTACACTCCTTAACAAAACGGTGTAGCGGAGCATTCAAATCGTACCATTGTAGAGATGGCAAGGTCTATGATTCATGGCCAAGGGCTGAAGTATGAGCTTTGGGGGGAGGCGGTGTCCAATGCGATTTATACAAGGAACCGTTGCCCTACACAAGCCTTGACAAGCATGACACCCCAAGAAGCTTGGAGTGGGATTAGGCCCCATGTGTCTCACATGGGGATTTTTGGGTGCATGGCCTATGCATTGGTCCCAAGTGCCAAGAGGACCAAGTTGGATGCCAAGGGCATCAAGTGTCTTTTCCTTGGTTATTGTGAGGAAACGAAGGCTTATAGGCTCATGTGTGTGGAGAGCAAGGCCATCAATAAGTGTCAAGATGTGACCTTCATGGAGGATGGAGGTGCTGATCCCAAGCTCTTGGAGATGAGCCCAAGTGGGAGAAATGGAGGACCAGCCCATGTGGTGGGCACAACTCCAAGAGTGCACATGGAAGATGATGGAGATGAAGATGAAGAGCAAGGAGGGGAAGATGAGGACTTGGTGGAGCCCAAGAAGAAGGTGACTACTCCCCAAGTGAAGAGATCAGTTGCTCCTTCTCCAAGCACTTCACCAAGGGAGCAAGAGCATGATCAGCCCTTGGAGGAGCAAGAGGAGCCACGTTATCCAATAAGGACTCGTAAGCCTCTAGGAGATTGGTGGCTGAATCACATTCTTCCCCCACAACGTGAAGAAGAAGCCAACGTCACTTGCTTTGGAGATGCAACCACACTTGGAGAAGTGTTGGATTGTGAAGATGCAAGCAAGTCGGAGTTGGCTATGCAAACGGAGTGCAAAGCCCTAGGTACATCACTTAACACTCATGAAGAGTTGCCCAAGCTCATAGATGATGAATTTGAGGAGGCGAGTGCTGAAATGCAAGGTGTGCCTTATAAGGCAGCGTTGAGTTCTTTGAGGCATGCCATGGAAGCGACAAGGGCTGATTTGGCATTATCGGTGAGTGTTGTATGTGAATGCATGTCTAAGTATGGCCCAAAGTGTTGGGCAGCGGTCAAGAGAGTGTTGAGATAGTTTCATGGCATACTTGGTAAGCCACCAACCCAAACTTGATTGCAATGATAATTCATTGCACCTTAGACCACTCTCAAAGTGGGAGTGTTGAAGATCATGTTCATATTAGTGTAGCCCATGTATATTCAGCCCTAGGTGTAGCATTAGACACTAGGTTAGTCTTAGAGTCCATTGGGTATTGCTCGTAGTCAAAGGTAGCCCATGAAAGGTAGTTATCCCACATAGTTTGTGGATAACTAGAGAAAGGCTTCTAGCTTAAGTTCAGCCCACTCATATGGCTTGGTATCTTCCTACCATCTAAATAAAGCCTTTCATCCATCAATACCTTTGTAATCTCAATAGAAGTTTATTTAATACCATGTGAACATGTTTCTCATGATCTTCTTCATTTTTTAAATAAATTAGAATATCATCAATAGGGATAGTCATAGCTCTTCTGAGAACTAGATTTTTGTGAAATTAGAGAAATCAGTGAAGCAAAAGTGGAGCCAATTGTGAGCTATTCCATGTGAAGGAGCTATGATTCCCCCTTTATGCTGTTTGCAACAATTCTAGAGGATTTTCTCACTTGTAAAGCTGCATGGGAGCTCCAACACTTGTATAAGCTCGAAGACTTCAAAAAAGTCCATGAGAAAATTTTCAAAAACGTCGTTTCTTCACCTAGAAAGGAGGAGAAACGACACTCTGATTTCCCTCAGAATTTCATATTCACCTTTCACTCTTGTTTGCACCACGTACTCATTCTCATGGAAATCAGAGGACTTTGGAAGAGTTATGACAACCCCTAATATGAAGAACAATAAAATCATCTAAAAATTCTCTAAAAACATCATTCATCAAATATTGAAATACTGAAGGTGTGTTGGTTAGTCCAAAAGGCATGACAATGTATTTAAAGTGATCATACCTTATTTAAAAGGCCGTCTT
This sequence comes from Thuidium tamariscinum, assembly GCA_947034885.2. Lineage (NCBI taxonomy): Eukaryota > Viridiplantae > Streptophyta > Bryopsida > Hypnales > Thuidiaceae > Thuidium > Thuidium tamariscinum. The sequence goes on along the minus strand of OX344757.2, from coordinate 827,821 downwards.
TCATTTGTTGCCTTTTTTTAAACGAACTAAATTATAAGCTCCATGTAAGTAAATTTTAGTATAAATTTTAAGCTTGTTGTAGTTGATTGAGAAGATTAGGTATTAAAAATAAAAGATAATGATTCTTTATTATTAGCTTATTAAGGCTACGCTAATCCACACACATATGTAACGTACCATCTTTTTTCTTTACAAATAGTATAGGTGTGTGAGCCCTCAAGATGGCACTTGGAACTCTAGATCCATTTTTCGCAAATAAATTGCAAAATTTAATCAAAAATAGAAGAAAAATACATAAAAAAGAGAGTTAGGAAAGTTTTGATAGTAGCCTCTACCAAAATGGTGCAAAACCATCTTAGAAGGTGGAAAATTCCTAATTCTAGGAATTTTCAACATTCTAAGCCTTAGAAGTAAGTTTGAGTGAAGATTTAGTAATTCCGAGATAAATGAGGAAATGAGAGTTAGTCAATTCGAGTGTCTGTTTGCGCAAAATCAACCTTTTAAGGATGCACATGGCATACTGACTAAACCAAAAGAATCTACTACAAGCCTAGAGGGTTACCAAGGCCTAAATTCAATTTTGAGTAAATTGGATTTAGAAGTAAAACAATTATGTGTGACCTAGAGAATGGAGACTTCAAGACTTGGAAGATGGAGGGATTGGAGATTGAAGACTAAAGAAAGGTGTTCCAAGGGTAGGAGCATGCTAGGAGCAAACAAGAATCAGACAATTGTCCAAAATTCCCGAGCATCGGGAATTAAATTGTCCAATTGGGCAAAGTAATTTCAAATTATTAAAATTAAATTAGTGCAAGGTCGCGTGGAACTTACACTAAGAATCTAGAAGTGCCCTAGAAGTTACCCAAATTATTTCGGATTTTCCCGAAATTCCACGTTGACTCCATGGGAAGTCAACCGCACATAGAAATGTTCGTACATTCCTAGAAATTACGTATGATGCGGTAAAATCTCACTAAAAATTAGGATAGGTTTTTGTGTGCTTAAAAAGTGCCCGGTTAGGTTTGAAGACATTCCGACATTTCCAACTACCAGAACTGGCATCGACATCGAATTTCAATGGAATTTATAATTTGGCGGTGGGTTGACCGGCGTATCAGGAGCGAATGATGTCCGATTGATGCAAATGAGGAGACATTCCTTACTCTTACAGACATTCCTAACGACCCTGGTGTGATAGAGTCATCAAAATGATCAAATCTTAAAAGCTAGATTTTTTACTTTTAATTGGAATTACCGTAATTCCAATTTAGACACTCAAACGGCCTAGGAGTGAGGGGTCTCTTAGGCTAATTGGGGTCTTTTGAACATAATGGCATAGACGGTATTCTGTTTTAAGTTGTTTCCCTAAAAGATAGAGAGGGTGACCAACTCTTAGTTTGACTTTTTAATTGTTAATTGTGGTTAATTAAAAGTGATTTTGAAAATATCTCTTGGAAAATCAAAGATTGGATTTAGTCAAGATCTCTTTTTTGCGTAAAAAGCCATTTTTGGGCTAAAGAAAGACAATTTTTGAAATGAATTTTGGTTAATTTGCAAAATATCTACGTAAATTAGGCTTAATTTCAAAATATCTTGGGTTAAGATCTTGGATTTGATTTGGCCAAGATTTCTTTGACCAAATGGGGATGTTTTTAAAAATTTTCACCATTAAATAAGTATTATTTTGGAATTACATTAGGGTAGTTTAGGGTAGGAAGTAACAAATTGTTTTCAGTGGTAGTTTACTAGGGAGGGCCCGGCCACGGGTATATAAGAGCCCCCCTCGAGGTTGCCAGTACCCTTTCTCTTAGTCCACCGATGTTACGAACTGGGTCGTAACAGCTGGACTTCATTAATTACCTAGTTATACGGATTATAAGTGACAGTTACGACGATTGTGGGAGAGTGGCTTCATCTCTCTCCTCCCATTAAAGGCCAGGTGTCTCTCACGTGATATTTTGTCAATATAGATGTTCGATTTCCATGCTAATCATGTGTTCATGAAATACTTGTAACAGATTTTGTAATCTTACTTTTGTTATGTGTCATGGATGTATGGTTTGGTGATTTCCTACTGTATCTAAACTCCGGAGTTGAGACAGGGTTCGCATCTGTAAGATTAGAGATTATCGGTAACTGATGAAAGGTTGATTCTTGACCTCAATAGGCCGCCTGCTATTGTAGCCTGATGAGGGATCATCGAGCCTCCATTGTCATGCAACTACGGAGAGTGACTAATTGTAGTAGGGTTATCAAATTGTAATTAGCTAATATGATATAATCATGATTGTAAGTCCTAACATAATATCACGTCAATGAATTGTCTACGATCCAATTCCCTGTGAGTGATACTTGCAAGATGGCAAGCCACACCATGCACAGTAGATTGGCTTCGATCAGGTCGGGGTTCAGTCGGTAGGGGGTCGGCAGGCGCAACAACAACTAAATTTTTTTCCCTCTTAGGTAGGCGGGCGTTGTAGCAATTAACTCGATAGGCGCAGTAGCGATGGACGGCGGGAACTGTGGCGATTGACTTAGTGCCATTGGCGAGTGGGGTGCAGTCTAGGGAGCCCTGGCGAGGCGGCAATGAGCAGTGGCAACTAAATTTTTTTTGGCCAGGGGTTGGTCGACGAGCTCAAGGTGATGGACGGGGAAGGTGTGAATCCAAGGCCCTTGCCAGATGGAGTGGGACCCAACAAGGTGGCATTCGTGCAACAACAGGTATAAGTAGTCCTTCAAGCTTTACTTCCCTAAATTATCCAACAGGTTGTGGAGAGCACCGTGACGATACAACGGCCCGAACCCTTGCTGCAGGTGAACCGGGAGGCTAGGCAAGCAGGCCAAGGGGTGGAGTCTAGAAGCCGAGAGTCGAATGTATTGGAGTTAGACAAATTCTTAGGCAAGAAGGGCAACGATGGCTAGCACAGCTCCGCTTGGTTTTCCAAGGAAAACCTGGGACATATAGTTGTGATGCAGAGGAGGTAGCATATGCGCTCTCGTATATGACTGGCTCTGTACAAAATTGGTTTCTGCCTTTATTATAAGTGCTTGACGAGCGACGCTATCATGAATTACTAGAAGACTATGATGCTTTTCAAGAAGCAATTATAGGAGTTTATGGGGAGCTCGATCGACGAGGAAATGTTGAAGACCGTCTTGGAAAATTGCGACTAACAGGTTCCGCAGTCGCATATATTTCTACCTTTAATGAGTATTCTGCTCAAATTGATTGGAATGAAGCAAGTTGGATGGCACGGGTTCGTGCCGGGGTTGAAGGACAAAATCTTGGACTCCATTGCCACGGTAGAGAATCAACCTCAACGATTCCAAGAGTGGATGGCTATGGCCTCTTGAATTGATGAGAGATTGTGGGGCAGACGACAATCTCGCCATTTCCCATTAGAATCTTTACAGGGGAAGAACCCTACAAGCAATTACCGAGACTCAACTGGAAGATTTCAAACAACTACTAGAACTACAGGCCCGGTACCAATGGAATTGGGTGCCATTCGTGGAACATCGGCCTTGACAAAACAGCGACTAAGAGAATGGAGTATCAACGCCAAGGAAAATGTTGGGGTTGTGGGGGGATTGGTCATGTTCATGCTAAGTGCCCTACGAATCCCTCATGTCTTCTTTTGCTTGTAGCCATAATTGAAGTAGAGACTAAGGCCTCGGGAAAAAAGGCAGCCCGGGACTAAATCATAAAGTTCAGTACTCGAGCACAGTCCAAAGCGCCGCCGCTACTTTTTCAAAGGAAGTTATAGAAGATGACAACATAGAATTTGTAGAGATCGAAGAGAGCAATTCAAACCCGTTGTATGTACGAGCTACCATTGATCCTGGAAATCATCTTTCTTTAAATGCTGAAATTAATTCTTTTGCAAGCCTCACGTTAGTGGATTCTGGTGCCACCGGTAGATTCATGCATCCTGAGTTTGTAGAGCGGTGTAGAGCGTTAATAAAATCAAAAGAAGTGCCAAGAGAAGTCTGAGTAATTGATAGAAGGATTATAAGTTCAAGGTTGATTACGCATCAGGCTCAAGCAGAGCTAAGTCCCTTTCATGCTTGCACATGAGCAAGTTGCCTATCCACAAGATTGCAAGCACTGATACAGAAGGCCTTCTTTGCCCTCCTATCATAATATTGAAATTACAAAGTAATGTATGGAAGAAAGGCTTTACTTAGATAGTAGGAAGATACCAAACCACACGAGTGGGCTGAACTTAAGCTAGAAGCCTTTCTCTAGTTATCCACAAACTATGTGGGATATGTTGAAGATCATGTACATATTAGTGTAGACTATGTACATTCAGCCCTAGAAGTAGGAGTAGACTCTTAGTTAGGCTTAGAGTCCCTTGGGTATTGCTTGTAGTCAAAGGCAGCCCATGGTGTTTGGTTATCCCACATGGTTTGTGGATAACTAGGGAAAGGCTTCTCCCTTATGTTCAGCCCACTCTTGGGCCATGGCATCTTCCTACCATCTAAGTAAAGCCTTTCATCCATTCATAACATTGGAATCTCAATAGGTTATGGGCCCACGCACTTGGAGTTGCGTTTGAGGGAGGAATTCAAAGCATTTGGAGGAGATCTTGGAGCTTGGAGGAGTAATCAGCCCTTTGTCACTTTTCACCTACAAACCATATGGTGTGAGTCATTTTGCAAATATCAACAACTTTGGAGTGCATTTTTTTTAAAAAAGGAATTTTTTTTAGGAGCTATTGTTGGCTGGTTTGTGAGGTTTTGAGTACATTTTGGGTGAGAGTTTGCTTATGGTAGTAATCAGACCTAGTTAGGGCTGGTTGGAAGCTCCTAGTTTGAGTTTGTGCTTAGAAGTGTACATTGGGAGCCCATTGAGGCTGATTGTGCATTTGAGTTTATTGTGGATTGTGATGGTGCCAATTGCAATCTAGTGAGAGTCCTTTGGAGGCCTTGGAAGCATATTTGAGTTGTTTGAGGAGTTTGCCATGCATAGAGGGCTGATTAGAGCCCTTGTGAGTGAGTGAGGCAATTCATGGATTTCTTGATCCTTAGAGGACTGATTTGTGCCCCTTGTGAGCCATTGAGGGCCAATTAGGGTGCTTTGGTGGATTGGTGATCTAATTAGGGCTATTGGAGGCCATTGTTGTCCTTGAGGTGCTTATTGTGAGTAGTAGCATCCATTTAGGGCTGATTGGAAGGCTTGAGCGCCTTGTTGTGTGGAGTACCCTATTTGTGAGGAGCATTGTGAGATTGCTTGCTGAATTGAAGGAGCACTAGCCCATGACATTCATGTGGTGAATTTGAGCTTGATTAGGGTCTGATTTGGTGTGGAGTAGAGGTGAGGGACTTGTGTGGAGTGGTTTGGTCGATTCCTTGGATTGGGAGGAGCTTGGAAGGTCCTTGGAAGGGCTGATTGGTGAGATTTCAGCCCAATTGGCTTCCAAGTGAGTGTTTGGAGGCTGAATTCAGTTGGAGACACTTGGGGTGCTGCCAACAAGTGGGAGGTGCTTCACCATGGCATCAAGTGGAGGAGAGGGCGTGCGCATCATTGACAAGTTCAATGGGGAGAACTTTGGCATGTGGAAGTTCAAGATGGAGATGATTCTTGCGGAGAAGGACTTGTGGGATGTGGTGGATGGGAGTGAGGAGCCTCCAAGTGAGGATGCTGATCTAAAGACCAAGAAGGCATTTGAGAGGAAGGAGACGAAGGCCTTTGCCCTCATTGCCACCAACCTTGCGGACCGGCAGATTGCACACATCCGCCATTGCAAGGGACCAGCCCATGCGTGGACCACCCTTTGCAACATCCATGAGACCAAGAGCCTCTCCAACATCCTCTTCCTTCGGCGGAAGTTCTTCACTAGCAAGATGCAAGAGGAGGACGACATGTTGGACCATGTCAACAAGATCAAGGCTCTTGCTGATGAGTTGGCTTGTTTGGAGGCGCCCGTGACGGAGGGAGATGTGGTGATGACATTGTTGGAGAGCTTGCCACCATCCTATGAGTTCCTCATCACCGCCTTGGAGACAAGGGCCACCAAGGATCTGACCTTGGAGTTTGTGACAGCCCGCTTGATGCATGAGGTGACAAAGCGCAAGGAGAATGAGCCCCAAGGGGAGGGATCAGCCCTTGTGTCAAGGCATGGAAAGGGAGGCACCACCAAGGCGTTCAAGGAGACAAGGACATGCTTCAAGTGTGGCAAATCAGGCCACATTGCCAAGCATTGCAAGACCAGCCAAGCCAAAGACAAGGAGAGTGCACACCAAGCTTCCAAAGAGGAGGAGGAGGAGGATTTCGCCTTTGCCACCCATGGAGGAGGGGACAAGGCCAACATGTTCACTTGGATTGTGGATTCAGGTGCTACCCAACACATGACCAGCCATCGAGATGCCTTCCACACCTATCAACCCATTTCGGGGAAGAAGATTTACTTGGGAGACAATGGCATGGTGGAGGCTCTTGGCAAGGGGGAGATCCATGTGGAGGTGCAAGTGAAGGGGCAGCCTAGGAGGATCACAATTGAGGAGGTGCTCCATGTGCCCAAGTTGCATGCCAACTTGCTTTCGGTAAGCAAGTTGTCTTTGGGAGGTTTGAAAGTGCAATTCAACATGGTGGGATGTGTTGTGAGGGCACCAAGTGGAGTCTTGATTGCATCAGCCCCTCATGAGGGCAACTTGTACATCTTCCATTTCACCAAGGTGAATAGCACTTCCTTAGCTTGTGTGGCCCAAGGATCAGCTCATGAGGACCTTGTGGAGCTTTGGCATAGGAGGCTTGGGCACTTGAATGTGAAGAGCATGAAGAGCCTCCAACACATTATGAAGGGGCTGAATCTCTCTTCTTGCAAGCATGATTGGAGTTCTATGGTGTGCAAGGGGTGCATTGAGGGCAAGCAAGCAAGGCAACCCTTCCCCAAGGATGGGGCAACAAGGGCCAGCAAGCCATTGGAGCTTGTGCATTCAGATGTGTGCGGGCCAATGAAGACCTCAACCATAGGAGGAGCAAGGTATTTTGTGACCTTCATTGATGATTTCTCTCGCAAGGTGTGGGTGTATATGCTGAAGTGCAAGAGTGAGGTGTTTGGGCGTTTTGAGACTTGGAAGGCCCTTGTGGAGGCCCAATCTGATTGCAAGGTGAAGGTGCTGCGGTCGGATAATGGAGGGGAATATGTGTCCAAGGCCTTTGAAGGGTACTTGCAAGCTCATGGCATTGAGCACCATACATCAGCACCTTACACTCCTCAACAAAACGGCGTAGCGGAGCGTGCCAATCGGACCATTGTGGAGATGGCAAGGGCCATGATTCATGGCCAAGGGCTGAAGTTTGAGCTTTGGGGGGAGGCGGTGTCCAGTGTGGTGTATACAAGGAACCGGTGCCCTACTTCAGCCTTTATTGGGAAGACACCCCAAGAAGCTTGGAGTGGGATCAGACCTCATGTGCATTGCTTATGCCTTGGTGCCTAGTGCCAAGAGGACCAAGTTGGATGCCAAGGGCATCAAGTGTCTTTTCCTTGGTTATTGTGAGGGAACCAAGGCTTATAGGCTGATGTGTGTGGAGACCAAGAAGATCATCAAGAGTAGAGATGTGACCTTCTTGGAGGATGGAGGTGCTGATCCAAAGCTCTTGGAGATAAGCCCAAGTGGGAGTAATGGAGGACCAGCCCAAAAGGTGGGCACAACTGCAAGAGTGCACCTAGAAGATGAAGGAGATGAAGATGAAGAAGATGAGGACTTGGTGGAGCCCAAGAAGAAGGTGGCCACACCTCAAGGGAAGAGGCCATCAGCCCCTTCTCCAAGATCTTCACCAAGGGAGAAAGAGCATGATCAGCCCTTGGAAGAGCAAGATCAGCCATTGGAGGAGCAAGACCAGCCCTTGGAGGAGCAAGAGGAGCCACGTTATCCAACAAGGACCTGGAGGCCACTTGGAGATTGGTGGCTGAATCACATTCTTCCCCCACAACATGAAGAACAAGCCAATGTGGCTTTCCTTGGAGATCCATCCACACTTGGAGAGGTGTTGCATTGTGAGGATGCAAGCAAGTGGGAGTTGGCCATGCAAGAGGAGTACAAGGCCCTCATTACCAAAGGGACATGGGAGCTTGCTGCCCTTCCTTCCAAGAGATCAAGTGTGGGTTGTAAGTGGGTTTTCTCCACCAAAAGGGATGCTTTGGGTCATGTTGTGAGGTACAAGGCAAGGCTGGTTGCTAGGGGGTTTTCCCAAGTGGAGGGGGTGGATTTTAATGAGACTTTTGCTCCCGTTGCCAAGTTTAGCACCATCCGGTGTGTTGTGACTCTTGGGGCAGCCATGGACTTGGAGATGCACCAAATGGATGTGAAGACAGCTTTTCTCAACCCCAAGCTCAAGGAGGTCATCTACATGGATCAGCCCCAAGGCTTTGTGCAAGAAGGCCAAGAGCATCTCAAGTGCAAGTTGAAGAAAGCCCTTCCCGGGTTGAAGCAATCGGGGAGAGCATGGTATCAAGATATTGATGCCATGTTTGTGAGGAAGGGCTTCCTAAGAAGCCATGCTGATCACTCATTGTACACCATGCAAAGTTGTGAGTTTTTGGTGATTGTGATCTTATATGTGGATGATCTGATCCTTCTTGCAAGTAGCATGACCAAGATGCTTGAAGTGAAGGCCATGCTCAAGGAGGAGTATGAGATGACTGATCTTGGAGAGCTGAACTATTGCCTTGGAGTGGAGTTCAAGAGGGATAGGGCTGCCCGCACCATCACCATGAGCCAACGCAAGTACCTTGAAGAAATTCTCAAGCGCTTCAAGATGGAGGAGTGCAAAGCCATAGGTACACCACTTGAGACTCGTGTGAAGTTGCCCAAGCTCACGGATGCTGAATTTGGAGAGGTGAGGGCTGAAATGCAAGGTGTGCCTTACAAGGCAGCGGTGGGTTGCTTGATGTATGCCATGGTGGCCACAAGGCCTGATTTGGCCTTTCCGGTGAGTGTTGTGAGTCAACACATGTCCAAGTATGGCCCAAAGCATTGGGCTGCGGTGAAGAGGGTGATGAGGTACCTTCAAGGCACACTTGGGCTGGAGTTGCAACTTGGAGGTGCCCATGTGACTTTGCATGGCTATTGTGATGCGGATTGGGCGGGTGATGAGGCGGATAGGAGATCCACCACCGGCTACGTGTTTAAGCTTGGATTGGGTGCCATTACTTGGAATTCCAAGAGGCAGCCCACCATAGCTCTTTCTACAACGGAGGCTGAATACATGGCCATGAGCCAATGCACCAAGGAGGCCATTTGGTTGCGGCAACTCTTGGCTGATGTTGGCCTTGTCCAAGAGGGGAGCACACCCATCTGGTGTGGCAACCAAGGGGCCATTCCTTTGGCCAAAAATCCCACCCACCACTCTCGGACGAAGCACATTGATGTGCAACACCATTTCAATCGTGAACGAGTGGAGGCTGAGGTGATTGAGCTCAAGTATGTGCCTACCCAAGCTATGGTTGCTGATGTGCTGACCAAGGCTCTTGGGAAGCCACAACACCACAACTTGATTGAGAAGATGGGCCTTCGAGCCTTTGACCACTCTCAAAGTGGGAGTGTTGAAGATCATGTACATATTAGTCTAGCCTATGTACATTCAGCCCTAGGAGTAGCATTAGACTCTTAGTTAGCCTTAGAGTCCCTTGGGTATTGCTTGTAGTCAAAGGCAGCCCATGGTGTTTGGTTATCCCACATGGTTTGTGGATAACTAGGGAAAGGCTTCTCCCTTATGTTCAGCCCACTCTTGGGCCATGGTATCTTCCTACCATCTAAGTAAAGCCTTTCATCCATTCATAACATTGTAATCTCATTATGAATTGTGCATTTGGGTGCATTGTTGAGTGGGATTGTGCCAATTGCACTAGAGTGAGAGTGCTTTGAGGCTGATTGTACACTTGGGTGCATTGTTGAGAGTGATTGTGAGCCTTGGAAGCAATCTAGTGAGAACCCATTGTGAGGCGAATTTGTGGACTTGGTGAACTTAAGAGGGCTGATTAGTGCCCTTGTGAGTGAGTGAGGCGAATTAGTGGATGTTTGTGAACCCTAGAGGGCTGATTTGAGCCGTTGTGTGTGAGAGAGGCGAATTAGTGGATTTTGCAAATCTTAGAGGGCTGATTTGAGACCTTGTGTGTGAGAGAGGCAAATTCGTGGAATTTGTGAACCAAAGAGGGCTGATTTGTGCCTTTGTGTGTGAGAGAGGCGAATTAGTGGATTTTGTTAACTCTAGAGGGCTGATTTGAGCCCTTGTGTGTGAGAGAGGTGAATTAGTGGAATTTGTGAACCCTAGAGGGCTGAATTGTGCCCTTGTGAGTGAGAGAGGTGAATTAGTGGGTTTTGTGAACCCAAGAGGGCTGAATTGTGCCCTTGTGAGCCTTGTGGAGCCATTGAGAGCACAGGAGGATTCTTTGGTGGCTTGGTGATCCAACTAGTGTCGTTGAAGACCATTGTTGTCCTTGAGGTGCTGATTGTGAGTAGGACCTACCATCTAGGGCTGATTGGAAGCCTAGAGCTCCTTGGAGTGTGGAGTACCCTCTTTGTGAGGAGGGCTTGCTGAATTGAAGTAGCACTAGCTCATGACGTCCATGTGTTGGACTTGAGCTTGATTAGGGTCTGAATTGGTGTTGAGAGGAGGTGATGCACATGTGAGGAGTGTTTGGCCGTCCTTGGTGTTCAAAGGATCTTGGGGGTCCTTGTGAGGACTGATTGGTGCCATTTCAGCCCTATTGGCTGCCAAGGGAATGTTTGGTCGTTCTTGGAGCTTGGAGGATCTTGGGAGGTCCTTGTGAGTGCTGAATTGAGCCATTTCAGCCCCATTAGTTGCCAAGGGAGTGTTTGGAGGCTGAATTGAGTTTTTAACCTCTTAGAGACACATTGGGTGCTGCCAACAAGTGGGAGGTGCTTCACCATGGCATCAAGTGGAGGAGACGGTGTGCGCATCATTGACAAGTATTGAGATTACAATGTTATGAATGGATGAAAGGCTTTACTTAGATGGTAGGAAGATACAAAGACCCAAGAGTGGGCTGATCTTATGCTAGAAGCCTTTCCCTAGTTATCCACAAACCATGTGGGATAACCAAACACCATGGGCTGCCTTTGACTTCAAGCAATACCCAAGGGACTCTAAGCCTAACTAAGAGTCTACTCCTACTCCTAGGGCTGAATGTACATAGTCTACACTAATATGTACATGATCTTCAACACTATGCACCCAAAGGTGCGCATGTGAGACACATGAGGTCTGATCCCACTCCAAGCTTCTTGGGGTGTCTTCCCAATCAAGGCTGAAGTAGGGCACCGGTTCCGTGTATACACCGCATTGGACACCGCCTCCCGCCAAAGCTCAAACTTCAGCCCTTGGCCATGAATCATCGCCCTTGCCATCTCCACAATGGTCCGATTGGTACGCTCCGCTACGCCGTTTTGTTGAGGCTGATGTATGGTGTGTTAAAGATCATGTACATATTAGTGTAGACCATGTACATACAGCCCTAGGAGCATGTTGACTAACATGTACATATTAGTATAGCCCATGTACATTCAGCCCTAGGTGTAGCATTAGACACTAGGTGAGTCTTAGAGTCCATTGGGTATTCCTCGTAGTCAAAGGCAGCCCATGAAAGGTAGTTATCCCACATGGTTTGTGGATAACTAGGGAAAGGCTTCTAGCATAAGATCAGCCCACTCATGGGTCTTTGTATCTTCCTACCATCTAAGTAAAGCCTTTCATCCATTCATACCTTTGTTTTCTCAATAGGTTATGGGCCCACACACTTGGAGTTGCGCTTGAGGGTGAAATTCAAATCATTTGGAGGAGATCTTGGAGCTTGGAGGAGCAATCAGCCTTTTGTGACTTTTCACCTACAAACCATATGGTGTGAGTATATTTTTCAAAAAAAACATACTTTGAGTGCATTTTTTCAAAAAAAGGGAGAGGAAAGTTTTGTTGCTTTCTCATTGGCTGGTTTGTGAGGTTTTGAGTACATTTTGGGTGAGAGTTTGCTTATGGTAGTAATCAGACCTAGTTAGGGCTGGTTGGAAGCTCCCAGTTTGAGTTTGTGCTTAGAAGTGTACATCGGGAGCCCATTGAGGCTGATTGTGAGCCTTGGAAGCATGTTTGGGATGAGTGAGGTGAATTTGTGGACTTGGTGAACTTAAGAGGGCTGAATTGTGCCCTTGTGAGTGAGAGAGGTGAATTAGTGAGTTTTGTGAACCCAAGAGGGCTGAATTGTGCCCTTGTGAGCCTTGTGGAGCCATTGAGAGCAATGTAGGATTCTTTGGTGGCTTGGTGATCCAACTAGGGTTGTTGGAGACCATTGTTGTCCTTGAGGTGCTGATTGTGAGTAGGAGCTTCCATCTAGGGCTGATTGGAAGCCTAGAGCTCCTTGGAGTGTGGAGTACCCTCTTTGTGAGGAGGGCTTGCTGAATTGAAGTAGCACTAGTCCATGTGTTGGACTTGAGCTTGATTAGGGTCTGAATTGGTGTTGAGAGGAGGTGATGCACATGTGAGGAGTGTTTGGCCGTCCTTGGTGTTCAAAAGATCTTGGGAGGTCCTTGTGAGGGCTGATTGGTGCCATTTCAACCCTATTCGCTGCCAAGGAAATGTTTGGTCGTTCTTGGAGCTTGGAGGATCTTGGGAGGTCCTTGTGAGGGCTGAATTGTGCCATTTCAGCCCCATTGGCTGCCAAGGGAGTGTTTGGAGGCTGAATTGAGTTTGTGAACTCTTGAAGACACATTGGGTGTTGCCAACAAGTGGGAGGTGCTTCACCAATGAAGGAGCTGACCATGGAGTTTGTGACGGCCCAATTGATGCAAGAGGTGACCAAGCACAAGGAGAATGAGTCCCAAGGGGAGGGATCAGCCCTTGTCTCAAGACATGGGAGAGGAGGCAACACCAAGGCGTTCAAGGAGACAAGGACGTGCTTCAAGTGTGGCAAACCAGGCCACATTGCTAGGGATTGCAAGGGCAGCCAAGCCAAAGACAAGGAGAGTGCACACCAAGCCTCCAAAGAGGAGGAGGAGATTGCCTTTGCCACCCATGGAGGAGGGGAGAAGGCCAACATGTTTACTTGGATTGTGGACTCGGGGGCCACCCAACATATGACCAGCCATCGGGATGCCTTCCACACCTATCAGCCCATTTCGGGGAAGAAGATTTATTTGGGAGACAATGGCATGGTGGAGGCCCTTGGCAAGGGGGAGATCCTTGTGGAGGTGCAAGTGAAGGGGCTGACCAAGAGGATCCAGATCCAAGAGGCCCTCCATGTCCCCAAGTTGCATGCCAACTTGCTTTCGGTGAGTAGATTGTCTTTGGGAGGTTTGAAGGTTCATTTCAACAAGGTGGGGTGTGTTGTGAGGGCACCAAGTGGAGTTTTGATAGCATCAGCCCCTCGTGAGGGCCACTTGTACCGCCTCCACTTCACCAAGGTGAATGGTACTTCTTCGGCTTGTGTTGGCCAAGAATCATCCTAAGGATCAGCTCATGGAGACCTTGTGGAGCTTTGGCATAGGAGGCTTGGACACTTGAATGTGAAGAGCATGAGGAGTCTCCAACACATTGTGAAGGGGCTGAACCTCTCTTCTTGCAAGCATGATTGGAGTTCTATGGTGTGCAAGGGGTGCATTAAGGGCAAGCAAGCAAGGCAGCCCTTCCCCAAGGATGGGCCAACAAGGGCCACCAAGCCATTGGAGCTTGTACATTCAGATGTGTGCGGGCCAATGAAGACCACATCCATTGGAGGAGCAAGGTATTTTGTGACCTTCATTGATGATTTCTCTCGCAAGGTGTGGGTGTATATGCTGAAGTGCAAGAGTGAGGTGTTTGGGCGTTTTGAGACTTGGAAGGCCCTTGTGGAGGCCCAATTGGATTGCAAGGTGAAGGTGCTGCGGTCGGATAATGGAGGGGAGTATGTGTCCAAGGCCTTTGAGGAGTACTTGAAGGCCCATGGCATTGAGCACCACACATCAGCACCTTACACTCCTCAACAAAACGGTGTAGCGGAGCGTGCGAATCGCACCACTGTGGAGATGGCAAGGTCTATGATTCATGGCCAAGGGCTGAAGTATGAGCTTTGGGGGGAGGCGGTGTCTACAGCGGTTTATACAAGGAACCGATGCCCCACCCAAGCCTTGACAAGCATGACACCCCAAGAAGCTTGGAGTGGGATTAGGCCTCATGTGTCTCACATGCGGATTTTTGGGTGCATGGTCTATGCATTGGTCCCAAGTGCCAAGAGGACCAAGTTGGATGCCAAGGGCATCAAGTGTCTTTTCCTTGGTTATTGTGAGGAAACGAAGGCTTATAGGCTCATGTGTGTGGAGAGCAAGGCCATCAATAAGTGTCAAGATGTGACCTTCATGGAGGATGGAGGTGCTGATCCCAAGCTCTTGGAGATGAGCCCAAGTGGGAGTAATGGAGGACCAGCCCATGTGGTGGGTACAACTCCAAGAGTGCACATGGAAGATGATGAAGATGAAGAGCAAGGAGGGGAAGATAAGGACTTGGTGGAGCCCAAGAAGAAGGTGACTACTCCCCAACTGAAGAGATCAGCTGCTCCTTCTCGAAGCACTTCACCAAGGGAGCAAGAGCATGATCAGCCCTTGGAGGAGCAAGAGGAGCCACGTTATCCAACAAGGACTCGTAGGCCTCTAGGAGATTGGTGGCTGAATCACATTCTTCCCCCACAACATGAAGAAGAAGCCAACCTAGCTTGCTTTGAAGATGCAACCAACCTTGGAGAAGTGTTGCGTTGTGAAGATGCAAGGAAGTGGGAGTTGGCTATGCAAACGGAGTGCAAAGCCCAAGGTACACCACTTAACACTCATGAGGAGTTGCCCAAGCTCATAGATGACGAATTGGAGTAGGCAAGGGCTGAAATGCAAGGTGTGCCTTATAAGGCAGCGGTGAGTTCTTTGAAGCATGTCATGGAAGCCACAAGGGCTGATTTGGCATTATCGGTGAGTGTTGTATGTGAATCCATGTCTAAGTATGGCCCAAAGTGTTGGGCAGCGGTCAAGAGAGTGTTGAGATAGTTTTATGGCGTACTTGGTATGCCACCAACCCAAACTTGATTGCAATGATAATTCATTGCACCTTTGACCACTCTCAAAGTGGGAGTGTTGAAGATCATGTACATATTAGTATAGACCATGTACATACAGCCCTAGGTGTAGCATTAGACACTAGGTTAGTCTTAGAGTCCATTGGGTATTGCTCGTAGTCAAAGGCAGCCCATGAAAGGTAGTTATCCCACATGGTTTGTGGATAACTAGGGAAAGGCTTCTAGCATAAGATCAGCCCACTCATGGGTCTTTGTATCTTCCTACCATCTAAGTAAAGCCTTTCATCCATCAATACCTTTGTAATCTCAATATCTCAATGCACACTTGTAAAATCAAACTCAAACTAGGAGCATGCAACCAGCCCTAACTAGGTCTGATTACTACCATAAGCAACCTCTCCTCCAAAATGTACTCAAAACCTCACAAACCAGCCAATGTGAAAGCAACAAAACTTTCCTCTTCCTTTTTAAAAAAAAATGCACTCAAAGTGTGTTTTTCCAAAGAATACTCACACCATATGGTTTGTAGTTGAAAAGACACAAAAGGCTGATTGCTCCTCCAAGCTCCAAGATCTCCTCCAAATGATTTGAATTTCACCCTCAAGCGCAACTCCAAGTGCGTGGGCCCATAACCTATTGAGATTACAAAGGTATTGATGGATGAAAGGCTTTACTTAGATGGTAGGAAGATACAAAGACCCATGAGTGGGCTGATCTTATGCTAGAAGCCTTTCCCTAGTTATCCACAAACCATGTGGGATAACTACCTTTCATGGGCTGCCTTTGACTACGAGAAATACCCAATGAACTCTAAGACTAACCTAGTGT
This sequence comes from Thuidium tamariscinum, assembly GCA_947034885.2. Lineage (NCBI taxonomy): Eukaryota > Viridiplantae > Streptophyta > Bryopsida > Hypnales > Thuidiaceae > Thuidium > Thuidium tamariscinum. The sequence goes on along the minus strand of OX344757.2, from coordinate 811,937 downwards.
CTAATGCTACTCCTAGGGCTGTATGTACATGGTCTACACTAATATGTACATGATCTTCAACACAAAGGACTCTCACTAGATTGCAATTGGCACCATCACAATCCACAATGCACTCAAATGCACAATCAGCCTCAATGGGCTCCCAATGTACACTTCTAAGCACAAACTCAAACTAGGAGCTTCCAACCAGCCCTAACTAGGTTTGATTACTACCATAAGCAAACTCTCACCCAAAATGTACTCAAAACCTCACAAACCAGCCAACAATAGCTCCTAAAAAAAATTCCTTTTTTAAAAAAAATGCACTCCAAAGTTGTTGATATTTGCAAAATGGCTCACACCATATGGTTTGTAGGTGAAAAGTGACAAAGGGCTGATTACTCCTCCAAGCTCCAAGATCTCCTCCAAATGCTTTGACTTCCTCCCTCAAATGCAACTCCAAGTGCGTGGGCCCATAACCTATTGAGAATACAATGTTATGAATGGATGAAAGGCTTTACTTAGATGGTAGGAAGATACCATGGCCCATGAGTGGGCTGAACATAAGGGAGAAGCCTTTCCCTAGTTATCCACAAACCATGTGGGATAACTAAACACCATGGGCTGCCTTTGACTACAAGCAATACCCAAGGGACTCTAAGGCAAACTAAGAGTCTAATGCTACTCCTAGGGCTGAATGTACATAGTCTACACTAATATGTACATGATCTTCACTACCCAAGTGCACAATTCAACCTCAAATGGCTCTCAATGCACACTTGTAAAAGCAAACTCAAACTAGGAGCATGCAACCAGCCCTAACTAGGTCTGATTACTACCATAAGCAACCTCTCCTCCAAAATGTACTCAAAACCTCACAAACTAGCCAATGAGAAAGCAACAAAACTTTCTTCTTCATCCCATGCTAATTAGTTATCCCACATGGGTTGTGGATAACTAGGGAAAGGCTTCTCCCTTATGTTCAGCCCACTCATGGGCCATGGTATCTTCCTACCATCTAAGTAAAGCCTTTCATCCATTCATAACATTGTAATCTGAATAGTTTACGGGCCCACGCACTTAGAGTTGCATTTGAGGGAGGATTCAAAGCATTTGGAGGAGATCTTGGAGCTTGGAGGAGTAATCAGCCCTTTGTCACTTTTCACCTACAAACCATATGGTGTGAGTCATTTTTCAAAAATCAAAAACTTTGGAGTGCATTTTTTTTTAAAAAGGAATTTTTTTTTTGAGAACTATTGTTGGCTGATTTGTGAGGTTTTGAATACATTTTGGGTGAGTGTTTATACCCCCCAATTCTAGTAGTGGGTGCATTCCGTTTGTAAATCGGAGTCAAACTCCAGAAGTTAGAGTTTGGAGACAACACATGGTAAAAGAAATCGGGTTTAAGGTCCCCTAATGAGAATTTAAGCCTTGATGGCCATGGGGACCGTGATGGGAACGTGTGGAGAGCTTTGGACACATGTGGGAACAAGTACAACCTCAAAAAAAATGGAGGAAGCTCCAAGTGCTTGGTGTAAGTAAATTTGAATTTGAAGTAGAAAGTAAGTGGGAACACATGAGAAACACTTTTATGTGGAAAATTTTGGTCAGGTAAAAGTAGGTAGATTGCAAATTCAAGAAAAGATTAGGTGGGGTTGGAATTTTCAATTCAAATTATGTAGATCTTAAGTAGATAGTTAGATTTGAGGAAAGCTCATATTAGAGTTGTTTCGTCGGACAGCGCGACATCGCGACATCGAGACGTCACGAAACGTCCAGTAATCCCTTCGCGACGTTCGTAAAAGTCAAATTTACCTTTGACTTTTTAAAAATTACCACGCAGAAAATAATGCCACCTAGATGCCCGCGTGGCAAAATTTAGGGCACATTCGGGTATAGGGATCAAGGCGACTACGGCTAGGGCGACCGCGGATTAGGGCGACTGCGGGTAGCGGTTTAATATAAGGGCGACCGCGCTAGGGGCGATTGCAGGTTTAGGCAACCGCAGCTCACCCGAAGTCGCCCCCTCTACATCCACAGTCGCCCCATGTGCACCCGCGGTCACCCTACATGGACCCGCGGTTGCCCCCTCCACATCCGTGGTCGCCCCATGCGTAGTTGAGGTCGCTATACACCGACCCTCGGTCGCCCTGTGTGTAGTTGTGGTCGCCCCATGCCCAATCGCGTTCGCCCCCTAAGCACCCAAGGTCGCCCTACACGGACCTGCGGTTGCCCCCTCCACATCCGCGATCGCCCTATGGAGACCCGAGGTCGCCTTAAGCCGTAGTCCCCTCTAGCCGCAGTCACCCTGGCTCCACCCGTGGTCGCCTCTAATTCACACGCGCCTTGGATTTGACCCGTACTCGCCCCTATAAAGCCGTGCTCGCACAAGGCATTGGTACCTTCATTATCCATTAAGGCTCTTTGTCTTGCGTCCTTCATTGGCTGCATGCATTAACTTAGGGTTGAATAATTACTTCTTTCTTCATTCATCCACGTTCCTTATTGGTATTTTGAACACCAACTAATCTCATGGCTACAGAGCAGACCCCGGAGGTGCCTCCCGTTGTTCCACGCAATGCGCAAATCACTTATGCTGCGAGGAAGTCTATACTAGACAAAAATTGGAAGCGCAAGGGCAATACTCATCGCAAGCGATTACACGTGTTGAACAATCCTGATCACCCCGCATTTAAAGGCTGGAGCAAGGAGGAGGAGCCTTGGTCAATTCAAATGTGCGAAGATTACATTGAATGGTGTCACATTGGGAAATTGTTTTCCGGCATGGTGCAATCATCACAATCGGCACACAAACAAGGCGAACTTAAATTATTGTGAAAATCCAGCTTTTGTTCAAAGGTGCATCAAAATTTGGCAAGTCCTCTACAACACTCCTTTTGTAGAAAGGAATGAAGTCACACTTTCCATTGCTTGAGGAGCGTATGCTGAGGTGGTTTTAAAAAAAGAAGTGGATTGGTCCACCATCAAGGAAAGTATGTATGTTTCACCTCCAGAAATTGGATCAATACCAAGAGGAGTCTTGAAGTTTCCGGAGGGTAGACTTGGACCAATTCGAAAAGATTCTCAAGATAAGAGTGTCATCGAAGTTATCACATCGAAATCTGAAGAAGATAGCGATTCCGATGGCACACATGCTCTAAGGCCAATACGGGTTGCTCCACAAATTGCCCCTGTACCAATAATTCAAGAGCCAGTTGTTAGAGGAGCTTCATCATCACGAGGACAGAAACCTAAACGCCTCTCTAAGGTTCCATGCTTGCTGAATCAAATCAGACTTGGATCGACCTCAGCAACAGTTCGCAGTCCATCATTACCACTGCAAAATGCGACCGATGTCTTTGACTTCGAACCGAATGATGAAACGTTTGTGGATGCGAGCGTTCCTGTTCTTTTAGCTCAAGGGGATTCAACCACGACTCTCAATAAGGCTCTTGACCTCTTGAAGACCAAAGACACGACAATTGCTTCACTCCAATCTGATGTGAAGAAATTGTAATCAAATTTGGATAAGAAGAATGCTTTCATTTCAGAACAAGCTAAAAGAACTTCAACGCCTTCGAGAAAAACAACATGAGACGATTACTTTGTCAGATATGGACGAAGGTTTCATTGAACATGATCCCCATCATTTGGAGAGGGTCGTGGAAGACCTCACTAGCGGTCTCATTGAGTGTACTCCTCCTAGCAAGCGTGTCAAACGTTCTTCAGTATTGCCAACTACGATTTTCCCTACCGTCACGGAAGATGCTATCGTGGGGGGAAGATGGTGTTCACAACTTGGTTGGGACCACAAAAACCAGATGTCGTGTCACGTGGATGAGAAACAACGACAACTTCTGTGGCCAAAGCCAACAACTTTTGTTTTGGACCATACAAAATGTCCTATATGTCAAGAATCCTTCGGCCCCGAAGGAGGATGGGCACTTGGATCATGCGTGCACGTATACCATCCTCAATGTCTAATAACACAATGCCTCATACGGAGACGTTGTGTTATTTGTTCAGCCCCATTCCATGATCGTTTATACGCCTTGTTCAACTTGATGACATATATGCAGCCCTCTAGGGAACAAACTGCTGACACAACTCCGGAGACCAGATTATGGGGCCGAGACTTGATTTGGAGTTGGCAACAAGGCCAACATGATCAAGAAAAGGGCATAGATAGTTCTCAATTGAATTGGGAAATTGACCCAGAAGAGAGCGTGCAAGTTGCATCCAAGCTCATGGGAAAAGGTCCACAAAACGAGGGAAGGAGGGCATTTTTTTTCCAATGCCTTGGTGGATTTTTCGATAAACAATCACAAATTTTCATGTGGGGACGTCATCCGGAATGTCACCGTTGGAATTTTGAAGGAAAAAGAGTATACGACCAAACTGCAAATGCCTCTGAAGAAGATCTTACTAGTATGGCATTGCTTGACTCTACATATGGGCCCTACTACACGAGTCAAACAATTGACTATTTATTGGAGAAACACTCTCCACAGACCATGAGGACCCTCCAAGCCTTAAAGGATTCCAACGTCTTAGAATCCATTCTAAATGCGAATGGACCAGCTTCACGCACTCGCGCCAAGCTCAAGCTTGTGGTTGGAGAATCATCCAACCACGAGCGTGGTGAATCAAGCAATGGACATGAAGACCCAAATGTTTAGGGTTTAAGATGCTAACTATGGTTCTATAGCTAGCCTCGTAATCATCTAGGTCACTTGTGACTTTTCGTAATACTATATATATATAAAAAAGGCTCTTAGAGTCTTCTTATACGATAATACGATGGAACTTCATCACTATTTGCATTGTGAAGTACTAGCCTATGTGTTATTGTTATAGTTTTATTTGATGTATCCTAGTAGGTTTTTTTCATTAATTGTTATTTCATAACAGTTTTGTGTTACCTTCTTTTTAATATATACTTTTTTTTCAACTTTACCTTATTGTGTAGAAATTCTATTGTTTGCACTTGTCTAAATAGTGAATGGCTTCATTTCTATAAATACAAATTGAATCTTTGTATATAGGAAATTGATTTGGTTTTTATTCTTGTTTTATAACAAAATACTCTTTCATGTTGGATCATTGAAAGAAGTAGCCTACGGTTTTATTTTTGAGTGAAAGAAAGGTACTTCCATCATTAAATCCTATACAAGAAGACCGCATTTTTTTATTCTAATAATTTATACGATAAATATCGAAAAATGAACAATGAGAGAAGTTGAAGGTTCAATTTTTTTTTAACATACATACTTTTATGGAATAATATAGACAAAATATGTCTCATGAATTTTGTTTCTTCATAATTCATTGTTCATTGATATATTAGAGAAAAATTAATTTTCTTAATTTTATGTTCTTTGAAAACCACAGGCAAATGTATCTATAAACCAAAGATTGTACAAATATAGATTCATTTTTTTTAAATCACGTATTATTTGAATTCTCTAAGAAGTCTAGAATCCATGTGATAATTAGAAACCATATAATTTGAAACCAAGTCAACACACTTCAGACATCCATTAGGTATAATAAATGAATTTTTGAAGGAAATTTCTAAACCAAAAAAAGGTTTGAATTGAACTTAAATTAAATGTCCAAAAATTGATTTGACATTTGTATCTTTATTTCAAAATTTATGGATAAAAAGGAGAGATAATGTTGAAATTTTTGGTAATTTTTTGGCCTTTAGAGCCTTCTATGATTTTTGCACATTACTTTTGATTAGAAGCTTGAAATCTCAATTCTCAAACAAATTTTTGGAAAAAATAAGTGAACTTTGTCACACAAATTTGTTTAGAAAGTTATCTTTTTATCAATGTTAATATACTATGCCAAAAAGATTATCAAAGTTTGCTAAAAAATATCATAATTTTTTTATTATTACCACAATTGGAAATTTGGAATGTAAATAATTTATTTTTCTTAAAACTCCACTTTCATTCAACCATAAAAACATGAAGTATTTCTTCTTTCAAATGAATGTAATTAGTATTTTGTATTCTCCATTTACAAATGTCACTTACAGTTGTTTTTTCTCCACACATTATGTAGTGAAGGAATAGGTAAAGAAATAATAGTATATCAAAATCAAATGACATCAACAAATAATGAATGTATAGTATGTAGCTTTTATTGTTCTCACCATTTTGGCATAATTTGAAAGAAGTTTTCAAAATTTTTAAAAATGGATTACATTTTAAAGTTTTCTAAAACATTTTTAAATCATTCCATGTTGATTAAGAAGGTGATAGAATTTTGAATCTAAAACGCTTGTTTCTACCATGTAACCATTGATATTGAAAATTTTCAATTTTGTTACAAACAATTTTACCATTTTGCTTTCATATTTAGAAATCATTGTCTAATGTCTATTAATCTACTATAGCATTTGAAAGAAAATGATAAGAATAAAATAAGTTAATACTAATTTTATCTATTGTATCATTTATTTGAATTGAAACAACTCAATTTTGTAAACTAATAAAGTTTTATTTTTTTAATCAATTATATGTATTAAATTTGAATTACTCCTTCTTTTTTTAAAGTTTTTTTTCAATTTATCCAATATATTAAACTCATTAATGAAAAAATAATATGATACTATAATCTACATGAATTGATTTTAAATAATGTAATATAATATTCTAACAATGTCATTTAAATTACTGTAAGTTCATTTAAATTAGTATACTTTGATTTGAATCAAATTTGTATATTATAATTAGTATATGTTATCCATTTAAAAAAATTCCCTGAATCTCAAAAGATTCTATGTGATTCCTCTAGATTGCAGTCTTCCATAATGATTCCAAATTGATTCCCAAAAAAATCCTAAAGATTTTAAATAGTATCAACACATACCTAACACAATTCCCTACATAGAGGAATTTAACCTCAACTTTGTGTGGAGAAATTTTTGGCCTATATAAATGGTCAAAGTCAACAGAATTTATAGAAATTGCATCTCGGAAAACTTTATTTCCAACTTTGGATGGCCATATCTTTCAATCTACGCAGTCAAACTTCCAAAAAATTTCACCACATGATCTTAGGCAAGTAAAGTACAAGATCCTATGGTTGGATATTATGAAAAAAAAGAAATCTTCTTTTGGATGAACGTAATACAAATGGCACCACAAGGTAATTTTTGGAAAAATTTGACATTCTTCCTTTCGAAGTTAATCATTATGTGTTCTTTTTTATAAATAAACATTTCTCATTACAATTCCTCAAGTGGTTATGTCCTAAACTATCATAATACTATTTCACATCTTCAATAAAATATCCTCACGACTTGCACATTTTTTCTGAAAATTGCTTTTTACATTAATTACAAAAAAATTACATCCTAAAATAAGACACACTTGTCCAAAACGCAAAATCAAAGTACAACCCTATAATACTTTACTTCAACGTGTGGTATTACAAAAATCTTCTTCTTTGGGTTCTGGACCTATCTCTTCAAGGTCTTTACGAGTAACACCTCGAGCTGTAGTACGCAATTTCCACTTCATCCAAGCGCCCTCAAATTGAATTTGTGAATCCAATTGTCCCACCTCTTTCATTGATTCTACAAATTTCTTCTCATGTAGCTTAACAAGCTTTCGCAATACTGATACTTCTTCTTCTGTGGTACCGTATTCAAGAGCCATAGCGAGAAAATCTAGCTTTCAGGCACATTGTAGAGCAGCAACGTAGTTGTTCTTTTCTTCCTCATCTATTTGCCGATTGAGGACCCTTACGTCATTGTGCACCCGCCAATGCTCGCGTTCAAGAATTCTCAATTTTTGTTGAAGTATGGCATACACGTCCATTGGGTGTCCTCGCTTCTTTTGTTTCTTCTTGTAATAATGATCTCTACTTTTTTCCATAGAAGCTAGGCACTCATCATTTTCAGAGATGGCCCTATCTATGGCCTTCATCTCTTCCTTCAACATAGGCATGGTGTGTGCAGTTGTGCCAGCACTAAGTTCCATTGCTCTTATTTGGCGCAATTCTAACACATACTTTTCACCAAGTCCAAGGCCTCAATTGCTGATTCTAATTGAGCCTCCATAACGTTCACAGTCTCTTCTTCATCACCTTGTCTCCCATCTTGATGGCCTTCAACAATTTTTTGGCCTACTCCCATATGCTCATGACCTTCCATGACTTGTTTTTGGATGTTTGATGGAGTCTCTAGGTCCTCCACCTTTCTTTTGCCTTTCTTGGCAAGTTCCAACTCCAAGGCCTTTTTCTGGTCGCCCATGCCAACATCCTCATCATCGCTCTGGAAATTATACCCATCGTATTCATGGGTGTGTTCATCCGAGCTAGAATTAGATGACCATACTACCTCTTCATTCAAAACAGCTAACTTCCTAGGCTTCACTCGTACCAATGACTTCTTCACATCAATTGTTTCACCTTTTGCCACAATAGATGCTTCTTCAAAATGGTCTCCAACTAGAAGCTCCTTCAATGTTGACCAGTCCACTTTTTTCTTCAATATGTTTTCAGCATACACCATTCGGACCAGGAAGAAATATAAATTGTTGTTTCTATATGGCTTGGGCTCCCCATACAACCTCATCCATACTTCCAAGCATTTGAGTATGAAGTCTTTATCTTTGCAATATGCAAGATTGGCCTTGTTTTGTCCCAGATGAATCTTATGGCGCCAATGTGGAAACAACTTGTTGATGTGGCACCAATCAACATATTTGTTGACTGTTTTGTAAGTCCAAGGGTCAGGTTCAATCCTCCAACCTAAAAAAACCTTGATTTTTGGATGTTGAAGGAGAGGCACTCGCTTCTTGTGACCTTTCCCCTTCCTTTTACGATCCTTGTCTCGAGCTGCCCTCTTCTGTGGTGAAGTCAATGGTTTGCTTGTACTAGGTTGGGCTGCTCCAGTCTCATCCTCCATAACTATTGCTACCTAAGTACTATGCTACTCTATGGCTAACTTAACTAATTGTCCTACGACTAAAGTGTTCTTTTCTAAAAACCTAAACCCCTAGAACAAGCAAACTTCACATTTACAAACCTATATGCATTTACAAGATGTTTTTTTGATTAAAAAAAAGGACACACACACATACATAACAATATGCCAAACATGTGCAGAGCTCGAGCGCGAAAGTAGCAATCAAATCCCGGTGTGAAGTATGGAATCCCTTGCTCACGGGCACGCAATCAACCACATCTAAGTGGGTGAAGGTCGATCCGCAAAGCAAGGGAGGTGGACTACGGGTCGGGGCGACTACTTAAGTACCCACAATCGCCTAGGGCCCGTGCGCAAGGGCGACTGCGCATTCAAAGCGACTGCAGGTCCAAGAAGGTGCGCGTTCGCGGGGTGCGGCATCGTATGGGCGACCGCGGATACAGCACCCGCGGACGAGCGACCATGCCTAGACGTGCGTGAGTGCGACTGTGGCTGAGGCGACTCCCCTTTCGGATTTAGGGTTTTAGGGTTTAGGAAAATAGTAGTACTTTTTATTGAGATTACAAAGGTATTGATGGATGAAAGGCTTTACTTAGATGGTAGGAAGATACAAAGACCCATGAGAGGGCTGATCTTATGCTACAAGCCTTTCCCTAGTTATCCACAAACCATGTGGGATAACTACCTTTCATGGGCTGCCTTTGACTACGAGCAATACCCAATGGACTCTAACACTATCCTAGTGTCTAATGCTACTCCTAGGGCTGTATGTACATGGTCTACACTAATATGTACATGATCTTCAACACTCCCACTTTGAGAGTGGTCAAAGGTGCAATGAATTATCATTGCAATCAAGTGTAGGTTGGTGGCTTACCAAGTACGCCATAAAACTATCTCAACACTCTCTTGACCGCTGCCCAACACTTTGGGCCATATTTAGACATGGATTCACATACAACACTCACCGATAATGCCAAATCAGCCCTTGTGGCTTCCATGGCATGCTTCAAAGAACTCACCGCTGCCTTATAAGGCACACCTTGCATTTCAGCCCTCTCCTTCTCAAATTTGTCATCTATGAGCTTGGGCAACTCCTCATGAGTGTGAAGTGGTGTACCTAGGGCTTTGCACTCCGTTTGGAAAGCCAACTCCCACTTGCTTGCATCTTCACAACCCAACACTTCTCCAAGTGTGGTTGCATCTCCAAAGCAAGCTAGGTTGGCTTCTTCTTCACGTTGTGGGGGAAGAATGTGATTCAGCCACCAATCTCCTAGAGGCTTACGAGTCCTTGTTGGATAACGTGGCTCCTCTTGCTCCTCCAACAGCTGGTCTTGCTCTTCCAAGGGCTGATCATGCTCCTTCTCCCTTGGTGAAGATCTTGGAGAAGGGGCTGATGGCCTCTTCCCTTGGGATGTGGCGACCTTCTTCTTGGGCTCCACCAAGTCTTCATCTTGTTCATCTTCATCTCCATCATCTTCCAAGTGCACACTTGGAGTTGTGCCCACCTTTTGGGCTGGTCCTCCACTACTCCCACTTGGGCTCATCTCCAAGTGCTTAGGATCAGGTCCTCCATCCTCCAAGAAGGTCACATCTCTACACTTGATGATCTTCTTGCTCTCCACACACATAAGCCTATAAGCCTTGGTTCCCTCACAATAACCAAGGAAAAGGCACTTGATGCCCTTGGCATCCAATTTGGTCATCTTGGCACTTGGGACCAATGCATAGGCCGTGCACCCAAAAATGCGCATGTGAGACACATGGGGCCTAATCCCACTCGAAGCTTCTTGGGGTGTCATGCTTGTCAAGGCTTGGGTGGGGCAACGGTTCCTTGTATAAACCGCATTGGACACCGCCTCCCCCCAAAGCTCATACTTCAGCCCTTGGCCATGAATCATAGACCTTGCCATCTCCACAATGGTGCGATTCGCACGCTCCGCTACACCATTTTGTTGAGGAGTGTAAGGTGCTGATGTGTGGTGCTCAATGCCATGGGCCTTCAAGAACCCCTCAAAGGCCTTGGACACATATTCCCCTCCATTATCCGACCGCAGCACCTTCACCTTGTAATCAGATTGGGCCTCCACAAGGGCCTTCCAAGTCTCAAAACGCCCAAACACCTCACTCTTGCACTTCAGCATATGCACCCACACCTTGCGAGAGAAATCATCGATGAAAGTCACAAAATACCTTGCTCCTCCAATGGATGTGGTCTTCATCGGCCCGCACACATCTGAATGCACAAGCTCCAATGGCTTGCTGGCCCTTGTTGGCCCATCCTTGGGGAAGGGCTGCCTTGCTTGCTTGCCCTCAATGCACCCCTTGCACACCATAGAACTCCAATCATGCTTGCAAGAAGAGAGGTTCAGCCCCTTCACAATGTGTTGGAGACTCTTCATGCTCCCCACATTCAAGTACCTAAGCCTCCTATGCCAAAGCTCCACAAGGTCTCCATGAGCTGATCCTTGGGCAACACAAGCCAAGGAAGTACCATTCACCTTGGTGAAGTGGAGGGGGTACAAGTGGCCCTCACGAGGGGCTGATGCTATCAAAACTCCACTTGGTGCCCTCACAACACACCCCACCATGTTGAAATGAACCTTCAAACCTCCCAAAGACAATCTACTCACCGAAAGCAAGTTGGCATGCAACTTGGGGACATGGAGGGCCTCTTGGATCTGGATCCTCTTGGTCAACCCCTTCACTTGCACCTCCACAAGGATCTCCCCCTTGCCAAGGGCCTCCACCATGCCATTGTCTCCCAAATAAATCTTCTTCCCCGAAATGGGCTGATAGGTGTGGAAGGCATCCCGATGGCTGGTCATATGTTGGGTGGCCCCCGAGTCCACAATCCAAGTAAACATGTTGGCCTTCTCCCCTCCTCCATGTGTGGCAAAGGCAATCTCTTCCTCCTCCTCCTCTTTGGAGGCTTGGTGTGCACTCTCCTTGTCTTTGGCTTGGCTGACCTTGCAATCCCTAGCAATGTGGCCTGTTTTGTCACACTTGAAGGCTTGGTGTGCACTCTCCTTGTCTCCTTGAACGCCTTGGTGTTGCCTCCTCTCCCATGTCTTGAGACAAGGGCTGATCCCTCTCCTTGGGACTCATTCTCCTCATCAAACTTGTCAATGATGCGCACGCCTTCTCCTCCACTTGATGCCATGGTGAAGCACCTCCCACTTGTTGGCAGCACCCAATGTGTCTCCAAGAGTTGAAAAACTCAATTCAGCCTCCAAACACTCCCTTGGCAACCAATGGGACTGAAATGGCACAATTCAGCACTCACAAGGACCTCCCAAGATCCTCCAAGCTCCAAGAACAACCAAACATTCCCTTGGCAGCCAATAGGGCTAAAATGGCACTAATCAGCCCTCACAAGGACCCCCAAAGATCCTTTTGAACACCAAGGACGGCCAAACACTCCTCACATGTGCATCACCTCCTCTCAACACTAATTCAGACCCTAATCAAGCTCAAGTCCAACACATGGACGTCATGAGCTAGTGCTACTTCAATTCAGCAAGCCCTCCTCACAAAGAGGGTACTCCACACTCCAAGGAGCTCTAGGCTTCCAATCAGCCCTAGATGGAAGCTCCTCCTCACAATCAGCACCTCAAGGACAACAATGGTCTTCAACAACACTAGTTGGATCACCAAGCCACCAAAGAATCTTACTTTGCTCTAAATGGCTCCACAAGGCTCACAAGGGCACAATTCAGCCCTCTTGGGTTCACAAAATCCACTAATTCGCCTCTCTCACACACAAGGGCACAAATCAGCCCTCTAGGGTTCACAAAATCCACTAATTTGCCTCTCTCACACACAAGGGCACTAATCAGCCCTCTTAAGTTCACCAAGTCCACAAATTCGCCTCATTCACTCACAAGGGCTCAAATCAGCCCTCTAGGGTTCACAAAATCCACTAATTCGCCTCTCTCACACACAGGGTTGTTCTGTTAGACATATTTTTGGGTTTGGGCGTTGTGTTGGACGTCCGATGTCGCGTGTCGTATAAGACAACCTGTCGCTACCCCGTCCCGTCCCGTCGCGCAAGGGTAAATTTTTTTACCGCGAAGTAAGAAGTTTTTGCCTACGTGGCAGGCTGTCCACGCTGACGTGGAAAGCGAGGCAGGGCGACTACGGGTGGGGCGACTACGCATCAAGATAGGGCGACCGCGTATGTAGTTTTGAGGGCGACCTCTTATCAAGGGGCGAGCGTGGGTGGGCGACCTCTTTGTTGGAATTTTCAAAAAAACACCCAAAACTGCTATTTTTAGTGCAAAAAACAAAAGAAAATAGAAATGGTAATTTTTTGCATATGTAATGGTAGGATCTTCTAACATTATAGTATGAGAATATGTGAAAAAAATTTCAAAAATTTTCACCACATAAATTGCAAGATAATTGCATTCAAACTTTAAAGTAAAGAAATCATTTTTGGGGGGACTTTGGCAACCTCAAGTGGGCGACCTCTTGTCATGGGGCGACTGCGGGAGGGCGACCTCGGGTGTAGGGGCGACCTCTTGTCAAGGGGCGACCGCGGGTGGGCGACCTCTTTGTTGGAATTTTCAAAAAAACACTCAAAACTGCCATTTTTAGTGCAAAAAACAAAAGAAAATAGAAATGGTAATTTTTTGCATATGTAATTGTAGGATATTCTAACATTATAGTATGAGAATATGTGAAAAAAATTTCAAAAATTTTCACCACATAAATTGCAAGATAATTGCATTCAAACTTTAAAGTAAAGAAATCATTTTTGGGGGGACTTTGGCAACCTCAAGTGGGCAACCTCTTGTCATGGGGCGACTACGGGAGGGCGACCTCGGGTGTAGGGGCGACCTCTTGTCAAGGGGCGACCGCGGGTGGGCGACCTCTTTGTTGGAATTTTCAAAAAAACACTCAAAACTGCCATTTTTAGTGCAAAAAACAAAAGAAAATAGAAATGGTAATTTTTTGCATATGTAATTGTAGGATATTCTAACATTATAGTATGAGAATATGTGAAAAAAATTTCAAAAATTTTCACCACATAAATTGCAAGATAATTGCATTCAAACTTTAAAGTAAAGAAATCATTTTTGGGGGGACTTTGGCAACCTCAAGTGGGCGACCTCTTGTCATGGGGCGACTGCGGGAGGGCGACCTCGGGTGTAGGGGCGACCTCTTGTCAAGGGGCGACCGCGGGTGGGCGACCTCTTTGTTGGAATTTTAAAAAAAAAACCCAAAACTGCCATTTTTAGTGGAAAAAACAAAAAAAAATAGAAATGGTAATTTTTTGCATATGTAATTGTAGGATATTCTAACAGTATAGTATGAGAATATGTGAAAAAATTTCAAAAATTTTCACCACATAAATTGCAAGATAATTGCATTCAAACTTCAAAGTAAAGAAATCATTTGGGAGGGGACAATGGCAAATTAAGGTAGACATGCCCATTTAAAATCTAGCTATATTGGAGCCAATTCTAATAGGGGCACAGATTTCTTTAAAGTGTGCACATGTTTTTTCAATCAAATCCAAATGGAATCATAATTTTTCAATCAAAACTGTAATTTTTGTAAATTTTTTGAAGTAGACAATTTTAAATTACAAAACCACCTCTAGGCTAAGGTCATAAACAACTTATAAACATCCTATAACCACCTAATCAACAACTAGATGTTCTCTATTTAAATAGAAACACATTACTCCAATTTGTCATAAAATCCTTGATTTTGTCATAGAGTGAAGGGAATTGGGGTTTTTTTAGGTAGAAATGGGGCCAAAACTAGAGTGACAAAAACAAACTGGTCTACTTGGTAGAATGGAGTTTCAAATGAAAATAGACTAGTCTACTTTAGCTTAAGAGATTTGATTTCTTAACTTAAAAAAAAATTCAATTTAGATCTTGACTTTAAAAAAATTATTCTTCAAAACTAAATTGAAAATATAGGAAAAATAACTATAAAAAAAATAATGTAAATTTCATTTTATTTTAAATTGTTAGTAGAAGGTACATCATAGAGGAAAAAATAAATCATGAATAGCTCTAAGGTGGAATTAGAAATACTAGTTCTAATAGTGAGATTGTTCTAATAATCAAAGTTAATACTACAAAACTATTTGTTTAAAAAAGAATTAAAATTGAAGTAAGAAATGAATCCTATGTCAAACAATTTCAAAATCTTTTAATTATTGACCGCAAAATAAAATGCTTCATAATCTTCACATCATCAATCTAAATAAAATGAATCAAAGTTCTAAGTAGACAAAATTACAATCTATAAGAAAAAAACATTTTAAAACTTTTGTAAATTTGTTTTTACCTACATAATTTAGATCTAAACTTATTTTGATATGAGTCTTGCCTTTAGGCACTAATTCAAATAAAACTACATTTCTAAAAAGCTAATAAGATTTTCTATCTTACAAAAGTGTTTCAAAAAGTTCCATAAAAAATTGACCTTATAGGAACTTGTCCAAAATCCATGTTGACCCCTTGTAGAGACAATGAAACTTTAGGAGATTACAATCTACTCATGTATTACTTATCAAGAAGATTTTGAAATATAAAATTATGGATTGTGATTTTTTTTTAAATCATCCCCATTTGATTTTTTCTAATCTTCAAGGATCATCATATTCTTATATTTCTTAGCAAGTTAGCATCTTCACCTAAAATTTAAAAATTAGAAGAAATAGATTTGAATTAAAACTTCTCTTTGTGAGTTACGTAAAAGTCAAAGAATCATCCTAATGTTGTACTGAAGGGCTGCACTATGTAATATGTTAGGACATCATGTGCATTCAAGCCCCTAAAAGATGAGGGCTATGTAGGTACATTTGATGAATTAAAATAGGGACATCTTTACGTAAATTTCTAAAGTCAAGTCATTTCAATCACCCTATCTTTATTTTGGAATTTTTTGGGGTGCTAATTAATTATACCCTATGTTCATTATACATAGAAAAGAGTTGCATTTTTCTTGCAAACACAAAGAGAAGAGGATTTAAGGCCTTATTCATTAAAATGAGACAATTTACATATTTTGAGACTTTACCCTAAATTTTTTTTATTCATTTATCATTGAATTGACGATAAGATGAGATTGCAACCTTTGGACAATTAAAGGTTTTTACATGTATTATTGTATTAAAGTCTCAAATTATCAAATAGACTCACAATTATAAAGTTATGACCATTTATCTTCGACTCTAAGATAAAATTGAGACTATACTTTGTCTCAATATAAGAAATAAGGCCTTATTTCTTATTAAAACTTTGACTAAACATGTGATACATTTAAAAAAGACTAGATAAGCAATACTTCCATTCAACAATTGCATTCAAACACATTCAAAGTGTGAATACTTATAAGAGCACAACCATTAGTTGTCACCCATTAGTTGTCATGCATTAGTTGTCACCATTAGTTGTTACCATTAGTTGTCATGCATTAGTTGTCACCATTAGTTGTCACCCATTAGTTGTCACCCATTAGTTGTCATGCATTAGTTGTCACCATTAGTTGTCATGCATTAGTTGTCACTCTCATTTATATGTAGAGCTCATGCTCTCATAAAATTTAGTTCATTAATAGGATTCTTAATTTCAAACTTTGTTAACTACATAATAGTTTAGATTTTTGGAGATTCTTTTAGGCAACCCAACTTTAGAAAAAGAAGAAGAAGGTAAAGTTGTGTATTATTTCATATCCTTCATTATTTATAATGAGTAATATCCCATTTTAGTAATGCTAGTTTACATCTAAAAATTGTCTAAAATTTAGGCCAAGAGAATTAAAACCACACTTCATTTGATTGCACATTATAGTTAAAGAATTGGGAGTGCCCTTCAAGATGTTGTATTATTGAATAATTAGATTTCAATATACAAAAAAATGAATGAATATTTGTGTAAGAACTTCATCATTTTAATTTCTCTATTTTTCAAGCATTATTATATTCATGTATAATTTACCACCTTCACCAAAAATTTTAAGACTAGAGGGAAGAGATTATTTTAACTTAGAACTTATCTTCTAATTTTATATAAAATTCATAGTCATTTTAATGGTGTATCATTTATAAAGTGGATTTTAGGATACAAAATAATGATTTGAATTTTGTATAATTAAGAATTTCTTTGTTTGAATTTTTTAATTTTTCAAGCATCAATATATTCATGTATTCTTCATTACCTTTACCAAAATTTAAAAATTAAAGGGAAGAGATTTAAATGAAAACTTTCCCTTTTAATCGAATCAAATCTTAAAGCCATCATTATGGTGTAATATTCATTAAGTGAATTTTAGAATAAAAAATAATGCATGGATATTTGTGAACGATCTTCTCCATTTGAAATTCTCTATTTTCCAAGCATCATTATATTTATGTACTATTTATCAATTTTCACCTTCAACAATAAAGAAAAAAGAAAAAAAGAAGAGGTTTAAATAAAAACTTCTTCTTTTGATTTATACAAATGTTATTTGAAGGCTCATCCTAATGGCAAATTATTTATCAAGCAAATTTTAGAATTCAAAATAGTAGATGGAGACTTTAATAACAATTTGCCTATTTCAATTTTTCCTATTTTTGAACCATCATCATAGTCATGTCTTATTTAGGCACCACTTTCATTTCATCTTTAAAATTAGAAGGAAGAGGTATAAGTGAAATAAGTTTTCTTTTTGATATACAACTTTATTTTGAAGGCTCATCCTCATGGTGAATTATTTTATCAAATAGATTTTAGAACTCAAAATAGTGGATGGAGACTTTATTAACAATTTGCCTATTCAACTTTTTTCAATTTTCAAGCATCATAATACCTATGTCTTATTTAAATATGACCTTACTCTCATCTTTAAAATTAGAAGGAACAAATTAAAAAATAAAACTTTTCTTTTAGATTTATGCAACTTTTATTTGAAGGCTCATATTTTTGGTAAATTATTTATCAAGCAAACTTTAGAACTCAAAATAGTGGATAGAGATTTCAATAACAACTTGCCCATTTGAGTTTTTCTATTTCCAAAGTATCACCGTACTCATATTTTATTAGGTCACCACCTTCATGTCAATTCTAAAAATTAGTGGAAAGATATTTAAATGAAAACATTTTCTTTTTGATTTACAAAAATGTCAAAGAATTATCCTACCAAAAACATATATCAAATAAATTCTAATATACAATATAATAGATGGAGACTCAAGTATATAAGAATATATCCATTAGAATTCTCCATTCTTTAAGCATCATTCTACTCAAGTATTTTTTATTACCTCAATCTACGATTTTAGAATTAGAAGGATGAAATTTAAATGATAACTTCTCCTTTTAATTTATGTAAATGTCAATGAGTCATTTTAATAATGACTTATTTATGAATTGAACTTCAAAATACAAAATAATAAATAAAGATCTATGTAAAATTGTAAATTGTTCCCCATTTAATAAATCAATATACAAAAAATTACAATTTTATTTACAAAAACATCCATACAATAATAAATTCCCCTCTATACAAAAGTTGAATGCTCATTGAAATTTTTGACCTTATCACTTCAATTATAAAGTAGAAAAAATTCATAGATTAAAATAGACATACAAAAATTAAAGCTTTACTATAGATAATTCAAGATAAACAAATTTTGAAAAGAGCTTTAATATTTAGCAAATGATATAAGACATCTATCCATTGAAGTTTAATCTCAAACATAAACATTGTCTTAGCTCTTCAAATATAAAATGTACATTAATATGTTCAAAAATTGATGCAAGTGTAACTCATCATAATCAACTTTACTACTCTTCCCTCCAATTTAAAAAAAATGCCATACTCTATGTCTCATAGACAATTACTTCTCTACAACCTCTTATAGAAGAATACTGGTTTAGAGTCACCGCATAGGGAAGATAGAGCCATTGTCCCCAAATTTTCAATTTTTTGCAATTTTTTGGGTATTTTGGGTCTTGGGGACCTCTTTGAAGGAGAATGTGGATCTAGGGCGACCTCTTGTAGGAGAACGCAGGTGTCGTGCGACCTCTTAAGGAGAATGCACTGTTAGGGCGACTTCTTAAGGAGGTGGGAGTTGTTTACCCCCCAAATTTCAATTTTTTGCAATTTTTGGGCCATTTTTAGTCTTAGCGACCTCTTTGAAGGAGAATGCGGGTCTAGGGCGATCACTTGCATGGGAAACGCGCTGTTAAGGCGACCTCATAAGGAGGTAGGAGTTGTTTGCCGCCCAAATTTCAATTTTTTGCAATTTGGGGCCATTTTGGGTCTTGCGGACCTCTTTGAAGGAGAATGCCGTTCTAGGGTGACCTCGTGTGGGGCTACTTCGGGTCTAGGGGCGACCTCTTGTGGGCGACCGCGGGTGTGGGGCGACCGAAGGTAGGAGAACGCGCTGTTAGGGCGACCGCGGGTGGAGGTGGGAGCCATTCCCTTGTCCAAGTTCAAAAAAAGGCATTTTTGGGCCATTTTGGGCCATTTTGGGGCGACTTCGGGTCTTGGGGCGACCTCTTGTGGGCGACCGCGGGTGTAGGGCGACCAAAGGTAGGAGAACGCGCTGTTAGGGCGACCGCGGGTGGAGGTGGGAGCCATTCCCTTGTCCAAGTTCAAAAAAAGGCATTTTTGGGCCATTTTGGGCCATTTTGGGGCGACTTCGGGTCTTGGGGCGACCTCTTGTGGGCGACCGCGAGTGTGGGGCGACCAAAGGTAGGAGAACGCGCTGTTAGGGCGACCGCGGGTGGAGGTGGGAGCCATTCCCTTGTCCAAGTTCAAAAAAAGTCATTTTTGGGCCATTTTGGGCCATTTTGGGGCGACTTCGGGTCTAGGGGCGACCTCTTGTGGGCGACCGCGGGTGTAGGGCGACCAAAGGTAGGAGAACGCGCTGTTAGGGAGACCGCGGGTGGAGGTGGGAGCCATTCCCTTGTCCAAGTTCAAAAAAAGGCATTTTTGGGCCATTTTGGGCCATTTTGGGGCGACTTCGGGTCTTGGGGCGACCTCTTGTGGGCGACCGCGGGTGTAGGGCGACCGAAGGTAGGAGAACGCGCTGTTAGGGAGACCGCGGGTGGAGGTGGGAGCCATTCCCTTGTCCAAGTTCAAAAAAAGGCATTTTTGGGCCATTTTGGGCCATTTTGGGGCGACTTCGGGTCTTGGGGCGACCTCTTGTGGGCGACCGCGGGTGTGGGGCGACCGAAGGTAGGAGAACGCACTCTTAGGGCGCCCTCTTAAGGAGGTGGAAGTTGTTTGCCCCCAAATTTTCAATTTTTTGCAATTTTGGGGCCATTTTGGGGCTTGGGGACCTCTTTGAAGGAGAATGTGGGTCTAAGGCGACCTCTTGTAGGAGAACGCGGGTGTAGGGCGACCTCTTAAGGAGAACGCGCTGTTAGGGCGACCTCTTAAGGAGGTGGGAGTTGTTTGCCCCCAAAATTTCAATTTTTTGCAATTTTGGGGCCATTTTGGGGCTTGGGGACCTCTTTGAAGGAGTACTCGGGTTTAGGGCGATCATTTGTATAGGAACGCGGGTTTAAAACATAATTTTATAGGAGAATGCTTGTCTAAGGCGATTGTAGTTGGTGTGTGAGCTATTACCTTGCTTTTGGATGAGTTTCTTTTATTTTGAAATTTTTTGGCCATTAAAACGAGGTTTTGAATTTCTTAACTTTCTTTCAATTCTACTTGAAGAATTATTTATTATTATTTTTTGTCCGAGGGTTCTCATATCATCACAGACTCTGGAGACCCTAGAAATAGTTATTTTCTAAATTATTGAAAAATATTTATTGCTTACCTCCTCTTTGTTTCTTCGATTGAGTTTAGAGAGCTTAATGTCTTTATATTTTTCTCTAGGAATGTATTTTAGGAGTTCTTGATTTCTAGGGTTTGTAATGCTTGAAGAACCATTGTCCCTTTAGGGAACAAATGAGATTTTATATAGGTACCTATTGTCTTAATTTTTGTCTTGATTATTGGATTTTTTTTTGAAGATAGAAAAATTGATTAGCTTCATATGAATTTATATTTTTTCAATTAGTATCCAAGATAAAAATTTATGCCTAAATAAACTCAAAACAAAAGAGAGGAGTAGCCCACAACAATTTTTAAAATCAAAGTTTTATTTTTTATTTTTTTCTCATAGATTATATTTTTGCCTACATGAAAAGTTTTGATACATTTGGATTTATTTTGAGAAAGTTATGAACAATCTTGTTTCTTGGACAATTGAATCATTGTCTTGAAAAATAATTTATTGAATTCATATCTAAATGCAATATTTACAATTATTAAAAAGGATATCCACGAATTTTTGTACTAGTTAGGTATAAGAATCTAAGGTTAGATGCCGAAAAAAAAAATTTCAAATTTTTCTTCTCTTTGCTATAAAAATGAGAGTTTAAGTATTTTTTTTTGTAGAAAAATGGCCTTGGTCCTTTAGGGATTAAGAACTCAAGTGTTCTAAAATTGCCCTTGTTCTTCAAATTGTCCCTCTATATAGTGCTAAAATCTTTATTATGGTTTGCAAGCTCTTTCTTGTAATTATGCATTAAAAATAAACAATCTGGTTGTCTAGTTAAAACTTTTAATGTCATTTAAGAATGACGAAAAGAAGCCCTAAAATAAAGATGCATTAGGGAACTATGTGGGTTGACTTTATGTACCTTGATATTATTTTTTTATCCCCCAAGATTCATTCCAAATATCTTATTATGGAAAGAAAGTTGAAGAACTATTGGTAGATGACTCTAGAATTATTCTCTGTGAATAGGTGACAACATTTAAAGAAGAGTATAGTAAGAATGCAAGAAAAGTATAAATACACAATGGAATCTATGTTGTATTTTATTAGAAAATTTGCCGAATTAATGAAAATGAATTAATAATATGGAAAAAATACAATAGTGAAGTTTCTGAAAATGCATCAATTAATGAAGAAGTTGAGTGTATTGATCTAAAGAAGCAATTGGCAAGTAGATAGTTGGTGGACTTGGTTATGGATAAACCATGGTTGATGAAGCCCTTGAAAGTAGTTTCCTCCATCCATTGTTTTGTAATAAGACATGATATTATTATACTAGCATAAATTCTTAAGCCACATTGCATGCCTCTAAATTTCAAAAAGTAATGTAAATAAATTAACTCGTTCTTTTATGATGTGCCATTTAAAAAAGAATATTGAATATCCTATATGCAAGGTGATAAGGTGTTGAGGTCTATGTATAGAATCTCAAATTTGAATTTTCTTGTGCAAATTTTTGTAATTTTTGACATAAAATTTACTCTCATTTGTTCATTTCTAAATTATTATGTGAAAAAATTTGCAAAAATGAAATTAAAATATAACTTGTAAGGGATCAAAAATCCACTTGTCTAAAGCTATGATTAATTGTATTTGGACTAAACATAAAAAATTATAGACAATCTTGTTTATTGAGCAATTATAGAAACTTCTTGAAAAAATAACATATTAGATTTCATTTTGAATGCAATTTTCACAAATTTTCTAAAAAATTGTTTGTCAAGGTTAAATTTTCTTCCTAGAAGAATCACACAATTAGAATTTACATGTTTCAATTACATCTTAGAACTATTAATAATTTATTTTCTTGTTCAACCTATTTCTACTTAACAATTTGTTAACCCCTAAATACTCAAGCAACCATTTTTGGTTGTTGCCTTACTTTGGGTATAATTTTTGGGCATAATTTCTTTTTGCTTTACTTTAAAAAAATAGATTGTCTTTCAACATTTACATTCAAAACTAATTAAGATCAATATGGCCAAAAAGAAATTATTAAAAAAATATCATGAAGTGTTTATAATTGCATAGTGTTGAAAAACTTAATATTTGGAGAAAGTGTTGATGCTCTCATTACTAGATCTTTTTCATTTTTTCACAAATCAATAGAAATCATAGTTTTGACTAATTCAAATAAAACTTCAAGTACTATTTAAGATGAAAATTGTATTTTTGGTGATTTTTTTGAAGTTATATCTTCAAAATTCATTTGAAGATAATCTAAAAACAACTTTATAACTGTATCTATATAGATAATTTCTATTTTTTGTGCTTCACATAATCTTCTTTGATGCTAACTTCAAAAAAATTATAGAAATTATATTTTATCACATTTGTATTTTGTCCTAACCCCTTGGGCTCTTAGGAGTAATTCAACATAAAAAACAAAGTCTATAGTGCATAAATTTTCCACAAATAGTGGTCAAAGTCATTGAAATTGTAGGCCAACATTCAAAATTTTATTTTTCCAACTTTGAATGCAAATATCTTCTAATTTGTGGGTGATTGCATGAAAGACTTGTACTATTTGTTGCGTTTTGCAATAGTACTTTTGACTTTTTTTGGAGTACTATTTAATTAGAAAAATAATTTTTAAATTAAAAAAATATGTCTTATACATACACCTTTAAGACAAAGGTACCTACAAAAGGAATTGTATAGGAAAATTTTCTAAGTAGGAGAACTAGAAAAGTGCCAAACCTTAAGAAAATACATACCTTCATGTTTTAATTAGGGAAAAATAGTAAGAATAAGTAAATACAAAAAATAAAAAGTGTCCATTTGCAACAATTTTATGGAGATGGTCATTCAGTTAAAAATCTACCAAAATGAAGCTCTCTTTGTAGATCTCCACATGACATAAAATTAACTATTTTTAAGAATCCTTGTGTGTAAAACTAGAAGTCTATTAGAAGACCATCTCATCCAAATTTCATCTCAAAATCATTAAAAAAACGGTATTCCATAGTACTAAGAACTTCCAAATTGTCATATGTGACATTCAATCACTAGTATTATTTTTATATTAAATATTTTTGAAAATTATCAAAAATTCATGTAAGCTATATGATAGTTATGAGTACCTTTTCTAGAAATCTTGAGTCATTTGGAGCAAAAATACAAAAGTTATGGTCAAAAAATAGATCAACATGAGACATGTGATGAAAAATAGTACAAGTCTTTCATACAATTGCCTTTATATGGTCATACCTCATGAAAATTTTACCACATGATTTTAGA
Organism: Thuidium tamariscinum; assembly: GCA_947034885.2. Classification (NCBI taxonomy): domain Eukaryota; kingdom Viridiplantae; phylum Streptophyta; class Bryopsida; order Hypnales; family Thuidiaceae; genus Thuidium; species Thuidium tamariscinum. The sequence continues at coordinate 787,983 of OX344757.2, read as the reverse complement.
CAAGTGAAGTAGAAGATTTTATTGTTACATCCACTGTTTTGTATTTTTAGAGAAGTGTAACAAATGTAATTTGCAATAGAAGGGGTTGCCCCCTTTTTTTTGCAATGGAATTTCTCCATATGTTAACTAAAAAAAAAAAAAAGAAAAAAAAAGAAAGAGGTCGCCCTTACCCGAGGTCGCTCCACCCGAGGTCGCCCTACCCGAGGTCGCCCTACCCGTAGTCGCCCTAAAATGTAACACGTGGATGCCACATGGCATCCAGGTGGCATTATTTTCCACGTGGTAATTTAAAAAAAGGCAAAGGTAAATTTGACTTTTATGGACGTCGCGGAGGGTCTACTGGACGTTTCGTGACGTCGCGATGTCGCAATGTCGCAATGTCCGGTAGAACAACCCTGCTCACACACAAGGGCACAAATCAGCCCTCTAGGGTTCACAAAATCCACTAATTCGCCTCTCTCACACACAAGGGCACTAATCAGCCCTCTTAAGTTCACCAAGTCCACAAATTCGCCTCACTCACTCACAAGGGTACTAATCAGCCCTCAATGGATGGCAAACACCTCAAGCATTCCAAACATGCTTCCAAGGCTCACAATGGATTTTCACTAGATTGCTTCCAAGGCTCACAATCACTCTCAACAATGCACCCAAGTGCACAATCAGCCTCAAAGCACTCTCACTCTAGTGCAAATTGGCACAATCTCACTCAACAATGCACCCAAGTGCACAATTCAGCCTCAAATGGCTCTCAATGCACACCTCTAAAAGCAAACTCAAACTAGGAGCATGCAACCAGCCATAACTAGGTCTGATTACTACCATAAAGCAACCTCTCCACCAAAATGTACTTCTAAACCTCACAAACCAGCCAATGAGAAAGCAACAAAACTTTCTTCTTCTCCTTTTTTAAAATGCACTCAAAGTGTGTTTTTGAAAAATATACTCACACCATATGGTTTGTAGGTGAAAAGTCACAAAAGGTTGATTGCTCCTCCAAGCTCCAAGATCTCCTCCAAATGATTTGAATTTCACCCTCAAGCGCAACTCCAAGTGCGTGGGCCCATAACCTATTGAGATTACAAAGGTATTGATGGATGAAAGGCTTTACTTAGATGGTAGGAAGATACAAAGACCCATGAGTGGGCTGATCTTATGCTAGAAGCCTTTCCCTAGTTATCCACAAACCATGTGGGATAACTACCTTTCATGGGCTGCCTTTGACTACGAGCAATACCCAATGAACCCTAAGACTAACCTAGTGTCTAATGCTACTCCTAGGGCTGTATGTACATGGGCTACACTAATATGTACATGATCTTCAACACTTTTGTTGTTTTAACACCTTCATTATCAAATATTATAAACTTTCACTCTATAAGTGATATATTTTTTTTCTATGCAACCTTCGACATGTCTAATTTGAACTTGTCATTTTTAATCAAAGTGAAAAAAAAAAAAACTTATGAAAATGTTTACATTCTGTTTTAAACTTTTAATGAAAGCAAATTTGAAGAAGCTCAAAATAGGCCCTGGCCATTTATTGGTTAATGATTGGTTCAGTGACTTCTGTGAAGTTAGCATCCCTTGAAGTCGTGAATTCCCAAATTTGTAAGAATTTTGTATGGTTGAAATCGAAAAATCCTTTGTGTTGTAACTTTCTATAATCTTTGAAGATAGAACTTCAATAGTTCACCAAAAAAAAGATATCTATTTTCAATAATTTATTTCTGAGGAACCTCTCATGTATCTAGAAATGGTTTTGCAAGTAGTTAAAAAATAGTAGTCTTCTTCTATATTTAGGAAAAAAACAAATTTGATACTCTATTAAAAGATTTTAAAACTATTCAAATTATATATGATAAGGGAAATAAATTGTAAATAGGCAAAGGTAGAAAATTATTGTACATGCCAAAATGGCAAGAAAGTGTTGATGGAATAACATAATTGACCATCCCTATGGTTTAAATGATTTCTAAACAACATAGTTGAGTACTATCTATCATTTTCTTCCTTCTTTGAAAATATTGCAAACAAAACAAAATAAAGGAATTCAATCTATAATTGTATATAAGTTAAAGAAGTTAAATATGCCATGAATAAATGAATTCACATCCATTCTTCCAAAATGTAATAAACAAATTTTTGTAAAGCATGATGACAAACTCCATTTTCTCATCCAAATATCCAATATGTCAGTAAGCCAATCTAAAATCATTAAAGAAAATAAAAAAATATAGTGCCTTTCAATATTTTCTTGGTTTCTCCCATTACAAATTTATAACTTCATTTTGACATTCAAACTTAGCCAATTAGCTATTCATAAAAGGTAACAAAACCGAATATTTGGAATTAAATTTCGTTTCCATTCAAAATTTCTAAATTGAAATCTTGTACTTTATTCAAGATCTATAACAAAACTATCAAACATGGAATGGCACAAGAAACTTCTCCACACATAAAGCCATTAACTCCTAAATGACAAGGCGGCAAGGCCTATTTTGAGCTTCTTGGAATTTGTTCTAAATTGAAAAAATTGTCTAAATTTTGACAAGTTCGACAACTTTCTTTTAATTAAAATTGTTCAAATTCTAATTCAAGTATTCAACATGTTAGATCTTTTAAAAATTTTTATGTTGTAGACCATTTATCGTAAGTTCAAGAAAGATTGACCGGTTTTGGTACACTTTGGCCATAGTACTCTTGATTTTCCGGGAGTACTTTCAAAATACAAAAACAATTTTTAAAAAATATAAAAAATATAGTGAATGTATATTTCTTCAAGAAGAAGATATCCGATGAAGGAAAAGTGTAGAAAAGGTTTCTAAGTAGGTGAAGTGGTGAACTAGAAAAGTACAAATGGCTCATGGAAATAGGCACTTTTATTTTTCAATTTGTAAAAAATAGGGAAATTGGCCAAATTGGATCTTAACATTTTTATAAAAACTATATATGTGTAAATTTCCAATTTTTATAAATCTTTTATTATCATTCTATAATTAGAAACATCTTTCCAAAAAATTGGAATCATTCTAGTTATTTGGTATTTTCTATCATACATTCACACTATAATTCTAGAACTCTAGGTTGAATTTAATATTTTTCAGATTTATAATAAATAAAATTTGAAAATAAAATTAAAGTTTTCTTTGTATATTAAGAATGAAGACTTAAATTAGTTTTGCCCTATCGGGAATTTGTCATTGAAAATTTCGAGTGGGTACATTATGTCCCCCTTTGCCCTTCAAGGATTAAGTATTGAATATTAGTTTCTTTTAAGCTTTCTTCATAAATTCATGATGATCGGAAATTTTTACTAGAAAATTCAAATTTTGAATACATGCACTAGTCAATCATGTCAATTCATCTCTAATTAATCTCTAATCTAAAAAATCACCTAAAAATCTTCGCTTGTAAGGATTGAGGAGCAAAGAAATGGAGGATACAATTATCAAGGACTTTTTAGTTTCACTATACGGATAAAGGCTCATCATATTTTATTTAATTACTACCAACTTGAACTCTTGAAGTCTCAAATGTTTGGGTCCTTTGTTGCTTGAAGTCCCATATCTCTTAAGTCTATTTTAAATCTTTAAGGATGTAAATTACTAGAGGAAAAAAATCCCTTATACTATAGAGTACTATGGACAATAAAAACCTATAACATTTTGGGAATTGTAATTTTACTCAATATTGTCTATTATTGGGAAAAAAAATTGCACACTAAAGGGCCAACAAACATTGTCAATGTCATTGACTTCAAGCAATCAAGTGACTATTTAATAATATGACAAAATAATGAAAATCCTTTAACACAATTTAACAAGTAATTTGAACACGTTCACTTTCAACGACACTAGTATGAGAACTTGCAACAAAGAGCTTGTGAGCTAAGAGCCATGAGGCATGAGTATGAAATTTGTGAGTATAAAGCCTGAGTAATATATCATTTCCCCATACTCCCCCAAAAGGTGATCTTATGAACTTGATACAAACATGTCATATGACATTTCAACTCACAGTGAAGACAAATTTGACTCCAAGATAAATTATATTTTAACTTTTAAGATACAATGCATGGAAGGCAATGGCTTGTACACTTTGTTTTGCCAAAGAAAAATTTATATATTCGTGTATAGTAATACAAAATGATAGGCTCACATTGTTGCCAACAATTTCCTCTAATGGCTCAACAATTTGCCTTCAACTAATGCATTCATCACTACAGGGGAGAATCGCACAATACAGATGCTGGAGGCTTCATATACCATGGAGGCCCCATGACCAAATTCACCACCTCGGTACATGTTGGTCTCTCCTTCAGATCTTCATTTTTGAGTTGGCCCACCTTCATAGCAAAATACCTACATGCATCCATCGTTGTGAATGTCTCTTTGTCAAAAGGATACATATCCCTAATCTTCATAGCTTCCACTAGCTTTCCAATAGAATACGAGCCTGACTGCTTTGTATATTTATGCCTCGATTGCATAATTGGTATGTTTGTATCCGAATTAGGTGGTCCAAATGTATAAAACAACTCTGGAGCCACCCACCATCGTCCCTCTTGTTGCTTCCGTGTCTCTTCCTTGGTAGGATATCCATAATGCGATGGGGCTTTTTCGTTTACACGGCTTGTAATTCTGAAATCACAAATCCCAATGTTGATTATTTCATTTGAATAATCAGGATAGTGCAACAATACATTTCTCGGAGATTAATCATTGTGTAGCACTGACGATTGGTGCATGAGGTGAGTCACGTACACCAAGGTCCATGCCAACTTTGCCTTATGCCTTCGAAAAAGGCTAACTTCCTTTTGTTTCTCTTTAGGAAGTTGTCTAATTCGATGCACTTCGTGCCACTCAGTAGTTCGTGACACCAGCTTATCTACATTCAGTAAGTCACCCAAATGACCTCCATTCCACTACAATGTATACGCTTCCATGGTAATTGAGTTTAAGGCAAAAAACTTAATTAAGCCTGCATGATTTAAGGGGCATGCCAAGGCCTCTACGGACCGTTCTACCCGTTGATCACGCAAGTCCTTCGTTTTTGGCATTTTCCCCGCAAGAGCAATATTTGGTGGAATGGTATCTAGACCTGTTATTCGAACCTTGCGCACCTTTCCGTGGCCACCTTCACGAGAAAAACCACCGAGGGCCTCAACCTTTGCCGTGGGTGGAATCCATATGATACTCACTCCACCATCTCTTGCAAATGCAACCTTCACAATGTCATTTTTCCACTTGAAAACCCTCGATCCAAACTTTGACAATCTCTTGGCCGCAGTATGCCACCACTCCATCTTCGCACGGAATTCCTTTGCCTCTTCATCTTCCACTCGTCCTGTGATTGGTGCATGGAACTCTATCATCAATTTCTTGGTATTAAAAGTTACTGCCTGAATAGTATCAGTCATCCAATCACAAAATCTGGAATTGTACGTTAAGTCCACGTCTTTGAAGTCCTCTGATTCATAACACTTGCTTAAGATTCGGGACTCCAAATCCCCCGTCAGCTTCTCAATACCTGTTCCAGGATCCCTCAAATAGTTTGCCTCCAAAAATTATACACTTTTGCCAGCGTACCATTGAAGGCACCCCTCGTATGCATACCTCGTATAACTTGAAGGAGGATATGTTGGATCCTTATCATGAGCAGACTTGGACTTCTTTTTCTTCAATCGAGCTTCATTCCCTATTGTTTCGCTTGTAAATATAGGCTCTTGAAAGTGTTGTGGATCATCCAAATCCCAAAGGGATTTTCGCCTCAAGGTACTGGTATCCTCTGTGGGATTAGGCATTTCTGAGGATATTGGATCAGTATCCCAAACGCTTTTGTGCCTCACGTCGCCATCTTCTATTGGGTTGGACATTGCGTGTAATTGAAAGCTTCACTATAGCTTTGAGGAATTTTATAGATCAAAATGACAAAAAATCCCTCCAAAATTGAATAAAGGACCCCGGCCCGCGGGCATGCATTTAGCTACTCCAAGGCGGGTGAAAGACAATGCGCAAGGCCAAGGCAAGATGGCGAATGTAGGTCCTGGAGACCGCTTAAGTACTCGAAGTCGCCCCATGCGCGTGCGGGTCCAAACACGACCGCGGGTGAGGCGACCTCGGGTGGACAGGGTGACCACGGGTAGGGCGACCGCAACCGGGGGGCGACCGCGGTTGAGGAGCTTCCATACTCTGTGAAGAAAGAGCTTCCTCCACGCAAGGGCGGGAAGGAGGTGTTTATATCGCAAGGCAGTATCAAGGGAGTTGAGAATGAGAATGTGGTGGAAGTTTTGCTCGGGAAGGCAATTGTGCTGTGCACTGCCAAGGGTCGAGATAATCCCGTGTCGTCGGAGCTGCAAGTGAAAAGTGCTCATCATGTTTTTAATCGAGTTTATGATGTCTACAACAAAAAACTTCTGAAGATGGATAAAATCGAGAAATGTCTCGTTGAAACTTGAACTTCAACCTTGCTGATAGAGCATTGCGGGACACTGGATGAAACCTATTTAGTAAATAGAATATTCTCTTAAGGGGCGACCAAGCCTAGAATGGTAGTGTGTTCCGACGCAACTTTTCGCACCCGTGGTCGCCCCTGAGGCGCGGTCGCCCCTTACCAGGGGTCGCCTTTCTTGTTGAAGATCATGTACATATTAGTGTAGACCATGTACATACAGCCCTAGGAGCATGTTGACTAACATGTACATATTAGTGTAGCCCATGTACATTCAGCCCTAGGTGTAGCATTAGACACTAGGTTAGTCTTAGAGTGCATTGGGTATTGCTCGTAGTCAAAGGCAGCCCATGAAAGGTAGTTATCCCACATGGTTTGTGGATAACTAGGGAAAGGCTTCTAGCATAAGATCAGCCCACTCATGGGTCTTTGTATCTTCCTACCATCTAAGTAAAGCCTTTCATCCATTCATACCTTTGTTTTCTCAATATTTCTTTCAGGGTTTCCAAATTTTGTTAAGCTTCTTCATGTAGAGGGCTTGCCCCTTTGGTTCAAAATAAATAAATAAATAAATAGTGAAGCGTGGTCGCTCTAAAGGCGGTCGCTTTATATGACATCTAAAAATTTGTCATTAGGGAATATTTTAATGTATTGTATCCTAATTTTTTAGTAAATGGAAAATCTCATTGTACTAAAATTTAACATTTAATAGAACAAAGCATTTGAGCCTAATGGAGTGAAGAATTAGAAGAGGTTATACTTTTGCCAAACTAATGCAAATCTTTGAATGCAATTCAATGAACATTCTCCAACTATGAATTTTAAACCTCTAAGTGATTTGAATTTTGTTTTATCCATAATTGCTCTTTTGAATACAAGTAGTAGATTTTGAGGAAAAAAATGAATTGAGGCACATACAGTTGTAGTATCCTATATTATGCTAGTTTGAAAAGTGGTGGAGGAAATTTCAAATTTTTCTACCATGAGAATTGCCCTGCTATTAACATTTGAATTGGTTGAAATTCTTTTGAGGGCCGTGACATGTAAGACAATCTGGAAGTTGCCCTTCATACAATCACATTTATATAAAACCATTGCCGTAAATGGTGGTGCTTATTTATGCCAATGTTTAGAGGCAATTGATAATATACTTGAGAACTTTTTAACCATTTGGAAGTGTATAACATTTTGGGAAAACATGGCAAGTAGATAGGAGAATTGAATGATTTCAAAGACTAAGTTGTTAGTAGTTCAATTCTAGAATTGAAAATGCTAATTTCAATGGTTCAAATTTGAAAGAATCATCCTACACATTATATTTTAATTATTGTAATAAATTTTGAATATTGAATTAAATGAAGAACTTTACAAATCATTGTACAATTTTTTATTTTTTATTTTTTGAACAAATGGGAGATCTATTGCATCCAAAGTCCCTCTTAAAACTCGTGACGGATACTACTATATGAGCCTAAGAATGTGAGTCCCTAAGACTAGAAGACGATTCACTTATAATATACGTGTCTGGATCATAGAAAAGAGATTTCTAGTACACTTATGTTATACACACTTATATTATAGGGTATATGTTATAAACACGTTGAAATATTCTATAGTTGTGGCATACCTATTTATACTCTCTTGATCCATAATTCCATAAGTGATAATATTATATTTTCTTTACCTTGATAATCTCTGCATTTACCTAGTTAGAACTTGTATGCTTATAATTTTAAGAATATTGTTAAAGTGTATAAGAACTTGTTGTCGAAGATCATGTACATATTAGTGTAGACTATGTACATTCAGCCCTAGGAGTAGGAGTAGACTCTTAGTTAGGCTTAGAGTCCCTTGGGTATTGCTTGTAGTCAAAGGCAGCCCATGGTGTTTGGTTATCCCACATGGTTTGTGGATAACTAGGGAAAGGCTTCTCCCTTATGTTCAGCCCACTCTTGGGCCATGGCATCTTCCTACCATCTAAGTAAAGCCTTTCATCCATTCATAACATTGGAATCTCAATAGGTTATGGGCCCACGCACTTGGAGTTGCGTTTGAGGGAGGAATTCAAAGCATTTGGAGGAGATCTTGGAGCTTGGAGGAGTAATCAGCCCTTTGTCACTTTTCACCTACAAACCATATGGTGTGAGTCATTTTGCAAATATCAACAACTTTGGAGTGCATTTTTTTAAAAAAAGGAATTTTTTTTAGGAGCTATTGTTGGCTGGTTTGTGAGGTTTTGAGTACATTTTGGGTGAGAGTTTGCTTATGGTAGTAATCAGACCTAGTTAGGGCTGGTTGGAAGCTCCTAGTTTGAGTTTGTGCTTAGAAGTGTACATTGGGAGCCCATTGAGGCTGATTGTGCATTTGAGTTTATTGTGGATTGTGATGGTGCCAATTGCAATCTAGTGAGAGTCCTTTGGAGGCCTTGGAAGCATATTTGAGTTGTTTGAGGAGTTTGCCATGCATAGAGGGCTGATTAGAGCCCTTGTGAGTGAGTGAGGCAATTCATGGATTTCTTGATCCTTAGAGGACTGATTTGTGCCCCTTGTGAGCCATTGAGGGCCAATTAGGGTGCTTTGGTGGATTGGTGATCCAATTAGGGCTATTGGAGGCCATTGTTGTCCTTGAGGTGCTTATTGTGAGTAGTAGCATCCATTTAGGGCTGATTGGAAGGCTTGAGCGCCTTGTTGTGTGGAGTACCCTATTTGTGAGGAGCATTGTGAGATTGCTTGCTGAATTGAAGGAGCACTAGCCCATGACATTCATGTGGTGAATTTGAGCTTGATTAGGGTCTGATTTGGTGTGGAGTAGAGGTGAGGCACTTGTGTGGAGTGTTTTGGTCGTTTCCTTGGATTGGGAGGAGCTTGGAAGGTCCTTGGAAGGGCTGATTGGTGAGATTTCAGCCCAATTGGCTTCCAAGTGAGTGTTTGGAGGCTGAATTTAGTTGGAGACACTTGGGGTGCTGCCAACAAGTGGGAGGTGCTTCACCATGGCATCAAGTGGAGGAGAGGGCGTGCGCATCATTGACAAGTTCAATGGGGAGAACTTTGGCATGTGGAAGTTCAAGATGGAGATGATTCTTGCGGAGAAGGACTTGTGGGATGTGGTGGATGGGAGTGAGGAGCCTCCAAGTGAGGATGCTGATCCAAAGACCAAGAAGGCATTTGAGAGGAAGGAGAAGAAGGCCTTTGCCCTCATTGCCATCAACCTTGCGGACCGGCAGATTGCACACATCCGCCATTGCAAGGGACCAGCCCATGCGTGGACCACCCTTTGCAACATCCATGAGACCAAGAGCCTCTCCAACATCCTCTTTCTTCGGCGGAAGTTCTTCACTAGCAAGATGCAAGAGGAGGACGACATGTTGGATCATGTCAACAAGATCAAGGCTCTTGCTGATGAGTTGGCTTGTTTGGAGGCGCCCGTGACGGAGGGAGATGTGGTGATGACATTGTTGGAGAGCTTGCCACCATCCTATGAGTTCCTCATCACCGCCTTGGAGACAAGGGCCACCAAGGATCTGACCTTGGAGTTTGTGACAGCCCGCTTGATGCATGAGGTGACAAAGCGCAAGGAGAATGAGCCCCAAGGGGAGGGATCAGCCCTTGTGTCAAGGCATGGCAAGGGAGGCACCACCACGGCGTTCAAGGAGACAAGGACATGCTTCAAGTGTGGCAAATCAGGCCACATTGCCAAGCATTGCAAGACCAGCCAAGCCAAAGACAAGGAGAGTGCACACCAAGCTTCCAAAGAGGAGGAGGAGGAGGATTTCGCCTTTGCCACCCATGGAGGAGGGGACAAGGCCAACATGTTCACTTGGATTGTGGATTCAGGTGCTACCCAACACATGACCAGCCATCGAGATGCCTTCCACACCTATCAACCCATTTCGGGGAAGAAGATTTACTTGGGAGACAATGGCATGGTGGAGGCTCTTAGCAAGGGGGAGATCCATGTGGAAGTGCAAGTGAAGGGGCAGCCTAGGAGGATCACAATTGAGGAGGTGCTCCATGTGCCTAAGTTGCATGCCAACTTGCTTTCGGTAAGCAAGTTGTCTTTGGGAGGTTTGAAAGTGCAATTCAACATGGAGGGATGTGTTGTGAGAGCACCAAGTGGAGTCTTGATTGCATCAGCCCCTCGTGAGGGCAACTTGTACATCTTCCATTTCACCAAGGTGAATAGCACTTCCTTGGCTTGTGTGGCCCAAGGATCAGCTCATGAGGACCTTGTGGAGCTTTGGCATAGGAGGCTTGGGCACTTGAATGTGAAGAGCATGAAGAGCCTCCAACACATTGTGAAGGGGCTGAATCTCTCTTCTTGCAAGCATGATTGGAGTTCTATGGTGTGCAAGGGGTGCATTGAGGGCAAGCAAGCAAGGCAGCCCTTCCCCAAGGATGGGGCAACAAGGGCCAGCAAGCCATTGGAGCTTGTGCATTCAGATGTGTGCGGGCCAATGAAGACCTCAACCATAGGAGGAGCAAGGTATTTTGTGACCTTCATTGATGATTTCTCTCGCAAGGTGTGGGTGTATATGCTGAAGTGCAAGAGTGAGGTGTTTGGGCGTTTTGAGACTTGGAAGGCCCTTGTGGAGGCCCAATCTGATTGCAAGGTGAAGGTGCTGCGGTCGGATAATGGAGGGGAATATGTGTCCAAGGCCTTTGAAGGGTACTTGCAAGCCCATGGCATTGAGCACCATACATCAGCACCTTACACTCCTCAACAAAACGGCGTAGCGGAGCGTGCCAATCGGACCATTGTGGAGATGGCAAGGGCCATGATTCATGGCCAAGGGCTGAAGTTTGAGCTTTGGGGGGAGGCGGTGTCCAGTGTGGTGTATACAAGGAACCGGTGCCCTACTTCAGCCTTTATTGGGAAGACACCCCAAGAAGCTTGGAGTGGGATCAGACCTCATGTGCATTGCTTATGCCTTGGTGCCTAGTGCCAAGAGGACCAAGTTGGATGCCAAGGGCATCAAGTGTCTTTTCCTTGGTTATTGTGAGGGAACCAAGGCTTATAGGCTGATGTGTGTGGAGACCAAGAAGATCATCAAGAGTAGAGATGTGACCTTCTTGGAGGATGGAGGTGCTGATCCAAAGCTCTTGGAGATAAGCCCAAGTGGGAGTAATGGAGGACCAGCCCAAAAGGTGGGCACAACTGCAAGAGTGCACCTAGAAGATGAAGGAGATGAAGATGAAGAAGATGAGGACTTGGTGGAGCCCAAGAAGAAGGTGGCCACACCTCAAGGGAAGAGGCCATCAGCCCCTTCTCCAAGATCTTCACCAAGGGAGAAAGAGCATGATCAGCCCTTGGAAGAGCAAGATCAGCCATTGGAGGAGCAAGACCAGCCCTTGGAGGAGCAAGAGGAGCCACGTTATCCAACAAGGACCTGGAGGCCACTTGGAGATTGGTGGCTGAATCACATTCTTCCCCCACAACATGAAGAACAAGCCAATGTGGCTTTCCTTGGAGATCCATCCACACTTGGAGAGGTGTTGCATTGTGAGGATGCAAGCAAGTGGGAGTTGGCCATGCAAGAGGAGTACAAGGCCCTCATTACCAAAGGGACATGGGAGCTTGCTGCCCTTCCTTCCAAGAGATCAAGTGTGGGTTGTAAGTGGGTTTTCTCCACCAAAAGGGATGCTTTGGGTCATGTTGTGAGGTACAAGGCAAGGCTGGTTGCTAGGGGGTTTTCCCAAGTGGAGGGGGTGGATTTTAATGAGACTTTTGCTCCCGTTGCCAAGTTTAGCACCATCCGGTGTGTTGTGACTCTTGGGGCAGCCATGGACTTGGAGATGCACCAAATGGATGTGAAGACAGCTTTTCTCAACCCCAAGCTCAAGGAGGTCATCTACATGGATCAGCCCCAAGGCTTTGTGCAAGAAGGCCAAGAGCATCTCAAGTGCAAGTTGAAGAAAGCCCTTCCCGGGTTGAAGCAATCGGGGAGAGCATGGTATCAAGATATTGATGCCATGTTTGTGAGGAAGGGCTTCCTAAGAAGCCATGCTGATCACTCATTGTACACCATGCAAAGTTGTGAGTTTTTGGTGATTGTGATCTTATATGTGGATGATCTGATCCTTCTTGCAAGTAGCATGACCAAGATGCTTGAAGTGAAGGCCATGCTCAAGGAGGAGTATGAGATGACTGATCTTGGAGAGCTGAACTATTGCCTTGGAGTGGAGTTCAAGAGGGATAGGGCTGCCCGCACCATCACCATGAGCCAACGCAAGTACCTTGAAGAAATTCTCAAGCGCTTCAAGATGGAGGAGTGCAAAGCCATAGGTTCACCACTTGAGACTCGTGTGAAGTTGCCCAAGCTCACGGATGCTGAATTTGGAGAGGTGAGGGCTGAAATGCAAGGTGTGCCTTACAAGGCAGCGGTGGGTTGCTTGATGTATGCCATGGTGGCCACAAGGCCTGATTTGGCCTTTCCGGTGAGTGTTGTGAGTCAACACTCTAAGACTAACCTAGTGTCTAATGCTACACTTAGGGCTGTATGTACATGGTCTATACTAATATGTACATGATCTTCAACACTCCCACTTTGAGAGTGGTCAAAGGTGCAATGAATTATCATTGCAATCAAGTTTGGGTTGGTGGCTTACCAAGTACGCCATAAAACTATCTCAACACTCTCTTGACCGCTGCCCAACACTTTGGGCCATACTTAGACATGGATTCACATACAACACTCACTGATAATGCCAAATCAGCCCTTGTGGCTTCCATGACATGCTTCAAAGAACTCACCGCTGCCTTATAAGGCACACCTTGCATTTCAGCCCTTGCCTACTCCAATTCGTCATCTATGAGCTTGGGCAACTCCTCATGAGTGTTAAGTGGTGTACCTAGGGCTTTGCACTCCGTTTGCATAGCCAACTCCCACTTGCTTGCATCTTCACAACCCAACACTTCTCCAAGTGTGGTTGCATCTTCAAAGCAAGCTAGGTTGGCTTCTTCTTCACGTTGTGGGGGAAGAATGTGATTCAGCCACCAATCTCCTAGAGGCCTACGAGTCCTTGTTGGATAACGTGGCTCCTCTTGCTCCTCCAAGGGCTGATCATGCTCTTGCTCCCTTGGTGAAGTGCTTGGAGAAGGAGCAGCTGATCTCTTCACTTGGGGAGTAGTCACCTTCTTCTTGGGCTCCACCAAGTCCTCATCTTCCCCTCCTTGCTCTTCATCTTCATCATCTTCCATGTGCACTCTTGGAGTTGTGCCCACCACATGGGCTGGTCCTCCATTACTCCCACTTGGGCTCATCTCCAAGAGCATGGGATCAGCACCTCCATCCTCCAAGAAGGTCACATCTCTACTCTTGATGATGGCCTTGCTCTCCACACACATCAGCCTATAAGCCTTGGTTCCCTCACAATAACCAAGGAAAAGGCACTTGATGCCTTTGGCATCCAACTTGGTCCTCTTGGCACTTGGGACCAATGCATAGGCCATGCACCCAAAAATCCGCATGTGAGACACATGAGGCCTAATCCCACTCCAAGCTTCTTGGGGTGTCATGCTTGTCAAGACTTGGGTGGGGCATCGGTTCCTTGTATAAACCGCTGTAGACACCGCCTCCCCCCAAAGCTCATACTTCAGCCCTTGGCCATGAATCATAGACCTTGCCATCTCCACAATGGTGCGATTTGCACGCTCCGCTACACCGTTTTGTTGAGGAGTGTAAGGTGCTGATGTGTGGTGCTCAATGCCATGGGCCTTCAAGTACTCCTCAAAGGCCTTGGACACATACTCCCCTCCATTATCCGACCGCAGCACCTTCACCTTGCAATCCAATTGGGCCTCCACAAGGGCCTTCCAAGTCTCAAAACGCCCAAACACCTCACTCTTGCACTTCAGCATATACACCCACAGCTTGCGAGAGAAATCATCAATGAAGGTCACAAAATACCTTGCTCCTCCAATGGATGTGGTCTTCATTGGCCCGCACACATCTGAATGCACAAGCTCCAATGGCTTGGTGGCCCTTGTTGGCCCATCCTTGGGGAAGGGCTGCCTTGCTTGCTTGCCCTTAATGCACCCCTTGCACACCATAGAACTCCAATCATGCTTGCAAGAAGAGAGGTTCAGCCCCTTCACAATGTGTTGGAGACTCCTCATGCTCTTCACATTCAAGTGTCCAAGCCTCCTATGCCAAAGCTCCACAAGGTCTCCATGAGCTGATCCTTGGGATGATTCTTGGCCAACACAAGCCGAAGAAGTACCATTCACCTTGGTGAAGTGGAGGCGGTACAAGTGGCCCTCACGAGGGGCTGATGCTATCAAAACTCCACTTGGTGCCCTCACAACACACCCCACCTTGTTGAAATGAACCTTCAAACCTCCCAAAGACAATCCACTCACCGAAAGCAAGTTGGCATGCAACTTGGGGACATGGAGCACTTCTTGGATCTGGATCCTCTTGGTCAGCCCCTTCACTTGCACCTCCACAAGGATCTCCCCCTTGCCAAGGGCCTCCACCATGCCATTGTCTCCCAAATAAATCTTCTTCCCCGAAATGGGCTGATAGGTGTGGAAGGCATCCCGATGGCTGGTCATATGTTGGGTGGCCCCCGAGTCCACAATCCAAGTCAACATGTTGGCCTTCTCCCCTCCTCCATGGGTGGCAAAGGCAATCTCCTCCTCCTCTTTGGAGGCTTGGTGTGCACTCTCCTTGTCTTTGGCTTGGCTGCCCTTGCAATCCCTAGCAATGTGGCCTGGTTTGCCACACTTGAAGCACGTCCTTGTCTCCTTGAACGCCTTGGTGTTGCCTCCTCTCCCATGTCTTGAGACAAGGGCTGATCCCTCTCCTTGGGACTCATTCTCCTCATCAAACTTGTCAATGATGCGCACGCCTTCTCCTCCACTTGATGCCATGGTGAAGCACCTCCCACTTGTTGGCAGCACCCAATGTGTCTCCAAGAGTTCACAAACTCAATTCAGCCTCCAAACACTCCCTTGGCAACCAATGGGACTGAAATGGCACAATTCAGCCCTCACAAGGACCTCCCAAGATCCTCCAAGCTCCAAGAACAACCAAACATTCCCTTGGCAGCCAATAGGGCTAAAATGGCACTAATCAGCCCTCACAAGGACCCCCAAAGATCCTTTTGAACACCAAGGACGGCCAAACACTCCTCACATGTGCATCACCTCCTCTCAACACCAATTCAGACCCTAATCAAGCTCAAGTCCAACACATGGACGTCATGAGCTAGTGCTACTTCAATTCAGCAAGCTCTCCTCACAAAGAGGGTACTCCACACTCCAAGGAGCTCTAGGCTTCCAATCAGCCCTAGATGGAAGCTCCTACTCACAATCAGCACCTCAAGGACAACAATGGTCTTCAACAACACTAGTTGGATCACCAAGCCACCAAAGAATCTTACTTTGCTCTCAATGGCTCCACAAGGCTGACAAGGGCACAATTCAGCCCTCTTGGGTTCACAAAACCCATTAATTCACCTCTCTCACTCACAAGGGCACAAATCAGCCCTCTAGGGTTCACAATTTCCACTAATTCGCCTCTCTCACACACAAGGGCACAAATCAGCCCTCTAGGGTTCACAATTTCCACTAATTCGCCTCTCTCACACACAAGGGCACTAATCAGCCCTCTTAAGATCACCAAACCCACAAATTCGCCTCACTCACTCACAAGGGCACTAATCAGCCCTCTTAAGATCACCAAGTCCACAAATTCGCCTCACTCACTCACAAGGGCACTAATCAACCCTCTTAAGATCACCAAGTCCACAAATTCGCCTCTCTCACACACAAGGGCACTAATCAGCCCTCTTAAGATCACCAAGTCCACAAATTCGCCTCACTCACTCACAAGGGCACTAATCAGCCCTCTTAAGATCACCAAGTCCACAAATTTGCCTCACTCACTCACAAGGGTACTAATCAGCCCTCAATGGATGGCAAACGCCTCAAGCATCCCAAACATGCTTCCAAGGCTCACAATGGATTCTCACTAGATTGCTTCCAAGGCTCACAATCACTCTCAACAATGCACCCAAGTGCACAATCAGCCTCAAAGCACTCTCACTCTAGTGCAAATTGGCACAATCTCACTCAACAATGCACCCAAGTGCACAATCAGCCTCAAAGCACTCTCACTCTAGTGCAATTGGCACAATCTCACTCAACAATGCACCCCAAGTGCACAATTCAGCCTCAAATGGCTCTCAATGCACACTTCTAAAAGCAAACTCAAACTAGGAGCATGCAACCAGCCCTAACTAGGTCTGATTACTACCATAAGCAACCTCTCCTCCAAAATGTACTCAAAACCTCACAAACCAACCAATGAGGAAGCAACAAAACTTTCTTCTTCCCCTTTTTTTTCTTAAAAAATGCACTCAAAGTGTGTTTTTCCAAAGAATACTCACACCATATGGTTTGTAGGTGAAAAGACACAAAAGGCTGATTGCTCCTCCAAGCTCCAAGATCTCCTCCAAATGATTTGAATTTCACCCTCAAGCGCAACTCCAAGTGCGTGGGCCCATAACCTATTGAGATTACAAAGGTATTGATGGATGAAAGGCTTTACTTAGATGGTAGGAAGATACAAAGACCCATGAGTGGGCTGATCTTATGCTAGAAGCCTTTCCCTAGTTATCCACAAACCATGTGGGATAACTACCTTTCATGGGCTACCTTTGACTACGAGCAATACCCAATGGACTTTGAGACTATCCTAGTGTCTAATGCTACTCCTAGGGCTGTATGTACATGGGCTACACTAATATGTACATTATATTCAACAACAATCTCACTCAACAATGCACCCAAGTGCACAATCAGCCTCAAAGCACTCTCACTCTAGTGCAATTGGCACAATCTCACTCAACAATGCACCCCAAGTGCACAATTCAGCCTCAAATGGCTCTCAATGCACACTTCTAAAAGCAAACTCAAACTAGGAGCATGCAACCAGCCCTAACTAGGTCTGACTACTACCATAAGCAACCTCTCCTCCAAAATGTACTCAAAACCTCACAAACCAACCAATGAGGAAGCAACAAAACTTTCTTCTTCCCCTTTTTTTTCTTAAAAAATGCACTCAAAGTGTGTTTTTCCAAAGAATACTCACACCATATGGTTTGTAGGTGAAAAGTCACAAAAGGCTGATTGCTCCTCCAAGCTCCAAGACCTCCTCCAAATGATTTGAATTTCACCCTCAAGCGCAACTCCAAGTGCGTGGGCCCATAACCTATTGAGATTACAAAGGTATGAATGGATGAAAGGCTTTACTTAGATGGTAGGAAGATACAAAGGCCCATGAGTGGGCTGATCTTATGCTAGAAGCCTTTCCCTAGTTATCCACAAACCATGTGGGATAACTACCTTTCATGGGCTGCCTTTGACTACGAGCAATACCCAATGCATTCTAAGACTAACCTAGTGTCTAATGCTACACCTAGGGCTGAATGTACATGGGCTACACTAATATGTACATGTTAGTCAACATGCTCCTAGGGCTGTATGTACATGGTCTACACTAATATGTACATGATCTTCAACAGCGCATGCCAACGTCAAAACAAGGATTGCATGGCGCTTAGCCTAAACAAAAGTTTAAAAGATAAGGCCCTACTGTGGCCTCACAAGAAACTCTATTGCAAACATTTTAATGAAATGTATTTTTGTCTTGAATTAACCACAAAGCACTCAAATATATAAAATTAATTAATTATTTTTGCACCTTGCCATCTCGATGGAAGTAGTAAGTATTTCTTATAAGAGAAACACTTGAATTCATCTTTGGTCTTGGTCTAAACACATCTTGGTCTTTGTCTGGGGTCTTATATACTCAAAATATAATATATATTAGACAATCATATCTATTGAAAATAACTCCAAAGTATCACATGAAACAAATTTTGCACAAGGCCCTACATTTAGGATATTTTGGTCTTTTATGCCTTCATGGCTTTAGAATTTGAAAATGAAATCATCCAGAAATGGTACTTTTGAGAAATCCTTTTTAGCACTACAAGATTAAGGAAATTCTAAAGAAATACTTATATTCTTTTCCTACTACATACCACATTTGTTTAAATGGTTTATTTTACAATTTTTTTGGTATGAAGAGTGCATACCACAGTTTTTTAAAATGGTGCATTCAGTGTACAGTCACGTCTGCTTTAGTACTGAAATTGACATTCTATGCCGTGAAGTACTTAGTACATCATTTCAGAAAGCCCAGTACCCACCCTTGTGAGTAGACATGTTGATTGCCCTACTGTTAACTCCAAACAATGATCATTGGAATTCCAACGTCTCTGACCTTGCATTGTTTATCCTCACCTAAGCAAAACTCGTATGTGTAAGTAACTTGGAGCGATTAGTGGCCCTAGAGTTGAAGTTTTCATTTTCGTAAGTGCGCAAGCTAAGTTCAATTAGGCAGCGGAGAGCATTATAGGTTCTAAGACAAAACTCGTATCTGTAAGTAACTTGGAGCGATCAGTGACTCTAGCACTGTGTTCAAGTTTTCATTTTCGTAAGTGCGCAGGCTGAGTTCAATTGGGCAGCAGAGAGCATTAGAGGTTCCAAGACAATTTCCTTGTTAACGTGAGTGATGTTGAACGTGAGTGAGTGATGTTAACGTGAGTGATGGTGAAGCCAAAGGGTTTAGGCTTAGTAGCACAATGGTTTGCAATTGTTGATTGCTACACTGTAAATGTTTTGTTGTAAAGAATGGTATGCACGTATTAGAAGCAGTTAGTAGTTGTGCATTTGTGCTAGACTTTGGGGCTGATTGTGTCGGTTATACAAAGATTTGCTTGTTTGTATTGGGAAAATAGACAAATGCTTGTAAGTAGTTATTTCAGCAAGGTTTCCTTGTGTGAGGGAAATCGTTTATCTTTTGTTGATAACAATGTTGAAGTTAGTCCTTAGATATTGAATTAGTATCGTGGATTGGTGTAGAGTTTGCAAGATGAGGCCGCAAAGAGCGAAATCTGCAAGGGCAGCTAAGGTTGAGAGTCTGTGGAGTCTCATACAAGTCAATGGGAAGCGCCCTTTGACCTTTTTGCATTTCCGCCGGAGTTGGCCGAAGAGTGTATTCGTTGTGCACCATTCTTGCTCGGAGGTCAAAATGCAAAGTATGATACTGACTTCTTCAAATGGGTCGTGAATCTAAACAATGGTGGCAGTGTCATGGCTGATTTTACAGAGACCAAGTGCCCTCGCGAGAAATTTGAAGACAAGTGGCCCCCAATAGAAGGCCGGTACTATTTAGCGGATGCAAAGAATGGAAAGGTTTGGGATGCTGCGTTCGATCTACATCCAAATATATGGAGGCCCACCAGACAATGGAGGCGTTGGAACCCAATTTCTCCGTGCCATCTACATGGAAACAATGCATGGAGAGAAGGTCAATTGGTCAGAGTGGGTGGCAAAGATCACCAGTGATCGCTTGAAGAATGCTGGATGAAATCCCTTGAAGCTGACTCCGCCTGCTCTAAGAGAACAAATCGAGAGAATTTTGAAGATTCTTGGAGATGCTGCTAGTATTAGGACTAATCGCAACCTTGGTATCAGCGTTTGCAAAACTGGCGAAAAATCGCCTAATTTTTACTTAAATTTTTCTTGTGCTATATGTACATGTGAAAAAACCTTGCAGAAATGTACATTTGAGCATTTTTGATAATGACGAGGATGAAAACTCGCAGCTGTAGCTTCTCATCCAACTGCGCATTCGTAGTCATCCGCTCCTGCTGAGGTGACGTTGTTGCGTGGCAGCTCCTGGGCCGTCGATCTCTCGCAGAAGCGGCTCCATCTCAGCCCTCCATTTCGCAGGGTTTTGCCTCCTTGGGTTTCAGTTAAACCCTGATACTGTAGCAGCTTCATGTCCCTCGTTGCAAGTTTTGTCGCATAATTTTTTGGTTTTCTGAGCGGTTTAGTTACTTGTTTAGCATTTCTCCCTGCAATTTCCTGAGGCGTTGAATTGCTAATCGCCTGATTGTACTCCGTTGCTCATTTGTTGGAGTTCCTGCCTTACTCATTCTGGAGAATTGAGAGCCTGTTACGTTCAGACTTCAGAAGTTCAGACCTTTGGAACTCTACATTTGTGCTTTGAAATTGAGCCGGCATTTGCAATTGCAAGTGCCAAAGCCGTCAATCCTATGTGCTTTGAAGCTTGCACTTTGGAGATTTCTGCTTCCTGGAGTCCTGGCATTTACAGCATTGTAAAAATGGAGGCTTTGAATGAATCACTTGGATATTGGCGATGGTGGCGAGTTTGGCGACTGGCAGAGTTAGCGGCATTCCTCATGCATAAAAATTGGGTTCTCCACAATGATTTGCATGGTTCTTTCAACTGCTCATCGCTTTCAGTATTGCTTTCTCGCCTTTGCTTTCAGTTTTCAATCCTGTGCTTTGAGCTTCCATTGTTTTGCTTTGTGCTTTTACTGTTTTGTGGTATACGTTTCTATTTCGTGGTGTGTGTGGGGGGGGAAATTTGGGAATTTGGGGCTTGGGGTGCAGGATCTGCTGCTGGGATGGCGCCTCGCTTGAAGCTGCCCGACAACTTCCGAGTGAAGACGTTCTTCTCAAGCCGCAACAGCCAGGGGGTGGGGAACTTGATGACCGTAGCGGAAGTGATGACCGCAGCGGAGTTTGTTGATGATGAACTCACACATGTTTCCGAGACTCGCCTCCCCGATTCCTTATCTGTCCCTGTACAATTTCAGAGCCCATCTGAATGCACGGTATTGTCTCCTCCCCCAAAATCAAATGGCGGTGACGATGTTGGTACGCGGAGGGGGAAGAAAAGGAGGACTGCAGCCGATGCTGCGTCTTCTGCACCAAAGCGAAAGAAGGTTGCTCCGAGTACAATTACGCATAGGTGGCAAACCGTGTGGGCAGCTCGATTTACCTGGGCCGAAGGCGAATTCGATGCAAACGGTGACTTGAAGGGAGTAGTGTGCCAGAGTTGCACGGCGATCAGTGGAAGGAGAAAGGTCATTATTCCAAAAGGGGACAATCTGGAGAAGCACGAGGGTAAAAGAACGTGCATGGAGGATGGGGTGCCTTTCCCGCACCTCAAGAAGGGCCAGACCTTCACGAAACTGGATTGCAAACACCTTCAATTCTGCAAGGCTTGGGCGGGCCGTTCGCGTGGGAGTGTCGCAGATCAACTGGTCGGTGGTTTGTATGGCGAGCTAAAACGCAAGGGAGTACAATTCTCCACCCTTTTTCAAATTTTGAGTCATGGGCGTCCAATGTGTGATTACGAACGTGAGCAGTATCTATTGAAGCACCTGAAAGTGAAAAATTTTCCAGTAAAGCATTGGTGTGAGAACAGTGGGTGGGAAATGAGTGAACACGTCCACGCTAGCGTTCTGTCCGCCCTGAAGGCCGTTGTCCAATCTGCCCGCATAATCTCTATTAGTACAGATGAAGTAACCGCTATGGACAACACTTCGTGGCTAGGGGTGCATGTTTACGTAATGGACGATTGGAAGAGGGTACCTCACCTGCTACACCTGTCATGTGTTGCTGATGGCAGCGCAGATCACTTAACAAGTACAATAATGTACTTCTCTATTAGGGGAGGGAGGGCTAACCCATGAGTCCATAGAATCGAAATTGATTTGTTTTGGAGCCGATGGAGTGTCTACATTTCAGGGTCGCAAAAACGGGGTCACTACCCAAATTCGGGGAAAGTGGGCCCCTTTCGTACTTGGTGCTAGTTGTGCTAGTCACCGAATTAATCTTGTAGTGGAAACTCTTTCCAACTACCCAATGATTCATCGTTTAGAGGGATTGTTTCAGGCCATCTATAGTTACTTCTGGCGCAGTCATAAGCGACACTCTGAGCTTCAGAAACTAGCAGATCTCATGGAAACTAAGGCAAAAAAGATGCTGAGGAATGTAGACACTCGTTGGATTTCCATGAGGAGTCCAGTCCAAAGAGTTATGAGTGAATACACCACTTTGCTGGTGAAGATGGGGGTAGATGCTTCTACTGGGCAGAAGTCTACCTCTGCTGCTACTGGGAATTTTGATTTCCTTGCTGAGGTTGACATTCTCTTGTCACTCGCCTTGTTTATCCCGATGTTGAATGCGGAACATTGCTTGATTAAGCTAAGCCAAGCACGGGACATCTTTGTGTGTGACTTTATGCAAGCCATCAAGATTTGCCAAAACGAGTTGGCCAGAATGTTCATTGATCCATCCACATCATATACTGGGGTGGAGTTTGCACAATACAACGATATTGTCCAAATGCAAAGTGCCGATATTCCTTTGCAATGGAGAGATTTGGACGGTAACAGCGGCATTTGCCACTTGGTTTTCAATCTAAAAATCACGATAGTCTTTGCCCGCTGCGAAGACAAATTCACGGGGGCTGAAATTTTGTCACTCATCAAGAATTCAATCGCTGCCAAGATACTGTCCAACGGTAGTTTGCTGGTAAGTCCCTGTACTAGTTTCATAACCTTGAAGTTTGATTTTTAGTTTTCTTTCTTTCATTTGTTTCATTTGTACAATGTATTTGGCTCATTTGTTTCATGGTTAGTTGGTCTCTTGTGTTTGGTTGAAGTCTTTTACTTCTCTCATTTCCTTTTTTGTTTGTTTGTTTGTTTTAATGTTTTTGTTTTTTAGGTATAGTGTTCAGTTTATAGTTGGCTGAATTGTCTCATTGAATTTGTAATTTTGTTTGGCTCATTTGTTTCATTTGGCTGAATTGGCTCATTGGCTCATTTGTTTTTTGTGTTTCTTGCTCTATGTTATTGAAGTGACTTAGTAGTTTAGATTGAATACTTTGATTTGAATGTTCTTTTTCAGTTTGTTCACTCTGTAGCTGATCGCTGTTTGTATGTTAAGAACCGCAGGTGCAGTGTTGCACTATTCTGGAGAACATCCAACATCATTTTTTGGGGGAATTAATCTCCCCATTTTTTTTGACAATTTCTTTGCTTCACTTGTTCATTTCATGTGTAAATTCTCTCATTTCTTGTTGGTTTTCATGAATGCAGAGATTGCTTAGTCTCTTTGTGATGAATTAGACAAACGATTTCCACAGCAAGATTTACTTGATGCATTTGGCATCATTTATCCGCAGTATTGGAAACAAGAGGGGGCAAATGCAAGTTTCCCTCAACATTTATCAATGCTGAAGCAGTTTTATTGCCATGCTAAGCTTGTGAGTACAGGCAGCCAAGAGGGAGATGGGGGGAGGCCTTACACTACCCCTGAAATGTTATCTGCTGCTAAATTAGACAATCAGTAGAGTCTATTCAAGGTAACTATGAAATCAAATGCTGATGCAACACTTGCACCACCCTTCAATGTGAATCCAGTGATCAAATTGTGGAGAAACCTTTCGCAGTCACGGCACTTGGGTAGCTTGATCTCCGAATACTTCAAGGTCGCTGAGATTGGCTGCTGTATGGTCTTGGGCTCGGTGGAGGATGAAAGGTGTTTCAGTACTTTGAAATTCCTAAAGTCTTGTCACCGCAACCGCTTGGGCAAGCACTTGCCACTTGTTGTCCGCATGTTTGGACAGAAGTTCTACACATTGGAGAGTTTTCCCTACAAGGAGGCTATAGACTCTTGGAGAAATGCGGTCAAGAATGGTCGGCATGGTGATGTGTGAAGCACCATAACTTTATGAGTATCCTCCTCAATCCATATCCCTTAGTTTTCATGAGATTTTGCTTGTTTTTCATCTCAAATGGCAACTGTTTCCTTAGAGTGAACATTTGTGTCTTAAAGATGTTTTATTACATGCTTTTCAAGCTGGAGTGTGGGAGTTGGGAGAGCATTGCTGAAGTATAGGAGGATAGCCTGAGTTGGAGTACCCTAAACCGAAGCTTGGGAGCTGGACAGCAGTCTGTAGAAAACCAGCGAACCTAGTCCATCGAAGCTTGGGAGTTCGGAAGGAATAGGGATCCATCACCGAAATCTGGCAGGAAAATAGGGAGTTGTTGCCTTTTGGCAACTTGTATTTTTATTCTAACTTGTTGTATGTTGTTTGTTGGATTGTTGTTTGTTTGTCTTGTGTGCAGGTCCCATTAATACTGCAAATGGGCAGTCTTGCTTATTGCAAGTAGGGTTCAAATCCCTAATTAGTGTGTTTCTAATTTTGTTGTTGACAATTCAGTTTGTATTTTGCAATTTCTTACTTCATGTCTTCAATTTGGAATGTTTGGCTTCAAGCTTTCATTTGTAATGTGAGTTTTAAACTCTTGAATCTTTAATGTAATGTTTTTGATTCCATTCCTTCACATTTAAATAAAATGAGCATTCTTGTGCCAATTTGAAATTTCCATAGCAAATGTTCACATACTTTTCTGTGAGTTGAGCAATTGGAGCCACTGAAAATACTCAGTCATAGCAGTGTGGGTTACAGTAAAAATCATGCCTTATCGCAACTCTGCTTTTACCAAGAGAAAAAAAATTATCCAGAACTCCACTTTATTTTTGCAGCCTGAACAAGCTATTCCTACTACGGAATTAAAAAATCGCGGTAATAGCCCTCCACGTTCATGCCCTCGTAGCCACCTGGCGAATTACCCTAAACCTATTTTGAGAACGCTGCTTGGTATGGAACACGAGCAACAGATTAGTAGAGGCAAGGAATCAAGTGAGGCAAAGTGAGATCCCAAAGACGCTCTTTTACAACTGAAAGTCACTCTGGAGCCAACAGGCAAGACAGTGGAGAAGTTTGGATCTTCGAAAGCAAAAGTGGAGTGGACGAATTTAGAGAGACGTGGAATGGGGAACACAGGAAAAGAAACCCAGAAGGCTATGACAAACTGTATAGAGAATTCTACCGTGAGTTTGGAAGCAAATTTGGAGGATGTAAAAAGGAAAGAAGTCAACAGTGAGGGTGTGCTCAAGAGACTCTTGAAGAGTCAGTGTTGCATAAAGGTCAAGTTGGCAGAAGTCCAAGCGCAGCATGCTAGGGTGGATGCGAAAACTTCACGGCTAGGTGATGCATTTGCCAAGATGCACTAGAGGCGTTCAATTTTGATCAAAGAAGGCGATGCCAACGGAAAGAAGGAGGTTGATGCTCATATGCGGAACAATACATAGGACCTAGCAGCAATAACCAAAAAAATGGAGGACGTTGAGTATTCAATTACAAAATTGGAAGGAAACTTGGAGGAGAGCAAGCAAGTGGTTGATAGCATCGAATCTGATTTGAAGAGATTCAAATCCTGTAAGCAACAACTCATTCTAGAAACAGCCACAGTGAAGCCACGGCAAGTTTTCTGGAAGCTCCCATACCATGGCGTCGAGCTCCATCTTCAAGAAGACCTACCCTATGCACTTTGCAATATGTTTTTCGTGAGTACAGCAGTCGTGCCGTTTAGCTGCGGGTGCTTGTTTCACCCTCATTGTTTGTGGAGCACCGTCCTTATTGGAGGCAACAATTGTCCACGATGTAGTGAGGAAGGAACTCCTCAATGGCTGAGTCAATGGGGATTCTCCATGTCCCCAGAGATGGCTCACCGTATAAAAGAGACCATTATAAATATGGACAAGTTAGGGTGGAGGGAGTGTGAGCCCTCGAGATGGCACTCAAGACTCTGGGTCTATTTTTCGCGATTAAATAGCGAAAATTATCCAAAATATTCAAGAAAAAGACATAAAAAGAGTGTTGAGGAAGTTTTGGTGTCAGTCTATGCCAAAATGGTGCAAAACCAACTTAGAAGGTGGAAAATTCCTAATCTTAAAAATTTGAATCATTCTAAGTCTCCAAAGCAAGTTTATGTGAGGATTTAGTAATTCCGAGAGAAATAAGGAATCGAGAGTTAGTCAATCCTAATAATTGTTTGTGCAAAGTCAACCTTTTAAGGATGCACATGACATACTAACTAAGTAGAAAGAGTCTACTACGAGCCTAGAAGAATTACCAGGGCTTAAGTTCAATTTTGGAACAAATTGGATTTAAAAGTAAAACCATTACAATGGATTTGGAGAATTCGAACTTCACGAGATAAAAGATGGAGGATTGGAGATTGAAGACTACAGAGAGGTGTTCCAAGGGTAGGAGCATGCCAGGAGCGAACAAGAATCAAACAATTGTCGAAGATTCCCGGGCATCGGGAATTAAATTGTCTAATTGGGCAAAGTAATTCCAAATTACTAAAATTAGAAAGGTGCAAGGTTGCGTGGGACTTACACCAAGAATCTAGGAGTGCCCTAAATGTTTCCCAATTTATTTCGGATTTTTCTGAAATTCCACGTTGACTCCATGGGAAGTCAACTACACATAGAAATGTTCGTAAATTCATAGAAATTACGTATGATGCGGTAAAATCTCACTAAAAATTAGGATAGGTTTTTGTGTGCTTAATAAGCGCCTGGTCAATTTTGAAGACATTGCGACATCTCCAACTACTAGAACCGGCATCGACATCGAATTTCACTAGAAGTTACAAGTTGGCGGCGGGTTGACCGGCGTATTAGGAGCGAATGATGTCTAATTGTCGCAAATAAGGATTCATTTCTTACTCTCACGGACATTCCTAACAACCCTGGCCTGACAGATTCATCAAAAAGCGCAAATCCTAAAAGTTAGATTTTTGACTTTTAATTAGAGTTACCGTAATTCCAATTTGGACGCGCAAATGGCCTAGGAGTGAGGGATGAGGGGTCTCTTAGGCTAATTGGGGTCTTCTGAAGACAATGGCGTAGACGGTTTTCCGTTTTGAGTTGTTCCCTAAAAGATAGAGAGGGTCAGCTCTTAGTTTGACTTTTTAATCGTTAATTGCGGTTAATTAGGAGTGATTTTGGAAATATCTCTTGGAAAATCAAAGATTGGATTTGGTCAAGATCTCTTTCTTGCGTAAAAAGCCATCTTTGGGCTAAAGAAAGACAATTTTCAAAATGACTTTTGGTTAATTTGTAAAATATCTACGTAAATTAGGGTTAATTCCAAAATATTTTGGGTTAAAATCTTGGATTTGATTTGCCCAAGATTTTGTTTACCAAATGGGTATGTTTTTAGAAATTTCCACCATTAAACAACTAATATTTTGGATTATATTAGGATAGTTTAGGGTAGGAAGTAACAAAGTGTTTTCACTGGCAATTACCGAGAGGGGCCCGGCCACGGGTATATAAGGGCCCCCCTCGAGGTTGCTAGTACCCTTATTTCTCGCACCGACATTTTGTTACTCTTCTGTGCTACCAACGTGGTTGGAGCACCTCTTGGACCAAAGATCTTGGCCAAGTCTTGTTTGCATTTAGTTCTTTGAATTTGAAGGCTTAGGGTCACTTCAATTTTTATTCCTTTGTCACACATACTCAAGAGGCAAAGCCTCAATACTTTCTTTGTCACTAGTTCATAGAAATTTTGAGCATTGAGCGCCAAAGTTCGGTTTAAACACTCTCATGAGTACCTCCTTTGGTTGTAAAATCCCAAAATATTAAGAAATTTTAAGAATTTAAAGTGAAAGTTCGGTTTAACACTATCATGTGTACCTCCTTTTGCGAATAAAATTCTTAAAATATCGTCCGATAAACCCCCTATGGCGAAGCTTTGACCTTGATCTAATCGCAATAAAAGCCACTAGGGGACCAAGCCAATTTATCATTCCCAAATCACTCCACGAATTGGGATAAACGGGAATATGAGATAATTCCCAAAACCACCAAGAATTCAAAAGAGTAAAGGAAATATAATACCAACCACTCTTTGTTGGTGCTCATTTGTGTTCAACCTATTCCTGCTTGGAAAAGATCAACCCACAATACTTCAAATTGGTAGAGTATTAACCTTAGTCATTGGAGTCTTAATTTCGTTATTATCCAAATTTCAAAAAAATTAATTAGTTAGTTTAGTTTTTTTTTTAGGTTCATTTTAGTTTAGATCATAAAACCAAAAATTCAATGAGATTATAGGACCAGAAAACCCAGTCCAAGTCGGAGCAAAGGCGGACAGACCAGCCCAGCCGGGCTCAAAGGCACGACGGACCAGCAGCCAGCTCAAAGGCGGACGGACTAGCCCCAACTTCTCACACCCCGCCACGTGGCAGGCCGCAGAGGTGGCAAGGAGGCCAGGCGGGGCTCTGAGGGAGGTCAGGCAAGTTCCGAGGTAGCCAGGCAGGGGCTCCGAGGTAGCCAGACAGGGCTCCGAGGAAGCCAAGTCTAGGGACTCCGAGGTAGCCAAGTCTAGGGACTGAGGGAGATCGGGAGGGGTCCAGGACTAATTTTTGGACACTCAAGTACTACTTACACACAAGTTCAACTACTACTCAAGTAAGCCATAATAACTAACACTCCTCTCTCACATTGGGCATAGTAAACACTAGATTTTGGACTAAAAACCAAAAGTCCCAACGGAAAGTTAAGACTCATAGTTTGATTTTTCATCAAAAATCTAATATTTGCAACATCCATCAAACTTCACCAATCAATTCGCATCACTCAAACTCTATAGCCAAACCTTGTTGCAACAACCTCAAATACAAGAGTGAAAGGCACGGGAGAAGTTAAGAGAGAATTAAAGTTGAAGGAGAAGCAACCCACATGAAGGAATTAACAATAAACAATTAATATTTGGGGAACATTACTATTGAATTGGAATCATTCTTTGACCTTTGGATTTAAAAACTAATATTCAAAGAATCTTACTATAGATTTGGTTCTCGTTCTTTCGGAATGTTCTACATTCTTTGGTAGTTAGTCATTAATTAGATTCTTAGAAGGTTTGGATTTTGTGGTTTTGTTTTATTAGGCCTAATAAGCCAAAAGGAAACAAACAAATTGACAACCAATTTCTTTACGAATTAACGCAATCTCAAAATTAATTAGATTTGAAAAGATTTGATAATAGTTTTGATTTAAAATATTCTAATAAGACAAAGGGGAAGGGACAAATTGACAACTAATTTCTTTAAGGAATTAACCTAATTTCAAAAATTAATTAGATTTGAAAAGATTTGATAATAATTTCTATTCAAAATAATTAATTCCATTTGGAATTTCAAATATCGATCAAAAATAAAAATAAAAATAACAATAATAATAACTAACCATTGAATTTTCATTGATTGCTCAGGATAGAATATTTACCCAAGTCCTACCCAATTAAGTAGACTAAGTTGAATTGCCGTATTTTCTAATTATCAGAGATTTAGGAATTAAAAAGAATTACGCAATTACAATTAGATCTACATAACCTTTAGTTCTCTCTTATCAGGATAAATCTAATTGACCAACAACATAAGGATTATTATGGATTAGATGGAGAGCCGGGATGATTTCGATGGCGAGATTGTGGGGGAGTATTTACACATGATGATGTTCAATGACGGGACTATGAAGATTTACGCAAAGGAGGTAAACCGCTCCCATTTGATTTTCATTCTCGTTGTTTTACTGTTAAGTTTTTTTTACCGAATGCTTGGAACTAGAACTAGCTACAATTTCCACCAATAAAATAGAATAGGATAGAATAGGTTAGTTGAATTTTGACCACGAAATTAGATTAAAAACACTTAAAAGACGTGACTAAAAGAGTTCATTGCTTGAAAGGCTTTCTTTTAATACCCAATTAGAAAGAAAACTCAATTAGACACAGGACCCATGTGAAAAACTCTTAGCTCAAGGGTGGAGTTAAGAGCGCTCATAGGGAGCCAGATGAATTTGACACCAAACAGTGGGGCCTAAAGAAAAGAGCGAGGGAGTTTGATGCAGATGAGGATTCATTTCTTATAAAGATGCAAAAGCAGGCTGAATCAACGAAAGTCCATCAGAAGTTGTTGGAGCCAAAGTTTATGAAAACCGACATAGAGCCAAAGATGTTATTGACTACAGGAGTGGAGGCTACAAGTGAGGCAAAGCCAGAGCATCAATCTGAAGAGCCCTCATTGGTTATACAAGAGGTGGATGAGGCAAAATCGATGGAGCACTCACTAGTTGCAGCAGACTCGATTCTCAAGGTGCAGGAGCTAGCAAACACATCACTGGATGTAGGGGATTTGGAGGTATCGGAGACAGAGAAGACCCCTAAAGAAATTGAAGTGGTGGAAGAGAAGGTGTTAGATGAGAAGAAAGTTGAAGAGCATCCGTTTGATGTAGGAGACTCGGATTCAAAGCTACAGCAGCCATTGGGTAGACCACTTCCGGCAACTTTAAGATTGTTGGATGCAGCTATAATAGATCACAGTAAACTAACAGATACAAAGCAGGAGGAGTTGAACACAGTGATAACCAGTTTCTGCACCTCTCCTTGAGGTCCTCTAGGTCGTACAAGTCTTCCTAGCTATAGTTTTTGAAGTTCTTTTTGGTCATACATAGCCATGCATAATCAACAGACTTTGTTTTTGAGTTTCATTTGATTGTAATGGACTTGTAGCATTCAGCATGCACTTTGTGTTACTGGCTTTTCAAAAGTATTTCACTGCTTTCAATTTTATTGTATGTGAGTCATGTTGGATCCAGTTAATATATGTATGGCCTTGAATTCAGACCTCATCTGCTAGTTGTATTAGTAATCATTGAAATCCACTAACTTGTGCGTCTCTATAGTGGTAAACTTTTTCCTGTCTGGTAGTGAGAGGATCGGGACAAGGAACTACGGCTCGTGCCCTCGGATTGGCTGGGAGGGCGGGACCCCATGATGACCTCGTCGACTAAGTGCATAGTGGCACAACCCATGCCAGTGTCAAATTAGGGTTGCATGGTGCTTAGTCTAAGCAAATGTTTAAAAGATAGGGCCCTATTCTAGCCCTGTTTCTCTTCTAATGCATGGTGGATCAAATGAAGTTGTAAGGTCCTAAATATATACTTAATTAGCACTTATGAGGCTTATGTCATCACAATTGTTTGATTCCTAAAATAATTATAAACTAATTAGTAGGTATTAGTAATAGAAGTCAAAGTTGCAATTCTAAAATATGCCAAAAAATAGAAGAAAAATAAAAATATAGAAAAGAAGTTGGAGAAAGTCAAGAAGGGAAATATAAAGGAATAGATCATATGCTTAAAGAAGGATTAGATCATAGATAGAATTTATATACCTTGTTGTAAAAATTATTGTTTAAGTTGAATATATGAAGAGACAAAAAATGCAATGAAAATGGATGAAGGCAAGCCTCAAGATACACTTATAATCTACATATTGGAATATGAGCATGTGGTAGAAATGGATTTCTAGGTATGTCCTTAAATTTGGCACTTTGTAGTTTATCTTATTATAGAATCTTATCATATTAGAAATTAGAAGTTGAAGTTAGATCTTTAAGAATTCAATAAAATTCAACTTTAAATTCAAGATCACTTAGGTCATTTCTAGAATTTTCTTAAAACATATAATTTTTTTTTAAATTAAAAAAAATAGAATACAATAAAAGTAGATAATTAAGAGTGCTAGTTTTAGATTGTAAATATCAATATTAATTTTATTTTAGGAAAAGAAAGAACCTTTTAATTTAAGATTTTAAGTGACATAAATAATTCAATTTTGAAGTTAAAAATTAACTTAGGCTTATAGGCTAGAAACAAATGTTGGATGAAGTCTTAAAAGATGATTTAAAAATAAAACCTCATATATCTTTAATTTTTGTTTAAAATATTCTATTATGAATATTTTTACTCTTTTAGAGTAGGCATGTTTTGTTGTACAACTGAAGCTTATAAAAAGTTTGAATTTTTGAAATTGGATTTGGAAAACTACAATTTAGGCCTAGATTAGCCAAAACCATTTCAAACTTCTGACTTTTACTAATTTGTTAACTTTATTTAAGATGTAAATGACTTATAGTTTAATGTTAGAAAAAACTTGTTCATTGCATACAATGCAAAATGAACAACTTTAGAACATCTTATTAGGATTCAGAGTTCAACAATAAAGAACATGATTGTATATGCTTTTCTCAAGGGTATAGATAAAACTCTCATGTATGTCATATTCGAAAGTTTGTTTCTATTTTAGAATTTTTTTTGGACATGTCATATAAGTCACTTATATGAGATTTGTATAGATCCTATAGAAGTTACAAAATTATTCATATCAAGATTGAGGCTCACCATGAGCACATGCACGCTTGTATTAGAATTAAAAGATAGGAATTTGGATGTTCCTACAAAGATAAAGAATGCAAAAGCACAATCCTTTGTTTTTGGCTTCAATAATGTTTTAAATTAGTACTTGTATAAAATACTTTTGCTTTGCCATACTTTGTGTATGAGTTAACTTCTAAAGGACCATTGTCCCTTCGAGGGACAAATGCAATTTTGGGCAGGTACCTACAGGCTGAATTTTTGTCCTAATTTCTTAAAACTTTTTTTAGGGATAGAAAAATTGAATATTTTCGTGGGGATATAATTCTTTTTTCAATCGGTGACCGGGAACAAAAGTTATGGCCAAATAACCTCAAAACAAGGGACAACGGGCAGTTTGGGCAGCAAAGAAAATTTTTGAATCTTTTTTTTGAATTTTTTTTCTTATAGATTATATTTTTATCTATCTAGAAAGCTTTGATTCATTTTATTTGAATTTGTTATGAGAAAATTATGGACATTCTTGTTTTTTGGGCAATTAGAGCATTTTCTAGAAAAAAATAACTTGTAGGATTTATTTCTGGATGGAATTTTTTCAATTTTTCAAAAAAACAAATTTTTCATGGTTTAGTTTACTTGCTAGAACAATCTCACCATTAGGATTAGTGCATTTTAATTCCATCTAAAAGATATTAATATTTTAGATTTTCCTTCTATCTCGTATCTACTTCTACTTAACAATTTTCTTAAGAATAAAAATTAACTTTTTTTGAATTTCATTTTTTTTACTAGATTCTCGACTCAATTTTTCACTAGAAATAATTAAAGCTCAAAACTCTTTAGTGCAAAATTTTTAAGTTAAAAATGTTCAAAGTCAAAAAATCCAGTCCCGTAATGTGCTGAAAAACTTGTTTTTTCCACTTTAAATGCAAGTATCTTGCAATCTGTGTGGTCAAAAATTCTGAAATTTTTTTCACACTATCTTAGACTAGTGAGTTATAATATCCTATGGTTAGATGTGAGAAAAAATGAATGAATTTTTTTTTTACTCTTTGCTATAGAATTGGCAGTTTTTAGTGTTTTTGAGTAGAAAACAGGGCTTGGTCCTTTAGGGGTTAAATACATTGACAATTGCATGGCATAAGTTTTGATGTCTTTTTCATTCCATAATTATAGTTGTTTAAGGCCTTCCAACTTCCCTTTACAAATTTTGTGAAGTTAGAGTGTCAACTTGTATCCATTTTGAATCAAATTTGGATATTAAACTAAGGGATTCTTCATACTATGGCCAAAAGTTAAGAGGCCGTCGGTTTCCACCAATAAGAGGCCAAGAAACCTTGAGTTCGGCCTCTCAACCCTTCACACTATGCGCCAAAATCCACAGTCCGTTGCTTACATGATTGCCTACATGGCACAAAATTTGATGGACTCTCAACTAGAGTTTGGGTCGGCCAAATGTCGAGACCCAAACTCTAGTTGAGAGTCCGTCGAATTTCAAAACCCAAAAATTTAAAAAAATAAAATACTAATAAGATCTAAACCATTAGATTTGAAGAATCGTTTTGAAAAAGACAAAAAGGTGGATGAAGATTTGATGTGTAATTTTTTCATCTTCATTTTGCCAGAAAAGTTCAAATCTATGTCCCCCTCTTGTAAAGTTAAAAGAAAATAAAAAATCCTAAGGAACTAGGGGCTAAAATGATTCTTTCTTGAGCTCCTTCAAAGAATTAGAAATCTCCATTTTGGATGCAATATTGCAATTTTTATACAAGGATTAAAAATCTCAAAGATACCAATTATGAAATTGAATGAAAGATCATTTGTAAATATTTAGTTTTACATTAATGAAATTAAACTAAACAAAAGCCTATAATCGGTTAAACATATTGATGAAGAAATAATTTTCATTCAATAAAAATAAAGAATATTGTGTTCGTATTGTGGTAGTGGAGCCTCCTTGTAGTAGTGACTTCCCGTTGCCTTCAAAGCAGGTACAGAACTGCTTGGGCCAATGTGGTACGCAGTTTACATCATGGTTAGTTGCTGGTGCTCCACAGCTGCAGCAAGAAGGTGCAATGGAATGATCACACAATGCCTTCAGCAAACCTTCACTACTGACAGTTAATCATCGGTTTCTCGTGTAAGCATGCCTGACGAGAATTGCATTGAGAACTGGTTTCGTTGTTGTTGTACCCAAGGTGCTAGCAACTTTGAATCGGAAATTTATCACTTGTGCTTTCCAAGCACCTGTCATACTAGAGCCATCGACACTTGAAATGGAATCAGAGACTCCCCATGGGCCACGCCTTGTTGCTTGCAAGTTTACCCACGATCCCTTCTCTAGCTTCAAGCCTACCCAACGACCATCCTTGTCCATTTGATTGTAGACCAAGAGGAATTGGACAGTATTCCGGGGTTGACGTAATGGATGCATCTTTGGTTAGTGGATACAACAATGTATGTGACAAAGGAGAAGAGAGGCAAGGAAATCAGAGGGATCCAACAATACTTAGAAGTCAAATCAGCATAGAGATAACACAAGCCCCTTTGCTTGGTCCTTGCAACTGTAAGCTTCTAATACTCATCCCTTTATACTTCATGTAACTTTTTTCCGTTTCACACATCTAACTACTTCTCATGCTTCAACCATTTCTGCAGATCTATATCCTTCTTTTTTTGAAGATTGGGTGGATGCACGCTCTGTTTTGACAGTCATCTAGGTAGTGCATGCTGAAATTAGTAAGGAACAGAAAAGGGCGTGCACCTATCGAGAACATCAGGACGTTGGTATTTTTTCTACAATCACAACTATGTGCCACCCACTCCAGGGCAGCTTTACAGGCACTTGGAGTATGTTCCTTTGCTGAATTTGGAATCCTGCTTGGAGTTTGCCTGATATGATTACTTCAGAGGCGTTTAGAGCCAAGCTACGTTTTGACTCTCAACGAGTGACGAAGGCAACAACAGACTCTCGGATGGGGCACATCCAGTGGTTTGTTCCAATCCATGTGTTTGTTGATTTGTTTTGCATTTCCAACAACTTGAAGAGGACACCAACGTTGTTGAAGATTACTAATCCAGAAGACAATCTCTTTGAAAGTATAATGGATTGTGGCTAGGACAAGAAGATATATGCTGGGCACGACATCACCAAGTGCAAAGTGATCTGCTCAAGCGTCCAATTCAAATACCACCTTGGTCGGCAAACCTTGTACACAAACGTCCAGTATCAGCGTTTCAAGTTACTACCTAATTGTAGAAGCTATGAATCAATTGACCAAATAGTCGATGAACAATTGGATTGGGTTGCATGCAAAATGGACGGTGATTCCTTGGATCGTTTTGGAGTGGGTAGAACTATTGAGATTACAAAGGTATTAATGGATGAAAGGCTTTACTTAGATGGTAGGAAGATACAAAGACCCATGAGTGGGCTGATCTTATGCTAGAAGCCTTTCCCTAGTTATCCACAAACCATGTGGGATAACTACCTTTCATGGGCTGCCTTTGACTACGAGCAATACCCAATGCACTCTAAGACTAACCTAGTGTCTAATGCTACACCTAGGGCTGAATGTACATGGGCTACACTAATATGTACATGATCTTCAACACTCCCACTTTGAGAGTGGTCAAAGGTGCAATGAATTATCATTGCGATCAAGTGTAGGTTGGTGGCTTACCAAGTACGCCATAAAACTATCTCAACACTCTCTTGACCGCTGCCCAACACTTTGGGCCATACTTAGACATAGATTCACATACAACACTCACCGATAATGCCAAATCAGCCCTTGTGGCTTCCATGGCATGCTTCAAAGAACTCACCGCTGCCTTATAAGGCACACCTTGCATTTCAGCCCTCGCCTCTTCCAATTCGTCATCTATGAGCTTGGGCAACTCCTCATGAGTGTTAAGTGGTGTACCTTGGGCTTTGCACTCCGTTTGCATAGCCAACTCCCACTTGCTTGCATCTTCACAACCCAACACTTCTCCAAGTGTGGTTGCATCTTCAAAGCAAGCTAGGTTGGCTTCTTCTTCACGTTGTGGGGGAAGAATGTGATTCAGCCACCAATCTCCTAGAGGCCTACGAGTCCTTGTTGGATAACGTGGCTCCTCTTGCTCCTCCAAGGGCTGCTCTTGCTCTTGCTCCCTTGGTGAAGTGCTTGGAGAAGGAGCAGCTGATCTCTTCACTTGGGGAGTAGTCACCTTCTTCTTGGGCTCCACCAAGTCCTCATCTTCCCCTCCTTGCTCTTCATCTTCATCTTCATCATCTTCCATGTGCACTCTTGGAGTTATGCCCACTACATGGGCTGGTCCTCCATTACTCCCACTTGGGCTCATCTCCAAGAGCTTGGGATCAGCACCTCCATCCTCCAAGAAGGTCACATCTCTACTCTTGATGATGGCCTTGCTCTCCACACACATCAGCCTATAAGCCTTGGTTCCCTCACAATAACCAAGGAAAAGACACTTGATGCCCTTGGCATCCAACTTGGTCCTCTTGGCACTTGGGACCAAGGCATAGGCCATGCACCCAAAAATCCGCATGTGAGACACATGGGGCCTAATCCCACTCGAAGCTTCTTGGGGTGTCATGCTGGTCAAGGCTTGGGTGGGGCACCGGTTCCTTGTATAAACTGCTGTAGACACCGCCTCCCCCCAAAGCTCATACTTCAGCCCTTGGCCATGAATCATAGACCTTGCCATCTCCACAATGGTGCGATTTGCACGCTCCGCTACACCGTTTTGTTGAGGAGTGTAAGGTGCTGATGTGTGGTGCTCAATGCCATGGGCCTTCAAGTACTCCTCAAAGGCCTTGGACACATACTCCCCTCCATTATCCGACCGCAGCACCTTCACCTTACAATCAGATTGGGCCTCCACAAGGGCCTTCCAAGTCTCAAAACGCCCAAACACCTCACTCTTGCACTTCAGCATATACACCCACACCTTGCGAGAGAAATCATCAATGAAGGTCACAAAATACCTTGCTCCTCCTATGGTTGTGGTCTTCATCGGCCCACACACATCTGAATGCACAAGCTCCAATGGCTTGGTGGCTTGGGTTCCCCCATCCTTGGGGAAGGGCTGCCTTGCTTGCTTGCCTTCAATGCACCCCTTGCACACCATAGAACTCCAATCATGCTTGCAAGAAGAGAGATTCAGCCCCTTCACAATGTGTTGGAGACTCTTCATGCTCTTCACATTCAAGTGTCCAAGCCTCCTATGCCAAAGCTCCACGAGGTCTCCATGAGCTGATCCTTGGGCTGATCCTTGGGCAACACAAGCCAAGGAAGTACCATTCACCTTGGTGAAGTGGAGGGGGTATAAGTGGCCCTCACTAGGGGCTGATGCTATCAAAACTCCACTTGGTGCCCTCACAACACACCCCACCTTGTTGAAATGAACCTTCAAACCTCCCAAAGACAATCCACTCACCGAAAGCAAGTTGGCATGCAACTTGGGGACATGGAGCACTTCTTGGATCTGGATCCTCTTGGTCAGCCCCTTCACTTGCACCTCCACAAGGATCTCCCCCTTGCCAAGGGCCTCCACCATGCCATTGTCTCCCAAATAAATCTTCTTCCCCGAAATGGGCTGATAGGTGTGGAAGGCATCCCGATGGCTGGTCATATGTTGGGTGGCCCCCGAGTCCACAATCCAAGTAAACATGTTGGCCTTCTCCCCTCCTCCATGGGTGGCAAAGGCAATCTCTTCCTCCTCCTCCTCTTTGGAGGCTTGGTGTGCACTCTCCTTGTCTTTGGCTTGGCTGCCCTTGCAATCCCTAGCAATGTGGCCTGATTTGCCACACTTGAAGCACGTCCTTGTCTCCTTGAACGCCTTGGTGTTGCCTCCTCTCCCATGTCTTGAGACAACGGCTGATCCCTCCCCTTGGGACTCATACTCCTCATCAAACTTGTCAATGATGCGCACGCCTTCTCCTCCACTTGATGCCATGGTGAAGCACCTCCCACTTGTTGGCAGCACCCAATGTGTCTCCAAGAGTTCACAAACTCAATTCAGCCTCCAAACACTCCCTTGGCAGCCAATGGGGCTGATATGGCACAATTCAGCCCTCACGAGGACCTCCCAAGATCCTCTAAGCTCCAAGAACGACCAAACATTCCCTTGGCAGCCAATAGGGCTGAAATGACACCAATCAGCCCTCACAAGGACCTCCAAAGATCCATTGAACACTAAGGACGGCCAAACACTCCTCACATGTGCATCACCTCCTCTCAACACCAATTCAGACCCTAATCAAGCTCAAGTCCAACACATGGATGTCATGAGCTAGTGCTACTTCAATTCAGCAAGCCCTCCTCCCAAAGAGGGTACTCCACACTCCAAGGAGCTCTAGGCTTCCAATCAGCCCTAGACGGAAGCTCCTACTCACATTCAGCACCTCAAAGACAACAATGGTCTCCAATAACCCTAGTTGGATCACCAAGCCACCAAAGAATCCTACTTTGCTCTCAATGGCTCCACAAGGCTCACAAGGGCACAATTCAGCCCTCCTGGGTTCACAAAACCCCCTAATTCACCTCTCTCACTCACAAGGGCTCAAATCAGCCCTCTAGGGT
This sequence comes from Thuidium tamariscinum, assembly GCA_947034885.2. NCBI lineage: Eukaryota > Viridiplantae > Streptophyta > Bryopsida > Hypnales > Thuidiaceae > Thuidium > Thuidium tamariscinum. The sequence goes on along the minus strand of OX344757.2, from coordinate 748,969 downwards.
TCACAAATTCCACTAATTCGCCTCTCTCACACACAAGGGCACAAATCAGCCCTCTTTGGTTCACAAATTCCACTAATTCGTCTCACTCACTCACAAGGGCACTAATCAGCCCTCCTAAGTTCACCAAGTCCACAAATTCGCCTCACTCACTCACAAGGGCACTAGTCAGCCCTCAATGGATGGCAAATGCCTCAAGCATCTCAAACATGCTTCCAAGGCTCACAATCACTCTCAACAATGCACCTTAGTGCACAATCAGCCTCAAAGCACTCTCACTCTAGTGCAATTGGCACAATCTCACTCAACAATGCACCCAAGTGCACAATTCAGCCTCAAAGCACTCTCACTCTAGTGCAATTGGCACAATCTCACTCAACAATGCACCCAAGTGCACAATCAGCCTCAAAGCACTCTCACTAAAGTGCAATTGGCACAATCTCACTCATCAATGCACCCAAGTGCACAATTCAGCCTCAAATGGCTCTCAATGCACACTTCTAAAAGCAAACTCAAACTAGGAGCATGCAACCAGCCCTAACTAGGTCTGATTACTACCATAAGTAACCTCTCCTCCAAAATGTACTCAAAACCTCACAAACCAGCCAATGAGAAAGCAACAAAACTTTCCTCTCCCTTTTTTTAAAAATGCACTCAAAGTATGTTTTCTTGAAAAATATACTCACACCATATGGTTTGTAGGTGAAAAGTCACAAAAGGCTGATTGCTCCTCCAAGCTCCAAGACCTCCTCCAAATGATTTGAATTTCACCCTCAAGCGCAACTCCAAGTGCGTGGGCCCATAACCTATTGAGAAAACAAAGGTATGAATGGATGAAAGGCTTTACTTAGATGGTAGGAAGATACAAAGACCCATGAGTGGGCTGATCTTATGCTAGAAGCCTTTCCCTAGTTATCCACAAACCATGTGGGATAACTACCTTTCATGGGCTGCCTTTGACTACGAGCAATACCCAATGCACTCTAAGACTAACCTAGTGTCTAATGCTACACCTAGGGCTGTATGTACATGGGCTACACTAATATGTACATGATCTTCAACACATTGAACACTAAGGACGGCCAAACACTCCTCACATGTGCATCACCTCCTCTCAACACCAATTCAGACCCTAATCAAGCTCAAGTCCAACTCATGGACGTCATGAGCTAGTGCTACTTCAATTCAGCAAGCCCTCCTCACAAAGAGGGTACTCCACACTCCAAGGAGCTCTAGGCTTCGAATCAGCCCTAGATGGAAGCTCCTACTCACAATCAGCACCTCAAGGACAATAATGGTCTCCAACACCCCTAGTTGGATCACCAAGCCACCAAAGAATCCCACTTTGCTCTCAATGGCTCCACAAGGCTCACAAGGGCACAATTCAGCCCTCTTGGGTTCACAAAACCCACTATTTCACCTCTCTCACTCACAAGGGCACAATTCAGCCGTCTAGGGTTCACAAATTCCACTAATTCGCCTCTCTCACACACAAGGGCTCAAATCAGCCCTCTAGGATTTGCAAAATCCACTAATTTGCCTCTCTCAGACACAAGGGCACAAATCAGCCCTCTTTGGTTCAAGAATTCCACTAATTTGCCTCTCTCACACACAAGGGCTCAAATCAGCCCTCTAAGATTTGCAAAATCCACTAATTCGCCTCTCTCACACACAAGGGCACAAATCAGCCCTCTAGGGTTCACAAAAATCCACTAATTCGCCTCACTCACTCACAAGGGCACTAATCAGCCCTCTTAAGTTCACCAAGTCCACAAATTCGACTCTCTCACACACAAGGGCACAAATCAGCCCTCTTCGGTTCACAAAAATCTACTAATTCGCCTCACTCACTCACAAGGGCACTAATCAACCCTCTTAAGTTCACCAAGTCCACAAATTCGCCTCACAATGGGTTCTCACTAGATTGCTTCCAAAGCTCACAATCACTCTCAACAATGCACCCAAGTGCACAATCAGCCTCAAAGCACTCTCACTCTAGTGCAATTGGCACAATCCGACTCAACAATATATTGAGATTACAAAGGTATTGATGGATGAAAGGCTTTACTTAGATGGTAGGAAGATACAAAGACCCATGAGTGGGCTGATCTTATGCTAGAAGCCTTTCCCTAGTTATCCACAAACCATGTGGGATAACTACCTTTCATGGGCTGCCTTTGACTACGAGCAATACCCAATGCACTCTAAGACTAACCTAGTGTCTAATGCTACACCTAGGGCTGAATGTACATGGGCTACACTAATATGTACATGATCTTCAACACTCCCACTTTGAGAGTGGTCAAAGGTGCAATGAATTATCATTGCAATCAAGTTTGGATTGGTGGCTTACCAAGTACGCCATAAAACTAACTCAACACTCTCTTGACCGCTGCCCAACACTTTGGGCCATACTTAGACATGGATTCACATACAACACTCATCGATAATGCCAAATCAGCCCTTGTGGCTTCCATGGCATGCTTCAAAGAACTCACCGCTGCCTTATAAGGCACACCTTGCATTTCAGCCCTTGCCTCCTCCAATTCGTCATCTATGAGCTTAGGCAACTCCTCATGAGTGTTAAGTGGTGTACCTTGGGCTTTGCACTCCGTTTGCATAGCCAACTCCCACTTGCTTGCATCTTCACAACCCAACACTTCTCCAAGTGTGGTTGCATCTTCAAAGCAAGCTAGGTTGGCTTCTTCTGCACGTTGTGGGGGAAGAATGTGATTAAGCCACCAATCTCCTAGAGGCCTACGAGTCCTTGTTGGATAACGTGGCTCCTCTTGCTCCTCCAAGGGCTGCTCTTGCTCTTGCTCCCTTGGTGAAGTGCTTGGAGAAGGAGCAGCTGATCTCTTCACTTGGGGAGTAGTCACCTTCTTCTTGGGCTCCACCAAGTCCTCATCTTCCCCTCCTTGCTCTTCACCTTCATCATCTTCCATGTGCACTCTTGGAGTTGTGCCCACCACATGGGCTGGTCCTCCATTTCTCCCACTTGGGCTCATCTCCAAGAGCTTGGGATCAGCACCTCCATCCTCCAAGAAGGTCACATCTCTACTCTTGATGATGGCCTTGCTCTCCACATACATCAGCCTATAAGCCTTGGTTCCCTCACAATAACCAAGGAAAAGGCACTTGATGCCTTTGGCATCCAACTTGGTCCTCTTGGCACTTGGGACCAATGCATAGGCCATGCACCCAAAAATCCGCATGTGAGACACATGAGGCCTAATTCCACTCCAAGCTTCTTGGGGTGTCATGCTTGTCAAGGCTTGGGTGGGGCACCGGTTCCTTGTATAAACCGCTGTAGACACCGCCTCCCCCCAAAGCTCATACTTCAGCCCTTGGCCATGAATCATAGACCTTGCCATCTCCACAATGGTGCGATTCGCACGCTCCGCTACACCGTTTTGTTGAGGAGTGTAAGGTGCTGATGTGTGGTGCTCAATGCCATGGGCCTTCAAGTACTCCTCAAAGGCCTTGGACACAACTCCCCTCCATTATCCGACCGCAGCACCTTCACCTTGCAATCAGATTGGGCCTCCACAAGGGCCTTCCAAGTCTCAAAACGCCCAAACACCTCACTCTTGCACTTCAGCATATACACCCACACCTTGCGAGAGAAATCATCAATGAAGGTCACAAAATACCTTGCTCCTCCAATGGATGTGGTCTTCATTGGCCCGCACACATCTGAATGTACAAGCTCCAATGGCTTGGTGGCTCGGGTTGGCCCATCCTTGGGGAAGGGCTGCCTTGCTTGCTTGCCCTCAATGCACCCCTTGCACACCATAGAACTCCAATCATGCTTGCAAGAAGAGAGGTTCAGCCCCTTCACAATGTGTTGGAGACTCCTCATGCTCTTCACATTCAAGTGTCCAAGCCTCCTATGCCAAAGCTCCACAAGGTCTCCATGAGCTGATCCTTGGGCTGATTCTTGGCCAACACAAGCCGAAGAAGTACCATTCACCTTGGTGAAGTGGAGGCGGTACAAGTGGCCCTCACGAGGGGCTGATGCAATCAAAACTCCACTTGGTGCCCTCACAACACACCCCACCATGTTGAAATGTACCTTCAAACCTCCCAAAGACAATCTACTCACCGAAAGCAAGTTGGCATGCAACTTGGGTATATGGAGCACTTCTTGGATTTGGATCCTCTTGGTCAGCCCCTTCACTTGCACCTCCACAAGGATCTCTCCCTTGCTGTGGGAACCTAGAATACAGGTTTTTAATATTTAGTATAGGATTAGGAATAAGGAAGCTAATCTTAGATAAATTTTTCGATTCTTTGATCAAGAATAGGGAAAGTTAGTAAGATTAGGAAGCGGTGGAAATTGGAGACATCCAATGGGGATAATTAGGTTAAGGAAGGGAAGTAGAAACCCTTACCTAACCGGAAAATCCGGAACCGGATTGAGGATCTGGGGTTCAGCCCGAGGATCGTGGATGGGTCCAGATGTCATCCAAGGGCAAGGGTTCAGTGGAAGAGAAGACTCCACAGGCGCCCAAGGCAGCTTCCCGACTTGATCTTGATGTGGGAGAAGGGGCAACACCCGGATCCCAAATCCGGAAGCAAGTCCAAGCGGAAGACCAGGATCAAGAGACGCCTCCGAGCAAGGTATCCGAGAAATCTCCCAAGGTTCCTAGCACAATGAAGAGGAAGGCTACAGCGAAGCGGGCGAGGGAGAGTCCCATTGAGCTGGAGTCAGACCAAGATGAGTCCCCAGAGCAGAGCGAGCACGAAGAAGAGGAGTCGGATTCGGAATCCGGATCAGGATCGGAACCGGAACCAGAACCGTCAGAGCCGGCGGAAATCACGCCTCCGAAATCTGCGGGGAAGGGTAAGATTGCTGCCACGCCTTCCAAGGGCAAAGCAGCCGCGTCGGCAAAGGTTTCCACCAGTAGGAAACAGCCAGCACGCAAGGGAGCCGCCAAGCATGCGGATTCCCCCAAAAAGCGGATGAAGAAGTAGTTAGGAATAGAAAGTAGAGTAGGTAGAGAATTTTGAGGAGCAGACTTAGTGGAAAAGGTGGAAAGTTACCTTTCCAGTAGGTAGGAAGCAGTTAGCAAGGTGCTTTTGACTTAGAATGCACCTGGTCAGTCAGATCCGGATTTTTCGGATCTGAGATCCACTTTTTTCGGGTCCAGTTGGGTGGATAGGAAAGTGACTTTTGTGGATAAGGAATGCCACCTGGCATTCTCTTGTCCTCTGATTTTGTTCCCTTGGGGCTTTTAGGGTTCCCTTGGGTTGGTATTTAGGGGTGGCTGTTAGTTGGTTGCCCCGGGTGTTCCTACTTCTGTTTTTCCTTTCATTTGCAATCTGATTTCCAGATTTCTACTTTCTAAGAGTTGGTCTGAACAAGTCTCGACTCTGGATTGGTATGCCGTGCAATGCTAGAACCATTGGATAGTGCGAGGTAGCTGGGTTTGCAGGTGTTTGGATGAGGTGTCTCCCCCAGACTTTGTCTGAATCCGGTTCCGGGAAATTGAAGTGATTTGGTTGAGGCTACTGGTGTATTAGGATCGAAGTCTAGCTGCTGCAGTCACTTGGAGGCTTCTGTGTGGGAAAGCCGCTCTTAGATTGGGTGTGTTCTGCTAGGAGAGTGGGCGCATGCCAATTGACGTGTTGTTGAGGTCCTACTATAACCGGAAGTGAGGGATGTGCAGACAGTTAGGATCCCCTAGTTATCTGGCTCCTAGATTAAGCCTTAGGAACTGAGTTTGGGTGAGTCTGTCATTGTAGTAATGTGGGGTTTGTAGGGGTTTCCTGAGTGACCTGCTAGTTGGGATTGCAATCCGGATTAGTTATGAGGAGGAACTTGCAGCCTATTTCTTTTATGTCTTTTGTTATTTTTCTCTTTTAGTGGAACTCCATTCACTATAATCCTGAGGAGGGTAGGATTCAACGCATCCTTCCTAAATGCCAACCGCGGACCCCTCTAATACAGAGGCTAAACTTCATTTGTTACTTGAGTGATTGGATCCGGAAACCGGATCCGGAAGAGGTACAGAGTTTGGGCACTCCTTTCGGTTCCTAATCCGCCCAGTCGGATACTGTGAGTCCGGATAGGGGAAGGTACAGAGTTTGGGCACTCCCCCCTGTTTGGAGGTTGTTGTGAGAGTGGTAAAGTATGTATGAATGGTGAGAAAGGCATTCTAAAGGAATGCGGATGTTGTGAGGAAGTTTCCGGTTAGGAATCCGGTTACTGTTGTCTTGGGGTTGTTTTCCGCATCCTGTTATTCCGGATATCTTGAGGAATCTACGTAAAATCCTGTGGGAACGATACACGAGTCATTTGAACGGTGTTAACGCCAAATTAACACCTACAGACGGATTTGTGCTTCCTTGTGCTACGACACTTGCCAAGGGCCTCCACCATGCCATTGTCTCCCAAATAAATCTTCTTCCCCGAAATGGGCTGATAAGTGTGGAAGGCATCCCGATGGCTAGTCATATGTTGGGTGGCTCCCGAGTCCACAATCCAAGTAAACATGTTGGCCTTCCCCCCTCCTCCATGGGTGGCAAAGGCAATCTCCTCCTCCTCTTTGGAGGCTTGGTGTGCACTCTCCTTGTCTTTGGCTTGGCTGCCCTTGCAATCCCTAGCAATGTGGCCTGGTTTGCCACACTTGAAGCACGTCCTTGTCTCCTTAAACGCCTTGGTGTTGCCTCCTCTCCCATGTCTTGAGAATAGGGCTGATCCCTCCCCTTGGGACTCATTCTCCTTGTGCTTGGTCACCTCTTGCATCAATTGGGCCGTCACAAACTCCATGGTCAGCTCCTTCATTGGTGAAGCACCTCCCACTTGTTGGCAACACCCAATGTGTCTTCAAGAGTTCACAAACTCAATTCAGCCTCCAAACACTCCCTTGGCAACCAATGGGGCTGAAATGGCACAATTCAGCCCTCACAAGGACCTCCCAAGATCCTCCAAGCTCCAAGAACGACCAAACATTCCCTTGGCAGCGAATAGGGCTGAAATGGCACCAATCAGCCCTCACAAGTGTTGAAGATCACGTACATATTAGTGTAGACCATGTACATACAGCCCTAGGAGTAGCATTAGACACTAGGTTAGTCTTAGGGTTCATTGGGTATTGCTCGTAGTCAAAGGCAGCCCATGAAAGGTAGTTATCCCACATGGTTCGTGGATAACTAGGGAAAGGCTTCTAGCATAAGATCAGCCCACTCATGGGTCTTTGTATCTTCCTACCATCTAAGTAAAGCCTTTCATCCATCAATACCTTTGTAATCTCAATAGGTTATGGGCCCACACACTTGGAGTTGCGCTTGAGGGTGAAATTCAAATCATTTGGAGGAGATCTTGGAGCTTGGAGGAGCAATCAGCTTTTTGTGTCTTTTCACCTACAAACCATATGGTGTGAGTATATTTTTCAAAAACACACTTTGAGTGCATTTTAAAAAAAGGAGAAGAAGTAAGTTTTGTTGCTTTCTCATTGGCTGGTTTGTGAGGTTTAGAAGTACATTTTGGTGGAGTGGTTGCTTTATGGTAGTAATCAGACCTAGTTATGGCTGGTTGCATGCTCCTAATTTCAGTTTGCTTTTAGAGGTGTGCATTGAGAGCCATTTGAGGCTGAATTGTGCACTTGGGTGCATTGTTGAGTGAGATTGTGCCAATTTGCACTAGAGTGAGAGTGCTTTGAGGCTGATTGTGCACTTGGGTGCATTGTTGAGAGTGATTGTGAGCCTTGGAAGCAATCTAGTGAGAATCCATTGTGAGCCTTGGAAGCATGTTTGGGATGCTTGAGGCGTTTGCCATCCATTGAGGGCTGATTAGTACCCTTGTGAGTGAGTGAGGCAAATTTGTGGACTTGGTGATCTTAAGAGGGCTGATTAGTGCCCTTGTGAGTGAGTGAGGCGAATTTGTGGACTTGGTGATCTTAAGAGGGCTGATTAGTGCCCTTGTGTGTGAGAGAGGCGAATTTGTGGACTTGGTGATCTTAAGAGGGTTGATTAGTGCCCTTGTGAGTGAGTGAGGCGAATTTGTGGACTTGGTGATCTTAAGAGGGCTGATTAGTGCCCTTGTGAGTGAGTGAGGCGAATTTGTGGACTTGGTGATCTTAAGAGGGCTGATTAGTGCCCTTGTGTGTGAGAGAGGCGAATTTGTGGACTTGGTGATCTTAAGAGGGTTGATTAGTGCCCTTGTGAGTGAGTGAGGCGAATTTGTGGACTTGGTGATCTTAAGAGGGTTGATTAGTGCCCTTGTGAGTGAGTGAGGCGAATTTGTGGACTTGGTGATCTTAAGAGGGCTGATTAGTGCCCTTGTGAGTGAATGAGGCGAATTTGTGGACTTGGTGAACTTGAGAGGGCTGATTAGTGCCCTTGTGTGTGAGAGAGGCGAATTAGTGGATTTTGTGAACCCTAGAGGGCTGATTTGTGCCCTTGTGAGTGAGAGAGGTGAATTAATGGGTTTTGTGAACCCAAGAGGGCTGAATTGTGCCCTTGTCAGCCTTGTGGAGCCATTGAGAGCAAAGTAAGATTCTTTGGTGGCTTGGTGATCCAACTAGTGTTGTTGAAGACCATTGTTGTCCTTGAGGTGCTGATTGTGAGTAGGAGCTTCCATCTAGGGCTGATTGGAAGCCTAGAGCTCCTTGGAGTGTGGAGTACCCTCTTTGTGAGGAGAGCTTGCTGAATTGAAGTAGCACTAGCTCATGACGTCCATGTGTTGGACTTGAGCTTGATTAGGGTCTGAATTGGTGTTGAGAGGAGGTGATGCACATGTGAGGAGTGTTTGGCCGTCCTTGGTGTTCAAAAGGATCTTTGGGGGTCCTTGTGAGGGCTGATTGGTGCCATTTCAGTCCCATTGGTTGCCAAGGGAGTGTTTGGAGGCTGAATTGAGTTTGTGAACTCTTGGAGACACATTGGGTGCTGCCAACAAGTGGGAGGTGCTTCACCATGGCATCAAGTGGAGGAGAAGGCGTGCGCATCATTGACAAGTTTGATGAGGAGAATGAGTCCCAAGGGGAGGGATCAGCCCTTGTCTCAAGACATGGGAGAGGAGGCAACATCAAGGCGTTCAAGGAGACAAGGACGTGCTTCAAGTGTGACAAAATAGGCCACATTGCTAGGGATTGCAAGGTCAGCCAAGCCAAAGACAAGGAGAGTGCACACCAAGCCTCCAAAGAGGAGGAGGAGGAAGAGATCGCCTTTGCCATACATGGAGGAGGGGAGAAGGCCAACATGTTTACTTGGATTGTGGACTCGGGGGCCACCCAACATATGACCAGCCATCGGGATGCCTTCCACACCTATCAGCCCATTTCGGGGAAGAAGATTTATTTGGGAGACAATGGCATGGTGGAGGCCCTTGGCAAGGGGGAGATCCTTGTGGAGGTGCAAGTGAAGGGGCTGACCAAGAGGATCCAGATCCAAGAGGCCCTCCATGTCCCCAAGTTGCATGCCAACTTGCTTTCGGTGAGTAGATTGTCCTTGGGAGGTTTGAAGGTTCATTTCAACAAGGTGGGGTGTGTTGTGAGGGCACCAAGTGGAGTCTTGATAGCGTCAGCCCCTCGTGAGGGCCACTTGTACCCCCTCCACTTCACCAAGGTGAATGGTACTTCCTTAGCTTGTGTTGCCCAAGGATCAGCCCAAGGATCAGCTCATGGAGACCTTGTGGAGCTTTGGCATAGGAGGCTTGGGCACTTGAATGTGGGGAGCATGAAGAGTCTCCAACACATTGTGAAGGGGCTGAATCTCTCTTCTTGCAAGCATGATTGGAGTTCTATGGTGTGCAAGGGGTGCATTGAGGGCAAGCAAGCAAGGCAGCCCTTCCCCAAGGATGGGGCAACAAGGGCCAGCAAGCCATTGGAGCTTGTGCATTCAGATGTGTGCGGGCCGATGAAGACCACATCCATTGGAGGAGCAAGGTATTTTGTGACTTTCATCGATGATTTCTCTCACAAGGTGTGGGTGTATATGCTGAAGTGCAAGAGTGAGGTGTTTGGGCGTTTTGAGACTTGGAAGGCCCTTGTGGAGGCCCAATCTGATTGCAAGGTGAAGGTGCTGCGGTCGGATAATGGAGGGGAGTATGTGTCCAAGGCCTTTGAGGGGTTCTTGAAGGCCCATGGCATTGAGCACCACACATCAGCACCTTACACTCCTCAACAAAATGGTGTAGCGGAGCGTGCCAATCGCACCATTGTGGAGATGGCAAGGTCTATGATTCATGGCCAAGGGCTGAAGTATGAGCTTTGGGGGGAGGCAGTGTCTACAGCGGTTTCTACAAGGAACCGGTGCCCTACCCAAGCCTTGACAAGCATGACACCTCAAGAAGCTTGGAGTGGGATTAGGCCCCATGTGTCTCCCATGCGGATTTTTGGGTGCACGGCCTATGCATTGGTCCCAAGTGCCAAGAGGACCAAGTTGGATGCCAAAGGCATCAAGTGCCTTTTCCTTGGTTATTGTGAGGGAACCAAGGCTTATAGGCTTATGTGTGTGGAGAGCAAGAAGATCATCAAGTGTAGAGATGTGACCTTCTTGGAGGATGGAGGACCTGATCCTAAGCACTTGGAGATGAGCCCAAGTGGGAGTAGTGGAGGACCAGCCCAAAAGGTGGGCACAACTCCAAGTGTGCACTTGGAAGATGATGGAGATGAAGATGAACAAGATGAAGACTTGGTGGAGCCCAAGAAGAAGGTGGCCACACCCCAAGGGAAGAGGCCATCAGCCCCTTCTCCAAGATCTTCACCAAGGGAGAAGGAGCATGATCAGCCCTTGGAAGAGCAAGATCAGCCATTGGAGGAGCAAGACCAGCCCTTGGAGGAGCAAGAGGAGCCACGTTATCCAACAAGGACTCGTAAGCCTCTAGGAGATTGGTGGCTGAATCACATTCTTCCCCCACAACGTGAAGAAGAAGCCAACCTAGCTTGCTTTGGAGATGCAACCACACTTGGAAAAGTGTTGGGTTGTGAAGATGCAAGCAAGTGGGAGTTGGATTTGCAAACGGAGTGCAAAGCCCTAGGTACACCACTTAACACTCATGAGGAGTTGCCCAAGCTCATAGATGACAAATTTGAGGAGGGGAGGGCTGAAATGCAAGGTGTGCCTTATAAGGCAGCGGTGAGTTGTTTGAAGCATGCCATGGAAGCCACAAGGGCTGATTTGGCATTATCGGTGAGTGTTGTATGTGAATCCATGTCTAAATATGGCCCAAAGTGTTGGGCAGCGGTCAAGAGAGTGTTGAGATAGTTTTATGGCGTACTTGGTAAGCCACCAACCTACACTTGATTGCAATGATAATTCATTGCACCTTTGACCACTCTCAAAGTGGGAGTGTTGAAGATCATGTACATATTAGTGTAGACCATGTACATACAGCCCTAGGAGTAGCATTAGACACTAGGATAGTGTTAGAGTCCATTGGGTATTGCTCGTAGTCAAAGGCAGCCCATGAAAGGTAGTTATCCCACATGGTTTGTGGATAACTAGGGAAAGGCTTCTTGCATAAGATCAGCCCACTCATGGGTCTTTGTATCTTCCTACCATCTAAGTAAAGCCTTTCATCCATCAATACCTTTGTAATCTCAATATGATACTCTCGTGTTCGGCGTGTGGTCTTCTGTCGCTTCTTGAGAGGAACTTCCGGTTCCTCATCTCGGTCCTCGTCTTCCGGCTCAGACTTAGAGTAAGCCTCCTCGTCATCCGTTTCGGATTCCCCGTACTTCAGGACTATCTCCTGAGCACTCCACGTCTTCTCCTCTGTAGCTGTGAGGAGCTGCAAGTGGTGGTAGAGGTGGAAGAGGTAGGCAGAGATCGGAGTTGCCCTACTCCCTCCGAGGTTTTTAAGTAGCCGGGTGATCAACTCCGCTATGATCCGGCCCCAGTCTACTTTCCGGTCTCCGATCAGAGCATTGAAAATCGTGTTGGCCAGGCCGACCGTCACCCGGGTTGGATTTTCTGGATGCAGGACCGGAAGCAAAAACTTCAGCAAGCGCCTATGCTTGTCATCACTACAATCCATCACCCGGTATCCGTCCTTCGGGTGAGGGGTGTTGGGAAACTGGTCTTGGAGGAAGTCTACCTTCCTCCCAGCCGGTCCATGCCCATGGTGCTTGAACCCATACACGGCTCTCCAATGCGCCTCCGTCCATTTGTGCGCCACTCCCCGCTCCGTGTTGTCGAACTGGTTCGACACCTTTCCCATCAGTTCCTTCACCATCCGCTCCTCCTTGAACCCCTAGGATATCTCTGCTAACCCTAGGCACCCCATGGTAGTCAAGTCCGCCATCAAGTTGGTCTTCTCCGGCTCTGTAGAAGGAATGAGCGGAACTACTTTTCTAAGTTTTATTCCTGCGGGTGGGGGTGTAGTGGACTCATTCCTCTTCCAGCGTAGCTGCGGCATGGCAACTATCCGGAAAACTACCTCACTCCTCTCCTAGCCGCACGTCCCGTTCCTCACACACACTCATAACACAAACACAAAACCAATCCGCCCGTAATAACCACCTGCACAAACACACACACACTCCTCCCACGCACACCACCGCCCCGGCGCACCGTCTGAAACCCGCGCACACTGACAATCGCCCGCTCTGACAAATAACAGGCGCTACCACTGACAGCCGCACCACAGAAAGTCGTGCCACCAAACCCACGCAAAAAAACTAACTCACAGAAAGGCGGAGAACGCTGAGAGTTTAAAAACACACAACGAAGCGCCCGAGAGCAAATGGGCCAACTGAAAATGTCAAGCCTTATATAGTTTCCAGAAATGGATCCGGTCTTCCGCTCCTGATCTTCCGTTCCCGTTCCCATCTGATCGGTCCCAAGTCCGGAAAGGATCCGTTCCACTCTGGAACTGAATCCGGATAGAATCCGTTCCTGTTCTGTTAGGGTCCGGAATCCTTTTCGTTCTGGTTTTCCATTGTCATGGACCGGACTTGTTCCGCTACTAGTTACTTACGGCATTATCCAGTATCTTTGCAGGATCTTACCTGTTCCATGAGAAATTCCGGTTCCTGGGTTCCTGACTTCCGCTCCCAAGACTTGCTAAACGGAAAAAATCAAAAATATGTCTTGCCACATATTACTTGTATCTTTGCAACGCAGTAGTGCTAGTTGTTTTATATTCATGTTGTCTTTAGTGTTGAACAAATTGAGGAACTGTAAGTATTCATTGATAAAATAGCCATGAAGTTATAGCAAATCATAATACATGTCAGGAATTCTCTGTGAGAATTGGCAGTTGAAAATGGGAATTACAAGAAGGTCAGCTGTGTATTAGAAGACAATGTAGTTACTATGGAATGTAAGGTAGAAGGCTCTTAAATGGAGCGAGTTTTGAAATGGTGCCATTTCTTAAACGTACAGTATTTGTACATGCTGCTTTTTCAAGGCTTTGAGCTTTGTATTGATAGTATACATTATATGTAGGGCACCATTTGAGATCCCTATGCCCTTTTAACATTTAGAATTTGATAACTAATTCCACGAATCTTCAGAAAATATGAAACAACTTGGGATAGAGATCAATTGCACTTATCTTTGAAGGAAAGTATGTTGAGAAAGATTTCAGAATGTTTCACCTCCCCGAAATTTAGTTTGAGCCCTTAAATGTGCAAACACTAAATCTTTTTCTTTAGGTGGACCATCATGCTTCTGGAGGGTTTATTCCTTCTCAATGAAATCCATGCAGTTAATAAGAAGTAGTTGTATGGTAGTCAAAGAAATTATCCTTGCCAGAAAAGTATGTGTTCATGTGCGAAGTCAAAGAGGATGATGAACGTGAATTAAAATGAGGATATCATTAGTCAAAATAAAATTTGAAGTCATGGACACTTTTAGAATAGAGTATAATAGAGGTACCTAGTATTTTTAAATTTGATCAATGGCAATGTCTGTGATTTGTATTAATTCATGTAGCTCTATTACAAAATGACTTTTTGGTTTTATAGAACAGTATATAATGAAAATGAATATGTGTGAAATTAGCATGTGCTGAGTTTGAGTAAATAATTATGGGAGGTGGACATAAAAAAAATGATGTTCTGAACTTGCAGTTGAGGTTTGTGTTGCATACAAGTTTAGGAAAATGGCAAAGTAAATTGAAGTAAACTTAAGAGAGTGGTTTCTTCTTTTAGAAAAGTATTAGAGAGTGTTGCCTTTTTGCTAGCATTTGCTGGAGCTCAGTTGTGAGAAGTGTGTGGGAATACTGTAGGGTTATTGTGGAGTAAGTTGTTGCCCATTACAAGCTTAGACTTATGTGACACAAGTCCAAATCTGGTACAATGCTAGTGGAAGTCAATAGAAGGTGAAGGTTTGAGACTAACCATGTAAAAAGTTGAAGTTGAACTTCATTCTCAAGATTAATATAGGAATGTGGAGTGCAATGGTAGTAAGTGATGGAGTTCCAATTTCTTATTTTTGTTTTATTTGGACAAACAATTTTTTCTTGACTTTGAGTGACAGGAATTTGTTATTGAGAACATTTAACCAATTAATTTGATGTGTAAGAAGTATTCATTGTTTCATTTCATGTTGGAAGTGAACATGGAAGGTTTAAAGTAAAATGTCCTAAGCATGTAATAGGAGGTATGAGACAGTATGGTAGGAATGAGCGAACGAGCGAAATGCATTTTGAAGGGCACATCCACATAGGGGTGGTCAAAGAGGGGCTCCCTATCCAACAGGGATAGAAGAAATACCACCTTTTATGAAATGGCTAGAAGAAGTATAAAATGCAGTAGCACAAGGAATTGTTATTGAAGAAGAAGTGTAGGACTCATCAAAATTACCTTCAACACAAGCAAGAGCTTTTAAGAGTATGTATGCTTACAAATATCATTTTTGAGTAAAAAGTGCCGAGCAAAGGAGTACCAATACTTACAATTCTGGTATAGCCGCAATTTTCCACCAACCCTGTCGATTAGGACAACGAAACCAAAATGTGCTTCTCGAGGACCTTGAATACATAGGTCAAATTGAAGAAATAGTGGAGCTTGACTACGACAGACATTGTGTAGTTCTCCTTATCTGTGGGTGGATTAAAGCAAACCACAGAGGCAAAAATGCTACGATGAAGAAAGATGAGTGGGTATTTACTATGGCTAATTTTAGAGCATTAGTCAGTCTAGGATACGAGTCATTTGCTTTCCCTATCCATCGTCAATAAGTGTTTTTTTTTCAGATGATGAGAATGAGCTAGGCTGGAAAATAGTGTTAAGAACTGAGGGGGCAGAGAGTGGATACAACATCTGCAAATGAGGAGAATATACAAATGTTTGCAATGGGGCAAGATTCAAATATTCGGGGTTTACAAGTGCCAACAGCAGACGATGATGATTATAAGAATGAAAAATTGGGAGGCAGAGAAATTGAAGTGGATGACCTGCAAAATCAAGTTCATGAAGGAAATAACATGATGTTCGATCGAGATGTTGGAGAGTCCTCGGAAGATGAATAGTGAGCAGTGATGGAAACACTTTGGAAGGCAGTAAAGTTTTTTGGATTTTAGAGGGGTATGTTCTGAACATTGCAAAAATTAGTCATGAGTACATGTAATTCTTGATGCCATGTATTGGAAGTCTGGAGTTTTTTGATGAGGTATATAAGCAATCATGAATGCTAATCATGTCATTGGCATGAGTAACAGAGAATAAGTCTTATGAAGTTTTTAATTTTTTATAAATAACTTTTTCTTGCAAAAGAGTAGACCTCGCATGCAATAATATGTGAGGACTAAAAAATGGGTGGTTAAATCTTTAGTAGCTTCATTGGAGAAAGTCTGAAGAGCACATCTAATGAATGGGGAGGGCCACAGTGATAGAGGTTTGACATAAAATTGTGGAGCTTTAAATGACGTAGATTGTTTAAATTCTCAATAAGTGTGGAAGTGGACACTAGCTCTGTGTAAATGTACATTGATTCTGCATATGTTGCTATAATTGCCTTTAATTCTATGCAAAGCAAGTATATAAGAAGAAATGGGTTGTATAAGAGCCCTATGGCATGTGAATCAAATGAATTCTGAAGTAATTGTGTAGAACTGAGAAGGAAATGAGAAGGCTTTTGCATTAGATGTATGTTTGTGTTGCCTTTCAAGGCAAGAGAAATGTAAAATATTTATAATTTCTCTATGTCTGAAGAAACTGTTTTAAAGCTATAGAAGGTATGTTTCTAAATATGGTATATAGTAGTAAGGTAAAGGGTAGAGTGAGTTTGTATTTGAAGTAGGTCATTAGCAAAAACTAAAGAGAAAGTAAGAATTGACAAGTTGGATCAAGGTTGAACAGAACATTTTTCCTCACTTTCAATTAGAAGTGTGGAAACAAAAAGATAATTTATATAAGTGATGGTGTAATGCATGAATGTGTTTTCTTCTTGTTTGTAAAATAGTAAGTTAATTATGTAGAGAATGCACAGGAAGTTTATTCTTTTCTTAATGAAGGATTAATAAAATTTGAAGGAGTTGTTGCTTCTAAGGACGGATTCCTTCTAGTCAATGTTATGTAATTGTGCTTGTAACAACCACTAGAAGAAATCTGCGTTTGCCTCAATAAAATCCACTTGATGTGTTTGTTGAGGCAAACACAATTTTCTTCTAGTGAACATAATTGTGTTCAGTATGTTAAAGAGAAGGGGAAGAAGCAATGTTGACATTAGTTTTTTGTGTCATGGGGTTATGTTTTCGTTGTATTGAGCTATTAATGTTCATATGAATTTATATGTTGTCACTTCTAGTGTTTGAGCTGGAAGAAGACTGACAGTTACCATGTTTACGTCTTAATCATATACATTATGACAATTCAATTTCAAATGGGTTTCATTTTACAAAATGAAGGACATGTGCAAGGATTTGAATTACACAGCATGGATGCTTTGTGTTCTATGTTTAAAAGAGTGCAGAGATAAAGTGCATTGAAATGGCCTTGCAAAGTGTGACTAAATGCAACCCATGATAGAAATCAAAGCACATGCAAATTAATACATATTATGCAATTTGAAAGAATGCAGTTTATTACATGGTATAGTACATGATAGCAAATTTAGTGCGTAGAAGCATTTCTTTGTGATGCGTGTATGCAATGAAAGATTAAAATCAATTCTAGAAGTGTACACATATATTCTTCCCGAATGAAACAGAACATTAAGGTGTAGACATAGGGTGATTGTGAGTTAGAACTTCTCTTTCTTATTTTTTATTGATGCCGAGTGCTTTGAAATGAAGATAGCCTAGGAAAGTCAATCAGATTAAAGTGGAGCTTTCTAGGGAGGTGGCTGCATGTGGAAGCTTAAGGTGCACAGTAATATGAAGAAGTTCCTTGAGTTTTGTATAGCTTGAGTTATTGCAATAGTAATAGTGCAGCAGATGTAGATTTGAAGTATAGTTTCTGTGGGAAGTAAAAAAGGGTTATTCTTCATTATAAATGATGAAGGATAGGGGATATTATACCACTTTATTTTTTTTTTCTTCTAATGTAGCCTTGCCAAAAAGTCCTTCCAAAAATTTAAACTTTTATGAAGTATACTTAATTTGGGTTTGGAAATCCAAAAGGCTTAGCTATAGAGACAAGTCACACTGTTAATGAGGTAGTGTTTGAGGATACACTAGTAGAAAATGATGTCCAAATCAACAAAATTTAACAATTTTTTGTTGTTTTTGGCACTGCATTGACCGACTCAACACTTCCTAAATTTTTTTGCTAAGTTCACCAAGATGGCTAACAATTATTTGTTGATTTTGGTACTGCATCTCTAACTGAACATATTGTGTTGTATTCAAGCTTCACTGTACTAAAGTTCAACTGGATGTACCTTTTACATAACTTTGTTGTTTACTGGACTATTAGAAAATCTAAAAAAATAGTTATCTACTCTTTCTAAGTTGGAGGACAAAATTCATAGCATAACTCCTCTACAATTCAAAATCTAGTTTTTTGTGCCATAGCTATAACATGGATAATTTCTCATCAATTAATATATTCCTTCTCTTTTTGAACATACAAGTGAAGTTAGAACAACAAGATTCAGGAATTAATCATTGAATCCTCACTTCAACAGTAGTCTTTCTACTTCTTCATTGCATCCATCTTCTAACTGCAAAATGCTTAGACATCATCATCTAAGGTGGGTGCACCCAAAATCGCGCAGTGCCTTAAAGCGCACTCTAAAATCAGTCCTAAAATGGACTGTAAATGTATTCCAAGTGGAGACTGAGTAGAAATGGTGGTTTCAAGTGGTATTGTTGCACTTATACTGCAATTAAGGTAATAGAAAGGTACTTCATAAAGAAAGATCAAGTGATGGGTGGACTATTAGAAAGAAAATTTAAAAAAATACTAAAATAGAAAATAAAAACTACTAATGAGTACGTAATTACGGTTTCCAAAAAGAAGTTAGTTGTATTAAAGTGTTTTCAAAATTTTAGTGATCAATTACTTTTCCGACTTGGAGAATGTGATAATAGCTACTTTTATTTCTCTTCTGACACTTTGCAAGAGGGTTCTTAGGTTCATATCTGGTCTTTTACAGTGCAACCTATGAGTTGTTTTAGTCACCCTACTTTCAGAACTTCACACCCCTACTGTGTTCTAGAATTTGCTGATTTTAGAAAGGTCATTGCTCATATGTTCCTTTCCAACACATGTCTTCTATTTTCTCTATATCCTACTCCATATTTAGCCTTCAAATAATCCACAACCCTAAAAGTGGCGTTTTTCGGTGTACCCACCTTAGTATTATGGCAAATGCATAAGTATTTAAAAGCTATTGCTGCGAACTTCAAATTATCCATGTACTGAAATAGCTCTATTTCTAGTAGGTTCATATATCAAATATAGAGTATTATAGAAATGATGTACTTCCACATCCTAAAAAATATATAGCCCTTGCAGTTAGTGATGCTACTTTAATTCAAAAAATTGTCTAAAATTTAGAATAAATAAATTAAAACCACCTTTATTCAATTAAATGTTATAGTTAAAGAAATTGGACGTGCCTCCTCTGAGTCATAAATAGAAAGAATCAATTCAAAATTAGGAGTGTATTTATTAAATGTCTAAAATAGAAAAATTCCAATTTTTCTACCGAACTATTGAATTGGGAAAAATAAACTATTTTGGCCTAACTTGCCAAAACAAACCTACAGGTATGGTAACCCTTTCATCTTGGGTAACTTTCTCGTCTCAGTACACTTCTCATCCTGGATAACATTCTAATCCCAGTATGCCTTCTTGTCCCATATACCTTTCTCATCTTGGATAACTTTCTCATCCTGGTACCTTTATCATTTGGGGTATCCAAAGTCCATTAAATACATCCACCTAATAGAATACAGAAACACCTAATTTAAAAAAAAAATTGTCATCATTTTAGACCACTACATTTTGTCTTTTGCACCAAGGCTACAATTTAGAAAACACTAGATAAAATTTTAAAGGAAATTACCAAGAAATTTCAATATTAGGAAAAAAAAATTGTAGATGAAATTGCCAATTGTAGATGAGAAAATAACTCTATGAATATAGGTGATTTTTATGAATGTCTTATTTTCTATCCAATACATATTTGAATAATGCTACAAATAGGAGGTATACTACAACAATTAATACTCCTACTTTTATAATTTCTACAAAGTGGAAAATATAAGTGAATAAATAAGTAGGGATGCCTTCTGCAACTCTAAATCTTTCTAAAGTTAGATTACTTTATGATGAAATCATCCTTTTTGAAATAGCATAAATCATGTACTTAAAAAAATGTAGATGTTATCATTACACTATTAACAATGTTTATGACTCCACGTTTTTGCAAAAAAATTAAAGATGAACACATGCACCTTTGTCTTTCATAAAAAAAATTCTATATCATCCATCAAACTATTCAAGTTTCTAACTTTGTAAAGAAGTTAATGCATTGAAATATCTTAATTACTTCCTATTCTTAATATGACACATTTCAATTGTAAACTCATATGGTCATCTTCATTGGAAAAAAACAACTAATACTTGTAAGTTATTTCTAATTTTCACAACTTTTTAATAAAAGCCTGGTCTTTGTTCATAGATTTGTCTTTAATTCCAATTTTGACATTTCTTTGTAAAAGCCAAAGTTTTGTTCACGGAAAAAGATACAAGGAATTTCACATCTTCAAAAACAAATTTGAAGCTCCACCTAACTCATTCTAGTTTAGATGATTTAAAATGTCAAAACCCATGTATATAACAAGTACTTTGAAATTCAATTAAACCTTGATTTGGTAGATCAAAGAACCGTAAGAATCTTCTTCTTTCAATATAAAATCATTCGCTATGAAAACATAAGATTCATGAATAATATTATTTGAAAATATACACCTAAACAAAAACGTTACCAGGAGTTAAAAAAAAACTTTAAAGTTCAGGAATTCTATTATGACACTTTACCATGAATAATTGAAAATTACTAAACATTTATTGTACCTAGAAGAAGTATAACACAAGAAAGATTACAAATAAATTCAAGTCTAATATAAAAATTTAATGCAAATAAAAGCTAAAGAAGTAAAGCAAATAAATTGCACACACTTCAAGTGTATCAATACATGCTGTTCAGCAGCTGCACACAGGGTAACAATGCACAGTACTGGAAACTACTTTGTTGCACAATGCTCGCGATAACATCTGCAGGTTGCCCGCAACCCAATTTTCAACTGCTGACTATAACTACACTACGTAGTCGTTTCTCCGGACGTTCCCTTGCAGCCAACCCTCCCTTGTGCGTCTGCCAGCCAACCCGTAACTGCATCTCCGATTTAGATAGGGAGGCGAGACTGTGCGTCACGTCTAGCACCCAGCGCTCCATCCTAGGATCGTCCTCCTTCCATATTTCTGGTTTCCTCTCGACAAATTCGACATCCTCACTTCCCTCTTCGTCTCCTTCCGTTGTAATAGGAGAGGGAGAACGCTTACTATTTGTCCTGCTCCACCCAGAAAACATACGAGATTAACAACTGGCCATACCATTACAATCCATTCTGAAACATTCAAATAGAACCCCAAGCAGAGAGATCGACAGGGAACGCGACATTATGCTGAATACATTGCCCTCGAAGAACAAGAACAAACGTCGTTGCCATGGGTATCAAATTTGCTGCATCGAATAGCAGGTAACAGAATCCTTTCAAAAAGCGCAAAAGAGGTGGTTTGAAGCTCACATTCTTCCGTCTTTTACAGGCCCAGGTGAGTGGTCTTCACGCGTTACGTTCTGCATCAATGATTTTGAATAATACATCGTTTCTTCTTCTGGTTGCCATCTCTGTCGCAACAGTGTGAAATATATGATTGAACAGCCATACATGTAAACATATGAGAAAAGACTCCTCGGAGTCAGAGGAACGGCACGTGAAGAAATATGACGAATATGAAATATTGAGAACAATACTAGATAGCACGAAAGGGCCCGCAGTTTATCATGCATACCTCCAGAGGGTTGTACATCTCTTGACAAGCGCTTTCTTCAGGAGCATGTACGTGTTGTCCACCATGCTTAAAAATATTAACTTCCTGTTCAGCTGGTGGAAGTATTTCATCCTCATCAGATGTATATCTTCTCTTCTCCTTGCTTTGTGGTGGCTGCCGGTCTTCCTCGTCCTCAGATGTGTATCTCCTATTACCCCTATTATCCCTATTATCTCCTATTTCTGGAGAACTTCGGTCAGTCTCATCCTTCAAGGTGTCCCTCCTTTTCTTCTTCACGTGCCGCTCCTCCGACTCCAACTCCGAGGAGTCCTTCCTCTTCTTCAGACGTACTTCCTCATCCTCAGAAGTGTCTCTCCTCTTCGCCCTTACTGGAAGTGCATCTCTCCTGTCCTCAACTGTAAATCTTCTCCCATGTGAAGATGGGACTTCTTCCTCTGCGGAATCCTCAGACGTGAATCTTCTCTTTTCTCTCGTTCGTGATGGAAGTAGTGCTTCCTCATCTTCAGACGTGTGGTCTCCCTTGCCCCTTGGTTGCTGTAGATTCAATTCTTCTTCTATTTCAGAAAGGTACTTTCCATTGAGTCTTTGCGGTGCCGAGAATCTATCATCCTCAAGTCTGCGCCCTTCAATTTCCCTTTCCATTCGTGGCATTTCGTCATCTGATGAATCCTGCCTTTCATTCTGCGCTTTCGATGAGAGAATCGTTATTGTCAGACATTATGGTAACACGACCCCATAGAACAAAAAACCTGAACCATAGCAAGTAATGGTGTGGGGACATGACAATCTCTCGGAATCTAACAAGATAGCCAGCTGTTAACATTCTCAGAGATGCATGACATGAAATGAAAACTCACTCTCAGGTGGACCCAATAGGACTGACAATAGGCATCCATGTCATGTTACAACAAGTACGCTATTCGTCTAGGTTTTGTATGCACTAATAGGATTCAAGAACTCAAACACACCTGTATCAAACCCTCTTCTTCTGAGGACGTATCATAATGTAACACCTGTTTTTTAGATTCCTCTTCCAGCTTTCTAGCTTGCTCAGTCATCTGTTGTGACCTTCCTTCCTCCTCCCTAGATTAATGGGCAGCAGACAAAATGTATAATGTCAAGCAGCAGGGCCTCAACCTGATGACCCCATCCAATCCACAGCAAAAAAATCTACAGATGTTCCATTGTGTCGTCACAAAACTGCAGGGATGACAATACATTAAATTCCGAGAAAGCAGTAGTGTCAGAAGAAAGTTCGATTAATTGACACTTATATATTTGATTAGAAAAGGACCAGAACAATTGCAATGTTAAGTGACTCATGAGTCACGGACAAAGTACTTCCATAGAGCACCAACGTTAGAATGCGGACAACTTCACAGTGCTTGTGTGTGATAGATTCAAGTCACACGCTATTCGCTGGGGAAGGTGGGGAGGTCTCATTGAGAAACTTCCATTGAGCTATGCCAAATCAAGCTTAAGATTGGCAGAAAAGGAATCCGGTGAGGATATAACTTTCTTAGGCCCCTCTCTCTGCTTGCATGATAAAATTATGCATGTTCGGACAGAATCCTTGCCTAGTCCAGAAAGTATCCTACTAAATCTACATGTTCTTGACTACACCAGTGTGAGAGACAAGCAAACATCAAAGACAACCTACAATCATCAGATGCATCTCGAATGGTATTTGGTTCTCTCGATAGAAGTTATCTAAAATCAGACGAATGTGAACAATAAATAGTAACCACAGAAGTCAAACTTTCTTCCGGCATCTATACATATACAGTGGGACTCATGCCATGATAATGTTGAGCAATGCAAACCACTTCATATCCAGGAAATCAGAGACGCACCTCAAAGCAGCGGCCGTTTGTTCTCTCTTCAATCTTTCCACCTCGGCGCGTGCGAACTCAGCTTGTCGAGTATCTATTTCCTCTTTCAACTTCCTCTCAGCCTCTGCTTGTACTTGTCGTTCCAGCCTTTCTTTCTCAAATTTTCTCTTCCGTACGTTTAGCACGCTAAAATAGTTCTCTTTATCCCAGTCCACCACATACATCGCTCTGAAGTTTGATCCTGCCTGCACAAAGATAGAGTTAAGACGTCATAGGTGCATAGTGTAAGGACGGAGACAGGGACCACGGTTATCATTCACGAAATTATGAATTGTGATCGTATACTTCCAACTAGATTGAGGCAAGCTTGAATGCACAACTGCATCCAAATAAATGAAAAATTGAAAATTAAAAGAAAAAAGATAGAAATTGTACTATAACGTGCCTTCTGCATTGCGCGCCCACAAAACGCGTGCAAAGCTTTGCAGAAATTGGCATGATTGTCGAACTGCACCCAGATCTGACACTGTAAAGCAGCAGCCATGCTTCCTATATCCTTAGGATTACTCCCCGGATCTTCATTACTCAGCACCTCCAAGTTCCTAATACCAAACATATGCATCAAGCTGATGTCCTGACACAAGTACGAAGGCAGAAGCTGAAGTCGAATGGTAATTCGGAACTGTCAGAGGACATCGTAATTATGGGAGTACCTTATTTCACCGAACGTGGAGAAGATAGTATGAGTGACCAAAACGGAAGGTTTGGATGACACCCGTGGCTCAGCAAACCATCGAGAAGGCACACCTTTCAGTGTGAGGGTGGTCGGTCCTCCTTGTGCTTGTGCTCCTCCTGCAGAGAATTGCAAAATAGACCAATTGCGTTTCACATAAATAAGCTCATGGAGTCAAAAGGAATGCATAAGAGGTTCATCTAAACTGGTTAGATAAACATCCTCAGAATCCACGCAGTCGGATATGAGCGGAACTGGTATCGCAGAGGACACAAGGACTCGATAACAAACACGCTGGTTGAGATCACAGTGGAGAAAACGATAAGGTGCAGCTTGCCCTCGTCAGAGTCGAATTATTGCCTTACTAATAACACGCACATTCAAATTCAATGTAGAACGAGAAACAGCGGGCCGAATGCTGTATGTATATGTCTGCCACCACAAACCGTCCATGAAAGATGTCAAATGAATAAATGGAAATCCAGTTCTCAGCGTTGTGAGTACAACTTATTCCCAAACCCTAAAGTCACACACCTCCACGACGAGGGCCGGATGCCACCTCCCATGCTCGCTTGAGAGCTTCCAAATCGTTCGTCTCCTTGATGACCGCAAGGCACTTGAGCTTCAACCCGCCACTGCTGAGCTCCACGCCATTTATATTCTCCACGACGTGCTTTCCGAAGTCAGCCCCCTCGGGACGACCTTTCGCAGACTCTGCGGGCCCTACCCACAAATGCAAAGTCCCGTTCGCAATGGGCTCGTCTCTCCGCTTCTTGAAATAATCCTTCTCTTTGCGGACAACAAGATCTCGGTCCGCTACGACCAACCCAAACCTCTTCTTGAACATCGCCATAAGCCCCCCCTTGAGCTGCCATTCGTCCACCGGTTTCACAGACACGTCCGCCCGAACGAAGGAGAGCGAAACGACGGTGCACGGCACTAATGATAAACCCTCGCTGAGCTCGATCACGACGCCCGGCGCAGGAGACATCCCCATAACCCCTTCCGAAAACGTAAACCCCACCCTTACTTCGCGAAAGAAAACCCCACTTCTCCAGATCCACCACAGACAGTCAGTCCAAAAGTATTACAACGCGCTTCCAAATCCTCATTTGCTCAGCATGCCTGATACTTCGCATCAAAATTACAATGCGAGATGTCCACCCCAGTACTCCACTCTCTTCCCGACAACTACATGCTGCAGACGGAAATTTCGAATCTTCCGCACCCATCACCCAAGAGACACCGACTGAACAGCCATAGAGAATCCACCAGAGTCTCCACCAACGAAAGTAAACGGCCCCCGATCGTCACAAAGAGGTAGTGATGCAATGCTTCCGGGGTGAGACTGCTGAGCGAGTCCCGACACCAACATTCCGGAAGAATTAGGGTTTGGAGAAAGAGCAAGTTCCCTCTGCGTTCCCTCGATGTTCCCCCAAATGCAGCACATCAGAATCTCGTACTCCACCAGAACTTTTGGGATGCGACAAACTTTAGCCTTGGTCGGCACATGCGTCGTGTGATCTGCTTCGTCCGCGTCGTAGGAAGTGGTCCACACATACGGTACATTGTGGCACAAACAAGTATTGGTGGTTTCCCTTGGAAGAGTTAAATGGTTGCATAATCATGCGGTGGTGCGTCGAAGCGGAGTCGCGCGCAAAGTGGCGCCAGAGCCTTTCAACCCATGGCCAGGCGGTTGCATGCCCCTGGAGAACTTAACGCTCTGTCCCCCGCCTGCTTCAGTTGGTCGACCTCCCGATGAGTGGCGTGGCATGGGAGTAACCCCCTGGGAGCTTCGCATAGGACCGTGCTGCTTCGGGGATTGACTGACTTTCGCAAGACCGATCGAAGCTCTTTTGCGTCCAATCGACATGGAAAGGTGGAAGCACAGGACTCGTCATGCCATGGGTTGAGCGCTACCTTCGAAGCAGAGCTTTGAAACGTCGGCTCCACCAGTGCTGGACTCATCGTCACAAACTGCAGGGGTAGAGACCTCAGAGAGAATCCGACGACGACCGGAAGAATATTATTCACCCGCTGCAACAATTTCCTGGAGTTGGAGTTCCGAGACTTCGTCGACCACGATTGACACACCAGACCAAATAGAGGCGCGGCAGCAAGGTCGTCAAGATGAATAACGGATTGCTAACGGAGCGTGCGCTCCTTGGGCTGTTCAACAGCTCGTCGTACATCAACTTCGGCACTGCCGATGATCCCTACCCGTATCCCCAGGTTGAGGGTATGTGCTCCGTCAATCTTATCCTTCACGCATAGCGTTGATGACGGTCTTCGCATCATTCTTCATTTCATGGCTCGTCATGTGTGTAATCATGTGGCCATCATCCGGGTGCAGTGGAGAGGAGCAACTACAAGGGCAAGCAGCTCACTCTACCCTCATCCAAGAAGGGCATGCAGCCCGATGGCACGAACCACATCTTCTTCCAGCAAGAGCACCCGTGGGTGTTCGATGTGAGATTGCTAACTCTTTACCATCAAATCCCATATTCTAAGTCCACTGAATGCCGCTTTCGCCGATTGTTGTGAATGTATGACGCGAACAAGGGCTCAAGATCATCCCCAACATCAAGCCCTAACTTCTGACTTGTCTGCTCCCACTGAGTTTCTCTTTCACCAATTCTTGTGAATAGTGGGATGCGAGTAATGGTGGTCCTAGAGCATAATATTCAAGAGGATTGTTCTGGTTCCTTCAGGGATGCCCTTACATCGACAAGAATATGTACCTGGAGTCGCAACCAGAACGATACAAGGGCTTTCTCAGCTCCGACTTCTCCAAAACTGACGAGTTCAGCAATACCATCCGCACGGAGCAGTACCGCGATCAGCTCAAGGTTGGTGGAGGATTGGTGCACCAAATGCACTATATTAAGAAATCCATTACAAGTTTTTGATATGGTTATTCCGAATGAAAGTAATGGCACTGCTTTTCCTCGCTTGCTGAGAAATTAGGGCTTGGCAATGGTGTGTGCAGAAAGACATGTTCTTCGCTAAGAAGGGGTTGGACATCATGGCCGTCAAGATGAAAGAGATGGCAGCCAAGTATCCTGAAATCGACAAACGCGTTCCCACCAAAGTAAGTTCGTACCGCGTTCCTCTTACTCGATCTTCTTGCTTTGTAGCAAACTAACTACAGTACGTTCTGCTTCGTTCCTACACGCCTCCGTTAATTATCAATAATGTAGGAGAATCTACAGAACATTCTTTTGTGGTACAAGATGCTATTTGCGGCCCTTTACGGGAGTGTGACTTTCGGAGATCACTACAGACAGCTTTGGAGAGGACACTTCGGGTACGAGAGCCAACTTTTTGTCAGCACTTGAGAAAGGATTTCAATCCACCGAAGTGTGCAGTGTGAAGTATTTGGTTATCAGATGCAAAACTTGTGAAGGCTCAGTTTTTTTGGTAGATCCGATGCAGGAATTAGATTCCCCACTTTCGATTCACTGTTTTGACTAGTTGTTCACACCATTGTACTGTACTCTCAACAGTGTATCTTAAACGATTCATGAGCGATTCTTTCCTTCTCATTCGAGATATAATATGAACCAAAATCTAGATTGTTACTGCCCACGATGGTCATTTAGGTCTGTTGGTTTTATGTATTGACCAGACTTACGTGGTGTGTGACTTGCATGATGCTAGTTTGATGGACCAGAA
The DNA here is from genome assembly GCA_947034885.2 of Thuidium tamariscinum. Taxonomy (NCBI): domain Eukaryota; kingdom Viridiplantae; phylum Streptophyta; class Bryopsida; order Hypnales; family Thuidiaceae; genus Thuidium; species Thuidium tamariscinum. The sequence continues at coordinate 721,313 of OX344757.2, read as the reverse complement.
TTTGTATACGATGTGGGCAAAGCGGGGTTGTGCACAACTGCACATTGTCACAAGTGCCACAAGCAGACATACTACTGTCCTCATCGGATTGCCTATAGCAACAATAATCCGTACATGAAGAAGGAGAGTGGCGATTACATTACCTCCAGTGACCTTATTGGGAGCACCGCGGGGGATGCAAATTACGCCAAACCTGCACATGCACGCAAACCCCTCATTCGCGACACATTCTACCGCCGCTCCAGTATCTTCTTCCCCAAGAAGCTGCCCACTGGCTTCACTGAAAGCATGTAGCATATTTCCAAGTTGAATTAATGCAACTGTAGAAGATGAGTAATGCATACATCTAATACTCACCCTTGACTTGTAAGTTGGCTTAGAGTTGCAATTGGAACTTCAGTGCCTTGACAATTCTCCCCCTGTTTTGGAGAATCAAGAAGCATGATACATGTGATGAATATGATGCACTGACGGACGAAAGGGGCGGTTGAGCACCCACGGCATGTTGGGATTTCTGTGGAGCACCCTGTGCTATTAGTTACAGTACAATCAGACAATCACCGTGGTAGTCATCTAAAAGTGATCCCAAAAGAAGAAAAATCCATAATCGCTAATAGCTTAGCTGCATTACAAGGAGGTTCTGAAGCTTACAGTAGCACTCATCATGATAAAATGAATCACACATCTCCTGCCAATCCTACGTGGCAGTTTTTCAGTGAAGTTTCCAGATCGTGATTGTAAATATAACAAAACATTCAAGGTCTTACACTGACCCAAATGAGCTCAATATTGCAAGAAACAATTCTTGAAACGCAGGTGCTAACGAGGCATCATCTGCCTTAATCTTTGCTAGAGAGGATCCAGTTGACGTGTTGACGACTAGCTCCACCAAGAAAAAGCCCGACGTTGGGGGAGAATCAGCTGCTTGGGCATAAAAGAAGAACTTAAATGTTGGAGCCTTCCCACCTGAAGCCATGACTTCCACCAAGTTGGCTTGCATGTGAGAGATGAGTGGCTGTGGAGTTGGCAAAGCGGCTGGACTTGACAATGTATGATCCTGTTCGCGAAAAAGGGGAACGTAATTGCAAGATAAGATACTGCTTTCGTCTAATATAATATCTTCAGCGCGTAAACTTATCACTAGCAGGACTTCTTTCCACAACCCTACAAATTCATCCGAAGTGATAGAGCACACCAAGGGTTCGTAAAAACGTACCAAAGTTGAGGCAACTGCAAGTTGACCCCACTTTCGTTGAAAAGCCTGGGCAACTAAGGACGGTTTGACCTTGAGTTTTAAAGAGGTTGGAGCAGGTGTAGAAGTCTCATAAATGTTCAGACCAAGCAAGTCCTCGAAGTCCAGTAAAGTGGTCGCAGCAGCAGATGATGTAGTGGTAATCTGGGAAGTAGAGGTAGAAGAAGATGACGACTGTGACCTACACAAACGTTATAATAATTAAGACGAAACTCCATAAAAGTATAATATTGGTAATTTAGGGACATAATAAAGAGTAATAGGAAAAAGAAATGCAGTATGTAAAAGATGAACAACTAAAAGCTATTCGTCAATCATGTCGCTAAAAGCTAAAGCACTATATGTCCGATATAAAAGTGACAGAAACATGACTATCCAGTGACTGTATTCAGGCTGCAAATCATAGGCATCAAGTTCAACCGAATGATACGAAGATATAGAAAATATTTCTAACTAAACAGTCTATTCGATAATATATGCTAATATAAAACATCGCCTTCAAGACACATTCTGGTATCCATCATATTAAAAAAATGTCCTAGAAATTGGAACATTATCACAAGAACTTAACTGACCTCGGGGCAGAAGATGAGCTTTCAAACCCAGCCAAGTCTGGACCACTGTAGTGAGAACCGTTGCTAGCAGCTGCCACACTTTCTTCTTTGTCGGATGCACTTAAGAGAAGATCATTATCAGTAGCATCCACAAGCTGGCTCGGCAGCACATCATCAGTGATTGTCGGTCCCATAGGTAATATTCCAGAATCATCTGCTAGATCAATCGGCCCACGGACTTCCTTATCCAAAAACATGTAAGATGGCTGCATACATCAGCAGCATCGTCAGGGATTCACATCTTCTGTAGAACATCTGAAGCTTAGTCAAAGAAGAAAAAGAAAAAAGAAAAGAAATAAGCCTCGCATTTTCTCACAAAACGATGAACATTTTCTTCATAAATACAGAAACGTCAGGCATGATGAGATATCTGCGCTTGCCTTTTTATTTTCAAAAACTAAACTCCATTATAAACGACTATTTCCTCAGCTGAATGCGTCAAAATATCATCGGCATAGGTCAATAACTTAGTCGAGCAAATCAAAAAAATCTACAAAACTGAACAAACCTGCTGATATAAAACAGATAAACTGTTGAACTCATCAAATATTCGATCCTTAATCTCGCTGCTCTGTGTGTCCGCAAAAACAGAAACGGCTTGTTTTGCGGGGTTTACAACTCGCTCAGCCACCTCCACACCCTGCTGCAGTAGCCTATAATACAGAACAGCCCTATCATGCACGTCCTGCAATGATCAACAAAGATCTCTACTTTAGCGGAGAGGCAGAGAGAGAGTGTGTGTGTGAAAGGTATGCATGGAGAGCTTGACTGTACAATAAGAAATGTATGCAAAACATCAAATAGTGCTCAAAATCAAAACTGATATCCTACACGTAGCAAACAATAATTACCTGGTGGACGTCAGCAAGTCCCGCCGAGAGTGCAGCACCCAACATCTTGATGCTTTCAGGAGGTCTCTTAAAGAAAATCTTGGTGACTGCTGTCAACAGCTCCAACCTTACCTGCCAATAATGTCCATTGCATCAGTTTCACCGAAGAATACAAGAAAGCATCTCCACCGCAAAGGCCACAAAAGAATGTCTCCACGTGAATTGACCCCGATGCAATAGAAGGTATCCATAACATCCCTAAGCTATATGAAATATGTGAATGAATGGCTAGTTTAATAGAGGCTCAAGACAACCAAGCTAAATTCATCAGCTATACTAGAGGTGCATTTTAAAAAATAAAAAAACCTCAGCGGAGTCTTCCTCAATCCAATCCTCGATAAACCCCTCCAAGATGTAGGGCGCATCAGGCATGTCATAGGCATACTCGCCGAGCATCCAAACTAACGCAGACTTCGCTTTTGGCTCTGCCACAGTTTTGCTGCTCACGCTACCGACCACTGCAATACAATCATGGCTCCATTGGGGATATTTACGAAGGAGGTCTTTCACCAGTACCTAGTCAAACCCAGTCACACGGTTAGCTAACAATAACATTTGCTTACGCTTACAAGTGGCAGAAACAAGCTAGCCCCATGACTCAGCAGAATATCAAGACCGTGTAGCTGCAGTCACTAGGAGCAAAAGCTACACACAATCGAAAGCAGTCATAAGACACCATAAGACAACAAAGATACGATAATGGAATAATCATGGAACAAAAACGAACAATAATGATTAAATACGGGAACAAGACACGACACTAACCAAAGTTTCTGCTGTCACATAGTCCTTCTCCATTTCAAGGAACTGAAGTAATCGATCAACAATAGCGTTGACGTCATATTGTTGCAATGCAATTTTCCCTACAGCACGAATGGATTCCCGGGCTATAGCCACATCAACATTTGCGGCGTACTCAGTAAGCTCTGTCACTGTAACTCATCACAGAAACATCTTGTCAACTTCAGTATCGCACCTATGATAGACAAATTAAATTCTCTAGGCAAAGCACACCGAGTAGAAAGACGGACACTGCAGGGTCATCCAAAGGTGTACTGACCAATGCCAGGTCCAGATTCTGTACACTACCAAGTCCAAAGTCACCAGGAAAACAATAAAATGTAGCAGATGGGAATTGCAACACTTAATAGTAAAGCAATTTCTAGGGCGACCTAGAGCAAAAACATTCTGCAACTTACCAATCTCATATGTGTTTGTTTCATTGGCTACAGCAGTAAGCATCTCCAACTTCAGTTTCTTTACATAACTTGGGTCGCTATACCGACAGTAAAAGTGTTTGTAATCATTCGAGAACAGCACAGGGGCCCTCAAGACAAGCAAGTGTAAATGACTGAGAACTGCGTAAGTTTGTTCAGCGCTTCCAGAGTTAACTAAGGTCAACAAAGGTGCTTTTATTCGCTCGTAGACCTGCGCAGACAAATTCAAAATTTCAATTGAAGTTCACTTGCTGTCAACTGCATTCGTAATTAACTCAATTCTTGCTGCCAAGCTAAACAGACAGAAGGTACAGGGACACAAACTTGACAGGTGGAAGAAAGTCATACTTGCTGGTGGATGTCAGCCATTGAAATGGTTAGATGAAGGAAAACTTTAATTGTGGCTAGCACAACAGCGCTGTTTGTATGCTGCAGTCGGTCTTCAAGAATGTTCATCATGTCGAATGATTCATCCGAATCAGATGGTATGTACTTTGAGACCACGTCTAATACTAGACACTGAGCCCACTCAGTAAAGTCCTTTATCCTGTAATACAAAATCGTCTTAGATTTCAAGCCAAAATGATATTACTTTCGTCTGACTCCAAAGATGCCAAATAAAAGAAAGTAGAGCAAGATGCCACTGTCCATAACCGTGCTGATCTAGGAAAGATGTCAGACCTCTACGCCAGGAAAATTTCAAGATACGGTGCTATCACCCTGGATGTTACGATTCAAGTCTCTATGTCACAAACAGGAGTGACATCTTGAAAAAATAAATGGAAATAAAATGGGTAAAGCACGTGATTAGCGTGGAAGGAATGCGAAAACAAGCTGAATGCTGAAACTCGCCACGTTATTCACCTGTTTAGAAGAGAATAAATGACAGGCTTGCTAAGCAGATGTTCTCTATCCCTGGCAGCTGTCTCCGGCGAAACATTCGCCTCCGCAGTGTAGATTTCTTGAAGCGCACACAAACAGTTTGCAACCACCTGCCAAATTTAATGAAAATGAAAAACCAAAGTAGCCCCCACTGACATACCTGATTACTAAGAAACATTCAAGAGTAAAACAAGAGGGCCATGAATTTTGTCCCAAAGACACACACTAGTTTGAGTAGCTGCAGTCATGTAAATCGAGAAGCTACAATACACATGCAGAGAAATAAAAAGTCTCATACCGAAGAGAGCGATGCAACCCCGAGAACAAAAGCGTTAGGGTTTTGAGATAGAAGGGGTGACATAAATGTAATTAAACATTTGTATGAAAGTGCTTAGATCCATTAGGTCCCAAAAGGAATCAGGACAGCTGACAGCTAGCTTCACCTGAATACGATGGGTAGAGAGGTGTAACATGTGAGGGAAAACTTTCTGGCAATGCGAGATTTTCATTGCAAATCGAGGATCGGGAAATTCGACGAGCTACAAGGCTGCCTACCACTCCAACGGGTAGAAAAATAGGAAATCGAGAGGGGTTAGAAGTCGTACTTGAGCGTCGGGATCGTTAAGAAGCAAGGCCCTGAGCATGGCCGGAAACTCATTTTCGGTACACTGTGAAGGCGCGATGCGATAGAGCTTGAGGACTCCCATAGCAGCCACGGTGCGAACATAACCATTGGCATCCTTGAGACCAGAGCGCAAAGGGCCAATGAGATACTCCAGAAGATTTTTGACGCGCAAGGAGCTCAAACTGCGCAAGGCCAGGCCGCGAATCATGGGATCGTCATCATGGCAGTCCTTCTGCAGGAAATTGATGGTCAGAAGAGCAAGATCGGGATGGCCGCGAGCGTAGTTGCCAACGTAGAGGTAACACATTTTTTTGAGGACGAGGTCGGAAGTGGCAGAACACATGACGATGGTGGAGAAAAGGGAGGATACGTCGATGCCGATGGTCATGTACGAGATGACCTTGGAGAAGAGCTCGCGCTTGAGGGCTTCGACGCCCGGCTGCTTGCTGCCGGCCAGCTGGCGAAGCTGCGCCTTGAGGTCGGCGAGCTCGCCCTTGCGAGCAGAAGGGTCGGCATTCATATTGCGATCAGAGGGGAGGGGAGGAAAAGGAAAAGAGGCCAAGTAGAGAGGAAGCTTACAGTGCGGAGGAAGAGAACGAAGTGCAAAGGTAAGCTTGCTCCGCATCAATCTCAAGCGGAGAAGGTAAGCAGCAATCACAAGTCCCCACGCACATGGGCAGGTTGGAGCTTCTCCAATGGATGAAACTCCACGGGATGAACTCCGTCGTCCAGCGAAGGCCTCATTGCAAGACGAAGAGTAGAAGCTCCGGCCGCGGTCCGTCAGCGGTATTGTAAAAAATTGCCCCCTTATGCCAGATCTTTTGAATTTCTTCACCTCTCATGGCCCTTTCATTGCAAATATGAATTCAAAATTTTCTAAATTTCGTCATGTGTTGCAAATTAAAAAATTATAATGTTCTTTTAGGGGCAATGAGGGAGTCAATTCCCCTTAGCCTTCCCATAAGACCTCTACAAAACCAAGATGGCCATGTAATTATTAAAGCTTTTATATTCTAACATAGGATTTTACCATGTGGGGTGAAAAAATGGCAACGCTTACAATGCAAAAAATTGAAGAAGTGACATATGTGACATTTTGAAGAGGGGGGCAAATGTTTGACATGTATCAAGTTAGAATGCCTTTTGAAACTAACATACACTGTTATCCATGACAAATATTTAATTATTTAAAGTTAGAAAATTAAAATTTGTCAAATTTTAAAGATAATATAATATTCATTTGAAATTTGAAATTTCTATAGAATTCTTCTATAATTCTAGCATCTTTTTACAAAATTATTTTTTGCCCACACTAATAGTTAGATATATTATATTATTGCAAAAGAAAATTTCCTAAATATTAATTCATTACAAAAAATCTCCATAGAAAAATACAACAATGTTATTATTACATTATTTTACCATTTTTTTCTTTCCCTATACTAAAGGTAAGATTGGGATCCAAAATAATTCTAAACTACCATGGGTGATGGTAGAGGTAGTAGGAACTATTGGGTGCATCCACAAAGTTGCTAATTCAATTCTTTGTACTCACATTGCTCACATAGTAGTAATGTTCATGTTCTTCCTCTTGTATTTGGATGGGGAAGCTTCTCATGTGTAATTTCCATTCAAAAATTTTAGTTGCCAGGAATAGCATGTCAAATCAATTCTTGTTGCAGCCTTCTAAGGTCACATGTTATTAAAAAAAGGTAAAATTGCCATATCCCTACCAATATTATTTTCGGAAGTTAGATAGATGTTAGCATTGTAACATCTAAGAAGATGATTTGTGTCTTTTAGACAATTTTAAAAAAAGCCCTTAGGATGGAAAATAGTAGAATTTTCACTTATTTTTTAGTGATGTATCAACAAGTGTGCAGTAGGTCATGAAATTTTCAAATTCTTTTGTTAGAATCTGAAATAAATGAGACTTTATAAACTAAAATTTTTAAAAATCTATATCAAATGTAAAAATAATACTTGAAAATTAAGACTATAAATATTGAAAAAGACTAAAGTTAAAAAACTTAGGCATAGGGCAATACATAAATCCTTAAAGTTCCATTGTCTCTAAAAGAGACACAATAGATTGTCAATAGGCTTATATAACTTCAATTTTAGGTATGATTTTTTGAAAAAATAATTGTAGATAGAGAATCACATTAGCTTTTTGATATTGTAATTTTTGTTTCAATTGGTGTGTGCTAGCAATACTTATGCTATAATAAACTCAAATAGAAAAGACCAAGCAACAAAAAAATTCACAAAAACTTGAAATCTTTATTCTTACAACTTTTTTTTCTAAAATTATATTTTTGCCTAGTACATAAAAAGCTTAAATTCATTCCATTTGAATTAGTGATGTAAAAGTTATAGAGTTTCTTGTTTTCTAAACAATCTCAAAAAATTCTTGAAAAAATAATATATCAAATTCATTTTCTAATTCAATTTTTTTTATTTCAATTTTTTTTATTAGGAATTGAATATGCTTACTAGAAAAATCTCACCATTGGAATCAATGTGTTTCAATTCCATCTTAAAGCTATCAAAAATTTACCTTTTCTTTAACTATTACAATGTTCAACTTCACTTAAAAAAATTTTGATGAAAAGAAAGACCTCATAGTTTTAGAGGTTAGGAAATTTAGGGGCTCATGGCTCCTAGTCTATTTCCAAAATCCATATACAGTTATAAGAAAATCCTAAAATAGGCCCTTCTTCAAAGTGGCCAACCATTTTTTTATTCCCTAGCTTTTAACTAACAAAATTCAAGATGGAAAGGAATTCAATCTTACAAAGTTAGCCACAAAACCTAGCCAATGTACAAAAGGGTACAATTTATTTATGAATTTTTGCATTCCTAATGAAATTTTTTGCATTTTCAATGAAAAAAATTTCACTATTGGCAACTTTGACACCTTCTTGAGGGCTAAAAAACTAGGTTTTTTATCATCAAATATCTGAAGCAAAATCATCTCTACATTAATAATATACATATCAAATTTTTCATTGCTACCAACTTTGCCACCTTCCCAAGGATTGAAATTTTTTTTGCATGAAATTTTTGTCATGAGATCATCTATGTATATTAATAATATGTGTATCAAATTTAAAAATCAAAAAAATATATAAATGAAAAAAGATATTTGAAATCTACACTGTTGGGAGATTTCAAATATCTTTTTTTGAATTTATTTTCTTACCTTGAAATTTTTTATACATATAAAAAACTTAGAGATCGTTTCATGAAAAAAATTTAATGGCAAAAAAAAAAATATGAATCCTTGGGAGGGTGTCAAAGTTGAAAGTAGTGAAATGTTTCTCACCACTACCCATGTTGGTAGATTTTGAATACCTTTTTTATGGTGAATCTTCTGGCCTCGAAATTTGGTACACGTGTTATTCACTTTAAGATGATACTGTGGTAAAAATTTTGTGATAAAAATACCAATTTCTGAGCTCTTGGAAGGTTCTCAAAGTTGGCTGCATTGAAATTTCCTTCATTGCAATTTCGAAAATACCATTTTGATTAGGACCCCACAATACAATATTCAATAAACAATGAAAGCAAAGGATTTGAGGGACCTAAACCACTTAACAATACAAAGGCAATACTTAATGGGACCCCCATGGACAACCTTTGAAGCAAGAAGCAACGTTCATAAAAGGCAGCAAATAGCTCTAATGCAATTCCAAGCAAAGTTTTTGGTCCAAATGGCCAAAATTCAATACATTGCCAATAAGTTTGGTAAATAACAAAACACAAAAGAAGTTTGCCCTGAGCAAACAAACAAAAAAATGAAGAAAAGGGGTGCAAAGTAAGAAGAAAAGCAGGCCTTTTACACACTTCCGAGGCCTCTTCTCCCTTCAAATTATCTAGAAAACTAACCTAGGGAAAACTAAAATTAACATTAAAATTCTACACTACTTCTATATTCATTTTAATTTTTGAAGAAATGCTCCAATTGCCAAATGGACTTCACCATTGTATTCAAAAGACTCAACATAGTCTTGAAGGTCTCCTATCTTCTACTTTAGTAGCATAAGAGGATTTTTCAGGGCTTCAGGAGACCGTTTCAGCTCTGTTCCCCTATCTGCGAACGCGTCAAATAAAATAATAATAAAAAAATAAAAAAATAAAAAATAAAAAATATATATTAAAATATTATTTAAAAAATTTAAAAAAATTTAAAAAAAAATTTAAAAAAATTTAAATATTAATTAAATATGATTATCTGATGTGGCAGTCTCTTGGCCACATCAGATCGCCTCAGTGGCAGCGTTCAGAGAGTTCCCATGGCCTGAGAACTCATGGTCTTCCAGAGTAGCTAAAAATCCTCTTATGCCAAATAGTGCTCAAAAGTTAGTAATTAAAAATCAGTGAGAAAAGTGAAAATCTAACTTTTGGAATTTATTTTTCCTCAAGATTTTGACTAACTAGGGTTGTTTGGAAGGCTCAAATAAGAAGAAAGTCTAAGCTAACTCCAATCAGACACCATATGCTCCTTATACACGGATCGACTTGCAAAGAATTTGATAAAATTGTTAGTAATTGTTGTTGCAGCCAGTTCTGATATTTGTCGGTGTTCAAATGTCTTCAAATTTGGATGGACGATTATTTATGTTAAAACTAACTATTCTAATTTTTAGTGAAATTTTATTAGCTCTTGGATAATTTATACAAAATTTCAAAGCTAATAAATATGATTGACTTTCCAAGGATGATTTATTCTATTTAAAAAATTACAAAACTTTGTAGGCAGCTTTTAGGAAGATTCTAAGACCAAGTGCAAAGTCCCATGTCAAACTTGCACTTTCTAAATAGAGTATTATATAAGCACCTTTTGAATTAATTCCTTTGGGAAGGAATCATGACTTGACTTTGCAATTGTGCTCCCTGTGTGTTTATATGCTAGTACACTTTTATTTGCTCCTCAACCACAAATACTCATTGTCCATGGGATTTTTCCTATGTATAAAGTGTGTACAAATGATTTTTTCCTAACTTGGATCCACTTAAGGTAACATGAGCCATCGGCAACATGCTTTGACTGCTTTGCCAGAGTCCTTTATTCGAAATCCCAATCAATCCCCGATGAAATCTGTCAGTTCGACAACCATTTTGAACAGGGCGGGAGTGGCGAGGCGGGGACGGAGTCCATTAGGATTTGGAAAGTCGTCTCTCTCAGGGCGTGAGTGACAGTGAGAAATACTTTTTCAAAATATTGTAGGTGGGCTAAGTGCTGAACTTGTTTTGTAGAATTTTGAACTGAGCAAGGCGAAAATGGAAGCTCAACGCCAATTAGGCTTTGGAGTTAGCTCTCTCACCACTACAGTGCTTCATGCTCATGACGCTTCGAGCGTGGTCTGATTTCGTTTAGGTTTAGGTGTCCGTTATTTAGTTTGGCTTTGTGTAGGGTTTTGGTTTTGGAAGCCATGGACGTGGCATTAGTGCGGGGTGTGTCTGCAAAGTTGTGCAGAGATCGTAGAGGTTCTTTGGACCGCTAATCCAAGGGTTCCAAGCTACCTCCACCCGTGTTGGAGTTGTTGGATGAACTTGCAAGCTTGAGAACCCTTACAGCAAATTTTTTTGTTAGAGAGCGTGGTCTTAGTAGCAAAGGTTTGAATCCGAAGAACTCTACAAAGATGTTTATCACACCAGAGAAGATAGAGGAAGTGTGGGGCAAATGCACAGCATTCAAGACAACAAATACAACCTTGAAGCCAGAGACGAGGTCGCAGTTGTTGGAATTATATTCCAAAATTTACGGCAAAGCGGACGTCACAAACAAAGAGTTTATGTTGTAGTTTGTGAAGGGGAAAACGCTATATTCAATAAAATGAGAGAATTTCGCAAAAATGATAGAATAAAAGATCAACAATCAAACCAAAACTATATAAAAGAACTCCAAGAACAACTCCAAAAGAAGCACTCTTATTCAACAAATGAAAGACCCATTGCATAAAAAGGAAAATAAATACAAAAGCCAAACCAGAGAGAGACTTAAAGAACCCCCCAAAGAAATTTCATACAAAATTACAGTTTACGTGTCAAAAACTACGAAAAAATAAAATGACAATAAATAAACATGACAAAGAATCTTTACTTTATAGATGGAGGCTTTTAGATGGTGACCACCTAGAACAATTGTTTCTAAAGTATATAATTACTTTAAAAACATGGAAAATATTCTACATGGTGAATAACTAAGTCACAAAGAACCAGGACTATCTACACAATATTAATATGTGACAGATCTTAAATCCTTTGTAAAATATGGACTACTACTGTGGCATAGATTTACTTTTAAGCCTCTCAAAAGCCCTTAAAATCTCTGGCCCACGACTATATCCAGTGTCAATCTTTTTATATGTACACCAGAACTCCCGTTCTTGTGACTGCAAAGACTTCCGCTCCCACACATCCCAAATTGGAGTAGAAGAACAACTACATGATGCTCCATCATCCGACCTTAAAAGTGACCTCCGCTGAAATAGAGCAGGATGACTTGGAAGTGAGGATGCCTTAACTGGAATTGTATTCAGTTTTGGAAAGAAGACCTCCGACTTTGACACATTTGCATTGTCTGAACAACCACCATCCTTATAGAGCATTCTTTGAGTAGTTTTTCCTAAAGCAGATGGTGAAGAACACTGATCAATAGTTCGTAACAGAGATGGAGAGCAAGAAGCCGATGGTCGCGGCTTACTACTAGGAGGACTATCGACCACATTGTCTTCAATAGGTTTAGTAGAGAAGTCCATTGTAGAATTCGTTGTAGCTGCCGAGCAAAGGAAATTTCTTGTGCTAAGGATTAGTATTGTCCATAGTCGAAGATAGAATCTGCTGATGCGGTGCAAGCAAGGCCACCACCAAGGACATTGGGTGTCACATTGGAGAATATCTGTTGAGAATTTCACGATTGAAAAACAACTCTTGAGAAACAAAGAACTAAACCAACCATCCAAAGATAATTACAAGATTAAAGTATAGAAAATGGACTTGCTCTATAGTCAATCTATGAAGATACAAAGAAAATCACTAGAAGTAAGAGAAAAAACATTAAAAAACTTTGTAGACAAAGAAATACAAAGGGAGTTTAAAAAAAGCAGAAGGGCGTTTAAAAAATACAAAGGGGGTTTAAATAATACAATTTTTTTTTTTAAATGCTAGAAAAACTTCATAAATTGTTGTCTTCATCTACTCTAAACAACACCTAATGAAAACCAGAGGACGCACGTACTACTTCTATAAGCCTTTCGTACTCTTTTCGGTTTCGTTCGTCGCAGAGCATTCGCCGTCCAATCTTGCCAGGAACATATTCCCTAAACAAGCTGAGCCCAAGTTGTTGACGAACATCGTGAAGACTACAAAACCAAGGAAGTAGTATGTCTAAAAGAAAAGTATCCCGAGAACCATTACCCTTATAACTCCAAGAGTCTGGTAGGATAACATTATTAGGATTGTTCATAATATGCTTTGCTGGACTATCGTCTACAATGACTGTATTGGAAGCTGAAAAACATCCCCGTGAGTCATTGAATAAGATATCTAGTTTCTTTAGAAAAAGGTCTTTATTTGTTCCTGAATCCTTTACTGAGCTAAACTTTCCAAATCGATCAAATTGTTTAATAGTTTCACATGAGTCTTGCCCAAGAATAAGAAAGGGTTTTTGTACATCTCGAAAGAGATATTCGCAAATCATTTCTGTGGTAGACTTCTTCATAAACCTCCACACTGAAACGATTGCAATTTTTCCTATCTGCAATAGGAATTCTGAACAATTGGGTCTCACCCACACAGCTTTTGGTCCAACTAAGGCTAGCTCAGTTGCAGAGTGTGGATCTGAGGAGTTTTTGAATGTGCGATGAGACAATCCTTTAGACTTCCAATCTTCGCAAACACAAAGAATGCCATTTAGGTCCAGAATAACATTCACCCACTTCTTTGCCACCCTGGACCTGAATGGACTACGGACGCCGTCCAATGTATCTTCACAACCAGAAGAAAGATCGAACTCCTGCTAACAAACGGACGAACGCGAAGACAGTTATGATCCGTTCGTATAGACGCATTAAGAATCTAAAAAGAGTAATGCATTCAAATGTGCATCAAAAAAAGAAAGTGAAGTACAAATTTTCGGAATCATACCTGCTGTTCTGAGGATTCACCATGACCAATAGAAATCTGATTATGTAGAGAATCATGTTTTTCCAACATAATGTCATTCTCCTGAATCATTGGTAGACCTGCATAGCCATGAAACTTCTTATCATTTAAACAATATAAGAATAAGGAAAATGAAGTTCAGAAATATTTAAAGAGAATAGCCAATTCATCAAACCAAACAATATAAGAATTATGAAACAATCATTTACAAGATATGAATAGAATTTTTCCGTAACGTCAAAGATACTAAGTAAACAAACCAATATATAGTCTTTGTTGAAATGAAAGAACTCATTACAAGTTGAACCATGGAAAAAAACGTTCTAACATCAAGGTATCTATTCTAATACCCTTTCAAACAAATCAGCTCGAGTCGAGCTAAAACAAATGACATCGAGTGATTTACAAAGTAGAACCTGCTAGGGCATCCTCCTTGGATACGTCGCCACTTTCAAGAGCTACCTCCACCTCTTCATTTTCGAGGTTTTTCTCATCGCCTGTAGCAAGTATCAGGTCCTCTTCAACCAAAACATCATTGGGTGCACTATCTATCGTTGGAGAAGTAGCATTCGGAGAAAGCGATGAAGGACCAGCAACACCTTCAGATGGAGGAGGAAGCGGGACGGAGTCAGGTGTCCCAACTGGAAGAGGAGGTTCCACGCTTACAAAATCTTGGGGCACAGAAACTCCGCTAGTGTGTGAAGCGGAAGGTTGATTCTAGATCAGGAGTGGTTGACAAGCTGAAGAAGGTGGCAGAATTGCAATGGGAGCGGCTTGATTTTTATAGATAAGACTTTGCCACATCTCTCGACTCTGACGTTGCTCCTCTAAAAAGCTATGCGCTAAATCCTGGAAATTCTTTCTTGACTCCTCATGCATCTTCATATTGATTGCTCGATCCTCTGCTTGGTCCATCCTCATGTTTTCTTGTTGTTGAATAACAAGTGCCAATGATTGCGCAATAGACTCCATGGGGTCAATCTTCCTCCTCTTTGATGCCTGTTTTTTTGATACGGGAGTTGAAGAAGATGGAACAACTACTTCTGATGGCTTGCCCGACGAGGTTGATGACCCAGGGACATCTTGAGAGTCTGGAGCTCCGGGCGTGGGAATTGCATCAAGACCTTCATCATCATGAAGGGCATCATCATTGTTAGTGCCTTCATCATCTTCTTCTTCCTCTTCAATTTGTCTTTTTTGCGCTTGACTCGTAGGAGAATTAGTAATTGACCTTGTTCTGATCCTACTTGATGAAGGAATTGAACGAGAACCTGCAATGGGAGGGAAGTTTGACTCGTCCATGTCATAACCAGTTGCTAGAAAATCTTCCTTGTCAAGATTAATAGCTGCACTTGCAATCGGGGTCCAGATGTGGGATTCAATGTCGGGGACAGTAGCGTATACATTCACGCAACTCATCTGAAATCGCAATTTAACAATCAAATGTAAGAAAATGTTCAAATAAGTACTTTAGGCCTGCCTAGCTTTTTAGATGTGATGCAAACGTGAATGATTAAGGATATAGAAATTTCAATGCAGTCAAGAATTGAAATACACAAGCAAGCATGCAAATCAGATTGGTACAACCTGAATTGAATTTTAAATCTTACCAATGCAACATAGGTTAGCTTTGATCTAGCAAATGGAGAGAAAATTGAGGATCCTGCGTTACAAAAGTGCTCCACAACCCATAAGTAGAACTCCATTCAGAGTTCTAAATTATACATTCTGAACGCTAATTCATTATATCTTCTCGCTTCCTTATAGACAGGGGTATCAGGAGCTACAAATTCTGATGGAATTCTTGATTAAGAAGCTGAATCCGAACTTTGTAAGAACATCAACAACACTTTCCTGAGCGCCTTCGCATTGTTAGCAGGTAGGTCCATCAGCCTTTCATTCTTTGCCGGATAGTAATCGGCGCACGATAACTTCAAAGCATTCAAGTCCTTGTTTTTCTCGACATAAGCAAGTATTTGTGTCTGATCTACTTCATCCGCGCATATAAATAGCCAAGACTTCACATCTTGCAGTCGAGGTTTACATTGTTTTTCAATGCTCATAAGGACAGTAAGGAAGAATGGATTATCGACAGAGGAATTCTCTTTCAAGAGAGCCCCAGGAATTGTTCGAAAATCAATTACACCAAGCATGATTTCATTTGGTGTTTCATCAACCCATGCGTTCTTAGGCCACTCCGTATGTTTGTTCTTACTGATATCGTATGTCCTCAAATGTGCAACTGCCGTGGGCTTCACAAAGTTGTTCTTCCTTGCCAAAAACGTTCTAAAGAATTCAGCAGCTCTTGGTGAAATTTGCTCTGTAGTCTTGTTTCGCGATTTAACCTGCTTCCTATCCGCAAAAAATGCATCACCAGGTCTCTCCAAAAGAACGTTCATAGTGGCACTTGTAATGCTGCGACTTGCCTTAAACTCTCTCCAAGTGCTAACAATGAGCTCATTATTTGCATTTAATAGTCCGAGTCTGGGATCTAGTTGATGCAGCTCCATCTTCACCATGTGTTTTCGCTTTCGTCTCTCCACCCATTCCTTGGTTGTGTAACAGCTATCCAGAACGGATGATGTCGCCTTCACTGTGACCTTCGGATAATTGAATCCTCTCTTTGATCCAGATTGATTCAATATATGCTTAGCTAATTTCTCAAGGTCTTCATAGCTGAGGTTTCCAAGAGGCCTGAAGTAATCCCGACTTAACGTGCAACTCTCTTGCTTCCAACTATCCTTTTCATTAAATTTCATCTTTGAATCGGGATCTATAAATTCACCATGAGCTGCATTACTAATAACCTCACTCCATAAATTGTAAACATCTTCAGGGGCAGTGATGATTTTCAACTCGTTCACCAATTTCATTTTCTCCTCTGCACCTTTCTTCTTCAACAGTTGGTGGTTCTTGTTGACATCAATCATGGCAAATCGTTGATTAATTGCTTTTTCAAATGCCTGCATACATATACTTATTATGTGAGTAGTCCTTTGAAGAATTTCTTATTGAAACGAGAAATATGACCACAACAATATACGTAACTAAGTGTGCAATTTAGGTAGGACCTCCCTGAATTGCTTACCCTGAATTTTGTTGTCTCTCTCTGGGACTCTCGGGACCTCTTTGTTGCTTGAGCTTGTCCAACTGCAACTGCTTCTTTTGGATGTTTTGGACATCCCATATTGACCCAAACCGTTCTTGCTCCAAGAATGTTCTCTGCCCATGAAGGTTGTATAGCTTGGAAATGATTGACGCGGTTGTAAAAAGCAGAGATTGATCTTAATTGCTCTGCATCATCAAACCAGACAATGAAACAATTCCATCTCTCGAAATGTTTTCTTGTATCTCCGTCAATTCCACTTTGCTCTTCCATCATAAGTCTGCTCGCCGCTACGCTATGCTGCCCGTTTATAATGTAGAATTGGCCGTCCTTGATTTCCTCCCAAGATTCAGGTTTTTTCTTCATGCCCACTGGCATTACACAAAGAGTTTGTTTTGTACTCTTATCTGGTATATTGACAAGCCAATTCATCATGTCTTGTACAATTCTGTCCTCCCTCACACGAATATTGAATTCTGCTGGGGCATCAATCATTTGATGAATCGATAACTCCCTCTTCTCCTCTGTCCCTCCAATATATGCGTCAATACATGTCTCCCAGTACTTCTTGTAAACCTAATTGACACTTTTGTAATCGGGTTTCCGGTTTGTCTTTAATGCCTCTGGAACACTGGACATCAAGTCGGCATAACTGATTTCTCCAGTTCCGGACTGCTCGCCCGAACGTGAGTTGTCAATAGTCGTGGATTGCTCTGATGCCCTATCTTTCTGTTTCCTACCACTAGTAGATGCTAGTGGGCTTCCCCGATGAGTAGATGTAGGAGTTGGAGGTGGTTTTTTGTTTCTAGTCCCACGCCCTTGGGATCCTTGAGCTCCTACAGAAGGTTGGCTGATAGCTTAGCTTATAGTATCTACTAAGATTGTACGAGGAGCAGCTAATGACTTCTAGAGTTCATACTTCTCTTTGAGCAATACAAATGAATTGAACAACAACTGCAATTTTTGACATAGTCTCTTCTCCATTAGTGGTGTTCCATCTTCATTCCAGAACTCGCCTCGATCAATTTTCTTCTCTAACTGCGGAATCTCATGACGATAAGGCATTGGTTTGAGACTCTCCAACAATGGTGAAATGTTGAAGTAGATTTTCTCAGAATTCAGAAGAATAGTGAAGTGATACTGGTCTTCTACTTTCAGATCTCGCTTGGTTGTCACACAATGGATCTTGATTGTTGGGAAGTAGTCGTAGTTGACCAGCTTGATCTTCTCTTCGAATGAGAGTGTAATAAATGTTGGAGACTTCTTGAATTTCATATTAAACACGAAGTTGTCTGTAAATGGAATCATTGTGAATCCCCACGACTCTACTTCTTTTGGCTGAGTAAATTCCCAGAACTCTCCATCGATCATCATTTCATCTTCATCCCACGGTTCAGGTTCTTTTGTAGTGTTTTTTGTGAAGTACGCAGTGAGTGCTTCAACTTGGTCGTCCATTCTGCATATGTTCAACGAGATTACCTTAAGTTGTATTGATAATGCAATCATTTCATTGATATTATATTTACATGACTTTATTTTAATGTAATGTAATATTTCTAATTCTCTTACCAGCATTTCAGGTTGCATCAACCTGAATTGCTCATGTAATAGTGTTTATCAACATAGATTTTTTCACGGATAAACGGATC
The DNA here is from genome assembly GCA_947034885.2 of Thuidium tamariscinum. NCBI lineage: Eukaryota > Viridiplantae > Streptophyta > Bryopsida > Hypnales > Thuidiaceae > Thuidium > Thuidium tamariscinum. Next base: position 702,906 of record OX344757.2, on the reverse strand, counting down.
CTAACATTAGTTCTATTAATTGAAAGAATTAATTTCTTTAAGTATTGTGTGCAATTTAGGTTGCATCGCCCTGAATTGGCATTGTTCTTTCAAATATTTGTTTTTCATTTTAAAAAGTTTTTAGTTCTTGTTTCTTACATATGTTGAATATTTTCTTTGTGCAATTCAGGTAGTATCAACCTAAAATGATAAAGAAAATTTGTGCGATTACGATAATCTATATTGTATTTAGTATCGGTTTAGAATATTAGAAATGTACCTTGAATTTTAGAAGTGAATTTTTTAACTATGTGCAGTTCAGGTAGCATCAACCTAAAATGATCATGAAAATTTAGGAATATACCTTGGATATTTCAGATATTTCCTGCAGCCTTCAATATCGAAAAATTGATTATCAATGTCTGCTGTACATGTGCTGCATGGCAAAAAAATGGAAGATTGATTAGGCTTCAAAAACAATAGCCTATGATAAAAATTCTACTTACGAAATTATTAAAATTGCAAAACATAAGATTAGAGGCTCTTTATATCAATTACTATCAATTCTAAATCTACGAATCTGATTTGAGGTGTGTGGCCTTAATTCTCTGAGGTCTTTTATATATCGGTTATATATTGATTCTAAAATGTTGAAACTGATGGACAATACATAACCCTAATTCTTTGGGGAGGACATTTGTTCTGATACACTTCGATTAAAGAACTGCAATTCTGATGTGCATTTACATCCCTAATTGCTTTGGAATTTTAGGGCAAGGAACTACAAAAATAATTGACTTCATGCTCACAGAATCAAGCTACTCTCACATACAAGCTTCTTTCAAAATTATTCAACACACAAAACATAATATACAATCACTTTTAAAGGAAGGACATATTTCAGAAGAACTTACCAATGTCAGAAAGCCTCATAATCAATGAACTCGTTTATTGAACATGTTGTTGAAGTATTCACCAAACTATAGTTAGAAGTCCCTGAAAGACTGTAACATCCAAAATGATCAATCCTACATTAATAGCCAATCAAAGAAAGAAAATAAAAACAATTTAATCCTCATTACAAACATAACAATGCTTGTCACTAAGGCCCAATCCAACATCAACTGGCAATCGCCATGGACCTGCACAGACCATTGTAGACTTCTCATAGACCATTGGAGGTGTGAGCAATTTTAGAGACCATTGGAGGTGCGAGCAATTTCAGGTCGATCAAAATCATGTATGTACTACAAATTTTGAAGGCCAATCCTAAACTACAAGAATTTTCCAATACCCCAAGTTGTTCAACATGCAATCTAAATGCAATTGACTTCTCAAAAACTAGAAACCCTATTTTTAATTTTGGTGAAAAGGGTTGACAATTGGAGACTAAACCTAGACATGAAGACTACGGCATTCTCCTAACTGTTGCTTACAAAGCCGGCAGTTACAGAACGCTGCATCCCAAGTTGAGAAGAACCACATAATTCACTAGATGATTCAAATGCTAAGATGATTCAAATGCTAAGTTCAAACACCGCTTTCCCAAGAAACCTGAAATTGCAAAAGCAGCAATTGAACAACTTGGGGTTTGGCAGCACTGCCACAGTGCTGAAGGAAGCAAGAAAGCAAAAAAAACGGAACTCAACAGTAGGAAACCATGATTTGGTTATGCAATTGGGAAGAGATTACTCACAATTGCAATGATGTCACTTGAATAGATTCAGGAGATTGAGGCCTGGATCGCAGCGCAAAAAGGCAAGAATCGGGACTTGGGTTCGGTCGCAGCGGAAGAAATCAGCGTTCGGGACTGAATCCTGGGTCGCAGCGCACGGAGCTAAAAATTCGGGACTGAATCCTGAGTCGCAACGCACGGAGCCAGCAAATCGGGACTGAAGACTACGTCGCAGCGCAAGGAGCTAGGAAATCGGGACTGAGGCCCGGCTTGTATCGCACGGAGCTAGGAAATCAGGATTGAAGACTGGATCGCAACGCAAGGAGACAGGAAATCAGGACTGAAGACTGGACCGCAGCGCAAGGAGCTAGGAAATCGGGACTGAGGCCTGGCTTGTACCGCACGGAGCCAGGAATCGAGACTGGGGTTCGGTCGCGGCGCAAGAATCCACCTTCTTGGACTGAGGCCTCGGTCGAAGCGCACGAAGCCAGGAATCAAGACTGGAATTCGGTGAGGCCTCGGTCGGAGCGCAAGGAGCCAGAAATCAAGACTGGAGTTTGGTCGCAGCGCACGAAGCCAACTTTCGGATCACAGCGCATGGAGCCAAGAATCGGGACTGTGGCGGAAAACAAAATTTCAAATTTGTCGGACTAAAATGAAGCTCTCCAATTGAAGCTCCGTTGGGCAAAATATGTGCTCACCAGGCTCACCTTCTTTGCTGCAAGTCCGCATTGAGGAAGGAGAACACTCAAAAAAAGAATTTCAAGACAGTTGCTCTTACAACCAGAAGATGTATCAAGCTCTCAAAAACATTGACAATGAACTCGACAATGTAGCAAGAACCCTAAGCATTTCCTAAAATCCAAATTTCACATGTAAGATGAAGAAGAGAATCTTACCAAATTGAACACGCTCCTGCAGCCACGCAGCCACGCAGCCACGCACCACCGCAGACCACTTCTATACCCAGCAACAAAAAACAAGCTGAATGTCATGAATTTCTTCCACACTTTCTCCTTGGTAGCTTGAACTCTCAAATTAGAGAAAACGCCCTCTGCACCCTAAAACCTCACTGCAGCACACTAAACACACAAATACGAGAAATGAAAAGTAGGCCGAGGCAAACACACATCTACGTGAAAGATCCAGACAAGCGGCTGCGGCGAAGAACAACAGATACGGTAGAGAGGACCAGTGCTGCTACGGCGAAGAACAAATGATACGGCGGAGAAAGCGCCGTCGTACAGTACCTGGAAACCCTACGTGTGCAGATCCGGAGTCTGCGTCGACCCAGACGTTTGGGCCAATGACGAGGGAGAGAGAAGGCGCTACACCATACCCGGACCACACCAGACCATGCCCAGACCATACCCGGACCCAGACCAGAATACCCGGACCTTAACCAATGTGCATCTGTAGTGTAATACCTGGCTTCTTTAGCCAGACCTTCTGATACCTAGCCCTTTTTATATACCATTTAAGAACCACAAAACCCAACAAAAAACGTACATTATAGTGGAAACACCAAAAAACATCCATATAAGAAATTCAGCATAGTTTGAGGAATCTTTTTCTTAAAATGATATTTCTCTAGTACTAGCGAGAGAAAATCATGAATATTAAAAAGAAATTAAATTTTTTGGAATCAATATATAATTCTATAAATTTCCAAAGTGTTGGCTCCCTAGACCACTGGAATTGTCCTATAGGTGTACATTTAACTAAACACCAACTGAAATAAGCTGTTAGTGAATGAAAACTATACATGTGTCTTACAAGTGCATCGACAAATTAGAATTAAACATTTGTCAAACGCTTCAATGAATGCTTATCGACAGATTCAATGGTACTCTAGGGTCCAGGACGGGGTCCAGGAATAAGTACAAGGACAGAAATGCGTGTTTCTCCCTTAGCTATAAAGCTAAACCCCTAATTTCTATATATCAAGACTTATTTATGAAATTGATGAGTTCAAAAAAATCACTTTGAAGTATAATTTGAAAAAAAAATTGAAAAGAAATTATAAACATTGAATTATTTGACGGTCGTAAACATTGAATTCCATTTGAAAAATTAGATTCATCAATGTTTTCAATCATATTTTCCTATATTTTTTCGAAGATAAATTTAATTATTCTTTCTAAATTTAGTTAGATACAAAGAATGTGATATTATTAATAAAAAAATTCTAATAAATTTAAAATGAGATCCTTGTCATGCGGTGGTGATTATCATAATTCTTTATGTCTTTTTACTCTATGTCATTTTAGAGAACAAGTTTGAATTACATGCATGCACCTTTATAGTGAAATTCATAAAAATGGTAGTATTTTGTAAGTCTTTTTAAAATCAAGATTGCAATTGTAACTAGAAGCTGACATTTTGAAATTGTTTAGATTTCATAACATGTAGGACTTATATAGAATTCAAATATCTTAATGCGGTATAGATTTTCAAACATCTAGGGCACATATAGAATTCAAAAGTCTATGACATATTCATATTTTAGACTAAGTGGTTTGAAACATCTTGGATACATTGGATATAAAAAGAGAGATCTCATACATATATGACACATAGGTTTAAAAAATGTATGACTCATTAAGGTGTAGACTCTATAGTGTAGACCATAAAAAGTATGAATGTAAAGAAATTTCACCATTATAGTGGAATTTGAAATTTTGATCCACATCAATCAATTAACATTCTTTTAAATTTGCATTTAAAAAAAATTTTAATCTAATAACCGTAAATTCAATCCTCTAATAGAACAATAATTTTAAAAAGTAACTTTCAAAATTAGTACATCTAAACTAAAATGCACATTATAAATCATAATCTATGGTATAATTACAATAGCCACTATTGAACCAATTTTATCATAAGACCCTTATTCCTTTAGCAAATGAAAATATATACTATGATTAGATGTTCGGAAAAAACATCATAAAAAATTTTGGAATTAACTTACAAAGAGAAGTTGTAGACTTCCAATTCTAAATTCCATCTAGAAATTTCTATAGTTACATTCAGTAAAGGCTATTGCCAATATTCTTCTATAAGTTCTATTAGGAAAAATTGCAAATAGATTTTTTATTCAATAACAAGGAAAATATTCTCATTTTCTTGTAACAATTGTTTTTCATATATAAAATTATTATAATACCTATATTTCTTAAATCTCCAAATTCATTACTCAATTTAGGTCTAAAACTATAGCCAAAGCAATTTGCCTTGGTCAACCACTTGCCATTTTTCTACATTTATAATCTAAATTAAATATATAAAAATAGAAATATTCATAAATATGTATATATATATAGATATATATAGATATATGTACATGAAAATGATTTCTAAAATGATTCAATAATTATTAATTAGATATTGAGGATCTAAATTATGTTTATACAAAATATGCAATGCAACGGAAAAGGGAAGGGCACTATAAATGAGTAAAAATTGTAACCATGGTCAAAACGTAATCAAGTCTTCTAATTTTAAATGAAAATTAAAAAATAATTTTGATTCTATTTTTTTATGAGATAATGAAATGCCATTTTTAGAAATTGAATAAAAATATGTATTCATATGCATATACATTCTAAACCTTCCAACATAAAATGAATTCAATCTAAATGAAAAGAATTGAAGGTAAATATGCAATTGTAAACAATATAATATATAACTTAGGAAGATGAAAAAATCGAGGTGGATGAAAAAGATATTAGTATTCAAAATTCTATAGAAAATCTTCAAAAGACTTCTTAAATATTTATAAATCTTACATTTGAAGAATATTCTTCAAATAAATTTTTTGTATAGAACTCTACTTTTAGTGTTATCATGAATATAGTTTTTTATATACCTACTCCTTTAATATAAGTAAAAACATAGGCTAGATAGATTTAAAAGCTATGCATAAATATAACCACATCTAGTTAACTTTGATATATAGGATTTCGATATTGGTCTCTTTCCTTAGTTTTGAATGTAGTTGTGTCTACTATATAGTTCTCATTGAATGAGTTTCTTTATATTTGTCAAACCTAAAATCTATATCCTCAAATCGCTAAACCATGGCCAACATCCAAAGATTCCCTAAAATAATTTAAGAGAGTTCAAAAAGAATTTTTTAAATGCACATTTATTTTGAATTCAGATTTTTATACAATCAATAATAAAATGAAATAGATTAGAATTTAAAGTAATATTAAAATAATCTCAAACAACAAAACTTGTAAAGAAAAAAAACTGAATTGTATTTTTGTTTCGCTTTATTTGTGTTTTTATAATCATTTCTAATTTTCTAAATTTGACGTGAAATTTGACGAAATAGATTGAATTTTTATGTGAATTTGAATTGTTTTAATGTCTTCAAACTTCATAAATCTCACTTCATTGTCATTGTCTTCCTCATTCATTTGCCTTCCTCATTCCATGTGTACATTAAAAATATAAATCTATCAATAGGAAAGATTTTATTTTAGTATCATCCATTGAAATGGAATGCATGAAATTTTTTTGTCCTTGTTTCTCATTAAGAGTGGCAAATGTGAAAGAATTTAGTAGTCAAAGAACATTCAATTTTTTTCTCTTCTAAAACTTTAATTTGAAGACTTTGATGGATTTGAAATGGAGTGAATTAAATGGTAGGCTAACCTATTTTTAGGCTTCATTTAGAGATTCGACAATTAGTTTATCTGAAATTTTATTTTGTTATAGATTTTCTTGTTCTATTACATTTAGATTCTACCATTTTATAAGCAATTTTTTACCAAGTTTATATATTTGGCCACTTTTATAAATAATTGTGAATCTAACTTAATTATGCATAAGAGGATTTTCAGCTACTGTAAGAGACTGCGAGTTCCCAGACGCTGGGAACGCATTGGGAACTCTGGGAACGCGATGCTGATGTGGTCGAGCGACTGCCACGTCAGAAAAAAATATTTTTTTATTAATTTTAATTAAATATTAAATATTTTTAAAATATTTTTTTGAAAAAAAATATTTTTTTTTAAATCATTTTTTTTCTCTTTAATACATTCTGAAGTTTTTTGAAAAAAAAAATTTTTAATTTTTTTTTTTTCAAAATTCAAAAATTCAGACCAGTAGGGTGCTGGTCTGCAGTAGTGGGAACAATTTCGGGGAACACCCCTGAAACGGTCTCCTGGGGGCCCAGAAATCCTCTTATGGAACTATGATTGCACTATTGGTGCAACTTTAAAATTGCAGAAGGTCATTTAGCCTACAACAATATAAGCTTCATAAGATAAAATTCAATTTTACAAATACAAATTCTAAGTAAATTCATATAAGGTATATTGAAAAAGAAAATACAACATCTCTTACATATGAAATGACCATATACTTTAGATTTATATTGTTCAATTATATTGAAATGCCATGAACAATTGCAAAAAAATAAGATTTTTAAAATACAATTATTTAATTCATTTACGTGTACTCTTATGTCTACAATGACTTACAACCTACTAAATCACGACAAAAGGTTATTGTATTTCTAGAAATGGATTGAAATGAAGTGACGAATTCAATTAAAGAACATATAAATTTGGGCATTTGCAATATTCATGAATCCATTCCCTTCTAGGAAAGGCTTTTTAAACTTGGTATGTTGAAAAACATCAATTACAAATGGAAGGCACTATACAAAGGTGGTAACAAGTGTCATTTTTAATTCAACCTATCCTTTATGAAAATGAAATCCATGATTTTGTTGGAATTAATTGAAAAAATTACAAAAAAATATAAATTACTAAATTTGTGGTTTTACGGAAACTAAGAATATTGGTACTCAATTATTTTTCCATTAAATTTTGAAGACAAAATTTGGCAAGTATTAAAATCAATCTAAAAAATAATAAGAACTCATTGACTACACGGTCCACACTACTATATTTTATCGTACTCCATTGAAAAAAAACTCAATTAAAATTTATTTCTTTGATAGAATAACACATACAAGGTCCAAGGACCCTTTGTAGATTAAAATTATTTGATTACAAACTTTTCAAAAAGTGTCAATCATTCCAAAGATTCTTTAAATTTTGATCCAAAGACTGCTACATTGTATGAATCCATATGAAATGCAACCTCAACTTTGAATTCTTGTGCTAGCCTTTTAGAATGGAAGTCTTTTATTACAAAAGTAGACATTTTTTTATTTGAATTTTTATTTACAGAAGTTCAGTTGTAAATTCTCAAAGAGTACTTAAGGTCTTTGAAATGTGCAAGGAATTTTTTCTATTCATTTGATTAAAATTCATTAGCTAGACTACAATAAAATTTGTCACTTCTTTTGGTACTCACAAATGGATGATTGCAAGAAACACTTGTTCTATTTTTTAACAAGCCCTAATTGGATGTGTACCTTGGCCATTTTGGAGGTTTAGTATCCAATTTTTGACTACACAGTACAAAGTATAAGTTCAAAAATAGGCATGTCAGGACTTCTACTAAAGTTATGCAGTCCTAAAAAGAGATTCTATAAAAATATTAAATATTTGAAGTTCCACTTGTGCTCAAAGTGGAGTACGTTTGTGTAGAATGCAATTTACTTTTACCAAGATGAAAAAGGTTTAAGAGACGCATCTTATGTTTGAAAAAGTGCCTCCTTTGAGATTTTTTTTCTAATTTCCAAAAATCAAACATTGAATTGTCTATTTTCAAGGTATTTTTCATCACTTCTTGAGAGAGCCTAACTTTTAGAGATAAATTCTTTTGAACTGGAATTCTCCTAAACTTTAGGTTTTTTATGCTTCACAAATTGTCAATATTTTATTTTATTCAAAAAAATTTATTCCAAAAGTCATAGTACTCGAGTACTAATGTCACTTTTAGGCAAAACTGTTAAAAAATTTCTTGCAATGACCCTAATGCTAATTGCATTCAAAAAATAAAGTAAGTTTCAGTTCCAAAATCATTGTGTAAGTAAATCGTATCTTCTGGAATGATGCAAAATGTACTTATAGAAATTGTGAATTAAAATATATTTAATACTAAACCACTAAAACCTTCAACTTGTTTACAAAAATAATAAGCCGCAATGGCATCTATGTTTGGCATATGTATTAATTCCGATGAAGCTTGCGTTATGGGCGACTGATTTATTCTTGATGTGTAATTGAAGACTGTGCGGATAAGAGGCCACCTTTATGTGTCCACATTCCCAAGAAACCAAGGCCACCAAAGAATAGAATTTTATTTTTCCTTGAATTATGTTTGACTTGTGCTGGAAAGTGGCCAAGGAATCTTCGGCATTAAGTGTTCTCCAAAGTCCATTCCCGAATTGAACGAGAATGTTCTCAGGTGTAAAGTGGAGCAGCATCTTCTGAAAATAGACTGCAATTCAAACTCGTTTGCTGTGAATGCCATCTTTCCCTCGCCAAAAAACACTTCAGTAGCTTGTACGGGCATCAGTCGTACTCTTTTCTCTCATTTTACAGCGGCTTCGCCAACGTCCTCTTCTTCGCTGCTGCGCCGACGTCCTCTCCTTCGCTGCTGCGGTGCGAGTTCACAAGATTGTGTGACGCTGGTGTCCTATTCCAACGAGGCCTTCTCTGCAAGAAGGAGCGCGTTAGAGTCCCTTCATTTGGTACCGATTAAACTTTCATTTCCTGCATTTCTTTGCTTCAATGTTTCACCTTCACATTTCTCTACTTGCAATATAACTCTACCTTGTTTAGAATGCTCACAGGAATTGAGCTCGGAATCGCTGTCAATGTTGTGCTTACAAGTTCGATAGCTTTCAGTTTCTTGTGTGATTATCACACCTTTACAGAATAGCTTTCAGTTTGTTGTGTGGTTATCACACTTTTACATTTCTATGATTGTACGAGAACTCTTCTTTTGTTTTAAGTGGTCAAAAGAGTTGTGCTCACACTTGTTGTATTCAATGGTCCTACATCCGGAAGAGCAATGCTTCAGTACCGCATCATATAACTTTAGATCTCAGTAGTGTGACGGTGTTTTGTTTATAAATCCTATAAGTGATAATTATGTTGATAATTATTGTACTCATCACAACTGATCTTATGAGTACTCCTTTGTTATCGATCAGAAATAGACCGCATTGTTTGATGTCTGGATTTCAATATGTATCGATTGAGATTCTGAAGTTCATTCACAGAATTTGATTTCTTCAGGATATGAAGACTTGTCACTTTGATTGTTTAGGAGACACACAGTTCCCGTATTAGTCGCCGCAAATTCCGAATTCCTTATTATATAAGCGAGAATTTTTGTTATTCAAGTCTAACCGACCTGAATTGCACACCAGAAGAATACTTGGGACATATTTGAACACTATTCTTATATAAATTCACCAAAACATACCCATTCTTGAATGCAATTTAGGTCGTATCTACCTAAATTTCACATTATAAAAATGCATCATGATTACAAAGTTGTCTGATAATTAGTACGGAATTTTAATCATAATAATTAATTGATACCATGATCTGCTTATCAGGTCGTAGCAACTTGAAATGCACATACAATAACTTAATACTCTTTAATCTATATCATAATATTAATTCTTGTATTTAATTAGATCAATTTCTACCGTAGTTTGAATTATGTTTAATTATGCCTTATTTTCTTTTTGCGCAATTCAGGTTGTACCTACCTGAATTACAGTGTCATGAACTAAATTGCATTTTCATGAAATACACTATAATAAGTTAGACACCTTGTTTGATGGAATTTGCCGTATTTATACTTGTAAATCACCTGCATATTTTTCCATGAATTTATTTTCGGTGAAATATATACTTCTCAAATTCATTGGTCTTTTTATCATTACGAATATTTTATTTTATTTTTCTTCACAAATATAATTTTTTTTGCATGAATATTTATATTTGCCAATGAAGTTTTCTATTATTAGTTTTTGAATTGTTTGGTTTATGTTACACTAATCATTCATTTAGAACCACTCTATGTGCACTTTAGATCTTATCGACCTGAATCACATACTCTTTATTTTTAAACTATCAGATTAAAAAAAACTTTTTCTAATTGTTGTATGATCTGGTGATTAGGTGCTATGGATTCAAACGTGTTGCCGTACGATGGTATGGAATCATCAGATGATGATATGCGGACTTTGGAGGGGATGAATGTCGGAATTCCTGAGTGCAAAGGCCTTCCACGTCGTCTCTGGAATACTAAGCGTGTGACCCTTTATAGTAGTGGTGGCATCCTTGTTGGGGAAGGAACTTGTCATAGCGTGAATTCAAGTCTTGTTCTTGGTGCAAACGGGCCACTTGGTGACACTCACGTTGCTGTTCACATTTCAAGAACACATTCCGAAGAACACATTCCTGTGGAGCAAGTATATTCACTTCTTTCTTGGCCTGTTGAGCTTGTCCACTGTCGAGGAGCAAGTTTGCGTGACCATGAGGCACGAGATAATTTCAACCGTCTTCAAGCGGCTCTTTTGAACCCACCTTCTTCAACTTCGGCCAGGCCTTATTCAAGTGCCATCAGGAATCCACCCCGCGAAAGTGGTCTTTGATCAAAGGAACTACTAACACGAGATTCTATCAATGCTGTGTCTAGTAAGGTGTGTTGTAGCAAGAATTGTGTTTAGCCATTTCCAAGGGAGAAAATTCGAGTCTTTCGAGAACGCATGTACTAAAGATCAACTTTCAAGTTCCGAGCCCACATGAAGACAGACGTTCATAGATCGATTCATCACGACTTAAGTAGAAGGAAGATGGTAACAGTAGAAGGCATAAGTGTATGCATGCAAGCTCGGATGCATATTTATGGAGTTCCCGAATCGACGTTCTACCGATACCAAAAATATTGGAGGAATGATCGAGAAGCGCGTGATCATGGTAAAACGGGTTTGTTGAAACCAAGGAAGCACACTGAACAAGCTGTCGCAACATTGAAATGCCTCCTTGACAAAGAGGCAGATCACATGCCGCATCGTACGAGAACTCTTAAATCTGGGGACAAGGTGGTCTCTATGATTCTTCCATCCACTTTTCAATGGAAAGATCAAATTTCAGTCATCAATGAAACTAACGCTGCTTTTGGATTGAAGGCTGTGTCAACTTCTAGTCTCAGCAAGATTAGAGCAACTAGATTCTCTGAGTTTGAAGTCAAGAAGCCTGGAGATAACTTTGCTCGGTGTGGAACTTGTGACAAATTGCAAGAACTCAGGAAGGGAGCGCTTCCGGGATCAATCAGTGCTCTTAAATGGTCGCAGAAGCTAGACAAACATTTAGCTATTGCTCGTGCTCACAGGGAATATTATTATGCAAATCGTTATCATTCACATAATTATCCGCACGAGTGCCTTACAATCATGCATGACAAGATGGACCATGCTAAGACTGCGTGTCCAGTGTTTTCTCACAAGACTAAAGAGACCGATGGTTTGGTGAAGTTGCTTGTATCTGTCACAGGTATGATTGCCCATGGTCATGGTGACATCCGCTATGCGCACTATGGCTTGGATATCTTCCCCCATGATTCAAATTATACAATTGGGTCAATGGCAAAGTTGTTGCGCGATTTGGAAGAACCACCAAAGTCTTCTTCTCGGCAATTATTTTCAGGATCAGGGTCATCAACTTTGTTTCAAATGGTCTTGAAAGGTTCCGAGATGTGTGAGGCATCTCTACCTCCACCTCCTGAAGCTTTTGTGTTGGGAAAACTTTTGCCGCCCATTCTGAATGTGTAGATGGATAATGCCACTGGTGACAACAAGAATCAATATGTATTCTGTTTTTGGTCTCTTCTTGTAGCAAATAAGATCTTTTGTGAAGTGTACGTGAATTTCATGATTGTGGGGCATACACATGATGATATAGATGCATTGTTTGGGAGATGGAGCATGCTATTGAAGAAAGAGAGCTTCTTGACTATCCCCAACCTTATGAGGTCATTCATGGATGTGGAGACTATTCCTACTATCCCTCACCTAATTGAAGAGGTGCCAGATTTTAAGGGATTCATTGCAGGCTCATTTTTGGATGGAGATGAGATTCTTGTTGGACATACCAAGCCACAACAAGTAAAGTTCTATTTGGATTCAAGTGGAGTTCCAGTGATGAAGTACAAACTATTGTGCACTGATGAGGATTGGTTAGGAGATGATGGCAGAGGCATAAAGTTGTGGAAGGAAGACTCTATGGGAAATAGTTTGTGGCCTCGTGGAGTGCCATTACCAGTTTCTCCTAAGCCAATGAGAGGCATTGAAGACATTCAAAAAGGCATAGTTGGTTTCGTGAAGTATTGGGAGAATTTGTGCAATGCAGATGTTACTGGAGAGTGTCGAAGGCGTTATGAGCATGTGGTACATTATTGGCGTGATGTGAAGGATGCATTGTTAGAACCAATTATTGCCTCTGATGTTCTGAAGGACGGGTTTTGGCCGAGAACCCGTGTTCAAGTGATTCCTGCAGATCAATTGGAAGAAGATGGTGAGGACCGTGAAGAGTTTGGGGAAGATGATGCCTATGTTGGGCCTTTGCGAGGTCGTCCGCAACCATCTTTTAGGGTTGGCCGTGATCTCTTCGAAGGTTACTTTGTAGCAGTTCGTCCTGCAGATGGTGATACACGACCAATTTGGATTGCAAGGGCATTGTCTAATCCAAATTGCAATCCAGAGCATCCAAACTGTGTTCTCATCCAATACTTTCGTCCAACATCACAAGACCAAAATGTACAAGACTATTATATTGGTTGGGATAGTACAAGAGGCCTGCGTTGGAAGGTGGATATAAACAATCCACCAGTTTGGGAGCATACAAATGCTTTGATGACTGCATGGAAGTCCCTAATCAAAAAAGATACTCGTCAATGCTTGTTGAAGATTCCGACTGCTCAAATTGAAGTTATAAACCAGAGCCTTGCATCATATACTTGAATTGTTAGTGTTTTGTAGACCTACTTGATATGTCATTGGTGATGTTGCATGACTTGTGTCACATATGTAGTGAAATATTATAATTACGATAGATAGTTTGGATTGGATTTGCATTTGAATTTTTTTTGCGTATTGTCTTTTATTGCAGATTGATTTGTATCAAACCATTGTGTAAGGCATTGGTTAATCTGAGTTGATTATTCTAAGTACTTCTAATAAATATTATTTTTGTAATTGCAATTTTCTTTTTTACAGTATAGATTCTCATTTTTTGAAAATAATTTTCTTATTTTTGAGGAACTTTGAAATATTTATATTTGAAGAGAAGGTTGTTTATTTAGATTATATTCTGAATTTAATATATAAATTTGCTTGTAATTCAATTTGAATGAGCAATTTAGGTTGAATCAACCTAAATAGCACGCTTTATGATTTGTCCTAAATACTTCAAAACCATCGTAATAACTTTTTCTATGGTAATTGTGTAAGCTTTATTGTTCATAAATATAGTTAAAGTTTAGATTGTTTTGCAATTTGTACGTCAAGTTTGTTTTCCTTCATCTTTAAGTTTTTGGTGACTTAATCTACACTAAATGCAATTGACTTCCACTTTGATAATAATGTATACAACCTCTATTTCATTAGAATTTATTTATTTTTCAATTATGTGGCTTCATACTTAATCAATAGAATACTCCTATCATTCAATCATTAGTTCTTTGTTGAACCTAGTAAATGAAATGCACTTCTTAGATCTTCAATTTTTGAAGAAAATGTATCTCAAGTGGATGTAATGTTTGTAAAGCATATGTGTTCATCAGTTGCATGAAAATATATTAGTGATGAACTGTGAATGGTATATGAATTTTGTTTAATACTATTTTGCAAACAAAAAATCGAGCTCAAATTTCTTTGTTTATAATTTGTTTTTTGCAAATTAGTGTAGTGGTTTTCAATTTCTATCAATTCTATTAAAATGCAAATAGGTTATTGGAAAACCAATTTTTGACCTTGGTCTAGCTTTTTTTATAATTTTATAATTTATGATATTTTTGTAGTTTTCTGAATTTGTGAAGTATTATTATTATATTTTGTATGCAAATAATAATGATAGGTACTCTTTGTATTGTAGAAACAGGTTCCAAAATAGTTTTTGTGAATTATAGGAAGAAAATTCAATTTCACTTAAATGAACAATGTTAAATAACCACTTTAGGTTTGTAAACTACTTAATCCTTGTCTTATTATTGTACTATCTATTATAATTTGTAGAATATAGTTATGATGCATTTTCACATTCATTGAAGGTACAAAGAATTGCAAAAAATTGTGTGTAAATATTCAATTACAACCTCAGGTCTAGCTCACTATCAGAATAGCGCCTAGTCGCCTACGGCTTAATAAGATTGAGGTCAATAGGAATCAAACCCGGACCTCCAATCATACAAATATCAGTCTCTTGTACCACCTCTCGCAGTATACCCTAACTCAATAGGGTGACACCCTAATCAACAAACTCACATATTAATGGGTACGGAACAATATTTACTCAGTATGAGTTCATATTATAAAAACTGTATCTTTAAAAAGGAACACAGAATTATGTAATTATGTCTAAGGCTATTTCTTTCCTTACTTTGAACTATCAAATTAATGGAAATTACGATTTCTAACACATAAAATGAAATCCATTCAACTACAGGAAATCCTCTAAACAAGATTTGTGACCCTCCCAAACGGACAATATTATTTTGGAAGGTTCTTGATCTCCCATTATATTGAATATGATGTTGGAATATTGCTAAGCAAATGGATTTCCAGGTTGACTGGGCTTTCGCAGCTACGTCCACCGCCTATGTTCTTGCTTCTCGTTTGGAATCGGATCTTCTGAAGCGCGATTTGACTCCAGAGGAGACCGAAGCCCTAGCTCGCTTGGCGCCCACCTCGTCTTCTAAACCCTCCGGATCTTAGTTGAGGTACAGTATTCGGAGCAATGCCGTTCGAGAAGAAGGAGAGCTGAAACCGGTTTTAGGGTTTGGGTCCCCTCGGATATCGCCTAGCAACATAACCAATGCGGAGGAGGTTTTCATGGTGGAGGCGGAGTTGCTGGCCGCTATGGAGAAGAAAGAGGGATTCTTGGAGAATTCAAGGAAAACCATTTCGGAAAAAATCATTGGATTCAAGTTTGGCGTGGACGACCGCCAGGCAGACGTAGAAGAGGCAAGCTAGAATGTGAACGTCACGGAGGAAGGCTTGAGTTCGAATGATTCCCTCACCAACGAAGTTCAATCGGTTGTGAGTGTTTCCCTGGTATTTTCTTTTTTGAGTCCTTTGCTTTGCAGATGTAGTGTAAGTTTGCATGATCAAACGTGCATGTGCATAGTGTGGCAAATCTTGTGCCCGCTCTGCAAAGACAAAACCCTACTAGCTAGAATCTGGAACTTGCAAGTAGTAAACTATTTCCAGTTTAGGTTCAGGACTTAAGGGTCTGTCTCAGGTCGTGGCATTTTCCCCGTAGGAGTTTTGTGAATGATTTTTGAGCTTCCCATTGCAATTGCTGCCCTTCGTGGACTCTAGAGTACAACCATTGTCTGACTGATGTTATTGGCCTTGCATCCTAGTATAAACGCTAACCTTTAATATAATGTACTAATTGATTGCAAACGCGCTCTAGAAGTTGGTTTAGGGTGTAATACGACCTTAGCCTTGCAGCTTGGCATGTTGGTCCTTGAAATTCAGCTATATTCTCACGGTACTTGGGTTTGTGATTAATAAAAAATGCTCTGCAGATCCAGTAGTTTAAGGACAATTGCAATGAAGAAAATGATGGCTTTGTAACAACGTTGAAGAGGCTAGAGGGGCTTAGATCTGAAAGAGATTTCCTGATTCGTAAACTGGAATTTGCTAAGTTGATTCTTGAGGAGAGTGAGAGAAGAGCCAAAAAAGCAAAAGACTTGTATGAAGAAGCCAATTTTGACATGATGAATTATGAAGTTGACATTGGGGTAGTGCATCGAGAGTTGAAAGAGATTCGAAGACACAAAGATGCAGTGGTTGATGAAATTGGGAAAATGAGGAATGGTTTTGGGGTTGCATGTTGGCCGAAGCCTTGCCTTCACCCAGATCGACTAGAAGATGAGGGAGGTTTACTGGAATTGCAGCCATGTTCTTTTTGTAACAAGTGGTACAACTCGTTTGATGCTGTCATTTCAAGTTGCAAACACTTTTACCACCCGTTCTGCATTTCAAAGTTGGTGGACATTCAAGATTCGTGTGTGAGTTGCAACAAACCATTTGATCCTTCTTGGTTGACGTCATTTGGATTTAGGCCTATTCAACTACCTATGGAGGACAATGATATGAAGCTGCAGATTCTAAAATCATCAATGGAGCTACGTAATACACCAAAGAACAGCTTTGGAGGAAACGGTCATGAATGTGAGTGGATTTCGTAAGTATGCTTCTATTTGTTTTTCTGTTTTCTTGAATATCAAAAGTTTCATCTTTTTTTATCTTCAAAGGTGGTTTAGGTATTGCTTTTAGAGTCAATTTGAGTGGGGGAGCATTCATTGCTGGTTTTGAGTTTCAATGCATGTATTTGGTCCCAGTGGCCCATGTAATTGGTCCAATTTTCATTCACAGTCATTTTCATTACTTAAGATTTTCTTTGAGTTATATGCTCTGGAATGCTGCTTTGTACCCCGCAAGCCTTGCTATTTGGTTCTGCCACTAGGACTAATGTGGCTTAAATGGTATTTGGTTTAGGGTCGGTGATAAAAGTGTTACTTTCGGTGCTTCGGTGCTTTCCCATGTTGTGCCTGGTACTCTACTGTAGCTGGTTCTGTGCTGTGGTCGTGGACGCACGTCCATAACTTCTACTTAGACGCTGCTGCTTGCTTTGGTACTGAATTTCCATACTTGCCTAGTGCTTTTACTCATGCTTAGGGTTTTTGGATTGTGCACTTGGTGCTGCTGGTTGCTATGGTAGTGGTTTACTCGCCCTACCTAGTGCTTTCACTTGTACTTAGGTTCTGCTGGTTGCTTTGGTACTAGTTTGCTAGACTTGCGTAGTGCTTGTACTTGTGCTTATGTGCTTTCACTTGTGCTTAGATGCTGCTGGTTGCTTTGGTACTAGTTAAGGGTACTTGCTTGGTGTTTGGACTCATGCTTAGGTGCTTCCACTTGTGCTTAGGTGCTGTTGGTTGCTTTGGTACTGGTTTAGGGTACTTGCTTGGTGCTTGGACTCGTGCTTAGGTGCTTTCACTTATGCTTAGGTGCTACTGGCTGCTTTGATATTGGTTTGCCATACTTGCCTAGTGCTTGTAGTCCTGTTTAGGTGCTTTTACTTGTGCTTAGGTGCTGCTGGTTGCTTGAGTACTACTTTACTTGCTTTGCCTAGTGTTTGGACTTGTGCGTAGATGCTACTGGTTGCTATGGGACTCATTGAGTTCCTTACCTGCCACCAAGATTTCTGCTTACATGATGTTTGGTTTGTTTTTGGTTTACTTGCCTTGCCTAATGCAAACTAGGATTAGGATTGCTATGTTCATAGCCTTGTTGCTTGCATCAGCTACTGTGAAGGTTCCAATTTGCAGTGCTTGTGTAGGGTCCTTTTCTGCTTTGATCTGCTAAGGTCCTGTTAAATTTTTCTGTCAATCATTTAGTTCATAATTACTTTATTTACTAGAGAGAGTATGCAGCTAAATACAATGTGTTTTGAGGCAATGATTTTGAGTACACTCACCCTTGTATTGTAGAGTTCAATTGCATTTTGGGATCATGGTCATGGATACTGCTTGGTAGACGACACGGATCATTGGTTCAAATTGGTCGAGCCTTGTATAAGTTGTAGAACGGTACTAACTGTGTTTTGTTTCCATCTCTGAAGTAGGGTCACAATCAAGGGGTAAGCATTCGGATTGGGGTTCAAGTGGATCCATATACCAAGCACAACCCTTACTTCCCTACACTTCAAACAAGAGCCTAACGGGGAAGACAAAGCTGAGTGAGAATACAGAAGGAGCCAAGACTTTGGGCAGCCATGGGACTGATGAAGTGGACTCCCCTGTTAAAGACCTCATGGCTCATGAGAAAACCGAGTTAGGCAATGTGGACAACACAACGGTGCTATGCAGAATTGACTAGAATGCCCTGCTGCCAATTGTGAATGATGAAGGTACTATGCACCGTAATTTTTTTTTTATATATACCTTTTGCTTGTGGGTGAAGTTCTTGTTCATGGCCGTGTGTGTTACTATCTGGAAGAGCGCTTGACAGAAATGGTGTGTGCATAGATGCTGCCATTGAAGCAGTTGGAGTATTGACTAGTATAGAATCTGAGAAACAAATCCAGAGCAGCTCGGAGGCTAGGAAGGAGGACATGCAGAGGAGCTCAGAGGCTTCTATCCCGCAGCAAGGAAATGGAGAGTCAAATAAAGACTCCGGTAGCCTTAAGAGGGCCTCAAATCCAGCCTTACATGACATCATGACAAGGAAGAAGATGAGCATATCGGCATTGAACAATGCAGGTAATGAGAAGAAGAGTTCTTCTCATGCATTGATGCCCAAGAAAAGGGGGCAAAAACGTGACTGCAAGAAAGCAGACTTGTAGGAGGTAGTTATTGATGTATTGGAGATCGAAGGGAAAAAAGCAAACACTCGGAGCAGGGTTCAGAAAACCTGAGTGAGATTAGCATTCTCTTATATCCGTATCCTAGTTTATAAATAAATTCCATCATGGCTTTTCTCATATTGTATTCTTTGCTTTGCACTATTCTGGAGTGAGAAGGAACACTGGTGCTGTTTCGATTTCAAGTAAATTGTCTATTGATTGTTGACATAGCCTAAGGTAGAGTTTTCACTTTTGGTGCACTTCCACTGACCGTGTGACCAAGAATCGCCAGGGCTTTCACGTTTAGGTTTATGGACAAATGCGTGGTGTACTGGTGTGAGATCGTGAATTTGTGGTTTTAGGCATGCAGGGTTCAAATTTGTTGGTCACCATTTTCTCTGGCTCAAGCACATCAAGTCCCATGTAAGGTAGAACCACCTATAATCGACCAAATAAGCAATTGGAGATATGATCTAGGATTATACAAGGCAAAGTAAAAATTTTCAGAGGTGTATCTATAGAAATGAGGAGGGTTGCAAGAACTTTGATAATTTTACCATTCAAATTGAAATAATTATGAATTTTGAAAGTCAAAAAGTTGTCAATGGCAAAAAACCAAACTACGTAACTTTAAAAGGGCCACCTTGTCACATTTTTTCTTAAATATCATATTGAAGCAATAGATCATACATGTCTGAATATTCACATGAATTGTCTTAAACCAAATTAGATTACACAATTCGATCACATTGTCAATTTGTAGATTTCATCTACTAAAAAAGAAGGATATTTTTTTAGTGTTCTCTTTTTATTTTCTTTGCATATTGTTTGAGCAAATTTTCAAGAAAAAAACAACAAGAACAAGTGATTGTCCAACTCATAATGTTAGCTACCCATACAAATGGGGTGTTTTTGATAATGAGTATGCCAAGAGATAGATGAAGCATATTGAGCTTTATTTCTTAAGATTTCCTTCAACATTTTGGACAAGCCCATTTTTGACTTTCTGCAAATTCAAATTTCTATTTCATGACTTCAAATTACTTTGAATCATGGTATGAAAATTTGGAAAGTAGCTCCTAATCAAAATCTTCCACACGTGAAGTTTTATTTCATATCATTTAGTACAACAAATAAGGCTTTTTCAAACACCACTATAAATCTCAAAATGGAATGCTATATAAACATACCTTAACCCCTAGAGGACAAAGTGTCCCTTCAGAGGACAAATGGATTTTGGGCAGGTACCTATGGGCTGAATTATTCACCTGCTTTTTTGAAACTTGCTGGTTCAGATAGAAAAAATAATTACCTACGTGGGAATATAATTAGAGCAGCTTCTTGAAAAAATAAATAGTAGGATTCATTTCTAAAGGAATTTTTGACAATTTTTGACACAAAAAGTTCCACATGGTTTAGTTTTCTTGCTAGAAAAAACTGACCATGGGGATTAGAGCATTTTCATTCTATAAGTAAGTAAGTAGATATATTAATAAAATATTTTTTCCTTCAATATTGATTTTTGGGGGTAGGGTGAACTCTCTTAAATTATTATAGACCTCAAAGGGAGTCTTATTATTGATCTTACAATATATACAGTATATGATAGATAGCCAATTCAAATAAATTTTGGAATTTTTGTCTTTTGAATATTATTTGAAATGGATTAGGTGGTTAAGCTAGATATTTATTCTAACAAGTATTGGACTTTTGGAACACTAAAAAAATTAGGAAGGTCTAAGAGGACCCCCAAATCCTTCAAAGCTTGTGCAAAAACACAAATTAGAGCTTAAAGTGCCCCCAAAACACACACATTAGTAACTTCAATTCAAATAGCCAAAAAATTCCACACGAATGGACCTATGTGTTAGAATGCTTACAAAATGGCTTTGAAGCCATTATAAGAGAGGAAAAGAGATGACTTTAAATATTCCCCAAGGGCACCCGCCTCCTTTCATTATGTTGTGGTAATCTTCTCATTCAAGATTTTCATCTTAAATTATCAATTTTGACTGTCTATGCTAAATCAAAACTCTAACTTTTGGAAAAAGACTTCAAATCATAAATTGATTGCATCATTGGCTTCAAAAGGCCATTTGGATCCTCACATACCTCCTCTCTTTTTTTCATCATGAAAAATGCAACAAAACCTAATGCCAACTTAACCTTATAAAGTGATAAAATTCCAACTTTTGGATTTTTACTTTTTCAAGAAAAATAAATAGCCTAAGCTCTTTCACATGTATGATAGAGTACTGGAAGATCCTAATTTTACTTCATTCCCATTTTGCATGGTCTTGTCAAAATGCCATTCAAACTCCATCAAAATCTTTAAATTCATTAGTAATTCAAGAACCTCACCAATTTAAGCACTTCTTGCTATTGAAATGCCTTGAAACTTGTTAGAGCATGCATCTATAAGTTAAAGCAATTGACTATTTGGAAAGGCATCTTCTAAGTATGAAAATTTCAATTTTTTGGATAAAACCTCTCATGAAATCTACAAAAGATGTACAAGCCCACGTTTTTTCTTTACATGACAAAATAAAGACCGCTAAGTCTTCTTTCAATTATCAAATTCTAGGGATTTGTATCTTCAAAGAGACGGATCTTAGCAAAACAACTTTGCCATTGAATTCTTTGTTTGAATTCTGCCTTGAAACATCATCTTCCGGACATAGATTCCCTCCACTAGTCCATCGTGAGTTTCTTCAACTTATAAGGTAACAATGGATTAAAATTTTGAGGTTTCTATAGAATTTGGCAATTGAATAGGAATTTTAAATCTATGGACCATGAAGATTAGCTCTAGGATTCTCACAAAAATCTCTTAGACCGATATTGCCATTTTTTGTCACATATATGGTAAATTAGGCCATTTGGATAATTCTATTAAAGGTTAGTAAATATCATGAATTTGTGATTTTTAACTTATTTACAAATGGGATTTAGATCTACATAGGTAAAAACAATCAAAATATGACCACATATTATATTAGCATCATGTAATAAACCTATTTTGATTTTATAATTTTTTTTGGGGGGGGGGGCCGGGTGTACTAATTTTTACACTAAATTTTGCAAAATATCAAAACAATTGAATAGAGAGTCTAAAGTGAAAAAAAGGGAGCTAACAGTCTTTCAAGGATTAATGTATTTTCCTTGCTCAAGTCTAAGCTTTCAAGACTTAAATCAAACCATCATTCTCTTTGGAAATTGTCTAAATTTGTCCAATAAATACATGATCATGATACAAACCCAAAACATCTAATGCCCGGGGAGATTACTCGCGATTTTTAGAAAACTACGTGAGTTAAAAGATAGGGTCTATTTAATTCAAAGGGGATAAATTTTATATATATGTAGAACTACTATAGGGTTCTCGAAATGTCACATATCCTATTATATATAAATTAGGCTATGTATAACATCATTTAGTAGGAATTTTTATTAATAAATTAGTCTTTACATATAGAGTTCATATAAAAAGTTTGTAGTACAATGAGTATAGATGTAAACAAATTTTTTAATTGAATGATAAAACTTACACAATTTAGTAAATCTAAGGATGTTTTTCAGGAGATTTGTTGTTATCATCAAATAATTATAACCTGTACATACAAGTCTTTTCTTGAATATACCAATTATGTAACAATATGTAAGAATCTATTGTTCCAAGACAAAATAATTTAGCTGTAAATTTACAATGAGATTGTACTATGGAGAGTTGTGTTCACACAAAGTACCCATTAAGAAAATGGTGTAGAGTGTGCAACATTTGCATGGAATCTTTTCTATACTTTGACACTACAAACTTTAGATTTGCCTCAACTACTTGAACATATACTTGTAAGTGTTTAGAATCATCTTCTTTTTACTAGTATTTAATAAACACTCTTTTATTTTTTGATTCTAAATTCAAAATCATTATAAATGCATATATAAAAATAAAATATATAGTCTCTATATTAAAATAGAGGTCATATTCTTGGATTAATCTACAATGTTTTTAGAGTGTCAATTTCTCATGTTGTTCATGTTATATTACTATTATTGGTGTTTTTCTTGGTTTTAGTATTATAACTATATTTAATGTTTCTATGATGTTTATTATTCACCATATTAGGTTGTTTAGAATACATGGCGTAGAATTTAGAATATTTAAAACTATTGTTGCATTTTACATTTTTATTTGTCATTTGAAATTGTACTGCAATACAAGTAGTGCATATCTTAAAAAAATAGTGTACATATAAGACACTACTTTTATAGTGTGTTGTAAATGGATATGAAAAAATTAGACATATAAATTTTGTATATAAGATAGCCTAACTATAAAAACCAAATGATTGAAATTATATGTAAAAATACGGTCATTTTAATTACTAAAATGAAGGTAAATAGCCCTATGTTAAATACCCTTTTAACTCAGGTGTATGCTTAAAATTACAAAGAGTGATCTCTCCGGGATCTAATGTGACAAATTTTAAATTATAATTGTTTCATTTGATACATGGGACCAATGTATTGAACTTTGTTGCTTGGCAAAATAAATCTTACATCCTTTAAAATAACATTCTTAAATAGGTGGTGTACATACTTCTATAACATTTGTTACTATAACAAACATGACCCATGAACATTACTCTAACCAACAATATATAGGGAAAGGTTACATTCAAGATTTCTACAATGAAAGAAGTCTTTGTGGAAAGCAAGTGTCTTCTAGACCTTTAAATCTAGGAATTTTATGTCAAAGAAAACTACAAAACTTGTATTTGGGCACTTACAAGCTCTAATATATAGTCTTGTTCTCAATGCAAGATGTAATTTTAATTTTAGGACTTTGAATAACTAAGATATGATATATGATGTACATACGTTTACGGAAGTGGGTGTAAATATTGTAGGCCTATGACCCAACTTCTTTGAAAATTCATAAATAATGAAAAAATGCTTGGAAAATGCTTGGGTGAGATTCTTGAACAATTATTTACTCTATGCTTGAAAAAATGCTTGAAAAAATGCTTGAAAAATGCTTGGGTGAGATTCTTGAACAATTATTTACTCTATGTCTGGAAAATGATTATAAAATATTTTGAAAGTGGAGGAAATATATGAAAAAGGTGGACCAGCCTAAGATGCTCCATTTTGTAGGGCCCTGGTGGTGTTTCAGTTCATAAGTGACTTGGTTTAGAAAGCCTCTTTGCAGCCAACGGACTTGAGATTTGAGTTCATGGCTCAGCCTCATGTGAAATTCAACATCAGAAGCCCTCATGTGATATGATTCAACAGAATCAGAATACAAAAAATAAACCTGAAACTTATATAGCAATGTTGGGTGTACATGAATAAACACATGAGGGCTGTCTACAAGTTCTGCACTCAATTAATTCAAGATTGAATTGAAAAATGGCCAGTTGGCCACCATACAATGTGACGAAAAGTGTCTGTCACTGCTTTTTGTTAATTTTCCTACCCCCTCCCTCATCAGAAAAATCAGCAGCCATTGGATTTGAATTTTAAAAAATCCCACCCCCCCCTCCAAGAAAAATCAACAACCGTCGGATATGGATACGGTACAGGATACGATATAGGATACGATATAGGATACGATATAGGATACGATATAGGATACGGTACAGGATACGGGTACAGGATACGGGTTTAGAGTACGGATACAAAATACGGATATAGAGTATGGGTACAGAATACGGATACAAATACGAATACGGTACTAATATTGAATGTCATTGTCCCATAATCTTTGTCTCCCAACCCACCCTCTCAGAATTATAAGAGGGTGGGGGGAGGGGGGATTTATAAATTTAAACAATTTTAAAACTTAAAATTTAATACTTATATCAGATTGGGTGGGGAAGGGGGTTAAAAAAAAATTTAATTTAATGTTTAAATCAGATTTGGGGGGGTTGTGTCAATTTTTTTAGTTTTTCAGCTCATTGTGACACAGTTTGTCACAATGAGCTGAAAAGTGGCAGTAACTGCCATACAATGTATACTAGCCATACTAGCCACCATAAATAGCCAACAATGTACACCAGCCTGTTGTAATTAAAGTAAACCTACTCAACAAGTTTGGAGGGATCCCATGTTTGGGATCCTATTTCTTTCTAAGTGTTTGGGATATAAAGAAATTGAATAATTATACTACACCCTATTTTTTTAATTATAATCACCCTAATACATATTACCTATGCTATGATACATCTAAAAAAGATATAAATATTTCCTCCAAGGAATTCATTTTATCCTATTTTTTTTATACATAGTTTTCTAACATTCAGGGAGTTTCCCTCCAAGATCAATAAAGAACATTCCCTATGTTCATTGCAACCTCAGTAAAATTAGCCCAAGGAAATCTCTATATGATGAACTACTCATTAATCAACACTATATTCATTAAAATGAGAGTATTCCATTGAATTGAAAGCTTCCAAATACACTCTTTATCAACAAACATTCCGAAAAAATTGAGGAATTGAACTAAATTTTATTCATGAATGTAACATATTAACAAGGATAAGGCATTGAACAAAGTCATTACCATGATAAAAAAAACTCTTATATTTATAGAGAGCCGTATATTTTCAAATTCTCTTCCACATATGACATTTCAATATGTAGAAATCGTCATTAGTGTGTATGTATTTGTAAGGAGTGTCATTCACTCAGACAATGTATAATGTGTGACGCTGGAACAATGCACCTATATACTTGAGTACTACTCAGCTGTACACTGTGGAAAACAGCTACATGTCTGATTGTAGCTTAATTGTCCCCATCGCCTTCAAAATCTCTGGTCCACGATTGTAACCATTACACAATTTTTTATATTGTTGAAGCTCTTGTAGCTTCTGTAACTGTATGAACTTCCGATCCCATTCATTTTGTATCGGATGAGTGTCTCGGCTTAGGGGAACTCCATTGTGTGACTTCGTCCTTCTTATATTTAGGGCGCTGGCTCGCAGATGCGGATGTACGCCACCATGAGAACGCACACAAATCTTCTTCTCCCTTGATTCACTAGGCAGTGGACAATTTGGTTTCACCATTGGTTCTTCGAGCTGGAATTGCTCATACAGCTTCCTCTGCGTCAATTTCTCGGAAGTGGAAGGCGAAGGTGACATCCGCGACGTGAGAGGATCTTTGGACCGAAGAGGCGAAGGAGAGCACGACTTCATTAGCGAACGCGTCCGACTTGGCGGACTATCCACTACACCATCTTCTACGGGCCTCACCGAGAAGTCCATTGTAGAGTTGGCCGTCGCTGCGGAACAAAGGAAGTTCCCGGTACTTAAGATTGCATTCTGCCCGTACTCAAGGAAGGAATCAATAGAAGCCGAGCACGGCAGTGTGACTTCCTGGACCGGAATAGCTTCCTGAGGATTGGTCTGGAAATAAAGAGATAACAAATCAAACATCAAGAATGATATAAATTTAGAAACTACTCTAACCCAGAAGAAAACATTGGCAAAAGAAACAAACAGACAAGACAATCAGAGAAGGGTGAAGCCGAGCTAAAGAGAAGTAACCACATATTGAACGAAAAATGATTTCTCGAATATTTATTTAGAAGTACATCCGTACATACTCAGCCAAAGCAAAATCGGAGGCTTATGTACAATTAAGGTCGCCTCGATCTAAAATGACCACACCTCCAATAACCACTAGAGAAGCATCTAGAGGACGCGTTAAAATGAAAAATATTATAAGACCCTATCTCAAGCTACTCGATTGCCTCACGATTTCCATGAGCCTATTGTATTCCTTCCGGTTTCGCTCATCACACAACATTCTGCGTCCCATTTTTGCGGAATTATTATCCCGAAAGGATTTCAAACCATCGTCGCGAGCGAGATGGAGACGCTGGAGCCAAGGTAAAAGGTTGTCAAGCAGGAACGTGTCCTTCGGACCGTTGCCCTTGTTTGACCACGTGTCTGGGAGAACAACATTCTCTGGCTTGTTGAGAATATGTTTCACCGGACTGTCGTCGACCATGACTGTATTAGTCGGCTTGAAATTCCCGCGGGTAATAGTGAAAAGCTGACTGAGGTCTTTCAGAAACAACTCCTTGTTTGTGCCTGGCTCCTTGAATACCGTGACGTACCCCGAATTTTCTCTGCACTTCAGCGTGGTGCAAGAGTTCTGCCCGAAAACGAAATCTGGATATCTTAAGCCGTTGAAGAGATACAAGCAAATCTCTTCAGCAGTGGGCTTTCTCATAGAGCTCCACACTGAGACGTAGGCAAATAGAGACAATTGTTGCAAAAACTCTGCGCAGTTTGGACGGACATAAACTAGTTTAGGCCCGATAAGCGCGGGGGTGGTTGCCGAATGTGGCTGCCTAGAGTCTCGAAGACACTTTGGGAAACCCTTGGACTTTGCATCCTCGCAAACACATAGGATCCCATTCAGGTCCAGGACGACATGAAGCCACCTATCCGCCAACCTGGAACTCAATGGGACCGGAACACCCTCCGACGATTCACCACGAGAACATGCAGGGTCTGATGCCTGCTATCAAACGAAGAGAAGACGATGCTAGTCACTAAACAACCTCTCGTGATTGATTTCCCTACTATGAGAATACGGGAAACAGAAAACGGCTGCGAATAAAAAAAGAGAAAAAGGAATCCGTCAAGTGAACAAGCAGTCATTCATTCATATTACTAACCTCAGGAGGAGGCCCCGTCATTATATGTCCATCTCCCAACGCGACAGTGTCAACAACCTCCAACTCCATCAATGTGGCATCACGACTTCCTAGGCCAGCACGAGTAATTTCATCAAGCAGAGCCAGATTATCATCTCTCGCGGTTGGCTCGGATTCCACTGCAACAGGAGCAATGGTATTTGGAGAGGGGGCCTTTGCAATTTCATACTCAATGCCATAAGGATTACTCATGACATTCACAGCGCCTGCCATTGAAAAAAGGTCAAAAATATAATGTGAGAATGCCGTATAAAAATTTCTTATAAGATGAGTGATTTTTTACAAAATTGATTTTCAAAAATCAAAATGAAGATCCCTATGGTTTTTCCACATTGGAGATCTGTATAACAAAGAAAATAAAACCTCTATAATCCTGTAAAACTATGTAAAAACTATGATACACATTAGGTCGACCCGACCTAAACCGCGAAGCAGCACATGAAAATTTTAGCTGGAGGCACCTGCAGAGGCATCCGAGGTATCTAGCGTAGCCGTCGTGTCATCAACCACAGCAGGGATGCTCTCCACGGCACGTGCAACGACTTCATCGTCCTCAACATCCATTAAAATAATCTCTGCTGGATCGATGTCAGAATCGGGAGGTGGTAGCGGAGCAGTCATTGGAGAATCTCCGGGAGGAAGAGGAGGCTGCTCACCCTGGATTTTCGGACTCCCTCTCTCCATCGAGGTACGAGCGGATGCGGCTAAGACAGGTTCAGCGATGAAAGGATTGGGAGCAGAAGTTGATGTCGACGGTACAGAAGCAGCTAAATCCGCAGGTGCTGGCATCAGAACCTGGGGTGCAGCAGACGAGCTCCCTGGCTGAGGAAGACCTGTTCCATAATTGAGGAACGAACCAAAGGATCCATAACCTGTACCCGGGATCATCAAAGGTGAGTCACCCGGTCCTGGAAGGGAAGCGCTGATGGGAGTGACGCCCTTCAAGTGGTTCACGATGGCCGCCAAGGTCGCTTTGTTGTCGGCATTGTGGGAGAAGAGGAGTTCTTTTATCTCATCAAGCCGCTCACTTTGCTCTACATGCAGCGCAAGATTCTGGGCGCGTTCCTTCTTCCGGGACGCCCTTATCTTTTCTAGTTGCACCCGCATGTCGTCGTCGTCATCGTCGTCGTCGTCTTCGTCTCTTCTTCTCTTCTTCTGTGACTTGCTCCGAACGGGTGTGCTCGCAGGCTGCACATCCATGGGCTGCCCCGATGACGCGGACGACCCCCGCACACTCTGAGTGAGATTCATCGGTGTGCACTGCTCTTCATTGAAAGCAAGCGTGTCGGTCATTTCCATGTCATCGTCAGTGTTGGCGTTGTCGTCAGACAATTCCTCCACTTCAACTTCAGGTTTCTTCGCCTTGGACAGAGACGCTCTTCGTCGAGACGAGGACGGCGTAGATTCCGTTGGAGGCTTTCGCGGGTGAAGCTCCTCATCCACGAAGTACCCCTTTGGAAGGAAGTCATCTTGGTCTAAAGATTTGCCCACCTCAACGATTTCAGACCAAAGCTCAGACTCATCAGATGTTCCAACGGCGAACACTCGATATCCTTGCATCTGAGAACAGAAGCACATTTTGTAAGTTGGTGAGAATGAAAGCAGAACCACTACCAATTTAGGTCGAGTCGACCTTAAACGAAGATTACATGCCACACTTGACCTGAACATGTGTAGAGAACAAAGACTTAGAGAATTCGATGGAATTAGGTCGAGTCGAGCTAAAAATACTTACCATGGCAGCGCATGTCAACTTCGCACCACCAAAAACCGACAACACGTTCACTGATCCGAGTGCAAAGCGGCGAAGGATATTCAAATAGAACTCCATGCGGAGTTCTGTATTGTGAATCCTGAATGCAATCTCATTATACATTCGAGGCTTATTGAAAACATCTGTGTCAGGAGCCTTGTACGTCCTGCTTGGAAGATGGCATTCCACTCTGGACTTGTCTTGAAGGAAAATGAGAAGCACCTTCTCTACCGCCTTGCTATTGCTCGCAGAATAGTCACCCATTCTCTCGTTCTTAGCTGGCAAGTACTCAGCGCTGTCCATTTGGTACTCCTTCAAGACAGGGTTCTGAGAGATGAATGTGAGCACCTGGGTCTGCTCAACGACATCTGCGCAAATGAACATCCACCTCGGGATCTGTTCAAGTGCTGGCTTCTTCATCTCTTGGAATGAGCACATCACCGCGTCAAAGTATGGGTTCAGTGGTGTGCACTTTCCCTTGTTCAAAACCACAAGAGTGTATCTGAAGTCAATCACTCCGAAACCAATGCCTTGCACCGTCTCCTGCAGCCATGCGCCAGCAGACCAGTTGTGGTGCTTGTCCGTCTCGATTTCATATGTCCTGTAGTGAGCCACTGTTTGCGGCTTCACAAAGTTATTGCGACGCGAGAGGAAGGCCTTGAAGAACTGGGCGGCGTAGGGAGACAGCTCCTCCGCTGTCCTATTCTTGGACTTGGTTTGCTTGGCGTCCTTCCAATAATCCTCCCCTGGTTTTTCAAGGAGAACGTTCATTGTAGCGCTGGTTATGGAGCGACTAATCTTAAATTGCCTCCATTTCTCAACGTTCAGAGTGTTGAACGCATTCAACAATCCCAGGGAAGGATCCAACAGGTGCAACTCCCGCTTCACCAAGTACTTTCGCTTGCGCCGCTCCACCCAGTCTTTTGCGGTGTAGCAGCTCTCCAACACCGATGAAATCATCTTCACTGTCACCTTGGGGTACTGAAGGTTCTGTCTTTTCGGGTTCATATGAAGAATGTGCTGCGCAAGCTTCTTCAAGTCGTCGTAAGAGAGATTGCCTAACCACTTAAAGAATTCGTGTGTCAGGTTCCCGTTTTCCGACTTCCACCCGGATTTGTCCTTGAGCTTCACCAGAGTATCTGGGTCAATGAGCTCTCCATGCGCAGCACTTGAAATCACCTCGCTCCAGAGGTCGTAGACGTCGTCTGGCGCAGTGATAATCTTCAACTCGTTTGTTATCTTCAGCTTCTCTCCGGCGTCTTTCCCTCTTGATGACTTCTGTGATTTCACCACGTCTAGCATGGCGAATCTGACGTTCATAGCCTTCACAAATTCCTGTTTGTATACAGTGCAAACTCATTAGTAGGAGTACTGAATTAGGTCGACTCGACCTAAACCATGCGTGCAGATGCGGATTTTAAAAGAACATAGCTAATGAGATATAGACTTCCAAACATGAGAATTAGGTCGATTCGACCTAAAAGAACCTACCTTGAATTTCAAGGAGTTCTTCTTGTTGTCAGCGTTGCGCCTGGCCACTGAGGCTGTTCCCACTGGTGCCGCATCCTTCGGATTCCGTGGCCTATCCATATTGATCCAGCATGTTCTTGCACCAAGAATATTTGTAGACCAAGATGGCTTTAGAGCAACGAAGTGATTTACACGGTTATAGTATGCGGATATTGTCCTGAGAATCTCTGATTTGTCAGACCACACTATGTAGCAGTCCCACTCGCGAAAATGCTTTAGGATGGCCTCATCCACATTCCTCTCAACCATCAGTTTGCTTGCGGATACACTGTGCTGGCCGTTCACAATGTAAAACTCTCCCATCTTCAGCTGCTCCCAATCCTCCCTTTTGGGCTTCTCAATTTGGTGCTTCGGCATGACACACAGAGTCTGCTTTCCAGTTTTGTCTGGCATATGCATCAAAAAATGAAACATATCTTCGACAAGCCGTTGCTCGTGGCTTCGTATGTTCACGTCGGCCGGCGCGGCTACAAGCTTATCGATGGGCAGCCTCTTCTTCTCGTCAAGCTCGAAGATGTATGCATCACTGCACAATGACCAATAATTCTTGTACGCCTCGGTCGACTCTTTGTAGTCCACCACGCGCTTTGGATCATGAGCGGAGGGCACGTCTGTTACAGCTGACGCGAAGCTCAAATCAGCAGGAGTTTTCCCGTCTTTGTCAATCTTCTTCTTAGCAGAAGAAGATGCCAGGTTACTCTTTCTAGGCGCCGTCGGCGGAGTACCTGTTTGAATGCTTCGTCGGGTCCCACGACTTTGCTGTGTTCCTGGCGTGCCTTGGGAGCTCTGACCTTCAATCTGACTTGGAGGATCATGAGACACAGATCGTGGTGCGATCTGACTTTTCTTCAGATCCATCTTCCCCTTCAAAACCGCAAAATCGACAAAGAGTTGCCTTAATCTGTCACACAGATTCTTTCCGCTCACTTGGGTTCCTTTCTTGGTCCTCCAGTATCCACTGTCCACCTTCTTCTCTAATTCCGGAATCTCGTCTTTGTATGGTGAATTCTCGAGACTGTGGAGAAAGTGTGTTATGTAAAAAGGAATCTTCAATGAGTCGATCACAAGTGTGAAGTGATATTGCTCGTCATCGTTCTTTCCGATTTGCGCTGTGACACAGTGTATCTTGATGACAGTTCCCACGTCGGGGGAGACCTCCTTTATTTTCTCGTCGTACGAGATTGGGTAGAACGGCAACTGGTCCTTGTACTTCCGACAGAAGCAATATTTGTGCGTCATTGGAATTAACATGAGAGACCAGCATTCAACGACTTCGGAATCTTTCAACTCCCAGTACTCTCCTTCGTTGTTGAAGTCATCACCATCATCATCGTCAGCAGCAACGATGTTCAGCCGCTTAAAATACTGCTCGAGCTTTGGAACCTGCTCTTCCATCTTGTATTAAAGATGTCAAATACTTTTAGTTCTATAGTTTAGGTCGAGTCGACCTAAAAGGACACGTTCTTTTTTAGATGGGAGATCTAATCTGCTTTTGATTTATGTGTCTGATTTGGTCTATTTTCATCTATTCGTCGAATATATAAAATAATTCGCTTTCAACTTGTGCAGCTTAGGTCGACTCGACCTTAATTTTGATATTTACAGAGCATTTCATTGCTTCCCTGATTTACTGGAGTGTGTTGTTATTTGAACTCTATATTACCTCTTCCTCTCGGTGTAACTGATCTAGTTGCCTCAGTCTTTATCATTACATGGACATTTGGATGTCAATTTAGGTCGACTCGATCTAATTTGATATCCTGCTTTAATCTATTCAATTGAGGCTTAACAATTTACATCTATGCATCTACTTTTTCTCCTCTGAGAGCTTAGTTAATAGTATATGACCTCGGTTTAGGTCGACTCAACCTAACTGGTCCCAGCTACCTGAGGGTTGGTTTTTTCGGAGGAGCTTAAGAGCAACCGTATGTTTTAGACATTCTCTAAATAAGTACCCAATTTCTACTGGTGATTTGGAATTAGATTGTCTAATATACATGCAGTGCTGAATCATTTAGGTCGAATCGACCTAAATGAACCTTCTCTGACTATTATTCCTTATGTCATTGAATAATTTATTCGTGATTTCTTGCCTATTTGTCTTATTAGGTCGACCCAACCTAAACAACCTACTGTAGTGCTACATTTCCAGACTTCGTTTTTCGATGATAGTCGACCTAAAGTGACATCGAGCTAAACTGCTATGATTGAATTCTCCAATTACATACGGCAGCTTCTGTTTCAATTGAAGGAATTACCTGATCCCAAAAGAAGACCGCCCACAAGTTCTGCAGATTGCGTTTCAACACCCTGATAATGCACAATACAATACTGGTGTACATTAGTAAACCATTGAAATGCAATAACAACGTAACATTTAATCACTTACAGATTCATCTGTATTCAGAGCCATCACGAACCCTAAACTAGGATTCTGTATCAACCTCTCAATTGCATTCCACATTCTGCACTGAAAGTGTGCTCACCTGCTTGTTTCGTTGCTCTCTCAGCAGAAGACAGTAACAATCTCCCGATCAATTAATCCTTGTAAACTTCAGCTCTTACACCTAAACACACACACAACCAAAGCACAGACGTTGTTAAACACTTGCAAGAAGGATATGGATAGAGGTTCAGGGAAGCGGCAAAGTCCTCACTGCTTACTATCTGCAAACAGGATAGCATTGTGAAAATCACTTGTGAGAACACTGAGGTTTCCCTAAAGCAACCGATTTAGCTGTCATGGTTAACTTAGCTAAGAAACAAAGAAGAACTAATTCCATTTAGGGTACAATCAGACTAGGAAGCCGCTAATTCCAATTCCTATCAATCGAGCAAGAATAACTACAAATACCAACCTCAACATGCTGAATCACAGACCAAAACTTGCATCACAGAACCCTAAACCCTAACGCACAAAGCCACTCAGCAATACAGAATGATTGTAACTACAAGCTAACAAAGACCTCAATTCTTCCACAAGCTCGATTTTGTAAGCTTTCTAGAAACAATTCAAATTTGTGTTAAGTTTCCATTAGATAAAGCAGACTAATTACACACAACTAGTTTTCTTTAGTTTAATGTCGTATCTGTGAGATCTAACAGCTACGTAAACACAACAGCACGAGGTTACAATTGAGATAGCCAGATCTGAGCAATCCCAAACCCTAAACCCACACCAACCGTAATTGCAACACATTAATCAAAATGCATCAAAACAAAAAACTTCAAAACTCAGAGTTTGGAAAGAAGGGGGAGATCACATACCTCTAGCTTCAGCGCCAACGGAGGCAGCGGCAACGGAGGCAGCGACCACGGAGGCTGCGACGTCGACGCTCCGCACAGATTGAAGCCTCCTTCAATCCCCGACTCAAAACTTCAAGAGCAATTGGAGAACCCAAAAAACCCGACAATTTCAATTACGAATCCCAAGGCGCGGAGAGCAAACCACAACTCCCACAACACGCGACAACAAACAACCTTCAACGCGCAACTCCCTCATGTATTTAGGGCTGCAAATGGGAAACAAATGCAAGCGCCCTCCGAGACACGCCTCCGCCTCCCGAGACACGCCTCCACCTCCCGATACCCGCCCCCACCTCCCGATGCCCGCCCCCACCACCCGATACCCGCCTGCACCTCCTGATGCCCGCCCCACCTCCCGAGACCCG
The DNA here is from genome assembly GCA_947034885.2 of Thuidium tamariscinum. Classification (NCBI taxonomy): domain Eukaryota; kingdom Viridiplantae; phylum Streptophyta; class Bryopsida; order Hypnales; family Thuidiaceae; genus Thuidium; species Thuidium tamariscinum. The sequence goes on along the minus strand of OX344757.2, from coordinate 668,042 downwards.
CCTCCACCTCCTGATGCCCGCCCCCACCTCACGATACCCGCCCCCACCTCACGATACCCGCCCCACCTCACGATACCCGCCCCACCTCACGATACCCGCCTACACCTCACGATACCCACCCCACCCCACGATACCCGCTATTGACTTGCCAATACCCAAGCTCAATCTTCGTGTATTAATCCCCCCCCCCCTCTCTCCAAAAAATCGGAGGCGGTTGATTTCTTTCAGCTTCTAATTCCTCCCGAACAATTGGAAGCCACTGCTCTTTTATTTTTTTAGTTCCTTCCCTTGCAAAAGTGTAGTCTCAAATCCTACATTCAAAGGTGGGCCCACATACTAGATTTATCACAAGGGAGAACATTGAAAGTTTTATTCTTTTTATTTTTTTTATCTTTCAAATTTTGAATTGATTTTCGCAATCAAAGACATTAAATTAGCGAGGAAGCGTCAAAACAAACACAAATAACTATCACATATATAAATTTCAAAATTAATCCCTTTAAATCCTTGGTAAAACACGATTTATCCAACTAAGACCACCTACGACTATACGAATAAAATTGTGCTTTCCAAAATGCCTCATTCATCTCATGAAAAATCAAAAGCCATTGACCATCACCAAATATGATTTAAGTCGTTCAAATACAAAAACAACTACAAATATCGTAACACATATACATGTGTTAAATAATTTGAATAGATAAATTTAAATGCTATTATAGATATACAAATATAAATATGAGATATGGATTACAAATACGTGATACAAATACAGAATATGGAATATGGGATAAATTGTCCTAAATTTGTTTTTAAATAAATTGGATTCTGAAAATTACAAGAATTCAAAACAGAAACGCAAAAGGGTAAGCATGTAAAACTTTGAATTCCAAACATCAAACTAGAAATTGAAATTCATTGTACAAGTATTGTACCTCATATAAACGTGTAAGATAATTTGAATAGATAAAAACTAAATGCTAATATGGATATACAAATATAAATATGGAATTATATAGATTACAAATACGTGATACAAATACAGAATTATATGGAATATGTGATGAATTGTCCTAAATTGATTGTCAAAGCAATTGGATTCTAAAAATTACATAAAAATGGGAATGCGGGAGGATAATGTAAATTTTTTTATTTAAAACCCATTTGAAAATCAAATAACCTTTTTTTAATTTGATCGACACATAAGACACAAAACAATTACTGAATGCATCATGTAGGCGGTGTAACAAGTAACCCAAAATGTACTTCAGAATACTTCATTGAAATTGTCAATCAATTCATGGGAATAAAAAACAACGGATATTTCGTTAAAATGGCATATGCCACAAACTTGGCAATTTCAAGGTTTAGACCATGTGGTTTAGGGTGTACACCTCTTGTAGATTTCTAGAATTTGAAGTCTCAAATCTATATCAATCCTAGAAATTGAATGGAAAAGTGCCGTAGCAATACCATCATTTTAACGAAATAGCTGTTAAAGTTTGGTTCCTTGAAGTAATTATCAGAAGAGAACGGTCATTATTTTCCATCATGTACCATGAAAGATTGAAGAACTTCATAGCCTGAGGTAGAAGTCATTTGAGTGCTTTGCAATAAAATAAAGTATAGAGAATCGTATTTTCTAATGAAATCATTCATCCCTCATGAACCTCTGCAATTTCGTACATTTTCTTTTTGATGGCCTACTAAATTGAAAATCAATGTGAAGGATGGACCCAAAAAAATATAGAGAAGTTAGAATGTCATACAACATTCACAATCTATGACAAATTCCCATTCCAAACTCAAAATTGTCTACTTTCTGTTGAATTTCAAAAAATAGCCTACCCTGCCATTACTTGCGTTAATTTCCGAATGGCCTATAGAATAAGAAATCAATATGAATGGAGGATAAAGAAATTATGAAGAAGTTGAAATTTCATAGAGCATTCATATTCTATGACAAATTTTCATTCCTAACTTAAAATTGTCTACCTTTTGTTGGATTTGAAAAAAAAAACTACCCTGCCCTTTTTTGGGTTCTTCTCTAAAATGGCTTAAACACTTGAAAATCAATATGCAGGGGGGACAAAAAAAACATGGGGAACTTGAAATATTATAGAACATTCATGTTCCATGACAAATTTTCATTTTCAATTCTAAACCCTAAACCATTTGTTCGATTTGAAAAAAACAAACTACCTTGCCATTTTTTGGTTTTTTTAAAAAAATGGCTTAAAGAGTTGAAAATCAATGTAAAGAAGGACAAAAAGAATATGGGGAAGCTAGAGTATCATATAAAATAAATGTTCTATGATCAATTTCCATTCCTAACATGAAATTGTCTATCTTTTTCTCGGATTGCCAAATGAAAACTATCCGACTGTATTCTGGGTTAGCTTTTGAACGTGCCTTAAAGAGTTCAAAATCAACGTGAAGTTATGACAAGAAAAAGTATGGGGAACTTGGAATGTCATAGAGCTTTCATGTTCTATGAAAAATTTCCAATCCAAACTTCAAATTCTCTACCTTTTCTTGGCTTTGGAGAAAAGAACTACCCGGCCATGTCCTGGGCTTTTTTTTAAATGGCTTAAACAATTGAAAATCAACGTAAAGTTATGCCAAAAAAAAATATGGGGAACTTGGAATGTCATAGAGCTTTCATGTTCTATGCAAAATTCCCATTCCAAACTTCAAATTCTCTACCTTTTGTTGGATTTTGAGAGTAGCAGTACCATACCAATTTTTTGGGTTTTGTTGTAAATGGCCTAAAGAGTTGAAAATCAACATAAAGGGGGGTCAAAAACAAATATGTGTAAATTTGAACGTCAACAAACATTCATATTCTAGGGCAAATTCTCATTATCAACATGAAATTGTCTGTTTTTTGTTGAATTTCAAAGAGTAGGGTACGTTGTCTTTTTTTAGGTTATTTTCTGATTGGACTATTGAATTGTACATCAATGTGAATGGAGGATGAAAAAAAGTATGGGGAAGTTGGTTTGTCATAGCACATTCATGTTCTACAACAAATTCCCATGCCAAACTTGAAATTGTCAATAATTCCCATGTCAAACTTGAAATTCTGAATTTTTCGTTGAATTTCAAAAATTATTGTACCTTTAGTTTTGTTTTGGATTTCTTCTCAGAATTGTAGACAATGAAAAAGTTTTAAGAACCAATTTAAATTTTTCCTACAAAATCTTTTCGAAATCTCATTTAAGGTTTTTTTTAAATGCATAGAGAACAACAAAAATAAAGAACTGTGATGGAAAGTAATTGTCATTCAAGAAGTTCTAAAATTTCGTTCATGGTCCTAAACTCATTAGATTCTTCTTAAGCGTAAAGTCTAATACATAGGATATGCTAGAAGACGAGGAGACTCTAATTGGAAATCTTCCTAAATTTATGAAAATGAAGACCAATAATTAAATAATTACAATCCTAAAACCCTTAACCCTAAATCCATGCCAATAGAGACTATAATTTAAAAGTAATTATTGAGTAGTTTTTAAAGATTTTTTGAATTGTAAATAATCATGAAATCAACATTTGAATTATTTATCATCTTTGAGGGTTTTGAATTTTTTGAGACATTCCGCTATTGGAATACATAGAAATAGAAGAAAAAGTATATCACTACTATTAAAAAAGTAGTGGCCTTTCAATTGATTCCTTTGGAATGGATGGTTTGGGTTAATCATATGACACAAGTGACATCAATGCTTTTCCTTACAAGAATTATGGCATCATCATGCATGCCATCATGATAAGGTTCTTCATTGTCAAGTGTATTCATTACCTCAATCATGACTTATACATTAAACTTACAAGGATTTCTACTAGACAGTGTAGTTAGTCAAATTTAATGTCCGTTCAAAGTACAATGCCTAATTTCTGATTTGAAGTTCATGATGTATTAACCAAGAGGTCATAGTTATTGAAGTGCTTGAAAAAGGACTTTGCTGTCTATCTAAAATGAGAACTATTAGACTTGCAGCTTGTAAATGTTCTTAATATGTAAGAAGCTTCTACATAAAGTTAACTATTTTGAAGCTCTTGGATGTGCTTCTTTGAAGAAAACAACAGCCTTTGTTAAAATCATTATTTGTGGGTCATAGGAAGAAGGCGTGCAATCTCACAAAATCAGTTTTTTTAATTGCAAATGTTTTAACCACCAAAAAAACCAAATAAATAAATCAACAAATAACAATGTCCATTCTCTATGAAGAATAAGATTTTGTAATCAATTTCAATATCATGTCAAGTAATTTATAATCTCTGCCTAATTCAAAATAAAGAATCGCGTTGCTACTATATTCCCAAATGAATTTTTATAGAAGTTCAGAAATAATTAGAAACAAAGATTGAAAGAGTGAACTCATGTTGAATGACTTCTTTAGAATTCTAAAATTGGTTTTTAATTTCCAGAATAATTCTTATGTAACATAAAACCCTTTTCTTTGTACAGTAGATAATTTCAAAGGCTTGTGAATGTTTTGAAATTTGCATGCAAGAAAGTCAACAACAAAAATATTGAAGTGACAATGCTATGAAACATTCATATTCTATGACAAATGTTGTCTTCATGCAATCTAATTGCTTAAGCTGATTTGATCCAGAAGTATGCACTTTTCTGCCACTTTTCGGTAGGAAACCACAGAAACATGCAAATGTTTTGAAATTCATGTACATGGAAACCAAAAAATGAAATGTTTAAGTTGGAATGCCATTGAACGTTCATGTTCTAGAACCCATTTGAAATTTTTTTGATCTTATTTCTCCATTCTGATTTAATGCAACAAAAAGGGCAGCCCTGCCGTTTCTACCCTAAACCACAAAAGCATGCAAATGTTTTGAAATTCACGTGCATGGAAACCGAAAAATGAAATGTGTAAGTTGGAATGCCATTGAACGTTCGTGTTCTAAAACCCATTTGAAATTTTTTTGATCTTATTGCTCCATTCTCATTTAATGCAACAAAAAAGGCAGCCCTGCCATTTCTTTAGGAAACCAGTGAAGCATGCAAATGTTTTGAAATTCACGTGCATGGAAACCAAAAAATGAAATGTATAAGTTGGAATGCCATTGAACGTTCGTGTTCTAAAACCCATTTGAATTTTTTTAGATCTTATTGCTCCATTCTGATTTAATGGAACAAAAAGGGCAGCCCTGCCATTTTTTTAGGAAATCACATAAGCATGCAAATGTTTTGAAATTCACGTGCGTAGAAGCCAAAAACAAAGTTGTGTAAGTTAGAATGCCATTGAACATTTGTGTTCTATGACCCATTTGGAATTTTATACTTTCTAACTTGTGCCTCATTCCTATTGAATATTTCAAATTCAGTTGCTTTGGCATACTTCTTCGAAATTGGGATGGCATATAAAAATTTTCAAATGTACTTGCATGAAGACAAAAGAAATGTAGATGACCAATGTTGTAATAGGAATGTTTTATATTCCAATAAAATTCCACAATATTCTATTGTCTAATTACAAAGAACTAGTGGACAGTATTTACAATCCTAAATTGTATATACAAATTCTATTATTTTTTCCTAATTATGCCGAATTTCCGATTGCAATGTCCTTTGAATTTATTGAATCATATTCTAGATTCAAGAAGAGAATGAATGATTCGTTTGTATTGTTTTTGCACTTAAGGAAATTATGGTCATAGTTTAAGTAATTAGTAATAGTGTACTAATACGAGTCAAAATTATATACAATTTGAGTTCTATTTTTCTCTCTCATAATTATTCAATTGCCTAGTTTTGAAACTTGTTCAAGTGTGTTGGATTCTTTTAAATAGGAACCCATAAGTGTGATTTTATTTCTTGCACGTTTAGGATTGAGACATGTCTAAAAAACAGATAGTACTTGTCTTTTTTTGAATGTAAGAAAGTTACATAGAAATTACTTATCTTCATCGTCATAGCAAAGTTAATAAGGTATTTAGAAATTAATGACACTTTCATCTTCATTCTCATTGTTTTTAAGATAATCCTATGAACTAAAAAAGTACTAGTGGCTTAAATTTCTTATATAAATTATACATAGGAATTTCGATTATTTTTTGTAGCCCATTTGCATTTTCTTTTATTTGGTTAGAGTGAGTTTCATTTTTAAAAAATGTAAGAGATCTTCATCTAAATTTTAGGTGTATAAGAAGATAAACATATCAAAGCATTAAATAATGGTACCAAATTTTTATATGCTAGAATGTACATTCCAATTCCATAATTTATATTTAATCATTTTTTTAGAACTTCATTAAATAGATTGGATATTCTAGAAAGTAAGTAAAGGGTTGGTCTTCATTCTTATTGTACATTAAAAGATGATTAAATTCAATAAAAAATGAACTTGTAGAAATTATGTATATATAAGAATATTTCATGTAGATTGCATATTATATTGTTCCAATCAAATAATTATAATTTAATTTTGTCTTAATGTTTAGGATGTTTAGTAAAATTGAATTAGCTTTAAGAGCTCAAAGTTTAGGAAGCTACAATTTTGAATTTCCTATGTTTTTGAATTCCATTAAACATTAGCAACGTCTAAAATTATTTTAAGCATATTAGTCAGAGAAGCCAAAGCACTTGATTAACCAAGTTTTACTAATGAATAACCACTTCAAGTTTTATTTCAATTCTTCATGAATAATTTTCAAAGGGCATGATGTACAAATTGTAATTTCTTTGTGCTTCTTGTAGGACGTATACAAATATTTTTAAATCGTACGTTTTTTTCCCTACGCTTTTACATTGACGAAAATGTCTTTTCCTGGATTTTTGTTCATAGAATACAATGTCCCATTTATTTAGGATGATATAAATGTGGGAGTAGAATAAAATAATGAGCCCTACAATTTTTCTTCACTTGGTTTTATATCCTTTTTAAACAAAGGTTGGAAGACATTGAATTGAGAACTTTAAAATTCCGTGGCAAAATGAAATTTGAAACAACGTCTACATTCTACGCGTTAAAATTTTTCTCCTTATTAAATTCTATGCCTTAAAGTTGACTAGTTCTAGACAACATAGTTGTAGGAGAATGTAGTTATTATTTAGAATCTAAAAATCTCAATAATTTTAATCCTAAAAATCTAACTTTTGAATCTTGAATCCTAAACTATAAATCCTAAAATCCTAGAAGAAGAAATCTTTGATTTTGATTTTGAAATCCAATAGTTTCATAGAAAGAGGAGTCATATTTTCCCTTATTATTCACTATTATCACGCAAAAACTATAATACTTACTTCGAAGCAAAAGGATTCGAAATATCCCTTTCAAGTTACAAACAATGTGGAACCTCAAAATTTACCTATAAGATTTTTTTCTAAACTTAAAGTATTGTCTATTTTAAAATTTGGGATTGTAGACTTTTTCCTGAATTGAGTGGCAAGGCAATATACAGTAGAAAGAATAACTGTGCTTTATTCCAATCATAGTACGGAACGGGAATTGAAATTCTTGAGAGAATTTTTTGCCATAATGACAACGGAGAAAAGAAAAAGCCTGTCAAAAAGGAGGGAATAAAGGGAAGAGAAGAATTTGGATACAAGCTGAGGTCAATGATCCTCCATAACCTCGTATAATGGCCAAAAAAAGAGTGGAATTTTGGCATTGGCTACATGCGGCGAAATGGACCTGTGCCCTTTTTGTAACAATAGAATGTAGTTTTAGAAGTACTTGTTCAAAAACATATCCTAAACTTCGAGATACTATCCATGTTTTCTCGGACACAAATGAAACGGAATACTATTTATGTTCAATCTAGCCATGAAGTGTCTTACAGCTTTAGGAACGGGCTGGAATCATTCACCCGCGCCTACCTTTTTCCAATAACAAAAAAAGGAAGCCAACAAATTCCGATCAGCAACCAAGAAATTGCATGGGTTCCTTCCTAATTCAAACGTCTCCATTGCACTTGCCGCCTTCGTCCCTCCCGCCAAGAAATGATCATCATTCAACCTATATTCCAACTCCCTCCGGAGGGTGAGCGTTCTCTCATTTTCGTGAACACATTCTTGAGGCCGCTTGCTGCTCTTCCGTTTGCGCGCGGCGTGTTCTGCAAACGTTAGGTGTGCTGCGCATTTCGAAGGTTGTTTGTAGTACGTCGTAGAGTTCCGCGGTGTCGAAGGTTGTGGTGGAAAGCTTCGGTGACTTGGGTATGGCATACACGTTTCTTGTAGGCTCCGTAGGGTTTTCTGAATTCGCTCTGAACATTTCTGTTGTCGAATACTGGAGTCGCTCAGCAGTCTTCGTCGACAGATGCATTTTCTTGTTCATTGTGTATGCTAGCATCACGAACTCCAGTGGTGCAAATTGCGATACATTGTTGTGTGCTACGAATTGTGCTTTCGATGATCTGAGGGAATGCAAGAGGACTCCTATTTTCGCGCCGCAAAACCCGGAACATAGAAGTGTTCGGTTGTACAGAATAACTTCCGTGAAATCCGGAGCTATTTAGCTCGACTCGACCTAAATAAGCCGATTGTCACGTCCATGTTCATGTTGGGGACCCTTTTAGCTCGACTCGACCTAAATAAACCATTCATTAAGAATATATCCTATATCACTACTGTTTAGGTCGACTCGACCTAAACTGGAGATCAACTGAAACCCAAAAATTATCGCCATTTGTGATGAAGTACACCATTATTTTTTAATGTTATAAAAATGAATTACAATGAAGAGAGACTGAACAGTTTAGGTCGAATCGACCTAAATGGTAAATATATCAAAATGTCCGGTTTCCTGTTTTCCATTGTTAAAATGAAAATAACGTTACCTATTTAAAGATGGTTCTATTTACTCAAGATACGATTAGTGATGTGATGAGATAATATTGCCTTCTCCTTTAGATTAGATGAGTTTAGGTCGACTCGACCTAATTTACAGTATACAGTTATGCTAGTTTAGAGACTATGTTATCTGCGTCTTCCAAGAAGTAATTGTGGTTTTTATTTACAATACATTGAATCTCTACTTGCTGACGTTTTGGAAACAAATAATTTAGATTCTAGTGTATGAATGGTCATTTAGGTCGACTCGACCTAATTGTTTCATAGAAGAAGACTTTCTTCTGTGTTTCTATTACCATTCAATTATAGCTAACGTGTGAGTCTGATTTTCTGATTCAGATATCATGTCTTCCTCAATCATTCCAGGGGGTTCTATGGACTCTTCAGACGATGAGTTCCAGGTTCTCGAGGGAATGAATGTCGGCATTCCTGAGTGTGAAGGGCTGCCACGGCGACTTTGGAATACGATGTGTGTTACTCTGTACAACATTCAGGGCACGCTCGTCGGGGAGGGAACTTGTCATAGCGTATCCTCAGACCTTGTCCTGGGTGCAAACGGTCCTCTTGGAGACACCCATGTTGCAATTCACATCTCAAAGACACACTCCGAAGAAGATATCCCCCGGGAGCGGGTCTATTCATTGATGGCATGGCCAATTGATTACGTGCATTGTCGAGGGGCTAGTCTTCGCGACCACGAAGCCCGGGATAATTTCAACCGCCTCCAAGCAAGTATTTTGAATCCTCCATCACTGACATCTGCTCGACCTTACACAAGTGTCATTCGAAATCCTCCACGTGAAGTTGGGTTGAGGGCGAAGGAACTTCTCACACAAGAGTCCATCAACGCTGTCTCCAGCAAAATCTGCTGCTCCGGAAATTGCATTCAGCCGTTTCCGAGGGAGAAGATAAAAGCATTTCGGGAACGCATGTACCAGGGTTCGACGTTCAAGTTTAGGGCCCATATGAAGACAGAAGTTCATAGGTCCGTGCACCGTGATCCAAGTGGGAGGAAGATGGTTGTCGTGGAGGGGATTAGTGTGTGCATGCGGGCATGGATGCTCATTTCTGGAGTCCCAGAGGCTACATTCTACCGCTACCAAAGATATGCAAACAACAATCGAGAAGCAAGGGACCATGGCAACTTTGGTTTGCTGAAGCCAAGGCAACACACTGAACAGGCAGCGGCTACACTAAAGTGCATCCTCGAGAACGAGGCAGACCACATGCCACATAAAACACGGAGTATGAAGTCTGGAGAGAAGGTGGTCTCTATGATTTTGCCATCTACCTTTCAATGGAAGGGGCAGATGAAAACAATCAATTAAACAAACGCTGCCTTCGGCTTGAGAGATATCTCCCTCTCCAATCTGAGTAAAATAAGGTCTAAGAAGTTCTCTGAATTTGAGGTGAAAAAGCCAGGGGACAATTTTGCTAGATGTGCCACTTGTGATCAGTTGCAAGAGTTGAGGAAGAGCGCTTTGGCTGGATCTGTCAGCGCATTGAAGTGGTCATGTAGGTTGGACAAACATCTGGCTATCGCACGTGCCCACAGAGAGTACTACTACGCCAATCGATACCGCTCTTTCAATTCTCCGCATGAGTGCCTCACGATCATGCACGACAAGATGGATCATGCCAAGACGGCTTGCCCAGTATTCTCACACAAGAGTAAGGACACCGATGGCTTGGTGAAGTTGCCAATTTCTGTCACGGGCATGATTGCCCACGGACATGGTGATGTCCGGTATGCCCATTATGGCTTGGATATCTTCCCCCATGATTCAAACTACACTATCGGCTCCATGGCGAGGTTGTTACGAGATTTGGAGGAACCGCCAAAGTCTTCTTCAAGAATGTTGTTTGTGGGGTCAGGGTCCACCAACTTATTTCAAAGGGTTTTGAAGGGTGCAGAAATGTGTGAAGCATCACTACCGCCGCCACCACAAACCTTTGTTTTTGGAACACCATTGCCTCCGATTCTTAATGTGCAGATGGACAATGCCACAGGTGACAACAAGAATCGGTATGTTTTTTGTTTCTGGTCTCTTCTTGTCGCCGACAAGATTTTTCGAGAAGTTTACGTGAACTTCATGATTGTTGGGCACACACACGATGACATCGATGCGTTGTTTGGGAGATGGAGTATGCTATTGAAGAAGGAGAATTTCCCAACAGTTCCAGCACTCATGAAATCGTTCATGGACGTGGAATCTATTCCAACTATTCCCCACCTCATTGAGGAGGTGCCGGACTTCAAGGGATTTATAGCAGGTTCATTTGTTGATGGTGATGAGATCCTTGTTGGACATACAAAGCCACAACAAGTGAAGTTCTACTTGGATTCAAATGGAGTTCCAGTCATGAAGTACAAATTGCTTTGTACTGATCTTGAATGGTTAGGGGAGGATGGTAGAGGTATCAAGTTGTGGAAGGAAGATTCTGAGGGACGTAGTCTGTGGCCTCGTGGAGTGCCATTGCCTGTTTCCCCCAAACCAATGAGAGGATTGGAGGACATTGAAAAAGGCATTGGAGGCTTTGTGAAGTATTGGGAGAACTTGTGTAATGCAGATCTCACAGGAGAGTGTCGGAGGCGTTATGAGCATGTTGTACACTATTGGCGTGATGTGAAGAATGCTTTGCAAGAACCACTACTTCCATGCATGGTTTTGAAGGACGGTTTCTGGCCAAGTACTAGAGTTGAAGCCATTGCAGCCGATCAATTAGGAGAAGATGGAGATGAACTTGAGGAGTTTGGGGAGGACGATGCTTATGTTGGGCCTTTGCGTGGTCGTCCGCAACCATCTTTCAGGGTTGGTCGTGATCTCTTTGAAGGTTATTTTGTAGCAGTTCGTCCTGCAGATGGTGATACATGGCCAGTTTGGATTGCAAGGGCATTGTCTAATCCAGATTGCAACCCGGAGCACCCAAATTGTGTTCTCATCCAATACTTCCGTCCGACATCAAGAGACCAGGATGTGCGAGACTACTATACTGGTTGGGATAGTACAAGAGGTTTACGTTGGAAGGTGGACATAAATGATCCTCCAATTTGGGAGCATACTAATGCTTTGATGACAGCATGGAAGTCTCAAATCAAGAAAGATACTCGACAGTGCTTGTTGAAGATTCCAAGTGCTCAAATTGAAGTGATAAACCGGAGCCTTGAAATGTTCACTTGAGGTGTTATAGTTATGGTGACCTACTTCCTATAGTAGTGTCTAAGTTGCATCATATATGAAGTCGAATGTTATTATCACAGCAGTTGGTTTGGATTGGATTTGGTGTTGATTTGTCTCTGCTGTTAATTGTCTTACGTTGCATATCGGTTTCTAACAAACCATTGCATAAGGTGTTAGTTTAATTGCTTTGATTTTCCAAGTATTCTTAATAAAGACTATTTTTGTAGCAAATGGAATCGTTACTGCAAGTTATCATTGACTACTAGGTACCTTCAGCGTATTTTTGCATTCAGTGTATGAATGCTTGATGTAGAGGTTGAATAAATCCATAAATTACTGGATTTGTTGGTGTATTTGGTGAAGAGTTACGATTTGGGTTGAGTCGACCTAAATTGCAACTTCTACATAGTTGTTCTTTAGAGGTGGAATCAAGTTAGGTTAATTCAAACAAAACAACAGTGCATTTGTGGATTAACGTTTGGAAGAGGATGCGATTTAGGTTGAGTCGACCTAAATTGTTAGCTCGATTCTAAACAGTTGAGCCCCCATCATTTTGTCTAGGATTATTGAGTGATGAGAGATTTTTTTATTTTTTTGAGTTCATTCAAATTGAATGGAATGTGTTTCTTCATCATTGCAATTTAGGTTCACTCATTCTAAACAATTAAGCTTTTCATTAATTAAATGAAGATTTACAGCTACTATTCCAGGATAATGTATTCACTTTTCACTTTGGGGCTTCATATTAAATCAAGGTAATGTAGTTTGGTTGCATCCACTCAAACAATTTTTATTTTCAAATATCAAGAAGATGTTGACAATTTTACTATAGTCACAGTAAAAGAAATTTAGATTTTCATTATTATTTATATAACTTCTTCTTTAAAAACTGACTAAATTATAAGAACTATTGAAATCCATTGTATCAAAAATGTTGTATTTGAATTACATTTAATTCTAGTGAAGCTGTTGTAATGGATATTCTGCAGTAGGGAAGTCAAAAATGGTATATGATCTTTGTTAAATATGTTTTAGTGAATAAAGCCGTAGGCTTAAATTGATTTTGTTGTAATTAGCTTTGACAAATAGTTATAATAGTATTAGGTATTCTATAATTTTCTGAAAACACTTTGAATGTCATTAATATCAAGTTTGGATCTTCAATGAGCTTTCTTTTATGAGCTTATTTTTTTTTAATATTGATTTATTATTTTTGAATTCTTGAGATAATTATTTCATTTATTTTCAAATAATGCTGACAAGTCTTTTTTGTGCTATTAACACAGGTTCTGGAGTATAGTTTCAGAATTTTAGAAGAGAATACTATTTTCACTCTATATAATAATGAAATTTTCACTTTCTACTTGTAAAACCTTATAAGCCTTATTTTATAAAGTGTTACTGTATTAGTGTCAATTGTATTCTGTAGAATTCAATTGTCAGGTCAACATATATTCAATTAGGACATAAAAAAATTACAAAAAATTGTGTTTGAGTTCTAAATACAACCTTACTCTAGCTCGGTATGAGGATAGCGCCTACGGCGTAATTAGATGGAGGTCAACAAGATTCGAACCCGGACCTCCAATCACACAACACTCAGTCTCTTGCATCGCTTCCCGCAATATACCCTAACTGAATAGGGTGACTACCAAAAAGAAAGATTCACATATTAATAGGTAAAGTGCAACATTCACTACGTACCAGTTTGTATGAAATATTGTAACTTTGAATAGAAACACGAAATTAAGATTAGAGATGCTATATTTCCACGACTTCAACCTATCATTTTAATGGAAATTATAATTTCTAACTAATGAAATGAGATCCATTCGAACTAAATTAAATACAACTATAGATGGTTTTTTGGCCCTGCAAATGGATAATATTATTTTGGGAGGTCCTCAATCTACCAAATTAATGAATATGATGTTAATCCCTAGATGTCTTGATCCATTGTGAAATGGTCAAACATCATGTTTGAACTAAATTTTGCCTTCTAAATTGTGTTCATTTGACAACAATATTATATTTTAAGCTAAAGGTGGAAATAAAATTATATCAATTAGAAAATATATTAATTTTTTTTTAAATTTTTACTATAAATCAAGGATATGTTGGGGATTTTTGTACCCTTTGGATTATATCTAATTTTTCCAACTTTTGATTGTTTATTCATCTTGAAAGCCCCCTACTGAGTTCATTAGTTGTTGATTGTCCACTACCACATGGTGGTCTTTGATTGAGAAGAAAAAATTTGACTATTCTAAGTGCTAGCTTGTTTGGATGATCCTTTGGCTAGTTCAGATTTAGTTTGGATTTCTGACTTAAATTCTATTGGTTGGAATCTCCAATTTGGAAGTGTGATCTTTTTTTTGCACATATAGATATTTTAGAGAAATTTAACTTAGAAATTGAAGCAACGGTGAACATTTTTTCAAGCAATTTTTTGTCACCCAAGTCTTGAAATACTAACTTCAAGAGTTTCTTTGACTTCTTGAGAGTTCTTTTGGGAATTTCTATAAGACTTGAAATATAGGGACTCAAAGCTTTGCTGTGATTTTGACTCTATAGCAAAAATCTTAACAATTGGAATCAAGGGTATTTAAAGGTCCATCATCATTTTGATTCTATAAAAAAATCTAAACACTTGAAAACAAAGGGGGTCAAAGATTAATCGTGGTTTAATTTCTATAGTACAAATCTAAACACTTGGAGACAAGGGGGTTTAAGGCTTTATTGCCTAGAAGAAAAGAAGAGAAACCAAAAGCAAAGTTTAGATAAGAAACAAGCACTAGAACATAGATTAATAATAAACATGAGTTAGTACAAAACACAATTTAAAAAACAACACTACAAGGACTCTGAAGCATCATAGACAAGGTATATAGGGCATAACTCAAGGATTAATACTATTGAACAAACTGCTTAAAATCAACAAGTTAGGGGTGAATGCAAGAAACACTTAAAGCCTTTTGTCACACCTCAGTTTTTTCTTTTTCTTTTAGCCATAATTTTTGTGTTTTAGCTCCAAATGACTCCAAATGTATAGGGAAGCTACTCATAGCTATTATGTATCTAAAATGAATTTTGGAGATTTTTCAAAAATAATTTATTATTTTTAAATAGCCCCGAAAATTTCTCACAGTACTCAATTTAAGGGGTTTTAGTACCCCATTTTTCAAAAAAAACGAATTTGACCTAAAATTTGGAGAGAATGTTCTCCTAGTAGACTTATACCTACTGTCCAAAGGAATTCTAAAAATACTTATTTTTAAGTGTTGTAGAAGTCCTCAAAGAGAGCTTCACTCTGCATTTTTTTCCAAATGTATAAAACATTATTTTGGTGAGTTTTTTGGTCAAATCTCATCACCAAAAAGTTTTTTCAAGTTTTTTATTTTTATGTATTTTTCAAAAAAATAATATTATTTTTAACAAATTAAAATGTCACGAGTTGTATTTTTTTCACCGGAATTCTATGAGAATTCTATGTCCAAAGTTCCGGTGAAGAAAATACAACTTGTGACATTTTAATTTGTTAAAAATAGTATTATTTTTTGAAATATAAATAAAAATGAAAAACTTGAAAAAACTTTTTGATGATGAGATTTGACCAAAAAACTCACCAAAATAATGTTTTATACCTTTGGAAAAAAATGCAAAGTGAAGCTCTCTTTGTGGACTTCTACGACATTTAAAAATAAGTTTTTTTAGAATTCCTTTGGACAGTAGGTATAAGTCTACTAGGAGAACATGCTCTCCAAATTTTAGGTCAAAATTCGTTTTTTTTGAAAAATGGGGTGCTAAAACCCCTTAAATCGAGTACTGTGAGAAATTTTTGGGGCTATTTAAAAATAATAAATTATTTTTGAAAAATCTCCAAAATTCATTTTAGATACATAATAGCCATGAGTAGCTTCCCTATACATTTGGAGTCATTTGGAGCTAAAACACAAAAGTTATGGCTAAAAGAAAAAGAAAAAAATAGGGTGTGACGAAACGCAACAAATAGTGCAAGTGTTTCTTGCATTCACCCTTAGTGAGAAAACTACTAGGAATAAGTGTATAAAACAATAAAGGATTTGAAAGGACCCAATTGTCCTTTAAATATTTCTTAGAAAACAACAACAATGAAGTACAAAACTTTAGCGAACGGCAACCATTTGGCTAAAAAATAGTCAAAATTCACTTAAATAGATCCAATGGGGTCCAAGTGCCAATAAAAAGTTCAAATGGCTTATTTTAAAAAGGGGAATAGATCATATTTTGATATATAATCTTCAAAGGGCCCCTCTTCTATCATTTTTCTAGTGGTAAAACTATAAATTAAGATTTTCATCCTACTTTTGTTTTTTCAACTTTTTATGTTGGTTCAAAAATCTACCTTTTAATAAAATGAATTCAAATCACAAATGGATGATGCACTTGGTTTTAGATTTTCATTTTTAGTACATAGAGAGACCCCTTCCATATTTTTCATAGCAATAAAACTCATTGAAACCAAGAGCAAACTTAAAATTGAAAAAGGTTTAAAACTCAATTTTTGAAGTTATTTTCTTCTAAGATAATTAGTGACTATCCTAGGCTCTTAGGATGGTACAAGGGGATAAAAATTATCCAATTTTTGGCTTCATTCCAATTTCTTGTTTTTTTTTGGAATGCTAGTCAACTTCGCTACAAATCTTTCAATTCATTAGAATTAAAGAATATTATTTATTGAATTAAAGAATTCCACCAATTCAAATACTTCTCACTATTGGAATGCCATGAAATTTATTGGGAAATGTAATTAGCTTGAAAGAAGCTATACTAATTTTTAGTGAGATTATTACGCCACCTTAGTGATATCTAGGATTTTTCAATTGTAGATTTCAGTAGTTGACTCTTCAAACAACGATCTTTCAAGGAAAAACAATTCAAAATTTCAAAATGGAATAGAAAGACAACTTGTCAAGCTTCATTTTCTTAGTTTAAAATACATACCAATAATGGATATTTTGAAAGTTACAATGAAGGTTGACCACTTAGGTGCATCCACTTTTTGGATGCGCGGACGTTCAAGGGTTAAACCTTCAAAAACATGATTCAAAGTGAACAATTATTTTAGGATAAATAAAGTAAATTTTTTTTATAGAAAATATTCCAAAAATTATGAAAAAATAAGTGTTTCATTCAATTGTCCAAAATGGTTGAAAATAGTGTGCATCTTTAAATTAATTGCAATTTCCTAAATGTCCATTAAGGAATTATTGCCAAAAATGTCAATCTAGAAGCTAATATGAACTAGCTATTGAAGCAATTTATTGCCTAGTGCTTTCATTTTCTTTATTCTTAAAATAGAGAATAAATAATGTGTATTTAAAAGAAAAAAAAAGTTGTAAAATTGAGGGGTTCTTGGAAATGAGCCACCCTAAATCCAAAATCTAGGGGGGAAAATCACATTCTAAATTCATTTAAAACAATTGTTTTATAATTTTGTGGAGTCCACAATACTATGGAGTTATAGTCAAACTATGAGTCGTAGTAGCTTTCAAGATCTTCCTAGAGGGCACATATGCAAACTTTCAAATTGCATGCCCAAATTGAAGCGTGCAAGGGCAAATGGTACAGTAGTGGGGACCTGCAATTTGTAATTTACCTCGTTGCAATCGCCAATCTTACACCCTGGATTTCTATAAATTAAACAATAGAATGCACTTCCACAATATTTTGAGGCCAAAATCTTGGGCGTGCAAAAATTATTCCGTAGACATACCATGCTTATGAAAACATAAACAAAGAATGCATCTTCAAAGCACATCAAGTTGAACACATGAATAGAGTCAAAACAAAGAAGCTTCAAATTGTACTCTAGAAGATATGACCATGAAGCATTGCTAAAATTACAAGAAACAAATATTATTTAAAAAATGAGCATTTAAAAAACTTAAGCTCTATTTGTTCTCTAAACTTAGTACCACTGCTCACAAGATACTGACAATTTGTTGAGCGTTGTGATGTTCCTCCATGTTGCTGGAATCGTAGCGTTCTCAGAGAGCGGATTGTTATCAAGCTGACTGCAAATTGACACCCAACAGGATTCACCTAAGTAACCGATTTGTGCATTGTGTCTAAAAGATCTCAGGGTGATTGAATCCACGTAAGAAAGACAAATACCTGCTTGCAATCTCCTCAAACATGCACTCAAACTGGAATACTGAAAATTGTCACTCATGTGTTTACACCAATCAACAGCAAAGGTAATTAGTGCCTGCTGTGGTCTTTTTCGTAACTTTCAATCAATCCCGAGGGAACATATTGAAGGTAAAGTTCAAGTCTGAACTAAAACGTGCCACTTCCTGTCAATGGCAAAAAATCCAAAGTTCATCCTTCATTTGCGAAGTAGCTAGAAGCACTCAGCACATACAATTCAAAGGACATTCCAGATGCTCACAAGTACAAAAACTAGAGGTGTGCATTAGAAGAAATAGGACATTTGCATTAATAAAATGCACTTTCAATTGAAGGTGCCAACACAAGGTTTCTAATCTAACATCAAGGCTGCCCTTAAGGCTTCATCTATGATTTCTTTGACCTCTGGTTCCAACTCATAACCAGGGAATCGACTCTTTATAGGATGTATAATAGGTGGTAGATGGAACTTTGACGCCAAAACTAAATGACTATAGATTGAGGTGGGTTCTTTATCATTCCGGAGCAGGTAAGTTCTACTTCCAAGTCGAAGCCGCTCATACCAAAACCTGCTGAACACAACATCCCCCGGAACATACACATTCCCATCAACGTCAGTGAATGTCTCCAAAACTGTGTAGGTGGCCTGCTGAACCATCATCAGCCAGAACGGTTCTTCATCAGATGGCGCTCGAACTGCCACATTGTCACCTACACACAAACCATCTGCAATCCATTCACCTCCTGAACCAACTTCCACCTCATCATCTTGGTCATAGAGATGACGTGCTTGGGTGGGAACTCGAGGCTTCAATCTATCCAACAACCACCCTTATACGTGGTCTGATTGGTAGCACCCGTGTGTAAGCTGATAATCTGCACAAGAATAACACAGGCATGTTAATTGCCAATATTGAATGAAAGTGGGGTCTCGGGCACTTACTGAACGTGCTTGGTGGTTTGCCATACTGCCGACTACTCTGTCAGCCTGCTTCCCATCAGCCCGGTCCACACTCCCCGGACCAAACACGGGAATGAGCTAGAAATACTTGTTTATTGATGCTCGTGTCCCTTCTGGACCTGCATGTACCCTTTGCACCCTTCTCTTACAAAATTCCACGATTTCTTAAGCATTTTGAAGCTTCTCGCCATTTGGCTTCATCTGCTTTGTTTGAATTTCACGCTTCATCAATGCACCTGCGCCATCCACCTCCCCCTTCCCGTGGCCAGAGCCAAAATAGTTCCACACCATTTGACAACCCTTTCTTAAAGTGGCAGAACTAGTTAGATTAGGGTAACGACTGATAAAATACCATGCCCTTGCTGACTTAAACTGCCCGCTACAGCCATCAGACCATACTATGTGATTTTCAGGCTCAAATCCTTGACTCCTGATATGATCCCAATTCAGCATGAAGCAATTTTGGACAAATAACGAGTCATGCATCTCATCATCCGATACATAATAATGAAATTCCTTGCGCAACAAGGGCCCATCATTTTCAGCATGCTAATCAGGATTTAATCTGTACGTAATGTGAACCAAAATTGTTATTTGGTCATTATGCCAATGCATAGACTGAATCTCATTTTGAACTTTCAAAGTATAGTTCTTAGAGAAGTCAACACATGAAATTAATGTGCTAGGAGGAATTGAACCAAACATCTCTTTGAACTGATAATCCTGCCACGATGCAATATAATTGTGCAAGACAAAGGCCCTCAGTTTTGGTTTCAGGTATTCAATCAACTCACGAGGCACAATTTTGCGGTATTCCAGCACTGATGCCTTTCGCGGGTTCCCCTCTTTAGTCGTGCCAATTGTCTTGTATCCTATGCTTTTCCACTTAACCATTCTCTTAGAGCTTAACTCCAAGGGGCACACCCGCAGTAAGTGTAGGCCACAATCCACACAATTTCCCATCAAACAGTCCCTTTTGTGCCACATTGAAAATTCATCTATTGGACACAAGATCGATGTCCATAAAGCAGTGAGACGCTCATACTTCAACTTGTGAGCATCACACATGGTAAACGTATGTTCACAACCCCCCCCACAAACCATATCACAATGGCAGGTGCAATTAGAATGAACTCCCTGCTTGTCGGTGCACATGGTGTCTAGTGCATTGAGCAGCTCCATTAGCTCCTGGTGGTAACGGTAGCAACAGGTATTCCAAATCCGCAACCGCTTCACCCACCATGGTTTTAATGTCTCAAAAGTAGATAAGCTGCACTCCATGTCATGATACTTAGCCGAGAATTTGGTGTAGAACTCTAGCTGCAATAGCACACTACAAGTCAGTTTCAGTAAACAGCGCGAAGCCTCTCTGAAGAAAAACCAAGCTTAATTCACATACATGCACATCAAATAAATGGATTAGTGATGAAACCTTGCTCAAAGGACAGTCATCACTCTACACTTTTGGCATCATAGTAGTGCAAGCTTAGGCAACCATTTTCAAGACTCCAAAAGGTTCAAGGCAGTGATAAGCCAAGCCCAAGCACCCTAGGCAAAGCCCAAACACCCTAAGCCAAGTCCAAGCACCCTAAGGAAAGCCACAACACCCGAAGCAAACTCCAAGCACGATAAGCAAAGCCGCAGTACCCAAAGCAAAGCCCAAGCACCTTAAGCAAAGCCGAAACACATGTAAACAAAGCCGAAGCACTCCCAAGCACCTTAAGCAAAGCCAAAACACCTGTAAACAAAGCCGAAGCACTCTCAGGAAAGCCCAAGCACCCTCACTACAGACCAAGCACCGGTAAGCGAAGCCCAAGCACCCTAAGAAACATTCTAGGAAAGAAAACAAGGTCCATCTAAACTAAGCAAAGTCTAACCAAAATAAGCCAAGTTGAAGCACCCTAAGCAAAGTCGAAACAAACACAATAACATTTTAGCAAAGAAAATACCATAGGTCTATGAGGCTGTTACCCACAGTAAGTTACAAACAATAAATCATGCAAACAAGATCGTATTGTAGAATGTAAAGCAAAAGGTGCAAGGAGTGAAGAGCCTGAATTTCCGAAAGCTATCAATAATATGCAAATCCTGAACTAAGCTAAGTCTAAGGAGCGTGATTGAAGTGTAAGCGGGTGATTGCAAGAAACACCTGTCCTATTTTGTGTCACACGTCTCATTTTGATTTGTTTTTTGGCCATAACTTTTGTGTTTTAGCTTCGATTGACTCAAAATTTAGAGGGAAGGTACTCATAACTATCACAAACCTTCCCTAATTTTTTCATAATTTTAAAAAATAGTTTACTATCCAAAAATAGACCCCAATTGGATGTCACACTTGGCAGTTTAGGGGTTTTCAATACCTGAGCTATACCTTTTTTTAATGATTTTAACATGAAATTTGGATTAGATGGTCTTCTAATAGACTTCTAGCTTTCCAGGGAAGGATTTTAAAAAAAAGTTAATTTTGTGAGGTGTGGAGGTCTACAAAGTGAGCTCCCTTTTGCTTGTATTTTGAAACATATAAAATATTATTTTGGTGGTTTTTTTTGTGAATGACCATCTCCATAAAGTTGTTAAAAATGGCCCCTTTTTATTTTTTGAAAATATCTATTTTTACTATTTTTCCCTAATTAAAACATGAAGATATGTATTTTCTAGAGGTTTGGCACTTTTCAAGTTCTCCTACTTAGAGAATTTTCCTATCAATTTCCTTCGGTGAAAACCTTCATCTTAGAGGTATATACACTATTCATATTTTTCAAATTTTTTTCAAATTAATTTTCAAATTTTAAAGTACTCCCGAAAAAATCAGCCAAACGCAACAAATAGGACAGGTGTTTTTTGCAATCACCCAAGCAAAGTGTAGGCCAAATTCCAGCACTACAAAGTAATGAATAGGTTGCTGAGGTCCTAAAACGTTGTTATTTGCAAAGTTAAAGCAAAGGCATTAGAACTCCCTAAACCAGTGAAACCAATTTCTATCGAGACATGTACAATAGATAGTACTTGAGGGCATTGCAAAAAGTGTGTGGGATGTGACAGCCACTACCGTAAGTCCTCGTGAAAGGTAACAACGTCCTTCATATTCGGGGATACCGTTGTCTCGTTTGTCCACCACTGGGTCACCACAGCTTTCACATGATCAGAAAGTGAATCGCTTCTAATTAACCTTCGATTGTGGAGCCAAAAACCGTCCTGCCCGGAATCAATATCCAATTGTCGGCCCCGAGCCTTCTGGAAGTTTCTTTTGTCTACCCCCAAAAGCCCAACGAGCCCCCTTCCACTCCCAACATCAGATGACAAAGCAAATGTGCATAAGATGTCCTTGGCCATGACAATTTTGGATGTTTTTGACCCAACCAAATGATCTCTCATACCGGTCCTCACACTTTCCACAACAGAGTGCTGCAACTCCACAGTTTTTAAGTTACTTAAAAAGGGAGGAATCATTGCTTTCATGGCAGTGTGTCCTAGAAATAGGGTTGCTTCCATCGCGTCACGTCCGTCCGTCAGGATGTCCGTCCGCTGACGTGACGGGGAGCCGAGCGTCCGTCAGGATGAAATTCACGACAGAATCCGCGACAGAGGATGAAAATCGTGACAGCGGTCGTGGATGCCCTCACGGACGACCTCCATGGACGGCCTGGAAGGACGTGCTCGGTGGACAATTCCGATGGACGGTCCTGGCTGACTGGACAACTTGGATGGACACTCTGGGTTCTGTGGACGGTCCGGATCCGATGGATGGTTTTAGGGGACGGCCCCGCTCAGACGATCCGCGGGGTATGGACGACCCCGATGGACAGGCTGTCCAGTGGATGGCCTGGACAGACGCCTCCAGATTGACGGTCTGGGTACGGTCTACGCTTGGGAAGGACGGCTTGGATTGAGAGGAAGGTTGGACGGCCTGGGTTCGATGGACGGCCTGGCCGCGCCGTCGACGGTCAGGATGGACGGCCTGGGCTCCGTGGACTGGAACTCTTTATTTGTAAGACTTAAAAGTCTGAGTTCATATTCCCAATCAAAGTTTTCTCATTAGTCTATGAGGTTTAACCATCTCTAAAAAAATAATTTCGAAAGTTTTGTATTTTAGGCCTTCCATAGTCTAAATATAATATATATTCTGTATTTAAAAAAAGGGTGTTAATGGTTTGAATAAAAAAAATGGAAATGGTTTGAATGAAAATAACGTTAATGGTTTGGAATTGTGAATAAAAAAAAATGTAAAACTGGTTTTGAAAAAAAATGTGTTAATTGTTCGAATAAAAAAATTATGGAAATGGTTTGAATAAAAGAAAACGTTAATGGTTTGAAATGTTGAATGAAAAAAAAATATAGAAAGGGTTTGGAAAAAAATGTGTTAATGGCTCGACCAAAAAAATTTGGAAATGGGTTGGGAAAAAAATGTGATTAGGGTTTGACTAAAAAAAATATGGAAATGGGTTGAAATGTTGGAAAAACAAATTTATAAATGGTTTGGAGAAAAAATGTGTTAATTGTTTGACTAGAATAAATATGGAAATGGTTTAGGGTAAAAAAATGGCCAAGTTTTGAGTAAAGAAAAACGGTAATGGTTTAGGGTGTTGGAAATAAAAATATAGAAATGGTTTGGAAAAAAGATGGGTTAATGGTTCGACTAAAAAAAATATGGAAATGGTTTGAATCAAAGAAAAAGAAAAAGGAAATGCTTTGAAAATGTGTTAATGGTTCGACTAAAAAAAATATGAAAATGCTTCTAATAAAAAAAAAAATGGAAATGGGTTGAATAAAAAAATTGGGAATGGTTTGAATAAAAAAAAAGGCAATGGTTTGAAAGGTTGGAAAAAAATATATAGAAAGGGTCGTGAAAAAAAATGTGTTAATGGTTCGACTAAAAAAAAATGAAAATAAGTTGGAAAGAAAATGTGTTCAGGGTTTGATTAAAAATAATACGGAAATGGTTTGAATAAAAAAAATGGAAATGGTTTGAAAAAAAAAACTTTCATGGTTTGAAATGTTGAATAAAAAACATTTAGAAATGGTTTGGAAAAAAAATGTTAATGCCTTAATGGTTAAAGCTCAAATTGGAAATAGTTTGAATCAATAAAATGGGAATGGTTTGAATAAAAAAGAACGTTGATGATTTGAAATGTGGACAACAAAAAAATATAGAAATGGTTAAAAAAATGTGTTCATGGTTCGACTAATAAAAATATGGAAATGGGTTCAATCTAAAATATGGAAAGGGGTTGAATCTAACAAATGGAAATGGGCTAGGGTAAAAAAAATGGTTATGGTTTGACATGTGGAAAAAAAAATGTGGAAAAATGCGGTGGGAAAAAATTGGGTTAATGGTTTGATTAAAAAAATTCGAAATGGTGGGAATCAAAAACAAAAGCATATATACTTGTGGCATATGTAAAAAATAGAATTTTGGCATTTTTTAAAAGTAAACTTACAAATCTACTTTAAGTGAAAGTATGGCATTGGATTTAAATGAACTTGTTGCACATACATTTCAAGCAAACGTATTGAGTATTCTTTTCATTTGTTCATGGTTAAGTTTTCAGTTTAAGTGTTTAACAGACAATACAGTTGTACGAGAAAAATGAAAATGCTTCATTGCCCAAAAAATGTACTTTTGCAACATGAGCAACAAACGCTCGTAAATGGTCGTCATAGCCAAATACTATTTACAATACTAATATACTATACATCCGTCTAATGGCCTAACTCATCACCAGAAGGTATTCAACCTTGTTCTGGTTCTACAATGCCTCTGGCTATACTATTTCTCAAAAAATTTTGCAATCCTTCTCTAGATTGCAAACTGTTCAACGTAGCCACTACGGTCCGATCATATCGATCGTGCAAGTAGGAAGAAATGGATGACAACATTTGCACCTCATTGAAAGTAGTGTCTTCGATGAACCTCATTTGTGCTTCATGATCCAGGTCTTCGAGTATTCCGATAGGGTTTCCGCTGGAGTCAAAAACCACATTCTCTGGATGTGGTCGGCGCACGAACTCCTCTCGTTCCAAGTCCCAATGGCCACCAGCAAGTTGGCCAAAAAATACTCGCCGCCCTGGATCGCCCGTACCAATCAGCTTCTTGCACACCTCCGTAATCTCTGCATCATCGATCCACGGAACGTCTTGCATGCTGCGCATGGTAAGGTGTCTACTGTCATGGCCCCACTTCCACATCCATATCATGTCATTACCCCAACTCCCTCTATTCTCATTGCCAAGCAAGTTCTCTTCGTTTAACTCGAAGTGCGGGGGCATGTGATGCTCCAACTCAAATTGGACGTACAACCGCCGGTGCAAAGGAGCCTTGCATTGCGCGCACCGCTTTCTTGTGACCATGTGCGGAATGAGACATCCGGGGTGGTACATATGTCCACACGTTCCAAGGCTCCATCCACCCTCGGGCCCAAACGGTTCCATGCAAATCATGCACGTCGTTCCATCCTTCACAAACGCGGGAACTGTGGGCCACAGTAACGGGGGTATTGCCTTCTCTATCCACGGGCCTGTATCGGTATCTCGCGGTGTTGAATTGGAAGTCTAGATGCGGATGCCCGTCCCAATCAATGCTTGCATTATCGAGATTTGTGGGCAATGTAACTGGAAACATATCCTCCAGTCGGGCCCACGATGTCAAGCCAAAATAACATTGGCTACCATCTCTAAATTCTGCAGCTACTCTCCTGACCTCACGCTGCAGTTGCGCGACCTCGTTCATAGCCAAAGTGCATGCCAACCTCATGTTGCTCATGGCAAGCAACATTTGCTCCCTCGTAGTTGACGTTTGGAGCAACAATCTATCCTTCATGGCATTTACAAATGCCAACTCGCCCTGTAGTTCACGCATGGACGCTGATGCAGCCTCCATGTTGGCCTTGGCCTCATTGCACTTGCCCCCTGCACACTCCGCTCGTGCCACAATGGCATCGTACGCCACGCGCTCAACGCTAATGAACTCTTGGCCCAACGCATCTGTTGATTGGTTTGCCGCATTTGAACTCTCACCACGAAAATGTGGTGTTGGGAACATACCACGGGGCTGCACCCGGCGCACCGTGAACGGGTCAGTTGGCTCAATTAGAGCATATGTAGCCCGCTCCACGACCTCATCCAATGGTGGAGTGCCATCCGTGCTTTGGCGACGTACACGTTCAAGCAAGTCAATGTTACTTGCTAGTAACTTAGCATTTGTTTCCTCCAAAGCCTTCACCCGTGCGTTGTAGGCTTGTACCTCCATCTCATGCCTTTGCTCAGCTTCTGCACCATCCTCACGCAGCTGAGTCACCAATGCACGTAATGCCTCTAATTCCCCATTCGCTCCAAATACTTCATTAATTGTCGTGGACGGGGGAATTGGGTGAATGGAGAGTGGCATGGGCTCGCTTGGACCGGCAATGGGCGCCTCCAATTCGGGAGCCATCGGGTTTTGTTCGTTGGCGCCTTGAGGTGCATTGTCGACCTCCATGGGGTCCGCGTCCGCCGCTTCGTCCCCTTGTGCCCAAGCCACTCCTTTGCCCTCCAATTGCACTGCAGGATTTGATGGAATTCTACGGCTTTTACCAGGGAAACGGCCGCCCCGTTGTTTTGCCGTATACGTGTTCCAATCCACGTCGTTGCCCAAAAAAACCTCCGCATACGCCATTTGACACAATGCGAGGGTCCCATCCTTCTTCGAGAGGGTCCTCCAAAGTGCCAATGCCACCTCGGTCAACCGCTTCTTGAATGCCGGGTGTATGCAGTACTTTATCAATGCACAGCCAGATCGCACTTGCGTCTCATTTCTCTCCCGTGGAAAATGGCGGTTGATGTGGGCCCAGTCCACGTATGTCTGATATGTGGTGTGGGTCCATGGCTCAAGTGCTTGTTCCCACCCGGGCGCAGCCAAAACTTCACCAGTGTTGAAAGTCGCCCAGTCTATAGTGCTCTTGTTCCCACGACGCCTCCTGTGTGGGGGTTCACCTTCATGGGTCACCATCTTCTGGTTTTCTACCAGTAGGGGGTGATTTGCAGCAACTACCATCTCTTGGTTTTCTACCACTGGGGGGTGATTTGCAGCAATTACCACCTCCTGGTTCTCTGCCATGGGGGGGTTCTCGGCATGTATCACCATCTCTTCAATTTCTGCCACAGTACCTGCACACAATGCCAATATGTATGTACAGATAACTATGCTCTGCCTCCTGTTGCGTGAGGGCAACTGGAATGTGGCAAAGCAATAGCCAAATGCTTGACTTCCTCCCAAATTGCAATGCAAAGCTTTTTTCAAGCTGGGACAGAGCAACTCAAGAGAGAAAGCAAGGTGAATGTGGCTTAATTTGGGATTTATACTCCCCATTACCAAGGCTCGTTAGGAGTGCTAATTTGTGTCTAATCACATGCCTAATCCGCGCCATGCACAACCTCCTGCCGTTGATGCGGACGGCCATCGATGGTTGGTACGTCCAGAGAGCATCGACTCTGGTTCGGGAGGCCGTCGACAGCTTCGGGATGACGTCACAGAGGCCGTCCACAAGTCTGGCGCCGTCAACAAGTTCGAAAAGCACTCATGACAAAGGGCGGAAATCATTACTCCGCCGAATTACAAATTGGACGGCCCAAAATGAATGGACGCATTTGGCTCATCGTGACGGCCTGCCCGTGATCTTGGATGGCCAATGTTAAGCTGTGAATAGTCTGCCCGGACAGGTCGACGCTCCGGCCCGAGGTCCTGGATGGCCCAAATTTGTTGCGGATGGATTCTGGACGGCTTGCCCAGGTCCTAGACGGGCCCGTCTTCTTGGACAGTTTTCTGGACATCCTCCGTCCCCGTGACGGCCTGCCCAGGTCCTAGATGGGCCCAATAGGTGGCTACAATATATACCCTCAATTTCAATTAGGCAGGAGGAATCAAATTAGACAGCCAGGATCCAATTACGCAAGTGGTATTCAGTTAGGCAGTTGAGATGCAATAAGCTGTAAGACAGCTGAATTTTAATGAGGGTGAACTGGTGAAGATTGCCAATGCAGTACCTGTATACTGTAATTTTTATTGGAGCTCAGTGAGTTAACATTCACAGCTTGCATTTCTTTTTAAAAAATTTTGGGATTCATTCATGATTGTGACAAATGTGTGACTCATTCAGATCTTGTATTTCTTTTTAAAGTTTTTTGGGATTCATGATTGTGACAAGTGTGTTAGCCATGTAGGCATGGTAGGAGGCTAAGATTCTACTTATTTAAATTAAGAGTTGATTTGCCTTTTTTGTGTATGTCTTTAGATGAAAATTTTTTTAGTTTATTTTTCAGTCAAGGAGAAATAGATGAGGAATCTAATACAAGTTGTTTCATATTTTTTTGAAGCAAAATTGAATTAATTATGAATTTTCAAACACAATTTGTCATAGGACCCTATTTGTGATCAGTAAGCCTTGAAAACCTATATACAGGGTTGACGAATCGGTACGTCCAGGCCAAAATTACGTCCAAAATCCGGACGTCCGGACTTAGTGGACGTAGTGGACGTTGTCCTCGGCGACCGGCGGACGGAGAAGCGGATGGAACTACGGACAGGCAGATGGGCGGTTGGCCTGCGGACGGGCAGACCAAACTGCGGACGGGCGGATGGTACTACGGACGGGCAGACGGGCGGTCGGCCAACGGACGGGCGGACCAAAGTGTGGACGGGAGGACGGATGAGTGGGCGATCGACAACTTGTATTTCTGGATTTAGGGTTTTCAAATAACATGTAAGGTAGATGGCTTGAAAAGCGACCCTTTAAGGGTTGTTCGGTTTAGGGTGGGTTTAGGGTTTAGGGTTCCCAAAAATATTTCCCCTTATTTTTCATTTCAAGAACCATTGATGCGAAATCTAAACCAAATGGTTTCATATATTTCCAATCATTTATAAATTACTTATGTTTTCAAAGAATTCTAGCATAGGTATGTATTTCTGATTCTAGGTCTTGCAAGTTGCAAAACCCACATGTGGCAACCTAGAATTCACCTAAGTGGGTTCTTAAGCAAAATACGGGAAGAGGGATCTATTCAATCCCCATTTTTTTGTTGTTTTCTTAGTTGTTACGCACAATTAGGACCAAGACCGTAAACTGGGAAACCCCAGACCGTAAACCAGAAACTACGTTAAGGGACAGCGTATGAAATCCCGAATTCCGCCCATCTAGCGACCGAGACCGGATAGGCAATGAGTGGCTACCGAGTCTAGAGATCGTCGGGATCTCTCCCACGTGACCAGACTGGTTTAAACCTAACGGTCAGTAATTAATGTCGGGGGGGGGGAAGTATAAGACCAGGGAAGCAGGGCCAGGTCTTGCCACTTTCTTGCACGCAGTTCGAAAAAGGGTTTCCGGCTGGAGATAGAGTATTCGGTCTA
Source organism: Thuidium tamariscinum (assembly GCA_947034885.2). Classification (NCBI taxonomy): domain Eukaryota; kingdom Viridiplantae; phylum Streptophyta; class Bryopsida; order Hypnales; family Thuidiaceae; genus Thuidium; species Thuidium tamariscinum. Next base: position 638,535 of record OX344757.2, on the reverse strand, counting down.
CAGACAGAGAGAAGGGATAGATAATCTGTCAATCCGGTCTGGTACATAGTTGAGTGATTAGCACTACGCTAGCTGGCAGGTTCTTGAACGTGGGAGGTTCAGTTAAGTTGGACCGCGCCTAGATTGTGTAGGCGTTAAGTGAGAGATGGCAGAAGAGGTGCAGGAAGGAAGGATTCTAGCCTTCCAAAATGTGAATCTGGTCGTGCCAACTGACGCACAAGACAAGCGGGAGCTGGAGGAAGACCTCAGGCAGATGGGCTGCGAGGGGTTCATGGCTCATCCCTGGAACCTGAAGGATGAGGCGATGGTGGAGGAGCTACTGGCCGGCCAGACCAACGAGTGGAAAGGGACGGTCCGGGCGCTGCCAAAGGAGTGGAGTGCGGCGATGTGGCGCAAGGTGTACGCCTTCGAGCAAGGAGGAGATGCGACGGGCACCCGAACGGACTAATTCCACCAAGGGAAGTTCCGCAGGCCCACCAACCCGAAGGACGGCTTTACGGTAGCAGAGTGTGTGTCTGCTAGACACAAGAGGCTACTGCGGTTCATGATGGCGATCTTGAACCCGGATAGACCTAGTAGGATTACGGTCACCGTAGCCAACACCGTCTTTGGTGCACTGTCGGGAGACAGGAAGATAGATTGGGGTTAGTTATGAGGGACCGGATGGACCGAATGGTGAAAGGAATTGGAAAATCTAAACCCTCTCCCATTTCACCATTCCTGTTTCATCTGTATCATTCGTTAGACCTCTTGAGAGAGAAGGAGATGGAAGCTTACGAGGTAGGGGCTGCATTGATAGAGTATGAGATTGCAGACCCGGAAGCTGAAAATGACCAAGATGAGGAGGACTCCGAGGATGAGAGTCAGGAGGGGCATCAAGGAGGCACACAGGGGGTAGATGAGGTTCCAGAGGTAGGAAGGGAGGATCCACCTCTAGAAACCCCTGTAGTAGCCGGGGGAGCCTAGAGGTTAGATCCGGTCTGGGAACAAGATCCCTTGCTAAGGATCCTGCGAGACCTGGAGGATTTCAGAAAGCACCACCTGGAGGAGAGAGGGTTATTGCGGGGCATAAGCCAAGCCCTAGGCTCTATTCCCCCCTCCAAGATCATGGAGGTGTTGGGAGAATTGATTCAAGAGGCTCATGATAGTCGGGACAGAGAGGAGGTACTCCGGTTGACAAATCAGGTCTCAGCCCTGAGGAGGGAGCTCCATCACACTCAGGAGGAGCTGGATGAAGAGAGACGCCTCACCACGCAGGCCCGGAACACACTCGGAGAAATCCAAGAGTTCATCACGCATCCGGGCGAAGTCGTCAACAAAGCCATGCTTTTCGACAGGAAGGTCTTGGAAGCAGGCAAGATGGTGGGTCCCCAGATGCTTACAGCTTTGGTGGCCTACAACAAGAAAATGGAGGCAGCGTTGGAGAAGTGGCGGTCAGTAGTCACGGAGGTCCAAGCTAGTTATGCTCCGGTCTCAGGACCGGAAGAGCCAAAGATGGAGGAGGAGTAGCCGAAGGATCAGCCACCACCAGCAACTGTCGGGGTAGAAGCCGGCACATCCGAACCAGCGAAGGAAGAGGAAACCAGGACCGACGTAGTGGCGGAGGAACCTGTCCCACCGACCCGGATTGAAGAGCCCATGGTTTCTCAATCCGAGAAGACCAAGGAGCCGGAACCCGAGCCAATTGTGTTGAGGGAGATAATCCGGGGAACGACACCACCAAGGGAGAAGACCAAGTTCATCACCTTGCTGGACGATTCTCCAAGCAAGTCGTCACCCACGGTCTTCACACAACCAAAGACCGGAGGGGAAGCGAAGGCAACGGTGCAGGTCCGCTCTATACTGAAGACCGGATCTGGATCCGGGTCACCAAACAAGGGACCAGCCCGGACTGTCGAGAAAGTGGGAGAGCAGACCCCGCAAAGCAAGATAGTGCACCACCCGCCCATCACCGGATTCAAGAAGAAGACCGCGGAGACATCCAAGGTGAAGCGGAAGGCCCGGGATGAAGAGGAAGAAGAGTCAGATGAGGAAGATGAGGACTCGGAGGAAGAGACCGACTCCGGTGATGAGTCGGAACAGTACTCAGATGCGGACCAGGCATTGGCGGAGACCACGAAGACCAGGGCCAAGGCGCGGGGTAAGACCAAGCCAAAGCCGCGACCCGTCAAGATGTACCGGTCTCCGAAGAAGCAGCCAGCCCGGAAGGGTGCCTCGCCTGTCAAGAGGGCGAGGAAATAGGGGGCATTAATTACAGGTAGATAGGAAGGCGGCTAAATCAGGATATATTTAGGTTAGGAACTTTTGAACTTAGACCGGATCCAGATATGTAGGATCTGCGATCCTATTTTGTTGGTATTTTTGTAGTTTTGTGGAAGTCAACCCGCCCAAGTTGTAGAGGAATGTTATGTGGCATTCTTGGCGGCTGGTGTTGATTCCATTTGCACTTTTAGGTTTTCTTGTAGTTTAGTATTTAAACCCGGTTCGTAATTGAATCCGGGTGCGCATTATGTTATCTTACTTTCACAAGTTTTTGTATTGCAAATACAAGTCAGAACCTTTCTGATTCACTCTGAAGTGGACTGTGTGCATGGGACCTTGTCAAAGTCTTATGGTGATGGTTAGGATTGCAGCCTTGTGTGGATAAGTGTGTGCCCGGATGTTCAGTTTATCCGGTCTCTGGACTTAAAGTGAATTCGGTTTTGATAGGGAATTTGTGCAGGATCCCACGGTGTTTTCTGAAACATGTCTAGGGAGTATTCGATAGAGATAGACACTTGTAGAGTCTGGGTTTGAGATCGGGAGCGTCCGGCCAAATGCCAACTGAATGGTGATCCGGTCTCTGTAGAAGAAAGGACTAAGTGAGGAAATTCAGCTCTCTTGCATAAGCTACCGCCCTTATTCTACCAGGGATTAGACTAACTGGGTACTCCGTCGTTGTAGTCTTTGTTAGGATTAGGCAGGAGTGCTTGCGTGACCTGCTGGGTCGGATTAGTCCTGGTCCAATTGTGAGGTATTCCGGTCTGTTTGTAATAGTAGTTTTTTTTTACTTATAAGTGGAACTTCTGACACTTTAAAACTTGAAGGGTAGGGGTAAGCTTCCTTCCTAAATGCCCAAACAAGCAGATCCCTCTTGTTATCGAGGTAAAACTTACACTTGGTTACTATACTAGGGATTGGACCAGCTACTAGTATCCGGTCTTTAGTCCCATATCTAGTGAGCGTAAGCATCAAGGTGGTAAACATACTGGTATAAATAGATAGACTTAGTTTTGAAGGATAAAGGAGTGATCTAGTAATCACGTCCAAGGAAATCTTAGGAACTTTGGAGACCCAGACCGGATCAGTCTTTTGCTTGGGTTTTGTTGTGATAACCACTAACGTATTCTGGTCTTTCGTCAGCTTTCGACCAAATCCTTTGGGAACGATACACGAGTCACTTTAGGGCTAATTTAGTACATTCTAACGCCTTAGAGAAGGAATTGTGCTTTCCTGTGCTACGACACCACATAGGTGCAGTGTGGAAAAAACCATGGCTTGACCAAAAACAAGCAATGAAGCACTCAAAAAGTAATACTTCAAGTTCCTAAATGTGACCTTTACTAAAATTAAGCCCTAAAACCAACATTGTCTTCATATACTTTTAAGTCCAATTGAAAGTGCTATAACTTTTGTATCCAATTTCCAAATTCAACAAAACTTGTCGGAAAATTTGCACACTCTCTTCTAGTTTGTGTGATAAAATTTTTAGAACAATCTAAGTTATACTGATTTCTTGGGAGTCAATCAAAGTTCACAAGTTCAATTTGAATTCACCAAACTGCATTGAGATGGCTTCAACTTCAGGGGCCTGTATCTTTTTCATCAAATGTTAGTTTTCCAAAAAATGTATTGGGTTATGTTTTCCTTGAAGCCTAATTATTGTTGTAAAATTTTTTTATTTTTTTATTTTTTTAAACAAATGGAATTCCATTGCAAAACACAGAGTACAAAGCAGCCAAGCCAAGCCAAGCCAGTTCAATCCATTGCTTCAGTCCGTCTAGCCTTGTTCCATATAGATGGCGATGGTCCTATTGCCACGCGAGATTTTCCCGAGGGTTGTGTGAGATTGCCGAGGAAAGTCACGAAGAACCCCACAAGGCCACAACCAGCGGGAACTGTAGAGGAAGAGGCAATTTCAGACCCTAATGGAGCGGGAGCTTATGAGGTAGATGGAGAACTACCAAGAGATTTTGACCAAGTCAATGTCAGGGATCAATTTTTGCAGTAGCGTGCTCTATACTCCCGGATCTTACAACATTATCAAAAACTCAAGACGAGGGGTCAGTTGCTTGGTAATCGGCCTGACTTGCAGGCAATGAAGCAGATGAATGAAGAAGGAAAATCTAATGAGTTTCAAAAGTTTGGTCTTGTTCCCGGAATCGTAGTCGGTGATCAATTTGAATTTTGGTCAGAAATGTTTGCCATTGGGTTGCACCGGCAAGTGCAAGGAGGGATTGCATGGGTTGAAGATCGAGGGGAGAAGGTGGCTTGCAGCGTGGTGATCTCAGGTGGTTACCGAGATGATGATGACCATGGGGAGACAGACAAATACACTAGCGAGGGTGGAAACGATTACAAAGGTGACAAGCGGTTTTAAGGGGATCCAAAGCCCAAGAAAGGGAACAAAGCGCTTATTAACTCCTACAAACGTGGGGAAGTTGTTCGTTTGATTAGGGGCCATGATGTGGACGCTGGATGGAACAAAATCTATTCCTATGATGGATTGTACAAGGTGAAGCGTTACAACCTTGAGGTGGCACGAGATGGTCACAAGGTATAAACATTGTCACAATTTAATTTTTGTTCATTATTTTTAAATACCATGAAACCAAGAAATCAAAAATCAATAAATCATAGTGACGTTTCCAATATGCGCATGAAAACTTGTATTACTTTCAAAGGTTCAAACAAACCATTTCCATTACAAGCTCCATGTACCATGAATATCTAAACACCTAAGTCTACATTCCTTGAATTTCTAAGGCTTGTAATCAACGTCTCCTCTCACCTCAGCTCCACTACTATGACCTCTTGAATCCCATTCCGAGTCTTCTTCATTACTTGTGTTGTCCATACTATCGGATGAAGACTGTAGAGCTCGCTCTTTTCTTCCGGATACTTGCTTTGATGCAAGCGATCTCTTGCGTCTACCCTTCTTTTTCTCTTTCACCATGTCTCTACCTCCTAGTGTAGACTTCCCAATCCCTTGTTGAAGACCATTAACCGGTTTCACTTTGCTTTGTGAGAAAGGTTCACATACATCAAGGGGGGTTCGACCTAGACTTTGCCGCTTCGATGGTGATTTTGAAAAGGCCTCCAGTATTCTTTTAGTTCTAGCTTTCTTGGACTCTTTCATTGCTGGTTGTCTTGCTTTTGATCCGCTTGGAATGATGATCTCATTTGCGCCAAAAGAAAGTGATCGATCCGATGACTTCACCCAACGTCGACCAAACATGGACTCCAATGTCTCATCTTCTTCTGGACCCTTATTTCCGTTGCGTAAACTACCGAGACCACCTAAACTTGCATTGCCGTTTTTGAATAGTATGCGTGGAGGACCGCTACGTGGGGGTTTAGTTGGATCTCGTACGAGGGGCTTCTTGCCTTTGCCAACATCAAATGACATGGGGCTTCCAGACTCCATCATACTTGCATCTACATATGTTGCTACTCCCCGTGCTTTACCTTTCTCGGTACTTGCAAGACAGCTTTTCTTACACGCCAATACTTCAACGAATGCAACACTTGTATCACCAACATTTTTGTCCACCTTCATTCCACTGTCTCCCAAGTCGTTCTGTTTTCCAAGTTCTTCTGCTTCGACCCCTATTGGCGATGGACATTTAGAAATTGGAATCAATTCATCCGAGGTCGAAGTCCCACCGATGTTCATCGTTGCCCCATTTCTCTCTTCCATTGCCACATTAGTGTCCCGGCTATGTGCTCGAACATTCTCACTACTCAATACTGTAGTTCCATCCACAAATTTAGCTTCTGATGGGACACCCTCATCATAGTCGTAATTCTCCTCGTCCTCTTCAAAATTGAAGACATCCAATGGATTGTCTTGAAAGTCTTCATCATTATGATGAGGGTCTTGGGATGGTTCATCAACCAAACTAGTCACATTGTATTCCGCATCATATTCATCATCAAATAGGGGATCTCTCTCTTCACCATCGCCATGATCTTCACCACCCTCATCCTCTGACATGGACTCTTCCATATCCACACTCTCGAATTGCTCTTCGTACCACTTCTTCTCATCATTTTCTTGAGATGCGGAAAGCACTTTAGTATTGGTGTACACATATACCAAATCTTGTGCTTTCTGTGGCGTCAACTTGTTTCGAGATTTGTTGTGAACAAATGAATAGCTACTCCAATTTCGTTCACACGAAGAGGAAGATACCGGTTGGGCCAAAATACGCTTGGCAATTGGAGCAATGAACTTCCCGCACGCGCCCTCAAAATCCCACCAAGCATGTGCTGACAATTGTTGTTCGTTGGGGTCCAACATTTTGTGGAAAGGGGGTTCCCTATGTCGAAAGGCTACAAATTCCTTCACAACAGCGGCATACTGTTCTGTGGTACATACTTTCGTTAAAACACGCTTGCATACATCCATTGCATCTTGATCATCAGCAAGCTCTTTGTCATGAAGAAGATAGGGATTCAACAAAGCCCCTGCATAATGTAGATCTGTCTCTACCATCGCTCGCCGTTCATGAAAGGCTTCTTGTAGATGGATGGCTAAATCCAAGGACAAACTAAAAGGTGCTTCGTCCAACGACAAAACGTGCTTCTGTATTTTCTTCATGATATGTAGCACCTTCCCCATACATGGCCTTTTTGCATCCAAATCGCGTAGACCATGTACCACCGGAGCCGATAAATCCTTGAAATTTTGACAACGCCGCCAAAAATGCTCGTTCAAAATGATGTCCTTCACCCTTCGGCTCACATTGCGAGGATGAGTATTCTGCCCCAATGTTTTCACGTATTGTTCCCACTGTGGGTCCGTCACCGTTTGTTGTAACTTCCCCTTCACCTTCAACATACGGTCCACCATGTTGTAATTGGAAGCAAACCGAGTTTCCACCGCCATCAACAACATGCAGTCCGGCGAGTACCTTCGAAATATTGCAAGAGGCATGTGCCTCTTTTTGAAGAATTTCACTACGTTACGGGCATTGCCCACAACCTCCTCAATCCACCGTTCGTTGCCCCAATCTTTCAATAACAAATTCAGGGCATGGACCACGCAACCCTGGTAAAATATATGAGGGTACTTCGGAGATATCAAGTTGAATGCGGCTTCATTCACAGGCGCATTATCTGCGCTTATTTGTACTATTTTGTGAGGACCCACTTCTTCTATGAATTTTTCCAATATGGAGGCTAAATAGGCGGCATTCTTCTCTTTTCCTGTTGTATCCTCCGATCCTAGGAATTGCTCGCCCGCAGAAGACACGAGCATTGCATTTACCAAAGGACGATTTGCCGCCGAAGTCCACCCATCAATAGACAATGTTGCTCCAAACTTCCTGATGCTGTCTTCTGTTTGCTTCTTCATATTCACTTTAATGTCTGCCTTTGCTTGATCAAGCAACTTATGTCGTAATTCATGGTATGACGGTGGGGTATAGGGTTTGTGAAACTCAGCCGTTTTCTTCACCGCTTCTTTAAATGCTGCATTCCGTGCCACCGAAAATGGTATGTTCGCAGCATAAAAAAAATTAGCCCACACTGCATGCAATTTCCGTCTACTCGCTTCTTCGAAGCCATCTCCTATCCGCCGCTGCACCAAAGGCCTACTAGTTGATCCTACCCCTGTGTCTCCTTCATCTGATAACATCATATTCATTAATTTGGGAGATTTGGAACCTCCCAAAATAATGTTGCCCATTTTGAAGTAGCAAAAATTAAATACAACTTCATTTAATTGAAGTCGAAAAAGTCTTCATTTTTTAGGAGGAAATTGTACTTTTAATTGGAAAGACTGTTCCAAGCTAAAGAAGAGCAAGTTGCGTCTCTATTGCCCAACGAGAATGAAGAATCTGTTTAGGCGTGCTGTACATTTGAAGTAATGTTAGTATAGGTAGCAAGTTCTATCCTTACCAGTGCTTCTTGAAGGTTTAGAATATATGATACAAACTTGTAGCTCATAACTAAATAGCAGTCTATAATTATTAATATATGTATAACTTGGATTGTTGATCACCCCATTGAATTAGGGTATATTGTGAGAAGTCAACACTTCTGAGACTGATAGGTGATTGTGAGATTGGAGGTCCGGGTTCGATTCCCGTTGACTTCCATCTTCTGAAGCCGTGGGCGCTATCCTGATAATGAGCTACAGTTTAGAATAGTACAGCTTTCATTCATACAAATTTTTAGTATTTTTTGTTATATTGAATAAGTTTATTCATGGATTACATAGAAAGGATGTTCTACAAATAGAGATGATGTTGATAATGATTATTTTTTATATATTAAGTGCAAATTGTGTCCTTCATTAAATATTAAGTCATTAAATGAAGCGTTGATTGAGAGGCAATTGTTTTCAAAGTTGTTATAAATTTGAAGAAAATAAATTGTGAAATAATAAAAAAAAGGAAATATTTCACTTCTATACACTATAGAAGTAAACGTGTAATGCAATAGAAAATATATTAAATACCAAGTGTAAATACATTTGCTCTGCAAAGTACTTTACACAATACAAAATACTAATTTCAATACAAATCTATAAAATAAAATCTTAACATTCCAATCAAAACAATACTATCTATATTATAACACACCAAATTCTATGAATCCTATAGTTATTCAAATACTTGATCCTAAAGCAAAATCAAGCAATCAAATATCAAATAGAAACTATCCAAAGCCGGTTCATATGCTATGTAGTATTTCTGTAGTATCCTGTAGAAACTCAATCTGAATTGTATGAAGTCAAACTACCATTGATGACTTCAACTTGATTGGATGGGATCTTAAGGACACATTCTATTGTGTCCTTCACCCTAGACTTCCACGCTGTCACAAGAGAATTAGTGTTTTCCCAAACAGGATTTTGGGTCTCATCTACTTTCCAACGTAGTCCTTTCGTGGAGTCCCATCCATGATAGAAATCTTGAACATTTCTCTCTCGAGATGTAGGCCGAAAGTACTGAATCAATACACAATTAGGGTGATCAGCATTAGCAAAAGGATCAGACAAGGCCCTCGCAATCCATATTGGCTTCAAATCTCCATCAGCTGGTCGAACAGCAACAAAATATCCTTCGTAAAGATCACGTGCTACACGAAAAGATGGCAATGGGCGGTTACGAAGGTTTCCCACGAAAACTTCATCCTCAGCAAACTCCTCACGAACTTCACCATCATCATCAAGTTCGTCTTCTTCTGTAGTTTCTACTCGAGTAGTAGGCCAAAAACCATCCGTTAATGCTGTAGATGGTTCAATTGGCTCCTTCAAGGTTGCATTCACCGCTCGCCAATAGAACACCAAATGCTCAAAGCGTCTTCTATATTCTCCACTTCCGTCTTCATTGCATAATGTCTCCCAGTACTTAATGAACCCAGATAAACCCTTGTAAATGTCATCCAAGCTCCTCATTGGAAGGTGTACAACAGGGTTTGGCTCTCCTCGAGGCCATAGATTCCGCCCTTCAGAATCCTCACGCCACAATTTGATCCCCTCTTCCGGGAGCCAATCATTATCTGTGCAATAGAACTTATACTTCATAATTGGAACGCCTAGAGCATTGAGGTAGAACTTGAATTGTTGAGCCTTTGTATGTCCAACAAGCACATCATCCCCTCCACACAAAGAGTCTTCAATGAAGGCTTTAAAGTCGGGCACCTCCTCGATGAGATGAGGAATTGTGGGCACCGAATCCACATCCATGAATGACTTCATGAGGGATGGAATAGTAGGAAAATTTTCCTTCTTCAACTGTATACTCCACCTCCCAAACAAAGCGTCAATGTCATCATGAGTGTGACCAACCAACATGAAACTCACATAAACTTCCCGAAAAATTTTCTTCGCAACAAGAAGGGACCAAAATGCAAATACAAATCTGTTCTTGTTGTCTCCCGTTGCATTGTCCATTTGAACATTCAGAACTGGTGGGAGGGAAGTTCCAGCAACTGGAACTTCAGGCGCTGGCCGAAGTGAAGATTTGCAAATGTTTGATCCTTGAAGAACCGCGCGAAAAAGAGGAGCATTGCCAGATCCGGCGAACAATTCCCGTGACGAGTACTTTGGAGGAAGTTCAAGGTCCCGTAGAAGTTTTGCAAAGGATCCCACTGTATAGTTTGAATCATGAAGAAAGATATCAAGACCATAATGTGCATAACGCACATCACCATGTCCATGTGCAATCATACCTGTCACAGAAATAGGAAGCTTCATAAGCCCGTCAAGTTGCTTGCTCTTATGCGAGAAGACTGGGGAGGCCGTCTTTGCATGATCCATTTTGTCATGCATGATTGTCAGACATTCATGAGGATAGGCGCTCGATCTATACCGATTGGCATAATATTGGTCACGATGTGCACGAGCTGTAGCCAAATGCTTCTCCAAGAGATGCGTCCATTTGCGTTGCAAGCCAGTACAAGCTCCCCTTCTCAAAGTCTGCAATCTATCACATTTAGCGCAACGTGCAAAATTATCCCCGGGCTTTTTTGCATTGTATTGAGGGAAGTTCAACTTCCTAATCTTGCTGATATTCGAAGCCGACACTTCCTTCAATCCAAAAACAGCATTCGCTGCATTAACTTGTGGAATAGTCTCTTTCCACGTGAAATTGGCTGGCAAGACCATAGACACCACCTTCTCTCCAGAAGGTAAAGTGTGTGTGCGATGAGGCATGTGGTTAGCAGACTTCTCTAACATGGACTTAAGTGTAGCTGTAGCTTGCAATGTATGATTTCGAGTCTTTAGCATGCCCAAATTACCGTGTGATTAAGCTTGCTCGCCTTTGTTAGCATATCCTTGAAAACGATGGAATGTGCTCTCTGAAACCCCCGAGATATGCCTCCATGCTGCCATACACACATCGATTCCGTCGATGGTAACTACCCTCTTCCCTTAAGCATCCCGATGCACTTATCGATGAACATCTAATTTCATGTGGTACCGGAATTCGAATGATGTCTTATGGTACATCCGCTCACGGAAAGCCCGAATTTTGGCTCTTGGAAAAGGCTGGACACAATTGCTTGAGCAGCAGACCTTTGACGATACTGCATTGATTGACTCCTCAGTGAGAAGGCTTTTTGCCTTCACACAAGTTTGAGGAGGTGGATTCCTCACCAGACTTGTATATGGTCTCCCACGTGGAGATGACGGCCGCAAGAGGTTAGCTTGCTGACAGTTGTATTTGAAACGGACCTCATGATCGTGAAGGCTTGCTCCATCCAAATACACTTGCTCTATGGGCCACGCACGAAGAGAGTACTTCCATTCATCAGGAACATCTCTAGTATCTATAGACTTTGAGATTTGAACAGCCACAGAAGAATCACCTATGGGTCCATTGCAACCAAGGACTAGGTCGGAATTCACGCTGTGACAGATTCCTTCGGCAACAGGGAGACCGTGGTTATTGTATAAAGTGACAACCTTAGTCATCCAAAGCGGTCGTGGGATACCTTCACATTCTGGGATGTCAACAATCGTCTCAACGATGTTCTCACGATCCCCTTCATCAGAGGAATAGCCATGAGATAGAACCCCACCTGCCTGCATGATCACTGCACATAAAGGACAAATTATGGTTACTCAATTATGCCCAAAAGAAACTCTGTAGAGTGAGTCATGTCATTCAACTCGACTCGAGTTGAATGACTTTTGAAATGAAAGTATTTCTTGTATTAACAAACGAGTCATATTCTTATATGATAGTCACCTCACTATTGATAATAAAATAGTGATCACATCGTGTTCCAAATCGACTAAGATTGTGAAGTACCACGTGCGTCTACTGAACTCAATCCAAACTCAGCTCAACTGTCAATCAGAACGTTCTGAAGAAGTATCCCAGATACCTAACAACAATCTTATTAATCAGAAGTAGTTCTCGGAAAACGTAGACAAGTACATACTTATAGAAATCAAACTTTTTTGAGAGGTAAATTATAGTCAAACAATGATAAATGGAATTCGAAAAAACATAAACAAAACATGCTATTCATTTCTGGAAACTCAGATATAAGATCATCTGTACAATCATTGAAAACGAATGCAACTAACTCAGAATTCCTATTGCCATATTCCCAGGATTGTACATTCAAGTCGAATGGAGTTGAATGTACATTATTGGTAGCCAAGAACTATTGACCAGCATTCCAGATTACGATACCCATTACTCACATTAAACGGATGCAACTAACTCAGAATTCCTAATGTCATATTCCCCGGATTGTACATTCAAGTCGAATGGAGTTGAATGTACATTATTGGTAGCCAAGAACTATTGACCAACAATCCCACTTACTATCTCGATACTCAGATTTCCAAATTATGAAGAGTGTGAAATCGAGAATCGGAAGCATCAAAGGCTGTTTTTCAGGTCAAATGGAGTTAAATACACATCCTCTGTATATGCGTTCTGAACGGAGTCACTAGGAAAATCCAGAAACACGTCTACTATACTGGAAGTATATTTCATGGACTGTAATGACTGTTGGACTGTACATTCAAGTAGAGTCGAGTTGAATATACACCTATCCTAAACTCATGAAGGATGTACGTAATTGGGTCTAACTCAGGTGTCGAATTAGCTCACTAAACTTCTGTTTATCTTATATAAGTAGTGATGAATAAATTAATCGCATCTCAAATCCTCGTCATTTCAACTCGAGTTGAGTTGAATTGCAATCACAACATGCGATGATATCACTTCAGTTTCTCATTAATAAACTTAAATCCAGTTCAGTTTCAGTATGACCACTGCTGCAGCAAGGCATTGTAAGTAATGTTAATGTTGAGTCCCGGAAAATACGGCGGCATTTACGGGTTATACATTTTCTTATGCAAATTCTATGAAATGCGTCCGAAATGATTATGATGGCTGAGTTTCGCCCGAGAAGAAGTCAGTATCGACAGATTACTCGAGAACTGCATCAAATTCCTATACACATCACTGACATTGAATACCAAGAAATCAGAACAATAGTCACAAAATGTGCGCACAGTTCAAAGTACTGTCATTCTATCAAACAGAACTTCGGAACATACCAAAAACGTGTACACCATGTAAGATGAGAGCCACTCTTGCAACCTCTGTTGCTGAAACAGAAATAACTGCACGATGAACTACAAGATCGAACCCAAAAACGCACTCTGCACAATCTCTAACACCAGACAACAAGAGTAACAACGCAGTCTTCGGAGCGACAACATCAAGCTCAAACATTGAAAATGAATAGACGAGCTTCGTTTGGGAGAAGGTCTATGGTCAGAACGCGGAGAATCCTGGCACGAGGAATCTTGGCGCGAGGAATCATGGCGGGAGTTTCAAACGGGAATTTACTATAGCATTGTCAACGATAAGATTCTCTCGTTTTCAGGGATTTCTAATTAATGCGCATACTTTTCTTTCATTCGATTCCAGACTTCAATGGGGGAATTTTCTATTTGTGAAAGTAGTTGGGAGCTCATCGCTACAATCCCTACTTGGATTTTCAGGCCCTCTTTTGGAGGAATGACTTTTGAGAAATGTAGGAATGTTCCGACGTTTTTTTATGTATTCAGTGTACTGTAAAGTATCCAAAGCCCTATAATAAGTGGTTTAGGAGGAAACCTATATCTACAACAATAGCAGCCTTTACGTATTTTACGTTTTGATTTTTCGAAGATTTCTAAATAGTAGTAAAGATCATTGACCAAACAATTTGCTCACACGAACAGGCTTTTCAGTTTGGCAACGCATTAATATATTTAAGGAAGACGGTATATTGAACCGAAGTTTTAATTTTGGAATTTTTTTCCTTTTTCTTTAGACCCAAATTTGTAGATGCACTGAACCTTATTTGAATTCACTGACATCACTTTATTAGCGCTCGGTAGGAACAGCTCTCGTGGGGATGATGGGCGCGCTGAATTATACCTTTTAACCCCCCTTGAAATTTTTTCTTTTTCGCATTTTTTCTTTTTTTTTCAAATTCAGAATTAAGATTCGAAATCAAAGACCCGAAATTAGCTTTGGAGACTCCAAACATACCCATACAGTCAAACCTCGATAAGTGTTAAAACTCTATATGTGTTATGGAGTTTTTTGCTCCCTTCAAATGAAGACTAGTAATTGTTATGTGTTAAGTGTTACGCAATGTCGCGCTCCTGACTTTGTTAATTTTACCTCGGTAAGTGATAAGTTTCCAATAAAAGGCTTTTTGTAAGAGCCATTGCTTAGAAGGAGATAATTTTGAGGTAAAGTAATAGTTTCTAGTTGCAAAGTCACTCTAGATGTCCGTTCTAAAAACTATAAAGTAGAAGAGGTTGTAGGCTTTCAAGATGTAGGTAGTGCTCTTCAAACTTTGAAAAAGTTTTTGGAGCAAAGAACTAATGACACCATGTTATCTATTAGGAATATTGAAGCACTAGAAAAGGAAGTAGAATCTTGGCATGTAGTAGAAACTTGCCAAAGTACTATTGATTCATTCTTTCGACGGACTTAGATGAATAATGAATCAATATTTTATAATTTCATCCATTTTTTCTATAAATATTACATATTTACCTTTTTTATTCTTCTAAGTATTATTTTTTATAAGTGTTATAAATCATCGGCATCACTCTCTATAAGTGTTATGTGTTACTAGTGTCTAAGTGTTAGCTAAAAGTATGCTCCCAACCCCTAACACTTATCGAGGTTTGATTGTAAAACCAACACAAATATAAACCCCAAACCCCGGAAAAAAATCGTTGCCGAGGACTTGCCCTCTGTTCTATGTATTGTTTCCCTCTTAATGGAAATTGTCCATATTCCCAAAAATTAAAAAGAATAAATAAAGTAGTGCACTTCCTCCATTTAAATAATGGGCACAATATTACTTTTTGAACAAAAGAGGCTTCAACAAGCTATATGGTAAATCGCATAAGATATTAACTACTTGGTAAACAATATAAGAAAAAAACTGCATAGTAAACCATATCAAGTTTTTTAAATAGCAAATCGTTTAGGGTCTTCTTTATATAATAAGACATATAGGGTTTTCTTCATGTGGTAAATCGTGAAGGGACTTCTTTATACGGTAAGCAATTTAGGGTTATCTTCATCTACTAAATTCTATGGTGTTTTCATAATATAATGAACCATGTAGGATTTTAGTTATATGGAAAACCACATAGGACTAAACGTAAAGAATGAATTAGTGATTTAAAGGTGGTTCACAATTAAATGGAAAGCATCCTCAAAGATTCCAAACCAAAAAATGGTGGAAGAAGCCTCTATTCTTTTAGAGGAACACAAAAGCAAAGTTTTATTAATTTCAAATAAGAATGCGCAATTAGTGAATATGAAATGTAATTTGTTCCATAAAAATCAATGATTTATTACCCTAAACCCTATACACATTTCTTTGAATTTTTGCACTATTCATTCCATAACATTTGTGGATTTTGGATGTAAATTTAAAAGAAGGCTACACAACACCTTCTTCTATTTACATTCAAATGTAGCAAAACACATCTTAGATCTATACCATTACAAACTTTAGTCTATCATTTTCATTTGGCTTTTCTCCACATGAAATTCATTACAAATGAACATTTGTAATTTAAAATTTAAAAAGGACATACCAACTCCTTTGTTCTTCTATTTCAATGGATTTTGGACAATTAGAATACAAAATAAAATATTACAAAATAAATTTATAAACTATTACCTAAGATAAATTCTAGGACATTCTAACTAAGTATTAAAAATGAATTTCATGACATTCATGGGAGGGGAGGGTTTATATAAAAAACAGGGCACAAGTGCAATTTCTTTCATGATAAAAAAGATTGGCATATACTCAACATGGAACTTTAACTAGTCTCCAAATATATAGTTCTCAGACATTCCAACTTCTCCAATGAAAAATAGTTCTTATTCACTTGCATTTCATGAAGAATATAAAATGTTTATTTGAACCGAAAAAATGGCATTGTAACCATCATTTATTTCAAAATTAAAACTAGTGAAGTCATAATCACTCAATTCAAATAAGTATTCAATTTGGAGTGTCCTAAGACTTGAAAACTTCTACCTATTTTTTGGCCTTGTATTGACGTGAAATTAATGACATTGGGGGCATTTTGATTTCGAATTAGAAATGGTAGTGCGGTCTATTTTCTTCTTTCTCAATTGAAATTGTTCAATTAGCGATCATTTGATTCAAATTAGTGTTCAATTTAGAGTGCCCTAACACTTCATAACTTTCACCTTTATTTTTTGGCACCCTTGGACATGGAATTTATGACATTGGAGGCATTTTGATTTCCATTAAAAAAATGGCAGTGTGGTCTATTTTTTTTCCTAAATTAAAATTAATCAATTAGCGGTTAGTTAATTCAAATTAGTGTTGAATGTAGAGTTCCCTAAGACTTTGAAACTTTCACCTAATTCTTTTGGCTTTTATTGACGTGAAATTCATGACATTAGAAGGATTTTGATTTCCATAGAAAAATGGCAGTGCGGTCTATTTCCTTTTTTCTCAATTGAAATTGATACATTAGCGGGGATTTCATTCAAAGTAGTGTTCAATTTAGAGTGTCCTAAAACTTTGTAGCTTTCGCCTACTCTTCTAGCACTGTTGGAGGTGGAATTCATGACATTGGACGGATTTTGACTTCCATAGAGAAAATGGCATTGTAGTCTATTCTTTTTCTCTCAATTGAAATTGGTCAATTAGCAGACATTTAATTCCAATTGGTGTTCAAATAAGACTGTCCTACATCTCTAGAACTTTCAACTATTTATCGTGACACCCTTTGAAATGAAATTCACATCATTGGAGGCATTTTGATTTCCATAGATAAATAACGGGAGCCCTGTATTTAAACAAAATAAAAATTGAAATTGGTGAATTAGCGGACATTTGATTCAAATTAGTGTTGGATTTAGGGTGTCCTAGGACTTTAGAACTTTCACCTATTTTTTTTGTTTTTATTGACGTGAAATTCATGACATTCTTGGCATTTTGATTTCCATAGAGAAAATGGCAGTGTAGTCGATTTATTCTATTCAAATTGAAATTGGTCAATTAGAGGGCATTTGATTCAAATTAGTGTTGGATTTAGGGTGTCCTAGGACTTTAGAACTTTCACCTATTTTTTTTTGTTTTTATTGACGTGAAATTCATGACATTCTTGGCATTTTGATTTCCATGGAGAAAATGGCAGTGTAGTCGATTTATTCTATTCCAATTTGTTCTTAACAAATTACTCCTCCAAATGTACTATTCTTTCTAAGTAGAAAGAATAATTCAATGTAAATATTCCATTGTTTTCTAACCTATAGATATTAATAATTTTTGTGCTATCTTAAATGCACTTATTTAAAGAAATTCCTCTTAGAGTTAAAGTTAAAGTTCTTAAAACTTTTTAGAAAAAGTCTCTAGAGTACAATTTGTTTTTGATACTAATTTAAAGCTTTAAACTTTAAACTTTTATAAATTGAAGTTAAAAAGGTTGAAAGTCATATAATTGTATCTTCAAACAAAATTATAAGTTTTTTATTTGTTATAGAATTGGCATTTTGAATATTTTATTGGGCACCAAAAAGGCCTTCATTGGTTCTTCATAGGTTCAACCTCCACTACAAATAAGTTTGGCTACGGTATTTTTAAAAGACACTACTTTAGAAATCGCAAAAAGAAATATAATGTTGATAGGAGTTTGATTACTCTACTTACGTTTTATTAATTCAATAAGCACATACCTAACAAAGATGAAGTACTTTTTCTAGAATTCAACTAAAAAGAATGAAATTGCAATTTTGAGAGAAAATAGCGTTGTCCACTTTACTATATTGAATAGGCTTATTAAGTAGTCAAACTAGACAACACCCTAAACCAAATAATTAAAGAAACTCATGTCCCAAATCAAAAATGTTTAAACCCAAAATCCTAAACCCTTACATACTTCCATAAATATTGATGTGCAACTATTGATGTAAGGTACGTGGCGTAAATTCCAATTTGGCATTATAAATACATATGAGTGGGAGGTAAATTTTGCTTACTTCAATGTATCAACTGTGCTCATTCAAGAGGTGGGTACTTTTCATGATTCTAAATGACTATTTCTTTTTGACTTGAAAAATTTATAACTAATTCCTAGAAGCTCCAACAACAATGGATTATATGCCTACTTCATTTGTATTTGAAAACAAATTTACTGGAAACTATTTGAGATCATTTACTTCTCTACAATTTAGTGTCCACCATGACATGGTTGGTTTATGGACCTCCTATCTTACACGGAATGAATTACAATATAGAGACATGTTGATTTATGAGTATAGGTCGTCTTCTATTCAATGTACCTTTTTTAAAAGTAGTTCACGGCTTCAGGTGCCTCTTTCCACGGTTGTAGGCTCCTCGTGAACACGGTTACAGGATCTTCTCTCTCGCTGAGAAAGTTGCCCGCCGCCTTTTTCGGGGCGTTCTGTGGCAATCGTGTTTTCTCGCCCTGTCGATGTTTTCAATCGCCGCGCCTCTTGCTGTCGCCGGGCTTCTTGCCGTCTTCAACATCTTCATTTCCTGAGAGGGTTCCGTGTTCACCCAAACAAAAGTTTTCCCCCGATTGTTTGGGGCGCTGTTGCCGCTGCATCCGAAAATCCTTTGTCTCCTTCAACCGTAAGTGAGAGAGTGTTTAGGATCTCAGACCTTCATTTCTGGGCTTTGCGTTTACATTGTTGGCGCTTGCGGTTCGGGCTGGCAAACCGATTTGAAGAGCGTTTCAAGTTTGGTTCTCCTTTTCGCGGTTTTGGGTTGGTCGACTGTTTCTTCTTCACGCGCGACATTTTAGTGGGGCGATTTTCAGTTCCTCCTTGTCCTCTCATTCACCAGGTATTCTCCCCATCTGTGTTGATTTGTGTTGCTGTTTGTTCTGGCACATTCTAGTGGTTAGGGTTCTTGGGCCGGCCTGGCATTGCGAGGCCACATTTCAGGGTTCGGGGATTTTCTTTTTGCTCATTTGTTACTCAGATACTATGAGTTGGGCCGAATTGGGTAGGTCGGATTCTAGGGTGCAAGGTTTTCTTTTTGGTGGTTCGTGCAAATTTGCGAGGCCAGATTCTAGGGTGCATTCGGCCAAACCTGCTTCGCTGGACATCAGGGTGCAGGGTTTTTTTTTTGTTGCTCATTTGGCGCTTAGATCCTATGAGTTCGGCCAGCTTGCAAGGCCGGATTTCCAGGGTGTAGGGTTTTCGGGGTTGAACACCAAATGCTTGAATTTGTGAGGGTTTGCAATCAATGAAGATTCCTGGTGAGCAACGGAATTACCCTTCAGCAGGATCCTCATTGATGTTTTCGTTGAAGCATAGCAGTAATTTTACAGAGGCGTAGGTTTGGTATGCGGAGACTCCCAGTTCGTAGCACTTCTAAGCAGCGACTGTATGGATACTAGTTTCGGCTTTGGATTAACGGATAGTACATCCACATTGTTACAGGTTTTGTTGTTGTCATGTTAGAAACAACCTTCTTTATTCAAAAATAGCCTTCTCCATTCACTTGTTGCTTTCAGAAACAGCTTTCTTTACTCAGTTCTCGCTCATGCAGGCACAACCACAAGCAAAGCGTGGCGGGATTCCTGGCGGTGCATTGTGTGAAGTCTTTTTTCGGCAGGTATATTACTTTTCGCATTTGCACACTCCGGTCACTCAATGTGATTCCCTTCTTCTTCCTCGTCTTACATGAGGAATTCTCACCAATTTGGCAGGCATAGAATCTAAGTTTATGGCTGTATTATGACCAAGGTCTGAGCAGTATGTATTAGCAACCAATGCACATTCAACTCGATCAATGTCCATTCAACTCGAGAAATGTAAATTCAACTCGACCGTAGTCCCTTAAACACAAATTTTGAGAACCTTAATCTATACCTGATAATCAGGTGCTTGCACTTCAACTCGATTCGAGTTGAAATGCGGCCACTAAATACCCACACAAAACTTCAGAAACTGAAAACGTAACCATATTGCACTTCAACTCGATTCGAGCTGAAGAGAGTAAATGCAATATCAACTCGACTCGAGTTGAAGAGATAGAATACAGTAAAAGGTAAAACGATAATAGACACCCGAGTTACATAGCCGATCCAACGCCGAAATTCGAGAAACTAGATTCCTATCACAAAGAAAAAAGTCATACAAAGACGAATTTTCTCGGACAGTTCAACTCGAATCGAGTTGAATCACCAGAAACAAACTGTCTTAAACTAAATCTCCGTCTGGAAATTCCAGAAAGAAACATATCAAACCTAATAGCCCGAAACAAAAGCAAGAATGCTCATTCAACTCCAATCGAGTTGAATTGTAGGAAATGCTAGAATCAAGAGTGCTCTAACATATGTTTTCCAGGAATGGAGGAGCAAGTGAAGAAACTCCAGGCGCTTTACCAAAGATATACGATTCCAGAGGATGAGAAGGAGGAACTTGGAGATGAAGAAACGTTAGGGGATTGTTGGACATGGCTGGAACCACAGAACGTGGAATACTGGACCATAGTTCTTGTCCCCATGACAAACCATCTGGCTTTCAGGACCAAATTCAAGGGCTCCTCAGCAACTCTTCCGGTCTCCCTCACAGAATCCATAACTGAGTTTACCATCTCAATGGACGGTTCGATATTTGTGTCGTGCGAGACTCTAGATCCGGACCAGTCTACGCCATACCTGTTCTCATATGTTGTGGATGCGAAGAAAACAGTCTTCAGTATAGCTGAGTACTGTCGGAGCCTTGTGAATACTGACTATGAAACTCTGAACAAGAACATTCAGATTCACATTGACGAGAAGCGGTGGGAAGGAAAGGATGGGAAGACGCTTTCGCCACAAGCACTTCTATCAAGGCTCAATCAGCTCAAACTGGGGTTCGAGAGGCTGCACTTCAAGCTCGCACAGAAGAACAGAGACATGAAGCCCCTCTCGATTGGAAGAGACTACACGAGTCAGGGTGCTAGTCAGAGCTCGTTAGCCATGGGGACTCCAGAGACAGGGAAGAGCCAGACGAAAAAGAAGAAGACTGACAAGTTCAGTAGGGGTGACCCATCTATAACACCAAGCCCCCTCGCGAAGAAGGGAGCAAAAAAGGCCGTGGCATCCTTGGAACAGTCAATCATCATTGATGAAAGCATGGTGTCAGAGGTCACTAACATCCCGAAGGACTTGGGTGGGGATGTTAAGGAAATCGACTACGAAGAATCCTGCAGGACATATGAGGAGTATTGGGCGGAGTGCACCGACTCCTATGTCCCTGGGATTGGACATAAATTCATCATCCCCATATCGCAGTTACAGACTCCACCTGACAACTTGAACATTCGCGGCTTAGAGGAGGTTGGGGTGAAGAAATGCTTGAACTTTCTCCTCAACATGCCAGACCCCGACAAGAAAATGACACTATGTGTCATGCCAGTTGGATTGGACAGTAAGCTTGAGTCCTTCGAGGAGGTGAGCAAGGGGAAATTCTACATGGTCAATGGGCAGCATACGGTTGAGGCATCACGGAGGATGCAGACCATGCCAAGAATAAAGTTGAAGGCGGAGAAATTTGCACAGTGGGAGTGTTTCATCGTCTGGAACAAAGACGATCACATCATTCGTAAGATTTCCGCCTACTACAACCGGGTGAACCACTTTCAGAATTTCATGCCAACGTGGTCCACCAACATCATTGGAGCTCGCAAAGTGTGGGAGATGATGGGCTGCCCTCCACCGGATAAGGAAGCAACAGAGTTGGGCAAAGTCATTGAGAAGCCTAGGCGAACAATAGCAGAAGCCTAGAACAAGAAGAAATTCCATGTAAGTTTTACACTTCAACTCGATGCGAGTTGAAATGCTTGTTTCCGATGTCCGTTTTGTACTTGGGTGGAAGTTGAATGTTCTCTGATTCATAAGAACAAATTCTCCAACTGACATGGAAGCACTGCTTGTAGGATTTCGTTGTTGCTGCCAAGCTTCGGTTCGCCATGATTGATGTCAAGAAGAACCAAGGCAAGATTAGCAAGAACAAGGAGAAGGAGGTGGACATCCACAACGAGTTGAAGATTATCACGGCGTCGAAGCCTGTTTATGATCTGTGGAGCGAACTGATCACCTGCCAATCTCAAGGCGAGCTTGTTGACCCCGATTCTCTCTTGAAGTATAGACAGCTTCCTAATTGGGATCAAGAGAAAGATGGGGTTATGCCGCGTGAGTTCTTCAAATGGCTAGGAAACTGTTCCAAGGGTGATCTGAAGAGGTTAGCTTTGCATCTTCTAAGTAGAACACCCAATCGAAAGCTCCCGCATCCGAAGGTGACGATGAAGAAGGTCTCAGGGGTTCTAGCCGACTGCTATACTGCCAAGGAATGGCTTGAGAGGTGCAAGAGGAAGCAGATAATTAGGAGGCAACTTCATTTCCTAAAGAAGAACCTCAACTTGTTCAGCAATGAGGGCAACTATCGAAAGGACAAGTGGAAGCAGTTCAAGAAGACCTACAATGTCACGAAAGCCACGAAGAACACTCTTCTGACCGGTCCACCTGAGGAGTTCTTCTCTCTCGCGAAGATGCCCTCTAACAAGAACAAGAGTATCAGCGAGCTCTCCCCTAATGCTGCTGAATTCTTCCGCATCTTTCTTGGAAGCAAAGGGAAGTTCAGCAAGCCCGAAGCTACCGGGTCCTATAGACCGTATGATATGGAGACAGATGACTTCGGGGAATGGGATGGTGGTGTTTGGGAGGATTCAATGTCATCAAAATTGAAGCTCGCTGTTATGGACTTCCGTCATGTTCCAGGGGTCATCAACAAAGGCTCCTCAAAGGAAGGCGAGTCCTACTTCGAAGGCTTCTTAAATGGCTTGAAGAAACTCAAGGGATTCCAGACGGTGGATCCACAAGTGTGGTTGTGGATTTGTGGGGATGCGGATATGGAGCTTGATATTCGCCAGTACATTCGTACCTCGATCTACGGGGAATCCTACCTTCTTCACTATGCCGATTACATCCCTTCGCTCTTCGAGAGAATTGGAGACCTGCCTGAGCGGACATCAAAAGCGAAGGAGTCTATCAAGCTAATTTTCTTGATCAAGAAGGGGGTGAAGGTAGCAGTGAAGAAACTACCGAGGAGCTTCGAGGCGTCAATTGACGGAAGATATTCGAAGTCCAAGTCGAGCAACGATGTTGAATACA
Source organism: Thuidium tamariscinum (assembly GCA_947034885.2). Taxonomy (NCBI): domain Eukaryota; kingdom Viridiplantae; phylum Streptophyta; class Bryopsida; order Hypnales; family Thuidiaceae; genus Thuidium; species Thuidium tamariscinum. Next base: position 615,098 of record OX344757.2, on the reverse strand, counting down.
GGCTCTATAATACAGAGTTGAGGATGGATTTCTACTTGCAAGTTCTCAGTTTGTTTGCTTCTCGTAGCGATCCAGTTCTCTCAGTTTTTGGTGGTGGGAAGATCATCTGTACTGCCTGGGTATGTTTATACATTTCACTAACTTTTTCCCTAATGTACATTTCTACTGTGTTGAGATGGTGCTTCAACTCGACTCGAGTTGAAATTACATTCTCTTGATGTTTGTATCTTCTGTGTTGGCATACGCATGAACGCTGAATTCGAACTTGATGCATGTTGAATAGAAACGTGAAGACTGAATGCAATGTTTTAAATTTCATTGCAGATGCTCTCCCTCAAGCATTTTGTAATGGGGAACTCCAAATACAAAGAGAACTTCACATCCCTTGCGCTGACATCTGAGAATTTGGATAAAAATGACTTCCTCGACACCAGTTACCGAGTGGATTCAGGGAAGTTTCCGCGGAGAGCATCCAAGGATTCCTCAAGCTTTGGAAAGGGGAAGCAGCCGATGACACCGGAAGAGGAAGCTAGACACGATGCTTCTCAGAGTCAGACTCCAGTGAACCTTGCAGACGATGATGAAGATGAAGAAGACGACGAAGAGGAGGAAGACAAAGATGGAGTTGACGAGGGCACGCAGGTTGAGGACAACGCACCTGATCCCGAGCCGCTGACAGAGCCTGCAACAGATGTTACGGAGAACACTGATGTTGCGCATGAAGCCGGGGCATCATCTGTCGTTGTGGAAGCGGCCGAGGTGCGGGATTCAACAGACGCATCATCCCATCCAGTTGTCACACCAATGGCACCTCCTGCACAGCGGACTCCAAGTTCCGATGCTCGTCCAACGAAGAAGCGGAAGAGGCAAGCAAAGGAATCCAGAATGTCGGACAAGGAGTGGTTGATGGAGTTGATCAAGGCCAACAAGGAGGAGAATGATCGATCTCGAGCTGAGATGAGAGAAGAGAATGAGCGGGCAAGAACCGAGAATAGCAAACTCATCAAGGAACTTGTGCGTGACATGCCAGGGATGATAGCAGGCTATCTTGGAGGTAGGCCCCTTCAGGCGATTGAACCCGCCAGTTACTCAGCGCCCTTGATGATTGCCAATGAGGCATATACCTCAGCGGACAGCTCCAAGCGGTTGAAGTCTGGAGGTTCGAATCCTTCAGAGATGCAGTTACTGAAGCCATCTCCAACGTCAAGTGTGCAACCGTCGCCGCCGCCGCCGCCCTCATGTCCTCTGCCTTCTTCAGTATGTGCAGAAGAGGAGGAGGAGGAGTCTACTCCAAATCCTGTTGGCGATACCCTTGAAGTGTAGGGTGATGACATCATTGTAGAGGAGGAGAAGGTAGATGATGGAAGTCCAGCGGAAGGGGATGAGACAGAGCAGTCACAGGACCTTGCGACTGATAACTCTCCAGGTTGTTCCTCGTGACTCTCTTAGCCTCATTTCAACTCGAGTCGAGTTGAATCCCTTCCGCTGCTTTCACTATCTAATAGCTAGTATAGGCTGGTTGATCGGAGCTTGTGGGTATACATTTTGTATAAAATTTCTCCTCTTGAGAATATGTAATATACCATTTTTCTTACAAACGATATTGTGTGTTTAATTGCATCAGCCGCAGGTACACTTCATGTTGATACCGATGTTCCACAAGAGTCGTTGGCTCCAATTCAGTGTCCACTTCCATGTATTGATCATGGTAATGACACAGAAGAAGTTTCTCTTTGGAATGCATCAGTCGTAGTCGTCGATGTCACCTCTCTTCCTTCACCTGAGATGAATAAGGTTGAAAGCCTTGTTCATAGTTTAAAGGAGTTTGAGGTTGTTAACGATCTAGTGGACGATGCTCTTGTGGAATTTAAGATTCCACCTTCTGAGGGTCCCGTTCAAGCATGTGTATCTCCTCCCTCACATGAGGTGGCCAATGTTGTGAGTTTCTTCTTTACCCTCTCTGCATTGTATCAGTCTTGTTTTAATGTTTTTATCTTTCATTTTGATCCTCTCTGTTCAATGGGGTAGATAGTCCTTTAATACTCAAAATGACACAGACAGTGCAACAATTTAACTGTCTCGCCATTTTGGTGTAAATTCTGAGCAGGATAGAGGAGAGGCAGAGGGCAGTGTCTTCTTCCCATGCACATCTGGGGTGACCAAGAAATGGCTTAATGTCATTCTGGGTTTGCATGGGCTACTGTGCGTATGTGAGGATAAGAGGTATCTTATTCATGAAAGACGATACAGTGATACCTACAATGTTCCTCCGAACATAGAACACCTTTCCATTGGCTTCAAGCGGATCACTATTAGGCCCCATCTTCAAGAAGTGTTGAAAGGGTTGTCCGAAATCGCGAATGTATCAGTGTGGTCTTCTATGAAAAGGAAGCATGCTTTAGTTATCACGAAAAACTTGTTTAGAGGCATAGAGCCTCCTCTCAATATTTTCGGAGAAGAACAATGCAATGTGGTCAAGTGTAGAGACGGACGCGGTAATTTTTACAACTACAAGGTGAACGGAACAGAAGTGGACTTACTTTTGAAACCTTTGGACAAGTTAGTGGAGTTGGAGAACTCGATTTTTTCTTTTCAGAATACAATAATCGTTGACGTCAATCCATCAAGGCACGTTACCAACTATCCAAGTAATGTCGTTTTGTTTGAACCTTGGTCACATGAAGGAGACAAAAACGCAGATGGAATCCTTATTGATCACCTTCTTCCATGGATTCAACGTCTGCACATTGCAAGGCCACATTCGCTATATGCTTACCGCCTAGACAACATATTTGGTCGTTGGTCTCTTTTTGAAGAAACTGACAGAAGAGAGTACAGTGATATAGCTGAAGCAATTGAAAGGAGCAATACAATTTACGATGAGTGGAAAAAAAGCGGTTTAGAAAAACAACATTTTTTCAAGGACTTGCATAGAGGAATCCATGCTATGGACAAAGTTGAAAGGGTCTTTATGCTCTTCCGTCAAAAGCCACAAGATACTAGAACGGCGGATTTAATAGGGCCCTAGGATCTTCCATGCCCTCTTGTATGTTTTGCGGATTCATATTTTATATGCATTTGCAATTGCATTTGCATGCATTCATTGTGTGTAATGTCAAATACTTTGTGAGCATTAGACTATACCAATTTGTAATATATCAATGTAGACGTTTGATGTTTTTGACAATCTTTACTGGTTTCCAGGGTGTGCGTGCTAATTCAGTTCTTGGAAATGAGTGTGAGAACAAGTGCACTGCCTCTGCTGATTCATTCTCTAACTATGGACAGTTTGCTATTTCGCAAAGTGGATTGGGGCATATCATGTATTCGGCAGCCACAGCGCAATCCACTATGGATTTCTCCATCATGTCTGTGGACGATGGTGTTGTAGATAGTCCTCCTAATAGTGCGAAGCGCCCAAGTTCTATCAGCTCTCCTTCTCCTTTGAAATGTCGTGAGCGGTCATCCTCTCCTTCTGAGCGCTCTACATTGAATGGCGCGACTCAAAGAAAGTTATACGTTGATGAAGTGCTTGTGGAGCCTGTGATGAAGGTTTGAACCTTTTTCATTTAGAATTCTTTTATTTGAAATCATCATTTGTTTTGAAGAATTGTTTGTTTCATTTTAAGTTTTTGACATCCTCTTGTATCTTCTATTAGCAGGTTCTTAATGGATCTACCATGTCCATGCCCATTCCTATCACTGCATTCAGTAAATTAGTGCCGAACGAATGTTGTGATGAACAATTGAGGACTACTTCAAGTGGCTTTCTTCCTCTTCCACCTAAATGCACTTCTTCAGCACCAGTTCGGCCGCGAAAATGTAAAACACATCATGGGGAGCTTCGTCTTCATTCCATTGAAAGTTCTTGGAATGCATGGGAGCAAAGGTCTTTGAAGAAGCAAGTCCGTGAAAGTGTGTGCCAAAAAACCGGAAGCTATACTGGATATAGTCGAGGTCCTGAGATATTGAAGGTAATGGAAAAATTGAAGAATAGATCATACTCGCAATAGTCCTTGGGACTCGGACTAGTTTTCCTAGGCATGTAGTTATATTGAGCTGTTTTCATATTAAGCTCATGTAGAGCTAAGACTCTTTTTTACAATGTATATGATAATTCTATTGTAAAGCACTATAGCTACCCCAGCAAAGTAGTTGATGTTCAGAAATTGTAAAATGGACATCCAGACTATTGCATGTAAGCCTGTAGTTATTACAAGCCGGGTAGGTAAAGTTCCTTATCTCTATTGATTGTCTTAGTCTTTCATTTAGAAGCTTGGGGATACAAGGTCATGGTGTTTGAAAATGGTAGTGGATGATGATCTTTGATGTAACTGTGAGAACAAAAGTTATAGAAAAAAAAACGTCCATGCGTCGCTGTAAGCATTTTCATAAACGGCATTCTCAATGTCAACATTTGGAATGTGGTTTGTGCTAATGCTCAGTGGCGCATGGATGTTTTTGTTTCTATAATTTTTGTACTTACATCTATGTCAAAGGTCATCATCCACTAGATTTCTTCAATCACAATGGCTTCGTTTTCTCAAGCAATCTACTTGGAGATCTAACACAATTGGTGGAGATGAGGGACTTTGCTACTAGGAGTGTAATGATGGGCATCGGGGATACAAAATTTTGTTTATAGTGAATACATATACTACATGAGTGTTAAACTTCGCAAGTAATACATGGTATTTTGTAATTCTCCATTTATTTTTATCATTGTATATTAATGTTTCTAATTTTTTAAATTATGAACAAACAATTATTCTTACATTTATAAATTATAGTACTTTACAAAGCTCTCATTTCATTTGAAAAGTCCCAAATTAATGAATATGATGTTTGATGCTTGAGTACTGGCAAGTGCTCCAGAAGACACGCGGTTTAGGGTCTCTTTTGGTATTGTACAAGAATCTTCCGGTGTAAGACGTATTGGCGATGTCGAAGGTCTCTCATTTCCTGCATCATTTACAACCGTGGCCTCCAATGTCCCGTTTCCACCCAAATTCTCGTTTTCACCTCTTCGTGGGATTACCCCCTTGCATTGACGAAATAGCTTCTGAACTTGGGATGTGAGTCGTGGACATAGACTGATTCCTCGATCACGAGACCCCGATGCACCTTCATAACCAAGATGGCTAAACATACGGCATGTTTTTTTAGCAAACACTAGGTTGCAGGCTTTGCATTGTACCTTCCCAACTGAAGGGGCGCCATACCAAGAAGACCAATCCTTGCTCATAATGATGAATTTTAAGTGCGTCTTTGGAACTTCAAATTCCGAGTGTAACCACAAAAAGGGTGAAGATCTCCGCAGGAATAAAAATCGTCAATAAAGTAACCGATATAGTTTGAAAGAAGCCTTGGAAACCAAAGCCCCCCTGACCACTGAACTATGCATTACCAAGCAAGGGACACAACCGAAATTGCAGCGCCTAGCCCTTGGAAATCTTAGCGTTCAGCTTTATAGGAGTGCTTGCGAATGACAATTTCTGGAAACTTATACTCCTTAGTTCTAAGGTTGCTCTTCGTGACCGTTGCAACGGACGGGAGACAATCCCGATTGACACTGCGGACGGAACAGCGGACCGAACTGCGGATGGCCCGACAGGGTACTCCGATCGGCGGACGGCTAAAGGCAGACGGCGAGCGGTCGCGGACGGACCCCCCTCGGACGCCCACCAAGAGGCGGACGGGTCTGGCGGATAGCCACCACGAGGCGGACGGCCTACATCGGACGGCCTAAATCCCAAAGGACCAAGAGCGCACTTGGGGGACTTCAAGAATTTGGGCAGTTACTTGTCACTTCAATTTTGAACGAATTCGCTAGAAATTTTCACATAACTCAGATAGAAAACTTGATTAGCTCTGTGGGAATATTATTCTTTTCCAATTGGTGACCGTGAGCAAAAGTTATGCCATCTTCAATATCATTTTCATGTCGCCGGGAAGAAAAAAATCATCAAAAACTTCAGAATTAAAAAAATAATTTTTTTTTCTAATTGATTTTATTTTTGTCTACAAGACTACAAGTGAAGCTTTGATTCATTCCATTTGGATTACTGATGTGAAAGTCATGAACAATCTTGTTTTTTGGACAACCTAAGCATGTTTTTAAAAACAAAAATTTAGGATTCACTTGTGAATGCAATTTCCACAATTTTCAATAAAAAATTGTTGGACAAGGTTGTTTTCGCTTGCCAAAACAATTTCACCATTCGAATTATAGTGTTTCAATTCAATGTATGAGATCTTTGCAATTCACTTTCTCTTTCAATCTTGGACCTACATGTACTTGACAATTTTCTAAAGAATGAAAAAACAAAATTTTGTTGCTGAATTTGTTTTCCTGAGCTGTTACCTCAATTTCTCAATAGAAAAAAGTTTAAATTCAAGGTCTATAGTGCAAAAAAATTACAGAAATGGAGGACAAAGTCATTTGCAGTTGCAAACTCAAGTTCAAAAAAACATTGTTTTCCAACTTTGAATGCTCATATCTTCCTATCTATAGGGTCAAACTTCATGAAATTTCCACCACATTGGATACAACTTGTGTGAAAATCTGAAAGAAAAACCCAAAAAAAAACCCATTCATAATGAGTTGCTCGATATTCCTATGTTCCAAAAAACCCAGTTGGGTCTTTCAGGGCTTTCAATTATACTTAAATTGTTATTACAACTGGACTTCAAACATCTTAAACTTTGTTTTAGAGACAACAAATCACAAAAGACTTTCTTGTAGACTAAATTGAACTTGGTTTCTTTAAACTCTTCAAGATCATGGTAATTTCAAAAGCATTTGGAAAAAAATATGGAATGATCAAAAATGAATTTATGAAGTTCTACAGTGAACATAGTAATTTTATTTTTTTTCCTGCATGGCTCCTACCTTCATTCACATATCCCATTCTCTTCTAGAATTAAAATTAGCCTTTTGCATCATCAAACAAAAACATCTTCATATATGATCAATTGATCATATGATGGTACATGTCAAACTTCAACTAAAATAAAACTCTTGAAATATATACACATTTGCAACTCTGTATTTCACACATATTTTTGTATTGATAAAAAAAATACAAACCATACTATAGCTACTGTGAATGATTTGCAATGAATCTCCGAAAGATTCAAAGTTAAAACAAGTCCTCCGTAATATAATATCTAACAGCTAATAAAAGATCCACTTCTACTAAATCTTTTCACGAATACCCTACGGTGTAACACGAGATGGACCCTCTCTATCCCTAAGTCTTGCACTTGTACGGCGAGTGTGAGGACCGGGGCTTCCGTCGCCAGTGGACCCTCTCGAAGCCACTGCCATATCAACAGCACTGAATTGTCTTTTTGTTTCTGGAGAGAAGTCATCCTCATCTTCCACCCTCCGCTTATTCTTTCGCTTCTAAGGCAGATCCACTTCATGTGCCTTTAATGCTTCCAAGGCATCATCTACTGAAGCTACCATCAAGTTCAGTGTTACATTGACATCTCCAACGGAAAACCAGTGCGGGCCGGGGCCATCTCCTCCCACTAAAATTTTTCGAAAAGACATTACGGCCTCGCTCATCCTCCTGTCAAAAGCCCCTGCCACTTCCACAATTGACTGTGAGGAGTTGGAATCCCCGTCTAACTCTACAAGAGCTCGAACCTGGGCAGCTTCTTCCAACTTTGACAGGAAGAGGGCCCTCCCTATCAATGTATGATTGTACGCCCCGTATTGCTCTTGCAACTCTTTTGTATGCTCCACATCCACCCAATTGCCATCTGGTCCTTTGTTCACTTCCTTCTCTGGAAATCGAAAGAACTTGTGATGGTCTATGCTCCAATGCCCACCCATGCCGCGACAAAACAATTCGCGAGCTTCGGGATCTTCAATACCCCTTGCTCGCAATTCCACGTGTCGATCTTGGGTCATCCACACAAAGGGATCTAGCGGCACCATTGACTCTTCGTACAACCCATGCTTCTCTTCCAATGAATCCCACGTGAGAGGTTTTCCCCAATGCATATAATTTTGGAAGTAAAACGGGGCTTGATCAAGTGGAAGGGTCCATCGATTGTATTCGTGACTAGGGGGCATACATTCCAAGGTCCCAACCATTTCGTAAAACCTTGAACTCAAAGGAGAACGACACTCCGGACAAACCGAGCGAACAAGTGAGGCTTTGATTATGCACGTCACATGGAAAGTGTGACGACATTGGCCCATAGTTAGGGCTCCCTCGGAACCAAATGGACCTTGACAAATGCTGCATTTACCTTCCAAGATCCCTCGAGAAGTGTGAGAAGCATGCACCACTGTCTTCTCATTGTCCTTGATGTGTGCCGAAAGAGTGTTGTACGGAACCCAACCTTCTTCTACCTCCAAGGCCCAATTGATGTGGGGTGATTCTTCTTTCTTTGTGTGGTTCAACCGCTCGAACATCGCGTCCATGTCTCCCCAACATGTGATTTCTGTAGTCCCCTTCGGATGTGTTTCAAACCTCTTCCTCAAACTCATCAGTGAAGATTCTACTATTTGTTGTTGCTCATCCGATTTTCCAGCCAATTTGAGAAGCCCTTTTATTGCTCGCGAAACTACAGTTGGTTTGTCTTCTAGTTTTTGAATCCATGCCAACCATCGATCGTCTTTGGTACTCTTTGGAAGGGAGTCATCCAATCGAAGAACATGCTCTAGTCGTTGCAATTCACTCTGCAAAGACGTGTTTTCTTCGGTGAGCTTCTCCACTTTCTGCTTCAATTCATCAACTTCATGGCATTCTGTTTGAATGGAAGCATCTTGAAATGAAGTTTTGCGATTTTCAATGGCCACTAGAGGTGTCACTTCCTGTATCTTTTTTTTCTCATCGCCACTAAAATGCTTAGCTCCATCTCCTTCCTTAGCTTCGGGGAACTCACCTTTTTTGATCACGTCCTTCAATTTCTCAACTTCTGACTCCAAATCTTTAATACGATCACTTTTCCATTTCACAGTTGCAACTTCAAATTGTGCCGTATTCTTAGAAGTCCTCAATTGCTCTACCATTTCGTTTGAGGTTCCCTTCAATTCTTTCTGCAAGGCCAGTAGTTTTGTATTCTCTTCCAAGAAGGCCACCATTGGCGCTTGTCCTCAAAGCGCTCGTCCAAAAACGGTAACAAGGACTCGGTGAACTTATGAAACGTCAATGCACTTGCCAACCATTCAGGTGACAATTTTGCAAACTCCTGTGCCACCTCTGTAAGTTGCGGAGATACTTCAGCTACAAATCGACCTAGATTTGCCAATGTCACTTGGATTTCAGCAACAGTTGCCCAACTGTGACGATTGGCTTCACCTTGGGTTGCAATGCTTGTGGTGGCCTCACTTGTCTCTTTCGACCGGTTTAGGTCAAGAAGGTGAGACCCAAACATAACTGAACCCTCCAACAACCGTTCCAGCTCTGCGGCATTCGGCATGTTCGAAAGAGCCTCCAATTGTGATGTGTTCAAGGTGGACAAATGCGGGTATTGGTTGGGGATGACTTCAACATCGATGACTATTTCTTTTCCTTTTCCCTGAGACGCCTCTCCATTTTTTTTGGCGGTAGCTGCTTTAATTCTGGCGCTCTGTACGGGGCTGGAAACGCTCGGTTTGCTCAAACATGATGGTTTAGGGTTTAGCCCGAAGATGTCGAGAGCATCACTGTCAATAATATCATGAATTGTAGCATTGGCCTCAGCAACTTCTCCCTCGACTACCTCTTCCGTATCTTCAGTACCTTCACATCGAGCCAATGGGGGCCCACCTTCTTTCTTCCCACTTTGAATATCTTCAAGAATGCCCTGTTCAGCCACCGTCGTAACATTTGGTGTGCATATTAAATCTGTAGGAGGAGTTGCAAACACTTCTCCTTCCACACCTTCACCTTCAGTATCTTCCATTGTCCTCAAAGTGTGTGTAGGCTCACTAGGTTGCAAGCGTGGTCCTTCACTTGGTACCTTTGAGACTTTTGTTTCAATTTTTCTAGTATTTTTTAATACTCTTTTGAGCTTCGGTACCTCACTTGGCCCTCCTTGAGGATTGTACAAATCGGGAATGTCTTTTCCATTCATTTCTTGTACAAATGGAGTTTGTGTTGTCGTCGGATACGTGCTCCAATCCACCTTGCGTTCCAATATCAATTTTGCATACACCATAGAAGCCAAGATGTAGTTTATGTATCCTTTACTCATTGCTTTCTTTCCAAAGAGGGCCCGCCAAACCTCCAAAGCGCGATGCACAAAATGCGCGTTGTTGCAGTTGGTGGGTGTGGGAACCTAGAATACAGGTTTTTAATATTTAGTATAGAATTAGGAATAAGGAAGCTAATCTTAGATAAATTTTTCGATTCTTTGATCAAGAATAAAGGAAATTAGTAAGATTAGGAAGAGGTGGAAATTGGAGACATCCAATTGGGATAATTCGGTTAAGAAAGGGAAGTAGAAACCCTTACCTAACCGGAAAATCCGGAACCGGATTGAGGATCTGGGGTTCAGCCCTAGGATCGTGGACGGGTCCAGATGTCATCCCAAGGCCACCATCAGTTGTCCAGAAGCCAACAGAACCCTAACCGGCAAAGGCGGCGCCGCCGGGAGAAATTGGATGAAACCCTAATGGTGGGACATCCGGAAATCACGGAACTGTCAGTTAAACGGCTAGTTCTGGGATTCCAGGGGTCATGGTTGATGGAGGGGTCGTCACTCTCATTTGGTGGCGATTCGTCTTGGTGCTTCTTGAGTGTGTTTTTGAGAGCTCTTTTGTGTTGCAAGGGCGAGAGTTTGAGTCTTTGAGGGCTACAGAGTTTCCGGTTCCTGTCTCGCGAAAGGGCGCGCGGCCGGCTTGAAGAGGGTTTTGAGTGAGAGCCTCGTGGTTTCTTTGAGCGCTGGTTGTGTTTTGAGGGTTTTGTGGTGAGATAATCCGTCTTGAAGTCTTGAGCGCCTATCTCAGTGAGAGATGGGGAAGTCCAAGGAAGCGGAGGATCCGGTTTTCGTGAACCTAAAGTCCGTGACTCCGGGAGTGCTCAAGGATGCCAAGGAGCGCGCTTATTTGGAGGAGGACCTAACCCAGATTGGCTGCCTAGGGTTGCTGCAGCGCCCATGGAACCTCAAAGACAAAGATATGGTCCGGGAGGTGATGGAGGATCAGTCCAGTGAGTGGAGCCGGACTGTTAGGGCGCTTCCTAACCGGTGGACAGCAGAACTTTGGAGGAAGGCGTATGGGTTTCCTAAGGAGGGAGAAGGAGGAGCCTCAAGGACGGACAAGTTCTTGAAGGGTAAGTTCTCCAAACCACCGCATCCTAAGGACGGGTATACGGTCGCAGAATGTGCAAGCAAGAGGGATAGGAGAGTGCTAGAGTTCCTAACCCCGATTTTGTATCCGGAAAGGCCAACCCGGATTACAACCACGATAGCCAACACGATCTTCGGGGCACTATCCGGGGAGCGGAAGGTTAGTTGGGGGAGGGTAATCCGGGATCATGTAGAAAAGTTGGTATCCTTGGCCGGAAAGTCTAAACCCACCATCCTCAGTCCTTTTCTCTTTCATCTGTATCACTCTCTTGATTTGCTGAGGGATAGAGAGGCCACATTGTACTAGTCAGCCTTCGTAATGCTGAAGTTTGACATCAGTCCTCCCCCGGAATCGGAAAGTGAGGAAGAGAGAGAGGGAAAGGAAGGTTCGAAAGGACCAGGATCTTCAGAGAAGGAGAGAAAGCAAGAGAAGGTTCCTGTTTCGAGGAAGGGAAAGGAGCCAGAGGTTGAGGAAGTGAAAGAGGATCCGGTCTGGTCGAGTGATAGGAAGGAGGATCCGTTAGGAATTGTGATTGCGGATTTGGAGAGGATCCGAAAGGATCAGAGTGGGGAAAGAGAGGAAGTCCGGAAGGCATGTAGACTGATGGGAAACATCAGCCCCTCTGTTTTGTGTGAGAGAATAGAGGAACTTCTTAAAAATCAGGATGTTGGGAAGTGGGAAAACTGGATTGCGGAATTGTCCACTCAAGTTAGGGATCTCCAACATCAGTTGGAGAGGAAGTCAGAAGAGTCTAGGAGGCTTTCGGGTGAGTCCCAAGCAACCCTCATGCGGATCCGGGATTCAATTAAGATTCCGGGCGATGCACTTAATAAGGCTAGATTATTTGATGAGGAAGTGCATAAGGCAGGACCATCCGTAGCTCCTAAGATGGTGAAGGTGCTAGTGGAGTTCGGTGAGAGGATGGAGAGGACTTTGTTTGAGATCAGGGAGGCTTTGCAAGGGGCTGGGCTGTATCCGGATCCGGAAACGGGGAAGGAAGCCAGCCAGGGTAAGGAGAGTGTAATCCCGATTCCTGAATTCAAAGTGGCTTCTCCACTTGACTCTGGGAAGTCCAAGGGCAAGGGTTCAGTGGAAGAGAAGACTCCATCGACTCCCAAGGCAGCTTCCCGACTTGATCTTGATGTGGGGGAAGGGGCAACACCCGGATCCCAAATCCGGAAGCAAGTCCAAGCGGAAGACCAGGATCAAGAGACGCCTCCGAGCAAGGTATTCGAGAAGTCCCCCAAGGTTCCTAGCACGTTGAAGAGGAAGGCTACAGCGAAGAGGGCGAGGGAGAATCCCATTCAGTTGAAGTCAGATGAGGACGAGTCCCTAGAGCAGAGCGAGCACGAAGAAGAGGAGTCAGATTCGGAATCAGGATCAGGATCGGAACCGGAACCAGAATCGGAACCATCAGACCCGGCGGAAATCACGCCTCCGAAATCTGCGGGGAAGGGTAAGATTGCTGCCACGCCTTCCAAGGGCAAAGCAGCTGCGTCGGCAAAGGTTTCCACCAGTAGGAAACAGCCAGCACGCAAGGGAGCCGCTAAGCATGCAGATTCCCCCAAAAAGTGGATGAAGAAGTAGTTAGGAATAGAAAGTAGAGTAGGTAGAGAATTTTGAGGAGCAGACTTAGTGGAAAAGGTGGAAAGTTACCTTTCCAATAGGTAGAAAGCAATTAGCAAGGTGCTTTTCACTTAAAATGCACCTGGTCAGTCAGATCCGGATTTTTAGGATCTGAGATCCACTTTTTTCGGGTCCAGTTGGGTGGATAGGAAAGTGACTTTTGTGGATAAGGAATGCCACCTGGCATTCTCTTGTCCTCTGATTTTGTTCCCTTGGGGCTTTTAGGGTTCCCTTGGGTTGGTATTTAGGGGTGGCTGTTAGTTGGTTGCCCCGGGTGTTCCTACTTCTGTTTTTCCTTTCATTTGCAATCTGATTTCAGATTTCTACTTTCTAAGAGTTGGTCTGAACAAGTCTCGACTCTGGATTGGTATGCCGTGCAATGCTAGAACCATTGGATAGTGCGAGGTAGCTGGGTTTGCAGGTGTTTGGATGAGGTGTCTCCCCCAAACTTTGTCTGAATCCGGTTCCGGGAAATTGAAGCGATTTGGTTGAGGCTACTGGTGTATTAGGATTGAAGTCTAGCTGCTGCAGTCACTTGGATGCTTCTGTGTGGGAAAGCCGCTCTTAGATTGGGTGTGTTCTACTAGGAGAGTGGGCACATGCCAATTGACGTGTTGTTGAAGTCCTACTACAACCGGAAGTGAGGGATGTGCAGACAGTTAGGATCCCCTAGTTATCTGGCTCCTAGATTAAGCCTTAGGAACTGAGTTTGGATGAGTCTGTCATTGTAGTAATGTGGGGTTTGTAGGGGTTTCCTGAGTGACCTACTAGTTGGGATTGCAATCCGGATTAGTTGTGAGGAGGAACTTGCAGCCTATTTCTTTTATGTCTTTTGTTATTTTTCTCTTTTAGTGGAACTCCATTCACTATAATCCTGAGGAGGGTAGGATTCAACGCATCCTTCCTAAATGCCAACCGCGGACCCCTCTAGTACAGAGGCTAAACTTCATTTGTTACTTGAGTGATTGGATCCGGAAACCGGATCCGGAAGAGGTACAGAGTTTGGGCACTCCTTTCGGTTCCTAATCCGCCCAGTCGGATACTGTGAGTCCGGATAGGGGAAGGTACAGAGTTTGGGCACTCCCCCCTGTTTGGAGGTTGTTGTGAGAGTGGTAAAGTATGTATGAATGGTGAGAAAGGCAATCTACAAGAATGCGGATGTTGTGAGGAAGTTTTTGGTTAGGAATCCGGTTACTGTTGTCTTGGGGTTGTTTTCCGCATCATGTTATTCCGGATATCTTGAGGAATCTACGTAAAATCCTGTGGGAACGATACACGAGTCATTTGAACGGTGTTAACGCCAAATTAACACCTACAGACGGATTTGTGCTTCCTTGTGCTACGACAGTGGGTTTGCAAAAAAATCCACGTGTATACAGTTCATGGGCCTCCCTAGGCCACAACTTGTCAATGTGATACATTTTCACGTATTTTTTGCACATTTTTGAAGACCAATACGGTGCTGCCTCATCCTCCCATTCGTTTTCCGCTTTGATGTTTGGGTCATCCAAAATCTCATAATGTAATTCGTAACTGGCGCCCTTTGGCTTATGCCTTCGATTGTCACCACCCGCTGGATTTATTCCCCCACCACGTTCTTCACCCTCACTTGCCATGACTTTGAGTCCACCACTGTCGTGAAATGAAAAATCAGTTTGATCACCCAACTCTCCACCTCGTAGGATACAACTGGTACAATGAAGCAACAGTAGAACATCCAACAAGGTTGAACCCAATAATGGAGAGGAGTGAAAGAAATCCATCCGCCGTTCGCCCTTATACCCGTCCGACCCCGAACCAAACTGGGGTTGGCACCGACCGTCCGCCCGAACGACGCGAAGCGGCCACGAGGGCGGATAGTCCGCCGCCGTCCACTCCCGACCCTAAAAGCGCCGCCGAAGCTCCCGTCCGCACGCCAAACCTAGTCCGTCGTCCGCAGTTGCCGTCCGCAGGTGCCATCCGCACGTCCGATGGCTCTGTAAACTGGCGTTTAAGCCTGGGATTCTCCTGTGCATGTGTCCTCGGATTCGAAGTCCGCCAGCAAAGCAAACAGCGCGCAATGAGGAATTCACTAATTCAGGATAGGGATCCAATGTTCAAGTTATTTAAATTTAGTTCGTGTAAAATTATAGAAGGAATTTAAAGCAAGCAATGGTAATATGTGCAATTTTTTTATATTTCTCAGACTTTCTCAAGGTCAAGGGTTTAGGGTTTAGGGTTTAGGGTTCGTAGGGTTTAGGGTTTATTGTTTAGTGGCAATTTTCATATTTCATGACATTCTATTGAAAAAGAAATTTGTATGCCAAATATCATCATTATGTAAATGATTAAAGTGAATATCCAATAATGTAGAAGACTGACACAACGACACATATATGAATTTGCTTTCGGATGCAGTACTTTTATCTTGTCATGTACTCATGTGACTAATCAAAATAGAATGATTTTGAACTTTACATGTACATATTGGGCAATTCTTAGTCTATTCTAACTAAATTTTCATCGTTATAGGGAATCCCTTCAAGCATTTTATTAATACTTTTTTTTTTTTTTTTTTACCAAGCTAACTCTAAAAATGAGCAATAAGCAAAATAAATAAAATTTCAAGGATTAGTTGGAACTATAGGATTTACAACAGCCAATACTTTTACTACGTAGTCCACAATGTCCTCTAACTTCTGTTTGACAAAAGACATTGTTGGATAGAAGGTAATTCGGAGTCATTCATGTTTGACTTCACTAGCTCTACAATACACATGTTTAGCCACTGTTCGTACGATTGTACCCAAAGGGTCTCATATAAATACATAATATAGAGCATATATGAAATTTTTTGGAAATTTTACTTGCCCATGCAAAGTTTTGGCAAATTTGTTTCACTATGACTACTGGCACTCATGCCCCCAAGGGATGTAAAACACATTAGTTATATCCAAACAAACCTCCTAAAGTATTTGTACCCCAACCCCATATATACCAACCCTATACACTTCAATCTTATCTGACGCAATCATGTCTGTCTGTTTGTCAAAACCTTAATTATTGAGGCACCTTAAACCGCTCACCTATTTAACCGGATGTCCTTCACCGTCCAAGCTCTTGTCTTACCTGACTCCATCCACCAAGAGCCAAAGACCCCATCTACCGTGATGTCTAGGTCTTATCTATATTACAGTATCCATTTGTTCACAAATTGAAAGTCCTTAGATCAAACATTGGAATTTGAACTGTAGATTTTTGCTTTCAAAAATTAGTATTAATGGATCAAATATCCAATACAGCATTAATGTATGAAAAGGTAATTATATATATGTTTTTATTTTTAGAAAAAGAGAATGGTGACAATAGTGGTATAGGTAATATACTAATATGCAAACGGAATCTCAAATTCAAAGTCTACAACTTTGATTTGTACATCATCAATTCTAAAATATTTTTCCAAATAATATTGGATGATGATTTTTTTCCAATCTTCAATTTTTGAGAAGATTATAAATGTTTAAATAAGGGATTACTAGAAAATAATGAGGAGTTTGATGCAGATACAAAATTTGTGGCACATTTCTTGGACGTTTCTCGAGGTGGTAAAATTCAGTTCCAAGACTCCACAGGAGTTGAATCCATGCCAACCATCGATCATCTTTGGTACTCTTCAAATTTCATGTGGTGGTCTGAAAATGCACCAAGCAATTATAGTGTCCTCTTCCAATTTGGACTATATTGGAAGGTAGCCTCACATGTCCAAGCTGTGGCAAAGTATTCTTGTAATTCCTGGTAGCACAGATTCTTGTGAGAGGGGATTTTCTACTCAAAATCATATTGAGTCTAATTTACGTTCTAGTTTAGTATTGGAGACTTTGGAAGCAGAAATTCGAGTTGCAGTGGCAAGAATTCCTATAGAAGCCATTGACTTTGAACAAGTTTGGGTGAAATGGTGTGGCATGAAAGGTCGTGGCTTGTAGGTTTGTTTTCTTTTGTACGCTATGGTATATAGTGACTCTTTTCATGTGCAACAAAAAATTCATATTGATATTACAAATTTTTCAAAATTGAGAATATTCTAACTCACCAAAAAAAATGTATGGAAAATGAGGGACACCCAAAAATTGGACAAGGGTGTCCTTCTGACACCCAAAATTTTGACCACGGTGTCCCCTAGAAATTTGGCTAGGGTGTCAAATTTATGCCCTAACTGTGAGCTTGTAAGCCTCAAAGATGATGCACCTGTAATGTAGTTGTTTACACTATAGAAACCTTGTATAATAAGAGTGTATTTATATTATAGAGCCCTATATTGTAGGTATTTTTACTATAAACACCTTCTTAGGTGGAAGTATAACTACTTATATACATATTAGGAGTTCACATGCTCGTGTTCATGCTCATTTACTAGCATTGTTGCACTATTTTATGTTCAAGTTTTCATGAATTAGAAATTTAGAATCCCATCCACATCAAAAGAAAGTGAAATAAGTTAGAGTCAATCACTCCATCCATGAACTTCGCACTAATTTATGTTCAAATTTTTATAAGTTGCTTCAATTTTTTTTCCGTTGTTTAGGGGTTATAGATTGAAATTTGTAGACATAATAATTTTTGAATTGACATCTTCAAAATAAACATAATAAAGGACTAATGAGACCACATTGTTTTATTTTACACATGAAAACAGAAGTGTTCATAATGGATTTCTGTATTGATATTTTTTTGAAAAACATATTCTACGCATAGTCATACAATTTAAAGGTTAATTTTTTTAAAGTAATAAATACGATTACACTACAATTTTTTCCAAATTCTAAAAATAAAATATTATATATAAGAAACTAAGATACTAGGAATCAAAAAAGTATATCTGTTTTTATGATAACAAATGTTTTATTCACAATTCTAAAGCCTGAATATGGTATACAAACAGGTTGTGTAATCAGTAAATGAGAGGAGGTCCTAAAAGTGCTCAAGACCGAAGACCACCCACTTCTTCAAATGTAAGTTATTTAAACATGTTGTTTTCCTGTACCCTTCAGCAATGTGCAACCAATTTACATTTTAGGAGGTGGGCGATTTTAGGTCCCCATGCCATTTCAACTCTAAAAATTCATAACTAATTTGACATAGTTCCACAAAGTTCCAAAGAACTTGGTTTACATGCTAATTGCACATATCTTTCAAGGACAATTGACCATTGAAGGATTAAAAGTAAATAATAGGTAGGTAAAACTTCTTGAGGTAGTTCTAAAAAATATTCCCTTTCAAGACAAGTGGAATTGATGTGTACCCCATTTGGTTTTGTATTTTTTAAAGCTTCGTAGAATTAGTTATGAAATTTTGAAGTTGGAATGCCCCGGGGCCGTCCGATCGGACGGCCACAGTGATCAGACGGCCCCGAGGACGTCGAGGCGGACAACCCCGACGAGGTGAGGCGGACGGCCACTGCGATCGGATGGCCCCAAGGACGGCCCTAAGGACGACGAGGCGGACGGCCCCGGTCGGACGGCCAGCGCGATCGGACGGCCCCGACGAGGTTCGGTCCGTCCGCAAGGTATAAGATGGGCGGACGGCCTGTCCGCAACCGCATTCTTATCTTCCCCCTTGTGTTTCACAAGAGAGAGCGGAGAGCTTGGTGGTTAATCCTCCATTGGCTCCTTTCTAAGGGAAGTTAGGAGTGGGATTTAGGGCCAACTTGTTGCCCTTTTTTTGTATATCTTTTGTGCATTGTGCTTGAAATCAAGAGTTTTTAAACTCTTATCATTGATTTGATCACGATGCCGAAAGGAAAGAAGGTAGCAAAGGCAAAACCGGTAGCGCTAGACATTGAGGACATGCCTTCGGATGATTGCAAGGCATATGTCATCCGTATCATAGTGCAGTTTTATGAGGAGGAGAGCACTCCATCCCTTGATACCAAGTACATCCGATACGAAGAGGAGTGCATTGAGAAGTTCAAATCGGATATGACGAAGAGGATGACGGATGCTCTCTTTGTTC
Organism: Thuidium tamariscinum; assembly: GCA_947034885.2. Taxonomy (NCBI): domain Eukaryota; kingdom Viridiplantae; phylum Streptophyta; class Bryopsida; order Hypnales; family Thuidiaceae; genus Thuidium; species Thuidium tamariscinum. Next base: position 596,191 of record OX344757.2, on the reverse strand, counting down.
CAGGATGGATTCATGAAACGGAGAAGAGGGGCTTCCAAAGGTTTCTGCAGAACAGGGTGCAAGATTCATTGTGGAATGCCAAAGTGGTATTGACAAAGTACGGGAAGGAACATCGGGTGGATGATCCCACATTTGAAGAAGTCATTTTGAAGGTGGACTTGTTTGTACAACGATGTGCTCCGTTTACAAAGAATGCTAGGAAACGGAAGGGACAAGGATCATTGGGGTGGTGGAACACGGATGAAGGAACTCTAGAATTGCAACGTGGGCGGCGGCATCTTGTGGCATTGCCCATTACCGCAAGGGTGATTCCACAAGACAGTACGGTCTTGAAGGGGGGCTATGCAACAATACAGAGGGTGCGAATTGAAGGATGTGCTGAGATACCTGCCTCTTGGGAGTTTGCAACGAAGGTATCGCATCAACAAGGCTTGAGGCCTCAACTCGCAAAGTTGGAACACCAGAACGAGTCAATGGCAGTGCGGATTCCACATGACGGAGTTATACGATTCGCAGCAGTCCATGGAACAAACAATGAAGGGTACATGTATTGGTGGAATGGTGGAACGTTGAGGCAAATGTTGAACATGGATAGGGACTATCCAGATGACATTCACATTCGATTGGCTTATTCCAAGCCATCACCCGAAGAGGTGAATCGAGCATTCTTTCTAGCTCGATGGAGAAGGAAACGAACGGAGCTCGCATGGGCATTGGTGCACATTTTGCATGCGGTGCATCAAGCGGGGCATCTACACAACGATCTCTCGCCGGACAACATCATGTTTCACTTTCCGGATGATGAGTCACGTGTATATATTGGGGTTTGCGATTGGGGCATGACTATCATACATAGTGATCCACCCAAATCCTTGTACACTTTCACATCTGAAAGTGAGAAGAAAGAAGCTTTGCAAAGAAGATGGTGGGTGGATTCGTCTATTGTGTATGTGCATAAGAAAGATGCAGATGTTGAAACGATTCCACATTTATCACGTAAATCAGAGGAGTTTGCGGTTGGTAAACTAGCTCAACAGATCAACAAGCAATGCATGTCCAAGGAGTACGCGGCGCTCCATCGTAATAACAGAAGACATACGAAGTGGAGCCACCATGAGTTAGGACTTGTATTTCATAATTATTTGGAACTTCTGTGTTCTACAAATGTAGAGAGGGCAGTAAGTTTGACTAAAATCGTCCAACGATTTACTGGCCCAGGTTACAATTGGCCTATCCCAGATGAACATTTCCGCCATTCATATTCGTATTTTAGTGTTTTACGTAGAAGTACAAAAGTATTGAATAGATGTATTGGCAAGGAAATATATCCCTATGTACTTCAAGTCCTCAACTATATCTTAAAAAGATGTGTGCATCACAAATTTTCCCAAATATATGTGCAATTCACTTCTATCTCACATTTGTTTTTGCATGTTTTGGTCTTTTGGAACCTGTCATGATGAGTTGACCCTTGAAGCCTTGAAGTATTGGTTCTTTAGATTTTGATCTACTTGGAAAGTTTTGAATAATTCCATTTTGATTTGTAAGATGAACATTAGGCCCTATGGGACTTACTAATTTTTTTGGAATTTTGTATACATCTCCCAATTGGTGCACTAGAAGATCTTAGGGTTACATGTGTCACTTCTAGTTTAAAATTTTAAAGTATGACCCATGGTTACAGCCATATCAATAACTCTATTGCTATGTCAATTAGATTTTGAAAATGAAATTGTACATTAATTGGGAAATCCTTCTTACCCCTAAAGGACCAAGGCCTTCTTTTTGTCAAAAAACTCTCAAAATTGCCAATTCTGTTGCATTCATCGAAGAAAAAAAAAAAAAAAAATTTAAGAATCTAACCGTAGGATCTTGTACTTAACTTGATTGAGATTAAGTGGTAAAAATTTCATGAAGTTTGACCGTACAGATTGGAAGATATGAGCATTCAAAGTTGGAAATACAAGTTTTTTGAACTGCGGTTTGCAATTTCAGATGACTTTGAATGGAATTTGTATTAAAAAATTGCATTGAAGACTTTGAATCTATAATTTTTTGTGTCAAGAAATTGAGTTGAGAGTCTAGGAAAAAAATTTCACACAAAAAACACTTGATTTTCATTCTTTTGGAATTGTTAAGTAGATGTAGGTCCAAGATTGAAAGAAAAAATAAATGGTTAATAACTCTAAGATGGGATCTAAATACAATAATCCCAATGGTGAGATTGTTTTAGAAAGTAAACCTTACCCTGTCCAACAATTTGTTTTGAAAAATAGTGAAAACTGCATTTTTAAATGAATCCTGTATTCCTATAAGTTATTTTTTCAAGAAATTGTTTAGATTGACCGAAAAACAAGATTGTCCATAACTTTCTCATTGTAAGTCCAAAAAGAGTGAATCAAAGCTTCACATGTAAGCAATATTATATTATTTTAGAAAAATAAAATAAAAAAATTAAATTCTAACTTTTTGCAAAAAATAAAATTCTGCCCGGCGAATGAAAATTTGGGCTTTTTGTGGTATAACCTTTTCTCCCGGTCACCAATTGAAATAAAATTTACATTCCCATGAAGCTAATCAGTTTTACTATCTTATGAGAAATTTTCAAAAAGATTCATTAGAAATTGAGGTCAAACAATTATTTAAATTATTTTAATCTTCATAATAATAACATAATAGTTTTTAAAATAAATAAATAAACCTCATATGGTTAAATTTTTAAAAAAATTATTGTGTTTAACAATTTGAATAAATTTAATTGTTTACTTGCTAAAAGTTACCATTACAAATAGTTCATATTTTTCTACTTCATTGTTGGGAACTTGGGAGTTGGAATGTAAAAGGAATTTCCTATAGACCAAAGAACGCAACATTTGGATACTATATTATATTTTTATGTTTCAAAATAGTTTTAGTAAAATATGCTAGTCTACTTTTCAAGCTACTATTTCATATCTTATTGACTTTTCAAAGAATTTGAGCTCCTTCAAACAATTTTCAAAGAATTGTAGGAACTAGGAAGAGTGAAGTTGAATTTGGCATTTCATTGAAGTCATTTTATATTTTCGCATAAATCAATTTTGTAAATTAGTAGCACATCGAATCCTCCATCTTCCTTTCAAACATCTAAAACCTCTTTCTATAGCCATTCTAGTGCTGGTCTGCTAGATAGTATGAAATTTCAATGAATTTTTTTCCTTGATAGTCCATCTTATACATCTTTGAATGGTCTCATTAAATTTGCACCACCTCCCACTAATTTGTAAGGTAAAAAATTTGTAGAAAAACAATGTTTTTATTTTGGAAGTAAAATAAATAGGAAGAAAATAGAGAAACACAAACAAAAATTTTGTTGTTTATTTTTCTATAAAGATTAGAGGTAGAGAAAAGATAAGCACGCATATTTTTAAGTTTTTTAAATTTTTTTTAATTGATTTCATTGAGCATTGAGAGAATCTAAGAGAACATGAATTAGAAATTGGGCCCTAGAATCCAACCCAAGGGGTTTATATTAACTAGGGCCGGATGGGAAAATTAGGGCCGGATAGAAGGCCGGATTGAAGGCAAATCCGGCCGACTTTCCATTCGGCCCCAGGCCCAATATAAACCGGCCCTTAATACCTTGTGCTGTTAGAGGTTGAATATTTTGCATTTCTTTATAAGTCAATAAAAAACAGAATTTACACCAATCAAGAAGAATTTTGAACCGTGACAATCGAAATTGTATTTTGGTGAGGTATTGAAAGTTTATATTCAACATTTATTTAAAAATAATCGGAATTTTTTCTTTACTTCGACTGGATGTGTACTGTCTTTTTTTTGTGCTTTACATTATCTTCTAATTCTTCTTTGATACTAACTTCAAAACAATCGTAATGTTAATATTTTATAACACATTTGGATTTTGTCCTAACCCGTTGGGGTTATAGGGGTTCAAAATGCATCGGCCTTTTGAACTTGTTCATTATTTGTTAAAAGAAAACAATGTGAAGATCTACTAAAGTACTAATTCTACAGTCTCAGGAGTCCTATATATTCAAGGACTTTTGAAGGTTTGGGATATTGAAGTGTTGAAGAAGTACACTTCAACTAAATTAGTGGCAACAAATTCTGGGCCTTTTTCGGTATGGGAAAATTGATCGGGTTTTTGGTAATATAATTTTATTTCAATTGTATTTTGAGAGAAAATTTATTCCCCCTAAGGCCCAATGTAGGCAATAGAAAGAAAAACAAGCATGATTTTTAAAATTACATTTTTTTTTAATAGCAATTTTTTCTACGTAGAGAAACTTAATTTATTTTCATTGCCTAGGACGTTGTGACGGCTATGAATCTTCTTGTTTTTCAAGCAATAACAGTAAACTTTTTAGAAGAAGAAGCATTACATCCATTTTAATAGTTGAATAGAGAATTGCATAAGGTTTTTTGTTTTTTTTTGAAAACGGTTTCACCATTGGAATTAATGCGTTTCAATTTGATGCAAGACCTGTCACCAATTTAGTTTTTGTGTCCATTTGAAGCTTTGATTCATCCTATTTGGACTAATAATGAGAAAGTTATGGACAGTCTTGTTTTTTGGACAATGTACGCATCTTCAACCCTAAACAACTTGTAGAATTAATTTTTGAGTGCAATTTTAAATTTGTACCATTTTTTTTTTCTTAAAGCTTAAGTTTGTTTTCAAGAACAATCCCACCGTTCGGATTATGGTTTTTTTATTCAATATAAGGGCTATTAAGAATTCAGTTTTTTCTTCAACTTTGGACCTACTTCTACTTAACAATTTTTTTTAATGTGGAAATCAAGTGTTGGCATTGTAAAATTTTTTTTACGAATTCTCAACTCAAATGCTGAAGATAAAAAATTTTGACCTCATGGTGTGTACTGCAAAAAAAATCCAGAAATGGCCATCAAAGTCACCTGAAATTGCAGGGCGTAGTTGAAAAAAACTTTGTTTTCCAACTTTGAATGCTCATATCTTCCAATCCGTACGGTCAAACTTCATGAAATTTTTACCACATGTTGTTAGAGAAGTGAAGTACAAGATCCTACGGTTAGATTCTAAGAAAAAAAGTGTTCTTAGGTTTCTTGAGTGATTGCAGCAGAAATGGCAGTTTTCAGTGGTTTGATAGTCAGAAAATGCCTTGGTAACTTAGGGGTTAATTTGTTTTTGGGGCAAACATAATGAACACACAAACTCACAGCTTTGGAAATAAGGAGGCAGCATAGAAGCTTCACAAAGAAAATGGGACATAATTGGATCGGAATTTACAAATAGGCATACTCAAAATTTGTATTCAAAAAATGGCGAACATCCTCATATCGTCCTTATGCCAATCTATATCCTATGGCAAGAATATACAAAAATCGATTGCTAATTACTATATTTCTATTTTAAAGCAACCATTGTTTCGCTACAATCTTCCAAACCCTAAACCCTCACTCAGATTCTGAATCGGTGTCATCTTTGCGAGTTGGGCCAGTTGAACCAGATCCAAAAGTCCCGAGAAATGGTCCACCACCCCATATGTCTCCAGATCCGCTTGATGCACCTCCATGCCCATAATTTCCATAGTAAGGTCCTCCAAAAGTTGGAGGAGGAATTGAATCATCACGCTGAGATCCCCTGTGCCGTGTATCATTATAAGAACTACTTCCAGAGAATCCAGGATAGTACTGAGAACTACCTTGGTTGGAACCATAATCATGTGTGGTTCCTTGGCTACCTTGGTAGTTGCCATAGCCACCTCGAGGGTCATTACTGTACTGTGGATCACTTTGGCGATTTTGGGTCCCATAAACACCATGGTCATGTTGATACGATCCATGATGCCCATGTGGTCGACCACGATCCTCGAGACTTCGTTGCATTGCATCTCGCATTTCTTGCTCGTATTGGATGTCTTCGCGTTCTTGTCTACGCCCAGGTATCTCTCCAAATGACACAGGCGCTGAAGCATCCTTCTCCTCCTCCTCCGACCAATCATCCTCAGCATCCGGCAATACAACCGGTGCATATCCAAGTTGGCCTCGGTTAGACCACTCTGGCATACAATCACTTATACCAGTCCAACTCGTATAAATAACAGCATCAGTACGATGCAGTTCGTGGACATTTTTGCCGTAAATTGTGCGCCAATCCACATCTTTGTGGAGCACAATCTCTGCCCAAACCATGGCCATGTTGGAGTAGTTCATCACATTCGGTTTGGAGTCACGTATTTCAGCTGACCGTGTGACTTCCTCATACCGGTGGACAAAGTGCTTGCTTAGGCACGTCGAAATTTGTCCCTCCCAACGACAAACTTGCTTTTCAGCACGTTCTCTTGACCACATTTTTGAAAGGTGCGTCATTTTGACGTACTTCTTGCATGTTGTGCAGTCCCAAGATTTCTTCGGCTCCTCCTCCCATCCAGGTTCTGCTACACACAAAGGGTTTGCCCAATTCTCCCAATTCATGTCTTGGGATTTGCCCTTGGAACTGGATTTTGGTTTATCGTTGCGAGGCATGGTAATAAAATTACCCCAAAGTCCAGAATTAGGGTGATGGGAATTTCAGGGCCGCCCAAAAGCAAATAATAATTAAAACTCAATACTATGAAAGTATTCAAGTTTTAATCACAACCATCTCACCAAAATGAAAGGGGCTCACAGAGCTCGAGGCACTGGATTACCCACTTCGGAAGGCGGACGATTGTGCCTGAATGAGCCGTCCGCGATGCTACTTATACTCGCGGACGGCGGGCGACGTCTCCATCGAGATCGGACGGCCTTCAGAGCGGACGGGAGATCGTGCGGCCAGAAGTTGTCGTCGGCGGTGCGGACGGCCTGCGGACACGCGGACGGCATGCGGATGGGCGGACAAGGTGCGGACGGCCTGCGGACGCTCTCCACACCATCCGCCCGTCCACACTGTGTCCGTCCGAAATGCCGTCCGCGGAAGTGTCCGGTCGTCCGTCCGCTGGATGTACGTAAAAAAAAATTTCAAATGTCAATGGATGTCCGAGGGTTAGCGCCTACGTCCCGTGGACGTCCGGACGTCCCGTCATCCCTGCCTATACATGCACAGTTTCTAAAAAAATCTGGTTTGGTTCAAGAACTAGTAATGCAACATGTAAAAAACACTAGAAATGGTTTCTAAATGTGTCCCTTTCAAAAACTGAAATGAATTCTTCAATTAATCATTATTTCAAAACAATTTAACATTTGAAAGAAGGTAGTTTAACAACCATTTTTTATTTTGAATAAAATTAGTAGACACCTATAAGTACACTTAGTTAGGATTGAATCCATTGTAACTCTAAAACCATCCAATCATATAGTAAAAAAAAAATCTTAGCATGCTTCAATATAATCCACAATTAGTTTTCTCACAATGAGCTATCCAATTCAGACCCTCCTATTAGGCAGATACAAAAGCCTGCATAGTTTATGAACCTCCGTGTGAGCTTCCTACCATAATAGTTGATTTGAGAGCAAGAGGTCCTTGAACTTCTTCATTTTAGATGTTAGAATGGATTTACAGACTTATTGATACTTGTGTTTTTAAACACAATCGGCTTATTAAATTCCCTAAGTTTTCTTATTATATAAATGAATGTGAATATGCTCTTGTACCTTTAAATTGGTTTTAAATATTGCATTAGGATTGTCTACTATAGTTTAATTTCTCTATTGTGTGCTTTGTTTTCTTATAAATGGTGAAATATAAATAGTTGTAGCTTTGATTTTTTATTTTCAAACTCTTTAGTGGCACATAGATAGCATATGCTGTGCGTTTCACCATGTTCTTAGTTCATCAAAATCCTTGAAGCTGACATGTTTCCTTGTATACAATGTTTTTGATCTTCTCAGTATTTTGTAATTATGAAATGTAGAAAAAAAATAGGGTGTTCAAAAATAGTCCTTCAAAGAATTTACAAAAAAAAATAGGGTACTCTAAAATACACTCCGGTAGCTTTATTTCTACTAATAGGGAGGGACAAAAACATGAGAAGGACATAAATACCCCCCCATTAAATACCCTGTTATCGCACGTGGTTACCAAAAGATAAGGGGGGTGAACCCCCCGAGTTTGTTATTCAAACCATTCCCATTTTTTTTATTCAAACCATTTCCACATTTTTTTCCAAAGCGAACCATTTCCATATTTTTTTAGTCGAACCATTAACCCATTTTTTGGTCCAAATCCCTTCTATATTTTTTTTTCCAACACCCGAAACCATTAACGTTTTGCTTTATTCACACCACTTCCATTTTTGGGATTCAAACCATTTCCATATTTTTTTTAATCGAACCATTAACACATTTTTTTCCAACCCATTTCCACATTTTTTTATTCAAACCGGGCTCGACAATTTCTTTCCAAACCATTTCTATATTTTTTGGGGGGAACTTTTTTAACCCTTTGACGTGTTTTTTTGGTTCAAACCATTAACACACTTGCGGAATTCTAACTCTTTCGTCTAGGGTTTATCATACACTTCGGCAAAGAGGATTAGAGCGGTTTAGGGTTCCATAGAAGAGTCTGAATTCTGAAAATTGGTTGGTGCCCACTAACGGAGTCTTGCTTGCCAGTGCCCCCATCCTAAACTCCTAATTAGTGCTTTAGTTCACTTATAATTTCATAACTCATAGTTTCATAACTCATAAGTAGAGTACATGACTACATGACCAAAATATTATGCAATATAGTAATATACTAATATGCAGGGTTGCTAGCATGTGAGCCTGTGAGCCTGTGAGCAGGAACTTTTTTTTGTTAAAAAAGAGGCAAAAAACCTATAATTGTGGATGTACCTATTGTAAATGACCGTGGGTGTAAATATTGTATACTGTTTTTGGAGTGGTTATTTTTGGTTCAGGCTTTAGGGTGACTGTAAAACCTAGAATTCTGGGTAAGAATTAGTAATTACAAATTTTGATTGCATGAAAAGTTCATTGTGCAACATGAAATTCATAACGCCTTTGGTTGCAGGTGGTATTAATTTCCTCACATTCAATATTTTGGAAATAGATAGTAATATAGTATTTCAAGAAAGATAAAGTATATATTCTACTTCCTATTTTTTTCCATGTAGACCTAATTGGAGGTGACTATTCATTCCACTTCCCCATTTTTATTCATGTACAACTATTAAGAGGTGACTATTTATTGTACTTCCCATTTTTTTCATGTGGAGGTCACTACCTATTCCACTTCCCTTTTTTGTTTCATGGACACGTATTAGGAGGTTACAATCTATTCTACTTCCCTTCCTATTTCATGTAATCTTATTTGGGGGTTTAGGGTTTAGAGTTCCACTTCCCATTTTTTTTATGAAGACCTAATTAGAGGTGACTATTAATTCTACTTTCCATTTTTTTTATAGAGACCTAATTAGAGTTGACTATTTATTCCACTTCCCATTTTTTTTAAGGAGACCCAATTAGAGGTGACTATTTATTCTACTTCCCATTTATTTCATGTAGACATATTTGGAGTTGACAATTTATTCCTCTTCCCACTCTTTTTCATAGAGACGTAGTTGGAGGTCACTATTCATTCCACTTCCCATTTTACTTATATACTAGTATTGAGAGGTGACTACTTTTTCCACTTCATTTTTTTTATCATGAAGAACTATTTGTAGGTCACTATATATTGCACTTCCTAATTTTATCTATGGAGACCTATTTAGACGTCAGTATTTATTGCACTTCACTTTAAGAAACACATTTAGGATAAGGCCTTGTAATGTTTTCTACATGATTCAATCTCATTAATACAGGAATCTATAAAGTTTTGGGGATGCAAATTTCTATGTGAAAGGCTTCAGGGTTCCGACCCCAAACCCGTAATAGGCATAGAGGCATACTTCGTTGAAGGTGAATTTCATTTTGACAATCAGTTTTTTTAACTTACACTGTGATTCCATTTTTTTTCTTTTAATAATTTTTTGGGGGTTAAGTACACTTGTAAAGAACAACTACAGTAATCATATTTTTTTTGTAGGATCAAAAGTGTAATTCATGTTATGTAGTTCAAGTTATGGTGTTGAAAAATAAGATTGAAGGTGGAATAAAGCAAATAATATTTAGCCATAAAAACAAACCACATGTAGATGTAAGAGAAAAAAACATATAGCCATAAAAACAAACAATATATAGCCCTAAAGCACTCAAATCCAATCATACGGAAAATCCAAACATACCAAGCTAACTCATAAGATATGTCAATCTTATAAGTCTAATTTGCAGTAGACTCTGTCGCAGAATCTCTATCACTAGAAGACTCTGAAGTCTCTCTACCCTCAGATGCCGATCCATCTATGAATTGTAAGACATTTAGAGCGTAAGAAGGTTTGCGTTGTTTGGGCTTAGAAGTACCAAACTCTGCAAACGCTGATGCTAGTTGCTCTGCATAGATTGGAAGGTCGAATGGCTTCTCAGGGCTCAAGATGAGTCTTCGTCTCTTCTTCACTTCGTCCTCCACGATCACTCCATCATTGCTACACATGCACCAAATGCATTGTTAAATCCAAGAAACATTCCAAGTACAATGAAAACTAAAAAGCCTTAAATCGAAAAACTTACATAAGTTTTAGGGCGCCAAATGAATTTGCGAGGCACAATTACAACAGCATCTTGGTCTTGCGATAAAACCACAGTTGTCGCATCCGAACTTGGAGCCGCGGTTACTGGTGCATCAACCTTCTTCATTGGCAAAAGAATGTGTTGGAAAATCCTCTTATCTTCTTCCAACGCAACAATATGCCGCCCTGTTGCTCGACACGCAGTAATAGATGCACCTGTCACAAACCAAAAACGGCAAAAAGTGAATGATTTGTATAATTGTTGACTACATCAAATGGAGAAGGTTTAAAGACATTCAAGAAATCAAAACTCACCTGTAGATGCAGTGCAATCAAGTACTATATCTCCTTCATCAATGGTTCCTTCGATGATGAACTGCATGAATCGGACGTCCTTCTCTCGAGCTCCACGCCATGGCATTCGATCCATGTCATTCATCAACATGGTGTCCTCCGTAGTGTAATTCATGAGCAGGTCAACGCGGCGAAGGTCAACCTTCGCCTTCAGCATGGTCTGAGTGCGCCTGAATTCAAAATTTGATTTTCCTTTCTCTCCTAGATGTTTCACTAAGAGAGTGATGCCAAATTTCAATGTCTACAAACACAAACAAAGCCCACATGAGAACAAGTAACAATCAATATAACAAATTCAATTCAAAAAACCATTTGAAACAAATGATGAAGTATTATCGTTTGCTCTAGGTGAATTGCCGATGTAAGATGCATCCGATTCATGCCCATATAGTCCTTCTTCTTCTTGATGTTTAGGTACTCCTAAAGAAGTCCTGCAATGGTTTCCAAGGAGTCTTGGTGTCGCAACCTGAAAAGTCATCTTTAGTCTAGAAAGCATAAATTAGGTTTTAATTCTTTCGATTTTTCATATGAATTTGTGATTTATTAGTCTAAATGCAGATTTATAGTATAGTAATGAAAACCGGAATGTCGGGAAACAATAAGGAGATAATAGTGTTAACAGAGGGATTATCTTTTTACCGGAACCGGAACCGGAATACCTCTTTGGAGGAGGAGGAGGATGAAGAGTCCACCTCTGGATCTGGAAGTGAGGAGTCAAAACCTGATTCTGATCCAGATGTTAAGTTGGCCATGACAAGGAAGGTCAAGGCCCAATTGAAGGCCAAAGCTACACAGGCGAGGAAGCGCAAGAACACTTCCGGTTCTGCCCGGAAACAACCACCAAGGAAGGGTGCCGCCAAGAAGGAAGAGACTCCAAGGAAGCGGCCAAGGAAATAGGTTTAGGGTTAGGTACAGTAGTAGGTTGGCGGCTGAAAACCTAAGTTTTTGGTAGAAAGCACTTTTCGAGTTGCTTTTAGGTGAGTAGGTAAGGTTGACTCCACTGGATCCGGATTTTTCGGATCTGAGATCCACTTTTTACGGACAGTGCTGGCATTCAGTGGAAGTCAACTGAGAGTCGGATAAGGCGAATGGCACGTGTCATTCCCTTGTGGTTGGCTCTGATTTCCCTTGGGCTGTGGTTTCCCTTGGGTTGTAAAGTATTTAGGTGTTAGTTTTCAGTTTGTTAGTGTGCATTTTCATACCTTGTTTTCCTAGCATTGTGCAATTCAAGTCAGCGTTTCTGGCTCACATTGAGGTGACGGCGTGTATTCCAGTGGGTGACCCTGTTGGTGTATGTTCTGTAGAGTTGCAGGAATAGGTAGGGAGAGAGTGTGCCCGGATATTGGGTTTATCCGGATTCTTGGGAGTGTAAGTGCAATCTGTGTGTGATGGTGGATTCCTGATCCCTCAGTGCGATCGGTTCCGGTTTTCCCGTTATCTGAAGATAGTCCCAGTCACTTGGAGCCATAGCCGTTGATGATTTCGGACAACTCCAGTTCAAGCGGTAGACAGGTTCTTTGGTAACCGGAAATGTGTAGGGAAGGTGACGACTTCTCAATCCGCCCGTCCCGGATTCTGCCCAGAGTTTAGACTAACCCAGTAGGCCGTCGTTGTAGTGTAAGTTAGTTTTAACTGAAGTTTTCTTGCGTGACCTGCTAGGCCAGATAGCTATCCGGTTTAGTTGTGAGGGAAATTAGGTTGAATAGGATTGATGTTGTTTTGTTGTTTTCTTTATTTAAGTGGCACTCTTGACACTCTAAAACGCAGAGGGTAAGTTGTAAGCTTCCTTCCTTAATCACAATACGCAGATCCCTCTTTGTTCAGAGGTTAAACTCGATTCCGGACACTGGTTATTGGGAAAAACCGGAAAGTATCTTAGGATGTAGGAGAGCTGGATTTGCTACCCACTCTCTGTTCCGGTTTGGATACTGTAAGTTTGTAAATAGGGGAGTCTGTAGAGTTTTAGAGTATGATAAGGTAAAAGTAGATAAGTGTGCTTGGGGTTTTGTGGTAATCCTTATTCTGATTTCCGGATATTAGTCATCTGGCAACCAAATCTCTGTGGGAACGATAAACGAGTCACTTTAGGGCCATTTCCGGTCTTAGAGAAGCAACTTGACTTTCCTGTGCTACGACACTTGGCCCCAAGAATGGAACACAACAATGCAGCCGTTGTCCTGCAAATGTTTCTGTGCAAACGCAAGAGCTTGGTAGATGGTAAAGTATTCCTTATATGCGTTCCAATAAGGAATGTGCTTGGAGCCCCCTATGTCTGGCACCGGCAAGTTCTCCTAGCAGTCAGATATCATGAGATCAAATCCCGGATGCCGATTGACCACTCCATCATAAACCCTTGCTTTTCCTACCACCATCTGCAAGTGCATTTCTTCAATATGTGAGGACTTTATGAATACAAGTACAAACAAATACTCATTCATTTCTCCAATTGAAATGCACAATAAAATGATTGTAAGAATTTACCTTCCGCAAGAAGTCCAAGACTTCATTATAACAATTCGGTCCCCGAACCTCTTCGTTGTCTACTACTTCACCAATCGAGACATGCAACAGTAATTCCTCAGAGTTGACATCGTCATCATCTCCAAGGGCGATCACTTGTGTCCCTTGAGTGATTACCTCTTCCGTGAAGTCTGGAAGTACAGCCTTCCTCTTCATCCCGCCCTGAGAAGCACCTTGCATTTGAGAGCCTTCATCCAATGTTGATGAGGCTGGAGCGCCACTGCCATCTATAATTTTCTTCCCTTTTGCCTTGTCCTTATAGTCCTTCTCTTTCTCCTTCTCCTTCTCCTTTTCTTCTAACTTAGCAAGACGCTTAGCTTCTTTCTTTTCTTTGTTCTCCAACGCCAGCTGAATGCGAGCAGCTTTCCTTCTGTCATTTGTGTCCCTTTTTGCAATCGCCTTTTGCTTCTGCTTTGCAGTGAGGCCAACAAATTCATCAACCTCCATAGTGACAGCACCAATTCCCTCCAATGAGTTCCACAGCTCCACCTCAGACGGATGTGTATACGCAATAGGGTAGTCAAGGTACCATCCTCCACCACTTAGATGAGCTGTGGTAAATGTGCGAATTTGATTCGCTATAAACATGCAATCCACCGAATTGCGGTCAAGAAATCCAGACAGAAATGGAGGAAGGTCTGCTTTTTGAATTGCGCCTTTTGCTTCTAGCTCATACTTGAAGTATCTGCCATGAGCAAACACAAGGTTTGGAAGAGAATTTAGAGGACAAAAAATTTTAAATCTATAATATACATGGACAAAGGGAGTTGTCAATGTCCACGAAACCCCCCCAAAATTTTAATATTTCATTGAAAAAGTAATCAACACAGTTCAAGTGAAGAAAAGTAGGGGGTCCCGAAGGTACCTCTTGGACATCCGTCGGATCCGACATATGTCTAAGAGGTATTCCGGGGACCCCCAACATTTTGAACTTTCATAAAAAAAAATTTCCAAGTCATCTTGAAATTTATTCAAGTCATCCAAAAACTAGTAACATAAGTAAGTTTTGCAATATGAATTCATAAAGACAAGAAATTATACTGCAAAACTCACCAAAAAAGAACCCTTCGCACAGCATGATTGGCCTCCTCGAAAGTATGAAAATTGTCGCTTTTCTTGAAGTAGTTCACTCCTCTCAACTGCGCCAAGAAACCTTGATCCCAAATCTTCGTTCTCCATCCTTCCAGATAATCCAATAACGTCTGTGGCTTTGAGGGAAGGTTCATGTTGATAGAAATGTTGTCCTGTCTTACAACCGCCTCAAAGTATTCCAGTACTGCATCCTCAATCTGAAAGAACCATTGAACAAATAGAAATCCATTTCAAGGTGACAATCGAGTCTCAATTTCAAAATAGAATCATTTTTATAAATGTAATGTTTAAATAGAAAATTATAGAACTCACAATGTGATGATAAGGAGTGCTTACCCCAGCATACCAAACACAGCGATTCAGAAATGGACCAAGCAATAATTCAGATAGTGGTTTCGGTGGAAAACGCCTTGTTTCACGTGAAGGGATGGAAGAATTCCACCACTTCAAAATCTTGATTTTGTGAGCTGGAGTAGTATTGCAAGTTGCAATCATCTGCAACTTTTCTAAGGTCATCTCTGGAATCTCATTTGAAGTCCAATGCTTCTCCACCTACACCAAAAGAAATAGAAAATTAGATATGTAATGAATTTTCAAGTGAGGTTGTTCAATATACTTTGAAATACATAAATCACTTACTTCTTCCATGAATCCAAGCGTATTAGCTGGATTTGCCACCGCTAACAATTTGGACATCTTCACATTCAACTTCCCAGTCCTTTCTTTTGCCCCTGCTCTCATTGCCTCTGCAAGACCTAGTGCAGTCTTCTTATTTTCGAGTGTGACCTCAGTGTACTTGCGAGCAGCTGCGTCAGCGGCTTGAGAAATGTCTTGCTGGAAAATTGAGGTTCACAAATGACTTGAAATCAGTATAGAAAAAAACCCATCTGAAAACATAAGGCAATAATAAAAACAAAGAAATAGTACAGAAATTTTCTTACCCGGAAAACAAAGGATGTGAATACTTCTTGTGGCATAGAATACCACGTCTTCTTTGTTTTCGGTAACCCACACCGCTTTTACTCGGATGGCCTCAACATCTCATTGAACCGCTCAATAGGTAACAAACCATACTTCTGAACTTGATATATCTGGTGTACCAGATTGGTCTTCACATGTGAATCTTCTGTGGATCTGTTATACAAAACACATCTTTCAAAATTGGGTACACAAAGAATCCAAATTTTGACATTTCTAAGAAATTATGAATTCAAAACATAGAAATAAGAGGTAAAAAAATTGCATACTTGTTAATGTCATGCATGACATGCATGACAAGCTCAATTCTGCCCTTCGTCTCCAAAACAATGGAATCCACACACCAGTGCCATTTTGGATCTTTGGAGTGCCTCCTGGTGATATAATTCATCCATGAGATGAGGCGGTGGTTTCCATCACAGATATAAAACTTGAGGTTCTTCAAGAACCTCAACTCAAGATGGGACTCCAAATGGGCAATAAATGTGTTGTTCTTCTCCTTCCAAAGAGGATCCCACTTGTTCATCTCTTCTTCCATAAACTCCGAGCTCTCCCCAGCTTCATTTGTGGTGGTCACATAGAAAACTGCTGCACCGTCACGATAACCCACTGCAAACTCGTGCTCAAGCATATCCAGATCACATTGAAGGGTAGGTCTCACCATTGGCATAGACACCATTCGGCATAGCGGTATAGAAAGCCGAAATAAGTGATCCGGCTTCATCCTAAGGCTTGATATAGTGTTCACTGAATCCCCCTTCTGAAACTGCCGCAAATCGTCCTCCAATAAGTCCTTGCCTTCTTCTATGAAGTCATACAGCACATCTTGGTCCATTTGTCCCCCTCCAGTTACTGTTGAAATCTCTTGTTGAATTGTCTCTTCAGTGTTTGGAGTTTGAAGAATGATGTCTTCAAGAGAAAGGTTAACTGGAGACACATCCATCTGCAAAATAAAAAATGAAATCAAGGTCTAGAAACAGAAATATATGGAGTAAAAATCTAAATCAATTCAAGACAAAACACATACCTCTATTCACTAAATCCATAAGTTCAATGAGATATAGTAATAAATAATATTTCGAAAAGTTTAAATACAATATATGCATACACATATAAGAAATCCAAGTGCACTTAGTCTATCTCTATATCCTCCTCTGAGTCTGAGCTTAAGTGAATGAATACTGGCTCTTGTGGACCTGTAGGACCGCTACAAGTACATGTACAAAACTCTTGTAGTGATGGACCGTCCACTGTGATGGAGGTTTCAGCCTCTGAGCTATACTCTGTCTCAGAGCTCTCCGGAGACATGAACCTTCCTTTTTCAAACTAAATCTCTACAAGCCTCGCAAAGTGTCTATGACGATGAGACCTGATGTCACTCACCCGACTCATGACTGAACTCTCAAATGCGTCTACCGCTCTCTCCGCTGCCTCCATAACATCATCAAAACTTACCAAGTCTTGCTCTGGAGCTTTGTCTTCCTCTTGAGAATCACTTGGAACATGGACATCTGGAATCCCAGAAGTAGGTTCCTGGGAAGGACCCGCTTCATGAGTCTTCAAAACACTTGGAAGAGATGATGTAGGTGAAGATGCCCCTCCTTCGCGGCTTTGCTGAAAAATAGACCACATTTAAGTAAACAAGTAATAGAATTAGTAGGTCATTATTGAAAGATGAAGATGTTGGGAATTGAATGTAATTCTTAGATATATTTTAAAGTGAAAACAGTCCAACTTCAACGAAGTACACATACTCCATAAAAACCTTTGTCACTAACCTTAGCTTGACATGAACTCCAAAATAAAAACTCTTTAGGCTAGGATATACTATTTCCTATTTGAATTAGAGGTGGCATTTGATTTCAATATACTAAAAATCATATTTATCATTTATAAATTCAACTCAAATATGAAGAGAGAAATCATAAAATCAAGAAATAAAATCAAGAATTCTATCAAACAAGCTTAAAAGCCCTTACATTCAAAAAAGAGTGTAGTAAACATAATTATGAAATTAAAAAAAAAGTAATAATAATTTGTCATGAAAAGAAAAATATTTATATATAACTAAATATTTTTGAACTTATAATCCTTTTAGACTAAAGATATTAATGAAATTAATTTTATCTGGAAATTAAGAATTAAAGACATTTACATCTCTTAAGCCAGAGAATTCTGTACATAATCCCACGCAATTAAATATAAAAAAATATTAAAGCATAATATTACATTTAATTGAAGAGTGGATCTGATATTTTTTAAAAAGAAATCTAAAAATCGTTTTCATCACTCTAATTGCAATCTTTTAAATATATCAATAAATTTAAATACGAGGTTTCCAGAACCTATCAGGAAAAGGTTTTTAAAATTTTTTTTAAATTTGAGCCGTTGGATCTGAAGATCTTGGGGTACCAGAGATTTAGGCCCAGTAACCGTCGGATCCGACGGTCACCAGGCCCCTATCTCTGCGACCCCCTGATCCTCGAGATCCAACAACTGAAATTAAAAATTCCCGCATGCAATTAGAATCGATATCCTGACGCTGCAAGTACTGCATGATTTCAACATGAGATCAGCGGGGACAAAACAGGAGTCCAGACTGAGTGGGAGATGGTTTCAACAGGATCGATCACTCGGATCAAAAAATCTGCCTGCATTCGGAGGCAGAGGAGTGACTCTCGACGTGAGTGAGTCTGAGTCCGGAGTGAGTCTCGACGTCGAGACTGGCTTTGATCAGAACCACGGAGCTCCGAACCCCCGTATTCGGGGCGAGGATTTTTAAAATTTCTGATCTCACAAAGTTCAAAACTCTCTGTTTGGAACAGACATACTGCAAGGACGGAGGTCACAATAACTAACATTTTGAATTCAGTGACTGCATGAGGCTCTCGGAAGGAGAAGTTCTGGCCTGCGCTGCCGCGAGACTGGGAAATCGAACAAATTCAAGAAAAATCAAATCTTTCTGCCGCATTGAAGTCGAAAATGTCAGCCTGGTTGGGTTTCTTGGGGGTCCAGTCGGACATGGTCGGAGGTAGCTCGGATCCGAGCCACCTCTGACGAGGTCAGGTTGGACCCCCAAGAAACTCAACCAGGCAATTTTAAAAAAAAAACTAACGTTCAAAATATCCAGAATTTGAATCGCCCTCATGCGTGAGAGCAGCTCCAAGCTGAAGCAATGGGCAAGTCAGGAAGTCCATCTCCCCTCTAGACCATCTCGAAGAACGCAAGAAAATGCCCAAAAACCTAAACTTCACGCTGGATTCCAAACTCTCGAATCGACCCTGAGTACAGAAAAAGGATAAAAGAATCATCTACGTCTTCTTCTGAAGTTTGCCTCCACGAGCTGGTGGAGTCGCTGCACCCTCCCGCGCACGGCTCCGTGTTGCACGAGTCATCCTGGCGTCCTACTGCACAAAATCACGTGAAGATCTAAGACACACGAGGTAGAGAGCGCAAGACTACTTCGGTACCTCGGAGAGGCCAACGTTAGAAGTCTGGGTTGCGCCGTCCGAAGGAAGGGCTGTACAGGCTGGAAAAGCTTCCCTGCGACAATTCAGTCGAACCATTCCTTGTTGCAGATAAGGATCTAAATTTAATCTCCCCCCCTTACGTTCTGTGCGCGCCGTGGAAGAGGAGGGAGAATCTGAGAAGGCTCGTGAATCCTTCGGGCGGACTTATTGCGTGATTGCCGTTTCCAACAGCCCGAGGACTCTGGGCATCCACAGCCAGGTGGATGACGTGGCGCTTTGACATTTGCGGGGACCCTTGCTTACTTGTTTCAGCCTCGTGATTGGGCTTGGTGGGATAACGTGCTGTTACGTCATTTGTGGGGACCCTTGCTTAGCTGATTTAGATCGTGACTGGGCTTGGTTAACATGGCAAGTGCGCCACGTGTCTTTTTCTCATTCGTAATAGAATGCTAATTCTCCTATGAAATTTAATAATTATTTTTTCAGGGAGGCTTAGGAAAGAATGAGTTTTGGTATTTATTAAAAGTAATTATGAAAGAAGCATAATCAGTATAAGAAGTACAAATTAGAGTTAGTATTATATAATTAGAAGAGATGAAGTACTCCTTCAAATAATTATTTTGATCTTAATTATGATTTTGGTTATGGAATGGACGTACTGAATTTGACCATATATGCCTATAGTACATAATCCTAATGGAAGCTTTTTGAACTAAAATTTAAATCTCTAAAACGGTAAATCATTTGTCCTGTGAATCTTTCACAAATCAAAATTGAGTTTTATGACAATAATGATTATTTCAGTGGTTGAGGATTAAAGACCTGAAGGTTTCCACATCCTCAAAATGTTTTGAGTAGAAGAGTATTTATTTGAATTCCTGGGATTTTGAAGAAAGAAGTTTACAATCCTCGTCACCAATATTCATTGCAATGTATGTCATAAGAGGTAGAATACTCTTAGATATAGAATATAGTACCTGTAATTAGTGAAGTTACTAGAAATGGAATATTATCCTTTTTCCAAAATACAATTACAATTCATACCTACCCTGTACTCTTGAATACATCAAGACTTTAGTAAGAGGAGAAAGAAAGATAAAGACCATGTTTTAGTTTATGAAATATAATCTTATATTCTAAAGCATATTCTATAATTTCTCTTGGAACCCCTATCTATTGTTTGTCACTCACTCTAGTTCAGTTGTACATGACCCAGAAGGCAATGGTGAATGGTGTCATCAATTTAGAGAAGAACAACTTCTCAATTTCTGTAGTACCTACTTTTGTTTACTTTAGGAATTGCCTAATCACACTCTATATTCAAAATTTCCATAAACCATCACAAATACTTCAGAGGTGGAAGAAGTATTCTCAAAGAAAATCTTTCATACAAATATGAACAATTGCAAATCCTCGAATCAAGGGCTCCACTCTCTAGAGTATACACTTACAAGACAACATTTCACATATCTCTAATTATTTCAAAAACTCTTTGTACCCTTGCCTAAGTCCTGTCACCTTAAATCCTATTCCGCAAACACTAGTACATATGAGATGGCTTCATGGAAACAATGAAGAACATCATATACTCTACTGCACTCTCAGAAGTTGGGTGAAGTTGCAAACACAAGATGCAACACTTAAGCAAAGGAAGTTTCTAAGAAGACTTACGGATGCAGAGTCCGGCGCTCTTCCACCTTCCTCTATACTTGTATTGTCCGCGTAAGTCTCCTGGGCGGCTTGGGTGTCGCTCACAAGGTCCTCCTCTTCCTGCCCAGCACTCCCTCCTTCAAAGCGAAGAGATCTCCATAGGTCTCCAACATTCTGTGCTAACTTTGATGTCCCTCTACCTCCTCTCTTCATCTTGGATCGTCTCAGAGCTTTAGAAGAGGAAAAGTATAATGTGGGTTCGCCTCTTCCTTCTTCTCCTATGATCGGAACTACCAAAGAAATAGCTACTATTCTCTACAAGCATGAAGTGAAAAGGGAGAACATCACAACTCTCGCACTCCACTCTTCAATCACAAGAAACAGATTGGAATGAGTTCTCAAAGCCAAGTTTCCTCCTTATGCCATAAGTGGAAGTTTAGGCTAAGCCGCTTTCTCGTAAACCGCTATAATGACATGCGTGGGAGTACAATATGACATGTCATGAATGATGTATTGTAAGCGGCGCCGGAAAAATTGTATTAAAGGACGTAGGGATGGCAGCATTTTGGCTGTTAGTTTCACCTCGAAGTCTTCATTTTTGCAGTTCCAGTAAATGAGCTCGCCGTCAATTCAGATGACCACTAACATGTCAGTTTCTTATGTAATTATGGTCTATGACAAGGCTACCTATATACATGAAATTATATTAAAGGACAAAGCAAGTTGTAGGCCTTCAATTGGTGGCGCCATTTATTTTTTGGCATCTTATAGAACATAAATTCTCTTTTTTGAATGGAGATGTTCTATTTTATAAATCTATATGTCAGAAGGAACTCTAAGAGAATAATATTGCAATAGTAATTGTTTTAATGTCATAGGGTCTTTAAAGAGGTTGGTTAGAAGTGAATAATGTAAAGCACAATGGCGGCTAGTTTCCGTGATTTCATTATACATAAGACCCTAAACCTTTGAAGATGGCAAAGTGAAAATGTGTTCATAGTTCTGTTCATATGGACCTCATGTTGTACAAAGGATTCATAGTCTTCTCTTCTTGACACACCTCTTTAGGATTTGAAGATGGCTTACATTAGAGTAGATGGCCGTGAAGTTCCATTGGTTTTTCTTGTAGTAGATGGTGAATGCGCTAGAGTTGCCTCCCACCTTCTCCATGTTCGATTCAAGTTTATAGAAAGCTCCATATATGTTGAAGAGGAGAAATTGTTAGATTCTGGTGAAGTGCAGTAGTCCATCCCTGTTGTTGTGTCCCTAGAGGATGGTATGCGTTGTTGGTACCTATCTCCAGGAAACTACAGAGCATATGGGCTTCCTCTGTCTATGTTGAGTGTGTCCATGGAAATCCCCAGTCACCAGTCAGACAATTCTACAATGAATATGCCATGTATTGAACAGGCCATTGCACTTAGTCCACCTCCGCAAGCTTTACCAGTCATTGAGAAGCGTAGAGCACTTCGTCCAGTGAAAGTGGAGAAATTAGATCCAATCATAGAGTTGTCTTCAGATTCTGAAGGAGAGACTCACGAGTTCAGTTTTGAGAGTCCTGCTCATTCTGTTCCGCTTGCAACATCCAAGATACAAGGAGTTCAATCTATATCTGGAATCCCTTCAAGTAGTCCTTCAAATTTGACATTGACACTCCCCCATTTAATTCCGTATGTAGCAAGCGCAGAGAGTATAATGGATTGCTTGAAGAGACTTGGTACAATGCACCGCTCTCGAAATGAGTTGTCAGCAATGGATCTGGACACTATGAAGTGCATTCAAGTTCCATTTCTTCCAGCCATCTTTGATGGAGATGTCATCTTCGAATTGCCACCATGTCGCTCATCTTCTTCTTCATCAGGGGCTCGGAACTTGGAGGGGATGGATAAGCGATACGACGGACATCCGTGGTGCAAGTTGACGACTACAAACATTCACAATTCCGACAACCTGAAATTCCGTAAGTCGTTTTGTGCTGGACATCTTTCTTGTGAGAATGCAAATTGTGATTACTTGAAGAGAACTTCTAAGAAAAACGAAACAGAGTGGACTGGATATACTATGTTCCCTTTCACTCCGGGAGAGTGTCCACCAGTAGATTCAACTCTAGTATGAAAGGTTTGTAAAACTTCCCCTACGTGTCTTAGCGCATGTTCGGCTAGAATATACTACGTATGCAGTGATAAAGTACAAGTGAGTAGAGCAACAATTCACTTTGGAGAGCACAAGCACCCTGTTGCACTACTAGAATATGAGCATTTAATGACTGCAAAAATATGACTGGGGATGACTGGTGACTGCTCGCAGTCATATTTTGGTAATTGAAAACTTTGGGAAAAAAATGATTGCAAATATGACTGCTAGTCACATTTTTGTTTTGTACTTCATGGCCGTATAGTATATATCCATTGAGAATGGCAAAACACTTCATAGGGAACTTTTGGGAACGTGTTTTGGAAACGCCCAGTCATATTTGCCAGTCATATTTTTCTCCAGTCATATTTTGTAGTCATATTTGTAAAATTATTACAATTTTTTTGGGGGAGGCAGCCCAAGTGCAATTTGGGCCCCAAAAGTACTCAGTCGTATTTTTTCCTCAGTCACATTATGTAGTCATATTTTTTAAATAGTCATATTTTGCAGTCATATTTATACAACTATTACAATTATTTTTTGGGGGGTAGCCCAAGTGCAATTTGGGCCCCAAAAGTACTTAGTCATATTTTTTTCTCAATCACATTATGCAGTCATATTTTCAATCACCCTTTCTTGATAGTACAGAATTTTCAGTTTTTGGGCCACACATGGAAGACATGCTCAAATGCAGGTAAACCTTTTGTATTTTAGCCATAAGGATCATTTCTTTTGATGTAGATATGACTTCATTTCTTGTATGCACTGAATTTTTCTTAAGCTTGATCTATTATAAAATATGTGCGAAACAATTAGGCTAGGGTGGCCACATATTTGTATTCAAATTCCTTAAATTACATATTTCAATGTTCTAATGAGGCAAGGTTGTTCCTAAAGGAAGAATGCATTGCAAATATAACTTTGCAAATGGACTTTTTTCTTGCCTACTCCATTGGAAGGGGTGGTGGACATTGGAAAGCTTTTGAATGCTTTGAATGTCTCTTAACCCTTGAAATATGGTTTCGTTCCTCACTACAGTTTTATTTTGAAGTTCATTAACATATACATTTGCTGAAGACACATACAAAACAAAAACTTAAGTGCTTCACACATGAAAGCAATAATTTAAAAAAAAATTAAGATGGTTCTCTAATTTGCTTCGAGAACAATTGAAGCTAAAAGGATGTGACATCATTACTTCTTTATATGTAAAAAGACTATACAAGAAGTATAGTATATTGCAATGGCGCCATTCATCCAAGACAAACATACTTACATTCTTTCCTTTTGCGTTATACACCAAAAACATTGTTGCATAGAATCCTCTATATGAATTATTGAAAACCGTTTTGGATGTATTGTTCTTTGTCATACAAACAAACTCATTCTGAATCAGCTTCGTTGTACTATAAGTCATCCACAATTATGTCATCTTGCTTGAGACGTTGTAATGTAGTTGCAACCATGGTTGTCATGTCGGACGGAATATCACTGTTCACGGACAGAATCGGACGAGTTAGGGTTGACCGACTGCGAACTTCAAACAGCTGTAACTTTTGCAAAAAGTCTTCAAATTGGGTATATAAGATGTTTTTTGGCATCTACATTTTTTGTAGATGCCAAAAAACATATTATATACCCAATTTGAAGACTTTTTGCAAAAGTTACAACTATTTGAAGTTCGCAATCGGTCAACCCTAACTCGTCCGATTCTGTCCGTGAACAGTGATATTCCGTCTGATATGACAACCATGGTTGCAACCACATCGGCTTCTACTTCCACATACATGGGTATCTTTAGAAAAAGATCTTTGTACAAGTCTGTGGCTCCCAATCCATGAAAATTTGTTGTCTTTCTCAAATTCCCAAGGATATGCATTGCACTTCAGGTGTTGCTTGATGTGTAGAGAATAATTGAACACCTCTTGGTTCCTTTTGAAGTACAACTTTTCATCCACTCTTGCCCTTGTCTAGTATAAAGAATACGTGTTCAATGTGTAGAAGAAAAGCAAATGACTGTGTCGAGTAAGGGATCAATTTTTGGAAATTCACACTAGTGAATCCATACTCATCACGCTTTATAGTAGCCCCATCCTCCTTTTTATTTGCAACCACCCAATTGCAATATACTGAATATAGCACTACTACCTCAAAGTTTGCGTAATTTACAAATAAGATCTCTTCCACCTCCCCAAACGAACTCTAATTCTAAAGCCTTCATGTTCCTATCCTTTACATTTGGGAGAATGCTACAAAGGGAGCAGGGAGCGGTGAGCAGGGATTAGTGAGTGGGGACGAAGAATAATGAAAGAAAAATTGAAAAAATAGTTAGAATTCTTAAGAAAATTGCAAAGAAGAAGAAAAAAAATGGATGAATTTTTGGAAGAAGTTAGATGAAACGACACAAAAGTGGATGAAAAAAGTGGATGAAAAACGCAGAGGACAAAAGTGGATGAAAAAAGTGGATGAAAAAGGTGGATGGTTCATGGAAGCACAATTCAGTGAATAGTTTGGTTGAATGCATTGCTGAAGACATGAGAAACTTGGGTGAAAGTTGAAGAAGAGAGGTTGAAGAGCAAGGTGAAATGAACAATTGGGTTCATAAGCAAAGAACTCCTAAATTGAATTCATTGTCAACACTAGGTACACGAAACCTTGTTCATATTTATTCTTTCTTTATAATTTGAAGTAGCAAAGCTAAGCACTACAATTTAATTATTTCAAGTGGATTAGGGTTTAGTTCAAGAGAAGACAAAAAGGTGAGGTTTAGGGTCAATGTCATACTTTTTATATTACCAAACTGAAATGTTTTTGCTGAGCACAATGTAAACATGTGTTTCACATTTATCCAAAAAGGTTCTCCAAGTGTAGGGTCAAAAAATCTTTATTGAAGTCAAAACTGAACAACATCCTAATTTTACTTCAATTTCAGAATCCTACTTTCCTCACAAGTAATTCAGTATGCCACTCAAGAGTATTTGCTTCACTTCGTTGAAGCTAAGAGTGGCACAATGCATAAACAGATCTATTGTAGGCTGTAGTTTGCAAATAACAATGAAAATGAAATACAAGTGCTTACAATTTGCCCATGTTCCACGTTTACCCAAGCACCTAAGTTTCATTTCCTTGAAATTTGGACAAGTGCAGTCCGGAAATGACGAAATTGTCATCAAGTATTTTTCTGCCTTCGGCTCCGTACCAGATGCCAATGAAACTATACACCCAAATCCTGGATGAGGAACCATTGTCACTTTGTCAATTCGTACAACCAATGTCAAAGCAGAAGCACAATTGTTTTGGTGCTTAACTATAGGAGATTTCGGGTTTCAACGGACTACCTTCCCAGCACGAGCATTTGGATGTTCATCCGCTGAAGAAGGAATAGGGTACGCCTCCAACAATTCTGCACTCGTTGTACCCCCGAACAATCGCCGTGGTGAAATAAGTTGACGCTGTGGAAGTTGAAAACCTGCGTTCTCGAGGGCTAAAATCTCAGACAGCGAAAGCTTCGTTCCGAGTTTGATGGGCCAAACATCAGGAATTGCTGGTGGGATCGAAACCCATTTCCTTCGCGTCCCCTTCACACATCGCTCAATGTCGTCATTGTAGAAAAATAACTGCATTTTATCACTAGTATTCTTCCTGTAATTCACCATCATACCTGTGTATGTTGGAGCTGCAGTGGCGACATTATTTTGAATTATCTGAGCAATACATTTCTTCTTCGTAATAGCCTGGAGGGCAAAGCATACTTTTGCTGATGTTTTTGGTAAACGAGCTATGTGCCATTTTGACTCATCACAAGCAGTCTCCTGAATTCCGGACACATGACTCGGTCCAGCGGTAGTCCTTGCTCCCAAATCGTCTTCGGTTTCCGTACAGTCTTCATCTTCGTTCTGTACCGTGAGGGGCACATCCTCTAAAATTGGATTCAGAGAGTGCGCAGATGAATTGGCTCTCCTAGATCTAGTTTGAATACGCGGATGTAAGAAGTTCACCTTGTCAAGTCTATGTGAATCGTGTTTGCAGCCTAGAGCCATGTCATCTTTTCTTTTTTGCAATCCAAAGACCTCTTCACCTTCAAGATGGGGCTCTCGATTGATGAATTCTTCTACATTTAAAATGTTGGCAATGGCTTCAGTTAGCGGTTTTGGATTCCTAGTTCGCTCCGTCGATCGCTGTGCAGCTCTAAGTAACAACTCTTCCTTGCCCGGTCCCGTTCCGCCTTGGTTCCCCTTGAGGTATTGGTAATATCTTACCATTTGAACAAAAGCTCTAACAAAGTCGTCCACCGTAGCAACGTACAAATCCCTACCTCTATTTCCAGATTGTTGCAGCCATTTATTGTGTACAGTCTCGGCTAAGTTGCAAGAAGGCATTTCTGCCCGCTCGTTCAAAGATAGATCCTCCAATGTCCAAGAACACACTGAGACCCCGAATAAAGAATCTGTCAAAGCAGTTCAGAAGCATGTCAATGATTTTTGGCAGTAGCCCTCCAAAGCATAGGGTCATTTGACTTCTAAGTAGAACCCATCCTAGGTAGGCGCAAACGCGAGAAGGGCTCGCTAGTGGACTACATGGAATTGCATTTCAAAAGCAAATTTGAATGCGTCAACCGGTAGCACAAAGCGCGATTGTTTGCAAGCCCTCTCCCCCAGTAGGGGTCTCTCGGTCCCGAGAGAGTGCAATCAGGGTAGAAGGTATGTAAAACTTTTCGCAAATCCAAGGAACTAAAAATTCATTGCCTGGTAAGTGAAGTAGAAGATTACAAAAATGTCTCAAATGGCAAATTACGGTTTTAGGGTTTAGGGTTGATAACATACCAATTGTTGATATCCACCCCATTGTTTGTAGTGGAAATGCTAGAAGGCCAGCCACAACTCTAGACGCTGTAGTCGAGGTTCTGAAGTGGCTCCTGATGACAGCCACCATGCCTTGATGGCAAGATATCGAGTTTCAGACTCCTCAGGAGAAGTGGCACTCTTATATTGTTTGCATAATATTTGGTGTTGATCTTGTAGGTCGCCACGAATGTCGGCTTTCGTATGCTTCTCCATGGATTGAGTCCAGTGGAAGAGACAAGTCCGCTCCCTATCTTTCATTGGTTCCGAGCTCTCTCCTGATCCGTAGACAATTCTAACTGCATTCCAATTCGCTTGAGCACTGTCTGCCATGAAGCCCTTGAACTGCGGATCATGAACACCGTTCCTGTGAAGAACAGAATTTAAATTCCTCCAAAATAAGACTTGAGCCGCACAGTCTTCTGATTGCATATCACAGCACGCAACGGTCATTGCACGGCAATAGGCGGAGTCATAGACATGGCAAGCCATGGTGGTCCAGCCTACAACACGTTTCACATGGTCGAACATGATCCACGCGTCTTCAAGGTCATTTCCTAGTTGCATACGCTTCACCAAGTCCACCTCACTACCCGGACCTAACTCAGACATCTTGAACACAAAAACCTTGTCCACATCAGTTCCTTGACCAGGGATGGCAGGGAACTTGCTCTCCTGAACGAATGCCCAAGTACTGGCGCCTCTTAACTTTGTTATGCTATCAATGACTCCAAATCTCCTAAGATACTTGAATGATGCTACCTCATTTCGGATACTTGGAGAGCTCAAATACTTGCACTTATCTAGTACGGGAACAAGTTCATCGAACTCGAGCGTCTTTGCCTGTTCGCCTTCCGCCTGCAGGATCAGGCCGCCGAGTAGATTCTTTGTAGCCTCCAAAACAATAGACGAATTCGTGGCGGAGGGGGTTCACTCCAGTTGCTCTGAAATTAGCGATCAAGATTTCTCTTGCATGTCGCGCAGTTCACCATCCTTCATTGGGTGTTCGTGCTTTCCAAGATGAACAAACGCTCGGGACATATTATCTCCACCAAAGACGTAATACACTCGAACATTGCAGCGCGCAATACAACTGGGAGGCTCCTTGCAGACTATGCAGAGAAGTGTCGACCTTGCTGGATGTTTTTCCCCAACTGCAAGAGGAGAAGGTGACACGCCTTCCCATTCCATCTCATTCACGCTTTGCAGTCGGTGAACACGGCCAAGGAATTCGCAGCTACTGTTTGTGCAACGAAGATGACCAACGCAGACTGAAGTTCGAAACAGCAGGCCCGTGCGGTTCACAATATTCGTTGTAGCAGCTTTGGTCCTCACATGTCCGTCATGCCGCCTATCCATTCCATACATTTGCTTCGATTGGGATGAACCCTCCAAGCTCTCCACAGAAGGCAACTCAAAAATAACATCACCATTGAAATTGGACGGCAAAACCGAGAGCCTACGAATGACGATTACATTATAATCAATTCTAGATAGTATGTTCCTACAGCCTTTCAAGAGACTCAATCCTCTCAAGTTATCGATCACAGACGTAGCGTATCCAATCCTTTGGAGGGTATCTCCCAACACCAATGCTGGCGCACCTTTCTCAGTTGGAAGGGTAGACATGGAAGCAGGGAATGGTACCGTAGATGGAAGGATAGGTGAGTGGCCTTCCGAATCAGAGCTCAAGAGATTGAGTTCAATAGACCCCGGTTTTTGCTTCGGACTGTCGCAACCTGAAAAGTCATCTTTAGTCTAGAAAGCATAAATTAGGTTTTAATTCTTTCGATTTTTCATATGAATTTGTGATTTATTAGTCTAAATGCAGATTTATAGTATAGTAATGAAAACCGGAATGTCGGAAAACAATAAGGAGATAATAGTGTTAACAGAGGGATTATCTTTTTACCGGAACCGGAACCGGAATACCTCTTTGGAAGAGGAGGAGGATGAAGAGTCCACCTCTGGATCTGGAAGTGAGGAGTCAAAACCTGATTCTGATCCAGATGTTAAGTTGGCCATGACAAGGAAGGTCAAGGCCCAATTGAAGGCCAAAGCTACACAGGCGAGGAAGCGCAAGAACACTTCCGGTTCTGCCCGGAAACAACCACCAAGGAAGGGCGCCGCCAAGAAGGAAGAGATTCCAGGGAAGCGGCCAAGGAAATAGGTTTAGGGTTAGGTACAGTAGTAGGTTGGCGGTTGAAAACCTAAGTTTTTGGTAGAAAGCACTTTTCGAGTTGCTTTTAGGTGAGTAGGTAAGGTTGACTCCACTGGATCCGGATTTTTCGGATCTGAGATCCACTTTTTACGAATAGTGCTGGCGTTCAGTGGAAGTCAACTGAGAGTCGGATAAGGCGAATGGCACGTGTCATTCCCTTGTGGTTGGCTCTGATTTCCCTTGGGCTGTGGTTTCCCTTGGGTTGTAAAGTATTTAGGTGTTAGTTTTCAGTTTGTTAGTGTGCATTTTCATACCTTGTTTTCCTAGCATTGTGCAATTCAAGTCAGCGTTTCTGGCTCACATTGAGGTGACGGCGTGTATTCCAGTGGGTGACCCTGTTGGTGTATGTTCTGTAGAGTTGCAGGAATAGGTAGGGAGAGAGTGTGCCCGGATATTGGGTTTATCCGGATTCTTGGGAGTGTAAGTGCAATCTGTGTGTGATGGTGGATTCCTGATCCCTCAGTGCGATCGGTTCCGGTTTTCCCGTTATCTGAAGATAGTCCCAGTCACTTGGAGCCATAGCCGTTGATGATTTCGGACAACTCCAGTTCAAGCGGTAGACAGGTTCTTTGGTAACCGGAAATGTGTAGGGAAGGTGACGACTTCTCAATCCGCCCGTCCCGGATTCTGCCCAGAGTTTAGACTAACCCAGTAGGCCGTCGTTGTAGTGTAAGTTAGTTTTAACTGAAGTTTTCTTGCGTGACCTGCTAGGCCAGATAGCTATCCGGTTTAGTTGTGAGGGAAATTAGGTTGAATAGGATTGATGTTGTTTTGTTGTTTTCTTTATTTAAGTGGCACTCTTGACACTCTAAAACGCAGAGGGTAAGTTGTAAGCTTCCTTCCTTAATCACAATACGCAGATCCCTCTTTGTTCAGAGGTTAAACTCGATTCCGGACACTGGTTATTGGGAAAAACCGGAAAGTATCTTAGGATGTAGGAGAGCTGGATTTGCTACCCACTCTCTGTTCCGGTTTGGATTCTGTAAGTTTGTAAATAGGGGAGTCTGTAGAGTTTTAGAGTATGATAAGGTAAAAGTAGATAAGTGTGCTTGGGGTTTTATGGTAATCCTTATTCTGATTTCCGGATATTAGTCATCTGGCAACCAAATCTCTGTAGGAATGATAAACGAGTCACTTTAGGGCCATTTCCGGTCTTAGAGAAGCAACTTGACTTTCCTGTGCTATGACACGGGCGCAGCAAGGGAGGTGTTTGGAAGGAGGAAGAGGAAGACCTATTCAAAGAAGAAGCATTTTTGGACCCGCACTCCACAGAATCTATTACGCCATAAGTTCTATAGCTTCCCGGTTTCAAGTGCCAACAAATATTCTCCCCTGAGGACGATGGAAGGTGCCCCACGCTATGAGTAAGAACACCAGAGTCTTCAGCCACAAACTCCTCATCCACATGAATTGAGTCCGGTCTAAATTTAAACCTCAGACCTAGTCTAGTTGCGGACACAGAAGCTAAACCATCTTCCCCGACAGGGAAATCCACCGGTACGCCATCATCTGCTGGCCTCACGACCACCATATTTGAGAGGTTGTCCATGACATAATCTATGGTAGCCGACTCCAAGCAAATGACCGTCCAATCTAATCCAATCGATACTCACACAAGTCAAAATTC
This sequence comes from Thuidium tamariscinum, assembly GCA_947034885.2. Lineage (NCBI taxonomy): Eukaryota > Viridiplantae > Streptophyta > Bryopsida > Hypnales > Thuidiaceae > Thuidium > Thuidium tamariscinum. Next base: position 564,731 of record OX344757.2, on the reverse strand, counting down.
AATCTAAAACCTCTAAAGCAAAGTGCGTGAACTGATGACTATAACACGTCAAGAAAAACAAAGAGAAAGAACTTTCACAAACGAAAAGAATCCATACAACGACTAGCCTGCTAGGAACAGACAATTCGAACAATTTGAATGTTTTCAACCAACCAAGCTTCAAACGAGGGTTATCATCAAATAGGCTGCCGCCACCAAGAAGGCAAAGGATAGTATCCATTTATGAGACTCTGTCATCAATACTAATGGAGATACAAGAAGCCGCCAGAGATTTTGAATAAGTACCATCCAAGCATCTGGAACATTCGATGTGCAGATCTGACAAAAGAATTAAATCAGGATATTACTAATCATTACCTTCCCGAGAAAGCGGACATAAGAAAATCAAAACTGGATAACCCCGGAAGCACGTCAGACCTAATTTCATCCTAGCATGGTCCCCCAATATCCAAAAGAAAAAACAAATGAATAATGCACAACCATGAAATAGTATGTGGGAATAATTTTACAAATGAGGAGCCAACATGAACATAATCGTTTCTCGTCACTTATTCAAGAAAGTCAGAAGTAATACCGAGACTTAATTTAAACCTGATTCCACTATTTAAAACAATTAATAAACCAATACATGTAAAAAGACCTGGGTAGGTTCTCCACTCGCTCGGCCCTACTAAGTACGAAGTCGATACAAAATGCTCTCAGTCTGGGCCATGATCAACGCCTAATTTTTTAATCCCTTTTAAAATGTAATGTCACAAAAATCAAATATGAAATCAAAAATTCAAAAAGAGAAATTTTAAATAAAAATTTCAAAATTAATCATTTCCTCCCAAGTCGGTGGTCCTGGGGGCCGCATTCCCTACCCTGACCTCGGGCGATCGGGGACCAGGCCTCAAGATCCCATGGCCGAACTTAGCCCACGAAACCACAGTCAATCGTGAAGGCGACCTAAAGTCGGAACTCGCCAGTGGGGTGGTGGACTCACAGTGCGAGAGAGAGTCAGTCAATGCACTGCCTCTTCCTCAATTGGATTTTGCGTCGCGTTTGGGTATTCTCCAAGGGATTGACAATGGAGCGGAAGTTGAGGTCGCGGTGAGCTCCGAGCGACAATGCGGGTGGGGAAACCCAAGCACGGAAGCCGTCAAAGAAAACAAAGAAGGTGCGCCTCTTTCATTCCTTTGCTTGTTTTGTTACGAATGTTTGAAGTGCAACGTGTGGGTTCCGTCGAGGTAGGATGCATACACAACTCAGTTTCAACCATAGCCCAGGCTGCATTCAAGATTGAATTGATTCAAGTGTCCGTCGAGGCCGCGGAGGGGCCACTCACTTTTTTCTTCAGTAGGTCTGGTAAGTCGAGTGCGCAATGTGCGAGTTGTATCGGGTTTGGATGCAGAGGTTCCACCCTCCCTGCGGATTAGGAATCGCCGAAGACCCCTTGGGTTTCGAAGTCCAGCGCGAGTACAAACTAGAATCACATTCATATCGACACAAGGGTGCCGATGCCGCAGCTCAGGGTGCATGGGGTGGTGGCTTAGGCCGATCCACCCCCTATTCCATAAATTTTTTTTAGGGATCGGGAGTGCCAATTGCGCAATGTGGAAGTTGTATCGAGCTTGGATGCATAGACTGCCCCCCTTCTCGGGGGGTCTCGACACCGAGAGGGTTCCCTTCGGGGTCGGGGTCATGCGCCAGTACGACCTAGAATCACATTCATATCGACACAAGTGTGTGTCGATGCCGCGGTGGTGGGTGGTTGGGGTGGTGGCCTTGGCCGATCCACCCCCATTTTTTTTATTTTCTTTCTCAGGGGTTGCAGATGCGGGGTGCGCAATGTGCGAGTTGTATCGAGCTTAGATGCATAGACTGCCCCCCTCCTCGGGGGGTCTTGGCACCGAGAGGGTCCCCTTCGGGGTCGCGGCCATGCGCCAGTACGAACTTGAATCACATTCATATCGACACAAGTGTGTGTCGATGCCGCGGCCTGGGTTGGCGATAATGTGGCCTTGGTTGACTCCAACCATTTCGGTTCCATTTAGTTTTGATTTGGTTGCTGTGTATTATTCTCTTTCATATTCTCTTTTTACTTCTCATGAATTCAGTGGATCCCTTTTCATTTAGGTTTCTGGTGGAGGGTCAATGGCGGAAGGAGAGTCTCAGGGTGATGGAGCCGGCACTTCCAATATTGCAGATTTCTTGCAAGAGACACAACAAGACGACTCATTGGAATCTCAAGAGGCTATGGATGTTGATGACGCTCGACCGGAGGATAACCCGATTGTTCAAAATCCACGGGCGAGGGTAAATTTGGACAACTTGATTTTGGAATTGGATTCGGATTTAGGCAGTGGTCAGCATGAGGGACTTGTGTCTCCAATGTGGTCAAACCTCACCTCTGTAGGGTCTGATGATGTAGCCTTGGATATGGCCGCCATTGATGTGGACTCCATTTCTTGTAGCTGTATGCTAGATGGTGGCACGTGCTCTGATGGAGATGACGACACACTTATATTTTGTTGTGGCGAGTTTAGAACTCTGCCTTTGGTTTGCGTCTGTTTAGTCTAAGGCCTATAGTCACGAGAGCTTTATGATCCCTGTTGAAAGGACATATTTTACTGATTTCATGAGTTGCTTATTGATTTATTAAAGAATGGTCTTATATAGTCCTTCTGTGTTTTATTTTCAGTCCTCCAGTGAGGATGATGACGACGACGACGATGAGGAGGGTGATGATACAGACACCTCACCGAAGTCCGTTGCATCATCCTTGACGAAGTCGAATGTCATTACGAGGCTGGCAGCGCCTGAGGAGACCGTGACAGACTTGACGAAGGAGAAGGTGGTGCAAGTGCCGGCGGTGGAGGTGGACTACCACATTCCCGGTGTTGCGGATGATGCTCTAGAGGACGATATTCGGCGGTCCCAAAAAGTCGACACCTTCTCCATTATCTCTAGCCTGCAACTTACGACATCTGATCACTCACGACTTTGGATTCCATTATGCAGGATGGTGCCTATGCCCATGGTCAGGCCTACTTTGGAGTGTGACCTCACGATGTTGGACAACAAGTTCAGTAGAGGCTACGAGGAGGGGGCCCGGGTTTTCTATGTATCTGTTGCAGACGAAGCGGGAGACACTGGGATCTTCACAGATGAGGATAAAGCCGGATGGGGGCCCATTTGGAATTCAGTGAATGACAAATTCAATGAGGAGTTGAAGGCCAATCCCCACCTTTATCAATTGGTTGACTACAAGTTCTTTGTCTGTGATGGAAATCACAGACGCATTGCTTGGATGAATCACATCAATCGTCTCTACTCATCCGAAGTGGATTGGCATGTGTGCGTGGACTCCATTGTTCTTGACACAAGAGGACGCATTGGTATAGCCATGCAAGCTATGCACGGCATAAATAGGTATGCATACCTTCAAATTACTTAGCTCAGTTTATGTCAAGTTCATGTATGGAATCGGACTTCCACTCTATCATGTGTTCTAATATTGGGTCCACTGCATTGCTTGTACAGTCAGACGGAGAGCTCCTACATCAAAACGAACCTAGTTCACACCCTCTACAGGGTTCAGAAGTACGGTCTCATGGAGGTTGAAAAATTCAACGAGCTGCTCACTGAAGAGGAGGTCAAGACATGCAAACAGAGCACACGGAAGACTTGGTATAAGATGCCTTTGGAAGTCTTTACTTCCTTTATTTTCAAGGTAAGGGTCCTATCTTGAATCATTATTCCAGATTATAGTACATGGTCTTTCATCTCTATGATCTCACTATCTTTCCATGGTGATGAAACTCATTGCTTGTCTCACTCTATGGACCTGCAGCAAGAGATATCAGCGAACGCAGATGCTGCTTTGCGCAAATATGAAGAGGACACACCAGTCGAGAAGAAGTCTGCTACTGCACGGGCTCTTGCGATGCGAGCATCCATTAAGGACTCCACGGACAAGCTATACAAGAAGCTCTCCAAGATTACCGCTATTGCTTCCCCGCACCTTGGCCCGGAATGGCTGAATGAGGTAATAATAAGTTCAGCCCTTCATGAATGCTTCTCTTTTCTTTTTGGCAATGGAATTCTTATGAATTGATTCCATACCTACTGCAGATTGAGCGACATTGGACGCTCTTCTCTGTCCCGGAGTTTACATTAGAGAAGCTCCAAATGATAGCAACAACCAATGTGTCTAGTGTGCACAAGCTAAAGTGGTTGAGGTGGCTCAACTCCTCCAGTTCGTCTAGAGAAGCACGGCGAGTACCTCCACGTCCTGTTAATGAGGACAAGCTACTGATTTTTCTTGCCAAGGCAGCATGGTATGCAGGGGTAAGTACTGCATGTAAATCACTTGATCACTCTTTGGTTGTCATTTAGTTCCTTCAAATTCATTTCCACTACTTCTCTACTGTGATTAATGTAATGACGTTCTTTAAGCTCACTTTGTGATGATGTTTAATAGCTCGAAGATGGGGTCCTCGAGATGTACGAGGGGATGATGCAAACTAATAACATCCCCATAGACATGACTGTGGTGGGCGAACCAGCTAAGCTGGTTGACTACTTGAAAGGGTGGAGAATGAAGTTGTGGGACGTTGGTTATAGTGGGGTGTTCAAGGGCTCAGATGCCTTTAAGAAGTCAGACTCCTTTCCCGATTATCGTGGATCCGTATTGGCCGTCAGACGGGTCATATTCAGGTTTGTTTTTCATTGAATTTTTCCTTGTAACTCCTTCTATGACGTATTAGTTCTTTGAGGCTCAAAAGAAATGTGGATTACTAAGCACTCACTTTCTATTTGCAGGTACTTTATGTTTGAACTCTACCCCAAGAAGGCCATCGCAAAAGAGGATTTGCCTCCGTTCCTTATGACCTGGCAACTCCAGTCATCCGCTAACTACATGTTCTCTCCCAACCAACTGAAGACGTGGACTAGCGCGCATCTACTGAAGTGCCCTTGGTATTTAGAGTGCAACATTGGAGTCACTCCTTCTGAGGAACAGGCCCTCTTTCAGTCTTTGAAAGAGAAATCGTCTGGTGAGCCCGAATTTGATGAGTTCAAAGGGCTTGACACTGACGCTCGTGAACGGGCTATTTGAAAGCGCGAGGCTTCCGATAAAAGGAAGATAGAGAAATTGGAGGAAGCAAAGAAGAAGGCCGATGAGACCCAGAAGAAGAAGCTTTTGGCGTAAGTGGAGAAGGACAAGGACAAAGACAAGAAGAAGGGGACCAAGAGGAAGGCGGAAACTCTAGTGCAGGAGCCCGCCACTAGCACCGCCAACATGCCCGATGGCTCCTCAAGCTTCTCTCTTACACAGGAGAGGTTGGTTCACGGACTGACCCCAACATTGAAGAATCTGGATCCTGTACCTGACATCGACAAGTGCATCTTAAACTTGTCCGTCTCCATTTTGCCTGGAAACACAGTGGCTTGTAACGACGTCTTCTCGTTCTTAGGCATGGTACGAATTCTACCTTGAACAATTCATTCATACTCTGGGAATCCCATTTTTGTATGAAAGGCAATGCAATATCTTGGTGTCGTTATATTTTCTTACACGTGACAATTGATGTCTATGTTGCAGCATTCTACAGATAAGGATCGGTCATTTCTGGGTGTCAACAGTGACAAGCCAGCTGTGGATTTGATATTTGTGGACGTACCAGAGGGACTTCACGTTCCCACTATATCCGCCCCACCTGGAGCCATTCCAGCGTGGAACGAATTCAACATGCAATTTCTGGTACCTATCTTTGACTTTGCTGACAATTATTTACACAACAATGGAGCTATGATTGTCATGTATCCAGCTCCTTCTAAGCAACACAGGAGCCACATCCTTGGCTGTTGCCAGACATACAAATTTCGGATTCTTCTTCCTTGGATGGGGATGAATCATCTCCATCTAACATCACCGACAGATCCCTCCAAGACGGTAAGAACAATTCCAACATTCTTAACTTACAGTCATTGGCAATCGTCTTTCTCTATTCCCAATTATTGACCTTCTTGAAATCACTCGTGCAGACTATGCGCTTTGCGATATCATTAGTGGTCCGTGAAAGTGGACCGAAGAAGGATACAGACTTCCCATTTCAGTTCGTTCCCTCTCATGAAGCGGTAGGGGTGAATGTTGTTCGAGATGATATCTTGCAGAATTTCTGTAACAAGGACGATGTGTTCATGAATGGAGACACTCCGTGGCGTGGACCTCGTGAGAAGGCACGTCAGTTCATGTAGATGCTCGTTGAGGCTTGCTCTCAGCCAGGGGACGTTGTTGTTGATTTTACAACGTCTACTGGTAAGATACTCTTCCTCTATTGGAGACCTATGACCCAATCATTCAAAAATCTCTTCACCCTTAAGCCTCAAACTAATTCATATTTCTTGCTTCTACAGGTGCATGCATTCAGGCATGCCGCGCAACCCGCCGTCACATTCTAGCCTTCGAAGATGATAAGTCCATCTTTGATGCTCTTATTGCACCAGCAATGCGTGTGGGAGGATCTCGTCAGCCGAAACCACCATGGGTAGCACCCACAACAGACCTTGAAGATGACGACGTCCCAGTTCAACAGATCGTGAAGACATCTCGATTCGGTAAGTTTTAATTTTAACTATTTTTTTTAACATTACTTATGAGGCATTGAATTTCCCAAATTGACTATCTAATTCGATGAATTTGACAGGCTTGCTCAAGAAGTGACAAGGGTCCCCTTCTTTGCAAACCCAAGATTCTTTCCAAGTCCTCCAAAACCATTCCACTTACTTGTCTACGCTGAGGCCATCACTAGGGGTTTCTGTGACCTCAACCCCAGGCCATCCATTAGAGCTAGGGCGGTGGATCCGAGAGTTCTAGAGTTTGTAGATGAACAGGCCGTAGAGTCGGACTCTATCACATCAGATAGTGAGGGCAATTCCACATCAGCTCAGTCAACCTACTGAATGTCGGCATGTACATGGTCAGTGACATGTTTCTGTTTATCATGTCATTGCCAAGGATATTATAGTAGTACGTTTCTATTCTATGTCTCTATTTCCTGCAAATCACGCATCCTAACTCGGTTGTATGTGTGCACTACACACTATGCCTCCAGACAGAATAACAACTAAAATGGGGTGGATGGTCGGAGCTCCTCACTCAAGACGCCAATTGATGTGCCATCACCAAACACTTGTGTCGAATTGAATGTGATTCTCGTTCGTACTGGCGCATGACCCCGACCCCTTCGGGGATCCTCTCGGTGCCAAGACGCCCTGAGGAGGGGGCAGTCTATGCATCTAAGCTCAATACAATTTGCACATTGTGCACCCCACATCTAGAATCCCTGCGAATGAATAAAAAATTCGGGGGGGGGGGGGTCGGGCAAGGTCACCACCCTTAGCCTCCCACCACCGCGGCCTCGACACACACTTGTGTTGATATGAATGTGATTCCAGTTCGTACACGCGCATGGCCCCGACCCCGATGGGGGACCTCTCGGTGCCGAGACCCCTCAGGAAGGGGGGCAGTCTATGCATCTAAGCTCGATACAACTCGCACATTGCGCACTCAACATCCAGACCCCTGAAAAAGAAAAGAAAAAAATGGGGGGATCGGCCATGGCCACTCGACATCCAGACCCCTGAAAAAGAAAACCAAAAAAATGGGGGGGTGATCGGCCTTGGCCACTACCCCAGCCACCCCGGGCCGCGGCATCGACACACACTTGTGTCGATATCAATGAGATTCCAGTTCGTACTAGCGCATGGCGCATGGCCGCGACCCCGATGGGGGACCTGTAGGTCCCGAGACCCCTCAGGGAGGGGGGCAGTCTATGCATCTAAGCTCGATACAACTCGCACATTGCGCACTCTACATCCAGACCCCTGAAAAAGAAAAGAAAAAAATGGGGGGATCGGCTAAGGCCACTCGACATCCAGACCCCTGAAAAAAAAATAAAAAATGGGGGGGTGATCGGCCTTGGCCACCACCCCAGCCACCCCAGACCGCGGCATCGACACACATTTGTGTTGATATCAATGAGATTCCAGTTCGTACTAGCGCATGGCGCATGGCCGCGACTCCGATGGGGGACCTCTCAATGCCGAGACGCCTCAAGGAGGGGGGCAGTCTATGCATCTAAGCTCGATACAACTCGCACATTGTGCACTCGACATCCAGACCCCTGAAAAAGAAAAGAAAAAAATGGGGGGATCGGCCAAGGCCACTCAACATCTAGACCCCTGTGAGCCCTCGAGATGGCACTCAGGACTTTGGGTCCATTTTTCGCGATTAAATAGCGAAAATTAGTTAAAATATTCAAGAAAAAGACATAAAAAGAGTGTTAAGGGAGTTTTGGTGTCAGTCTATGCCAAAATGGCGGAAAACCAACTTAGATGGTGGAAAATTCCTAATACTAGAAATTGGAATCATTCTAAGTCTCCAAAGCAAGTATACGTGAAGAATTAGTAATTTCAAGAGAAATAAGGAATAGAGAGTTAGTCAGTCCTAGTGAATGTTTGTGCAAAGTCAACCTTTTAAGGATGCATAAGACATACTGACTAAGCTAGAAGAGTCTACTACGAGCGTGGGAGAGTTACCAGGGCTTAAGTTCAATTTTGGGAAAAATTGGATTTAAAGGTAAAACCACTACAATGGATTTGGAGAATTCGAATATCACGAGACAAAAGATGGAGGATTGGAGATTGAAGACTACAGAGAGGTGTTCCAAAGGTAGGAGCATGCCAGGAGTGAACAAGAATCAAACAATTGTCCAAGATTCCCGGGCATCGGGAATTAAATTGTCCAATTGGGCAAAGTAATTTCAAATTACTAAAATTAGAAAGGTGCAAGGTTGCGTGGGACCTACACCAAGAATCTAGGAGTGCCCTAGATGTTACCCAATTTATTTCGGATTTTTCCAAAATCCCACGTTGACTCCGTGGGAAGTCAACTGCACATAGAAATGTTTGTAAAATCATAGAAATTACATATGATGCGGTAAAATCTCACTAAAAATTAGGATAGGTTTTTGTGTGCTTAATAAGCGCCCGGTCGAGTTTGAAGCCATTTCGACATTCCCAACTACCAAAACCGGCATTGACATCGAAATTCACTGGAAATTACAAGTTGGCGGCGGGTTGACCGGCGTATCAGGAGCGAATGATGTCCGATTGTCGCAAATAAGGAGTCATTCCTTACTCTCATGGACATTCCTAACAACCCTGGCCTGACAAATTCATCGAAAAGCGCAAATCCTAAAAGTTAGAGTTTTGACTTTTAATTGGAGTTACCGTAATTCCAATTTGGGCGCGCAAATGGCCTAGGAGTGAGGGGTAAGGGATTCGTTAGGCTAATTGGGGTCTTCTGAAGACAATGGCGCAGACGGTTTTCCGTTTCGAGTTGTTCCCTAAAAGATAGAGAGGGTCAGCTCTTAGTTTGACTTTTTAATCGTTAATTGCGGTTAATTAGAAGTGATTTTGGAAATATCTCTTGGAAAATCAAAGATTGGATTTGGTCAAGATCTCTTTCTTGCGTAAAAAGCCATCTTTGGGCTAAAGAAAGACAATTTTCGAAATGACTTTGGATTAATTTGCAAAATATCTACGTAGATTAGGGTTAATTCCAAAATATTTTGGGTTAAGATCTTGGATTTGATTTGGCCAAGATTTCTTTGACAAAATGGGGATGTTTTTAGAAATTTCCACCATTAAACAACTAATATTTTGGAATTACATTAGGGTAGTTTAGGGTAGGAAGTAACAAAGTGTTTTCATCGGCAATTATCGAGAGGGGCCCGGCCACGGGTATATAAGGGCCCACCTCGAGGTTGCCAGTACCCTTATTTCTCACACCGACACTTTGTTATTCTTCCGTGCTACCGGCGTGGTTGGAGCACCACTTGGACCAAAGATTTTGGCCAAGTCTTGTTTTGTGTTTAGTTTTTCAATATTTGAAGGCTTAGGGCCCCTTCATTTGTCATTTCTTTCTCACATATTTTCTGGAAGTAAAGCCTCAACACTTCCTTTGCCACTCATTCACGGAAATTTTGAGCATTGAGCGCCAAAGTTCGGTTTAAACACTGTCATGTGTACCTCCTTTGGTTGCAAAATCCCAAAATACTAAGAAATTTTAAGAGTTTAAAGTGAAAGTCCGGTTTAAACACTGTCATGTGTACCTCCTTTTGCGAATAAAACTCTCAAAATACTACAATTCTCAAGACACGGCGGAGCTTTGCACCCGTAACATTTACTAAAACATTGGGAGAATTTCACTCTCAACGGTTAGAAACCACGCAAGCCTTGGAATGAAATTAATTAGAACCAAACTTCTCGGTTTCCATTATTAAACCATTCCAAAGTAAAAACCCCAAATTATTAAACTTGGAGAGGATTCCCAAATTCCACATAGTGAAGAATCCCAAAATTCCAAATTTTAACATAAAAAGGGTGGACTAGTATACCAGACCACCCAAGGGCGGACCAGCACCCAAGCGGACAGCCCCCAGGCGGACAGCCACCCAGGCGGCAACCACCCAAGCAGCCGGATAACGGAGGCGGGCCGGGTATCAAAGGCCGGGCCGGTGGATACCAGAGGCGGGCCGGTAGGAGGAGTCGGGCGCTGGGAGGGGAGTCCAGGTCGCTGGAGGGGAGTCCAGGGAGTCCGGGAACTCAACTTGGGAATCCAGGAGCTCAAGTTACACAACTAAGACTAGAACTCAAAAGGAAACCACAACTCACGCTTTACAAGTAAGTTCAACTATTACAAAATATCTTTTGACGTTGCAAACATTGAAATTTTTGACCAAAGTAAAAGGATTTGGAAGGAAAATTCCCCACCTCTCCCTTCAATTTTCCATCAAAAAACTCAAAATTTGCAAAATCTAAAGAGGGTCTTCAATCATTAACAACTCCACCGCCATAGCCATCCTCTAACTCTCAAAATTGCAACAACTCTTGCACAATAAGAATGAGAAAGAAAGAGAACTAGGTGGGAGATTAAGGTTGTGAGATTCCTAACCGTGACAAATTAGATTAAAAAACTAATTTCTTTAGAATAACACTATAGAGTGGGATTCTTTATTCTTGGGGGTTGACCTTTGGGAATAAAAAATCCATTTATTTGGAATAACACTATTGAAATTGTTCTCGGTCTTTTGGAATGTTCTACATTCTTTGGCTATTAGATTCTTAGAAGGTTTGGATTTTGTTAGTTTTGTTTTATTTGGCCTAATAAGCCAAAAGGAAAACAACAAATTGACAACCAATTTCTTTAGGAATTTTAAGAAAATTAAAATTAATCGAATTATAAAAGATTTGGTTGCAATTCTTTATTCCAATTAATCCTAATAAGACAAATTAAAAAAGACAAATTGACAACCAATTTCTTTAGGAATTTAAAAGAAATTAAAATTAATTGGATTATAAAAGATTTGGTTGCAATTCTTTATTTAAAAGAACAAACTAATTGATAACCAATTTTGTTGGGAATTGCCAAGAAATTGAACTAATTAGGTTTGGTAATAATATTCCAATTCTAATTAATTCACGAAAGCCAAAAGAAAGAAAACTAAAGAACAACTCATTACTTCAAAATCAGGTGAAATTTAATTCTTAAATTCGTAATTCAATTAAGTTGCTAATCAATTAATTTTAAGATAAATTTGTAATTCAATTAATCCAAGAATAATAATACTAACAATTAGATAGGATTTTCATTGATTATATGAACTATTTAGTAGATTCAAAATATTTTGACATTTTCCAATTACCAATAAATTAGGAATTGAAGAGAGAATGTGCAATTAACTTGAACCTACATAACTTCCAGTGGTTTCTTTAGGAGAACATTTACCAACAGTTGTGGGAAATTACTATGGATTAGATGGAGAGTCGGGATGATTTCGATGGCGAGGTCGTGGGAGAATATTTACACATGATGATGTTTGACGATGAGACCATGGAGATTTACGCAGAGGAGGTAAACCGCTCACATTTGATTTTCATTCTCATTGTTTTACTGTTAAGTTTCTTTTTACCAAACGCTTGGAATTAGATTTAGGCAAAACTATAGAATAGAGTAGGGTCACTTGGTTGAATTTTAGACTAAAAAAGATCGAATCATAACCACAAAATTAGATTAGAAACACTTAAAAGACGTGACTAAAAGAGTTCATTGCTTGGAAGGCTTTCTTTTTTACCCAATTAGAAAAAAAACTCAATTAGACACAGGACCCGTGTGAAAAACTCTTAGTTCGAGGGTGGAGTTAGGAGCGCTCATAACCCCTGAAAAAGAAAATTAAAAAAATGGGGGGGTGATCGGTCTTGGCCACCACCCCAGCCACCCCGGGCCACAACATCGACACACATTTGTGTCGATATCAATGAGATTCCAGTTCGTACTGGCGCCTGGCGCATGGCCGCGACCTCGATGGGGGACCTGTAGGTCCCGAGACCCCTCAAGGAGGGGGGCAGTCTATGCATCTAAGCTTGATACAACTCGCACATTGCGCACTCGACATCCAGACCCCTGAAAAAGAAAATAAAAAAAATGGGGGGATTGGCTAAGGCCACTCAACATCCAGACCCCTGAAAAAGAAAATAAAAAAAATGGGGGGGATTGGCCAAGGCCACCACCCAAGACACCCCGGGCCGCAGCATCGACACACACTTGTGTCGATATCAATGAGATTCGAGTTCGTACTAGCGCATGGCGCATGGCCCCGACCCCGATGGGGGAACTCTTGATGCCGAGACACCTCAGGGAGGGGGGCAGACTATGCATCTAAGCTCGATACAACTCGTACATTGCGCACCCCGCATCTCCAGACCCCTGAAAAAGAAAAGATAAAAAATGGGGGGGACAGCTAAGGCCCATCGACATCCAGACCCCTGAAAAAGAAAACAAAAAAAATTGAGGGATCGGCTAAGGCCCATCGACATCCAGACCCCTGAAAAAGAAAACAAAAAAAATGGGGGTAGATCGGCCAAGGACACTACCCCAGCCACCTACCACCACGGCATCGACACACACTTGTGTCGATATCAATGTGATTCTAGTTCGTACTGGCGCATGGCCCCAACCTCGATGGGGACCCTCTTGGTGCCGAGACCACTGAGGGAGGGGGGCAGTCTATGCATCTAAGCTCTATACAACTCGCACATTGCGCACCCCGCATCTCCAGACCCCTGAAAAAGAAAAGATAAAAAATGGGGGGGACAGCTAAGGCGGCCACCGTAGCCACCCCTAGCCACGGCATCGACACACACTTGTGTCGATATGAATGTGATTCTAGTTCGTACTGGCGCATGACCCCGTCCCAATTGGGGACCCTCTTGCTGCTAAGACCCCTAAGGGAGGGGGGCAGACTATGCATCTAAACTCGATATAGTTCGCATATTGCGCACCCAACATTTGGAACGTCTGAAAAAGAATTAAATAAAATGTGGGTGAATCGGCCTTAGCCACCACCCGAGCCACCCCATGCCGCGGCATCGACACTCACTTGTGTTCATATGAATGTGATTCTAATTCGTACTGGCTCATGGCCCCGACCTCGATGGGGACCCTTTTGGTGCCGAGACCACTGAGGGAGGGGGGCAGTCTATGCATCTAAGCTCTATACAACTCGCACATTGCGCACCTCGCATCTCCAGACCCCTGAGAAAGAAAAGATAAAAAATGGGGGGGGCAGCCAAGGCGGCCACCGCAGCCACCCCTAGCCGTGGCATCGACACACACTTGTATCGATATGAATGTGATTCTAGTTCGTACTAGCGCATGACCCCGTCCCAATTGGGGACCTTCTTGGTGCTGAGACGCCTCAGGGAGGGGGGTAGTCTATGCATCTAAGCTCGATATAGCTCCCACATTGCGCACCGGACATTTGGAACCCCTGAGAAAGAAAATAAAAAAAATGGGGGGATCGGCCAAGGTCACCACCCTATGCCGCAGCATCGACACACATTTGTGTCGATATGAATGTGATTCTCGTTTATACTGGCGCATGACCCTGTCCCCATTGGGGATGCTCTCGGTCCTGAGACCTCTGAGGGAGGGGGGCAGTCTTTGCATATAAGCACGATACAACTCGTTGTGAGTCCCCGATTCGTCACCGGGGACTCACGGGTTCTTTTTTCGAATTTATACATAAACTAAGGCGTATTTAGGCTCATAACACCCACAAAAGAGCGTTAAACCTATATTGGCATTACATATACCAATGTGCCATTTGGTCATTAGGTGGGATTTAGGATAGTTTACATCCAAAACGGGCCCGGTCTTAGCTAAATAGACGCCAAATTGATGGAGATGTGCAGAATTAGGGTAAGAAGCCTTAGAAGGCCCTGTCTAGGCTAGGAAGTCCTCATAGGGGGATCTAGGAGGAATCCCCTACTCCCCATAGCATCGAAGAGAATACGGATAAAATACTAACCTTGAAATGCAGGTACTAGCAATTTCCTAATTCTAGGAGCACGCAGTGGGGATGCAGATTTGCATCCAAGTGGGGGGATCCCATGGGTGGTCCCCTCTAATGTTTGGGAATTTTCCGACATTGGTTGGATATTTTCCCAGACGGTCAACCGCGGTGGACTTTGGGTGGGAATTCGAAAGAATATCCCAAAGTGCGGTAAAATCCCACTAAAAATCCGGCGAGGCGGTCTCACACCAACGGAGCGCTTCCCCAAGTTTCAAGACGAAACGATAGTCAGAAGATCCCGAATCGGCGACATTCCTCCCCAATTGACAAATTAAATGACGAAAGCGGCGGTTGACCGGCGTACCGGGGCCATACGACATCGCAACGGAGCCTATCTTGGGTCTATTCCTACCCCCTTCCACCTACTTGGAAGATTGGTGAAGGTTTGGGGTCCAAAATTGCTAAACTCCAAAAGTTGGGAATTTATCCCAACTTGGATCCCAGCTTACGCTAAGATTCCTCGAGAATTTGGACATAGTTTAAGGGGTTAAGGATTCTCTACAGGCTAATTATGGCCTTCCGGAGCCAATGGCGCAATCCGTTTGCCATTTGGAGCTAAACTCTAAAAGTTAGCCTTTTGGGGACAGCACATGGAGAAGAAATGGGGGTTTTAGGCCCCCCAATGCATTTTTGGGGAGTTTGGGCCCCATTAGCCGTGGGGAACGCGTAGGGAACGTGTGGGGAACTTAGGGCACATGTGGGAACAAGTACCACCTCAAAAAGTTAGTGGAGGTGGCTCATGTGCTTTGGTGTAAGTAATTTCAAATTAAGTAGGTGGGAACACATGGGAACTTCTCCCATGTGAGAACTTGTAGATTTTGGGGAAGGTAAATTTGACGGTTTTGCAAGTTCTTGTGAGGTTAGGTAAGATTTGAATTTCCCAATTCAAATTGTGTAGATTTTAGGTGGATAATTAGATTTGGGAGGGGTAAACATGTACGGACCTCCTTATTTCCCTCATCTAGTTATTCTTAGTAGATTAAGGGGGGGGGTTGCTCCCTTTTGGGTATAAAAGGGGCGGCATTCTCCTCTCATTCTCTCTCTCTCTAACTCCTACCTATTTAAGGGAGGAGGACTATTGGGCTCGGCTTATGCCGGATTTCCTTTGGCTTTTGATGCCAAAGGAGCCTTTGATAGTTTTGGGGTTGTTGCACCCTTGGTTCTTGTGGTTTTTTACTTGGGGACTTGAGACCCCCCCAAGTTGTGTGGAAACTTTTGTTAATTAATATTGGGTTACCTTTTGCATTGTAAGGCAAGTGAATGTTGTTGTGGGAGAGGCTTGTAAGGAACCGAGGGGTGACTTGGGAGGTGACTTAGAGCGTATGTTGCAACCTTGTACCCTCCTTTCCTCCTTCTTCTCTTGTGCACAAGGGTGAGCTAGTCCCATAGGGGACGGTGAAGCTTTGACCGTTATGCTTAAATAGACACTTGTTACCTCTCACTCCCCTCTTCTATTGTGCACAAGGGTAAGCTTGTCCCATAGGGGACGGCGAAGCTATGACCCCCCTTCACCTCTAGAACAATAGAAAGTCTTAGTCACGTGTCAAACACCTCCCCTCACGGCAAAGCTTTGGACCCCCTAAGTTTTAGCGGGGTATCAAAGGAGGCCATCTTTGAGCTAGTCTCAACGTTTAGTGTCCAACACGTTGGGCACTAATGCAACGTTTAGCTTCCAACAATAGAATAGTAGCCTTCTTAGAAGGATAGGTAGGGACCCGCCCTTGGGGTGGACCCTTTTGTGTGGACATTTAGTTTAGTTAAGCATGACTAGTTGTTAGGCAAAAGTTGTAGAAAATAGACAACCAGCCAGCCCAGCCAAGCGCTCAGCCAGGCCAGACCAGCCGGGCTCCCCCTAGTTGGGCGCCACAGCAACCACCGGGCTTCCCCCCAGTCGGGCGCCGCAGCAGCCAGCCGGGGCTCCCCTCGGGTGCCACAGCAGACCCGCCGGGCTTCAGGGGGTATCGGGGCGGGGTTAGGGGTTCGGGGCGGGGTCAGGGGGTTTCGGGGCTGGGGCCAGGGGTTTCGAGGCTGGGGTTCGGGGCCAAGGGTTTCGGGGCTGGGGTCCAGGGGTCCGGCTAAGGGCCTTCCTTCCCAAAACAAAAACTAGTCGAGGTTTGTAAAAACACACTTAGAAAATAGTATAGTTGAGGTTAGGAAAAAACACACTTAGAAAATAGTATAGTTGGGTTAGGAAAAACACACTTAGAAAATAGTATAGTTGGGGTTAGGAAAAATACACTTAGAAGATAGTATAGTTTAGGAAATAGGGGAGACATAAAACGGCCGGAAGAAGGCCTATTTGTAAACCCACCCGGAAGGGGATAATTAAAAGAACGGAACTGAGACCCATTCGGAGTTGAAGAATGGCTATGGTGGACATGGCGCAAGAAGCCGGGGAGCTAGGAGAGGCCGCCATATACACACTAGAGGTGGGTTCCTAAACCTTAGCTCAATCCTTTCCTTATTTAATTGCAATTGACTAGAGCAAGCGAGAAATTAGAACTAGAAGCCACGAATAAACCATGATTAGGAACCCGTGATTAGCAAGTAGGAGTTGAAGTAAGAGAACAACCACAAGTTAAGGGGAACAAGCAAAAAGAGACAAATACATAGAGTAGAGGTACTCCATTAAAATACGTAAATTAGAAGTAGATCAAGACGACTACGTAAAAAGGAAGTATTTAATTGAAATACGTAGAGTAGAAGTACTCCATTAAAATACGTAGAGTAGAGGTAGAACAAGACAATTACGTAGAGTAGAAGTACTTAATTAAAATACGTAGAGTAGAGGTAGAACAAGGCAACTATGTAGAGTAGAAGTATTTAATTAGAATACGTAGAGTAGAGGTAGAACAAGACAACTACGTAGAATAGAAGTATTTAATTAGAATACGTAGAGTAGAGGTAGAACAAGACGACTACGTAGAGGAGAAGTACTTAATTAAAATACGAAGAGTAGAAGTAAGACAAGAGAACGAAACACGTAGAGCAAGGGGCAATTAGAGGTAGGACAAGAGAACAAAACACATAGAGGAAGGAACAATTAGAAGCAGGGCAGAAGAACGAAACAAACCCTTGGTCGAGTAGGTAGGCTAGTAAAGATCCATTGCTTGGAAGGCACAATGAATTGACGCTTAGACACCCGTAGGTAATAGGATCGTTAGGACTAGAGCCTGGTTGTGATCGCTTAATTCCCAGGGTGGGAATGAAGCGCCCACACTCGCACATTGTGCTCTCGACATCCAGTCCACTGAGAAACCATTAACAAAAATGGGGGTGGATCGGCCAAGGCCACCACCCCAGCCACCCACCACCACGGCATAGACACACACTTGTGTCGATATGAATGTGATTCTAGTTCGTATTGGCGCATGGCCCTGTCCCCATTGGGGATCCTCTCGATGGTGAAAAGCCTGAGGGAGGGGGGCAGTCTATGCAACTATACTCGATACAACTCGCACATTGCGCACTCCGCATCCAGACCCCTAAAAAAGAGAAGCCAAAAAATGGGGTGGCTCGGCCTTAGCCACCACCCCAGCCACAGCCACCGCAGCATCAACACATGCGTGTTTCGATATGAATGTCATTCGCGTTCATACTGGCGTTGGATCCGGACGCCCGATGGGGACCCCTCGATGCTGAGACATCCCGAGGAGGGGGCAGTCTAGGCATCCATGATTGATACAATTCGCACATTGCGCACTCCGCATCCAGACCCCTAAAAAATAAATTTAAAATAAATTGGAGATGCTTTGGCAAAGGCCACTACCCGAGACACAGCCACTGTGGCATCGACTCACACTTCTGTCGATATGAATGTGAATCACGTTCAGGCTGGCGTTTGACCCGTACGCCCAAAGGGGACCCTCTTTCTTTGAAAAAGCCAGTCAATTCATTTCACGACAGACATCATCGCGCCATTGACACCACGTTTCATTTGAAATGAATGGGGTGAGGAAGTGCGTCTCTTACTCCCGCGCATCCATGTGTGGCATTAATATCTCATAGGTTACGCCATACGACCAACAATTAGAAACAGCGGTGCTTGGCCTTGGGCTCCCCAAGCACCTTCCATACACCGAGCAGACTTAGGAGTGAAGCCTATACATTGAGGGACTAACACGTTAACACCATGTTAACCCACGATCCATTCCCACACCTGTAAAATGGGGTGCAAGGAGGGCCCCCTAACCCCTACGCTCCTACTATGGCTTTCATTTCAAACTACTATTGATATAGGATAAAATCTTGGACATAGTAGCGCAGGACCCTTATTGGCACTGACGTCCAGGAAGGTGGTTTTTGCCATGCGATGCAAATTGTCACAACATATACATCTCCATCCTAAGACCAAGAGAATAAGGGAGGACCTTCGACCCTCAACCCCATCTACGACATTACTGTCATATTGTAATCAATTGAATATCCAAATTTGGAATTAGAGACACCCAAAACCGACCCATACGCACTAATAGGGTCAGAGCTCATGTATCGCAGAACCCGCACTGGGGCATCGACACACAGTGATTATAAAACCAGAGCTTAGGAATGGCGTGGGAGAAAGGACCCTAAACCTCTCACAAGACCTGCAACATTCCTTGTATCTTGATATTAATTTATGAATCTAATTCTAGAGTCACTGCTACAAATTTCAGGTCACTCGATTCATAGTTGGACAAACGTCATCATCGAGCTACCATTTAGAATGAATCGACATTCTATGATGTCTAGCATCCACTTGCAATTAATTTTATTTTTTTTATAGATTCTTAGGCGTTCTGTGGCTTCTACAGCTGATGTTCATGATTCTAGCGTGCAAGAGGTTATTGGGGATGTACGTGCTCATGTATTGAGAAGTCCACATAATTATGCTGACAATTACTCAGTGGGTTGAGTCTGACATTACAATTAGGGCTTCCGCCCAAGCACAATGTTACACGCCAACTCTAAATTTCATGTTTTGTAGGCAATTTCGATATGTTTTAGTGGAGCTTGGGGACGACTAGCTAGTGTCCCTTCCCATATGCAATGTTCAGCTTAGTTAGCAAGTACACCCCAATACTACTAGAACATTAAATGAGATGTATGCAAAGTGGAAGTCCTACTTCATTTTAAATGTATCTTAAATAATGACGTCCCGAAATGACAAACAGTTGTTCATTATTGTGCTCGCACTTTCAGGACAAGTAATATTAACCATTCATTGATTTGGCTACCCTAAACGCCCTTCTCTATACCCTAAGGTTTAATCAAGCATATGTAAGTAGTAAAGGACAACGAAGCTGTCGCTGGTCGTATTTAAAATGAACTGCAAATAAACTTTACCCTTCGCAAAGTTGGGACTCAAATTTCATAACATGCCTCAATGTAGTGTGCAAGGACTACACTAAATGATGAAGTGTTTTTTTGCGTGATTAGAATTAGAGGAATCCACAAATTGAAAATACGTCCCCTACATTCCCGGGATTTCAAGACTTCTACGTATTTCCACGGTTATAGGATCTTCAACATCTATGTAGAAATATTTGTAAGGTATCAAAAATACAAAGTTCAGTACGACTATGTCATAAGATGAATTTTTAAGCTTGAAGGAGGCCCTAACAAATTCACATGCAAAGCTATTTATTGGAATCTAGAGTTGATAGCCTAAATACAAAATATGTGTCACTACCTTGTGTGAATATCATCAAGTACTTCTGAACTTGTCAATGTTACAAATTCACTTCTAGTACAAAGGACCTGAATGACCAAAAGTACCTATTGTTCTAGTGTCCAATAAGAGGCATTTCATAGTGCAAACATCATGAGCATGTATTAACAATTATCTTATTTTTTTTAAAAGTCTCAAATAGTAATAAAAGCACATGAGCCATTCATCTTCTAATTGCACCAATTTTGTCCTTCTCCAATTCAATGAACCCTTCAATGTCCTTAATATTTGAATTACAAGAAGTACCTAATGCCTCATTATTTAACATAGTAAACAACATGTCCCTTCCTAAACATCATGATGTCAATATGGATGGAAGTACGGGATAAAAATTGTCCTTTCAAAGAGGCCTCACCCCGCAATGTAAAAAATTTCCTTAGGATATAATTGGAGCTTATTTTCATCGTATCCTCTGTGTACAGTCATTTGTAGAGTAAAAATCTTCTTTCATCTGCTTTCATGAACCATCCATTGTTGTCATCCACTTTTTTCATCCACCTTTGTGTCGTTTCATCTAACTTCTTCCAAAAATTCATCCATTTTTTTTCTTCTTCTTTGCAATTTTTTTAAGAATTCTAACTATTTTTTCAATTTTCCTTTCATTATTCTTCGTCCCCACTCATTAATCCCTGCTCCCCGCTCCCTTCCTAGCAACGTTGTTTACATTTGCTCGACACAATTGTCAAAAAGTTTCAGATATTCTTGAATCCATTCTTGTCAATTGTTTCTCACAATTTTGAATACAAATGTGATTTTTAAATGCATACATAGAACAATATGACTTGGCTTGATGTGATGGAGATAACATCAAAATTCCCACATCCTCTTTAATTTCTTCAATCCCGTCTTTCATAGCACAGAACATTGTCTTTGAAAACCAAATGTGAAACTCCTCATTATACAATTTTGTTAAATATTGTATCTGTTTTTTTTGTTTTTTACGCCTATATTGTCGACGTTCATATTTACAAACTGACATATCATCTTTATGTTTTTTATATTATACAACCATGAAGCATGTGAGTACATCAAAAACATGCAAAACAACACACTACATGTAGTCATATTTCAGTGCTAATCATTACATTCAATCTTTTTTGCAATAATATAATTACATGTAGTTGTATAGGCAATTGTATAATAAGATTCAATCATATATTAAATTACATTACTCTAAGTAGTCATATATGTAATTATATTACTAGTTTTAGTCACATATGACATCACATTACAATATACAATCATATATACAATTGTATTACTAAATTCAGTCATATATTAAATTACATTACTATAGGTAGTCACAAATGCAATTGTATCACTAGGTTCAGTCATCATTTTTAGGGTTTTAAAATCCTAGCCGTCACTTTTTTAGGGCCTTGAAACCCTAGCCGCTACTTCATGTGCTTCATCTTCTTTCTTCTTTGTAGTTTTCTACCTCTTGTTTCTTGTTTTTTCTTTTGTTTTTTGAAGTTTTAGTAGTAGTTGCTTGTTGTTTGTTGTTGTTGTTGTTGATGATGGTGAGTTGTTGCTTTCTAACTCTTATTTCTTCTTCCTTCTTTTGTTTTGTGAAGTTTTAGTAGTAATTGTTTGTTGTTGTTGGTGAGTTGTTGCTTTCAACTCTTGTTTCTTCTTCCTTCTTGTATTATTGTTGTTGTTGGTGGTGAGTTGTTGCTTTCTACTCTTGTTTCTTCCTCCTTATATTGTTGTTGTTGTTGTTGTTGTTGGTGAGTTTTTGTTGGTGGTGAGTTGTTGCTTTCTAACTCTTGTTTCTTCTTCCTTCCTTTGTTTTTTGAGGTTTTAGTAGTAGTTCTTTGGTGGTGGTGGTGAGTTGTAGCTTTCTAACTCTTGTTTCTTCTTCCTTCTTTTGTTTTTTGAGGTTTTAGTAGTAGTTCTTTGGTGGTGGTGGTGAGTTGTAGCTTTCTAACTCTTGTTTCTTCCTCCTTGTGTTTTTGAAGGTTTGGTGGTGGCGGTGAGTTGTTACTTCCTAATTTTTGTTTTTTGTTTTTTGAAGATCTAATTGTTATGTTGTTGTATTTTAGTTGTTGTTAAGTTGTTGCTTTCTAAGTTTTGTTTCTTCTTTTTTGTTTTGTTTTTTAAAGTTTTAATTATTATATTGTTGTATATGTGTTGTTGTTCTTCTAAAACTAACTTGAACAATAGAGTGACCCATTACAGTCATATTCTATATAAGTCAAAATATGACTCATTGTAGTCATATCCGATATTACTCAAAATATGACTCGCTGCAATCATATTTCATCATTCAAAATATGACTCATTACAGTCATATTCTATATCACTTAAAATATGACTCAAAATATGACTCATTGCAATCATATTCCAAATCACTTAAAATATGATTGAAAATATTACTCACTATAGTCATATTCCATATCAGTAAAAAAAAATGACTTAGAATATGACTTGTTGCAGTCATATATCATATCACTCAAAAAATAACTCACTATAGTTATATTCCATGTCACTAAGAATATGACTTGTTGCAGTCATATTCCATATCACTCAAATTATGACTCACCGCAGTCACAATCCACGTCATCAAAAATATAACTAAGCCGAGTCACATTCCACGCAAGATTTTTTTATTTTTCCCGGGCAGCTCATGAAAAAGTCAAACCTCCAAGGAAAGTCAACATATACACCATATTGGCAAAATACGTCTAAAAATGGTTTATTATACTCTCAAATCCATATGACTGCAAATATGACTCACTAGTGATATGACTGAAAGTGAATGACTCGACCATGACTCATCTCAATCACATCCCGCTCATCTACAGTGATTTTTTCTTGAGTCACATTCTTGAATTTTGTGACTCACTGCAGTCATATTTTGCAGTCATAAAACACTCATTTTCTTGTAGTGTTGCTAAGGGCATGTACTGAGATTCTACTGAAAAGATTTGCGGACTTATAGCGGAGCAAGTGGCAAAGACACCCATGGCTACGAACTCTGCTATTGCTCTTTCTGCTAGTAAAGACTTCTTAACAAACTACTTGTTTCACAATGGAGAGGGCGAGAAAGAGATGTTGAAGGAGGAGGAAATGGAAGAGGTTATGGATCGCTTCCAATACCTGAGTAGTCCAAGTATCCGCAACGTTATCTCTTCCTTCCGTTCAAACAATCGAGGAGGAGTGATTGACAACATTATGACCATGAAGAGAGAGTCCAAGTTCGAATTCATACACGATAGCGTTTTCCCAGGACAAGGTAAAGATAAGGTCTACATTTTTAAAATGCTCACAGAGGGACCTGGGAGTGGAGTGGACCTTGTGAAGCGCATGCAAGGAGGAGGTGATCTACAGAATGCTTGGTTGATGTTTGACCACGGCAAGCGCGTAAAGGACTGGACCACAATGGCTTGCCACGTGTATGATACGGAGTACAAGAAGGTCATGACGGTAGCTATTTGTGATATGCAATCTGAAGACACAGAGGTCCAAGTACAGTTTTGGCGAAGTTTTAACGCGGTTATGCAACAGCATGGAGTGCCTAACCCAAATTCCAAGGGATTCATGGCAGATAGCGCCATGGCCAATTGGAATGCAGTCCGTACTGTATATGGTAGCGGTTCAGCTAATGTTGCAATGGAGAATCGTGAAAGAACATGTTTGCTACATTGGAGTACCTCTCTCCACAGACATATGCAGAAGTACATTAAAGAAGCATTCCAACAGCAGCATATTTCATTATGCAAACAATACAAAGATTCAAAGAATATGGACCAAGCAGAGACACATTACTTGGCAATACGATCATGGTGGCTATCATCTGGAGCTGCAACTGAAGATGCACTTCATCACTTAGATCATTGGCTGGCTTTCTGGCATTTTCGATATCGGCAGTGGGGAGGCTTCATGGACATGGTACGTAAATTTTGTGATGTCAATCTATGTGTATTTTTTTCATAAAATGAAAAGTACTATGAAAAAGTTGAGTAGAAAGTATGATGTCAACGAAGTTGAAGTGAAGACATCCCTAGATTTTGGAATCCTGCTTGAATTTTTTCTAATTTTTTCTTTTCATGTATGAAAAACAAGAGGTCCCAGTATTACTGTAATTATATCACTCGGATCCGACGGACATATTTGTGGTGTCAGTTGGACCTCCTAATTTCTGTTTTCCAAAAAAATTGAGTGTGTTGATAGAATGAAAAATTTGAAATGGAGACCTAATTAGAGACTACAAATGTGGATTAATGATATATTCATCATTATTCAGATTTTTCCATACCTTGCTTATTGATGAAGACATTGCCAGTCGTACACATTGTTAGAATGTATATTGAATAGGTACAAGTAGATATTGACTAAGAAGCTTGTTTTATTTGAAGTGTATAAGACTAACTTCTTTTGAGTTTTCTGGATTTAATAGAAATTGAGTTTGGAGGAGATGCTGGATTTACCATCATGTAACCTATCTGAAACGGTACATAACAAGTGGCTGCAAATGTCGGGAAATCGAAGGAACAACTTATTTGATGCAACATGTGATGACAGTATCCGTGTGTGGATGCAAATGACAAATTATAGAGCATACTTGAAAGGACATGCATTAGGATCAGGACCATCAAAAGGAGAGTTGAAGCTAAGAGCTGCTAGGAAGAGTGGGGATCCCAAGAAAATTGCAGATGCCTTGAATGATTTGCTTGGGTCTGAAGGTGTGGGAACTAGAATACCACACTTAGAAGGAGAAGAAATATTTGGGAGTATGAAGAGAAAGTTAGATGTGCCCATTGGTGTGAGTCCCCGATTCGTCACCGGGGACTCACGGGTTCTTTTTTCGAATTTATACATAAACTAAGGCGTATTTAGGCTCATAACACCCACAAAAGAGCGTTAAACCTATATTGGCATTACATATACCAATGTGCCATTTGGTCATTAGGTGGGATTTAGGATAGTTTACATCCAAAACGGGCCCGGTCTTAGCTAAATAGACGCCAAATTGATGGAGATGTGCAGAATTAGGGTAAGAAGCCTTAGAAGGCCCTGTCTAGGCTAGGAAGTCCTCATAGGGGGATCTAGGAGGAATCCCCTACTCCCCATAGCATCGAAGAGAATACGGATAAAATACTAACCTTGAAATGCAGGTACTAGCAATTTCCTAATTCTAGGAGCACGCAGTGGGGATGCAGATTTGCATCCAAGTGGGGGGATCCCATGGGTGGTCCCCTCTAATGTTTGGGAATTTTCCGACATTGGTTGGATATTTTCCCAGACGGTCAACCGCGGTGGACTTTGGGTGGGAATTCGAAAGAATATCCCAAAGTGCGGTAAAATCCCACTAAAAATCCGGCGAGGCGGTCTCACACCAACGGAGCGCTTCCCCAAGTTTCAAGACGAAACGATAGTCAGAAGATCCCGAATCGGCGACATTCCTCCCCAATTGACAAATTAAATGACGAAAGCGGCGGTTGACCGGCGTACCGGGGCCATACGACATCGCAACGGAGCCTATCTTGGGTCTATTCCTACCCCCTTCCACCTACTTGGAAGATTGGTGAAGGTTTGGGGTCCAAAATTGCTAAACTCCAAAAGTTGGGAATTTATCCCAACTTGGATCCCAGCTTACGCTAAGATTCCTCGAGAATTTGGACATAGTTTAAGGGGTTAAGGATTCTCTACAGGCTAATTATGGCCTTCCGGAGCCAATGGCGCAATCCGTTTGCCATTTGGAGCTAAACTCTAAAAGTTAGCCTTTTGGGGACAGCACATGGAGAAGAAATGGGGGTTTTAGGCCCCCCAATGCATTTTTGGGGAGTTTGGGCCCCATTAGCCGTGGGGAACGCGTAGGGAACGTGTGGGGAACTTAGGGCACATGTGGGAACAAGTACCACCTCAAAAAGTTAGTGGAGGTGGCTCATGTGCTTTGGTGTAAGTAATTTCAAATTAAGTAGGTGGGAACACATGGGAACTTCTCCCATGTGAGAACTTGTAGATTTTGGGGAAGGTAAATTTGACGGTTTTGCAAGTTCTTGTGAGGTTAGGTAAGATTTGAATTTCCCAATTCAAATTGTGTAGATTTTAGGTGGATAATTAGATTTGGGAGGGGTAAACATGTACGGACCTCCTTATTTCCCTCATCTAGTTATTCTTAGTAGATTAAGGGGGGGGGGTTGCTCCCTTTTGGGTATAAAAGGGGCGGCATTCTCCTCTCATTCTCTCTCTCTCTAACTCCTACCTATTTAAGGGAGGAGGACTATTGGGCTCGGCTTATGCCGGATTTCCTTTGGCTTTTGATGCCAAGGGAACCTTTGATGGTCTTTTGGGGGTTTTTACACCCTTTGGTAAGTATTGTGTGCACTTGGGGACTTGAGCCCCCTCTAAGTTGTTGACACTTATTGCAATCTACACTTGGTTCATTCATTATGTTGTGTTACTATTGAAAGTTGTTGTGGGAGAGACTAGTGAGGAACCGAGGGGTAACTTGGGAGGTGACTTCGAACGTATGCTTGCACTTTGTAAACCTTCTCTTCTCCCTCTTCTCTTAGTCACGGTATTTAATTAGTTCCCATAGGGACGGCGAAGCTTTGACCCCCTAAGGGTCAAGCAACTAAACTACTCTCTTCTCCCTCTTCTCTTAGTCACGGTATTTAATTGGGTCCCATAGGGACGGCGAAGCTTTGAACCCCCTAAGGGTCAAGCAATTAAACTACTCTCTTCTCCCTCTTCTCTTAGTCACGGTATTTAATTAGGTCCCATAGGGACGGCGGAGCTATGGCCCTCCCAAGTCTCTAGGCCACTAAAAGTCTTAGTCAAGTGTCAAAAATACATCCTCACGGCGAAGCTTTGAACCCCCTAAGTCTTAACGGGGTGTCAAATGCAAATCCCTCCACAATAGCAACAACGTTTAGTTTCCAACACATTGGAAACTAACCCAACGTTTAGCTTCCAACAACTTAGTAAGCAAGTCCTCACCTAAACTAGGAACAATTAGTACCCACTCAACCAATTAGCATTGTATGAGGAGTCAAAAACAAGGGTCCAGCACGAGTCCAGAGCCAGCCCCATTTAGGAGCCAACCCCAGACCAGAGCCAGCCCCAGTTCAGGCCAGCCCTGGAGCCAACCCCGCAGAGCCAGCTCCGTCGGAGTAGCCCCGCAGAGCCGAGCCCCGCAGAGCCGCCCCGCGTGGGTATTGGAGGGGGCCGGGTATCGGGGGGCCGGGTATTTGGGGGGGCCGGGTATCAAGGGGGGAAGGGCCGCAGCAAGGGGAGAAGGGCCGCAGTAGTTGGGGAAAAATATAGAAAAAATAGATAGCTTAGGGGAAAATATAGAAAGTAGATAGCTTAGGGGAAAATCTAGGAAGTAGATAGTTTAGGGGAAAATATAGGAAGTAGATAGTTTAGGGGAAAATATAGAAATTAGGTAGTTAAGGGGATAGACTAGAAATTAGTGGAACTAGGGGCTATCGCAAAAAATACTTGATTGTAAAAAGCACCCGGAAAGGGATAATAAAAAGAGCCGGGTCTAAGACATGACAATGATGGACGTAGCGTGGAGTGAAGAGGACCGGATCCACGGAACGGAGGTGGGCATTTAACCCTACCTTTGATTTGGATTAATTAATGCAATAGGAGATTGGTTAGTGGAAAAGCCTACATCCCGAGTAGGGTTAAGGTCCGGTAATTAGCAAATACAAATAGGGAGATAACCACAACTAGAATAGAAATGAGCCGAACGAACACCAAATATAGGATAAAATACAGAGAAGTAGAGTAGAAGGAACCAAGGCAAATATATAAACGTAGAGTAGAGGTACTCAATTAAAATACGTAAAGTAGAAGTAGAACCATACCAATACGTAGAGTAGAGATACCCAATTAAAATACGTAAAGTAGAAGTAGAACCATACCAATACGTAGAGTAAAGATACCCAATTAAAATACATAAAGTAGAAGTAGAACCATACCAATACGTAGAGTAGAGGTACTCAATTAAAATACGTAAAGTAGAAGTAGAACCATACCAATACGTAGAGTAGAGGTACTCAATTAAAATACGTAGAGTAGATTAAAACCAAGCAAATACGAAGACATAGTATAGACTAAAAGAATACCAACACGTAGAGGTAGACTAGACAAGTACAAAGACGTAGAGATGGGGTAGGAAATACCATAAGCAAAGTAGGACAAGAGAACGAAACAAACCTTAGTTAGGATAGTAAAAAAGATCCATTGCTTGGAAGGCACAATGGATTGACGCTTAGACACCCGTAGGTAGTAGAATTGTTAAGAGCCTGGTTGTGATCGCTTAATTCCAAGGGTGGGAATGAAGCGCCCACAATTGGTGATTCAGGTGATTCACATAGACCGGACAAAATCAATTTCTCTCAACCACGTGTTAAAACAAGGTCTACAACAGCTTTGTCACCTTCTTCGCATGACAAAGGTAAAGAGTTGGAGGGAAATACTTCTGAACATGTTCCAGTTGCATTTGAGAGTGATTGCGACACATCTAAATGGCATATTGCAAGAATCAGCCACAAATCCAATGCAAGATGTCAAGCTCAACAGAAGACCACTAACATCAAGTGCACAGCAAAAATCTCGAGGGGAAAGAAGGGAACTCTAGCGCCAACCTATCGTGGACGAAAAGAAGAATACGGAAGTAAGCGGGAAGTGGTAGTTGACTTCTGGTTTTGCTGGGATGACATTGAACGTTGTGTCAAGGGTTCCAAACGGAAGTGGGTTATTGATTAGCCAGAGATACTAGAGGTTTGGCTTGTTCTCACTGGAACAAACCTCAATCGTGAAGAGACATTGTTGTTGCAGCATACTGGATTTCGCCTACAAGCACGGCCAATATTGTCACCACGTCAATTGTTCAACATGTCAAAGGTTTTTAGCACTGTTGTGTATGACCAACCTCAACCAAAGAACCTAGACACTTATCCAACAGTGAGGAATAATCGTGCCATTCGAAGGGTTGCAAACGCACCTACTACCGAGCAACGGAATAAGTGGGAAAGTGCACACAATGTCAGAGGACAAATTCTGGAGGTTACTTTGCTCCCTTTTCCAGGACTTGGTGCAATTGTAGTACTCGAGACAGGGTCAGATTCTAAAAGGAATGCATATCGAGTTACAATAGGAATGTTTCCAACTTGTACATGTCCAGATTTCGTGAATATGGCTGTTTCAGCTATTGGTGGTCGACAACAGTACGTGAACTGCAAGCACTTGTACTATTTGTACAGGTACTTTTGCAAGGTGGATGTCCACGAAGACAAATTCATTCATGCACCAAGTTATAGCTTCAATGAATTGAAGCTACTTCTAGTTCGAGTAGGAATTATTGCAATTCCAGAATAGGCATGGCTAGATATGTTTATGTACTTCAATTGCATTTATAAATATATATTATGATTGCTGTTTGAAATTAATTTCCTCATATTACAAAAGTATTAGAAAGTGTTGATGCAACTATACTTGTACGTGAGCGTAGAGTGTTCATGAAACCTGAAAATGAGGAAGAGTGACAAGACTCAAATTCCAGGGTTCATATTCATATGTCCCATAACAACTGCCATTCTACAACGCGCCACTATAAGAGGTATCTTGTTCGATGGTCATACATGGCAAAGGACCGTTTGGGGGAATAGCCTTTCTCCGTCATCATGTGGAGAATTATATTCCCCTCGGTTCTTTGACATTTTGTTGAAAATACCAACTAAAGGATGTGTAGATAAATCACGTATACAATAGTACAGGTATGGTACCTAAATTTGAAAAATGATGACGTAGGGGTATTAATGAGACTAAAAAGGACACAAAATTAACTTCATTTTTATTCATATAGTATGACTAGGATATAGGGTCAATACAAGTGTTTGACATTTTTTAAGGTATGGAGAAACTAAGTCCTAAAATATGTATCATAAAATTTGAAGGCCTCAGTCTTCATCAAATTAAACTTTAAACGAAAAGAACTAAAATTTCACTGAAATCATTTTCATAGGTGACACGGTCATAGGTCACGGTCATTGGTGACGCGGTAATAGGTCCCACGGTTATAGGTCTTAAATTTAAGAATATATGGAAAAAAATTAGAAATTTTGGCCAAAAAATTGAAAAACAGTCATTTTACCCAGAAAATTTGAAAATATCTGGTTTCGAGGCTTCCCGCTCACGGGCTCCACGCTCACAGCTCACAGGCTCGCCGCTCCACGCTCGCACGCTAGCGTCGTTGTACTAATATGTACATGTAGTACTAATCTAATTTCCTAAAAAATATATGCCTAGGCGGATGGCTCCCAAATTTAAAATTGAGAAGTTTAAATCCCTACATATTCGTAGGGCAACTTCTAAAATTTAGGGTCCATCACTTCAGCCATTCTCGATATGTGTCGTACGCACAGTCTAGCGGAAAGCACCTTTATCACACCCAAACGTGATAATATGACACGGAATATCGTCCCAGGAGATTCTAGACGTTACTAATAGTTGCGTTTTCCGGTTTCTAGGTTTCTCGGATCAAAACACCCCAAGTTACTACTCTTAATCCGGAATACCAACTTATCTTCCAGACTGTTTTTCAGGATCCGTCTTTTCTTTCCGAATCCGTCTCTCCACTATTACCGGATTCCTTTCTCGGATCCGGATTTCTCCTTCACCCGAATCCGTCCCAATCCGGAACCCGGTTCCGTCACTCAATAATTGGTTTTTGATACCCCTGTTTTACCCTCAGGAGTCCTCTCTTGATCTTTAGAGGGGTAGGGACTTACCACTCGTACACCTCACGCTCTCTTCTCTCAAACAAAAATATATGAAAATACCAAAGTATATCCGATGTTGTATTAGGGCCGGATTCGGATCCTCACAACTTCCCGAATAGCTCTAGGCCAATCCGTTTAGCAGGTCACTCAGGACTAATTCACTTGCCCTTACTACAACGACAGATTCGAAAACCCTTAGACCCGAAAGGACGTATTTTCCTAGTTCTTCGGATCGACTCAGTGGTTGGCAGACCTTCCGATGGACAGAACTTTCCTATGGCGGCTGCTTAACTCCGCACGAATCCGCCCCTACGGTTCCGGAACCTCCTCCTCGTCACTCCTGGACTCACACCGGATCACCGCTCCGGTGAATTAAAGGTTCCACGCTCAAACTCACGATTCAAGATCCTAGCCCTCGGAAGTTGGTCACTCAGTTCGGATTTCAAGTGCCTCAGAATCCGGATTCCTCCTCACCCTTCCCTCTTGCCTCTCAACACTTCAATGAACACACCAAGAAGAGACTCAAACGCAAGTCAGAGCTAGAATGTCCATCCGCCGGCTCAAATTAAAGAAAGGAATGAAAATACAGTAGAATATGCACTAGGAGGGAATGACAGGCCAACTAACTTGCCTGCCCCTTAAAAGCCAAAATAACAATGAAAGTCAAAGCCTAAAAACAGAAACGGAATGCCAACAAGGCAAAAGAAAATCCGAAACAACCAATCGGAGCCCAACCGGATTATCCGGAAAGGTTCGGTCAATTGTCCCTAAAGTTCCGGATCGGGGCCCACATCCGGGAAATCCGTCCAGGAAACTTCCGTCCCAAAATCTCAAAAGCCTACCTAACTACTCAAACCTTATCCTACTTACGCGCCCGCTTCGATGTCGCGCCCACGGGCGGAACTGAACTTCTTCGCGTTGCTGCCTTGGGAGGGGGGGCCTTCTTGGTGGCGGATCGGGTCTGCCTCTTCTGAATCGGAACCGGCGGCGTTCCGTTGTCTTCCGTCGAAGTCTCCTCCGAATCCGCCTCGGAGCTTTCTGAATGCTCTACTCCCTGAAATCCGCCCTGCCCCCTAACTTCATCACGGATGGTGAGGGGCGGATTATCTTCCCTGTCCGAGTCATCCAAGATGACTGTCTTGCTGCGCGGATCCTTACTCGGAACCTTGTTTGGCTCGTTCATGTGGGCGAACTTCTCCGGATTCTCCCTGGCCGGATTCGCCAGGGCCTTCATCCGGATCTCCAGGTCGAGCCGTGGTGATGCCCTCTTCTCTTGCGGATCCGTAGGTGTGTTGGACGGCCCGGCCGCATTCGGATCCGATCCGAGCTCGCCGAGGTTCTTCACGATCGGCGAGTTTCCGAGTAGTTTTCGATCCGTCGACATCCGTCCTTGCGCACCGGGGCTGAAGTCCGTAAACACCTGCTGGTTGAGCAAGCTCGACAGTCCTTCCCCCAACTCCGGATTGAGAGCCCCTATTAAGGCCCTCATCTCTTTCAGCACCCCTTCCATCTTGGCCTGATAATCCACCAAGATGGTGATGACTTTCGATCCGGTGACGTGCCCTTCCGTCATCAGCCGGGCGGAAAACAGTTTCGCTTTGATCACCGTATCCGCCGGCTGGGCCACCAACTCTTGCAGGTTCCGGACCAAGGAGGTGGCCTCCACGATCTTCCCGTTGGCGACACTGAGATCACTCTCCAGGTACGTCACCGTGCTCTGGAGTCCATTCCGCTCCTCTTCCGCCTTCCGTCGTCCCTCTTCAGCTATCCGGGCTAGATCTTCCGCCTGTCGGATTTTATCCGTCTGATTCCGGGCCACGTCCTCCCACTTCCGGATCTCTTCGTCTTTCTTCTGCAACACCTCTTGAGTTGGAAGACGGTTGATGATTTCCGGAATGTCTTCGATCTTCACCGCGCCCAGCTTCGTGACAATCTGTTCGAGTATCGCCTCATATTGGTTGTTGTCTGCGTGCGCCATCATGGCGTGACGGATGATGGTGTCGAAGTGGTTC
This sequence comes from Thuidium tamariscinum, assembly GCA_947034885.2. Taxonomy (NCBI): domain Eukaryota; kingdom Viridiplantae; phylum Streptophyta; class Bryopsida; order Hypnales; family Thuidiaceae; genus Thuidium; species Thuidium tamariscinum. The sequence continues at coordinate 531,802 of OX344757.2, read as the reverse complement.
CGCTTCTTCTTCCCCAGGGTTGATCCGGGTGGATCCGGGTCTGGGTGTCCTCTCTTATCCGGCGTTGTGGACTTCTTCCGTTCCGGCTGGCTGACCGGCTTCTGCTCTTCCGAGTCCTCGTCCATCGGCTCGTCTTCCGGGTCCTCCGGCTCCTTCTCCAACTCATCCGTCAAGCCGTACTTGAGGATCTGAACTCCCATCTCATAGCGGAGGAGTTCCGGGCCACTCAGTACATCATGGTGGTGGTACAGGTGGAAGAGATAGCCGCTGATAGTGCTGGTCTTCTCCCGTCCCACATGCTCGGCTAGCCGGTTAACTACCCACTGGAGGACTATACCCCAGTTGACTATCCGTTTCTCAAAACACTCGAAGATGGTGTTCGCTACCGTTACGGTGACACGGGTAGGCTTTTCCGGATAGAGGATGGGAATCAAGAATTCCAACATCCGTCTATGCCGGTCGTTGGTGCAATCCGGAACTGAGTATCCGTCCTTAGGGTGGGGCGGATTCCGGAACTTGTTAACACCAAACTTGTCCGTCCGGGGAGCTAGACCTAATCCGGTTTTATCAAAACCGTATACATTCGTCCAGATATCCGGCGTCCAGGCACTCGGTCTACCCCTCACTGTGAGTTCGTACTGATTCGGAACTCCCGAGAGGATTTCCTGTACTATCTCGTCACTCTTCACACTCCAAGGGCGCCGGATCAACCCATGACACCCTAGGAAGACTAGATCATCTTCTAACTCCTTCCGATGCTGTGGATCGGAAGGGATGACTGGCGAAATCGCCTTGGCCGTCACTACCGCTCGCTTCGGATTGGAGGAACTCGCCATCTCTCCGCCCGAGTCGGAACTTGTCGGTGCGGTCGGCACCGACCCTGAACTAAACCCGGAACCGATCTCTACTGCTCACCACTCTTTCTCTCTCTATACGCGCTCCAAAACCTGCACACAAGCCGTACCTCGATTTGCCAAATCGAAAAGGAAAAAATGAAGTGGAGAGGAAGGGTTTATATACCAGTCGGTACCCTGCGTTCCCAGTTCCCCTCGGAACGGTGCGACGTTCCCCGGCCGTTACGCTAGTTTCCGTAGGTCGGCGGCATAGACCCGTAGGTGCCGACCATCCGGAACTACCTCGGATCCGTCTTTAGGTATACCGGATCCGTTCTTGACAACATCGGATCCGTTCTTCAAGTTCCATCTTCCGGGAAGTTCCGTTCCGGATATTGAGGAATCCGGATCCGGAAACTTATGCCCATAGACCGGAAATTCACCTTGGTCAATCCGGTTCAAATGGATCCCAAGGGAAGAAGACCCTAATTATCTTCTTTTCGCCATATCTAACCCTAAAATTTTGAAAAATTGAGCTTACTCTATATACTATCTTCCTTTTTTTTCTTACCTGATATTTCCGGACTGCGACAATATGAGCTGAAGCACTGGAAGGCAATGTAAAATTTTAGCCATGTACATTACACACTACCCACCAACAAGTTTAGGGTCATCCAATTCTGCCATTGAAACGAATTTTGCATAATATAATCAAGCATACCAAATGTGGATTTCACATAAGTCAAATTCAGTTTTTGGTGAATTGTTTCATTCAAAACTCATGGTTTAGCATGATAATTGATTATAAAACATTGGTGATGAATTAGCATTAATTTGCAAAGAGGAGATATGTAGGAAACATCCATATGCACATCTTTCATACCAAAAAACATCCTAGATTCCTAGTAAGTTACAACAATATAATTGGGTTGAAGAATTCAATTAGGCATTTTATATGACCCCATTTTGTAAAATAGATGTATGTACGCTTGAATTAGATTTTGGCAAAGTCATTGTACGGAAATGATTTAAGTTCCTCAAGGAGTTATAGTGTGACCATGAAATGGCAAATGCTAATTAAGCCGGATTAAATTATTAAAATTAGCTCCTATTTCCTAAATTTGCGGGGGAGAATGAAATTAGATGGAAAGGGAGGAAGTAGAGCTTTTTGACGACACAACTGAGAACGGATACACATCAACCGAAGAGGTATGTGTTTAGACCTGAAACCAATAAGTTTAATCATTTCGTGTTATTTCTTTTATTTACTTCAAAATTTGCAAAATTAGATTGACGCTAGGAAAAGAAAGATCAATTACCAAATACAAATTATAATGCACTTCTTAAGTTATTAAATTACTAAACTAGACATTTTACCCTCATTTACGCAAAAGTAAAAAGGAACTTAAACCCTAAACCCTAAACCCTCGGTTGGGGAAGGCCTTTAGGCTGGGTTTTTAGCTTCTCAAAATTCAAAGTCAGCCCTTAGATGGGCGGTTTAGGGGCCTGTTACCTTATTACCTTGTAGAAGAATTTCAGTCGCACGAGGCTTGCCATTAAGTCCGTTAATGGCTTCGCTGGCATCTTCACCGCCCTGTGCTTCCCCGACGATCCCCTTAATGGTTCAGAATTCCCGGGACGCCCAGTGGGGTCTCGTAGACGGCCTCCTTCCATGACGGACCCCGAATTCCCCATTCAGCTTGTGCGTCCCCTCCACGGTCTCGCAATTCCTCGACGGTCCCCACGACGGCTTTGAAATTCCCGGGACGGATGGGGCGTCCTGTCGACGGCCTCATCGTCCTCGACATTCCCCTTGACGGCTTTCGAATTCTGAGGACGGCCAGCGCGTCCCCTCGACGGTCTCGGAGTTCCCGACACCCCTCGACGGCTTAAACCGTTCCCTGGACGGATCGGCCGTCCATGCAACGACTCGCCAACGGCTATATAAGGTGGGCCAGTTCCCCCACTCTACACGAGTCTCTCTTGCTCTGACGGTGCTCTCTTGCCCTGGATTCGTTGTAGTCCTTGCTTGGGAGCGCGGGTGCTTGCGAGGAGGCTCGGCTGAGGAAGGGGGGATAGTTTTCACATTTGTGAGTACTGAACCCTAATTCCTTGGTTTTACCATCGCATATTTTTTTTCAGAATGGACGGGCGAGGTGCGTCGAAGCGCAAGGTTGATGCGTGGTTTTCAGGCATCGGAGATCCTATTGGTGAACAGTCTCCAGAATCCATTAATTGCGTATCAGAGGCAGTATTGGCCGGAGAAGGGGTCGGTGGTGTGGATGGAGGAGAATCTTCGGGGGCCAAGAAAAAAAAGAACAGGCGGAGGCACAAGGCTGCGAATACAGACGACTGGCCAAGGAAGGTTGGGACCAGGAAAGTGCAGGAAGTGGCATTGGATTTTCTGGAGCAGTATACAATTTCTCAATTGAATATGACCTACGTCTCGCGTGGATTGCAAGGGGTGGAGACAATAAAAAAAAAATTCACCCACATGTTTTGGACAACAATGAGCGAGGATGAGTGGCTTGAAGATCGCACAAAGGAACACTTCACGTTGGCTTGACAAACAAGTGCAAACTTGTGTTTTCAACATCGCCCAAGTCGCCGCATCGGTAAAGGGCTTCAAACGAGATGTAGCGCCGAAGCAACAAGCATTGCATTTGTTGCACAAAAAGGTGTATTGGTGGCATGACGCAATGCGAGCGCTATCTTCCAACAATATCCGCTCTGCCCTATGGTTTCAGCAGAGCCAAAGCTTGTCCCTAGGCCAAGCGCGTGCAGGAGGAGTGGTATTTCTTGAACGAGGAGTGGTGGTGGTTCCATTGTCAGGCCACAACAAACAAGGGGGCCACGGGAGGGTGCGTAAAGTGAGCCTCCAAAATTCAAGGCACATTCCCCCCACGATGGAATTGGCGGGCAAGACAGCCCTATATGTGGATCAATTGAAGAAGTCGTGGAAGAAGTTGTCCATCGAGGCTTTGGTTTGTCCATGTAATCATCTAGGGGTCATAAATTTTTTTGCTATAAATGACATGACCATGGAGACAGTGTTATTCTCAATGGTGGAATGGAGGAACATTGGGAGCCATGTTTGCCTTGGACCACAAAAACCGAGATTATGTTGAGATCGGGGAGCTTGCCTACCATGCAACTCCACAGACGATGCAAGAAGCCAAAAGATTCTTGGCTTATCGTAGAAACCGCACTGAGCTTGCATGGGCGTTAATTTGCATCGTGGATGCGGTGCAACAATCTTCGGTGCTCCACAACGACATCACGCCAGAAAACATCATGTTGCATTTTCCGAATGATGATGGGCAAACAGTGTGGATTGGGCTATGTGATTGGGGAATGGCTAGTCGTATCAATGAAAAAACCCATTCTTTGTACCAGTTTCAATGTGGAAGCCAAATGCGGGCTACACATCAGAAACGTTGGTGGGTGGCCCCTGAATTGATGTATGTGACTAGAGAGGCGGGCACTTTGGTATCCCCCACTCGCGGAGATGGGGCACCTTGTGTCAGTATACATACAGACGGATTTGCTATTGGGAAGCTTGCGGAGAAGATATGGAAGAAAGACCGTGAAAATACGCAAATGCTTCCTGACCATACATCGTTTGGTACATTTCAAGCCACATTGGGCGAATTGTGCAAAGAGGACCCACTACAACAACGCACGGTTACGTACGCCATGGGACGAATTAGTGGCGCCCCCTTATTTTGGACTCCACCCGTGGATTGCTACCGCGAGGCCCGCAAGGAGCAAGCACTTCTTCAAGAACAAGCAAGGAATGAAGATTAGAGAATAGTATTTTAGTGGCAATGTAATCGTAGACGTACCTTAGTACTTGCTTTTACCACAGTATAGTCCACGAACTTTGCGTCACTGAATTTTGTACTAACTCCTTTTTGAAATAAATATATGTAAATCTTTTTGTTCCATTCGAGTATGATTCCGGTGAGTGGATTTGTGAGTAGTTCTGTCCCTTTGCAAATTTTGGACTTAATGCCATGTTAATTTAGTACTGTCAATCATTTTCTCCATATTCCAGATTACATTTGTTTTCTTGTACAGGGAAAAATCCATAATGATCTCAAAATATCCAAGCATGTAGGTAACCAGCTTCGAAGAATGAATCCAAATTTAAGAGTATAGAACACATGGCAAACGACAAAGCAAATATTTCCATTTCTTGGGACAAATATCCATAAATGGATTCGTTGTTGACTTGTTGCGTTGTAGAATTTGTGACATGTGAAGATAAAAAATTTCTACCCACGCGCCTTACATGAGCACATGAAGCATGGGTAGTATTTATAATTAATGCCGAATTTCACATGCAAGGTATTAAGCCTTACACAGTATTACATAAGATGACATGGAGACATTTTTTCCCTAGATGCTCTCAACGTCTTGCACGTGTACGATTAAGAGCCATGCTCCTTCCAGCAGCCTCTCGCGTGGTTGCTTGGTTGTCGTGAGGTGCAGGTGGAGGACCTCTACGAGTCCCTCTATAATCACTATCTCCCGGAACTTCACCATCTTCACCTATACTAGGACCCATGGATTCATCATCATGATTGGACGTTGCCCTACCGACTTCGCTTGGTGAGTTGTCAGGGCTGTCTGAGCCTTCACCTACAATAGAAGCCAATCTGCGGATTGTTCGCCCCCCTACTCCATCTCCAGCGGTATCCACACTGGGCCCCGCCGGTCCAGGGAGAAGACCTTCGCAGAGAAATGGTATACTCGCCGCTTCTTCCCTTCTTAGCCTTCTACGTGTTCTTCTACTCACACGTTCGTTGGTAGGGCCTTCTTCATGTGGCCGCGGCCGTCGATTAGTAGTGTGTATAGGCGGTGCAACGGGTTGTTCTGAGGATGGAGGTGCATTCCTTCGCTCGGTCATATTTAGAGTTGGGAAGAGACCGGCCAATTGTGTACCGATTGATGGAGTTTCTTGGTTGGGGCAGGCTCTAGAAGATGAAGGCCGTGTTGAATTTTGGACGGGTGGATCATCCAAGCTAGGCGCTTGTGGTCGCACGCCGATCGTGTCTCGACGCAATGTACGAAAGTCTATCTTGACACCAATGGGGGATCTGTGGCAACGACCTCATCTTCGCCTTGTCTTTCTACCACAACGACATGTTCATGTCTCCGGGTACGCATTTCTTCTTCAATCGGCCCTATAACCGGTGAAGGTGGGGCTTCAACCCCTTCATTTTGATTTCCACCACTTGACCCCGCAATCGATGTACGTGGCATCCATGACGGACTGCCACCATTTTCCCTGTTGTCATTTCCACCCTCGTCTCCCCCGTTGTCATTTCCATCCTCATCTCCCCCGTGGTCATTTCCATCATTATCCGCGCCATCAAAGTCAAATACGGACTCGTCAATTAGGGGACCCCTTTCTTGCCTTTCACCCAAAGGTCAAAATGGTGGATCATCATTGCCATTGGAACTATCGTCTGAGTCATCGTTGCTAGCGTCTGACATAACCGAACCACGATCGAAGCCATCTGATTCAGTTGTCATGGAATCTTCGGACAACATGTTCTCAATGTACCACCGTGCTGCATCCGCAGCACCCCTTTCCCTGAGAGTCCTCGAATTGGTATAAATGTAAACCAATTCCTCTGCGCGCTCAGATGTCAATCTGTTGCGAGACTTGCTGTGGACAAATGAATACATGCTCCAATTGCGTTCGCATGATGATGCAAAACATACTTGTGCGAGGATCCTTCTTGCAATAGGTGCAAGCATATGAGCACCGGCTCCGAGAAGATCCCACCATTCATGTGGCTCCAAATTCAAAGTATTCACATCGGGAAGTCCAGCGAACATGCCTCGGCGGTCTCGAAAGGATTGGTACTCAAACAAAGCGGCTGCATATCCCAACCCTCCAATTGCCAATTTGCGTAGTATTCTAAGAATGGCCTCCTTTGCCTCGTTATCGTCTATTAGTACAATTTCATCAAGGAGGAATGGATTGAGCACGGCAGCTGCGTAGTGCAAATCGGTCTTCATCAAATCCCATCGTTCGTAAAACGCATATTCAGCACGGTCCGCATAATTTGCCTCCAATGAAAATGGTCGATTCCTCAAAGCCAAAACATGCTTTTCTAGCTTCTTCATCACGATCCATGCTTTGCCCATGACTGGATGTTTTCCATCAAACTCTCAAAGAGCAAACAACACAAGCTCTACCATATCAGGGTTGTGCGGACGTCCGCATTTTTCCAAAAATGCGTCCAAAAATTGGACGTCCGGACGTTCAGACGTCTAGACGTTGGCGGACGTAGCGGACGCTGGGTAAACCGCTGAGTAAACCGCTCGGTAAAAGGCTCGGTAAAAAATTTCGGACGGCTTTTACTAGCGGACGGTTGGCGGACAGGCAGTTGAACGGCGGACAGTTGGCGGACGGCTGGCAGATAGGCGGTTTTATGGCGGACAACTGGCGGACGGCTGGCGGACAGGCGGTTTCATGGCGGACAGAATACAGTTGACCAGCTACGAACTTCGAACGGCTATAACTTTTGCAAAAAAATTTCAAATTGGGTAAATAAGATGGTTTTTGGCATCTACAGTTTCTGTAGATGCCAAAAAACATCTTATTTATCCAATTTGAAGACTTTTTGCAAAAGTTACAGCCGTTCGAAGTTCGCAGCCGGTCAACCCTATTCCGTCCGATATGACCACCCTGGCGGACGGCGGGCGGACAGGGCGGACGACAGGTCGAATGTTGGCAGTCGGGGCAGAGGGGCGGTCGAACAGGACCTCCGACGCCGACGGTCAGGGCGGCCGAGCGGTCGGACGGGAGCTTCGACGCCGGCGATCAGGGCGGACGGGCGGTCGGACAGGAGGCCGTCCGCCTTAGTTTTTACCGGGCGCAGTAAATTATGAAAATCAAATGTCACAGGACGTCCGCGGGGTGCCGGACGCGGACGCGGACGCCTGGACGTCCACACAACCCTGTACCATATGCACGAAGTTGAGACACCTCCTCCAGAACTCGTCCTTTCGAACCCTACGTCGAACCTTTTCTGCCTTATTGTGTATTGCAGCGTTTGAGGACCTCACATATTCGTTCCACTGCGGATCATGGACTGTAGATTCCATGGCTTCCTTGACCTCGGCCAAATGCTCGATCATGAGGAACATGGTCGCTAAACGTGTCTCAATAGGATTCTTCAATATGAGATTAAGAGAATGTCTTCGGAAAATGGCGAGTGGCATGTGATGCGTGCCAATGAATTTCACGATTGATTTTGCTTTCTTCACCATTTTGACCACCCAAAGTTGCTTGCCCCAATCTTCAAGTAGAAGGTCAAGTGCATGCGTGGAACAACCTTGGAAATATAGGTGAGGGAATTCGCAAGTAATTTGAGTACCAACCAAACGCATATTTGGCGCATTGTCCGTGCAAACTTGCACCACATTATGTCCCCCCACTGCGTCAATGTAATCGATCATGCGATTAGCCACATAAACAACGTCTTTGCTTTCGCCTGTAGTGTCCACCGATCCCAAAAATACTTCTCCACTCGTGCATGACAACATTACATTGATCAATGGCCAATAGGTGACATTGTCCCATCCGTCAGAACATATAGTGACACCGTACTTGTGGATAGGCCCCCTTGTCTTCTCTGCTACCAGTGCAGCCACTTCCTTCTTTGTTGATGTCATGAGCTTTGTACGTATGGCATTGTAAGGTGGAGGTTTGTAAATAACTCTGGACTCGAAGGTTGATTTCACGGCATCCACAAAAGCGGGGTGTCTCACCACATTGAATGGGATATTTGCTTCGTAGAAAAACTTCACCCACTTCTTGTCTAGTACTTGCTTTTTGGATGTGTCCATCCCTTCTTGTACGGATAATTGCCTCAGCGGTCGACTATGGGTCGAAGAAGGAACAGGCGCCTTTGATGATCGAACTTGAGAATTTTGGCCCAAAGTATTTCCTCCCCCTCCACTAATTGAGATTGAAGCATTGGGTAGTTCTTGATCACGTACCACCCTCGTTGGATTCGATGACGGTGATGTCACTTCCACATCATGTTCCTCTTCGTCTTCGAAGACCGTAGGAACATTCCCCCCACAATTGAAAAACATAGCCTTCACTGCTGCACTGGCCTTATTGCACATTCTCACTCCGGGGAGGGTGTCATTTCGTCTATAACCCAAGTGGAAAAGCAAGCGATCCTTGCGGTAACTAATCTTTGTTTTGCAGAACTTGCATTCCACTTTCTCATCATGTTGTAGCATGTACCAGGGTTCCCATTGTGTCCTCCCCCCTCCCATTTCTCCCACTGGTTCTTCACTTGAAACTGAACAAACAAAACAGGTTAGTATTCTGTTTGGATGTGATGTGGAAATAACACTTACTGCTTTCACAGCAAGTGTTCCTCCCACACACTCTTCTTGGACTTCACTCTAGTGCAATGGCTGTGTGCCAACCAGGTCATAAGAGCAGAGATCAACAAGGAAAAGTGACCTTCAAATACACGGCTCGTGCTATATACTGTGAAGGCCTGGCAGCAGTCGTCCAGTCGACGGCCTGTTCATTGGCGCACTGTGGACAGCCGCGGACGCGACGTCGTGGCCGTCCCCGCAGACACTCTGGCCGCCCAACGGAGTGAACGGACGTCCCGCTGTCCAAATGACGGCCTGGCCGTCCCCGCAGCGTGGACAGACTCTGGACGCCGTGACCGTCCCTGAACGGAAAACTGTCGAGGCGACGGCCTGGCCATCCCGTCGAAGTGCACAAGTCGTGGACGCTCTGGCCGTCTAGACGACGGCCTAGCCGTCCCCGCAGCATGGACGGATTCTGGACGCCGTGACCGTCCGCTGAACAAAAAACTGTCGAGGCGACAGCCTGGCCGTCACACCTAAACCCTAAAGCCGCACGGGTCAAACCACACTAAAAGGTACCAAAGGCATTACTTTACTAGGACATGACTAGAGTCCTTTTTTAAAGTTTCAAAGCTTTAAATTACTTTGATGTTGTCATTTTAAGAAGAAAATAATAGATGGATAGTAATGCAATGGATTCCTATGATGATTTTGAAAAAAAAATTCATGAAAAAAATCCTTAAATAGATGTAAATCAAGCTAAATTTAGGAATTTTCTTACAATATAGCAGTTTAAAAGGATTTTTTATCAAAAAAATCTATTCTTATCAAGTATACTATTATAAAAAAAGATTTTATGAAAATCATTCTTGAACTAAAAATAGTATAATTTTTTAATCAATTAATTGATTATTGACAAAGTATTTGTTTGTTCTAAAAATAAATTTAAACATTTAATTTCAAAAAATAATAATTTAGGGACCTAGATGTCAATAATATAAAACCTTTTTGTTTTGACACAATCATCATTTGGATTATTTTATGTATTGAAAAAAACGTTCAAAAATTCTATATTTTTGAATATTATAGAAAACCAAAATATAATCAATTTGTGTCAAAATTTTCCTTTTCTACTCTATCATATGAATATATACATATATGATTTTTTTGAATTCAATCATATTATTATTCATTAGAAATTAGACTCCTTTTTGTCCATTGAAAAAGCTGACGCATTGACAATTCAATTACAACTGGATTTTTAGTGAAGAATTTTTCTATTTTTTATGAATAAAATACTATTAGTCTTAACATGACTTGAAGCTCTAATAAAAAAGGACTAAATTATCTATAATTAGTTTATTTGCATTAGAAAATAATAGATTGAAAGAAGTTATATTGCAGATTTTGGTGTGTCTGACCCCTTTTGTGATACATTAGAGTGTGATTTGACGCGCAGACGCTCTGGCCATCCACGCGACGGCCAGTCGTCGAGGCGACCGACAGGCCGTCTGCGCACTGTCGACGGACTTCATCCGCGTTGTCGATGACACCGTTAGCATTCGGGACAGCCTCTGATGCGTCCTGACGCGTCACGCTGACGCGTCATGACATCCGGACGGGAAAAGCCCACGTCACGTTGGGATAGACAACCCTGCCTAGAAATTTCTGAATCGTAAGGTGTTGGATGTTTGAGTCAAAACTTTCCAAACGTGAAGATGCAAAGTCAACTAACTCTTTAGCAAAGTGGGCACTAATCCTTGCAACCTTGGCTTCACACTGTTGTTGGGTAAGAGGAACTCTCTGATTCTGTGGAGGAAGCGTTGGATCTTAGTCGCTCGCAACAGATGCCAATTTCCTAGCTCTGCATTTGCGGGTACACTCCCGTCCATCTTGATTTTGCTTCTCTGCATACCAAATTCGGTATGCTTCTCCTTCATGACCTACTGGCCGAGTTTTGCTGACGTTGTCTGCCATCCTACAGTTGCAAAAAAACAGTCTCTGTTGGTCAATAGTATTATGTTCACTAAACAAAGGACAAAACTTCAGAAATCCTAAAGAAACGCGGATTGAAGCAGTCCTCGCGATAGAGGTCGAGATACTAGAGGTGAAATGAAAGTGCACAATCGCCCGGCCATGGCCTAAACCCTAAAACCGCACTTGCAAGAAGCGAGAGAGAAATAACTCCAACTACTATTGGGCTTCCCCATCGACTTCTTACAGCACGGAGAACAAGACCAATTCAGAAGTGAACAACTGAAGCATTTCTCTTGCAAGCAAATGACGTTGCTAAACCACAATAATCCATCATTTTTGCAACAACTCTATACAATGCACAAAATAAGAAATCGATAGAATATGGTCAAAACCCTAAATCCTAAACCCTAAACCAGTACTCTGGGAAATCCCAATACTCACCTGTACACAAGTTAAGGTTTTGCACAGACACTGCAATGGGAAGATCGTCGCGTAAACAGTAGTGAAGTGATTGAAAGATACAACTTCAGAACCCTAAATGCTCAATCAGAGTTTGAGATTGCAAGAAATGACGACACGATGTCACTCTCCCGTCGAAAGGCAAAGGCAGGCTTGTTGTCTCTCTCTACAATAGCCTGAACCCTAAATTAAACAAGCACTCCCGTCAAAATGCTCACACTTACAAGCACTCAGTAGCTCCTTTCCAAATGCACAGCATTCCATCATCCAGCCTTAATCGAGGCCACCACCTCTCTACTTGAACCACCTCTTGGGGCGGAGCTGCTTGCTTTGTTCACACTTATTCTTTCTGTAGTTGATATCCTCGAGCTGCTTGCCGGCACAGATCAACCGCTGCTGTCAAAACCACATGCAAAGTCACTCAGAATGTGGAGCAAATGGTCTTGCAGCTACAGTTTGGTGTTTACAAAACTCACGCATTGCATCCTCCATGAGCAGCAACGGTTTCAAAACCAACCCTAATGTGTACTGGTTACGCGCTATCCGTCGAACCAGTCTGTCTTCATCACAACCGACAAAGTGCGAAAATCATCCAAAACTTTACAGTATTCATCCAAAAAAGCACTCAAAAGGACAAGAAAAGGGCTAGTTACATCCTATTATGTTGCTTTTTATGTATTTAGGACTATTTTCTTTAAAAATGGTTTGAAGTATTAGAGACAACTTATAATCCTCTATAGACTTCTCCAAGCTTTTGATGTAGTTTGAATAAACAATTTGAGATATTTAGAAAAAAAGACCTAAAAAAGGACCGGTTACGAGAATAGTGGCTCATGTTACCTTAAGTGGACCCACTTGTACAAATTGGATGAAACTCCTACGGAAGTTTTCCGTAGAAGTTGTTAGGACATTATCAAACTTATAATTATCAGTATCAAAACTTAGAACATTTTTTGGCCTTTTGTGGAAGAGATTCCAGTACGTAAATAATATTATTGTCTTTCTACTATTTTGCCACAATGACTCTACTTGTACCAAATTTCTTTCAAATCCTTAACCATCATTCTAACACCTATTAATTGAGACTTCAAAAAATGGGAATTCTAAAAACACTTCTAGATATTTATGACTAAATCCCCATATTTGTAGGAGATCCCTTCTAACACTCTGTGAACATTTTTAAAATCTTTTTTACCAAAACAACTCTAAAAATTAGCAAAAAAACAAATTAGCAAGAAAAAGAAAATTCTAAAGCCCAAGTACTAACTACAGGGCTCACATATGGCATATAGGGTTCAGTACTAACTATAGGGCTCACATAGTTGTAGTTAGACCCCTTCTAAGTAGAACATTTGTCTATACTTGCTTTTTCTTTATTGTTTCTTGTTGCCTCTTGAATTTTGCTTCTTGTTCTCTTTTAGCTCTTACTTCTTTTTGTTTCTTACATAAGAGGATTTTTGGGCCCCCAGGAGACCGTTTCAGGGGTGTTCCCTGAAATTGTTCCCACTGTTGCAAACCAGCACCCTGCTGGTCTGAATTTTTGAATTTTGAAAAAAAAAATTAAATTTTTTTTTTTCAAAAAACTTCTGAATGTATTAAAGAGAAAAAAAATGATTTAAAAAAATATTTTTTTTTCAAAAAAATATTTTAAAAATATTTAATTTTAAATTAAAATTAATAAAAAATTATTATTTTCTGACGCGGCAGTCGCTCGACCACATCAGCATTGCGTTCCTAGAGTTCCCAATGCGTTCCAAGCGTTTGGGAACTCGCAGTCTTGTACAGGAGGTGAAAATCCTCTTATAATTCTTGATCCTTCTTACTAATTAGTTTTTGTTTCTTATTGCTTCTAAGTTCTTATTCTTTCTTAATAGTTTCCTCTTGTTACCTTGTAGTTCTTACCTCTAACTTCTTATTTCTTTTTGTTTCTTATTTGTACTTGTTGCTTGTTGCTTCCTATTTTCTTCTTGTTTCTTTAGTTCTTACATTTAGTTTCTTTAATTCTACTTGTTGCATTTTAATTTTTGCTTATTATTATTTGTTGCATTTTATTGTATTCCAACTTCTATTTCTTGTTGTATCTTGAACTCTTAATTCTTATTTGTTATTGCTTTTATTGCATCTTCTTGCATTCAGTCACATCTTACTTGTTGTGAGCTCTTATCACTTGGTACTTTTGCTAATTGATCCCTCTATCACCATTGCTATTCATTCTTCTTGTTCATTTGCAATTTTTAGAAATATAGTTGTAATGAAATTTTCTTACCTGAAACTTGTGCTATATATTTTGCACTAACTTAAATTTTTAAAGGTTGAGTTGTATTATTCATTCATTGAAAATTAACCTTCTTAATTGTATATGTAGGCATCCAAGATTGAATGAAGTCATTGGAAACTACTTGCAACACTAAAGGGGTAACATCTTCACATTTTTGTAAGGAATGTAGATCTTATAAGCATGCAAAACTAAACATTTATAATGAGTCATTGTAATATGTTTTGTATTATTAAATAATAAGTGTCATTGACAAGAGGCATATTCTTTTTTGCATTTCACTTTTTATTATGATTGACTATTGTGCATCTCATAAATCATATGTTCTTACTTTCAATTGAATAGATTTTTTTACTTAGTCACTAAGTCTTGTTGATGCATAATTACAATGAGACATATTTGTTTAGAAAGTATAGAAAGTGTAATTGTAGTTTATGATAGTTTATGATTATAATCCTCAATCATCCCATTTACAAATTATGCATACAAGTGTAAGAAATTTAACCCTCCTTTATCAAGAATATCACTTGCTTGAGTAATATTTCGCAATATATCTTAGTCAAAATATGACTAGTTGTAGTGAGATAACACTAACAATCAAGCCATGAATGTAACTCTAATTTTTTTTAAATATGACTGCATTCAATCATAAAAATACTAATAGCATTCCATGTGAATTACCACATCATAAAAAATATGATTCACATTAGTCATATTTCACATCATACAAAAATATGACTCATATGAATCATATTTCACATCATACAAAAATATGACTCACATGAGTCATATTTCACATCAACAAAAAAATACAACTCACAAAGGTTATTTTCAGAATTAGCAAAAACAAGATTCACATGAGTCATATGTTAAATCAACAAAAAATATGACTCATAAAGGTCATTTTTTACATCAACAAAAATATAACCCACAAGAGTCACCTTTCACATCATGAGAAAATATGACTACACAAAGTCATATGCCATGTCAGCCAAAATATGACTCTATGTAGTCATATACCACGTTAGCAAAAAATATGACTACATTGAGTCATATGCCACGTAGGATTCTTTCCTTCTGTCCAAGTAGCTCAAGAGAAAGTCAAGCCTTCAAGGATAGTCAACATATACGTGTGAGTCCCGTCATTGTCATTCAAGCCCTGGATTTTTCTTTTTTTCGCTTATTGCTCATATTTAGAGTTATTATGGTTAAAAATCAACTAAAAAGAGAGTTCAAAATAGAATTGATACAATTCTCTATAATTATGAGGAATAGGTTATAATTATTCTGAAGTACCTTAAAAGACTTCTTAGAACCAATTTCTACATCTTATTAGATGATTAGATATGGTATTAAGTAGTTACTAGGAAGTTGCACTAATTAATATTCAAAAGACGGATTAGTGCAAAAGCACCTGTCGTAGCACAAGGAAGCACAAATCCGTCTATAGATGCTAATTTGATGTTAACACCGTTCAAATGACTCGTGTATTGTTCCCACAGGATTTTACGTAGTTTTCTCAAGATAAACGGAATACCAGGGTGCAGAAAACAACTCCAAGACAACAGTAACCGGATTCACAACCGGAAACTTCCTCACAATATCCGCACTCTCATAGATTGCCTTTATCACCATCCACACATATTTTACCACTCTCACAACAACTTCCAAACAGGTAGGAGTGTCCAAACTCTGTACCTTTCCCTATCCGGACTTACAGTATCCGACTGGGCGGATTAGGAACCGGAAGGAGTGCCCAAACTCTGTACCTCTTCTGGATCCGGTTTCCGGATCCCGTCAATCAAATAACCAAAGAAGTTTAGCCTCTGTATTAGAGGGGTCCGCGATTGGCATTTAGGAAGGATACGTTGAATCCTACCCTCCTCAGGATTAAAGTGAATGGAGTTCCACTAAAAGAGAAAAATAACAAAAAACATAAAAGAAATAGGCTGCAAATTCCTCCTCACAACTAATCCGGATTGCAATCCCAACTAATAGGTCACTTAGGAAACCCCTACAAACTCCACATTACTACAATGACTGACTCACCCAAACTCAGTTCCTAAGGCTTAATCTAGGAGCCAGATAACTAGGGGATCCTAACTGCATACACATCCCTCACTTCCGGTTGTAGCAGGACCTCAACAACACGTCAATTGGCATGCGCCCGCTCTCCTAGCAGAATACACCCAATCTAAGAGCAGCTTTCCCACACATAAGCCTCCAAGTGACTACAGCAGCTAGACTTCAATCCTAATACACCAGTAGCTTCAACCAAATCGCTTCAATTTCCTGGAACCGGATTCAAACAAAGTCTGGGGGAGCCACCTCATCCAAACACCTGCAAACCCAGCTACCTCGCACTATCCAATGGTTCTAGCATTGCACGGAATACCAATCCAGAGTCCAGACTTGTTCAGACTAGCTCTTAGAAAGTAGAAATCTGGAAATCAGATTGCAAATGAAAGGAAAAATAGAAGTAGGAACACCCGAGGCAACCAACTAACAGCCACACCTAAATACCAATCCAAAGGAACCCTAAAAGCCCCAAGGGAACAAAATCAGAGGACAAGAGAATGCCAGGTGGCATTCCTTATCCACAAAAGTCACTTTCCTATCCACCCAAGTAGACCCGAAAAAAATGGATCTCAGATCCTAAAAATCCAGATCTGACTGACCAGGTGCATTCTAAGCCAAAAGCACCTTGCTAACTGCTTCCTACCAACTGGAAAGGTAACTTTCCACCTACTCCACTAAGTCTGCTTCTAGAAATTCTCTACCTACTCCGCTTTCTATTTCTAACTACTTCTTCATCCGCTTTTGGAGGGAATCCGCATGCTTGGCGGCTCCCATTGCGTGCTGGTTGTTTTCTACTGGTGGAAACCTTTGCTGACGTAGCTGCTTTGCCCTTGGAAGGCGTGGCAGCTATCTTACCCTTCCCTGCAGATTTTGGAGGCGTGATTTCCGCTGGCTCTGACAGTTCCGGTTCCTGTTCCGATTCCGATCCGGATCCCGACATTTCCGGTCAAGTTGGGAAACACAGTTTTCCTCCCTTAACCAATTTATCTCAATTGAATATCTCCAATTTCCACCTCTTCCTAATCTTCCTAATTTTCCCTATTCTTGATCAAAGAATCGAAAAATTTATCTAAAATTAGCTTCCTTATTCCTAATTCTATACTAAATATTAAAAACATGTATTCTAGTTTCCCATAGCACCCAGATAGGCCTTATCGGAATTCTTGAGAAGGGTCCTAGCAAGATTGGACTAATTAGAAACCATGGGATTTTGATAGTCGCCTGAGAGCGTCATGGTGAAGCTAACTTGTGGAGATTCCCTTGTACGTGAATGATTCCTCCCCGAAGGAATTAATTTTGCTATAGTACAATTTCTACTTTATTTAGACAGTGTGGGTTTTTAGCGTAATTTTGCACTTGTCTTTAGGGAGATTCCTAGAAGATCCCTTGGAATTTTCGTAATTTTCTAAATTACGGAAATGACTCTATGGGAAGTCAACCGCTTTTACTAGCAATTGGAAATTTATAGAAAATTCTATGGTAATGGTAAAATCCCACTAAAAATTAGGATAGTATATTTTAGCATAAATAAGCGCCCCGCCAAATTTCAAGACATTCTGACATCAACAAGTACCAGAACTGGAAGCGGCAACAAGTTTTAATGATTTTATCAAAATCCTTGTAAGTTGACCGATGTACGGGGAGCATAAGGAGTCCGATTTGAGTCAACTTAGACTCTTTCCTAACATTCTTGGACCTTCCCAACAATCCTAGATAGTCAAAAATTTTGAGAAAAATCAATTCCAAAAGATAGATTTTCTACCCTTTTCACTAGATTGTAATTGTTAGCTTTTGAGCACAATTAGGCTTCAGGAATAAGGGGTGGGAATTTCCGAAGGCTAATTTGGATCTTCTATAGCTATTGGTGCTGTCCGTTTGGCAATTGGACCATTTCTCCAAAAGTTAGAGTAGTCACAGCAATAGAGTAGATTTTTTAATGTTAATTTGGTTTTTCTTAGGTGGATTAGAACATAACTTGAGGGGGGAGGAGGCCTTGGAAAAGTATAAAAGGCCTCCCCCTCCCCTCATTTCACACCTTTTATACACTTTTCAAACATCCTTTATTTCAATATTGTATTTTGTTCTCTACGCATCTATGTCACAAAGTTTGGTACTATCCAAAAATTTTGTTCTTCTCCAATACACTTTGAATTTCATTATATTCTTGAGCTTTCTTTTTGTGAGCCTTTCAAAGGACTTTGGGGTACCTTTGAAGCGCTTAACCGTTACAATTGTGTTCTAGTTTTGAAGTTTCAATACCAAAATCATTCGATTTAAGTCTTTTGATAAGGAATTCACAACTTGAATTGGCTTATTGAGGATCCTCCTAAGCTTAAACATTTAATTGAGGTCCTAATTGCACCTTAGGAGTTTGAGGTAGGATCCAAAACTCCTTTCTAGTCCTTGAGTAGACAAAGTTCTTGCAAAATTATCCTAGAATTCGCCAAAATTCTAGGATTTTCATTGCAAGATTCCATCACATGGTTTCCAAGTTTTGAATTAATTCCTTAAACGGTAAATCTTTGATTTACTAAACAATTTCGTTTTGGATTTTGTTTAAAGGGTCCCTCAAAGAGACCCCATTGTGGTTTAAAAGAAAACCATTTTTGGGGCAACAACCGCCCAAGTTTAGTCCAGCACAAGTCACCAAAGTCAGACCCCAAAGGGAGGCAAGTAGGTAGCTCATACTCACCAACCAACCAGTCCGCCATACCCGGCCGAGGTGGCAAGAGGCCATACGGTGGCTGTCAGTTGAATTAAATCCACCAAATTACAGCAAGGCTAGTACCATCCAAATCATCTTTACATCATCCATACGGTTTGATTAAACCAAAACTGCGAGGATACCTTTGGGTCCCATTCTGGTTTTTATTTGGGAATTTCAAAGCAATAGGCTTTGAAAAAAGAATTTAAAGTCATGGAGAGATTAAAGAGAGATTTTTGAAAGAAACTCTAAGTCCATTTGTTCGGAATTTCTTGTCTTTTTTGTAAACCCAGAGTGGGAAAAATCTCCCATAAGATAGTTTGTGGCAAGATCAAAAAAGGAGTGAGAGGGGAAAGGCCCAAAATTTTGAATTTAGCTAAAGTCTACTCAGTTTGATTAGAACTAGAGGGTGAAAGAAGGGTAGTTTCCAACATCAGATTGCTTGCAAATTCCAACCAGGGCCAGTGAGGTGCAAAGACCCCAGTCCAGAGTTGAAGAAAGGTACTGGGATTGTAAAAATCTGAAAATTAGCAAAGTCAACTCAATTTGACCAAAGCTAGAGCTTGGGGAGAGCACATCAGCCCATTAGGGAGAGTAGGTCAGCCCACAAACAGAGTTCAATTGAGAAAAAACCTCATAGTGTACTCACCTACCATCTGACCCCAAACAACATCCCAATCAGAAGCCAACCAGCTCCAAACTCACTTGCTCCAACTCCAACACATACAATCAAGAATAATTGCATTCAAGCTCACATCTCTCAAACTTTCAAGCTACAAGTCCTTAGGGTGATTGCAAGAAACACTTGTCCTATTTTTTGTTCCCTTGACCTCGAACAGGTAGTTTTTTGCTCATAACATTTGCATTGTTTTTTTTTTATCAACTTGAAATTTGGAATGAAGGTGTACACAAAAGTTTTATTTGTTGTGTAATTTTTTCAATTTTCTTAAAATTGGTTTATTATTTTTAAACTGCCTCCAATTGGTTATTGGTTGTCTACCTTGGCCATTTTGGGGGGTTTTAGTCCTATTTTTGACTCAAAAATCTGAATTTGAAGCCACAACTTAGAAAATTTGGAGTTCTAATAACATTTCAAGTATTGACAGTGAGTTTTTATAAAAATAGTAAACTGTCTATTGTCCACATAGGGTCAAAGTGACCTTCCTTTGCACAAACTCTACAAAGAGGGAAAAACTTTTTTAGAAGATTTTTTTCTTGCGATGTGTTACAATTTTGTTTAGAAAAATAGATTTCTTAAAAATAATTTTTTGATTTTTTTTTAATTATTAAAAATAAAAAGGTCCACAGATCCTTTTTCTACTATTTTCTACTCCCTATGGTCTATAAAGTACTTGTAGTAGTCCATAGTACTACATAATACTGGCATACTGCATGGTACTACGTTGATGACCCAAATTTGAAAGTGCCCAAAATCGATGGTTGAGATTTGCAGGCGTGTGTCAAACGCGCTATATTGTCAAGATCGCATAGTACTACCAGTACTATGCCAAAAAACAACATTTTGAGCCAAAAACGTGAAGTGTTTTTTGCAATCACCCCTTAGCAAGTGTGGAAGTTAGAATGATATGCAAGTATTGAAGTTAGAGAAAAGAAGTTAAGCCCAAGTAGAGAATCATTGACTTTTGTATCACAAAAGAAAAGACAAATAGAAAAAACAAATAAAAGAATAGTTTGATTTTGAGAAGTTTAGAGGTTTGCCAAATTAGAGAAAAGTTGGAAAACCTTAGTTGTAGTGAAATTGACTCTTAAGACCATGTAGGGATTAATTTCAAAAATTAGATTATATTAGGATATTTTATAGGTTAATCTTGGAGGCTATTTAAAAGAAAAGGAAGGAGCTCAAAAAATAAAGAAAATCACAAAAAGAAGTTAAAAGAAAGAATGAGGCTTTGAAGGAAAATACTCCATTCAAAAGTGTTTATGAGTGTATCAAACACCACATTCAAATACAAGAACGTCAAGATGGAAGTGGAGCTAGTACAATGAAGAGGATTTATGGAATCACATGAAGACCTTGAAGTTATCATAATGGAGGTTAGCCTTTGAAAATCCCTTTTGTTTTCATTTTCTTACAATTTTTCTTAATCATAGAATTTAGCCATTAATTACTAATTTAGAAAGTAACACAAATTTAGAGCTACTCAAAGCCCAACGTCATTAAAAATTAAACAAAGTTAAAATCAATAAGGAATTTAGATTTTTGAATTTTAGACTTTTGAAGTAGAAGTAGAAAGTTAAAAGCCATAAGCAATTCCTAATTGATAGGTAAATTTTGGTGAACCGGATAACGGTCAAAATTTACTTATGATTCATTTTATCTAAGGAATTCATAGTGAAAATTGACTTTGATAAACTAAGGATTAAGGAAGGTAAAAGGATAAATCCAAAAGAATTTGACCATTTAGATTATAAAAAAAAGTTTAACAAGGTAAAATTTGGATGAATTGGTCAACGGTCAAAATTTACCAAAAAAATTCACATTTATTCAAAGTCAAAGATTGAGGTTTATTTTTGAAAGGATAAAATCATTCCAATTGAGATAAAATTCAAATTAACTATTTAGGTATATATCTAGTCAAAGTAGTTAAAACAATATGCTAATTAGACTAAAAGATAACCAAAGAATAAGTTAGGGATAGAATCCTATAAAGATATCTTAGAACATATAAAACCCGAAAATGCTTTGAATTTGATCAACCAACAAGGAAGTTAAAATAGAATGAAATTTTAGCTAAAAACTCTGCTCATTTGGATAAAAGTCAAATAGGATTGACCAGAGTAAGTAGAACTTAAAACTCCCATAGACATTAAAAATAGAAAATAACTAAAAAATATCCATCCAATTTCAATAGTTAGAACATCCGCAATCGACAAATGAAGTTTAAAGGTTGAACATCGAAACTTTATCCGTAATTATACAATAGGAAGTTAGGTTAACCATAGATTTCTTTGAGAAGTTGAAAGAAGCAAAACGAACTCTTCAAATTTAGTCCAAATCGCTTGACCTTTGTTCATCATTTAAACAATGCTTAGTCAAAATTGTGGTGGCCAAAACTGGCTAACTCTTAAGTGCAAGGTTATTTTAACTCAACATTTATAAGTGGACTAATTAGGAGTAAGAATTTAGAAAGATCCATTGCTTGGAAGGCATAATTGAATTACATATAGATTAGACACCCACTAGAGATTGTTCGTAAAAGTAGTAGAATTCAGTTGTCTACACTTTATTCCAAGGGTGGGAATAAAGCGCCTACAATACGCCATGTTGGCAAAAAAAATGGTTAATTATATCCTCTAATGTATATGATTAAAAATATGACTCATGTCCAATACGACTTGTTGGTAATGACTGGACCCAGTCATATTCCGTGTTATCTATAGTGATTTTAGCATAAGTCATATTTTGAGATTTTATGATTCATTGCAGTTATATTTTGTTGTCATAAAACATGCACTTTCTAGTAATGAATGCTTAAAAGCTTCATTTGAAAAAGTGTCTCAAGCCGCATGGTATTGGTGACTTCTTACCGTATCAATAGATTAAGGACAAGTGGTGACTCGATGACACTCTAAGATTCAAACCCTTCTCGCTAGTATCAAACTCTAATGAACAATAACACTCAAACCACAAATTTCTAATAGCTAGAGACATCCATCGAGTTGGCTGGGTCATATAAATTCCAATGCCAAGTCTACTTGAGTTAAAATGGATAATCACAAAGGGAGACCTATTTTTTTTAAAGTAACAAGTTGTTCTATTACTTCTAACACATAAATAGGTAACCATTCTTTGCAGAGTGCTTGAATGGTACCATATGTGTAGTAAAGAATTACTCAAGAAACAAAGTCCAAGGAATCCCCTAGTGGTGGTTTTTTCGTTTGGAAAAAGTCAAATAGTCTATCATTTTGTATCTAAAGTCACTTTTGTGTAGGATTATCACTCATTTATGAAAATGAAATATTAAAATTAAAAGAATTAGTATTCTAAAGATATTTCTTGTTCTAATCTATCTTAATTTCCGTCCATTTCCCATGGAAACTAATCCTTGATTTACTGTCACAATGTTACAGTCTTATACTAGAATTCTAATGTCAAATAGTCAAGGTGTGTCAATAGTCTTGGCTCTTGTTCTATTGACTTAATCAAACCTTCAATTTTTATATATATATATATTGGTGTGGAAATACACCTTTGTAACTCCTTAATTATTTCCTTAATTTATATGTGTCAAATAGTCCAGTGACTAACTTTACTAGCCTAATTTCTTTAATTACAAAATTCAAATATTGTTTTATCAATTTGGCCAATACCACAATGGTTAGTATTAATTCATTTACTTGATTGATTATATATTTGGTCAAATAGTCTTAGTAACTTTGTCTTCAAAGTTTCAGTAACAAGTCCATTGGTCCAAAATCCACAGGTTAGCTATTACAATTGCATAACCAAATCAATAGGTCGAATAGTCTTCTACTCTATCCCACTAACTATTCTAACTAACTTTGATCTCAATATCAATTGGTCAATTTGTCCAGATTTGCATACACATTAGTTTCCATCAACTTGTTCAAAATTCTATGAACTACCACAAAAGATTTTGCTCCCTAACTTCCCTGCAACAACCAACTTGTCATATGTACAATGTTAATTTAATCTTGTCAATATCATTTCAAACACAAGGCAATTTGACCATGGTTATCATAGTGGGCGGACGTCCAGTTCGCCCGTCTGGTAGAGTCAACATATAGTTGACTTTTTGATAATGGAAAAATAGGCCACGTGGCTGCCATGTGGATTCCAGAACATGCAAGGCGCGGACGCGATCGTTAGGGCACGGATGGGATTTAGGCAAAGGCGTGGACCACCTTAAAATTAATTAATATGCTTCTACATATTTCCATTTTATATTCCATATTCCCACTTCCCTAGTCACTCCAACACTTTATATTTTTTTTAATATTAGATCATATCACTCTAATTAGTCTAATACCCAAACCATTTTCATATCCAAATTACTTCACCATTCCATTTTTTTTAGGTGTTAAATTACATCACTCTAACACCCAAACCATTTCCATATCCAAATCACTCCACCATTTTATATTTTTAGGAGGTGTTAAATTACATCACTGTAACATCCAAACCATTTCCATATCCAAATCACTCCACCATTCCATATATTTTTTGGGTGTTAGATCATATCACTCTAACACCTAAGCCATTTCTATATTCCAAAGCACTCTATGTGAGCCCTCGAGATGGCACTCAGGACTCTGGGTCCATTTTTCGCGATTAAATAGCGAAAATTAGCTAAATTATTCAAGAAAAAGACATAAAAAGAATATTGAAGGAGTTTTGGTTTCAGTCTATGCCAAAATGGTGGAGAACCAACTTAGAAGGTGGAAAATTCCTAATCCTAGAAATTTGAATCATTCTAAGTCTCCAAAGTAAATTTATGTGAAGATTTAGTAATTCCGAGAGAAATAAGAAATCGAGAGTTAGTCAGTCCTAGTGACTGTCTGTGCAAAGTCAGCTTTTTAAGGGTGCACCTGACATGCTGACTAAGCCAAAAGAATCTACTACGAGCCTAGAAGAGTTTCCAGGGCTTAAATTCAATTTTGGAACAAATTGGATTTAAAAGTAAAATCACTGCAAATGACTTGGAGAATTCGAGCTTCACAAGATAAAAGATGGAGGATTGGAGATTGAAGACTACAGAGAGGTATTCCAAGGGTAGGAGCATGCCAGGAGCGAACAAGAATCAAACAATTGTCCAAGATTCTCGGGCATCGGTAATTAAATTGTCCAATTGGGCAAAGTAATTTCAAATTACTAAAATTAGAATAGTGCAAGGTCGCGTGGGGCTTACACTGAGAATCTAGGAGCGCCCTAGATGCTACCCAATTTATTTCGGATTTTTCCGAAATTCCACGTTGACTCCATGGGAAGTCAACCGCATATAGAAATGTTTGTAAACTCATAGAAATTACGTATAATGCGGTAAAATCTCACTAAAAATTAGGATAGGTTTTTGTGTGCTTAATAAGCGCCCGGTCAAGTTTGAAGACATTCCAACATTCCCAACTACCAGAACCGGCATCGACATCGAATTTCACTGGAATTTACAAGTTGGCGGCGGGTTGACCGGCGTATCAGGAGCGAATGATGTCCAATTGTCACAAATACGGAGTCATTCTTTACTCTCATGGACATTCCTAACAACCTTGGCTTGACAAATTCATCAAAATGCGCAAATCCTAGAAGTTAGATTTTTGACTTTTAATTGGAGTTACCGCGAGGGGTAAGGGGTTCCTCAAGCTGATTGGGGTCTTCTGAAGACAATGGCGCAGACGGTTTTCCGTTTTGAGTTGTTCCCTAAAAGATAGAGAGGGTCAGCTCTTAGTTTGACTTTTATGTTAATTGCGGTTAATTAGAAGTGATTTTGGAAATATCTCTTAGAAAATCAAAGATTGAATTTGGTCAAGATCTCTTTCTTGCGTAAAAATCCATCTTTTGGCTAAAGAAAGACAATTTCGAAATGACTTTTGGTTAATTTGCAAAATATCTACGTAAATTAGGGTTAATTCCAAAATATTTTGGGTTAAGATCTTGGATTTGATTTGGCTAAGATTTCATTAGCCAAATGGGGATGTTTTTAGAAATGTCCACCATTAAATAAGTATTATTGCGGAATTACATTAGGGTAGTTTAGGATAGAAAGTAACAAAATGTTTTCACTGGCGATTATCGAGAGGGGCCGGGCCACGGGTATATACGGGCCCCCCTCGAGGTTGCCAGGACCCTTTCTTTTGTGCACTGACACATTGTTATTCCATTTTCATTTCCGTGCTACCGGCGTAGTCGGAGCACCACTTGGACCAAATTTTGGCCAAGTCTAGTTCAATTTCTCAATACACTTCAGTCCCGATTCTTCTGGCTCGGTGCGCCACGACCCACCTTCAGTCCCGATTCCTCTGGCTCCATGCGCCGCGACTCCACCTTCAGTCCCGATTCCTCTGGCTCCATGCGCCACGATTCCACCTTCAGTCCCGATTCCTCCTCAGTCCAAATTCATCCTCACTTAGCATTGAATCACCCCATTCACCCAACCTTAATGAATGGGGAAGTCATTGACTTCCCCATTTTTTTTATTCCTTCCACCACTTGATTGAATCACCCAAGTGTCACCTCACAAGACCCTAACTAGGGTTTAGGGTTTGCAGTGGAGACCCTTTCACCCTTTCACCCTTCCCCATTTGTATTTCTTTTTTTATTTTACCCCAACACATTCATTCTCCATTTTTTTATTTCACTCCAACTTCCCCCCATTCCCTTAGCCCTCCCTTGATTGATGAATGGGGAAGTACAATTGTCCTTCCCCATCATTAATTCATTTATTTTTTTTATTCCCAACTCCCACACTTAGGGCCCCTTCACTTGGTTTATTTGCTTTTAAAGTACACAAGGCAAAAGCTTCAAGTACTAGTTAACTATTGCTCGTGGAAATTTCAAGCATCGAGTACCAAAGTTCGGTTTAAACACTGTCATGTGTACCTCCTTTGGTGGCAAAATCTTGAAATACTAAGAAATTTCAAAGGTTTAAAGTGAAAGTTCGGTTCAAACACTGTCATGTGTACCTCCTTTTGCGAATAAAATCCTTGAAATAACGATTAACACTTCAAATGTTGAAGCTATCAACCTTCAATTAAGCCTCAAGAACTTCCCATTAGAGCAGCATTGGGCCAAACTTATGCATGATCATAAGATTTAAAGCCTAATCCGTCACTAGGATTATTTGCAAAGGGAAGATCAATTTGAAAAGGAAACTAAAACACCAAAATATTGATTGATAAAGATCAGTTATTAGGTGTGAGAAATTCCAAAATCAAGGCTTAAAAGCTTAGACCAGCCAAGGACCCAGCCAGTCTGGGCGAACCAAAGCTCTAGTGGACCAAGCAAACCAACGGGGGCTGGGTAACGGACCAACAAGGACCGGGTACGGATCAACGGGGCCAGGTACGGAGCCACCAGTTGGGGAGTCCGAGGACTTGGAGACTGAGAGCGGGAGACTGGGAGTCGGGGCGGCTGGGGAGTCTAGGGAGTCCAGGCCAAATCGGTGAGTGCAAAACTCAAAGTTATATGATATTACAAAAACTTGATTTCTTAGAAAATCATTAGGTTAGCAGTTGGAGCCACAACCCCACCAATTTTCGTTGATTTTCACACAAATCTAATTTTTGAGATTTCACAAATTCTTCACTAAGCTTCACTCACATTCTTCCGCCATAGCCATATCTCCTCCTCAAAGTTGTTGCAAAACACTCCGAAACTAAAATGAAATAGGAAAAAGGTGGGATTAGGAAGACTAAGGTGAAGGAATCCTAACAATTGAAGCAAATTCCATTAAAAAATTCATTGTTGAGGAATAACACTATTGAACTTGATTCTTATTCTTCGGGGGTTGACCCTTGGAAATAAAATATCAATTTCTTTAGAATATTATTATTGAAATTATTCTCGTTCTTTAGGAATGTTCTACATTCTTTGGTAGTTAGTCATTAATTAGATTCTTAGAAGGTTTGGATTTTGTTGGTTTTGTTTTATTAGGCCTAATAAGCAAAAAGAGAAACAAACAAATTGACAAACAATTTCTCTACAAATTAACGTAAAATCAAAATTAATTAGATTTGAAGAGATTTGATGATAGTTTTCGATTTAAAATATTCCAATAAGACAAAGGGAAAGGGACAAATTGACAACTAATTTCTTTAAGGATTTAAAATAATTTCAAAAATTAATTGGATTTGAAAAGATTTGAAGATAATTCCCCATCCAAATTAATTTAATTCAATTTGAATTCGTTGGAATTTTATAATATCAATTTAAAACTAAAATAAAAACTAAAAACAACAAATAGCTAACTATTAGAATTTCCGTTGATTTCTTTAGAATAAAGCATTAACAAAATAGGTAAACTAATTTGAATTGCAGTATTTTCTAATTATCAGAGATTTCGGAATTAAAAGAATTACACAATTGAATTAGCACTACATAACCTTTAGTTTCCTTTTAACCATGGTAGTTTTAATTGACTAACAACGTGAGAATTACTATGGATTAGATGGAGAGTCGGGATGATTTCGATGGCAAGGTTGTGGGGGAGTATTTACACATGATGATGTTCAATGACGAGACTATAGAGATTTACGCAGAGGAGGTAAACCACTCCCACTTGATTTTCATTCTCGTTGTTTTATTGTTAAGTTTCTTTTTACCGAATGCTTGGAACTAGAACTAGATACAATTTCAACCAATAAAATAGAATAGGATAGAGTAGATTAGTTGAACTTTGACCATAATATAAGATTATAAACACTCAAAAACGTAGATTAGTTGAACTTTGACCATAACATAAGATTATAAACACTCAAAAACGTAGATTAGTTGAACTTTGACCATAATATTAGATTATAAACACTCAAAAATGTGACTAAAAGAGTTCATTGCTTGGAAGGCTTTCTTTTAATATCCAATTAGAAAGAAGTCTCAATTAGACACAAGACCCATGTGATAAACTCTTAGCTTTAGGGTGGAGTTAGGAGTGCTCACACTCCACCATCCCTTATTTCTTTTAATGTTAGATCATATTACTCCTTAAAAATAATTGGCCACCCTAAAATAAATTGGTACGCTTTTCAAAAGCTTGGGTCACTTTACCTCCCCTTTTGGACATTGACTTTTGAAGCACACTTCCATTCCAAGTTACTACGATTATTTTTATTGGCGGAATCATTCCCTTTCCTATTTTTTTCGCATCATTACCAAAACTCTTCCATTTTAATTCAATGCCATTTGTCTAGGGTAGAATGATTTCTTTTCCCTATTTTATTTCATGTGATTACCAAAATTGTTCCATTCTAACCGAAGGCCATTTATTTTTGGTTGATCATTCCCTTCCCTTTCATTTTTTGATAATTCAGTTGGCATGGAAATAGGTACATATTTAATAAAAAATGGTTACCAAATATAAAAAAATTTAGTGGCGAAAAAATAAAATTGATTGACTTGAAATTGATGAAGTAAAATGTCATTGAGTTGGAATAGGATTCAATCATAAAAACATGTACGGAATGAAATGAAAAGTCATTGAATTGGAGTGGGATTCATTTCCAATCTATGAAAAAAATTAGGGAAGGAAAAAAAACATCATTTAGTTGGAGTAAAAGTGCATTTTAGATGTTCTTAATAAAAGCAAACAAATGTGAAAGAGATATGAAACAAACATTGTGTTTGATTACCTATTTTAATAAACAAGAAATGGAAAGCCAATGGAAAGACTTCAATTTCTTACCATACAAAACATTTATTATTGAGTTGGGATGGAAGAGTTTTTCTAATGAATAAAAAAAATAGGAAAGGGATTGATGGGAAAAAAATGACAATTTGTTAAGACGGAAAAGATTTCGGTTTAGGATTAAAAAAAAGGAACGAGAATGAGGGCCAAAAACAATTGGTATTGAGTTACATGGACAAGTTTTGCTAAAGAATAAAGTAAAAAACATAGTAAAAAATAGTAAAGGGGTTGGTCAGTTGGTGGTACAAAAAAAAGAATCCCATTGACATTGGATGAAAGAGCTTTGGTAAGCAATGAAGCCAAATAAATTTAGGAAAGGCAATGGAATGATTCAACTAATAAATATTGGTATTGCTAATTAGGATAAAAGAAATTAATGAAGACCAATAAAAATGAAAATCTAAAAAGGAAATGGTGGCAAAAAAAGATAGAATGATGCAACAAAAAAAGGATGGCATAGAGTTGGGGAATGAGAGCTTTGCTAATTAATGGGAAATAAATAGGAAAAAGAATGACGTAAAAAAAAATTGGCATTCAATTTGAATGCAAGAGTTTTAGGAATGAAGTCCAAAAAAAATGATTCAATAAAAAAGGAATGAAGCCAAAAAACAAGGAGACTAAATAATTCAACAAAAAAGGAATGACAATGACTTGGCATAAAAGAATTTTTGCATTGGAGGCAAAAAATATAAAAATTCTGCTAATTAATTAAGCAAGAAAAACGGAAAAGGAACTGAATTAAGAAATAAAAAGATGGCATTGACTTCGGATAAGATAGTTTTGCTTTTGATGCAAAAAAATTGGAAAGGGGATGATGAGATGAAAAATTGAAGTGGCGTACTGGAGGTCTAGAATTTATTTTTTTAAATCTCTATTATTTCTTTCATTTTAAACAAATTAAGTTTTACCCTTGTATCTAGTACACTACATTTCCTCTATATTCCCTAAATATTTCCTCAAAATATCCGGAACATTTCCTAAATAGAAGAATTTAGACTTCTTTTTTTAAATCATAAAATTTTGTTTAGGTTAAAGTACTAGTTTCTTTTTTGGGACACATATAAGGTTCAAAGTAGTTTGGAGTACTAGAAGACGTAAGGAACGACATGTTCCACCACAACAAAGGAAACATACTCTTCCACAAAGTTTCTTCCAAATCTTAGTCCATTGAGCTCTTTTATTTGGCATCTTGCTTTCATGGTCTTGTCGGAATGTAGAACAAGTTGTTCTTCCTAAAAGTAAAGGTTCCCCCGCTCCAAGAAAAGGAAGGATTGAAGGATCTCATGCCCAAGTGCATTTCAAAGTCCTCCCTCCAGTGTTGTACGACCACGTCCGCGCCCTGACTTCAAGTCCGTGCCCTGACATAGCCAATTTAACGAAAACATTGGTGAGAGAAAGCTCTCTTGTCTCTCCATCACTACAAGGAATCTAAAAGAAGGCATGACTGAATTTAATGGTTCCCGGTTTCTATGAAAAGGAGGGACACCATCTTCCAAGAGCAATAAATAGGAGCAAGGAGGGATCCCATGCAGCCATGCGGGAGGTCAACCTCCTTTTCAATGCATGCACGTTTGCGCACCAAGAATGGTACGTGCCCTAGAGTCCGCGCCCTAGAGTCTGCGCCCTTACTTGATGTCCACGCCCTGAGTAGCGCCAACATAGTGACGTTCAAGCTTCCAACTCCTTGGCTTCTCTGGTTCTCATGCCCAAGCGCATTTCAAAGTCCTCCCTTTTGTGTTGTATGTCCTGGCGTCTACGCCTTGACTTCAAGTCGGCACCCTGGAGTTCGCACCCTGACCTCAAGTCCACGCTTTCACTTCAAGTCTGCGCCATGTGTGATTCACATGCACACTCACAAGTTCCCCAACCTCTGTGAATTGTCCGCCTTCAAGTCCGCGCCCTACGTCCGCACCCTAACATAGCCGATGTAACGAAAATATTGGTGAGAGAAAGCTCTCTTGTCTCTCCATCACTATAAGGAATCTAAAAGAAGGCATGACTGAATTTAATGGTTCCCGGTTTCCATGAAAAGGAGGGACACCATCTTCCAAGAGCAATAAATAGGAGCAAGGAGGGATCCTATGCGGGAAGTCAACCTCCTTTTCAGTGCATGCACGTTTGCGCACGAAGAATGGTACGTGCCCTGGAGTTCGTGCCCTGTGCTGGAGTCCACGCCCTGAATAGCACCAACGCAGTGAAGTTCAAGCCTCCAACTCCTTGGCTTCTTGGGTTCAAAGGTTTTAGGAGTGTAGGGTTTAGGGTTTGGAGTATTAGGGTTTAGAGTTTGAGTTTGGATTGTTTGACTTTCTTTCAGATGAGTTTAGGGTTGAATTAAAAAAACAAATCGATGTACTCTAAACCTTCGGAAAAGGACCCGTGTCATGCATCTGAAAAATATATCTTGTAAATTCATGTGAAAAAGATTTTGTTGTAGCAATTATTTCTAATTGTGGATTCCATTCACAACCTTTCTACTTTAATTTAAGTTGTACGTTTCATTAAGGAAGAATCCATTGTAACAAGTATTTATAAAAATGGATCCTTTCACATTAAGAACAAAAAATAACTTGTAATTTTTCATTTCTCCAAAATATTCCTTGTAGTTATTATGCAAAAAAAAGAATCCTTGCTTATGAATAATGGATTTGAACAAATGAAACTCATTTGTTCATTTTAAGAATGCATTCTATCAATTATTCAAGAAAGTGGATCTTTTCATGTGAATCCAAAATAATGTAAAGTTCTCATTCAAAAGAATGATTTCTTGTACCTTTTATTTAGAAATGACTCCCTTCTACGTGAATCTAAGAAACAAAACTTGGAAGTTTTTAAATTTTTTTTTGTAGCAAGCATCCACAAAAACAATTCTGTTCACGTGAATCCAAAAGAATGGAAGATCTAAGTTTTTGTTCAAAAAGAATCCCTTGTAGTTAGAATGGTCAAAAATGAATCCCTTTATAGGAATAGTGAATTCAAGAATATGATACTCATAGCTTAGGCTACACAAATTATTTGTAACAAGCATCCACAAAAACAACTCCCTTCACGTGAATCCAAAAGAATGGAAGATCTAAGTTCTCGTTCAAAAAGAATCCCTTGTAGTTATTTTTATAGAAATGGATCCCTTCCATGTGATTGAAATAAAACAAAATAGTATTCTTTTAATGCAATGGTTTTCCATTTGTTATAAAAACAAAAAATAGAAAACAAACAAAACAATAGTAATTCATTAGAAAAAATCCCTTGTACGAAATATAAACCAAAAATGAATTTGTTCACGTAAATCCAAAAGAATGTGAGATTTAGTAAATTGTAAACTAGAATTGATCCCCTGTAGCAATTGTTTAAAGAATTGAATGTGGCGAACATCAGTCTATAAGAATTGAATAACAACTTTCATTTCATAAATAATCCCTTTCAGCCAAACAATAATACTTTAAACATTCAGCAAAATTGAGCATAATTTATGAAACGTAACCTTTACGCAAAAAAATAATTTGCTTGAGGTAATGTTGAAAATGAACAACAAAATATTTTGACTTGTTTGTTTTCATCAGTACATATATTTTCCTTCAAAGTTGTTCTCAAGTGATATACAAAGTAAACAATGACATCTTCCAAATCAAATAAGGGGACATGGTCTTCCAAGAAGTTCTTTTGCAATCTTTTTTTGTTGATCTCTTTATTTTGGCATCTTCTTTTTTTAAAAGAAAACAACATAAAAAAAAAACATTGCATTTATTAAACAACAAGGCCAAAGGTTTTGTATAAATGATATGGTTTAAGTATGTCCTATACATTTATTAAGTATTTCCTAAACATTCCTAAATCAAAGAATTTGTATTATTTTTTTTGGAAATAAAATATTTCTTGCTTCAAAGTGGTAGAATGGTTAGGAGAACTAAAGAATGACATCTTGCAACACAAGAAACGGGACATGCACTTCCATAAATATCTTCCAAATCTTAGTCCGTTGAGCTCTTTATGGTGGCATCTTGCTTTCATGGTCTTCTCTGAATTTAGAACAAGCTGTAATTGGGTACATTAATGGTTCTCCCGCTCTAAGAAAAAGATGAATTCAAAGATCTCATGCCCAAGTGCACTGCAAATACCCTCCTCAAGTGCTGGACGAGGACGTCCGCGCCCTGAAGTCCGCACCCTGACTTTGAGTCTGCGCCCTAGCGTCTCCGCCCTGGATTTGCATCCGCGCCCTCATCTCAGTCCCCGCCTACAAGTCCGTGCCCTGACATGAAGTCCGCACCCTTCAGTCCTTCATTGTGAAGTTCCTCAACCTTTGGCAATTGCCAAACCATGCGACCGCCTCCTGCATCCGCACCCTCTCCCTCCATTCAACACAAGCATTAATGGAACAAAGTGGTCGTGTTTTTCGAGACATATGAGGAATGTAAAAGAAGGTCATCGCTGCAATTAATGGTTCCCTCTTCCCATGAAAAGAAGGGATACCATCTTCCAAGAGCGGAAAAGAGGAAAAAAGTGGGATACCATGTTTAAGAAAATTAAGAAGGCCATGCACTTCAACCACTTCTTGGCCTTTTGGTCCACTTTGTAAAGTCCGCGCCCTGACTTCCCGTCCCCGCCTTGAAGTCCCTGCCCTGACCTCCCGTCCCCGCCTTGACGCCAAGGATTCAGATGTGCATTTTGAACGTTGTCAAAGTTCACAAATTCTCTGCCCTGAAGTCCACGCCCTGACTACCCGTCCCCACCCTGACGCTAGGGATTCAGGTGTGCATTTTGAACGTTGTCAAAGTTCACAAATACTCTGCCCTCAAGTCCGCACCCTGACTTCCCATCCCCGCCATGAAGTCCACGCCTTCTTTTCCCGTCCCCGCCCTGAAGTCCGTGCCCTAACTTCCCGTCCCTGCTTTCACGCTAGGGATTCAAGTGTGCATTTTAGGTGTCAAAACTCACAAATTCTCAGACTCGCACCATAGACTTTGGGACTGAAGACGTCCGCGCCCTGTTGACAAGGACAACGGTGAAGTCCGCGCCCCTACCTTCTCCAAGTATATAAAGAAAACCCTGAACCCTACATTCCCTACATTTGTCACCTTGGCCTCTATCTCTTGGACTTCAATTCATTTTGAGCTCCTTGTGAGTCTACTTGGGTGGCAGATTGCCTTAGTTTGCTCTTGAGGTGATGTCAAAATCAATTCAAGCAGTAGATTAGCGCTAACTGATGTTACTGATACTTTATCCGTTAGATCTTCTATCTTCTTAAATTCAGCACAGAGAAAGGGAAGGCATTTCAAATTATCTGTGAATACATTCAATGGCAAGTCAAGGGAAGCAGACCAAGGAATGGGAACCGTGGTTGAACTTCACAGAGAATGGGACAACAAAGTGCGTGGGTGTTTCAAATGGCCTTGGCCTTGGGAATCCTCCTCTTCACTAAACCTGCCCCCCCAAAAGGTCACATTTAATTACTGGCAGCTCATTTGTGCACGGTTGATTAGATCTCCAAGTACATGGAGGTCAAATGGGCACATTAAGAACTCCACCTACCAACTACAACTTGCACAAGGGTGGAGGCCTTTGAGAGCTAAGTGCATTTCTCTCTCTTGTGGCCTAACTCCTCAAATCTTCTTTCTCACAAGACCTTGGATTCTTCATTCTTGAATTGAATCTTTGGGAGCTTGGAGGATAAAATAGTTCTTTTGTTTGTATTTTTCTTCCTCAATTTGATTGTTGAAGGCTTTGGATGGGGTTATTAGAGGGTGACGTAGCCCTTTCTATTTATTTATACCAAAGCTTGGATATGTAGGTTATTTTTTTACTTTCTCTTATAGTAGTTTTACTTAATTATTTATTGTGTAAAATCTAAAGAAGGGATTTAGTGAAGGGCGCATCTTTTTCCATTGCTTTTTTAAGTAATTTGGATGAATGGTTTTTTTCCCCTTACCATTTCTTTATTTTACTTTAGAAAGTGTGAAGAATGAATTAACAATAGTGGAGACCCTTGTTTTTCATTTATTTTACGGCGGTGTACAATTATGTTCCCCTAGGGATTGTTCATTTAGTTATTGAATGCATGAAGGAGGGATTTGGAAGAGAGGAGGAGGTGACTTTGTTGTATTTCTTAAAATCTTGAAATAATTTTTACTTCTTGAGGAATTTTATTTTGGATGAATGTCTTAAAAAATGATACAATGGGGACCAAGGGCACTCTCTCCCCATTTTTCTTTCCATGTAGCATTTATATTGTTGAAGGAAATTTAGAATTTAATTTTTTAATGATTGAATAAAGGATTAATCAAACAATTTTATTATCTCAATCCTTGTGGGTCAAAGTGGATATTATTTCTTTTTCAAATTTTCAAAGGAAAGTCTTAGACACTCTAAAATAAAATTCAATACTTCATTTCTTTCTTCTCAATAGAATTCAATTAAAAGTTGAACCTATCTTGAACAAAACACAACCTTTCTCACAATTGCAATAAAGAAGACAAAATTTAAATAAATCTAATATTTTCCATTTAACCTATTTACACAACTAATTATATAGTTATCTAGAACATGAAATAACATTGATTTCTATTATACACAGAAATAAATTTGAATGAATAAAATGCCTCTACTTTAGTTCCATTCATTTTATACTCACAATTAGATGTTGAACCAAGTTTAGGCAACATATAATCTTTCTTTCCATTCAAAATTTTTTTAATGAATTCAATCCATCCACTTCTTTTCCATTCCTACTTTTAATTGTTAAACCAAACTTTAGCAAGAACAACCTTGACTTCTATTGTTGGTAAATAAAATAAAATAATTCAAGTACCTCTCATCTTATTCCTTCTTTCCTAATCCACCAATAACTTGAATTAAGCAAAGCTAAGTGTAACCCTCACCACTAATGAGATTCTTCTTCTCCCTAAAATTAAGAAATTACTTTCATATTGTGAGGGCATATTTGTACTAGAGACCAAATCTAGAAGTACATGATGCTCAAATGGCCACAATAAATATTTCACCTACCTCAATCTAAAGTAAAATAAAGAAATGGTAAGGGGAAAAAAACCATTCATCCAAATTACTTAAAAAAGCAATGGAAAAAGATGCGCCCTTCACTAAATCCCTTCTTTAGATTTTACACAATAAATAATTAAGTAAAACTACTATAAGAGAAAGTAAAAAAATAACCTACATATCCAAGCTTTGGTATAAATAAATAGAAAGGGCTACGTCACCCTCTAATAACCCCATCCAAAGCCTTCAACAATCAAATTGAGGAAGAAAAATACAAACAAAAGAACTATTTTATCCTCCAAGCTCCCAAAGATTCAATTCAAGAATGAAGAATCCAAGGTCTTGTGAGAAAGAAGATTTGAGGAGTTAGGCCACAAGAGAGAGAAATGCACTTAGCTCTCAAAGGCCTCCACCCTTGTGCAAGTTGTAGTTGGTAGGTGGAGTTCTTAATGTGCCCATTTGACCTCCATGTACTTGGAGATCTAATCAACCCTGCACAAATGAGCTGCCAGTAATTAAATGTGGCCTTTTGGGGGCGGGTTTAGTGAAGAAGAGGATTCCCAAGGCCAAGGCCATTTGAAACACCCACGCACTTTGTTGTCCCGCTAGCACCCTTGCGTCTGCGCCCTGACGTCCTTGCCCTACTTGGCGTTCGCGCCTTGTGTCAGATTTACTGCGTTGTAGATGTTGGCAGTAGATTTGTTTTTCAATTTGCGATTGGAATTTTGAGGATCTAGGGGCGTGTAATACACCATTGGAAAGGTATTCAAAATACCTTTCCAATGGTATATTCTACACTCCCATATTCCCAAAATTCCAATCGCAAAAGCAGAAAGAAGTTGACGTCTACGCCCTAGCGTTCGCGCCTGTCGTTGCATCCCCGCCCTAGCGTCCCCGCCCAGGCTTGCGTCCGCGCCTGCTCGTGGACTCTCTACATAGTGGATTTTGGCAGTAGATTTGTTTTCCAATTTGCGATTGGAGTTTTAAGAGTTTAGAAGTGTGTAATATACCATTGGAAAGGTATTTTGAATACCTTTCCAATGGTATATTGCATGCCTCCAAATTCTCAAAACTTCAATTGCAAAAGCATAATGAAGTTGACGTCCGCACCTTGTCATTTTGCGCGCCCTGATGTCCTCGCCCTGCCTGGCATCCGTGCCCTGACGTACCCGCCTTGCCTCGCGTCCGCGCCCTGCCTCGGATTTACAGCGTTGTGGATTTTGGCAGTAGATTTGTTTTCCAATTTGCGATTGGAGTTTTAAGAGTTTAGAAGCGTGTAATATACTATTGGAAAGGTATTTTGAATACCTTTCCAATGGTATATTGCATGCCTCCAAATTCTCAAAACTCCAATTGCAAAAGCAGAAAGAAGTTGACGTCCGCGCCTTGTCATTTTTTGTGTCCCCGCCCTGTCTCGCGTCCACGCCCTGACGCTGACTATGGAGTCTACGCCCTACTTGTACGCGTCCGCACCTTGACGGTGACACGATGAACTCCGCGCCCTACCTGTATGCGTTCGCGCCCTGACGGAGACGTCCGCGCTCTAGATTTTGTATTATGAGGTGACGTGTCAATCCTAAAAAATTCCACTACTTACTAAAATAAAGCCGTCTAGTCCACCCGGACCGTCCAATTTGCCCGTCCGTTCGGGACGTCCGGTGACCCTAACTCGCCCGTTATGACAACCATGAATTTGACTATATTGAGATTTTATAATTAACTTGACTACAACAATAATTAGGTAACTACTAAGTCAATTAGACAGCTAACTATTGCAACATTCATATTCAGTTTCTTACTGGAAGTTTAATCTCACATCAATTATTATTAAAATAGTTTTTTTTATTCATACAATTAGACCAAATCAATTTCCATAGCATGCAACATCTCAAATATATGTATAACCATTATAGATAAGCACTATCTATAAAGCTTTTAGTCAATTTTGTATTTTATCAAACAAGTTAACAAACTAATTGACTTCACAGAATAAACATTCTTGTTACACTTATAAATTTTAATGAGTCTGTCTTGCTATCCAGCATAGTCAATTTGACTCTAACTTGCCAATTTCGTTTTAATTAGCTTCAATCAATATAACTAATGGTTTAATAATATGAAGAACAATGGTTTCCAATCACTAGTTGAACAAATCAAAGGCGAAATTAAAATGCAACAGTCAAACAAATCTTTCTCAAACTATTCGACTTAAACTACCAATCACTGGTAGTTAAATTGAACTTTAATATAGCCAATCCCTAGCTTATAACCTATACACTTAATAGTCTACTCATCTTTACAAGATAAATTTCCTGAATATATAGTTTTAAGAGCAAAGATGGAGTTAGCTATCATAGCTTGGTCCATTTGACTTCGCTTGTTTATTTGTCTATTAATCAGCTTCACGCTCTAAGACTCTTAGACTTATACTATAAATAAAAGAATTCACCAATCACTAGTAATTACATAAATAGAATTAACTTCATTTTATAAAGAACAACATTATTCTTTGTTTTCTTAATACTTTGTCAATTAGTCAAGTTCAAGAAACCAACTACCCCACATTGAGAATGGGTGAGGAAAACTTACAAGCTAATTGTCTAGTTCGTCTGCACTGCCGTAGCTTTACTCCTCATCTCTTGCGCCCTAGCTTCTCTAATTGCAGGCTCAACCTCTGTCAATTAGGGCCACTTCATACTATGGCCATCTAAAGTCGAGAGGCCGTGGGATTGCCGACCCAAAGTTTGGCGAGAGTCCGAAGAAATGGGCAATAAATAGGCCCAAAAATTTAGGAATTGGACCTCTTGGCCGAGGAATGGTGTGAAGCCTCCAAAGGCCAAAGTCCAAGCCCAAAGTCCAAACCTACACCATTTTTTGGGCTTCTATCTTTTTCTCTCCACATTAATCCATCCAATTTCTAAAATGTTCCGTGAAGCCTACCCCGCATCATAATTTTTCAAGCAAAAAATTAAAAAAACATGTGAAAAGAGTCAAAATGGCATTGGAAAAAAAATCACAGCAAATGCTCACATCATCAAATAAGGAATATGAAGGGTATAAATGGAATAACAAGGATATAAATGAAATAACAAGGTAGCATTGGTCAAAGAATCTCCATTGTAGTGGTGGAGACTCTCCATTGTAAAGACTCTCTATTGTAATGGTGGAGACCAAGGTTCAAACCCCAATGGCAACAATAGAAATAGAAATAGAAATAGAAATAGAAATTGAAATTGAAATTGAAATTGAAATTGAAATTGAAATTGAAATTGAAATTGAAATAATAGTTCATCTAGCTCAATCCAATGGTTGAGATCTTGTTAGTTTCTAAAAAAAACTTGACGGACTCTCGACCATAGTTTGGGTCGGCCAAAAATGGCGACCCAAACTATGGTTGAGAGTCCG
Organism: Thuidium tamariscinum; assembly: GCA_947034885.2. Taxonomy (NCBI): domain Eukaryota; kingdom Viridiplantae; phylum Streptophyta; class Bryopsida; order Hypnales; family Thuidiaceae; genus Thuidium; species Thuidium tamariscinum. Next base: position 492,346 of record OX344757.2, on the reverse strand, counting down.
TCGCCATGACCAAACTTTGCTGCCATGTAGGCAGTTTTGGGGACGTTGAATTCCGACGGACTCTAGACTGTGTCGTGTAGTGTGAAGGCTCGAGAAGCCAAACTCTTGGTTTCCTGCGATTTGATTGGTGGAGGCCGACGGACTCTTGACCTTCGGCCATAGTGTGAAGCGCCCCTTAGTCCTTGTTCACTCACTTGCGAGAACCATCAACTACTCATTGGCTAATAATCTATCAACCACTGTAAACAACTACCAAACTGATATGATAGTCTTTCACAAAATGTCTTGGCTAATAGACTTAATCAAAAAGAAAGAACAAAACAAAATGACAACGCCACTCTTTGGCTAATTGTTCTAAAGCCTCCAAAACCTGCCAATCCCTAGCAAAATAGAAGAATAACCACACAAAAACATAGTCAATCTTTGGCTCAAAAAATATTGCACAAAACAAATAAACAAATTGACAAATTTGTATTGAAGGACTACACAAGTACAATAAAGGCGGCAATCACTACAAATACCAGAAGAAAGAGAAAAAAACAAGGTCAAATACTCGAATAGTCCTTATGTTCTTGGCCTAATAAACTAACCGCAAGTCAATTAGTCTAACTACTCTAACTCCTTCCTAACCGATAGTCTATTTGTCCTTTTTACATTTATATGATTATTATCCTTTAATCTCATTTGGTATTTCTTTTAAGTAACTCTAAGACTTAGTGGTCTATTAGTCTTCTGTCTCTAAAAACTTCAAAAATGTTCAGAAAATTACATCCACAGTATGCAATAAAAATGTGTCTAAGTCTATTCATGGTTTTACAAGTAATATTGACAACTTTTGTTAGGTGTGCAAACTAGCTCTTCAACATTATCTTGATGCCAAATTGCAAAACTTGGTAGTTTTCCATTGTTAATGAGTAAAAATTTGGCCCTTGGTGGCTATGGATTTTGATCCTTCCAAATTAGAAGGTGTCTCTAACAAAAATTTATATTTAGATTGTTGCTTTGTCATGCAATCATCTTTGAGTATTGAGTATTTGTAAGAAACACATTGGTTCTTCAATTATAAGTTCCTATGAGGGCTCTTGTCTTGCCTCCACTATGGGATTGAATGTCAGCACCTTCGTTAGCTCATTTGCTTGCTCTTTTGGAGGCGACATTATAGAATCTTGAAAAGGCTCCTCCATTTGCTAATTGCTTGTCTTTTCTAAGGGCAAAAATGTATAATCATCAATTGGTTGAGAAAATGGCTCTTTTGTTGGTTCATATGTTTGTTCTTTTGAAGATAATAAGAACGTAGATTCATCTAGTGGTATTGCACTTGAACTTGTTGGGAGCTCTAATACCAAATCTATGGGGTTTGCTAGGGGCTCAAATGATAACATTGTCAATGGTTGTAGTCTAAGTTTTGTCTATTTTTCCAAAATCCACAATTATAATATAGGGATTCAATATTTAGAAAATGATCAAATAGTCTATGGTACATTCTCACCGAGATATGAGGGAGGGCTCCAGAAGAGCCATAATGTAGTCAAAGGAAGGCGACCATGTCAAACTTATGTTCGGCTTTGATGTTGTGGTTTAGAGAATGAACAATATCATTCCACATAGATGGGTATTGTGCTAAAGAAATGTGTATGTTAGCAATTTTCTCAACATAGGTCCACTACTGTTGTCAAAAAGCATTGCAGCAATGACGAACGCTTCAATGGTTCAACCCTGCCATGTTTGTAGACCAATTATGCCCAAGTAAGAGCAGACATGAGAGAGGGTTAGTACTTGCAATTGTGGTAAGGCTGAGGCCGGGGAGTGAATTGTGGTGGTGTCATCAAAGCAAGCACGGAATGCATGCAATCTTGAGATTGGATTGAAAAAGCAATGTGAACCCCCCCGTGAAAAAGGATGAATTGCTACAAATTTGCTCCAATCTTTGTGTGGAGGTGCACTTTGCAGTAAACTGTGAGACAATGAAGATGACTATGAGATTCTGCAAGAAATGCTAGGAGAATGAACGACTCCTTCATGCGCCAAGGAGCAAAGGTTGTGAATCCTAGGGCTTTAGCCATTTGAAGCGTCAAGCAAGATTGCATTGCTTCATTATCGTCATCCTTATAGACGTGCTCTAGGAGGAGTTCCTACTGAACGGTTGCAACTCCTCACTCTTATGTTCAAATGCATATTAAAGTAGTGTTCAGAGCAAGTTTTGGAGCCTATTTATTAAAGTTGCCAGGTCACTATCAACGTTGGATTGGTGGATGCGTTGGTAAGGTTTGGCAATGGCTCTCCATGTTGGGCGTTCGATATAAGGTTCATTTGTGCTATATAAGCCCCAATGTGAACATACCATAATGTATTTGTAGCTAAAGTCACATGTGATTTGAAATAAATATCCTGCATGGTTCACCCCCTAAGTTATCAACATATCATCATTCTTATAGACTTCATTAATTACTTAAGAGCTCTAGTTTTAAATATAGTCATGTCTCAATTCAAATCTACATCCCAATCATTTAGTAATTACCAATGCAACTTTAAGATGAGAATGGTATGAGGTGTATTAATCATTGGCAATATTTCATTGAAAACATCATTGACAAATTGATTGAGGGACATTAAATTTGAACATAGTTGTAAGTATTTATACTTATGTAGTCTTGTGAATTTATTTGACTCAAAAGTAAGTATTCAATGAGTCTAAGGAGAATTGCAAATTTCTTCTAGTTATTAATGACATGCTAAGAGATGGATAACATGGCTAAATATTCTTCTTTTATTTTGTACTTTGTTTGGAAGAAATTACAGGGCAAGCCTAAAATTATAGGAAGTCACAACTATAAGCAAGCAGTTACTATCTCTCTAGGGTGCATATATATAATTACAAACTATACACCCAAAAGAGGCAATAACTGCATCAACAAAAAGTTTAAAATTTTTCACCATTTAAGCCCCTCCTACCTACCTCCCTCCCCTTCTCCAAAATATTTTTAAATTTTAGATTTTTAGTAACCTCCCTACCCCCTTCCTCTCTTCTTGTAATTTCCAAAAACTAATGTAATTGACAAATAATATCCCGTATCCTGTATCTTGTATTCATATTTCAGTACTATATCATATCTGCATCTGTATTTGTATCAAAATCCATATTGATATCTATATTCACTACATATTCATATATAATACTACATCTATATTTGGTGTTCATTTTTGTATTTATATTTGATTGTATTGAATGGCTCAGATTAAATCTCACAAGATCAATGGCTTGTGATTTTTTGTGAAATCAATAGTGATAAGCAAGGTTAGCATTTCTTTTTAAAAACAATCAACGGCCTCTAAATTTTTTGAGGAAGGGGGGCAACTAATACAAATCAAGGGTGACAACCACTACACTCCATATAGTCACAACTCAATAAAATGATGCATTCATAAGGGGGCTTCTCTATTTAATAATAATTTTAGAGGGGGCTTCTCTATTTAATTCTTTAGAGTCGCTTTGTGTTTATTTCCTTATTTCCTTATTTAATTTTTGTAATTTTTTTGTTTTTTTCCTCCCTTTTAATATTATTACTATTATTATTTTCCTTCTTTTTTATAGAAAATTTTATTTACCTTTTTTATTTGTTGTATCTTGTTTTCCTTATATTTTTTTTGTTTTCACTTTTTCACTTTTTTCACTTTTTTCTCTTATTCTATGTCATTTAAGTTTTTTTTATTACTTTATTTATTCTCTCTAATTTTATTTATTCTTCTTTGTAGGCATGCTTTTTCTTTTCTCTTGTTCTATACCATAATTTAATTTATTTTCTTTATTTGTTGTGGTCTATTCTTCTTTTCTTAATGTTTTAAGGCATGTTTTTTCTTTTGGGTATATCGAATGTTCTTGGCACTATTATTTTGTGATATTCCTTTTCTTTTCTAATCTTTTTAATTTTTTTGTTTAGGCATCATTTAATGTTTCCATAACAAATTTTTATCTGTCCTTTTTATTTTTCTATATGTATTTTTTGTTTCAAAATTTTTATTTTATTTTATTTTATTATTTATTTATATAATTCTATTCTACCTTCTATAACAATTGTAATTTGCTCTAAAATCTTATTTTAATGTTTTAGCTTTTGGCTTCTTTGTTGTTGTTTTTTTCCTTCATCTTTTTTATTTTGAAACTACTTCTTTATTTTCTTGATCTTCATTCATATTTTTGGTGTAGGAGATCACTTAGAGTGTCTATTACAAACTACGTGAATTAAGATTTTTGGACCTCCTATTTTATGTCCTAAAATTTAAAGAAAAAAAAAAGAAAAAAAAGATGAGAAAATTTTCATACTTGGGTGATTGCAAGAAACACTTGTCCTATTTTTTGTCCCCTTGACCTCCAATGGATAGTTTTTTGCTCATAACTTTTGCATATTTTGCCCTATCAACTTGAAATTTTGGAATGAAGGTGCACACAAAAGTTTTATATGTTGTGTAAATTTTCAATTTAAAAAAATTATTTTACTATTTTTAAATTTCTCCCAATTGGCTATCTACCTTGGCCATTTTGGAGGTTTTTAGTCCTACTTTTGATTCAAAAATCTGAATTTGAAGCCACAAATTGGACAAGTTGGAGGTCTATTAACATTTCAAGGATTGACGATGAGTTTTTATAAAAGTTGGAGGTCTATTGTCCACACGGGGTCAAAGTGACCTTCCTTTGTACAAATGCTACAAAGAGGGAAAAAAAATTTAGAGGAATTTTTTTGTTGCAATATGAGTCCAATTTTGTTTAGAAAAATAGCTTCTATAAAAAAAATTTGATTTTTTTAATTATAAAAAAAAAAAAGGTCCACACACCCTTTTTCTGCTATTTTTTGCTCCATGTGGCCTGTGAAGTACCTATGGTACTGTATAGTACTACATAGTATTATACTAACGGCTCAGAGCTACAGGCGCGCGAAATCAACGGTTGAAATTTATAGGCGCGCGTCAAACGCGTTGTACTGTAAAGATCGGTAGTACTACCAGTACTATATTCAAAAACAGCATTTTGAGCCAAAAATGTGAAGTGTTTCTTGCAATCACCCACTTTGAAATTTTATGTTTTGGATTATTGATATTTTTATGAGTTAATGATAATTATTAACAAATTTTGAAGTAAAAATATACATTGTAGAGCTTGAAAATAACTTTTATGCCCCTATTTTATATTAAAAAAATTATCTAAAAAAATGAACAAAAATTGTTGAAAATAAATTTCTATTAAAAATTTATTTTTCTTGAATATTGATGCCATCTTCATTTAAATGCATTCTCTATAAATTTTTGAGTTGAAAAACATGCCATTTTAGTTGATTTTTCAACCTATTCTAGAAATCATTTTATATGTTATTTGAATTAGGAATATTTGGCAATATAAACCTGTAGTTATTATTAAGCAATGCTCAAAATTATAGATTGAAATCTTAGTTTGAAGAAAAGCATATAGGGGATCAAAAAAATCACTTAGATGCACGCAACTTGTTTTAGATACACTAAGTGATCTCTCCACGTGTTTTTGAAGGTTTAGGGTCTTTTTTCTCTCTCTTTCTAATTCAAATAGTGCATTCTTAGTAGACTCTTTAATTAATTTTGAACACAGTCAGTAAATATTGTTTTCTTCTGCAAGTTTTCTTGGATGGGAGGCTTCAATCTTCTACCAACATAAGCGTAATGCCATTAGAGAACTTCAAAACATTGCATACAATTGAAATTTTCATTAATCAAAGATTCAACACAAAGACTAAATGGAATTCTAAAACTATAAGAAACTTGTGGGTGTTTTTTGGTGTCTGAAATTTTTTGCACACACCAATAATAATGTCAATTGATATCAAGAAGGATGTCCCAAAAATTGTATAAATTAAAGTTTGATAAGATATAAACATCCTAAATGACAACAGAGATCATGATGTTTAATAGCATTCAATGTTCATGGAAATAGTCGTTCTCCACTACATGGAAATTGTGCCATGTAGACAGATTTTATATGCCATATCAATAATTTTAGGTTTTGGATAGCTACATTGGAATTTTTCCATACTATCCATAGATGACACAATACCTAAGTACCTAATATAGCGGATGACATGGCGGCCAGAAAAGTAACATTGCAAACATAAAGGATGATGTGGCATGCTTACTTTGCACCTTTTAACACCTTGGATTCAATCTATAGATTGTAGAAGTCTACTATTTGTAGAAGTCTTGAAATTCTATTAAAATAATTTATTACATCAGACTAAAACAACTTACAAGGTTAGTCTTATATATTCAACCTAATGGTAGTCTTGACAATTGATATGGGACAATTGATATAAGATAATGAAAAAATGACTTCAAAAATAATTAGGAAACAACTAAAATGAAAGTAAAGAATGACTAGGATGCAACTAGGAAACAACTAGAAAATGACTAGAATGCAACTAAAATGAAACTAGAATACAATTATGAAATGACTATTTGTCATTTTATAGTTACAATTGCATCCTAGTCATTTCCTAGTTGTTTTTTGCAACTACAAATTGACATAGTGGAATCTATAGAGCGCAAACTTATTTACATCAGCAATTGTGATGAATGATAAATGGAAAATAGCTCACATTTGTTCTAAATTGAACTTTGTTACAACTCTCGTAATCCTAAACTTGATTTATGATTCCTTTGCAACTAAAACAACTTCTATACTTCATTCTACATCTACTTTGCTACTAAAACAATGTAGTAAAGATTTAAAACAATGATGTAAAATAGTGATAGTTAATTTGATGCAAATAGAGAGGTTTAAAGTTGCAAGATAGTTATAAAAGACAATTTTTTTCTTTTAATGTAACCTTCTTGAGTTACTTCAAGTCAAAGTGTGATTGAGGTATTACTTTGTGAGTGCGTTCACTAACCTTGAGAATCTAAGTGTCTTTGCAAAGTCTCTATCTTTTATATTAATCTTAGGATCACTCTTCTTATGTCTTGGCAATGCCACTTTGGAGAGCTTCTAGTTGACCTTTGAAGTATTTGCTAACGGTCCCATCTATGTATTGCATTGATTTCTAAGTTGTCCTCTAGCCTTCCTCAATCTAGATATGAGTAAAGTGTATTTAGCAGTGATAGCAAAGTTTTGAACTTACTAAGGGTGAAAAAATCTTTATTGGGTGTCAAACTAAAGCCTATGGCAAGTGATTGTCCCCTTGTAGTGTTCATGTCCAAAGTTTAGTTTCTAAAATGTGCTAATAATTGTCCAAAGTTTACCTCCAAAATTATGATGTACGTGATAGACATTAGACTAGAAATAGTAGGTGAAGGGAAATGTCATTAGAAGATTTTTAAGGCCATTAGAGGACTGCGGGTTTCCGGACTACGGGAACGCAATTTACTGCCATGTGAACAGAAATCCGACGTGGTCAAGAGAGTGCTACGTCATAAATTTTTTTAAGGGGGGTTTCATATTTCAGGACCCAATTATTTTTTTAATTTTTTTAAAAATTTCGGTAAATGCTGGCTTGACATCGGCCAGCAGTTTAGGAACAATTTTGGTGAACAGCCCCGGAACAGCCCTTTAGAGGCCTCAAATCCCCTCTAATGCTTTATCCTTGGCCCAAAGCTAGAACACTAGTACTATGTCAGTGTCTAAATTGGAGTATTAGAATTCAACCAATCAACCTTCTAAGAGTTGGGAGGCCCTTGACAACAAAATTTTTTAGTACGATAGTTGCACCTAGCAACGTACCACTAGAAGAAAATTGCGTTTCATTCTTTGAAAATGTGTCACCTTGTTTTTGTTGAGTTCCTATTTCAAAACGAAGTGGAAACGCAAAAAAACGTAGTTTTCTGCGTTCTCTAGTGTTTTTTTGTGTTTTGACTGTGTTTCCACTTTGTTTTGAAACAGGAACTCAATAAAAACAAGGTGACATGTTTTCAGGGAATGTAACGCATTTTTCTTCTAGTGTACCAACAATTGTAGGGCACGAGTAGTTCACAAGTATTAGGAGGTGCAATGTTGCAGAGGACAAAGAGTGTAATGTTAGAAGATTAGGGAATCCAATGTTAGGGAGGGCTAGGGAGTCTAGGAGTCTTGCACAAATATCACCAAAAAATACACTTTCAACCATGGCTCTTAATTACTAAGAGGTAGAATAGGAAAGTAGATTATGTAGAGGGGAAGGTAGGATAGAAAGGGAGGTAAATTAGAAGGAAAAAAGTAGATAAGAAGTTGAATAATGTGCGGCACATTAAGGTTCTTACTTTCCATTTCACATCAACATTTGGAAGAACCAATCAACATCATATTAGAGGTTCCGCGAGAAATGAGGTGAAGATTGGAGACGTGGAGGGAATTTAATCTTCATAGAGTGGTAGAAAGAAAACCTCAAGAGCTAATCCCGACTCCTTTGATTAGCAAGGGTATAGGATTAGTTAGTTCAACTAGAAGGTAGTGTATATGTCCTAGCCTCTTATATAGTAGAGGTATATAGAAACTCCTTAGTAGATATACTCTTTATAAGTAGAAAATTGCATCATTAGATCTCTCCTAGGAAATTGTAGTATAAGAAAATTTGGGAGGTCTACTACCTCAGTCAAAGGTATTAGAGGGAAGTCAAAGTAAAATTAAGAGGCGTAAGAGGCAAATATTTGCACTAAATTCTAAATTAGTAGCAAGCCAAAATGGTTAATGAGGGAGGAAATCTTGATGTCCTACTTAGGAACATTTAAAGTTTAACCCCTAAAGGCCCATGGCCATTTTTTAGCCAAAAACCACTCAAAACTGTCATTTTTGCTCCATTCACCCATGAAAACAAAAAAAAGTAAAATTTTAGAATCTAACCATAGGATCTTGTACTTTACTTATCTAAGATCATGTAGTGAAAATTTCATGAAGTTTGACTGTATAGATTAGAAGATATGAGTATTCAAAGTTGGAAAACAAGGTTTTTTAAAACTTTGATATGCTCCTTCATATGACTTTGTCCTCCATTTGTGGAAGTATTTTGCACTACAAACCTTGAATTTAAATTTTTTTCTATTGAAGGATTGAGTTGAGACCTTAGGAAAAAAATCCAAAAAAAGAAGACTTTTTTTTCATTCTTTAAGAAATTGTTAAATAGATGAAGGTCCAAGATTGAAAGAAAATTTAAATTGCAAATATCTTATAGATGGGATTGAAACACAATAATTCCAATGGTGAGATTATTTTAGCAAACAAAACCAAACTTGTCCAACAATTTTTTTGGAAAAATAGTGAAAATTGCATTCACAAATGAATCCTATAAGTTATTTTTTCAAGAAGATGCTTAGATTGCCCGAAAAATAAGATTGTTCATAACTTCCACATCACTAATCCAAATGGAATGAATCAAAGCTTCACCCATAGACAAAAATAAGATCTATAGTGAAAAAAAATTTAATTTTGAATTTTGAAGTTTTTGTAGATTTTTTTTTCTGCCCGGCGACATGAAAATTATGCTTAAAATGGCATAACTTTTGCTCCCGGTCACCAATTGAAAAAAAAATTATATTTCCACGGAGCTAATCAGTTTTTCTATCTTATGTAAAAATTTCAAGAAAATTCATTAAAAATTGAAGTCACAAGTACCTGCCCGAAATCCCAAAGTCCCCCGAGGGGACTCTATGGTCCTTTAGGGGTTAAACTATAGAATTACCGACTTTAGTACTTGAAGAGTTAGAAATAGAAATCACAACTATTGTAATAGGGGACGTATGCCTTTAAATGTTTTTCTCACTAATTGTCTCATTTTTGAAATTTAGATAGGGAAATTAGAATAGAAAATTAAAGTAGACTTCAAAGCTAAATAGAAAATTGATTAGAATCAAATGAAAAAAGTGACTTGTGAATAGAAGAAGAATAAAAAATTGAAGTAGAGTTAATGAAAAAATAGAAATAGAAAATTAAAGTACAAATAGAATTATAATTAAAATTGAATTTGAAAAGAAAAGTGAATTGAATTAGGGTGAAGGATTAAAGTAGAATTAAAAGAAAAAATTAAATACAATTAAAGTAAAATTAGAATAGTGAAATAAAATAGAAATATGATAGAAAAAACCAAAGTGAAATAAAAGATGAAATTAGAATAGAATTAGAATAAAAAATTAAAGTAGAATAGAATTAGAATAGAAAGTTAGATTAGAAGATCAAATTAGAGTAGGAAATTAAAGTGGAATCAAATTAGAAAAGAAAATCAAATTAAAATAGGAAATTGAAGAAAGTCAATTAGAATTGAAAATTGAATTGTAAATAGAATTAGAATAGGAAGTCAATAAAAAGAACATTTGAATTAAATAGAAAGTCAAATTGAAAAATAAAAATAAAATAGAAATATAATAGAAAAATGAAGGTAGAGTTAGAACAAAAAAATAAAGATTGAAATAGGATAGAAGATAAAAATAGGACTGGAATAGAAAATTAGAAGACAAAGTTAAAGTTGAATCAAAGCACTACTTTGAAATTAAATAAGTATAATAGAAAAGTAGGTAGAGGATAATAAAGCTATAAAGAAGTGATTAAAAAATTAGGAAATTAAGTAAAATTGGAAGTAGGGTAGTGAAAGATACAAGAGATTGGCACTTAGACACCCATAGCACTTAAATTTGCTTATAATTTGTTCAAATGCTTTATTCCAAAGGTGGGAGTGAAGCACTCATACAATGTCAAGTCTTATTACCATCAACAAGAAGACTTATGAAGTAATCTGAAATCATATGATAAGCAAAGTGACTAGTTTGCCTTGTTGGCATTGTTGACACTAAAAGAACCCTATATTTTTAGTGACGGGCCTAAATTTTTTTGACAAATTTTTGATGATGTCAAATGCAACAAACCCATATTCTTACATCAACATTGATGTTACATTGAACATTTTCTTGACATAAATGTATGGATTTGTTGCATTGAACATCACCAAAAATCCATCATAAAAAATGAAAGCTTGCTAACTAAAACACAAATTTCTTTTAGTGTAAAATTTTTTAGAAATTTTCCTACATAAAGACAAAAATAAAAAAATGGGAAGAGCAATTGAGTTTTCTTAAAAATAAAATTGTATAAATTTTCATGCATTTTTAAGTGTTGCCCAATTGACCTAAAAGTGTCCCTCAACTTCCTCCAAACCAACAAAAAGTTCACCCATAATGGTCATTTTGGTCACCTCATGTAGTCACAATATTTCTAACATGGCTACAATATAAAGGCCAAAAAAAGTTACTATTTGTGATGGTTTATATTCTAATGGAAGAATTTTTTATTGATATCTTCAACACCATCATGCAAGACATTGATTGTAGCCTCTAATTCACTTTAATATATTCCAAATCTCATTTATTAAATAAATTTTTTCATGGTCGATGCAAGACTAGAAGGATATAGTAGATTTGAATGACCCACACATGATAAAGAGTCCTTCTAGTTAGGATAGAAGTCCAAATGTTCATCCTTGGAACTTTGTGTAAAGAAAGCTCTTTTACAATAGTTTGACATCCATTCTCACACCTAACAAATGTTCTTGAGTTTTTGGAAACAAATGAATTTAGAGTTACCAAAAAGATTGATTTCTGTGATGATCAACTTGTCTTTTTTGGATACATAAGTTATTTCCTAAGTGTCTATTGCTTTGCATAGATTGATTTACCTTTGCCCTTGAAGAATGTTGAGGACAAAAAATATCTAATTAACCCCTAGAAGATCACGTTGCATTTTTTGGCAATATAGAAAATTGGGGTAGGTAGATGTGAGTAGAGATTTCATTATTTTCTTTGAAATTTTCATACATGTGTGTAATGAATATCTTTAAGGCCCAACAATCTTCATAACATTTGACAACATAGTTAAACAGTTATAGCATGATATTTTTTTTTTCTCAACTTAGGCAATTTGAACAGATTTGAATAAATCATTATTTTTAAAAACAAAAATTTGAAATTGATTTTTTTAATTCATATGTATATGGAAAGTTTTGAATCATTCCATTTTGATCATTGCCCGGGTATACAACTCTTATATTATATACAAGGGTCATTGGTATTAAAACAACTTAGAAGATGGCTTTTGTTAAAATTATATAAATTAAAAAGACCAAAATGTTAGATGAAGGTCAAATTAAAAGAAAATTATATGTAGAAAATGTAGCATTAGATACATTTTAGAAAAAAAAACTCACTATATATATGAAAAATCGAAACATCTTTTCATAGTTTTTAAAAATCTATACAAGAAGTTCTCTCAAATTAAAATTAAATTTTTATTAAAAAGCCCCCAAAGTTGGGTAGCTCGGCCTATGATACATGTATTAAAAAAGCTCACATAATTAGGTTTTTAATACTATTATTATCCTCAAAAAATATTCATTTCATATATATAATTACATTTTTGGATTCCTTGTAAAAAGGACTACAAGATTTTTCTAAATCAAAGCAAATAATATACTTTGACAATAGATTAAAATGCATTAAAAGTGATTATAATCAAGGCCATATAATATGCGAGTTGCGTACCTGGGGATCATTGAGTCAAAGTTATGAGGATTTTTTGTTTGCAAGCAATATAGATTCTACACTCTAATATAAACTTTGAAGTCCTTTGTTTAACTCAATTTAAATATTTTTGATAAAAAAATGAAATGTTGGATGTAGATTGTTTATTACAACATTACATCCATTGGGATTAGTATTTTTCAATTTCATAGCAAAATTCTAGACAATTTAGTGTTTTGAATCGTTTTCTCCTTTACACTTATTATTTTTTTCCTTATATGTTGTATAATTCAAAAAGGATTTGAAAATTTTCAAGCATGTGGCTAAATTGACTTGATGAATGAATTTAGAAATCACCAAAATATGGACATTTTCCATAAAAATGTGAGATTGCGAAGTGCAACTAGTACCTATTTTTTTGTAGGGCCTAAAATAGGATTTTGGTCAATTCAAATTCTAATATCTTCCAATCCATAGGATAGAAATTTATTAAAAAAATTCTACATCTTTTCAAACCAATATATTATAAGATCCTATAGTTATATATGTCAAAAAATGTTATTTTTTTGAAATTTGGTACTTGTATTAGAAATGATAGTTTTTGAGCATTTTTGGTTAAAATATAGTCAAAGAACTTAAGGGGTTAATGGCTTAATTGTTTAGTGTAGAAACAAAGAATATAACTATTGGTCCAATAAAGGTATCATTTTGGCCCTTCCGTTGGTCATGGGTAGCATCCTTCAAGGGATAATTAGATGATTTTACTCTCTAATCAAATACCATGGCTAAAGTAGTGTGCTTTAAAAGTGCTTGTCTCCTCAAAATCATCAATATAAATGGTTGCAAAATGGATATGAGGGGATTTATTAATGGACTATATTAACCATTGAGTGAATCAAGAAATTTTTTTTTTTTTTAATTGTAAGAACCAATTACTAGTCTTTCATCTCCTCCCATCTCTTTAAAAATTGCAAGGAGATGGATTTGGGGAGACCTATAGTTACAAATAAGTGCTTGTACCCCAAATATTTGAAAATTCATATGTTATCAACCCCTAAATGTCCAAAGCTTGTTTTGAGCTTCTTAGAATTGGTTCTAAATTGAACAAAAATCCAACATTTTGATGATTTGAATCAATTTTTTTTTGAATTGTATCCATAAAAATTCAAGGTAGACATGTTAGAGATGATGTAAGAAAAGAAAACACAATAATATCACTTATGGATTGAAAGATTATAATGTTTGATCATGAGGGTGTAAAAACTATGAAAATCTTTGAGCTCTCTTTTTGTATATCAAATCTAAAAATTTGGTCACCCAAAAAATATGAGGTTGAAGGGCCTAACAAGCATAACCCCAATCAATTTATGGCTTCTCAAAATCTACTCTACAATTTTTTTTAAATGAATTTTTAGTGTGACTTTTTTCTAAGATCTAAGGTGGGTACACCCAAAATCGCGCAGTGCCTTAAAGCGTACTCTAAAATCAGTCCTAAAATGAACTGTGAATGTATTCTAAATGGAAACTGAGTGGGAATGGCGGTTTCAGGTGGCATTGTTGCACTTACATTGGAATTAAGGTCATAGAAAGGTACTTCATGAAGAAAGATCAAGTGATGGGTGGACTACTAGAAAGAAAATTAAAAAAAATACTGGAACAGAAAATAAAAACTACTTATGAGTACGTAATTACGGTTTCCAAGAAGAATTAGTTGTATTAAAGTGTTTTCAGAATTTCAATGATCAGTTACTTTTCAGACTTGAAGAATGTGATAATAGCCACTTTTATTTCTCTTCTGACACTTTGCAAGAATGTCCTTAGGTTCATAACTCGTCTTTTACAGTGCAACCTATGAGCTGTTTTAGTCACCCTACTTTCAAAACTTCACACCCCTACTGTGCTCTAGGATTTGCTGATTTTAGAAAGCCCATTGTTCATCTGTTCCTTTCCAGCACATGTCTTTTATTTTCTCTATACCCTACTCCATATTCAGCCTTCAAATAATCCATAGCCCCAAAACTGGCGCTTTTAGGTGTACCCACCTTAGTATATTTGAGGCTCATTTCCAAGAGTCCTTAATACTACAGAATGTCAAGATTGCAATGGACTCCCTTGCACTAAATCTTGAATAGAAATATCATAATCATTCATTTTAAAATTGGATTATTGATGCTAAAACTAGACTTCAAAAAGAATCGTCTTAAAAAATAAACTACTAAAAATATGAATTTGGTAAGGTTTTATTTAACTTCAAAGTTTCTTTGACACCACTTTGGGATGCCTTGGGCATTTAGGGGTTAAAAAATGCTTGAAACAACATCAAGTCCCTTGTGTTAAGTTCTACATCCATTTTTCTTACTTTAGAAAATGAGCTAAAAATACTTTTGTCGATGAAAACTTATAAAAAAGGCTGTGAACCACCTCTCAAATGGTCACTTTCAGAGCACACTAAGGATCCATAAGCCTAGCACTTACCAAAAGTTTGACATGCAAATCCTAAATTAGCCTCCTTTCCTTCTTACAGAGGCCACTAAACACGGCACAAAATACCCTAAACACGACACAAAATAGGGGCTTTTATTTACTTTTACACCCGATGAGCACTAAGTTGATTTTTACCCTGCTGGTTGCACATCGTTATATCGGATTCAACGTCCTGCACTTCCCTTCCATAGCAACCAGGCAACCTCGAGTTTGAGGGAGGGCTCCCTCCATCTGGGCCGTCCACGCTATTGACGGACTAGATGGATGGAAGGTTGCTTGGGCAGCATGGTAAATCTCATTTTACTAGGGGTTGACAAGGGTTTTGGGGTTTATATTTGTGTTGGGGTTTTTTGGTATGTTTAGGGTTCCCCTTGCTAATTTAGGGTCTCTGATTCTGAATCTGAGTTTTAAAATTGAAAAATCTCATTTTACTAGGGGTTGACAAGGGTTTGGGGTTTATATTTGTGTGTTTTTTTTGGTATGTTTAAGGTTCACCTTGCTAATTTGGGGTCTCCGAATCTGAATTTGAAAAAAATAAAAAATAAAAAATAAAAAAATTTCAGCGTCTTCCTTGAGGGTTTTGATGGTATTATTTAACGCGCTCCCCAAAATCGTATCATGTGACGCCCTTGCATCTGGTCCGTCGATGCACTGAAGGGCCCCGATGAAGGGAGCCCTTCCTGAAACTCGAGGCTGGGACGTTAAATCCTGCCCTCGAGCTGGAGACGAGGCTTCCATTCAGTTTCCTTCCATTCAGTTCCGTCCTTGTCTCTGTCGCTTCAAAGTCCAAACGTCCAAACCCTAAAAGAGACCGTCTACCCCGCTTCCCTTCCCTTCCCTGTTCCCGGCTCTGAGGCTCCTGCAGCCCATAGCTCCCTGATTGCCATCGTTCCTCCCTCCCCCCGCTTCCTTGTTTGTCTGTTTAGGTTTTGCGCTTCGCCTCTTTGTTGACTTCGATGTTCTCCGCTGCAACGCCTCAAATTTTAAACTGAGCACCATACTCTTTATCTCGTTCACCCCTGGTCCATTCCTGGCGCTTCTTCGTGACCTCCTCCTTCACTGGTCTGCTAATCTTTTGTAAGTAATGCGCCCGCCCTCTCTTCACTCCTCGTTTTTCCGCTCCTCTCCCCCGCGGTTTTCCCTTCCCTCTGCTCCCCTCCTTTCTGCCCCTCCTGTTCCTGGTGTGCCTCCTCATGGCCACTGCGCTCTCCGAGTCTGGCTTAGAGGAGGGCGAGTACGATAGTGACAGCGATGGTGCGTCCGCTCTGGCCTTGCGCCGCCGCGAAGCTAGTGACGACGAGGACCGCGAACTGCCGCTGGACGCCGTCTCCTCCGCCGAAGATGACGATGGTGATGACGACGACGACGACTCGCACCATTCTTTCTCTGACGAGGAGGTCGACGGGGAGGGCACGCCTCCCGAAGGCGAGGACGGGATTGGTACTGCCTTGCCCCGACGCCGACGCTTAGTTAGTGACGAGGAGGATGACCACGAGGGTTTGCATCAGGAGGACGGTAGCCGCAAAAGTGCGGACCCCGAGGATGGTCCACAAGGTGTTGCTGCCTCGGACGCCATCGACAGCGTCGAGGGCGCGGACGAGGAAAAGAAAGAGGCAGAGCCCTTTGTTGTTCCTACCGCAGGGGCGTTCTACATGCACGACGATCGTTTTCGCGGAGTAGCTGGGACTCGTCCCAGGTAAATTTTCAGATTGATGCAAGCAGTTTCTTTTTCTATCATTTTCGAATACAGACTCTCTTTTGATTGTATCCGCTGAATTGACCCCGTGAGAGCTCTGAAATCAGTTAAGAACCAAATCCGGTTCTGACGCATATCTCCAGGTTTCGCCATTTCGAAATCACAGGCTTTCGGTAACCGAACTGGATAGTTTGCTACTTTTTTATTTTTTTTAAATGTGGAGTACCTGACACCTAAAACCACCACTTTTCCCAGTGTGACCAGTTTCTATTATTAGACTGATCAATGTTTTTATATTCTGGTTGGTAAATGAAAAGAGACTTTAATGCACCAAAGATTGTATCTCTTGCATACCTTATACAAATTTCTGAGAGATCAATATTTTTTGGTAGTTCAAAAATCGTTTCTTCAACAACAAGAATTTCTACGCTTAGGATTCCAGCTCCAGTTGAAGGTCAAACTAGTTGATGAAATGTTGGCATCCGTGATTTTTTATGGTTTTGACGGATACTAGTTGTGGTGGCTACTCGTATTTCTGCTTTGTATGGGAATTTCTCTTCGCTTGTGGCACTGGTAATACATTTTGCGCGTTTTACACTGTTTGAGGAAATGTTTAATGTGATGAGAAGTGCAGGCGGGGCGTGGGAGGCAGCAGAAAACTGTGGGAAGCCAAGGACGAGAAGCCCTGGGTACATGATTTATTTGAAGAACTCAATCTGCGGGATGATAGTTTTAGGGACGATGGATTTTCGAGAGGCGGAAGAGGTAGAAGTCGAGGCAGAGGGCGTAATAATGGGGATCGAACCAGAGGATGGGTAGGTAAGCTTGCCAGTGATTCTGAGGAGCTGAATCTAAATCGTGCCAGGCGTGGGCGAGGAAAGGGTCGCCCTGCAAGAAGTGAAGGAGGAGACCATAGCAGAGTCGAACAAGAATCAGGTTCTTCAACAATCAATGGAACACAAGACAATACCATGAGCACCAACAGTGAAGGACAGTATGAGAGCATAAAGCATGAATTTACAGCTCCTCCTCGGAGAGTCGGTGCTGGTTCACTAAACTCTGCGTCACCACCTTTTTTTCCTTCAAGCGCTTTGCAACAAAAAGTAGTTGAGGGATCAGAGTCCAACCAGGCTAATGTCAATCGAAGCACCAAGGGAAGGGATCGAGGGACAAAATCTGGGTCACAAGTGTTTGTGGCGAAATCTGGCGGTTCTGGAAGGGGCTTGCAAGTTGGAGGAACATCGCAGAGCTCTGTTCAATCCCAGCAGTCAATCACACCATCTACAAGTGAGGAACACGTGCTAATTATGTGCTTTACGGCCTAAAAATTTTAGGCATATGCGAATCACTTTTGATTTGCGAGTCTTTTGGAATCTGGAAGATTAATGCAAACTTAAGGTTGACTGCCTGGAGCTCGAGAACCCATCGAACTTTTTTGAGGCATGTCGTCTGTAGATTATTTTCTTGGGGCAGGAAACTATTTCTTCGTGAACCTGGAAGCAGTAATTACTAAAGAAATATGAATAATCGATCGGTAAACAGTTACTAGTAGTGGCAGTTTTTCTTCATAAAACTGAGGTTATTTGTGGATATTATTTGGTTCTCTTTGTCAAGTCGCATCTCAGATTTGTTTCCTTAGTAGATCGTTCGGACGAGGTGGAAGTGTGGCTTATCGGTGTCTAAGTCGCGTTCCGACAGCAGAGATAACGCAGAGGGTTTAGACTTTTGTTTGAGTCAGTTTTCAATCATTTGTTCCATTTACCAGGTTGTGTACCTTAAATATTTTGTGATCATATTTTCTGTGGGCGTCCGTTGTCTAAAATATCTAATGTGTAGAAAGAATGTCCTATTTTCAAGTCGGTGGAGTGATGATTAGCCTGTCCTGAATGTCAGTTGACACTTGTCCTGCAGCGGCAACAATTGCAAGAACCAGTAGCAGTAGCAGTCAGGGACAACCTCCTTTTGTATCGTCCGTGCAACCTCAGTCACAACCGGCACAGGTCCAAGAAGCACAAGGCGTTGGCGCAGTTACTCATGTTTCAGCCGGATCTATGTCAACTAATTTAGGGCAGTCTGTGCAACCTACCAGACCAAGAACTACTGGAGGCAGAGGGGGTAGAGGAGGGAATACCCAGGTATTAGGAGGAAGGGGTGGACCGTTCGTTTATCACACAGGTGCTTCCACCGGAATTAATAATGTGCACAAGGTGGAACCAGGGTTCTCTCCTGCGATCCCTGCTGTTGGACCTGGTCAGTATCTAGCTTATTTGATTGTTGTCAATCCGACCCATGTTGTGGTTTCCACGGCTTCACTAAACTATCATTGTCACATGCATCTGTAATTATTGTTGAGTTTGCATTACTTGTGTGTTCACCTCTTTGTCATTTACTACCCTCCGGTCGATTATCATGGTGGGGATGTCTAATTGCTGAGTATTAACACCTCGTGGTAATTTTGTAGTTGCTGTTCAATATGGAGGTCATCCTCCTGCAGGCATACCACTCCCAGCTGTGGGCATGGCCATGCCAAATTATTCTGGCCAACCTCAATACGGGTTTCCCAACTCTGAAGTAACTTGGTAAGTTTGAAGTTTGCAGTTTTTTTTTTTATCACATGTTGGTTCTATCTGACTTGGACTAATCATTCCGACCAGCTTAATGTTTCTAGTTGGTCAGCAATGTCGGTAATGACAAATCAATCTCATAACTAACCTTCTGCTTCCTCAAACTGAGCAGGATACCAGTACTGGCAGGAGGTGGAACAATAGGTGCTGGCTATGCAACACCTTACATGACCATGGAGGGCACACCTTCACCAATGTATTTCAGCCAGCCAACCCCACAGCCGCCCTCCTTCCGTCCCACTGGGTTAGTTTCTGTGTTTGGAAATATCATATGATTTTTTGCGTTTGCAAGCTACCTGAACAATTCATGTAGGGGGGAACTAGGACCTGATCTAGTTCTTCTGCTGTGGCCTTCAATTTTCACTGAGCATGCTATTTTAATTAGGTCAAATGAACTCTTTTTCAGTGATAGTGAGTTTATCTCTGGATGATGGAGAGGTTAGTACCACTCAGCAGTCCTAGTTACTAGCTTCATACTTCCTCATCAGCTAGCTCCTGTGTGTAATGCGTGAAATCTTATTTGATGTGTTCTCAGAAATGGTTCAAAACCAAGTGGGCTGTGGAAACCGCCTCCCAATCAAGGTTATTATGCCGCCTCAACATTTAAATTTCCGTCGATGTATATGAGTGAAGTTGAGTAACAGGAATACTGGAGGACACTTAAGGTTCTGTTTCTTTCAGTATCAGTGATAAAGAACATTTAGACCTCTTTGGGATATGGATGCAATCTTCTCAGCATGTGAATATTTCAAATATTATTAAGTTGGGAGCTCGCTGAATCTTTATAAGCTTCTTTTCGTTGTGCAGAACTTGGCCATGACGAGTTTGGACATCGCCAGAGTAAACCACGGAGGTTTTTTTCACCAGATTCCATGTTGCATGCCTACTTAATTGTCGGAATTTGTGTGGCTATTCCGTCTTGATGTTCCTCTTTATCTTTTCGTTTCTTAGAATTCCCTCACTAGAAAGTGTTGTATACCGCAAAGGTTGTCGACTGCTTGAATAAGATTTTGAATTATTTTATGTTTCTTTTATTGATAGTAGCGTACTTGCAATGTTTGGTTGTGTGCAGATATTCAGAGATGAACTTTGGGCAGTGAACGTTTGACAGAAGACATTGCACATTTTTTTTCTGTGTTTCGAAATTTGGATCGTTGAAATGTTTTGTATTAATGCATCATATATTCCGCAGTTGCAAGAGCTCTTTTGGGGGTAATGGCTGAGTCTAGAATTTAGATTGTCAAAAAAGAAAGTTGTATACATGAGTTGCGTGTACTGTACTTCTGCGACTAGGGTACTGGCAATATCATCAGGAGTCTTTGTTTGTCCCTTTTTCATGTACTGCTAAATAGGAGTTATGGCAAAGGAGAGTACTCATTTGTGCTCCCCATTCACATGCCGTTGGAGTTGTAATTAGCCCCGTCTGTGGAGCACCAGTCCAACTGATTCTTGATTTGAGGAGTCCCCGACAGAAGTATTGGATGCACGTTACTGGACCCAATTTTCGCTCACAGGGAACCTCAGCCGGTTCACCGAGGGGTGAATGCACGGTGAAGTGCCGGCAATTCACTACCCTTTCACCGAACATTCACCCCTCTTTCACAGTTTCAAAGTGAAAGTAGGGTGAATTTCTTCTCCTCACTTTCACCTTAATTTCACTATCAATTACCTATCATTTCACTACCATTTTTGTATCATTTACTACCATGTAAAATTACTACCAAGTGAACTTGCATCGACAATTTTGGATGAATATTTATCTAATGAATGAGAATTTAATAAACATCGGATGAAATTTATTGATAATGTTGGATGGATGAAAAAGATGACATATGGATGAAAATTTTGAATGAAAATTTATGGATGAAAATTTTAAAACAAGACATTGAAGATGAAGTTTTTTGCATGAAGATGTACTTTAAGGATTTTTTCACGTAGTTTGAGATATGGTCTCCATGCAAAATACATTGGAAAGAATTCCTTTATTGGCATTGCACCAATAGTTACAAAAATAAATATTGAATATTTAACAAGTGAACAAACGAATCTAATCTTCCAATATTGCTCCTTGGACTACATTATCACTAAACATCACTAAAACTAAACTCTAATTCTAAACAACTTGTGAGTTATCTCGGTCAACTCCGTAGGCCTCCTGCTAAGCTCTTCAGCTCCCTCGGCCTCCTCTTCACATCTCTGAGACACAAAAAATACAGTGAGACATGCTTAGCTTCATGGGATCCTCACGTTGCACACCTAAATTACCTCATACTGTGAACCACACATACCTTATTATTACACCAGTTATGTCAAGAAAGAGGTAGCACATCACTGAGACAAGCACAAGAGGAATACAGCTGCATACAAAATGTTTTCATAAGATCAGAAAAATGCTGCAAACTCACAAAGACAATCATGTCAATCAGTTATAACACCATCAATAAGGACACAAATTTATAACGAAGTTAAAAATTTCCGACCATCAACAGGAGTTCAGTCCTGTGCCCCAAACATTCAGACCTCTCCCAACAGATATTCCTTCCGATGCACTCCTCCATCGAAAATCGCACTAAGTAATTGAATCCCGAAAAAGGGACGACTTGCCGCTGCCATTGGGACCTGCCATTCGCAAGAAAGAGTTTACAATAGAAGCGTACGTTGGAAAAATTAGACACCTAGAACTACTAAACTCGATGCACTACTAAACTGCATCTGCGATAGTGCAAAAGCCTCCAGAGAGGCGCGCGCTGTTAACTTGCTGGTGACTACATTTAGTGCTGAAAACTTGTACACAAGGCCGCAGTACTGCTCACCTGTAACGAGCAAGCTCTTGCCAGCAGGAACCCTCATTGTCAATTTGCTGGCCAACAATTTCTGTCCAGGTGTCACGATGTCGACATCCTCGACCACGATATCTTCATTACCTTCAGGATGCAGTGAGTTGAACGATGATCGCCCTTGCTCAATCGACAATAGCGGATTTGGTTAAGATTGAGCAGCTCTCTTACCTGCAAGGCATGATCATATTATTAAGAATAGAAGAAAAATGATGAAGAATGGTTTGGCAGCCTATCAATTCTAGAAGAGCAAACCACATATATATCATAGTCAGCAAAAGGTTCATTATACTGTACCTAACCCAAAATTCATAATGAAAGGAATCATAACTTGTAAAGTCTAAGCTGCAAATCCAAATTGTTACGAATGCATGGATTCGGTTTCACCGTCACAACGGACTTGTATTTAACAATGTGACGACGAGCTACCCTAACTCAACCACAAACTTGACCATTTTTACAGGGTCGGGTATAACGCACAGAAACCCTCACTCACCATTTTGAGCAGCTATCAGCAATTCATTCAACTCAGAAACCCGAGTTATGCCTCCCGACAGTTCCAAAAACTTGCGATACAGTTCTAGAATATCCCCAAAAGCAAGAAAGCTTTGAGAGACCACAGATGCCAGAAATCGGAGGTCATGAGCCAACTCTCCTGTAAAAGAATTACCGAATTTGAATTGGGCTAAAAGATACAATTCACTTTACATGTATCCAGCAATCAAAAGATGTTATAAGAATCCAAAGATACAAGGACTTGGCATATGGATTGAGCACCTCATTCACTCAATTTCAGTGTTAATTAGCATCTCCTTCATCAACTATAAATTAGAGCAAGATAAGAGACTCACCCTCCAGAAAAGTCCGACATCAAGAATTCTTTGATAACTTTCCCCTTCGATGTCCGCATTCTCGCTCTGCATAAACATATTGAACTCTGTTGGTAGATTATAATCAACACTGTACAACGCAATTACAAAGACAATCACTCTACTGGGAAATCAGAAGCCCATCAGATCACGTAAGCAAAGAACTCAGGGCGATCCTCCAAAATCAGACAAAATAGTTTTAATTTGCAGCATTGGTGCTAATCCAGTATCTAGTTCCATAAGTCAAAGTTACTTCTTTCTTGGTGCCTGCGGTAAATAAGAAGGAAGAGAAAACAGTTGCCAACATTCAAAAAGGATTATTATATATAAACTCCAACTTCGGCAATAGTGGATCTCAATGCAAGATAAAAACTGAGATCTTGAATGAAATAAAAATGAATATGAAGTCAGTACCCAACACAGTTGATAAATTGGCCTCGAAGCTGATTCGCGACACCAAGCGCATCGCCTACGCCCTACTCATGAGGAATTGAATCACAGGTCTCGTCAACCCTAAACCCTCATCGATAAATTGCCAAATTTGCGAAATCCCACGTCAAAATCAAATGCTCACTTACCTTGGGGATGCAACGCCCACAATTGGAGCACCGAATAAGGTTCACATGCCACGACCATACTTGGTACAACCTCCGTTGAGCCTCTTCACAGTCTGCAGAACCAGATCACATCCATTAAAGAACTATCACCAACATATGCAAAACCCTAGACCTCGAAACCCTTAACCAAACCGAAGATTACCGGCATGCCAGGACGTAGGATACACACCGACAATACTTGTGTTTACAACCAGGAATCCACGAAAATGAAACCAACGCGCCATGTTGCGAAGCTTGGACAACGCTGTCAAAGGAAAGCGCAGAAGGACGCGGGGCGCAGAGGAAGCGAGCAAAAAGTACGAGCGATGCAGGCTGCTCATACATGCACAAACAGTCACCCTAAGAAAATACAGTTCCTTTACAGGACTGAATCAAATATTTACGATAAATAAACCCTGAGGATTTAATCGCATCAACCTCACATTCTGTATATAATCTGAAACTTCCTAATCTGCTGTCCTCCCTGCAAAGAATTCGAGTTTCAAAGAAATTAGGGCTTGTATGGAAAATCCAGCGATGAGCTTACAATTACCTGCGAGGTAGCCAACGGGAAGAGACGCGCCAGTGATGGCGGTAATACGCACCTAATCACTGAAATTGAAGCTGGAAACGGTGGACGACGCCGTGGAGTTGCGCTTGATGTCAAACAAGTGCCTCCTGCTCCACAAACCCCAACTTCAATCGGCAATCACAATTGCATCGCAAGAAGTCTTCCGCGCGTAGGCACCGCGCCGTCTATTCGTCATCAAGTGATTATCGCCGGCCATGTCTGTGAAAGGGTTAGGGATACAAAAAACAAACCGACCCAACTCACATCTATCTGAGGTAGAACTTTTAGAAATATTTTTCAGTAACTTTTCTTTGAAAGAGAAGTAGAATTGACATTTAACCCAAGTCGTTTCATATTTTTTGGAACTTTGTGGAATTAGTTGAAAGGACATAGGGCTCTAATATGGTGCCATAGCTAAAATGGAAACTGCTAGTACATGGCTCCAGGCTATGAAAAAGCAACATGTACAAGTACTATACATTTCAGGTAGAGCACCATTTTAGAACCCTCTCCATTAAAGAGCCTAGAGACTCACCCTCACTCTTTTTTTTAAATTCTTCATTCTTCATTTTTTTCTAACCCCATTGTAAGCATTGGGATTCCACTCCGTTTCTGGATAAATCATCCTTTATTCTCTCAATGCCCAAGGTAACACAACTCTAGTGTTTGCAAAACTTTGAAGTTGAATAAAACCTAACCAAATTACTACTTCAATAGCTCATAGTTTTGGATTTTTTTTTCTTTTGTCAATAATTTGATTTGGTAAATGAATGATATTGATTTCTCTATTTACAATTTGGTCCTAGGGTCCACATTGCAATGTCTACTTCTTATATTGTTGAGAGCTCTTGGACATGAGCCTCACATACACTACATCTTGGAGAAAAAATGACTTTGTAAATTCTTCTACACAAATTCTAGAATAAACTTTCTAAAGCCATAAATTGATTGGACACTCATTTTTTTGTAGTGAGGCTACAACTGTTTTCTCACTCAATTCTTCCAAAATTTGAATCTTTGATCTTCAAGAGATTAATATATAAATACTTATTTGAATCCTTTTGGGTGAATTTAAAAGTTGGATGACCAAAATTGACAAGTCTAATTATATGCCCTATAGTTCTATTTAATTACACTTTATTTCATTGTAATTAACATAAAATGTATTGCGTTTGTATAAGGACAAGTTGATTGTAGAATTGAATTTGAAATGACAATTTTATAAAATCAATGATTAGAACTAGGTGAATATCTATGGTTACTTAGGGAAAACTTATCCTCTTACAACATCAAAGAACATTTTATATTATCATTACAATTATGTTAGTATTTAACTCCTAAAGGACTAAAACCAATATTCTATCAAAACCTCTCAAAATTGCCACTTTTAGTGCATTCATTTAAAAACAAAAAATTAATAAAACATTTTTTGAAAATCTAACCATAGGATCATGTAATAAACTTGTTCAAGATCATGTAATAATTGTTTTTTGAAGTTTGTGTATAGAGATTGGAAAATACAAGTGATCAAAGTTATTTTTTTCAAGAAGATGTTAAAACAGCCCAAAAAACTACATTGTTTGTAACTTTTTCATTACTAGTTCAAATAGAATGAATCAAAGCTTCACATATTAAAAAACACATTATTTTAGAAAAATAATAATAATTTTGATTTTGTACTTTTTGTGGTATAACTTTTGCTCCCGAGGAGCAATTGAAATAAAAATTATAATTTCACAAAGCTAATCAATTTCTCTATCTTGTGAGAGAGTTTCAAAAAATTTACCAAAGAACTAGGTACATTAGCTCTCAGCCTCTCACAAAGACAAGAACCCTTCCCTTCATGCTATTTAATAGAAGATTATAAATGTTTTTAATTTGACCACTTGTGATATTATTGTTGTTTTTCAAAAATTTGTTGATAAAAATACTTGCAAAATATCTTTTGATTTGTTGTTCTTTAGCACAAATAACTTTGTGAATCAATGAAACCTTAATATGTGCAAGGAGCATTAGAAAGTATATGAGTCATACAACTTTACTTATCTTCAATTTTGAAATGCAATGTTAACATTGATGCTTTAATTTATACATCTTGTTTTAAACCACTTGTGGGCTTGTAGACATAGTTTAAATAAACTCTTGTAATTTAGAAAAATGCTAAAATTTATTAATTGTTATCAATGATAAAATTTGAAAGATTTGAATTAGGATTGGTAATCAAAAACCTCATATTAGACATGTATAGTTTCAAATTATTAAATTATTCATTTTAGAATAGGGATGAACTTCTTATACATCATCTACTTTTGTCAAAATTTATAGTTCTTAGACTTTGAATCTAACAACACCATATGTGATCCAGCCCTAGTACTTTTATAAGTCTTTTAAATCTAAATGTGAATATGTAATCTAAACAAGGATTGAGGCAATATATGCTTTTTTAGGCCATCGAGAGACTACTTAGGGGTGGTTTCCAAACCATGAATTAGCGTACTACTAGCCAAAATTTAAAATATTTAAATATTTAAAAATATTTAAAAATTATTTAGAAATAATTTAAAATAATTTTAAGAATAATAATTAATAAATAATAATAAGTCATAAAAATATAATTTGATGTCTGAATCTCAACCACATCCGACTTGTGATGTGGTAAAGTATGAAATCAATTGTAAACAAAGGGATTTTAGGATAATTTTACACATAGTTGGAATTATTAAAAAAATTGTTTTTTCGAGAAGAATTTCACATTGTGTAAAATACCCCATGAGATCTACTCCACCTTCAAACTTGATGCACTTTCATCACAAAAGTCCCTAGGATAATTCTACACTTAATTAGAATTATAAACATTTTTTGTGTTTTATAAAATGAAAATTTTCTTTAGTAGATTATGCAATGCTTCTCCTTCTATAATTAGAAGGAATTACATTTTAGGAATTCAATTTCATTGTTGTCAACCTAAAGCAACCAAAAAGTTAAAATTCAAAGTTAAAAATAATTTTCAAGAAGTTAGAAAGTTGACTCTTCCACTTTTCATATAGCTTATTCTAAAATTTTGTAGACCAGTAGTTCTAATTTTCTACTTGCAAATCACTACAAAAAAAATGAGTGTCCACAATGAGGCTTATGAGGCTACAACTGTTTTCTCACTCAATTCTTCTAAACATGTGCCATAACCTTATTAGTCCAAACTAAATAAAATAAAATAATAAAATAATAAAAAATTGTACCTTTACTTCCATCATGTGCTTGAAAACAATGCATTCTACAAGTTTGTTGGTGTATGTTTTAAGATTTTTAAAATTGTTAAGGTGAAGTTTGTACAAAGTAAAAAGAATAAATTATCAATATTTCTAAGATGCAAATTCAATGCACTAATTCCAATGGTGTGATTTTTCACACCAAAAATATAAATTCTTCAAGACCCCACAACATTTATAAGGCTACTAATTCTCGTTCAATTTTTGAGCTACTTTTATGACTTTTTTTCTATAATCATACCTTTTCCATTTATCATATCTAGATGTATTTTCTACAACATTCAATTGATCAATTGTTGCATCTATATGACTAGGTATATCATCAACTCTCTGATAATTGAAATGGCGTTTTATTGTAAGTTCAACCTCCCTCAATGCTAAATCATCTATAACATCATCTTCTTTAGCGTGAGCCTTCCCTTTCTTCTTCCTCTTTCGTTGTGACTCTCCTTCAATTGCTTTTCTACTTGATTGTCGTTGCCATTGTGATTCAAATTCTTCTTCATGAGTAGAAGGGTGCAACGGTGGATTATCCTGAGATTCATTTTGCCAACCAACCTCAATTAAACACAATTGAATTAAATAAATTAACATTTCGATAAAACAAAGGAAATGTAATTAAGGTTCATTAATGATTTAGAATTGCATACCTCCTGACTTTGTGTTCCTGCAGCTTTCAATTGTAAAAGTCGGTCTTGAACATTTGGGTCTTCTAGTCTTTGTGATGTAGTCTATAAAAGTGATCACAGAAAACAATCATTATGAGTCGCATATGTGAAAATTGAAATGCATCAAACACTAGAGAAATGTTAATGCACATTTCACAATACAACTTAAAACATGATGGAACACTTGGAACTTACTGTATTTATATGTAATAACAAAATTTTAGAGTAAATGTTATAAAAGATATGCAATTACAAAAAATCATTGATGATGTCAAAAATTAACTCACCTCTTCTGCTTTCTTCATTTTGTTCTTGCTGTATTTGTTTAAATTCTCCGTATACTCCAATAAGTAGTTGTAAATTTCTTTCGGCCGCCACGGCATTTGAATCTTCTCAAAATCTAACAATTCCATGTCCTTTGACTTAGCTTCACACATTGCTTTGAGAGCCACCCTCCATGCCTCTCGATTCCTCCCTTGATTTTGATCCAAGAAGTCTTTCTCTTGGAGCCAAGTTTTTGCCTTGTGCTGATTATTCATAAACTTGTGGTATTCATCAATGTAGTATGTTGACAAGAACTTCTTCCTATATAATTTCCCCTCCTCTTTCAAAGTCCGTGGGTGATGAACATATATTTGTTCATATGTGGGGATTGGTAAACTACGTAGTCTACTAGTTCTAATAGTGCTCTCATCTTCTAATTCATCTGTGGAACAACTATCAATTGCAAACGGCACACGATAGTTCCCACACATGGGACAATATTTGTAAGACTTTCTTGCAAATTTGTGATGACAACGAGAGCAAACTGCTGTAATTGTTGTCATAGGTAGTGAGAGAAAAAAAATTTAAACAACTAAATTAAATAACAAATAATGTATTGTACGAAAACTATTACAAAAACATATATCACTCAGACAATGGTATATATAAATTAGATATTGGTGTTATTGGACCTCTTTCCTTCCTTTATATAAGGTTTAGAAGAACTTAATCTTTTACTTTATTTGTAATTCAACTTTTTCTTTGCTTGAAGTAGTACTAGGACTAAAATTAATAGAATAACTCGTGGATACAAAATAAATAGTAGTGCATTCACTTGAAGTTGATTAAAGTAAAATATTGACTATAGTAGAGTAATTTTTACTTTAGAATTTTAAGTAATAAGTCCTAATTTCTAAAGTTACAATTTTATAATGTATCTGGTAATGCATTTACTTTAAATGTATTCATAGTACACAATTTATAAAAAAATTACTTTTATTTTACTTTAATAGTTCAAAAAATAAAAGCAATAAAAAAATCATTATATATAATGATAAAAATAACAAAAAATTAATAACTTCAAATTATAAGAACATCAAATTCAAGAAATATATAATCTCTATTCATTTTTAGAATCTATTATACATTTGATTTTGAAATCGAACATTGTTGCAATGGCAAGAGCTCCAAGAAGACCTAGAACGGTATTGTGCAAATGTTGGTTTCATTGTTTTGGAGGGAAGCGTGTTTGGAAAGCTACCTATGATAGACACAAAGTTGAAGTTGAGAGACGTGCATGTTTCCGTGAAAATAGATTGAATGAGCAACATGCACTTGATGCACCACGTATTTTTAATGCGTTGGAAGTCGAAGAAAATATGGATTCTGCTAGAAACATAGAAGATACATATAATAGAGCCCATGATGAATCAAGTGAAAGTGAAGAAACCATTAATGTGATAAATGATCTAGTAGCCAATTTGGCAAATGACATGGCAAGTGACTTAGAGACCAATGTACCCAGAGATTCCATGGATGATGTAGTTGGTGATGAAATGGGCAATATAGGGGATGAAGGGAGAAATGACATGGCAAGGGAAGAATTTGGTGAGCGCTCTATGAATACTATAAGACATGCTTTCATTAAAATGCAAAGTGATTGGGATTCTTTTAATTGTCCAATTTCATGCCAAGATTCCATCATGCACCATTTATTTGATGGATTGGGTCCTGAAGATCCTCATGGAGTGGAGCCAAAATTTGGAGCCATCTTTAGATGCATGGCTGGAGAATAGAAAGGAGAATTGCATGAAGGACAAGTTGTCAACACTTGGAAAAAATTAATGAAAATGTACAAGAATAGAGGAATGGTTGAACCTAGGAGGTACCGAATGTGCATTGGATCAACTGAAGAAAATGTACACGACGCTATCATCCTTGATCCTAGTGTGGAAGATACATATGAAGGACACAAGGTTGTCAAGTGTACATGCAATCCACCAAAAATTAAACAAGATTGTTATATCCATGCTGAAACATGTACAATGTGCAATATTATGAGGAAAAATATGATTCCAATAGATTATTTGCCAATTGGAAATCAACTACAAAATATTATGCATTCAAAGTTGTATTCTGAAAAAATGTTAAGTCTTTGGAAGAAAAAAGATCGTTGGCTAGGAAAGTCTGTGAATGAAGTCTCTCCATCCATTAAAGATTTTTGGGATGGAGGTAAGATGAAAATTTATCAAGATTGGTGGAATCTTGAACGTGAGTGGGACTTACCAATACTTTGCAAGAGTTGTGGAATGGCACATAGCTCATTTCCATACAAAAGTGATTATTTGATTTGTGCATGGAATGAAGAATCAAAATTGTATAATTTTGATTGTTGGAATTGTTTGAAAAATGTATCATCTAAGAAGAAAATGATACAGGGAGATCTAAGGAATGTAGCATTAGCTACTCATTGGGATGGATTTACAGTTTCAAAGCGCCACAACTAAAGTAGCTGGGTCTTAGAAGTAGCCATCTTGAATTCAGGAAGAATAAGTCCTATTGAACTCATTCCAATGCTTTTCATTCCAACAACATTTTTTCCAAAAACCGGTGGTGCAAACACAGTTGTAGACAAAAAAAATTAAAGAATCAATGGTGAAACTACTAGATCCATTTATGAAGGAGATGCATGATATTTATTATGATGGTTTCAATGTTGACTATCCATGACAGAGCATTTTCCAAACATACCAAGAAACAACCCCATGAGAGCAATGTTGATGCTTGTTACAGGGGATCATCCAGCCCAATGTAAAATGGGGAAGTTGAAACTATCTGGAATGTCTGCATGTAGAAGGTGCAAAATGCATTCTAAGTTGTTAGATGGTCGTTATGTATTTAGCCGTAATTGTGAGCAGATTCTTCATCCTCCTGAAAGACGAAGTGCTGCAGAATTATGGAAAGTTGTACGTGGATGGAACCGATTGCCTCCTCAACCAAAAAGTGCATTTACTAGTCATAGGCAAGCAACTAGTATTTCTGGAGTCTCCTTTGTAGAAATTGTATCACCTATATGGATTTGATCTTTCAGTGGATTTTGTTTATGATGTAATGCATATTATAAGCTTAAATATTTTTAAATCATACATCAAGAAGTTGTTTGTGTGGATTGAAGAAGATGTAGACAGAAAGAAGAAAGTACAAAAAATGTGTCAGATAGTGCAAGAGGCACGCCCTTGTGAGTTATGGGGAGGGCGATGGCCAAATGACCCCTTTGAATATAGCAATTCTTTTATGGCAGAAGAAAATCAAAAATTCATTCAATAGGTGTTACCAAATGTATTGTATGTATTGAACGAAGAACATATGGATCTAAAACTTCTAGACATGGGATTGTGTCTTATTGATATTTCACATTATTTTTTCAATGAGACCAAAATCAATGGATGGACATCAAGAGACCTACAGAATGTGCAACTATTGCTTCAGATATGGCAAATTCTATCAGAAGATTTACATGGACCAATGCGAAGACCTTTAGAACATGTTGCAGGTGCGGGGCACATCTTAGAAGATGTATTAAGATTTGGACATTCAGATGTGTATTGGTGTTTTCCTTATGAAAGAGAGGTTCAGAAATACCAGAACATACACTCCAATGACAAACAAGTGGAACGAACATTTATTGAATTCTATAGTCGAAGACAATTTCAAAATGTAGAGGTGAGTGTTTGTATAGAGAGTGATGGGTTAAATATGTCTGAAAGAGTATTTACTGAGCTTCATGAGTATTTGCATATACATGAATACTTGACTGAAGACAACAACTATGATACTTCTCGTTGCCCACAATGGCGCAAAAAACACTTTCTAACTTGCACCTCCATTGAAGATGCTACAAAAATCAACAAGTTGTTAAAAAATACATTAGGAACAGTATGTTCATGTACAGCTCGTTCAAAAGGAATCTTAATAGGAACAAAGACGGGTAGGAAAGCTCGTCCCAAACCAGTTGATGCCGCACTATGAAACTTCTTACAACATCATTTTGAAGTAGAAGGCTGGGAAACATATGTGTACATACACATCCAGAAGTGTATGCTACAAAGAGTGCTATATGAGATTGGAGACGATGTTGTTGTCAAGCCCTATGATGTACGGCATATACCTATGAAAGCCAAAATATCTCAATTCATCTACGTGTAGTATAAAAGAGAAATGCATGTTTTTTTTTGTGCTATTTACTATTACCTTTATCGAGTGACAAAAGCAGATGGCCAACGAAGGCAACGAAAGATAGCAGTACGCAAGGGGACAGAGTATATAGAACCTATTACATAGATGCATCTGATATACACAGACCGGATGGCTCTATTTGATGAAAAAAGTTTTAGGAATTTGAGTTTTCTACAACATAAATTTATGAAGATTGGTCCTATCTATGATGGAACTAGAAGGGAAGGATTGAGAATTGCTTATGAAATGTGTAATAGCACAAAATGAGAGCGGGTATTAGAGTTACAGGGTAGGATATTTACAGAATAGGCTAATGTAAGTGAAGTAAGTGTAAACATTAATAATTTGTATGAGTATCATTTAAAGAAATGTATGTATTAATCCCTACATGACCAAGACTTTTTATTGGTAGAA
This sequence comes from Thuidium tamariscinum, assembly GCA_947034885.2. Taxonomy (NCBI): domain Eukaryota; kingdom Viridiplantae; phylum Streptophyta; class Bryopsida; order Hypnales; family Thuidiaceae; genus Thuidium; species Thuidium tamariscinum. Next base: position 459,332 of record OX344757.2, on the reverse strand, counting down.
GACAATTAAAATTGTTATTTCTATTTCATTCATCTTAGGAAGTGCAAATAAATGTTTCCTCTTAAAGTTCAGTTGAAGAATGTAATATTTTATTTGTTTGGGATGAAATAATAAGAAGTTTATAAATTGTAGTTGCACGTATTAGAAAGTATTAGAATGTAGCATAATAAGAGAATTTTTTTCTTAATATGAATATGGATTTTTGGATGACTGAAACCACCATTTACATAACTTTGTTGTATAATGAATTGGGGGCCAAGATTCCTAATATAATTAGAAATGGTGTGAAATATAGAGTTGGATCAATTTAATTCCTTGAAAGAAGAATGTATAATTTTGGTAAATCAAGCATAGCATTGGGTTAGTGTGTGATATATGGTTACATATAAATTACTCTATGTTTATATATTTAAGCTTACTAGCTAGTTAAGAAAAAATGTGAAAGTAGGTAATGATTTCAAGAAGGCATCTTGAAAGCTCTAATTACAGAACTTCTTGATCATTTTAAGTTAGATTGTCTTCGGTGTACACTAGAAGAAAACATTCTTCTCAGTACTTTGTATTCATCACTATTATTATTATTATTATTATTATTATTATTATTATTATTATTATTATTATTATTTTTGGAAGCATTAAAGTACTATATAAATTATTTTTGTAGAAATTATGATTTTCAAAAAGAAAATTTTCTAAAAAACAATATGAATTGGAACTTAATGTTTTTGATTAATAATAGAAAAATGAGATGAACTTTCGAACAAATAGTTTTGAATTTGTAGAAAATCAAATTTACAGAATTAGTGATTTCCATGTTCAAATGTCATAGAGGTTGAATAAGTCTAAATATAAAATGCCTTTTGGAAGTTAATGTTTCAAAACACTGTTTTTAAATAATAATGGAAATAGCATATATAAGTGAATTATCTAAGTTATTTTCTAAAGGAAATGCTTAAACTTTTAGGAAAACGAGATTGTTATTGCTTTAATAGAAGTATGACAAATGGAGTGAACAAATGCTTCATATGTGAACAAGAACTTGGAGATTTAAAAAGACATTTAACATGTAGTTTGAATTTGTGTAGATTTTTTTTCACCAATTGTAAACTTGAAATGTAGACTTCTTGAAGTATAAATTTTACTAAAAGGTTCCAATCTAAAGTAAAATTAAATTGCCGTAGAAAAGTTTTTCTACCTTTTGAAAAGGTTCTAGTAGGTTTCACTATAAATCAATGTGCCGAGAGCATGCTGAAATCCTTTTTATCATCACAAAAGATGTGATGCACTATAGTAATTATTACTTCGTATTGTACATCAAATTTCTCTTAAAGTATTATGAAATGCAAAATTGACATAATGTACCTAATCTTAGTAGGAAAGTACTTGTACAATTGGATTCTATCATGTTAGCTATTAACAATTTTGTAAATTTTTAAAATGTTAATAGATTATCTAACATTTTTGGCTTGTCTAATTTTTTTTTGGAATGTTTTTGAAATAGTATTCTCTCTAAGTTGGTTTGTATAAGACTTCAAAATTCCAATACAAAGATATTGACAATTTTGGAATACCAAAATTGAATGTATAAAACATTATAGGAACTTCTTATAAACCTTAGTCTAAGGCCTTTTTTGAGCTTATAGGAATTTATTGTGAAGAAGGTGGACCCAACGTTAGCACGTTACTAAAGTTCTAATAAGGTGTATGACTTTAGTTTGAAACAGAACTAAAAATTTCAAACTTAGCATTAATACCATAATTGATATACAAAAATAAACATAACAAAAGTACTTGTGAATCAAAATATTATAATAGTTGCTTACAAGGAATTAAAGGTCTTAACTTGTGAAGTGATTTGAAGTCTCTAAATACTTGTTTGATAAGTGAACTCTAAAAAGTTTGGTCAAGAAAAAATATGAGGTCACTAATAGAAACCCTCGTTTAATGTGACAAGGCCTAATTTTTCTTGACGGATTTTGCTAGACATCAAAAGTAACAATCCATGTTTTTATGTCAACAAAAACGTTCAACACAACATCAATGTTGACATAAAAACACGAGTTGTTACTTTTGATGCCTAGCAAAATCCGTTAAGAAAAATTAGGCCTTGTCACATTAAACGGGGGTTTCTACTAGTGGGTTGAGGAGTATATCAAGCATATTCTTAGTGACTTGTTTGGTTTTGAAAATGTAGTTGATAAGTTTTAAAATTAATTTCTAATGTGATTTTGTCTTCAACATAAGAATATATATTTGAAGGTCATTTCTATAAGTCCTCCTGAACTATAGGAAGTCCAGATTGTGATGGATAACCTCATACATTCTTGAATAAGAATTATAATTAATCATCTATAAAATATGATTTTTAGAAGTGAGAATTGGAGTTCAAGAAGAAATTTTGAAAATATGAACTTCTATAAGTAGGAACTTGGTTTCATTTTATTTCACTTCATATTGAAGTAGGTACCAAAATTTGGAGCCTTAGGCATGTAGAGGTTAAGGTCTTCATAATAGAACTTGAATGCAATTGGCACTTACTTCAAAAAAACATTTCTTGTATTGAATGGTATCAAAGGTTGTAAACATTGTAGCTTACATTTATTTCATATTGAAGGCTAAGTTTTTGGAGTTTGTTAAAAAAAAATTGGAAAAAAGAACGATTATCTAAAAATTAAAAGTGCAAACAATGTTGTAGTATTTTTTTTTAAACATCCCCAATTCTTTTCAGATAAATAAGGAATAGTAAATAGTAATCCATATTACGAATGTAATGAACTACAACATATGTCCTAAAAGTTATTTAAGTTGATGTTAAGGGATATTCTTAATCAATTAAGGACCAATGTATTCCCAATAGAAAATTGATATTTTGGAAAAGAAACTATAGTTAGAACATATTTAATGGTTTTTTGAAACTTTTATTGAAGTAGAGAGAATGTTTGTACTTGTTGGGAGTAATTTTTATTTGTAATTGGAATTAGGGAAAAATAATTTTTTTTTTGAATTCTTGAATTTTTTAAGAAGAATATTTATAGTCATTTTATCCTTTTATTTTCGATGTGGAAAAGTTTGATTCATTTCATAAAAAGAAGTTGTGTCAATTTTTAGGACAATCCAAGCATCTTTATGAAAAATTCACTAAATTGAGGATAGATTTAACATTGCAATATTTATGAATTATTAAAAAAAAATTGTAGATGGTCTAGTTTTTTTTCTAGAAGAATGTGATCATTTGAAGTAGTCTCAAAATTAATGCATTTTAATTCAAAGTGAACATGTTGAAGATTGGATATTAAATGAGAACATAACACAAAATCACTAGTAGATTGAAAGATTACAATGTTTGATCATGAGGAAGTAAGAATTGCTGAAATGATGTAAAGTTTTAGTAATAATACTCATTTCTCAAGTCAAATATGAGAAGTTGGTGACAAAAGAATTATAAAAGTGAACTTGGGCCTTACATGCATGTATAACCCCAATCAATTTACGGATCTTCAAAATCTATTGTACAGTTTTTGTAAATGAATTATGAATGTGGTTTTTTCTCCAAAATCTAGTGTATTTGAGGCTCATTTTCAAGAAGTCTCAACAATACAAAAAGTCCAAATTGCAATGATTAATTGGATGAATGCAAGAAACACTTAAAGTAACACCTAAGTTTCTGATTTTTTTTTGCTTATAAATTTTATATTCTACCTCCAAATGACTCAAAATTTATAAGAAAGCTATTCATAAGATTTCATTATTTACCTTCTCTAATTTTTGAGGATTTTTCAAAAATATTTTACTATTTTTAGATAATCCCAAAAATTTCTCACAATGGGTGATTTAGGATTTTTTTTATCACACCATTTATCTCAAAAAAACGAGTTCTGAGCTAAAAGTTGGAGAGGGTGGTCTCTTAGTAGATTTATAGGAACCATGTAAAGGGATTTCAAAATATTTATTTTTATGTGGTATAGAAACCCTGAAAGAGAGCTCCCTTTTGCGTTTTTTCCAAATCTAAGGTATGAAACATTATTTTGGTGAGTTTTTAGGTCAAACCTCATCACAAAAAAGTCCTCTCAAATGCCAGATTTTTTGGTATTTTTTAAAACAATATCCTATTTCTTACAAATTAAAATGTCAAAAGTTGTATTTTCTTCACCAAGACTTTGGATTTAGAATTCACATAGAATTCTAGTAAAGAAAATACAACTTTTGACATTTTAATTTGTAAGAAATAGGATATTATTTTAAGAAATACCAAAAAATCTGGCATTTGAGAAGACTTTTTTGTGATGAGGTTTGACCTAAAAACTCACCAAAATAATGTTTCATACCTTAGGTTTGGAAAAAATGCAAAAGGGAGCTCTCTTTCAGGGTTTCTATACCACATAAAAATAAATATTTTGAAATCCCTTTACATGGTTCCTATAAATCTACTAAGAGACCACCCTCTCCAAATTTCAGTTCGAAACTCGTTTTTTGGAGAAAAATGGTGTGATAAAAAAATCCTAAATCACCCATTGTGAGAAATTTTTGGGATTGTTTCAGAATAGTAATTTATTATTTTTAAATTTCCAAAATAAAAAAAGGTATATAATGGTCATGAATAGTTTTCCTATAAATTGTGAGTCATTTGGAGTTAGAATTCAAAAGTTATAAGCAAAAAACAAATAAAAAACTAAAGTGTGACAAAAGGCAATAAGTAGTACAAGTGTTTTTTGCATTCACTCAATTATAAACTATTAAAATTAGCAATGTGGGTAGGTTTAATTGAACTTCAAGATTTGCAAACACCAAATTTAGATGCTTTGGGCCTTTAGTGGTTAATTACATTTTGAAAAGTCAGGATAGTTTTCGTGTTTTTCTCAATGTTTTTGAATTCCTTAGAACTTCAAGAATACATTTGACTACATTTGTGACAAGTAAATATCAGATTTTTCATTCATATGTAAGGTAGGAGTCTCAAACTCTAACAAGGCTTTAAAAGAAAATAGTACTTCAAGACATGGTCACTTTTGATGACCACAAATGAATACATTTTTTCAACTTCAAAAAATTGTAACTAATCCCACAAAGGTCCAAAAAATATGGAACAACTTAGGTTAGATTCCTATTTCACTTATTTTTGAAGTAAAATTTATTGAAAAATATTTCAAGATGTTTCACCTCACCAAAATTCAATTTCAAACCCTAAATGGTCGGTTTATGGACCTCTACCTTTTTCGCAAAACAACAACAAATTCAGTGATGGAAAGTCAGCCTTGGGATGAGTGATATTTTAATTCATTAGTTAAGAATGAAACATAATATTTTATAAGAAAAAACGCTCTAAATATATTTAAGGCTTTCTCGGCTGAGGTGGAGAAAAGTTTCAAAAACTTCTTCAATAAGTTTTCAAAGCCCTACAATAAGGTATTAAAGTCCGACATTCATTCACTTCAAGCCTCCACGGTAACTAAGTGAAGGCAGGAGGTCCTTCCTGTTGAAAATTGCCACGTGTACCACGCCCATCCATCGCTGGTCTGCCCAGGGCCCGGGGCTGAAGTAAGGTAGAGGGCTCGAAAACAGTTCGGGCATTAAGAACCGCCCCTATAACTGGTTGTAGAATGGACATGATGCAGTTTATAAATTGACCTCACGAGTCATTGAATGAAGTGAAGGAAAAAGCATTCTTTGTCGCAAGAGCCAATCATTGTCTTTGCTTTCCCCATTTTTCTTTAGAATTGCAACTGAACAGTATATGAAGGACCTAGGAACATAAATAGGGACCTAGGACACATCTCCTTTGAAAATTCATAAGTAATTCAATAATGTTTCAAAAAATATGAAACCACTTGGGCTAGATTTTCCATCAATTTTTCTTGGTCTGAAAAATGAGCTAAAAATGTTCCCATCTAAAGAAATACTGTAAAAATGCGAACCAGCCCTTACATGAGCGGTTTCTGAGCCTTCTACCATAACGTTGGTTATCCTCGAAGGCAGCTGAACACGGGGGAGAAAAGTTCCAGACTTCACATGTGGGTTCGCCACTTGCCTTTCACTGGGCAGTGAATCACGCGCTACGTGCCCATTCACTGCCCAGTGAATGGGCCGAGGTTCCCTGTGTCTTTACATCCTAATGTATTAGAAAGTGCACACAATACACAATTAGGGTCCAAAGGGTAAGAATTAGACCTCGAAAGATATGGACATGGCATCTCTTATCCAAAATTCACGAAAGTCCAAAACGTACAAGAGAAGCTCTCAAGTTGGTGAGCCCCGAGTGCTGTGAAAGGGATAACAATGAATGAGATATAAGAGCTAGCCGGAAACCTTCGTGGTGACGCAGTCCGGAGTTTTAGGTGTGTAGAATGGTTTTTGGGTGGAAGCAAAACCTTCGATTTATAAGAGAGCTACATATTGGGTCAGCACGATGGCCAAGTGACCGTGTCGGAATTGTGACATGGATCGAGGGGCACGTAAGTTGTTGACACAAGCTCCTCCACTCTTCGTCAGAACCAGTAAACCATTTCATGAGAGCGTGGGCCTGCCGATGGACTTTTCTCACCTTTTCAGATGGATGCGGAAGCGTTACATGCAAGGATAGAACTGATGTAGGCTTCCATATTCTTCTGCAGTTGATGATGAAGAGGATGCGTGCATGCCAGCTAAGCTCCTAAACTTGACAATTCATTTCTCCCGTAGGACGTTAAATCCGTCTGACGAAGTGGGATCAGCAGGGTAAAACTTGTGTTACTGGTGGATAAAAGTAAAAAAGCCCCCTACATTGTGCTGTGTTTTTGGTATATCCTTCACCTTTGCCATTTATTGCAGGGTCTTTGATCATAAATACGAATTCAGAAAATTGTGCAAAAAACTTTAAAAATTTCAGCGTTTACTTTTCGGGGTAAATCCATCTTGTTGATCCCACTTAGTAAAAGTTGGGCATGTCTCACATCCCACGAAGGTGTATTGAATCTCTTGTAGATGGATTCATAATCTATAGAATAAGATGTGCCTTGGAAATATCTCTTCTATATCATCAAAAGAAGAGACTTCAATCCAATGGACCATTACATTGCACAAGATGTATTTTTTTGGTCTTACAAAACAAAATATAGGCCTACGAAGCAAGATTGCATGTAAGATTGCACATGAGATTGTACATGAGAAAATCTCCTTCCTTTCCATCCTTTCCATCTTTTCACTAGAAGAAAATTGGGGTTTTTGTGATTACAATTAGCATCTAGTTTTGTAGTTGCATTACACATTTGCAACTGGGGTGAGAATTTGGAGTTCACAATTGTACTGAACAAGTTGCACTAGTTGCAATGTAGTTGCAAAATCAAAAAGATTGTTTTTCATGAGATAGCCTATTGCTTTGCAACTAGTGAGTGCTTTGCAACTAGTTTACAACTTGTTTGCAACTAGTTTGTGACTTGTAGATTTATAGATTTTCAATTTTTTTATCTTAATGATTTTAGATTTTAGAAATTTAATCTCAATGATTTGTAGGTTTTAGAATTTCAAGTCTAGCTATTTTTAGATTATCAAATTCAAATATTGATATTAAATAGATTTCACAAGTTTATAAAACTTAAAATTCCACAAGTCTTAAAATTTTTTTACTTTAAATATTTGTAGAAATCTACAAAGTGTATAAATATTACAATTATAATATTAAACTTCATTACTTAAAGATGCTACAACTTACAGTTCTTATCCGTCTAATCTAATGGTATTCTTGACAATTGACATGGGACAATTGATATAAAATTTGATCTAATTGTTTTTTAGTTGTATTCTAGTCATCTTCTCATTGTATTTTAGTCGTTCTCTAATTAAAGTCTATTAATTTTTTTTTGAATTTTAGTTTTTTTCTAGTTGCATTCTAATTGAATTGTAGTCAAATTTAGATTATTCCCAGTTGTAGTTTGACACATTAAACTCTACAAAACCTAAAGTAGTCCATGTTGACAAGTGTAATGAATCTTCAATGTAGAATACATCAGAGAAATTCTTCTATTACATTTGTATAACCCGAAACCTCAACCTATAACTACATGCAACTCAAAACTTCAATCTGTGACTACTTTGCAACAACTTTGTGACTACTTTGTGACAACAATAGTCTAAACATTAAATTTGGTGCAAATACAAAGGATTGTAGTTGCAAGGAAGTTCCATAGGACATATAGTTACATTTTAGTTTGTTGCAGAGGATGTAATTTTCTTCTAGTGTTTTGACCTTCAACTTTGTTGCCTTTTACCAAGAGAAAAATGAAATATTATCCTTCCAAATAGTTGCCATAGAAGTATCAATTAAATAAAGAAGTTAGGTTCTTGACATATTTGTATGAATTTCTTGTTGTTATTACAACTCATAGGTTTTTTAGAACACCATAAAACATACTAGATCATTGCAAGAAACACTTCACATTTTTGTCTCAAAAACACAAATTTTTGGTGTACGACTAGTAGTTCTATGTGATCCTACCAATACAACGGGTCTACTATATGCCTATCAATGTCAACCATTAATTTCAAGCGCCTCTAGATTGGGCCATCAATTTAGTACTATGTAATACTATGTAGTACTACAGAGTGCTACAAAGTACAATGGGGTACCAATCAAAATGTCGTTTTTGAATTTGCAGTGAGAAAAATTTCAGTACTACCAACTTTGAAAGCCTCCCAAGAGCTCAAAAATTGGTATTCTAGCACTAAATATTTACCACAGAATTATCTTTAATTTAATTATATATATGCCAAATTTCAAGGCCAAAAGATTCACCAAAAAAAGGTTATTAAAAATCTACCAGTATGGGTAGTGGTGAGAAACAGTTCATTACTTTCAACTTTGACACCTTTCTAAGGATTGAGTTTTTTCTTTTGCCATGAAATTTTTGTCATCAAACAATCTCTATGTTTTTAATATGTGGAAAAAATTTCAAAGTAAAAAAAGTTTTTTTAAGAAGATATTTGAAATTTCCCAACATGTGTAGTTTTGAGAAAATTTTCACAATTCCCAACTTTGACACCCTCCTAAGGTTTGGAAAATTGGTTTCTTATCATGAATTTATTTTGGTAAAGTCATCTCTATGTTGATAATATGTGCTCCAAATTTCAAATTCAAATGAATTATCAAAAAAAAGATATTTGAAATCTCCCAACAGGTGTAGTTGTGAGAGAATTTTCACTACTGCCAACTTTGACACCCTTCCAAGGGGTGAAAATTTGTGTATTTAATATGAAATTTTTTGAATAAGATTAAATTTATGTTGATAATATATGTTCCAAATTTAAAGTTTAAAACACTTATCCAAAAAAAGATAATCAAAATCTCTCAACATGTGTAGTTGTGAGGTTGGGTTTTTACATTCATGTCAAACTTTGCTCCACAAAATAACACTATACTAAGGGCTCAAAAACTCCTCACAACTACACCTGTTGGGAGATTTCACATATCTTTTTTTTGATAATTCATTTGAATTTGAAATTTGGAGCACATATTATCAACATAGAGATGACTTTACCAAAAACAATTCATGGTAAGAAACCAATTTTCCAACCTTTAGGAGGGTGTCAAAGTTGGGAATTGTGAAAATTTTCTCAAAACTACACCTGTTGGGAGATTTCAAATATCTTCTTAAAGAAAACTTTTTTTACTTTGAAATTTTTTCCACATATTAAAAACATAGGGATTGTTCAGGGTTGTCTTGTCGAACATGTTTTGGGGTTTGGGTGTCGTGTAAGACGTCCAACGTCGCGTGTCACGGTGACAACTTGTTACGAAGGGTGTCCCACCTCGTCTCGAAAGTCCATTTTTAGCAGCTCAAAAAAATGAAAATCTTACTATTACTATGAACCTAAATGAAGAATGTAATATGTATTCATAAAATTGAAACACTTAATTGAAATCCAACTTATATATGTCAAAATTTTTTATTTCTAATGATTTATTTTTAAGTCAACTTGATTTTTAGTCAATGAGACGTCACAAGGGCTCTACTAGACGTTGCGTGACGTCTGTCTGTCGCGATGTCGCACTGTCCGGCAGAACAACCCTGGGATTGTTTGATGACAAAAATTTTATGCAAAAGAAAAAAAACTCAATCTTTAGGAAGGTGTCAAAGTTGAAAGTAGTAAAATGTTTCTCACTACTACCCATATTGGTAGATTTTTAATAACTTTTTTTGGTGAATCTTTTGGCCTTGAAATTTGGCATATATATAATTAACTTAAAGATGATGTTGTGATAAAATTTTCGTAGTAGAATACCAAATTTTGAGCTCTTGGGAGGCTTTCAAAGTTGGCAATACTGGAATTTTTTTCTCTGCGAATTCATAAACGACATTTTGATTGGTACCCCACTATTCTATTCAGGCCACTAGGAGAAAAAAATAGCAAGAAAGGGGTTTGTGGACCTTTTCATTTTTGGATTATTGCAAGAAATACTTGTCGTTTTTTTGGTCCCCTTCACCTCTATTAGGTAGTTTTTTGCTCATAACTTTTGCATCTTTTGTCTTATCTACTTGAAACTTGGAATGAAGGTGCACAAAAAAGTTTTATATGCTTTGTAATTTTTTCAATTTTAAAAAAATAACGTACTATTTTAAAACTACCCTCAATTGGCTATCAGCCTTGGCCATTTTAGGGATTTTAGTCCTACTTTTGACTCAAAAATCTGAATTTGAAAAGCCACAAATTAGACAAGTTGGAGGTCTACTAACATTTCAAGGACTCACATTGAGTTTTTATGAAAATAGTAAAATGTCTATTGTCCACATGGGGTCAAAGTGACCTTCCTTTTGCACAAATGCTACAAAGAAGGAAAAAGAATTTTAGAGGAAATTTTTGTTGCAATATGTGCTCAATTTTTTTTAGAAAAATGGATTCTATAAAAATATTTTTTTGATTTTTTTAATTATTAAAAATAAAAATATCTGCAAGTCCTTTTCTTGCTATTTTCTGCTCCTTGTAGCTTGTGAAGTATTTTGTAGTAGTCTATAGTATTGAAAAGTATTGCATAGTACTAAACTAATGGCTCAGATCTATAGGCACCCAAAATTGACAGTTGAAATTTGTAGGTGCACATCAAACGCATTGTACTATCAAGATCACCTAGTACTGCTAGTATTATGTCCAAAAACAAGGTTTTTGAGCCCAAAAAGTGAAGTATTTCTTGCAATCACCCTTTTAGTAATTCAAAAAAAAATTTAAATTTTAAAAATAAAAATACATTTTTCTAAACAAAATTGTGTTCACATTGCAACAAAAATTCCTCTAGGAAATTTTTTCCCTCTTCATAGCCTTTGTATTGAGGAAGGTCACTTTGACCCCATGTGGACAATAGACATGTTGCTAATTTTATTAAAATTCATTGTCACACCTTGAAATGTTAGTAGACCTCTAACTTGTCCAATTTGTGGCTTCAAATTTGGATTTTTGAGTCAAAAATAGGACTAAACCCCTCAAAAATGGCCAAGGTAGACAACCAATCGGGAACAATTTAAAAATAGTAGATTAATTTTAAAATTCTGAAAAAATTACTCAACTTCTAAAAATTTTGTGTGCACCTTCATTCCAAATTTCAAGACAAAAAAAAAGATGCAAAAGTTATGAGCAAAAAACTACTTGTTGGAGGTCAAGGGGATAAAAAAAGGACAAGTGTTTCTTGCAATCACCCTCTATTCTAACTTTAAAAAAATCACTAAACCAAAACGTTGACTTAAAGTCAAATAATAAGGCCATCTAAAACAATCACTAAACCAAGAAATTGACTCAAAGTCAAATAGTAAGGCCATTTAAGAATAATTACTAAATCAAAAAATAGACTCAAAGTCAAATAGTAAGGCCATTCAAGAATAATTACTAAATCAAGAAATAGACTCAAACTCAAATATCAAAGTCAAATAAAAAAGTCATCTAAATGCAATGTAGGGTTTTTTTCAATGTAGGGGATATACTAAATTAGACATTTTTGCACTTGGCCAAGTGTAACGGTTGTTTGCACTACTATTCATTAAAAGTGTATTTAAAAAAAATTGGGTACCCCTTACTTTTTCAAAAGCACCTTTCTTCCATTCTATCATATTGTACTTCAAGTGTGTATACAAATTTTTTATAAGATTGTTGTTTTGAAAACTTTTGAGCAGAACATGTTGAGAGGCTCTTGTTGTTTTTATATTTTAGTCTTCCAACACTATAGATTGCAATTATATAAAAACAATATTGTTTTCTTAAAAATGTCCAATGTCCAATATAAAATCTCTGCAATTGTAAGAAGATTTATTCAAAAAATTGAAAAGAAATTGAAGGCATATCCATTACCATTTGATTTCATATTTCATATTTATACAATACAAAAATAATCCACTCAAACATCCACAAACACTTTCAAAACAAACAGACTATGTTTACACTTTTGTACATCCTCTACTACTGTCACATATACTACTATTTTACTTGGTATTGATATACTACATTGTTGCATCTAGTGTCTTCAACATTTGTGTAGATGTCTGTGTCAAGTTTTCTAATTCTCTTTTATCATTTGTTTCTATCTCTTCATATACACTTTTTCCACAAATTAGACTCAATAAACAATTGAAGTTTACTACAATGCCCAATGTACCATACTGCTTGCAATGAGTGCAATATCTCCTTGTGATAAAATCAACAATATAATAGATCTTTTGTCAATAGAATAGGTGCTTCACCAATAGAATTGGCCCTTCACCAATAGAATAATAGTATTTCATGGAAAAGATTAATAGATGTTATAAGAAAGAATTATAAGATTATCATTTAAATAAATGATTTATAATTCAAGTCTTGCTAGTACAAAATATGTATGAATACTATTCGCTTGCAAATTGTCTCAATATTGTTATATAATTTTTTAATAAATTATTTATATATTTTTAAAAAAATCTTATAATTTTTTCATTTTAACATTAAAATTTTTATATATTAAAATATTAGGTCTTTTTTACGATGAACCTAATCTAATGTATGAGCTATAAAAAAATACCCACTAAACCAACTACAAGGATACCAAATATAGCACCTATTGACCACAAGAGAATTCTTCCAATGGTATTTTCCATTTATATTACATTATTTTTTATTTCATTTTTCATTATAGCTTGGACAAAAAACGAATAGTTGTTAACATTAAAATTTGAACTCCTAAATGCCCAAGCCTTTTTAGAGCTTCTAGATTTAGTGTATTTAGAGCTTTTAGTATTAGTTTTTCATGTTGAATATATAAAATACTCAAAGACAAACATTCAGTCACTTTCATTGCATAAAAATTTCAATGGCAACCCTTGAAACATAATATGCTTATTCGATTCACCTTTATAGATGGCAACAAATTTCCAAAATTTCCAATAAAAAATAATTTAAAGATTGAAGTTGAAGAAAATCAATATTCTCATTATGTTTTCATTATTATATCATTAAAGTCAACAATGAGTTCTCGATAGACCAAGCAAAGCTTGAAATTAGAGTTTACAAATAGTTCTTTGAAGGAGACTCTACTTTGTCTTGGAAAAGTCAATGTCACCTTCATAAAGTGGCAGTTTTGTAGAATCCAATTTAGCTTGACAAAGTCCAGACTTGTATTTCTCCTACTTGCAGTTCTAGTGTTGTGAAGTTTTTCATTACTACAAAAACTTTCTAGTCTTGCACATTCACGATATTTTGTTAGACTGACATTAAGAAACACTGTTGGGACTAGATTACTAAGATTGAACCTAATGGACCAAATACTTTCACTTCGACTATAGAATAAGTGGAAAAACACTTCTAAATTTGCAAAAATCAAGGGAAGGAAAGTTCCCGGAGATTGTCTAGAATGTATGGCATAAAATCACGTGAGATTATCAACTCCATCTTTTGCCTCAATTTAGTATTGCTTCAACTGATCAAAGACTACAAATGAAAGACAAGTTACATTAGCATGATGTTGTTGCTTCCTAGGGAATAGACCAAATCTCAATCTACAAAAATGCTTGTCTATTGCTAATCTAGGATTAGAAGTATACGCGTTGTATCTTTGAAGAAAAAGGTGTGCAACAATGCATGAACTGGTTTAGCTTGTTGAGTGAGAGACAAAGAAAATTGGATTAGGTGCAAGCTAAGGTGCTGCTACTTATTGTAGAAAATTTGTAAGAACTCTCCTAAATTTCTTAAAATTCAATCAAAGAGATTTTTGCAATTGCAATTAAAGGCTCTTTCCTACAACTACATCATTGTAGTTTGCAACTCAATGACTGGGTTTCTACTTAGACTACTAGCTTCACCAAGATTCCTACTATTCAAATTCTAGTATCACTTGGAGTGCAATGGACATGGCATGTAATGGAGGCTGAAAAACAAGACAATTAATTTGACCTAGGAACTTAAAGACCGTCAAAATTGACAATAGAAAATAAAAAGTCAATGGCTACCAAATTCATACCTGAGGTGAGTACAATCCAAGTTTAAACCTTCCACTTGCACTCATACCTTATCAAAAGTAGGCACATAAGAGGTTTTTTCAGGGGTCTAAAAGACTGTTTCAGCCCTGTTCCCCAATCTGTGAACCCGTCAAATTAAATAATATAAAATATATATATATATATATATATATTACTAAAATATTATTAAAAATTTGAAAAAAAAATATCAAAATATTAATTAAATATTAATATTTAACGTGGCAGTTTCTTGGCGACATCAGATCGCCTCTGTGGCAGCTTTCAGGGAGTTCCGGCGAGTTCCCACAATCCGGGAACTCGCGGTCTTCTACATAAGTTGAAAAACCTCTTATGACTAAATTACTTTCTAGACTCTATCAAAGAAATCTATAGAGCTAGCTATAATTATGATCATATTGGCAAACCAAATTATTTTTTAGACTCCATCAAAGAAAACTTAAAGCTAAATAATTATGATCCTATCAACAAACTACAAGGAATGGAAGGAGACAAAAGAGAGACAAGGCAAAGGAGGAATTAAAGTAAGGAAGAGACACAAGAATTGGATGCGGGACGAGATGCTCACCTTGCGGCAAATTTAGACTTAAGTTCAAAAAAGTTTCTTTCTAATTTTGTATGCCTTGCTAATTTTTGACTTGTAATACTTGCTAATTTGTAATTTAATCAAAAACACCCATATGTTGAGGTCGTGGTAGGTGACTTTAAAAAGTGACTTATAGAGTTAGCCTATCCATGTCCATAAAATCAAAGAATTGAGACCCCATTGCAAACTTCTTAGAAAAGTGAACTCTTAGTAATAATGAACATTATTTTGTAAGTGCGGATGTTCATTGTTCATCAAACAAATAACTTCAAGAAACAATAACCCTTCACGCCTGCACAAAGGGCTATTATTCATTTTTTTCTAAGAATATACTGTAGATCACTTTTGAATTAGAGTTTTAACATGAATTTGCTATAAGTCTCTAGTGCTTGAATTGCACAAACAATTGAAGTTTGCAATTAGGGTAACTAAATACTGAAGAGAACACAATGCAAGGCTTATAGATTTGATGAATGTCTCACCTTTAGTTATCATCTTATTTTTCTGATACAACCTGGTGCAAACTAAGTTGAAGATGAACATTTAGTGCAAACTTTTCTCAACACCTAAAGGACCATGACTATGTTTTTACTAAAATCACTCCAAAATTGCTTCTTCTAATACATGTACCAAAACTTAGAAAAAATTGTTTTTTGACACATATAACCGTTAGATCTTGTAGTAAGATTCTTTGAAAGGATGAGGAAAAAATTTGAGAATTTTCCACCATATAGATTGCAAGATTTTAGTGTTTAAAGGTACAAACAACTTTTTTTTACCACTACAAAAATCAAATCTATAAAGTTGTAAATTTTGACATGGAAAAATAATATCCAATATGGATTATTGAAGCATTTGTACTTTGAGATAAATAATTATAAATGTACATTCAATATTATTTTTAAATGAATGCACATTTACACCCATTGTGAGTTGTATGTGAGCTTTGGTCCTTGATTTTGTATTCTTTGTCTTCTTTAGTTATTTGATGTACTTGTTGGTTTTTGTGGTCTTCTTAAATAGTTAGTTGAAGTGAGAGTTGAAGAGACTCACTATAGGTTGTGTTCTTCCATGCATATTTCTACGTTGGGAGAGCTTTTGTAATGTTTTCTCCTACCAAAGACTATGAAGGGATTCCTTTATATTGCCTTTGTCAACAATCCTAATAAGAATGATTCCTATCCAAACTATGGTGAATTCACTACAAGAGTATGGAAGGTCATTGCAAAAAACACCTGTACTATTTTGTGTCACATGTTGCATGCTGATCTAGTTTCTGGCCATAACTTTTGTGTTTTGGCTCCACATGACTCAAGATTTATAGGGAAGGTACTCATAACTATTATACACCTTCCTTGATTTTTTCATAATTTTCAAAAATATTTTACTATCCAAAAATAGACCCAAATTGAATGTCACACTTTGTAGTTTAGAGTTTTTTAGTACTATGGAATACCTTTTTTTTTTAATGATTTTGACATGAAATTTGTATGGATGGTCTTCTAGTAGACTTCTAAATTTCCCAGGAAGGATTTTCAAAAATAGTTAATTTTATGAGGTGTGGAGGTCTACAAAGTGAGCTTCTCTTTGCTTGTATTTTAAAACATATAAAATATGGTTTTGGTGGTTTTTTTGGTGAATGCCCATCTCCATAAAGTTTTTGCAAATGGTCACTTTTTTTTTTGAAAATACTTATTTTTACTATTTTTCCCTAATTTTTGAATCAAAGTACCTATTTTCTTGACATTTGGCACTTTTCAAGTTCCCCTACTTAGAGAATTTTTCTATCAATTTCCTTTGGTGAAAACCTTCATTTTAGAGGTATATACATTATTCATATTTTTTTGACTCTTTAAAAATTAGTTTTCTAATTTTATAGTACTCCTGAAAAAATTAGGAGTATTATTGCAAAATGCAACAAAATCGACACGTGTTTCTTGCAATGACCCTAGGGTCTTTTTAGTAGTGTCCTAAACATTATGTCTTTTAATGTGTCTTTTAAATAAAATTTTACTGAAAGATTGTCTTTTCAGTAAAATTTTACTTAAAAGATGCATTAAAAGACATTACTTAAAAGACCCCATTCTCTTGTAGTAATTGCTAAAGTATATTTTAAGTAGCCCTAGACAATGCAACATTCACTACAAGAGAAAGGGGTGCTTTAAGTAATTATAGTTCTAGAGATAAGATTTGAAGTAATGACCTGTTTAGGAGATTTTCAGTATAAATTCACTAGAAATATGTGTTTTTCTAGTAAAACTTTAGTAGGAAGACACATATTTCTAGTGAATTCTTATTGAAAATCTCCTAAACAGGTCATTACTTCAAATCTTATCTCTAGAACTATATTTAAAACATTCCTTTTTCTTGTAGTGATTCTTTGGAATCAAACTATTGTACTACTTAAGTTAGATCCTTTGAAGTAGCCACATGCTTGTATGATAGAACCTTCAATCCTTGGGAGGGATGATCTTGATCATCAAAATTCAGAACTTCCATATTTTGTACAAAAGAAGCTAACTAATAGTACAAAATCCTTCAGCTTCAAATTGATTAGTTTTGACTACTATACGCAGTGCTATCATTTTATTTCCAAAACAACTTTTTGTTATTTTTCATATCAACATGATTAGTTACTTCTATATTTCATTCCCACCAATGTATCCGAAATTTGTAATTGCATTTGCCTTTCTATTTTGTAAGTTCTCTTCTACTATATGGTTCAGTGTAGGGTGGGCATTAAGAGATTTATAGATCTCCAAATACAAAAGGAATTACTAACAAGCAAATACTAGTCCTTGCAATGATTTTTGTTGAATTAATGTCGTTTTCATTGGTTTCTTGTAGCCTTTAGAAACCCAAGCTCTTGAAACTCTACTTCATCTAGAAATCTCCTAATGGTTCATTTCAATTCCTCATGTGTACAAATAAATGTTCTTTGGGTGAATTGACTTAGTTATTATACTTATTGTTTTCTTTTTGTGTATTAACATGGTCTATTTCATTTTTTTCTTCCCACTTCCATAGTCATTGTGGTCTCACAATTCATAAAAACAGGAGGTCTCCCAATGAACTCTTCCATGACATAGTCCTAAAATCCCCCTAAAATTCAAAAATAGTTAAATATGGCATTTTATTTAGATGTGCAAAAAATCCTAAACCCTAATATCCTAATACCTCAAAACCTCAATCTTAAAAATAGATAGATATAAGAAGTCCAAAATGTAGAGCTTTCTTATATGAATGCAAAAAATAGTTTTGAACACACCATATATATTTAAACACTACAAATTTATAGAATATTTGTATATTTTAGAAATTATCAATCTTTTTTTTGGAAAATTCATGATTTTCAATTGCCAATGTGCTAAAAATAATCTTGTATGTTGATTCTATTTAGAAACCTAAATACTAATCCTAAAGTGTGTAGAATTGCTTAATGTAATGTCTACAATGTCCTTAATGTGCACTAAAAATTCTAGTCCTAGTTTTAGAAATATTGGCATATGCATAGTTTAAAACATCTTACATTTAAAATGTAAGAAAATAACTCATATGTTTTTACACATTAGGACTATTTTAATGTCATCTTTTGTAATGTAAAATCTCCCATCAAATTAGTCATTGGAATTATACAATGACAATGAAGAATGTAGAAATTCAAAGACAAAAATTAATGAATGCCATCTTAAATCTTGTAATTTTTTTCATTACTTTTGTGAATAAGTATTTTTGATAATTCAATTTAGAGAGTATTGCTTTACTAAACCAATTGAATTTGTACAAATTCAAACCTTCAATCAAATCATACATTGGAATAATAAACAAGAATTGATCATGACAATTGAAAGATGAAAAGAAGTGTATTGCTTAATTCACATCCAATTCAAATTTTGCATATAATTTTGAAATAGATAGGATTGAAGATTTGATTTTGTAATGATGTAATTGATGTAATAGGCTAGAATTCACTCAAATGAATGATCAATAGTATTTTTTTTCAAATGAGAAAGAAATAATGGGGATATCAATTGATTTAGATTTCTTGTCAAAACTTCCAAAGGTAATAGTACAAAATTTCTTCCATAGCGAAATGTGTCTTTTTTGAATACAAAGTTAACATAATCTACTTTAGTATTTGTATAAGATGTTGTGAACAATGATAAAGTTTTCAAAATACATTGCTTAAAATGGCATTTCACTTGTTGAATTTGATTGCATTGTGAAGTTTGACATCCAATTGTGTAGCCATGAGGTCTGCAACTTCCACCTATCAAATACACTTCTAAATAAATGAGAGGCTATTTGGAATGAGTGCTTAGGGCTAATCTACTTGATAAGCACACAAATAGTTGAACTTGAAAGTTGCATTTTTCTAATTCCCACTACTCTTTGATGGATTGTGGATTAGGAGAAGCACATATTGCATTTGCACTAATCCCAAAACCACCACAAGACCTCAAGCAAATCTAAATGGTACTGAAAGAGATCTTTGAGGCAACTAATGAAAGTTGAAACATTTTGTACTTCAAGGGTGACCATTTAAAGGAATCTTGTTGCTTTCAACTTTGAAATTTATAGAATATCATATGAGTGTCAAAAAATTACAGAACAAATTGAATAGCATCACTCTTAAGAAGACTAACATTCTTATTCCCCCCAAAATTAAAATTAAAAACAAAACAGAAAACCATCATTTGGACCACCCACCAGGGCAGAAAAAGTGGCGGTTCTGGGTGCTTCTCATTATCTGTGGTGGTCACTCTTCAATTACAGAAGGGATGCTGCAGGACAAGGAACATTTCCTCGATGCCCGGAGACAATGGTCCGTCAAGAAGTGGCATGAGACTAAATCTTCGGCAACAAAACCCTTCTGCCACTGGTGAACACTCTCCTCGAGCAAATAAATAGAGAAGAAAGAACCTTCATCTGTATAGCGTGTGCAATTTGCTGCAAGTCCGACGCCTTCTTCTTCAGTCCCAAGTACTCCATCACAGATGGCTGTTTCTCGCCTTGTGATGCTATTCGTTCCTTGACAAACTGTATGAATGCTTCTCGTGCTTTGGACTGCATGCTCAGAAAAATTCTTTCAACGGTTACCCAATGTGATGTTGCTTTTAGTTCAAACATTTCACATTCTCATCGCACATCTCCCCCATACCCTCACAGATAACGAGATCACCTTTTGCTCGAGTGCCTTGGCGATGTCGTCCTTAACGCGGAGAAGCTGAGGCTTTCGCTCGATTAATGTTTCTTTCAGAACTTTATACTGTTCAGAAAGCAAGTTCAATTGGGCCTGAGCTTCCTCCAGTGCCTGAGCTTTGCATTTGCGATGTACATCAAGGAATCCAGGATTAAAATGGCTTTCAGTCATACTACATTAGAAAAACTAATCAAGGGGCGATGACGGGCACGATTAGCTGCAGATACATTAAGGGTGGTGAGGGCACCTTCTCAGTTTTAAGGTTCTCTCCTTTCAGACGAAAAACTTCTTTATCACGATCACGTAGACGAGTCTCAAGTTGCTGCTTCTGAATTGCCAATTGATCGAAGTCCACTGCATGCAGAACATCGGAAAGATCTTTCTTGATCTCCAGGGTTGCCTCAGTTTTAGCAATATTCCCGTAGAGTGTGGCGTTATGCTCCCGGAGTTTCTCTATTGAAAACCGGGTGGTCTTGATTCTCTGCTGCAAGAACCTGACTGCCGTTTCTTTCTAAACGTTAGTGATGCGAAAAAGCTTTCCCTGACAAGGCTACTGCTCACGGCATTTAATAAGAGACAGAAAGAAACCAGCTACTGTAGATAGTCTAGAAATTGGAATGCGAACATTGGCAACATGAAGGAGAAGTCGCTACTTTAACACATGCTCAGAACTTGCAGCCTTTGTCCCTCTCTCTGCAGCTTCTGCCAGAACTTCACGGCGAAAATCTGAGATATCTCTTCGTGTTTCACCTATTCTCAATTCAGCCTCATCATACGCGGCCTGAAGTTCATCCAACATGCGCTCGCTTTCGTGCCTGCAATTCTCACAAAAAGCTTCGAGAAGCGACGAGCTTGATATCGGGCCACGCGAGGTCAATAATAACACCTAAATTGACACACGTGTTGAACCCTTGCCACCGCCCAACTGGCCAGGTGAAAGAACATTGTAATGATGCAGCTTTCGGTCCGAACTTGAATAATGGACCCATCATTACATCCTCTGCATAAAATTAAGTGCTCACCGATAGATGTTCATCTGATCTTGAATAGAATTGGTCTCAGCCACTGCAATGTCGCACCGTTCCTCCATGCTCAACCCCTGGACCATCTCATGCGCACTGCGCATCCAAGAAGGGCGGTGCACACCGGACTCCCGGCGGCCGTCGGAGCTTGGCGAGGGAATGTTGAAAGACATACGTGAAGAAGAAGCGCAACCAGCCGGGATGAACCCTTGATTCTCCTCCACTTCCTCGTAAACTTCGTCAAGCTCCTCTAAGGAATCCAATTGAATCATTTGCGTGTTGTCTCCGCTACCCGAGCGCATCATGAGCCTCTGCAGCACGATGCAGCTCGATACTTTCAAAATGTACGTGAAGAGCAGCGGCAGGAGGTCAGTAGTGCTGAAGAGCTTGAACAAATTGAAAGGCACCTAATTTTAACTCTTCGTACAAGACCCCGTCAGTCTGGTTTCGAAGCCAACGGGCAATCACTAGGGATCTAAGGCCAGGAGCTGACAAGCAGTATGTCAATGGTCATTAATTACCTACTTACGGCCACCCATGACTCACAGGGCGGGCAAATTTCATGCAGGGGTTACCATGGTAAAATATCTCTGTGCAGCAGAGCACGTGATAGTGCGGGGAGACGTCAATGGCCTCGGAGGAAGAAAAAATGATCACGCACGCGTCGTGCCACTGTAAGACATGAGGAAAGGAACGATCGACAGACAGAGAGGAGAGGGACACACCATGAGGTGGTCGGACAGCAAGTTGTTCTCGACGTGGACGTGATCCTTCTCCATCACCACAGCATCAAGTGCCGCACGAGTGGCACCAACATCCGGCCGAGACACGGAAGTCGGAGGCAAGTCGGCGTCACCAGCAGACTCAGCAGCGGTATCATCGGCAGCAGTAGCACTGTCGGTCTCCTCCTCGGGATTTTCAGCCATTAAGAAGCGAAAATATTAACCACGCAAGGGATGGGAAGAAGGTAGAAGTGGACAACGACGCAAGGACAGAACGAGGGGAGGAAGCGAAAGTGAAAGCAACATCACAGAAGCATGGAGATTCAGAAGGAGGACAAATACGGAGACAGAGAGGACGCCCCGGCGCCAGGGGGCAATTTCGGTGACAAGTAACCAACTGGCGGGCCCGGGACGAACGAAAACAGGGGTCCAGACGAAAAAAGGATCCAGACGTCCGTCTGCCCGTCCGTCCGTCCATCCGGGGAGATATGGTCTTTTTATCCACAAGCAAGGCGCCAGTGCGTCACTGCCACTCGGAGCAGGGCGGGACGGAGGGATGCGTTCTCGGAGGGATGCGTGCCTTGCAGGCCGTGTTCAGTGCCCATCCACAATCCCAGCCAATGTCATGCCCGATCGCATCTCTTGAGAATGCCATACTCCCGATTTGACATTCCGCTTTGTCGTCGTCCTCTTCGTCTCGCCCCTCTCCAGACCCCTTCTCCGACTCTCCCTCGCTTCTCATCTTATCTCCGCTGCGGCAGCAGCAGCTCCTCTTGCAATGGAGTCCGCATTGCACCTCTCTTCGGTCTTCCACCACGCGCCTTGCTCTCTCACCCCTTCCCGCCTCTCCTTTCTCTCTAATTCTGGCTCTTCTTCTTCTTCAAGCGTATTGCGCAATGCGGCCGCCCCAGGTCTGTTGCAGCGTCACGCTGCAGCAGCTGCCCTCGCCGCCCCGCCTGGGTTGTCCTGCTCCGCCTCCGCGTCTGGACCCTCTGATGCTCTCGTGATGTCCCGCCGCCAGCTCTCCGTGGTCACATTGCTGGTGACCACGTTCGGCCCTGTGGCAGGCGCCCGGGCGGATGCGGAGGAGGATTACAAGCGCGAAACGAGCGACGTGATCGAGCAGGTGCGCACGACGCTGGCATTGGAGAAGAGCGACCCGAGCAAGGCAGCGGCGGTGGCCAAGCTGCGGCAGGCGGGCAATGACTGGGTAGCCAAATACCGCAAGGCCAAGAAGGTGGCGGGCAAGCCGTCGTTCAGCAATATGTACTCCGTCATCAACGCCATTAGCGGCCACTTCGTCAGCTTCGGCGCCACCTATCCCATCCCCGCCAAGCGCAAGGACCGCATCCTGGATGAGATGAAGGACGCCGAGAAAGCGCTCAGCCGAGGTCGATAGGGCACTACCACTGGCCCCAAGCACCCGTCTGTCGGCCGGTGGGTCGGCGGGTGGCAAGCAGTGCGAGTGGCAGTGGCAGTGGCATTGCCGCACAACAACCCTTGGCAGGTAGACAGGCAGGCATCACCCAACCACCCACCCATCTACGTTGGTATTGTACTAGTGCTGCTCTTCTTCGCTCTTCTGACGGAGACTACCTTACACAATTGCGAGGCCTTACCTTGCTCCTCCTCGGCGACCTCGCTGCATAGAGAGCAATACTTTGATCTGGGCGGCGTGCCTGAGTGAGCGAGTGTGCCGAATTTCATTACTTCTAGGACCGCGTGAGCTGTTGCGTGCCAGGACATATCCAGCAGCTGCAGTCTGGAGTAGGTTGTTATTGTGTTGTAAATTCTAATCCGCAGCTCGTGCCACGGGTTGCTGGCTGGCTCACGAGAGCAGTGTATCAATACCATGCTGACCACGGCAGTGCCCTTGTGAATTCCCCTTTGCCCTCTTGCCCTATTGCCATGTGAGAATGCTACAGTGTCTTTGCATGTGCTACCCCGAAGAACTGTGCTTGAGATGATCCACGCATCCTCAACCACTGAACTTTCGTCCATCAACAGAGCTGTCTAGCAGGAGCCATGGAACTCCCAATCGAGATTTATAGGAGACACTTCTACAGGAGAGGAAAAGTGGAGTACAAATTCCATTTCCCTAGATTGATGAAGAAAAGAATTCAGTGGTACATATTCGTTGTTGATATTTGCACTCATCTCTGCAAATTGCCAGCAGACCTGCTTGGCCTGGAAATTGCACCATGCACATCAGTATCAGTGAGCTGATGAACGGGCAATGTATCAATACCCAAATTGCGGTAATCATAACAGATACAAATATCCAAACGTTTGTAAAGTTTCCTGTGGGGTTGTTGTACACCACAATGTCCTTGACCTTTCATCGCCCGCAGTACTACATTTAAAACAGTTAATAGTGCACGGTTCTTTTGAGTACTTGCATACCAAAACAGACTTCTTGGAAACATGTCGGCCCAGCCTTACGAATAAACGCAGTGCTGTACAATACTGTTTTATCGACGAGTTCCTGGAAACAGATTTATCAGAGACCCAACTCCTGGCCTCTCAAAGGTACACGTATTTTCTTGGTCACAACAGGTCTTCACAAATTTGAGACCTCAATCGGTACTTGGCGAAGGTATGAGGCCAATCTGAACCTCAATTGTGGTTTCAGTACTGTACCTCCCACTTCAGCATGCCTATAAGAGGCCTAAATAAACCCACGGCTTGATGAACTGATGCATGACACTGAAAGTTCCCCTTGCTGAAAAAAAGAAATTTATCGTACACAGGAGCGATCAGGAGTATATGTAGGAATAAAAAAGGGGGAACAAAAATCTCGCTTCATTGCCTCAGATGAGAAATGCCACCTTTCCCTGGCGTCAATAGTTTGTCCTTCACTCCCGCAGTCGCAGAAACCTCTGGCGTATGAGTGGACAAGTTGTCGCAATGTCCTGGTCTATCCCATATCTTCAGATGGCCTTCATGGCAAGATGTTACAATTGCTTCCTTGGAAAATAGAAGCCCTGATAACGGCTCCGCATGCACACGGTGTGCCATCACAGGAGCCAGCTTTGGCACCTCCTTCCTAGCGGGAGCATGACGTAATGGACCTGCCGAATGCACGGCCCCATCCCAACCTGCAGTCTGGTTGGTTGACAGCACAGAAGGAGAACCGCCGGATACGGGTGCCATGCGCAGCGGCACGACCACCTCGTCCATGGACAAATCCCAAAGAAGCAACTGCGTATCCTACATAACAGGACCCCACCACAGTTAAAGGACAAAAAGAGATGCTAAATCTTATAACGACAGCCATTACTTCAATTTGAAAAGCGTACGGAGAGGATACATACAGATCAATATCTTGTAAAACTCTCTCCCCGTCCCAAACAGGATGCAAGTTGTACTACAAACACCGGTTCCATGCTATGCAGTAATAGAAACCGGGCAATCATACGCGGACAACTGAACATAGAAGATGCACGAAATCCAGCATAATAGCAATCTGCCACAAATTCACTTCGAGAGGCATAAAAACGATAATCGATGTACCTGTCCAACAGAGCCAAAGCGGTACGTAGTGACATCTCCAGCTCCAGTATCAGGGGTGGGAACTTCCCAATATGGATCGAAGGCAACAGCGCTCACCTGCAAATTCAGCAACCACATATCACAGCGTCAATATCCAAACTAAGGCAACAAATTGCACTCTTCCATCGTGGCTATTCCGGCATAACTAAAGAGTCCTACGGAATAGCCGATATGAACAGCTTGTAAGCAAATCTGTTGAGGAGAGCTACGAAAATAAAACAACTGCGGCCAAAAGCACAGTACCCAAGAATTGTGCCCCTCTCCCCAAGCAACGACAGCTTGGTCCTCCATACTCCAGATTTGAACAAGATCGTCTTCTCCACCTGTCAAAATGTACTTCCCATCTGGACTGCAAAGGCCAGCCGCGTCATGATTATCTGGTTAGTTCTTAACTTGAAGCAACCACCATTGTCTTCAGCAGAGAAAAAGGAAATTGCAGCACCTGAAATCGATGTAGGGACAATACCTCCACGAACAGCAGAGCAAAGCACCAAAATAACTTTTGCAACCACATATAAGGGTCTCTTTTGCGTAGTCAAAAACCCTCAAATATCCTGGCACATAAAACCATAAGACAACCTCAAATGTTAACCCGGAAAAACTTCAGCACACCGCCTGTTCTCCTCAACGCATACTGAAAGGGTTCGAACTTCACTAAGCTAACCCAAACCATACAGCACTAAACGCAGAGAGATAATTTGTTTCCTTAACAGTAATACCATTTTCAATTGAAGTCTATAATAGCAACTATGTTTGGGAGAAAAGAGAATCAAAAGTCGAAAGAACGTACCATCCCGACCAACTGTAGCCAGAAAAGCACCATCCCGCGAAAAAGCAAGTCCATTAATAGAGCCTTGGCATACATGCCATCTGGCAATTGGGTTGCTCTGCAGATTGTATAATCAAAATCGGATCCTTCAATTGTAAGCCATAAAGCAAACATTGCTACATCCTTATCCAGATTTGACTGACAACCATGAAGATACAGAATGCCAATAAATTGGAATAAGGGTCTCACTGCTAAACAATCTGTTTCTACAACAGCAACGATGGGAGTCAAAATCACTATTCCAAATGCTGCCAACAAACAGGACGAAAGAGTCCACTGCAAGTACCTTACTAGACCTGGCATGTGCAACATGAAACTGAGCCACATCTTTGACAGGAGGAAATGGAGCATCTCCACTACCATCTTTTGTCTGCCAGACAAATGCCAAAGTCATTCTTAGATCCAATCATGCTACAAAAAACTGAAGTGGAGAAGGAATTAAGTTAAAAGGGCGAGGGAGAAGGTGCAAGCCTATTCACAGCTTGACAACCTGCAAAGGCTGCTTGGCTTAAAAAAGCAGGGAGAACGACTTGCAAGCCAACACTTCACAAGCGATTCGAGAATCCAAACGGTTATTCAGATTACCGAAGCCTTAAAAAGAACTAAAAAAAACAGACACAAGAAAATTCTTCTTGTGAACTTCAGCTATACATACACACATCCAATAACTGCTCACTTTTCGGAGTACAGAAACCCAGTCAAAAAAAGAGAGAGTACACTGTCTTACGGATTAAAATAGAAATAAGTCTTAACGAGAAGCTCTCAAAAGTTCACTTTTCACAAAAAACATGATATTTAACACTATTGTCCACGACATCTGCCTCAAAAACTGAGTACGCGTTGGCTATGATGGCTCAAAATCGGCTCTCCAGAATCACCGCAATAGAAGAATCAAGTGCTGAGGATCTCACTTTGTCATAAACAAAGAGATTGCCATCCGCATGCGCTGCCACGAAAAGGCCCTCGACGTTTGGAATATGAGAAACCGCAGTGCACCGACTGCAGAAACACAATGTCGGTCTGTTACAACAATATGCTGGTAGAATGCCAATCCACTCAACCTCACACATACATTCCAGCCCACCTGAAATTCAGTCTCAAATATCAAATCACGGCATATCAAAATGAAAATTTCTCATTGATTATACTGTGAGAAAAAATCCTTCGTCATAAAGACAGTTACGTTATTGTTTTCGGCGCAATCCAAGCATTTCTGAACAGAGAATCAATCCTGATCGCAAATGTATCACCAGCATACATTGGCTTGACCTCCAAGAGTTACCAACAATTTGTAAACCTCAAGATACTTGCAAACCTGCACTAAATGGCTAGAAGCGGGGATATCCATACCTGCTATTGACAGAACCATCTTTATTAAAGTGCAAGGCCCCCACTAACTTCTTTCCCGAGTCTTGCAATTGCTGTCTAAGCGATGCAGTGTAAACTGTATAAACAGTCAATATAGCTTCAGTCTAGGAAGAGCTGAGCAACTGTTCGCTAGATGCCTTCTTTTTGTGGTCTGACAAAAAAAAGAGTGTCCAAACTAGATGGACGAAACAAGTGACTGTACAACTGATCACTACGTCCACAACCTGCAGAACATTCACAGACGATGTACGAAGGGAGCATAGGATGGAACTATCAGCAAAAAAATCTCATTGTGATGAACAAGTCAGGATTGAGTAACACTCACCGTCCCCCGTACTCAATCCAATGAGCAGGTCATTGCCATCCTTCGTATCATCGTCAAAATGATGGCATACTGGATTGGCACCACTAAACTGGATGGCCTTGATTGGCTCCTGAAAGCGCAGAATTGAACAGAACTCAAAGACATGGCTTAAGTATGTGATACAACCGGCGAATACACTCGCAAATCAAAAGACTCGAATGATGAATGCACTCACAACTTTCTTGCAGCACTTCGTCAAAACTAAAGAAGTTCTCAACTTCAGCTTGCCTTTCAAAGACCCCCAATGCCCATAATGTATCCCTTTCTCTTTAAAGAACAATACTAATGACAAGTACCACAACAAAAGGATCTAAGCAATTTCAAGAATACACAAAAAATAATTTACAACGATCGCTGATCGACAAGCAAATTCGAAAAAACATTGAACCCATGAGATTGCGCAGACATTAGACTTTGGTACACACCATATCTACCCCAAGATAATAGTGATGAAATTTACTAATAGGTTCAACATTAATATCATCTGCTGCAATGGGGTGGAGCTGCGAGAAAATAAGGTGCTGCATTGCAAAAACATCATGAAAATCTACCTAGTAAAATTTAGCCACGTCGAATAGCAAATGCGAAAGTGAATCAGGAAACAAAGGTGTCCGGGCTGATTTTGCAAAAAGAAGCTAGACACTTCAAGCTGTAAGCAAATAGTCAGTTTGATTCCGCGTGAACACAAGCAAGTGCAAATCTAAGCTGAAGAGTGAGAATTCCAATAAAATAGCATAACACCCAGGAAAGTCACACTTGCCTTGTCCTGAGAGTGGTAATCACTGATGAAGATGGAATCACCAACATTGAAAATTAAGTAAGTGCCTTCCCCATCGTAAGAGGAGGTCAAGGGACCGTTGCTCAATCCCACGGTCCCTCCAGCATTGCTTGCAGTAGGAGACTTGCTGCTACCACTAAGCCTATTGGTGAATCCATTTCCTCCTCCAAACCCCAGACTTCTACTGCCGTTGCCTGCTCCTAAAAGCCGCGCAGCTGCGAAGCGCACGCCCCCGGCAGTGCCAGAATTGCCACTATTCGCAGACGATGATAGAGTGGGCTTCTCTTTCAGATGGGCCAAAGTCACCTGCAGCAGGAGCAGCAGCAACAACAGCAAAGACGAGGGGAGTCCCGGAAACTTGTCAGGAAAGAGGACAATAATGAGGAAGGGGTAGGGCAGGGCAGGAGCATCATCGTGATGAGGATGAGGGAGGGACGGGCAATTCAAAAGAGACACTGAATGAGTGACTGCCCGCCCTCAAGGTCCCGAGTGCCAGCGATCGGGAGAGGACGGTGGAGAAGGAGCAATTGGGGAAAGGGAGGGAGAACGAACCTGGGTGATGACCTTAGCGGCGAGGCTGTAGTGGGGGATGGTGGAGGGGTGGGTTTTGTCGCGCGAGAGATTGTAGCGACCCTCGGGGGTCTTAAAGTGAGTGCGCACGCCAGGGGTGGAGGCAGTGGACGTGGCCATAGGGACGAGGCGATCAGCGGGGCCGGGGCATGGTGGAGGAAACGGAGGGAAGGGGAAGGAAAAGGAAAAGGAAGAGGAGGAGCAGCCCCAAAACACGAGGCGATGAACGAAGGAGAAGAGGGAAAACCAAGAAAGAAGACGAGAAGAGAAAGTGAGAGAGAGATGGAGAGAGAGAGGGCGACGGACGAGGTGCAAGCCAGGGGTGGAAGAAGGGAGCCAAGTGCTATCGGAGAAGAAGGCCAACTCCAATACAACAAAATAAAATACCCGCGGAGGCAGACTAATCACCAGGAGACAGAGAGGGACATAAGCTTGCTCACGACTTCGCAGGGACGGAAGCGGAACTGCACTAAAGTTACACTGCACTGCAGAGATGCAGGACGGGCTTCCTTTCAGTTGCCTTCTACCCGTAGTCCTCTCTCTTTTTCCCTTCCTTTTCCTGCTGCCCTAGGTTTTGCACCGGTCCTGCCAGTCGCACATTCGGACTCCCTCGTTCACAATTGAAACAAGGGAGGAAGCCAAACACGCAAAAGGTAGAAGCACAAAAGGTAGAAGTACATTACACCCAAAAGTGGCACCTGACCTTAAAGCGCCCTGTACAACGTGCATACATTTTCAAAATTAGTCATGTACCTGGACTATAGATGCCGCTTTCAGAAACACACTTTGATTGTTAATAACTTTTGCATACCGCATCCAAATCCACTGTTCTTTGGTGCGTTGGAACATGCTTTCACTCACCAACAAGACTGTTAAAAAATATGAACAACATAATAACAAGAACTAGACATAGTATGAAAAATTGGCGCTTTTGGGTGTATCTACCTTAGTACCAATAACTTAAGCATTTCAGCATGTAAGATGAAAGAGATTCACTATGAAATTGAGCTTTGTATGTGCAAACATAAGGATGAGGAACAATGCAAAGAAAAAGAAATTTTTTTCCTCAAAAAAGAATATTCTATTAATTATGGAAGTAGATTTTTCATTAGGATCTATTCCAATTAGCTTTGGCACTTCTCCGTAAGCAATAAAGGAAGAGAGATGATTAAACAAGAATAAACACATAGAGAATCTTTTTAAATAAATAGTGCATCTAAGTGTTGTTCACAATAGGTAAGCTTATGAAGTCATTAAAGGGGGGTTGTCCAAAATAGATACCTCTATCTTAAATGCAATACTTCTTTAACCCCTAAATGTCCAAGCCTTTCTAAGTGTGTTTTGACTATGAAAAAAGTGCATTGGCTTGTAGTCATCCCTAGTGAAGCAAATTGACTTTTTTTCCAAAATCTAATTGTAAAGATGTTTAAAGAGATTATTTGTTAGAGAGTACACAAATTTTTAGAACAAAAGTACATAGGAGTTGTGAGATTATGACAAGTGAAGAGTATATTTTCTATAATTAGTATGCTACCTTTTCCCACAATGTTTTCAAAATTTGCATATAAATTTTTGGAGGATTGGAGGTAATATGAACAACTACAAAGAGCATTGGCATACTAAAATGCACTTCTAAAAAACTTAATTTCACATAAAAAGCTATTAAACTCATTACACAATCCACCATGCAATTGTTGAAATGCAATCATTTTTTAAAAGTAGAAATTGCAAATAGTTCAAAGTCAATAGTTCCATGATTAAATTTTCAATGGTGGATATCATAAAAACACTTTACTATTTCCATTGGAATCTCTCTCAAACCAAATAGATATATACAATTTCTTAGATCTCAAATCAAGTGAAATTAGTAAACTTTGCATACAGCTTGGAAATGAAGTAAAATTGGCAAGTTATACTCTTCTTTATAGCACATGTATGCTTTTGAAGACCTCTAATTAATCAATTTTGTACTTTTTTAATGAAAAATAAGGATTTTCAATAGTTTGCCTTTGAAATTGTCCCAAAGAAAATTTAAAACAATGAAAGAATTTAACTACTTCCATAGAAATGGGCTTAAAATTTAAAATTGGCCATTTATAATCAATTGGACAATTAGGGATTAAGATTTTTTAAACTTGAACTATAAAATTGAGGCACTAATAGTCAATCATTTGAGTAATTTTACAATACGTAGTGAGCAATATCAATTGGCGAAATTTTTCTCCATATAGGAAGATAGGAAATATAGGGATATAAAATTTTTTAGAATTTTTCTATTCTTGAAATTGGAATTTTTGTAATTTTTGGGAGCCAAAAAGTGCATAGAACCCATAACCAAAGTCTAGAGTCTTCCAATTCTCATTTACTT
This sequence comes from Thuidium tamariscinum, assembly GCA_947034885.2. NCBI lineage: Eukaryota > Viridiplantae > Streptophyta > Bryopsida > Hypnales > Thuidiaceae > Thuidium > Thuidium tamariscinum. The sequence goes on along the minus strand of OX344757.2, from coordinate 427,514 downwards.
TCTATTCTCTTCTTCCACTCACTACTATGGTACATGTGCCATTACCTTATATTAGTCCCAACCTCAAAAAAGGACTACAAAAATGCAATTCAAGCTATGATTGGAAATCTATTCTAGTCTTCACCGGAAATACTGCATGCCCCTGTAGATTGGGAGTTGGGCATGGTTGACAATTAATGCTTCAACCTTAGCTACAAAATAAAATGATGTGCACTTGTTAGGTTATGATTTTGTAAATCGATCAATAAAATTGGTTTAATATTTTTTTGAGCTTGTATGAGTATATAACAAATTTTCATATCAATTACATAGATGCACCTATTGTAGACACAAGATTAACACCAAAGTGGGCACAACACACCCAAAAGTAATACATTGTAAGCTTGAATGTCATGTGAGTCACTAGCCAATCCAAGCCCCACTTTCCTAAGAAACAAATTTTTAGAAGCCTACACTACAAGAGAATGGGGTCTTTTAAGTAGTGTCCTAAACATCATGTCTTTTAAGTAATGTCTTTTAATGCATCTTTTAAGTAAAATTTTATTGAAAAGACAGTCTTTTCAATAAAATTTTACTTAAAAGACGCATTAAAAGACATTACTTAAAAGACATGATGTTTAGGACACTACTTAAAAGACCCCATTCTCTTGTTGTGCTACCAACCTATCTACTTAGGATCTAGCTAATTGCACTTAGATGTAGGTCATTTTTTAGGTGTCAAAGAACAATTTGTGTTAAATTTGGATGCTTCTACCTTACCATCCTTATAAGCCTGAGGTTAGACTTAAAGCGTACATTCTTGTTTTAGAATGAACATCATAGACATAGAAGGGCACAATAGAGATGAAGGATTGCCCATATATAGTGGTGGTTAAGATTGAAATTGGATTGAAACTAGAATGTTTGCTTCAATTAAAGGAAGCTTATGAATGAATTTCAAGGATCATAAGAAGATGACAAAACCAAGGCTATTTTTTATCTAATTTTTTGTAAATGTCATTGTGTGTATTTGCAACAAATGGAAATACGAAGTTTTTTACCATTTAGGGCAAAAAAATCTCCTACATTTGGTCGGTGGTGAGTAGTAATCCTAAGTGCCTTTCAAGCAATGGATTCTACTCTATAAATCTTTTAATTAGCTGTACAACTGTAAGTCTAAAATTTCAACTTTTTTAACTCAACCGGCTTTTTCACAAAACTCATGGGTTAAAACCCCGGTTTAGACTACTTTACGAATATTTCAATTGTCTTCTCATTTTTTTGGTTTTAAAGATGTTGTAGTGGTTTTTGGAGATTGTTACTATCTAGATGGCATTTTAATATGTAGTAGTGTAGTAGTGTCCATTGTTGTTTGATTCATGGTCGAAACAAAGTGAGCTCCCTTCTGCTTGTATTTTGAAACATATAAAATATTATTTTGGTGGGTTTTTTTGTGAATGACTATCTCCATAAAGTTATTGCAAATGGACACTTTTTATTTTTTGAAAATACTTATTTTTACTATTTTTCCCTAATTTTTGAATCAAAGTACCTATTTTCTTGAGATTTGGCACTTTTCAAGTTCTCCTACTTAGAGAATTTTTCTATCAATTTCCTTCAGTGAAAACCTTCATTTTAGAGGTATATACATTATTCCTATTTTTAAAATTTTTTAAAATTAGTTTTCTAGTTTTCTAGTACTACTGAAAAAATCATGAGTACTGTTGGAAAATGCAACAAATAGGACAGGTGTTTCTTGCAATGACCCTTGCCTTCTCAACTTCAAAAAAAGTCATGCCCAAAGTAGGGGGGACTTTAAAAATAATTCAAATGAGAACCAAAAGTAAGGGGAAATTGAGGTACCTCTAGAACCTTAGTCAAATCTAGTTGAGGTTCTAATGGTACCTCAATGTACCCATACATTCAGAGTTTCGGTCTCTCAATTAATTTCATAAAATGTTGCGAGTGCATTAACAAATCTAATTACAAAATATAACTCACACTTAGAAGACAAATTTGTATACATAGAAATTCACTAATCCTAAGACATGTGAACATTTCAAAAAAATACTCTTCAAACTACCAAATTAGATCTATTGTAAATCATAAAGAAGGCCCTTTTCTTGAAGTAATTTACTCTTATGAAATAAAATCTAAATCCTTGATTTCAAATCTTCCTTCTACATAGTCTTCTTAGTATTTCAACTACTATGGGACTTTGTAGTTGATCATGATGTTGTCTTCCCTAACCACCCTCTTTTGAAGTACTCAAAAGCTACATCTTCAATTTGTAAGAATACTAGAATTGGTATTCACTTCAATGTCAACGTCTATAAACTCTTTCCCTTCAATTCATGATGTTCCATCTTGGGCCTAATTGTGTCATTGGCTCCTTAAGTCTCAACAATTCTATCTTCCAATATACAAGTCACATATGGATCTATGACCCCAGTTGAGGCAATGATGCATCCAAACAACACTAATTCAACTGCTTTGATGTACAAAGGTGTAACATTTCAAAGTTGGTGTTATAACAACAAAATTTGTTCAATTCCTAATTTATTAATGCAAAATCATTGATTATTTTGTTGAATTCATACTTCATCCATGAACCTCACATGACTTGTTCAACAACCAATTAATACTAACTTGTGCAAATATAACAGTATCACTTCTACATTGCATGATTATAGTTACTATACAAATTTCCATACTAATTTCTACAATACTCAACAATGAATAGTTTCACATTCAAAATTCATCTTATCATTATTCAAAAGTAGTAACTTGTGGCTCAGACAATTGACAATTCAAAAATGCTTCAAAATTGGCAACAAGATTGAAGTCACAAATGTCATTACAAAAAATGGTGTTTAGTCTAAAGTATGTAGTATCTCACTATAGACTCCAATCCTACTATACAAAATCACATCTCAAGAGATTCATCACTTTTGGAACCACTACCATCAACTGGTGATGTAGAAGGAAGGTCAATTATTTTCAAGCACTTCATAAAAGGAACACATTCCATCAAATGGACTTGTATTTTCTTCATTTGCCTTGTGCTCCCTGTAGTCTCCTTCTCCCAAATTTCGATTTGCCATTGCCAACTCCATCTACAAAACATCACAAGACAAACACCAATGTTAATATGTGCAATAGGAATACTTCAAATTAATACACATATTTATGGCACTAATGAAGAATATTGTTTACTTACAGCATATACAAAGAAGGTTGCTTGACTCATTGGAAGCTTCACTACTCCATTCTTGGGGTACTTTGAACCTATCATCACTTTTGATATGGCTCCATATACAACATCAGATCCATAAGGATCTTGTAAATCAACAATATAGTGCCATGTCTCATAGTAGTGTGTATATAGAGTGGATAGTGAGGAACCATGTCAAAAATAATTAAAACCATACATGATTTATAGAAAGGATACATGTGTCAATTTTTCATAGGTTGTAAAAATTTTATACATGTTTTAAAAGGGATACAATACCCATTTTTCTATTGAACGTAAAACTTTTACATTCAATCTAAAATCCTAATTTCTTCAACAACTTTGTCTTCAATCTCATGTCTCATTCTCCTTAGTTGTGCCTTCACCTCCTATGTTGTTTACAAATGACAAAGAAAACATCATAAATAAAAAACAAGTGAATAAAAAAGCATTAACAATAAGAATAACAAAGACAATCAAATAATAATAATACAACTATCATAAAATGTCAACATTCAAAATTTCAAACATATTGTATTACTAAATTTCTTAATCAAAATTCACAAGCACTTCATTCTACCACAATTCAATTGAAAAAATGAACATGCTTACAAATCGAGATACAACTTGCCAAACCCTAAAGCTTCTAATCCACCTCCAAATCCTACACACAATGATGCAAATTGCTTAACATGACATTGTAGTGCAAAATCTTTTTCTACATGCATCAAGTTTGTTTTTGTACTTTCGAAAATGGTATCAAAATTATTGAATTTCAAGCAAATACAAAACAATAGGTAGTTGGCTCTTCCAAAAGAATATAACAGCTAACAACTTAGTGAAACACTGAAGGTCCTATGTTTCATCTTTGGCTTGCTTTTTTATTTTGGTTTGCTTTGTCTTCTTCCATAAAGAGCTTACTATTGTTGGCTTATTGCACAATAAGAAAAAATAAGAATTCATAGGTCTTAGCATGTTCCATTAAAAACAGCTTTCAAAAATTAAAAACTTCAAATAGTACTTGCAAATATTGCTTGTTTAGAGGATCATTGCCATGACATTTGAACTCTCTTCAATGATTACAAAGAAGAACATATTCATCACTCAAATGTACTCTACATTAAATAGCAAGAACAAAAATAATTGAAACAAGAGCGATGATCATGTACTAATAGGGAAGAAGATGTTAAAAAAGATTTGAATAGTCAAGTAATCTTAAGGAAAGAATGTGCTTCCTTTGAACATTAAATTGTATGTTTGTAAAACCTTTGATTAGTATCCTCCCACCAAAATCTTTTCATCGAGAAGAGGGCTTCAATGCACCGTGGATGGTAACCATCAATGGCCACCAAAATCTTTTTATACTTTGCAAGGAGGGGGGGGGGGGATGTGAGCGCTTCTAACTCCAACCTTGAGTTAAAAGTTTATCTCACAGGTCTTGTGTCTAATTGAGTTTTCTCTCTTAATTGGATGTTTAAAGAGAGTCTTCCAAACAATGAACTCTTTTAGTCACGTTTTTAAATGTTGTTGGTCTAGATTAACTCTATAATTCTAACTATTCTATTCTAAAATTCAACTAAACTATCCTACCCTATTCTATTTTATCAAATGAAATTGTGCCAAGTCTAATTCCAAGTATTCGGTAAAAAGAAACTTAGTAGCAAAACAATATGAATAAAAATCAAATGAGATCGATTTACCTCTTCAGCGTAAATCTCCATAGTCCTGTCGTTAAACATCATCATGTGAATATATTCTCCCACGACCTCGCCATCAAAATCATCCCAGCTCCCCATCTAATCCATAGTAATTCTCACGCTTTTAATCAATTTTAATCTAGCATGGTTGGAAAGAAACTAAAGGTTATGTAGTGATAAGTTAATTGCGTAATTCTTTATAATCCTAGATTCCCGGTAATTAGAAAATACTGCGATTTAACTTAGTCTACTTATCTGATTAGCAAATGGGTGATTGCAGGAAATACTTGTCCTATTTGTTGCGTTTCTGATTTTTACACTGTCAGTACTATCAGTACTACGATTACTATGAGTACTATTTCGGGGACAGAAGATGAAATCTCAGCCGTCGATTGAATCCAGATTGAACACGAGGAAGACACGTGGTCGCTTGAGAGTGGATGCCAGGTGTGTATGGCAGTCCGATGTGTCAGTTGATCATCCTCGAGTGGTGATTTCCTTCCAATTTCCAGTCGCCATCATAATTTGAAGTTCCTCATAATTTGAGCGGCTTCATTGCGCCATTAAGCATTGATGACCTTGCGACATGGTAGAATTCAAGGCTACCGCGAGGGAAATTCAAGCACGTCGACACTTGTGGTGCGCATTCCGAGGCAATGCGGGAGTGTGGTTGGAATCACGCAAATGCTACTCCAGTAGGTGCAAAGTTTGCGCGAGGATTTGGAGTGCGATGCAAAAATTCTCGGCGCCGTGAGTGTTGTTGCTGTAGTTGGGGAATTTGCATTTGAAGTTGTAGTGGAAAGGTCCTGCGCGAGCTCCGAGTTCTGGATACGGGCGATTGGAGTGACATTGTCAGGGGACGGTCTTGCAGCGGAGGCGTTCTTTCAAGGAGTACGCACTCGGCTTAGGTAGACATCGCCACCTCTATAGAGGTACGTGATCATCTCCAGCGCTTTCCTAACTTAGTTCAAGAGGGAGGGTTTTCCTTATTTCTTCTTGTGGATGTCTGATAGTGTGTGTGCCATTGCAATTTTGAATTCTATATGTTTGCTACAGGATTGTATGCATGTCTTGTAATCTTCAACTATGCTATAGGGGTCACAAAGTGTGGTTTAAGGGTCCACGGTCTGTGGACTAGGTCCCGGGGTATGCATTGTTCTAGCAACAGTATACCCATGGAAAGCTACAACATTTTCAATTACTGTAGTATCCCCTTCTTCCGGTAGATTGATCCGTCCTACTATAGAAATTGCTCTCTGTACTCGCGGAAGCACACTCTTGCGTGACTTTGAAGCTACATTAATTATTTTCATTTTTTTATTTGCCCTTGCTTCGGACATCGCGAATACAGAACGGGGTGATTCCGTGAGTACAATTGGATACATGGGGAATTGGAAGGTACTACGGGCTGCCCCTCTTCATAGGCGTGAGAAACGGAAAATCGTTTGGAGTGATGAAGAAGACGAAAGTGGTCAGCCTACATAGCCGAGGAATTCAAGCTTCGATCCAGACACTAATAGAAAACGCAATAAATTTTGACAGAATTCTGTTGATTTAGTCATGTTGTTCCAGTCACTGTTTTATTGATTTCAACAGAAATCTGTTAGAAGTAACAGATTTCTGTTGAAATCAACAAAACAGTGACTGGAACAACATGACCAAATCAACAAAATTCTGTCAAAATTCCTGCGTTTTCTATTAGTGAGACCGGAAGGTCCTAGGACCTCTGAGGAGGGCGCCCGCACATAAGGTGCCTTCGTTGCAAGATGAAGCTTTGCTTGTCTTGTGCTATCAACCAAAGCCTCCGCCGCGTAAGAGACGCAAGGTTACCGTGAAGGAATTAGTGGACATGAGCAATGCTCAGTGCGCGGAAATTTTGAAGTGCCTACCTGTCGTAGCACAGGAAAGTCAAGTTGCTTCTTTAAGACCGGAAATGGCCCTAAAGTGACTTGTTTATCGTTCCCACAGAGATTTGGTTGCCAAATGACTAATATCCGGAAATCAAACAATAGATTACCACAAAACCCCAAGCACACTTATCTAATCTTACCTAATTATACTCTAAAACTCTACAGACCTCCCCTATTTACAAACTTATAAAATCCAAACCGGAACAGAGAGTGGGTAGCAAGTCCAGCTTTTCTACATCCTAAGATACTTTCCGATTTTTCCCAGTAACCAGTGTCCGGAATCGAGTTTAACCTCTGAACAAAGAGGGATCTGCGTATTGTGATTAAGGAAAGAAGCTTACAACCTACCCTCTGCGTTTTAGAGTGTCAAAAGTGCCACTTAAATAAAGAAAACAACAAAACAACATCAATCCTATTCAACCTAATTTCCCTTACAACTAAACCGGATAGCTATCTGGCCTAGCAGGTCACGCAAGGAAACTTCAGTCAAAGTCTAACTTACACTACAACAACGGCCTACTGGGTTAGTCTAAACTCTGGGTAGAATCCGGGACGGGCGGATTGAGAAGTCGTCACCTTTCCTACACATTTCCGGTTACCAAAGAACCTGTCTACAGTCTACCGCTTGAACTGGAGTTGTCCGGAATCATCAACGGCTATGGCTCCAAGTGACTAGGACTATCTTCAGATAACGGGAAAATCGGAACCGATCGCACTGAGGGATCAGGAATCCACCATCACACATAGATTGCACTTACTCTCCCAAGAATCCGGATAAACCCAATATCCGGGCACACTCTCTCCCTACCTATTCCTGCAACTCTACAGAATATACACCAACAGAGTCACCTATTGGAATACACGTCGCCACCTCAATGTGAATCAGAAAAGCTGATTTGAATTGTACAATGCTAGGAAAACAAAGTATGAAAATGCATCCTGACAAACTGAAAACTAACACCTAAATACTTTACAACCCAAGGGAAACCACAGCCCAAGGAAAATCAGAGCCAGCCACAAGGGAATGACACGTGCCATTTGCCTTATTCGACTCTCAGTTGACTTCCACTGAACGCCAGCACTGTCCGTAAAAAGTGGATCTCAGATTCGAAAAATCCGGATCCAGTGGAGTCAACCTTACCTACTCATCTAAAAGCAACTCGAAAAGTGCTTTCTACCAAAAACTTAGGTTTTCAGCCGCCTACCTATTGCTGTACCTAACCCTAAACCTATTTCCTTGGCCACTTCTCTGGAGTCTCTTTCTTCTTGGCAGCGCCTTTCCTTGGTGGGCTGTTTCCGAGCAGAACCGGAAGTGTTCTTGCGCTTCCTCGCCTGTGTAGATTTGGCCTTTAGTTGGGCCTTAACCTTCCTTGTCATGGCCAACTTAGCATCTGGATCAAAATCAGGTTCTGACTCCCCACTTCCAGACCCAGAGGTGGACTCTTCATCCTTGTCCTCTGATTCTTTTTCTTCCTCTTCCTTGACCAGAATCGGCCTCTTCTTCTTCTGAGAATCTGTCACCTTGCTCTTGACTTGGGCAGGAATGGGGGTAACCTTTGGATCCTTGCTTTGTGGAATTCCCACACTCACTTCCCGATGTTGTGACTGACTTCTAGTCAATGAGCTTGGTGTAGACTCATTCTCAGTTCCTGATTCAAGGACAACCTTTGCCTTGGGAGGTGTGATCAAAACCACATCTTCCGAAGGATTTCCGGTTTTCCCTTTCACTAAAGGAGTTGTCTACTTGCCCTTTGGTAGTGGTGGTTTAGAAGGAGTCGCTTTTGTAGCTTTCCCTTTTTCTGGTTTAGTTTTCAGTTGGAGGGGTGGATTGACCTCTTCCATGACTTCCCTCATTTGCACCAACAACTTCTCCATCTTTACATTGAAGGAAACTAGGACGTTGATAACCTTATCCCCTAGCTTTCCTAAACTGTCTAAGACCTTCTCATCAAAGAATTTGGCCTTGTTTATGACTTTTGCCGGAACGCTGATAAACTCTCTAATCCGGTCAAGAGTCTCTACTGACTGAGCTGAGATCTTCCAGTTACACTCACTTTTCTGCTTCCGCTCACTCGGCTTTGTCTTAAGGGAGAGCAGCTCATCCATCAACTCTTGATACTTAACCTTTCCGGCCTTCTCCTCAGCGTCTTGTATTAGATTCCGGATCTGCTCTACACACTCAGTCCCGGGAATATCTCCCAACAATTTGCACACCTTTTTTCAGGTTCCTCTTTCTCGCTCATATTCCCTACGGACTGTAGTGAGTTCCCCAATAATAGACCCTAAAGGGTCACTTTTTCAGACAGGGTCCTTCTCTTTCTCTTTCTCCACCTTAACCTCTGTCTTCTTTCACTTTTCCGGTTCCGGTTTCCTTGTCGAACCGAAAAGCTCAGTCTTTCCCTCAGCTTCTTCCATCTCATCATCTGAGTCAGACTTCATCCCATGGGCTAGTTTCACTTCCTTAACTATATATTCTTGCCTCTCTGATGCCCTCATGTAGTCTTGAGAATGATAGAGATGGTAGAGAAAGGAGAGATACTGGAGGGTTTAGTCTTTCCTACTCCTTTGCACAACTTCTCGACGTACTCTCTAAAAACTATCCCCCAGTCTACTTTCCGATCACCGCTCAGTGCTCCAAAAATCGTATTCCCCAGGGTGAGAGTGATTCGGGTTCCCCTATCCGGACTAAGGATTGGGACCAGAAACTCCAGCACCCTTCTCTCTCTTGCATCCTTGTAGTCACTCATGGTGTACCCATCTTTGGAGTAAGGTGCAGACCGGAACTTACCCACCACGAACTTTTCAGTCCGTGAGGCAAAGCCCTCACCCTCCTTGGCAAAACCGTAAACTTCCCGCTAGACTCTAGATGTCCACTTGTCCGGAAGCGCCCTCAAGGTCTTCCTCCACTCGTTCGATTGGGGGGGCAGAACCTCCCGCACCATGACATCGTCCTTGAAGTTCCAGGGCCGCTCGATCAATCCGGCGCAACCCATCTGGCTGAGGTCCTCTAACAAGTTACCTCTCTCCTCTGCATCTTCCGGAATAACCGGAACAATGTTCCTCAGCGACACCTTGGTGGCGGTCTCCTCCTCAGCCTCACTTCCAGACATGGCCAAAACTCTGAATCACTCAATGATACTCTCCAGAAAACCCACACCACAATCTCTCACACAATCTGACTAACTCGCTCGATAACTGAAACACTAACGAAAACTGGAAAGCCGGAAACCTCCTCCAACATCACCAATGCGCACATACGGTCTCCCACGCTCAGAGCTCACCTAGAAAACACAATAATGAAGTCTAGAACCCTATGTGACCAACTTTAAAGCTTCCACTCGGATTTCTCTCCTATTCTCGATCGTTGGGTAACGGAGTTCTTGTTTGATCTGACCGTTGAATCCTACCGTTTCTGATTTCCCGAGAATCTGACCGTTGGGTGGCACTTTTCCCAAATTCCCGGTACGAACTTTACTGGCTCCCTGTGGGCCCTAGCATGTTTCCGATAGACTAGTTATAGTTTCAGTTAGCTCTGGCTTCTGGATCTGATCTGATTTTGGACTTTCCTAATCCAGAAAGGTATTCCGGTTCTGATTCCGCTAAAAAGATAATCTCTCTCTTAGCACTTTTATCTCTTTACTGCTTCCTGAACTTCCTGTTTTCCTTACTATACTATAACTCTGGATATAGACTAGAAAATCTAAAATAAATATGACAAATCGAAAAAATAAAACCTATTTAGTTCTAAATAGACTAAAGATGAATTTTAGGGTTGTGACACTACTTCACCTAGTAGGACCAGATTGAAGGGCAGTTGAAGAAGATAGAGGGCCCATGCCTACAGAATTACCCAAAACTTCAACTATGAAGAAGCAACTCAGTCTAGCAACGTTTGTGAAGCCCTAATTTGCTCCATAGTTGAATCCCTTGGAATTATTGGATAGGTTTAGGGTTTAGGTAGTAGGGTCATTGCAAGAAACGCCATCCATTTTCCGTAGCATTTCACAATACACCCCCTTTTTCTTTAGGAGTACTATTTAATTAGAAAAACAAATTTTAAAAAATATGAAAAATATGTACAATGTATACACCTTAAAGAAGAAGGTACCCTACGGATGAAAACCTTAGGAAAATTCTCTAAGTAGGAGAACTAGAAAAGTGAAAAATCTCATGAAAATGGGCATAATTACATTTTAATTTGTAAAAAATAGGAAAAGGTCTTTTTTTCAAATCTAAAAATTGGCCATTTGAGAAGAGTTGATGGTGATGAGATTTCACCAAAAAATAATCTTAGCACTATTGTCAATGGTCAGGAATTGCGTGCAATTGGAGTGTTGTTTGCATGCATGTGGAGGACATAAAATAATATATTTTTAGATTCTCTTTGGTAGGAATATACTTTCCTACTATGCAAATGAACCATGAAAATTTCAACTTTAGATCATTAAATTTGGGTACTCCTAACGTAGTAAAAAACCCTAAACCTCAGTTTGTGACAAATTAACAAAAATTAATTTTAAATATAAAATGATTTTTTTTAATTTCTGAAAAATAAGGGATGTAAAAACCATCAAGTTAGAGAGGTCCAATAATTATTTCATATTCTGGAATATTTTTATTCAAAAGTTATAGGAGAAAAGAACAACAAAACTCCAATTGTGACGGGAAATAGGACCGGCGTTTCTTGCAATCATCCAGTACCATGACATACTAAGGCCAAACATTAGTTCTTAAATGTGAGACTCCTTCTGTAGTCTCTTTGGAATGCAATGCCATGTTGACCACGAGTTCTTTTACATATGAATACAATTTTTGCCCTGAATGGGATTTGAAATTCAATCCTTTCTTGGTACATAGTGGCCATTGTCGGCTACATTGCCTTAGTGGTTGCTTGCTCTCTTCCTTTGGAGGCTAGAATCCGTGGTGTTGTGTTCTGATCCATGCTAGTGTTCACTGTAGGATAGACTCCACATAGTACTGCCCACGTGTAGGATGGACTTGGCGTTGTACTGCCCATTGTTTTTGTCTTTTTTTTACTTGTTGGCCTCGCATGACGTAGTCCTATTAATAGAGCACTTTAATTTATGGACTCCGCGTAGTACTACCCACATAGTATGAAAATTTGAAGAAAGACTGCTTTTCCTTCTACTTTGAAGAAGGATTGATTTTTCCTTCTCGCCTTTTCTGCTCCCACTACTATGAGTACTATTAGTACTATCAATACTGTGAGTACTACCTGAGTAGTTTGAGAGGAAAGGGTGACCGTCTTTGACAGAATGGTTGTGAACGTCCTTGACAAAATGGAATTCTTGCTTCGTATTTGTGGCTAAACTCGCACTTTCATTGTGCATGTGCACAGATTAAAAGCTCAGCCACATGGCAAAGTTGAAGACAATAGTGGAGGACAATAGAAGTCGTCCTCCTATTGCTCCCCGAGGGTAGGGGCAAGAGAACAGCGGCGCAAACGATGGTGTTGTTGTTACAAGCAACAAGAAAGGCAAGATGAAGCCACTGGTGCCGCCTGTTCATTCGGACTCCGGTATGCGGGGACCTGGAGGGACTTCTGCTACCGGAGATGGTGCTGACAAGGGCAAGAAAAAAGGGATGAAGGCTGCACCGAGTTCAAAAAAGAAAGGAAGGCGTGCACCTTCTCAGTCACCTTCCAAAGCAAGCAGCCACGGAGTTTCTGACAGCGAAGACACAGAGAAAGAAGATCTTAGTCAACCTCAGAAGCAGAAGAAGGTTGTGGTCGGAGACGCGGAGTACCCTGAGGAGGAGTGCCGACGGCAGATTAATATGTTGAGCCACTTGTGGGCGCTTCATTCCCACCCTTGAAATTAAGCGATCACAACCAGGCTCTTGTCCTAATGACTCTACCACCTATGGGTGTCTAGGCGTAAATCCATTGTGCCTTCCAAGCAATGGATCTTCTTTACTAACCTACTTATCTTAATGTGTGTTTTGGTTCTACTTAGGCGTGGTTCACTACTCTACTCGTTTTGTTTCCTTGTCCTGTTTTTATGTCGTGTGTCTAGTTTTACGCTATTCTACGTGTTTGTCTTTGCTTTTAATCTATTATTTGTCTTTGTCTTAGTCTTAGTCTACTTTACATGTCGATATTCTTTTAATCTACCCTACGTCTTTGTATCTGTTTGGGCCTACTCTACGTCTTTGTATTTTTATCCTATTCTACGTATTGGTAATTATCTTAACCTACCTCTATATATTTTAATTGGATAGCTCTACTCTACGTATTTGTCTTGATATAATTCTACTCTACGTATTTTAATTGGATACCTCTACTCTACATATTTGTCTTGATCTAATTCTACTCTACGTATTTTAATTGGATACCTCTACTCTACATATTTGTCTTGATCTAATTCTACTCTACGTATTTTAATTGGATACCTCTACTCTACTTATTTGTCTCTTTTGCTTGTTCCTTTTAACTCGTAGTTGTTCCTTTATTTCAGTCCCTACTTGCTATTCACGGTTTCCAAATCACAACAAGTTCGTGGCCTTTAACTCTAACCGCTTGCTTACTCTAATCATTTACACCAAAGAGAGAAGGGATTGGGTTAAAGTTTAGGAACCCACCTCTAGTACGTACGTGGCGGCCTTTTCTAGCTCCACCGCTCCCCACACCATTTCCACCATAGCCATCCTTCGGCTTTGATTGAGACCCAATTCCGTCCTTTTAATTATCCCCTTCCGGGTGGGTTTACAAATAGGCCTCTTTCCTAGACCGTTTTATACTTCTACTATTTCCTAGACTACTTCCCCAAGCTACCCTTGTGGTTGGGTTTTGCTTTTTCAAACTATGCTATCTCTTAAATATTCTCTAATTCTAACTATACTATCCCCTAAGTGGTTTTTCTAACCCCAACTATACTATCCCCTAAGTGTTTTCTTAACTCCAACTATACTATCCTCTAAGTGTCTTTTTTCTAACCCCAACTAGTTTTAGGAGAAATGGCCCGAACTCCTGGACCCCAAGCCCAAACCCCTAGACCCCGCCCGAACCCCTGGCCCCTGTCCCGATACCCTTGACCCCGCCCGATGTCCCTGACCCCGTCCCTGTCGTAGTCCGGAAATATCAGGTAAGTAAAATAGGAAGATAATATATAGAGTAAGCTCAATTTTTCAAAATTTTAGGGTTAGATATGGCGAAAAGAAGATAATTAGGGTCTTCTTCCCTTGGGATCCGTTTGAACTGGATTGACCAAGGTGAATTTCCGGTCTATGGGCATAAGTTTCCGGATCCGGATTCCTCAATATCCGGAACGGAACTTCCCGGAAGATGGAACTTGAAGAACGGATCCGATGTTGTCAAGAACGGATCCGGTATACCTAAAGACGGATCCGAGGTAGTTCCGGATGGTCGGCACCTACGGGTCTATGCCGCCGACCTACGGAAACTAGCGTAACGGCCGGGGAACGTCGCACCGTTCCGAGGGGAACTGGGAACGCAGGGTACCGACTGGTATATAAACCCTTCCTCTCCACTTCATTTTTTCCTTTTCGATTTGGCAAATCGAGGTATGGCTTGTGTGCAGGTTTTGGAGCGCGTATAGAGAGAGAAAGAGTGGTGAGCAGTAGAGATCGGTTCCGGGTTTAGTTCAGGGTCGGTGCCGACCGCACCGACAAGTTCCGACTCGGGCGGAGAGATGGCGAGTTCCTCCAATCCGAAGCGAGCGGTAGTGACGGCCAAGGCGATTTCGCCAGTCATCCCTTCCGATCCACAGCATCGGAAGGAGTTAGAAGATGATCTAGTCTTCCTAGGGTGTCATGGGTTGATCCGGCGCCCTTGGAGTGTGAAGAGTGACGAGATAGTACAGGAAATCCTCTCGGGAGTTCCGAATCAGTACGAACTCACAGTGAGGGGTAGACCGAGTGCCTGGACGCCGGATATCTGGACGAATGTATACAGTTTTGATAAAACCGGATTAGGTCTAGCTCCCCGGACGGACAAGTTTGGTGTTAACAAGTTCCGGAATCCGCCCCACCCTAAGGACGGATACTCAGTTCCGGATTGCACCAACGACCGGCATAGACGGATGTTGGAATTCTTGATTCCCATCCTCTATCCGGAAAAGCCTACCCGTGTCACCGTAACGGTAGCGAACACCATCTTCGAGTGTTTTGAGAAACGGATAGTCAACTGGGGTATAGTCCTCCAGTGGGTAGTTAACCGGCTAGCCGAGCATGTGGGACGGGAGAAGACCAGCACTATCAGCGGCTATCTCTTCCACCTGTACCACCACCATGATGTACTGAGTGGCCCGGAACTCCTCCGCTATGAGATGGGAGTTCAGATCCTCAAGTACGGCTTGACGGATGAGTTGGAGAAGGAGCCGGAGGACCCGGAAGACGAGCCGATGGACGAGGACTCGGAAGAGCAGAAGCCGGTCAGCCAGCCGGAACGAAAGCCGGAACGGAAGAAGTCCACAACGCCGGATAAGAGAGGACACCCAGACCCGGATCCACCCGGATCAACCCTGGGGAAGAAGAAGCGGAACCACTTCGACACCATCATCCGTCACGCCATGATGGCGCACGCAGACAACAACCAATATGAGGCGATACTCGAACAGATTGTCACGAAGCTGGGCGCGGTGAAGATCGAAGACATTCCGGAAATCATCAACCGTCTTCCAACTCAAGAGGTGTTGCAGAAGAAAGACGAAGAGATCCGGAAGTGGGAGGACGTGGCCCGGAATCAGACGGATAAAATCCGACAGGCGGAAGATCTAGCCCGGATAGCTGAAGAGGGACGACGGAAGGCGGAAGAGGAGCGGAATGGACTCCAGAGCACGGTGACGTACCTGGAGAGTGATCTCAGTGTCGCCAACGGGAAGATCGTGGAGGCCACCTCCTTGGTCCGGAACCTGCAAGAGTTGGTGGCCCAGCCGGCGGATACGGTGATCAAAGCGAAACTGTTTTCCGCCCGGCTGATGACGGAAGGGCACGTCACCGGATCGAAAGTCATCACCATCTTGGTGGATTATCAGGCCAAGATGGAAGGGGTGCTGAAAGAGATGAGGGCCTTAATAGGGGCTCTCAATCCGGAGTTGGGGGAAGGACTGTCGAGCTTGCTCAACCAGCAGGTGTTTACGGACTTCAGCCCCGGTGCGCAAGGACGGATGTCGATGGATCGAAAACTACTCGGAAACTCGCCGATCGTGAAGAACCTCGGCGAGCTCGGATCGGATCCGAATGCGGCCGGGCCGTCCAATACACCTACGGATCCGCAAGAGAAGAGGGCATCACCACGGCTCGACCTGGAGATCCGGATGAAGGCCCTGGCGAATCCGGCCAGGGAGAATCCGGAGAAGTTCGCCCACATGAACGAGCCAGACAAGGTTCCGGGTAAGGATCCGCGCAGCAAGACAGTCATCTTGGATGACTCGGACAGGGAAGATAATCCGCCCCTCACCATCCGTGATGAAGTTAGGGGGCAGGGCGGATTTCAGGGAGTAGAGCATTCAGAAAGCTCCGAGGCGGATTCGGAGGAGACTTCGACGGAAGACAGCGGAACGCCACCGGTTCCGATTCAGAAGAGGCAGACCCGATCCGCCACCAAGAAGGCCCCCCCTCCCAAGGCAGCAACGCGAAGAAGTTCAGTTCCGCCCGTGGGCGCGACATCGAAGCGGGCGCGTAAGTAGGATAAGGTTTGAGTAGTTAGGTAGGCTTTTGAGATTTTGGGACGGAAGTTTCCTGGACGGATTTCCCGGATGTGGGCCCCGATCCGGAACTTTAGGGACAACTGACCGAACCTTTCCGGATAATCCGGTTGGGCTCCGATTGGTTGTTTCGGATTTTCTTTTGCCTTGTTGGCATTCCGTTTCTGTTTTTAGGCTTTGATTTTCATTGTTATTTTGGCTTTTAAGGGGCAGGCAAGTTAGTTGGCCTGTCATTCCCTCCTAGTGCATATTCTACTGTATTTTCATTCCCTTCTTTAATTTGAGCCGGCGGATGGACATTTTAGCTCTGACTTGCGTTTGAGTCTCTTCTTGGTGTGTTCATTGAAGTGTTGAGAGGCAAGAGGGAAGGGTGAGGAGGAATCCGGATTCTGAGGCACTTGAAATCCGAACTGAGTGACCAACTTCCGAGGGTTAGGATCTTGAATCGTGAGTTTGAGCGTGGAACCTTTAATTCACCGGAGCGGTGATCCGGTGTGAGTCTAGGAGTGACGAGGAGGAGGTTCCGGAACCGTAGGGGCGGATTCGTGCGGAGTTAAGCAGCCGCCATAGGAAAGTTCTGTCCATCGGAAGGTCTGCCAACCACTGAGTCGATCCGAAGAACTAGGAAAATACGTCCTTTCGGGTCTAAGGGTTTTCGAATCTGTCGTTGTAGTAAGGGCAAGTGAATTAGTCCTGAGTGACCTGCTAACCGGATTGGCCTAGAGCTATCCGGGAAGTTGTGAGGATCCGAATCCGGCCCTAATACAACACCGGATATATTTTGGTATTTTCATGTATTTTTGTTTAAGAGAAGAGAGCGTGAGGTGTACGAGTGGTAAGTCCCTATCCCTCTAAAGATCAAGAGAGGACTCCCTGAGGGTAAAACAGGGGTATCAAAAACCAATTATTGAGTGACGGAACCGGATTCCGGATTGGGACGGATCCGAGTGAAATCCAGATCTGAGAAAGGAATCCGGTAATAGTGGAGAGACGGATTCGGAAAGAAAAGACGGATCCTGAAAAACAGTCTGGAAGATAAGTTGGTATTCCGGATTAAGAGTAGTAACTTGGGGTGTTTTGATCCGAGAAACCTAGAAACCGGAAAACGCAACTATTAGTAACGTCTAGAATCTCCTGGGACGATATTCCGTGTCATATTATCACGTTTGGGTGTGATAAAGGTGCTTTCTGCTAGACTGCGCGTACGACAGTCCCGATATCCGGAGAACTCGGGGTCTGCTGTGGCACCCGATAGGGAGGCCCGACGAGTGTGTTGCGGCGCCCGACTATGGAGCCCGACGAGTTTGCTATGGCGCCCGAGGGAAGCCCGGCTAGTTGTTGGAGGAGCTCGGTGGGCTGTTGTGGAGCTTGGCTGGTCTGGCTGGTTCTCTATTTTTCACAACTTTTGCCTAACAACTAGTCACACTCTTCAAGAAATTAATTTAACCAAACCTATACTAAGCTAAATGACCACACAAGGGTTCACCCAAAGGGTGGGTTACTACATACCCCTTTAAGAAAG
Source organism: Thuidium tamariscinum (assembly GCA_947034885.2). Taxonomy (NCBI): domain Eukaryota; kingdom Viridiplantae; phylum Streptophyta; class Bryopsida; order Hypnales; family Thuidiaceae; genus Thuidium; species Thuidium tamariscinum. The sequence continues at coordinate 409,488 of OX344757.2, read as the reverse complement.
TTACTACTCTATTGTTGGATGCTAAATATTGCATTAGTGCCAAATATGTTGGACACTAAACGTTGAGACTAGCTCAAAGATGACCTTCTTTGACACCCCGCTAAGACTTAGATGGTTCAAAGCTTCGCCGTGAGGGGAGGTTTTTGATATGTGGCTAAGACTTCCTATCTTTCTAAAGACGGAAGGGGGCTATAGCTTCGCCGTCCCCTTTGGGACTAGCTTACCCTTGTGTACAAGAGAAGAGGGAGATGAAGAGTGACATATGCCTATTCAAGAATAACGGTCAAAGCTTTGGTATCCCCTATGGAACTAGCTTAACCTTGTGCACAAGAGAAGAGGGAGAAAAAGGTGGGTACAAGTTGCAACATACTCTCTAAGTCACCTCTCAAGTCACCCCTCGGTTCCTCACAAGCCTCTCCCACAACAACATTCACTTGTTTCACAATGCAAAAGGTAGCCCAACATCAATTAATAAAAGTTCCCACACAACTTGGGGGGGGCTCAAGTCCCTAAGTACAAACCACAAGAGCCAAGGGTGCAACAACCCCAAAACTATTTAAGACTCCTTTAGCATCAAAAACCAAAGGAAATCGGGTATAACCCGAGCCCAATAGTGCTCCTCCTTTAAATGGGTAGGAGTGAGAGAGAGAGAGAGAGAATGAGAGGAGAATGCTGCCTCTTCTATACTCAAAAGGGAGCAACACCCCCCTGTTAATCTACTAACACTACTAGAAAATGATATCCAAATCAACAAAAAATTAACAAATTTTTGTTAATTTGGGTACTGTATCGACCGTTTTCACAAAATTTTGTTGATTTGGCACTAGTTAACAAAACAGTGACAATTTTTTTGTTGATTTGGGTAGTGCAATGTCCAAATCAACAAAAAATTTAACACTTATTTGTTAACTAGGAATTTCAAAAGTTTCATATAAGTTTCTTCATTTGTGCAATGTCTAAATAACCGTGCTTGAAATTTTATGCAAAAACAAATGCTTCTTCCCAAGTCAATCATTCAAAATTCAGTGTTTTTGAACATCAACAGACTTTGGTGGCCATTTTTGCATAGTAAAACAACTTTTTTGAGAAAACTTTGAGCTAGTGGAAGTTGAAAAATAAAATCGTCTTTCATCTCCAAAAATCCGTTTGAGATTTCAAGTTTCCAATCAAAAGTTATGGACAAAAATCAAAGAAGGATTAAAGAGGACATTGTATTTGACATTTTAAGAAACTTTCTCTGAAGTCTATCCATAACTTTTTATTGGAGACTTGAAATCTCAAACTGATTTTTTTAAATGAAAGTTTGTTGTATATTCCAACTTTTATTAGTTAAAAGTTTTCTTAAATAATTTGTTTTTCTATGTGTAAACGGCCACCGAAGTCATCTGATTTTAATATAACAAAGACAAACTAAAAGGAAGAAGTAGCTAAATTAATTCTAATTCCATTCTAAATCACTTGTGGCTATGTATGTTGTACTGGTTTAAGACTTTGGACCTTGACCTTGAGGTCCAAGGTTCAAACCTTGTGGCTGGCCGCCGCCCGCGTGGTGGGGCTACTTAGGTGGCTTGACTTTGCTGACATGGCATCCGCCACGTGGCAGATTTTGATTGATCCAAAAAAAATTATGTTTTCAAATTTTTCTCATGAATGTCCAAATTAACAAAAAAATGAACAAGCAAATCAACACTTCTCTGTTCTTATATGTCCAGGACAACACGTCCAAATCAACAAAACATATCAACAATTTTCTGTTAAATTTTTGTTGATCTGGACACGATTTTTCTAGTAGTGTAAAAATAACTAGATGAGGGAATTTAGAAGGTCCGTACATGTTTACCTATCCCAAATCTAACTATCCACCTAAAATCTACACAATTTGAATTGAGAAATTCAAATCTTACCTAACCTTACAAGAACTTGCAAAACCACCTAATTTATCTTCCCCAAAATTTACAAGTTCTCACATGGGAGAAGTTTCCATGTGTTCCCACCTACTTTATTTGAAATTACTTACACCAAGCACTTGGAGCCACCTCCACTAACTTTTTGAGGTGGTACTTGCTCCCACATGTGCCCGGAATTCCCTACGCGTTCCCTACACGTTCCCCCCGGCCATTAGGGCCCAAACTCTCCAACAAAGCATTAGAGGGCCTTAAACCCCATTTTCTCCTCCATGTGCTGTCCCCAAAAGGCTAACTTTTAGAGTTTAGCTCCGAATGGCAAACGGATTGCGCCATTGGGTCTGGAAGGCCATAATTAGCCTAGCAAAATTCCTAACCCCTTAAACTATGTTCCAAATCTTAAGGAATCTTAGTGTAAGCTGGGGTCAAAGTTGGGATAAATTCCCAACTTTTGGAATTTGGCAATTTTGGACCCCAAACCTTCACCAATCTTCTAAGTAGGTAGAGGGGAGGTAGGAATAAACCCAAGATAGGCTTCGTTCCGATGTCGTATGGCCCCGGTGCGCCGGTCAACTGTTGCTTCCGTCATCTAAATTATCAGTTAGGGAGGATTGTTGCCGATTCGGGATCTTCCAACTATCGATTTGTCTTGAAACTTAAGAAAGCGCTCCGTTGGTGTGAGACCGCCTCGTCGGATTTTTAGTGGGATTTTATCGCACTTTGGGATATTCTTTCGAATTTCCATCCAAAGTCCACCGCGGTTGACCGTTTGGGAAAATATCCAAACAATGTTGGAAAATTCCCAAACTTTAGAAGGGACCACCCATGGGATCCCCCCACTTGGATGCAAATGTGGACCCCACTGCGTGCTTCCAGAATTAGGAAATCGCCCGGTACCTGGATTTCAAGGTTAGTATTCCGCCCGTATTCTCTTCGATGCTATGGGGAGTGGGGGAATCCTCTTAGATTCTCCCATGAGGACTTCCTAGCCTAGACAGGGCCTTTTTAGGCTTCTTACCCTAATCTTGCACATCACTATCAGTTTGGCGTCTATTTAGTTAAGATAAGGCCCGTTTTGGATGTAAACTATCCTAAATCCCACCGAGTGACCAAATGGCACATTGGTATGTGTAATGCCAATACCGGTTTAATGCCCTTTTGTGAGCTTTACAAGCCTCATTATGCCTTAGATTATGTAGGAATTCTGAAAAAGAACCCGTGGGTCCTTGGTGATGAATCGGGGACTCACACTACCCTTTCAAGTGGCCCCTGTGAGCCCTCAAGATGGCACTCAGGACTCTGGGTCCATTTTTCGCGATTAAATAGTGAAAATTAGCCAAAATAATCAAGAAAAAGACATAAAAAGAGTGTTGAAGGAGTTTTGGTATCAGTCTATGCCAAAATGGTGGAAAACCAACTTAGAAGGTAGAAAATTTCTAATCCTAAAAATTTGAATCATTCTAAGTCTCCAAAGTAAGTTTGTGTGAAGATTTAGTAGTTTTGAGATAATGGAAGGATTGAGGGTTAGTTAGTTCTAATGACTGTCTGTGCAAAATCAACCATTTAAGGGTGCACATGACATACTGGCTAAGCCAAAAGAGTCTACTACGAACTTAGAAGAGTTACCAGGGCTTAAGTTCAATTTTGGAACAAATTAAATTTAAAAATAAAACCACTACAAGGAATTTGGAGAATTCGAACTTCACGAGATAAAAGATGGAGGATTGGAGATTGAAAACTACAGAAAGGTGTTCCAAGGGTAGGAGCATGCCAAGAGTGAACAAGAATTAAACAATTGTTCAAGATTCCCGAGCATCGGGAATTAAATTGTCCAATTGGGCAAAGTAATTCCAAAATTACTAAAACTAGAAAGGTAAAAGGTTACGTGGGACTTACACCAAGAATCTAGGAGTGCCCTAGATGTTACCCAATTTTATTCGGATTTTTTCGAAATTCCACGTTGACTCCATGGGAAGTCAACCGCACATAAAAATGTTCGTAAAATCATAGAAATTACGTATGATGCGGTAAAATCTCACTAAAAATTAGAATAGGGTTTTTGTGTGCTTAATAAGCGCCTGGTCAAGTTTGAAGACATTCCAACATTCCCAACTACCAGAACCAGCATCGACATCGAATTTCACTGGAATTTACAAGTTGGCGGCGGGTTGACCGGCGTATCAGGAGCGAATGATGTCCGATTGTCGCAAATAAAGAGTCATTCCTTACTCTCACGGACATTCCTAACAACCCTGGCTTGGCAAATTCATCAAAATGCGCAAATCCTAGAAGTTATATTTTTGACTTTAGTTGGAGTTACTGTAATTCCAATTTGGGCACGCAAACGGCCTAGGAGTGAGGGGTAAGGGGTTCCTTAGGCTAATTGCAGTCTTTTGAAGAGAATGGCGTAGATGGTTTTCCATTTTCGAGTTGTTCCCTAAAAGATAGAGAGGATCAGTTCTTAGTTTGACTTTTTAATTGTTAATTGCGGTTAATTAGAAGTGATTTTGGAAATATCTCTTGGAAAATCAAAGATTGGATTTGGTCAAGATCTCTTTCTTGCGTAAAAAGCCATCTTTGGACTAAAAAAAGACAATTTTCAAAATGACTTTTGGTTAATTTGCAAAATATCTACGTAAATTAGGGTCAATTTCAAAATATTTTGGATTAAGATCTTGGATTTGATTTAGTCAAGATTTCGTTAGCCAAATGGGGATGTTTTTAGAAATTTTCACCATTAAACAACTAATATTTTGGAATTACATTAGGGTAGTTTAGGGTAGGAAGTAACAAAGTGTTTTCACCGGCAATTACCGAGAGGGGCCCGGCCACGGGTATATAAGGGCCCCCTTCGAGGTTGCAAGTATCCTTATTTCTGGCATCGACACTTTGTTCTTCTTCTGTGGTACCAACGTGGTCGGAGCTCTACTTGGACGAAAATTCTTGGCCAAGTCTTGTTTTGTATTTTGATATTGAAATCTTGAGGGCTTAGGGCCCCTTCAATCAATTCTAGAAATTCTTTTATGTGAAAAGGCTAAGCCTTAACTGTTTCGTTGGAAATTTCAACCATTGAATGGCAAAGTTCGGTTTAAACACTGTTTTGTGTACCTCCTTTGGTGACAAAATCTTGAAATACTAGGAAATTTTGGGAATTTAAAGTAAAAGTTCAGTTCAACACTGTCATATGTACCTCCTTTTGCGATTAAAATTATGAAAATACTATCGGAGAACCACTTATACGGCAAAGCTCTACTCTCCTATTGATTGGAATGAAAAAGGTGGAAATGTAAAGCACCATAATAACTCCAAAAGTCATAGGTGACAATCAAAGTTGGGAAAAGACTAATGCGACACTTCTGGTTAATCACTATTACATTCCATAATCTCAAAATTCCGGGCTTATGAAAATGATGACTTAGTCATTGGGCGTATTTCACAAAATCCCACCCTCATAATACTCGTTCATTATTTATTCTGTTCAAGAATGCTCATAAAATAGAAATTAGTGCAAGTAGAAATTGAAGTTAGTTCATATAGAGGTTCACCATAATTAGTATTAAGTCCAAAAATCCACCCAAAAACCTTGTATGTTGACCAAAATTTGGAATTAGCAACCAGTCCAGCCAAGACTGTATTCAGTCGACCAGCCATTGACTACCCTCGGAGAGAAGGCCAGCACTCTCCCCCTCACCGCTAGTGACGCCGCACCACGTGGCACGCGTTGACGCGTCGGGGAGGACGGGTCCAACCAACCCGCGCCGCCACGTGGCCGGGGCCGGGAGGGATACCAGCACCGAACTGAGACAGGGAGTGGGGAGTTGGGAGCGGTACTGGGGCAGTGGGGAGTCGGGAGTCCAGAAGCCAAACCAAACTTGGTAAGCACAAATCATCAAAATCTCAAAAACTTGATTATTGAGAAAATCTACGGATTGGCAATTGGAGCCACAACCTTTTTTTTTTTGGTGATTTTTTCTAAAAATCTAATTTTTGGAATCTCAACATTCTTCACATAAACTTCGCTTAAGCTCCTAACGCCATAGCCATCTCCTTCTCAAAGTTGTTGCAAAACACACCGAAACTAGAATGAAATAGGAGGGGGAAGGATTAGGAAGATTAAGGCGAAGGAATCCTATCAAGGGAAGCAATTCCCAATAAAAATTTCATTTTCGAGGAATAACACTATTGAACTTGATTCTTATTCCTCAGGGGGTTGGCCCTTGGGAATAAAAAATCCATTTCTTTAGAATATTACTATTGAATTTATTCTCGTTCTTTAGGAATGTTCTACATTCTTTGGTAGTTAGTCATTAATTAGATTCTTAGAAGGTTTGAATTTTGTTGGTTTTGTTTTATTAGGCCTAATAAGCCAACAGGGAAACAAACAAATTGACAACCAATTTCTTTACAAATTAACGCAAATTCAAAATTAATTAGATTTGAAAAGATTTGACAATAGTTTTGATTTAAAATACTATAATAAGACAAAAGAGAAGGGAAAATTGACAACTAATTTCTTTAAGGATTTTAAATTTTTTTGAAAATTAATTAGATTTGAAAAGATTTGAAGATAATTTCCCATTCAAATTAATTAAATTCAATTTGAATCAATTAGGATATCAAATTCAAACCAAAATAATAGCTAACTATTAAATTTCCTTTGATTTCTCTAAAATAGAACATTAACAAAATAGGTAGACTAATTTGAATTGTAGTATTTTTTAATTACCTAGAATTTAGGAATTAAAAGAATTACTCAATTAAATTAGCGCTACATAACTTTTAATTTCCTTTTAACTTGGGTAGATTTAATTGATGAACAACGTGAGAATTACTATGGATTAGATGGAGAGCCGGGATGATTTCGATGGCAAGGTTGTGGAGGAATATTTACAGATGATGATGTTCGATGACGGGACTATGGAGATTTACGCAGAGGAGGTAAACCGCTCCCATTTGATTTTCATTCTTATTGTTTTACTATTAAGTTTCTTTTTACCGAATGCTTGGAACTAGAATTAGATACAATTTCAACTAATAAAATAGGATAAGATAAAATAGATTAGTTGAACTTTGACCCGTGTGATAAACTCCTAGCTTGAGGGTGGGGTTAGGAGCGCTCACAGTCACTCACAACGATGTCTGAGGACATTTTTCACATGTCTTGCAACCTCCCCTGGGATGGACTGAATCCGCATAGGCTGAAACTAGAGAAAGACATCCATTGCGAGGATGTGGAGGCCTTGTTTGATGCTGAGAAGGGATGCAATGGGTTCCTCATCACCAAAAAACTCACCCCTACTCTTTGAAAAGAAGTAGAGTCCATGTATTGCCAGATTTACCAGAAGACGCAATGTGGAACTCATGTAGGGAAGGAGTTGGCTATGGGGTGGACACTACAAACCAAAGGACATAACATCAATTGGGCTGGATTTGCAGCGGAAACTAATCTAGGCCAGCGGTCTCAACTTTCTAGGTGGATGAAGATGTGGCTCATATGGCTTTCTCTAGCGCCACGCAAAGTCGCAAACCATTCTCCGAGGTTGTGCAAAATGAATCCATTTCAAAGTACTTAGATGTCAAGGACGAGAAGAAGCCCTGCATCAACCTCTTCCAAGACCCACAAACAGACGTTCCTGCCACTAAGGATGCTAAACGTCCACTGTGAGCGCTCCTAACTCCACCCTCAAGCTAAGAGTTTTTCACACGGGTCCTATGTCTAATTGAGTTTTCTTTCTAATTGGGTATTATAAGAAAGCCTTCCAAGCAATGAACTCTTTTAGTCACGTCTTTTAAGTGTTTTTTAATCTAATTTGTGGTTATAATTTTATCTATTCTATTCTAAAAGTCAACCAAACAATCCTATTCTACTCTATTCTATCAAATGATATTGTGCCTAAATCTAATTCCAAGCATTTGGTAAAAAAAAACTTAACAGTAAAACAATGAGAATGAAAATCAAATGTGAGTGACTTACCTCCTCTGCATAAATCTCCATGGTCCCGTTGTCAAACATCATCATTGCAAATATTCTTCCACAACCTCGCCATCGAAATCATCCCGGCTCTCCATCTAATTCATAATAATTCTCACGTTGTTGGTCAATTAATTCTGTCCTGTTTTAAAAGAAACTAAATGTTATGTAGCGTTAATTTAATTGCGTAATTTCTTTAATTCTTAAATCCCCGGTAATTAGAAAATATTGCAATTTAATTAGTCTACCTAGTGGGTTAATATTCTATTCTAAAGAAATTGACGGAAATCTAATAGTTACCTACTTGTTGTTGTTTATTTTAATTCTAATTTGATATTCCAACGAATTTTGATTGAATTAAATTAATTTGGATGGGAATTTCCCTTCAAATCTTTTCAAATTCAATTAATTTTGAAATTATTTTAATCCTAAAGAAATTGGTTGTCAATTTGTTTGTTTCTTTTTGGCTTATTAGAATATTTTAATTGAAAACTATCATCAAATCTTTTCAAATCTAATTAATTTGCAAATTTGCGTTAATTTGTAAAGAAATTAGTTGTCAATTTGTTTGTTTCCCTTTTGGCTTATTAGGCCTAATAAAACAAAACTAACAAAATCCAAACCTTCTAAGAATCTAATTAATAACTAACTACCAAAGAATGTAGAACATTCCTAAAGAACAAGAATAAAACTCAATAGTATGATTCATTTTAAATACTTATTTAATACCAAAGGAATAAAGAACCTTATTCAATAGTAATGTTCCTTTGGATATTAATTTTATAATGTTAACACCTTCCGTTTTGCAATCCCCGAGCCTTAATCTCCTCACAAGTCTAGTTTTCTTCCTCAATTGGTTTTGTTTCAATGTTTCATGAGAGAGACGACGGCTATGGAGTTTGAGTGTTGATGTTTAGGTGAGAAATGTGAAACTCTAAGATTAGATTTTCAAATGAAATAAAAAACAGGGGTTGTGGTGCCAACTGCCAACCCTTAATTTTGTTAAAAAATCAAATTTTTGTGTTTCAAACTCTCACTTATGTATGAGTGACTAGCTCTCTCTGCCTAACTGCTGGCTCTCTCCGCCCGGCCCACTGGCCCTCTCTGCCCAACAGCTGCCTCTGGTCCGCCCAGCAGTTGGCTCTCTCACACTAACTTTGATTTTTGGGTTTAAGTACTTTTGAATTTTGGATTTAACACACCTTAATTCTAATACTAGAATATGTGGTATTGTTTAACGGGGGATGAGGAAATAATCCCACTTGGTGATTAACCCTTTGGACCCCCAATTCAAGATTTCTTAAGATTATAACTTGGGGATATTATAAGTTCAAAGCTTCGCCGTGAAAATGTGAATCGTATTTTAAAAGTTTTATTCGCGAAAGGAGGTACACATGACAGTGTTTAACCGAACTTTCACTTTAAATCTTTAAAATGTCTTAGTATTTTGGGATTTTGCAACCAAAGGAGGTACACATGACAGTGCTTAAACTGAACTTTGGCGCTCAATGCTCAAAATTTCCGTGAATTAGTGACAAAGGAAGCGTCGAGGTTTTGCCTCTTGAGTATGTGAAAAAAGAAAAGAAATGAAAATTGAAGGGGCCCTTAGCCTTCAAACTTGAAAAAAACTAAACATAAACAAGACTTAGCCAAAATCCTTGGTCCAAGCAATGCCCCGACCGTGTCGATGACACAAGTAACAGAAGAACAAAGTGTCGGAGCGAGAAATAAGGGTACTAGCAACCTCGAGGGGAGCCCTTATATACCCATGGCCGGGCCCCTCTCGGTAATTGCCAATGAAAACACTTTGTTACTTCTTACCCTAAACTACCCTAATGCACTAGAAGAAAAACGCAGAAAAACAGGTTTATGTAAACAGAACACGTCAGGTAGATTGTGTTGAAATTGCGTTGCTGAAAATGCGAAAAAAACACAAAAAAACACAAAAAAACACAAAAAAACACAAAAAAACGCGTTTTCTGTGTTTTTTTGCGTTTTTTCTGTGTTTTTTTTGTTTTTTTCAGCGTTTTCAGCGTTTTCCTACGTTTTCAGCAACACTGTTTCAACACAATCTACCCGACGTGTTCTGTTTACATAAACCTGTTTTTCTGCGTTTTTCTTCTAGTGATGTAATTCCAAAATATTAGTTGTTTAATGGTGAAAATTTCTAAAAACATCCCCATTTTGTCAAAGAAATCTTGGCCAAATCAAATCCAAGATCTTAACCCAAAATATTTTGGAATTAACCCTAATTTAAGTAGATATTTTGCAAATTAACCAAAAGTCATTTTGAAAATTGTCTTTCTTTAACCCAGAGATGGCTTTTTACGCAAGAAAGAGATCTTGACCAAATCCAATCTTTGATTTTCCAAGAGATATTTCCAAAATCATTTCTAATTAACCGCAATTAACGATTAAAAAGTCAAACTAAGAGCTGACCCTCTCTATCTTTTAGGGAACAACTCAAAACGGAAAACCGCATGTTGTCTTCAAAAGTCCCCAATCAGCTTGAGGGACCCCTAACTCCTCACTTCTAGGCCATTTGTGCGTCCAAATTGGAATTACGGTAACTCCAACTAAAGGTCAAAAATCTAACTTTTAGAATTTGCGCCTTTTGATGAATTTGTTAGGCCAGGGTTGTTAGGAATGTCCGTGAGAGTAAGGAATGACTCTTTATTTGCGACAATCGGATATCATTCGCTCCTAATACGCCGGTCAACCCGCCGCCAACTTGTAACTTCCAGTGAAATTCGATGTTGATGCCGGTTCTGGTAGTTGGGAAATGGGAATGTCGGAATGTCTTCAAACTTGACCGGGCGCTTGTTGAGCATACAAAAACCTATCCTAATTTTTAGTGAGATTTTACGCATCATACGTAATTTCTATGAATTTACAAACATTTCTATGTGCGGTTGACTTCCCATCATGGAGTCAACGTGGAATTTCAAAAAAATCCGAATAAAATTGGGTAACATCTAGGGCACTCCTAGATTCTTGGTGTAAGTCCCACGCAACCTTTTACCTTTCTAATTTTAGTAATTTTGGAATTACTTTGTCCAATTGGACAATTTAATTCCTGATGCCCGGGAATCTTGGACAATTGTTTGATTTTTGTTCGCTCCTGGCATGCTCCTACCCTTGGAACACCTCTCTGTAGTCTTCAATCTCCAATCCTCCATCTTTTATCTCGTGAAGTTCGAATTCTCCAAATTCCTTGTAGTGGTTTTACTTTTAAATTTAATTTGTTCCAAAATTGAACTTAAGCCCTGGTAACTCTTCTAGGCTCGTAGTAGACTCTTTTAGTTTAGTCAGTATGTCATGTGCATCCTTAAAAGGTTGACTTTGCACAGACAAGTACTAGGACTGACTAACTCTCGATTCCTTATTTCTCTCGGAATTACTAAATCTTTACATAAACTTGCTTTAGAGACTTAGAATGATTCGAATTTTTAGGATTAGGAGTTTTCCACCTTCTAAGTTGGTTTTCCACCATTTTGGTATAGACTGACACCAAAACTCCTTCAACACTCTTTTTATGTCTTTTTCTTGAATATTTTGGTTGATTTTCGCTATTTAATCACGAAAAATGGACCCAGACTCTCGGGTGCCATCTCGAGGGCTCACATCCACCCATGGCCAAGCCCACTCCAACGTTAAGTGAAGCTTGTTGAGCTGAAAGGTATGCTTGTCTTATACCAAGGCTATTTTATTAGGTACCGTGAGTGCCATTGAATGTTTAGCTTCTTGCCACGGTACTGAAGTCTCACTTCACCTAGTCTTTGCAATGCAAAAGTAGTGGTGCATACTTGGAAGCAGTAAGAAGATCTTCAAGTACTCTGCGGTTCTAAGTGTAGGCAGTCCCTAATGTGTTTGATGCGATTTAGGACTACGTTTTGTGTTGTCTTCTTGCCAGGGTACAAATATCAGGTACCTTCTGTCATGCATAAGAACTTTCCTTCTACTACGTGTCAAATCCCAATTGTGTAAATAACTTGTCGTAACATAGGGTAAGTAAATTCCCCATTATACTCACAAAAATCACTGTAGAGTATAACTAAGTGACTCTAAAGATCGAACCCACGAGATTCTGTGAAGTATCTGGCTTAGTTAAGCGATTAAGATAGAACAACTCCAAATCTCTATAATCCGGTCCTAGATCTAGAACCGGAAACCCACAAACAACCCGAGACAACAGCCCGTTATCCCGTTCAAAACTAATATTCTATTAGCCTGGACCAGAACGGATCCACTCCCTCACTTTCCGGTTTTTCCGGAACTTAGCCGCTCCGCCTGACTGCAACAGATCCGCTCCTTAACGGATTCCGCTCCTAGTTTCCTCTCTGGATCAATCCATTCCGGATGATCTGTTCATATCCGTTCCTCAATCCGGTTTGGTTTTGCCTCTGTTTTACCATCAGAGGGGTCGCCGCTTGATTTTGTGAGCGGTAGGCCCACCGCTCCTTCCGTAATTTATAGTGGCTGAAGACCCACTTTCTACCCGTTAACTCTAAAATTACTCCAGATCCGGTTTGATCCCTCACAACAGTTCAGATAAAAATCCGGACTGTAGGTCACACAGAGATCCCCCGTACGATCTTCTCATACTACAACGACTTTGGCATTGCTTCCCGCTCCTGTGGAGTCAGGCGGTTACAAGTGTACCCGTCCGTTCCAACGTCAACCAGAACTCTTCCGTTTGCCACAAAGACGGTGAGACCTCACAGGAGATCGGACACTCAACTGGGTTTCCCGTCCAAGAGTTCTAGCACGACTAAGGAATCCCTCCCTCTCGTCTAGCCTAACAACGGCTTTCTCACCCGGAATCTTAAGTTTTGGAAGCGTTGAGGCACTAGAATTACACTCCCAACTCTTCTCTACCCGTTCTCATATACTTAGACACGGAAAATAAGCACCAAAGGGAGAATGTTACTTGCAAAACCACTTGCGTCTTCCTAACTCCGCGTCACGCCGCCCTGCCAAACTCGGGAGATACACACGCAAAGCAAGAGAGAATAAAACACACAAGGAAAATGCAAGAAAAAGACTCCCAGTCCACCGCGAGGGGACTGACTTAAATAATGGGCAAAAAGCAAAAAGCGCCATACAAGTCCGCCGCGATTAACGCTCGGCGGATCCGTTCCTACCTACATCTGAACCGGAACGGATTCCAACCCGCTCCAAGTTCCTAAACCGGACCGGATTTCTTCCTGATCCGTTCCTAAATCAAAAACTACAAAAACAGGGAAATCTAACACCTACGTATCCGGCCCTGCTACCCTAGAACCTATAGTTGGGCTTTCCGCCCTACTGATCTGCTCGAAAACCTCAGTGAGGTTTCGATTCCGTTCTCCATCTACTGCAACCGGCGCTCCAGTATCCGGACTCACAGGAGACTCCGACAACTGAATTGCCGCCTCCCGGTTACCCGTTGACGCTCGCCCCGACTTCTTGGATTGCGGCGTCCTGTCCTTCCCTGGCCTCTGAGGCAACCCTTCGGAAAGATCCGGAAGAGACAGATCGGAGAGTCTGACCGGAATTTCGTTCAACCTCCGGCTGCAGTCTTCCATCCGGTCGGCCGCCTCCCGAACTTGCACCAAAGTTGCCTCCACCCGATCGGAGAAGTCGGTAAGGATCCGAGCTAGCCGGCTTCCGGATAGTTTCTTCTCCTTGTGCACCTCCTCGTCAAACAGGCGAGCCCTGATGACTGCCGATCCGGGTTCTCCGAACGTCGCCTTCACGTGCTCCGCCACTTTGACGGTCTCCGCCGCCATTTCCTTGGTAGCGGTCTCGTTGTCCCTGAGGACAAGGAGTTCCACCTTCAAACCGTCAACTTCATCCTGAAGTTTCCGGTTTTCCGCCTCCAACTTGGCGAGATCCGTGGGGGAGGCAATGCAATTTCCCACTACACCCAGAAGATCTCTATCCGGTTGGCCATTAACCATAGCCGCGATAGATTCCAAGGTAATCCGTTTGATCTCCCAATCTGCCCGGATATCACACAGGATCTCCGTCAATTTGACGAACGGATCCTTGGGGCCCTTCTCCTTCGGTGCCGGTTCGGATGGCCCCGGCTCTGATGGTCCCGGTCTGTCCTCCGTGGCCGGATTCTGTCGGACTGGAGGTGATCTTCTCGTGTTCGGCGCTGTTGATTTGTGCCACTTCACGGGAGGAGCTTCCGGTTCCTCATCCCTGTCCTCTTCTTCCGTGTCAGAATCGAAGGGGTTCTCCTCGTCATCCGTCTCCGACTCTCCGTACTTCAGGACTATCTCCTGAGCGCGCCAAGTCTTTTCCTCCGTATCCGTGAGGAGCTGTAAGCTGTGATAGAGGTGGAAGAGGTAGGGAGAGATTGGGGTCGCCCTGCTCCTTGTGAGGTTCCTCAGTAACCGGCCGACCAGCTCATGGATGATCCGGCCCCAGTCTACTTTCCGGTCTCCGATCAGAGCACCGAAAATAGTATTGGCCAGGCCGATCGTGATCCGGGTTGGTTTCTCCGGATGAAGGACCGGAAGCAGAAACTTCAACAGGCGTCTATGCCTGTCTTCGTTGCAGTCCATGATCCGGTATCCGTCCTTCGGGTGAGGGGTGCCACTAAACTTGTTTTGGAGGAAGTCTACCTTCCTCCCGGCTGGTCCGTGCCCCTGGTGCTTGAATCCGTACACGGCCCTCCAGTGCTCTTCCGTCCATTTGTGAGACAAACCCCGCTCAGTGTTGTCGAACTGATTCGACACCTTCCCCATCAGTTCCTTCACCATCTTCTCCTCCTTGAACCTCCAAGGTATCTCTGCTAACCCTAGGCACCCCATGGTGGTCAGGTCGGCCATCAGATTACCTCTCTCTGGCTCTGTAGAAGGGATGAGCGGAACTACTTTCTTCAATCGTATCCTTGGGGGCGGGGGTGTGGTGGACTCGTTCCTCTTCCAGCGTAGCTGCGGCATGGCAACTATCCGGAAAACTACCTCACTTCTCTCCTAGCTGCACGTCCCGTTCCTCACACACACTCACAATGACAGAGAAAAAACTAAACCGCCCGTAATAACCACCTGCACAAAACACACACAGTCCTCCTGCGCACACCAGCGCCTCAGCGCACAGTCTGAAACCCCGCGCCGCTGACAATCGCACGCCCTGACAAGTACCAGGCGCTACCACTGACAGCCGCGCCACAGAAAGTCGCGCCACCAAACACGCGCAAAAAGACAAACTCACAGAAAAGGTGAAAAATGCTGAGGGTTGAAAAACACACAACGAAGCGCCTGAGAGCAAATGGGCCAACTGAAAATGTCAGGCCTTATATAGTTTCCAAAAATGGATCCGGTCTTCCGGTCCTGATCATCCATTCCCGTTCCTATCCGATCGGTCCAAGTCCGGAAAAGGTCCGGTCCGGTTTCAAGAATTGAATCCGGATAGAATCCGTTCCTCTCCTGAAAGGGTCCGGAATCCTTTCCGATCCGGACTTCCGTTATCATGAACCGGATTTATTCCGTGACCGGTCACTACAAAATTATCCGGTACTATTGCAGGATTTCACCCGTTCCATGAGAAATTCCGGTTGCTAAGTTCCTGACTTCCGTTCCCAAAACTTGCTAAATGGAAAAAAATCAAAAATATGCCTTGCCACATAACTTCACTACTGTCATAGGACTAACGCTTAGTGCTCGAGAACTACTAAACTCCTCTATGTATTCTTAGAATACTATACTTTTTGTGTCATTCTATGGCACACTACACTAGTGTGGTCACTAGAACTTAGCGAAGTACTAAGTAGCAGTCCTTCTAGTACTTCTAGTCTTCCCTGGTTGCAAATGGAGATGTAACCAAGCACAAAGGCTTACCTACAGAGCCCGAAAAGGACTCTACTGAAGTACTTCCATATACTTCTAGAACTCTAGAATACTCTAGTTGAAGATCCTCGCAGTACTAAGACAATTACTGTAAGTACTATGATGTCATTCTATAGCTATGCACTCCTACAAAGTCCTAGAATAGTTCTCTTAGTAATGGCATTGTCATACTTAGTAGGCCACTATGAGTACTATTATGTCCTATTCAGTCTTCTTTCGAGTCTTTGTAGTACTCATACAGTCCTATGCCATATGAAAAGGGAATGTTTTCATAGAAGTACCAAGTCTAATCCTCTCTCATTGAGGACATGGCCATGTGAACAATGGAGTGTGTAGGCAGGCGGAGGTGCAAGAACTGGTTCGGTTTGTAACTACCTCTCTTCAGAAACTTGAAGCCGAAGCAGAGGACCTCCAAGGCAAGGCTGATTCAGCGGCTAAGCGACACCGAGGTAGCCTTCTAGGAATTCAGCAGCTACAAGAGACTATGAAAGATATAGCTGTTGTAGGTAGCTCAGAAATCATGGCGAAGGTACTCCAAGGGCATGCAAAGAAAATGGCAGATTTGTCTGCCATTGAAGGTGAGCTATGAAGCACTCTTGAGGACGTGACAGGGAAGGTTCTTGGTACTCAGTGCCGCTTGGCAGCGCTCGAAGAGCAACTCCAAGACCTATGTCATGGTGGAGATGGGGTGGTACTTCATCCTCATCCGCAACCGAATCACGTCCACGACGTTGTGGTTGGCTTGCCAGACAACATATCACTCAGCATGCAACGGTGCAGTGCATGTTCGGCCTTACGGGGACATAGTTCTCTGCACTTGCGGGCACATGTACCATCCATGGTACATGTGCCGCACAATGGTTTAAATCTACATCTTTGTGCGCTCACAGTCATTGCGGGGAGGTGCATGCCCTGTGGTTGAAGAGTTGGGACTTCGAGAAGGTGAGTGACGTTGTCAAAGCTCCGGACCAACAGGCACAACAAGAAGTCTCTCCTACACTTCGGCGACAAGGTCCGGGCAGCATGCAGGGCGATAGAGCTCACGTCATGGGTATGTGAATAGAAACGTATAATAAATGTTCAATAAACCTGGTAGTTCGGCATACAGTTTTAAAAGGGCATGATTTAAGGGAACATACCCTGTAGTAATTTCAAATTAAAAGCTTAGTTTCTTCACTACAGCAATGGAGGTTCACACTCAAAGACTTCACTTAAATATCACTACACTAACATATTTACTTTCTTCGATTTTTATTATACATGGAATTTTCCTTGGTGATTACCACTCTCATGTTCTGGACTTAACTTTTGAGACTTCTTCATACTAGAAGTACGTCACGCTAGGCGCAACTCCCTCTCACGATTCCTGCTCTAAGGCCTTATTCATTAAAATGAGACAATTTACATATTTTGAGACTTTACCCTAAATTTTTTTTATTCATTTATCATTGAATTGACGATAAGATGAGATTGCAACCTTTGGACAATTAAAGGTTTTTACATGTATTATTGTATTAAAGTCTCAAATTATCAAATAGACTCACAATTATAAAGTTATGACCATTTATCTTCGACTCTAAGATAAAATTGAGACTATACTTTGTCTCAATATAAGAAATAAGGCCTTCTCTGTTGAAATGAGGTAGATTAGTCGTCCGCAAGTACCGGCGCCCCTAGCGTGTCGGCCACAGACAACACATTCACTAAGTGCATTGGTGAGGAGAGGTACTCTTCAGCGTTAGAAGCAAACCGCGTCGGCAATCCCCTACAATATCTGATACCTACAGGACGTGTTCTCCAAGCCAAGGGCAGTTGTAATCCTTTCAGATCCAAGTACTCCATTGCCTCTGGAGCGGTGAGGCACGCCATCCCAAGTACGCCTCCATCTCTTGCATCTACAGGCGCGCTACAAATTCCTATCCTTGACCTAGCATCAACGACAGAAGTGGATGAAGCTACAACTCCTACTCCTACGTCATTGGTGTCAACAGCCACGGCAAAGTTCCCTGTAGAGCTTGCCACACCTACTATTGACCTGGAGGACCCAACTCTTGCCAACCCTAAGAAACTACAGTCAACAGGCTTAACAGAGGGATCAATAGCAGAAGGGAAGGTTGGGGTCACAGAGGACAACAAACGCCCTGCAGCACCAACAAGAAAAGAGGACGATTTCAAAGAATTTGCCGCGGAATTCCGACGCAGAAAAAAGGAAGTCACCGCTCTGGATTTGGACTTGGAGCGCTTGGATGCTGTGAACCTAGACCTCAATGACACTAAGGAGGGATTGAAGAATACGATTGACCAAGTTCCACAAGACGTAGAGGGATTGAAGAATACAACTGACTCTAAACCGCAAGACGTAGAGGGATTTAAGAACGTCACTAATCAAATTTTGGCAGACGTAGTATGGGATCAGGTACACCTTGTCTTTTTTGTCGTGGTTTTCAACGACATTCACTGCAATGCATATATGTGTTTTGTCTTTTGTTCTCTATGGGAGTTCCTTCTGACTCTGAAGACGCTTTGAATGAACCAAAATTGTATACATTTCAATGTGGCATTCCAAGTATATTTCAAATCCTTATGGTGAATGGGATGGCATGCAATGTTATGTGTGTGTTCAGCAAGAAGAAGGCAATGAGCCTAAATCCTAGGTAGACGAAAACCTTTGGGACATTACTATATCATCGCAACCAACCACTACTAAGGCAGGACCGAAAACAGCTCACGACGTCCTCCCTTTGAAATCCAAGGCTCTTCAAGATAAAGGTCAAGTGGATGCGGCAATGGACCCCACTGCCAACCCAATGGAAGGTGTTGTTAAAGCACAGTCTTCAGATATGGCTTTATTTAATTCTATGTTTCAAAATCATTGAGTGGTCTCTTCGTCTCATAGTCTCATAAGAAGCTGAAAATAGAGATGTCGTACTGACCTGTCCTAACACAAAAATTCCACTTCCACTATTTGTACTCAGTGCCTCCAACTAAGACATTACGTTGTGATACTAGTACTCAATGCATAGAAGTAGGAATCGTAGTACTCATAACCGCACTATTAGTACTTTGTTGGTAGTACTAAGCGCTTGAGCTTTGTCCTGTGTTCTAACTCCTCAAAAATGAAGAGACTTTCAAGTGAGGATACGTCTTGAATAAGGAATGTGGCCTATGAGATACTTCCATTGTTGGATGGTACTTGACTTTTGACGGTGCTATCATGTACGGGGCCCACGTTTTGTTTGGGCTGTAGCAGACAAAGGTGGGAATCGTTCTCAGTCAAAGTCTAGTGGATCCAGTGAAGGTAGCTGCAGACAATTACGACCAAGGAACTCTTCAAGTCCGCCAGAAGCTCTACCAGGTTGGGCACATAGTCCCAGGAAGGTGGGTAAACCGTAACATTGTAGTGCGGTTGCAATGTGACATCAACCTGCTGCCATTGAGTAAGGAGAGAGAGGATTTAGGTATGCCTCTTCTAAGACACAAAGCGGGCCCACAACAAGCAGACTGCAGACAACAGAGCTCACGACTACTCCCTTTTGCATTATTTACGGGCCCGCTCTCTGAAGTACTAGGAGGCACTCCAAGGAATGTGGGAAGTGGCTCCGGAATGCGGAATATGCAGTTCTTGGACTTCTTTTTTGTATCGGTTTACAGTTTTGAATGCTTTGTAGTGCTCATTCTCTTTTCAGCGCCAACCTTTGGGCTTGATGGATGTTTCCCTTGGCTTACTTTTTAATGCAATGGATTTTCCCAGTTGTTCCCCCCCCCCCCAAAAAAAAAGGTTTTAGACCATGCAATATACAAGTCTTTCCAGCATTGTCTTTGTTTGCTTCTTATGTTCAATGTCAACAAGTGGCACAACGAAGTGAAGCATTTGATTTATCAAAAGGCTGGGAACAAGTTTCCATTCTAGTTGATGAGACGTGCACACCATCTCCCGTGTCGCCCATGGACACGCGCTACATTTATGTACGCTATCCTCTTTTGCATGAGTCAGTGACTTTAGAACAAATAGCTTCTGCATGTTCTGTACATATCTTTTCTCTGTGCACATCTGTGAGCAACTGCTTTGACACTGGTGGAGTGCATCCCTCTTGGAAGGATAGTGGAGGAATAGCCTACGATGCTGACAGTGCCCTCATGAATACTTACATCGCAGAGGTGAGGGCTCACTGCCTTATTCTGGATCTTTTTTTAGCCTTCCAGTACATTGCCATTTTATGTCTACCTCTCTGGTCGTGAGGCTTTGACATGAAATGTATGTTTCTTACTCATGTTTCCTCTACCCCTTATTTGCATGTGTCAGTTTCGGAGGACTCGCACGCTAAGGAATGGAGGTTTGGTTCGCTGCGATGGTCAAGTCGATTGCTTTGAATCTGAACTAGGACGCTGCAGCGAACATGTACAGAGACGGTTCATCAAAGAGTGCTACGGTGTGTGTGCATGCGGACATGTTTGCCAGAACAGGGTGGTGCAGGGCGGCATCACAAAAAGATTTGAGGTAACTGACGTTGCTCCACACACATTGTACCTTCATGGAGTGAAGATGTCCACCATACATTTCATTCCCATGCTATATATTTAGTCATTAGGCCTACTCATGCTCAAAGCTTTTGTGCATGCTCCCTTTGTTTTGGCAGTCCTGCTAGTGACTGCAGATAGCGAACTGCAAGTCTTCTATGTCAACGATAGTAAAGGGTGGGGCATTCGAACGTTGGAGCGTCTCGGGCGTGGCTGCTTCGTTTTTGAATATGCTGGTGGAATAGTAACCAATGAGGAGTTGTTGAAGCAAAGGTCAGGGCAGAAGTACGCCGTTGCCTTCGACACACATTGGCAATCCGAGTTGGCTCTAGGAGACGATAGACTGCTGTCTATTGGAGTGATTGCAAGAAACACTTGTCCTATTTTTTGTCCCCTTGACCTCCAACAGGTAGTTTTTTGCTCATAACTTTTGCATAGTTTTCCCTATCAACTTGAAATTTGGAATGAAGGTGCATACCAAAGTTTTATATGTTGTGTAATTTTTTCAATTTTCTTAAAATTAGTTTACTATTTTTAAACTGCCCCCGATTTTTAGGCTATCTACCTTGGCTATTTCAGGGGTTTTTAGTCCTATTTTTGACCCAAAAATGAAAATTTTGAGCTGAAAATTGGCACGCTTAGATATATAGTATAGTTACACAATCCCTAAAAAGGATTTTTGAAAATATTAAACTGTCCAACTTCCACATGTTGTCAAAGTGGCTAACTTTGTGCAAGTGTAGAGAATAGAATTTATTTTTTTCAAAGATGAAATTTGTTGGAAAAGAAAGACATTTAATTGAAGAAAAAAAGGATTTTTTATTTTCATTTTTTGAATTTTTTTACTATTTTTGCCAAATTAGTGAAAAAAGAGCTATTTTCATTGTATTTTCCATTGTCTATAACATTTAGAGAAAAAATTTCTTAGGTCTGAATTTCAAGAGACATAATATTCTCATTGCTCTTCAAATTATCCATATTTTTTTCAATTCAAAAAAAATTTATTTCAAAGGGTCACAGGACTCACAGGACTCATTGATTTTGAACCATTTTGAGCCAAAACCGGCAAGTGTTTCTTGCAACGACCCATTGATGCATCATTGTATACAAATATTGCTCGTTGGTTGAACCATAGGTACACCCCTTCCCCAAATCCAACACTGAGATTCATGTGCTTGGCAGTTTATGATCTTCCCATGTCCTACTTCCTTTGATATGATATGTAGTGACTGGGTCCTTCTGCCGTGTTCATGCAATTGCAGATGTCGTGACGCAAACTTAATGGATATACCAGTCTCCATCGAATACAACATGCCAACATTGTACCATGTAAGCACCCACCGTCCACCACCTTTGTCTTCAACTGTTTTGGCCATTTTCAAATTGAGACAATTCCTCATCACTGAGATTCTCATGTCACTTGCTCTGTACCTAAATGATGCAGGTGGGTTTCTTCACTGTTCGAGATGTCAAGGTTGGCGAAGAATTGACATGGGACTATGGGTGCCGATTTGCAATGAAAAATGATATATAGTCACCCTTCCGCTGTGAGTGCGGCAATGCTATGTGTAGAGCACTGATGACCCATTATGTTGTCCTTTAAGAAAATTATAAATTAGCTTACTTTAGCTTCCTCAAAATAATTATTGATATTTGAAAAATCTCAAGATAATTAGATCAAAGGATAAAGTAGGCTAGACTACATGGAACATAAATATTCACATTCATAAAAATTATTAAATACAAAAGTTATTAACTCGTAAAAATGACAATTAATATTGATTCCTATAATTTTGAGCACTTTCAAGAATTAACTAAAATTAGAAACACACAAAAGATTAGATATAAAAATGCAAAATCTTAAAGTATATACTTCAGACTACAAGATTGACAAATTAATAATAAGGAGAATATCTTAATTCACAAGTTATTAATTTTATAAAAGTCCACTTCAGCCAAGACAAAGAAGACCAAAGCGGCAATACAACTTACTTAGTACATAGAGCTACTAGGCTAATTATAGGAAAGAATTAGTTAGGAAAAGTTAGTTAGGCAATTTTAGAAGGAATAGTCTTAGGACCTATTCCCAAGACCAAACGGTTAGGGTTAATTAAATTAGCCCCTATCACCGGGGGAAACTATATAAAGGGGCAATTTTCTCATTCATTGAATTAATCCAAGACGAAAGAACTTCAAGGCTTACAACAACTAAGACAAGAAACTTAAGACAAAAACCAAGCAAAGGAAATTCAAGATTAATTGAAGACATTCCCAAGGACTAAAAGACAATAAAAAGACAACTTTCAAAGACCAATTTTCTTCAAACAACATAAAGACTTAAAGACCTAAACAATAAAGACCGATTAAAGAATTAATAATAAAGAATGAAAATTAGTTGTTCAAACATCAAGCAAAGATATCCGAGGCTTACATACAAATCCATCCTTAGTTATTGCAAGTTTGTAATGCATAAAACTAGATTAATGTAATTTAATGGTATAAAATAAATTTCTTTAACCAAGAAATTGTGTTTCAAGCACTGTCATAGCCTTTACAAGCAGATGGTGGCACAATGGTGAAAGCAGAGTCCTTCATTCCTAAGTGAGCCATTGAGACAGTAACATGGCTACTTCATAAATGTCACGTCTCAGTGATATCCACTATTCGTGTATATAATAAGCACTCCGTGTATACATTAATACTATGTGTAGTACTTATAAGAGTGAATAGTACTTCAAATCTGACTAACCAGTACTGGAAACTCATTACTTCAGAAAGTATCACAGACGTTGTACGTTGCTGTGGCAACCTAGAATTCACCTAAGCAGGCTCTTAAGCAAAATACGAGAAGAGGGATCTATTCAATCCCCATTTTTTTTTTTTTTTCTTAGTTTTTACGCACAATTAGGACCAAGACCGGAAACCGGAAAACCCCAGACCGTAAACCAGAAACTACGTTAAGGGACAGCGTAAGAAAACCCGGATTCCGCCCACCTAGCGACCGAGACCGGATAGGCAATGAGTGGCTACTGAGCCTAGGGAACTCTCCCACGTGACCAGACTGGTTTAAACCTAACGGTCAGTAATTAATGCCGGGAGGAAAGTATAAGACCAGGGAAGCAGGGCCAGGTCCTGCCACTTTCTTGCATGCAATTCGAGAAAGAGTTTCCGGCCAGAGATAGAGTATTCGGTCTACAGACAGAGAGAAGGGATAGATAATCTGTCAATCCGGTCTGGTACATAATTGAGCGATTAGCCCTACGCTAGCTGACAGGTTCTTGAGCGCGGGAGGTTCAGTCAAGTTGGACCGCGCCTAGATAGTTTAGGCGTCAAGTGAGCGATGGCAGAAGAGGTGCAGGAAGAGCTAATTCTAACCTTCCGAAATGTGAATCCGGTCGTACCGACTGACTCGCAAGGGAAGCGGGAGCTAGAGGAAGACCTCAGGCAGATGGGTTGCAAGGGGTTCATGGCTCATCCTTGGAACCTGAAGGATGAGGCGATGGTGGAGGAGCTGCTGACCGGCCAGACCGACGAGTGGAAGGGGATGGTCCGGGCGCTGCCAAAGGAGTGGAGCGTGGCTATGTGGCGCAAGGTGTACGCCTTCGAGTAAGGAGGAGATGCGACGGGCACCAGGACGGACAAATTCCACTAGGGAAAGTTCCGCAGGCCCACCAACCCGAAGGACGGCTTTTCAGTGGCCGAGTGTGTGTCTGCTAAACACAAGAGGCTATTGCGGTTCATGATGGCGATCTTGAACCCGGATAGGCCTAGCAGGATTACGGTCACCGTAGCCAACACAGTCTTTGGTGCGCTATCGGGGGACCGAAGAATAGATTGGGGGTTAGTCATGAGAGACTAGATGAACAGAATGGTGAAAGGGATTGGGAAATCTAAACCCTCTCCCATTTCACCATTCCTGTTTCATCTATACCAGTCGTTAGACCTCTTGAGAGAGAAGGAGAGGGAAGATTACGAGGTAGGGGCTGCAATGATAGAGTATGAGATTGCAAACCCGGAAGCTGAGAATGACCAAGATGAGGGTGACTCCGAAGATGAGAGTCAAGAAGGGCAGCAAGGAGGCACGCAAGAGGAAGATGACGTTCCCGAGGTAGGAGGGGAGAATCCGCCTCTAGAGAACCCTGTAGTAGCCGGGGAAGCCCAGAAGGTAGATCCGGTCTGGGAACAGGATCCCTTACTAAAGATCCTGCGAGACCTGGATGACTTTAGGAAACACCACCTGGAGGAGAGAGGGTTGTTGCGAGGCATAAGCCACGCTCTAGGCTCTATCCCGCCCACCAAGATCATGGAGGTGTTGGAAGAATTGATTCAGGAAGCACATGATAGCCGGGACAGAGAGGAGGTACTTCGGCTGACGAATCAGGTCTCAACCCTGAGGAGGGAGCTCCATCACACTAAGGAGGAGCTGGATGAAGAGAGACGCCTCACCACGCAGGCCCGGAACACACTCGGAGAAATCCGAGAGTTCATCACGCATCCAGGCGAGGTCGTCAACAAGGCCATGCTTTTTGACACGAAGGTGTTGGAAGCAGGCAAGATGGTGGGTCCCCAGATGCTTACAGCTCTGGTGGCCTACAACAAGAAGATGGAGGCAACGTTGGAGAAGTGGAGGTCAGTAGTCACGGAAGTCCAAGCTGGTTCTGCTCCAGTCTCAGGACCGGAAGAGCCAAAGATGGAGGAGGAGCAACCGAAGGATCAGCCACCACCAGCAGCTGTCGAGGTAGAAGCCGGCACATCTGCACCGGCGAAGGAAGAAGGGATCAGGTCTGAAGCCGTGGCGGAGGAACCGGTCCCACCGACCCGGATTGAAGAACCCAGGGTTTCTCAACCCGAGAAGACCAAGGAGCCGGAACCCGATCCGATGGTGTTGAGGGAGATAATCCGGGGAACTACACCACCGAGGGAGAAGACCAAGTTCATCACCTTGCTGGATGATTCTCCAAGCAAGTCATCACCCACGGTCGTCACACAACCGAAGACCGGAGGGGAAACCAAGGCGACGGTGCAGGTTCGATCCATACTGAAGACCGGATCCGGATCCGGATCACCAAGCAAGGGACCAGTCCGGACCGCCGAGAAAGTAGGAGAGCAGACCCCACAAAACAAGATAGTGCACCACCCGCCCATCACCGGATTCAAGAAGAAGACCACGGAGACATCCAAGGTGAAGTGGAAGGCCCGGGATGAAGAGGAAGAGGAGTCAGACGAGGAAGAGACCGACTCCGGTGATGAGTCGGAACAGTACTCGGACGCAGACCAGGTATTGGCAGAGACCAAGCAGACTAGAGCCAAGGCGTGGGGTAAGACCAAACCGAAACCCAAGCCCATCAAGATGTATCGGTCTCTGAAGAAGCAGCCATCCCGGAAAGGTGCATCGCCTGTCAAGAAGGCGAGGAAGTAGGGGAGCATTAACACCAGGTAGATAGGAAGGTGGCTAAATCAGGATATATTTAGGATAGGTAGTTTTGAACCTAGACCGGATCCAGATTAATAGGATCTGAGATCCTATTTTGTTGGTATTTTTGGAGTTTTGCGGAAGTCAACTCGCCCAAGTTGTAGAGGAATGTTACGTGGCATTCTTGGCGGCTAAGGTTGATTCCGTTTGCACTTTTAGGTTTTCTGGTAGTTTAGTATTTAAACCCGGTTCGTAATTGAATCCGGGCGCACATTATGTTATCTTATTTTCGCAAGTTTTTGTGTTGCAAATACAAGTCAGAACCTTTCTGATTCACTCTAGAGTGGACTATGTGCATGGGACCCTGTCAAAGTCTTGTGGTGATGGTTAGAATTGCAGCCTTGTGTGGATAGATGTGTGCCCGGATGTTCAGTTTATCCAGTCTCTGGACTTAAAGTGAATTCGGTTTTGATAGGGAATTTGTGCAGGATCCCACAGTGTTTTTCTGAAACAGGCCTAGGGAGTATTCTATAGGAACAGACACTTGTAGAGTCTGGGTTTGAGATTGGGGAGGACCTGACCAAATGCCAACTGAATGGTGATCCGGTCCCTGTAGAAGAAAGAAGGACTAGTTAGGAAATTCAGCTCTCTTGCACAAGCTACTGCCCTTATTCTACCAGGGCTTAGACTAACTGGGTAATCTGTTGTTGTAGTCGTTGTTAGGATTAGGCAGGAGTACTTGCGTGACCTGTTGGGTCGGATTGGTCCCGGTCCAGTTGTGAGGTATTCCGGTCTGGTCGTAGTAGTAGTTTCTTTTTCTTTATAAGTGGAACTTCTGATACTTTAAAACTCGAAGGGTAGGAGTAAGCTTCCTTCCTAAACGCCCAAACAAGCAGATCCCTCTTGTTAGCAAGGTAAAACTTACATTCGGTTACTAAATTTAGGGACTGGACCAACTCATAGCATCCGGTCTTTAGCTCATATATAGTAAGGATAAGTATAAACGCGAATGAAATATACTCATACAATATCTATTTAAATTTGGAAAGATAAAGGATTGATCTGGTAGTCAGGTCTAAGGACATCTTAGGAACCTTTGAGACCAGGACCGGATTAGTCTTTTGCTTGTGTTTTGTTGGGGTAACCACTAACGTGTTCCGGTCTTTCGTCAACTTTCGACCAAATCCTTTGGGAACGATACACGAGTCACTTTAAGGCTAATTTAGTACATTCTAACGCCTTAGAGAAGGAATTGTGCTTTCCTGTGCTACGACAGTTGCTATTCTTTATAAAATGTAAATAAGCTCGTTCCATGACTTCTACTCTCAATGGAAAATGTGATGTACTTCTGTAATCTTGCTAAATTTCAAACAAGGGATTAATGAATTTCACATCAAAAGAGATGAAGTTAGAACTCTAAAAGCCACAAATCCACAATAGAGCAATTTGGGAGGAAATGCAAGTAAATGATTATCACACCCGATTCTATTCAATCTATGAATGCTCTTGTTTATTGTTTGGATATTCTTGAACAAAAACTTTCAATACCTTGATATGAATATGCAGTATTTGGATGTGACAATAGTGGCATCTTCTTACCTTCAACCCTAAACCCTTAACTCTGTAACTTTGTATCTCTGTAGCTCTAAAGTTTGTAACTCTAAACATATGATTCCTAAAACCCTCAGGAACCCTAAAAGCATAAAATCCTAGGTTCTATAAAATATAGCTATCTGCAAAGTGGATTAAAAAATTATGGGAGTACCTAATTTCATCTGAAAATGTTGTTCACTTCAATTTTTGCTTGATATACTTCTTAACTTTAAATGTTTAGGGTGGAAAATTGAATTCACAATGTTCTAAAAGGTAGGCATTTTTTTAATTTTGAAATTGAATTGTAGAAAACAAGGACATAAAATGAGAGTGAGTGCAAGGAATTTCTTTTTCCTATTCACTGACACATGTGCGGTGACTAATTTTTGGACCCTCATGCTTTTGTATTCCAACTTGAAATGACTAAAAGATGTAAAGCAAAACATATTGATGAATATTATGTACCTTCTCTATTTTTTCAGTAATTTTCATAAATTATTTCCTGTTTTGAACAATTCCCCAATGTTTTTGCACCAATTATCCTTTACGGGTTCAAGGTTAAATTTTGAATCCTAAAAGAAGGAATTGGAAGGTGA
This sequence comes from Thuidium tamariscinum, assembly GCA_947034885.2. Taxonomy (NCBI): domain Eukaryota; kingdom Viridiplantae; phylum Streptophyta; class Bryopsida; order Hypnales; family Thuidiaceae; genus Thuidium; species Thuidium tamariscinum. Next base: position 381,652 of record OX344757.2, on the reverse strand, counting down.
AGAGTCAAAGACTATGTTTTTAGAATATATTTATACATATTGCATGAATATAATTTTATAATAAGGAATTCATGGTTTAAAAGTCCACAGGAAGACTTACGTACTATTGGACCCAAAAAAAAAATGAAAGATTTTGTCAGTAGTTCTAAGTAAAAATGCCATGTACAAAAAGTCATCTAAAATGACAATGCTGATGTTTTTTTATGTGGACAACTTCCAGCACTACATCCTTTAAAATTTCAAATTAAAAGTCAGTGAATAGTTGTAAACCTCTATTTTCTTAGTCAAACTGAAGTTCGAGAAATGGTTATATTTAAAGTTAGAATCAAGGTCGACCAAGGCATATCCACTTTTTTAATCCCTATATGTTAAAGGATTTTTGAAGAAGTAGAAATTTATGTTTGTGCAATAAAATATAGAAAGTTTTTGTAAAATATGGAAAAAATTGTACCACTTCTTGGATTTTCCCATCCTAAATCCCAGAAGCATGCAATACTTTTTACCAAAGGACATAAATTCCTCTAAGATTTAACATATAGCCAAAGTAATTTCTCTGATAGGGAAGGTTAACAAAAGTAGAGGAGGAAAACATCCGAGTTTGTTTCACAAAAGAAATGAGAAATGGCATAGAAATACAATTTGAAAGTGTTTTTAAAGAAAAAGAGAATATATTTAGAAATTAAAAGTAGTGTACCACTTCTATTTTTGCACTATAGCCAGCAATATCCCCAAAACATTTTGAAATTAAGGCCAAAAAAATTCAAATAACAAAAGTAAGGAAATAGGAAATGGAAATATTTTTCGCAAGCCTTTGTGATGAAAACAAGAGGGAATGCTTTGAAGAGGAAAAAAAAAGGGAACATTTGCATTTAAGAAATAAAAGGTACTAAACGTTTTGAAGGGAAATAAAATAGGGAATTTTTGGAAGAAAAAAAAATAGGGAATGCTTTGAAGGAAAAAAAAGGGAATCTTGTTGGAAAAAAAGGGCATTTTCAAAAGGATATTTTGTAGTGGGAATGTTTTTAAGAGGAAAAAAGTAGGGAATGTTGTCAAGGGAAAACTTTAAGGAATCTTCTGAAGAGCCTAAAGGACATGTTTCAAAGGACCAAAAACAGAGAATGTTTTGAAGAGGAACAAATGAAGGAACGATCTCAAAGGAAAAAAAGGGCACTCAATGCATGCTGTGAAAATAGGGAATGTTCTCTAGAAGAAAAAAATAGGGAATGTTTTTAACCAAAAAGAATACGGGAACATTTTAAAGAGGAAAAAAATAGGAAATGTTTTCTTCGGGAAAAAAGGGAATGTTCTTAAGCCAAAAAAAAAGAGAATTTTACTTTTGTCTCCAAAGAGTATGTTTCGAAGAAAAAAAGAAGGGAACATTTTCTAGAAGAAAATAGTAGGGAATGTTTTTAAGGGGAAAACATTGGAAATTTTGGTGAGAAAGATAAAAGGGCATGTTCTTGGGTAGATCACTCTTTGTATATTCTATACCCCCCCGTGCGGCGAGAGGGTATTTTTTAGGGGGCTATTGACTTCCTAGGTGGAAATATAAAGGCCCCTATAATTACCTAATTTTGCAAAATGACCTATATTAGTGCACCCTATCATTAATTATATTACCTCTGGGCATTGAAATTAATGTATGCTATATTCCTTATAAGAAAAAAAATTAATGCAGAAGCTAATGAAGATCAAAAGTGTTAGAGGACAAATTAAGCATGATCTTTTTTTTTCCTACACCCTTCAGGCAGACAGGCACCCTTATACTCTTGAAAAGACAATACTGAGTGTAAATTTTTTTTTCTACACCCAAGTTTTTTATTATAAATACTTTGGAGCACCCAAATTTCTCCTTTTCTTGCATAAACTATTTTATGTACTGAATTCACTTTCTATAATATAAACAAGAGTATGAGAGATATAAATTTCTCACACCCCATTCTTTTCCACACCCCATTTTTTTCATATGCTTTTTTATTTAAATACACATGAGTGTTTTTCACACCCCATTTTTTTAACACTCTTTTTTATTTCACACCCCATTCTTTTTTATTTCATACCCCATTCTTTTTACACCCCACTTTTTTTCACACCACATTTTATTCGACGCCCCATTTTTCTGAACATTGATTTTTTAATTTCACACCTCATTTTTTTTAACAGTCTTTTTTATTTCACAGCCCACTTTTTTTCACACCGCATTTTAATCGACACCCCATTTTTTTTAACTCTTTTTTTAATTTCACACCCCATTTTTCTGAACATTGATTTTTTAATTTCACACCCCATTTTTTTTAACACTCTTTTTTATTCCACACCCCACTTTTTTTCAAACCGCATTTTATTCGACTCCCCATTTTTTTCCACACCCCATTTTGTTTAAAATCTTTTTTATTTCACACCCCATGTTTTTTAAACCCCATGTTTTTAAACATCCTATTTTTTTTAATACTCCATTATTTTCCCAAACCCTATTGCAAGCCCTATTGTTTTGGACTTCAAGCCCTTCAATTGATTTAAGGTAGTTAGATTTACACACTTAGTTTTTTGGATTCTACAACTTGCTTCGGGTTTGAAAATGAGCCGCACCACAGAGTACTCGAATACTCGACCTTAGATTTTCATTCAGTACTCATATTTTCATCCAAAGTAGTCTACCTCCATTAATAAATCTACTTGTTTGTTTACTCTGGCCACCATAATACATGCAATTGGCTGTATAGACTTATACTCAATATAGTAATGTAGTATTGTACATAGGATACTTTCAAATTTATAGCCCATAGATTAGATTAAAAAAAATACTTAATGGCCCAGATTTGTAATTACCCTATATTATCTCCACTACATTTTTTTTTGGCATGTCCTATTTTATTTGTAATTTCATTATAAATTTTAGCTCAAATGAATAGAATCCTTTCTATATTATAATATTATGCCGCACGTGGTTTTGAAAATGCGCTAAGTAATGTACCCAAGGGCATGTTATTTTGAAAAAAGGATAGGGAATGTTTTTGAGGAAAAAAATAGGGAATGTTTTTAACAAAAAAAAATACGGGAACATTTTAAAGAGATAAAAAATAGGAAATGTTTTCTTCAGGAAAGAAGGGAATGTTTTTAAGCCAAAAAAAGGGAATTTTACAGAAGTCTCTAAAGAGTATGTTTCAAAGGAAAAAAGTAGGGAATGTTTTTAAGGGAAAAACATCGGGAATTTTGGTGAGAAAGATAAAAGGGCATGTTTTTCTGAAAAAACGATAGGAAATGTTTCTTAGGAACAAAATTGTGAATAGGAAATGTTTCTTACGAAAAAAATCCACCAAAAATACCATTTATATTTTGAAGGTTTGAAATCTTTTTTGATTGGAGAAAATTGTGTTTTTTATTGATTTGTTAAACAAGCTTGATGTATTTATTAAAGAGAGCATGAATACTTCCCCCAAATAGTAAGTTTCTCAACACTAAGCAATTTTAGACACTTTGTACTATTTCTCCTTTTGTTTGCTATAACTTCTCTTTGACCGTGTAGATCTTAGTTTTCAATGCAAATGTTGAAACACAATCCAATATTCTGAAATTTTGAAAAAAAAATTATTTTAAAGAAGTTTTCTTTTTGCCCAAAAATGCTGTCTAAAGTTTGGCAGCGACCATGAAATGATCATTTGAGCGCTGAGGGGTTAAGCCCCCCCCCCCCCAAAAGGGAATTTTACAGAAGTCTACAAAGAGTATGTTTCAAAGAAAAGAAATAGGAAAAGTTTTCTAGAAGAAAAAAATAGGGAATGTTTTGAAGGGAAAAACATCGAGAATTTTGGTGAGAAAGATAAAAGGGCATGTTTTCCTAAAAAAAAGATAGGAAATGTTTCTTAGGAGAAAAATAGGGAATATTTTTAAGAAAAAAAATAGGAAACAGTTTAAAGAGAAAAAAAAGGAAATGTTTTTTTCGGGAAAAAAGGGAATGTTTGTAAGCCCAAAAAGGAAGCGACTGTTTTGAAAACAAAAAAAGGGAAAAGTTCTAAAGTCTCTAAAGGGAATAATTCAAAGACAAAAAAATAGGGAATGTTTTCAAGGAAAAAAAATAGGGAATGTCGGTGACCAAAAAAAAGGGCATTTTCTTCTGAAAGAAAGATAGGGAATGTTTTTTTTCCAAAGAAGTCCTAGACTGTTTTGAAGGGAAAAAAATTGGAAACCTTTTAAAGAGAACTAAATAGGAAATGTTTCCATGGAAAAACAAAATAATGTTCTTAAGCCAAAAAAAAAAGTGAATGTTTTGAAGTCATTTGAAAATGAAAATGTTATTAAGAAAAAGAATAATTGGGAATTCTTCTAAGAAGAAATAAAGAGGGAATGCTTCTGAAGAAAAAAAGTTGTTCAATTGCAATCCAAAGTTCTATGTGTTGAAATGAAGAGACTATAATATATTGTGAATTTAATTATAATTTTTTCATTCAAAAATGGATTTTTCAAAAGTTTATATTACAAAATTAAGTTTTTGATTCTTATATTCATTAATACCAGAAATTTTTGATGATTATAGTATACAATATAATTGACAATTATTGTTTCCTGCCTTTCTCTTCAAAAAATTCAAAACTTTGTAGTTTTCATATGGAAAATTGAAAAAAATTTAAGAAGTAGGTACGGCAATTTTCTAGAAGTGAGGAATATAGAAATTCCATACAACCACAAAATAAAGTATTACATTTGGTTTTATAGTCAAATTTAACTTCAAGGTCTTCGTTGAGGTAGTACGGGTTTAATAACTATTATAATTAATTGTTAATTATGTATAATAAAGTAAATTGCTATTGGAATATCATGAAAGAATTCCAAATAATTTGGATTTATTTTCGTCTTTCAATTTTTTAATTTGTAATTTTTGCCGCAAATATTTTACGTAGTATGAAGTTGTCTTTTTTTGCAAAGTGAACTGAATATTTTCCTAGACATGTGAAAATTATTTTTTTCAATAATAAACATACAAGATTAATGCTTTCATAGAATTTAATTACATAGAATCACCCATGACATTATTTTTGACTACATGGCAATGGCTCTTGTCCTTCAACAGTTAAAGCACTTGAATCCACTAGTGAGAGGCTCAAGTTGGTGGTTCACGAACATGAGACAGTAAAGTATTGTACTATATACACTACTTGTAGGACTGCAAAGTAATGGAAAGGGCGGAAAAAGACATTGAATTGCACCATAGTCATTGCATGCTGTATTGAAAACATGGTGAAAGGCTTTTTTTCTCAAAAACTCGTATTCAAGGATACATTTCTCTATTCATGAATATACACATTTCTCTTTTTCCATACTTGAAACCTAAACCAGTAAACCGTACGTTGGGCAACTCACTCATGCCATGAGGATAAGACTTCTGAAGTACTGTGCCAGTACTATGAGTCATGCAGTTCTTCGAGGGTTGTATTGATCACGTCTACAGTTTCAAGCAATGAACTCTTTTAATTACGTCTTTTGAGTACTGATTCTACTACCAAGTTTTGCCGATGGTTCAATCCTTTGTAGTAGATATTCCTAATTCTATTAACTAATCTAACCTATCTTAACCCATCGAGCATGATCTTGTCTAATTCTAATTCCAAACATTGGGTAAGAAGAAACTTAATAGTAAAAAAATGAGAATAAAAATCAAATGGGACTGTGTGAGCGCTCCTAACTCCACCCTCGAACTAAGAGTTTTTCACACGGGTCCTGTGTCTAATTGAGTTTTTTTTCTAATTGGGTAAAAAAGAAAGCCTTTCAAGCAATGAACTCTTTTAGTCACGTCTTTTAAGTGTTTCTAATCTAATTTTGTGGTTATGATTCGATCTTTTTTAGTCTAAAATTCAACCAAGTGACCCTACTCTATTCTATAGTTTTGCCTAAATCTAATTCCAAGCGTTTGGTAAAAAGAAACTTAACAGTAAAACAATGAGAATGAAAATCAAATGTGAGCGGTTTACCTCCTCTGCGTAAATCTCCATGGTCTCGTCGTCAAACATCATCATGTGTAAATATTCCCCTACGACCTCGCCATCGAAATCATCCCGACTCTCCATCTAATCCATAGTAATTTCCCACAACTGTTGGTAAATGTTCTCCTAAAGAAACCATTGGAAGTTATGTAGGTTCAAGTTAATTGCACATTCTCTCTTCAATTCCTAATTTATTGGTAATTGGAAAATGTCAAAATATTTTGAATCTACTAAATAGTTCAAATAATCAATGAAAATCCTATCTAATTGTTAGTATTATTATTCTTGGATTAATTGAATTACGAATTTATCTTAAAATTAATTGATTAGCAACTTAATTGAATTACGAATTTAAGAATTAAATTTCACCTGATTTTGAAGTAATGAGTTGTTCTTTAGTTTTCTTTCTTTTGGCTTTCGTGAATTAATTAGAATTGGAATATTATTACCAAACCTAATTAGTTCAATTTCCTGGCAATTCCCAACGAAATTGGTTATCAATTAGTTTGTTTTTTTTAAATAAAGAATTGCAACCAAATCTTTTATAATCCAATTAATTTTAATTTCTTTTAAATTCCTAAAGAAATTGGTTGTCAATTTGTCTTTTTTAATTTGGCTTATTAGGATTAATTGGAATAAAGAATTGCAATCAAATCTTTTATAATCCGATTAATTTTAATTTTCTTAAAATTCCTAAAGAAATTGGTTGTCAATTTGTTGTCTTCCTTTTGGCTTATTAGGCCTAATAAAACAAAACTAACAAAATCCAAACCTTTTAAGAATCTAATAGCCAAAGAATGTAGAACAATCCAAAAGACCGAGAACAATTTCAATAGTGTTATTCCAAATAAATGGATTTTTTATTCCCAAAGGTCAACCCCCAAGAATAAAGAATCCCACTATAGTGTTATTCTAAAGAAATTAGTTTTTTAATCTAATTTGTCACGGTTAGGAATCTCACAACCTTAATCTCCCACCTAGTTCTCTTTCTTTCTCATTCTTGTTGTGCAAGAGTTGTTGCAATTTTGAGAATTAGAGGATGGCTATGGCGGTGGAGTTGTTAATGATTGAAGACCCTCTTTAGATTTTGCAAATTTTGAGTTTTTTGATGGAAAATTGAAGGGAGAGGTGGGGAATTTCCCTTCCAAATCCTTTTACTTTGGTCAAAAATTTCAATGTTTGCAACGTCAAAAGATATTTTGTAATAGTTGAACTTACTTGTAAAGCGTGAGTTGTGGTTTCCTTTTGAGTTCTAGTCTTAGTTGTGTAACTTGAGCTCCTAGACTCCCTGGACTCCCCTCCAACGCCCGACTTCCCTCCCAGCGCCCGACTCCCCCCACTGGCCCGCCTCCGTACCCGACCCGCCTCTGTTACCCGGCTGCCTGGGTGGCTGCCGCTTGGGTGGCTGTCCGCCTGGGTGCTGGTCCGCCCTTGGGTGGTCTGGTGTACTGGTCCACCCTTTTTATGTTAAAATTTGGAATTTTGGGATTCTTCACTATGTGGAATTTGGGAATCCTCTCCAAGTTTAATAATTTGGGTTTTTTTACTTTGGAATGGTTTAATAATGGAAACCGAGAAGTTTGGTTCTAATTAATTTCAATCCAAGGCTTGCGTAGTTTCTAACCGTTGAGAGTGAAATTCTCCCAATGTTTTAGTAAATGTTACGGGTGCAAAGCTCCACCGTGTCTTGAGAATTGTAGTATTTTGAGAGTTTTATTCGCAAAAGGAGGTACACATGACAGTGTTTAAACCGGACTTTCACTTTAAACTCTTAAAATTTCTTAGTATTTTGGGATTTTGCAACCAAAAGAGGTATACATGACAGTGTTTAAACCAAACTTTGGCGCTCAATGCTCAAAATTTCCGTGAATGAGTGGCAAAGGAAGTGTTGAGGCTTTACCTCCAGAGAATATGTGAGAAAGAAATGACAAATGAAGGGGCCCTAAGCCTTCAAATATTGAAAAACTAAACACAAAACAAGACTTGGCCAAAATCTTTGGTCCAAGCAGTGCTCCGACCACGCCGGTAGCACAGAAGAATAACAAAGTGTCGGTGCGAGAAATAAAGGTACTGGTAACCTCGAGGGGGGCCCTTATATACTCGTGGCCGGGCCCCTCTCGATAATTGCCGGTGAAAACACTTTGTTACTTCCTACCCTAAACTACCCTAATGTAATTCCAAAATATTAGTTGTTTAATGGTGGAAATTTCTAAAAACATCCCCATTTTGTCAAAGAAATCTTGGCCAAATCAAATCCAAGATCTTAACCCAAAATATTTTGGAATTAACCCTAATCTACGTAAATATTTTGCAAATTAATCCAAAGTCATTTCGAAAATTGTCTTTCTTTAGCCCAAAGATGGCTTTTTACGCAAGAAAGAGATCTTGACCAAATTCAATCTTTGATTTTCCAAGAGATATTTCCAAAATCACTTTTAATTAACCGCAATTAACGATTAAAAAGTCAAACTAAGAGCTGACCCTCTCTATCTTTTAGGGAACAACTTGAAACGGAAAACCGTCTGCGCCATTGTCTTCAGAAGACCCCAATTAGCCTAAGGGACTCCTTACCCCTCACTCCTAGGCCATTTGCGCGCCCAAATTGGAATTACGGTAACTCCAATTAAAAGTCAAAACTCTAACTTTTAGGATTTGCGCTTTTCGATGAATCTGTCAGGCCAGGGTTGTTAGGAATGTCCGTGAGAGTAAGGAATGACTCCTTATTTGCGACAATCGGACATCATTCGCTCCTGATACGCCGGTGAACCCGCCGCCAACTTGTAATTTTCAGTGAATTTTGATGTTGATGCCGTTTTTGGTAGTTGGGAATGTTGGAATGTCTTCAAACTCGACCGGGTGCTTATTAAGCACACAAAAACCTATCCTAATTTTTAGTGAGATTTTACCGCATCATATGTAATTTCTATGATTTTACAAACATTTCTATGTGCGGTTGATTTCCCATGGAGTCAACGTGGGATTTCGGAAAAATCCGAAATAAATTGGGTAACATCTAGGGCACTCCTAGATTCTTGGTGTAGGTCCCACGCAACCTTGCACCTTTCTAATTTTAGTAATTTGGAATTACTTTGCCCAATTGGACAATTTAATTCCCGATGCCCGGGAATCTTGGACAATTGTTTGATTCTCGTTTGCTCCTGGCATGCTCCTACCCTTGGAACACCTCTCTGTAGTCTTCAATCTCCAATCCTCCATCTTTTGTCTCGTGATATTCAAATTCTCCAAATCCATTGTAGTGGTTTTACCTTTAAATCCAATTTTTTCCAAAATTGAACTTAAGCCCTGGTAACTCTCCCACGCTCGTAGTAGACTCTTCTAGCTTAGTCAGTATGTCTTATGCATCCTTAAAAGGTTGACTTTGCACAGACATTCACTAGGACTGACTAACTCTCTATTCCTTATTTCTCTCGGAATTACTAATTCTTCACGTATACTTGCTTTGGAGACTTAGAATGATTCCAATTTCTAGTATTAGGAATTTTCCACCATCTAAGTTGGTTTTTCGCCATTTTGGCATAGACTGACACCAAAACTCCCTTAACACTCTTTTTATGTCTTTTTCTTGAATATTTAACTAATTTTCTCTATTTAATCGCGAAAAATGGACCCAGAGTTCTGAGTGCCATCTCGAGGGCTCACAGATTGGTTTACCTCTTCCGCATACTAGATCTCTATAGTCACGTCGTCAAACATCATCAAGTTAAGGTATTCTCCCATGACCTCGCCATCGAAATCATCATGGCTCCCCATCTAATCCATAGTAATTGTCACGTTGTTGAGAAATTAAATCTATCTTGGTTAAAAGAAAACTAAATGTGATATAGCTCTAAATTAATTATGTATTTTTTTTATTCCTAATTTTTTGATAATTGGAAAATGTCGCAAATTAATTTAGTCTACCTACTTGGTTAAGCCCTAGGCAATCAAATCTATCCTAATGCAAAAAATCAATGGGAATTTTAATTGAATTGTTAGTTTTTGTTTTTGTTTGTTTTTCCTTTTTGACTACAAGAAAATGGGGTAAAATGTGACTGCGCAATGACTCACAGTGACTTGCAATCGCGAGCACCTTCCCTGCGAGTCACGACAATGACTCAAAAATGACTATCCCTCTCTAATTGCACATTGTGGGCATTAAAAACTACGACTGAGTCATTTCCTAGTTGTGGCCGTGACTGGAAGATGAAAATGAGATGAAAATCATACTTTGTAAACAGTTTTTCATCAACAATTCATATCTTTTACACTTAAAAAGGTCACAGTCATATTTTGTGACTTCACTTCAACTACTGAATGACTTTTTGTTCACTAAAGGAAAAAGATGGGATTTAAATGTTGCTTATGTGGATTTTTTTGTGCTGACGTGTCTATGGGTTAGGGTAGAGTCGTGCATGAGTCACAAGAAGTTGTATTGTGCAACTACGGGTGACTTTTGAACAACTTCAAGGTGACTTTTTTAAAACTAGTGTGCACCTTCAACAAAATTTCATGTTTTACTGACTTAGCAAATAGTCTTTTTTACACTAGAGCATGGGAAAGGTGCAAAAATATGACAAAAATTACTATGGCTTGACTATTTACACAATCATTAGGAAAAAAATGAGTGCTTAAAGGGCTTGTAAGTCCTTGATGCCTCAAATAAATTAAAGAAATTGTAGGCCAATTTCTTCTTAAAAAACTTTTTAGGCTAACAAAGTGCACAGCTAAAAAACTATGGAACAACAAAATGAAAGGATATAAAAAATATTATATTTTTTGAAAAGAAATTGATATTAAGAAGATTACAATAGTACAAAATTTTCAGATTTACCCCTTTATCTTTATAAGTACATGCATTCCAAAAGTGGATGTGCCTTGGTCAACCTTGATTCTAATTTTTTATGTAACCATTTTTAGTATTTGACTTAAACTAAGAAAATGAAGATTGATAAGTTTTCTTTCAACTTCAATTTAAAATTTTGAAAGAATTGAAAAATTAAAAAAGTTATTGCAAATGCAAGTTTCATTTGTTAAAATCCAAAGAATACAACATGTAGTATTTTTCAATCATTTTTTTCCTCTTAAAAATGAATTTACAAATTGAATGGCAAAGTTAAGTTTTCCATTCTAATCTTCATTAAAAATAAAAAAATTTAGATTATTCTAATGTATTTTATAATTGATATAATTTTTTAACCTTTAACTTTGAGAAATCACAATAATTTGTAGTTTTCATCAAAAAAATTTGAAAAAGAATTATTTGGTAGAATATACACTGTTCTACTTGTAAAAAATATCAAAATTTTACAAATTTATGAAATAAAGATTTAAATTTGGTTTGATAGCCAAATTTAACTTCAAAGTCTTTATCATGGTTGTTTTGACTTTAAAAGTACCATAGTTGGGAATTTTTCATCCTAATGTCCATTCCTATTTTTACCTCTTGAAAATTCAAACAATCTAGATCATTTTTCTATTTTCACTTTTTAAAATAAAAAAAGATTTGCAACAAAAATGATAACAAGTACAATTTCTCTCAAAATCATTTGAAATTTCTCATGGTGACATAAAATTCATAGTTTCAAGTAATAAAAATATAAGATTGATGTTTGAACAAAATATGATATGCTAATTTTAGCTTAAGGATGATGTTTAATCAAATGGAATAGAAATTATGAATTTTATTGATATAAAATTTTTATTTTTATTTCAATTGATTTTGTGAAGATTTCTAATTGAAACAAAAATCACAAAATCAATTGAAACAAAAATTTGATTGAAACAATAGTTGATTATCTGTTGAAACAATAATTGATTATCAATTGAAACAAAAATTTCAATTGATTTTGTGAAGAATTATAATTGTTATCATTTTTTACAAAAATTTAAAATAAATACATAAAATTAGCAAAAAACATCCAAAATACTTGCAATTTTTTCTAAAGGTACGAGTATAAATGGAGATTACTATATAAAATTTTCAGTTGAACATAAAAATTTTGAACCGAAAACAACTATAACAAAGACCTCAAAGTCAAATTTGGCTATTAAAGCAAATTAAATTTTTGATTTATTACATTAACAAGAAAAATTCTACTATAAAATTCTACTTTCTACATATTTTATTTTTTTATAAATTTCTTGCTAAAAACTACATATTATTGTAATAATTTTAAAGTTAAAAATTAAGAAAATTATATCAATTATACTATATATTGAAATAGTTTGAAATTTTCACCATTAATTAATGTTAAGTGGAAAATTGATTATTGAAATTGAAATTAAAGATCCATCTTAAAAAGAAAAAATATGAATGAAAAAGACAATGTATTGTGTTTGATGGATTTCAACACGTAGAACTTGCAATTCCAATAAATTTTTCAAAATTTAAAAATGAAATAAAAAGAAAATTTTTCGAGCTTCATTTTCTTATTTTAAGTCAATATCAAAATGGTTATATTGAAAGTTAGAATCAAAGTTGAACAAGGCACATCCACTTTATTTATGCCTAAATTTTAGGGGTTAATGTGGAATCAATGTAACCACATAAAGATGTTGTTTTCAAGATTTTTATTATTTTGTTATTTTCATCATTATTTTAAAATTATTTTAATACTATTTAATATTCAATACTTTTTACTAATAAAATTGAAATTTCTTGAATTTTTTTAAAAAATTATTAATTTTTTTATTACTATTTTAATAGGGTCACTTGCCATCATTGATGACTACACTAAAAATGGTAAATAGTGTTGGCAACACTAATTAGCCGAGCTAACACTAATTGTGATTTGCAAGGTTAGTGTTAGATCATTATTAACCCATTCTAACACTATTTCAGCTTTATGGTAAAATCTGGTCATTTCAGCAGTCTGACAAAGAGTGTATTTAGTATTAGACTGAAATGTTGGACTGCTGGACTGAAACGCTGAAATGAATGCTGAATTGCTCAAACACTGAAATGCTGGAATGCTGAATTGAAATATTGAAATGCTGAAATAGACAATAAAATGCTGAAATGCTGAAATTTTTCATGGTGTATGTATAAGTTGTTAAATATATTTTTCATAGTGTATGTAGAAGTTGCAAACCAAATATGGACTTTCACAGGTAAGGAGCTAGAAATTCAGATTTGCAAACAAGGAGCCAAAAACATAGTTTTCCAGTGAAGGGCCAAATTTTTGTTCTAAAAGGCCAAAAACTCAGTCTTCTAGGGAAGGGCCAGATTTTAATTGTGGGAGGCCCCAAATGCAGTTTCGTAGGGAAGGGCCAGATTTTGACGGCAAAAGTTAAGAGCCAACACTATTTACACATGAGTTGGAAAATAGTGTTAGAGGTAAAAAGAAGGTCCAACACTATTTATCAACCAACACTATTTACCATTTTTAGTGTAGTGACTATTGTTCTCCAAAGAGGCTAGGAGATTGGAATTTTGTTGAGGGGAATTCCTCAAAGAAAAGCAATCCCTTTTGAGGGCTAAATTTTTTTCTAATGTGAAGTACATACTTTAATCCCTCAAGGCCAAATGACTTTTCAACAATGATGAAAGGTTTTAAATGAATTGTGATTACTAAATGACATTTTCTTGCGCATTTAAATGTATTTAACATATAATTTTGGCTAAGAAATCATATACTTTCACTTCTTCTGTATGCATAGAATTTCATAAAGAAATCTCTCTTCAAAGCCTAGGTGACACATGAAATTGAATCAACTTTCCTAATACCAAATTTCTATGATATTAATTCAATAGGATCAACAATCACTTCTATGTAGCTATGTTTAGTCACATGGAAGTTGCATTATAGTAATGCATTGCGATTTCAACACAAAGATGACTCTGTCACGTCTTTTGTGCTACTATACTAGAGAAAAAGGTTGGAAATATAAACAAAAATGCTCACAAATTTTGATTTGATGGCTAAAATCTAAAACTAATTTTTAGAGCTAAAAGTATGAGAGATTTGTCAACTTATTATAGTTCAAAGTTTTTTGAAAAAAGTTGATCTACTATATGTAAATGAGGTCTAAAATAATATTTCCAATATAATTCCTGCATTTTAGATATCCCATATGCTTTGTCATGCCTTCCATCCTCCCACTTCTATAATAAGCTTTCCATTTTCCCTCTTTGTACTCACACATCAAGTGGCTTTAGAAGCTAAATTACATTTGCCAAATGTGGTGTATAATGTATTATATATTGTATATGGCATGTTTTGTATGGCATATAATTATGTATGGTGTATGGCATTTGATTTATGTTGCAATTAACATTTTAAAGACTCTGTTGTGACTTGGAAATGACTTCGGTGCAATTCCACCATGATTCAATTACAACTCAAAAATGACTATAGACTAACAACATGCATAATAGTCCTCGTTAGATTTCTCATGGGTCAAATGCAACTTCACTTCAATTGCTAAATGACTGAACATGTGGTAGTCCACGTCAAATTCATAAGGGGTTCACCACAACTATATTGTGACTGCCAAATGACTGGACACGTGGCAGTCCACTTCAGATTCAAAAGGGGTCCATCATGACTATGTTGTGACTTCCAAATGACTGGACATGTGGTAGTCCACGTCAGATTTATAAAGGGGCCATCGTGACTTCAAAATGACAAGCAAATGACTAGTCACGTGGATGTAGCCTTAAAGAAAACACTTTCCAAGTCATCATATTTCATCCATTGCCCACCCAGAAAGAAAAAGATGGTGATAATACTCATTCCTAGATTTCAGACACTTGTAGATTTTAGCTCAATGAAAATGACTTCCAAGTAACTACGAAGATCACAGTCACCCAATAGTCACATTTTCAAAAAATGACTGCTAGCAGTCATTTAACAGTCATTTTTCGCAGTCACATTTGTCCCCACTTTCTTGTAGTGTTTCTTGTTCTAATTTAATATTCTCAATTTGAGTTAGTAAAGAATCAAAATTCCTAACCAAATCTTTTCAAATCTAATTAGTTTTTGAATTTTCGTTAATTCTTCAAGAAATTGGTTGTCAATTTGTCTTTTCCTTTTTGTCTTATTAAATATTTTAAATAAAAAACTATCATCAAATCTTTTCAAATCTAATTAATTTTTGAATTTTTGATCATTCTTAAAGAAATTGGTTGTCAATTTGTTTGTTTCTTTTTGGCTTATTAGACCTAATAAAACAAAACCAACAAAATCCAATCCTTCTAAGAATCTAATTAATAACTAACTACCAAAGAACAAAGAACATTCCTAAAGAACGAGAACTAATTCAATAGTAAAATTCTTAATAAATTAGTTTTTTAAAAGTAGGTGAAGGCAAGGGAATAAGAACCTAATTCAATAGTGTTTATTCTTCAAAAATTAGTTTTTAAATCCTAATTCCTTCACGCGAGCTTCTTCTCGCATCTTAACTCCTACATCCCTTCATTTCTTCTTCATTCTTGAGAGTACGATGTTTTGTTAGTTCTTTCAAGAGTGTCAATGGCTATAGAGTGTGAAGGTTTGAGAGAATGTTGAAGAAATTTTAGAAACTCCAATTTTGGAATTTTAGTGAAAATCAACAAAAAAAGGTTGTCGCCCCAACTACCTACCTATAATTTTGACTTTTAATCAAAATTTTGAGTTTCCAAATTTTGTGGGTACTCACTTCAATTTCAGTTTAGTCCGCTCTCGGCCTCAGCCTACTCAGTTCCGTTCTAGCCTCAGCCTCCTCAGTCGGCCGCCACGTGGCGGGGGCTGACTGGTCGCGCCCAGCTCCCGATGGGCTCCCCGATGGCTGGTCCGCCGGTGAGCTGATCACCCCGAAGGGTTGGTCTGTCCAGGAGCTTGGACAAATAACTAGAATTTCTTGAAAATTTGGTTTTGATTTCTTAAAAAAACAAATAAACGCTTAAATCTATTCTAATTCTTTTCTTTAAAATACTAATGCAAATGTGAGAGATTTGGAGGAAGGGTGGTGTGTCCCTTAGAATTTTCAACTAGTCGCATTTCCAATTGATCAAGCTTAGTCCAATTCCTTCTGATGTTGAACTTGTTGGTTCCAAGCTTTTTGCAATGGAAGTTCTTCGCTTAAGTGTTAGTATAAAGAGGATGATAGCTTCGCCATCCAAAGTGAATCAAGTAATATTCCAAAAAATTTATTTGCAAAAGGCGATACACATGACAATGTTTAAACGGACTTTCACTTTAAATTTCCAAAATTTCCTAGTATTTCAAAATCTTACAACCAAAGAAAGTACGCATGACAATGTTTAAACCAGACTTTGGTGCTCAATGATCGAAATTTCTACTAATTAGTAATCAACAAGGTTCGAGATTTAGCTTCTTAATGCCAAAGGAGAATATGATAATTGATTGAAGGGGCCCTAATAAGCCTTCAAAATTCCAAAACATTAACAAAACTTGGCCAAAATCTTTTAGTCCAAGTGGTGCTCCAACCACGTCAATAGCACGTGAGAAGAATAAAGTGTCGGTGCGAGAAATAAGGGTACTAGCAATCTTGAAGGGGCCCTTATATACCCGTAGCCGGGCCCTCCCCAATAAATTGCTAGTGAAAACACTTCGTTACTTCTACCTTTAAGCTACCCTAACATAATTCCAAAATAATACTTGTTTAATGGTGGAAATTTCTAGAGACATCCCCATTTAGCTAATGAAATCTTGGCCAAATCAAATTCAAGATCTTAACCAAAGATATTTTGGAATTAACTCTAACTTACTTAGATATTTTGCAAATTAACCAAAGTCATCTTGAAAATTGTCTTTCTTTAACCCAAAGATGGATTTTTACGCAAGAAAGAGATCTTGACCAAATCCAATCTTTGATTTTCCAAGAGATATTTCAAAATCACTTTTAATCAACCGCAATTAATGATTAAAAAATCAAACTAAGAGTTGACCCTCTCTATCTTTTAGGGAACAACTCAAAACAGAAAACCATCTGTGCCATTGTCTTCAAAAGACCCCAATTAGCCTAAGGGATCCCTCACCCCTCACTCCTAGGCCGTTTGCGCACCTAAATTGGAATTATAGTAACTTCAATTAAAAGTCAAAAAATCTAACTTTTAGGATTTCCACATTTTGATGAATCTGTCAGGCCAGGGTCATTAGGAATGTTTGTGAGAGCAAGGAATTTCTCCTCTTTCATGTCAATTGGACATCATTCGCTCCTGATACGTCGGTCAACCCACCACCAAATTGTAAATTCCATTGAAATTCGATGTCGATGTCGGTTCTGGTAGTTGGGAATGTCGGAATGTCTTCAAACTTGACTGGGCACTTATTAAGCACACAAAAACTTATTCTAATTTTTAGTGAGATTTTACCGCATCATATGCAATTTTTAGGAATTTACAAACACCTCTATGTGCGGTTGACTTTCCATGGAGTCAACATGGAATTTTGAATAAATCCGAAATAATTTGGGTAACATCTAGGGCCCTCCTAGATTCTTAGTGTAAGTTCCACGCAGTCCTATACTTGTCTTTTTTTAGTAATTTGGAATTACTTTGCCCAATTAGATAATTTAATTCCCGATACCCGAGAATCTTGGACAATTGCTTAACTCTTGTTCACTCCTGGCATGCTCCTACCCTGGGAACACCTTTCTGTAGTCTTCAATCTTCAATTCCTCCATCTTCTATCTAGTGAAATTCCAATTCCCCAAGTTATATGTAATTGTTTTACTTCTAAATTCACTTTATCCTAAAATTGAATTTAGGCCTTGCTACACCTTTTAGGCCCGTAGTAGACTCTTTGGCTTAGTCAGTATGTCATGTGCATCCTTATAAGGTTGATTTTTCACAGACATATACTAGGACTGACTAACTTTTATTTCTTTATTTCTCTCGGAATTACTAAATCTTTACTAAAATTTACTTCTAAAACTTAGAATGATAGAAATTCTTAGAATTAGGAATTTTCCACCTTTTAAGATGGTTTTTCACCATTTTGGTAGCGACTACTACCAAAACTTCTCTAACTTTCTTTTTACAGATTTTTCTTGTATTCTCGATTAAATTTCACAAATTATTTGTCAAAAATGTATCCAGAGTCTTGAGTGCCATTTTGAGGGCTCACACCCTAAGACAAATTTTTTTGGCTACAAAGCTTCCCCTTTGGACTTACATCTATTGTTTTTTTTGCTATAATGGTCATTTATCCCATTTTGATTTTGTGGAAAAAATCAAAACAAAATATGTTATCATATGTTTTTTGCTTGATATCATATTCTCTTTCTCTTACTAATAGAAACTATCCATTTGCTTCAAGAAAATAAAAAACAAAGCTTTTACGAATTGAAAAATTGGAAATTTAATTGTACCATAAGAGAATTTCTAGTCGTTTTGGAAGAAGTCCTGCAAGTTTTCAAACGCTTTGAACATTGAGAATGCTCCCCTCATCAATGGGTTGATGTGGTCGAGCAATTCCTATGTCAAAAAATACTAATTAATCAATTAATTAGTTTAACAAAATGATTAAATATTTTTGAAAAATATTATTTTCTTAAATCATTTTTTTCTTTTTAATACATTCTAAAATTTTTGGAAAAAAATTCAAAAATTCAAACTAGTAAGGGTTGGCTTGCAATAGTGGAAATAGTTTCAAGGACAACCCTAAAGCAATCTCTTGGAGATCCAAAACTCCTCTTATGTTTGATTTTTGCTTTGGTAATGGTAAAGTGCATGCTAGAACTTAAAGCCTTGAAATACCTCAACAACAAGCGTTGAATGTCTTTGAGAATTTATTTTTTAGAATATAAGGAATGTGGATAAACTTATTCCTTCATTTAACTAGGAAGAGAATTGAGACTAAAAGAACAACTATGTTTTTTTTAATCACAACTAGAATTCTTGAAAAAATTGTCTATTTTAATGAAATCAAGGACAAATAATTCCTTTTTAAAAAAAAATATATAGTGAAGACTAAATTGTGTGCACATAAATTTAGGAAAATAATGACAATATACTTCATGAAGTAGGTCTTTAATAACCTCATCAGAGAGCCAAAGTAAAGATTTCAAATTACTTTTAATGTATGAATCCAAAACACAAAGCACTCAAAATTTTGAAGAAAGAGCTAGAATCATTGAATGACACCTACCTCCTCTATTGTTTTCTTCTTAGTGTTAAAAGCATTATGCTTACCATTGATGCATGCAAATCTTCAATATGTACCTCTTTTTAGAAGACATTTTAAATACCTCAATACTTTGTGGACCTCCTACTTTACTTAAAATGTATCATTAAATGACTAAACACTAGAAGAAAAATGCAAAAAAACAAGTTTATGTAAACAGAACACGTCAAGTAAATTGTGTTCAAACTGTGTTGCTGGAAACGTGGAAAAAACACAAAAAAACACAAAAAAACGCATTTTCAGTGTTTTTCTGCCTTTTTTCTATGTTTTTTCTGTTTTTTTCAGCGTTTTCAGCAACGCAGTTTCAACACAATCTACCCGACGTGTTCTGTTTACATAAACCTGTTTTTCTGCGTTTTTCTTCTAGTGAAAAGACCATCAAATAGCATTTTTGCACCACAATAGGTAACCAAAATTCAACACTTTCTATTAACATGTACAAAAAGCCAATAGACTAAATAAACTTGCTACCAAAGCTTATAGAAATACACTTCCTAATTTGACACATTTCCTTGTAAACTTTGTTGCAATTTCTTTCTATAAGTTTGATTTTCTCATGAATTATGAGTTGTCTCAAACACCAGTATATTTATGTTTCAATTATTAAAACAATTTTGAAACCTTCAACAGGTCTTCAAGAATTGACACGCAAAGCTATTTATAGAAGCTAGAGATGATAGTCTATATACACAAATATGTACACAACTTTCTTTTATTTTCTTAGACTTACTCTTAGAAGCTTGACTTTTTATTAAATTGAAAGTGTATTTGATTTCTTTCCTCAATAGCATTGTACTTATATTAACTCCCATTAAAACTTTCATATTTGCTTGCATCTAATTTTATGAAATATTCAACTTACATAATGATGATTTGAAGGATCTATCCTTCAAACACATACAAATTTTAATTCAAGAAATGAAGGATTCTACAACTAAATGTACATTAAAGATAACAAATACCTCAACCCTTTACTATTTACAAAAGACGCTATAGAGATTCATTACAAATAGTCTAAAGATAATCTACATTATTGCACCCATGTAGCTATTTTCAATTTTAGTAAAGACTATCAATTAAAAAATTAATCTTTTTCATAAATCCAACATTCTTCAATATATAATTTTGTAGGTAATTCTCTAGGGCTCTCATGCCTTGCTAGAATTTCTTAAATGCACTAGAAACTCAATTTTAGGGTATTTTTTTAAAACAAATAAAACAAAACTTCATTACCAAAGTAAATTAAAATACAAGCTTGCCATTTGTAGCTTAGTAGGGAATGAACCATAGCACTAACCGGACCTATAGAACAACTTAACCCCTAAAGGACTGAGCCTTGTTTTCCACCAAAAAACATTGAAAACTGCTATTTTCATAGCAAAGAGTAAAAAAATATTTAAATTGTCTTTTATCACATCTAACCATATTATCTTACACCTTACTAGTATAAAAAAGTGTGGAAAAAATTTCAAAATTTTTGACCCCACATATTGCAAGATATTTGCGTTTAAAGTGGAAAAATCAAGCTTTTCAACACATTGCAAGATTCAATTTTTTTAACTTTTAACATTTTTAACTTAAAATTTTTGCACTACAAAGTTTTGAGCTTTGAATATTTATTGTGAAAAATTGAGTTGAGGATTTAGGAAAAAAAAGAATTTCAAAAAAATTTAATTTTCATACTTAAAGAAATTGTTAAGTAGAAGAATGTTTGAGATAGAAGGAAAGTCTAAAATATTAATATCTTTTAAATGGAATTAAAATGCATTAATCCTAATGGTGAGATTATTCTAGCAAATAAACTAAACCATTGATTATTTTTCTTAAGAAAAATTGCAGAAATTGCATTTAGAAATGAAACCTACAAGTCATGGAGTATTTTTTTTCAAGAAGATGCTCTAACTCCCTGAAAAACAAGAATGTCCATAACTTTCTCATAACAAATCCAAATGAAATAAATCAGAGCTTTCTAGATCAAAAAAAATATAATCTATAAGGAAAAAAATTCAAAAAAAAATTTCTAAGTTTTTTTTGTTGCCCAAATTGCCCGCCGTCCCTTGTTTTGAGCTTATTTGGGCATAACTTTTGTTCCCAGGCATTGATTAAAAAAAATTATGTCCCTTCAAAGATATTAGTTTTTCTATCTTCAAAAAAAATTTCAAAAAATGAGGACAAAAATTCAGCCCATAAGTACCTGCCCAAAATTGCATTTGTCCCCCGAAGGGTGAATGGACCTTTAGGAATTAAAATACAATAAAGATATAAGAGGGAGGGAACAAATCAAAATAGTGCAATAAAAGGCTATGAGGCCCTTCATGGCTAGTAGCACCACTTCATGAGTTTGCAATACTTGTAGTCCATTGCATTTCATGGAGGTTGGAAGATGAAGTCTTTCTAGGATTAAATAGGATCCACTTCTGCTACTTGCTATCCATTGTGGCTAAGATACTACAATTATATCTTTTCTTGACAAGAGAGCTACAATTTTTTTGCTATAAATAGGAAACTTTAGATGTTGCATTTCTTTTGTTTTATTCAAAGAGGAAAAAGATTATTTTGAGTGTCAAAATCAAGATTTTATAGAAAGAAAATCTTGAAGTATTGAATTATATTCTCTAATATATTAGTTTTTTAATGCTTGGCTGGTAATTGTGGAAATCATCTCTTACAATATTGTGTGACATTATCTACTTTAGAAATCTCTAAAATGTTCATTAAGAATATGAGGTCAAACTATTGTGTACAATTTTTTCTTTTTACACAAAATTCTAAAGATGAACAATTGCACTTTTACTATGTATAGAAAGTTTTCTTATCAATTCATGAGTTGTTAAATAAGTGTGACTTTGTTTAAGATTTATAACCCCCATATAAAATTAGAAAACAACTAAACGTCTAAGACTTAAATTAGTGGTGTGTACATTCACAAAGATAGATTCATCAAGAAAGTCCCCCCTCCTAAAAAGAATATTGCTTAATGTTTACATAATATAGTATTCAAAATATACTGTTGCATCACAGAAACAATATTGTTTTAATGAAAATATTGTATTTTCATTGAAATAATATTATTGCAATATTGTTTTTTATTGTAATAATATACTTTTGTAGTATAATGCGTACACATTGAAATAGTACAACAATACTAAGGCAATAGAGTGGTTAACCCCTTAACGGCCTGAAGGCCCTTTGTGGCTATTTGGTGTAGTTTTTCATGTATGGGCAACCTTGAGTCCTTTTTGGGTTTTTGAGTGTTCTCCAAAGTTGTAAGAGATGATAAGGTGCATCGAATGTTGTAATGGGGTGCTCGTAATACTCGGTAGAACGGATCCAGACGAAGGCAATATGGTGATTGCTATATAATACAAGTGGTTCTACGTACATTGCAAGACCCATTGCATTTCTGGGTGAACCAGAGCAAACGTGGTTGTATTCTTTGGCGGGAAACTCAGGCTTACGGTGGGAAAAGGTGCCTTTGGATTCGTCAAAGCAAATATGCGCCAAGCGATGGTTTAGCATAATTTATCGTGGTCTGTGAAATTTGGTAGGCAGCCTTGTCAATGTTGAAGGAGGCAGGTAACTTCAGATCCTTCTTCAAACCTTAGCCATCTACCAATTCATGACTCGATCATGCAAGGCCCTTTGCAAGTATTGATGGTTTTGTAAGTCTTTCGGAGTGCAAGTATTAGGGTTCCGTCTTGTGAGGTGTAGGGCATTTTTTACTATCATGAAGCCTCTACTTTGCAATTTTGAATTAGGAGGTCGCTGGACATCGGCTTTAGCTTCAATTACAAGGATTAGCAAGTGTAGGAACGCTCCATAGTGTTAGCACATGTTGCTGAAGGAACTGGTGAATGAGACATTGTTGTAAACTGACATTATGAATTGCAAAGACAGAATTTTTGGAAACCGAAATGCTTGAACTTTGGTAGATATTTGGCTTCTTCTGTGCTTGTTGTAATTTGATCTTTCCAAAGCAAAACCCAAATGAAAAATGCACATGATGGTGTTGTTTGTTAGGTTAATTACTGTTAGTGAAGTCCCACCCCGGAAGCCTTGCCAGCAGGACTTCTTGCCAAAATCGATTACACTCCTGCCATGGTAACCATTTTTGGCCAGTATCGTACAATGCCACAAAATGAACAAGGATGCCAGTGACGTAAGTATGGCAAGTTTCCCCATTGCTTTTCCGTCCTCCACACGGCACACCAAATGTGATGATTGCTTCACAGCTTAGAATTCGGTTTGCAAAATTTTTCAAAACACTCTCTGCATCATTTTCATTGCACCAACTGAAAGCAATCTCCAAGCGTGTGTATCCGTAATTTTATATAAATTGTGTATGTGTCGTAGAAGACAGTGCACTGGCTAAGACAACGCATTCTGCAAAAATTCGGTACATTCCGCCATTCAGGTGGCCACACAAATTTATGCGTGTCCTATGACATTATTCACGTCAATCGGAACGGTTGGAAGTCCAAATTGTTGTCATTCAAGCTTTTCAATAAATTTGGGTGTGACCGTATTTGGCAAACACGGTGCCGTAGAGGCAGAGCCCGAGGGCCGTTCAGGGGTTAAGTACTATCCGATGGGCTTGTACACGAAAATTTAAATGAAAATCATCCATTCTGCAATTTGTACAGAGCGTGACTGTTTGACCAAGGACACAAAACGTCCTCGGCGTTTTTTTCAGGGTTAAGTTATTATTACTACAATGTCACTGTTCTGCCTGAGGAGTCTCCTCTTTTCCCTCGTCGCTTTCATTCCCTTCTCTCCTTGCTTCCCTTCCTCCACCTTCCTCCTTCCTTGCAGCCCGTGCTGTATCTGCTGCCCTTCTGCTTCAATTGTGCTCTTGTTGCTCCCCCTCGTAAGGTAATTCTCTCTCACGGGTAACGGTTCGTGCATTTCCCTCTCGGCTAGGGTTTTCAGGGGGGAGGTGCTCAGGTCAGCCGCAGCGTGGCACTTCGATTTTCTGGGAGGTCGAGGGAGTGCTGAGGATCGGGCACGATCGCTGGAGAGGCGACGATGAAGGGGGTGGGGCCACAGCCGCACAGGGGGAAAGAAGAAGAAGAAGTATCGGAAGAAGAAGAGTAGGAGGAGTATACTATGCTGCTGCTTCCGGGGGCAGTAGACTGCAGGATTGGCTGTGGGGAGGACTGCGGAATTGAACAGCTGGCCTCTGCATGGCCTCTAAAGGGTCCAGAGTAAATCCTGGTGAATTACGGGGGTTCAGTTTGTGTATTGGTGTGAGTAAGCAAGGGCGGAGCACGCGAGAGGAGGAGGAGGAAGAAGGAGAAGGAGAAGAAGCAGAAGGAGAAGAATTGATGGACGAGAAGAGGACGAGGCAGATTGTGTACTGTTTAATTACGGTTAATTAATGTTAGTGAGGAATGAGAAGGTTGGGCTGGGTAAGAGGACCCTGATTACATGTGGCAAAGACATCAATAGAGAGCAGATGCAATTGAGGAAGGACCACAGAGACCGCTGGCAATGTTGGGGAGTGTGGTGTATCAGGTGCTAGCGGGCTACCTGGGTCACTATGTCAAAGACATGCAGCGGGAGCAATTCCGGATTGGCCTCTGGAGTGGTAGACTTCTTTCGTTCTTCTACTCCCTCGAGATTTCTGAGAGAATCGAGGGTTTAGTTTAGAAGCTGAATTTGTCGTGGCCAACTGCCTCGGGGGCAGGCGCGGCGGGGGAGGGCGATTGGTAGGGAATTCGGTTTACAGGGATGTCAATCGGAAGGGATGATAATCTCGTGTCCGGTTCGCTGTGCGTATTGGTCAGTAGGGAAAACCTGGCCATCACAACGTGGGTGTTAAATGGAGCTTCAAGTTCAGAATGTGGGAAAGAGATTTCCTTATGTTGTGAAGTCTGTCTGCACAGGAGATTCATGTTCTGTTTATTTTCGAATGGAGGGGTGCGTAGAGTAGGATGTCTCTTTTTTTATCCATAGAGAAAACAAGGTGCAGAGTAGATCCAGTCGACTTTGTGATGTCATGTGAACGAGGAAGTAGAGTCATCTTCGATCACAAAGAGATCCATACTGTTACAGCGCAAGAAACCCTAATTATTCTGTCATAGCTGTCGTCGGTTCTGCTTCCCGTTTCGGAGTAATCTTTTGAAACTGCATTGAAAGCTGAAGGGAAAGTTTCATCAATTCGATTGACAGTTAACGTCTACATTTCTCTGATATATCAGAAGTCAATCCTTAAGAATAGTTTGGTTGGGAATGTAGTGAGAAGTAGGCGCAGGTCTTGGGTATCCTTATAAGAACTTAAAACCCTTCCGCAGTAGATGAGATGTCGTATTACATAACGTGGTTGAGGTCACACATCTCAATTAAGTAGACATCGCAAGTGTTAGTAAACATGTCCTTGTTTTGGTCTCCATAGCTTAGGGTTTACCATTGCCGTGCAAAATTTCGTGAAAGAGGTTGGACTCAGAATAGCTTAGGAGTTATTTTTGGATGAATATTATGACGTCTGCGATGGGTTATTATTGACGTGCGCACATCTAGAGGGGAAGCGGATCCAAAGCATTGAAGTACCGGTTGCTGTCGTGGGTGCAGGAGAGGTTCTTCTGGAAAATGTGGATTTACGACTGGAGGCCTTTGACTCCTTACAGCTTCCGTTGAGTATTAAGCAAGGCATGTAGCTGGTCTATACACTGGATATTATCCGCTTTCCAAGTACTAACTGTTTGGCGAGGCTTGAATTGAGAAATTGGCTTGAAGCAACTCGAATCTGACGATGATCTAACTTCTTACCAACTTGACTGATGATTTTTGCTGCAGCTTCAATTGGGAAACTCAGGATTCTTGTTCCATGGAAAAAGTTGGGCTGGGAACCCATTCTGATATCTCTTGAAGACGTTACTATTCGTGCGGGTCCTCAGGATGATGGAGGGGTGTGTTTACGATGCTTGCTTTATGAATATACTAGGAGCATTTGTTATACTCCCTCCGTCCCGAAATCAGTGTCAGCATTGAAACTCGTGTTTTTATAAGTTGTTTTGAGAACGCATATTGGAGGCTTGCGCCTCGGCCCGATTTTTATTTAAGTTGCAATGAACATATACAGTGTTCGTCATGGATTTTGGTGATATAAACTTTGAGCCATTCTGAGTCATACATTTGACGACATGGTCAAAGAAATTGGATTAAAAAAAAATGAGGTTTCGATGCGGACGCTTATTTCGGGACGGAGGGAGTATTTCTGACTTCATTGTTTACTGTTTTGGTGACTCTTTGACATTCTTGTTGACTTGATTCTGCTGCCTCAGCTTTAGATTGTTGACTATTTTTGAGGTTTCGCTTTTGACGAAAGTCACAATGTTTTCTGATCCCAGTGGGACGCTGAGGCGTCGGAGAGGAGAGAGTTGGCTGCTAAGAAGGCTGCTTTGGCGTCGGCAGAGATTGCGAAGTTCTCAAAATGTGTCTCTGGTATGCCCAAGGAGTGATGTTTCTGTACAATTGTGGATCTTTTGCCTTTACTTTCCATCTGAGCTGTTTAGATACTAGGAATTTGACGTGTTCTAAGTCTAGATCACCCAACGGTGTTTAGTTGATTCCAGTCACAATTTACGTTACATCTCGTGAATAATTCTGCTTTGTGGGCTTTGTTTTTATTGTTTGACATGAAGTGCTTTCACCCTCGTTACTTTATCCTTTGTGCCACCTTATTTGAAACATTTCTATTTCCCCTATCTCTGATATGCCTGTATATTGACAGAGACGAAGTCAGGGCAGTCTTTCTTGTCCAATTTCTTTGGAAAGGTATGATGGCTTGGCTTTGATTTTTTATATGTATTGCTTTTATTTGATACGCCCGACATCTTGGTGAATATATGGACTTCGTTGATCTTAAAATAATGAGTGCTACTGAACAGATTATTGACAACGTGCAAGTTGTTGTGAGAAATGTGCACATTCAGTACATGGATAAGAAAACTGATCCGGAGGTATTTTTTGTGACCCTTTCTTGGTATAAACGTTCAAGCGGGTACTCATTCTGTAAGATTCAATAAAGGGATTTCCTTGGAGGGGAATGTTGGATTCAGGTCCTCACTGAGGGCTATATTCTTGTGTGGTTGTAAGTTCTAATCTTATGTTTCATTTCGAGGTGCTGTGAAAATCTCTGTTTTTTGGAAATGATTCGTGTAGCAATCAAAGTTTCTTAGTGTTAAGGTCTGTTATTGGGTGTTCGTGCCTTCGACTCACTGAGCTCTGAATAATTTTGCGCTGGTTTCTCTCTGTTTTGTCGCTGTTGGTTCTCGTACCATCGTTGGTTTCAGAATTAGACACTTTGATATAAAATTTATGGTTATGGATGTATACAGGTGATGTTTCTGGTCGGATTAACGTTGTCAGCACTAACAGTCAGCACCAGTGATGCATCCTTTGCAGGGTATGTTTCTTTTTCTGCAGAACGGTCATAATGCGTTATCAACTTTTACCTTGTGCATGAGCGATTTTGATTCAATCATGAAACTAAAGAACTTTCTCTGTGATGTATTGATGGATAAGATCTTCGGGAGGTGGAAAGATTAGAGGCAGTCAAGAACACAAAGTGGTTGAGGTAAAGCAGCTAGCAACATATTGGAATCCACAGAGTCATCCTTTGGGTGCTTCTTTGGAAGCAAAGGATAATCAGATCATCAGCGTTCTAAAAAGGGAGGAAGAAACTCCTGGCAAAGTTGTGTACTTACTGCGTCCAACAGATGTGACTCTGAAGCTCCTGGTATACATTTTACCTCTGCAAATCTTGTCTTTGTTTTGTTTCAAATGAAGTTGTCTAGGTGCGTCTTCTCTCTAGAGTTTGCATTTCAAGATTGTGAGACTTGATTTGGTCTTTTCTTAATCCCAGAATCACTCATCACGACCAAAGTTGGTTGAATGTTATATATTAAGCGTACAGACAATGCATAGTACCCTAATTACTCTGTAGCATGTAGATTTCACTGATCTGCTCATTATATTTAATAGGCAGTGACGTTGAGGAGATCTTCCAATTGATTGGTGCTACAGTCAGATGAGGAATAAGGTTTCACTATACATAAACCACTTTAGTGCCAAGGTTGTATCGGTGTCCGTTCTTATTATGATTCGTTTTTCTGGATAGCTGAACAAAAATATGACGGGGGAGGACGGGGTCGCACTGTATGCTGTTGTCATCAACGTGGATGATCTGGTGAGAGGTTTTATGTAACATCTGAGGTTCTTGTTTTTTGTGCATCAAGGTTGCATGAAACACTTTGCACGGAAATAATTATTGCCTTTCTATTGTCTTGACCGTAGTTCGTGCTTTACTACTTGGGCTATTTCAGATTCTTTTCATTCTGAATGTTGTGCATGCTGTTCTTGATCATTTCTTTCAACCATTTGGTTGTTGTTGAACTGCTATGCTGCCATCGTTTGACAGTGATATTGTGTTTTTTCCAGTATAAACCTTGTTTTGAGCTTCTAATATACGTAGCTTCTTGTCTTGATTCAATTCATGAGTTATCATATCCATTTATGATTATGTTTGTGCTTGCTTGAAGCATGGTATTAAAATAGTGTCTTACTTTTTCTTGGGTCATTGAAGCTATGGTTGGGGGTGTCGATTGTTGCTGCAGTCTCTCGCTTTGGAAGACTTGCAACTTCGAGGAATGCTTTTACTATTTGATGCGATCTCCATTGCAAGAGCAAGAGAAAAGTAATAATGTTGAAATCTCTTCGAGGGATCTTTTTGTTTTAGGACCAATGGACTTTCTTGAAACTCTATGATCTCTCTAGGCCATCGAACTTTCATTGTCTGAGATGCTGCACAGCTCACAATTTGGATGTTAGATATATTACGTCGATTATTATGTGTTTTGTAGTGAGTTTATTCTGTCGCATAGTCCTTCACTAATGCTGTGATTGACTACTGTACTCGCTTTGGTTTTATTTGAATCGGTCTAAATTGATGTATGTATATATTCTTTGCGGTGCAGGTATGGGAGATTTCGACCACAAGCAAGTGAAGGACAAGATGGGGCAAATTCGCAATGGAAAAAATGCCTTTGGCAATATGCTATTAACGCGGTTTTGTCAGATGTTCGTAAAACTCTCTGGAGACGGTCACTTGGTTACCTTGTCTGGCGAAGGTAATTGCTTCTACTCGCAGTCTAGTAAATCTTTCACTCAGTCTGATTTTCTTAAATTAATTTAAGAACTCAAATAAATTATAACCACGCCTAATTTGGGGTCATTTTTGAGCTTTGCCGCGTGTATTTTCCAAGCCTGGTCTGTGCCAGATGAATCCTTGAATTAATATCGGATGAAAACTTGTTGTCTTTCATGGTCAAGGGAATTTTCTAAAGAGAATTGATAATGATGGGGCGAGATATTGCAGAGCATACCGTGAGCGATACGTAGATCTGTACATTGACAAGCTTGAGAACTTGCAGCGTGGACAGGTTTGTCAGTAATGTGTTCTGACATACATACGTAGTGATTTTCAGCATATTTGTGTGAGTAGTGAATGGATCCTGTGCTATGCATTCTGGTAACTAGTGAACGCCAAGCAGCAATCATTTGTCTCTTATTATAGTG
This sequence comes from Thuidium tamariscinum, assembly GCA_947034885.2. Taxonomy (NCBI): domain Eukaryota; kingdom Viridiplantae; phylum Streptophyta; class Bryopsida; order Hypnales; family Thuidiaceae; genus Thuidium; species Thuidium tamariscinum. The sequence goes on along the minus strand of OX344757.2, from coordinate 351,969 downwards.
TGTAATCTTTACCGTGTTGATGAAATACAAACAAATGCTTGGCACGACTATTGTAAACACTGACAAAGTATAGTTTGTTTTGTGTCTTTTTAAATCAGGATGATTTAATATAACGCTGATAATTGTTCTTGTATTTAAATTATCTTTGCATGAGGCGTAATGTAGTCTTCTGGGGAGGAGGAGTCTGCGGAGTTGGAAGAGATTGAAAGACAATTTGAAATGGATGAAATCCTATTCTTCAGATCCTTAGCTGAGAGAGAGATGCCTCTTGAGGTAAGCGTTCTCCACATCACTGAGATCTTTTCTTGTTGCAGCTCTCCTGTAAGATCATCACTTTTTGTAGGGTGCCAACTTAATGTTTGAGGTCTAATATATTATTGCAATGATGCTTAGGTTGATTTAGCAAGCTAAATCAGCCATTGGGGTCATGAAGAGATCGTCATTAAAAAAATATGTTCATATGCATGATGCAATTTGTCTTGCCTTTACAATTTGTCACGGCTTATCCTTCCGGAACTGTATCTAAGAAATTTGTCGCCAGGATATCTTTGGAAATGCAGCAATACTTGAGGATGAAAGCGGTGGTGGAGCAGAGGGTCCGACCGCAGAAGACCTCCTTACACCTGAACCTGTCCTTCAACAGAAGGGTTGGCTCAATTGGCTTTCGCTGGGCTTGCTCGGTGCGGCTGACCACCCTGATGCAGGACAGATATTTCCTCAGGAAGTTATCAAGGTAAGACGAACCGCTCTGTTTGGGAAAGAGAGTAGTCAAGCTTATTCCTACAAGTCATGTGCAAGTGCTGATCTCAGATTTTCGGTTGAGGAAATGATGTTGTTTGTGCCTCAGGATCTATATGAAGCTGCTCAACTTCACCCAATGCCAATGTTGGAGAGTGGGGAGTCATCCAAAGGCCTGTGTCATCTGGCTATTACATTGCATGTTGGTGAACTTCTTGGAAGCCTACACAGCTCGTGAGTTCATCTTCTGGTTGACGAATTGTTTTTTATTATCTCTCTGTTGGTTTCTTGGTCTGTATTCTTTTCGAGGTTTGTAGTTTTAGCATGTGACGAAAACACTTGGGGCTCTCATACATGGATATTAGGTTTCCGACTTTATTCATCAAACTTGAATCTTTATCCGACAAAGACAATGAATCAGTGATACTCCTTTTAGTTTGAGGGAGATAAGGTGCCCCCATTTACATCTTCCACACTGCAAAGCTAACTAACGTATTGTCATCCTTCCACAGGAATCTGGGTCAAGATATATTAAATGTTTCAGTTCAAGGCATTGCTATGACCGCTCAGATATGGACTGAGAAGACAACTGTATCAGTGATGATCCGCACGCTTGAGGCTGTGGATTTGTGCACACCTGGCACTCGATATCCTCGGATCCTAGCTCCTTGGGTACGCTTTATTTATTTAATTTAAAACGATGCTTGAACTTTCTGGTGCTGCAGTTAATTATTAGATCAGCTCGAAGTATGTATGAGTCTGTAAAGTGAATATTTGATATTCTGGATTTCAAGTCGACGCAGAGACTTTCCTATCTGGTTTCGCCTCATGCATTTGGCCACATGTATATGGTTGTGCGCTTTTGTGGGAACGACTACTTAGATGTTGGATCACAAACGTACTGAAGTAAGTACTTGTAGGGGAAGCTTACACCCCGGGCGTCGCAACGAAAGCCTGCACGACGTAGCTATGCTGAGGCACTGGCTGGCAGTGGACTGGTGCGTAGTGTCAGTGACGGCAGTATGTCAACCTTACAAGGAAGTTTAACGTCCGACGAAGACGGATTAATTGGCGAAAAGTCTGAGCCACTGCTGCGCTTGGAGTTGGAGTTGCAGCCAAAGAGGAGTGATCACGATCTCACTATCACTGTAAGTAATTTTACTGTTCATTCTATGTGAACTTATTCTTCAACGTTCCCACTCCAATTATTTGAGTTTCTTACTAGGAACGTTCATATCCTCTGCCAACGGGATTGGATTATAAATGTAGTTGAATCGATGACCATTAATTTGATCTCTTGTATAACTTATGTAGGTAAAAGTCTCGTTATATATGAGCTGATGGGACTGGCTGCAGATTAAATTTTTTTTTTTTTTTTTTTTTTCGCTCAGGTGGTACTGCAACCTGTTGAATTTGTCTACAGCGAAACACTCATCAAGCGTGCATCTTCATTTTTCTCCTTTCCAGCGTCTCATGAGATTCTCAATGATCAGGTCCGATTGCACGAAATTTTTATTTCATGTTGCGTGGATATCATATTCTTTTTCGAACATACTCGATTGGACGATATTGTGGAAGTCAGCTCATACGATCATATTACAGAGGATTTTATGGTTTTATGGTTTCTTGTTATGCTTTCCTTGTATTTTGGATTCGGCTACAAGTAGAATATATGCACACGGGTAATTTTAATTACTGGTGTTTGTTTGTCTTGATGAACGAGAAGCTGAACTGTAGCTTTTTGTTTGAAGGTATTTCTTGAGGGTACGTTCGTATATCTTATTTACACGGATAGCTGTGTTTTCTGATCTGCAGGTGGATTCAGCTTTGAAGAAATTGGAAGATGTAGCAGTCACAAACTTCAAGTAATGACTTAACTATTCTAACTACATCTAAACTGAGTATTTTAAGAGGAGATTTGTTTCTGATAAGCTAATAGGTTGACGAATCTGACATGCTTTCTTGGTGTTCAATGGCACTATCTCATATTTGACAACTATCTTTGACTTCTTGCTTGAGACCTTAATCATACGCCAAGTTACTTCAATAACTCTAACGAAGTCTTTATTGTCGCTAGGCACAAGGTAGTTGAGAGGAAGCGCTTGAGACTATTGTTAGACATCAGGAGGCCGAATTTCCTGTTTCCAGAAAGCAGCTTGACTTCAAATGGGATTCTCATGGTATTTATCTTTACCTTAATCTCTTTTAATTTCAACCGTTGGCCTATTGTGAATTATCGGTTGACACGTCCTGATACTCATCAATTTGAAACTTTACGACATTCTGAGAAGACCTTGGTAGAATATTTTGTGGTTGTTTAAATTGTGATTATTGAATAACGGCTGGTAATGAAATATTGGTGTAGTAATTGAGATGAAGATGGATGCTCTTGAATGCTTGATGATTCTTTACTGAATATTATCATAATTAAATGAGACTCGGGATGGTGATAACATTCATGAGTTTGTGTGGCATTTAATGGGTTGATCTTTGTTCTTGTTGATGGTGTGGGTTTTAGATTCTTGCGGTAGACTCAATCATCCTTGCCTCACAAGAATTGCGTTATGCCTTAGAAGACGCATCTTCCAAGGGCCTTTCTAGGACTGCCGTCCTTCGTAGGCGTATTGGAATTAAGCATGGGATATTCCCGGGTATTCAGGTCTGTATCTTTCGTCAGCAATGCAATACTACAATTCACGTGGATGTAGGTGACGAGGTCTCTGTACGGAGGTGGGAGCATTAGTTGCTTCACTTTGTTTATGTTGTCAGCGTGTTAAGACGATTGTGAGCTTAATGGTTTGAAGATGATCATTATGGTCTTGGATGTGATCAATATGTGTTTGATGTAGAATCATTCTTTACAACCATGAAACTCCATTGCAACCTTGTATATATAGATGTCACTGGATGTTTGAGATGAGTATGCGATCCCATAGTGGGAATGTATGTATCGTACACTATGATATATGCGTGTGGTGTCATTACCCACAAATGTAGTTGTAGAAGCTATATGAGTCATTAGGCCATCCAAGAACCGAGGAAAACCAAAAATCCACTTGGGTTTTTTGTTGAGCGTGTGGCAACGAGTGTTTCCTCTCTGATATTTGTTATCTCTCTCCATTGGCTGGTGTGAAGCTTACATGCTTAAATTATTCCAATTGAATGTTTCAGGGGCAACATGGCCGCAGCCAAGATGCTGCGGACATCCCCCTTGACAAGTACGGACATTATGATCGCTTTCAGCTGAGGCTGGCAGGTGCACAGGTAGTAATTTGTGTAGAATTTATGCTAGGTAGTTTCTTCCCTTTCTTTTCTACATGTAACAATACCATTGGCACAGTAGGTTCTGTCTTATTTATTTGATTGTCAGGTTTTTGATTTTATCCCGTCTTGAATCGTCCGATTTCCTTTATTGCAGGTCCTTATTTCTGGAAACTCGGGTGATTGGCATGAAACTTTAAACAGTCATGAATCAGACATGGAGTGGCATCTAGTCAAACGTTTTAATTTGCAAGTTGCAATTGACATCTGCATCAAGGAAGCCCTTTTTCTTCCTCGGCTGAAGGTGGATAGCACCTCATCTTTTTTCTGAAGCACATCCTTATATGTTGTAGTTCTGTAGTTTGCTTTGACTAGTTACAACCTTGTGCCCTCGTTCTCAGCTGAGTCTGCTGGACCTCTCTTATTGTTTGGCAGATGCATGGGAACGTGCCAGCCTTACGGCTTCATTTCTCTTTAGGGAAGTACAGAGCAGTGAACGTTCTTCTTTCCAAACTTCTCGAGGGTGGTCAATTGGGCAGGGGTGTTATGGACAGTAGTGCATCTCAAAGACCTTCTCATGTGAGTACACATAGTTTTCACGTCGAATTATGTATCGTGGTTTGTGCCACAATCCTCTACGGAAGAAAGTTGAATTTTTCTTATCTCCACTCTCAAAAGTTGCTTCCAGATCATAGATCTAGTTTACCATTCTCTATTCGTATGCTTCAAACTCACCGCATACTTGTGTCTTGCACTGTCCCCACAGGTTGCCGAAGAGAATACTTTGTTCACCTGGGAGATGTGCTTAAAGCTGAAGGTCGTTACTGTGGAGCTGTCCTTGGATGGCGAACGACATGATGCCCTGACACAGATGGAGAAGAAGACTTTGGTTGCACAAGGACAAGAGATGAACGTCATGTGAGTTGTTGATAGTTAAATTGTCATTTGAACAATTGGAATTAACTGGGATATAGTACCTTATTGGTTGAGAGGTTTGTCTGATAACCAACAAGATCAACACTTTTGACGTGTACTAGGAATGCACTCTAATTTTGTAGAGGCTTTTAGTTGCATTTTTGTCAATGATTTTTTTCGCTGCAGATGCGTACAACGATCGTCACATGTAGACCTGGAGCTTCTCGTGAAGACGGTGCATGTGGAGGATGGTAGTGAATTAGCAACCAGTCCTTTCCGACATTTATTATATTGTGCAGGGTGTCATCGATCCATTTCCCCTCGTCCGCCGATTGTTGATACAAAACCCGTTTCATCAAGACCAGCAGGGTTATCCGAGGAGAAGTGCGCGGTCTGCTTGAAAGTGGTTGTGGGCGGACCAACGGGTGTGCCCAAATTGGGAGTTATGGCTGCTCTCCATGGTCTCGAGTTTCATATCAATCCGAAAATTTTTCGAGCGTTGCATGCCTTCGCTTTGGCAGCAACAGCTCCAAAGGCTTCAGCGTCTTCCGGAATTGCACAAAACTTAAGTGCTATCAGTGATGCGTTTCCTGATGATTTTGCTCCTGATAATCATTCCTCAGATGACAATCATATGGATGGCAAGGAAACTGGACTTCGCTCAGTCTTTTCAGGTCTGCCGATTAAATCACCAGGGTATAATCAAATGCAAGCAATCGCTCTTTCACCTATCTCTTCTAGCCATCCAATTGGTTCGGTTCCTTCAAACATGAACTCTGAAGAAGGTGTTCCTAATGTCGAGAGTAAGGATAGTCTGCTTTTCTTTTTTGAGAAACTTACTTCCCAGCTCCTGCCGCTGAGTGCCATGTTTCAGAACCAGGTTGCACGCCATGATTCTGTAATCATTGATGTACAGCTGAAGAATTGTGGAATACAGTTTCTGGACGCTGGAGGGGTCGTTGGTATCGTATTGCTTCCTGATGCAACTGTATGTACTTCAATTCCCTTCGCTGCTTCATCGAGCGCAGAGTCGTGGGAGATTGTGGCGGTTTCTTCAGACCTTCAGCTCAAAGGTACTCATTGGGCTTCTGGTAATATCAGTGAGGACCCTGTCGGAAGTTTAAGCTCTGGACCAAGTGCAACTTGGGATGTCAGGGTTAGGAAATATGAAAAGGGGAACCTGGATGTGGTTTTTCAAATTCACAACGCCCAAGTTGTGCTTCTATCTGATTATTTGGCTGGTTTAATCCAATACTTCGATAGTTCACATTGGACATCCCCCAGCAAATCAAACTTTAGAAATGCTGCTAAGAGTTCAACTATTTGTTGGAAGGTGGAAGTGGAAGATTCTGTACTCTTTCTACCTCGGGTGCAAGGCAAGGATGAGTTCGTGCAACTTGTTCTTGGGGAATTTCTTTTTACTACAGTAGATGACCATAATCGAACCACTTCCTATTACATCGTCGGGCAGAGAGTTTCGGTACGAGTGCATGGGACAGGAGTTCATGTTGATGATCGATCTGACGCGAACTTTGGCAAGTCTAACGGTGGACAGACTTTAGTTAATAGATGGGATGGTGAACTATTGATTGAAGTACCTCCTGCTGATTTTCCAACTTGTTTGGAGATTCATTCATCTGTATTGGAGCTGATCCTGGATGGTGAGTTATGCCTGACTTTCTCATATTCATATTGTTACTTCTCTGAGCACGAACAGTGATTTGTCTGTAATATTTAGATGTTAGTTTCTCGTATAGGTCATGGTATATTAGATTATGAATTCCTCCAGATCATGTTCTGTAGATACCGACGATTCATTAATGTCGGGGCTTGTTGGATTCGTGCAGGGAACGTTTTGGAGCAGGTTGAAGCTTTCCAATTTATCTCACAGGATCTTTCTGACATTGAATGGACTTTGAACACTATGGCTTTGACAACAGCTCATGGCGGCCTTACTAGTTGGATTCCTGGTAAACATGTTCATTCGCACAGTCCCGCTACGGGTAGCGTGACCTTAAAATTCTGTGCATTGAAAGTTTGCATCACATTCGCAACTCCTGCTCCTGGAAATAAGTCACTTCTTCCAGTTGCTGTTTTTCAAGTGGAAACAATTGATGCAGATTTATCTTTGAATCATGGTATATTGGATGCTTTAGCTCTGGAAGTGCTTAGTATTGTGCTTTTCAGCTATGCTCCTAAGCTAAAATTGCTGCAGTGTAAAGGTGGAGATGGGTTTGTTATTGAGCCAGCACTTAAGCTCTTGGTTAATTCAGAAGGTTCAGAAGTAGAGGTTCATATCTCTCTTCCTTCTACTCAAGTATGGCTCCACGTCGCTGCTTGGAATGCAATAGGCCCCGTCATTGCGGCTAGCCTCAAGCAGAGCAAGCCTCAGACAGTATCAGGCGATGCATCGAAGGCACCTCCGAAGGTTGAAATTCTTGTGCTACAGGAAGATCCCGACTCTTCTTTTTGTCCACCTCAACATACCCACCCTTTGAATGCAAGGACGAATCCTAACTCTTCTTGTGTTGACATTCCTACCAGTAAACTGCAGCAACCCAAGAATGCTGCTATTCTTGTTAAAGTAGGTGCATTCAGATTAGCTCTGCTGGTGTTGGATTCTCCCAGCAAAACACAAGAATCTGAAAGAGTTGTAGAGGATGAGGACCCTTTTTTAATAGAGGAATCTCTACCAGGAAAATTAATATCATGCACTTTGTCACTGCGTGTGGATGAGTTTCGATTTAATAAGGACGGCACGTGGACATTAGCGGCTGGTATTACGCAAGGAGAAGGTAATGTAGTAGATACTATTGAGGACCAAGATGCTTTCCAGGAACTGTTTTTTCAAGCAACGGAGATAAGTGTCTCTACTGATGGTAGTTTCCAGCCGTCACCTATTGTGAGATTCGATTTGAAACTCAATGTGGACTGCATCAACTTTTGGTGCTCATATCCTATCCTCTTGTTCTTTCGCCAATTTACTTTTGAAGAGTTGCAGTCGGGACCTGCTCCAAGTTTGGGTGCTGAAGGCAAGGCTGAAATATGCGTACAACATGCTTCGGTTCTGCTTAGCGATGGTCGTGTAAGTTTTGAAATTCCTACCCTTTTTCTCTTTGTTGCGTTTGCTCCAAAACACTTGGTAACATCCTCATACTCTGATGGAGTCTTGACAGTGTTTCATTCTTTGATCGTTAATGCTCTTAACTAGAGGCTGTGACAAATTTCATTGAATTTGGTTCAGTTAATGAATCTCAGTTGCATGCATATTCCATACCCTCGATGGGCTTCCACGACTTTACGGGTCTCCGGTGCTCTCTGAATCATTAATTTGTTTTGATGAAACCTTCATGCAGTGGAGTTGCAAAGCTCCGATTGTGGAGCTCTTGCTGGGAAATATGATTGCTCACGCAAACTATCGTGCCCAGAAACTGGAGGCTTCGCTATCTTCTGATTTGGAAGCTAATTATCACAATATGCATAAGGCGGGTCATCTTTCCATCTGAGTTGGTTTTGGGGTTTCGTGCCTTCTATTTGTGTCTGTTTTCTAGTGATTTTTCAAATTTTATTTCTTTGAGCAAGCTGGGTTAGCTTGTTTTTAAGGACTTCGATGCTGAAAACTGCGAAATCCATGACCTATCCTGTGAATTGCACGTATACACTGCATGTTTTGTGATTGTTAATCCATTTCAATTGATAAGGAGACAATAAATGCCTTCCCATATCAATTTACCACATAGGGGCAGAATTTTTGAATTCGCTGTCCATGCACTACTTAGTTATTAAGGGTTCGATTTTTTAAGTGATCCCACGTGAAGGTCTATTTGCAATTGTCTTAATCAGGTTTCGTGGGAGCCGTTGGTAGAGCCCTGGAGTGTGAGCTCTATTCTAACAATAGAGAACGCAACTGGTGCGTCTAAGAGTCAAGACTGTACCAAGATCAAAGTTTCTTCATCGGCAAAACTGAACATCAACATCACAGAATCTCTTGTGCAGGTAGTTAACCTTTAGAAGTTGTTTTTTGGTTGCAGTATTGCACTTTTTGATTTTGGTTGGAATTTTGAATGTTCCTCAGTTGTTGGCTATTTAAAACATTGACATCCGAATCGTTTGCAAAATTTGGGTTCTCCCGGAGCTTATTTTCCACGAATCGTATGACATTCTGACGTGTTGGGAAGTGGGGCTTTAATATCCTCTACGGAGTTCTGTTTTGTAGGCTGTTTCTCGTGCAGCCGAGATGGCTCATGATGCATGGGCTGATGACTCTATGGCAAGGGATACAAGGCTCGGTAATTCAAATCAGTATGCTCCTTATTGGCTTCAAAACGATACAGGAGTTGCAATTACATATTGGCTAATAGGGTCTCGCCATAACCGTGATGACATGAACGACGTGGATGGAGATTTTGGTGGATGGGGTAGTGGGAGTGGCACCGTTTTAGAACCTGGTAAATCAGAAGCGTTGTACCAACAGGGCAGCGTTGAGGAAATCTCGAGCAGAAAAAGGAGCAGTGGGTTGCTCAGTAGTGCAGAACCTGCGAAAATGTTTGAGGTTTCATTGCAGCATCGCATGATCTGTGTTCAGATAGAGGGCACGTCCCGGCCCTCTCCACCATTATCAATAGATCTTGTAGGGTCCCGATCGTTTGAGGCTTCTTTTTCGGAGAATGAACCCGGGGATGGTTACAATTCAAGCGTGAACAGCACTCCGGGGAACCTTTCGAGTCAAAACTCATTCCAGAAACTGGAAATCGACAATCGTGACAAGGGTGACGTGTTTCGAACCCTTGTTGTGTTTGAGGTTACTATTCAGCGTTATAGCAAGTTGGTCCGCCTCTGCTCAACTGTAAGTCATTACCTATCATGAGATGTACTCGTTACCCAGGCTTGAGTGGTGCAAGCTGCTGAAGTGGGTTGAGTTTGTATATAGTTCTTATTTTGGTGTTTTGTGTTTAATAAGCGAACATATGATGTTCAACTGGGTGGTTTGAGACCCATTTCTTTGATGGCTGGTATGATGAAACTAAGTACTATGTCGTGTCATGCTTGTGTGCTTCCACTCCATATTGAAGCCTGAGTCATTATTATACAGACTGGGATACTTTAACTGAAGTATGTTTTGAATCTTTTTTTCAAGAAGTATTCATCTTTTTATGAGTGGCTTGATTGGACAGGTATCAGTGGTTAACATGATATCGGTTCCCCTGGAAGTTCGATTTGACATCCCTTTTACGATCTCCCCTAAGGTTTGCACTTTTATCCCCAGGTGTCGCTCCACATTATTAATTAGGCTTGCGTCACTAACTGTGCTTACAACATCTTTGGGCTTCCTTTGTTGCCCAGGTGATGGAACCAGTACTTCCTGGTCAAGTAATGCCTCTTCCTGTACACTTAGCTCAAACTGGGAAATTTCGGTGGCGACCGCTAGGAAACAAATACGTGTGGAGTGAGGTGCAGTCTATAAGGCACTTGCTACAATCATCAGAGTTAACGCAAGGACTACATCGTCCCGTTCTTTGTTATCCAAATAGCCGCACCAGCCGTCCATTTCGATGTTGTCTTTCAGTTAGTCACTCTTCCATTGCTGCTGTGGATAGTAACTTTGGAGAGCTGACGCAAGATCCCCTGGAGGTGGGAAGAGTTTCAATGGACAGGCCGACAGAGTTTAAGCTTTGGGATATCACACTACAAGCTCCGCTTGTTGTTAAGAACTGCCTTCCTTTGCCAGTTTCTATCACCATTGACAGCGGGACGGGTACTATCGTCAGCCACACGGCTGCAGAGGCACGTTCACTTATATATCCTCCTGTTCTTGTCCTGTTCAATCTTTGAAGTATGCATCAAACGGGACTGGATGCGTAAATCTGAATATTTCCATAGTTTGATGGAGCGGTATCTTATTTGTAATGTTCTGTCCTTAGATACTCTAACGGTGCTGCCGTTGACAATGGATTCCATATGTAATGCTCAGTTAGAGGTCTAATTACAGTTACACTTTTTGGTATCATTTTATCAGAAATTGAGTTAACTGTGTTCAGTCTATGCATGTTCTCTCAGTGATTGATAGGACTGTTGCCATAGGGGATTGAAGCCATTGGTTTGCAAATTAACGGGCGTGAAACAAAACCCTGCGTTCTTTGAAATGAGTTTCTGGATTCAGTGTACTTGTATATGCTCCTACATGAAGAGTATCATTGGCGTCTTCATATGTTAACACGAATTCTGGGTGTGCAGGGGAACTCCAAGTTTGTATATGATGTAGATACTGTGCACAACCTCCATGTCACTTTTCGTGTGCGTGGATTTGTTACAAGCAGTGCAACCATTATGCAAGCGGCACAATCAATTTCAGAATCTAGTAGGCGGTCAGACAAGGAGGGTCGCATTAGAGCAGTTGAACCCGTCAACTTTTTTCCGGAAATAATGTCTGGTGGGCTTCTTATATCTCTATCCTTCCTGCTTAATAATCTGCTTGGGATTTAACTTTTGTTCTAGAACATGTATTTTGCTTGTTCTCTGTGGAGAGGTTTAGTTTGCCATTTCTTCTCCCATGCGTCTTTATATTGTGTTTAAATCAGGAGAAATCGAGATTTACTTACATCCACCCATAGATTCAGGGGGTTGGGAAGAAATCCACCCACTGCTTTTGCGTTCATAGTTTTTTTGGATAACTCAGCCATTCAATCGAGGTGTTCGGTAGTGATAATTCAGTAAGGTTTTCAGCACTTGATTAAGATTGATCGGAAAAATGTAGTCTTGGCGTCACTTTTGCCTGGAATGGGAAATCGAGTTACTAGCATAGTATTGGGCTACTCACTTATATATCTTATCGGATGTACAGATCCTGTTGTTGCTGCTGAATTGGAATTTATTGTCAATATGATAAGTGGCACTCGAGAAATCTGCATAAGTGTACCCTTCTGGCTCTATAATTGCAGCCCTTTCAATTTGGCAGTGATAGATGGTGATGTGGATGCCTTTTCTGGGCGCCAAAAGTATCTTGCAAAAGTTACTATGGATAGTTGTGGTCTGGAGAAACAACAGATAGACACAAGGCCAGGTCTAGCTATGTTGCAGACAGGTGAACAGGACCTGGGAGAAATTAGCTTCGGTTGGTTTCCTAAACGTGGTATTCGATTCGTATCTCAGAGGAAAACTTTATCTAATAGCAAGTTAACCATTGCGGATGCTCAAGAGTCATTGAAGGGTGAAATCCTCGAGGATTATTGGAAGTTGCTTGTTCCCCACATGTATTCCCCAGTCAAAGGAACTGAATCCAGTGAACACAGGTTAAGAGCAAGAGTTGTTCATCCTGTGCACATGGAAACTCGGAGCTCAATCGAGCAGTCCTGGTCGCGGCCCTTCTCTGTAGATATTCCTGATGGTTCCTCGACACTGACAGTTCCTCGTCCTCAAAAACAGGGTGCATATGTGTTCTCTGTCATTTGTAATCCTGTCCTTGGATCGGGTGCTGGAAAGTCGAAAACTGTTACCTTTCGACCAAGGTAGTGTATGTCCTGACAAAGGCATGCTTTCTCGTTTTATAATGTTATCCTTTGTTATCTCTTTTGGTTAAGTAATATCTTATGCAGTTGTAATATCAAATTGGCCTTGAATTAATTATCGCCTTCGTGTAAATTCGCAGGTTCCTAGTAGCAAATTCGTGCAAAAGAGATCTTTGTGTCAAGCAGCAAGGAACCGATGCATTCGAGCGACTCCCTCTTGGTCAACACTGCCATCTGCATTGGACTGACATGAACAGGTACACTTCTGATATGACACGATTGCATGAAATAAACGATCAGATTCATCTTAGTTACGTAAGCGGGCAATTTCTTTCTGTTGGTAACATTTCTTCTTGTTTGCAGGGCCCTGCTAGTGTCTGTGCGCTTCAGCGATCATGGCTGGGACTGGTCGGGCGGTTTTGCCCCGGACCAATTAGGTGATACTCAGGTCAAAGTGCGGAATCATGCATCTGGTGCAACACAGATGCTTAGGGTGGAAGTCAGCAATATGACGCCCTCAGACACGAGCTCTAGTAAGGGTGTTGGTCCAGGAATTGGCAACCTCGGCACCTGTCTAATTCTGCTCTCAGACGATGAGACGGGGTTTATGCCATACCGCATTGACAACTTTTCTATGGAGGTAGTTTTTTGAGCTGGGTTTCTCGTAATGTCTTCTTTATGAACGACCGTGTTGGCAAAATGTCCTGGCAGACAACTTAAGTGACTTAGGGACCTATATTTATCAATCATCTAGTTTGAAGTTTTCCACATTGATACTCTGTGGTGGCTTATAATCTGTAGCTAATAAATTATGTTGCATTGGTTGATTAATAGAGAATCCGCTTTCACCAGCAGAGGTGTGAAAAAATGGAGAACATGTTACACCCATATAGCTCATTCTGTTATGCATGGGATGAGCCCTGTGACCCCCATCGCCTTGTCCTTGAGGTAATTCAACTAGCGCGTTGTTCTCATGTGCCATCCTTGTTTCAAAGCGACGTGATTTTCAAGGTTGTTGTGTTTTACTCTTTAAGTTCTGTTGTGTTCTTTTTTATTATCTGTTGATGATTATATATCAGGAATTGTATCTATCTTTTCAGATCTTGTACGAGACTTTTAGTTGCTTTAGAACGATGCACTTCCTCAAATCCAATTTAAATTCGAATTTAGTGCTCATGGCCGGTCCTTGTTTTTGCATGTGACGGGTATTTCAGAGTGACGTTTCTGATAACCCTTGTTTTTTGATGGAAATTGCTGTGTTCAATCAGATTCCCGGTGGCGGACCTTTAGGGGTTTACGGAGTTGACGAGGTGAAAGAATATTCTCCAATTACGCTGCTGTCGACTTCCCAGGTATGGGCTTATAGTTATGAAAATGAGTTTATCTTGTCTGTGATTCAGTAAACATTGACATTATGTCGATCATTCATAATTTTCTCTGTTTGTGCATCTCTTGAGGTATGTGCATTTCCTTGTCAGTAGATCTGAAGGTTACCAGTATTTGTATCATTTTGCAGAAGCCTGAGCGAACATTTATAGTCTCAGTCCGAGCTGAGGGACCGATTAGGGTAATCGATTTATACCCTTCTGTGCCGTGACCAATTACATTGTCGTTACTTTTCCCACCTATTCCTCCGAGAATTGAACTTGGACAAATAATGGATAAAGGTATACTGGTCTTGAATACTGAATATGAATGCCATTAGTTCCATTTATGGATCTGTAAGAACGCTGATCGGTTTTCGTTTTGTCTTGGGTTCAGGTTTTAAGCATTGCCGATACATCATTGCACTTGATGAAAAACCCCTCCGAGAGTAGTAGCGTCTTTCCGTCAAACCAACCGTCTGCAACACCCAACAGCCACGTTGTCGAATGTACTGGGATTGATGCAGAATCCGTGACGGAGCTCTTTCTTGATTTCTCCTATATAGGCTTGTCCCTCATCGACTCTGTTCCGCAGGTAAATAATTTATTGAGGCGTCTACCTTGAATGATGGCTTGAACAGAACTGCCCTGCTTTTTTGTGGATCATAATCATTTCAACGTCTTCAAATTCTAACACCATACTATGTTTATCCTTGTCATCTCTCATATTGAGACGAAAGAAACACTGCTTCTCCGAGACAATTTATTTTCTAGACCGTTGAATCTAGGATGTTGGAGCTGTTTGATTTTGTTAAGTTATTATTTCACGATGCCTATTGGTTGTTGTAGCATGCTCTGGTCATCATGATTTTGGCTGTTAATGCGGATCATAACATAAATTGAAATCTATGCAGGAGATCATTTTCGCTTGTGCCAAGGGATTATGTTTACAGTTAGTGCAAGGACAACATCAGCAGCAGTTAAAGCTGGAGATTTCGGTGATCCAAATTGACAATCAACTCCGTTTTGCTGTTTATCCCGTTCTGCTGTCAAGCACTTATCCGCATAGAAAGCTTGATGTGGTTGACAACAGAACTCGGGTTGGGAAGGAGTTGAAGCCTTCAGAGGGGTCTTCTTTGACCTTGCTAATTGCAAAATGGCGTCACCCTGCGGGCTCAGTCGACTGCTTTCAGTGTATTAGCCTTCGGTAGGCCTACATACAGCCCCTCTTTTCGTATCTCTTACACAATGTGGGTTTCTTTTCTCTGGATGTAACTTTCTTGGGATTGAGGAATAGTTGTGTCTTTTATGAATCATGCTTGTCACTACTTTTAGCCTGCTTTTCAATCATTTCTTTGTGAAAGTGATAATCCTTCAGTGTTTCATCCTTCGCATTTGCACTGTATATCTCCTGCCCCGAGAATGTGCAATACAATAACAAAAGCAAATGAATGTATTGATATTGCTTTTCATGCTTTCCAGTCTTGTGCCCATGCGATTGGAAGTTGAAGAGCAGGTTGTTTCAAGTTTGCTCGGGTTTATGGACAAAGCAATGGAGAGTTTTCCAGGTATGAAAATGGAGAAGTTGGGTTCATCAAAGGTTCCTTTGTGGTCATTAATGCGGTGGATTCGCTTCAACGGCCAAGACCAATTTGCTGGTCGACCTTGGAAATTTGAGGTCATTCAAGTTTCAACACTTCAAAGTAGAGAAGTTAGGTTTAGGAAGGTGGTAAAACGGTTGGAGGAGTACCAGTGCTGGGCATCGCTTGGCGCAGTGGAGCCAGTAGGTGGACCTCATCAAAAGCTGCCGTTGCTGGCTAAGGAGAAATCCAAGGCATACATAGAAATTCTGGATATCAGCCCGATTGAATTGACCGTGAGGTTTGGCCTGCATATTTCATCATAATCTAGTTAGTTCTCTTAGAAAGTTGCACTTTATTCGTGTTCATAGTTGTTCGGTGTTCAATTGTCACAGTTGGCTAAAGCTGATTTGACTGGTTATGAATATCGTTTGTACCCTATTTGCATTACTGTTGGCCCATGAGGGGTACTGAAGTATCTTTGTCTGGCGTATTTGCTCCCGTGATCTGGGTTGGATGTTAGCTTCTCAAGCACACCATGGCTGTCCAATAATTCTGAAGCGGCAACAAAGAATTCCTTGCTTTGGATGACCGGGATGATGCTTCAGGTGCTCCAGGAAGTGCTTTCATTTCCGTTATATCATGCTCGTTGTTGTGCTTTTCGTATCTGCAACACTATTGTGTCTACTCTTTACAGTTTTCTCTATTCTTCATGCACGCTGCTAACTATGGTAAAGTGTGTTCGTTCGGGTTGGACAGCACCATGTTATGGCCATTGCAGATGCTGAAGATGCTGTCATGAATTTGCGGCGGTTGACGTTGGCACACCCTTTGGCAAGTTGGGACGCGATACGAGGGATGATTACTCGACATTACACTCGACAACTTTTCCAAGAAGTTTATAAGGTAGTCTGTCTGTGAAAGTGGAGTCCGATCATATCGCAGTTGTCTGATTTGGACAGGGGATTATTTTCAATTTTTTTGCGATGCTCGTCTCCATATTCAATTGAAGAAAAACTGCCCTTAACAAACTGTTATACATTTCAGTACGATTGATGAGGTTGTGCAGGTAGTTGGATCTGCTGATGTATTAGGAAATCCAATACATTTTGTCCGCACTCTAGGTTCAGGCATGTGGGATTTTGTATCCACACCAGCAAAAAGTCTAAATCAGGTTCGTTGAATTCCTATCCACTTCTTCTATTATGATTTCACTGATTTCACTGATTTCAGTCGGTAAACTTGGAGATGGTATTACCGGAATAGTAGATTTCTAATCAGGTCTTCGCAGGTCGTTTTCTTTGTGTAATTAATATGCGTGAATTTATTCTTTATTCCTTGTATTGTTCGTGTTATAGCTTGCTTACAAAGTTTGCTGAACTTCCTTATACTGGCCTTGCGTTACCAGAGCCCTAGGCAGCTGGCAAGGGGACTTGTTCAAGGGACGCACAGCCTTTTTAGCAACACTATTTTTGCTTTTAGTAATGCAGCTACTCGTATGAGTAAAGTTGCTCGCAAGGTATTCTCGAGTCTTGACCTCTGCAAGAAATGAAGCAAACAACAGGGAGTTGTAAAACTTTTCGTCTTTGGCATTTGAATTGACTGTAGATTGTTGCCACGTCTTCTAGTTATTTTACATTGAATCTAGTAAATTTTTGTATGTCCAGTTCCCAAGAAAATATTGGGTTTATTCGCCTAAAATTTTGCACCAACAGCTATGGAACTAACTACTTCATTTTTCAGACTGTTACAGCTTTTGCTTTTGATAAGGAGTACGTTGACAGAATGGAGCGCCGAGAACATTCACATGGAATGGAAGACCTCAGCGTTGTCAATGAATTTCTGGAGGTGCGTATTTCATGCATTTTTGGTCAGAGTTCACCCCTAAATGCCTGAATGCCCTAGGCCTTTTTTGAGGTTCTTCGAGTTTGTTCCGAACTGAACAAAAGATAAGATATACTTGATAAGATATATCATTTTTTTGGAGTTATAACCGTTCAATCTCATCCCTTAAAGGACCATGTGCTCAAAATTGAGCAATGCATGAACACAAACATGTATCTAGCACACAGAATCTTCGTTACAGGGTACGTCTGAATGTAGAAGCTAATGTTATCAACTCAAAAAAATGTTTTTCCGAAATGACTTCCAAGAAGTAAGTTATTGAACATAGTAATTTATTAAGATTTTTATTTGATTTCGAAACGTTAACAATCTGATAGTAGTCTTGAGACCGGTTGCAGTCCATCTCGGGAACTAAATTGACATTTTGGAATCTCATGAACGGATGAGGTTCTGCAATCTCTATCAGAGATTTATAAGCCAGAAAATATAATGTTAGGATCCATGTGATGCTCATCAATAGGATGATGCTAGTTGAACGCAGTCTGTGTCGATCGGCATCATCCAGTTTAGAGGGTGAATGCTCTCCTTTGGTATTGGAACATGATGTATGTCTCGTTTCTGGGACGCAGGGCTTGACAGGGCTGCTACAATCTCCTGTTCGTGGAGCTGAGAGAGCTGGCCTGCCAGGAATGCTCTCCGGTAACCATATGCAGTCCATACTCCTGATACTTTAGTCGCTATTCTGTTTGTATTTCTTCGTTCGATTGTCCAATTTCTTGGCTTCCTAGCTCGATTTGTCATCAATTTCAGTTAGATTCTTCTGTTTAATCTTTAATAGTGATGAAGACACATAGCGCCTCCAAACATAACTCTTGGATGGCCCCTCTCATCCCGGCACATACTACCCTGAATAAAGCATTGCAATCTAGCTTTTCCATATCCATTAGCTACAAGAAGCAGACAATGCCAACACTCTCTTTTGATCATACAGGAGCTGCTGTTGGAGCTTTGGGAGTAGTTGCAAGGCCAGTCGCAACTATTCTTGAGGTGGCAAGCAAGACCGGTCAAAGCATCGTCAATCGAAGTAGCCCCAAGCAGTGGCGGGCGACTCGCATACGTTTACCGAGGCATTTGCGAGAGGATTCTCCATTGCTCCCATACTCGTGGGAGAACGCGGTGGGCAGGGCAGTGCTATTGGAAACCGATGGTGGTTGTTTTCGGAACGAGGTAAGCTTGCGAACTTCGTACTACGTATGTATATTGCTGTTCACTTCTCTTTGAATTGAATTGAATCGAATGCCCCACATACGACCTGGAATTCGGATTTTTAGCCGTTTGGGGAGTCGGGCCGGAAGGGTTTGTCTGCTTTTCATAGAAGGATTCCGTACCGTTTTGAGCAGTGATGAAGGCCAGATTCTTTGCCCTCAATAGCCGATCCATTTTTGCATTTTTCTGGTATTGAACTCACTGTTTTGGGTTGGTCCGAACAGGTTCTTATGTTATGTTTGCCTCTAGCTCGTGGGAACGAGTTTGTGTTGTTGACGCACTCTCGAATACTCAAAGTGAGCAGTGTGAAAATGGATTACCTATCCGGCTTTAAGTGGCACATGGAGTTGGTGGCGGCGGTGGAAGATATTCTGCACGTGGATCACTTGGGAAATCGTGTGAACATTCTGCTGGGCCCTGCCCGGCGGGAGTTCGTCAGGACTCAGCACTACTCAGGCTTAGGGCACAAGGTTATGTCCCTGCCAGCTCATGAAACCCTCGAGTTTCTCGAGGAAAGTGCTCTCCAGCAGTTTTTGGTGGTTTTGCATTTCCTTGAAGATCGTTTGCAGCATAGCCGGTCCACAATCTTGATCTCAACACGGACGCTGTAAAGTTATATTTGGCCCTCGCAGGTCGCGACCCTACAGTACCCACTGTGTCCTGTCCTGTACTAGAATGATTTTCATTTATGGATTGAAAATGTTCTCGGTGTCCATGACTTCCATATACCTCCTCCAATTGTTCCCAGTAAGCTTAGTAGGAATGAGGTGTCGATATCGCTTCTCGGCACAGCTGCGGCTACCTTGCCGTGATGATGTTCACGTCAAACTGAAAGCCTCCGCCCATTCGCAATAGGCAGACTTGAATCTTGTTAGTGTGCTTCTGAGCGAGTTTCGGGGTGCTACATTAATTCCTAAATGCCCAAATATGTATATGTATATGTATGTATATGTATAGGTATAGGTATACCATGAAAGTTTTGTTCATAAATCATTAAATTTGGGCACTCATAACATAGTGTTGTTTGAGAACTACAAATTGTGATGCTCAACAAAAATGATTTTTAAATAAAAAATGTTTTTTTTTTAATTTCTGAAAAAATAAGGGATCTAATAAACTTTAAGTTAGGTATGTTCAATAAAAATTTCATGTTCATTGGACTCAATCTCCAAAAGTTATAGTAGATAATAAAAAAGTGGTTCTCATTGTGACATGAAATAGGACTAGTGTTTCTTGCAATGATCCTTTAGTTACCTCTATTTTACCCTCAGAGGGTCTTCTCTTAATCTTTAGAGGGCTAGGGACCTACCACTCATAATCCTGACACTCTCTCCTCTCAAACAAAACAACCAAATCCACGAAATTCTCACATAGTTCAGGTGTTGCAGTAGAAGATGATTCAGATTCTCACAACTTCCTAGATGGCCGATTCAAACAGTAGGTCACACAACACCACAGACCCTCCAAATACTACAACGTCAAACCCAAAGACAATTAGTCCAAAAGGACGGACTTCCCTACTTCCACAGATTAAACATGTGATTGGCAAACCTTCCAAAAGTTGGAATATTTCTTCTAGCGGCTACTTAACTCCACACGGTTCCACCTCTGTGCTTCCAGAACCTCCTCTACGCCATTCTTGGGCTCTAACTGGATCGCCGTTCCGGCAAATTAAAGGCACTACACTCAAATTCACCACTCAGACCCAAGTCCTAAGAAGCTAGTCATTCAGTTCAGACTTAGCCGCCCAAGTATCTGGATTCCTCTTCACCCGTCCTCCTCGCCTCTCAACACACCAAGCAAGTACTCCAATACGAACTAAATACAAAGTTAGAGCCAGAATCTCCCCTTCAGGGCTCAAATTAAAAAAAGGAATGAAATACAATTGTAAAAGCGCTAGGATGGAATGACAAGCCAGCACACTTGATTGCCTTTGAAATCCAAAATAAAACCCAAAGTCAACGCCCTAACAAGCCAAAACAACTCTACGGAAATCAGAGCAACCAATTAGTGAACACCCCAATATATCCAAAACAGTCACAACTAGCTATTCCTAAAAATCCGGATTTCCCCAGAAATCCTAAAAATTTGGATTTCCCTAGAAATCCGGAATCCGAATCCACACTGGGAAAACCAATTTCACATTCTAAAAATAAAGTCTAACCAAGAGGAGACAACCTTCAAGCTACCTCCTCCAATGCGCCATCTTCAAACTGCTCCCACTGTGACTCCTTGGTATCTTCACAAAAGCCTTCGTAAACTGGAGTAGTCTTATTTGCCACCAAGGTTGATATCTTCTGATCCGGATTAGTTTCCAGAATTCAAATTTCGTAATCCGGATTGATTCCGGATCCTAAACATATCCGAATCATTTCCGGATCCAATTCTAGATCATTTTTGGATCATAAACATTGCCAAATCCAGATCCTAAATAGTTTCGGATTCATTCCGGATCATAATATCTCCGGATGTGGATCATAAACATTTGCGGATCCATTTCGGATCCATTCTAGATCCATTCCGGATTCCTATTATTTCCGAAACATTTGTGCTCCTAAATATTTCCGGATTCATTGCCGATAGTGGTGAAAGTCTTTGAAAATACTTTTTGGACCACTATTTGGGTTCTTGTTTCTAGTAAAGACAAATAGTATAAACTTCCTCCTTAACCATTTTATGTCAAAGAGATCCTATGGTTTGCTAATCCCTATCCAGAATGTTCATGGCTAGTTGTTCTTTAAATTCCGGGGCGTTTGTCTTTGTATGAACTTTTTTTTCAAAAACTTTCAAAAAAGTTGACAAATGAGGCAAACCAGTCATCATTCCGCCTGTCGTAGGCTGCCTGGTTTATCATGTGTCAAGGGCTTTAGAATCCCAAGATTCCTACTGGCAGGATGAGGCGTAAGTAGTTTCCAGAGATAAGTTAGAGGTGCCGTGGGGAGAGAGGAGGGCCAGGCTGGGAGAATGGAGGTCCACGGAAAATTGACGTGGCAACATTGAGGTTTAGGGTTGGCGAATAGTCCCCAACTCTAATAACTTGATTTCTGAGCTACCTTAGCTCCTATAAGGTAGGATGCTCTAAAAGCAACCATGCTACAATGGTAGATTTTGGTTTCTGCAGTGTACTACAGCTCTATATTTCAGAGGATGGTTGCTTTTAGAGCACACTGTGTTTGAACTTTGAAAATTCATAACTAAATCTACACAAGTCCAAAAAAGATGAAACAACTTGGGTTAAATGTCAATTCCATTTTCCTTCCTATGAAAATTTACTGGAAATTGATTCAAAGAGTTCAACTTCCCTAAAAAGTCAATCAGCTTTTAAGTGGTTGCTTTTAGAGCAATCTACCTTAACTCATAGACAATTGATGTTCCAAGCACAACATTCAATAGCATTGGTTGGCATTGCCTTTGGAGGGTGTAGAATATTCGACACCTCAACAGTGTTTTATCCAATATTATTGAAAGGAAATGGAGAGATGGAGGATGGAGAAGCTATTGGGGTGTGAATTATGCCACACCCTTCACTGTAGAAGGAAGGCAATGCCACAACATACTACTAAAAGTTATGAGTATTACTCTTTTGAGAAAAACCTTGATTTTTCAAAATTTTCCGCACTTAGTAAAATTGGCAAATTTTGATTGCATATATGCAATTAGACACTAAAATTAATTAGAGTGGGATGAAGGAATAGAAAATTTATACGGTGCAAAATACGGGGCAGATTTTACATCTACATTCTGAAAGGATATTAAAGTAGTTTGCTTTAAAAGCAACCACTAAAGGGTTAGTTGCATTTTTCATGGGCTTTTTTCGAGAGAAATATTTTATTTTTATTTTTGAGAGAGAAAAACGGATGCTACATGCAACAATAGTGGTTCATAATTTTCAAAGTAATATTAAATTAGTTGTGATTTCTTAAAGATTGCAATCCTAGGTACCTATTTTTGACTATAGGCTTGACAAAATGCAAACACATGTAATCTATTAAGAGATATGAGGAAATCTAGAAGGAGCTTATTGACTTGCTATAAAGTACAAAGCAGGGTTCTTAATGTAACCAATGGTAGTTTTAACCCCTAAGCGCTTCGATGACCAATTTCTGGACAATATACAGAATGAAATTCAATTTTCTTTCTCATTACAGCTTGGATGAAAGTCATCTAATTTGTGGTGATACTTCATCAAGTTTTTGTCCTGTTAATTGGTTGGATTTGGTAATACTAGAGTTTTTATTTTTCTAAAATTACAAATGTGGAAGTTTGTCAAGCCCAAAATTGTAATGATTTTAGTTCGAAATTGGGTTTGCAAAAATGAGGTTATAGATTGAAAGAACAAAAAAAATTCAAAAAATCAACATATGAAGAGAACCTCATTTCAAATCCATTCCAACAAGTTTCACTCAAAAAATGATAATATTTTTCTTGTAATTGAATTTAGAAGATATTCTTAATTTTTTTTCAAAATTTATAAAAAGAATTAATGATATCATTGGTGAATCTAACTTGAATCTGAAATTCATAATCTACAAGTTTTATTTGTACATCAAGTCCAAAATATTCCAACAAATAATACTTTATAATGGTTTTTTCCAAGTAGCCAATTTTGGAGATGGATCTAGACGTTCTAGGATTAAAGATTTAAAATTTTTTTTTTTTCAATAGTTGTTGGCCATCCAAATTTGATTTTGAGTATATTAATGTGCATGTTGTAGTTTTTTGAAATGGACCACATTGCATGTTAAATCAATCCACACTACAATATAATGCACTCTCACTTCTTCAAACCATTTACTATCAACAATCATAGTTCCTTTCTTAAACTACATGATGTCTTTTTTATCCTCAATTGTAGGGGCCATTTTAAAATAGCCCTCACTTTTAGAACAGACTACCTCAAGGAGGTCAATCTTTCCTAGCCCCAATACTCTAGTATGTCACTAAAAAAAGGGAAGAAGCCACACCTCTAATTAGACTATTTGTTTCTTCTATTGAGATCTCTTGAACAGAGTTGTTCTGTTGGACAGCGCGACATCGCGACATTGAGACGTCACGAAACGTCCACTAGACCCTCCGCGACGTCCATAAAAGTCAAATTTACCTTTGACTTTTTAAAAATTACCACGTGGAAAATAATGCCACTTGGATGCCCGCGTGGCAAAATTTAGGGCGCATGCGGGTATAGCGATCAGGGCAACTGTGGCTAGGGTGACCGCGGGTCAGGGCGACTGCGGCTAGGGCAACCGCGGGTAAGGGTGACTACGGCTAGGCGACTACGGGTCAGGGCGACTGCGGCTAGGGCAACCGCGGGTAAGGGTGACTGCGGCTAGGCGACTACGGGTCAGGGCGACTGCGGCTAGGCGAGTGGGGGTAGCGGTTTAACGTGGGGGCGACCGCACTATGGGCGATTGCAGGATTAGGCGACCGCGGCTCACCCGAAGTCGCCCCATCCACAGCCGCGGTCACCCCATCTGCACCCGAGGTCGCCCTACGCGGACCCGTGGTCGCCCTAAGCCGCAGTCGTCCTGGCGCCACCCGTGGTCGCCTCTGATTCGCACGCGCCCTGGATTTTACCCGTACTCGCCCCTATAAAGCCGTGCTCGCACAAGGCATTGGTACCTTCATTCTCCATCGAGGCTCTTTGTCTTGCATCCTTCATTGGCTACATGCATTAACTTCGGGTTGAATAATTACTTCTTTCTTCATTCATCCACGTTTCCTTATTGGTGTTTTGAACACCAACTTATCTCATGGCTACAGAGCAGACCCTGGAGGTGCCCCCCGTTGTTCCACGCAATGCACGAATCACTTATGCTGCAAGGAAGTCTATACTAGACAAAAATCGGAAGCGTAGGGGCAATACTCATCGCAAGCGATTACACGTGTTGAACAATCCTGATCACCCCGCATTTAAAGGCTGGAGTGAGGAGGAGGAGCCTTGGTCAATTCAAATGTGCGAAGACTACATTGAATGGTGTCACATTGGGAAATTGTTTCCGGCATGGCGCCATCATCACAATCGGCACACAAACAAGGCGAACTTGAAATATTGTGAAAATCCAGCTTTTGTTCAAAGGTGCATCGAAATTTGGCAAGTCCTCTACAACACTCCTTTTGTAGAAAGGAATGAAGTCACGCTTTCCATTGCTCGAGGAGCGTATGCTGAGGTGGTTTTAAAAAAAGAAGTAGATTGGTCCACCATCAAGGAAAGTATGTATGTTTCACCTCCAGAAATTGGATCAATACCAAGAGGAGTCTTGAAGTTTCCGGAGGGTGGACTTGGACCAATTCGAAAAGATCCTTTCAATAACAGTGTCATCGAAGTTGTGACATCGGAATCTGAAGAAGATAGCAATTTCGATGGTACAAATGCTCCAAGGCCAATATGGATTGCTCCACAAATTGCCCATATACCAGTAATTCAAGATCCAGTTGTCAGAGGAGCTTCATCATCACGAGGACGGAAACCTAGACGCCCCTCTAAGGTTCCACGCTTGCCGAATCAAATCGGACTTGGATCGACCTCAGCAACAGTTCGCAGTCCATCATTACCACTGCAAAATGCGACCGATGTCTTCGACTTCGAACCAAATGATGAAACGCCTGTGGATGCGAGCGTTCCTGTTCTTTTAGCTCAAGGGGATTCAACCACGGCTCTCAATAAGGCTCTTGACCTCTTGAAGACCAAAGACACGACAATTGCTTCACTCCAATCTGATTTGAAGAAATTGCAATCAAATTTGGACCAGAAGAATGCTCTCATTTCAGAACAAGCCAAAGAACTTCAACGCCTTTGACAAAAACAACATGAGACGATTACTTTGTCAGATATGGACGAAGGTTTCATTGAACATGATCCCCATCATTTGGAGAGGGTCGTGGAAGACCTCACTAGCGGTCTCATTGAGTGTACTGCTCCTGGCAAGCGTGTCAAACGTTCTTCAGTATTGCCAACTACGATTTTGCCTACCGTCACGGAAGATGCTATCATCGGGGCAGATGGTGTTCACGAGACTCAAGATTCACTTTCATTTCCTTCACTTCCACTCCCCGTACCGGTACCATCTCTAAAGAAACTAGGCCTTCAAGAGCAAAACAAGATGCTTCGTGCACGATTGAAAAAGTTGGCAACAACATACTATCACTGGAAGGTTGCGTGCATTCTCTCTGTGGACAGATCACAGCAAGTTGCGAAGGAGTTGGACAAAATTTCAAAGAACTTTGTCGCAAATGCCCCTAAATGTCAGAATGGACTCACATCGTGGGCATTTATGGAGGACATGTTTCCTGAGAATATGCCTATGTTGAACACCACTGGAAATGAAGGAATCAATTGGACACAACTTGGTTGGGACCACAGAACCAGATGTCGTGCCACGTAGATGAGAAACAACGACAACTTCTGTGGCCGAAGCCAACAACTTTTGTTTTGGACCATACAAAATGTTCTATATGTCAAGAATCCTTTGGCCCTGAAGGAGGATGGGCACTTGGATCATGTGTGCACGTATACCATCCTCAATGTCTAATAACACAATGCCTCATACGGAGACGTTGTGTTAATTGTTCAGCCCCATTCCATGATCGTTTATACGCCTTGTTCAACTTGATGACATATATGCCGCCCTCTTGGGAACACATTGCTGACACAACTCCGGAGACCAGATTATGGGGCCAAGACTTGATTTGGAGTTGGCGACAAGGCCAACATGATCAAGAAAAGGGCACAGATAGTTCTCAATTGAATTGGGAAACTGACCCAGAAGAGATCTTGCAAGTTGCATCCAAGCTCATGGGAAAAGGTCCACAGAACGAGGGACGGAGGGCATCTTTTTTCCAATGCCTTGGTGGATTTTTCGATAAACAATCACAAAGCTTCATGTGGGGACGTCATCCGGAATGTCACCGTTGGGATTTTGAAGGAAAAAGAGTGTGCGACCAGACTGCAAATGCCTCTAAAGAAGATCTTACTAGTATGGCATTGCTTGACTCTACATATGGGCCCTACTACACGAGTCAAACAGTTGACTATTTATTGGAGAAACACTGAGGACCCTCCAAGCCTTGAAGGATTCCAACGTCTTAGAATCCATTCTAAATGCGAATGGACCAGCTTCACGCACTCGCGCCAAGCGCAAACTTGTGGTTGGAGAATCATCCAACCACGAGCGTGGTGAATCAAGCAATGCACATGAAGACCCAAATGTTTAGGGTTTAAGATGCTAACTATGGTTCTATAGCTAGCCTCGTAATCATCTAGGTCACTTGTGACTTTTCGTAATACTATATATATAAAAGAAGGCTCTTAGAGTCTTCTTATACGATAATACGATGGAACTTCATCACTATTTGCATTGTGAAGTATTAGCCTATTTGTTATTGTTATAGTTTTATTTGATGGATTCTAGTAGGTTTTCTTCATTAATTGTTATTTCATAACAATTTTGTGTTACCTTCTTTTTAATATATACTTTTTTTTCGGCTTTACCTTACTGTATAGAAATTCTATTGTTTGCACTTGTCTAAATCGTGAATGGCTTCATTTCTATAAATACAAATTGAATCTTTGTATTAAGGAAATTGATTTGTTTTTTATTCTTGTTTCATAACAAAGTACTCTTTCGTGTTGGATCATGGAAAGAAGTAGCCTACGTCGGTTTTATTTTTGAATGAAAGAAAGGTACTTCGATCATTAAATCCTATACAAGAAGACCGCATTTTTTTATTCTAATAATTTATATGATAAATATCGAAAAATGAACAATGAGAGAAGTTGAAGGTTCAAATTTTTTTTAACATACATACTTTTATGGAATAATATAGACAAAATATGTCTCATGAATTTTGTTTTTCCATAATTCATTGTTCATTGACATATTAGAGAAAATTTTATTTTCCTAATTTTATGTTCTTTGAAAACCATAGGCAAATGTATCTGTAAACCAAGGATTGTACAAATATAGATTCATTTTTCAAAAAATCACATATTATTTGAATTCTCTAAAATGTCTAGAATCCATGTTATAATTAGAAACCATATAATTTGAAACCAAATCAACACACTTCGGACATCCATTAGGTATAATAATTAATAAATGAATTTTTGAAGGAAATTTCTAAACCAAAAAAAGGTTTGAATTGAAGTTCTATTAAATGTCCAAAAATTGATTTGACATTTGGATCTTTATTTCAAAATTTATGGATAAAAAGGAGAAATAAGGTTGAAGTTTTTGGTAATTTTCTCGCCTTTGAAGCTTTCTATGATTTTTGCACATTACTTTTGATTAGAAGCTTGAAATCTCAATTCTCAAACGGATTTTTGGAAAAAATAAGTGAACTTTGTCACACAAATTTTTTTAGAAATTTATCTTTTTATCAATGTTAATTTACTATGCCAAAAAGATTATCAAAGTTTGCTAAAAAATATCATAATTTTTTTATTATTACCACAATTGAAAATTCGAAATGTACCTAATTAATTTTTCTTAAAACTCCACTTTCGTTCCACCATAAAAACATGAAGTACTTCTATCAAATGAATGTAATTAGTATTTTGTATTCTCCATTTATAGGGATTGCATCTCAGAAAACTTTATTTCGAACTTTCGATGGCCATATCTTTCAATCTGTCCGGTCAAACTTCCTAAACATTTTACCACATGATCTTAGGCAAGTAAAGTACAAGATCCTACGGTTGGATATTATGAAAAAAAAAGTCTTCTTTTGGATGAATGCAACAGAAATGGCACCACAAAGTAATTTTTGGAAAAATTTGACATTCCTCCTTTAGAAGAAAATCATTATGTGTTCTTTTTTATAAATTAACATTTGTCATTACAATGTCCTAAACAACAAAAAATAGTTGATTTTATATTGATTTGGGTAGGGTTTTCAATTGGTGGAACAATTATTCAAGCGGTTATGTCCTAAACTATCATAATACTATTTCACATCTTCAATAA
The DNA here is from genome assembly GCA_947034885.2 of Thuidium tamariscinum. Taxonomy (NCBI): domain Eukaryota; kingdom Viridiplantae; phylum Streptophyta; class Bryopsida; order Hypnales; family Thuidiaceae; genus Thuidium; species Thuidium tamariscinum. Next base: position 323,533 of record OX344757.2, on the reverse strand, counting down.
AATATCCTCACGACTTGCACATTTTTCCCAAAAATTGTTTTTTACATTAATTACAAAAAAATTACATCCTAGAATAAGACACACTTGTCCAAAACGCAATATCAAAGTACAACCCTATAATACTTCACTTCAACGTGTGGTATTACAAAAATCTTTTTCTTTGGGTTTTGGGTCTATCTCTTCAAGGTCTTTACGAGTAACACCTCAAGCTGTAGTACGCACTTTCTACTTCATCCAAGCGCGCTAAAATTGAATTTGTGAATCCAGTTGTCCCACCTCTTTCACTGATTCCACAAATTTCTTCTCATGTAGCTTAACAAGCTTCCGCAATACTGATACTTCTTCTTCTGTGGTACCGTATTCAGGAGCCATAGCGAGAAAATCTAGCTCTGAGGCACATTGTAGAGCAGCAACGTAGTTGGTCTTTTCTTCCTCATCTATTTGCCGATTGAGGACTCTTACGTCATTGTGCACCTACCAACGTTTGCGTTCAAGAATTCTCAATTTTTGTTGAAGTATGGCATACACGTCTATTGGGTGTCCACGCTTCTCTTGTTTCTTCTTGTAATAAAGATCTCTACATTTTTTCATAGAAGCTAGGCGCTCGTCATTTTCAGAGATGGCCCTATCTATGGCCTTCATCTCTTCCTTCAACATAGGCATGGCGTGTGCAGTTGTACCAGCACTAAGTTCCATTGCTCTTATTTGGCGCAATTCTGACACATCTTTTTTCACCAAATCCAAGGCCTCAATTGTTGATTCTAATTGAGCCTTGATAATATTCACACTCTCTTCTTCATCACCTTGTCTCCCATCTTGGAGGCCTTCAACAATTTTTTGGCCTACTTCCATATGCTCATGACCTTCCATGACTTGTTTTTGGATGTTTGAAGGAGTCTCTCGGTCCTCCACCTTTCTTTTGCCTTTTTTGGCAAGTTCCAACTCCAAGGCCTTTTTCTGGTCGCCCATGCCAACATCCTCATCGTCACTCTGGAAATTATACCCATCGTATTCATGGGTGTGTTCATCCGAGCTAGAATTAGGCGACCATACTACCTCTTCATCCAAAACAGCTAACTTCCCAGGCTTCACTCGTACCAATGACTTCTTCACATCAATTGTTTCACCTTCTGCCACAATAGATGCTTCTTCCAGATGGTCTCCAACTAGAAGCTCCTTCAATGTTGACCAGTCCACTTTTTTCTTCAATATGTTTTCAGCATACACCATTTGGACTAGGAAGAAACAGAAATTGTCGTTTCTATACGGCTTGGGCTCCCCATACAACCTCATCCATATTTCCAAGCATCTGAGTATGAAGTCTTCATCTTTGCAATATGCAAGATTGGCCTTGTTTTGCCCTAGATGAATCTTGTGGCGCCAATGTGGAAACAACTTGTTGATGTGGCACCAATCAACATATTTGTTGACTGTTTTGTAAGTCCAAGGCTCAGGTTCAGTCCTCCAACCCAAAAAAGCCTTGATTTTTGGATGTTGAAGGAGAGGCACTCGCTTCTTGTGACCTTTCCCCTTCCTTTTACGGTCCTTGTCTCGAGCTGCCCTCTTCTGTAGTGAAGTCAATGGTTTGCCTATACTAGGCTGGGCTGCTCCAGTCTCATCCTCCATAACTATTGCTACCTGAGTACTATGCTACTCTATGGTTAACTTAACTAATTGTTCTACGACTAAAATGTTCTTTTCTAAAAACCTAAATCCCTAGAACAAGCAAACTTCACATTTAAAACCTATATGCATTTACAAAATGTTTTTTTTTATTAAAAAAAAGGACACATATACATACATAACAATATGCCAAACGTGTGCAGAGCTCGAGCGCGAAAATGGCAATCAAATCCCGGTGTGAAGTATGGAATCCCTTGCTCACGCCTCACGGCCTCACGGGCACGCAATCAACCACATCTAAGTGGGTGAAGGTCAATGCGCAAAGCAAGGAAGGTGGACTACGGGTTGAGGCGACTGCTTAAGTACCCGCAGTCGCCTAGGCGCGTGCGCAAGGGCGACTACGCATTCAAAGCGACCGCGGGTCCAAGAAGGTGCGCGTTAGTGGGGTGCAACCGCGGCTGGGCGACCGCGCCTTCGGGTTTAGGCTTTAGGGTTTAGGAAAATAGTAGTACTTTTGTTGTTTTAACACCTTCATTATCAAATATTATAGTCTTTCACTCTATAAGTGATATATTTTTTTCCTATGCAACCTTTGATGATAATGTTTGTCATTTTTAATCAAAAGTGAAATAAAAAAAACTTATGAAAATGTTTACATTCCGTTTTAATGAAAGCAAATTCAAAGGAGCTCAAAATAGGCCCTGGCCATTTACTGGTTAATGATTAGTTCAGTGACTTCTACGAAGTTAGCATCCCCTAAAGTCGTGAAGTCCCAAATTTGTAAGAATTTTGTATGGTTGAAATCGAAAAATCCTTTGTGTTGTAACTTTCTATAATCTTTGAAGATAATAGTTCACCAAAAAAAAGATATCTATTTTCAATAATTTATTTCTGAGGAACCTCTCATGTATCTAGAAATGGTTTCGCAAGTAGTTAAAAAATAGTAGTCTTCTTCTATATTTAGGAAAAAAATAAATTTGATACTCTATTAAAAGATTTTAAAACTATTCAAATTATATATGATAAGGGAAATAAATTGTAAATAGACAAAGGTAGAAAATTATTGTACATGCCAAAATGGCAAGAAAGTGTTGATGGAATAACATAATTGACCATCCCTATGGTTTAAATGATTTCTAAACAACATAGTTGAGTACTATCTATCATTTTCTTCCTTCTTTGAAAATATTGCAAATAAAACAAAATAAAGGAATTCAATCTATAATTGTATATAAGTTAAAGAAGTTAAATATGCCATGAATAAATAAATTCATATCCATTCTTCCAAAATGTAATAAACAAATTTTTGTAAAGCATGATGACAAACTCCATTTTCTCATCCAAATATCCAATATGTCAGTAAGCCAATCTAAAATCATTAAAGAAAATAAAAAAATATAGTGCCTTTCAATATTTTCTTGGTTTCTCCCATTACAAATTTATAACTTCATTTTGACATTCAAACTTAACCAATTAGCTATTCATAAAAGGTAACAAAACCGAATATTTGGAATTAAATTTCATTTCCATTCAAAATTTCTAAATTGAAATCTTGTACTTTATTCAAGATCTATAGCAAAACTATCAAACATGGAATGGCACAAGAAACTTCTCCACACGTAAAGTCATTAACTCCTAAATGCCCAAGGCGGCAAGGCCTATTTTGAGCTTCTTGGAATTTGTTCTAAATTGAAAAAATTGTCTAAATTTTGACAAGTTCGACAACTTTCTTTTAATTAAAATTGTTCAAATTTTAATTGAAGTATTCAACATGTTAGATCTTTCAAAGAATTTTATGTTGTAGACCATTTATCATAAGTTCAAGAAAGATTGACCGGTTTTGGTACACTTTGGCCATAGTACTCTTGATTTTCCGGGAGTACTTTCAAAATACAAAAACAATTTTTAAAAAATATAAAAAATATAGTGAATGTATATTTCTTCAAGAAGAAGATATCCGATGAAGGAAAAGTGTAGAAAAGGTTTCTAAGTAGGTGAAGTGGTGAACTAGAAAAGTACAAATGGCTCATGGAAATAGGCACTTTTATTTTTCAATTCGTAAAAAATAGGGAAATTGGCCAAATTGGATCTTAACATTTTTATAAAAACTATATATGTGTAAATTTCCAATTTTTATAAATCTTTTATTATTATTCTATAATTAGAAACATCTTCCCAAAAAATTGGAATCATTCTAGTTATTTGGTATTTTTCTATCATACATTGACACTATAATTCTAGAACTCTAGGTTGAATTTAATATTTTTCAGATTTCTAATAAATAAAATTTGAAAATAAAATTAAAGTTTTCTTTGTATATTAAGGATGAAGACTTAAATTAGTTTTGCCCTATCGGGAATTTGTCATTGAAAATTTCGAGTGGGTACATTATGTCCCCCTTTGCCCTTCAAGGATTAAGTATTGAATATTAGTTTCTTTTAAGCTTTCTTCATAAATTCATGATGATCGGAAATTTTTACTAGAAAATTCAAATTCTGAATACATGCACTAGTCAATCATGTCAATTCATCTCTAATTCATCTCTAATCTAAAAAATCACCTAAAAATCTTCGCTTGTAAGGATTGAGGAGCAAAGAAATGGAGGATACAATTATCAAGGTTTTTTTAGTTTCACTATACGGATAAAGGCTCATCATATTTTATTTAATTACTACCAACTTGAACTCTTGAAGTCTCAAATGTTTGGGTCCTTTGTTGCTTGAAGTCCCATATCTCTTAAGTCTATTTTAAATCTTTAAGGATGTAAATTACTAGAGGAAAAAAATCCCTTATACTATAGAGTACTATGGACAATAAAAACCTATAACATTTTGGGAATTGTAATTTTACTCAATATTGTCTATTATTGGGAAAAAAAATTGCACACTAAAGGGCCAACAAACATTGTCAATGTCATTGACTTCAAGCAATCAAGTGACTATTTAATAATATGACAAAATAATGAAAATCCTTTAACACAATTTAACAAGTAATTTGAACACGTTCACTTTCAACGACACTAGTATGAGAGCTTGCAACAAAGAGCTTGTGAGCTAAGAGCCATGAGGCATGAGCATGAAATTTGTGAGCATAAAGCCTGAGTAATATATTATTTCCCCATACTCCCCAAAAAGGTGATCTTATGAACTTGATACAAACATGTCATATGACATTTCAACTCACAGTGAAGACAAATTTGACTCTAAGATAAATTATATTTTTACTTTTAAAATACAATGCATGGAAGGCAATGGTTTGTACACTTTGTTTTGCCAAAAAAAATTTATATATTCGTGTATAGTAATACAAAATGATAGGCTCACATTGTTGCCAACAATTTCTTCTAATGGCTCAGCAATTTGCCTTCAACTAATGCATTCATCACTACAGGGGGGAATCACGCAATACAAATGCTGGAGGCTTCATACACCATAGAGGCCCCATGACCAAATTCACCACCTCAGTACATGTTGGTCTCTCCTTCAGATCTTCATTTTTGAGTTGGCCCACCTTCATAGTAAAATACCTACATGCATCCATCGTTGTGAATGTCTCTTTGTCAAAAGGATACATATCTCCAATCTTCATAGCTTCCACTAGCTTTCCAATAGAATACGAGTCTGACTGCTTTGTATATTTATGCCTCGATTGCATAATTGGTATACTTGTATCCGAATTAGGAGGTCCAAATATATAAAACAACTCTGGAGCCACCCACCATCGTCCCTCTTGTTGCTTCCGTGTCTCTTCCTTGGTACCATATCCATAATGCGATGGGGCTTTTTCGTTTACACGGCTTGTAATTCCGAAATCACAAATCCCAATGTTGATTATTTCATTTGAATAATCAGGATAGTGCAACAATACATTTCTCGGAGATAAGTCATTGTGTAGCACTGATGATTGGTGCATGAGGTGAGTCACGTACACCAAGGTCCATGCCAACTTTGCCTTATGCCTTCGAGAAAGGCTAACATCCTTTTGTTTTTCTTCAAGAAGTTGTTTGATTCAATGCACTTCGTGCCATTCAGTAGTTCGTGACACCAGCTTATCCACATTCAGTAAGTCATCCAAATGACCTCCATTCCACCACAATGTATACGCTTCCATGGTAATTGAGTTTAAGGCAAAAAACTTAATTAAGCCTGCATGATTTAAGGGGCATGCCAAGGCCTCTACAGACCGTTCCACTCGTTGATCACGCAAGTCCTTCGTTTTTTGCATTTTCCTCGCAAGAGCAATATTTGGTGGAATGGTATCTAGACCTGTAATTCGAACCTTGCGCACCTTTCCGTGGCCACCTTCACGAGAAAAACCACCGAGGGCCTCAACCTTTGCCGTGGGTGGAATCCATATGATACTCACTCCACCATCTCTTGCAAATGCAGCCTTCACAGCGTCATTTTCCCACTTGAAACCCCTCGATCCAAACTTTGACAATCTCTTGGCCGCAGTATGCCACCACTCCATCTTCGTACGGAATTCCTTTGCCTCTTCATCTTCCACTCGTCCTGTGATTGGTGCACGGAACTCTATCATCAATTTCTTGGTATTAAAAGTTACTGCCTGAATAGTATCAGTCATCCAATCACGAAATCTGGAATTGTACGTTAAGTCCACGTCTTTGAAGTCCTCTGATTCATAGCACTTGCTTAAGATTCGGGCCTCCAAATCCCCCGTCAGCTTCTTAGTGTCTGTTCCAGGATCCCTCAAATAGTTTGCCTCCAAAAATTGTACACTTTTTCCAACGTACCATTGAAGGTACACCTCGTATGCATACCTCGTATAACTTGAAGGAGGATATGTTTGATCCTTATCATGAGCAGACTTAGGCTTCTTTTTCTTCAATCAAGCTTCATGGGTAAGAATGAGCTAATATGAGCCACTTAGGACGTAACCACTCCTTTTTGGAACTATTCTTGATTATAGAACTCACATTTTCTTAGATTTGTCTAAAATAAAGACATTTCATAGATTATAAATGTTATAGACTTATAGTGTCATGTTCAAACATTGCATAGTTTATTATGTCATCATGTTATCTTAATTAAGTACAAAAAAGCACATGTAACCAGTGCTTTTTACTCCTTTGTTGAATTTCAAACTAGAGTATTTAGAAACTTTTCTAATGAAAATGATGATTTTTTGAATAGATTTTGTCATTGTTGACAACTTTGGATAATTTTTAGAACTAATTTTGATGAAATTGATGATGTTTTTAATCAAAACATTTCATCAAAATTTCAAAAGGACCCTCCAAAAGGACAAGCCCATGTCGTGAGTGGCTCATATTAGCTCATGTGCACCCTCATTCCCTATTGTTTCGCTTGTAAATATAGGCTCTTGAAAGTGTTGTGGATCATCCAAATCCCAAAGGGATTTTTGCCTCAAGATATTGGTACCCTCTGTGGGATTAGGCATTTCTGAGAATATTGGATCAGTATCCAAAACACCTTTGTGCCTCACGTCACCATCTTCTATTGGGTTTAGCATTGCGTGTAATCAAAAGCTTCACCATAGCTTTAAGGAATTTTATAGATCAAAATGACAAAAAATTCCCCCCAAAATCGAATAAAGGACCCCGGCCCACGGGCATGCATTTAGCCACTCCAAGGCGGGTGAAAGACAATGCGCAAGGCCAAGGCAAGATGGTGAATAACATCATATTCATTAATTTGGGAGATCGAGAACCTCCCAAAATAATATTACTCATTTCTATGTCAAAAAAATGAAGTACAACTACATTAAATTTAAGTTGGAAGAATGTCAATTTTTGTAGATGAAATTGAAATTTTGATTAGAAGGATTGTTTAAAGCCAAAGGAAAAAAGTTACTCTTATCATTGTTGACCATCGTGAATGAAGAATCTATTAGAGATAGTTCTAATATTGAAGTTATACAAGTATAGGTAGCAAGGTCTATCTTTACTACTTCTTTTTGAAGGTCTAGAGTATATGATAAGACTTTATAACCAATAATTAAGTAGTAGTCCGTACCTATTAATATATGTATTTCTTTTGTCATTGGTCACCCCATTGAATTAGGGTATATCGCGAGAAGTCAGCACTTCTGAGACTGAAAGTTGATTGTGACGTTGGAGGTCCGGATTCAATTCCCGTTGACCTCCATCTTATTAAGCCGTGGGCACTATCCTGATAATGAGCTACAACTTGAAGCAGTGCAGCTTTTACAAACACAAATTTTTAAATTTAAATTTAAATTTTTTTTGGCATATTGAATGATTGTATCTATACATAATTAATGAGTGTCTCTTACAAATTAGAGATGATGGTGATAAAGGCTTTTTTTATATAAGTCATTTTTGTATCCTTTTACTAAACAATAAGTTATGAAACAAAGCATTAAATCATTACAAAAGATTATTATTAACTAATTGTAATGAATTTTTAAGAATAAATTACAAAGTACAAAAATAAAAATGTAATACGCAACTTACTTAAAAGAAATATCATAATGCAATAGAAAATATATTAAAAACCAAGTATAGATGCACTTGCAGCCTAAGTTGCTTTACACAATACAAAAAGAAAGTTTCAATAGAAGTCTATAAAATAAAGTCTTAAAACTCTAATTAATACAATACCACTTCCACTCTAGTACCCTAAATTCTATAAATCCTATAGTTATTCAAGAGGAAAACCAAAAATTTAAACATCAAATAGAAACAACAAAAAGTAGCTCAAAATACTATATTGTATCTCTGCAATACCCATACAAATTCAATCTGAATTGTATGAAGTCAAACTATATTGATGACTTGAACTTGAGTGGATGGGATCTTGAGGACACACTCTACTGTGTCTTTCTTCACTCTAGACTTCCATGCTGTTACAAGTGAATTCTTGTTTTCCCAAACAGGATTTTGGGTGTCATCCACTTTCCAACAAAGTCCTTTTGCAGAGTCCCACCCATGATAGAAATCTTGAACATTTCTCTCTCGAGATGTGGGCCGAAAGTATTGGATCAACACACAATTAGGGTGATCCGGATTAGCAAAAGGATCCGACAAAGCTCTTGCAATCCATACTGGCTTTGGATCTCCATCAGCTAGTCGAACAGCAACAAAATATCCTTCGTAAAGATCACGTGCCACCCAAAAAGATGGCAATGGCCGATTACGGAGGTTACCCACAACTACATCATCCTTAGCAAACTCTTCACGTACTTCACCATCATCATCAAGTTCGTCTTCTTCTGTGGTTTCCACTCGAGTAGTAGGCCAAAAGCCATCCATTAACACTGCAGACGGTTCAATCGGCTCCTTCAAGGTTGCATTCACTGCTCGCCAATAGAACACCAAATGCTCAAAGCGTCTTCTATACTCCCCACTTCCGTCTTCATTGCATAATGTCTCCCAATACTTAATGAACCCAGACAAACCCTTGCAAATGTCATCCAGGCTCCTCATCGGAAGGTGTACAACAGGGATCGGTTCTCCACGAGGCCATAAGCTTTGACCTTCAGCATACTCACGCCACAATTTGATCCCTTCTTCAGGGAGCCAATCATTATCTGTGCAATAGTACTTGTATTTCATAATTGGAACGCCTGCTGCATTGAGATAGAACTTAAATTGTTGCGCCTTTGTATGTCCAACAAGCACATCATCTCCTCCACACAAAGAGCCTTCAATGAAGACTTTGAAATCAGGCACCTCCTCAATGAGATGAGGAATTGTGGGCACCGAATCCACATTCATGAAGGACTTCATGAGGGATGGAATGGTAGGAAAGTTTTCCTTCTTTAGTTGCATATTCCACCTCCCAAACAAAGCGTCAATGTCATCATGAGTGTGACCAACCAACATAAAACTTACATAAACTTCACGAAAAATCTTCTTTGCGACAAGAAGGGACCAAAATGCAAATACAAATCTGTTCTTGTTGTCTCCCGTGGCAATGTCCATTTGAACATTTAGAACCGGAGGAAGGGAAGTTCCAGCAATTGGAACTTCTGGCATTGGCCGAAGTGAAGATTTGCACATGTCTGCTCCTTGAAGAACCGCGCGAAAGACAGGAGCAGAGCCAGATCCAACAAACAATTCCCGTGATGAGTACTTTGGAGGAAGTTCTAGGTCTCGTAGAAGTTTTGCAAAGGAGCCAACGGTGTAGTTTGAATCATGAAGAAAGATATCAAGGCCATAATGTGCATAACGCACATCATCGTGTCCGTGTGCAATCATACCTGTCACTGAAACAGGAAGCTTCATAAGCCCGTCAAGTTGTTTGCTCTTATGCGAAAACACTGGAGAGGCCGTCTTAGCATGGTCCATTTTGTCATGCATGATTGTCAAGCATTCATGCGGATAGGCGCTTGATTTGAAGCGATTGGCATAATACTGGTCTCAATGTGCACGAGCTTTAGCCAAATGCTTCTCTAAGAGATGGGTCCATTTCCGTTGTAAGCCAGCACATGCTCCCCTTTTCAAAGTCTGCAATCTGTCACATTTAGCACAACGTGCAAAATTATCTCCAGGCTTCTTTGCATTGTACTCAGGGAAGTTTAACTTCCTAATCTTGCTGATATTCGAAGCCGACACTTCCTTCAACCCGAAAACAGCATTTGCTGCATTGACTTGTGGAATAGTTTGCTTCCACGTAAAATTGGCCGGGAGAATCATGGAGATGACTTTCTCTCCAGAAGGTAGAGTGTGAGATTTATGAGGCATATGGTCTGCGAACTTCTCTAGCATGGACTTGAGCGTTGCCGTTGCTTGCAACGTGTGATTTCGAGTCTTTAGCATGTCTGAATTGCCGTGTGCTTGAGCTTGCTCACCCTTGTTAGCATAACCTTGGAAACGATGGAATGTAGTCTCCGAGACCCCTAAGATATGTCGTCATGCAGACATGCAGACCTCTATTCCTTCGACAGTAACTACCCTCTTCCCTTGAGCATCACGATGAACTTGTCGATGAACATCTAATTTCATGTGGTATCGAAATTCGAAGGATGTTTTCTGATACATCTTCTCTCGAAAAGCTTGAATTTTAGCTCTCGAAAAAGGTTGTACACAATTGCTTGAGCAGCACGTTTTGGTAGACACTGAATTAATAGAGTCCTCAGTAAGAAGGCTTTTGGCCTTCACACAAGTTTGAGGTGGTGGCTTCCTCACCAGGCTTGTATATAGTCTTCCATGTGCAGTGCGTGGCCTCAACAGGTTAGCTTGCTGACAATCGTACTCAAATCGAACTTCGTGATCGCGAAGGCTTGCCCCTTCTAAATACACTCGCTCTATTGGCCAAGCACGAAGAGAGTACCTCCATTCATCGGGAACGTCTCTAGCATCTAGAGACTTAGAGATTTGGATAGCCACTGAAGAATCTCCTAAAGCTCCATCACAACCAAGGACAAGGTCGGAGTTTACGCTATGACAAATCCCCTCAGCAACAGGAAGACCATGGACATTGTAAAGAGTGACAACCTTAGTCATCCAAAGCCGTCGGGGGATGCCTTTGCATTCTGGAATGTCAACAATCGGCTCGACAACATTGGCAATGTCTTCTTCATCAGAAGAATAGTCGCGTGCTAATATCCCCTCCACCTCCATGATGAGTGCACATGTAAGGTAAACTATGATTACTTAAAAAAATAACCCAAAATAAACTTCCTCAAAGTAAAATCGAAAAGTCAAATTGCCTCGCATTGAATTAAAAGTTAGTAAGAATAAACATAAGTATCACTATATTATTCATTTCATCATCACTATAAGAACCCAATTATAGAACAAAGAGATATGAACAATTTGATATTACCATAGGAATTAGGAAATCGAATCTACGAAAAAATGACAGGTGTTTATGGAAAAATCTATACCAAACCGAATTTAGTAATTCTACTAAAGAAACTATTTAAAAATAATTATTACAAATAATTGACAATATCTAACTTATTCGATGGTAATGCATATTTAATGTATGGATATATAATCCCCCAAACATTTTAACCCCTAAAGGACTGAAGTCCCCTCGGGGGACACTTGGAATTTTGGGCAGGCTTGTGTGACTTGAATTTTTTATATTATTTTTTGAAATTTTTTTTGAAGATAGGAAATCAGATTAGCTTTCCAAAAATATAATTTATATTTCTATTGGTGCTTGGAAGCAAAAGTTATGCCATTCTATGTCCAAAAAGCAGTTCGCCGGGCAGAAAAAAAAAACCACAAAAAAAATTATTTTTTTATTTTTTATTTTTTTTCTTGAAGATTTTGTTTTGTTCTACACCTGAAGCTTTGTTTCATTTTATTTGGACTAATAATGAGAAAGTTACGGACAATCTTGAATTTCGGGCAATCTAAGCACCTTCTTCAAAAAATAACTTACAAAATTCATTTTTGAATGCAATTTTTCAAATTTTTCAAATTTTCTTTTTTGATTGGGTTTAGGATGTTTGCAAGAACAAGCTCACCGTTGGGATCATGGTTTTTCAATTCCATCTTAAAGTTATTAACAACTTAGTATTTTGTTCAATCTTGGACCTACTTCTACTTAACAATTTTTTAATGAATGAAAATCAAGTAGTAGTTTTTTGAAATTTTTTCCCTAATTCCCAACTCAAATGTTCAAAATAATAAATTTTAACTTCATGGTCCATAGTGCAAAAAAATTCAACAAATGGCAATCAAAGTCATCTGAAATTGCAAGTCAGAGTTCAAAAAAACTTTTTTTTTCAACTTTGAATGCTAATATCTTCCAATCGGTACGGTCAAACTTCATGAAATTTTCACCATATGATCTCAGACAAGTAATTTACAAGATCCTACGGTTAGATTCTAATAAAATTGTTATTTTTGTTTTTTTGGGAGGAAGTAGCAAACATGGCAGTTTTGAGTGGTTTTCAAGCCAGAAAATGCCTCAGTCCTTTAGGGGTTAAAGTATCCAAAATTGTCATTTCAAGTCGACTGGAGTTGAATGTACAATGTCTATATTTTATAAAATCATCAAAACTAGAGATAATTATTAAAATGAAGGATCTTCTAAAATCGGAGATGATACAAATGATAGTGTTTAAAGTGACATATCCTAATATCCAGAATTGTCCATTCATGTCGAATGGAGTTGAATTTACATTATGACAATATTCGAAAAACATGAAATCCAAGACAAACTATTTAAATGCAGGATTGCCAAAAATCACGTCTCCTATAAATAATAGACTTTTATGACAATTTCCCAAATATCTAGGATTGTTCATTCATCTCGAATGGAGTTAAATGTACATTATGATTATCTTGGTAAGACCTTAAATCCATGACTAACAATTCAAACGCACAATTATCTGAAATCCCAATTCTCTCACATAAGAGACGTCAAAGTCAATTTCCAAATTAAAGTCTATCAGAGAAAAATGATTATCTCCTATATATTCATGGAGCATCAAAATTTAAATACACAATCATGTCATCGAAAATGTGCATCTTTCAGTTAACTACATTCGATTATTATAGTCCACTCTCAATTTGAGTGTGTAAATAATCATCAAACATTAATATATGCAAAACATATTTCATCAAGATCAACTCGATTCGAGTTGAATTCTCGGTTCCCGCAGACTCTTTTGAGAACGCAGTTCAGATTATTATATGCTCGTTACATTTAACTCGAATCGAGTTAAAATGTCATTACATGTACAGTCTCGAAGTATAAGTCCACAACTGACATTTTCTTGTGTTGATTCACGTGATTTTCAGTAAAATCAAGGAGGTTCATCTGCATGAGACTGATATCCCGGCAAAACCAGCGCATTATCCGCAGAGACTCTGATTCTAATTGATCGACATGAACTGGGATCAAAATTAACACAACAAATATGAAAGTACATCACAATATCAATACAACAAACATAATATTCAATCAACTTACAAATATCAAAACCTAAATCAGAACAAGAAAGTTGAATCATATCAGAAGTTGTGATCGAAGTGGTGTAAGTGGAATCTGCAAAATCCCGTAAACTCTGAGTGCCCTCATGGCAAAGAACAATCTGTTCGAATTAGATATTCTGACTCGCGTCAGACTGACGTACAAGAACAAATAAGCACCATGCATCAAAACGATCAATTCAAATACTGACAAGTTCATTGACATCATGAGTATATTCCGCTCTTATACCCTGTAAACGATACCCTGTAAACGATGATCATGAAAACAGTTGGTCTTCTAATACCGTCGATGTAACATACTAATTAATCTCAAACCAATGCAAATGACCTGATTTCATACCGATCTGAGAATCTTCTGAAGCGGAGTCCACCCGATTCCTAACAACACCAAGAGCTGATGGAGGTGGTCGCAAGGATCTTGACGATACTGTCCGCCGAAATTTCACTTCGCACAATCACTCTGTGCGAACAGCACACTCCACGCCAGCAACACACTCCACGCCAGCAACACACTCCACGCCAGCAACACACTCCTTGCGAACAGAAGACGTCGTGCAAGACACACACTCCCGGAAAGAAACAGACTTCGTGAGCCAAACACCCATACAATACAAAGGAGTTTAGTAAGGAGCAAAGACTTCCAAATCCGAAACAAATGAGTGAAGATTCCGTTGAACAAAGTGCTTTGTCGAACAGTACAGAACGTCGGAAAACCGCGGGGAACATTGGCGAGATTTTCAAGCTCTACTCCGACTAGTCAGCTTCCATGCAAGTGCACTTATGAGAAAAGGAGCGCAGTTTTTAGATTCCACAATTAATGAGCGCAGATTCGTGGGCAACATTTGTGGCAGTCATGAACCCACTTTTCTTTCCAGGAGAGATGCCCGTGCCATTCCTGTCAATCAAGCGTGAAATATGCGGGACCTCGGGTGTAAAGGTTCACTTTTCAAGAGGAGACGTTTCAAGGTTAAATATAGTTTGGCTCATCTCCCTACGGTCCACTTTCTTTGCTGCTAGTTGTTGCTTTCTGAATTTGATCGAATCCCGAAGCGCAATCCACCATCGCCACTTTCCAAATTGCTTGTTTCCTCTTCTTGTCAATCCATCAAGTCATTGGAATTCAGGGTCTAAATTGGTGCAGTTGCCGAATTGCTGACCTCAACTGAAGTGTCTATGTTTTGTGCAGTGAACTCTCCAGGGTGAGGCCTAATCCATACTGAACCCTTGTCTGAGGAGCCCAATCTCATTAATCAATGGCAAGAGACCGCTTAACCCCAAAGTGACATGAGATATCCTGACTGTGTTCTGGAGCTTGGGAGCAACCCAACTGGATACATTATTTGCTGAGCATCCGAGGATGTCGGACTACATCCAACCGTACAAAGTGGAAGTCAGTTTCATTAGGTGTGTGTTCAAAAAATTTTAGCCGTGTATATTTGTTTATGAGGACACAATATTCTAGTGGGATCAGATAAGACCGGCAGAAAAAGGGAGCAAATTCAGTGGAAGTTTGGTTTGGGTAAGGTTTACACCACCTTGTATTCTAAATTTGCAGTGACTTCAAACTAGAAAAAGTTCCAGAGTAACTGAACCTGAGACCTTGTCGTGAAATTTTTTCAAAAGCGGAAGAATCTTCTTCACTCAAACAAGGTTTCACGATCATGTCTAAATGCTCAAGAAGGACGTTGTCACCAGAAAAAATTTGCTAAAAATCCATTTTTGAAATTTTGCTAAATCGGATTGGATTAGTTGAAGCATCTTGGGGTCCACAAACACCCAAAAAAAACACGGCACTTTTGCCCGCAGCGATCTTTACTTCGGAGCCAATGTTCCAGGTTCAAGGGGTAAGTTCGTTCAAAACCCGGTATTCAATCGGGTTGTCTTGCCTCGCAGGCTCCGCGTGGCACAGGCTTGTATGACGATGTGTGTACGAGGCCAGGCTTCCCGTGTTTTCACAGTAAACGACTAGGGGTCGAAAGCGTAGACTGCAGGTCTCCCGCCGCGCCAAACCCGGGATTACGCCGGGTGACGTTAGCAATCGCCCCCCATTTTCAGAGCACAAATGAAAGACTTTGGAACACCCTGAATTTAGATCTGCTCTGAAAAATGGAGAATTTATTCAAATCCTTAGAGCAACGACTCATCTGGAAGTTTGTTCGAATATGCACAATGCATATTCAGACCAAAACCTTATTCGAGACATGTTTGCATGAGAATTAGCCAACTGAAAACAAAGGAGGACACTTTCTGTCCTCCGTGACGCTTTGGGGTTAATCAACCCCAAAAGATTGCTTAATCAACCGCAAAAGACCACTTAATCAACCGCAAAAGAATTGTGGCAAACCATGCTGGAAGTGGCCTAAGTTAGTCCCTTTGAAATTGAGAAAAAATGGGCATACTGTAGCTTTATCCTTGCAATTGCAACATTCCTTTCTCCTATATGATTCTTCACGTCGCGGAATAGTGGTGTCAGTCCAGTTGTCATTAGGAAAAATTCCGACCTTGCAAGAGGCTACTCAAATGTGTTTAACAAACCTTATGCAGTGCAAATACTAAATATAATTATATTATTAAAAATTTTAATTTTAAAATTTTAAAATAATAATATTAAATTAATTAATTATTTATTTGAAAAATAGCCGACCTGATGTGACGTTGACATGGCATCATTGGTGCCACGCTATTTTCCAAATTTAAAAAAATAAACAATTACAAAATAATTTTCTAATTTGATTTTTTTCTGTAATTGCACTGTAAATGTTCAAAACTCACGGCCTCTTCGAGGGCTGAAATTTTTCCTAATGATGTGCATTAATAAGATGTATCAATATCCAAGAAACTAAACAAAGGTAGGTTCATTCTATTCTATATTTTTGTTGAACTTTTATAAAGTCGCATTAAATAACTTGCCCAATCAGGGTTGACAATTGCGGCTTCTCAACACATATTGCAGATGATTGACATAAGCTTACTACAATTCAGTGGTCATAGTAAAGCCGCAAGGGTAGATTTGTTTGAAGGGAATTTTAGGATTATTTTTAATTTCTTGAATAATACTTTTTGCAAACTTGAAATTCGGTTTTAGTATTGGAGTATCCATATTACATTGAAGAGGTTTATAGCTTACTTAACATGTAGGTAATTTTTTCAAATAAGCCGTGAAAATTTGAGAATTGCTGAATTTTAAAAATTATTGACTACTACTTCAAAGAAATAGTAAAAATACTTCTTTTGGAAAAGTAGCAAAAAAAATTTACAAATATATGAATGGAAAGAATCAATCCAAAATTAGGAGAATCTTGAGGAAGTGCCAAAAATAAGAAAATTATTGATTTCCAAGAGGTAAAACAAATTGACATGACTTACCATAACTTACCTATATGTACTCTATTCTACAGACAAACTATAATAGAGACCATTTCTTCTTCTTTTTCAATTTTTAAAAAATCCTGAATTTATCCTATATAGTGTACTTCTATAAGAAGATTCAATGTCAAAACTTCAAACTTAGAGTTTCAAACTCAAAGTATTTGATTACAATGAAGTTTAATTGAATTTATTAGAGAAACTTAATTACCAATTTATTATTCACTATAGAAATACTTTCGAAATCTAGAGTTATAGTTTAGAATAAAATATCAATAAAGTTGGCGAATTCATTAAATGTGTTAGAATCTTGAATATTTCAAGTACACCTTTTTTTATTCTCCTAAATTTCTATTCCTCTAAATAGGACCAATTCATGAGGAGTTGAAAAAAAATATTGTCTCTTGCAAAGTTATATGGCCAATAGGCAAATTAGCACTCATTACCACTTAAATACTAAGTAACTAAAAGATATGCAGCATTCAATAACAACGTCCATTCAAGGTCTACAATCTAAGATTTTAAAGTGTACTAGAGGATTTAAAGTTAGGAATTTTAGATGATTGAATTTGAAGAGCTACAAATTAAGCCAATAAACAATATCCTAGGAATCCTTGTATAAATTGTACAGGCCTAAGAAATTCAAGCATCAATTTGGAAAATAGATTAACAACAATATTAATTGTGTTTTAGAAAAACACTATATTGACATTCTTAAATAGAATGTTTTAATCTAAAAAGAAAGGAATATTACACAAATAAAGAATTTAAATTTTTATATTTTAAATAACTACAAACTTTAAAATCTTTCAAAAAAATAAGAATAAATTTCAAACCAAATCAAAAAACAATAAATCTTAAAATTCCTTGTAATTAATACAAGAAAAACTTAGAAAAAATTCTTAGATTCAACTTGAAATAGAATAGAAAGCTCAGTACCCAAAATAAGTTTCTATCTTTTTTAAATTAGCCTACACTCTAATTCAAACAAAAACATTCAAGTAACTCCCGTATTTGAGTAAAAAACAAAATTAAAACCTTAAATGTCTTCAATTTAAAATCAAGGCAAGTCAATTAAGAAAATTATTTAGAAGTTCAGAGCTCCAAGAACATGCTTTTTCTATGAGAAATTTCAGTATCCTCAACATTGTGTGCCCTTTTTACGACGCTTGGAAAAATATACAAAACATTGCCATTTTCTCTAAAAAACTTGGGAAACCAAAATGTCTTGCAATTTCACGTAAATAGTGGCCCAAAAAATAAGGCTCAAGTTGAAATGCCCTAGAACATGATTTTGGTATAAGAAATTTCAATTCCCTCAACATTGTGTACCCTTTTCGGGTCGCATGAGAAAAATACAAAGTACTGCCATTTTCTCCAAAAAACTTGGGAAACCAAAATCTCTTGCAATTTCACGTAAATAGTGGCCCAAAAAAATAGGTACAAGTTGAAAAGTCCTAGAACATTCTTTTTCTATAAGAAATTTCAATTCTATCAACATTGTGTCCCTATTTTGGGACGCATGAGAAAAATACAAAATACTGCCATTTTCTCCAAAAAATTTGAGAAATCAAAATGTCATGCAATTTCACGTAAATAATGGCCCAAAAAATTACGTGCATGTTGGAATGCCCTATAACATGCTTTTTCTATGAGAAATTTCAATTCCATCAACATTGTGTGCCCTTTTTGCGACACTTGGGAAAATATACAAAACACTGCCATTTTCTCCAAAAAACTTGGGAAATCAAAATGCCTTACAATTTCACGTAAATAATGGCCCAAAAAAATAGGTGCAAGTTGAAATGCCCTAGAACATGCTTTTTCTATGAGAAATTTCAATTCCATCAACATTGTGTGCCTATTTTGGGACGCATGAGAAAAATACAAAACACTGCCATTTTCTCCAAAAAACTTGGGAATCCAAAATCTCTTGCAATTTCACGTAAATAGTGGCCCAAAAAAATAGGTGCAAGTTGAAATTCCCTAGAACATGATTTTTCTATGAGAAATTTCAATTCCATCAACATTGTGTGCCTATTTTGGGACGCATGAGGAAAATATAAAACACTGCCATTTTCTCCAAAAAACTTGGGAAACCAAAATCTCTTGCAATTTCACGTACATAATGGCCCCAAAAAATAGGTGCAGGTTGGAATGCCCTAGAACATGCTTTTTCTATGAGAAATTTCAATTCCATCAACATTGTGTGCCCTTTTTGCGACACTTGGGAAAATATACAAAACACTGCCATTTTCTCCAAAAAACTTGGGAAACCAAAATCTCTTGCAATTTCACGTAAATAGTGGCCCAAAATAATAGGTGCAAGTTGGAATGCCCTAGAACATGCTTTTTCTATGAGAAATTTCAATTCCATCAACATTGTGTGCCTATTTTGGGACGCATGAGAAAAATACAAAATACTGTCATTTTCCCCAAAAAACTTGGGAAACCAAAATCTCTTGCAATTTCACGTAAATAGTGGCCCAAAAAAATACGTGCAAGTTGAAATGCCCTAGAACATGATTTTGCTACAAGAAATTTCAATTCCCTCAACATTGTGTACCCTTTTCGGGTCGCATGAGAAAAATACAAAATACTGCCATTTTCCCCAAAAAACTTGGGAAACCAAAATCTCTTGCAATTTCACGTAAATAGTGGCCCAAAAAAATACATGCAAGTTAAAATGCCCTAGAACATGCTTTTTCTATGAGAAATTTCAATTCCATCAACATTGTGTGCCTATTTTGGGATGCATGAGAAAAATACAAAACACTGCCATTTTCTCCAAAAAACTTGGGAAACCAAAATGTCTTGCAATTTCACGTAAATAGTGGCCCAAAAAAATACATGCAAGTTGAAATGCCCTAGAGCATTATTTTTCTATGAGAAATTTCAATTCCATCAATATTGTGTGCCTATTTTGGGATGCATGATAAAATACAAAGCACTGCTGTTTTCTCCAAAAAACTTGAAAAATCAAAATGTCTTGCAATTTCACGTAAATACTGGCCCAAAAAAATAGGTGCAAGTTGAAATGCCCTAGAACATGCTTTTTCTATGAGAAATTTCAATTCCATCAACATTGTGTGCCTATTTTGGGACGCATGAGAAAAATACAAAGCACTGCCATTTTCTCCAAAAAACTTGGGAAACCAAAATCTCTTGCAATTTCACGTAAATAGTGGCCCAAAAAAATAGGTGCAAGTTGGAATGCCCTAGAACATGCTTTTGCTATAAGAAATTTCAATTCCCTCAACATTGTGTACCCTTTTCGGGTCGCATGAGAAAAATACAAAATACTGCCTTTTTCCCCAAAAAACTTGGGAAACCAAAATCTCTTGCAATTTCACATAAATAGTGGCCCAAAAAAATAGGTGCAAGTTGAAATGCCCTAGAACATGATTTTTCTATGAGAAATTTCAATTCCATCAACATTGTGTGCCTATTTTGGGACGCATGAGGAAAATACAAAACACTGCCATTTTCCCCAAAAAACTTGAGAAATCAAAATGTCTTGCAATTTCACGTAAATAATGGCCCAAAAAGAGCATGGTCTGGACATAAAATTTGTAATAAATTCTACATTTCTTGAAAGCTCCAAAGAATTTAAAACAATTTGGGTTATATGCCTATTCTACTTGATTTTTCAAAATAAGTAATTGATAAGTACTTAAAGATGTTTTACTTTAATCCAATTCAACCCGTAAGTGCTCAAGTGACCATTTTATGGTCGGTGCCCAACTATAGGCAGCATTTTTAGGCAAAAAGAAACCTTTAAAAAAAAAAATTTAACAAGATTTCAAAATATTAGATTGTGTTTCAACATTTGCATTCAAAACTAAGATCTATGAGGTCAAACAATAGTTATAGCAAAAAAAAGGAAAAATAGCACAAAGTATCTAAAATTACTTAGTGTTGAAAAATTTACTATTTGGAGGAAGTGTTGATGCTCTCATTAATAAATATTTTTCATTTTTTTAAAAATCAATAAAAACCACAATTTTGACCAATCAAAAAAAATTTCAAATCCTAAAAATAAAAATTCTGTCTTCGGTGAATTTTTAAAGTTATATCTTCAAAGTTCATTTAAAAATAATCTTAAAATATTTGTTTTACTTTGACTATATGGATACTTTTTACTTTTTGTGCTTTATATTATCTTCTTTGATACTAATTTCAAAAAAATTGTAATGTTTATTTTTTATAATACATTAGTGTTTTGTCCTAACTCCTTGGGCTTTTAGAGGTTGAATATTTTGCATTTTTTTATAAAACAATAAGAAACACAATTTTGACCAATCTAAAAAAAATTTCAAAACCTAAAAAAAAAAATTGTATTTTTGGTGAATTTTTGAAGTTACATCTTCAAAATTCATTTAAAAATAATCTTAAAATATTTTTTTTACTTTGACTATATGGATACTTTCTACTTTTTTGACTCTTATATTTTCTTCTTTGATACTAACTTCAAAAAAATTATAATGCTTATATTTTTTAATACATTAGTGTCTTGTCCTAACTCCTTGGGCTTTTAGAGGTTGAATATTTTTCATTTTTTTATAAATCAATAAGAAACATAGTTTTAAACAATCTAAAAAAAAATTTCAAACCCTAAAAATAAAAATGATATTTTTGGTGAATTTTTGAAGTTATTTCTTCAAAATTCATTTAAAAATAATCTAAAAATATTTTTTTTACTTTGACTATATGGATACCTTCTACGTTTTGTGCTTTATATTATCTTCTTTGATACTAACTTCAAAAAAATAGAAATGCTTATATCTTATAATACATTAGAGTTTTATCCTAACTCCTTGGGCTTTTAGGGGTTAAGTAGACAATAAGTCTTTAGACCTACTACCTTACACATAATTTAAATGTTAGTGTGAAATGCTGATACACTAGTATGGGTCTCCTTAGACCCTGCTGAATTTATCTTTTTTTAATACAATACGCGGGTTTAGGTGCCCTTACCCACGGTTAAAGGGTCTTCATTACCACGGCTGAAGACTCTTCTCTCTCGTCCTGAACTTTCAGTGCCTCCCACTTCCATTATTCCCGCTGCTTTCTCCCGATTGTTGCGCTTCGTCTTTGCTTGCGGCTTAGGTTTGACAAGCGTGTCCTAGAGCGAAGTTATTGCACGATTGGCTGAGAAGATGTTTCGGAGTTGTTGAGGTCTTCGTGAGGGGAGGAGTGTGAGCACTTTGAATTCTCCAGTTTAGGGTTTTAATCTTTTATTTGCGGCTGCGTCGGAGCTTGCTGTTGGAGGGTTTTGCGGAGTTCAAGAGCGCTCCTTTCGAGCTTTCTGTTGGCGGTGACGGAGGCGGGCGCTGCCATATTTTTGAGCAGGTACATCCATCGTTATTCTCTTTTTTTTTTGGAAAATCTTCATTCCGGTTTGGGGCTATGGTGATAAACCTGCTCATTAGACGGTTGTGCACCGCACTGTCCCTTAGGGTTTCATGTCAAATTCTGTCTTTTGCGTGCTTGGAATTCGGGAAGAGGAAGATGGTAATTTGGTATAGGGTTTCTTTAGGTGCGCTGTCTGTTTGTCTTTCTGGGTGCACTGTCTGTATAGCCACTTGCACGGGGCTTGAGGTTCGTATGTATTTGCCCTACTGCTGGTGAAAATTACAGTATTCCGTCTAACCACCTTAAAGTCTCAAGGGGACACGGATTGCTCGTCCTGATTCATCCGACCAAGGCTGGGAGCTAGCTTTGAGTGTGCATGCCGCAGCTGGATTTGGGAGGAATTCACTTCTAGGTTGATGGCCTTCTTGCTCTAGAGACTGTATGTGTTGTTTCTTGCTCGTCTTGTCTTCCCCGGGGATAGCGATGGAATCTCGTTCTGGAGCTTTGCTTTTTGATATCTCCCCTCAAGTCGTTTGAAATTCTTGCTGTTCAGTTTGCGCCAACGTGACGACTTCGGTGAGATGTGGGCCGAAGCAGGCAAATGGGCTCCATTGGAGTGTCAACTTGTATGGTTTGGTTCATGCAGGTGATTCGGCAGCTCTTTCCCGAGTGATTCGAATGGTTGTATTAGTATTTTTGAATCTGTGCGATGGTTTAGCCAGAGAGCTCACGTGGGAGGAATTCAGTTGATTGAGATAGATTATTGGGCGTCTGTGCATGATCCTCTTAATGTGGTGCTCTTTGTGCCGCTTGAACTTCAGGTGTGGATGATCAGTTTTTCAAGAGATTCAATATTATCAATTTCAGCAGGATTCTTGCTTGCCTGTAGGTTTCATGAGGTTTTTGCAAAAGGATTTCCTGAGCTTGTTAGTTGTGTGTTCTCGAGAAGAGTCGACCGCTCAGAACATTTCTCCGTTAATGATAGAGTTATGTCCTTGTAGAAAAGTGTAGCAGCACCTTTTTAAATTTTGATTGTTTAGGCTCTATCAGTTTCAAGGTCATGTAATTATAATCAAGCAGGTAATTTTGATCGATGGCTGACGTTTTGGACTAATGCTGCAAAGGAGGGTCCATTTCGAAGTCAGGTTAGCGGAATCACACTTCCGTGTGTGATGCAAGCAATTCTGTAATGGATTTGGCAAAAAATTGATATTCGAAAAGATTTGGATCCATTAGGTTTGGTCTCATTTACGACCTCTGGTGTTTGTTAGTGATCATGTTATGGGTTTGGCAATTAGCTTTTTGGGACTGACTATTGGGCGTCTTTTTTGTGCATGATCCTTTTAATGTGGTGCTCTTTGCGCCGCTTGAACTTCAGGTGCAAAGATGATCAATTTTTCAAGAGATTCGATAATATTGATTTCAGCGGGATTCTTGCTTGTCTGTATTTTCATACTTGCAATTTTTGATCTAATTTTTCTAGTGTCTGATTTAAATGTACATGTGTTGGTTAAACAAAATATTACTTGTATGTATAGAAATCTCTACACAAAATCTTGGAAACCGCTGGAAAACATGAGGATCAGATCCTTGAGGATCAGACCTTATCGTCGTGAAAGAGTTGATCTCGAGGTTCGGTACAGAGATCAGTGCCTAGTTTTGATTTTGAACAAGGACGCAATTACTGGTGTTGTTGGTTTGGTTTGGTTTGGATATGCTGCGTGGGTAATCAGTTTTCATAGTTCTATTGCTTTTGAGTCTCAGATCTGAACTCATTCTCCTAGTACAGGTTCGATAGGATTGAAAGACTCTATGAGAAGTCAGAGCGTGAGGTTGCATGATGAGTCTTTGGTTGCAATCCTTAATGGATTTGGCAAAGAATTTTTATTTGGAAGGATTTGGATCCATTCGGTTTTTGAGCTCTGGTGTTTGTCAGTGCAACCTCAAGTGATAATTAGAACTATTGTGCTCATGTTATAGGTTCTAGAATGATAATGAATCCACATCAGTGACGTAAAACTGTAATGAAGAAGAGGAAGCTAAACCGACTTGATAATATTATGCAGACGGTGGATCGTCAGAAGCCAAAACGTGAGCTGCACGGGAAGTCAGATGCTTTGCTCTGGGTTGTTGTCTCACGCCAGGGTTGCTTCCGTCGCGTCGCGTCCGTCCGTCAGGATGTCCGTCCGCTGACGTGATGGGGAGCCGAGCGTCCATCAGGATGAAATTCACGACAGAATCCGCGACTGAGGATGAAAAATCGTGACAGCGGTCGTGGACGCCCTCATGGATGGCCTAGAAGGACGTGCTCGGTGGACAGTTCCGATGGACGGTCCTAGCTGACTGGACGGCTTGGATGGACACTCTGGGTTCTGCGGACGGTCCGGATCCGGTGGACGGTTTTAGGGGACGGCCCCGCTCGCGGGGTATAGACGGCTCCGATGGACAGGACGTCTAGTGGACGGCCCGGACGGACGCCTCCAGATCGACGGTCTGGGTACGGTCTACGCTTGGGAAGGACGGCTTGGATTGAGAGGAAGGTTGGACGGCCTGGGTTCGATGGACGGCCTGGCCGTGCCGTCGACGGTCAGGATGGATGGCCTGGACTCCGTGGACTGGAACTCTTTATTTGTAAGACTTAAAAGTCTGAGTTCATATTCGCAATCAAAATTTTCTCATTAGTCTATGAGGTTTAACCTAGGGTTGTCATACCAAGCGGACATCCGGTTCGCCCGTCCGTCCGTCCGGGACGTCCGATAGAGCTCTCGCTCGTCCGGTAGAGTCAACACATAGTTGACTTTTTGATAATGGAAAAATAGGCCACGTGGCTGCCATGTGGATTCCAGAACATGCAGGGCGGGGACGCGATCGTCAGGGCGGGGACGCAATCGTCAGGGCGGGGACGCGATCGTCAGGGCGGGGACGCGATCGTCAGGGCGCGGACGGGATTTGGGACCACCTTAAAATTAATTAATATGCTTCTACATATTTCCTTTTTATATTCTATATTCCCACTTTCCTAGTCACTCCAACACTTTATATTTTTTTTAATGTTACATCATATCACTCTAATTAGTCTAATACCCAAACCATTTTCATATCCAAATTACTCCACCATTCCATTTTTTTTAGGTGTGAAATTACATCATTCTAACATCCAAACCATTTTCATATCCAAATCACTACACCATTTTATATTTTTAGGAGGTGTTAAATTACCTCACTATAACATGCAAACCATTTCCATATCCAAATCACTCCAGCATTCCATATATTTTTTGGGTGTTAGATCATATCACTCTAACACCTAAGCCATTTCTATATTCCAAAGCACTCTTCCATCCCTTATTTCTTTTAATGTTAGATCATATTACTCCTAAAATAAATTGGTACGCTTTTCAAAAGTTTGGGTCACTTTACCTCCCCTTTTGGACATTGACTTTTGAAGCAGACTTCCATTCCAAGTCTCTGCGATTATTTTTATTGGCGGAATCATTCCCTTTCCTATATCTTTGCATCATTACCAAAACTCTTCGATTTTAATTCAATGCCATTTGTCTAGTGTAGAATGATTTCTTTTCCCTATTTTATTTCATGTGATTACCAAAATTGTTCCATTCCAACCAAAGGCCATTTATTTTTGGTTGATCATTAGCAAAACTCTTTCATCCAAACTCAATTCCATTTATTTTCTGTGGCATCCCAACTCTATCCCAACTCTATCCCAACTCTATCCCAACTCAATGGTAATTTGTGTTGGTTGTTAGTTGAAATCACTTTGACTCCTTATTTTTTGTGGACTTATCCCTCTTTCATTGAGTTTACTTTTATCAACAACATTTTGTTAACATAAAGCTTAAACGGATTTTCAAAACCCAACAACATTTTATTTCCCTCCTTATTTTTGTTTATCATTCATATCACATTAACATCCAAACCATTCCAAGTTTTTTTAATGTTAGATCACATCACTGTAGCACCCAAACCATTTCCATATCCTTAGTCACTCCACCATTCCAAAAAAATTTAAAGTGTTAAATCATTTCACTCTAACACCCAAACAACTTTAATTTATTATTCCATCATTTCCTTCCAATTTCTTTTGCATCATAAGCAAAACTCTCCCATCCCAAGTCAATGCCATTTGTTTTTTGTTAAATCATTCCTTTTTCTATTTTTCTCTCCTCATTAATTAACAAAGCTTTTCTATTTTTTTCCTCCAATCCTAAAACTCTTTCATTCCAAATCATTGTCATTTTTTTGGATGAATCATTCCCTTTCCCTTTTTTTTGGCTTCATTCCTAGAACTCTCCCATCTGAACTGAATGCCATTTCGTATTTGTTCCATCATTTCGTTTCCTATGTTTTTTATTAATTAGCAAAGCTCTTCTTATCCCAACTCCATGCCATTCTTTTTGGTTTAGGTCATTCTCTCTCTTATTTTTTTGGCTTCATTCCTAAAACTCTACCATCCCAACTCATAGTTTTTCTTTTAGTTTTTCTTGAATAATTCCATCTTCGTTTCTGTTTTGCTTCATTAATTAATAAGACTCTCCCATCCTAATTCCAAGCCATTTTTCTGTAATTCCATCATTCCCTTTCCTTTTGGGGGGATTCCTTTCTAAAACCCTTCCATTCCAACTGGAAGCAAAATGTTCATTTTCTGTTCCATATTTTCTTTCCCTATTTTTTTGGCTTCATTCCTACAATTCTCCCATCCCAACTCATAGTTGTTGTTCTCTTTTTTTGTTGAATCATTCCTTTTTCTTTTTTGTTTACCGTCATTAATTAGCAGGACCACTTTATTCCAACTCATAGTTCCTCTTTATTTGTTGAATCATTCCCTTCCCTATTTTATTTTTGTAATATTTCCTAAAGTTCTTCCATCCCAAGTCAAAGCTATTATTTTTTTTGTTCCATCTTCCCTTTTCCTTTTTTTGGTTTCTCTTCATTCATAAAATTCTTCCATTCTACTTCAATGTCATTCATTTTTTTGTTGGATCATTCATTTTCCCTTCTTTGGGGGGGCTTCATTAACTCCTAAAACATAGGCATAGTGGAAAAAATTAAGTGTATGCATTTTTATACCAAACTATTGCATCCATAGTTTTCATTTACGTTTTATCATCAATTCATAGAAGTCATAAAAAATGCCATGAGGAAAGACCAATGAAAGGGCATATTAATATATTTTGGGATTTTGAGTATGGTACACAATTACACATCCGATTTAATATATATTCAAGCTGTTTGGCAATTGCCAAGTAGGTACATAGGCTCCTCTATGAGAATGATTTTCTTCTATGCCTGAAATATATGCTAAATTACAAAAAAGGAATCCAACAAAAGAAAAGTTGAAAAGGCATTGACTTGGAATGTAAGTGCTTTCAAAATAAATGCACCCAAAAGAGGGGTAGAGACCCAAGCTTTCGTAAATTTTATTTGGGAATGATTCTAAACTTCACTTACAAGTTAAAGTGATTGACTATAATCCCAAACACTCATCCTTCAATTTCCTATCACGTAATTGCCAGACCTACAATGGAAGTGTATTGTTACCCAAAGTACAAAAAAATGGGAAAAGTAAGTAGGGATGATTAAATTGGCATGGAAATAGGTACATATTTAATAAAAAATGGTTACCCAATATAAAAAAATTTAGTGGCGAAAAAATCAATTTTCATTGACTTGAAATTGATGAAGTAAAATGTCATTGACTTGGAATAGGATTCAATCATAAAAACATGTACGGAATGAAATGAAAAGTCATTGAATTGGAGTGGAATTCATTTCCAATCTATGAAAAAAATTAGGTAAGGAAAAAAGACGTCATTTAGTTGGAGTGAAAGTGCATTTTAGATGTTCTTAATAAAAGCAAACAAATGTGAAAGAGATATGAAACAAACATTGTGTTTGATTACCTATTTTAATAAACGAGAAACGGAAAGCGAATGGAAAGACTTCCATTTCTTACCATAAAAAACATTTATTATTGAGTTGGGATGGAAGAGTTTTTCTAATGAATAAAAAAAATAGGAAAGGGACTGACGGGAAAAAAAATTACAATTTATTAAGACGGAAAAGATTTTGGTTCAGGATTAAAAAATAAGGAACGAGAATGAGGGCGAAAAAAAATTGGTATTGAGTTACATGGACAAGTTTTGCTAAACCATAAAGTAAAAAACATAATAAAAAATAGTAAAGAGGTTGGTTAGCTGGTGGTACAAAAGAAATTCCCATTGACATTGGATGAAAGAGCTTTGCTAATCAATGAAGCCATATACATTTAGGAAAGGCAATGCAATGATTCAACTAATAAATATTGGTATTGCTAATTACGATAAAAGAGTTCTAGAAATTAATGAAGACCAATAGAAATGAAAATCTGAAAAGAAAATGGTGACAAAGAAAGATAGAATGATGCAACAAAAAAAGGATGGCATAGAGTTGGGGAATGAGAGCTTTGCTATTTAATGGGAAATAAATAGGAAAACAAATGACGTAAAAAAAAATTGGCATTCAATTTGAATGCAAGAGTTTTAGGAATGAAGTAAAAAAAAAGGAGATAAAACGATTCAATAAATAAGGAATGATGCCACAAAACAAGGGGCTAAATAATTCAACAAAAAGGAATGACAATGACTTCGCATAAAAGAATTTTTGCATTAGAGGCCAAAAATATAAGAGTTTTCCTAATTAATGAAGCAAGAGAAATGGACAAGGAATTGAATTAAGAAATAAAAAGATGGCATTGACTTCGGATAAGATAGTTTTGCTTTCGATGCATAAAAAATTGGAAAGGGGATGATGAGATGAAAAATTGAAGTGGCGTACTGGAGGTCTACAATTTTTTGTTTAAATCTCTACTACTTCTTTCATTTTAAACAAATTAAGTTTTACCCTTGTATCTAGTACACTACATTTCCTCTATATTCCCTAAATATTTCCTCAAAATATCCGGAACATTTGCTAAATAGAAGAATTTAGACTTCTTTTTTTAAATCTAAAAATTCTTTTTAGTTCAAAGTACTAGTTTCTTCTTGGGGACACAAATAAGGTTCAAAGTAGTTCGGAGTGTTAGAAGACATAAGGAACGACATGTTCCACCACAACAAAGGGTACATGCTCTTCCACGAAGTTTCTTCCAAATCTTCGTCCATTGAAATCTTCAATTTGGTATCTTGCTTTCATGGTCTTGTCGGAATGTAGAACAAGTTGTTCTTCCTAAAATTAAAGGTTCCCCCGCTCCAAGAAAAGGAAGGATTGAAGGATCTCATGCCCAAGCGCATTTCAAAGTCCTCCCTCTTGTGCTGTATGCCCTCACGTCCGCGCCCTGACTTCAAGTCCGCGCCCTGACATGAAGTCCGCGCCACGTATTAAAATTGTCCGCCCTCAAGTCTGCGCCCTACGTCCACGCCCTGACATAGCCAATGTCACGAAAACATTGGTGAGAGAAAGCTTTCTTGTCTCTCCATCACTATAAAGAATCTAAAAAAAGGCATGACTGAATTTAATGGTTCCTAGTTTCCATGAAAGGAGGGACACAATCTTGTAAGAGCAATAAATAGGAGCAAGGAGGGATCCCATGCGGGAAGTCAACCTCATTTGCAGTGCATGCACGTTTGTGCACCAAGAATGGTCCGCGCCCTGGAGTCCGCGCCCTCACCTGATGTCCATGCCCTAAGTAGCGCCAATGCAAGCCTCCAACTCCTTGGCTTCCCTGGTTCTCATGCCCGATTGCATTTCAAAGTCCTCCCTCTTGTGCTGTATGCCCTGGCGTCCGCGCCCTGACTTCAAGTCCGTGCCTTGCAGTCCGCGCCCTGACTTCAAGTCTGTACCATGACCTCAAGTCCGCGCCCTGACATTAAGTCCGCGCCATGACACAGCCAATGTAACGAAAACATTGGTGAGAGAAAGCGTTCTTGTCTCTCCATCACTACAAGGAATGTAAAAGACGGCATGACTAAATTTAATGGTTCCCGCTTTCCATGAAAAGGAGGGACACCATCTTCCAAGAGCAATAAATAGGAGCAAGGAGGGATCCCATGCGGGAGGTCAACCTCTTTTTCTTTGCATGCACGTTCGCGCACCAAGGATGGTCCGCACCCTGGAGTTCGTGCCCTGCCCTGGAGTCCGCGCCCTGCGCTGGAGTCCGCGCCTTGAAGTCCGCGCCCTCACCTGACGTCCCCGCCCTGAGTAGCGCCAATGTAGGCCTCCAACTCCTTGGCTTATTGGGTTCAAAGGTTTTAGGAGTGTAGGGTTTAGGGTTTGGAGTATTAGGGTTTAGGGTTTGAGTTTGGATTGTTTGACTTTATTTCAGATGGTTTTAGGGTTGAATTAAAAAACAAATCAATGTATTCTAAACCTTTGGAAAAGAACCTATGTCATGCATCTGAAATTATGTCTTCTAAGTTCATGTAAAAAAGATTTTATTGTAGCAATTATTTCTAATTGTGGATTCCATTTACAACCTTTCTACTTCAATTTAAGTTGTACGTTTTATTACGGAAGAATCCATTGTAACAAGTATTTATAAAAATGGATCCTTTCACATTAAGAACAAAATATAACTTATAATTTTCCATTTCTCCACAAAAACCCTTGTAGTTATTATGCAGAAAAAAGAATCTTTGCTTATGAATAATGGATTTGAAGAAATGAAACTCATTTGTTCATTTAAAAAATGCATTCTATCAATTATTCAAGAAAGTGAATCTTTTCATGTGAATCCAAAATAATGTAAAGTTCTCATTCAAAAGAAGAATCTCTTGTACCTTTTATTTAGAAATGACTACCTTCTACGTGAATCTAAGAAACTGAACTTGGAAGTTTTAAAAAAAGGATTTGTAACAAGCATCCACAAAAACAATTCCCTTCACGTGAATCCAAAAGAATGGAAGATCTAAGTTCTCGTTCAAAAAGAATCCCTTGTAGTTAAAATGGTTAAAAATGCATCCCCTTATAAGAATAGTGAATTCAAGAGTATGATGCTCATACCTTAGGCTACACGAATTATTCGTAACAAGCATCCACAAAAACAATTCCCTTCACGTGAATCCAAAAGAATGGAAGATCTAAGTTCTTGTTCAAAAAGAATCCCTTGTAGTTAAAATGGTCAAAAATGCATCCCCTTATAAGAATAGTGAATTCAAGAGTATGATGCTCATACCTTAGGCTACACGAATTATTCGTAACAAGCATCCACAAAAACAATTCCCTTCATGTGAATCCAAAAGAATGGAAGATCTAAGTTCTCGTTCAAAAAGAATCCCTTGTAGAGTTGTAGTTAGAATGGTAAAAAGTGAATCCCTTCCATGTGATTGAAATAAAACAAAATAGTATTCATTTAATGCAATGGTTTGCCACTCGTTTTAAAAACAAAAAACAAAAAACAAACAAAGCAATAGTAATTCATTAAAAAAAATCCCTTGTACGAAATATAAACCAAAAATGAATTTGTTTACGTAAATCCAAAAGAATGTAAGATTTAATAAATCATAAACCAGAATTGATCCCCTATAGCAATTGTTTAAAGAATTGAATGTGGTGAACATCAATCTACAAGAATTGAATAACTTTCATTTCATAAATAATCCCTTTCAGCCAAACAATAATACTTTAAACATTCAACAAAATTGAGCATAATTTATGAAACGTAGCCTTTACGCAAACAAAGAATTTGCTTGAGGAATGTTGAAAATGAATAACAAAATATTTTGAGTTGTTTGTTTTCATCAGTACATATATTTCCCTTCAATGTTGTTTCTTTACAAAGTAAACAATGACATCTTCCAAATCAAAGAAGGGGACATGGTCTTTCAAGAAGTTCCTGTGCAATCTTTTTTTGTTGATCTCTTAATTTTGGTATCTTCTTTTTTTAAAAGAAAACAACCCTAAACCATTGCATTTATTAAACAACAAAGCCAAAGGTTTTGTATGAATGATACGGTTTAAGTATGTCCTATACATTTATTAAGTATTTCCTAAACATTCCTAAATCAAAGAATTTGTGTGATTTTTTTGGGAAATAAAATATTTCTTGCTTCAAAGTGGTAAAATGGTTAGGAGAACTAAGGAATGACATCTTGCAACACAAGAAACGGGACATGCACTTCCATAAATACCTTCCAAATCTTAGGCCGTTGAGCTCTTTAAGGTGGCATCTTCCTGTCATGGTGTTCTCTGAATTTAGAACAAGCTGTAATTGGTTACATTAATGGTTCTCCCGCTCCAATAAAAGGTAGATTCAAAAATCTCATGCCCAAGTGCACTGCAAATAGTGCTGGACGAGGACGTCCGCGCCCTGACTTCAAGTCCGCGCCCTGAAGTCCACGCCCTGTCTTCCTGTCCCCGCCCAGACCGCTAGGGATTTAGGTGTGCATTTTGAACGTTGTCAAACTTCACCGCCCTTAAGTCCGCGCCCTGACTTCCCGTCCCCGCCTTGACGCCAAGGATTCAGGTGTGCATTTTGGAGGTTGTCAAAGTTCACAAATTCTCCGCCCTGAAGTCCGCGCCCTGACTTCCCGTCCCCGCCCTCAAGGGTGTCTGCAATCATGTAATATATTTTGTAGGCTAATTCTATTTAATATGAGAGGCACTTTGACTTCAATGATGAATTGGTTTTGATAGTTGAATTTAATTTCAAGGTTTGTGATGTGGCTATTTTATTTTGTACAATGGGGTACAAATTAGAAAAAGTCTTTTTCGAATTTGCAGTGAGAATTTTTTTGGTATGGCCAACTTTGAAAGCCTCCCGAGAGCTCAAAAAGTAGTATTTATCCACAAAATTTTTACCACAGCATAACCTTGAAGTTAATTATATGTATGACAAATTTCAAGGCCAAAAGATTTAGGAAAGAAAAGTTATTCAAAATCTACCAAGATGGGTAGTAGTGAGAAACATTTCACTACTTTCAACTTTGACACCTTTTTAAGGAGTAAGGATTGAGTCTTGGTTCTTTTGCCGTGAAATTTTTGTCATGAAATAATCTCTATGTTCTTAATATGTTTTCGAACTATTTGAAGGTAAAAAAAGGTTTGGTGAAGAAGATATTTGAAATCTCTCAACAGGTGTAGTTCTTTGAAACTTTTGACAATTACCAATTTTGACACCCTACCAAGGGCTAAAAAATAAGTTTCTTACCATGAATTTTTTTTGGTGAAGTCATCTCTATATTCATAATATATGCTACAAGTTTCAAGTTAAAATGAATTTCCCCAAAAAAGATATACAAAATCTGACAAGATGTGTGGTTATGAGAATTTTTTTACTATTGCCAACTTTGACACCCTCCCAAGGGCTGAAAATTTGTCTATTTAACATGGAATTATTTGAATAAAATCAACTTTATGTTGATGTTCCAAATTTCAAGTTCAAAACACATACCCCAAAAAAGATATTCAAAATCTCTCAACATGTGTAGTTGTGAGGTTGAGTTTCTACATTCGTGACAAACCTGGCTCCACAAAATAATACTATACTAAGGACTCAAGAACTTAATCTCATAACCACACATGTTGTGAGATTTTGTATATCTTTTTTTTGGTAATTCATTTTAACTTGAAATTTGTAGCATATATTATGAACATAGAGATAAATGCAGCCAAAAAGAATTCATGGTAAGAAACCAATTTTTTAGCCCTTGGTAGGGTGTCAAAATTGGTAATTGTCAAAACTTTCAGAGAACTACACATGTTGAGAGATTTCAAATATCTTCTTCACCAAACCTTTTTTTACCTTGAAATTTTTTATACATATTAAGAACATAGAGATTATTCCACGACAAAAATTTCACGGCAAAAGAACCAAGATTCAATCCTTACTCCTAAAAAAGGTGTCAAAGTTGAAAGTAGTGAAATGTTTCTCACCACTACCAACCTTGATAGATTTTGAATAACTTTTCTTTCCTAAATCTTTTGGCCTTGAAATTTGTCATACATATAATTAACTTCAAGGTTAAGCTGTGGTAAAAATTTTGTGGTTAAATACTACTTTTTGAGCTCTCGGGAGGCTTTCAAAGTTGGCCATACCAAAAAAATTCTCACTGCGAATTCGAAAAAGACTTTTTTTTTATTGGTACCCCATTGTACAAAATAAAATAACTAATTGAAAATTTTGCATGCTAAGCCTTATTACTAATTTTACTTTCCAAGGTTATTTCAAATAATTTAGATTGATTTTTCTATTTGTACTCATTTACATTCATTTTTTGCACCAAAAATTATAACAATTAGAAAATTGGTACAAAACAAACTGTAATTTCTCATGGTGATATAGAATTAAGAGTTTGAATTACAATAAATTTCAGATTGTTGTTTGAACACTACCCATACTCAAAAGGCTAAAATTAGTTCACATAAGAAGTTTGACCACTTCACAATTGACAAAGTCCTTAAGGGGTTACGGACCTTCTACCCTATAGAACCCATAACTCACTAACCATCCGCGCCCTGACCCTTATGTTGAGGTCCGCGCCCTAACACTAACGGTGAAGTCCGCGCCCTACCTATACGCGTCCGCGCCCTGACGTACACGCTGAAGTTCGTGCCCTACTTGTTCGAGTCCGCGCCCTGACGCTGACGGTGAAGTCCGCGCCCTACCTGTACGCGTCCGCGCCCTGACAGTGACACGATGAAGTCCGCGCCCTGGATCTCGCTTTCTAAGCTGACGTGTCAACCCAAAAAAATCCCACTACTTTGAAAAATGGAGTCGTCCGGTCCGTCCGTCCAGTCCGCCTCGCCTGTCCGTCTGGGACGTCTGATGACCCTGACTCGTCCGTTATGACAACCCTGGTTTAACCATCTCTCAAAAAATAATTTCGAAAGTTTTGTATTTTAGGCCTTCTATAGTCTAAATATAATATATATTTTGTATTTAAAAAAAAGGGTGTTAATGGTTTGAATCAAAAAAATGGAAATGGTTTGAATGAAAATAACGTTAATGGTTTGGAATTATTGTGAATAAAAAAAAATGTAAAACTGGTTTTGAAAAAAAATGTGTTAATTGTTCGAATAAAAAAATTATGGAAATGGTTTGATTCAAACAAATGGAAATGGTTTGAATAAAAAAAAAACGTTAATGGTTTGAAATGTTGAATGAAAAAATATATAGAAAGGGTTTGGAAAAAAATGTGTTAATGGCTCGACCAAAAAAATTTGGAAATGGGTTGGGAAAAAAATGTGATTAGGGTTTGACTAAAAGAAATATGGAAATGGGTTGAAATGTTGGAAAAACAAATTTAGAAATGGTTTGGAAAAAAAATGTGTTAATTGTTTGACTAGAATAAATATGGAAATGGTTTAGGGTAAAAAAATGGCCAAGTTTTGAGTAAAGAAAAACGGTAATGGTATAGGGTGTTAGAAAGAAAAATATAGAAATGGTTTGGAAAAAAGATGGGTTAATGGTTCGACTAAAAAAAATATGGAAATGGTTTGAATCAAAGAAAAAGAAAAAGGAAATGCTTTGAATTAAAAAGAAATTAATAATTTGAAATGTTGAATACAAAAAAATATAGAAATGGTTTGGAAAAAAAATGTGTTCATGTTTCGACTAAAAAATATATGAAAATGCTTCGAATAAAAACAAATATGGAAATGGGTTGAATAAAAAAAAAGGCAATGGTTTGAAAGGTTGGAAAAAACTTATAGAAAGGGTCGTGAAAAAAAATGTGTTCATGGTTCGACTAATAAAAATATGGAAATGGGTTCAATCTAAAATATGGAAAGGGGTTGAATCTAACAAATGGAAATGGGTTAGGGTAAAAAAATGGTTATGGTTTGACATGTGGAAAAAAGAAATGTGGAAAAATGCGGTGGGAAAAACTTGGGTTAATGGTTTGATTAAAAAAATTCGAAATGGTGGGAATCAAAAACAAAAGCATATATACTTGTAGCATATGTAAAAAATAGAATTTTGGCATTTTTTAAAAGTAAACTTACAAAATATACTTTAAGTGAAAGTATGGCATTGGATTTAAATGAACTTGTTGCACATACATTTCAAGCAAACGTATTGAGTATTCTTTTCATTTGTTCATGGTTAAGTTTTCAGTTTAAGTGTTTAACAGACAATACAGTTGTACGAGAAAAATGAAAATGCTTCATTGCCCAAAAAATGTACTTTTGCAACATGAGCAACAAACGCTCGTAAATGGTTGTCATAGCCAAATACTATTTACAATACTAATATACTATACATCCGTCTAATGGCCTAACTCATCACCAGAAGGTATTCAACCTTGTTCTGGTTCTACAATGCCTCTGCCTATACTATTTCTCAAAAAATTTTGCAATCCTTGTCTAGATTGCAAACTGTTCAACGTAGCCACTACGGTCCGATCATATCGATCGTGCAAGTAGGAAGAAATGGTTGACAACATTTGCACCTCATTGAACGTAGTGTCTTCGATGAACCTCATTTGTGCCTCATGATCCAGGTCTTGGAGTATTCCGATAGGATTTCCGCTGGAGTCAAAAACCACATTCTCTGGATGTGGTTGGCGCACGAACTCCTGTCGGTCCAAGTCCCAATGGCCACTAGCAAGTTGGCCAAAAAATACTCGCCGCCCTGGATCGCCCGTACTAATCAGCTTCTTGCACACCTCCGTAATCTCCACATCATCGATCCATGGAACGTCTTGCACGCTGTGCACGGTGAGGTGTCTACTGTCATGGCCCCACTTCCACATCCATATCATGTTATTACCCCAACTCCCTCTATTCTCATCGCCAGGCAAGTTCTCTTTGTTCAACTCGAAGTGCGGGGGCATGTAATCCTCCAATCCAAATTGGACGTACAACCGCCGGTGCAAAGGAGCCTTGCATTGTGCGCACCGCTTTCTTGTGACCATGTGCGGAATGAGACATCCGGGGTGGTACATATGTTGTCGCAACACAGGGTAAGTAAATTCCCCATTATACTCACAAAAATCACTGTAGAGTATAACTAAGTGACTCTAAAGATCGAACCCACGAGATTCTGTGAAGTATCGGGCTTAGTTGAGCAATTAAGATAGGACAGCTCCCAAAACTCTATAATCCGGTTCTAGATCTAGAACCGGAAACACACAAACAACCCGAGATAACAACCCGTTATCCCGTTCAAAACTGATATTCTAGCAATCTGGTCCGGAACGGATCCATTCCCTCACTTTTCCGGTTTCCCGGATTTTATCCGTTCCGTCAGACTGCAATGGATCCGCTCCCTAACGGGTTCCGCTCCTGGTTTCTTCTCTAGACCAATCCGTTCCAGATGATCCGTCCACACCCTTTCCTCAATCCGGTTTAGCTTTGCCTCTGTTTTACCATCAGAGGGGTCGCCGCTTGATTTTGTGAGCGGTAGGCCCACCGCTCCTTCCGTGACTTATAGTGGCTAAAGACCCACTTTCTACCCGTTAATTCTAAAATTACTTCAGATCCGGTTTGATCCCTCACAACAGTCCAGACAAAGATCCGGACGGTAGGTCACATAGAGATCCCCCGTACGATCTTCTCATACTACAACGACTTTGACACTACTTTCCGTTCCTGGGGAGTCAGGTGGCTACAAGTGTATCCGTCCATTCCAACGTCAACCAGAACTCTTCCGTTTGCCACAAAGACGGTGAGACCTCACAGGAGATCGGACACTCAACTGGGTTTTCCACCCAGGAGCTCTAGCACGATTAAGGAATCCCTCCCTCTCGTCTAGCCTAACAACGGCTTTCTCACCTGGAATCTTAAGTCCTAGAAGCGCTAAGGCACTAGAATTACACTCCCAACTCTTCTCTACCCGTTCTCATATACTCAGACACGGAAAATAAACACCAAAGGGAGAATGTCGCCTGTAAAACCACTTGCGCCTTTCT
Organism: Thuidium tamariscinum; assembly: GCA_947034885.2. Taxonomy (NCBI): domain Eukaryota; kingdom Viridiplantae; phylum Streptophyta; class Bryopsida; order Hypnales; family Thuidiaceae; genus Thuidium; species Thuidium tamariscinum. The sequence goes on along the minus strand of OX344757.2, from coordinate 285,445 downwards.
AACTCCGTGTCACGCCGCCCTGCCAAACTCGGGAGATACACGCGCAAAGCAAGAGAGAATAAAATACACAAAGGTAATGCAAAGGAAAAGACTCCCAGTCCACCGCGAGGGGACTGACTTAAATAATGGGCAAAAAGCAAAAAGCGCCATATAAGTCCGCCGCGATTAACGCTCGGCGGATCCGTTCCTACCTACTTCTGAACCGGAACGGATTCCAACCCGCTCCAAGTTCCTAATCCGGACCGGATTTCCTCTTGATCCGTTCCTAAGTCAAAAATTAAAAATACAAGAAATCCTAATACCTACGTATTTGGCTCTGCTACCCTAGATCCTATAGTCGGGCTTTCCGCCCTACTGATCTGCTCGAAGACCTCGGTGAGGTTCCGATTCCGTTCCCCGTCTGTTGCAACCGGAGCTCCAATATCCGGACTCGCAGGAGACTCCGACAACTGAATTGCCGCCTCCCGGTTACCCGTTGACGCTCGCCCCGACTTCTTGGATTGCGGCGTCCTGTCCTTCCCTGGCCTCTGAGGCAACCCTTCGGAAATATCCGGTAGAGACAGATCGGAGAGTCTGACCGGAATTTCCGTCAGCCTCCGGCTGCAGTCTTCCATCCGTTCAGCCGCCTCCCGAACCTTCACCAGAGTCGTCTCCACCTTCTCGGAGAAGTCGGACAGAATCCGGACTATCCGGCTTCCGGATAGTTTCTTCTCCCTGTGCACTTCTTCGTCAAACAGTTGAGCCCGGATGACAGCCGATCCGGGTTCCCCGAATGTTGCCTTCACGTGCTCCGCCAATTTGACGGTCTCCGCCGCCATCTCCTTGGTAGCGGCCTCGTTGTCCCTGAGAACAAGGAGCTCCGCCTTCAAACCGTCAACTTCCTCCTGAAGTTTCCGGTTTTCCTCCTCCTACTTGGCGAGATCCGTAGGCGAGGCGATGCAATTCCCTACCACCGTTGGGAGAGTATGATCCGGTTTGCCATTGACCATCCCTGCGATGTTCTCCAGGACGATCCGCTTGACTTCCCAATCTGCTCGGATGTTGCACAGGATTTCCGTCAATTGCACGAACGGATCACTGGGATCCGTTTCCTCTGCTGCTGGTTCGACCTGACCCGGTTCGGATGGTCCCGCTCTGCCTTCTGTTCCCGGATTGTGTCGGACCGGAGGAGATCCCCTCGTGTTCGGCGGCGTGGTCTTCTGCCGCTTCACGAGCGGAACTTCCGGTTGCTCTCCCTTATCTGAGTCCTCCCGCTCTGTCTCGGACTCGGAGCTCTCCTCATCATCCGTTGACGTCTCCCCGTACGTCAAGACTATCTTCTGGGCGTGCCACGTCTTCTCTTCCGTATCCGAAAGGAGCTGCAGATGGTGGTAGAGGTGGAAGAGGTAGGGGGAGATCGGAGTTGCCCTACTCCCTCCGAGGTTCTTCAGTAACCGGGTGATCAGCTCCTGTATGATCCGGCCCCAGTCCACTTTCCGATCTCCGATCAGGGCACCGAAGATCGTGTTGGCCAGGCCAATTGTCACCCGGGTTGGCTTTTCCGGATGCAAGACCGGAAGCAAAAACTTCAACAGGCGTCGATGCCTATCTTCGTTACAGTCCATCACCTGATATCCGTCCTTCGGGTGAGGGGTGCCGTGAAACCTGTTTTGGAGGAAGTCTACCTTCCTCCCGGCCGGTCCGTGCCCCTGGTGTTTGAACCCGTATACGGCCCTCCAATGTGCCTCCGTCCATTTGTGCGGCATTCCCCGCGCCGTGTTGTCGAACTGATTCGACACCTTGCCCTTCAGCTCCTTCACCATCCGCTCCTCCTTAAATCCCCAGGGTATCTCTGCTAACCTTAGACACCCCATTGCGGTTAAGTCCGCCATCAAGTTGCTTTTCTCCGGCTCTGTGGAAGGGATGATCGGAACTACTTTCTTCAGCTTTATCCCTGAGGGTGGGGGTGTAGTGGACTCGGTTCTCTTCCGGCGTAGCTGCGGCATGGCAACTATCCGGAAAACTACCTCACTTCTCTCCTAGCCGCACGCCCCGTTCCTCACACACACTCACAACACAACTACAAAAGTAATCCGCCCGTAATAACCACCTGCACATACACACACACACTCCTCCCATACACCAGCGCCTCAGCGCACAGTCTGAAACCCGCGCTGCTGACAACTGCCTGCTCTGACAAAACACCCGCTACTAACACTGATAGCCGCGCCACAAAAAAGTGCGCTACCAAACACGCGCGGAAAACCAACTCACAGAAAAGGCGGAAAATGCTGAGGGTTGAAAAACACACAACGAAGCGCCTGAGAGCAAATGGGCCAACTGAAAATGTCAGGCCTTATATACTTTCCACAAATGGATCCAGTCTTCCGTTCCTGATCATCCGTTCCCGTTCCCATCCGATCGGTCCAAGTCCAGAAATCATCCGTTCCGTCTCTGGGACTGAATCCGGATAGAATCCGTTCTGTAGGGTCCGGAATTTTTCCGTTCCGGTATTCCGTCGTAATAAACCGGAATTATTCTGCCACCGGTCTCTACAACATTATCTGGTACTACTTCTGGATCTTACCCATTCCCTGAACAAATCCGGTTGCTAAATTTTCGACTTTCCGCTCCATACTGACTTTAAATGGAAAGATCAAAAATATGTCTTGCCACATATGTCCACACGTTCCAAGGCTCCATCCACCCTCGGGCCTAAACGGTTCCATGCAAATCGTGCACGTCATTCCATCCTTCACAAACTCGGGAACTATGGGCCACAATAAGGGGGCATTGCCTTCTCTATCCACGGGCCCGTATCGGTATCTCGCGGTGTTGAATTGGAAGTCTAGATGCGGATGCCCGTCCCAATCAATGCTTGCATTATTGCGATTTGTGGGCAATGTAACTGGAAACATATCCTCCAGTCGGGCCCACGATGTCAAGCCAAAATAACGTTGGCTACCATCTCTAAATTGTGCAGCTATTCTCCTGACTTCACGCTGCAGTTGTGCGACCTCGTTCATAGCCAAAGTGCATGCCAATCTCATGTTGCTCATGGCAAGCAACTTTTGTTCCCTCGTAGTTGACGTTTGCTGCAACAATCTATCCTTCGTGGCATTTACAAATGCCAACTCGTCCTGTAGTCCCTCCAAAGCCGCTGATACAGCCTCCATGTTGGCCTTGGCCTCATTGCACTCGCCCTCTGCACGCTTCGCTTGTGCCACAAGGGCATCGTATGCCACGCGCTCAACGCTTATGAACTCTTGGCCCAATGCATCTGTTGATTGGGTTGCCGCATTTGAACTCTCACCACGAAAATGTGGTGTTGGGAATATACCACGAGGCCGCACCCGGCGCACCATCAACGGGTCAGCTGGCTCAATTAGACCATATGTGGCCCACTCCACGACCTCATCCAATGGTGGAGTGCCATCCGTGCTTTGGCGACGTTCACGTTCAAGCAAGTCAATGTTACTTGCTAGTAACTTAGCATTTGTTTCCTCCAAAGCCTTCACTCGTGCGTTGTGGGCTTGTACCTCCATCTCGTGCCTTCACTCAGCTTCTGCACCATCCTCACGCAGCTTAATCACCAATGCACGTAATGCCTCTAATTCCCCATTCGCTCCAAATACTTCATTAATTGTCGTGGACGGGGGAATTGGGTGAATGGCGAGTGGCATGGGCTCGCTTCGACCGGCAATGGGCGCCTCCAATTCGGGAGCCACCGGATTTTGTTCGTTGGCGCCTTGAGGTGCATTGTCGACCTCCATGGGGTCCGCGGCCGCCGCTTCGTCCCCTTGTGCCCAAGCCAGTCCTTCGCCCTCCAATTGCACTGCAGGATTTGGTAGAATTCTACGGCTTTTAGCAGGGAAACGGCCGCCCCGTTGTTTTGCCGGATACGTGTTCCAATCCACGTCCTTGCCCAAAAAAACCTCCGCATACGCCATTTGATACAATGCGAGGGTCCCATCCTTCTTTGAGAGGGTCCTCCAAAGTGCCAATGCCACCTCGGTCAACCGCTTCTTAAACGTTGGGTATATGCAATACTTTATCAATGCAACGCCAAATCGTACTTGCGTCTCATTTCTCTCTCGTGGAAAATGGCGGTTGATGTGGGTCCAGTCTACGTATGTCCAACATGTGGTGCGGGTCCATGGCTCAAGCGCCTGTTCCCACCCGTGCTCGGCCAAAACTTCTCCAATGTTGAAAGTTGCCCAATCTACAGTGCTCCTGTTCCCACGACGCCTCATGTGTGGGGGTTCACTTTCATGGGTTACCATCTCCTGGTTTTCTACCACTGGGGGGTGATTTGCAGGAACTACCACCTCCTGGTTCTCTGCCATGGGGGGATTCTTTACATGTATTACCATCTCTTCAGGGTTTAAGGCCATAGTACCTGCACACAATGCCACAATACGGATGTATGTATGTACAGATGACTATGCTCTGCCTCCTGTTGCGTGAGGGCAACTGGAATGTGGCAAAGCAATAGCCAAATGCTTGACTTCCTCCCGAATTGCAATGCAAAGTTTTTTTCAAGCTAGGACAGAGCAACTCAAGAGAGAAAGTAAGGTGAATGTGGCTTAATTTGGGATTTATACTCCCCATTACCAAGGCTCGTTAGGAGTGTTAATTTGTGTCTAATCACATCGCCATGCACCACCTGGAGCCGTTGATGCGGACGGCCATCGACGGTAGGGGTGTCCAGGGAGTGTCGACTCTGGTTCAGGAGGCCGTCGACAGCTTCGGGATGACGTCACAGAGGCCGTCCACAAGTCCGGCGCCATCAACGAGGGCGAAAAACATCATGAGTTCGAAAATCCATAATTACTCCGCCGAATTACAAATTCGATGGCCCAAAATGGCTCTTCGTGACAGCCTGCCCATGGTCTTGGACGGCCACTGTTCCGCTATGGACAGCCTGCCCGGACAAGTCAACGCTCCGGCCCGAGGTTCTGGACGGCCACTGTTCCGCTATGGACAACCTGCCCGGACAGGTCAACGCTCCGGCCCGAGGTTCTGGACGGCCCAAATTCATTGCGGACGGCCTGCCCAGGTCCTGGACGGGCCCATGTTGCTGGACGAATTTATGGACGCCTTCCGTCCCCGTGACGGCCTGCCCAGGTCCTGAACGGTTTTAGAGACGCCCTCCGTCCCCATGACGGCCTGCCCAGGTCCTGGACGTTTTTCTGGACACCCTCCGTCCCCGTGACGGCCTGCCCAGGTCTTGGACGGTGTGAGCGCTCCTAACTCCACCCTCAAGTTAAAAGTTTTTCACACGGGTCCTGTGTGTAATTGAGTTTTCTTTCTAATTGGGTAAAAAAAAAGCCTTCCAAGCAATGAACTCTTTTAGTCACGTCTTTTAAGTGTTTCTAATCTAATTTTGTGGTTATGATTCGATCTTTTTTAGTCTAAAATTCAACCAAGTGACCCTACTCTATTCTATAGTTTTGCCTAAATCTAATTCCAAGCGTTTGGTAAAAAGAAACTTAACAGTAAAACAATGAGAATGAAAATCAAATGTGAGCGGTTTACCTCCTCTGCGTAAATCTCCATGGTCCCGTCGTCAAACATCATCATGTGTAAATATTCTCCTACGACCTCGCCATCGAAATCATCCCGACTCTCCATCTAATCCATAGTAATTTCCCACAACTGTTGGTAAATGTTCTCCTAAAGAAACCACTGGAAGTTATGTAGGTTCAAGTTAATTGCACATTCTCTCTTCAATTCCTAATTTATTGGTAATTGGAAAATGTCAAAATATTTTGAATCTACTAAATAGTTCAAATAATCAATGAAAATCCTATCTAATTGTTAGTATTATTATTCTTTGATTAATTGAATTACGAATTTATCTTAAAATTAATTGATTAGCAACTTAATTGAATTACGAATTTATCTTAAAATTAATTGATTAGCAACTTAATTGAATTACGAATTTAAGAATTAAATTTCACCTGATTTTGAAGTAATGAGTTGTTCTTTAGTTTTCTTTCTTTTGGCTTTCGTGAATTAATTAGAATTGGAATATTATTACCAAACCTAATTAGTTCAATTTCTTGGCAATTCCCAACGAAATTGGTTATCAATTAGTTTGTTTTTTTAAATAAAGAATTGCAACCAAATCTTTTATAATCCAATTAATTTTAATTTCTTTTAAATTCCTAAAGAAATTGGTTGTCAATTTGTCTTTTTTAATTTGGCTTATTAGGATTAATTGGAATAAAGAATTGCAATCAAATCTTTTATAATCCGATTAATTTTAATTTTCTTAAAATTCCTAAAGAAATTGGTTGTCAATTTGTTGTTTTCCTTTTGGCTTATTAGGCCTAACAAAACAAAACTAACAAAATCCAAACCTTCTAAGAATCTAATAGCCAAAGAATGTAGAACATTCCAAAAGACCGAGAACAATTTCAATAGTGTTATTCCAAATAAATGGATTTTTTATTCCCAAAGGTCAACCCCCAAGAATAAAGAATCCCACTATAGTGTTATTCTAAAGAAATTAGTTTTTTAATCTAATTTGTCACGGTTAGGAATCTCACAACCTTAATCTCCCACCTAGTTCTCTTTCTTTCTCATTCTTGTTGTGCAAGAGTTGTTGCAATTTTCAGAATTAGAGGATGGCTATGGCGGTGGAGTTGTTAATGATTGAAGACCCTCTTTAGATTTTGCAAATTTTGAGTTTTTTGATGGAAAATTGAAGGGAGAGGTGGGGAATTTCCCTTCCAAATCCTTTTACTTTGGTCAAAAATTTCAATGTTTGCAACGTCAAAAGATATTTTGTAATAGTTGAACTTACTTGTAAAGCGTGAGTTGTGGTTTCCTTTTGAGTTCTAGTCTTAGTTGTATAACTTGAGCTCCTGGACTCCCAAGTTGAGTTCTTGGACTCCCTGGACTCCCCTCCAGCGCCCGACTCCCCTCCCAGTGAACTGGACTCCCCTCCCAGCGCCCGACTCCTCCCACCAGCCCGCCTCTGGTACCCACCGGCCCGGCCTCTGATACCCGGCCCGCCTCCGTTATCCGGCTGCCCGGGTGGCTGTCCGCCTGGGTGCTGGTCCGCCCTGGGGTGGTCTGGTGTACTGGTCCACCCTTTTTATGTTAAAATTTGGAATTTTGGGATTCTTCACTATGTGGAATTTGGGAATCCTCTCCAAGTTTAATAATTTGGGGTTTTTACTTTGGAATGGTTTAATAATGGAAACCGAGAAGTTTGGTTCTAATTAATTTCATTCCAAGGCTTGCGTGGTTTCTAACCGTGGAGAGTGAAATTCTCCCAATGTTTTAGTAAATGTTACAGGTGCAAAGCTCCGCCGTGTCTTGAGAATTGTAGTATTTTGAGAGTTTTATTCGCAAAAGGAGGTACACATGACAGTGTTTAAACCGGACTTTCACTTTAAACTCTTAAAATTTCTTAGTATTTTGGGATTTTGCAACCAAAGGAGATACACATGACAGTGTTTAAACCGAACTTTGGCGCTCAATGCTCAAAATTTCCGTGAATGAGTGGCAAAAGAAGTGTTGAGGCTTTACCTCCAGAGAATATGTGAGAAAGAAATGACAAATGAAGGGGCCCTAAGCCTTCAAATATTGAAAAACTAAACACAAAACAAGACTTGGCCAAAATCTTTGGTCCAAGCAGTGCTCCGACCACGCCGGTAGCACGGAAGAATAACAAAGTGTCGGTGTGAGAAATAAGGGTACTAGCAACCTCGAGGGGGGCCCTTATATACCCGTGGTCGGGCCCCTCTCGATAATTGCCGGTGAAAACACTTTGTTACTTCCTACCCTAAACTACCCTAATGTAATTCCAAAATATTAGTTGTTTAATGGTGGAAATTTCTAAAAACATCCCCATTTTGTCAAAGAAATCTTGGCCAAATCAAATCCAAGATCTTAACCCAAAATATTTTGGAATTAACCCTAATCTACTTAGATATTTTGCGAATTAATCCAAAGTCATTTCGAAAATTGTCTTTCTTTAGCCCAAAGATGGCTTTTTACGCAAGAAAGAGATCTTGACCAAATCCAATCTTTGATTTTCCAAGAGATATTTCCAAAATCACTTCTAATTAACCGCAATTAACGATTAAAAAGTCAAACTAAGAGCTGACCCTCTCTATCTTTTAGGGAACAACTTGAAACGGAAAACCCTCTGCGCCATTGTCTTCAGAAGACCCCAATTAGCCTAAGGAACTCCTTACCCCTCACTCCTAGGCCATTTGCGCGCCCAAATTGGAATTACGGTAACTCCAATTAAAAGTCAAAACTCTAACTTTTAGGATTTGCGCTTTTCGATGAATCTGTCAGGCCAGGGTTGTTAGGAATGTCCGTGAGAGTAAGGAATGACTCCTTATTTGCGACAATCGGACATCATTCGCTCCTGATACGCCGGTCAACCCGCCGCCAACTGTAACTTCTAGTGAATTTCGATGTCGATGCCGGTTGTGGTAGTTGGGAATGTCGGAATGTCTTCAAACTCGACCGGGCGCTTATTAAGCACACAAAAACCTATCCTAATTTTTAGTGAGATTTTACCGCCTCATATGTAATTTCTATGATTTTACGAACATTTCTATGTGTAGTTGACTTCCCATGGAGTCAACGTGGGATTTTGGAAAAATCCGAAATAAATTGGGTAACATCTAGGGCACTCCTAGATTCTTGGTGTAGGTCCCACGCAACCTTGCACCTTTCTAATTTTAGTAATTTGGAATTACTTTGCCCAATTGGACAATTTAATTCCCGATGCCCGGGAATCTTGGACAATTGTTTGATTCTCGTTTGCTCCTGGCATGCTCCTACCCTTGGAACACCTCTCTGTAGTCTTCAATCTCCAATCCTCTATCTTTTGCCTCGTGATATTCGAATTCTCCAAATCCATTGTAGTGGTTTTACCTTTAAATCCAATTTTTCCCAAAATTGAACTTAAGCCCTGGTAACTCTCCCACGCTTGTAGTAGACTCTTCTAGCTTAGTCAGTATGTCTTATGCATCCTTAAAAGGTTGAATTTGCACAGACATTCACTAGGACTGACTAACTCTCTATTCCTTATTTCTCTCGGAATTACTAATTCTTCACATATACTTGCTTTGGAGACTTAGAATGATTCCAATTTCTAGTATTAGGAATTTTCCACCATTTAAGTTAGTTTTCCGCCATTTTGGCATAGACTGACACCAAAACTCCCTTAACATTCTTTTTATGTCTTTTTCTTGAATATTTTAACTAATTTTCTCTATTTAATCGCGAAAAATGGACCTAGAGCCTGAGTGCCATCTCGAGGGCTCACAGACGGACCCAATAGGTGGCTACAATATATACCCTGAATTTCAATTAGGCAGGTGGAATCCAATTAGACAGCCAGGATCCAATTACGCAATTGGTATTCATTTAGGCAGTTGAGATGCAGTAAGCTGTAAGACAGCTGAATTTTAATGAGGGTGAACTGGTGAAGATTGCCAATGCAATACCTGTATACTGTAATTTTTATTGGAGCTCAGTGAGTTAACATTCATAGCTTGCATTTCTTTTTAAAAAATTTTGGGATTCATTCATGATTGTGACAAGTGTGTGACTCATTCAGATCTTGTATTTCTTTTTAAATTTTTTTGGGATTCATGATTGTGACAAGTGTGTTAGCCATGTATGCATGGTAGGAGGCAAAGATTGCACTTATTTAAATTAAGAGTTGATTTGCCTTTTTCGTGTATGTCTTTAGATGAAAATATTTTTAGTTTATTTTTCAATCAAGGAGAAATAGATGAGGAATCTAATACAAGTTGTTTCATATTTTTTTGAAGAAAAATTGAATTAATTATTAATTTTCAAACACAATTTGTCATAGGACCCTATTTGTGATCAGTAAGCCTTGAAAACCTATACATGCACAGCTTCTAAAAAAATTTGGTTTGGTTCAAAAACTAGTAATGTAACATGTCAAAAACGCTAGAAATGGTTTCTAAATGTGTCCCTTTCAAAAACTGAAATGAATTCTTCAATTAATCATTATTTCAAAACAATTTAACATTTGAAAGAAGGTAGTTTAACAACCATTTTTTATTTTGAATAAAATTAGTAGACACCTATAAGTACACTCAATTATGATTGAATCCATTATAACTCTAAAACCATCCATTCATATAGTAAAAATCAAATCTTAGCATGCTTCAATATAATCCACAATTAGTTTTCTCACAATGAGCTATCCAATTTAGACCCTCCTATTAGGCAGATACAAAATCTTGCATAGTTTATGAACCTCCGTGTGAGCTTCCTACCATAATAGTTGATTTGAGAGCCCAGGTCCTTGAACTTCTTCATTTTAGATGTTAGAATGGATTTGCAGACTTATTGATACTTGTGTTTTTAAACACAATCGGCTTATTAAATTCCCTAAGTTTTCTTATTATATAAATGAATGTGAATATGCTCTTGTGCCTTTAAATTGGTTTTAAATATTGCATTAGGATTGTCTACTATAGTTTAATTTCTCTATTGTGTGCTTTGTTTTCTTATAAATGGTGAAATATAAATAGTTGTAGCTTTGATTTTTGATTTTCAAACTCTTTAGTGGCACATAGATAGCATATGCTGTGCGTTTCACCATGTTTTTAGTTCATCAAAATCCTTGAAGCTGACATGTTTCCTTGTATACAATGTATTTGATCTTCTCAGTATTTTGTAATTATGAAATGTAGAAAAAAAATAGGGTGTTCAAAAATAGTCCTTCAAAGAATTTACAAAAATAAATAGGGTACTCTAAAATACACTCCGGTAGCTTTATTTCTACTAATAGGGAGGGACAAAAACATGAGAAGGACATAAATATCCCCCCATTAAATACCCTGTTATCGCACGTGGTTACTAAAAGATAAGGGGTGTGAACCCCCCGAGTCTGTTATTCAAACCATTCCCATTTTTTTTATTCAAACCATTTCCCCATTTTTTTTCCAAAGCGATTCATTTCCATTTTTTTTTGCGAACCATGAACCCATTTTTTGGTCCAAATCCCTTCTATATTTTTTTTTCCAACACCCGAAACCATTAATGTTTTGCTTTATTCACACCACTTCCATTTTTGGGATTCAAACCATTTCCGTATTTTTTTTAATCGAACCATTAACACATTTTTTTCCAACCCATTTCCACATTTTTTTAATTCGAACAGGGCTCGACAATTTCTTTCCAAACCATTTCTATATTTTTGGCGGGTAACTTTTTTAACCCTTTGATGTGTTTTTTTGGTTCAAACCATTAACACACTTGCGGAATTCTAACTCTTTCGTCTAGGGTTTATCATAGACTTCGGCAAAGAAAGGATTAGAGCGGTTTAGGGTTCCGCAGAAGAGTCTGAATTCTGAAAATTGGTTGGTGCCCACTAACGGAGTCTTGCTTGCTAGTGCCCCCGTCCTAAACTCCTAATTAGTGCTTTAGTTCACTTACACTTTTATAACTCATAGTTTCATAACTCATAAGTAGAGTACATGACTACAGGACCAGAATATTATGCAATATACTAATATACTAATATGTACATGTAGTACTAATCTAATTTCCTAAAAAATACATGCCTAGTCGGATGGCTCCCGAATTTAAAATTGAGAAGTTTAAATCCCTACATATCCGTAGGGCACTACTTCTAAAATTTAGGGTCCATCACTTCAGCCATTCTCGATATGAGCAGAAGCACTGGAAGGCAATGTAAAATTTTAGCCGTGTACATTACACACTACCCACCAACAAGTTTAGGGTCATCCAATTCTGCCATTGAAACGAATTTTGCATAATATAATCAAGCATACCAAATGTGGATTTCACATAAGTCAAATTCAGTTTTTGGTGAATTGTTTCATTCAAAACTCATAGTTTAGCATGATAATTGATTATAAAACATTGGTGATGAATTAGCATTAATTTGCAAAGAGGAGATATGTAGGAAACATCAATATGCACATCTTTCATACCAAAAAACATCCTAGATTCCTAGTAAGTTACAACAATATAATTGGGTTGAAGAATTCAATTAGGCATTTTATATGACCCCATTTTGTAAAATAGATGTATGTACGCTTGAATTAGATTTTGGCACCGTCATTGTACGGAAATGATTTAAGTTCCTCAAGGAGTCATAGTGTGACCATGAAATAGCAAATGCTAATTAAGCCAGACTAAATTATTAACCCCTAAAGGACCACAACTATGTTTCCACCAAAATTGCTCCAAAACTGTCATTTCTAGGACAGCTACTAAATTTCAGAAAAGAAAACATTTGTTGACATAAATAACCGTAGGATCTTTTAGTGCACTAGTTTGGATAGATGTAGAAAAAATTTCAGAAATTTCCACCATGTAGATTGCAAGATATTAGTGTTTGAAGTTACAAAAATCATTTTTTTTTCACTGCGAAAATCCGGGCAGCTGCACTTCAGAAGGCCACATTTGTATGAAAAAATGTCCAAAATGGTTGCAACTCTTTAGATTCATTTTTCAATTCAAGTTGGCTACATGCTTGAAAATTTTCATATCATTTGGAATTGTACAACATGTACAAAAAAATAGTAAGTAGAAAGAAGTAGAGAATGATTCAAAATACAAAAATTGTAACAATTTATTTATTGAATTAAAAAATGCCAATCCCAATGGTTCAAATGTTGTAATAAACAACCTACTCCCAATGTTTTCATTTTTTTTCAAAAATATTGAAAATTGAGTAAAATAAAGGACTTCAAAGTTTATTTTAGAGAAGAGAATCCATAACTACCCGCAAACTAAAATTCTTCATAACTTTTGACTCATTAATCCAAATGGAATGATTCAAAGCTTTCCATGTATATATAAATCTATAAAACCAATTTCAAATTTTTATTTCCAAAAAAAGTGATTTTTTACGATCTGCCTGAACTGCCCGAGTTGAGAAACAAACAACATTTTATGCAATAACTTTTCAACCATGTAGTCAAATGTCACGAAAATTGTTGGGCTTTGAAGATACTCCTCGTCCACATCTTCTATTAAATTTTTGTTCCAAAATATGAAAATCTCTAGCCACACGTACCTGCCCAAAATCGCTATGTTGCCAAAAAAGGCATGTTGGTCCTTTAGGGGTTAAAATTAGCTCCTATTTCCTAAATTTGCGGGGGAGAATGAATTTAGATGGAAAGGGAGGAAGTAGAGCTTTTTGACGACACAACTGAGAACGGATACGCATGAACCGAAGAGGTATGTGTTTAGACCCTAAACCAATAAGTTTAATCATTTCGTGTTATTTCTTTTATTTACTTCAAAATTTGCAAAATTAGATTGATGCTAGGAAAAAAAAGATCAATTACCGAATACAAATTATAATGCACTTCTTAAGTTATTAAATTACTAAACTAGACATTTTACCCTCATTTACGCAAAAGTAAAAAGGAACTTAAACCCTAAACCCTAAACCCTAAACCCTCGGTTGGGGAAGGCCTTTAGGCTGGGTTTTCACCTTCTCAAAATTCAGGGTCAGCCCTTAGATGGGAGGTTTAGGGGCCTGTTACCTTAATACCTTGTAGAAGAATTTCAGTCGCACGAGGCTTGCCATTAAGTTCGTTAATGGCTTCGCTGGCATCTTCACCGCCCTGTGCTTCCCCGACGATCCCCTTAATGGTTCAGAATTCCCGGGACGCCCAGTGGGGTCTCGTAGACGGCCTCGTTCCACGACGGACCCCCGAATTCCCCATTCAACTTGTGCGTCCCCTCGACGGTCTTGCAGTTCCTCGACGGTCCCCACGACGGCTTTGAAATTCCCGGGACGGCTGGGGCGTCCCGTCGACGGCCTCATCGTCCTCGACATTCCCCTTGACGGCTTCCGAATTCTGAGGACGGCCAGCGCGTCCCCTCGACGGTCTTGGAGTTCCCGACACCCCTCGACGGCTTAAACCGTTCCCTGGACGGATCGGCCGTCCATGCGACGGCTCACCAACGGCTATATAAGGTGGGCCAGTTCCCCCACTCTGCACGAGTCTCTCCTGCTCTGACGGTGCTCTCTTGCCCTGGATTGGTTTCAGTCCTTGCTTGGGAGCGCGGGTACTTGCGAGGAGGCTTGGCTGAGGAAGGGGGGATAGTTTTCACATTTGTGACTACTAAACCCTAATTCCTTGGTTTTACCATCGCATATTTTTTTCCAGAATGGACGGGCGAGGTGCGTCGAAGCGCAAGGTTGATGCGTGGTTTTCAGGCATCGGAGATCCTGTTGGTGAACATTCTCCAGAATCCATTGACTGCGTATCGGAGGCAGTATTGGCCGGAGAAGGGGTCGGTGGTGCAGCTGGAGGAGAATCTTCGGGGGCCAAGAAGAAAAAGAATAGGCGGAGGCACAAGGCTGCGAATACAGACGACTGGCCAAGGAAGGCTGCGACCAGGAAAGTGCAGGAAGTGGCATTTGATTTTCTGGAGCAGTATACGATTGCTCAATTGAATACGACCTACGTCTCGCGTGGATTGCAAGGGGTGGAGGCAATAAAAAACGAATTCACCCACATGTTTTGGACAGCAATGGGCGAGGATGAGTGGCTTGAAGATCGCACAAAGGAACACTTCCGTCGTTGGCTTGACGAACAAGTGCAAACTTGTGTTTTCAACATCGCCCAAGTCGCCGCATCGGTAAAGGGCTTCAAACAAGATGTAGCGCCGAAGCAACAAGCATTGCATTTGTTGCACAAAAAGGTGTATTGGTGGCATGACGCAATGCGAGCGCTGTCTTCCAGCAATATCCGCTCTGCCCCATGGTTTCAGCAGAGCCAAAGCTTGTCCCTAGGCCAAGCGGGTGTAGGAGGAGTGGTATTTCTCGAACCAGGAGTGGTGGTGGTTCCATTGTCAGGCCACAACAAACAAGGGGGGCACGGGAGGGTGCGTAAAGTGAGCCTCCAAAATTCAAGGCACATTCCCCCCATGATGGAATTGGCAGGCAAGACAGCCCTATATGTGGATCAATTGAAGAAGTCGCGGGAGAAGTTGTCCATCGAGGCTTTGGTTTGTCCATGTAATCATCCAGGGGTCATAAAATTTTTTGCTATAAATGACATGACCATGGAGTATTATTCTCAATGGTGGAATGGAGGAACATTGGGAGCCATGTTCGCATTGGACCAGAAAAACCGAGATTATGCTGAGATCGGGGAGCTTGCCTACCATGCAACTCCACAGACGATGCAAGAAGCCAAAAGACTCTTGGCTTATCGTAGAAACCGCACCGAGCTTGCATGGGCGTTAATTTGCATCATGGATGCGGTGCAACAATCTTCGGTGCTCCACAACGACATCATGCCAGAAAACATCATGTTGCATTTTCCGAATGATGATGGGCGAACAGTGTGGATTGGGCTATGTGATTGGGGAATGGCTAGTCATATCAATGAAGAAACCCATTCTTTGTACCAGTTTCAATGTGCAAGCCAAATGCAGGCTACACGTCAAAAACGTTGGTGGGTGGCCCCTGAATTGATGTATGTTCCTGGAGAGGCGGGCACTTCGGTATCCCCCACTCGTGCAAATGGGGCACCGTGTGTTAGTATACATACAGACGGATATGCTGTTGGGAAGCTTGCGGAGAAGATATGGAAGAAAGACCGCGAAAATACGCAAATGCTTCCCGACCATACAGCGTTTGGTACATTTCAAGCCACATTGGGCGAATTGTGCAAAGAGGACCCACTACAACGACGCACGGTAACGTACGCCGTGGGACGAATTAGTGGCGCCCCCTTATTTTGGACTCCACCCGTGGATTGCTACCGCGAGGCCCGCAAGGAGCAAGCACTTCTTCAAGAACAAGCAAGGAATGAAGATTAGAGAATAGTATTTTAGTGGCAATGTAATCGTAGACGTACCTTAGTACTTGCTTTTACCACAGTATAGTCCACGAACTTTGCGTCACTGAATTTTGTACTAACTCCTTTTTGAAATAAATATATGTAAATCTTTTTGTTCCATTCGAGTATGATTCCGGTGAGTGGATTTGTGAGTAGTTCTGTCCCTTCGCAAATTTTGGACTTAATGCCATGTTAATTCAGTACTTTCAATCATTTTCTCCATATTCCAGATTACATTTGTTTTCTTGTATAAGTTCAAAAATCCATAATGATCTCAAAATATCCAAGCATGTAGGTAACCAACTTCAAAGAATGAATCCAAATTTAAGAGTATAGAACACATGGCAAACGATAAAGCAAATATTTCCATTTCTTGGGACAAATATCCATAAATGGATCCGTTGTTGACTAGTTGCATTGTAGAATTTGTGACATGTGAAGATAAAAAATTTCTACCCACGCGCCTTACATGAGCACATGAAGCATGGGTAGTATTTATAATTAATGCCGAATTTCACATGCAAGGTATTAAGCCTTACACAGTATTACATAAGATGACATAGAGACATTTTTTTCCCTAGATGCTCTCAACGTCTTGCACGTGTACGATTAAGAGCCATGCTCTTTGCAACAGCCTCTCGCGTGGTTGCTTGGTTGTCTTGAGGTGCAGGGGGAGGACCTCTACAAGTCCCTCTATAATCACTATCTCCCGGAACTTCACCATCTTCACCTATACTAGGACCCATGGATTCATCATCATGATTGGACGTTGCCCTACCGACTTTGCTTGGTGAGTTGTCAGGGCTGTCTGAGCCTTCACCTACAATAGAAGCCAATCTATGGATTGTTCGCCCCCCTATTCCATCACCAGCGGTATCCACATTGGGCCCCGCTGGTCCAGGGAGAAGACCTTCGCGGAGAAATGGTATACTTGCCGCTTCTTCCCTTCTTAGCCTTCTACGTGTTCTTCTACTCACACGTTCGTTGGTAGGGCCTTCTTCACGTGGCCGCGACCGTCGATTAGTAGTGCGTGTAGGCGGTGCAACGGGTTGTTCTGAGGATGGAGGTGCATTCCTTCGCTTGGTCATATTTAGAGTTGGGAAGAGACCGGCCAATTGTGTACCGATTGATGGAGTTTCTTGGTTGGGGCAGGCTCTAGAAGATGAAGGCCGTGCTGAATTTTGGACGGGTGGATCATCCAAGCTAGGTGCTTGTGTTCGCACGCCGATCGTGTCTCGACGCAATGTGCGAAAGTCTATCTTGACACCAATGGGGGATCTGTGGCTACGAGTGTTCCGCGCCACTCGGGGATCTGTGGCAACGACCTCATCTTCGCCTTGTCTTTCTACCACAACGACATGTTCATGTCTCCGGGTACGCATTTCTTCTTCAATGAGCCCTATAACCGGCGAAGGTGGGGCTTCAACCCCTTCGTTTTGATTTCCACCACTTGATCCCGCAGTCGATGTACGTGGCATCCATGACGGACTGCCACCATTTCCCCCGTTGTCATTTCCATCCTCATCTCCCCCGTGGTCATTTCCATCATTATTCGCACCATCAAAGTCAAATACGGACTCGTCAATTAGGGGACCCCTTTCTTGCCTTTCACCCAAAGGCCGAAATGGTGGATCATCATCGCCATTGGAACTATCGTCTGAGTCATCGTTGTTAACGTCTGACATAACCGAACCACGATCCAAGCCATCTGATTCGGTTGTCATGGAATCTTCGGACAACATGTTCTCAGTGTACCACCGTGCTGCATCCGCGGCACCCCTTTCCCTGAGAGTCCTCGAATTGGTATAAATGTAAACCAATTCCTCTACGCGCTCAGATGTCAATCTGTTGCGAGATTTGCTGTGGACAAATGAATACATGCTCCAATTGCGTTCGCATGATGATGCAAAACATACTTGTGTGAGGATCCTTCTTGCAATAGGTGCAAGCATATGAGCACCGACTCCGAGAAGATCCCACCATTCATGCGGCTCCAAATTCAAAGTATTCACATCGGGAAGTCCAGCGAACATGCCTCGGCGGTCTCGAAGGATTGGTACTCAAACAAAGCGGCTGCATATCCCAACCCTCCAACTGCCAATTTGCGTAGTATTCTAAGAATGGCCTCCTTTGCCTCGTTATCGTCTATTAGTACAATTTCATCAAGGAGGAATGGATTGAGCAGGGCAGCTGCGTAGTGCAAATCGGTCTTCATCAAATCCCATCGTTCGTAAAACGCGTATTCAGCACGGTCCGCATAATTTGCCTCCAATGAAAATGGTCGATTCCTCAAAGCCAAAACATGCTTTTCTAGCTTCTTCATCACGATCCATACTTTGCCCATGACCGGATGTTTTCCATCAAACTCTCGAAGAGCCACCAACACAAGCTCTACCATATGCACAAAGTTGAGACACCTCCTCCAGAACTCGTCCTTTCGAACCCTACGTCGAACCTTTTCTGCCTTATTGTGTATTGCAGCATTCGAGGACCTCACATATTCGTTCCACTGCGGATCATGGACTGTAGATTCCACGGCTTCCTTGACCTCGGCCAAACGCTCGATCATGAGGAACATGGTCGCAAAACGTGTCTCAATGGGATTCTTCAACATGAGGTTAGGAGAATGTCGTCGGAAAATGGCGAGTGGCATGTGATGCGTGCGAATGAATTTCACGATTGATTTTGCTTTCTTCACCATTTTGACCACCCAAAGTTGCTTGCCCCAATCTTCAAGTAGAAGGTCAAGTGCATGCGCGGAACAACCTTGGAAATATATGTGAAGGAATTCGCGAGTAATTTGAGTACCAGCCAAACGCATGTTTGGCGCATTGTCCGTGCAAACTTGCACCACATTACGTCCCCCCACTGCGTCAATGTAATCGATCATACGATTAGCCACATAAATAGCGTCTTTGCTTTTGCCTGTAGTGTCCATCGATCCCAAAAATACTTCTCTACTCGTGCACGACAACATTACATTGATCAATGGCCGATGGCTGACATTGTCCCATCTGTCAGAACATATAGTGACACCGTACTTGTGGATAGGCCCCCTTGTCTTCTCCGCTACCAGTGCAGCCACTTCCTCCTTTGTTGATGTCATGAGCTTCGTACGTATGGCATTGTAAGGTGGAGGTTTGTAAAGAACTCTGGACTCGGAGGTTGATTTCACGGCATCCACAAAAGCGAGGTGTCTCACCACATTGAATGGGATATTTGCTTCGTAGAAAAACTTCGCCCACTTCTTGTCTAGTACTTGCTTTTTGGATGTGTCCATCCCTTCTTGTACGGATAATTGCCTCAGCAGTCGACTATGGGTCGAAGAAGGGACAGGCGCCTCTGATGATCGAACTTGAGAATTTTGGCCCAAAGTATTTCCTCCCCCTCCACTAATTGAGATTGAAGCATTGGGTAGTTCTTGATCACGTACCACCCTCGTTGGATTCGATGACGGTGATGTCACTTCCACATCATGTTCCTCTTCGTCTTCGGAGACCGTAGGAACATTCCCCCCACAATTGAAAAACATAGCCTTCACTGCTGCACTGGCCTTGTTGCACATTCTCACTCCGGGGAGGGTGTCATTTCGTCTATAACCCAAGTGGAAAAGCAAGCGACCCTTGCGGTAACTAATCTTCGTTTTGTAGAACTTGCATTCCACTCTCCCATCGTGTTGTAGCATGTACCAGGGTTCCCATTGTGTCCTCCCCCCTCCCATTGCTCCCACTGGTTCTTCACTTGAAACTGCACAAACAAAACAGGTTAGTATTGTGTTTGGATGTGATGTGGAAATAACACTTACTACTTTCACAGCAAGTGTTCCTCCCACACACTCTTTTTGGACTTCACTCTAGTGCAATGGCTGTGTGCCAACCAGGTCATAAGAGCAGAGATCAACAAGGGAAAGTGACCTTCAAATACACAGCTCGCGCTATATACTGTGAAGGCCTGGCAGCAGTCGTCCAGTCGACGGCCTGTCCGTTGGCGCACTGTGGACAGCCGCGGACGGGACGTCGTGGCCGTCCCCGCAGACGCTATCACTACAAGGATTTGAGTGTTTTATGACTGTGAAAATGTGACTGAGGATGACTGGTGACTGCTTGCAGTCATATTTTGGTAATTGAAAACTTTGGGAAAAAAATGACTGCAAATATGACTGTTAGTCACATTTTTGTTTTATACTTCATGGCCATATAGTATATATCCATTGAGAATGGCAAAACACTTCATAGGGAACTTTTGGGAACGTGTTTTGGGAACGCCCAGTCATATTTGCCAGTCATATTTTTTTCTAGTTATATTTTGTAGTCATATTTGTACAATTATTACAATGTTTTTTGGGGGGGCAGCCCAAGTGCAATTTGGGCCCCAAAAGTACCCAGTCGTATGTCTCCTTTAGTCACATTATGTAGTCATATTTTTTAAATAGTCATATTTTGCAGTCATATTTATACAATTATTACAATTATTTTTTGGGGGGTAGCCCAAGTGCAATTTGGGCCCCAAAAGTACTTAGTCGTATTTTTTTCTCAGTCACATTGTGCAGTCATATTTTCAATCACCCTTTCTTGATAGTAAAGAATTTTTAGTTTTTGGGCCACACATGGAAGACATGCTCAAATGTAGGTAAACCTTTTGTATTTTAGCCATAAGGATCATTTCTTTTGATGTAGATATGACTTCATTTCTTGCATGCACTGAATTTTTTTAAGCTTCATCTATTATAAAATATGTGCGAAACAATTAGGCTAGGGCGGCCACATATTTGTATTTAAATTCCTTAAATTACATATTTCAATGTACTAATGAGGCAAGGTTGTTCCTCAAGGAAGAAGGCATTGCAAATATAACTTTGCAAATGGACTTTTTTTTTGCCTACTCCATTGGAAGGGGTGGTGGACATTGGAAAGCTTTTGAATACTTTGAATGTCTCTTAACCCTTGAAATATGGTTTCATTCCTCACAATAGTTTCATTTTGAATTTCATTAACATATACATTTGCTAAAGACACATACAAAACAAAAAGTGCTTCACACATGAAGGCAATAATTTAAAAAAAAAATTAAAATGGTTCTCTAATTTGCTTCGAGAACAATTGAAGCTAAAAGGATGTGACATCATCTCTTCTTTATATGTAGAAATACTGTACAAGAAGTATAGTATATTGCAATGGCGCCATTCATCCAAGACAAACATACTTACATTCTTTCCTTTTGCGTTATACACCAAAAACATTGTTGCATAGAATCCTCTATATGAATTATTAAAGACCATTTTAGATTTATTCTTCTTTGTCATACAGAGAAACTCATTCGGAATTAGCTTCGTTGTATTATAAGTCATTCACAATTATGTCATCTTGTTTGAGACGTTGTAATGTAGTTGCAACCACATCGGCTTCTACTTCCACTGCTTCATACAAGGGTATCTTTAGAAGAAGATCTTTGTACAAGTCTGTGGCTCCCAATCCATGAAAATTTGTTGTCTTTCCCAAGGATATGCATTGCACTTCAGGTGTTGCTTGATGTGCAGAGAATAATTGAACACCTCTTGGTTCCTTTTGAAGTACAACTTTCCATCCACTCTTGCCCTTGTCTAGTATAAAGAATACGTGTTCAATGTGTAGAGGAAAAGCAAATGACTGTGTCAAGTAAGGGATCAATTTTTGAAAATTCACACTAGTGAATCTATACTCATCACGCTTTATGGTAGCCCCATCCTCCTTTTTATTTGCAACCACCCAATTGCAATATACTGAATATAACACTACTACCTCAAAGTTTGCGTAATTTACAAATAAGATCTCTTCCACCCCCCCCCACGAACTCTAATTCTAAAGCCTTCATGTTCCTATCCTTTACATTTGCTCGACACAATTGTCAAAAAGTTTTAGCTACTTTTGAATCCATTCTTGTCAATTGTTTCTCACAATTTTGAATACAAATGTGATTTTTAAATGCATACATAGAACGATATGACTTGGCTTGATGTGATGGAGATAACATCAAAATTCCCACATCCTCTTCCATTTCTTCAATCCTGTCTTTCATAGCATAGAACACTGTCTTTGAAAACCAAATGTGGAACTCCTCATCATACAATTTCGTTAAATATTGTATCTGGTTGTTTTTTTTCGCCTATATTGTCGATGTTCAATTGTATAATAAGATTCAATCATATATTAAATTACATTACTTTAAGTAGTCATATATGTAATTATATTACTAGTTTGAGTCACATATGACATCACATTACAATATACAGTCATATATACAATTGTATTACTAAATTCAGTCATATATTAAATTACATTACTATAGGTAGTGTCAAATGCAACTGTATCACTAGGTTCAGTCATCATTTTTAGGGTTTTAAAACCCTAGCCGCCATTTTTTAGGGTTTTAAAATCCTAGCCGTCACTTTTTTAGGGCTTTGAAACCCTAGCCGCCACTTCATGTGCTTCATCTTCTTTCTTCTTTGTAGTTTTCTACCTCTTGTTTCTTGTTTTTTCTTTTGTTTTTTGAAGTTTTAGTAGTAGTTGTTTGTTGTTTGTTGTTGTTGTTGTTGGTGATGATGGTGAGTTGTTGCTTTCTAACTCTTGTTTCTTCTTCTTTCTTTTGTTTTGTGAAGTTTTAGTAGTAATTGTTTGTTGTTGTTGGTGAGTTGTTGCTTTCAACTCTTGTTTCTTCTTCCTTCTTGTATTGTTGTTGTTGTTGGTGAGTTGTTGCTTTCTACTCTTGTTTCTTCCTCCTTATATTGTTGTTGTTGTTGTTGTGAGTTTTTGTTGGTGGTGAGTTGTTGCTTTCTAACTCTTGTTTCTTCTTGTTTCTTATTTCTTCTTTTGTTTTTTGAGGTTTTAGTAGTAGTTCTTTGGTGGTGGTGGTGAGTTGTTGCTTTCTAACTCTTGTTTCTTCCTCCTTCTTGTGTTTTTGAAGGTTTGGTGGTGGCGGTGAGTTGTTGCTTCCTAACTCTTGTTTCTTCCTCCTTCTTGTGTTTTTTGAAGGTTTGGTGGTGGTAGTGAGTTGTTACTTCCTAACTCTTGTTTTTTGTTTTGTTTTTTGTTTTTTGAAGATCTAATTGTTATGTTGTTGTATTTTAGTTGTTGTTAAGTTGTTGCTTTCTAAGTTTTGTTTCTTCTTTTTTGTTTTGTTTTTTAAAGTTTTAATTATTATATTGATGTATTTGTGTTGTTGTTCTTCTAAAACTAACTTGAACAACAGAGTGACTCATTACAGTCATATTCTATATAAGCCAAAATATGACTCATTGTAGTCATATCTGATATTACTCAAAATATGACTCATTGTAGTCATATCTGATATTACTCAAAATATGACTTGCCGCAATCATATTTCATCATTCAAAATATGACTCATTACAGTCATATTCCATATCACTTAAAATATGACTCAAAATATGACTCATTGCAATCATATTCCAAATCACTTAAAATATGATTGAAAATATTACTCACTATAGTCATATTCCATATCATTAAAAAAAAATGACTTAGAATATGACTTGCTGCAGTCATATATCATATCACTCAAAAAATGACTCACTATAGTTAAATTCCATGTCACTAAGAATATGACTTGTTGTAGTCATATTCCATATCACTCAAATTATGACTCACCGCAGTCACAATCCACGTCATCAAAAATATAACTAAGCCAAGTCACATTCCACGTAGGATTTTTCTATTTTGCCCGGGCAGCTCATGAAAAAGTCAAGCCTCCAAGGATGGTCAACATATACGCCATGTTGGCAAAATACATCTAAAAAAGGTTTATTATACTATCAAATCCATATGACTGCAAATATGACTCACCAGTGATATGACTGAAAGTGAATGACTCGACCATGACTCATCTCAGTCACATCCCGCTCATCTACAGTGATTTTCGCTTGAGTCACATTCTTGCATTTTGTGACTCACTACAGTCATATTTGGCAGTCACAAAGCACTCATTTTCTTGTAGTGTATTGCCGTCCAGCGGACGTCCCGCTGTCCAAACAACGGCCTCGCCGTCCCCGCAGCGTGGACGGACTCTGGACGCCGTGACCGTCCGCTGAACAGAAAACTGTCGAGGCGACGGCCTGGCCGTCGCGCCTAAACCCTAAAGCCGCGGACGCTCTGGCCGTCCACGCAACGGCCAGTAGTCGAGGCGTCCGACAGGCCGTCTGCGCGCTGTCGACGGACTTTATCCGCGTTGTCGACGACGCCGTCAGCATTCGGGACAGCCTCTGACGCGTCCTGCCGCGTCATGACATCCGGACGGGAAAAGCCCACGTCACGTCAGGATAGACAACCTTGTCTTACGCACTATAAGGAAGGAAGGAGACGACCGGGATTCCTTGCGAGTTGACTTGCAGTTCTTCCCGAAGAACTTTCAGTTGGTCTCAGTCATTCGAAGTCTGCGTTCTACGCCTGTCTTCCTCGAAGCAAAGGTAAAAGTGAAAAATTACCTGTCTTTTGTGGTTGCTTAGTATGTTGTCTTCTTCATCTCTCTCACTTTAGCTTTTGGGACTGAGAATTTGGAATCAAGCATTTTCGTGCTTCACTTTTGGTCGATCTGAAAATATTGTAGCGAGTTCCAGAAACACAAGAGCCTAGTCGTTGCTGAAAATCATGGCTTTGTTATTGAAATGTACAAGGGAAATCACGTAGGAGGGTTGGAGCAAACCGGAAGCAAACCTAAAACCTTGATTGTGTAAAGTTCTAGCCAGGGAGGTATTGTGAGTTGTGACCTCAGTAGTATTCAGTACGGTAGGGCTTGTCTGATTCAACTCGATCCGAGTTAAATTTACATATCACAGACCCTTCTGAAATTCAAAGTCTTACCGAATCTTCAGGCTACTTTCGACCTTGTGTAATTCAACTCGATCCAAGTTAAATTTACATATCACGTACCCAACCGAAGCATGCCTAACCTTCACAGTCTTACCGAATCTTCAAGATATTGTCAAATCAACTCGTTGCGAGTTGAAGCAGCACACTTAAACAGTGGAATTGCATCCGATTATCATTTAAGTAAACTTAGCTACTCGTTGGATGTATTTGACTGAAGTTACTCGGGTATCTATTGTAAAGCTTCTTGGTATTTTTGCAATATTGATTCTTTGATTAAACCGTCGTAGTGTCTCCAGTTTGAAAGAAAAATTGAAATCAATAAAGTAGATCAACCAAACAAGAAGCTGGAAACCGTAGACAGTTAACTTGTAGAGAGTTAAAGCTCAACAATGTCTGGAAACCATAGACAGTTCAACTCGCACCGAGTTGAACTCACAAATGATAAAATTTCCTTATAGAACTAAGTCCCTAACAACCTAATACAACACAATGTCGCTAGGTAAACAGAATTAGAAAAATACATTAACCCAACATATTAATGTAATAAAAGCCTAGACGTAATATATTATTTTCTAGTAATTTTGATAATTTAACATTCTTGATAACTAAAATAATAGTTAAAGAACAATGGTATATCGGGGTGTATAACTTAGGACTAAATCAGAGAAAATGCAGGCATGGAGGAGCAGGTGAAAAAACTCAAGGCATTGTATAAAAGATATACAATACGTGATGAAGAAAAAGAAGAACTTGGTGACGAAAAGACTCTAGGTGATTGTTGGGAGTGGTTGGAGCCTGAGCAGGTGGAGTACCGGACGATAGCTCTAGTGCCCATGACCAACCACCTTGCTTTCCGAACAAAGTTTAAGGAGTCTGTCGCAGTTCGGAAATATCATGTAAGTAAAATAGGAAGATAGTATATAGAGTAGTTCAAATTTTCCAAAGTTTTAAGGTTAAATATGGGGAAAAGAAGACAATTAGGGTCTATTTCCCCTTGAGATCCGTCTGAACCGGATTGAGTAAGGAAGTTTTCCGGACTATGGGTGTAAGTTTCCGGATCCGGATTTCTCAGTATCCGGAACAGAACTTTCCGGAAGACGGAACTTGCTAAGGGCGGATCCGATATTGACAGAGACGGATCCGAGACAATTCCGGAAGGTCGGCACCTACGGGTCTACGCCGCCGACCTACGGAAACTAGCTTGACGGTCGGGGAACGTCGCGCCGTTCCGAGGGGAACTGGGAACTTAGGGTACCGACTAGTATATAAACCCCTCCACCCCACTTCATTTCTCCTTTTTCGATTTGGCAAATCGAGGTACGTTTGTGTATAGGTTTTGGAGCACGTATAGAGAGAGAAAGAGTGGTGAGCAGTAGAGATCGGTTCCGGGTTTAGTTTAAGGTCGGTGCCGTCTGCACCGACAAGTTCCGCCTCGAGCGAAGAGATGGCAAAATATGCGGTGGTCACTGCCAAGGCGATCTCGCCACACATCCCTTTCGATCCGCAGCATCGGAAGGAACTAGAGGACGACTTAGTCTTTCTAGGGTGTCACGGATTGATCCGGCGGCCATGGACTGTAAGGAGTGATGAGATGGTACAGGAAATCCTCTCGGGGGTTCCGAATCAGTACCAACTCACAGTGAGGGGTAGACCGCCTGCCTGGACGCCGGATGTCTGGGCGGAAGTATACGGGTTTGATAGGACCGGATTAGGTATGGCTCCTCGGACGGATAAGTTCGGTGCTAGTAGGTTCCGGAATCCGCCCCATCCTAAGGACGGATATGCGGTTCCGGATTGTTCAAACGACCGGCATAGACAGATGTTGGAATTCCTGATTCCCATCCTGTATCCGGAAAAGCCGAACCGAGTCACGGTGACGGTAGCAAACACCATTTTCGGGTGTTTTGAGAAGCGGATAGTCAACTGGAGCTTAGTCCTCCAGTATGTAGTTTATCGGCTAGCCGATTATGTGGGACGGGAAAAGACTAGCACTATCAGCGCCTACCTATTCCACCTGTATCACCACAATGATGTACTGAGTGGACCGGAACTCCTCTACTATGAGACGGGACTTCAGATCCTCAAGTACGGCTTGACGGATGAGGTCGACAAGGAGCCGGAAGACCCGGAGGGCGAGCGGATGGATGAAGACCCCCAGGAGCAGGAGCCGGCCAGCCAAGCGGATTCGAAGCCGGAAAGGAAGCCGGAATGGATGAAGTCCACCACGCCGGATAAGAGGGGCAACCCCAACACGGATCCGCCCGGATCTGTATTGGGAAAGAAGAAGAGGGACCACTTCAACATAATCATGCGGCACACGATGATGGCCCACGCAGACAGCAACAACAACGAGGCCATCCTCGAGCAGATCTCCACCAAGCTAGGCGGAGTGAAGGTCGAGGAGATTCCGGAAATCCTCGACCACCTTCCGACTCAAGAGGTGTTGCGGAAGAAGGAGGAGGAGATCCGGAAGTGGGAGTATGAAGCCCGGATCCAGGCGGATCGGATCCGGCAGGCGGAAGGACAGATCCGGGTGGCCGAGGAAGGACGGCAGAAGGCGGAAGATGAGCGGGATGGGCTCCGGAATACGGTGACGTATCTGGAGAGCGACCTCAGTGTCGCAAACGGAAAGATTGCAGAGGCCACCGCCGTGGTTCAGAACCTGCACGGATTGGTGTCCCAGCCGGCGGATACAGTGGTCAAGGCCAAACTATTTTCCGCCCGGCTGATGACGGAAGGGCACGTCACCGGATCCAAGGTCATCACCATCTTGGTGGATTACCAGGCCAAGATGGAGGGGGTACTGAAGGACGTGAGGGCCCTGATCGCGGCTCTCAATCCGGAGTTGGAGGAGGGATTATCGAATCTGCTTGACCAGCAGGTTTACACGGACTTCAGTCCCGGAGCGCAAGGACGGATGTCGACGGACCGGAAGTTACTCGGAAACTCCCCGGTTATCTAGAACCTTGGGGAGCTCGGACCGGATCCGAACGCAACCGGACCATCAAACACACCGACGGAACCAAGGGAGAAGAGGGCGTCCCCGCGGATCGACTTGGAGATCCAGATGAAGGCCTTGCCATCGAATCCGGCGAAGGAGAATCCGGCTAGGGAGAATCCGGAGAAGTTCGCCCACATGAACGAGCCAGACAAAGTTCCGGGCCAGGATCCGCGCGGCAAGACAGTCATCCTGGATGACTCGGACAGGGACGACGATCTGTCCATCATCATCCGTGATGAAGAAAGGGAGGAAGGTGGATTTCAGCAAGTGGAGCAGTCGGAGAGCACCGAGGCGGATTCGGAGGAGACCTCGACGGAAGACAGCGGAACCCCACCAGTTCCGATTCAGCCAAGGCAGACTCGATCCGCCACCAAGAAGGCCCCTCCTCCCAAGGCAGCGACTCGGAGGAGCTCAGTCCCGCCCAAGGGTACTACATCGAAGCGGGCACGTAAATAGGACATAGTTAGGATTTTGGTTTTTGGACGGAAGTTTCCTGGACGGATTTCCCGGGTGTGGGCCCCGATCCGGAACTTTAGGATCAACTGGCCGGACCTTTCCGGATAATCCGGTTGGGCTCCGATTGGTTGTTGCGGATTTTCTGTTGCCTTGTTGGCATTTCGTTTCTGTTTTTAGGCTTTGACTTTTGTTTTGATTTGAGCTTTTAAGGGGCAGGCAAGTTAGTTGGCCTGTCATTCCCTCCTAGTGCATATTCCATTGTATTTCATTCCCTTCTTTAATCTGAGCTGGCGGATGGACATTCTAGCTCTGACTTGTGTTTGAGTCTGTCTTGGGGTGTTTGGTTGGAGTGTTGAGAGGTAAGAGGGAAGGGTGAGGAGGAATCCGGATTCTGAGGCACTTGAAATCTGAACTGAGTAACCAACTTCCGAGAGTTAGGATCTTGAATCGTGAGTTTGAGCGTAGGAGCCTTGAATTCACCGGAGCGGTGATCCGGTGTGAGTCCAGGAGTGACGAGGAGGAGGTTCCGGAACCGCAGGGGCGGATCCGTGCGGAGTTTAGCAGCCGCCATAGGAAAGTTCCGTCCATCGGAAGGCCCGCCAACCACTGAGTCGATATGAAGAACTGGGAAAGTACATCCTTTCGGGTCTAGGGGTTTTAGAATCTGTCGTTGTAGTAAGGGCAAGCGAACTTAGTCCTGAGTGACCTGCTAACTGGATTGGCCTAGAGCTATCCGGGAAGTTGTGAGGATCCGGTTCCGGCCCTAATGCAACACCAGATATATTTTGGTGTTTTCGTGTGTTTTGTTTGAGAGGAGAGAGCGTGAGGTTTACGAGTGGTAAGTCCCTACCCCTCTAAAGATCAAGAGAGGACTCCCTGAGGGTAAAACAGGGGTATCAAAAACCGATTATTGAGTGACAGAACCGGATTCCGGATTGAGACGGATCCGAGTAAAGGTGAGATCCGGATCCGAGAAAGTGATCCGGTCATAGTTGAGAGACGGATTCGGAAAGAAAAGACGGATCCGGAGAAAGAGTCCGGAAGACAAGTGGTATTCCGGATTAAGAGTAGTAACTTGGGGTGTTTTGATCCGAGAAACCTAGAAACCAGAAATCGCAACTATTAGTAATGTCTGGAATCTCCTGGGACGATATTCCGTGTTATATTATCACGTTTGGGTGTGATAAAGGTGCTTTCTGCTAGACTACGCGCACGACAGAGTCTTCAGCAAATCTACTTGTATCCCTCATGGAATCCATCACAGAGTTCAATCTATCCATGGATGGCTCATTATTCATATCTTGTGAAACACTTGACCCGGATCAATCAGAGCCTTGCCTTTTTTCCTACGTCGTGGATGCGAAGAAAACGATATTTAGCATTACTGAATATTGTCGAAGTTTGGTAAACACTGACTATGAATCTTTGAACACGGGCATCCAGATTCACATCAATGAGAAAAGATGGGAAGGAAGAGAGGGAAAGCCACTGTCTCCCCAAGCACTCATTTCAAGACTAAGCCAGCTCAAGCTTGCATTTGAGAGAGTGCATTATAAACTTTCCCAGAAAGGAAAAGAAATGAGGCTGCTTTCAATTGGGAGAGATTACAGCAGTCAAGGAGCGAGTCAGGGTTCCCTTGCTATAGGAACTCCCGAAACAGGAAAAAGCCAAATCCGAATGAAGAAAACGGATAAGTTCTCCAGGGGAAGCCCACAAGCTACGCCACCCACCATCTCAAAGAAAGATGCAAAGAAGGGACTAGTTATCGAAGAGCAGGCTAATGCACCCGACGATAGCATGGTCTCTGAGGTCACAAATCTACCAAAAGATTTTGGTGGAGATGTAAAGGAGATAGATTACGAGCAATCATGTAAATCGTATGAAGAATATTAGGCAGAGTGTATTGATTCGTATGTGCGTGATATCAAATTGAAGTATATAATCCCAATATCACAGTTGCAGACGCCACCTGACCATTTGAACATCCGCGGCCTGGAAGAAATCGGTGTGAAGAAATGCCTCAATTTCCTCTTGAACATGCCAGACCCAGACAAGAAGATGACATTTTGTGTCATGCCAATTAATTTGAGGACTAGACCAGAGACTTTTGAGGAGGTTAGTCAAGGGCAATTCTATATGATTAACGGTCAGCACACTGTGGAAGCATCAAAACGAATGCAACTCATGCCTCGAATTAAAGCAAAGGCAGAGAAATTTGCTCAATGGGAGTGCTTTGTTGTGTGGAACAAAGATGACCATATCATCCGCAAAATCTCGGCATACTACAATCGAGTGAATCACTTTCAGAACTTCATGCCAACGTGGTCAACCAATATCACTGGCGCTCGCTACGTATGGGAGAAGATGGGATGTGCTCATCCAGACAAGGAGGCCACTGAATTGGGAAAAGCAATAGAAAAACAAAGAAGAACGATTGCAAAGGCGCAGAACAAGAAAAAGTTTCATGTAAGATTGTTAGTTCAACTCCATGCGAGTTGAAATGACATTTAGATTCAATATTTGTGTGTTACTGTATTTTATCTTATAGTCACTTTGACAACAATTAGAATACTATTCTAACAAATCATTGAAATGGCAGGATTTTACGGCTGCCATTAGACTGCGGTTCTCTATGATTGAGGTGAAAAAGAACCAAGGGAAAATCAATAGGAAGAAAGAGAAAGATGTGGACATCCACAACGAGTTGAAGATCATTACTACCTCCAAACTTAAGATGTTTACGACCTGTGGAGCAAATTGATCAGTTGCCAATCTCAGGGGGAGCTTGTTGACCCTGAGTCTCTTCTAAAGTATAGACAACTACAAAACTGGGACCAAGAGAAGGATGGGGTCATACCTCGTGAGTTCTTCAAATGGTTGGGGAACTGCTCTGAAGGTGACCTTAAGAGGTTAGCTCTACATTTGCTTGGGAGAACGCCTAACCGAAAGCTGTCCCATCCCAAGGTCACTATGAAGAAAGTAGCGGGAGTCCTTGCTGATTGTTACACTGCAAAGGAGTGGTTGGAAAGGTGCAAGAGGAAGCAGATCATCCGAAGACAACTACACTTTCTCAAGAAGAACCTGAACTTGTTCAGTAATGAAGGGAATTACCGGAAGGACAAGTGGAAAGAGTTCAAGAAGTTATACAATGTCACCAAGGCTACAAAGAATACACTATTGACTGGACCTCCTGAGGAATTCTTTTCGCTAGCTAAAATGCCTTCAAACAAGAATAAGAGCATCTGCAAATTGTCTCCAAATGTGGCAGAGTTCTTCCGGATCTTCTTGAGTAGCAAGGGGAAGTTTTCAAAGCCTGAAGCAACAGGCACCTACAGGCCTTATGATCTAGAGACTGACGACTTCGGTGAGTGGGATAAAGATGTGTGGGAAGAGTCTACATCCTCTTCTATCAAATTGGCGATCATGGACTTTCGACATATTCCAGGTGTCATCAATAAAGACTCCTCCAAGACCGGAGAGTCTTACTTTGAGAGTTTCTTAAGTGGTTTGAAAGACCTTAAGGGTTTTCAAATCACGAGCCCACAGATTTGGTTGTGGATTTGTAGGGAATCCGATATTGAACTCGACTTGCGACAATACATTCGTACATCGCACTATGGGGAATCATACGTTCTACACTACGCTGACTATATCCCCTCCACATTCGAAAGGATTGGCGACTTGCTTGAGAGAATGGCCAAAGCGAAGGAGCCTGTAGAGCTCCTTTTCCTCATCAAAAGGGGAGTGAAGCTATCTGGTAAAAAAATGCCAAAGCGATTTGAAGCTTCCCTTGATGGCAGGTATTCAAGGTCTAAATCAAGCAACAATGTTGAATTAAGACTTTATAATACGGAATTGCGGATGGATTTCTATCTCCAAGTGTTAAGCTTGTTTGCAGCTCGGAATGAACCAGTGCTCTCCATTTTTGGAGGCGGGAAGATAATTTGTGCTGCTTGGGTATGTCAAACTAACCTTTAAGCTTCTTGTTTTCTTGTTCTCACTCTAATTGTGTTGTCATGTTTGTTTAACTCGGGCCGAGTTAAATGTACACTTCTCTATCTTTTACTACTGAGATGATTATGGATTTTCTTCATCTCTCTTGTTCAACTCAAATGCAAGTTCAAGTTGACTGTATAGACTTATGTGCGGTGTTCTTCATTTATTTGCAGATGCTTTCTCTCAAACACTTTGTCATGGGCAACTCCAAGTACAAGGGGAACTTCACATCTCTTGTACTTCAGTCTGAGAATATGGACAAGAACGACTTTCTGGACACAAGTTACCTGGTGGACTCAGCAAAATTTCCTAGGAGAGGATCCAAAGGTTCCTCAAGCTTGGGGAAGGGGAAGAAACCAATGACACCCGAAGAGGAGGCAATGCACAATGAGTCGCTAAATCAAACAACAATAAACCTTGTTGACGAGGAAGAAGAGGAGGAGGAAGAGGAGGAAGAAGAAGGTGGTGATGCGACAGAAGAAGGAGATGCTATGCCTGATCCAGAGCCCTTAACAGAACAAGAACCAGACAATGTGGCGGACATCACTGGCGAAGGAGCTGTGAATGATGTTAGTACTTCTTCGATCAACCCTAAATCCACTGAGGTGCAAGATTCCACAAACGCATCGTCTCAGCCAATTCCAACACCAGTTTCAGCTCCGGCAGCCTAGCATCCTCCAATGCCCATCTCTACTACACGCCCAGCCAAAAAGAGGAAGAGACAACCAATGGACTCAAGCAACCCTGACAAGAAGTGGATGACAGAGTTGATCCAGGCCAACCAAGAGGAGAATGCGCGGTCTCGGGCAGAGATGAGGGAGGAGAATGAGAGGGCAAGATTTGAGAATAGCTAGTTGATTAGGGATCTTGTGCGTGATATGCCAATGATGCTAGCACAAGTTCTTGGGGTCAAGCCTATCCAAGCCATTGAACCTGCAAGTGCCTCTTCCCCATTGATGATTGCCAATCACGCTCATGCATCAACAGACAGCTCCAAGCGCCAAAAGTCCGGCAATTCGAATCCTTCAGAGAAGATGATTGTTCAGCCTTCTACAACATCTATTGTAAAAACCCCTGCAACATGCACACAACCATCTCCAACTCCTTCAGTTGAGCAGGATGAATCCTCGACCATTCCCATGGGCACTACTAAGGAGATGGAGTTTGATGACCATGAGGTGGGAGACCAACAGATAGAGTCTACTTCTCCAGCGGAAGGGGATGAGGTCGAGCAGTCGCAGGACCCTGTGACTGAGAATTCTCCAGGTTGTTCCACGTGACTCTCTTAGCCTCATTTCCAATCGAATCGAGTTGAAACCCTTCCGTTGTTTTGAGTATCTAATAGCTAGTATAGGATGGTATTTCGATGTTTTTTCACTGTCAATTTTATATGGAATTTCTCTTCTAGAGAATAAAAATAAATCTTTTTTTTCTTACGAGCCAAAATGTGTGTTTAATTGCATCAGTTACAGGTACATTATGTGTCGATCCCGATTTTCCACAAGTCCCTTTCTCTCCAATTGAGTGTCCACTTCATTGTGTTGGTAATGGAAATGACACGGAGGAAGTAACTCTTGAGAATGCATCAGTTGTAGTCATCGATGCCACATCTCTTCCTTCTCTTGAGATGAATAAGGTGGAAAGCCTTGTTCCCAATTTAATGGAGATCAAGGTCGCTGATGATCTATTGGACGATGCGCTTGTGGAACTTCGCATTCCACCTTCCGAGACTCCTATGGATGCATGTGTATCTTCTCCAATGCAGAGGATGGCCACTGTTGTGAGTTTCTTCTATACCTTCTTTGCATTGATACACTCATGGTTTTACATTTTTATTTTTATTTTAAATCTTTACCTTCAAGATTGCAGGTAGTTCATTTCGTACTCAAAATCACATTGATAGTGCAAGAAATTAATTGTCTGGCCTTTTTGGTGTAAATTCTGAGTAGGGTAGAGGAGAGACAAAGGGGAGTGGCTTCTTCCCATGCACATATGGAGTGACTAAGAAATGGCTTAATGTCATTCTAGGTTTGCATGGGCTACTATGCGTATGTGAGGATAAGAGGTACCTTATTCGGGAAAGACGATACAATACCTCCTACGATGTTCCTCCAGACATAGAACCCCATTCCGTTGGCTTTAAGCGGTTTACTATTAGGCCCCATCTTCACACGGTGCTTAAAAGCTTATCCTTGATCGCAAATATATCAATTTGGTCTTCATTGAAGAGAAAGCATGCTTTAGTTGTGACAAGGAACTTGTTTAAAGGCCTAGAGCCTCCTATAAATGTCCTGGGGGAAGAACAATGCAACATAGTCAAGTTCAAGGACAGACACGGTAATTTTTGCAATTACAAAGAGAATGGAGCAAATGTGCACTTACTCTTGAAACCTTTGGACAAGTTAGTGGAGTTGGAGAACTCAATTTTTACTTTTGACAATACAATAATTGTTGACGTCAATCCATCAAGGCATGTCACAAACTATCCAAATAATGTCATTTTGTTCGAACCTTGGTCACATGAAGGAGACGTAAACGTAGATGGAATCCTTATTGATCACCTTCTTCCGTGGATTCAACGTCTGCATGCCGCAAAGCCACAATCCTTACATGCCTACCGGGTAGAGAACATTGTTGGTCGTTGGTCCTTGTCTGAAGAACCTGACCAAGCAAAGTACATGGATATAGTAGAGGCAGTCGAAAAGAGCAATAGAATTTATGATGAGTGGAAAGGGAGTGATTCAAAGAAGCAAAAAAAATTCAAGGGCTTAGACAGAGGGAAACATATTATGGACAGAGTTGAAAGGGTCTTCATGCTCTTTCGTCAAAAGCCAAAAGACACTAGAGCGGCTGACTTAATAGGGCCTTAGGTTCTTTCATTTATCTTTGTTTGTATGCTTTGCATTCATATTCTATGCCCATCAGTATGTATCCGCATTCATTGTGTATATATTGTTGATGTCTCTTGTCAACATAAGGCTATTCCAACTTATTGTATAGCATTGTAGACAGTCATTGTTTTTGACAATCGTTATTGGTTTTCAAGCTCTGCGTGCTAATTCAATTCTTAGAAATGAGTGTGAGAATAAGTGCACTGCTTCTGCTGATTCGTTCTTTGACTATGGACAGTTTGCCATTTCTCAAAGTGGATTGGGACATATCATGTATTCGGCTGCTACGGCACAATCCACAATGGATTTCTCGTTGATGCCCATAGAGGAAGGTGTTGTAGATAGTCCTCCTAATGGTGGGAAGCACCCAAACTCTATGAGCTCTCCTTCCCCTTTGAAATGCCGTTAGCGGTCATCCTCTCCTTCTGGATGCTCTACATTGAATGCAGTGACACAAAGAAAGTTGTACATTGAAGAAGTAACATTGGAGCCTGTGATGAAGGTGTGGGTCCTTCCATCCTTCAACTATTGTATTTGGAAATGAATTTTGCTTTAAAAAATTGTTTGTTTTCTTTTTTAAGACTTGACTTCTCCATGTATTGTCTGTATACAGGTTTCTGATGTATCTACCATGTCCGTACCCATTTCTGTCAATGGGTTGGATAAATTGGTGACAAATACATATGGTGCTGATCAATTGATCACTACTTCGTGTGGCTTCCCTCCTCTTCCACCTAAATGCACGCCTTCTATGCCAATTGCAAAACGGAAATGTAAAACGCATCATGGAGAAGTTCGTCTTCAATCCATTCAACAACCGTGGAATGCATGGGAGCAAAGGTCTTTGAAGAAGCAAGTGCGTGATAGTGTATGCAATTTAACAGGAAGTCATACTGGATATAGTCGAGGTCCTGAGATATTGAAGGCAATGGAAAGATTGAAGAATAGGTCATACTCGCAATAGTCTTTTGGAGTAGGACTAGTTTTCCTAGGCATGTAGTTATATTGAGCTATTTTCATATTAGGCTCATGTAGAGCTAAGACTCTTTTTACAGTGTATATGATAATTCTATTGTAAAGCACTATAACTACCCCAGCAAAGTACTTGATGTTCAAAAATTGTAAAATGGACATCTAGACTATTGCATATAAGCCTGTAGTTATTACAAGCCGGGTAGTTAAAGTTCCTTATCTCTATTGATTGTCTTAGTCTTTCATTTAGAAGCTTGGGGATACAAGGTCATGGTCTTTGAAAATGGCAGTGGATGATGATCTTTGATGTAATTGTGAGAACAAAAGGTATAGAAAAAAAAACGTCCAAGTGTCTCTGTAAGCATTTTCATAAACGGCATTCTCAATGTCAACATTTGGAATGTGGTTTGTGCTAATGCTCAGTGGCGCTTGGATGTTTTTTTTTCTATAATTTTTGTACTTACATCTATGTCAAAGGTCATCATCCACTAGATTTCTTCAATCACAATGGCTTTGTTTTCTCAAGCAATCTACTTGGAGATCTAACACAATTGGTGGAGATGAGGGACTTTGCTACTAGGAGTGTAATGATGGGCATCAGGTATACAAAATTTTGTTTATAGTGAATACATATACTGCATCAGTATTAAATTTCGCAATTAATACATGGTATTTTGTAATTCTCCATTTATTTTTACCATTGTATATTAATGTCTTTTATTTTTTAAGTTATGAACAAACAATTATTTTTACATTTATAAATTATAGTACTTTACAAAGCTCTCATTTCATTGGAAAACTCCCAAATTATTGAATATGATGTTCTATTTGAAATCATTCTATATTCCTATGTACTGACATATATTTTCCAAAAATGTTATACACTTGTAGTTTGCCTAAAAAAATTTTCAAGCATATTATGAATTGCCTTTGAACATTGGTATAGAAAAGAAACACCATTTACGACAATTATTTTATACAAATGTGATTGTATGAAGTGCAACTTCTTAGGTTTTCATACATCACAAGGCCCTCAAAAGAATTACAATCAATTCAAATGTTAATATCTTGGCAATTTTCATAGTAGAAAATTGGTTAACTTTCCTCCACATCTTCTCAAACTAGTGTAATATAGGATCTTACAATTATATGTGCCTAAATTCATATTTTTTCCTAAAATCTATTACTTGAATTAAAAATAGCAATTGTCAAAACTACCAAATTCAAATCACCTAAAGGCTTAAAATTCATTCTTGGAGTGTGTCCATTGAATTGCATTCAAATATTTGCATTAGTTTCACTATAGTATAACTTATTTCTATTGTTCACCCCTTCTGGCTCAAATGCTTTTGGTCTAAATGTTCATTTCTAATACAATGGTGTTTGCCATTTACTAAAAGATATATGTATAACTTCAATTTATAATTTTGCAACATTGAAGTAGCATTCTGCTCAAGTGTCTATTAATTACAAATTTTTTATGCAATTGTAATATTGCATTCCTTTAATCCCTACAAGACTAAAACGGTTTTGATAATGGAGGATTTCAATCAATTCTATCCTTCCATATTTTTGGGCACATAGGTGTTATAATTTTTTTAAATTTTAACTGTACAAAAGTAAAAATTATTATATCTAGCATGTATGGAATTAATTGTAGAACATTTCAATGGTTAGATCTTTACATTATAGCAATTCTTGATGATCAACATCATGGGCCAGAAACGTAGTTTTGGGAGAAACAAATTTATAAAAACATGAATATAGATTTTTTAACCCCTTAGAAAAATTTATTTGGAGTCTAAAGAAAATTTAGTATTATCATATTAAATTTTTTGAAAAATTAGAAAGGCCATCACATTTGTACACATTTTCGAACATGAAGACTAGAAAAGTCAAATCAAAGCAAATTGGATATTTGGATCTTACAAAATTCTTAAAAATTTATATGTGGATAAATTTTTGAAATTCAACAAGTAATGTTTATCATCATATTTTTTAGAACATCTCTAGAAAATTTCAAATCATGAAAAAACATTATTTTTGCTTCTTTTTTCTACCACACTACATTCCCGACTACATTTCCTAAATGAATTTTAACTCCTTTTCACATTCAAAATGAGGAAATTAGAAAATGCCAAAAGTATGCAAACTTATTTTTCTACAAGATCTTAGTTTACAACATACTGAGATTTGCTTCACCCTTACAATAAATTGCCATTGAAAACTTTGAAGATGACACATTGTGTCTTCTTAGTCCTTTAGGGATTAAGCATTTGAAATATCATGAAATTTAGGGTTGTCCTCCATAATTGAGCTCTCATAGAACTCAACATTCCTAAGTAAAAGTATGATATTTTTTATCGAGGTTTGAAGGTTTATGATTTCTTGGAGAAAGAGCCAATAGGGCTTGGTGGTGAAGGGGTTGGAAATACCTTTAAAAGTTTCTATGTGCATCAAATGGTAAATCACTTTGGAGTAACTATTGCTACATTGTAATTTAGATGCTACTTTTAATGACAATGAAGTGGAATATAATGTGGAACTAGGAGGAATCTCTGAATCTCCCAAATAATACCTGTTACAGCTGGGTTACTAACTATCCACCTTACTCAGGCTAGCTAATCCTGTAAGGCGACCGCGTGTATAGCAACCGCGCTTAAAAAAAATTGAAAACCTGCAAAGGTGCGACCGCGGGTAAGGGGCGACCTCGGGTGCTAGAACTGCCGCCCGCCACAATCGGTGCCCTCCATGCGCGGTCGCCTGTCCGGGGAGGGCGACCGCGCTTGGGGCGACCGCGGGTCATTTTCTGCAGTTCCAATTTCCCGCTCACCCTGTCCCGCGGTCGTCCTTGTACGTGCGGTCGTCCTTGCAGTCGCCGTCGCCCCCATCACCCGTGGTCGCCTTGCACCTACGGTCGC
Organism: Thuidium tamariscinum; assembly: GCA_947034885.2. Classification (NCBI taxonomy): domain Eukaryota; kingdom Viridiplantae; phylum Streptophyta; class Bryopsida; order Hypnales; family Thuidiaceae; genus Thuidium; species Thuidium tamariscinum. The sequence continues at coordinate 246,517 of OX344757.2, read as the reverse complement.
CCTTCACCCGCGGTCGTACTATCCACCCGAAGTTAGGCGCAGTCGTCCTTTACCCGCAATCGCCCCTGTGGCGACAGCAGGTGCACAGAGTATAAAACTGTAGCTGAAACACTGAGGGATTACCTTGCTTCAGTGATTAGACTCTAGCCTTGAACCTTCAAAAGAGGCTTCTTGCAGATGTTTTGGTTCATTGGAGGGCAAGAACCTTGCTTTGAGGGGGTTTAAAAACCCTCTCATAGTAGGTAGCATTGTCATAGCTTTTTCCTTGTTACTGGATTCTTGGATCGATTTTTTGGGGGTGAAATTCATTGTGGATTCACACCATGGTTGTCCCAGGTGGTGGTCAAGGTCAGAACGATACGCGTAGGGCTACAAAAGATTGGGACCCTTGGCTTGTACCGTGCGTTCCAAATGATAATTCACCCTATCATAGGAAATGTGTGTTTTGCGGGTGGAGCAAAGTCTTTGTGCGGAAAAGGGCATTTAGTCACTTTGGATATGGTGGCTCGGTAACAGCAGACCGTTGTCCAAAAATCCCTAGAAGTGCACGTGAAAAGTTTAGGACTTGCGACAGAGTGGTTCCAAAAGCCATGAGCTTTGAAGAATTGTTTGAAACACCATTTGTGGGCAATGAGGCTATTGGTGCGGCACAATCCCTCATTCAAGAGGTAGAGGGTGGTGAGGTGGGTGGTTCTTCAAATCCAACGGGTCCAACCGGCCCGACAAACCCTACCCCAGATTCAGTGGATTCTACTCCAAGTACGGTTGACAGAACAGGAAGCCGCCCTGTGGTTTCTCGTCAAAGAAGTATGGATGAAGCATTACAAATAGGCTTGAGACAAAAGTTGGATGCGACGTGGGCTTCATTTTTTTATGAAGCCAATATTGCATTCAACGTCACGCGACACCCTGCATTTATAAATGCAGTGAAGGAAACTGCAACAGCTAGAATTTTATATCATCTACCAGCATTCAACGTATTGCGAGCGAGAATGATTGATGTGAAGAAAGAAGTTGTTCAAAAAATGGTCAATGACCGAACAAAGAACTCTATTGCGCAATATGGAGCAACTATTTGTTCAGATGGGTGGTCAGATACCAATAGGCGACCGTTGATGAACGTGATGCTCGTTTGTCCAGTAGGGGATGTGTTTTTGGGATCAGAGGACAGTACGGGAGCAAAGAAGGACATTGCCTACATGACCACTAGAACAAAACATCGTAAGAAAAACCCACGCGCGCATCTGATTTTGGGTTTTTTTTCCACGTTTTTGTACGCATTTTTCTTTGCGCGTTGCGCGTAGTGAACAGCCAACTTTAGCAGCAATTTCCCACTGCAATTTTTGGATTTAGGAAGTGTGTCATAAATCAATGGAAAGGTATTTTGAATACCTTTCCATTGATTTATGACACACTTCCTAAATCCAAAAATTGCAGTGGGAAATTGCTGCTAAAGTTGGCTGTTCACTACGCGCAACGCGCAAAGAAAAATGCGCACAAAAACGTGGAAAAAAAACCCCAAAATCGGATGCGCGTGTGGGTTTTTTTTACCATGTTTTGTTCTAGTGGACAATTTTAATGTCGAAGTACATAGACAAGGCCGGTCCTTCAAATATTGTGCAATTGTGTACAGACAATGCTTCAGTAATGATTGGAACTATGTCATGTTTGTTACTGAAATATCCCCACATGTACAAACAAGGGTGTGCGGCTCACATCTTGGATTTGCTTTTGGAAGATTGGGAAAAGTCTCAAACGATGAAGGATTTGGTAAGCGAATGTAGGACAATTGTGAAGCATATCAGGAAATACCATTTCACTATGGCTTTGTTTCGGAAACATTCTCCAAACAAAATGCTTAGGCTGCTGTGAGCCCTCGAGATGGCACTCAGGACTCTGGGTCCATTTTTCGCGATTAAATAGCGAAAATTAGTTAAAATGTTCGAGAAAAAGACATAAAAAGAGTGTTGAGGGAGTTTTGGTGTCAGTCTATGCCAAAATGGTGGAAAACCAACTTAGAAGGAGGAAAATTCCTATTACTAGAAATTAGAATTATTCTAAGTCTCCAAAGCAAGTATATGTGAAGAATTAGTAAGTCCGAGAGAAATAAGGAATAGAGGGTTAGTCAGTCCTAGCAATTGTCTAGGCAAAGTTAACCTTTTAAGGATGCACACGACATACTGACTAAGCGAAAAGAGTCTACTACGAGCCTAGAAGAGTTACCAGGGATTAAGTTCAATTTTTGAATAAATTGGATTTAAAAGTAAAACCACTACAATGGATTTGGAGAATTCGAATTTCACGAGGCAAAAGATGGAGGATTGGAGATTGAAGACTACAGAGAGGTGTTCCAAGGGTAGGAGCATGCCAGGAGCGAACAAGAATCAAACAATTGTCCAAGATTCCCGGGCATTAGGAATTAAATTGTCCAAATGGGCAAAGTAATTCCAAATTGCTAAAATTAGAAAGGTGCAAGGTTGCGTGGGACTTACACCAAGAATCTAGGAGTGCCTTAGATGTTACCCAATTTATTTCGGATTTTTTCGAAATTCCACGTTGACTCCATGGGAAGTCAACCGCACATAGAAATGTTCGTAAATTCATAGAAATTACTTATGATGCGGTAAAATATCACTAAAAATTAGGATAGGTTTTTGTGTGCTTAATAAGCGCCCGGTCAAGTTTGAAGACATTCCAACATTCTCAACTACCACAACCGGCATCGACATCGAAATTCACTAGAAGTTACAAGTTGGCGGCGGGTTGACCGGCGTATCAGGAGCGAATGATGTCCGATTGTCGCAAATAAGGAGTCATTCCTTACTCTCACGGACATTCCTAACAACCTTAGCCTGACAGATTCATCAAATTGCGCAAATCCTAAAAGTTAGAGTTTTGACTTTTAATTGGAGTTACCGTAATTCCAATTTGGGCGCGAAAAAGGCCTAGGAGTGAGGGGTAAAGGATCCCTTAGGCTAATTGGGGTCTTCTGAAGACAATGGCGCAGACGGTTTTCCATTTCGAGTTGTTCCCTAAAAGATAGAGAGGGTCAGCTCTTAGTTTGACTTTTTAATCGTTAATTGCGGTTAATTAGAAGTGATTTTGGAAATATCTCTTGGAAAATCAAAGATTGGATTTGGTCAAGATCTCTTTCTTGCATAAAAAGCCATCTTTGGGCTAAAGAAAGACAAGTTTCGAAATGACTTTGGATTAATTTGCAAAATATCTACGTAGATTAGGGTTAATTCCAAAATATTTAGGGTTAAGATCTTGGATTTGATTTGGCCAAGATTTCTTTGACCAAATGGGGATGTTTTTAGAAATTTCCACCATTAAACAACTAATATTTTGGAATTACATTAGGGTAGTTTAGGGTAGGAAGTAACAAAGTGTTTTCACCGGCAATTACCGAGAGGGGCCCGGCCATGGGTATATAAGGGCCCCCCTCGAGGTTGCCAGTACCCTTATTTCTTGCACCGACACTTTGTTGCTTCATTCTTGTGCTACCAACTTGGTCGGAGCACCCCTTGGACCAAAGTGCTTGGCCAAGGTTTTTGATTTCTAGTTCGATTATTAAACCTTTGAAGGCTTAGGGCCCCTTCAACTTATTGTCACTTTTATACGTTGGATCATTCAACTTTTTGAGTACTGATTTGTTGAGACACTAGATACTGAACATTCCTAAGTTGAGTACCAAAGTTCGGTTAAATACTATCATGTGTACCTCCTTTGGCCACAAAACTCTGGAATACTAAGAAATTTGGAAATTTAAAGTGTGAAAGTTCGGTTAAACACTGTCATGTGTACCTCCTTTTGCAAATAGAACTCTCAAAATACAACAATCCTTAAGATACGGCGGAGCTTTGAACCCGCAACATTTGGAGGGACCTTATCTTTTAAGTCATGTTTGCTTGGGAAAGGGATTTCTCCAAAAATCTCACTGGGAATATCATTAAATTATTGCCAAATTGGAACTTCCAAAATTCTTACTAAAGTTATAAGGAATGTCCAATTGAAAGGCATGTCCAAATAAGCCAAGATTCCAACTTGAATTTGGTTTAAAGAACCAGACTAGTATACTTTAGGGCGGACCAGCCACACCGCTAGGCAGACCAGCTGGGTACGGGACCAACCGGGTACGGGGGGCCAGCCGGATACAGGACCAGCCGAGTATAGGGAGCCAGGGTCGCTGGGGAGAGCCGGGTCGCTAGGAAGAGTCGGGGGTCGCTGGAGAGGACAGGGAGCACTCTAGGGACTCATAGTACATTTGAAACTCCAAAAACTTGGATTTTAATCACACACTTGGTTGGCCGTTGACGCCACACCTTTGTTTTTTAAAACTAAAATCCAACATTTGGGAGTCACAAAATACTTTATCATCTTCTACACGTCCTAAACTCCATAGCCGCATCTCTCCACAAAAAACTTGCAAAAACATACTAAGCAAGAATAAGAGAGAAGAAGATGTAGTTAGGAAGATTAAGGTGACGAAACCCATCACGTGAAGCAATTTACAATAAACAATTGATTTCTTTTGGAATAATACTATAGAACTAGATTCTTATTCTTTGGGGTTGATCCTTGGGAATAAAAAACTAATTTCTTTAGGAATAACACTATTACTAATATTCTCGTTCTTTAGGAATGTTCCACATTCTTTGGTAGCTAGTCATTAAATAGATTCTTAGAAGGTTTGGATTTTGTTAGTTTTGTTTTATTAGGTCTAATAAGCCAAAAAGAAAGAAACAAATTGACAACCAATTTCTTTAGAATTAACACAAATTCAAAAATTAATTAGATTTGAAAAGATTTGAAGATGATTTTTTGATTAAAATATTCTAATAAGCCAAAAGGGAAACAAACAAATTGCCAACCAATTTCTTTAGAATTAAAACAAATCCAAAAATTAATTAGATTTGAAAAGATTTGGAGACAATTTCCGATTTAAATGATTAAATCAATTTGGATTTTGGATATTAATCTAGAAACAAAGGAAAAAACAACTAAACTTTAACTTTTATCTATTTCCTTGGAATAAAACATTTGCTAACCAAACTAGGTAGACTAATTAAATTGCAGTATTTTCTAATTACCGGAGATCTAGGAATTAAAGGATCTACGCAATTAAATTAACGCTACATAATATTTAGTTCTATTAAAACAGGACAGAATTAATTGACCAACAATGTGAGAATTATCATGGATTAGATGGAGAACCGGGATGATTTCGATGGCGAGGTTGTAGGAGAATATTTACACATGATGATGTTTGACGACGGGACCCTGGAGATTTACGCAGAGGAGGTAAACTGCTCACATTTGATTTTCATTCTCATTGTTTTACTGTTAAGTTTCTTTTTACCAAATGCTTGGAATTAGAGTTAGGCAAAATTATCGAATAGAATAGAGTAGGATCGCTAGTTGAATTTTAGGCTAACAAAGATAGAATCAAAACCATAAAATTAGATTAGAAACATTCAAAAGACGTGACTAAAAGAGTTCATTGCTTGGAAGGCTTTCTTTTTTACCCAATTAGAAAGAAAACTCAATTAGACACAAGACCCGTGTGAAAAACTCTTAGCTCGAGGGTGGAGTCAAGAGCGCTCACAGCTGCCTACTTTGACATGGTTTGCCACCAATTTTCTTATGGTAGACCGTATGCTCTATTGCAAACAAGCTTTGCAAACCGTGGTTGCAGATGACGCTTACATGACGTTCGAGTTCAGTTTGCAGAATCGGACTAATGGAAGTACCATTAGGCGCAAAGCAATGGATGTTCGGCTAAACATTCATTCTGAAAGGTTTTGGTCAAAATGCAAGAATTTTGTGTTTATAATAGAGCCAGTACTCATTGCTCTACGAGACTTTGATGGCAAAAAACCAGCAATGCCAAAAGCTTGGATGATAATGTTCGAGTTGAAGAAACACGTGTATGCTCTCAGGGATCCTCCATTTCTTTTAGACCCTGTGGTTGTAACGCGTTACGAGAAGAATTTTGAAGCTCGTTGGAAGTCAATGCGAACGGACCTCCACTATGCAGGAGCACTTTTGAATCCGTTTTTGGCAGGAGTAGAAGAAATTCAAAACGATGGGGCGGCCAAAGCAGCTTTGAATCGAGTCATACAAAAACTAACTCCATCATTAGGAGTTTCAGTGGTCGTGGCAATGCAAGAGCTTGTCAAATTTAAAGAGAAGACAAGGCCATTTGATCCCCGAGAAGAGGTTCTCGTCTTCTCGACATCACAGAGACCAATTTAGAACCTCATCAATGGTGGAATCATGTAGGCAGCGATGCTCTTCCGAAGATTGCAAAGAGAATTCTAGGGTTGACTTGTTCAGAATCTTCATGTGAACAAAACTGGAGCATGTATTCATTCGTGCACAGTAAAACGCGAAATCGTTTGACCCCAAAGAAGGATCAAGATTTGGTGTACATTTATACTAACTGCCACTTGGAACGTCAAAAGCGTGGGTACAATGCTGCTCAATTTTATGAAAGGGTCCTCGTGGATGGAGACATTGATGAAGAGAGGGACGAGCCTATGCCTTCAGGATCGGAGGACGAGGGTTATTTTGATTTTATCGAAGATAATTTAGTCCAAAGAGAAGAAGAAGATCTCTTGCGCAATCACAATGAATGGGCAGATATGGTACCACCTCCACCAAGTCCACCACGATATCGATATGGAAACACATTTGCAAGTGGCAATGATGCAGAAGGTGTTGCTGAGGAAGAACTTTTTTGTTCTCCAGAGCGGGCCCCTGATGATGTGTGGGTTGGAAATTGGGGCACAGTTTCACCATGAACTGTGGCAAGAACACCTTCTGATAACAACAAACAAGCAGATAATCAAATGCCTGCCTCAGATGTTCAAGAAACATCTCCAGTACCAACATCTCCAGTACCAACACGTATTCCTTCAAGCAGAGCAATGAATATTGGAAACATTGTACCAATCAATGCGGGAATTGAAGAACAAAAAGAGGTGGATCACATTGAAGAGGTTGTAGAAGAAGTAACTCCTATTTTGGTAGCAATGAATTCACCGACCATACAAACAACGGAGGCAGCTGAGTATGATTCAGATGTGCCACTGAATACCATCCTCAACCGTAGTCGGAATGTTTCCTTGACTCGAGGTGGACATACAGGGCAGACTACAATCAGAAGGTCAGTCACAACTCCTTCTATAAGGGGCCGTGCGCCCAGAGGTGAAGATACAAGCCAAGCTAGAGTCAGAAGATTCGCCCCTAGTTCATCGACAAGGGTGCCTTTGGATGGAGGTCCACTATCTACCATCAATGAAGAAGTCCCCGAGTCCGCTCCACAAGCCACCCAACCAACCCCAGTGTCTGAGCCAAGAGAAATATTGTTGGAAGAACGACTACGCAACAGCAACAATAGAGACAAAAGTAAAAAAAGGCGCATTAGAAGAGTAGATGAAAGGACACACAGACATCCAAAGCGCGCAAATCAAGTTGTAGAACCTTGTAGGCTTGGGACAGGGTGCTCCACGCAAGCGGTCCAGCATCAAGCCAATCAATAGCGGTTCAAGCAGGTCCTGAATCTGTAGTTGATGGAATAATTGATGCAACGCGTCCCACAAAATGACTAGTCCAGACTGCGATTCCTGGTAGTCAAGACATAGTTGTGCGGAATTTGACCTCGGAGGTGGAAAGAGAAATACAACCAGAACCAATAGCAAGAGAAGAGGACGAGAATGACAGCTCAAGCCACGATAGCGACACAGACGCCAGTTACGCATCGCGCGAAGATACGAACCCTGATGCTGACGAAGTGCAGAATGATTCAGATTTTTGTTTGTAACTAGATATTAGTCCAATTGTTTGGAAGGTAAATTAGTCCCACTGTATCTTCCAAAAATGTTTTTTTGAAAAGATTTCTAGCGGAAGTTTATAGCCTAGTAGTTTAGTACCTTACATATTGATATGTTGTAGCACCTTACTAGGCATTTTCATCGTATTTCGTCATATTAACTTTGGGGTTATTTTATTATTTTCTAGCCTTTGGTTTAGTTGGTTAACCTCACAAGATTTTTAACTAAGTATATTTCTACCCAAATTGCTCCAAAATTGCGTTTTGTAATACAAGTGCAATGTTTTTGAAATTTTTGTTGTGACATATGAAATGGTGAGATATTCTTGTGGGATGGTTTCAGAAGATGTGGAGAAAATCCTCACCGTGTACATTGCAAGATATTAACATTTGTACTAGCAAAACCCCTTTTTTTCCGGCAATTGGCCAATTGCCCTTCACAAGGTGACATTAGTATAAAAAACACTCAAAATTGATGGTTATTCTTTAAACTCATATTAGAATCAAAGTAGTATGTATGCTCTATATTCTACAAATTTCTAATCATTTGGAATTGTTCAACATATGGGAGAAAAAACATTAAGTTAGAAACCAACAAAAAAATAGAAAATGCTTGAAAATACTAAGTTGTCAACAAATTATTTATAAAAATGACAAATGCCAATTACTTTGGTTAAAGTATTGTAAAAAACAATCTTCATCCAATGTTTCACTTTTTTTTCAAAAATATAAAAAATTGAATGAAATAAAGAATTTCAAACTTTTTTGGTAGAGTAGAGATTCTATAAGTACCCATTGACTACCCCAAACTAAAATTCCTCATAACTTTTGACTCATTTATTGAAATGGAATGATTCGAAGGTTTACACATAGATAAAAATCTAATAAAGATATTTCAAATTTTTATTTCTTAATGTCGCAATTTCTAAAGAAGTTTTTTTTTGTTGCCTAGGCTACGCACAATTCAGGGTTGTCTATCCTGACGTGACGTGGGCTTTTCCCGTCGGGATGTCATGACGCGGCAGTCGTGACGCGGCAGGATGCGTTAGAGGCCGTCCCGAATGCTGACGGCGTTGTCGACAACGCGGATGAAGTCCGTCGACAGCGCGCAGACGACCTGTCGGCCGCCTCGACGACTGGCCGTCGCGTGGACGGACAGAGCGTCCGCGGCTTTAGGGTTTAGGCGCGACGGCCAGGCCGTCGCCTCGACAGTTTTCTGTTCAGCGGACGGTCACGGCGTCCAGAGTCCGTCCACGCAGCGGGGACGGCCAAGCCGTCGTCTGGACGGCCAGAGCGTCCGCGGCTTGTGCACTTCGACGGGACGGCCAGGCCGTTGCCTCGACAGTTTTCTGTTCAGCGGACGGTCACGGCGTCTAGAGTCCGTCCACGCTGCGGGGACGGCCACGCCGTTGTCTGGACAGTGGGAAGTCCGCTGGACGGCCAGAGCGTCTGCGGGGACGGCCACGACGTCCCGTCCGCGGTTGTCCACAGTGCGCCAATGGATAGGCCGTCGACTGGACGACTGCTGCCAGGCCTTCACAGTATATAGCACAAGCCGTGTATTTGAAGGTCACTTTTCCTTGTTGATCTCTGCTCTTATGACCTGGTTGGCACACAGCCATTGCACTAGAGTGAAGTCCAAGAAGAGTGTGTGGGAGGAACACTTGCTGTGAAAGCAGTAAGTGTTATTTCCACATCACATCCAAACATAATACTAACCTGTTTTGTTTGTGCAGTTTCAAGTGAAGAACCAGTGGGAGCAATGGGAGGGGGGAGGACACAATGGGAATCTTGGTACAGGCTACAAGATGATGGGAAAGTGGAATGCAAGTTCTACAAAACGAAGATTAGTTACCGCAAGGATCGCTTGCTTTTCCACTTGGGTTATAGACGAAATGACACCCTCCCCGGAGTGAGAATGTGCAACAAGGCCAGTGCAGCAGTGAAGGCTATGTTTTTCAATTGTGGGGGGAATGTTCCTACGGTCTCCGAAGACGAAGAGGAACATGATGTGGAAGTGACATCACCGTCATCGAATCCAACGAGGGTGGTACGTGATCAAGAATTACCTAATGCTTCAATCTCAATTAGTGGAGGGGGAGGAAATACTTTGGGCCAAAATTCTCAAGTTTGATCATCAGAGGCGCCTGTCCCTTCTTCGACCCATAGTCGACCGCTGAGGCAATTATCCGTACAAGAAGGGATGGACACATCCAAAAAGCAAGTACTAGACAAGAAGTGGGCAAAGTTTTTCTACGAAGCAAATATCCCATTCAATGTGGTGAGACACCCCGCTTTTGTGGATGCCGTGAAATCAACCTCCGAGTCCAGAGTTCTTTACAAACCTCCACCTTACAATGCCATACGTACGAAGCTCATGACATCAACAAAGGAGGAAGTGGCTGCACTGGTAGCGGAGAAGACAAAGGGGCCTATCCACAAGTACGGTGTCACTATATGTTCTGACGGATGGGACAATGTCAGCCATCGGCCATTGATCAATGTAATGTTGTCGTGCACGAGTGGAGAAGTATTTTTGGGATCGGTGGACACTACAGGCGAAAGCAAAGACGCTGTTTATGTGGCTAATCGCATGATCGATTACATTGACGCGGTGGGGGGACAGAATGTGGTGCAAGTTTGTATGGACAATGCGCCAAACATGCGTTTGGCTGGTACTCAAATTACTCGCGAATTCCCTCACCTATATTTCCAAGGTTGTTCCGCGCATGCACTTGACCTTCTACTTGAAGATTGGGGCAAGCAACTTTGGGTGGTCAAAATGGTGAAGAAAGCAAAATCAATCGTGAAATTCATTCGCACTCATCACATGCCACTCGCCATTTTCCGACGACATTCTCCTAACCTCATGTTGAAGAATCCCATTGAGACACGTTTTGCGACCATGTTCCTCATGATCGAGCGTTTGGCCGAGGTCAAGGAAGCCGTGGAATCTACAGTCCATGATCCGCAGTGGAACGAATATGTGAGGTCCTCGAACGCTGCAATACACAATAAGGCAGAAAAGGTTCGACGTAGGGTTCGAAAGGACGAGTTCTGGAGGAGGTGTCTCAACTTTGTGCATATGGTAGAGCTTGTGTTGGTGGCTCTTCGAGAGTTTGATGGAAAACATCCGGTCATGGGCAAAGCATGGATCGTGATGAAGAAGCTAGAAAAGCATGTTTTGGCTTTGAGGAATCGACCATTTTCATTGGAGGCAAATTATGCGGACCGTGCTGAATACGCGTTTTACGAACGATGGGATTTGATGAAGACCGATTTACACTACGCAGCTGCCCTGCTCAATCCATTCCTCCTTGATGAAATTATACTAATAGACGATAACGAGGCAAAGGAGGCCATTCTTAGAGTACTACGCAAATTGGCAGTTGGAGGGTTGGGATATGCAGCCGCTTTGTTTGAGTACCAATCCTTTCGAGACCGCCAAGGCATGTTCGCTGGACTTCCCGATGTGAATACTTTGAATTTGGAGCCGCATGAATGGTGGGATCTTCTCGGAGCCGGTGCTCATACATTTGCACCTATTGCAAGAAGGATCCTCGCACAAGTATGTTCCGCATCATCATGCAAACGCAATTGGAGCATGTATTCATTGTCCACAGCAAGTCTCGCAACAGATTGACATCTGAGCGCGCGGAGGAATTGGTTTACATTTATACCAATTCGAGGACTCTCAAGGAAAGGGGTGCGGCGGATGCAGCACGATGGTACACTGAGAACATGTTGTCCGAAGATTCCATGACAACCGAATCAGATGGCTTGGATCGTGGTTCGGTTATGTCAGACGCTAACAACGATGACTCAGACGACAGTTCCAATGGCGATGATGATCCACCATTTCGGCCTTTGGGTGAAAGGCAAGAAAGGGGTCCCCTAATTGACGAGTCTGTATTTGACTTTGATGGTGCGAATAATGATGGAAATGACCACGGGGGAGATGAGGATGGAAATGACAACGGGGGAAATGATGGCAGTCCGTCATGGATGCCACGTACATTGATTGCGGGGTCAAGTGGTGGAAATCAAAACGAAGGGGTTGAAGCCCCACCTTCGCCGGTTATAGGGCCGATTGAAGAAGAAATGCGTACCCGGAGACATGAACATGTCGTTGTGGTAGAAAGACAAGGCGAAGATGAGGTCGTTGCCACAGATCCCCCAGTGGCGCGGAACACTCGTAGCCACAGATCCCCCATTGGTGTCGAGATAGACTTTCGCACATTGCGTCGAGACACGATCGGCGTGCGACCACAAGCGCCTAGCTTGGATGATCCACCCGTCCAAATTTCAGCACGGCCTTCATCTTCTAGAGTCCGCCCCAACCAAGAAACTCCATCAGTCGGTACACGATTGGCCGGTCTCTTCCCAACTCTAAATATGACCGAGCGAAGGAATGCACCTCCATCCTCAGAACAACCCGTTGCACCGCCTACACGCACTACTAATCGACGCCCGCGGCCACGTGAAGAAAGCCCTACCAATGAACGAGTGAGTAGAAGAACACGTAGAAGGCTAAGAAGGGAAGAAGCGGCGAGTATACCATTTCTCCGCGAAGGTCTTCTCCCTGGACCGACGGGGCCCAGTGTGGATACCGCTGGAGATGGAGTAGGAGGGCGAACAATCCGCAGATTGGCTTCTATAGTAGGTGAAGGCTCAGACAGCCCTGACAACTCACCAAGCGAAGTCGGTAGGGCAACGTCCAATCATGATGATGAATCCATGGGTCCTAGTATAGGTGAAGATGGTGAAGTTCCGGGAGATAGTGATTATAGAGGGACTCGTAGAGGTCCTCCACCTGCACCTCAAGACAATCAAGCAACCACGCGAGAGGCTGCTGCAAGGAGCATGGCTCTTAATCGTACACGTGCAAGACGTTGAGAGCATCTAGGGAAAAAAATGTCTCCATGTCATCTTATGTAATATTGTGTAAGGCTGAATACCTTGCATGTGAAATTCGGCATTAATTATAAATACTACCCATGCTTCCTGTGCTCATGTAGGGCGCATGGGTAGAAATTTTTTATCTTCACATGTCACAAATTCTACAACGCAACAACGGATCCATTTATGTATATTTGTCCCAAGAAATGGAAATATTTGCTTTGTCGTTTGCCATGTGTTCTATACTCTTAAATTTGGATTCATTCTTCGAAGCTGGTTACCTACATGCTTGGATATTTTGAGATCATTATGGATTTTGCCATGTACAAGAAAACAAATGTAATCTGGAATATGGAGAAAATGATTGAAAGTACTGAATTAACCCCTAAAGGACCAAGAGTCCCCTCGGGGAACTTTAAGAATTAGGGTAGGTACTTGTGACTTCAATTTTTAATGAATTTTATTGAAATTTTCACATAAGATAAAAAAACTGATTAGCTCCGTGGAAATATTCATTTTTTTTCAATTGGTGACCGGGAGCAAAAGTTATGCCATCATAAACATTATTTTTATGTTGCCGGGCAGAAAAAAAATCTACAGAAACTTCAAAATTAAAAAAATAATTTTTTTTTCTTATAGATTATATTTTTGTCTACAAATAAAGCTTTGATTCATTCCATTTGGATTAGTAATGTGAAAGTTATGAACAATCTTGTTTTTCGGGCAATCTAAGCATCTTCTTGAAAAAATAACTTCTAGGATTCATTTGTGAATGCAATTTCCACAATTTAAAAAAAAAAATTGTTGGACAAGGTTGATTTTGTTTTCTAGAACAATCTCACCATTGGGATTATTGTGTTTCAATTCCATCTATGAGATATTTGCAATTTAGTTTTTCTTTCAATCTTGGACCTACATCTACTTGACAATTTTTTAAAGAATGACAAAAAGTCTTTATTTTGTGAATTTTTTTTCCTAAGCTCTTAGCTCAATTTCTCAATAAAAAAATTTTAATTCAAGGTCTGTAGTGCAAAAAGATTACATAAATGGAGGACAAAGTCATTTGAAGTTGCAAACTAGTGTTTAAGAAAACTTTGTTTTCCAACTTTGAATGCTCATATCTTCCTATCTATACGGTCAAACTTCATGAAATTTTCACCACATCATCTTAGTTAAGTAAAGTTCAAGATCCTATGGTTAGATTCTAAAAATTTAGTTTTTTTGTTTTTCATGGATGAATGGAACAAAAATGGCAGTTTTGAGTAGTTTTGGGTTGAAAAACGGCCGTGGTCCTTTAGGGGTTAACATGGCATTCAGTCCAAAATTTACGAAGGGACAGAACTACTCACAAATCCACTCACCGGAATCATACTCGAATGGAACAAAAAGATTTACATATATTTATTTCAAAAAGGAGTTAGTACAAAATTCAGTGACGCAAAGTTCGTGGACTATACTGTGGTAAAAGCAAGTCCTAAGGTACGTCTACGATTACATTGCCACTAAAATACTATTCTCTAATCTTCATTCCTTGCTTGTTCTTGAAGAAGTGCTTGCTCCTTGCGGGCCTCGCGGTAGCAATCCACGGGTGGAGTCCAAAATAAGGGGGCGCCACTAATTCGTCCCACGGCGTACGTTACCGTGCGTCGTTGTAGTGGGTCCTCTTTGCACAATTCGCCCAATGTGGCTTGAAATGTACCAAACGCTGTATGGTCGGGAAGCATTTGCGTATTTTCGCGGTCTTTCTTCCATATCTTCTCCGCAAGCTTCCCAACAGCATATCCGTCTGTATGTATACTAACACACGGTGCCCCATTTGCACGAGTGGGGGATACCGAAGTGCCCGCCTCTCCAGGAACATACATCAATTCAGGGGCCACCCACCAACGTTTTTGACGTGTAGCCTGCATTTGGCTTGCACATTGAAACTGGTACAAAGAATGGGTTTCTTCATTGATATGACTAGCCATTCCCCAATCACATAGCCCAATCCACACTGTTCGCCCATCATCATTCGGAAAATGCAACATGATGTTTTCTGGCGTGATGTCGTTGTGGAGCACCGAAGATTGTTGCACCGCATCCACAATGCAAATTAACGCCCATGCAAGCTCGGTGCGGTTTCTACGATAAGCCAAGAGTCTTTTGGCTTCTTGCATCGTCTGTGGAGTTGCATGGTAGGCAAGCTCCCCGATCTCAGCATAATCTCGGTTTTTTTGGTCCAACGCGAACATGGCTCCCAATGTTCCTCCATTCCACCATTGAGAATAACACTCCATGGTCATGTCATTTATAGCAAAAAATTTTATGACCCCTGGATGATTACATGGACAAACCAAAGCCTCGATGGACAACTTCTCCCGCGACTTCTTCAATTGATCCACATATAGGGCTGTCTTGCCCGCCAATTCCATCGTGGGGGGAATGTGCCTTGAATTTTGGAGGCTCACTTTACGCACCCTCCCGTGCCCCCCTTGTTTGTTGTAGCCTGACAATGGAACCACCACCACTCCTCGTTCGAGAAATACCACTCCTCCCGCACCCGCTTGGCCTAGGGACAAGCTTTGGCTCTGCTGAAACCATGGGGCAGAGCGGATATTGCTGGAAGACAGCGCTCACATTGCGTCATGCCACCAATACACCTTTTTGTGCAACAAATGCAATGCTTGTTGCTTCGGCGCTACATCTTGTTTGAAGCCCTTTATCGATGCGGCGACTTGGGCGATGTTGAAAACACAAGTTTGCACTTGTTCGTCAAGCCAACGACGGAAGTGTTCCTTTATGCGATCTTCAAGCCACTCATCCTTGCCCATTGTTGTCCAAAACATGTGGGTGAATTTTTTTTTAATTGTCTCCACCCCTTGCAATCCACGCGAGACATTGGTCGTATTCAATTGAGCAATCGTATATTGCTCCAAAAAATCCAATGCCACTTCCTGCACTTTCTTGGTCACAGCCTTCCTTGGCCAGTCGTCTGTATTCATAGCCTTGTGCCTCCGCCTACTCTTTTTGTTCTTGGCCCCCGAAGATTCTCCTCCAGCCGCACCATCGACCCCTTCTCCGGCCAATACTGCCTCTGATACGCAGTCAATGGATTCTGGAGACTGCTCACCAACAGGATCTCCGATGCCTGAAAACCACGCATCAACCTTGCGCTTCGACGCACCTCGCCCGTCCATTCTGAAAAAAAATATGCGATGGTAAAACCAAGGAATTAGGGTTTAGTAGTCACAAATGTGAAAACTATCCCCCCTTCCTCAGCCGAGCCTCCTCGCAAGCACCCGCGCTCCCAAGCAAGGACTGCAACCAATCCAGGGCAAGAGAGCACCGTCAGAGCAGGAGAGACTCGTGCAGAGTGGGGGACCTGGCCCACCTTATATAGTCATTGGCGAGCCGTCGCATGGACGGCCGATCCGTCCAAGGAACTCGAAAACCGTCGAGGGGTGTCGGGAACTCCGAGACCGTCGAGGGGACGCGCTGAAGCCGTCGAGGGGAATGTCGAGAACGATGAGGCCGTCGACGGGACGCACCCATCCGTCCCGGGAATTTCGAAGCCGTCGTGGGGACCGTCGAGGAATTGCGAGACCGTCGAGGGGACGCGCTCGCCGTCCTCAGAATTCGGAAGCCGTCGAGGGGAATGTTGAGGACGATGAGGCCGTCGACGGGACGCACCCATCCGTCCCGAGAATTTCGAAGCCGTCCAGGAAACCGTCGAGGAACTGCGAGACCGTCGAGGGGACGCACAAGCCGAATGGGGAATTCGGGGGTCCGTCGTGGAACGAGGCCGTCCACGCGACCCCACAGGGCATCCCGGGAATTCTGAACCATTAAGGGGATCGTCGGGGAAGCACAGGGCGGTGAAGATGCCAGCGAAGACTTAATGGCAAGCCTCGTGCAACTGAAATTCCTCTACAAGGTAATAAGGTAACAGGCCAGAAACCGCCCATCTAAGGGCTGACACTGAATTTTGAGAAGGTCAAAAACCCAGCCTAAAGCCCTTGCCCAATCGAAGGTTTTAGGATTTAGGGTTTAGGGTTTAGGGTTTAAGTTCCTTTTTACTTTTGCGTAAATGAGGGTAAAATGTCTAGTTTAGTAATTTAATAACTTAAGAAGTGCATTATAATTTGTATTCGGTAATTGATCTTTATTTTCCTAGCGTCAATCTAATTTTGCAAATTTTGAAGTAAATAAAAGAAATAACATGAAATGATTAAACTTATTGGTTCTAGTCTAAACACATACCTCTTCGGTTGATGCGTATCCGTTCTCAGTTGTGTCGTCAAAAAGCTTTACTTCCTCCCTTTCCATCTAATTTCATTCTCCCCCGTAAATTTAGGAAATAGGAGCTAATTTTAATAATTTAATCCGGCTTAATTAGCATTTGCTATTTCATGGTCACACTATAACTCCTTGAGGAACTTAAATCATTTCCGTACAATGACGGTGCCTAAATCTAATTCAAGCGTATATACATCTATTTTACAAAATGGGGTCATATAAAATGCCTAATTGAATTCTTCAACCCAATTATATTGTTGTAACTTACTAGGAATCTAGGATGTTTTTTGGTATGAAAGATGTGCATATGGATGTTTCCTACATATCTCCTCTTTGCAAATTAATGCTAATTCATCACCAATGTTTTATAATCAATTATCATGCTAAACCATGAGTTTTGAATGAAACAATTCACCAAATACTGAATTTGACTTATGTGAAATCCACATTTGGTATGCTTGATTATATTATGTAAAATTCGTTTCAATGGCAGAATTGGATGATCCTAAACTTGTTGGTGGGTAGTGTGTAATGTACACGGCTAAAATTTTACATTGCCTTCCAGTGCTTCATCTCATATCGAGAATGGCTGAAGTGATGGACCCTAAATTTTAGAAGTTGCCCTACGGATATGTAGGGATTTAAACTTCTCAATTTTAAATTCGGGAGCCATCCGACTAGGCATGTATTTTTTAGAAAATTAGATTAGTACTACATGTACATATTAGTATATTACTATATTGCATAATATTCTAGTCATGTAGTCATGTACTCTACTTATGAGTTATGAAACTATGAGTTATGAAAGTATAAGTGAATGGCGAGCACTAATTAGGAGTTTAGGACGGGGGCACTGGCAAGCAAGACTCCGTTAGTGGGCACCAACCAATTTTCAGAATTCAGACTCTTCTGCGGAACCCTAAACCGCTCTAATCCTCTCTTTGCCGAAGTGTATGATAAACCCTAGAAGAAAGAGTTAGAATTCCGCAAGTGTGTTAATGGTTTGAACCAAAAAAACACGTCAAAGGGTTAAAAAAGTTACCCCAAAAAAATATAGAAAGGGTTTGGAAAGAAATTGTCGAGCCCTGTTCGAATTAAAAAAATGTGGAAATGGGTTGGAAAAAAATGTGTTAATGGTTCAATTAAAAAAAATAGGGAAAAGGTTTGAATCCCCAAAATGGAAGTGGTGTGAATAAAGCAAAACGTTAATGGTTTCGGGTGTTGGGCAAAAATATATAGAAGGGATTTGGACCAAAAAATGGGTTAATGGATCGACTAAAAAAATATGGAAATGATTCGGTTTGGAAAAAAATGTGGAAATGGTTTGAATAAAAAAAATGGGAATGGTTTGAATAAAAAAAATGGGAAAGGTTTGAATAAAAAAAATGGGAATGGTTTGAATAACAGACTCGGGGGTTCACCCCCTTAATCTTTTGGTAACCACGTGCGATAATGGGGTATTTAATGGGGGGGTATTTATGTCCTTCTCATGTTTTTTTCCCTCCCTATTAGTAGAATAAAGCTACCGGAGTGTATTTTAGAGTACCCTATTTTCTTTTGTAAATTCTTTGAAGGACTATTTTTGAACACCCTATTTTTTTTCTACATTTCATAATTACAAAATATTGAGAAGATCAAAAACATTGTATACAAGGAAACATGTGAGCTTCAAGGATTTTGATGAACTAAGAACATGGTGAAACGCACAGCATATGCTATCTATATGCCACTAAAGAGTTTGAAAATCAAAAATCAAAGCTACAACTATTTATATTTCACCATTTATAAGAAAACAAAGCACACAATAGAGAAATTAAACTATAGTATACAATCCTAATTAATGCAATATTTAAAACCAATTTAAAGGCACAAGAGCATATTCACATTCATTTATATAATAAGAAAACTTAGGGAATTTAATAAGCCGATTGTGTTTAAAAACACAAGTATCAGTAAGTCTGCAAATCCATTCTAACATCTAAAATGAAGAAGTTCAAGGACCTCTTGCTCTCAAATCAACTATTATGGTAGGAAGCTCACACGGAGGTTCATAAACTATGCAGGCTTTTTTATCTGCCTAATAGGACTATAGGAGGGTCTGAAATCTGAATTGGAAAGCTCATTGTGAGGAAACTAATTGTGGATTATATTGAAGCATGCTAAGATTTGATTTTTACTATATGAATGGATGGTTTTAGAGTTACAATGGATTCAATCGTAACTAAGTGTACTTATAAGTGTCTACTAATTTTATTCAAAATAAAAAATGGTTGTTAAACTACCTTCTTTCAAATGTTAAATTGTTTTGAAATAATGATTAATTGAAGAATTCATTTCAGTTTTTGAAAGGGACACATTTAGAAACCATTTCAAACCATTTTTTACATGTTGCATTACTAGTTTATTCACCAAACCAGATTCTTTTAGAAACTGTGCATGTATAGATTTTCAAGGCTTACTGATCACAAATAGGGTCCTATGACAAATTGTGTTTGAAAATTAATAATTAATTCAATTTTGCTTCCAAAAAATATGAAACAACTTGTATTAGATTCCTCATCTATTTCTCCTTGACTGAAAAATAAACTAAAAATATTTTCATCTAAAGACATACACGAAAAAGGCAAATCAACTCTTAACTTAAATAAGTGCAATCTTTGCCTCCTACCATGCATACATGGCTAACACACTTGTCACAATCATGAATCCCAAAAAAATTTAAAAAGAAATACAAGATCTGAATGAGTCACACACTTGTCACAACCATGAATGAATCCCAAAATTTTTTAAAAAGAAATGCAAGCTATGAATGTTAACTCACTGAGCTCCAATAAAAATTACAGTATACAGGTACTGCATTGGCAATCTTCACCAGTTCACCCACATTAAAATTCTGCTGTCTTACAGCTTATTGCATCTCAACTGCCTAAATGAATACCAATTGCGTAATTGGATCTTGGCTGTCTAATTGGATTCCACCTGCCTAATTGAAATTCAGTATATATTGGGCCCACCTATTGGGCCCATCCAAGACCTGGGCAGGCCGTCACGGGGACGGAGAGCGTCCAGAAAACCGTCCAGGAAGACGGGCCCGTCCAGGAAGACGGGCCCGTCCAGGACCTGGGCAGGCCGTCACGGGGACGGAGGGCGTCCCTAAAACCGTCCAGGAAGACGGGCCCGTCGAGGACGGCCAGGGAGGACTGACCCCTCTATTGCCCCTTTTTTACCCTTGCAGAAAACCCTGGAATTTCTTTTATTTTTCACACAAATTCTTTTTTGCAAATTCTGAATTCTTATTTGGAATCAGAGACTTCGATTTAGCTAGGGGACGTGTTGAAATCTAAAATTTAATCGGCACAAAATAGGGGGGAATTTTTTACATTTACCCTCCGGAGGGGCAATAGAGGGGTTAGTCCTCCCTGGCCGTCGAGGACCTGGGCAGGCCGTCACGGGGACGGAGGGCGTCCAGAAAACCGTCCAGCAACACGGGCCCGTCCAAGACCTGGGCAGGCCGTCCGCAACGAATTTGGCTGCGGGCCGGAGCGTCGACCTGTCCGGGCAGGCTGTCCACAGCGGAACAGTGGCCGTCTAAGACCACGGGCAGGCCGTCACGAAGAGCCATTTTGGACCATCGAATTTGCAATTCGGCGGAGTAATTATGGATTTTCGAACTCATGAGTGTTTTCGAACTCGTTGACGGCGTCGGACCTGTGGACGGCCTCTGTGACGTCATCCCGAAGCTGTCGACGGCCTCCCGAACCTCCGTCGACGCTCCCTGGACGCCCCAGCCGTCGATGGCCGTCCGCATCAACGGCTCCAGGTGGTGCATGGCGATGTGATTAGACACAAATTAACACTCCTAACGAGGCTTGGTAATGGGGAGTATAAATCCCAAATTCAGCCACAATTAACCTTGCTTTCTCTCTTGAGTTGCTCTGTCCTAGCTTGAAAAAAGCTTTGCATTGCAATTCGGGAGGAAGTCAAGCATTTGGCTATTGCTTTGCCACATTCCAGTTGCCCTCACGCAACAGGAGGCAGAGCATAGTCATCTGTACATACATACCGTGTTGTGGCATTGTGTGCAGGTACTATGGCCTTAAACCCTGGAGAGATGGTACTACATGTAGAGAACCCCCCCATGGCAGAGAACCAGGAGGTGGTAATTGCTGGAAATCACCCCCCAGTGGTAGAAAACCAAGAGATGGTAACCCATGAAGGTGAACCCCCACACAGGAGGCGTCGTGGGAACAGGAGCACTGTAGACTGGATGACTTTCAACACTGGAGAAGTTTTGGCTGGGCACGGGTGGGAACAGGCGCTTGAGCTATGGACCCGCACCACATGTCGGACATACGTAGACTGGACCCACATCAACCGCCATTTTCCACGGGAGAGAAATGAGACGCAAGTGCGATCTGGCGTTGCATTGATCAAGTATTGCGTACACCCAACGTTCAAGAGCGGTTGACCGAGGTGGCATTGGCACTTTGGGGGACCCTCTCGAAGAAGGATGGGACCCTCGCATTGTGTCAAATGGCGTATGCGGAGGTTTTTTTGGGCAAGGACGTGGATTGGAACACGTATCTGGCAAAACAACGGGGCGGCCGTTTCCCTGCTAAAAGCCGTAGAATTCCACCAAATCCTGAAGTGCAATTGGAAGGCGAAGGAGTGGCTGGGGCACAAGGGGACGAAGCGGCGGCCGCGGACCCCATGGAGGTCGACAATGCACCTCAAGGCGCCAACGAACAAAATCCGGTGGCTCCCGAATTGGAGGCGCCCATTGCCGGTCCAAGCGAGCCCATGCCACTCGCCATTCACCCAATTCCCCCGTCCATGACAATTAATGAAGTATTTGGAGCAAATGGGCACTATAAGAAACCCCCGTTTTAGGTAACAAGCCCTAATTTTTTATAACGGATTTTGGGTGATGTCAATGTTGACAACTCAAAATTTTTATGTCGACAAAACTATCCAATGTAACATCAATGTTGACATAAAAACATTGGACTGTTGACATTGATGTTACATTGGACAGTTTTGTCGACATAAAAATTTTGAGTTGTTAACATTGACATCACCCAAAATCCGTTATAAAAAATTAGGGCTCGTTACCTAAAACGGCGGTTTCTTATAGTGGGGGAATTAGAGGCATTACGTGCATTGGTGATTAAGCTGCGTGAGGATGGTGCAGAAGCTGAGCGAAGGCACGAGATGGAGGTACAAGCCCACATCGCATGAGTGAAGGCTTTGGAGGAAACGAATGCTAAGTTACTAGCAAGTAACATTGACTTGCTTGAACGTGAACGTCGCCAAAGCACGGATGGCACTCCACCATTGGATGAGGTCGTAGAGCGGGCCACATATGGTCTAATTGAGCCAGCTGACCCGTTGACGGTGCGCCGGGTGCGGCCTCATGGTATATTCCCAACACCACATTTTCGTGGTGAGAGTTCAAATGCGGCAACCCAATCAACAGATGCATTGGGCCAAGAGTTCATAAGTGTTGAGCGCGTGGCATACGATGCCCTTGTGGCACGAGCGGAGCGTGCAGAGGGCGAGTGCAATGAGGCCAAGGCCAACATGGAGACTGTATCAGCGGCTTTGGAGGGACTACAGGACGAGTTGGCATTTGTAAATGCCATGAAGGATAGATTGTTGCAACAAACGTCAACTACGAGGGAGCAAAAGTTTCTTGCCATGAGCAACATGAGATTGGCATGCACTTTGGCTATGATCGAGGTCGCACAACTGCAGCGTGAAGTCAAGAGAATAGCTGCACAATTTAGAGATGGTAGCCAACGTTATTTTGGCTTGACATCGTGGGCCCGACTGGAGGATATGTTTCCAGTTACATTGCCCCAAAATCGCGATAATGCAAGCATTGATTGGGACGGGCATCCGCATCTAGACTTCCAATTCAACACCGTGAGATATCGATACGGGCCCGTGGATAGAGAAGGCAATGCCCCCTTACTGTGGCCCATAGTTCCCGAGTTTGTGAAGGATGGAACGACGTGCACGATTTGCATGGAACCGTTTGGACCCGAGGGTGGATTTTGCCTTGGAACGTGTGGACATATGTACCACCCCGGATGTCTCATTCCGCACATGGTCACAAGAAAGCGGTGCGCACAATGCAAGGCTCCTTTGCACCGGCGGTTGTACGTCCAATTTGGGTTGGAGGATTACATGCCCCCATACTTCGAGTTGAACGAAGAGAACTTGCCTGGCAATGAGAATAGAGGGAGTTGGGGTAATGACATGATATGGATGTGGAAGTGGGGCCATGACAGTAGACACCTCGCCGTGCGCAGCGTGCAAGACATTCCGTGGAACGATGATGCGGAGATTACGGAGGTGTGCAAGAAGCTGATTAGTGCGGGCGATCCAGGGCGACGAGTATTTTTTGGCCAACTTGCTGGTGGCCATTGGGACTTGGACCGACAGGAGTTCATGCGCCGACCACATCTAGAGAATGTGGTTTTTGACTCCAGTGGAAATCCTATCGGAATACTCCAAGACATGGATCATGAGGCACAAATGAGGTTCATCGAAGACACTACGTTCAATGAGGTGCAAATGTTGTCAACCATTTCTTCCTACTTGCACGATCGATATGATCGGACCGTAGTGGCTACGTTGAACAGTTTGCAATCTAGACAAGGATTGCAAGATTTTTTGAGAAATAGTATAGGCAGAGGCATTGTAGAACCAGAACAAGGTTGAATACCTTCTGGTGATGAGTTAGGCCATTAGACGGATGTATAGTATATTAGTATTGTAAATAGTATTTGGCTATGACGACCATTTACGAGCGTTTGTTGCTCATGTTGCAAAAGTACATTTTTTGGGCAATGAAGCATTTTCATTTTTCTCGTACAACTGTATTGTCTGTTAAACACTTAAACTGAAAACTTAACCATGAACAAATGAAAAGAATACTCAATACGTTTGCTTGAAATGTATGTGCAACAAGTTCATTTAAATCCAATGCCATACTTTCACTTAAAGTAGATTTTGTAAGTTCACTTTTAAAAATTGCCAAAATTCTATTTTTTACATATGCCACAAGTATATATGCTTTTGTTTTTGATTCCCACCATTTCGAATTTTTTTAATCAAACCATTAACCCAAGTTTTTCCCACCGCATTTTTCCACATTTTTTTTTCCACATGTCAAACCATAACCATTTTTTTACCCTAACCCATTTCCATTTGTTAGATTCAAACCCTTTCCATATTTTAGATTGAACCCATTTCCATATTTTTATTAGTCGAACCATGAACACATTTTTTTAAACCATTTCTATATTTTTTTGTCGTCCACATTTCAAACCATCAACGTTCTTTTTTATTCAAAGCATTTCCATTTTATTGATTCAAACTATTTCCAATTTGAGCCTTAACCATTAAGGCATTAACATTTTTTTTCCAAACCATTTCTAAATGTTTTTTATTCAACATTTCAAACCATGAAAGTTTTTTTTTTCAAACCATTTCCATATTATTTTTAATCAAACCCTGAACACATTTTCTTTCCAACTTATTTCCATATTTTTTTTAGTCAAACCATTAACACATTTTTTTTCACGACCCTTTCTATAAGTTTTTTTCCAACCTTTGAAACCATTGCCTTTTTTTTTATTCAACCCATTTCCATTTTTTTTTTTATTCGAAGCATTTTCATATATTTTTTAGTCGAAACATGAACACATTTTTTTTCCAAACCATTTCTATATTTTTTTGTATTCAACATTTCAAATTATTAATTTCTTTTTAATTCAAAGCATTTCCTTTTTCTTTTTCTTTGATTCAAACCATTTCCATATTTTTTTTAGTCGAACCATTAACCCATCTTTTTTCCAAACCATTTCTATATTTTTCTTTCTAACACCCTATACCATTACCGTTTTTCTTTACTCAAAACTTGGCCATTTTTTTACCCTAAACCATTTCCATATTTATTCTAGTCAAACAATTAACACATTTTTTTTCCAAACCATTTCTAAATTTGTTTTTCCAACATTTCAACCCATTTCCATATTTCTTTTAGTCAAACCCTAATCACATTTTTTTCCCAACCCATTTCCAAATTTTTTTGGTCGAGCCATTAACACATTTTTTTCCAAACCCTTTCTATACTTTTTTTTTCATTCAACATTTCAAACCATTAACGTTTCTTTTTATTCAAACCATTTCCATAATTTTTTTATTCGAACAATTAACACATTTTTTTTCAAAACCAGTTTTACATTTTTTTTTATTCACAATTCCAAACCATTAACGTTATTTTCATTCAAACCATTTCCTTTTTTTTGATTCAAACCACCAAAACCTTTTTTTTAAATACAGAATATATATCATATTTAGACTATGGAAGGCCTAAAATACAAAACCATGGGAAATTATTTTTTGAGAGATGGTTAAACCTCATAGACTAATGAGAAAATTTTGATTGCGAATATGAACTCAGACTTTTAAGTCTTACAAATAAAGAGTTCCAGTCCACGGAGCCCAGGCCGTCCATCCTGACCGTCGACGGCACGGCCAGGCCGTCCATCGAACCCAAGCCGTCCAACCTTCCTCTCAATCCAAGCCGTCCTTCCCAAGTGTAGACCGTACCCAAACCGTCGATCTGGAGGCGTCCGTCCAGGCCGTCCACTGGACGTCCTATCCATCGAGGCCGTCCATACCCCGCGAGCGGGGCCGTCCCCTAAAACCGTCCACTGGATCCGGACCGTCCGCAGAACCCAGAGTGTCCATCCAAGCCATCCAGTTAGCCAGGACCGTCCATCGGAACTGTCCACCGAGCACGTCCTTCCAGGCCGTCCACGGAGGTCGTCCGTGAGGGCGTCCACGACCGCTGTCACAATTTTTCATCCTCTGTCGCGGATTCTGTCGTGAATTTCATCCTGACGGACGCTCGGCTCCCCGTCACGTCAGCGGACGGACATCCTGACGGACGGACGTGACGCGACGGAAGCAACCCTGGCACAATTTTAAAGGAAACAACACGTCATGTCCTAACTTTTTGATCGTGTAGTCAAAAGGGATTATATTGTTGGTCCTTTTT
Organism: Thuidium tamariscinum; assembly: GCA_947034885.2. NCBI lineage: Eukaryota > Viridiplantae > Streptophyta > Bryopsida > Hypnales > Thuidiaceae > Thuidium > Thuidium tamariscinum. The sequence continues at coordinate 220,430 of OX344757.2, read as the reverse complement.
CCCTAAATTGCGGGCACATGTTGTGTCAAAATTTCAAAGGAAAGAAAATCAAATTCAATAGGTAGTGAGATCCCTAGAAATGCAATTCAGGGCTTTACGGGTTAATGATTGTGTCAATTCAATTCAATGCACCACAAACACAAAGGTCCTTTAGAGGCACACCCTCACACCCCTACAAGAAAAAATTGAAAATGTATAATATATTGTTCTTATTTAAAATGAAAACTACAAGGAAGTGTAGACCTATGGTAATAATCAAGGGATTGCAGTTTAAGAGGTCACAATGCTATAAATAAACTTTGAAAATGGTAGTTATATTTTAAAACCATTTCATAAGGCAAGCTCAGTATACACTTCAAACAAAATTAAAGTCTATTGGAATTGTACATTATATAGGAAAAAGATTGTAGAGTACATTTTGAGAAGCCATAAATTGACTGGGGTTATGCTTGTAAAGCCCTTTCGTCCGGGTTTTTTTAATCATAAACTTTTTAGATTAGACTTGTAAACAGAGGGTTGAATGACTTCAAATCTCTTTGGCAATTTGGACACTATAGTGATTAAACATTATAATCTTTCAATCCGTAAGTGATATAGTCATGTTTTGTTTTCCTAAATGATCTCTGACATGTCTAGTTTGAATTAGAATGGTTACATTTCAAATTTTCTTTCTTAAAGCTCATCATAAAGTTATTTTTTTCTTCACTTTAGAACAAATTCTTAGAAACTCCTCCAAAGGCCTTGAGCATTTAGGGGTAAAAAACACCCGCGGTTGTCATCAAAGACAGAGAGCGCGGTCGCCCTGCACCCGAGGTCGCCCCTAACCAGAAGTCGCCCTTCCCTTGCACCCGCGGTCGTGAAAGAGACGTAGTCGCCCTGGATTTTTAACCCGCGATCACGCCTGATCCCGGTACCCGCGGTCGCCTCTGCACCCGCTGTCGCCTACCCACAATCGCCCTGAAAATCGGATGCGCGGTTGCCCTTACCAGAGACGCAGTCGCCCCACCCGTAGTCGCCCTGCCTCGCTTTCCACGTCAGCGTGGATAGCCTGCCATGTAGGCAAAAAACTTCTTACTTCGCGGTAAAAAAATTTATCCTTGCGCGACGAGACGGGACGGGGTAGCGACAGGTTGTCTTATACGACACGCGACGTTGGACGTCCTACACGACGTTGAAACCCAAAAATATGTCTAACAGAACAACCCTGCTCTTGAATTAAGTGTTTACTAGTTATGTTTTTTTAATATAAGGGAGAAACATCCATTTCCATCCATATATCTTGCAATGGGTTGTAGAGTCATTCAAATATGTCTCTAGAGTGCAATTAATGTATTTGCTACATGTGTGATTGTAATTTGCTGATACACTTGAAGGACACATAGAAAAATTTGGTTGTTTGAGTGGTGATTCTCACAGTACTCAATTTTGGGTGCACCTATTACACACTTTCAATGGTCTAAGGAGTCATCACTTCAAAAAAACATAGAAATTATACATGATGTTTGAAAATTCTAATTTTTTTTTCTCTTAATATTCATGATTTTCACTCATTAATACTTATGAAATATTGATTTTGGAAAAATCTCCCTCCAACTGAATTCCTTGGGTGTTTTTAGGTGCTTCTATTGTAGTCACAAGCTTTCTACGAGGAGGGGTGCGCAAGCTTTGTTTTGGGACTTTGGGACTAATGAAATATAGTGAATTTTTCAAAGATTTTATAAATTTTGAAATTATTTTTACTTTCATTTTGATTATGGTGGAAATAGAAGGCATACTAATATATTGGATGAAATGGATAAAATAATTTCTAAAAGATTAAAAAGTAGCCACTATTTAGATAAAGTATTTAGATCAAATAGTCCATGGGTGAAAGATGGATAATCAAAATTGGATAGCCCAAGAAAATTGGATTGAATTGATTTTTTCTTTAGTCACATTGTATGATTTAGTGATTATCTATCTCTATTTTAAGAAATTATTTTGGATCTTTCTCTCTTCATTTCTATGCACCTCTATTTTTTTTGTATCAATTATACTTGGTGCAAGTCCTTATTTAAGCATTAGTGAAAGAAAGATGTTAGACTTTTCAAGTCAAAATCTCAATTTTTTATTACGTTCAACCTCTATGCTAATTTTAGAGTCTAATTAAAATGAGATTTACAATTTTAATGAATATAGCCTTGTTTTGGATATTTTAAATGTATAAATCGTAGTAGATGCCTCAAACTATGAGGTTTGAAATTTTCAAATATTTATGATGTGATTATTGTTTCTACAAATATTATAGATTTTTAAATCTATGAATTCTACACATATCTCTCATACGTCTAGGTTGGAAGGTTTGAATATGGCACATGGAATACAATCAATTTATTGAGATTTGCCATTTTAAAACTCAACAACAAGACAGTGTTTGATGTAATATTCACCTATCATAGGTTAACACTAGAGTTTTTCTTAGTATTTCAGTTTTTCATTAGAGTTTATTCTTGACATATTCGAATTTTGCAAAGTTCATACATTCAAAAATTGACTTCAATTATCAAATTCTTTTTTCATACAAATGGGAAATTTAAGATATCTCGTAAAATCGTGACATTTTCTACAATTTGATAATGAATGTATTGTATCGTGACGTGACGTGAACAGTGCTATACTAAGATACATCAGTACAAGATTTGTTTTAACTACAAATTTTTCTCTCGTCTGCTTGAGGCAAAAAAAATTTGCTTGTAGAGACACACGCTTTCTCAAATTTCTTGTTTTGCTTCAAAATGCAAAGCGGAATAAACTCAAGTGTGAGAAAAATATTCTTCTTTGTATACACTCACTTATGCACAACACATTCAAAAGCGGCATATTCAATCACACAGCAAAATTAATGTCCACACTCTATCAAAATCATAACACACAAAAGGTATTATTTTCCTACCACCATGTACAATCGACATTCAATAATGGAATGCAAAGCCTTGAAACCATCAATCCACACACTTGCACAAGGACTAGCCATTACTGCAATCAACATTTTACACAATTTCATAGAGGGAACAATGTGCAAATAGAAATTCAACACGTATTATATGTAGATTCAAAAACCAAGTTTCATGTACAAACATGTCTTGATTGCACCGCCCACATTATTCATCATTCTACACGAACTGAGCTGCAACTCAAAGCTTGATGACAGAACTACTGAACACGAGCTATAATTCCAAGCTGAGGAAAAACACGGAGACATAATTCGGTTGGTCTGACTACTGTGGGCAAACGCAATAGCACTCGGCATCGGCAATCATTAGAGTTTCCTTCAATTCCCCACGTTGTGCACAAGGCCTGAGTGAGCGGATTCAGAAGAGGTGGTGGTGCTTCTTCTTGCCCGAGGCTTCCTCGGCCTCCTTCTTCTCGTGGTGGTGGTACCTGGCGTAGCCCAAAATGCCTCCGCTGATGATGCCTGCAACCACTTCCTCCTCGAGCTTGTGTCACCTCCTCTTCTTCTCTTCCTCGTCGATGTCAGAGCGGCTATCCAGGTCCAAAATCTATAGTTTGCAAGCATGGCGATTCAGTATCCAAGCATTCAGCAACAATCGGTAAGTAATAAGCAGGGTTGTCTATCCTGACGTGACGTGGGCTTTTCCCGTCGGGATGTCATGACGCGGCAGTCGTGACGCGGCAGGACGCGTCAGAGGCCGTCCCGAATGCTGACGGCGTCGTCGACAGCGCGGATGAAGTCCGTCGACAGCGCGCAGACGGCCTGTCGGCCGCCTCGACGACTGGCCGTCGCGTGGACGGACAGAGCGTCCGCGGCTTTAGGGTTTAGGCGCGACGGCCAGGCCGTCGCCTCGACAGTTTTCTGTTCAGCGGACGGTCACGGCGTCCAGAGTCCGTCCACGCAGCGGGGACGGCCAGAGCGTCCGCGGCTTGTGCACTTCGACGGGACGGCCAGGCCGTCGCCTCGACAGTTTTCTGTTCAGCGGACGGTCACGGCGTCCAGAGTCCGTCCACGCTGCGGGGACGGCCAGGCCGTCGTCTGGACAGCGGGACGTCCGCTGGACGGCCAGAGCGTCTGCGGGGACGGCCACGACGTCCCGTCCGCGGTTGTCCACAGTGCGCCAATGGATAGGCCGTCGACTGGACGACTGCTGCCAGGCCTTCACAGTATATAGCACAAGCCGTGTATTTGAAGGTCACTTTTCCTTGTTGATCTCTGCTCTTATGACCTGGTTGGCACACAGCCATTGCACTAGAGTGAAGTCCAAGAAGAGTGTGTGGGAGGAACACTTGCTGTGAAAGCAGTAAGTGTTATTTCCACATCACATCCAAACAGAATACTAACCTGTTTTGTTTGTGCAGTTTCAAGTGAAGAACCAGTGGGAGCAATGGGAGGGGGGAGGACACAATGGGAATCTTGGTACAGGCTACAAGATGATGGGAAAGTGGAATGCAAGTTCTACAAAACGAAGATTAGTTACCGCAAGGATCGCTTGCTTTTCCACTTGGGTTATAGACGAAATGACACCCTCCCCGGAGTGAGAATGTGCAACAAGGCCAGTGCAGCAGTGAAGGCTATGTTTTTCAATTGTGGGGGGAATGTTCCTACGGTCTCCGAAGACGAAGAGGAACATGATGTGGAAGTGACATCACCGTCATCGAATCCAACGAGGGTGGTACGTGATCAAGAATTACCTAATGCTTCAATCTCAATTAGTGGAGGGGGAGGAAATACTTTGGGCCAAAATTCTCAAGTTTGATCATCAGAGGCGCCTGTCCCTTCTTCGACCCATAGTCGACCGCTGAGGCAATTATCCGTACAAGAAGGGATGGACACATCCAAAAAGCAAGTACTAGACAAGAAGTGGGCAAAGTTTTTCTACGAAGCAAATATCCCATTCAATGTGGTGAGACACCCCGCTTTTGTGGATGCCGTGAAATCAACCTCCGAGTCCAGAGTTCTTTACAAACCTCCACCTTACAATGCCATACGTACGAAGCTCATGACATCAACAAAGGAGGAAGTGGCTGCACTGGTAGCGGAGAAGACAAAGGGGCCTATCCACAAGTACGGTGTCACTATATGTTCTGACGGATGGGACAATGTCAGCCATCGGCCATTGATCAATGTAATGTTGTCGTGCACGAGTGGAGAAGTATTTTTGGGATCGGTGGACACTACAGGCGAAAGCAAAGACGCTGTTTATGTGGCTAATCGCATGATCGATTACATTGACGCGGTGGGGGGACAGAATGTGGTGCAAGTTTGTATGGACAATGCGCCAAACATGCGTTTGGCTGGTACTCAAATTACTCGCGAATTCCCTCACCTATATTTCCAAGGTTGTTCCGCGCATGCACTTGACCTTCTACTTGAAGATTGGGGCAAGCAACTTTGGGTGGTCAAAATGGTGAAGAAAGCAAAATCAATCGTGAAATTCATTCGCACTCATCACATGCCACTCGCCATTTTCCGACGACATTCTCCTAACCTCATGTTGAAGAATCCCATTGAGACACGTTTTGCGACCATGTTCCTCATGATCGAGCGTTTGGCCGAGGTCAAGGAAGCCGTGGAATCTACAGTCCATGATCCGCAGTGGAACGAATATGTGAGGTCCTCGAACGCTGCAATACACAATAAGGCAGAAAAGGTTCGACGTAGGGTTCGAAAGGACGAGTTCTGGAGGAGGTGTCTCAACTTTGTGCATATGGTAGAGCTTGTGTTGGTGGCTCTTCGAGAGTTTGATGGAAAACATCCGGTCATGGGCAAAGCATGGATCGTGATGAAGAAGCTAGAAAAGCATGTTTTGGCTTTGAGGAATCGACCATTTTCATTGGAGGCAAATTATGCGGACCGTGCTGAATACGCGTTTTACGAACGATGGGATTTGATGAAGACCGATTTACACTACGCAGCTGCCCTGCTCAATCCATTCCTCCTTGATGAAATTATACTAATAGACGATAACGAGGCAAAGGAGGCCATTCTTAGAGTACTACGCAAATTGGCAGTTGGAGGGTTGGGATATGCAGCCGCTTTGTTTGAGTACCAATCCTTTCGAGACCGCCAAGGCATGTTCGCTGGACTTCCCGATGTGAATACTTTGAATTTGGAGCCGCATGAATGGTGGGATCTTCTCGGAGCCGGTGCTCATACGTTTGCACCTATTGCAAGAAGGATCCTCGCACAAGTATGTTCCGCATCATCATGCAAACGCAATTGGAGCATGTATTCATTGTCCACAGCAAGTCTCGCAACAGATTGACATCTGAGCGCGCGGAGGAATTGGTTTACATTTATACCAATTCGAGGACTCTCAAGGAAAGGGGTGCGGCGGATGCAGCACGATGGTACACTGAGAACATGTTGTCCGAAGATTCCATGACAACCGAATCAGATGGCTTGGATCGTGGTTCGGTTATGTCAGACGCTAACAACGATGACTCAGACGACAGTTCCAATGGCGATGATGATCCACCATTTCGGCCTTTGGGTGAAAGGCAAGAAAGGGGTCCCCTAATTGACGAGTCTGTATTTGACTTTGATGGTGCGAATAATGATGGAAATGACCACGGGGGAGATGAGGATGGAAATGACAACGGGGGAAATGATGGCAGTCCGTCATGGATGCCACGTACATTGATTGCGGGGTCAAGTGGTGGAAATCAAAACGAAGGGGTTGAAGCCCCACCTTCGCCGGTTATAGGGCCGATTGAAGAAGAAATGCGTACCCGGAGACATGAACATGTCGTTGTGGTAGAAAGACAAGGCGAAGATGAGGTCGTTGCCACAGATCCCCCAGTGGCGCGGAACACTCGTAGCCACAGATCCCCCATTGGTGTCGAGATAGACTTTCGCACATTGCGTCGAGACACGATCGGCGTGCGACCACAAGCGCCTAGCTTGGATGATCCACCCGTCCAAATTTCAGCACGGCCTTCATCTTCTAGAGTCCGCCCCAACCAAGAAACTCCATCAGTCGGTACACGATTGGCCGGTCTCTTCCCAACTCTAAATATGACCGAGCGAAGGAATGCACCTCCATCCTCAGAACAACCCGTTGCACCGCCTACACGCACTACTAATCGACGCCCGCGGCCACGTGAAGAAAGCCCTACCAATGAACGAGTGAGTAGAAGAACACGTAGAAGGCTAAGAAGGGAAGAAGCGGCGAGTATACCATTTCTCCGCGAAGGTCTTCTCCCTGGACCGACGGGGCCCAGTGTGGATACCGCTGGAGATGGAGTAGGAGGGCGAACAATCCGCAGATTGGCTTCTATAGTAGGTGAAGGCTCAGACAGCCCTGACAACTCACCAAGCGAAGTCGGTAGGGCAACGTCCAATCATGATGATGAATCCATGGGTCCTAGTATAGGTGAAGATGGTGAAGTTCCGGGAGATAGTGATTATAGAGGGACTCGTAGAGGTCCTCCACCTGCACCTCAAGACAATCAAGCAACCACGCGAGAGGCTGCTGCAAGGAGCATGGCTCTTAATCGTACACGTGCAAGACGTTGAGAGCATCTAGGGAAAAAAATGTCTCCATGTCATCTTATGTAATATTGTGTAAGGCTGAATACCTTGCATGTGAAATTCGGCATTAATTATAAATACTACCCATGCTTCCTGTGCTCATGTAGGGCGCATGGGTAGAAATTTTTTATCTTCACATGTCACAAATTCTACAACGCAACAACGGATCCATTTATGTATATTTGTCCCAAGAAATGGAAATATTTGCTTTGTCGTTTGCCATGTGTTCTATACTCTTAAATTTGGATTCATTCTTCGAAACTGGTTACCTACATGCTTGGATATTTTGAGATCATTATGAATTTTGCCATGTACAAGAAAACAAATGTAATCTGGAATATGGAGAAAATGATTGAAAGTACTGAATTAACCCCTAAAGGACCAAGAGTCCCCTCGGGGAACTTTAAGAATTAGGGCAAGTACTTGTGACTTCAATTTTTAATGAATTTTATTGAAATTTTCACATAAGATAAAAAAACTGATTAGCTCCGTGGAAATATTCATTTTTTTTCAATTGGTGACCGGGAGCAAAAGTTATGCCATCATAAACATTATTTTTATGTTGCCGGGCAGAAAAAAAATCTACAGAAACTTCAAAATTAAAAAAATAATTTTTTTTTCTTATAGATTATATTTTTGTCTACAAATAAAGCTTTGATTCATTCCATTTGGATTAGTAATGTGAAAGTTATGAACAATCTTGTTTTTCGGGCAATCTAAGCATCTTCTTGAAAAAATAACTTCTAGGATTCATTTGTGAATGCAATTTCCACAATTTAAAAAAAAAAATTGTTGGACAAGGTTGATTTTGTTTTCTAGAACAATCTCACCATTGGGATTATTGTGTTTCAATTCCATCTATGAGATATTTGCAATTTAGTTTTTCTTTCAATCTTGGACCTACATCTACTTGACAATTTTTTAAAGAATGACAAAAAGTCTTTATTTTGTGAATTTTTTTTCCTAAGCTCTTAGCTCAATTTCTCAATAAAAAAATTTTAATTCAAGGTCTGTAGTGCAAAAAGATTACATAAATGGAGGACAAAGTCATTTGAAGTTGCAAACTAGTGTTTAAGAAAACTTTGTTTTCCAACTTTGAATGCTCATATCTTCCTATCTATACGGTCAAACTTCATGAAATTTTCACCACATCATCTTAGTTAAGTAAAGTTCAAGATCCTATGGTTAGATTCTAAAAATTTAGTTTTTTTGTTTTTCATGGATGAATGGAACAAAAATGGCAGTTTTGAGTGGTTTTGGGTTGAAAAACGGCCGTGGTCCTTTAGGGGTTAACATGGCATTCAGTCCAAAATTTACGAAGGGACAGAACTACTCACAAATCCACTCACCGGAATCATACTCGAATGGAACAAAAAGATTTACATATATTTATTTCAAAAAGGAGTTAGTACAAAATTCAGTGACGCAAAGTTCGTGGACTATACTGTGGTAAAAGCAAGTACTAAGGTACGTCTACGATTACATTGCCACTAAAATACTATTCTCTAATCTTCATTCCTTGCTTGTTCTTGTAGAAGTACTTGCTCCTTGCGGGCCTCGCGGTAGCAATCAACGGGTGGAGTCCAAAATAAGGGGGCGCCACTAATTCGTCCCACGGCGTACGTTACCGTGCGTCGTTGTAGTGGGTCCTCTTTGCACAATTCGCCCAATGTGGCTTGAAATGTACCAAACGCTGTATGGTCGGGAAGCATTTGCGTATTTTCGCGGTCTTTCTTCCATATCTTCTCCGCAAGCTTCCCAACAGCATATCCATCTGTATGTATACTAACACACGGTGCCCCATTTGCACGAGTGGGGGATACCGAAGTGCCCGCCTCTCCAGGAACATACATCAATTCAGGGGCCACCCACCAACGTTTTTGACGTGTAGCCCGCATTTGGCTTGCACATTGAAACTGGTACAAAGAATGGGTTTCTTCATTGATACGACTAGCCATTCCCCAATCACATAGCCCAATCCACACTGTTCGCCCATCATCATTCGGAAAATGCAACATGATGTTTTCTGGCGTGATGTCGTTGTGGAGCACCGAAGATTGTTGCACCGCATCCACAATGCAAATTAACGCCCATGCAAGCTCGGTGCGGTTTCTACGATAAGCCAAGAGTCTTTTGGCTTCTTGCATCGTCTGTGGAGTTGCATGGTAGGCAAGCTCCCCGATCTCAGCATAATCTCGGTTTTTTTGGTCCAACGCGAACATGGCTCCCAATGTTCCTCCATTCCACCATTGAGAATAACACTCCATGGTCATGTCATTTATAGCAAAAAATTTTATGACCCCTGGATGATTACATGGACAAACCAAAGCCTCGATGGACAACTTCTCCCGCGACTTCTTCAATTGATCCACATATAGGGCTGTCTTGCCCGCCAATTCCATCATGGGGGGAATGTGCCTTGAATTTTGGAGGCTCACTTTACGCACCCTCCCGTGCCCCCCTTGTTTGTTGTGGCCTGACAATGGAACCACCACCACTCCTCGTTCAAGAAATACCACTCCTCCCGCACCCGCTTGGCCTAGGGACAAGCTTTGGCTCTGCTGAAACCATGGGGCAGAGCGGATATTGCTGGAAGACAGCGCTCGCATTGCGTCATGCCACCAATACACCTTTTTGTGCAACAAATGCAATGCTTGTTGCTTCGGCGCTACATCTCGTTTGAAGCCCTTTACCGATGCGGCGACTTAGGCGATGTTGAAAACACAAGTTTGCACTTGTTCGTCAAGCCAACGACGGAAGTGTTCCTTTGTGCGATCTTCAAGCCACTCATCCTCGCCCATTGTTGTCCAAAACATGTGGGTGAATTTTTTTTTAATTGTCTCCACCCCTTGCAATCCACGCGAGACGTAGGTCGTATTCAATTGAGCAATCGTATATTGCTCCAAAAAATCCAATGCCACTTCCTGCACTTTCCTGGTCGCAGCCTTCCTTGGCCAGTCGTCTGTATTCGTAGCCTTGTGCCTCCGCCTGCTCTTTTTTTTCTTGGCCCCCGAAGATTCTCCTCCAGCCGCACCACCGACCCCTTCTCCGGCCAATACTGCCTCTGATACGCAGTCAATGGATTCTGGAGACTGCTCACCAACAGGATCTCCGATGCCTGAAAACCACTCATCAACCTTGCGCTTCGACGCACCTCGCCCGTCCATTCTGAAAAAAAATATGCGATGGTAAAACCAAGGAATTAGGGTTTAGTAGTCACAAATGTGAAAACTATCCCCCCTTCCTCAGCCGAGCCTCCTCGCAAGCACCCGCGCTCCCAAGCAAGGACTGCAACCAATCCAGGGCAAGAGAGCACCGTCAGAGCAGGAGAGACTCGTGCAGAGTGGGGGACCTGGCCCACCTTATATAGTCGTTGGCGAGCCGTCGCATGGACGGCCGATCCGTCCAAGGAACTCGAAAGCCGTCGAGGGGTGTCGGGAACTCCGAGACCGTCGAGGGGACGCGCTGAAGCCGTCGAGGGGAATGTCGAGGACGATGAGGCCGTCGACGGGACGCACCCATCCGTCCCGGGAATTTCGAAGTCGTCGTGGGGACCGTCGAGGAATTGCGAGACCGTCGAGGGGACGCGCTCGCCGTCCTCAGAATTGGGAAGCCGTCGAGGGGAATGTCGAGGACGATGAGGCCGTCGACGGGACGCACCCATCCGTCCCGGGAATTTCGAAGCCGTCCAGGAAACCGTCGAGGAACTGCGAGACCGTCGACAGGACGCACAAGCTGTCCTGGGAATTCGGGGGTCCGTCGTGGAACGAGGCCGTCCACGCGACCCCACAGGGCGTCCCGGGAATTCTGAACCATTAAGGGGATCGTCGGGGAAGCACAGGGCGGTGAAGATGCCAGCGAAGACTTAATGGCAAGCCTCGTGCAACTGAAATTCCTCTACAAGGTAATAAGGTAACAGGCCAGAAACCGCCCATCTAAGGGCTGACACTGAATTTTGAGAAGGTCAAAAACCCAGCCTAAAGCCCTTGCCCAACCGAAGGTTTTAGGATTTAGGGTTTAGGGTTTAGGGTTTAAGTTCCTTTTTACTTTTGCGTAAATGAGGGTAAAATGTCTAGTTTAGTAATTTAATAACTTAAGAAGTGCATTATAATTTGTATTCGGTAATTGATCTTTATTTTCCTAGCGTCAATCTAATTTTGCAAATTTTGAAGTAATTAAAAGAAATAACATGAAATGATTAAACTTATTGGTTCTAGTCTAAACACATACCTCTTCGGTTGATGCGTATCCGTTCTCAGTTGTGTCGTCAAAAAGCTTTACTTCCTCCCTTTCCATCTAATTTCATTCTCCCCCGTAAATTTAGGAAATAGGAGCTAATTTTAATAATTTAATCCGGCTTAATTAGCATTTGCTATTTGATGGTCACACTATAACTCCTTGAGGAACTTAAATCATTTCCGTACAATGACTTTGCCTAAATCTAATTCAAGCGTACATACATCTATTTTACAAAATGGGGTCACATAAAATGCCTAATTGAATTCTTCAACCCAATTATATTGTTGTAACTTACTAGGTATCTAGGATGTTTTTTGGTATGAAAGATGTGCATATAGATGTTTCCTACATATCTCCTCTTTGCAAATTAATGCTAATTCATCACCAATGTTTTATAATCAATTATCATGCTAAACCATGAGTTTTGAATGAAACAATTCACCAAATACTGAATTTGACTTATGTGAAATCCACATTTGGTATGCTTGATTATATTATGCAAAATTTGTTTCAATGGCAGAATTGGATGATCCTAAACTTGTTGGTGGGTAGTGTGTAATGTACACGGCTAAAATTTTACATTGCCTTCCAGTGCTTCATCTCATATCGAGAATGGCTGAAGTGATGGACCCTAAATTTTAGAAGTTGCCCTACGGATATGTAGGGATTTAAACTTCTCAATTTTAAATTCGGGAGCCATCCGACTAGGCATGTATTTTTTAGAAAATTAGATTAGTACTACATGTACATATTAGTATATTACTATATTGCATAATATTCTAGTCATGTAGTCATGTACTCTACTTATGAGTTATGAAACTATGAGTTATGAAAGTATAAGTGAATGGCGAGCACTAATTAGGAGTTTAGGACGGGGGCACTGGCAAGCAAGACTCCGTTAGTGGGCACCAACCAATTTTCAGAATTCAGACTCTTCTGCGGAACCCTAAACCGCTCTAATCCTCTCTTTGCCGAAGTGTATGATAAACCCTAGAAGAAAGAGTTAGAATTCCGCAAGTGTGTTAATGGTTTGAACCAAAAATACACGTCAAAGGGTTAAAAAAGTTACCCCAAAAAAATATAGAAAGGGTTTGGAAAGAAATTGTCGAGCCCTGTTCGAATAAAAAAAATGTGGAAATGGGTTGGAAAAAAATGTGTTAATGGTTCAATTAAAAAAAATAGGGAAAAGGTTTGAATCCCCAAAATGGAAGTGGTGTGAATAAAGCAAAACGTTAATGGTTTCGGGTGTTGGGCAAAAATATATAGAAGGGATTTGGACCAAAAAATGGGTTAATGGATCGACTAAAAAAATATGGAAATGATTCGGTTTGGAAAAAAATGTGGAAATGGTTTGAATAAAAAAAATGGGAATGGTTTGAATAAAAAAAATGGGAAAGGTTTGAATTAAAAAAATGGGAATGGTTTGAATAATAGACTTGGGGGTTCACCCCCTTTATCTTTTGGTAACCACGTGCGATAATGGGGTATTTAATGGGGGGGTATTTATGTCCTTCTCATGTTTTTTTCCCTCCCTATTAGTAGAATAAAGCTACCGGAGTGTATTTTAGAGTACCCTATTTTCTTTTGTAAATTCTTTGAAGGACTATTTTTGAACACCCTATTTTTTTTCTACATTTCATAATTACAAAATATTGAGAAGATCAAAAACATTGTATACAAGGAAACATGTGAGCTTCAAGGATTTTGATGAACTAAGAACATGGTGAAACGCACAGCATATGCTATCTATATGCCACTAAAGAGTTTGAAAATCAAAAATCAAAGCTACAACTATTTATATTTCACCATTTATAAGAAAACAAAGCACACAATAGAGAAATTAAACTATAGTATACAATCCTAATTAATGCAATATTTAAAACCAATTTAAAGGCACAAGAGCATATTCACATTCATTTATATAATAAGGAAAACTTAGGGAATTTAATAAGCCGATTGTGTTTAAAAACACAAGTATCAGTAAGTCTGCAAATCCATTCTAACATTTAAAATGAAGAAGTTCAAGGACCTCTTGCTCTCAAATCAACTATTATGGTAGGAAGCTCACACGGAGGTTAATAAACTATGCAGGCTTTTTTATCTGCTTAATAGGACTATAGGAGGGTCTGAAATCTGAATTGGAAAGCTCATTGTGAGGAAACTAATTGTGGATTATATTGAAGCATGCTAAGATTTGATTTTTACTATATGAATGGATGGTTTTAGAGTTACAATGGATTCAATCGTAACTAAGTGTACTTATAGGTGTCTACTAATTTTATTCAAAATAAAAAATGGTTGTTAAACTACCTTCTTTCAAATGTGAAATTGTTTTGAAATAATGATTAATTGAAGAATTCATTTCAGATTTTGAAAGGGACACATTTAGAAACCATTTCAAACCATTTTTTACATGTTGCATTACTAGTTTATTCACCAAACCAGATTCTTTTAGAAACTGTGCATGTATAGATTTTCAAGGCTTACTGATCACAAATAGGGTCCTATGACAAATTGTGTTTGAAAATTAATAATTAATTCAATTTTGCTTCCAAAAAATATGAAACAACTTGTATTAGATTCCTCATCTATTTCTCCTTGACTGAAAAATAAACTAAAAATATTTTCATCTAAAGACATACACGAAAAAGGCAAATCAACTCTTAATTTAAATAAGTGCAATCTTTGCCTCCTACCATGCATACATGGCTAACACACTTGTCACAATCATGAATCCCAAAAAAATTTAAAAAGAAATACAAGATCTGAATGAGTCACGCACTTGTCACAACCATGAATGAATCCCAAATTTTTTTAAAAAGAAATGCAAGCTGTGAATGTTAACTCACTGAGCTCCAATAAAAATTACAGTATACAGGTACTGCATTGGCAATCTTCACCAGTTCACCCACATTAAAATTCTGCTGTCTTACAGCTTATTGCATCTCAACTGCCTAAATGAATACCAATTGCGTAATTGGATCTTGGCTGTCTAATTGGATTCCACCTGCCTAATTGAAATTCAGTATATATTGGGCCCACCTATTGGGCCCGTCCAGGACCTGGGCAGGCCGTCACGGGGACGGAGAGCGTCCAGAAATCCGTCCAGGACCAGGGCAGGCCGTCACGGGGACGGAGGGCGTCCCTAAAACCGTCCAGGAAGACGGGCCCGTCGAGGACGGCCAGGGAGGACTGACCCCTCTATTGCCCCTTTTTTACCCTTGTAGAAAACCCTGGAATTTCTTTTATTTTTCACACAAATTCTTTTTTGCAAATTCTGAATTCTTATTTGGAATCAGAGACCTCGATTTAGCTAGGGGACGTGTTGAAATCTAAAATTTAATCGGCACAAATTAGGGGGGAATTTTTTACATTTACCCTCCGGAGGGGCAATAGAGGGGTCAGTCCTCCCTGGCCGTCGAGGCCCTGGGCAGGCCGTCACGGGGACGGAGGGCGTCCAGAAAACCGTCCAGCAACACGGGCCCGTCCAAGACCTGGGCAGGCCGTCCGCAACGAATTTGGCTGCGGGCCGGAGCGTCGACCTGTCCAGGCAGGCTGTCCACAGCGGAACAGTGGCCGTCCAAGACCACGGGCAGGCTGTCACGAAGAGCCATTTTGGGCCATCGAATTTGCAATTCGGCGGAGTAATTATGGATTTTCGAACTCATGAGTGTTTTCGAACTCGTTGACGGCGCCGGACCTGTGGACGGCCTCTGTGACGTCATCCCGAAGCTGTCGACGGCCTCCCGAACCTCCGTCGACGCTCCCTGGACGCCCCAGCCGTCGATGGCCGTCCGCATCAACGGCTCCAGGTGGTGCATGGCGATGTGATTAGACACAAATTAACACTCCTAACGAGGCTTGGTAATGGGGAGTATAAATCCCAAATTCAGCCACAATTAACCTTGCTTTCTCTCTTGAGTTGCTCTGTCCTAGCTTGAAAAAAGCTTTGCATTGCAATTCGGGAGGAAGTCAAGCATTTGGCTATTGCTTTGCCACATTCCAGTTGCCCTCACGCAACAAGAGGCACAGTATAGTCATCTGTACATACACATCCGTGTTGTGGCATTGTGTGCAGGTACTATGGCCTTAAACCCACTAGAGATGGTAATACATGTGGAGAACCCCCCCATGGCAGAGAACCAGGAGGTGGTAGTTCCTGGAAATCACCCCCCAGTGGTAGAAAACCAGGAGATGGTAACCCATGAAGGTGAACCCCCACACAGGAGGCGTCGTGGGAACAGGAGCACTGTAGACTGGGCGACTTTCAACACTGGAGAAGTTTTGGCCGGGCACGGGTGGGAACAGGCGCTTGAGCCATGGACCCGCACCACATGTCAGAGATACGTGGACTGGACCCACATCAACCGCCATTTTCCACGGGAGAGAAATGAGACGCAAGTGCGATCTGGCGTTGCATTGATCAAGTATTGCGTACACCCAACGTTCAAGAAGCGGTTGACCGAGGTGGCATTGGCACTTTGGGGGACCCTCTCGAAGAAGGATGGGACCCTCGCATTGTGTCAAATGGCGTATGCGGAGGTTTTTTTGGGCAAGGACGTGGATTGGAACACGTATCCGGCTAAACAACGGGGCGGCCGTTTCCCTACTAAAAGCCGTAGAATTCCACCAAATCCTGAAGTGCAATTGGAAGGCGAAGGAGTGGCTGGGGCACAAGGGGACGAAGCGGCGGCCGCGGACCCCATGGAGGTCGACAATGCACCTCAAGGCGCCAACGAACAAAATCCGGTGGCTCCCGAATTGGAGGCGCCCATTGCCGGTCCAAGCGAGCCTATGCCACTCGCCATTCACCCAATTCCCCCGTCTATGACAATTAATGAAGTATTTGGAGCAAATGGGGAATTAGAGGCATTACGTGCATTGGTGATTAAGCTGCGTGAGGATGGTGCAAAAGCTGAGCGAAGGCACGAGATGGAGGTACAAGCCCACAACGCACAAGTGAAGGCTTTGGAGGAAACGAATGCTAAGTTACTAGCAAGTAACATTGACTTGCTTGAACGTGAACGTCGCCAAAGCACGGATGGCACTCCACCATTGGATGAGGTCGTGGAGCGGGCCACATATGGTCTAATTGAGCCAGCTGACCCATTGACGGTGCGCCGGGTGCGGCCTCATGGTATATTCCCAACACCACATTTTCGTGGTGAGAGTTCAAATGCGGCAACCCAATCAACAGATGCATTGGGCCAAGAGTTCATAAGCGTTGAGCGCGTGGCATACGATGCCCTTGTGGCACGAGCGGAGCATGCAGAGGGCGAGTGCAATGAGGCCAAGGCCAACATGGAGACTGTATCAGCGGCTTTGGAGGGACTACAAGACGAGTTGGCATTTGTAAATGCCATGAAGGATAGATTGTTGCAACAAACGTCAACTACGAGGGAGCAAAAGTTGCTTGCCATGAGCAACATGAGATTGGCATGCACTTTGGCTATGAACGAGGTCGCACAACTGCAGCGTGAAGTCAGGAGAATAGCTGCACAATTTAGAGATGGTAGCCAACGTTATTTTGGCTTGACATCGTGGGCCCGACTGGAGGATATGTTTCCAGTTACATTGCCCCAAAATCGCGATAATGCAAGCATTGATTGGGACGGGCATCCGCATCTAGACTTCCAATTCAACACCGCGAGATATCGATACGGGCCCGTGGATAGAGAAGGCAATGCCCCCTTACTGTGGCCCATAGTTCCCGAGTTTGTGAAGGATGGAACGACGTGTACGATTTGCATAGAACCGTTTGGACCCGAAGGTGGATTTTGCCTTGGAACGTGTGGACATATGTACCACCCCGGATGTCTCATTCCGCACATGGTCACAAGAAAGCGGTGCGCACAATGCAAGGCTCCTTTGCACCGGCGGTTGTACGTCCAATTTGGGTTGGAGGATTACATGCCCCCACACTTCGAGTTGAACGAAGAGAACTTTCCTGGCGATGAGAATAGAGGGAGTTGGGGTAATGACATGATATGGATGTGGAAGTGGGGCCATGACAGTAGACACCTCGCCGTGCGCAGCGTGCAAGACATTCCGTGGAACGATGATGCGGAGATTACGGAGGTGTGCAAGAAGCTGATTAGTGCGGGCGATCCAGGGCGACGAGTATTTTTTGGCCAACTTGCTGGTGGCCATTGGGACTTGGACCGACAGGAGTTCATGCGCCGACCACATCTAGAGAATGTGGTTTTTGACTCCAGTGGAAATCCTATCGGAATACTCCAAGACATGGATCATGAGGCACAAATGAGGTTCATCGAAGACACTACGTTCAATGAGGTGCAAATGTTGTCAACCATTTCTTCCTACTTGCACGATCGATATGATCGAACCGTAGTGGCTACGTTGAACAGTTTGCAATCTAGAGAAGGATTGCAAGATTTTTTGAGAAATAGTATAGGCAGAGGCATTGTAGAACCAGAACAAGGTTGAATACCTTCTGGTGATGAGTTAGGCCATTAGACGGATGTATAGTATATTAGTATTGTAAATAGTATTTGGCTATGACGACCATTTACGAGCGTTTGTTGCTCATGTTGCAAAAGTACATTTTTTGGGCAATGAAGCATTTTCATTTTTCTCGTACAACTGTATTGTTTGTTAAACACTTAAACTGAAAACTTAACCATGAACAAATGAAAAGAATACTCAATACGTTTGCTTGAAATGTATGTGCAACAAGTTCATTTAAATCCAATGCCATACTTTCACTTAAAGTAGATTTTGTAAGTTCACTTTTAAAAATTGCCAAAATTCTATTTTTTACATATGCCACAAGTATATATGCTTTTGTTTTTGATTCCCACCATTTCGAATTTTTTTAATCAAACCATTAACCCAAGTTTTTCCCACCGCATTTTTCCACATTTTTTTTTTCCACATGTCAAACCATAACCATTTTTTTACCCTAACCCATTTCCATTTGTTAGATTCAAACCCTTTCCATATTTTAGATTGAA
This sequence comes from Thuidium tamariscinum, assembly GCA_947034885.2. Lineage (NCBI taxonomy): Eukaryota > Viridiplantae > Streptophyta > Bryopsida > Hypnales > Thuidiaceae > Thuidium > Thuidium tamariscinum. The sequence goes on along the minus strand of OX344757.2, from coordinate 201,689 downwards.
CCCATTTCCATATTTTTATTAGTCGAACCATGAACACATTTTTTTAAACCATTTCTATATTTTTTTGTCGTCCACATTTCAAACCATCAACGTTCTTTTTTATTCAAAGCATTCCCATTTTATTGATTCAAACTATTTCCAATTTGAGCCTTAACCATTAAGGCATTAACATTTTTTTTCCAAACCATTTCTAAATGTTTTTTATTCAACATTTCAAACCATTTCCATATTATTTTTAATCAAACCCTGAACACATTTTCTTTCCAACTTATTTCCATATTTTTTTTAGTCAAACCATTAACACATTTTTTTTCACGACCCTTTCTATAAGTTTTTTTCCAACCTTTCAAACCATTGCCTTTTTTTTTATTCAACCCATTTCCATATTTTTTTTTTATTCGAAGCATTTTCATATATTTTTTAGTCGAAACATGAACACATTTTTTTTCCAAACCATTTCTATATTTTTTTGTATTCAACATTTCAAATTATTAACTTTTTTTTAATTCAAAGCATTTCCTTTTTCTTTTTCTTTGATTCAAACCATTTCCATATTTTTTTTAGTTGAACCATTAACCCATCTTTTTTCCAAACCATTTCTATATTTTTCTTTCTAACACCCTATACCATTACCGTTTTTCTTTACTCAAAACTTGGCCATTTTTTTACCCTAAACCATTTCCATATTTATTCTAGTCAAACAATTAACACATTTTTTCTCCAAACCATTTCTAAATTTGTTTTTCCAACATTTCAACCCATTTCCATATTTCTTTTAGTCAAACCCTAATCACATTTTTTTCCCAACCCATTTCCAAATTTTTTTGGTCGAGCCATTAACACATTTTTTTCCAAACCCTTTCTATATTTTTTTTTCATTCAACATTTCAAACCATTAACGTTTTTTTTATTCAAACCATTTCCATAATTTTTTTATTCGAACAATTAACACATTTTTTTTCAAAACCAGTTTTACATTTTTTTTTATTCACAATTCCAAACCATTAACGTTATTTTCATTCAAACCATTTCCTTTTTTTTGATTCAAACCACCAAAACCTTTTTTTTAAATACAAAATATATATTATATTTAGACTATGGAAGGCCTAAAATACAAAACCATGGGAAATTATTTTTTGAGAGATGGTTAAACCTCATAGACTAATGAGAAAATTTTGATTGCGAATATGAACTCAGACTTTTAAGTCTTACAAATAAAGAGTTCCAGTCCACGGAGCCCAGGCCGTCCATCCTGACCGTCGACGGCACGGCCAGGCCGTCCATCGAACCTAGGCCGTCCAACCTTCCTCTCAATCCAAGCCGTCCTTCCCAAGCGTAGACCGTACCCAGACCGTCGATCTGGAGGCGTCCGTCCAGGCCGTCCACTGGACGTCCTGTCCATCGGGGCCGTCCATACCCCGCGAGCGGGGCCGTCCCCTAAAACCGTCCACCGGATCCGGACCGTCCGCAGAACCCAGAGTGTCCATCCAAGCCGTCTAGTCAGCCAGGACCGTCCATCGGAACTGTCCACCGAGCACGTCCTTCCAGGCCGTCCACGGAGGTCGTCCGTGAGGGCGTCCACGACCGCTGTCACGATTTTTCATCCTCTGTCGCGGATTCTGTCGTGAATTTCATCCTGACGGACGCTCGGCTCCCCGTCACGTCAGCAGACGGACATCCTGACGGACGGACGTGACGCGACGGAAGCAACCCTGGTAATAAGAAGAATTAGAGAAGTACACAATTCTAGTACCCATGATGTAGTCTCATACACGAGTTGCACCGTGCAAGAGATTAACTCAAGTGATAAATTTTCAATCTCCTTCTAGCCATGCATCTGTGTCAACGACTGAGTTGGTGATCTGAACTTCAGTCACGTTCGGAATCAACCTGCGCCATTTGTAAGATTACCTTTGAAGCTCTACTTGTATGAGATACTTCAATTGGTACTAGATTATGAAAACATATAGCAAGGAATTATGGGAGATTTACCTCATAGAGACAATGTTCACATTGACAGACTGACAATGGTACAAAGACAACACAATATCAAATAAACCATGATCGATCTACCTACACTTCAAACTCCCCATTGACATAGTTTATATAATCTCAGATGAGCACCAGAAGCTCTGTCAACAGCATTGCAATTTCGAGGAACTACCATCCAATTCATAAGTAGATAAACAAAGGACTAAACGTCCTAAACCAAAATAAACAAACAAACATGTTACATATACATCAATAAGGTATAACGGACATACCTATATCGGCATCCTCTCCCGTATGTAATCAAAGAAATTCATAAGATCACCTCGAGAGAACTGAAAGTCATCTAGCACAACTCCATTTGGTAAAACGTCAAAAACCAAATTCGCTGGAATCGTAAATGGCGGATTTCCACGAATGACTCGGTGATTTGCATCATACTCCAATTCTTCAATCATTCTTGGTCGATGATGTTGCATGTGCCCTATGCTAACTGGCCGCTGAGGTCGAGTATTAGCGACATGACCCCACCTCTCAACTTTAACTGTCTTTGATGCCTTACTAATAGCCACTAAAATAACAACCCTTGTTCTACCCCTACTTTGACTGATCCAAAAATGACACTATAAGAAACTCATGTTTTAGATGACGGATTTTAGGTGACATCTAATGTAGTAACTTGTATTTTTATGTCAACAATGATGTCCGCCATAACATCAAGATGTTATGGCGGACATCATTGTTGACATAAAAACACAAGTTACTACATTAGATGTCACCTAAAATCTGTCATCTAAAACATGAGTTTCTTATAGTGTGAGCATCAGTCCTGAGCGCACTGATACCTTCTAAAACACCAACTTCTAGTACAACGGAAGGCCAATCATCAACACTTCGGGTTCTTGGCCTCCGTGCACAATCACCCTCTTTCCTATGACCATTACCAGTGAACCTTCCAGCCTCAAGATATTCCAATGCACGGTCATTAATCAACTATTGTGGAAGTTTTGACATAAACATCCTGAGAAAATTGCCAACCACTACCTCATGGCCCACACTTGGCATAAACTTGAATATCAAGAGATTGAGGTCTTCATAATGAAGAATGCGCATTCTAGGCATCCTTCGGGTCTCCTGCAACTTGTCAATCGCTTCAAGATCTTCTGCTCCAACCTCAAGGAATGTCAGATACCCTACAATCTTCCCATGCTCCTCAAACAACTCATACATGCGCAAGAAGACATTTCCAAAGGATCTGGGCGAGGTAAATCGATGTACCTCATGCTCCCTGATTGAGAAATTACCAAGGATATCGTTCACCGCGGTTGACGAACGCCCAGCCATCACGGAACTAGATGTGCTGCTATCATAATCACCATGAAGCAAAGCCATCTGCAATCAATCAACCAACTAATAACAATCAACCACAATCTTTCTCAAAACTTGGAAACCCCGCATCCATATCTAACACCACTCAAGCTCGCAGATAAATAGTCTGCACGAAAAAGTTGAAATAAAAATGAAATGATGAACCAATATCAATATTCCCCTGAACTCAGAAACCAAATCGACACAGAATAAAAATCACAAGCTTCAAAGATCCACACAACGCACACGACCCCACCCACCAAAATCATCTCCTGTAGCTCCAAAGGAATCTCAAGCTCCCAAAACACAGAAACCCTTTGCAGGAGATTCCATCCCTACCTCAAGCCTTCACGTCTTGCGTAAGCAAAATCTCCGCACCCCGATACACCACAAAAACACCGAGTCCGTTACAAAGAATAAAAAGACAGCTTCACCTCAAAGTGCATCAGCAAGAACTCGGCCAGTAGAAGGTTGCGCAAGAATAAAACACCACACCACCCAAGCAATCACTCGGACTCCAAATCCCCAATACGGCAAATTTGCGGACAAGCAGGGGAAGATGTGTGCATATACGAACTTCTTTGGCAAACATTTACAACATGAGAGAGAAGCAGGAAGACGCTGCTGGCGATGGCGGTGGCGTGCGATTGGGGCTTCCTGCACAACAGAAGGGTGTGTATCTAGCGCTTTTCCAGCCTTGTCCCTCGTAGACCACCCCGACTCCTCTTCCTCTCTCTCACTCTCCTCTCTCACGCACACTCAGGTTGCGTTTCTCCTCGCCCTAAACCCTAAAAAACCTGACTCCATGAAGGTGGAAGGGCTCGGAACGTCCACGACGAACTGAACTAAATTGAACTGAACTTCAGTCGATGGATGGCCGCGTTGTTCAAGGGTTAAATCCTAGAAGACCTGCACGGATCATACATATCCTTCTTGAAAAATGAAACCACCATAAGAAACTCATGTTTTAGATGACAGATTTTAGGTGACATCTAATGTAGTAACTTGTGTTTTTATGTCAACAATGATGTCCGCCATAACATCAAGATGTTATGGCGGACATCATTGTTGACATAAAAACACAAGTTACTACATTAGATGTCACTTAAAATCCATCATCTAAAACATGAGTTTCTTATAGTGAACTCACGCAAGTAGACAAATTGATGGAAATAGGGGAATTCATCCATTTCCACCTACCAACAAATTTACATTCACAGTAGACAATCTGCAGAAACAGAGCACATCAGTGCTTTTTTCCAACAATTTGGAGCGAAATTGCACCAAATTTTTTGGCATGGCACCAAGCCTATAGAAAATAAACAGTAAAATTTTAGATGAAATCGTCAACTAACTTCAAATTTAAAAAAATTAATGGATGAAATAACTAAATAATTAATGAAAAGAGAATGATAGATATGTATTGTGTCCTAATATGATATTTCTATCCAATATATGGATGAATGTTGAGATTTGGAATTCCATAATAAAATGAAGTATTACCACTTTGGTACTTCATAAAAAATGAAAACAAAACATCGGAGCACATACTTCCAATTTCAAATTGCCACCATTTGCTAATAAATTATCCAAATCACAAACCACAAAGTGTGTGGGAAAGATAATGAAGTCTACTTTACTAATGTCTTAGGAATTCACAAAAAAACTTGTGAAATTATATATAAAAATAACATTTTTCAACAAACTCTCTACCATCTAGTGTTATCACCATTTACTTTCATCATGGCCTTCATACGGTGAGGCATGCTAGCAAAGAGAACTTCAATCATATCTAGGGACACTTCTTCCCATGCACTTTGAATATTGTTGACTAATTCTTCTTTATTTTACAATAGCTCCTCCTTTTAGATGATGTCTTTCACAATCTTCCATAGGTTTTTAATGGGGTTTAAGTTAGGAAAGTTTAAAGGCCATGAAAACTTTTTTATACAATGTGTTTGCCTCCAATTACTTCATTTCTTGCTAGAATGCATGGAAGCACCATCTTTGTGAGTGATTTTAACTCCACCCTTAAGCTAAAACCTAATACGCGGGTTCTATGTCTAATTGAGTATTTTCTCCTAATTAGGTGTTCAAAGAGTGCCTTCTAAGCAATGAACTCCTTTAAAAACATCATTTTAAAGCCTAACAATTACTAATTTCACTAATTGTAGACTCATTAATAGTTTAAGGTTTTAGGTGAATTTCCTAAATCTAAATTTAAATATGATACTTACTAGTCCACTCTATTTAAATCTAAGTTTTCTCAAATTGATCTAAGTGAAAATAAAAAACTACTAATTAATTCAAAAAGCTTGGCAAGATAAAACTAAACAAAGAAAGAAGTAAAATGAAAATTAAATAGGAATGACTTACCTCCTCGGCATAAATCTCTATAGTACCATCATCAAACATCATTATCTGCATATATTTGTTAGCAATCTCCCCATTAAATTTCTCTTGCTCATCCGTTGAATTAATCCATGATAATTTCTACTTTGTTGGTAAGATTGACCGGCTCTTCTTAATTTCAATTGCATTAAAAGTTATGAAAAATTGAAATTAATAGCAAATTTTTCATCAATTCCTAATTTTTTGATAATTAAAAAAAATACCACGAAGTTAATTAAAACCGCTAACTTGAAACAACAAATTACTAAGCAATTTGAGTAATTAAATCATTAGCAAATAAATCTATTCTAAATGAAAATCAATTGTTAATTCTCACTAAATTGCTAATTTTTGTTATTGTTTTTCCTTTTTGGAATTTCTGGCCAAAAATCAAATGGGAATTAATTAGTTTAGAATCTAGAAATCAAACCAAATCTTTTCAGATCTAATTAGTTTATTAATTTTTCTAATTTTTAAAGAAATTGGTTCTCAATTTTGTTTTTTCCTTTTGGCTTATTAGGCCTAATAAAACAAAACTAATAGAATCCAAACCTTCCAAGAATTTAATTAATTACTAACTACCAAAGAATAAAGAACAAGTCCAAAAAATAAGAACAACTTCAATAGTAGGATCCCCCCAAATTAGTTTTTAATACCAAAGGTTAAAGCCAAAGAATAATGCACCTAACTTAACCCCTAAAGGATCAACATGCCTTTTTTGGCAACATAGTGATTTTGGGCAGGTACGTGTGGCTAGAGATTTCCATATTTTGGAACCAAACTTTAATAGAAGGTGTGGACAAGGAGTATTTTTGAAGCCCAACAATTTTTGTGACTTTCGACTACATGGTTGAAAAGTTATTGCATAAAACGTTGATTGTTTCTCAACTTGGGCAATTTGGGCAGATTTGAAAAAATCACTTTTTTTGAAAACAAAAATTTGAAATTGATTTTATAAATTTATATATACATGGAAAGCTTTGAATCATTCCATTTGAACTAATGAGTCAAAAGTTATGAAGAACTTTAGTATGCAGGTAGTTATGGATTCTCTTCTCTAAAATAAACTTTGTAAGTCCTGTATTTTACTCAATTTTCAATATTTTTGAAAAAAAATAAAAAAACAAGGTGTAGATTGTTTATTACAACATTTGAACCATTGGGATTGACATTCTTCGATTCAATAAATAATTTGTTACCATTTTTGTATTGTGAATCATACTCTACTTCTTTCTAATTACTATTTTTTTTGCAATCCAAATGATATGAAAATTTTCAAGCATGTAGCCAACTTGAATTAGAAGATGAACCCAAAGAGTTGCAAGCATTTTGGGCATTTTTTCATACAAATGTGACCATCTAAAGTGCAGCTGCCTGGATTTTTGCGTGAAAAACAAAATGACTTTTGTAACTTCAAACATTAATATCTTGCAATCAACATTGCGGAAATTTCTGAATTTTTATTACATCTTCCCAAAATAGTGCACTAAGAGTTCCTATGATTACATGTGTCAAAAATTGTTTTCTTTTTAAAATTTGGTAGCTACCCTAGAAATGACAGTGTGGAGCAATTTTGGTGGAAACATAATTGTGGTCCTTTAGAAGTTAATAGCAATATTCTTTAGAAATGAGTTATTTAACACTAATTCCTTCATGTGAATGCCTTTTTGGTCCTTTAAATTCTCTAAATTCCTTCATTCTCCCTTCATTTTACATATGAATTGTTTCCAATTCTTTTTGTGAGAGAAGATGGCTATCTTAAAGGATTTGATAGGAAGGTGATGAAGAATTGTAAAAACTCCTTTAAATTAGATTTTTGGTAAAAATCAAAAAAAAAAAAGTCATAACTTTAATCACCAATCTAAGATTTTGATCAAAAATCAAATATTTGTAATACAAATTAATGTGAGTTTGTTGACCACAATTGTAGCTAGCTTGTAACCTCTGCTTAGTTGCAGCCTTGTCTCGCTTAGACATAGCCCTAGATTTCTTAGTTGCAGCCCTCAGCTCGCTACCATGTGGCAAAATCCCATTGGTCGGAGGCTTCATGCATCCACTAGTTCGATTAGGGTCTTCCCTTAATCCCTAAACCCCTATAACTATGTTTTCACCAAAACTGCTCCAAAACTGCCATTTCTAGTTTAAGTACTAAATTTTTGAAAAAGAATGTTTTTTGACACATCTAACCGTAGGATCTTGTAGAATGCTAGTTTGAAAAGATGTGGAAAAAATTTCGGAATTTTCCACCGTGCAGATTGCAAGATATTAGTGTTTGAAATGTCAAAAATCATTTTTTGGGCTCTCCTGAAATCTGGCCAGCTGCTCTTCACAAGGTCATATTGGTATGAAAAAAAGTTCAAATTGGTGGTTACTTTTCGGATTCCTTTTTAAAAGCAAGTTGGATATATGATTGGAAAATTTCAAATCATTTGGAGTTGTGCAACATATAGGAAAAAAATAGTAAACAATAACAACTAGAAAATGGTTGAAATGACTAAATACTTAATAATTTATTCATAAATTTGAAAAATTCCAATCCCAAAGGTCATAATGTTATAACAAACTATATACACCTACAGTTTTAATTTTTTCCAAAAATATTGAAAATTGAATTTTACAAAGAATTTCAAAGTTTTTTGTAGTGTAGAGATTCTATAACAACCTAGAAACTATCCCAAAACTAAAATTCCTATAACTTTTACCATATTAGTCTAAATGGAATGATTCAAATCTTCCCAAGTCTGAATAAACCTAAAGAACCAATTTGAATTTTCACTTTTCAAAAAAAAGTTTTTTTGAAGAAGTTTTTTCAGTTGCCCGGGGTGCCCGCCGAGCAAACAAAATGACATATCATGCCATAACTTTTTAACCACAAAGTCAAAAGTTATGAAAATTGTTGGATCTTCAAGCTACTCCTCAAACACATCTTTTGTGAAAATTTCAAAGAAAAAAAAACAAAAATCCATTCGTAGTGAGCTGCCTGAAATCGCTATATTGCCAAAAAATGGGGTTCATGGCTTTAGGGGTTAATCAGTTTGAGTTTTCCACCTTCAATCAAACTATTAATTATAGATTGTGTGTTTGGTTTTTAATTTTTAACCACTAACCTTGTTAAGGTGTTTAGAATATTTGGAAATTTTGGTAATACGGAAGGATAAAGTAATAAGCTTATTGATTATAATTCATAAATTACACTTCATATAACCCTTAGAATTATTTGGTATAGTAAATAGTTAATTTTCAAGGGGGTTGGAAATAGGGAATAAGAGCCTTCTAAGATCACAATCAAGGTTCAATTTCTAAAAATGTTATCAATTCAAAGCTTCTCCGTATTGGCAATGTCAAGTAGTATTTTAAGAATTTTAATCACTCAATAAGGTACACATAACAATGTTTAACATAAATTTTATTTTAAATTCTCAAAAGGTCTTAGTATTTGAATATTTTGCAACTAAAAGAGAAATTTATGATAGTGTTTATTTGAACTTTGGAGCTCGAATACTTGAAATTTTCACAAATCTGCTACTTTAAGCTTTAGAAATCAAAGATGGTACACATGACAATGTTTAACCGAACTTTGATGGTAAGACCTTAAAGTTTTCATATAACAATATCTAGCAAGAGGTTAAAGTCAAGCCTGTAATATAAAGTGTGAAAATAAGAATAAATTGAACGGACCCCAAGCCTTTAAAGTTCAACAATAAAAAAATAGAATAAACTTGACTAAGATTTTTGGTTCAAGTAGTGCTCCAACAACACTAGTAGCACCAATAAAGGAAAAAAGAATAAAGTGTTAGTACACAAAGAATGAGGGCACTAGCAACCTTGATGGAGCCCTTATATATTGGTTTCAAGGCTAGTCCTAGTAGATTGCTAATGAAACTTTTTTGTTACTTTTATCCTAATCTATCCTAAATATAAATTAAAAATAATATTTGTTTAATGGTGAAAAACTCTAGAATTCTCTCCATTTAAGTAATAAGATCTTAGCCAAATCAAATCCAACATCTTAAGCCTAGCTATTTTGAAATTAACCCTAACCTACCTAGATATATTGCAAATTAACCAAAAATTAATTTGAAAATTATCTTTTTTAGTCCAAAAATGGCTTGTTACGTATAAAAGCAATCTTGATCAAATCAAAGCTTTGATTTTTCAAAAGATATTTCCAAAAGATATTTCCAGATTCACTTTTAATTAACCGCAATTAACACTTAAAAAGTCAAAGTAAGAATTGACCCTCTCTATTTTTTAGAAAACAACTCAAAACAGAAATCCGTCTATACCATTGTTTTCAAAAGACCCCAATTAATCAAGGAAATCTTCCACCCCTAACTCCTCAGTTATTTATCAATGCAAATGTGAATTATGATAAATTTAATTAAAAATTAAAAATATAACTTTTAGAATTTGCACTTTTTGATGAATTTGTCAAGCGAAGGTCTTTAGAAATGTCTATAAGATAAAAGAATGTTTGTAAGAGTAAGGAATGTCTCATCATTCACTTCAATCAAACATCTTTCGTTCTTGGTACACTAATCAACCTACCGCCAAGTTGTAAATTCTCGTGGAATTTAATGTCTGAAATGTTGATTCTGGTAATTGGAAATGTTGTAATGTCTTCAAACTTAATCGATAACTTATCTACCATACAAAAATCTAATCTAATTTTTAATGAAATTTTATCAAAACCTATGTAATTTTCAAAAAATTTACAAATATGTTTGTCTGCGGTTGATTTCCCATGGAGTTAGTGTGGAATTTTGGAAAAATCTAAAATAAATTGGGTATCATCTAGGATAATTTTAGATTCTAAGTGCAATTTCTACACTAACTTGCATTTGTCTATTTTTTATAATTTGAAATGACTTTGTCTAATTGGATTATTTAATTATTGATATCCGGGAATCTTTAATAATTGTTTGATTCTTGTTGGCTCCTAACATGTTCCTACCTTTAAAACACCTCTCTATAGTCTTCAATTGTCAATTCCTCCATCTTTGATATCTTAGTACTTTAACTCTCAAAGTTACTTTTAAAGGTTTTTAATTTTAAATCAAATCCTCATTAAAATTGAATTTAGATTATTGTAGATACTTTAGATCTAAAATAGACTCTGTTGGCTTAGCCAATATGCCATGTGCTTTCTTAAAAGGTAGATTTTATACAAATAGACAATAAAACTAACTAGATTTCATATATCCTGTTAATTTTTGGAATTACTAATTATTCTCTCAAACTCACTTCTAAGAGTTAAAATGATGAAAATCCTTAGAATTAAGAATTTTCCACTTTTAAAGATGTTTTTTCCCCATTTTGGTAGAGACTACTACCACACCTTTCCTAACACTCTTTATAAGTATTTTTTTCTATAATTTGGCTAAATTTTGCAAAACATTTGCAAAAATAGACCTAGAGTTCTAAGTGCCAACTTGAGGGTTTATAATTTTCCATGAGTATAAGTGTCTCAAGGTGATGATTGAAAAAATAGAAGCCATTGGAGAGGGGAGGACACTCCCATTGCATATGAAGGATCCATGTATGGTGAAGTCATTTCTTGACCCCCTATTTACCTTTGAATAAACTATAATTTCATCCTAAATTTTTGAGCTTTGTTTAACAATGACTAAAGGTTTCTATTGACAAAAATTTCAATTAAAAATAATGTAAGATAAATTGTCTAGAAATGATTGAAAAATGAAATAAGATGGTATGTTTTTCATCTAAAATATTCTAGAAATCATATGAAGATGACTATTGCATCAATATTTAACCAAAATAAACTTTCAATAGAAAACTATTCTGGGTCAATGCAAGAAACACTTCACGTTTTTTTCTCAAAAATGTAGTTTCTAGGTGTAGGACTGGCTGTCCTACACGATCCTACTAGTACTACGCATTTGCACTATGCCTGTCAATGTCAGCTGTTGATCTTGGGCGCCTGTAAATCTGGATCGTTGATTTAGTCCTATGTAGTCCTACAGAGTGCTACAAAGTACTCCTCAAGCCACTAGGAGCAGAAAATAGGTGAAAAGGGGTCTGTGGACCTTTTCATTTTTAGTAAATAGAAAAAAATTCAAAAAATTATTTAAAAAAAATCCATTTTCTTAACGAAATTGTGCTCACATTCCAACAAAAAAAAATTCTAAGAAAATGTTTCCCTCTCTATAGCCTTTGTGCAAAGGAAGGTCACTTTGACCCCATGTGTACAATATAGATGTTGCTAATTTCATAAAAACTCATTGTCACCCCTTGTAATATTAGTAGGCCTCCACCTTGTCCAATTTGTGGCTTCAAATTTGGATCTTTGAGCCAAAAATAGGACTAAAAAACTCCAAAATGGCCAAAGTAGACACCCAATTGGGATCACTTTAAAAATAGTAAAATAATTTTAAAAATTCTGAAAAAATTACACAACATCTAAAACTTTTTTTTGCACCTTTATTTTAAATTTCAAGACAATTGAAAAAAACGTGCAAAAGTTATGAGAAAAAAACTACCTATTGAAGGTCAAGGGGACAAAAAAAAAGACAAGTGTTTCTTGCAATCACCCTTCTATAGAATTTTTTTTTATCGTTTTTCAAATTTTTTTTCTTATATAATTTAAAGGTGTGAAAGTTATTTTCAACTTTATATTGTATTTTTTTCTTTAAAAGTTTATAACTAATTACTATTAGCATGCAAAATACCAATATTTCAAAATATGAAAATTTAAAGTAGTAGAATATATTCAAAAAAAATTTGGAAAAAAAAATTAAATTTTAGGATGTATTACATGTATTATAAATTTTGCCACATATATGTTTCTAAAATGTAGGGAGTGTCTCTTCTTCAAAGCCACTCAAGCAACTTTCTTTATAGTCATTACCTTTCCATCTACTATGTGGCATTATAACAAGAAGACATTAGTTAAAACCTATGAATGCATCCTATTCTATCATTGATGAACAATTAAATTAAACAATCCAAAGAGAAACATCCATGTAATCTTCACCTTACCTTCATTTGCCTCGACCTTTTTAAGATTTCAAATGAGGATTTCATCCATCCATATCAAATTCTTCTAATCACATATTGTCCAATGTCAGTGTTCTTTAACAAATGCCAATCTCTTCATCTTGTACTATTGTACTATTGAATAGTTCCTGGCTGTTCCAGCCACTTCATGGTGCATAGTGTAACATGCACCATACTTGCAAAAAAAACTTTTAATTAAAATTGAAATTTTCACCTCCATGTCCATGCCCATGCCTATGCCCATATCCATGCCCATGTCCATCCCTCATCCCCTTCTTATAAATTTGGGAGGGTGGGATTGGAAACAATCAATATGGGATAATCCATATTGTCAAATCCATATACGTATGTTGTCATTCCTAAGTCATATCTTGAGTATTCATACGTAAGTATATCCATTTATGGTAGTGTTGTATCAATATCGGTATCAATATCATATCCATATTTTGAATAATTATACATCCGATGGCTATTGATTATTCTTAAAAAAGGGGGTGGAATTTTGTTTGAAATGAATTAAATGGCTTTTGATTTTCCGGGGGGAAAGGATTGACAGGCACTTTATGGTGCATAGTTGGCTAAGAAATGGCTTCTTTGTAGGAACTTGGTTACAAAATCCAATACTCTTCATCACCTTCTTTAGGATGCGCTTACATGTCTGGTGGACAAGAATAATGCACCTTTAGGCAATTAGACAAAAGAGGCTTTACTATCTACCATGAATTGCCTGTCACTACTTGGTGGATTTCCTTGCCCCACTTCCCTTCTTATAAAATTGGAAACATTCAATGTATTTAAAAAAAAATTCCACCTCCCATTCAAGAAAAATCAGCAGCCATCTAATCAATATGTATACAAATATGAATACAAATACAATATGGAAGTATAAATATGAAAATATACATATGGTAGTTCAAATATAGATATAACATATAGGATACTACATACAATATGCATATAAGATATGGCATACAACAAACAAAATTTGTCTCATACTAATTGAATTGACCCCACCTTCTCAAAATTAGAAGAGGGGGTGGGAGTGAGGGTAGGAGTGGAGGTGGGATTTCTAAACTTTTAAATTTTAAATTAAATTTTTTTTACTTCACAGTGCATAGTTTTATTACTATGTACCATGAAGAGGCAGTATCTCCCTACTATTACTGATTGTCTTGTCAAGATTGACAAATGGAAAAGGACGAGGAGAAGTTTTACTGATACTGGTGGATGTATAATCTCATTGGTGGAGACTTGACAAGCTTGAAAGAATCTCATACATGTGCTTTTTTATTTAATCCCTCTCCACTAACCGGGTCCATATGAAAGTACTATCAATATTTTCTCTTGTAGTACTCCGTGTGAAGTTTCCTTATCCCCCAATACATGAAAGAAGAATTTTAATGTAGTGGAAGAAACCTTCACACACAATTTTTTTGTAATTGCAAATTTGCAATAAATGATAGACATCGATTCTCAAATCAAATATAGCCAAGTGCCTTCTTGTCACGCACATTGAACTTTTGAGAATTTGAGGCCATGTTGGTAGATCATCTTATAGATTATTGTAGACATTCTTCCAACCTTCCTTATTTTTCATATTTGAATGCTTTTGAAAGTTTTGTTCACTACTTGAAAATGTAAGTTTTTAAAATTAGTTCGTCCCAACTCTATCTTTTACTTAAATCTATTTCTTTTCCTTCTAAACTATTGAAATTACATTATTGAATTTCAGGAATTGACTTGGAATTTGATTCAATAATGTTTTAAAATAATTGAATTCCTTATCCTATCGAAGTCAATTATTATTCTATTTAAGAACTAATGGCTTGAAATGAAATTTTAAAATTTCTTCTTTATTTCCTATCTTCTTCAATTCTACTTCATAATTTGTATAACTACCTTTATTCTTCATTCATACTTCACACGTCAATCATTTATGAGTTTGAAAACTCAATAGATATGCTTACAGAGAGAAAGAATGGTGAGTTACTTATTAAACCTTTCTCCTTAATTCACAATTACTACTTTTTAATCAACTTCTGATTCTTCTAATTTCCACTCTATTCTAATTATATTTCTATTCTTCTAATTTCTTCTCTTCTACCTTCTAATGTCTCCTATTTCTTCCCTAATCTTCTATTTTTCCCTCCTAATTTGCTTCTCTAATCCTTCTTCTCTTCTCTTCCTTCTTCTTTCTATTCTCTATTCTAATTTTCTTAAATTTTTAAAAATAAAAATAAAACTAACTAAAAGAAATGTTAGTTTTGAAGGATAGTGATTAAATCCCTCTCCCTAACTCGTCTAATTCTCGCCCTATCTGGGAGCCCCTTGGTCAAGTCGGAGCCTTGACTTGTTGACCTTTAGAGAGGCCCGACTTGGACAAATACCTTAGCCAGGTAGTGTTTATCCCCTTCTAGTCCATTTGAGGCAGTAAGGCTAGACAGACAAGGAGTTGATTAGTTGAATTATTATTATTATTAAATTGTTCTCTCAAATAAAATAACAAAACAAAGAAAGTTTAATATACCCTTTTTACAACAAACAAATAAAAACTAACTAACTAAATTCCCTTTATTTTAGAGAAATTTTCTCTCAACTTCTTACACAAATTCTACTTCTACAACGAACTACAACAAGTTAGTACAAATATTAGAAACAATCTATAACATGTTAGTATACCAAAATACTCCATAAATAAGCTTTGAAGGTCTCTTCTAAGGGAAGAGGCCTCTAGAATTAGTATACAAGTTAGTAAACTCTACAAAAACACTCAAAATTTCAACAAAATGAACCACAACTTCTCCACAATAATACTAAATGTTATCAAACTTCAATGTCCTTCAAAATTTCAATAAAACACAAAGATGGAAGCTTTAAATAAGTCCAAAAAACACATTGTAAGCAATTTGGTTCAAACTTGACTAAAAATCAAAATTAATGGATCAACATGAGCACATTTCAAAAATTGGCTACAAAGGGGTGAAATTAGAGAGAAATCATTAGAAGAGATTTCAGCTTATAGAAGACTGCGAGTTCCTATGCAATCCAGAACTGTAGGAATTGCAAATCAACATCGAGCTAAAGTAGCCGAGTGACAATTACATTAGATTTTTTTTGCAATTTTTTTTGACTTTTTTGCAATTTCATTGGCTTAATTTTTTTTGTATTAATGATGGCTTACTACTATCAACCATTCTCTCACTACTGTGGGGGCAACAAGGGGAATTGGCTTGAAATGGGCTAGATTTGCTCTAATGGGTGAATGCAAGAAACACTTGTACTATTTTTTGTCACAAGCTAAGTGCTAATCTATTTTTTAGCCATAACTTTTGCATTTTTGCTCAAAATGACTCAAGATTTTCAAAGAAGGTACTCATGTCTATTATACACCTTACATAATTTTTTTCATAATTTTCAAAAACAAATTCATATCTTTTAATGGAATGTTGTCATTTCTACTAGGACTAAATACCTAAATCATCTAATCATAAAATACTAAAATAGTACTAGTGATTAAATGTCACAAATGAGAACTTAGAGTTTTTTAGTACTAAGGAGTACCTTTTTTTTAATGATTTTGAGATGAAATTTGGATGAAATGGTCTTCTAGTACACTTACATCTTTTCACAAGAGGGATTTTGAAAATAATTATTTTTATGTGGTATAGAAGTCTACAAAGTGAGCTTCTTTTTGCTTGAATTTTGAAACATATAAAATATTATTTTGGTGATTTTTTTGGTGGATGATCATATTCATAGAACTATTGCAAATGAACACTTTTTATTTTTTGTGTTTACTTATTTTTACTATTTTTCCCCAATTAAAACATGAAGGTATTGAGGTTTGGCACTTTTAGAAAAAAATTCTATCAATTTCCTTTGGTGAAAACCTTCATCTTAGAGGTATATACATTGTTCATAATTTTCAAATTTTTTTCAAATTAATTTTCAAATTTTAAAGTACTCAAGAAAAAGTCATGAGTATTGGACTAAAACGCAACAAATACAAGTACAAGTATATCTTGCATTCACCCTAATGGGTTGTCTATTTATGCTCTTCTAGTGGCAACCACTTCCTCCCACTTTCATGCATTAATTTTATCACTTAAGATTTTCATCCTAAATTATCTTGTTTTAACTTTTTATGTTGGACCATTTTCTAACTTTTGAAAGTTAACTTGAAATTACAAACAGATTGTGCTATTGGCTTCAAAAGTTACTTTATAGACTTTTGGAGTTTTCACCCCTTTTTCATTTGCCAAAAATTCAATAAATCCTAATACCAACTTAATTACCAAAAAAGGTAAAAATCCAACTTTTGAAATTTGACTTTTCTATGAAAAGTAACTAGCCTTGGGGTCTTTATTAGATATAAGAGAGTAAAAAAAGCCTAACTTGGACTCATTCCAATTTCGAGAGCATCCAAAATGTTAGTTTACCTCCCACCATAATTTTTGATTTTGCCCATTAGAAGATTATTCTTTGAGTTTGGATACTTTTGGCTATTGAAATGTCTTGAAACTTGTCAAAACTTCTTAATAATATAAAAGAAACTATCCTATTTTTTAGTGAGATTTTACAACAACTTGGGTATTTTATGAAAACTTTCTATTGGAGGTTAAAGTAGTTGTCCATTTAGAGAGGTATATTTTGGTTACCAAAAAATTATGAAATTTTTTTAGGAACCTTCCATCAAATCCTACAAAATATATGTAAGCTTAAATCTAAGCTCTATATGATTGTCAAAAGAGAGTAGAATCTTGCATCATCTTTCAATTATTGGGGTTTGGAAACTTTTATATAGAAAAGAATCTTAGCAAACCAACTATGGTATTGAATTCCTAATGTAAATCTAATCCCCAAAATCCTGTCCTTTGGCTATAGATTCCCTTCCTTAGTTTGTTGCCATGTTTTCCAAATCTATAGGCTAATAATGGAGTTTCTACAAGAAATTGGATTTTAATTGGGGACTTGAAACTTATCTAAGGAAATGGATTCTTAGGTTTTTACAAAATCCTTTTAGGCATATTTTAGCCAAATTCATTTTATGCACAATAGGTGGAGCTATTTCAAATAAATCCATCAAAGATTGGTTTTACTTAAGTTTTAGCAGTTTCTAACCTACTTATAAGAGGGACTTGCATCTAAATGGATAAAAACATTGAAAATATGACCAAATACTATATTGATAGTAATATACCTATATTGATTTTATACTCTTTTTTAGATTTTTTGTATTATTTTATATACTATATCTAGCAAAAAAAATAGTAAGGCCCAATTGATGAATTTGGAATTCACAACTAGTCACTTTGTATGTTTGTTGAGAATTTGTTGAACATTAGTTTATTGATATTATAAATCAAGACCAAAACTTTTAGAGAATCTTTGCTATTTTTTGTGAATTCATGGTGTTGTGTCTCTCTCGTCTCTTGAAGTCTTCAAGGTAGTTAGGCCTATCTTGTTGCCAGTAGGATTTTTTGGTAAAACCACTGACAGTCTCGCCACTATTCTTGCTACGAACATGTTTAGCTCTCCCTACATCATATAAACGAGTGTACCATCTAGGACAATGCATATAGTATATAGATGTTTAGCATCCATTGCTTCTCTAAGCAACTCGACTTATAGGTCTATGACATTGCAGAGTTCAATTTCCAAAGATCTACTTGGAATTTTGCTTCCAAGTTTTTTCAGCACATTACTTGATTCCTTTGAAAACCACCCACCGACGCAATTGGCCTAAAACACTAGCTTGAATTTTACAAAATCAAGTCAATGGTATGTAAGACAAAGCCAATGATATAGAGAATCACTTTAGTGAAATTGAAGCTAATTTTGGCAATCTATGGTTGCATGAAAATTTTAGTGTCCATTACAAGTGTTAAGAATTCAATTAGTCTAGTTGCAATCTTGAATTCATGTCACATAAACACTTTGCAAATTTCACTAGCTAATGTAGTCAACAGATATAATGTCATATCTAGAACCTAAAGGGATGTTTAGGGGTTAATAAACTTCAAGAGGCTTGCTCATTAGATAAGGCAATTGGAAGAATGTACTCACTAGAAGAAATCTGCATTTCGTTCAGTATAATCTACTTAACTACTATATTGGTGCAAACACAAAATTGCGTTGAAAAACACAGAAAAACGCATTTTTGTGTTTTCACCAACAAAGTAGTCTAGTAGATTGTGCTGAACGAAACGCAGATTTCTTCTAATGACATGAGTATTTCTTAAGTTGCAAATTGGAATCCTAGCTAGAAGCACTTGCCAACAACCTAGGCTTACTAAAGCTTAATTTGTAGTTCTAATAAAAAAATTTACAAAAAGATGATCTTGTCATTGTAGGGTGATGACAACTTCACAAATGAGATCTTATCAAAACAAAGGTTTCAATAGAATTACTAAACAAAGTCATGGATGTGGATCAATTTTAACTAATGGAATCCATGCTCAATGCAATTGAAAAAGATGAGTAGAATAGCTTTGTGACTCATACTTCAACCC
Organism: Thuidium tamariscinum; assembly: GCA_947034885.2. Lineage (NCBI taxonomy): Eukaryota > Viridiplantae > Streptophyta > Bryopsida > Hypnales > Thuidiaceae > Thuidium > Thuidium tamariscinum. The sequence goes on along the minus strand of OX344757.2, from coordinate 182,412 downwards.
ACATGTGCTAGTCTTTATTTCTCATGAAACTTCAAATGTAAATGTCCAACCAAGGAAACAATCACCGAATAGGACCCCGATGACAAGCTTGGGCCGAAGTTATAATTGTACTCTTGACAACTTGGTATGCTTGCACTGGAGTTGTACTACCTATCACAGAACAACTATATTGGTTACCCTCCCTTGCGTAGTTGGAAATAGTTAAATCAGCCCACCAATGACCGACCAATGGTCGTGCTTCTTGCTCCTACTTGGTTTGGAATGGGGTACGAGCAAAACACCCATTCCCACACCTGTTTCTTACAATGGATTGTAGATTCATCCAAATGCATCAATAGAGTTCCTCTAATGTGTTCGCCACATGTGATTGTAATTTGTTGACACAATTGAAAGACACATAGGAAAATCTAGTTGGCTGAGTAATGATTTTCACAAGGTTCAGTTTCAGGTACACCTACAAGATGGTTCCATAGGTCTCGAGAGCAAACAATTTGAAAATTTGTAGAATTCACATACTATGTCCAAAAAATCTAAATTTTTTTCAATATTCATGATTTTCACTTGCTAATATTAGGAAAATATCATTTTCAGAAAACGCTGCCTCCAATTATGCTGAATTCCTTGTTTGGACGGTTTTGGGTGTTTTCATTGTGTACTTTTCCTTTCAAACTTTCTCCGTTTCACAGAAGGTTTTCACATTTCAGCAGGCAGTGCGATTGGATCGCCGAGAACTCCGCGGTGATAGGAGAATTGTCGGCTGCTTTGTCACGGCTCCCCGACCATCGTTGCAGGGCTAATAATCCACGGTGGCTCCGTCTTCCGGCTGGGCAGATTTGCACATTGTGTTCAGTTACATTCGTCAAGAGACGAGGGACGAGGTTTTTCTTCGATGGAGGTGGAAGTGAAGATTCGCCTGGCCGATGCCGCCGCGCACCAGAAAGTTGCGGGGTTGCTGGCAGCCTCGCACCAGGTCACTTATCTGCAGGAGAACGTGTTCTTCGATGGAGCGACCCAGCAGCTCAGCTCCGCGCGCATGGTGCTTCGCCTGCGCTTCTATAACGGCGACCAGCGCTGCGTTGTCACACTCAAGGGCAAGGCTGTCATCATCGACGGCATTAGCCGTGGCTCTGAGGTTTGTGTCCTCTCTCTCTCTCCTCCCTTCTCCTTCCTCTTCGTTGTCTGTCCTCTCTTTGTCAGTCCTGCCCTTCACTTAGAATGGTCGCCCTAATTGAGATACCGAACTACTCGCGAATCGATTTCAGATCATTGGAATGTAGGACGCTAAACCGCCATTCGAAGGGTGATTGTAATAATACGGCCTTCTATTCTGTGGTGTGTTAATCCTATGTTCTTCACCTCCGCTAGCTAAACTGGAGCCTCTGATTGCAAATATGACTTCAAAATTTGCAAATCTTATTGTGCGTGGCAGATAAAAATTTGTCTCTGCAGGGCCCGCTTCGAATGACGGGTTTAGCGTCCTGCCATTGGAAGTAGGTTATTGCAAATATGTCACGTGTACGCCGCTACTGCAATGGAAAGCCAGCGTTCGTTCTTTTTTGGCATGGCGTCACCTCTCTGAGCCGACCCTACCCTAGATTCTATCGGCTTGGGACCGCAAGGGGAGGAGGCTTTGCGACAACGGAAGCTATCTACCCTGACTAGTTTGAGTAGGTACGTTATGCAAAATGTATGCCAATGCTACAGGGTCAGAGCCATTTTAGCGCAGCTGCTTGTTTCTCACCACATGTTAGGTTTTGCACTTGCAATTGCACTCGATCATACAGGAAACCATCGTCTGCAGATGAGTTTGCCATTTGGTGGTATATCCAGTACAGAACGACGCTGCACTGCTTCTGGTATAGTTGAGAAGGATCCAATGGGATTACTGGCGTACGCATTCGAACCCAATACGTCTCATCGATTCGATTCCGACTGCAGGTAGAGGAGGACATCGACGTTGCGCTAGCCAGATCTTGCGTCGCAGATGCCTCTCAACTTGTGGTTTCCGACTGCAAGCTGCTTCAACAAATCATCTGTGAGTACAAGTGCGAGAGCTTTGTGTGCCTCGGTGGGTTCAGGAATGTACGCAACGTTTACGATTGGGAGGGTGTAAAATTGGAGCTGGATGAAACGCATTACGCTTTTGGAACCACGTATGAGATTGAATGTGAGACCACAGACCCCGAGAGGTTCCGGCAGCTGCTCAGTGAGCTCTTGGACAAGAACGGGATATCCTATCGGTATTCCACTATCTCCAAATTTGGAATCTTCAGGGCAGGTAAAATTGGTGCATTAGACTAATAAGAGACAGAGAAGGAGCAACTAGTTGTTGGATTTGCATACGTTCTCATCCTGGGGATTGATGATAGAATGCACGCTCGCTTGCTCCACTGGTCGTCAGTGCGAAATTGTAGGTCAACAAACTTGATGTTGCATGATTGAGCCTGGTATCTGTCATGTATCAACTCTGAGATTCACATTTACGATACACAACTTCACTGTCTATCTTCTCACACTCTACTTTATGCCGTATGTACCGGTAGTAGTTCTATCATAGTATATTCAGAAGGTCATGCTTTCATTCTTGTCTTCGTTATGTTCACCCCATCATCCATATTTTGGGTTATGTCCATGCAATGGATCCTTCTATTTATATAGAGATCGTTGTAAATTTTGCACTGGGGTGCACTAGTATGAGTGTTTTTCTATGAGAATCATGTCTTTATTTGCAAGTTGATTTCAAGCACCAAAAAATTTCTCTTCAATATTAGAGTTATTCGTAGAGTAGGCTAAACTGGGTTTAAATCCACCAGTTTTCTGAAAAAGCAGGTTTTGTACAAAAAGTCATTCAGAGTCAACATACCAAGAACAGAAGTGAGTATGAAACTTTTCTTCGCATCGAAATGGCCCTAAAATAATTTGAACCCCACTTTTGAGGTTCAATGTTGTGAGCTTTCTCATAGGTGTTCGGTGAGGGAGGAAATGCTATTGTTTTGATTTTTTTGGCAGGTGTTCAAAGGAGGTAGGAGACACACTCGTGGCTTCTTCCGGAATGTAGGTGGTTGTTGAAGCGTGAGGGCATAGTTTCTACATTTGAATGGATGCACAAGTGTTGAGGTGGAAAGGCACACTTACAAAATTAGGATCTAAGACACCTTGAAAGTCAATGATAATTTTGAAAAAAAATTTAAATCATGTGACCCTTCAATGTTGGAGGTCTTTTTTTTTAACTTCTTGGAGTTTATAAAAAGAACACTCTATAACCCCAAAAAATCAATTTTCATTAGTTTTATCAAATTTAAATGAAATATAATTGTACCATTCTAAAACTACATGTGAACTTCTTAGGTATCATTCTCTTTGTCTTCATGATATGTATCCATTAATCTTAAGGTGGCTATTCAAATTCTACTACTATAGTAAAAAGACATATTGTAGCAACTACTATTGCATTCTCTAAGATGCTTATATATTATTGTATACTATAAAATTAAGGACATGTATCAACAAGAAGTTTACAACACAAGGTTCAGGAGCACGTATCAATAATGTTTGATAAACTCATCTTTTATGTGTACACCATTTTGCACATTTGTCTATCTTTTATAAAATCATTAGATTAGATTCTTAAGTTTCCTCTTACAATTTGTCAAACTTTCATACTCAAAAGTTCAATTGGTAAATTATTGGAAGTTCAAGTCATAATTATTGTCCTTCTAATGTGCCAATTTCAAGTTTTTTTCAATAACAATGAGATGGCTATTTTGAATTCCTTTGTTGCCTTGCCTTGTAATTGCAATTGATATAGTCTTTATACATTAATGAACTAACTAAAAATTGAGTGGTTTGCAATGAAGGATCAACCCATGTTGTCTACAGATATGTCTACTACCATTGTTCTAAGGCTCAACTACTCAACCACCATTTCAACTCAATTATATGAGAACAATATATATATTGTTTTTGATTGTGACACATTTTCATAAATCTTTATATTTTCCTAGAGAATGTTAAATGTTTTCTTCAACCCACTTTTTTTCCACATACCCTAATTTTCTTAATGAAAAACAAAGCCAAAATCCGATGCCCAATATATACTATCCCACTATAATTTTCTATTCAAAACTCATTTCAATACTTCCTTTTACCTAGTAACATCCAAAGTTCCTCCAAAACTAAGCATATCTCACTATTGTACACATTTTTTTCTTCCAATTGCCTAATACTCTTGCCATCATGACTAATGAATGCAAAATCTATATCTCAACTGAGAAAAAAAATTGTGAATGAAATATCTTAATTTCTTATTTCTTCACATCATATATCAATCTTTTATCTATAGTCATTTCTATTTGTTGTCCTATTTTTGAATGTTAAAGTGCTAAAGGGTGAAAACTCACAAAGTTTGCATGTACAATAAAGTTATTCATAGAGTCTTCCCTAGTTTGGGGGGATCTTTTCCAACAAAAGTAGAGATAAAGAATAGAATTTGAAAGCCATTTAGAGTTTTCAAACTCCAATCAAAATGTCAACTTTTTTGTGATATTTGGAGAAGTTACTTAGCCACTCTATTTGACTGGCTACCATACTTTGTATTCTCAACTTGCACTAGAAGAAAAGCCTGAAATTTTGTGTTTGTTTCAACACAACGCGTCAAGTGAGTTGTGTTGAAACAAACACAAAAAAGGCAGTGAACAACTGCGAAAACGCAGAAAAATGCATTTTTCTGCCCCGGGTACGCAACTCTTGTATTATATACAGGGGTCATCGGCATTAAAATGGCTTAGAGGATGGCTTTTGTTAAAATTATATGAAATTAAAAAGACCAAAAAGTTAGGTGAAGGCCAAATTAAAAGAAAATTATATGTAGAAAATATTTCATCACATACATTCTAGAAAAAAAATTCACAATATATATGAAGAATTAAAACACCTATGCATAGTTTTTAAAAATCCATACAAAAAGTTCTCTCCAATTAAAATTAAATTTTTATTAAAAAGCCCCAAAAGTTGGGTAGCTTGGCCTATGATACATGTATTAAAAAAACTCATATAATTAGGTTTTTAATGCTATTATTGTCTTCAAAAATATTCATTTTACATATATAATTACATTTTTGGATTCCTTGTTAAAAGGGCTACAAGAATTTCCTACATTAGAACAAATTATATACTTTGAGAATAGATTAAAATGCATTAAAAGTGATTATAATCAAGGCCTTATAATATGGGAGTTGCATACCCGGGTTTTCTGCGTTTTTGCAGTTTTTCACTGCCTTTTTTGTGTTTGTTTCAACATAACTCACTTGATGCGTTGTGTTGAAACAAATACAAAATTTCAGGCTTTTCTTCTAGTGTTGGTTGTACGAGATGATGTTCTTGACCTAGTTGCAATGGCTATTAGGTTTGGAAGTACATGGTATCATAGGTGTACGTAACTACATTAATTTCTTCATGCTTTCAAACACCACACACTTGTAATTGTTAAGGTCTCCTCAATTTTATTCATCCTTACATCAAGTTAGGATATTTGGTTTCTAATTGTCACTATTGTTGCTTGCAAATCTCAATTATCAAATTTTCATTGTACATATTTGTTTTTGCTTTGATTTGTCTAAAATAAAAAAATGTTAGAGTTTGGATAAGGTTTTGGTAGGTTTTGATCCCAAAACTCACGAAGTTTCAATCTAAAGTAAAAGAATGTTGTAGAATTTAAATCCAAATAGTTGAAGTTTCAATAGGTTTCGGTCCCAAACTCATAAATTTTCAATCTAAAGTAAAAGAATGTCATAGAGGTTGAACTTACAATGGAATTCTAGGACCTTAAACTGTAAAAAATGCACTCATCACCCTGTCACAAATTTGTAAGAAAAATACAATCAATAGTGTAGGTGAGCTAAGAATACAAAGTAGACACAAGCTAGCTTACAATAATCATGAGCTTCATTATGAGAAAATTGAGAAAGCGAAAATGTAGAACACACTTCCAATGGACACCACAAGTATGCCCTTGCAACCCAACTCTTACTATGTTACAAAAAATTGAAGCTCAAAAGACAATGAAATATATAGATATAATTAACCATAGGATCTTGTAGAAAAAACAAGTCTTTATTGTCCGTACAAATTTTGGTTTCAATCCAATTAATAGATTGCAAGATTATATTATAAAATGAAGGTTATTTAAAAAATTGTACTTTGATGGGCTCTTTTGGACACATAACATTCTAGAAAGTTGGCATTTTAGGCTCATTCTCAAGGTACCTAAGTTCCATATGTATGAAAATTAAACAAGTATTATATTTTCAAGACTACAAATGAGAGAGAAAATGGTCTTACAATAGTGAACCCTTCATTGTAAAATTTGAAAAATTATGAGATAAATGGAACTTGATTTGCCACAAATTTGAAGTAAAAAATCAAGGTCAAACATAATAGGTGAAGAAACACAAGAAAAGAATCACCATAAGGGAAAAAAAATGGAAAACACCTCATATTCAAGTACAATGTGTATTTTAATGGTTTTCACTAGATACAAACCATAAAGAGGTAGAAAAACAAAAGCCTCCACCTCACTGGCCAAAATTCTTTATCCAATGACTCTTTGACTATTTACCTTTAGACCACCTATGCTTTCAATTTTTCTGTTAATTCAATAGTCAATCTTCTTCTTAATTTGGATATACCACTTTAGGCCTAATTTTATTCTTTAGAGAATGAACCCCAAAATAAGTGACTTCTTACATTCTTAAGTCTAGAAATGGTCATTTTAACCCTCAAAGGACTATTGCTCTTTTGGAGGACAAATGGAATTTTGGGCAAGTACATGTGGGCTCATTTTTTGTCCTGATTTTTTGAAATATTTTGGATGATAGAAAAATTAATTTGCTTCATTGAGGATGCAAATTTTATTTCAATTGAAACCTAGGAACAAAAATTATGCCTAAATAAATTCAAAACAAGGGAAAAAAGGCAATCTATAAAAAAAAATTTATTTGATTTTCTTTCAAAAATAAAAACTTCTTCTCATACATTGTATTATGTTCTATGCAAAAATCTTTAATTCATTCCATTTGAATTTGTTATGAGAAAGTTGTAGACAATCTTGTTTTTTTGGTAGTTTGATCATCTTTTTGGAATAATAATAATAAACATTTCTAAATGCAGTTCTTACAATTTTTCCAAAAGAAAATCCATATGGTTTATCTTGCTTATTAGAACAACATGACCATTGGGATTAGTGCATTTAAGGCCTTATTCGTTAAAATGAGACAAACTGTAGTCTCATTTTAACAACTTTCTATTTTAAGGCCTAAAAAGCTTTCATTAAATTGAGACTGCTCATTAAATTGAGACTTAAGAATGCCAAAAATTATTCTTTATTAAAATTCTTTTATTTCTACAAGTGGTAAATATCCACTATGAACATCTATATTTCTTCTTTTCATCATTTATTAAAAGTAAACAAAGTAGCTCAAAACATTTTCAAGCTCGATGTGGTTTTTATTAGACACTTCTACTTTTTACAACACACATGTGAAGTTTGATGATATCACACTTTCACTCCTTAAACTTGTCACATATTCTTCATAATTATAAGAAATCTTTTGCACATACAATTTTGAGATGCAAAGGTAGAAAATATGTATGTACTATTAATAGAAATCATAATTTAATACATAGCCACTACAGTGAGACAGAAGACATATTCATATCTTGTACTACATATGTAATTATGCAAATATCATTCTCATAACTTGTAACTACAATAGGAAAAATAATCTAGTATTTGGAATACAACAACTCAAACCTACTACTACAACTATGAAATATTCATTCTTCCATTGACTCATTCTCCTCATCGTTGCGCTCATCGTTGCGCTCATCAATTGCAAAGGCCGCCAATGATGCCTTAATGATGCCAATCTGTAAATTTGGAATCGATACTTTAGGTTTTTTGGTGTTCTCTCGAAAACGAGGCTTCCAAGCCGTTAGGATACAGCCCGTACTAGACTATGTTGGCTTAATCACGGTGTCTTCACGCCACACATTTCCTTGTTTTGTGTCCCATCCTTCATATGTATCCATATTAATGTGCCGATTTGAGGCAGGCGTCCAATATTGAATTCGGATCATATGCATATGCCCTGAATCTGGACTTGGAGCCGTAATGGCCCTAGCAAGCCAAAATGGTTTAGGATCACCATTAGCAGGACGCACTGCAATAAAAGAACCTTCATGCGTATCAACATTAACACGGAATGAAGGACGTGGACAATCACGTCTACGTCCAACAAACGGCACATCTTCTGCATCTTCCTCATGCAATGTGCCATCTCTTTGCATTCGATCTGTCTCATCCGGAGCAATCTAGGAAGCCGGCCAAAATCCATCAAGTAATGCTTCACGCACTTGAAGAGGTGCATCAAGAGCTGCTCGAACAGCCTTCCAATAATCTTCTAAGGTACCATTCTTCCGCCTGAACTCTCCTGTGTAATCATCATTTGCCATTTTCTTCCAATGCGCAACAAAACCATTCAATCCCTTCTTTATGTATTCAAAGTCCTTCATCTTCTCTGGAGCAAGAGGTCGAGGATTGCCACTCGGCACTATAGGAAGTCCATCTTCAGTCTCGGACCACAACCTAATTCCTTTGCCATCCTCCGGCAACCACTTTGGATCGTTATACAAATTTTTATACTCCATCAAAGGCCATCCATTTGAATCCATGAAAAATTTGAATTGTTGGGCTTTCGAATGCCCACCTAGAAAATCCCCTCCAGTGCCCAAATACCCCTGAATAAATGTTTTGAAGTCAGGAACTTCCTCAATGAAATGAAGAATCACTGGGTGCGTTTCACAATCCATAAAGGATTTCATGAGCCTTGGAAGTGTTGGATAGCTACTTGTCTTCAACCTCAAGCTCCAACGACCAAAAAGAGCATCAATGTCTTTGTGAGTGTGTCCTACAATGAGGAAATTGATATAAACCTCACGAAAAATGCCTTTGCACACAAGCAAAGAGCAAAGAGCAAAAACATATCGATTCTTGTTGTCCCCTGAAGCATTGTCTAATTGCAATATTAGCATTGGTGGAAGAGGTTTAGCCGGAAGTGGCTCCTGTAGAGGTGGAAGAAGGGAATCCAAGCAAGTTTCTGCTCCATTCAACATTGCCTTTGTCAATGTCGATTGGTCCCTCTCTATAGAAAATAACTTGCGCGATGAATTCTTTGGCGCTCCTTCCAAATCACGCAACAACCTCGCAATTGATCCAATGGTATGATTTGAATCTGTTGGGTAAATGCTCAATCCGAAGTGTGCATATCGCACGTCGCCATGACCATGAGCAATCATACTTGTAACTGCTATAGGCATTTTCATGAAGGATTCAGTTACTTTTGTCTTGTGAGAGAAGTGCGGAGAAGCTGTCTTCGAATGATCCATCTTATCGTGAATGATGCACAACATCTTCTCAGGTTCTAGTACAGAAGTGCGATGATTAGAGTAATAATACTCTCTATGAGACTCTTGCCCTTCATTATGGGTCTTGTAAAGATTGGTCCACTTCAATTTTGACTCAGCACCAATACAAGCTTTCCTTAGTTGCTTGTAGGTATCACAAACGCCACATCTAGAAAAAGTATCTCCACGAGCCTTTGGAGCATATCCTGGAAAAGAAGCACGACGAATGTTGCTCAAACCGCTTGAAGATATTGGGGGCAAATCAAGCATTGCATTGGAAGAATTGATTTCTTCTAATTGCTCACTCCAACGAAATGAGGATGGTAGAACCATTGCCGTGACTTTCTCGCCCGACTCAAGTGTCCTAGTCTTGTGTGGCATTTGATTAGCATCTGACTCAATAAGAGTTCGAAGTGTAGCAGTAGCTTGAATTGTATGCATGCGAGGCTTTTTGGTTCCCACATTTCCATGAACCTCTGCTTCCTCTCTACTTCTAGCTTTTTCTTTGTACCTGTAGAATGTACATTTTGCAATCCCATGAATTATCCACTAAGCAGTAGGACACACCTCTCTACCTTTCAAAGTTATCCACTCCTTGCCTTTATCGTCTTTGTGGATCTGTCTATGCACCTCTAGAAGAGTTTTGTTACGAGCCTTGAAGTCATTTCCTCCATACATTTCAGTTCGTATTGCCTGAATTTGTGCACGCGGAAAAGGTTGCACACAATTCTTCTCACAACAATTTTTTGTTGAAACTGCGGTGATTGATTCCATAGTCAAGAGAAGTTCTTTCTTGGGAGGGATTTGAGGATCAACTCTTTCGCGAGTTGTTTCATATGATTGAACCCCCTTACGAGCTCTTCTGCTAGAGGGGTTCATGGCCATGTTGTATATGTGTGTCTGATCATGATCATACAGACGACCACCATCGTAAAGAAACACTCTCTTAATATGCCAAGACTATAGTGACCACATGTTCCCAGAAGAAAAGAACTCCTCGTTCAAAGACTCCGCAATTTGAATGGCAACTCGGTCATCACCGAGAGACTTTCCATCGTGGTCTACAACCAGACCGGGATCAACGTTTTGACAGATTCCTCTAGCAACATCCACCCCGTCATCGTTTTGGAGAGTAACAGACTGTGAGACCCATTTTGCACAAGGAATCCCCTCGCACATTTGAACATCGTCAGGTAGAGTAGGCACTGGATTTTCAAATTCCTCAGGTCCATGAAAATCTATTCTGTCAATTGCAAGTAAAATAATCAGAAGACATATCACCGATTCAACGATAAGTAGTACATCCGCTAAATCAAAGGAATCCAAGAACATGTATCGATCAGGAAAATTTCACGAATGAAAGGATGTCCGCTCAATCAGCATACTCCACTCTCAGAACATTCAAGAGGTCACATTATTTCTATCGTATGTGAAGAGGACTTCATCACCAAAAAGAAAATAGTTATCACCGAGTCGATGATAAAACAAGCACTGCGGATATCACCAAGTCCGTAACCAAAAGTGGTGTACGATCTCTCTGCGTCCACATTAACAATACAAGGAATACATTTATCACCGATTCGAGGATACATACGAAATCATTTCATCACCTTAGTTAAATTGGAATATTGCTGTCCATTTGCAAAGACTTCCTACCTTAAAAACTAACACTTTCATTCGTGCTCAAATTCAAACTAATGAGTATTGTCGACTCGATGATACTTTGTGAATCAAATCGAGAAATTCTGTTCATTATTTGTTCAACTACAACATGTTACATCCATGAAATAAAAAATAAGCATAAGTGACCTTCCTGCCGAAGATGGTCTCAAGAACATGAAGGATTTGTTGACAACAACGCATAATCCAGTGTGTGATCTGATGAGGAATTATCCTCGACTCGAGGATACTCATTACTATAAAGATGACAGTGAACTTCAGTGATATCTGAAAATCTTCTCAAGATTATGACCCGATGAACTAAGTTCAATTACTCAAAATGAACACAATAAAGTTCGACAGGAAGTGAATTCATAGTAGAAAAATTATCAGCGACCCGACGATAACTACGATGTACCAAGGGAAATTGCAAATCCATATACTATCGTCGAGCCGATGATACCAGCTAACATCAGTGACTTCTAGTGATTCCTAAGTATCTAAAGTAATTGGTACACGGCGGAGGACAAGGTCACGGTCCGGTATTTCCGCCGACATTCTCGGGGACAAATCACAGACTTCGGTTGCACACAGGCATTACATACATATCGATGTTCACTATAACACCTAACCTCCCACCTTGATCCTATGGATACGTGCTCATTGAAAACACAGAGAACAAACAACTTCAGAAGAGCAAATTCCGCACTATGCACTGAAGCCATATCAAGGTTGTTCTGTTAGACATATTTTTGGGTTTCGGCGTCGTGTTGGACGTCCGACGTCGCGTGTCGTATAAGACAACCTGTCGCTACCCCGTCCCATCCTGTCGCGCAAGGGTAAATTTTTTTACCGCGAAGTAAGAAGTTTTTGCCTACGTGGCAGGCTGTCCACGCTGACGTGGAAAGCGAGGCAGGGCGACTACGGGTGGGACGACCGCATCTCTGGTAAGGGAGACCATGCATCCGATTTTTAGGGCGACTGCGGGTAGGCGACAGCGGGTATCGGGCTCAAGCGCGACCGCGGGTTAAAAATCCAGGGCAACTGCGTCTCTTTCGCGACCGCGGGTGCAATGGAAGGGCGACTTCGGGTATAGGGCGACCTCGGGTACAAGAGAAGGGCGACTTCTGGTTAGGGGCGACCTCGGGTGCAGGGCGACCGCGCCTCTGTCTTTGATGGCGACCGCGGGTGTTTTTTACCCCTAAATGCTCAAGGCCTTTGGGGGAGTTTCTAGGAATTTGTTCTAATTTCTAAAGTGAAGAAAAAAATTACTTCATGATGAGCTTTAAGAAAGAAAATTTAAAATGTAACCATCCTAATTCAAACTAGACATATCAGAGATCATTTAGGAGAACAAAACATATATCACTTATGGATTGAAAGATTATAATGTTTAATCACTATGGTGTCCAAATTGCCAAAGAGATTTGAAGTCATTCAACCCTCCGTTTACAAGTCTAATCTAAAAAGTTTATGATTAAAAAAAACGGGATGAAAGGGCTTTACAAGCATAACCCCGGTCAATTTATGGCTTCTCAAAATGTACTCTACAATCTTTTTCCTATATAATGTACAATTCCAATAGACTTTAATTTTGTTTGAAGCGTATACCAAGCTTGCCTTATAGAATGGTTTTTAAATATAACTACCATTTTCAAAGTTTATTTATAGCATTGTGACCTCTTAAACTACAATCAGGGTTGTCATAACGGACGAGTCAGGGTCACCGGACGTCCCGGACGGACGAGCGAGGCGGACCGGACGGACGGACGGACCGGACGGCTCCATTTTTCAAAGTAGTGGGATTTTTTTTGGTTGACACGTCAGCTTAGAAAGCGAGATCCAAGGCGCAGACGTCTTCGTCAGGGCGCGAACGTCTCCGTTAGGGCGCGGACTTCATCGTGTCACCGTCAGGGCGCGGACGCGTACAGGTAGGGCGCGGACTTCACCGTCAGCGTCAGGGCGCGGACTCGAACAAGTAGGGCGCGGACTTCAACGTGTACGTCAGGGCGCGGACGCGTATAGGTAGGGCACGGACTTCACCGTTAGTGTTAGGGCGCGGACCTCAACATAAAGGTCAAGGCGCGGACGGTTAGTGAGTTATGGGTTCTATAGGGTAGAAGGTTCGTAACCCCTTAAGGACTTTGTCAATTGTGAAGTGGTCAAACTTCTTATGTGAACTAATTTTAGCCTTTTGAGTATGGGTAGTGTTCAAACAACAATTTGAAATTTATTGTAATTCAAACTCTTAATTCTATATCACCATGAGAAATTACAGTTTGTTTTGTACCAATTTTCTAATTGTTATAATTTTTGGTGCAAAAAATGAATGTAAATGAGTACAAATAGAAAAATCAATCTAAATTATTTGAAATAACCTTGGAAAGTAAAATTAGTAATAAGGCTTAGCATGCAAAATTTTCAATTGGTTATTTTATTTTGTACAATGGGGTACCAATAAAAAAAGTCTTTTTCGAATTCGCAGTGAGAATTTTTTTGGTATGGCCAACTTTGAAAGCCTCCCGAGAGCTCAAAAAGTAGTATTTAACCACAAAATTTTTACCACAGCTTAAACTTGAAGTTAATTATATGTATGACAAATTTCAAGGCCAAAAGATTTAGGAAAGAAACGTTATTCAAAATCTACCAAGATGGGTAGTGGTGAGAAACATTTCACTACTTTCAACTTTGACACCTTTTTTAGGAGTAAGGATTGAATCTTGGTTCTTTTGCCGTGAAATTTTTGTCATGGAATAATCTCTATGTTCTTAATATGTATAAAAAATTTCAAGGTAAAAAAAGGTTTGGTGAAGAAGATATTTGAAATCTCTCAACATGTGTAGTTCTTTGAAAGTTTTGACAATTACCAATTTTGACACCCTACCAAGGGCTAAAAAATTGGTTTCTTACCATGAATTCTTTTTGGCTGCATTTATCTCTATGTTCATAATATATGCTACAAATTTCAAGTTAAAATGAATTACCAAAAAAAAGATATACAAAATCTCACAACATGTGTGGTTATGAGATTAAGTTCTTGAGTCCTTAGTATAGTATTATTTTGTGGAGCCAGGTTTGTCACGAATGTAGAAACTCAACCTCACAACTACACATGTTGAGAGATTTTGAATATCTTTTTTGGGGTATGTGTTTTGAACTTGAAATTTGGAACATCAACATAAAGTTGATTTTATTCAAATAATTCCATGTTAAATAGACAAATTTTCAGCCCTTGGGAGGGTGTCAAAGTTGGCAATAGTAAAAAAATTCTCATAACCACACATCTTGTCAGATTTTGTATATCTTTTTTGGGGAAATTCATTTTAAATTGAAACTTGTAGCATATATTATGAATATAGAGATGACTTCACCAAAAAAAATTCATGGTAAGAAATTTATTTTTTAGCCCTTGGTAGGGTGTCAAAATTGGTAATTGTCAAAAGTTTCAAAGAACTACACCTGTTGAGAGATTTCAAATATCTTCTTCACCAAACCTTTTTTTACCTTCAAATAGTTCGAAAACATATTAAGAACATAGAGATTATTCCATGACAAAAATTTCACGGCAAAAGAACCAAGACTCAATCCTTACTCCTTAAAAAGGTGTCAAAGTTGAAAGTAGTGAAATGTTTCTCACTACTACCCATCTTGGTAGATTTTGAATAACTTTTCTTTCCTAAATCTTTTGGCCTTGAAATTTGTCATACATATAATTAACTTCAAGGTTATGCTGTGGTAAAAATTTTGTGGATAAATACTACTTTTTGAGCTCTCGGGAGGCTTTCAAAGTTGGCCATACCAAAAAAATTCTCACTGCAAATTCGAAAAAGACTTTTTCTAATTTGTACCCCATTGTACAAAATAAAATAGCCACATCACAAACCTTGAAATTAAATTCAACTATCAAAACCAATTCATCATTGAAGTCAAAGTGCCTCTCATATTAAATAGAATTAGCCTACAAAATATATTACATGATTGCAGACACCCTTGAGGGCGGGGACGGGAAGTCAGGGCGCGGACTTCAGGGCGGAGAATTTGTGAACTTTGACAACCTCCAAAATGCACACCTGAATCCTTGGCGTCAAGGCGGGGACGGGAAGTCAGGGCGGGGACTTCAGGGCGGAGACGGGAAGTCAGGGCGCGGACTTGAGGGCGGTGAAGTTTGACAACGTTCAAAATGCACACCTGAATCCCTAGCAGTCTGGGCGGGGACAGGAAGACAGGGCGTGGACTTCAGGGCGCGGACTTGAAATCAGGGTGCGGACTTCAGGGCGCAGACTTGAAGTCAGGGCGCGGACTTGAAGTCAGGGCGCGGACGTCCTCGTCCAGCACTATTTGCAGTGCACTTGGGCATGAGATTTTTGAATCTACCTTTTATTGGAGCGGGAGAACCATTAATGTAACCAATTACAGCTTGTTCTAAATTCAGAGAACACCATGACAGGAAGATGCCACCTTAAAGAGCTCAACGGCCTAAGATTTGGAAGGTATTTATGGAAGTGCATGTCCCGTTTCTTGTGTTGCAAGATGTCATTCCTTAGTTCTCCTAACCATTTTACCACTTTGAAGCAAGAAATATTTTATTTCCCAAAAAAATCACACAAATTCTTTGATTTAGGAATGTTTAGGAAATACTTAATAAATGTATAGGACATACTTAAACCGTATCATTCATACAAAACCTTTGGCTTTGTTGTTTAATAAATGCAATGGTTTAGGGTTGTTTTCTTTTAAAAAAAGAAGATACCAAAATTAAGAGATCAACAAAAAAAGATTGCACAGGAACTTCTTGAAAGACCATGTCCCCTTCTTTGATTTGGAAGATGTCATTGTTTACTTTGTAAAGAAACAACATTGAAGGGAAATATATGTACTGATGAAAACAAACAACTCAAAATATTTTGTTATTCATTTTCAACATTCCTCAAGCAAATTCTTTGTTTGCGTAAAGGCTACGTTTCATAAATTATGCTCAATTTTGTTGAATGTTTAAAGTATTATTGTTTGGCTGAAAGGGATTATTTATGAAATGAAAGTTATTCAATTCTTGTAGATTGATGTTCACCACATTCAATTCTTTAAACAATTGCTATAGGGGATCAATTCTGGTTTATGATTTATTAAATCTTACATTCTTTTGGATTTACGTAAACAAATTCATTTTTGGTTTATATTTCGTACAAGGGATTTTTTTTAATGAATTACTATTGCTTTGTTTGTTTTTTGTTTTTTGTTTTTAAAACGAGTGGCAAACCATTGCATTAAATGAATACTATTTTGTTTTATTTCAATCACATGGAAGGGATTCACTTTTTACCATTCTAACTACAACTCTACAAGGGATTCTTTTTGAACGAGAACTTAGATCTTCCATTCTTTTGGATTCACATGAAGGGAATTGTTTTTGTGGATGCTTGTTACGAATAATTCGTGTAGCCTAAGGTATGAGCATCATACTCTTGAATTCACTATTCTTATAAGGGGATGCATTTTTGACCATTTTAACTACAAGGGATTCTTTTTGAACAAGAACTTAGATCTTCCATTCTTTTGGATTCACGTGAAGGGAATTGTTTTTGTGGATGCTTGTTACGAATAATTCGTGTAGCCTAAGGTATGAGCATCATACTCTTGAATTCACTATTCTTATAAGGGGATGCATTTTTGACCATTAACATCATATTCATTAAAATGAGAGTTTTCTATCGAAATGAGAGATTCGCAGATACTCAAATTTACAAAGTTAAGAATAACAATTATATTCAGGAGTAAGAAAGTAGTGCAATAAGACAGGAAACGAGATTATAGGCCTTAAGTTTAGTAATGATAGGCACAATCTCCTGAATAGAAAGTACTTTTTGTACAATGCAGCCATTGAAATTACAAGCATAGACTACAGATGCTTTGCATGTATACAAGTTTTTCTCTCAATATAGAAATAGCACATCAATACTAGAAGCCCTAAATCTTAGATTCCATACAAATGTCCCCACTAATTCTAATAAAATCTTATACTATGTACAATTGATGCTTACCGTCACATTCTTGATAGTCGAAGCATCTCATCTCCCCCGACTGTGTTGGGCTTGTCAGTAGAAGCTTCAGAAGACCAGCCATTGTTAGAAAGGAAGAAATTGGAGGAAAAGCTTCAATGCAATTCTTCGTAGAGAAACAGTAGACTCAATAACATCTAAGTGCCACTCCGCAGTTCCCTAAGTGGCAATACGAAACACAAAGGTTCGAATTGCCACTCATGGAACTGCTTAGAGTGGCGTCTAGATGTTTTTGTTTCTACAATTTCTGTGCAAAGATCTACGTTGAAGCTCATCTTCCAATTTCTTCCTAACAATGACCCATCTTCTAAAACTTCTACTGACAAGGCCATCTCAGTCGAGGAAGATGAGATACTTTAACTACCTAGCTTGAAAAATTTTTTACGGTTTTGCATCGAATGATTTGAATACATTTTTCTAATATATTTGTCATTTCACATGACACTAATGTCACTAACTATATCATCTACACTGTACTTATAACTCCCGGCTATACAATAGTAGTGCCTCAAAATTTAGTAGCCAGTCAATGACATTTGACTGTCTTCATCTATATAATATTTTTCTATATACAAAATTTTACTCGTGCGATTTACTCTTCATCTTCGCCATGGCCATCAGAATTTCTGGACCACGGCTGTACCCTTTTGCTATCTCCCCTGCCTCCCGTATTTGTTCCCTCCGTTGCATCTTCAAGGACCGAAGCTCCCACGAATCCCATGACGGAGTAGAGCACTGACTGCATGAAGGACCTTCATGTTTTCTCTTCATCCTCTCACTCTGGAACCTGGGTAACCGTCGAGGAAGTCGGGGCCGACTGCACGCGTAGTCAACGACCGGCTCAGGTCTAACATCAGGAACCGGCGACATAACTCCCGGAAGTTCGAGAGGATAATTTGCGTCTTCATATAGTTTCCTGGAGACCCCTTTGTCTAAGGGAGACTGATCCTTTGTTGACAGCAAAGGCTCCCTCGAACGAAGAGGCGAAGGGGAGGCCGAAACCGGGAGCCATGGCAGTCTGTCTGGGGGACTGTCCACCACTCCATCTTCGATTGGTCTTGTCGAGAAGTCCATGGAGGAATTTAACGTGGGTGCCGAGCCGAGGAAGTTCCCAGTGCTAAGAATGACGTATTGCCCGTAGTCTAGGATGGAGTCCTCGGACGCCCGGCAACGTCGATCGATACTTTCGCCTGGGTAGGATGAAACGCTGACCCCCTGAAGCGAAAAGGGACAGAATCAAAACCAGAAGATGAACAAGAAGCACTGAACTCACGAAGGAATCCGCAGTGAAGGTCTTTGAAGAACACGCAGCAATATTTCCTCGCTCACACTCTTTAGCTCGATCCGAGCTAAAACGCAAGGACATTTCGACTAGAACAGAACATGCAAAAGCTACACATCAGCTCGATCCAAGCTGAACTTCATACCTCGCAAGGATTTTCTAACTAAAATTGTGAGATCCTCGTACGACCTCCATAAGCTTGTCATATTCACAATGACCCCTTTCGTCGCAAAGCATACGTCGTCCAATTCTTCCATTTTTATTTTCACGGAAAACCTTCAGGCCCACGTCGCGATGGACGTGTAATTGCTGAAACCAAGGAAGTAAAGTTGCGAGAAGGAAATTATCTTTCTCTCCATTCCCCCGATGAATCCATGATTCCGCAAGCACTACATTCTCAGACTTGTTCATGATGTGCTTCCGAGGGCTGTCGTCCACTATTACAGTATTATCGACAGTGACCCCCCCCCCGCTTGAAAAGCACGTCTAAATTTTTCAAGAACAAGTCCTTTTTAGTACCGGGTTCTTTAAAGGAGGTCAGCCTCCCAGAGCGATCCCTGCATTTAATTGTCTTGCACGCATCTTGACCGAGAACGAGGAAGGGCTTTTGCCCGTCCCGAAAGAGATAATCGCAAATATCCTCAGTTGTGGATTTCTTCATTGAACTCCATACTGAAACAAAAGCTATCTTTCCTAGCTCCACAAGGAACGTGGAGCAGTTAGGCCGAACATAGACGGCTTTCGGCCCCACAACCGCGGCCACGGTGGCTGAGTGCGGTTTTGATCGGTTGTTGAACTGCTTGATCGACCCCTTTGACTTCCAGTCTTCCGTGACACATAGAATGCCATTGAGATCCAGGGCGACGTTTATCCATTTCACAGCCCCCCCAGACCTCAATGGCCGATGGACATCTTCCGTTGCCCCCCCGCGAGCTATTGGAGGGCCAGACACCTGTTAGAAAACGGAGGAGAGCGCAGCCAGTTAACAGATGCTAAACTGGCATGTTGCGCTCAAGAAGATAAACCATTTAAAAAAAAAGGGGGAACACTATATGACATGACCAATGAAGCGAACTCTACCTCTTGATAAGTCGAATTTGAGGGTTGGTTGATGTCATCTGCGATTGCGGAGGTACGCTCGAGGTAAGAAGGCTCTCCCTCTGATTTTTCTTTGTCACCTTCTGCCAAGCCCTCGACATGTACAATGCTTACTGGAGCAGCCGGCGCAGGAAATTCCGAGAGGGGGGGCACAAATGCATGCAACTCGTCAACAATTATATGGCCTGCGGTACAAATGTTTGTGAACTGCCGTTTGTGAGAAATCATATATTACATACTCAGAATTTGAGTGCCTATATACAAAATTGATTACAAAATTTGCAGACAATCCTACAGTGATTTTTTCCTCAGGATTGCTCAGCACTATGGAAAAATAAATACTGCCTCCAAAACTCTGCATCTATGCCATTCCTATACAATTTAGCTCGAATCGAGCTAAAACTACAAAGAAAGGAAAACCAAGTTGTCATTGGGCACAACCTGCTGGTGGATCTTTAGTGGGAAGGGAAGCGCTCCCGAGTTCCGCTTCGAAAGCATCCACGGCCAGGTTGTGCCCCGGGGAGATCACTCCTTGTAATTTTAAGCATACACCTGAGTTAAGAGGGTATTTAATATAGGGCTATTTATCTTCATTTTAGTAATTAAAATGACCGTATTTTTCCATATAAATTTAATCATTTGGTTTTTATAGTTAGGCTATCTTATATACAAAATTTATTTGTCTAATTTTTTCATATCCATTTACAACACACTATAAAGTAGTGCCTTACATATATACTATTTTTTTAATATATGCACTACTTGTATTGTAGTACAATTTTTCAAATGACAAATAAAAATGTAAAATGCAACAATAGTTTTAAATATTCTAAATTCTAGGCCATGTATTCTAAAAAACCTAATATGATGGTGAATAATAAACATCATAGAAACATTAAATATAGTTATGATAGAAAAATACCAATACTAGCAATATAATATGAACAATATGAAAAATTGACACACTAAAAACATTGTAGATTAACCCAAGAATATGACCTCTACTCTAATATAGAGACTATATGTATTTTATTTTTACATATGCATTTACAATGGTTTTGAATTTAGAATCAAAAAATAAAAGAGTGTTTATTAAACACTAATAAAAAGAAGATGATCCTAAACATTTACATGTATATGTTCAAGTAGTCGAGGCAAATCTAGAGTTTGTAGTGTCAAAGTATAAAAAAGATTTCATGTGAATGTTGCACATTCTACACCAATTTCTTAATGGGTACTTTGTGTGAACACAAATCTCCATAGTACAACCTCATTGTAAATTTACAACTCAATTCTTTTGTCTTGGAACAATAGATTCTTACATGTTGTTACATAATTGGTATACTTAAGGAAAGATTTGTATGTACAGGCTAGAATTATTTGATGATAATAACAAATCTCCTGAAAAATATCCTTAGATTTACTAAATTGTGTAAGTTTTATCAATCAATTAAAAATGTTTGTTTACATCTATACTCATTGTACTACAAACTTTTTATATGAACCCTATTTGTAAAGGCTAATTTATTAATAAAAATTCCTACTAAATGATGTTTATACATAGCCTAATTTATATATAATAGGATAGGTAACATTTCAAGAACCCTATAGTAGTTCTACATATATATAAAATTTATCCCTTTCGAATTAAATAGACCCTATCTTTTAACTCACGTAGTTTTCTAAAAATCGCGAGTAATTTCCCCAGGGGTTGTGCCCAACCACAACACTATCTGCCGCCGCGGAAGTTCCCTCTCGCTCGGCAAGCTTGCGCGCTTCATGTATGACATTCAGCTCCTTGTCGAATGCGGTCTCCGAAAACTCGTCATCCACAAGGGGGTTGCGCGCGTCATGTATGACATTCAGCTCCCTATCGACTGAGGTCTACGGAAACTGCTCATCGAGAGGGGGAGGGAGAGGAGTTGCGACTGGAGATTCCATCGGGAGGGGCGGCGCGACATTGACGGCCACTTGAGGACTCGCCACATTGCTGTCGTTTGATGTTGAGGGGCGCCCCGATATCTGCAGCTGCGCAGGTTCAGAGGCTGGAGAAATTGCTGCCAGCGGCACAATGCCAGCCTTGTCTAACAAGTAGGCCAGAATTTGGTTGCTCTTATCTCGCTCCGCCCTGTCTCTCTCCCTCTCCAACCTATTCGCCTCTGCTTGCTCCCACATGAACTGCGCATTTTGCTCTTGAATCTTCAAATTCGCTTCATTCACCCTCGCTTGCTCCATGCGGTCCTTCTCTAGCTGAATACGGTCCCTCTCTCTTTCTTCCCGAAGCTGCGCTACGGCGAGCTCCTGCTTCTTATGCTGAAGCGCATTTTGGGTGTTCTGCGCATTCATATGATCGACCTGCAACTTCTGCATCTGCTCCATCCGCTTCATGACGATTGCCATGTTGTCCCTCTTCATCTTACGTTCTGGCTGACTACCATCGGTAGGAGTCTTCGGCGTTTGAGTAGCTGGCGGTAGCATTGAAGACGCCACGGACCCGGGGACGTCTGATCCTGGGCGACTCGTTGGAGTCGCTATTTCGTCGAGCCCCAATTCCTCAACATCGTCGTCGGGCTCGTCTTCCTCATCATCCGAGAACTCCTCAAAGTCTTCGAAGACAGGAGCCGCCCTTCGCTTCTGTTTCATGCCAAGCGAGTCTTGACTGGATCGCAGTTTCCTCTTCGACGATGAAGGCTCGGACTGCGAACCGGGGGCAACATCTTGCGACTTTTTTTGATAGCCGCTTTCCAGAAAGTCTGCCTTGTCCAATGTCATGGCCTTCAAGCAGAGCTCTTCCCAGTAAGGCGACTCTTCTAAGAGCCCAGTAGCGTAAACGTGGACGCAACTCATCTGCAGCAAAAAGAGATTAATCGTTAGATAACTCACGAATGACAGCAAGCACGTTTTAGCTCGACTCGAGCTGAATGACATAAAAATACACAAGTAAGCGAAGGCTATTACAGAGTAGATGAGAAATAGACCCACCATGGCAGCGTAGGTAAACTTCCCGCCTGTGAATCCTGAGAAGACACACATCCCAGGGGTACAGAATTTGCGGATTAGCCACAAATAGAATTCCATGCGGAGTTCCAGATTGTTTAGCCGGTACTCAAGTTCATTGTACGCACGCGCTTTCATGTATCTATTCGTGTCGGGGCACAGGAACTCCTCAGGAATTCTGACTTGCACAGGATTCGCGGGGTTCTGCAAGAACATTAGAAGAACCTTCTTTGGTGTCCTTGCCGCTGCCGCATCACCTAGCCGGTCATTCTTCCCAGCGTGGTAGTCGGCGTACTCAATGTTGTACTTGTCCAGAGCTTTGTTGGTTTCTACAAACCGTAAAACCTACGCTTGTTCCTTCTCGTCTGCGCAAATGAAGAGCCAAGATGAAATCTCTCCGAGCTTGGGACTCTTTTTGAACATTGAGCTCACGACTTCAACAAAATATGGACAGTCGACAGTCGACTTGTCTTTCTTGCTCATGCCTGGAAGCCAACGGAAATCAACCACTCCGAGCCCGATTTGCTTTGGCGTCTCCTCCGACCACATACCTCTGGGCCACTCCGACGTCACGTTGTTTATTTCGTTGTACGTCCGGTAGTATCCATTCGCCGTTGGCTTGACAAATTTTGTCTTGTGCTCAAGAAACGCCTGGAAAAAAGAGAACGCTTCTGGCGACAACTGAGCACAAGTCTTGTTCTTCGACCTCACCATCTTTGCCTCCACAAAGTACCTCTCCCCAGGCCTGTCGAGGAGAACATCCATAGTGGCCCTGGAAAACATGCGTTCGTTTTTTAAGGCCTTCCAGTTTTCAACGATAATTTCGTTGTTTGTGTTCATAAGGCCAAGCTCCGGCTTGATTTGGTGAAGCTCTTTTTTTACGAGATGCTTTCGCTTCCGCCTTTCCGCCCATTCCTTCGTGGTGTAGCAGCTATCCAGCATCGACGATATTGCCTTAATCGTCACTTTAGGATAACAATGCTTTCTTTTGTCACCCGTCTGGTTTAAAATATGCTTTGCAAGCTTTCCCAGCTCAGGATAGCTTAGATTGCCAAGGAACTTGAAGAATTCCCGGGTGAGCATGCAGTTCTCTGGGTTCCAATCGGTCCTCGCATTAAACAGCTTCTCCGTATCTGGGTTAAAAAGCTCTCCGTGGGCGGCGGCTGTTATGACCTCCTTCCAGAGATTGTAAACATCATCAGGGGCGGTGATCAGCTTCAGCTCATTCGTCAACTTCAGCTTCTCTTCTTTGTCCTTCGCCTTAAACAGCTTGAGATTTTTGTTTACATCGATCATTGAAAATCGAACATAAACAACTTTTTCGAATTCCTGATATCACAATCTGTCTACATTAGAGGTGTTCTCTACTTTAGCTCGAGTCGAGCTAAACCACAGAAGAGTCACAATCATGTATGAAGAAAATCACATACAAAAAAGGCAGGCAATATCGGTGTTCAGTACTTACATTGAATTTATTTTTGTTGCGGAGATTATCCGTTGTTCGTCTAATCGCTGAGGTGGTCCCAACGGAGGAAGCCTCCTTCGGATTTTTTGGCCTATCCATGGCCTCCCACACGGATCGCGCTCCCAGAATATTCGTAGCCCACGACGGCTGTGTTGCCACAAAGTGATTTGTTCGATTATAATACGCTGAAATGTTCCGGAGCTTCTCTTCATCCGCTGACCACACAACAAAGCATTCCCATTTCTGAAAATTCTTCTTGGTCTCTTCATCGATGTCGTTAGCGTCGTTGACAATCCTTTCACTTGCTTCCACACTATGCTGCCCATTGATGATATAGAACTTGCCGTCTTCAATATCCTCCCATTTGGTTGGCTTTGTAGAGTGTCCCACCGGCATAACGCATAGGGTTTGCTTGTTAGATTTGTCCGGAATATTTAGAAGCCAAGTGACCATGTCATCAACAATGCGTGTTTCCTTCGAACGAATGTTGAAGGTTGAAGGAGCAGCGATGAGCTTCGTGATTTCAATCTCTTTCTTCTCACCAACAGGGAAGACGTAAGCGTCTTCGCAAGTAGACCAGAACCGTTGGTACACCTCACTCACTTGCTTGTAATCTTGCTTTCTTTCGGTCTTGCGGGAGTGAGGAACGTTTACCATTTCTTCCAAATAGCTCCCTTCCGCAATTTCGGATTGCTCTGTGGATTTGGTGGGTAGTACGACTTTGGACGTGGAGGGGCCGGCTTTCTTTCCCTGCTTTTGAGAGGGATTCTTCGGTTGCCTTTGAGAGGCACGCTTTGGTTTTCCAGACCCGGTCTCCACGACAGAGTTGCGTTTTGAACTCTCACTCCTTCCCGGATGCTCGGTGTTCATGGACACCGTGCGTGGCTTCTCCAGCTGATTTCTGAGCTGTATCTTCCCTTTCAGAGTGTTGAGATCACTGAACATATACCGGAGCTTGGCACAAAGTTTTTTCCCATTGATTGGGGCTCCGTTCGCATTCTGCCATTCTTTATTATCTAGTTTTTTTTCTAACTCCTTTATCTCATCTGCAAATGATGTTCGCTCCAGACTCTTCAAAAATGGAGTCAAGGTGAATGGTATGAGAACTGAGTCAAGGCAAATGGTGAAATGATACTGGTCCTCCTTAGGAATATCTGGATCAGATGTCACACACTTGATCTTTATCGCGGGATGCGCATCTGCTTCCACGTCCTTCACTCGTTCATCAAATGACAGTTGCAGAAAAACAGCTAACTTCTTGAACTTGTATGAGAAGGCTATTTCTTCCTTGAAAGGAATCATGTGAAAACTCCAGCTTTCAACTTGGTCTGGGTCTTTGAATTCCCAGAACTTGCCCTCACAGAGCATCATGTCCTCCTCATCGATGTCGTCGGGGTTCTGCACGTTGCATTTTCGAAAATACTGTTCGAGGCTAGCCACTTGTTCCTCCATTCTGTTTTGGAAAGGATTATTAGATTAGAATGCCTTCTAATCTTGCAGTTTAGCTCGATTCGAGCTCAATCTCATAGGTGAGATTCAATGAATGGATTATTTGTTCATTATACGTTCAACGCCGAAAGATCATTGTTTTTTCAGTGGTTATTGTTTATTTGCTTGGAGTTCAGCTCGAATCGAGCTAAACTGCAGCCTCTGTGGTTCTAAGATCCGTATATTAATCTTTACAATGCTAAAGAACTGGAATTGGATCCTCATACAATAATAATAAATGAATAACAGAGTCATCTGAAGAGGAAGATATTAAAATTAATTTACACTCAGTTACGAAAACAGTTTGCAGTTCAGCTCGTTTCGAGCTGAACTGCCACCAACTACTCTGAATATATAGAAAGAAGTTGACTCTGTAGTTCAGCTCGATTGGAGCTAAATTGCAAAAACTAAGGGATTAGGGTTTAGGGTTCTACTTATCATTGGGGCCGATACATATATTACAGAGCGTCATACTCTTTGTAGACTTCTAAAAACATTGGAAAATAGCGTTTTCATTTCATTTAGGGTTTAGGGTTTTAGACTACTCATTCAGATGATGCACATTATGGAATTAGATATGAATCAATGCAGAATTCTGTTTAGGGTTCAGGCATCTCCCTGTGATATACACTGTACTTTCAATTACCAAAGTTGGAATTCAATTTAGGTTACAGAACTCCACTTACTCTGTAGGTCGAGGAATGCACTGTCGTCCCAACGTCCTTCCCAACCTTCCTATACACACAAATACCTCGAAAACCTGCAAGGAATTCCACATTTTCAAGGTTTATTACAACAGCTAACAATTACGGATCACGTAGTGTGGCAAGACATATTTTTGATCTTTCCATTTAAAGTCAGTATGGAGCGGAAAGTGGAAAATTTAGCAACCGGATTTGTTCAGGGAACGGGTAAGATCCAGAAGTAGTACCAGATAATGTTGTAGAGACCGGTGGCAGAATAATTCCGGTTTATTACGACGGAATACCGGAACGGAAAAATTCCGGACCCTATAGAACGGATTCTATCCGGATTAAGTCCCAGAACGGAACGGATGATTTCCGGACTTGGACCGATCGGATGAGAACGGGAACGGATGATCAGGAACGGAAGACCGGATCCATTTCTGGAAACTATATAAGGCCTGACATTTTCAGTTGGCCCATTTGCTCTCAGGCGCTTCGTTGTGTGTTTTTCAACCCTCAGCGTTTTCCGCCTTTTCTGTGAGTTGGTTTTCCGCGCGTGTTTGGTGGCGCAATTTTCTGTGACGCGGCTGTCAGTATTAGCAGCGGGTGTTTTGTCAGAGCGGGCAGTTGTCAGCGGCGCGGGTTTCAGACTGTGCGCTGAGACGCTGGTGTGTGGAGAGGAGTGTGTGTGTGTATGTGCAGGTGGTTATTACGGGCGGATTACTTTTGTAGTTGTGTTGTGAGTGTGTGTGAGGAACGGGACGTGCGGCTAGGAGAGCAGTGAGGTAGTTTTCCGGATAGTTGCCATGCCGCAGCTACGCCGGAAGAGAACCGAGTCCACTACACCCCCACCCTCAGGGATAAAGCTGAAGAAAGTAGTTCCGCTCATCCCTTCCACAGAGCCGGAGAAAAGCAACTTGATGGCGGACTTAATCGCAATGGGGTGTCTAGGGTTAGCAGAGATACCCTGGGGTTTCAAGGAGGAGCGGATGGTGAAGGAGCTGAAGGGCAAGGTGTCGAATCAGTTCGACAACACGGCGCGGGGAATGCCGCACAAATGGACGGAGGCGCACTGGAGGGCCGTATACGGGTTCAAACACCAGGGGCACGGACCGGCCGGGAGGAAGGTAGACTTCCTCCAAAACAAGTTCAGTGGCACCCCTCACCCGAAGGACGGATACCGGATCATGGACTGCAACGAAGACAGGCATAGGCGCCTGTTGAAGTTTCTGCTTCCGGTCCTTCATCCGGAGAAACCAACCCGGATCACGATCGGCCTGGCCAACACCATTTTCGGTGCGCTGATCGGAGACCGGAAAGTGGACTAGGGCCGGATCATACAGGACCTGATCACCCGGTTACTGAAGAACCTCGGAGGGAGTAGGGCAACTCCGATCTCCCCCTACCTCTTCCACCTCTACCACCATCTACAACTCCTTTCGGATACGGAAGAGAAGACGTGGCACACCCAGAAGATAGTCTTGACGTACGGGGAGACGTCAACGGATGATGAGGAGAGCTCCGAGTCCGAGACAGAGCGGGAGGACTCGGATAAGGGAGAGGAACCGGAAGTTCCGCTCGTGAAGCGGCAGAAGACCACACCGCCGAACACGAGGGGATCTCCTCCGGTCCGATACAATCCGGGAACGGAAGGCAGAGCAGGACCATCCGAACCGGGTCAGGCCAAACCAGCAGCAGAGGAAACGGATCCCAGTGATCCGTTCGTGCAACTGACGGAAATCCTGTGCAACATCCGAGCGGATTGGGAGGTCAAGCGGATCGTCTTGGAGAACATCGCGGAGATGGTCAATGGCAAACCGGATCATACTCTCCCGACCGTGGTAGGGAATTGCATCGCCTCGCCTGCGGATCTCGCCAAGATGGAGGAGGAAAACCGGAAACTTCAGGAGGAAGTTGACGGTTTGAAGGCGGAGCTCCTTGTTCTCAGGGACAACGAGGCCGCTACCAAGGAGATGGCGGCGGAGACCGTCAAATTGGCGGAGCACGTGAAGGCAACATTCGGGGAACCCGGATCGGCTGTCATCCGGGCTCAACTGTTTGACAAAGAGGTGCACAAGGAGAAGAAACTATCCGGAAGCCGGATAGTCCGGATTCTGTCCGACTTCTCCGAAAAGGTGGAGACGACTTTGGTGAAGGTTCGGGAGGCGGCCGAACGGATGGAAGACTGTAGCCGGAGACTGACGGAAATTCCGGTCAGACTCTCCGATCTGTCTCTACCGGATATTTCCGAAGGGTTGCCTCAGAGACCAGGGAAGGACAGGACGCCGCAATCCAAGAAGTCAGGGCGAGCGTCAACGGGCAACCGGGAGGCGGCAATTCAGTTGTCGGAGTCTCCTGCGAGTCCGGTTACTGGAGCTCCGGTTGCAACAGACGGAGAACGGAATCGGAACCTCACCGAGGTCTTCGAGCAGATCAGTAGGGCGGAAAGCCCGACTATAGGATCTAGGGTAGCAGAGCCGGATACGTAGGTATTAGGACTTTCCTGTTTTTGTAGTTTTTAACTTAGGAACGGATCAGGAGGAAATCCGGTCCGGTTTAGGAACTTGGAGCGGGTTGGAATCCGTTCCGGTTCAGAAGTAGGTAGGAACGGATCCGCCGAGCGTTAATCGCGGCGGACTTGTATGCCGCTTTTTGCTTTTTTGCCCATTATTTAAGTCAGTCCCCTCGCGGTGGACTGGGAGTCTTTTCCTTTGCATTATCTTTGTGTATTTTATTCTCTCTTGCTTTGCGTGTGTATCTCCCGAGTTTGGCAGGGCGGCGTGACGCGGAGTTAGGAAGGCGCAAGTGGTTTTGCAGGCGACATTCTCCCTTTGGTGCTTATTTTCCGTGTCTGAGTATATGAAAACGGGTAGAGAAGAGTTGGGAGTGTAACTCTAGCGCCTCAGCGCTTCTAGGACTTAAGATTCCGGGTGAGAAAGCCGTTGTTAGGCTAGACGAGAGGGAGGGATTCCTTAATCGTGCTAGAGCTCCTGGGTGGGAAACCCAGTTGAGTGTCCGATCTCCTGTGAGGTCTCACCGTCTTTGTGGCAAACGGAAGAGTTCTGGTTGACGTTGGAACAGACGGATACACTTGTAGCCACCTGGCTCCCCAGGAACGGAAAGTCGCGTCAAAGTCGTTGTAGTATGAGAAGATCGTACGGGGGATCTCTGTGTGACCTACAGTCCGGATCTTTGTCTGGATTGTTGTGAGGGATCAAACCGGATCTGAAGTATTTTTAGAATTAACAGGTAGACAGTGGGTCTTCAGCCACTATAAGTCACGGAAGGAGCGGTGGGCCTACCGCTCACAAAATCAAGCGGCGACCCCTCTGATGGTAAAACAGAGGCAAAACCAAACCGGATTGAGGAACGGGTGTGGACGGATCATCCGGAACGGATTGGTCCGGAGAGGAAACCAGGAGCGGAACTCGTTAGGGAGCGGATCCGTTGCAGTCTGACGGAACGGATAAAATCCGGGAAACCGGAAAAGTGAAGGAACGGATCCGTTCCGAACCAGATTGCTAGAATATCAGTTTTTGAACGGGATAACGGGTTGTCGTCTCGGGTTATTTGTGTATTTCCGGTTCTAGATCTAGAACCGGATTATAGAGTTTGGGGAGCTGTCCTATCTTAATCGCTTAACTAAGCCAGATACTTCACAGAATCTCGCGGGTTCGATCTTTAGAGTCACTTAGTTATACTCTACAGTGATTTTTGTGAGTATAACAGGGAATTTACTTACCCTGTGTTGCGACACGTAGGAAAGCCACAATTTCACTACATGCAGCTTCTGAATCTCAAAAGTACTGGCGAAGCACACAATACGGTCCAATGCACTCGAATTCGTATTCTTAACGCTACCAAATCAACCGAATTGAGCTGAATTGCCAATCTAATCCCTCAAATTTGCATGTTACACCTCAGAAAATCACACAATACAATCGTGATTCAAAACTCAGACACAATGTAGGCCTAAGCAAGAGGAAATGCAGGCCTAATCAAGAGGAAAAAAACCCTCGCAACTCAAACGAGCGGAAGCCCACCTCCGTTCTCTCACACTGAAACCGTGATTACTTTTGTACAAACAGGATGCAGGGCTAAGCAACCGAAATAAATCAAGAGAAATGAATCCACAACTCAAGACAAGCTTCTGTGTCTTCTTTAAATGAAGCTTAATAGAATACATAGAAATGTACCCTAAAACCTAAACAAACAATACAAGCAAATTTTACAGAAAGACCTGATCAAAGAAAGCACTAAACCTGCAAAGAAGGTTATAAGGTTTAGGAAGACTCACTCACCGCCAATAAACGCAAATGCTGTCCCCACTGCAAACCGCAAGGCAACCAGAAATCTCGGACGGCAACCTCACACCTCGCACTGCGAACCCACATTGCGACCCTGAATCGGAACTGCGACCGTCAATCACGACAGAACGAAAGGGGAAATCGGTGGTGCCGTGGAAAACTCTCGGAAGTTGGTGAAGCGCTCCTCCCACAAGTTGCAGTAGTCCTCTCACACACAGGTGAAGCGCTTCTCTGAAACAAAGATGAAGCGCTCCTCTCACACGCGCGAATACGTCTTCCGAATACTACCGCTAAACCTCGCAGAACGAGCTCGCAAGCATCATGCGAAAGACTCGCCCAAAATACGGAAAAGCAACAAACAACAAGGAAAAGAAGCAAAGAATACGAAAAGGCAACACACGAAGAGTAACAAGAGCGCCAAACCCTAGCGGGGCGAGGAAGCCGCTTCCTGGGATACCCGGCTGAATCCAACCCGGTGTGGTTGATATCCGCTTCGTTTGATATCCGGGTATCATCTACCCGTGTGGATGGTACTGGAGTATGGTCCATACCCGTTGGAATTGAGGTCCGGGTATCATCTTTTATGAAATGTGAGATGGAACCCAAAAAAAGAGATACCCGTTGCAATTGATATCCGAAAAAGGATGCCCCTCTTTAGAATTGGAATCCGAGTATCACCTTCTACGAAATGTGGAATGGAACCCGAAAAAGGTCATACCCGCTACAATTGATACCCGGGAAAAGCATGCCCCTCTTAAAAATAGTACCTGGAAAAAATGCACACCCGACTTAAATTGATATTCATCAGGCCTACAGAAATTGATATCTAGTCTGTTGACACGTATAGAACAAATATACTATATTCAATAAAAAACGACAAAAGCTATTCAAAGTTACATATTCAATTAAAACCTAAAAATGTAATGGCAAACAAGAGAGGTTGAACATATAACAAGGATTACTTGCATATAAAATAAAATGGTAATTATTTTTTTGCAGTTTCAAGAGTGCAGTGTCGGAATCTTCTACAATTCTTTACCTCAATTTAAGAGTTCCTTTGATTATTTTATTATCAATGATTCTGATAATTTTAGGAATCATGAATTCCAAAAGGCCCCCACCCCCCATCCTATAATCGATAGGATTTGGATTCTGAATATCTTATGTGTACAAATTGTATTATGGTAATTCTATCTTTTTTTTGTAATTCTACCAAAAAAATTTATTTGAAGTCCTTTATTGATTTCCATGAATTTGTTATCATTTAATGATATAATACAGATTTAGTGAAGAGCCTATTATTGTTGTATAAATCTTCCTCAAATGTTCTAATTCAAGAGAACATGAATTCAAATACTTATTTGTTGTTAATAAAAAGAAATCTTTGAAAAGAATTAACATTGTATTTCAAAGGTCTCCTACAATGACTATTTCTTATTCATTACATTTAACTAATCCTCTATGCCTTGTCCTACCACTAAGAATGTCTTTAAACATATCATAAAAAGATACTATGAAAATCTATTTAATCCTAATGCCAAAGTAAAATGAAAATATTTGATGTCCCATTTCAATTATTAACAATTTCTGTGACTAAATAAATGTACAAATGTACTTCATTTTGCATAGTTAAATGTACTTCAAAATTAAATAATGTTCATTAATTATTATTTCATTTTCTTTCAAGGAAATGTAAGTACGTTTTTGAATTTTAAAATAAATCCTATAAATACATCTTACTTTATTTTGTCAAGGTCCTTTATTGTCTAATATCAAGTAGAGGCTACTAATTAATTATTATAAACAAATTAGTACTCATATGTTTGATTTCTTGTTAAATTTGGATTCTATGAGTTATTGCCTTACTTCCCTATTTCAATTGAAGTAAGCTGTCCTGTACATTAATTCTTCAATATTTTAGTCAAAATACTCTACAATTAACAAAAAATTTACCCAAATATGAAGTATAGAAGTATGTAATTCAAAACTTTACAAAATGAAATGAATTAATAATCTTTTCAAGAAATAAACATTAACACTTCTTTTCAATAATGTGCTTCGTTTACTAATACAAAATGATTGTCAATGCTAAGAGGTTGCATTCTAAGGAGTGAAAGACAAGTAGCAAGGCCATCATACTAGCATCATTATACAAGCAATTATTTGATTTTGAATTGGACGATTTCACCACTAGTAACTCATTAAATTTGATGAGTTCATGACTTGTACCTCATTAAACTTGATAGGTTCAGCACTTGTTCCTCATTAATTGGAATTGCATGTGTTGTATCATGAATTACATTTTAAGTGCTATAATTGACAAGCATGTGAATGACGTTTCTTTAGCACATCAAAGTGCGCTTCTTCAATGCATTTCAGAATATGGATTTGTAAATTTAACAAGTTCAATCCCCTAAAAACTTTTGGCCCAACATAGTAGTAACTGCTTCTAGTATACGACTATTAAAATAATCATGAATTTAATTAATTTTCTTATTAAATAGTATGGAAATATACATACCTTCAGTATGACAACTATTTATAGTTATAAATAAGGATTGTTCAATCCCCTAAAAAAAAATTTCAATAGTGTCATTTATTTATCACATTATTTATTATTCACTGAATGCTATGTAGAATCCTAAATTATTCAAAATTAATGGAATGAAGAAAACTCTTTTTTTCCCTTTCTATTTCTAAGATAGGTTCAACTTTATAAATTTGTACATGTTCTTAATCATAGTAACATTTCATCTTTTCAATTGGATGGGTTTGTACAAGATAAAAGAAATTGGAACATAAAAATTTAAATATATATTTTAAAGTAGTCTCCACTTAATTATATTAAAGCTTTCTAATTCAATATAGGAATTCACTATCTTCTTCTACTATAGAGACAATAATCATAAAGAAAATAGTTTTTCCATTAATAAATCCTAAAATCTCCTAATGATTAAGGTATAGGGTTTTTGGGTTTTATGCTTCAACTTCAAGTTGTTTAATTTTTCTTAACCACAGTTTCTCAAAACCATAATGGGATTTCGAACTTTTTTGAACAAATGAAGGATTATTGAGGAAGAAGGTGTCTGTAGTTCAATTTTTTGACGACTCCTTAATGACGCACAAGTTTAAAACTTCTATTTTAATTTTTTGGTTGGCCTTCACGTGATATAGATTACACTTCAATGGTTTCATTTCTACAACATACAGCAAAAGACACCCAATTTGAAATATACAATGTAAAAATAGAGAAGAAGAAGGTGTCCATATTTCAATTTTCCATTATCTCTTTAATGTCGCACAGGTTTACAACTTTTATGTTTCTTTTGTACCACGTCTTCATGACAAAAGATTGGACTTTGAAGGTTACCTTTGATTTCTACAACATACAGTAGCACATTTTGTATTTGAAATATACATTGTAAAAGTAGAAAGCAATAATTGAAGGTGCCGCAGAGTTCAAGTTTTCCACAAATCTTCATTATATTTAAAGAATTAAGAAGATTTTGTTAAGATGAATGTCTTCAAAAAATAGAAAATTTTAGAGAGAAGACGAACACACGTTTATTTCCAAAGCAATGAATAATTGATCATTGCATAAAGTGTACTCCTTTTTTTTTTATCTCTTTTTTCATTCTTCGAAAAGATAAACTTGCTTTTAACATGCAGTTAATGACTTGTGAACTAAAAAATAAACACAATAACCAAGTAGTGACTTCAACATTGAATATCTTTGGTGCTATTTATTCCAACTTGTACCCATCTTCATTTTGCTTTCCTTTACGTTAAATTCAAGAGAGAAGAGGCTTTGAATTCATTTGTGAAAAATGGCAATATTCTTTACTATCTTCAAATGCATAAGAAAGTCGGGCAGAAGAACCATTCCAACTTCTACGTATTTTTTTGATCCATTGCGCACGTGAAATAGGCATAATTTGATGCTCGCTTGAATGTTGAGAAAATGATAGGGTTTAATTAGACATTTCTCGGAATATGAATGGAATTGGCCATGCTCCCTTTGAAGAAACCAGAATTCCTCATGGATTCGAATGGTCTACAACCATTCCAACTTCTACGTATTTTATTGGTCCATTGCCCATATGAAATACTTTCTTCAAGTATATAAAAAAATCGAGCAAAAGAATTGTGAATATTACTTAAAATTTACAACATTGAAGGTCCCATTCATTCCAACTGGTACCCATTTTTCTTGGCTTTCTTTTACGTGAAATTGAAGAGAAAAGAGGCCTTGGATTCGTTTGCAAAAAATGGCAGGATTGTGTACTATCTTCAAATATAGAAATAAATCACACAACAGAACCAAAAACATTATATTAAACATACAACATTCAAGTTGCTACTTATTCCAACTTGTACCCATTTTTTTGCCTTCCCTTTAATACGTGAAATTGAAGAGAAAAGAGGCCTTGGATTCGTTTGCAAAAAATGGCAGGATTGTGTACTATCTTCAAATATAGAAGAAAATCACACAAAAGAACCAAAAACATTATATTAAACATACAACATTCAAGTTGCTACTTATTCCAACTTGTACCCATTTTTTTGCCTTCCCTTTAATACATGAAATTGAAGAGAAAAGAGGCCTTGGATTCGTTTGCAAAAAATGGCAGGATTGTGTACTATCTTCAAATATAGAAATAAATCACACAACAGAACCAAAAACATTATATTAAACATACAACATTCAAGTTGCTACTTATTCCAACTTGTACCCATTTTTTTGCCTTCCCTTTAATACGTGAAATTGAAGAGAAAAGAGGCCTTGGATTCGTTTGCAAAAAATGGCAGGATTGTGTACTATCTTCAAATATAGAAGAAAATCACACAAAAGAACCAAAAACATTATATTAAACATACAACATTCAAGTTGCTACTTATTCCAACTTGTACCCATTTTTTTGCCTTCCCTTTAATACGTGAAATTGAAGAGAAAAGAGGCCTTGGATTCGTTTGCAAAAAATGGCAGGATTGTGTACTATCTTCAAATATAGAAGAAAATCACACAAAAGAACCAAAAACATTATATTAAACATACAACATTCAAGTTGCTACTTATTCCAACTTGTACCCATTTTTTTGCCTTCCCTTTAATACGTGAAATTGAAGAGAAAAGAGGCCTTGGATTCGTTTGCAAAAAATGGCAGGATTGTGTACTATCTTCAAATATAGAAATAAATCACACAACAGAACCAAAAACATTATATTAAACATACAACATTCAAGTTGCTACTTATTCCAACTTGTACCCATTTTTTTGCCTTCCCTTTAATACGTGAAATTGAAGAGAAAAGAGGCCTTGGATTCGTTTGCAAAAAATGGCAGGATTGTGTACTATCTTCAAATATAGAAGAAAATCACACAAAAGAACCAAAAACATTATATTAAACATACAACATTCAAGTTGCTACTTATTCCAACTTGTACCCATTTTTTTGCCTTCCCTTTAATACGTGAAATTGAAGAGAAAAGAGGCCTTGGATTCGTTTGCAAAAAATGGCAGGATTGTGTACTATCTTCAAATATAGAAGAAAATCACACAAAAGAACCAAAAACATTATATTAAACATACAACATTCAAGTTGCTACTTATTCCAACTTGTACCCATTTTTTTGCCTTCCCTTTAATACGTGAAATTGAAGAGAAAAGAGGCCTTGGATTCGTTTGCAAAAAATGGCAGGATTGTGTACTATCTTCAAATATAGAAATAAATCACACAACAGAACCATGAACATTATATTAAACATACAACATTCAAGTTGCTACTTATTCCAACTTGTACCCATTTTTTTTGCCTTCCCTTTAATACGTGAAATTGAAGAGAAAAGAGGCCTTGGATTCGTTTGCAAAAAATGGCAGGATTGTGTACTATCTTCAAATATAGAAATAAATCACACAAAAGAACCAAAAACATTATATTAAACATACAACATTCAAGTTGCTACTTATTCCAACTTGTACCCATTTTTTTTGCCTTCCCTTTACGTGAAATTGAAGAGAAAAGAGGCCTTGAACATCATATTCATTAATTTGGGAGTTTTCCAATGAAATGGGAGTTTGAAATAAGAATAGAAAACAAAAAAGAGAAGATAAAATATGAAGAATCATCAAATATAGAGTATGTTAATACCCATTCACTTTTTATAAATACTAAATAGAAAAATTTATTTAAGTAATTACAAAGAACTTCATAATTGATATTGTAAACAAGGGTTATTGAATGTGCATATGTTGTCATATATATAATGAAGCCTAAGGACTAGGTGCACTACTATTTACACTCTTTGTAGTTTAAGCATCTCATCTCCCCGGATTGCGCTGGACTTGTGAGTTGAAACTTCAAAAGATGACATCATGGTCAGAAAAGAAGAAATTACAGGATAAACTTCAACCCAAATCCTTGCAAAGAAATTATAGACTCAATAACATCCAAAAGTCACCCCACAGTTCCCAGAACGGCAATTTTAAAGACAATGCTTTAAATTGCCGCTCATGGACCTGCTTCGAGTGACTAATGGATTTTTTGTTTCTACAATTTTTGTGCAAAGATCTACGTTGGAGCTCATCTTGCAATTTCTTCTTCTCTAACCATGATCCTTCTTCTAAAGCTTCAACTCACAAGGCCATCACAGTCAACGAAGATGAGATACTTCAACTACCTAGTTTGTAAATATTTTTTACCATTTTGCATAGAATGGTTTCAATATATGTTTTCAATATATTGTCTTATGTAATAAAAGTATTCTAACTAACTATGTCATATATCTAATTCTCGACTATACAATCGGCTACAAAAATTTACATGCTATGACCTACCAACATCTAGTACTACAAATGTGATCTACTCTTCAATTTCTCCATTGCCTTCAACAACTCTGGTCCTTGACTATATCCGCTAGAACCTCCAGATCTTTGACAAGCACTTTCTCGCACTTGTTTTTTGAGAGACCTTTGGTCCCAAGTGTCCCATTGATGTCGAATGGAATGCCCACAAAATTCTCCTTCGTGTGTCTTTGAACCTTGCTTTGGAACAAAGACAATTGAATCACATTGAGGTAGGGGAGGTTGTACGACAGTACATGAAGAAGGCAACCTTTCAAACTTATCAATTTTTCTTGCCCCCTTATTTGAGTTGTGGAGGTGTAAAGGATTAGAGTGAGTAGGTCTTGGAGGACACTGCATCAAATAATAGATTATTTGGGTTATTAGCATACAAATATAATAAAGGGGATCAATCAAGGAAAAAAAATGCATTATCTAAGGGTACAAACAAAATCCAAATTTCCATACCTTAGAAGGAACTGGAATAGGTATTGCTTCATCATACAATTTTCTAGGCGCAACGACATTAGTTGAAGGGAAGACAGGAGGTGACATTGATCGCCGATGCTGTTTTAATGGAGAAGGAGAGCACACAGCTTTTGAATGCTTTCCCCCATTTGGAGGGCTATTTACAACACCGTCTTCAA
Source organism: Thuidium tamariscinum (assembly GCA_947034885.2). NCBI lineage: Eukaryota > Viridiplantae > Streptophyta > Bryopsida > Hypnales > Thuidiaceae > Thuidium > Thuidium tamariscinum. Next base: position 144,424 of record OX344757.2, on the reverse strand, counting down.
TTGGCTTTGCCGAGAAATCTATAGTTGATCTGGCTGTCATTGCAGAGTACATAATGTGCCCCAATCCACTTTGCGATATGGTAAACTGCCCATAGTCAGCATATGAATCAGCTGAGGCAGCAGAAAGTATGCCACAGCCATTTTCATGAACGATATCCATACGGTCTACCTGTAAACCAACAAGAAATGCCTATCAAAACAATGCATCTACGCCATAACAATTACAAGTGCACATTCCTTCCAATAACATGGCGAAATATCAAATAAAAAATTTGATACGCAGTCATCATATTCACAACTACAATCAAAATATGATAGTATTCGTAGAAGTACCTAAAATACAAGGTTTAACTAATAGCTCTACTCATTTTGTAAGCCATACTCATTCCGCCCTTTGAAAGGATCGGAACTCTAATTCCGTGTGTTGAGCCCTGTCTGATTCTTCAAATACAACTACACGTTTTGGATTATTTACTCTCCACTCATCATAAAGACTATTTGAGTCTTTGACGGCTCGAACTAACTCCTCGTATTCTTCTTTGTCATCTTCTTCATCTAAGTAGAGACGCCCAAGTTCATTATCTCTCCTGGAGGCAGACAACGATGGAGGCCTCGAGAAGTGCAAGTGTTGAAACCAAGGGAGAAGTTCATCAATGAGAAATCTATCTGTAGGCCCATCTCCTTTGTAGGTCCAACCTTCTACCAAAAGCACCCCCCATGAGAAATTTGTGACTTGCTTCACAGGACTGTCATCAACAATCACTGTATTCTCAAATGAGAAGATAGAATTCTCAAGGTCAAACAATTTGTCTAACGGCTTTAGAAACAAATCCTTGTCGGCCCCCTTCACCTTGTAGTTCACTATCTTATTCCGCTTGTTTCTACACTTGAGGATATTACACTGTTCTTGTCCCAAGATATACAATGGGGGCTCCATGCCTTGGAACAAGTGCTCAGTAACAGGCAACACGTTTGAACGTTTCATAGAGCTCCAAATAGAAACATTTGCAAAGGACGATAATTCTCGTAAGAACGTCAAGCAATGCGGTCTGATAGCGACTCTTTTGAGGCCAATAAACTGGACTTCTATCCCAAGAGGAATCTCATCACTCTTGCCAATTCTTCCTAGAGATCTCTTATCCTCACAGACACAGAGCACTCCATTCAAATCTAGGATGACATTGAGCCACTTCTCTGTCACCCCAGACGTGGATGGAGCAATAACTTTGCATGGCGCATCGCCTAGCGCAACGATATCCTCATTGCTATCCTGTCCACGATTATACAAAAATAATCAAAGAAATGAAGCCGAGGAAGAACGTGAGTAACGTGAAGAACGTGAATTCAAATAAACCAAAAAAATTGCAAGAACAATGACTACTGCATTCATTGGTATGTTTCTTAAAAAGAAGGAGAAATACTCACGGGATTTTGAGACTTGGTTTCTGGTAGGGAACCTACATCTTCCAAAGGAGAACTCTTGATGTCGAGGAGATCATCATTCAACACATTGTCTATTGTTGCCTGCATCACTGGAGCAGCATTGTCGACATCCGAAGATGGCAAAACAACATCATTTCCTTCCTCAAGGTAATCATCCTTAATCGATAATGATTTCAAGCAAGTCGGATCATTCTCCAAAGATACAGCAGACGAAAGAACATTGGTTGTAATTTGAAGAGGAGAGCATTCGTATGGCATGTCTGCGGCTGTGACAAATTGTCAACAATAAATATAAAGTAAGAAAAAAATTTATTACATACTCTCCGAAAGAGGAATTACTATACATAATATATTCTACTAAAGTTTATGTCCATCTATGTCCAACAACCTATCTGATAATATAACTTAACAAGAACTGGAGTAGGTTCAAGTGGGTTCTACTTGAAATAGGGGGAAGAGGACATTGTCAACAACCTGGTTGGATCTCAAGGCTAGGATCCGCAGATTCTTCATTCATGGTTAGAGAGTCCTCCTGTGTCTGCTCAACCATGTCCTCATCGATTGGTGATTCCGACTTAGGTATTTCTGCAGTTGGCATCCCAACGGAAGTAGCTACTGCGGTAGAGCGATCTGCAGACCCTTGTTGGACCATTTTGCCACTATCAGAGGACTCGTTAGCGTGACCAGTGAGAAGAAGCGGTTGCGATTGGGAGGAATTAGGTGCAATCATTGCTAGAGGGGTTGGATTGTGCGTGGCCATTGTAAGATAAACCTCTTTGGCAACATCCTTGGCAACATCCCTAGCAACATCTTTGGCAACCGTGACCATCATATTGGGCACAACTTTCTCCACAAAATTTTGCCATTTCTCTGCATCTTGCACTCGTTGTTGCCTATTCTCCTCTATAAACACTTTAAGAAACTTGCTCATATCACTGTCATTAGTTGAGGATTCCGGGTTCTTTCTCTTTCGGGGCGCTTTCTTTGATGAGCTTGGAGTTTCACTAGTAATCTTTGCTTTTGATGCAGCAGGAGCACCTACAGTACTAGCGTCCACAGCACTTGTGGCACCAGCTTCTGCCAAAATACTAGTCCCATCCGCCTGAACGATTTGAATGTCCTCTCCACCGACTTCCGGAGAAATTTGGTCTGCGGGATCTTGCAAGTCATCATTGTCTCCCTCGCTATCTGAATCATTCCTAGAAGTGGTATCCTCATCTTCATCCTCTTTTTCTTCTTCTTCTTCTTCTTCTTCTTCATCCTCTAGAGGTGGGGTTGGCTCTTTCTCCTTTCCTTTTCTTGAACTTGACCCCGCCCGACCTGATGTAGAAGCGTCCCTAGATCCTTTGGTTGGGTGCACATTCTCGTTGACGTAATAGCTTGAGTCTAGGAAATCTTCCTTGTCGAGATTTTCAGACATCAGAACTAATTTCCGGAACTTGGAATTGTCTTCACTATCCGCGATAGCATAGTGATCAATGCCACTCATCTGACAAATAAGGCACAAATGAGCATTATAACTATGGAGCAATTCAAGTAGATCCTACTTGAATTTAAAGGAAGCAATTCAAAACAACGAACGTTATTACAAAGCAATCCATATCACTAAAAAGTATAAGTTCAAGTCGTACCAACTTAAAACCAAGAGTTTATAATGCAACAACTTACCCAAGCTGCGCAAGCAAACTTGCCTCCAGCAAACATAGAGAAAACTTTGGTCCTTGGATTACAAAAAAGCTGGAGCACGTGCAAATACATCTCCATTCGAAGCTCTGTGCTGTAAATTCTGTAGTCCAATTCATTGTAGAGTCCCATCTTCAACCACTTCGGAATCTCACTGTATCCAAACGTCCTGGGAATAACCTTAGGTTTCATCTTCACATTTCTCTTGATGAGGAAGATTAAGTTTACAGGGGCCTTAGCACGGGCAGAGCTTGCAGCAAGATCTTCCAATCTCTCTACTGGAGCAGGAATGTATTCTGCGTAGTGTGTGCTGTAATGTGATCCAAAAATACCATTCCTTATCTCGACCCGGAGATCATCATCAACATCTTGATCACCACAAATCCAGAGCCAAACATCTGGATCGGTTGGAGCCGGGTCAGTTAACTTCTTTATTTTCTTCAAGAAGTCTACAAAGTACGGAGCATCTCGAGAAGCTGTCTCCTTGTTGATAATTCCAGGGATGTTGCGAAAATCCATCACTGCAAGCTTTATGGAATCCTTCATATCACCATCCCATGCGTTGTTAGTCCACGTAGTAATCACGTCACCCTCGACTTCATAAGGTCTCAAGAAAGCCTTGGCTTCGGGCTTCTTGTATTTCCTTTGCTGCGTAAGAAGGTCCTAAAGAACTCAGCAGCAAACGGTGAAAGATCCCTTGCACTCTTGTTCTTGTTAGCTGGTCTTTTCACTTGTGAAAAAAACTCTTCCTTCGGTGCCGTGAGAAGCAAGTTTTTGGTTGCTTTTGTGACATTGTATTTCTTCTTGAAAGCCTTCCAAGCCTCCAACTTGTAGTTCCCTGCGGTGTCAAAGAAGCCCAAGTTCCGCTTCTCGAAGTACAAATACTTCTGAACTACTTGCTTCCTCTTGTTTCGCTCAAGCCATTCTTTAGCGCTGTAGCAGTCTACCATCACACCGCTTATTTTCTTCAAGGTAACCTTTGGATGAGGAAGTGATCTGTTTGGTGTCCTATTAAGAAGGTGGAGCGCAAGTTTTCGGAAGCCTGATTCAGGGAGATTACCAAGCCACCTGAAGAACTCGCGGCTTATTACACCGTCCCTCGTAGCATCCCAATTCTTCGTGTCTTTATTGGGAAGTAACGTCTCGGGATCGATCAAAAGCCCGTTTGATTGACTAGAAATAACCTCCTTCCAGAGACCATGAACTTCATCGGATGCTGTTATGAGTTTGATCTCATTGTGAATGCTGATGTCTAGCTTCTTCATCAACGCCCCCTGGTTTTTCTTGACTTCGATCATTGAAAAGCGTTGTTTCATGGCGTCATGAAACTCCTACATAAAAACATTGCATTGTCAGTTAAACAATTCAAGTTGGATCAACTTGAATAGACTCAAGAAATAGAAAATCAAAATTAATTGCAAGACACTAGTTCAAGTAGAGCCAACTTGAATTGTTTAACTAACCGTCCATTTCTTATTTTGAGCAATATCCTTTGTTGTCCGATTCTTTGCTTGGACGGCTTTCCCCAACTCGGTTGCTTCTTTCGGAGGTGGTGGTCGATCCAAACTGATCCATACATTTCTTGCACTAATGATGTTTGTGGCCCATGTTGGTTGAAAATTCTGGAAGTGGTTAACTCGATTGTAATAAGCTGAGATTTTTCGGATGATTCGGATGTCCGAGTTCCAGACGATGAAGCAATCCCATTTCTGGAATTTGGAATACTTCACCTCCGCACCATCTAAAGTCTTCATCCTCTTTGTGGCGGCTACACTATGCTGTCCATTAATCATCCAAAACTTTCCGTTTTGTATATCTTCAAACTTTTTTGGCGCTGCGGATAAATCTTGCGGCATGGCACAGAGCGTCATCTTCTTGTCCGGGTCGGGCATCTCAAGGAAGAAGTTCAACGCGGCTGTCACCCCTCTCTCTTCTAAGCAACGAACATTGTGAGTCTCAGGCGGAGTCTCTAGCTGGTCCACGTGAATCTCAAATTTTGTATAAATTCCAAATATATATGAATCTGTGCATGAAGACCAATACTCTTCGTACACCTTCTTGGACTCGCTATAATCGATATCCTCTTTTACTCCCATAGCATCCTTTGGAAGCGTAGTTATCGCTGACGCCATACTATCATCTTCTTGAATTTTCTTGCTTGCTTCGGCCTTGTCTTTTCCTCTTGTCTTCGGTCCCGGAAGTACAATTTTTGATGGAGTACCTCTGCCTTCTTTTGGAGTTGTCTTCATCTTGGTTTTGCTCCTCTGCGTACCCGATGTCTCAACCACAAGAGATCCGTCGCTAGTACCACCTCCAGTGTATTCCTTAGTAATAGAAAGAGGCTTAAGGTTGATAGTTCGGGCTTTGTTTTTAATCTTCAGCTTGTCAAAGGCCTTTATAACCTCCCTTAACCTGGAAGCTAGAACCTTTGGTTTCAGAGCTCCATCGTCTTTCCCAACCCACCGCTTCTTGTCTATGTGGTCACAAATGTCTTTATTCAATCCTTCAAAATCAATGTTCTCCAAGCTTCTGCATGTTGCTGCAATGGAGAAGGTGGATTCTTTGGCTGGCACAACATACGTAAAAACATATGGTTCTTCTTGATCTGGGAAAGAAGTTGTGCAGGACACCAAAGTTTCATCATAGATTCCTGTGGTCACTTCCGTGATCGTTTCGTGCAAAGACACTGGCAAAGTTATTGGGGTGTTCTTGTACTTTGTTGTGAAGCTCAAGTGTCCAGATGCCGGTGTCAACACAATGCTCCAATACTCAACATGCTCTGGCTCCTTCCAAGTCCAACACTCCCCAAGAATAAGTTGATCTCCGTATTCGTCTGGGTCTTCATCTCCAACAAGTAGGAATTTCTTGAAACGGGCCTCCAATCTTTTTTTTTGCTCTTCCATCCCTGCAGAATAGAGTGACTATGATGATTAAAATAGGGTCAACATATTTTGTCTTTAGGGCAAAAACAATTTTACAATTCATTGAGTGTAGTTGACTAAATAACAACAAATGTGAATTATTCCTATAGTTTCTGAGAATTTCTATGGAAAAGTTTCAAGTCCATTGGAACTAATGTGCTATGAATCTAATTAATCTAATCTATTCAAATTACTATAGAAGATAAATAGAGATTATACTTTTTGATATGAAATTATGGAAGTATTCTCAATTCTTCATATGAGATTTGATATCTTATTTGGGCTTTCTTTGTTAGATCTTGAGGTTTTAGGATTACTTGCATTTCACATTTCAAGTTGTATCTACTTGAATCTATAGATGGTTTTTAAAAAAAATTCTATGGTTTTAATGCTGTAAAGAGTGACTACTTATTACGTTTCAAGTTGTATCTACTTAAATGTACAAGTGCATTTTCTAAGATATTTTTTAAGGTTTTTATTTGGAAAGGGGTGACTAATTAGTTTCAATTTGTATTTTTTTGAATTTACAAGTGACTTTGTAGATATTATCTAAGGTTTTGATGTTGAGAGGGTTGACTAATAAGTTTCAAGTTGTATCTACTTGAATCTACAAGTGGCTTTTTTTAGATATTTTCTAATGTTTGGATGTTGAGGGTTTTGACAAATGAATACGTTTCAAGTGGTATCTACTTGAAACTACAAGCTTTTTTTAGGACCTACTCTTTTTATAAAGATGTAGAAATTGACTGCTATGCACATTTCAAGTAGTATATTCTTTAATCTACAAGTGAACTATTTTATGGACAACCTAATGTTTTATAGTTGTTTCAAATTATATGTTTTTACATTTTAAGTAGTATCTACTTAAATCTTAAAGCAGCGTGTTTAAACATTACCTAATGAGGTTTTAAGGATTTTAAAGATCACTAATATTTGCATTTCAAGTAGTATCTACTTGAATGTACAAAAAGATTTCTACCTTGGATTATAAGGATTAAGGGTTGGTCGCTATTTCTAATTCAAGTTGTACCAACTTAAATTTACAAGCGTACTTGTCTTGAGGAGTTGACCTAATTCCTTGCCACCTATACATTTTTTTATTAATTTAATAAAGTTTTGATAATTTAGGGTTCTGCTTTGAAACCTACTGAGAGACACATTAAACTAGCAAAACATATAGAAATTCAAGTCGTTGCCACTTGATTTCACAGGGGCCTCAACTCCTACAAATTATTTATGCACACTATGCCGCAGCAGATGCGAGAGGAAGCTGAAAACGAACCTACTTCCCAACTTCAAGTGGCATCTACTTGATTCAGCAACTCAAAAGATTTATACTTACAAGTTTCTACTATTCATAATTCAGCCAATTCAAGTCCATGTGCAATGAAGACCAGAACTACAAAATTCACAAACCTTTAGGATTAAACCAAAACCTAACTATTGCTATTGCTAGGACATGGAGACAATAGTTTTTCACTATAGGGAACGGACAAACACTGAAGAATATAAGACCTGAAATTGGTGCCTGTCCTAATTTTCCTAAGATTTCCCACTTGAATTCAGCAATCGCTTAAACATTCCCTGCACATACACAACACATCTATTTATTAGCTTCCAAGCTGCTTACATTCCATAATGTTGATTCATTCAAGAAAACCGGATACATTCAAAAAATACAAATTCAATAAAAACAAAAGCTACAATATCTAATTCAATTTAAACTCCATGGATCAATTACCCCAAACCATTCCTACAGCCACAACTTCAAAGTAAATTCAACAATGAATTCCTAAAGTCTTCCAAAGCCAGATTGAGACCATGGAATTGACATACACCGCTGCAAATTTACATCCATCACCGAAACACTAGACCACACGGCACAATCACAGCTAGAAATAACCACAGCAAATTTGCATCCACCACCAAAACTCCAAACCACACAAAAACAATTACAGCTAGAAATGGACTGAGATAATTCAGAACTCTTCCAACACAACTGACTCGACGTCCAAAGAAAACAGGGAAACAAAAATCTACACACAAAAAAATCATACCACGGCAGCACCTTATCGGCTTAGACTACCCACATGATACAACATTAAAATGAAGACAGAAGCTTCCAAAACCCCACAGACTACACAAACATCTCCAAAATTTCAATCAGCGCTGGGTTCTTTCCGATTGCAGCGACTACAAGAATTTTGACCCCCCCTAACCTACAACAGCCAAAACCACCAACTACAGCACGGAAAATCACAAATTAACGTTGAAACAAGATAAAATAGGAACTCAGTAGCGCTGAGACTAGTTCTGAAAGAAACAAAATTTTCAACCTTTCACACTCATGCTTAACCCTCCTGAGGTAGCAATCTACGGTACAGACTACCAATTTCACTTTTCTGTCAACCGCAACACTAGACAGTACATTAGATAAGCGGGGCAGAGAAATTTGAAACAAAAAAAGAATAGGATTACTTGAAAACTGAACCCCTAAATTTTAAAACACTGAACCCATCAAACAACGACTTCACATCAAAACATTGGAAAAAGAAAAAACACCTGCTGCCGGAGCTTCCCGAGAATGTTGTGCACAGCAGTCTGCGTTGCGACGGAGAACTGCTGTATTCAGTCCGCTCACGCGCCGTTGTGCACTCCACACTAGAACCAGTAGACCGTAGAATACGCTGTAGGAATTCAAACGATGAATCGTTAATTGACAAGATACCGATGCAGCTAAGCAGTACGATTGACAGACTGAATTTCGCCTCCATTCAAGCATCACAGGAAACTGAAAAGCAACAGCAAGACAAACTGATGCCTTCAATCTCTGCATCAGCATTGACTTGTTATGGGTAGAAAACCCTACCCTAGCCCAAAAAAATAAAAGCCTTCGGCCCTTCCCCACCAACAGCAGAAAGAGAACGAACAAGGTACATTCAACTGAAGCTGCTTGGAAACCCTAAAGTCCCCCCACAAAACAAAAGACTTCAGCCCTTCAGCAGCAACTGTACAACAAGAAGGATCAGCGTATGCCTGACCCTAAACCCCAAAGCAACGAACCCTAAAACAGTAAACTCTTCAAACAGTGCCTCAATTGCTTTCCTGGTCCATCAAATTCAAGTCGCAAGGGAAGGGAAAACAAAACAAAAAACAAAAAAAACTTCCATCTCTCGAACAACACCGACCTCTACACAGAAAGAAACCCTACGCCTAGCAAGCCTCCAAAACAGTAAATTCAATGTACCAACATAAGATTACACAAATGCAAAACCAAATGAAGCCCTACAACTAGAGAAGTGGAAAGACACATACCTTATGCGAGTCACCTCCAACGCAGCCGAAGAGCACGGAAGAACGACTTCCTTATCACTGCAACGTCCAACTCCAGCAGTAAGAACGCGAACTCGACCGCCCCCAACGCAACGAAGCACGCTCCGACAAACAATTTGAGCCGCAAACGCTCTCAGGATCGCAGACGCACCAACCTCGACCACTGTCGCCGTAAAAAGAGGAACTTGCCGCAACCACACTCCGAAGTAAGGTTTCATCAAAACCGCCTCATCCACAAACATGAACTCACTCACACTCTCCGCCTTCCTAATCTTGTCACCCTCCAAGCTCAGTAACAATTGACACCACAGTTCCTCAAACGAAGTTCGACATATTCGGCGACTAACTCGACCCCGCTCAGGTGCTCACTTGCAAACTGAGACTTCGAAAGCTAGGAAATGAGCGGCTAGGGTTCGGTGTTCCTCCGCCCTTCCCCCGAGCCCCTAATAATAGAGTTTCCGGCCTTCTTGTTCGGCCCAGCCTTTGGGTTCGGCCCTGACCCTGTGGTGACCGGCTGTCCGGTTTTCATTTTCTCCGGTGTTTGTCAAACCCTCACGGCTGACTAGGTCCCGACTTCCGAGCCTAGGTTCAGGCCCATGCATGCACTTGTGCTCTGTCTCTCTGCTCAGCTCTGCTCTGGCTTTGCGGAACCAGCTTTTCCACTTCTTATCCGTTCGCTGTGTCGAGTTGTACGGAGATGGCGAGGGCCAGTGTGGAATAGACACGTGTTCGGTGGGGGCTCCCGCGGAGCACGTTACATGGAACCATCGAAGCCCCGCGAAAATTTTCTATTTTTTGCATTTTTTATTTTTTTCAAATTCGGAATTCAGATTCGGAATCAGAGACCCCAAATTAGCTAGGAATTCCTGAACATTCCAAGAAACCCAACACAAATATAAACCCCAAACCCCCTGTCAACCCCTAGTAAAATGAGATTTAGACTGCGGGGCCCACTTTTGATGGTTCTATTTAACGTCTTGCCCTTCCCGCACTTCAAAGTCCGTGTTGTGAACTTGTGATTCATCGGGAGTTGCTGACACTGCGTCACAAGATTCTTTCCGCTGCTAGCTGTGAATCTCTGGTCACCGCTTTGAGTTAGGTGCCTCGAATTTGGGGTTTTGTCCTCGCTAGAGTCTCCGCCCTGCTTCCAACTGATGGGTGCCAATCAACCCTTTTTTTTCATTTTGAGAAAGTGCCAACATGGCGATCATTTAAAATTTGGTGAAGCATTGTATTTCTGCATTCATCCAACTTTTGCACTAAAAAATATTGTATAGTTATATTCATACACTTTATCATCTAAATTTGGCGATTTCATCCACGGTTTTTATAAATATAGTAAATTTTTGGCGAAGAAAGGTTACTTTTTTTGATACTTTTCTGGCGAAAAAAATGATTTTTTTTTAAATGGTGCTTTCTAACACCATATCGCCCAAAAAAATAGGGCTGGTGCCAATTGCCTGCTCCCTCGAGATTCCGGGTGGTATTTTCAGCCCTCTAGGACCTGCCATGAATGAATAAAGAGCTGGCTAGCTTTCCCGCTTTTGTCCACCCACAAGTTCCAGGATGTATATAGAAATCAATTATATTGATTTTGGCAATCCTTATTTGAACCCATCCACCCCAACCCCCAACCCCCAAAAAATTGAACATTGTTTGATTGGCAATATCAATTGGTTATACCAAAATTCACTTTCAATAATCTAGAACTCCATTTTTGTGAACTTTTGTTTCTTCATCATCATTTTCATATGATAATTCCCTTAAAAAAATGAGTGATGATTATTACAAATTCGATGCTCTCCTTTTACACGGGTTCTTTAGTTGGGACCTTAGTCCCTACAATAGCAGCAGCCCTACTATATGGGCGTGTATTCAGCCCCTTGGGGTGGAACACCACCCTAGAACGGATTTCATCCAATAGCAGGGAGGCCCTACAACCAAATTTCATCCTGTCCTAAGACCGTGAATTATTATTTTTTAAATCTATCCGAAGCCCATATAAGATATCTAAATGAAATTCCAAAATGGATAGTTGGATTAATCTACTCAAAAAAATTGGGCAAGGGCAACAACTTCATTCAAAGATTTTTGAGTTTGAAAGTATATACAAAGATAAAAAATAACTTTATACTTAACCTATGTGAAAAAAGATTTAATGTCTTCCAATATGTATGCTATAAATCTCACACGTGTCAATCAATTACGTTTTCAAGTTCCCTAGTATGTATATTTTTAATCCCAAACATGTTGGTCAAATACGTTTTAAAGTCCACTAATACATATTAAGTTGTTTATCCCCTACATATAGGTCAATATGTAAAAAACATAAAATAATGAAAAATATATAAAAAATTTAAGAATAATTCAATACTAATTCTAAAAATTTGAATCCCTTAAAGCTAAACCACTCTAGAATATTACACTTGGACATTAATTTTTCTTAAAATTACAAAAAACTAGGAACACATGAACTTTAAAAAATTCATTTAATTATCACTATTTCAAGAAACTAGCCAGAAACAGCTCTTGAAGGAAATTCTAGAAGATAAAATTTGTGCACAATCAATAAATACAATCCAGCATCGTAAAATTCTCTAAATAGCATAACCTCTAATTCGCATATCTCAATTTGGGAAAAACAAATAGAGCACAATGCCATTTTCTCCTTATAAATCAAAATCCTTTAAGTGTCTTAAACTTTAAATAACAAAAAGGTAAAAAAAAGATAGAAAAAACATGTAATGTCTCAAGAGACTAAATTTTCAACACTAACTTAAATACAAATCAACAAAAAAAGACGAATCTCAATATTCAAAGAAAATATCACTAGACTACCACTTCCTTTATAGAAGTCTAAATCCCCTTAATGTCTACAATTCCAAATCAAATGAAGCCAAAAAACATATGTGAAACTTGTAATGTCCTTGGACACTCAATTTTAACCAATAATTTCAATAGCATCACCTCTAAATGTCTAATTTGACTTTGGAAAATAAAAAAGAACCTCACTGCCATTTTTTGTCTTTCTCCCAAAATCCCTCAAATGTCTCCAATTCCACGTCAAGTGAAGATTAAAAAAATATGCGAAAGTTCTAATGTTCTAAAACATCCATTTGGAAGCACCAATCTCAATATCATAACATCTAATTGGCTAATTTGAATTTCGAAAAATAAAATGGACCCCACAGCCATTTTTTTGTCTTTCAACCAAAGTTCATGAAATGTCAAAAATTCCACATCAAAGAAAGCCAAAAAACATAAGTGAAAGTTATAATGTCCTTGGACACTCAATTTTAAAAAATAATTTCAATAGCATCACCTCTAATTGTCTAATTTGACTTTGCAAAATAAAAAAGAACCTCACTGCCATTTTTTGTCTTTCTCCCAAAATCCCTCAAATGTCTCCAATTCCACGTCAAATGAAGATAAAAAAAATATGCGAAAGTTGTAATGTTCTAGGACATCCATTTGGAAGCACTAATCTCAATATCATAACATCTAATTGGCTAATTTGAATTTCGAAAAATAAAATGGACCCCACAGCCATTTTTTTGTCTTTCAACCAAAGTTCATGAAATGTCAAAAATTCCACGTCAAAGAAAGCCAAAAAACATAAGTAAAAGTTATAATGTCCTTGGACACTCAATTTTAACCAATAATTTCAATAGCATCACCTCTAAATGTCTAATTTGACTTTGGAAAATAAAAAAGGAAAACATTGCCTTTTTTTGTCTTTCTCCCCAAATCCCTCAAATGTCTCCAATTCCACATCAAATGAAGATAAAAAAAATACGTGAAAGTTCTAATGTTCTAAAACATCCATTTGGAAGCACCAATCTCAATATCATGACATCTAATTGGCTAATTTGAATTTCGAAAAATAAAATGGACCCCACAGCCATTTTTTTTGTCTTTCAACCAAAGTTCATGAAATGTCAAAAATTCCACGTCAAAGAAAGCCAAAAAACATATGTGAAAGTCGTAATGTCCTTGGACACTCATTTGCAAATACTAATTCCAATATCATGGCATGTAATTGCCTAATTTGAATTTGGAAAACAAATATGGACCCCACAGCCATTTTTTTGTGTTTCAACCAAAGTTCATGAAATGTCAAAAATTCCACGTCAAAGAAAGCCAAAAAACATAAGTGAAAGTTATAATGTCCTTGGACACTCAATTTTAACCAATAATTTCAATAGCATCACCTCTAAATGTCTAATTTGACTTTGGAAAATAAAAAAGGAAAACATTGCCTTTTTTTGTCTTTCTCCCCAAATCCCTCAAATGTCTCCAATTCCACGTCAAATGAAGATAAAAAAAATATGTGAAAGTTCTAATATTCTAGGACATCCATTTGGAAGCCCTAATCTCAATATCATGACATCTAATTAGCTAGTTTGTATTTCGAAAAATAAAATGGACCACCCTGCCATTTTTTGGCTTTCAACCAAAGTTCATGAACTGTCAAAAATTCCACATCTAATAAAGCCAAAAAACATATGTGAAAGTCGTAATGTCCTTGGACACTCATTTGCAAATACTAATTCCAATATCATGGCATGTAATTGCCTAATTTGAATTTGGAAAACAAATATGGACCACACTGCCATTTTTTGGCTTTCAACCAAAGTTCATAAAATGTCAAAAATTCCACGTCAAATAAATACAAAAAACATATGTGAAAGTTGTAAAGGCCTAGGACACTCATTTGCAATCACTAATCTCAATATCATGATATTTGATTACCTAATTTGAATTGAGAAATAAAAACTATGTACCTTGCCATTTTTTTCTCTCCGAACCACAAGCCTTGAAAGATCATGAATTTTAAGGTTAATGAAGCCAAAAATAATATGTGAACATTATAAAGTCCTAATAAACTTTTATTTGAATAGTAAATTGAAGAGATTATTTGTTTAATTACCATTTCTAATGTGCAAATGAATGATGGTTAGGATACAAATTTTTTGGTTTAAATGTACATTGGATTTTCGTCATGAAATGCACATTAATGAAAATTAAATTCTTTTTTATAGAAGTTGGAGTGTGCTAGGAAATTCAAATGTAAAGGCGTCAGGAAGTTTCTTGTCAAGTATATGCCTACTTTTCTGTAGTTGAAGAAAATCGGGCAATAGTACCTTGTTTTTTGGTTGAATAGAAGATGATTAATGTCATGAATTTCTTGTGGTAGAAGTCAAATTTTTTTTAATAGTTAGAATATCCTATAACATGTTCTAAGTCATAGTTGATAAATTAATATTTTTATATTTCATTTTGTATTTTGTAATCGTCTAAAATCTATTGAAATAGAAGAACTGAGGGCTTGGTGTACACGCTTTTAAAAATTTTAATGTATTTGTAATGAATCTCATGTGAAGAGAAGCCAAAAAGAAAATAGAGGTTGAAGTTCGAATAGCATAGATTTAACATGTGTTTTATAGGACCATATTTTATTTCATGTTTACTAATTGCCGAATTTGAATTTAAATTAAGGAAAGTGTTGCTAACCCTTTTTTAAATTTTAATCTTAAATCTACAAGTGTCATGAAAGGCACAGTGGAAAATGTCCAAAAACATTTGACGTATAGGATTCAATGTGATAGCTCATTCATGTCTATGGAGGAAATTACTTTTTATATTCACTAATTGTGCACTCTCATTTGAAATTAAAAAAACTATGCTTTCGAGTTTGTCTACAAGAGTTTCTCTAGAAGGATAGAGGCTTTCACTACCATTGTTTTGTATCAAATTTTTGAAGATGCTTCCTATTTAAGTTGGAACCACTCAAAAACTACCAATTTATTGTAAAAAGTTGTATCTTACATGGTTTTCATATAACTAAAATCCTACAGGGTTCATTATATTATTCAAACAGTACAAGATTTACTGTATGAAGAAAACCCTATACGGCTTATCATATAAAAAAGACTCTATATGATTTACCACATAAAGAAAACCCTATATGACTTATTGTGTAAAGAAGTCCGTATACAATTTATCGAAAAAAACAAAACCTTATACGATTTGCTATGCAATTATTATCTTATATGGTTTATTATGCAATTAATATCTTGTGCGATTTGCCATACATATTAGGCCCTCTTTTGTTCAAAAAGTAAAATTGTGTTAATTATTTGGATGGACCTTGGAATTACTTCCACACTTAATTGTAGTTGGTGAGTATTGATTTTTTAATCTGTATTATAATGAAGTAGGCTTTTACTACAAAGGGGTTCAAAGTGCCTTAGAAAGTTCTACTTTGGAAGATCACCAAAAATAGACGGCTTTTTTTAAACTTTTATTATTATTTTTAGAACTTCATAGTTTTCAATTGCCAATATTCCAAAAAAAAAATTCTAGCAAAAAGTATCGTCCTCCAACTATGCTAAATTGCTTAATAAATTAGAATGGGTGTAGATCCACCTTACTTTGTGCATAAAGCTGTCTATTTGTATCTAGAACAAAACTTCTCACACCACACAAAGTCATTGCATTCTTTCTTGCATAAAAAATATAGAATTTCAAAATTCTTACAAATTAAAAAACTACAACATTACTTTTACTTTTATTTTGGCTAAAGAAACAAGACAAAGCTCATTTTTATAGATCAAAGCTTCAACATTCATCCAAAACATGTGCATTAATCCAAAAATTAATCAACACTCATCCAAGACTTTGTAACAATGTAGCAATTTCAACCATTGTTAAAAATGAATTCACCATCAAATATTTTCTTCAATCTTTTTGAATCTTTTTTGAACAAATTATTGCAAAGAAATATCTCACGTACTTGTATCTACCAATATAAGGTAACTTTAGTACTAGTGCGTTAATGAGCAATTAAGTATTGTTTGTATAATAGAATTAGCTATTTTTTCTTAGATCTTGTTCAAGGTTACAAGATGATGGTAGATTCTTCTCTAATACATGATTATCTACATGTTGGGCTAGGAATCCATTACAAGACTCTTAACTAAATATTTTTTTCTTCAATATTAGTACATGAAAGTTACTATGCAATAGTAGTTTGGACAAATTTACGTAATTGTGATTGCTTTCTAAAACCAACTACTTTAGATTCTTGTCATAAATTATTTCTACAAAGATAGAAGTACCTATTATCAATAATAGTTGGATGTATTATTTATTGAAAAAAAAAATGTGTTTGTAACTTTCCATCTACTAATCTCTCTTCCCTTTTTATTTAGAAAAAAGAGCCAAAGCTAACAATAATAGACAATTCTATGAAATAAGAATGGATGTCAATGAAAAATCCACATTTATGTTGAATAAAATATTCACTCATGGCCTTAGGGGACATTTGGCTTCGTAGAAGACTGTGAGGTCCAATACAGTGGAAAAATCTAGAAACTACACCATTGGTGAAATCTGATGTGGTTGGTAATGGACATGTTAAATTTTAAATTAAATTAAATTTCTTTTGAAAATCTTTTTTCTATTTTTTCTTTTCAATTTCAGGATCTATTTATTTATTTATTTTATTTATGAAGGTTGATAGCAATTAGCCATTCCATCACTACTGCTAGAACAATATAGAGAATTAGTTTGAAACAAACCTCTATTTTCCAAAATCTCTTCTAATGGAAATAATATTTTTATTTTATTTTATTTTCATTTTTCTTCATCCTTATGTTTGTACAGATTGAGCTCAATTTCTCAATACCTTGCAAGCTGAAATGCTTAAGTTATAGAAAATAGGTACCTCTATTTTATTCTTGGGAGTATATGACTAATTTTAGAATCATCTACTATCAACACTTTTAAAATTTATAATACTTTTATAGTGGATCAAAAACATGCATTCAAAGAAAAACTGAAATCCCCTTTTGACTATCTAGACAACCCCACAAAAGTTTTTCAATATAATAATGGCAATCATGCGAAATTGCTTATTTGTGCAATTATATGCTTATCTCAAAGGATGAATCCACCATATATACTTAAGTTGCCCAAGACTTTAGGGTGGCAAGTTTGAGGTGCAAGTTGCAGTAAGACATGCTGTGGACTGACTTCTGAAACTGCATGCCAGATGAGCCTTTAGTGCATGCCAAATGGACTCTCCCCACGTGGCAGATCGCTCGGCCCAACTGTCCTCGGGGAGCGTGAAGACGGCAAGACGTTAAATAGAACCATCAAAAGTGGGCCCCACAGTCTAAATCTCATTTTAATAGGGGTTGACAAGGGGTTTGGGGTTTATATTTGTGTTGGGTTTTTTGGAATGTTTAGGGTCCCCTCAATTAATTTGGGGTCTCTGATTCAGAATTTGAAAAAAAAAAAAATGCAAAAAAAAAAAAATTTCAGCGGGGCTTCGATGGTTCCATTTAACGCACCCCCCTGGGGTTTTTTTTGGAAAAGTTTTTAAATAATTGGCATCCGTCATTACTTGGCAACTTCAGTCCCCATCCACCAGAGGTGGGTCCTTTCCGATAAAATTCATCCGTAGATCCCCATTGGACCAAAAATAGTATTTCAAGGTCCAAGTGTCCAACCCCCCTTGGTATGGTCACCGACACAGGGGAACCTTGGACAACCGAAACGGTCATGGACTCAAGGTGAACTAACTTAGTTCCCCTCGCTCAACCCTTCCAAGTCATTAGTCTAGGGTTGCCAGTAAAAAAAGTCCCCTACTCTGTGCTTGATTAATATACTTTGTACAGCACTCTGATAAAATTTGGGGCCTCTGATTATTTGCAAATATAACAGATGAAAATTAAATATGTTTATCGATTTTCATTCCGGCTCTCATTGGATCAGGAGAACTTGCACCTGGGCCGTGCCTCGATATTGACATAGTCGGGAGCTGGCCCTCCAAATGGCCGTTCCAGGCCTGGATCCCGAGTTTCCGGCTCATTGAGTAACATTGATTTTTTTTAAATCGGTAATCAATTTCCCAAACACGATCTTATGGCCGATCGGTTCAATCTCTAAAACAGTACTCCGTACTAGTGAATTCAAAATTTGCAATGTTTTTCATGTAGTGGAAATAAAAAATTTCAGCGTTTTCCTGAGTGGCGGATCGAGGGAGCCAGTTCACTCGACCTACATGGCAGTAAGTTAATATTAACTCATTCAATCAGTGAAGACGTGGATCGTCCGTCCGTCTGTCCCTCGATCATCGGTCTAGGGAGCTCCAATGTTTCTCTCCGCCATCGATGCCATGGCCACCTGATATTTACGAATCTTAGATTGCAGCAGTCCGACTTCAACGGTTCTGTATTTATCACCTGCCCTGCAAAGCCCCGGGACGTTGCAAGTAAAGGCGAATCTCCAGCTCACTTTTGTTATCATCTTGGATATTTTGGAGTCTAAGTGGATTCCCCCTTCGTGGATCAGAGCAGCTTTGTATGGAATTGGAAAATGCGAGTGAGTTTCCGTTTGTTGACCCGAACTCTGATCCTTGATAGATGCAAAACCCGGCGGTATGCAATTGAAGTTGAATCTTCAGTTGAATTTCGCGGTGAGGTTCCTTGAAATTTCTGAAAAGGAATAATCTAAAAAAACCTGTGCGCTAGGGGCCGGGACCGCGGGAGACCATCTGTGTTTGAAAGTCGCGCACATTTTGCCGTCCGAAATGAAACTCTTGTTTCTGTAGACCTATCCTGCCTGCCTGAAACTCTTGTCGCTCTCCTTTTCTGACGACGTTGTTCTTCCGCTCACGTTGTTCTTCCGCTCACACTGGAGTTCAGTTTGCTCGCCTTCGGAGTGCTGTAGTTCCCTTGAATCAGGTTTCACTTTCAGGAATTTGATTTATAATTGCAAAGGTTTCACGTTTGGGTAGCAGCCTCTGTTCTTCTTGAGTTTGTAGTATGCTTGTGGTTTGTGAAAATGTGCACGGAATCAATGTGAGCTTGACACACGGAGACAATGGCTGTTTCAGTTGTTTAGATGTACTGCTTCAGTCGGAATGAAAAAAAATTTCTCTGCAAATGCGGGATTGCTGTCTGTACTGCGACCCTAGCATTCGAGATTCATGATCATGGTAGTCGGTTGACGATGCTTTGCGGCAGTTTGTCTGCTTCTCCAGATTTCCGTTGCGCATGTTGCAGCGTTTTGAATTCTATTCCTTCGGTGCCTCTCCTCGGTGCCTCTCCTCTGTTGACGTGAACTTGTGAAGCTGGTTTGCACTGTTCAATGAAACTTCCCCTGAAAATGCGCCGCAAAATCCGGGTACATTGTGCTCAGCGCATGAGGAAGTCACATGTGAAAGAAAATCAGGAATTTAAGTGGGCACAACGTGTGCATGACAAAGACGGGACTACAACGATTGAAATTCTGTGATAGGTGGATTCAAGTCGAATCTACTTAAAAGTTCTTCAATAAGTGAAACAGGCATCACTAGTTGGGTCCATTCGACTTGAACATGAGAATGCTCTGTTTACAATGAGAAAAATTCTATGAAATGTAGATTCAAGTCGAGTCTACTTGAATGTATTCAAAATTAAACCTGTAATATGTGATTCAACGATTAGTATTGAAGTCAACGTGATTTGAATATAAGAATAATAGAAATAATTCTATGACATGTAGATTCAAGTCGATTCTACTTGAATGTCTACAAATGTGGTCTGTAAGTTCTAATTCACCCATTCCCGCTTCTGTTCATTCACTATACTTGCAATGGAGAGTACATTCACCTAAATGTTTTAATAGAGTTCCCTTATTGTATTTGCCACATGTGCTATTGTAATGTCATTGAAGGACACAGAATATAATCTGGTAGGCTGAGATTTGATTTTTGGAAGGTTCCGTTTTGGGGCCTTAAAGGACAGTTTCACATGTCTACTAGGCCAACACTTAGGAAAGATCTGGAGTTGAATACTGTATCCGAAAAATTGTTTTTCTTAACATTCATGATTTTCACTCGCTAATACTCCAAGAATATCATTTATTGAAAACACTACCTCCTACTATGCTGAATTCTTGATGTTGACAACTTTGGATGTTTCCACTTTATTGTCTCTAAAAGAGACACCACTGAAGTTGATGCAACTAAATGTGATCAAAATGATTTACGTGGATATAATTTTTGAAAATTGTAGTACTAAATTCACTTCTTCTTGACAAAATACTTAGAATATATAGATCTGTGTGTTCGGGGATACAATATGAAGTCGATGCGACTTAATTGTATGAGTGAGTGAATGACTCCATGGGAAACATGGTTCATGATGTCTTATTCTCCAAAGAATTTTTGGGATGATGGTAATAGAAATTTGAGATAGCACATGCAGTCAATGAGCATGAGTAAAAGCTTTGAGGTTTTTAATTCTAAAATATTTGATTAGTTTTTTATTCTTTACTTACATAATCAAGTAGAATCTACTTGAATTGCCAATTAGTCATCTTCATAAATTCTACTGTTTTTAGAGATTTGTGGAGAGAGATCATGCAGTGGTTTTGGAATTATTTCCTTGATGCATTAGCCCTCCATGCTGATTTTTTTTTTTTTTTAATCTTGAGTCGACATTTTTTATTTCAATATTTGGACCATGCTTAGATATATAACTACATCATAAAATAATTCTCAGTTGCTCTGTGTATATTTTAGGCACCATGGCGGCGACAATTGCACCTATCCTAGATCACTCTTCTGATGAAGAGGAGGTTGAGAATTTACCTACACCAGTGACTGCCATTCCTGATTGTGAAGGCATTCCACGACGACTTTGGAGTACTCAAGTGGTTGTCCTTTACAGTTCCAGTGGTATGCCTGTGGCAGAGGCAGTTTGTCACAACGTGAACTTCGACCTTGTTCTCGGCTGTAATGGTCCCTTGGGTGATTCCCTAGTGGCTGTTCACATTTCTAAGTCCTTAGATACAAATCATGTACCAGAGGACTGGAAGTACTCTCTTCGGGCTTGGCCAATTGAACATGTTTACTTGGATGGAGCAAGCCTCCGTGATCATGAAGTACGATTTCTACATGATCTTGAAGAATCTACTCGCGGTCGGATTCGAACATCTTCCAAGAGACCCTATTCAAGCACAGTTCGAAACCCTCCTCCACAGACGTGCTTGAAAGCCAAGAGTCTACTTACGCAAGAATCGATCAACTTTGTATCGAGCAAAAGTTGTTGCTCGGAGAATTGTATTCAACCGTTTCCAAGGGAGAAGATTCGAGCATTTCGAGAACGTATGTATCAAAAAACAACATTCGAATTTCGGTATCACATGAAGTTAGACGTGCATCGGCAAGTCCATCGTGATGCTCATGGAAAGAGTAAGGTTACCATTGAGGGGATAGATGTTTGCTTGGCCGCCTGGAGGCTTATTGCGGGAGTCTCTGAGACAAGCTTTCATCTCTTCCAAGGATATGCTGCAAAGGGAGAACACGCACAACCGCATGGTAATTTGGGCATGCGTAAGCCTCGAAACCATACATCTCAAGCAACGGCAACATTGAAGTCTATGCTTGAGAAGCAAGCAGACCATATGCCTCATCGATCGCACACCCTTCCTTCTGGAGAGAAAGTTGTGTCCATGGTTTTGCCAGCCACCTTCACATGGAAGGAGACCATTCCCGAAGTCAATGTTGCAAATGCAGTGTTTGGTTTGAAAGATGTGTCTCCTTCAAACATTAGCAAGATTCGGAAGCAAAACTTTCCGCAGTACAATGCAAAAAAGCCAGGAGACAATTTCGCACGTTGTGGTAAATGTGACAGACTGCAAACTCTTAGAAGAGGAGCTTGTACTGGCTTGCAACGAAAGTGGACACATCTCATAGAGAAGCATTTGGCTACTGCACGTGCGCATCGAGATCAATACTACGCAAATCGCTACAGGTCAAGTGCATTCCCTCATGAGTGCTTAACAATCATGCATGACAAAATGGATCATGCTAAAACAGCATCACCAGTGTTTTCACACAAGATCAAAAATTTGGATGGACTCATGAAACTACCTCTCTCAGTGACTGGCATGATTGCTCACGGGCATGGTGATGTCCGCTATGCGCATTACGGTTTGGATATCTTCCTTCATGATTCAAACTACACTATCGGGTCGTTTGCAAAGCTTTTGCGGGACCTTGAACTACCTCCAAAGTATTCGTCTCGAGATTTGTTTGTTGGATCAGGATCAGCTCCATTGTTTTGTGCGGTCCTACAAGGGGCAGAAATGTACAAATCATCCCTTCGGCCAGCACCTGAAGTCCCTATTCCAGCGGCTCCTCTTCCTCCAGTTCTTAACGTACAAATGGACAATGCCACAGGAGACAACAAGAATAGATTCGTGTTTGCATTTTGGTCTCTCCTTGTAGCAAAGAAGATTTTTCGAGAGGTATATGTTAGTTTCATGTTGGTCGGTCACACACATGATGACATTGATGCTTTGTTTGGAAGATGGAGCATGCAGTTGAAGAAGGAGAGCTTTCCCACTATCCCATCACTCATGAAGTCTTTTATGGATGTGGATTCCGTACCTACAGTTCCTCATCTCATTGAAGAAGTCCCAGACTTCAAAAGCTTCATTGAGGGTTCACTTTGTGATGGGGGAGACGCACTCGTTGGTCATACTAAGGCACAACAATTCAAGTTCTACTTGAATTGTACAGGCATCCCAATCATGAAGTACAAGTACTACTGCATTGACAGTGATTGGCTTCCAGAAGAAGGAATTAAGTTGTGGCGAGAGGACTCCGAAGGGCAAAGTCTATGGCCTCATGGAGAACCTGTGCCTGTTGCACCCCTTCCTATGAGAAGCATGGATGAAATTTACAAAGGTTTGTCTGGGTTTATTAAGTATTGGGAGGCCTTGTGCGATGAAGATGGTAGTGGGGAGTACAGGAGACGATTTGAGCATTTGGTGTTCTATTGGCGAGCAGTGAATGCATCATTGAAGGAGGAAATTGAACCATCTTTAATGTTGAAAGATGGCTTTTGGCCTACTACTCGAGTGGAAGCAACGGAAGAAGACGAACTTGATGATGATGGTGAAGTTCGTGAAGAATTTGCTGAGGATGATGCCTTTGTGGGCATCCTTCGCAATCGTCCATTGCCAACTTTCCGAGTTGCACGTGATGTCTATGAAGGATACTTTGTCGCTGTTCGACCGGCTGATGGTGATTCAAAACCTATATGGTTTGCCAGAGCCTTGTCAGATCCTTTTGTGAATCCAGATCATCCAAATTGTGTGCTCATTCAATATTTTCGGCCCACATCGCGAGACCGAAATGTTCAAGAATTCTATTATGGATGGGACTCCAGCAAAGGACTACGCTGGAAAGTCGATGAGACCCAGATTCCTGTCTGGGAGAACACAAATTCGCTCGTGACGGCATGGAAATCTAGGGTGAAGAAAGACACAATAGAGTGTGTCCTTAAGATTCCATCCGTCCAAGTCGAAGTCATCAATGGCAGTTTGTCTGCATACAATTCTGATTGAATTTGTATGATTACTATAGAGATACTTTATAGTATGTGGGCTACCTTTATTATTTTCTTTAAGATAGTGAAGTCCTTGGTTTTGCTTTTGAATAAGTGCATGGTTTATAAAATTTAACATGCCATAGTGTAGATGCTTTTGTATTGATTGGTATTATGATTTTATTTTATAGATTTTTATTGAGATTGGTCTGTAGTACTATGTGAACTACCTTGCGCAGCAAATGTAGCTATACTGGGTATTTAATATATTTTCTATTGCATTATACATTTATTTTTTGTATATTCTGAATCATTTCCATCATATATAGTTTAATTTTTTTTCAAAAATTTCATTATGCTTAGAACTAAAGTGCCTTTTACAATGAATGGTTTGTTTCATGACTTGCTGTTTAATGAAGAGTTACAATTTGCACTTCTATGAGAAATAGTGAATGATTATCAAGATCTTCTTTAATTTTTAGTGCACATTCAATATCCATGGATATAGTCATACTTTAAATAAATAAATAAAAAATTTTGTGCGTGAAACCTACACTAATCCAAACTCTAGCTCAGTATTAGGATAGCGCCCACGGCTTAAGAAGGTGGAAGTCAACGGGAATCGAACCCGGACCTCCAATCTCACAATCAACTATCAGTCTCAGAAGTGTTGACTTCTCGCAGTATACCCTAACTTAATAGGGTGATCAAGAGAAGAAGAAATATCCATATAAATAGATATGACCTAGAATTTAATTATTGAATATCAGTTGGTATCATTCATAGTGAACCTTGAGAAGGAAGTTGTATTGATACGAATTGCTGCGAATATTAAAATGACTCAATAGTAGAGCTATATCTTACAAATTCTTCATTCTTGTTGGTCAACAATGATTGGAGTTATTTTTTCTTCATACTAAGAACGATCCCTTAAATTAAAATTACAGTTCCTTCCTAAAAAATGAGAGTCTCTAAACATTTACTTAATCAAGTTTTACTTGATTTTTTTAACTTGAAAAAGGGTAATACTATTTTGGGAGGTTCTGAAACTCCCAAATTAATGAATATGATGTTCTTGGATTCGTTTGCAAAAAATGGCAGGATTGTGTACTATCTTCAAATATAGAAAAAAAACACACAACAGAACCAAAAACATTATATTAAACATACAACATTCAAGTTGCTACTTATTCCAACTTGTACCCATTTTTTTTGGCTTTCCTTTACGTGAAATTTAAGGGAAAAGAGGCCTTGAATTCGTTTCCAAAAAATGGTAGGATTCTTTACTTCCATCAAATACATAAAAAAATCAATAACACAGAATCGTCAACATTGTAGAACATTCATCCTCGGTGACATTGAAAGTTGTAGAATACTTTTTTCTTCATGATTATCTGAAGACAATAGAAGTGTTGGTTTTTCTTTAAAATGCTGATAGAATGGAGGCTTCAAATGAATTGCTAAGAATCATACACATGGTTCACTTAATTTAGAGAACACAAAGAGTACTAAATACTTTATATTTTTTGGTGAGTAACATATATAGTTTGGAAGTTCAAGTTTTGTATGCATAATTACTTTTTTTTTGTTTTAGTCGTCATCAATATGTTGGAAAAAGTGAACATCTGTATTTACAACTACTCTTTTATATTTGTCATAAATTTCTGGACATGGAGAAAATGGAAATCAATCATATAGTTAAAATGTTTCCAACGGGATTGAACTTGCAATAAAATTTTATTCTTCTAGATGCAATCATATATAGATGAATTACTAGTTTGTACTAGGCATCATCTATGTTTCACAATGATTTGGGATTTATTCATATGAATTCTAAGTCAAAGAAGAAGTTGTAATGAAAAATGTTTATTAATTTAATGTTGAAGGTTTTATTGACAAAAGAAACCAAAATATAGAAATGAAGTTGTTTTACTAATTAAAGAATCTGTAGGGAAGACAAATGTTAGAATTGCAAAGAAGTTTGTTGTTGTCAGTTTAAAAAATATTAGGATACTGAGGATAGAACTTAATAAAGCGGAAGTAGTTACCTTCAAGCATTTTAATTATAATTTATCTCAATAACCATGTATCTTAATAAATAGTAATGTATGTGTCGAAAAATTTGTACTAACCATTTGAATATCCCATTTTCTTTCTGTTGCCAAGTGGAATTTGCCAAAATAAGTAATAACTTTTTTATCTCTATAAAAACTATACTAATCAACCGAATATCTTGTTTTCTATGAATGCCAAGTGAAATTAGAGAAACTAAGCTACAGTGAACAATACATAGATTAAACTTCTATGAATTCGTCAAGTGTAAACCATTTTCATGAGTGTATTACGTAGAGAACCTAAAATTTCAACCCTAAAAACTAATTGTGAACCTAGACCGTAAACTGTCTGCAAAAGTGAAAATATCACATACAGAAAAGAAGCCGTATGCAAATCAACCGAACCCTTTTCCTATTGTAGATTACGAAAATATCATAAGGATCCATTGTATTCACTGTAAGATTCTTTTCGATTTATAGTTCGGATTTCGGAATACATTGGACATTTTCTTCATGATAATGAAGTTAAAATTAGTAGGATTTGGTTTGGAATGACGTACCAAATGTCATGGTATCACAGCACTATAGCAGGCAGAAGTCAACGAATAAAATAAAGGGAATCTATCGACGGCAAAAGAGTCCAAACATTTTGCGGGGACATTGACTGGAATGCTCATAAGAGTTCCTGAACTTTGGGGCGCCACTTATTCTGGTGTGCAGTGAAGGTGGCTTTTGGAGATTCCGGAACCATTTCAAATTGTTTCCGCATCTTCAAAAGCGCCAAAGGAGTTGGCGCTTTTTTTTGCCGCGCAAGGAGCCGAGTATACGTCGCAACAGCACTTGCAAACCTCTCTTTCACCCTTTCGTCCTCGGCTGCCTCGATGTTGGCGTGCACATCGGATCTTTTGTTTTGTTGCTGGCTTGCGTCGTCACAATTTCTATAGTGCACTCTTTCTTGTCTGCGAAGTCGTTGTTTGCCTTTGTTGTCATCGATAGTGCTAAGCACCACAACTCGTTCCCGGTTTGTAACCTTTGCTATCATCGAGATTGGTATCCGCGCAAGTTATTTCCAGTTAGCATTTGCGCCTGTGCTAGCTTTGTTGTTTGGCAGTGGTATACATGTTCCTTGCCTTTGTTTCGTTGCTGAAAAGAGGGGTTCATTGCGTTTCTTAGACATCTGCGCATTAGATTCTGGATCGGTTCAGCGTCCGTCGAAGCTTTAGCCCATCATAGTTTCATAATCGTTAGGGCCGTTCCATCTGCTAGAGAGTGTAGCAATGTTCCGTGATTTGCGGTTTACTATTTATAGTAAGTTTTTTATTGAACTGCGTTTGGATTTGTTCCGTAAAACACGGAATACTAGGTCTAATCTTGCAAATCAGCTCGATTCGAGCTGAATCATTGCTGAAGTGATAGTCTGTATATATTGAGTAAAATATATTCAGTAGAATGTAAGTCATTTGCGAATCCATAGAAATGGGAATGCTTCTCTTCAGCTCGACTCGAGCTGAAGTGCTGCCTTGAATGAAAGTAACAATTTGACAACGTCATATCATCATTTCAGTTCAAGTCGAGCTGAAGTGTTGGGTCGAAAAATTAAAAAGGGCTCTGTTTTAGCGACAGCTCTGTAGCTCGACTGGAGCTAAAATACTTTCAGAAAACTCAAAACTTCACGGGTTCCATTAATCTTAGTTACCCCAGGATCTTTTGAAAAAAGACCCAATTTACTTAGTCCTCCAATTAACTGTACATAATAATATCTTACGTAATATTTTAATTTGTACGGAATGTAGATATCTACTGTAGATTTCTATGATAAAAATTGTACTGATTATTATTGCAATGATCTCAACATGTGTATCTGGTATTCTTAGGAGAATGATAAAGGAATGTTTTTCAATATTTTAAAATTGCATTTCAGCTCGATTCGAGCTGATCGTATGTTGAAGTGAGGTGTACTCGGTCAAAAACAACCGTCTATTCAGTGTTACTTACTGTCCTTCTCGATATGACTTGTTCAGGTACGATGTCTACTACAGACATGTCTTTGGAGATGGTGTTCTCTTCAGACAATGAGTTCCAGGATATTGAGGCGATGAATGTTGGTGTGCCTGAGTGTGAAGGTCTACCACGACGACTGTGGAATACAAAGTGTGTGACTCTTTACAACGACAACGGCATCATTGTCGGAGAGGGCACCTGCCATAGTGTCAATTCAGATCTAGTCCTTGGTGCCAATGGTCCTCTTGGAGACACCCATATTGCTGTCCACATCTCAAAGACACATTCTGAAGAAGACATTCCTCATGAACAAGTGTATGCTCTTGTTGCGTGGCCCATCAAACTAGTTCACCGCCGTGGAGCTAGTCTCCATGATCATGATGCTCGGGACAACTTCAATCGTATACAAGCTGCTCTTCTAAACCCGCCTGTGCCAACATCGGCACGCCCCTATGCAAGTGTAATCAGAAATCCAGCTCGCGAGACTGGTTTGAGAGCAAAAGAGCTACTTACACAAGATTCCATCAACTTGGTGTCAAGCAGAGTCTGTTGTGCCAAGAATTGTATGCAGCCTTTTCCTAGGGAGAAAATTCGAGCCTTCCGTGAACGAATGTACCAACGTTCTACATTCAAGTTCAGAGCCCGCCTTAAAACCGAAGTACACAGAAGCATTCATCATGATTCGAACGGAAGGAAGATGGTGACGGTGGAAGGTGTCAATGTTTGCATGCGGGCATGGATGCCTATCTCTGGGGTTCCGGAAGCAACATTTTATCGGTATCAAACGTATGCCAAGGATCAACGTGAAGCAAGAGATCACGGTAACACGGGGCTAACTAAGCGGAGGAAGCACACTAAACAAGCCTCAGCTACATTGAAGTGCATTCTAGAGAAAGAAGCTGATCACATGCCACATAAAACGAGGACTTTGAAGTCTGGAGACAAGGTCGTGTCCATGATTCTCCCAGCTACATTTCAATGGAAGAACCAGATTCCGAAAATCAACGAGGCGAATGCTGCTTTTGGACTGAAAGGGGTCTCACCTTCTAGCTTGAGCAAGATTAGATCCACTAAATTTGCTGAGTTTGATGTGAAGAGGCCCGGAGATAATTTTGCTCGGTGTGGTACTTGTGACAAATTGCAAGAGCTCAGGAAGAGTGCTTTGGCTGGCTCTGAGAGTGCTTTGAAATGGTCAAGAAGACTCGACAAACATCTTGCCATTGCTCGTGCACATAGGGAGTTGTACTATGCAAACCGATATATGTCTCATACTTCCCCGCATGAATGCCTCACAATCATGCACGACAAGATGGACCATGCTAAGACTGCTTCTCCTATCTTTTCTCACAAGAGTAAGGAGATCGATGGACTAGTGAAGTTGCCCCTTTCTGTCACTGGCATGATTGCCCACGGTCATGGAGATGTCCGTTATGTGCATTATGGCTTGGATATTTTCCCTCATGATTCCAATTATACCATCGGTTCTATGGCCAAATTGTTGCGGGATTTGGAGATGGCGCCAAAGTCATCCTCGCAGTTGTTGTTTGAGGGTTCAGGCTCGGCTTCATTATTTAAGAGTGTTCTGAAGGGTGCGGAAATTTGCCAAGCTTCTTTGTTGCTTGTACCGGAACTTTTAATTCCAGTGACGCCATTACCTCCTATTTTGAATGTGCAGATGGACAATGCCACAAGTGACAATAAGAATCGATATGTTTTTTGTTTTTGGTCTCTACTTGTTGCAAACAAGATCTTCAGAGAAGTATTTGTGAACTTCATGATTGTGGGTCACACCCATGACGACATTGATGCATTGTTTGGAAGGTGGAGTATGTTATTGAAGAAGGAAAACTTTCCAACAATCCCAATGCTTATGAAGTCGTTCATGGATGTTGAGTCCATTCCTACCATCCCTCACCTCATTGAAGAGGTGCCAGATTTCAAAATTTTTATTGCAGGGGCTTTTGTAGATGGAGATGAGTTGCTTGTTGGACATACGAAGCCTCAACAAGTGAAATTCTACCTTGATTCTAATGGAGTTCCAGTTATGAAGTACAAGTTGTTGTGCACTGACATGGAATGGTTAGGAGAAGATGGTGGCGGTATCAAGTTGTGGAAGGAAGATTCTGAGGGGCGCAGTTTGTGGCCCTGTGGAGTTCCATTGCCAGTTCCTCCAAAGCCAATGAGAGGTTTGGAGGACATTGAGAAAGGCATTGCAGGGTTCGTGAAGTATTGGGAGAACTTGTGCAATGCAGATGTTACTGGAGAGTGTCGAAGGCGTTATGAACATTTGGTTTACTATTGGCGTGATGTCAAGGATGCTCTACAAGAACCAATTACTGCTTCAGATGTTTTGAAGGACGGGTTTTGGCCAACTACTCGAATTCAAGCGAACCCTGTTGATCAGTTGGGAGATGATGGCGAGGATTGTAAAGAGTTTAGGGAGGATGAAGCGTATGTTGGACCTTTGAGGGGTCGTCCACAACCGTCATTTAGGATTGGTCGTGACCTCTTTGAAGGTTATTTTGTTGCAATTCGTCCCGCAGATGGTAATTCACAGCCAATTTGGATTGCACGGGCCTTGTCTGATCCAAATAGTAACCCTGAAAAACCGAACTGCGTTCTCATTCAATATTTTCGCCCAACTTCTAGGAGCCAAGATGTTCAAGACTTTTACACTGGATGGGACACTGAACGAGGTTTACGTTGGAAGGTTGATGTTGCTGATCCACCAGTTTGGGAAGCTACAAATGCTGTGATGACGGCGTGGAAGTCTCAAATCAAGAAAGATACTCGCCAATGCTTGCTCAAGATTCCGGCTGCACAAATTGAAATTATCAAGCAAAGCCTTGCTTCATATGTTTGATGTGTTTGAATGAGAACGACTTATAGGGTGTAGACATTAACTTCAAATAGAAGTCTATTTACAATTTTTGTATTCTTTGGAAGACATTGTATTACAAATGATTTGAGTATTGTTTGTATTACATTGTGTTTCAAATGGGAGTCATTTATATGTTGTAGTTTTAAACTTTGAATAGAAGTGCATTTAGTATTTGTATTTTTGGTTTGTAGGACATTGTATTACAAATGTTTTTAACATATTGCAATTGAATAAGTGGTGTTTGACTTATGCAATAATATAGTTTGTTTTTAGATACACTATTTGCATTATAATTTTGTTTTAATAAAATGATTGGACTTCTACATATTTTTTATATATATACTAATATATTTGCGTTTGTTATTTTCTTTTTGACTGTAATAGCTGTGTTCCTTTATTCTTAATAAAAAAATGTTTGAAAATAAAAAATTTGTTGCGTAAATGGTAGAGTACAATCTCAATGTAGCTCAATATCAGGATAGCGCCACGGCTTAATAAGATGGAGGTCAACAGGAATTGAACCCGCGCCTCCAAGTACACAACAATCAATCTCTTGTACTGCCTCTCGCAATATACCCCAACTTAATGCGGTGACTAACTAATGAAAATATTCACATATTAATTAGTATCAAACAACATAGCCTGGATACAAATTGCAGTTGGAGTCTATGGCTTTAAAAGGTGGCGCCAAATAGAGACTACAATTATATTTTTTCTTCTACTTAAAACTATCATTTTAATGGAAATTACAAGTCTTGATTTATGAAATGAAAGCCACGTATTTTAATTTAATACAATTATACATGATTTTCTGCTCATGTAAATGAATAGTTTTAATTTGGGAGGTTCTTGATCTCCCAAATTAATGAATATGATGTTCATTTTAACTACAAGGGATTCTTTTTGAACGAGAACTTAGATCTTCCGTTCTTTTGGATTCACGTGAAGGGAATTGTTTTTGTGGATGCTTGTTACAAATCCTTTTTTTAAAACTTCCAAGTTCAGTTTCTTAGATTCACGTAGAAGGTAGTCATTTCTAAATAAAAGGTACAAGAGATTCTTCTTTTGAATGAGAACTTTACATTATTTTGGATTCACATGAAAAGATTCACTTTCTTGAATAATTGATAGAATGCATTTTTTAAATGAACAAATGAGTTTCATTTCTTCAAATCCATTATTCATAAGCAAAGATTCTTTTTTCTGCATAATAACTACAAGGGTTTTTGTGGAGAAATGGAAAATTATAAGTTATATTTTGTTCTTAATGTGAAAGGATCCATTTTTATAAATACTTGTTACAATGGATTCTTTCGTAATAAAACGTACAACTTAAATTGAAGTAGAAAGGTTGTAAATGGAATCCACAATTAGAAATAATTGCTACAATAAAATCTTTTTTACATGAACTTAGAAGACATACTTTTTAGATGCATGACATAGGTTCTTTTCCGAAGGTTTAGAATACATTGATTTGTTTTTTAATTCAACCCTAAAAGCATTTGAAATAAAGTCAAACAATCCAAACTCAAACCCTAAACCCTAATACTCCAAACCCTAAACCCTACACTCCTAAAACCTTTGAACCCAAGAAGCCAAGGAGTTGGAGGCCTACATTGGCGCTACTCAGGGCGGGGACATCAGGTGAGGGCGCGGACTTCAAGGCGTGGACTCCAGCACAGGGCGCGGACTCCAGGGCGCGGACTCCAGGGTGTAGACCAATCTTGATGCGCGAACGTGCATGCAAAGAAAAAGAGGTTGACCTCCCGCATGGGATCCCTCCTTGCTCCTATTTATTGCTCTTGGAAGATGGTGTCCCTCCTTTTCATGGAAAGCGGGAACCATTAAATTTAGTCATGCCGTCTTTTACATTCCTTGTAGTGATGGAGAGACAAGAACGCTTTCTCTCACCAATGTTTTCGTTACATTGGCTGTGTCATGGCGCGGACTTAATGTCAGGGCGCGGACTTGAGGTCATGGTACAGACTTGAAGTCAGGGCGCGGACGCCAGGGCATACAGCACAAGAGGGAGGACTTTGAAATGCGATCGAGCATGAGAACCAGGGAAGCCAAGGAGTTGGAGGCTTGCATTGGCGCTACTTAGGGCATGGACATCAGGTGAGGGCGCGGACTCCAGGGCGCGGACCATTCTTGGTGCGCAAACGTGCATGCACTGCAAATGAGGTTGACTTCCCGCATGGGATCCCTCCTTGCTCCTATTTATTGCTCTTACAAGATTGTGTCCCTCCTTTCATGGAAACTAGGAACCATTAAATTCAGTCATGCCTTTTTTTAGATTCTTTATAGTGATGGAGAGACAAGAAAGCTTTCTCTCACCAATGTTTTCGTGACATTGGCTATGTCAGGGCGTGGACGTAGGGCGCGGACTTGAGGGCGGACAATTTTAATACGTGGCGCGGACTTCATGTCAGGGCGCGGACTTGAAGTCAGGGCGCGGACGTGAGGGCATACAGCACAAGAGGGAGGACTTTGAAATGCGCTTGGGCATGAGATCCTTCAATCCTTCCTTTTCTTGGAGCGGGGGAACCTTTAATTTTAGGAAGAACAACTTGTTCTACATTCCGACAAGACCATGAAAGCAAGATACCAAATTGAAGATTTCAATGGACGAAGATTTGGAAGAAACTTCGTGGAAGAGCATGTACCCTTTGTTGTGGTGGAACATGTCGTTCCTTATGTCTTCTAACACTCCGAACTACTTTGAACCTTATTTGTGTCCCCAAGAAGAAACTAGTACTTTGAACTAAAAAGAATTTTTAGATTTAAAAAAAGAAGTCTAAATTCTTCTATTTAGCAAATGTTCCGGATATTTTGAGGAAATATTTAGGGAATATAGAGGAAATGTAGTGTACTAGATACAAGGGTAAAACTTAATTTGTTTAAAATGAAAGAAGTAGTAGAGATTTAAACAAAAAATTGTAGACCTCCAGTACGCCACTTCAATTTTTCATCTCATCATCCCCTTTCCAATTTTTTATGCATCGAAAGCAAAACTATCTTATCCGAAGTCAATGCCATCTTTTTATTTCTTAATTCAATTCCTTGTCCATTTCTCTTGCTTCATTAATTAGGAAAACTCTTATATTTTTGGCCTCTAATGCAAAAATTCTTTTATGCGAAGTCATTGTCATTCCTTTTTGTTGAATTATTTAGCCCCTTGTTTTGTGGCATCATTCCTTATTTATTGAATCGTTTTATCTCCTTTTTTTTTACTTCATTCCTAAAACTCTTGCATTCAAATTGAATGCCAATTTTTTTTTACGTCATTTGTTTTCCTATTTATTTCCCATTAAATAGCAAAGCTCTCATTCCCCAACTCTATGCCATCCTTTTTTTGTTGCATCATTCTATCTTTCTTTGTCACCATTTTCTTTTCAGATTTTCATTTCTATTGGTCTTCATTAATTTCTAGAACTCTTTTATCGTAATTAGCAATACCAATATTTATTAGTTGAATCATTGCATTGCCTTTCCTAAATGTATATGGCTTCATTGATTAGCAAAGCTCTTTCATCCAATGTCAATGGGAATTTCTTTTGTACCACCAGCTAACCAACCTCTTTACTATTTTTTATTATGTTTTTTACTTTATGGTTTAGCAAAACTTGTCCATGTAACTCAATACCAATTTTTTTTCGCCCTCATTCTCGTTCCTTATTTTTTAATCCTGAACCAAAATCTTTTCCGTCTTAATAAATTGTAATTTTTTTTCCCGTCAGTCCCTTTCCTATTTTTTTTATTCATTAGAAAAACTCTTCCATCCCAACTCAATAATAAATGTTTTTTATGGTAAGAAATGGAAGTCTTTCCATTCGCTTTCCGTTTCTCGTTTATTAAAATAGGTAATCAAACACAATGTTTGTTTCATATCTCTTTCACATTTGTTTGCTTTTATTAAGAACATCTAAAATGCACTTTCACTCCAACTAAATGACGTCTTTTTTCCTTACCTAATTTTTTTCATAGATTGGAAATGAATTCCACTCCAATTCAATGACTTTTCATTTCATTCCGTACATGTTTTTATGATTGAATCCTATTCCAAGTCAATGACATTTTACTTCATCAATTTCAAGTCAATGAAAATTGATTTTTTCGCCACTAAATTTTTTTATATTGGGTAACCATTTTTTATTAAATATGTACCTATTTCCATGCCAATTTAATCATCCCTACTTACTTTTCCCATTTTTTTGTACTTTGGGTAACAATACACTTCCATTGTAGGTCTGGCAATTACGTGATAGGAAATTGAAGGATGAGTGTTTGGGATTATAGTCAATCACTTTAACTTGTAAGTGAAGTTTAGAATCATTCCCAAATAAAATTTACGAAAGCTTGGGTCTCTACCCCTCTTTTGGGTGCATTTATTTTGAAAGCACTTACATTCCAAGTCAATGCCTTTTCAACTTTTCTTTTGTTGGATTCCTTTTTTGTAATTTAGCATATATTTCAGGCATAGAAGAAAATCATTCTCATAGAGGAGCCTATGTACCTACTTGGCAATTGCCAAACAGCTTGAATATATATTAAATCGGATGTGTAATTGTGTACCATACTCAAAATCCCAAAATATATTAATATGCCCTTTCATTGGTCTTTCCTCATGGCATTTTTTATGACTTCTATGAATTGATGATAAAACGTAAATGAAAACTATGGATGCAATAGTTTGGTATAAAAATGCATACACTTAATTTTTTCCACTATGCCTATGTTTTAGGAGTTAATGAAGCCCCCCCAAAGAAGGGAAAATGAATGATCCAACAAAAAAATGAATGACATTGAAGTAGAATGGAAGAATTTTATGAATGAAGAGAAACCAAAAAAAGGAAAAGGGAAGATGGAACAAAAAAAAATAATAGCTTTGACTTGGGATGGAAGAACTTTAGGAAATATTACAAAAATAAAATAGGGAAGGGAATGATTCAACAAATAAAGAGGAACTATGAGTTGGAATAAAGTGGTCCTGCTAATTAATGACGGTAAACAAAAAAGAAAAAGGAATGATTCAACAAAAAAAGAGAACAACAACTATGAGTTGGGATGGGAGAATTGTAGGAATGAAGCCAAAAAAATAGGGAAAGAAAATATGGAACAGAAAATGAACATTTTGCTTTCAGTTGGAATGGAAGGGTTTTAGAAAGGAATCCCCCCAAAAGGAAAGGGAATGATGGAATTACAGAAAAATGGCTTGGAATTAGGATGGGAGAGTCTTATTAATTAATGAAGCAAAACAGAAACGAAGATGGAATTATTCAAGAAAAACTAAAAGAAAAACTATGAGTTGGGATGGTAGAGTTTTAGGAATGAAGCCAAAAAAATAAGAGAGAGAATGACCTAAACCAAAAAGAATGGCATGGAGTTGGGATAAGAAGAGCTTTGCTAATTAATAAAAAACATAGGAAACGAAATGATGGAACAAATACGAAATGGCATTCAGTTCAGATGGGAGAGTTCTAGGAATGAAGCCAAAAAAAAGGGAAAGGGAATGATTCATCCAAAAAAATGACAATGATTTGGAATGAAAGAGTTTTAGGATTGGAGGAAAAAAATAGAAAAGCTTTGTTAATTAATGAGGAGAGAAAAATAGAAAAAGGAATGATTTAACAAAAAACAAATGGCATTGACTTGGGATGGGAGAGTTTTGCTTATGATGCAAAAGAAATTGGAAGGAAATGATGGAATAATAAATTAAAGTTGTTTGGGTGTTAGAGTGAAATGATTTAACACTTTAAATTTTTTTGGAATGGTGGAGTGACTAAGGATATGGAAATGGTTTGGGTGCTACAGTGATGTGATCTAACATTAAAAAAACTTGGAATGGTTTGGATGTTAATGTGATATGAATGATAAACAAAAATAAGGAGGGAAATAAAATGTTGTTGGGTTTTGAAAATCCATTTAAGCTTTATGTTAACAAAATGTTGTTGATAAAAGTAAACTCAATGAAAGAGGGATAAGTCCACAAAAAATAAGGAGTCAAAGTGATTTCAACTAACAACCAACACAAATTACCATTGAGTTGGGATAGAGTTGGGATGCCACAAAAAATAAATGGAATTGAGTTCGGATGAAAGAGTTTTGCTAATGATCAACCAAAAATAAATGGCCTTTGGTTGGAATGGAACAATTTTGGTAATCACATGAAATAAAATAGGGAAAAGAAATCATTCTACACTAGACAAATGGCATTGAATTAAAATCGAAGAGTTTTGGTAATGATGCAAAGATATAGGAAAGGGAATGATTCCGCCAATAAAAATAATCGCAGAGACTTGGAATGGAAGTCTACTTCAAAAGTCAATGTCCAAAAGGGGAGGTAAAGTGACCCAAGCTTTTGAAAAGCGTACCAATTTATTTTAGGAGTAATATGATCTAACATTAAAAGAAATAAGGGATGGAAGAGTGCTTTGGAATATAGAAATGGCTTAGGTGTTAGAGTGATATGATCTAACACCCAAAAAATATATGGAATGCTAGAGTGATTTGGATATGGAAATGGTTTGCATGTTATAGTGAGGTAATTTAACACCTCCTAAAAATATAAAATGGTGTAGTGATTTGGATATGAAAATGGTTTGGATGTTAGAATGATGTAATTTCACACCTAAAAAAAAATGGAATGGTGGAGTAATTTGGATATGAAAATGGTTTGGGTATTAGACTAATTAGAGTGATATGATGTAACATTAAAAAAAATATAAAGTGTTGGAGTGACTAGGAAAGTGGGAATATAGAATATAAAAAGGAAATATGTAGAAGCATATTAATTAATTTTAAGGTGGTCCCAAATCCCGTCCGCGCCCTGACGATCGTGTCCGCGCCCTAACTATCGTGTCCCCGCCCTGACGATCGCGTCCGCGCCCTGCATGTTCTGGAATCCATATGGCAGCCACGTGGCCTATTTTTCCATTATCAAAAAGTCAACTATGTGTTGACTCTACCGGACGGGCGAGAGCTCTATCGGACGTCCCGGACGGACGGACGGGCGAACCGGACGTCCGCCTGGTATGACAACCCTGACTACAATCCTTGATTATTACTACAGGTCTACACTTCATTGTAGTTTTCATTTTAAATAACAACAATATATTATACATTTTCAATTTTTTCTTGTAGGGGTGTGAGGGTGTGCCTCTAAAGGACCTTTGTGTTTGTGGTGCATTGAATTGAATTGACACAATCATTAACCCGTAAAGCCCCGAATTGCATTTCTAGGGATCTCACTACCTATTGAATTTGATTTTCTTTTCTTTGAAATTTTGACACAACATGTGCCCGCAACTTAGGGGAAAAGGACCAACAATATAATCCCTTTTGACTACACGATCAAAAAGTTAGGACATGACGTGTTGTTTCCTTTAAAATTGTGCGTAGCCCGGGCACCAAAAGAAAACTTCTTTAGAAATTGTGACATTAAGAAATAAAAATTTGAAATATCTTTATTAGATTTTTATCTATGTGTAAACCTTCAAATCATTCCATTTCAATACATGAGTCAAAAGTTATGAGGAATTTTAGTTTGGGGTAGTCAATGGGTACTTATAGAATCTCTACTCTACCAAAAAAGTTTGAAATTCTTTATTTCATTCAATTTTTTATATTTTTGAAAAAAAAGTGAAACATTGGATGAAGATTGTTTTTTACAATACTTTAACCAAAGTAATTGGCATTTGTCATTTTTATAAATAATTTGTTGACAACTTAGTATTTTCAAGCATTTTCTATTTTTTTGTTGGTTTCTAACTTAATGTTTTTTCTCCCATATGTTGAACAATTCCAAATGATTAGAAATTTGTAGAATGTAGAGCATACATACCACTTTGATTCTAATATGAGTTTAAAGAATAACCATCAATTTTGAGTGTTTTTTATACTAATGTCACCTTGTGAAGGGCAATTGGCCAATTGCCGGAAAAAAAGGGGTTTTGCTAGTACAAATGTTAATATCTTGCAATGTACACGGTGAAGATTTTCTCCACATCTTTTGAAACCATCCCACAAGAATATCTCACCATTTCATATGTCACAACAAAAATTTCAAAAACATTGCACTTGTATTACAAAACGCAATTTTGGAGCAATTTGGGTAGAAATATACTTAGTTAAAAATCTTGTGAGGTTAACCAACTAAACCAAAGGCTAGAAAATAATAAAATAACCCCAAAGTTAATATGTCGAAATACGATGAAAATGCCTAGTAAGGTGCTACAACATATCAATATGTAAGGTACTAAACTACTAGGCTATAAACTTCCGCTAGAAATCTTTTCAAAAAAACATTTTTGGAAGATACAGTGGGACTAATTTACCTTCCAAACAATTGGACTAATATCTAGTTACAAACAAAAATCTGAATCGTTCTGCACTTCGTCAGCATCAGGGTTCGTATCTTCGCGCGATGCGTAACCAGCGTCTGTGTCGCTATCGTGGCTTGAGCTGTCATTCTCGTCCTCTTCTCTTGTTATTGGTTCTGGTCATATTTCTCTTTCCACCTCCGAGGTCAAATTCCACACAACTATGTCTTGACCACCAGGAATCGCAGTCTGGACTAGTCGTTTTGTGGGACGCGTTGCATCAATAATTCCATCAACTACAGATTCAGGACCTGCTTGAACCGCTATTGATTGGCTTGATTGCTAGACCGCTTGCGTGGAGCACCCTGCCCCAAGCCTACAAGGTTCCACAATTTGATTTGCGCGCTTTCACTACAAAAAATCAGGGGTAAAAATGACTGCAATCTATGACTGGCTGTCCGATTTCACTGAAAAATGACTAAGAATTCCATAATTGCACCACGCCCGTGGGAGCCAAGGTAGCGAAGTCATTCTGCAGTCACCAACGTCACTCGTGGATGTAGGCAGTTGTAACGGCGACTTTCATCTTTAGCTTTCTGTTCAAATTCACTCGAGGAAATGGACTGGACAGTCGGAGGTCCCTCGTGGAGGGCCTAGTCATTAACAACTACTTCTGTGGCGGTAATTGCGACTAGTGGGAACTACTTTAAGACTAAAAAATGACTGCAGGGAGCACGGTACCCTTTTTGGTATGGAGACGGGCAGGGTTGAAATTTTCAAGACTTCCAGTCATTGTGGCAGTAGTGCGATGCAACTACAATGTTAGTCTTTTCGACTTGAATACGACTTCAGGCTCATTACTGTATTTGGCTTCATTATTTACACTCCAAATTTGTGCGATGTTTTAGGCTGACGTGGTAGGCAGTTACTTGAGGACTACTCAGAGGTGACTAGTATGTACTTCTCCATCACTTCAAGGTGACTTCATATCACCTTGTAGGGCAATGCTACAATTATCTACAGCAAGGTGGGGTACGTAACTACAGTAAGGTTTCAGGGTAACTCAACAATGAGCGACTCAGATGTGAGAGTTGCCACTGACGGCCTATTCGTACAAAACTCAAGTGCTAGAATAGCATTAACAAGTTCACCGTTAGGAACCATACTAGCTTCCTATGTGAGGGGAATTCACTGTCATACTTGTTTAGCTACTTTACCCCATCGTCCAATATGTTGGGTGAAGAAAGAAGAAATGCAACCAACGAACCAGAAGCAATACGGTATGTCTCACGTCACAAATGAATGAGGAGCAATCAACAAAATGACATAGAAATTGCCAAAACATTTTGGGCAGCAGGAAGTACAAGCCCGGTGAATAGAAGATGGGTTACCATGAAACGCTTCTTCTCTCTAGACATACTGAAAATCAAAGACAGTTCAGTCAGTGCACGTCATTGCTTCAAGACAGTGAAATAGTGACACCACGCGACTGCAACTCATCTGTAGAGGCACTTATAAATGACTTGACACAACTACTGTATGACTTCAGCAAGCCAAGGCTGAGCAAACAGTATGGCGACACATTGAAGGTTGAATTTGTATTTTGCTGCGCCGACTCTAATACCCTTCTTGGGCTAACATGTTCTCTTCCTCGGTCAACTCGATGGCACCTAGTAGATTGACAGCTGCTGTTGGAATTGGCAACGTACGAGGAGCTAGAAGGCCGGTGCTCTTGTTCCTAGTGCTGATGAAAGCGTCTGATGTGTCCACGACTTCACGTCTTGCTCGAGCTGGATTTCCTAACACAACTTTCCAAGCAGGTCGATCTGCAACATCAAAGAAAAATACCTGGATCCCCTGGCTTGGGAAAATGAAAGGCTCAGCCAAACGAGGCATTTTGTGGTGAAAGTTCACAACAAGGAACCCAGATTCATCCTTCGTGTACGTGGGGTTCCCTCGATTGTCGGTGGGTTTCACCCACTCACAACGCATCAGAATCACCTTTGTACTCAATGCACCGTAATCGAGGTCAAGGACGTCCTTGAGTACTCCTACATAATTTACAGGTGATTCATCGAGCTCCTGCGACGGCTGCTGGAAAACAGAGGCTACCCCACTGTTGTAACTCAACAAGTGGGTGGTACTCTCATCTTCAACTCGAAAGTGGTTACCGAAGGCAGTGACCCGGGAGTATCGGGTGGCTCTCTGTGATGGCCTCTTGCTAAGTAGGAACCGGTCCATGTCTTCTGTGTTCCGGAAATCCAAGTCAGACTCACCCACTGTGCGTGCTATCCACTCTGATAATGACGGAGTTGATGAATTCTCTTCGGATTCAATCTTCCAGGTCCTTCACAACCAAGTGAGAAACATAAGGATTAGCATGCAAGGCCAGGTAACCACAATACTATATCCCTCAGGAATACAACACTCGCGGGGTGGCCGTGAGGTTTTGATCAAGTCGGCAGCAGGCATATACGACTCCAGAATGACTTCACTCAGTGCCTACAAAGTCATTCTCAAGGGACTAAGCGATAG
This sequence comes from Thuidium tamariscinum, assembly GCA_947034885.2. NCBI lineage: Eukaryota > Viridiplantae > Streptophyta > Bryopsida > Hypnales > Thuidiaceae > Thuidium > Thuidium tamariscinum. The sequence goes on along the minus strand of OX344757.2, from coordinate 102,862 downwards.
ACGACTTGAGAATGACTGAAGCACATCTTCTGCCTTACTTCTATGCAGTCACTGAACATGAGATTCAGGGTAACTGTGGCAATACAAATTCCGCACTACTTTACACTTGGTACTCAGCTACAGAAGTTGTTTGCTAACGTACATGAACAACTCTTGCATGGTGGAGGCATTAGAAAGCACATAGTGATGTGCTACATCTCTCAACTCAGGACTCATCATGTATGCCCGCCCTGCCCCTTGCAAAACCTCTTCAGCGTCTCCGTATTCTTCGTCTTCATCCCACACACGCCTTTCAGTTCCCTCAAATCTATGGAGGTACTCCGTTATGAATCCTATGCACTCTTCTTTCAAGTATCCCTCAGCCATGCAAGCCTCAGGTTGTGCCATGTTTCGAACATGGCTCTTCAAGACTTTCATGTACCGTTCCATCGGATACATCCACCTTGCACTGACTGGTCCACACAAGTCCAACTCCTTTGCAAGATGGTAAGGGAGGTGCGTCATTATGTCGAAAAAGGAGGGTGGAAATTCAATCTCCAACAACGCCATGCTTTCCGCCACATCTGCTTCGAGCGAGGGAAAGTCAGCCGGATCGTAAACCTTCGTGCATAAACGTCGATATACCCTGCACATTCTCATGATAGCCATACGAGGTCCTCTTTGCATGAGACCACGAAGAGCTAGTGGCATGAGTTGTTGCATTAAAACATGGTAATCGTGGGACTTCAACCCCCCAAAGTTCTTCTTTCGGAGACACTTCCCAAGGTCTGACGAGTATCCATTGGGTGTCTTCAACAACTCAATGCACTTCACGAACTTCTCCCACTCGGATTCGGACATCACATAGGATGCACGTGGCTTCACCATCTTCCCTGCCTTGCGGGGATGTAGAATCAGCCACAAGTGCAGCCTCACATTCCGCCTCTGTAAATCTCGTCTCACTTTGACAGAGTCTTTCTTCCCGCTAATGGTTTTGAGGAAGTTCTTTGACAAATTAAGTTCGCAATGCATGACGTCCAAGATGTGCCGAATCAGAAGCAACTGCAAGTGAATACATGAGTAGCAATTTTAGTACCTCACTGTCACATTTGAGTCATTCAGGAGTTGTAAGTTTCCAGTAATTGACAACTACAACTTCCATATGACTTTCACGTGACAAATTTTTGACTCAATAGTGAATTCAGAGTTACGTAGAACTCATTTTCCTCGACAACGTCAACATGACTAAACGCACTCACAGTGAATTCACGACCCAGTCCACTATAATTCTCTAACTTGAAGTCCTTACTACAATAATTTCACATGTTCCACATCCATCTTGTGGAACAACACGAAAAAAGACTTCTAGGGACCATTAACACCTATCAAAAGCAGTGGACAAAAAAAATGGGGAATGAATTGAAAATCCCTCCCATAGAAGAGATTTTTTCCACACTAATTTTTTTACCCCTCGGAAGCACCTACTGAATGTATTCAATGCTTTACTACTGAAGGAGATACACAATATATCCATGAGGCTACATACCAATTATGAAAATTCGCTTGAAGGGACCACAAACTCCTCTTTAAAGTGTTGTTAAAAAAAATGGGGATGGAATAAAAAATGCCTCCTTCGAATTATATTGTTTGCATACAAACTTTTATAAACTTAGGGTACGTGCAATTCAATGCATTCAACGCTTTACTACAGATATTGGATTCATAGCGTATCCATGAGGCTACATATATACCGACATTCTCTTCAAGGGACCACGAACGCGTACCTAAATTGCTGTTAAAAAAAATGGGGAATGAATTGAAAATCCTTGTTATAAAATTTGGGGAATGAATCTAAAATACGTGTTCAAAAAAATGGGGAATGAATTGAAAACCCCTCCTACAAATCAGATTTGTTTCACACTAAATTCTGTAACTTAGGGTACCTCCAATTCATGGGATTCAACCCCTTACTTGAGATATTTCATATATAGCATGTCCATTGAGGTTAAATACCCGAAAAAACTTCAAAGGACAAAAAATGCCTCTGTAAGGTGACCCATGAATTGCATTTTCACTACTTCAATTAATAGAGGTCCTGGAAACATACGAGTCAAAACTTAGTCGTATTAGAGAACTAATTGACAACTTCCCCACGCATATATGACTCCTAAGTTAGTGACTCATTACAATTGAGTCATGTAGGAGTTACCTAGAACTCATTTCACTCAACAACGTCCTAACCAGACGTGTGGTTCAGGTATTCTGAATCCACTTAGGGCTCGGTCATGTACTAGTCATGTAATAGTCGTTTAATTTCACTAAATACTTACTGCAACTCCTGTATGACATGAAAGTGACTTCTTTCTGAGTATGAAGTTGTCTGCCAGTTATGTAGAACTCATTTCACTTGACAACGTAAAAAAGCGATCAGCATGATGTCCTCACCTTCCAATATGGAAGTCTGAAAAGACTACTGAGCCGCTTCAAACCATAAATTTTGGAGGGGTCCCCGGAGCACCATCTCTGTTTCCAGCTGCTTTCCATGCCACGTACTCCAGTGCGTGCTGAATTTGCTCCTCCACTGATACCTCTCTTGGTTTAGGGCGGTTTTCAATACAACCATTGAAGTGCTCCTTCATTTCCTCAGACCTGTATGGATGCCCTTCAGGGAGCCAACGACGAGTACCACCATAAGTGCACTTGCCAAGCTCCATGGAATGCTCAGCGCCTAAATCCATGCCACACCATGGACAAGCTGCATAACCTTGATGAGAGAATCCTCCAACGGTGCCATAATCGGGAAAGTCGTGGATAGTCCACAACAACATGCCCCTCAATTGGAAAGCCTTCATACCTACATCTTTGGTAACATCATACGTAGGTACTCCATCCCACAACTCCAACAACTCCTCTAAAAGAGGCTCCAAATACACATCAAAGACATCACTTGTAACGGACTCCCTCCTAGGAATCAACAAGGCCAACATCATGAAAAACTTCTTGGTGCTCAACCATGGTGGTAAATTGTAGTTCAAAAGCACCACCGGCCAAGTTGACCATGATGTTCGATTCAGCTTGTACGGGTTCACTCCGTCAGCTGCCAAGGCAAAGTGGACATTTCGAGGATCACTTGCGAAAGAAGGGTCCACATTTTCTTCGAAGTGCTGCCAGGCTTTCGAGTCACATGGATGCCTCACCAACCCATCCCCTCCTTCTTTGTTGCTACGATTCTCGGCATGCCAAACCATGAGCTTCGAGATACTTGGACTCATGAACATCCGTTGTAGTCTCGGAATGATGGGGAAGTGTCGTAGAACCTTCACTGGAAAGCAACGTCGATCTTCATCCTGATATCTGCGACCACCACAGTGAGGGCAGCAGAGGGCATTCTCATGGGGTCCACGGAAAAGTACACATCCACGCTCACAAGCGTGTATGGCTTTGTATGTCAACCCCAACTTGCTTGTAAGGGACTTTGCTGCATGGTATGTTCTTGGCAAATTATTAGTCTTTGGCAGTAGATGTGAATGCAATAAACTGAAAAGTTCATTTGCACAATGGTTGCTTACAGAATGCACGGTGCACAAGTTCATTAATAGTACCGTTGCTGCAAGCTTACTAGAAGCAGACCTGTCGTACAAAGGCTCCAAGCACTCTTCCAACACCCTAGCATCGAAGTTGCAATCACCGTCGGCACCTTCTCGACTTGTGACTTCAGGGTCTTGCTCATGATGACCTTCTTGATCCTCTGCAATGCCACCGTTGCTCTCTTCCATAGATTTTGCATGGACTGAGTCTGCTATGTCAAAAGCATCCCGCACTTCCGCTTGAATTCTCTCTGCCGAATTTTCTGGAACTTCTACTGGTTCCCATGCTTGCATGACCATGCCATGAGTATCAACCGTGGCATCCAATGCCTCTAACTCTTCCGGATCTTCTCGTATCGGTCCCCAAAATTGTTCCTCCCACTCTTCGTCCAAGGAGTCTCTTCCGCCGGGGCCTCTCCATAGCCGTGATTGAGGATCTCGGCCGTTGCGATGTAGGTGATCCCGTACGTTACGTATTAACAGTCTCTTACGACCCCTGCAGCTTGTACATGGACAATGCAATTTCTTCACATTATACTCCCTAGCCCTTTGCAGCTCCCTCACCCAGAGGCGATCATCTCGTAGTTGCTGCCTTCGACTATCAGATAAGGGAAGTCTTGCGGGTATCATTGTTTTCCTGGATACTAATGTGGAGCCCCGTGATGCAAGGTTCTGGAAGAGGGTTACTAATGCGAGGGATTTTGCATAAGCGTAGACCTTACCGAATATAAAGTATCCTCTTCATAGGGAAAGTGAAATTCCACAACTGTCGTGCTCGTAAATAACTTACACATGACTTCCAATACTCATGAATGACTAAGAAATGTCTTCCAACACTGCCGAGTTGCTGCAAAGTCAAAAATGGGAACACGTGAATGACTAAAATATGTCTACAGCAGTGAGACAGTTTGTACAGAACATGGGTGATGGAAGTGACGACCCTACTTGAAAAGATTGTAAGACACACATTTGAAGAAAACATTCCATCACGTTTGAATAAAAAAGATAAAATAAATGCACATACGAGAAACAAAGCACTGATTGAACTATAGAGTCTTTCATGAACCTATTGCCATGAAATACGCAGCAAACTTGGTATTCAGAAAGTCACCCTCTTTCATTCATGGGGATTTTGTTCACATCTTCGGGTGTCAAGCTGGACTACTCTTGAAAAGGCCCCCCCTCAAGCTGACTAGTATCGGACATACTACTCACAATGGGATTGCTTAGCAATGCATTGGGATGAGGGTCACTTGCTGATTCTAGCACAGAGGTACAACCCAGGGCCAAGGCTACCCAACTTTCAAAACGGTGTTGGAGCTCGCTATTTAGAAGAGGAGATGGGATGCGGTTTGGGGGCACGTCCTCTGAACATTTCACAGTGGGTGCCACACTTCCGTGAGGACCATCTCCATTTTCTAATGCTAAATTCAGCTTGGATCCTGAACTTGGAGTGCTGGAGCTTGAAGTACGTGTCCTTACTGGACACGGTCGGTCAGGTATGCGTACATCTTCCTCAGAATCAGGGGTTACCATTCTATGTCTCTTCCTCGGAAAGAGAGGTGCAGCTCTTAGAACTCTTCGCTTGGGCATTCTGTACTACTACATGAACTGCTAGGTAGGTGTTACACGGCAATGCTAACCACACTCAGTAAGATGCGGTTTGGTGAGCATATGACTGTAATACCTGATGGCACTCACTAGTTAGGACTCCAAGCAGCAAGGGCTGACATGAGGTGGAACTTCAAGTTCGATGGAGTTGACGCTTTCTCGAAATGGGCCCAACACCTTTACGTGTTGAAAGACCTGTATTCATTAACAGAACTTTTGTAAGATGCATACGCTTAACATCAAAAAGGGATGGATCAAGGATTCAGGACCATGAACTCACAATTCTAGTACTAAATAAATTTTTTCCGTATATAAATCTGGACAACCCTCATGATTCATCTAAGTGTCGACTTCATGACTAATGAAGCTTGTCATAAACTAGTAAAGAAATAGTCATTCAATATAACTAATTACTTTCAAGTAATTTACAATGACTACGTGGGCACTGTTAGACTCGCAGGGTCCGCTTGCTTCTAGATTTGCAGTCATACTCTGAAGACTATGTTTGGCATTGACCAGTGAAGGTGTAGTTTTTTTAAACCAACCCATGCAAAATTAAAAGAAATTGGAGGGGATAGTTTATAGGTGACACTCTTCTTGAGATGAGAAGAGTAGCCCAAAAAATCTTGGAATGGAATGCTTAACGCATTAGGAAATGCCAGATTATTTAGCCCCCTAAAAAAAAATGGGGATAAGAATGAGAAGCCCACTTCCATGCTTTATTATGGTAACGTAAAATTGAATAGGAGCTTACCCCCTAAAATTGAATAGGAGCTTTATTATGGTAATGTAAAATTGAAGGGAGATGTCATTTCTAAGTCACAGTATAGTTATATAAAATGACTTAATCGGGTTCACTACTTTAAAACGACTTCAGCGGCACTTCTATTGCATGGATGTTTCCTAGAAGTTATTGACAACATGAGCAACTACTGAATCTGACCTCTTCATGAAAATTCTCTCCGCGAATTGTGAGTGCGGCCTCACTAGGTTTGTCCCCTTCTAAGGACTACTTGTGTAGCCAATCTCCATAGTCCTGCCAAAATTCATGAATCAGAAACTAAAGACACCTCTCACAGTTTTGGAAGGTGTAACTCCATTGGGACTACCCAATGACTGTGAGCTTTTTCAAAAGGAATTGGTGAAGGAGGCTGTAGTTCACGCTACTAGTCTATGACTCCACTAGTGAGGTTTCAGTCACATAACCCAACTTTGCACTTCACCGTGACTAGGAAGCGGAGATTGCCTCTGAGAATTCAATAATGCCCTTCAGTGGGACCCTGCACTGCAAGACCGTCACAAGCAGTTTCCTATTGACCCTAGTTCATGTCCGTGAAGGTTTAATGTAGCAGGTCCCCACTCCCTCCCATTGAAGGGTCAATAATTTCAGTTTAGACAATTGCACTCAAATGCAAATCGCTAGAAGATCAGCATTACTGCACGTGGTCTAATAGGCAAGAGGGCAATTAGTAATTGCAAAATCTAGAAATTAATTGGGAGCCGCCAATTATCCACCTAACTCATCATGGAAAATGACTTCATCGTCTCCTTTAGTTCAAGTTCTCCTGCTTACATTCTTCAAGTACACACCCACGTCCAAAGTGAACTACCTCAAGCGCATCACTGAGTCCCAACTTCCCGATTGCTACCTGGCCTTCCCTTCTCTTGCACAATAGCGAGAGACACGTGATTGGCGGCTTGGCGCTAGCATTTCTGTTACAATTGTACACAAGTTGAGCTTCTGTTGTGAACTAGAGACATACCACAAGAGGAAGCGATCTGTGGACGATGGAGTCGAGGGAGGAGAGTCTGCCGCCGGAGAAATCGGCATACGAACTCATGCGCGACCGTAACGTAGCAGAGTTGCAGAAGGCCGTCGCTCCGCAACTGGCGGCGATAGCGGAGTTGTAAGTGCTCACCATGTTCTCGCCAAGGAACGCTGAAGTTTCTGTTGAGTCATGCCGTTTGTGTACCAGGCATGGCATAATTGCGCATGGAAGTTTTGAAAGTGTTGGCCAGTGGTTTGGAAGCCAACCTTTTCTTCTGTGTGATTAAGAGGTCTTGGCAGGTGCTCAGGACTTCCAAGACTTGTAGTGCTTGAACGTTGTTGTCGTCAGAGAATAGTGCACGCTTCCCAATGGAAGCAGGTGGTGCGCTCGGTAGGGTTTTCTTGGCCTCGGTAGTATTGGTGCTAAGCCGCCCTTTTGCTATAAGTTATAGCTTTGTCATTCACAAGATACGTAGAAGTCATTTTTCACATCTCCTGACTCCTACACGACTCTATTTGAGTGACTCTGAAGTCACTTCTAAGTCATGTACTAGTTACATAGAAGTGCAATACGAGAAAGGAGTTATGATTACAATGGGGGCCACGTGGGAGCACTCAGGTGTGTGTTGGATGCGGGGCAGTCAGTCATCTTCCTCCACCAAACCCTAACCAGTGTTAGATTGTTTGTGAAGCCATCGCCGGTTTGTTAGCGCCCTTGTGTCAGCGTATTTGTGTTAGACTGTTGTCTCTCTTTCATCGTATGTGTGTGCGCTCGGATTGAAGCGTTGAGTGCATTTGCGTGTTGGCGGCGCAGGGGCTTATCCCCAACAAAGCGGAAGGCTGCAAAGGTGATTGTAAATTTGCGTCCAGAGGACGATGTCGCTCCGCGGAGAAGTGAAAGGCGGCTGAGCGTTCGAGGGTGCGAGGGCGCAAACTCACAAGAAATTCGTGTGCGAGGAGTACGGGATCGCGCCATGAGCTCAGCGCGCGACTCATCATCGTAGGCCACAAAGTCGGACGAGGAGGCCATTGCCACAGGTATGCTGCACCTCGCCATTGCTTGTACCCATATTGAGCGGCAATCCAAGCACGACGCTAAAGCCGCAGGTAACTCAACCGACCCCGCCCTCGCACTTGGGTCAGGAATTAGGGTTCATGCTCGTGCATGGTGTAGCCCAATGTTTTCGTATGTCCTTGCTTGAACCCCATTTTTTTTTTTTGGAAACATGAAGTACTAAGATGAAATTGGTAGAGAATCTAATTCTATTCTCCGAATACTTTTTGTCAATTAAAGTAACCCCGAGAAGATGCATCCTTCCGCGTGTGCACTAATGTATTGGCAGTGGCGGAGCCGACGACATATGACTCGTCGGAAGAGGAGTTGCAGCTGCAAGACGAGCCAGCTTTGGTAGATCGGAGGATAAGGAGAAAGAAGAACACAATCTCGGCATCACCAACAAAGGCTGCACTGCCACCACCTCCGCCTGTAGATGGAAATTCCTACGGGCAACCCAATTGGTCTTGGGTCCCAGGCCATTATGTCCAGAGCCAGGCCCCATCAGGTAATCCTTGGTCTGCAGGTCCGCCCGCAATCCTTCCAAATGTGTGGCCTGCCCAATCTCTGTGCCCGGTGGGCCAATCCGAAGATGATGTAGCCGAACTCAACGACGACCGCTTAGGCCGGCGGAAGAAGAAAAGCGAGTATGATCTCGCTAGTCATCAGAGGGTGACAGCCGGAGTGAAGCCCAATCGAGTGTTCGTGCTAGAAGGTGGGGAGGTGGATGCTACTTGTGAGGGGAAGAATACATGGGATGAAGCCTTGTGCGATTTAGTCCCAAAGTGCCTCGATATGAGTATTGTGGAGTGGTCTCAGCACGACGCACATACGGTGAAGAAACTAAGGGCAGCCTTAGACAACGAGTTTGAATATCTAGGCACTCCACTGAGCATGGTCGGATTCAGGATGGCTGTTCAGAAATATATGAAGTCTGAAAGGTCACGCCTCAAATCCCGTTATTTGAAAGGCATCGATAGTCCTCCTCTTCACATAGACAAACCAGAGTGGGATCGCCTTAAGCTTTATTGGAGCACAGATGCCCAGAAGGTGAAGGCCCAAAAGATGGCTCTGGCTCGCTCAAGCGTGAAGAACTTGACATTAGTCGGGAAGAAAGGCAAGGCAGGCAAGGATGCATCATTGGTAAGAGTCCTCTTTGTGATGGTGTCTTCAATATCCATTTCATATTTACTTTTTGAATTCTGAATACAAGTGAACCAGCTGAAGTATAGGGCCCCTAATTTCTTGTGCCAAACTAACTGCTTGTTGTGGTTCCCTTGCTAGAGAATGGGAAGCAGAACAAGCCTCTCCATCATATCTGAAGATGCGGGTAGGCTACAAAGTCCAATACACGGAGGTGGAAGTAATGTGAATTACAGTTTTGCCCTTTGTGTTCCCCTTTGAAAGTAGTTTTGTCTAGTCATGGCATGAGAGTCTTCAGGTGTAGGCTGCAATGTTGTGTATAGAATGTCAGTGCTAATTGAAGTAGATTGTGGTTAAGAGTCTTCTGACAATGACATTTCCATAGTAAGTGTGGATACAAAGAATGAAATTTGTACTGCATTGCTGTTTTGGAGGGCTATGTCTAACCCAAGACTGTTTGGGTTTAGGGTCCGAGTAAGGGTCAGACCCAATCGCAGTGTAGTTATTTTGTAGTTGCACTTCAGTTGTGGGTGAGTAGCGCGTAAGTCACTTTGAAGTCGTTTCTGCGTCCAAAGTGAACTGTCAGTCGTATTATCCGTCTTGAAAAGGCCGCGGGCCATCCCACCTCAGATGTGGTCCTCAGATTATGATCAAAGTCAATAGGCAGTGATGTGTCTAAAACCCTGTAAGTATCTCAACGATTTCATGATCCTTTGAATGGTTAGGAAATAGGGATCTGAAGCACGGCCGTGCTTACCAAGGATTTGACTGCTGACGAAGTTCTCATTTCATAGGAGTTCATAGTCTTTCGTGCACAAGCCTTGTCATTTTGTATGACTTCTATTTATAGGTAGTGGCCACTAAGTGGCGCAGGAGTCGCATTTGTGTCGAGTCATTTGAGGTGACTAGTGGCTAACTGAGTGATGACTGTGGTCGACTTCCAAACCGTGTGTGGGAATAGACGGGGGTGGCAGGGGACTTGGCTCGCTAGGAGTCAATGGAATTGTGGAAGAAGGGTGTGGACGTCAAGTTTGATCAATTTCTCCAGAACCACACAATGCAATCTCAAGGAATAGACGAATTGTGCTCCATGGTCCGCAATTTCGTGGGCAAGGAAACCCCTGCAGACGAAGGCTCCCCCTCCACCACTCGATCGGCCTTGGAGAACCAAGGTGACATTCGTCTATCTGACACTGAAGCTGTAGAGGTTCCACCTCAGTGGAAGCATAGAGTGCCTTCCCTGAAAGCTACAACGGAAAATGATGGTCAATTGGGGAAAGACAGGAGAGGCTCTGCTAGACTAGCGAAGAAGAAAGAAGGTGTTCGGGTCACAACTAAGGCATCAGATATTACTCTCTCGGATTCTAACTCTCAAATCACCCTCCCGGCTAGTAAGGAAGTGGATTCTCTTCACATCAGCGAACAATGCCAAGTGTCTGACCAGGTCATTCCCAAGGTCGGCACTAAAGAGGTGAAGGAGTCCAAAACGCAAAGTGTCACAGAGCCTTTGAGTGCGCCAACCACACTGACCATTGTGGAAGTGCCAGACCCACCCGAGCCACAAGGCAGAAGAGCAATTCCCGAGCCACGAGAAGATTGTATAGTAGTGGAAATAGATGTAGCGGAACCTTCACCAGCCGGAGATGAAGAGACTATGACGAGCGAAGATGAGGAGGCTGGCTCAGGATTTGATGGAGAAGAAGGGCGCCAGCTCACGCCTGATAGTGGAGGCCCATCACCGGCAAGCAGCGATGACGCCGACAGCCATCCGCAAAAGGAAGAAGGTGAGGTAGCTAAACCACAGGAGAAGACTCGCGATGCATCTCCAGATGTAGTTGTAGGGGCAAGTCGCCCGAGCTCTAAGTCAGTGGAAGCAGCAGCGGTCCCACCTTCACCAGCATCGAAGAAGTCCAAGAAACCCCCCAAGTCGCCGGCCAAGGTACTTTCCCCGCCCGGCGTTGGCACACACACGTCTAGACAGGTGAGACCTGTCAGGGCTAGTACTGTCATGCTTCCATTACATGAGTGCTCCCAGTCAAAATTGCTTGTTCTTAATGTACATGGTACATTACTAGATTGCAGTATATTCTCCGAGGGTAATCCGAATCCACGAATCCGTAGTACTACAAACACCAAATTTCGGAGAGTAGTTTTTCGTCCATGGCTCAAACCCATCCTTATGCGATGTTTTGAGAAATTCTGGGTTGCCTTTTGGGGCAGCGGCAGTGTGTCGCATATGGACGATGTACTGGCAACCATGCTGGGGGGGGGAAGGGGGTGAAAGGAACTCCATTATTTGCGTGGTCTGGGAAACAGTCCGAGGAGGAAGACGGTGCACATAGGTGGGCAAATGACTGGGGGAAACAATTAGAGTCAGTGTATGCATTGTGGCCTCATTTTTGTGCCGCAAATACAATTATCGTAGATAGTAAGCCAAGTAGGGTGGAATGCAATCCCGATGCTAATGTCATCATTAGTACCCCTTTCTATGTGAAGTGGATTTGCACATTGGCAGATGATAAAGAGTACTTGAAACGGTACTTGTGGCCGTGCTTGGAGGCTTGGCACTCATGCCCAGATGTCGAGAGTTTTCGATCCAAATTCCCACAAGTTGTCAACGAGTCCATGTCACAAATGCTGCAGCGACGCCGAACTGGACATGCATATGAGTTTTTGGACCTTGTGGAAGGTGAGGGGACTAGCAAACCACGTGGTTGCACAAATGATGGTGTCCCCTCACCTTCCCTTGATCGACATATCTGATAATGTGTGTCGACATGTGTAGGTGAAGGGACAGAACTCACAGAAGCGGGAGGCAAGGACAAAGCCTGCATCGACAATTGCCCCACGCCCTTCCGCACAATCCACGAAGAAGGTTTTGTGACCCTAAACCGATGCTTAGTTGCAATTACGGTTTGATGAAGTTGTTTAGTAGTGTTGGTGAAGACGTCAAGTCAAGAGCGAGTGCATGTAAAGTACCATCGTAGTATTCTTCCAGTGACGAGGGAGTTGTTGGGGAAGTTCTCACCGATTCAGTCATTTGGTAGAGACCTACAAGTCATTCAGGAGTTCTGAATCGGGCTGCCAAGTCGTGTCTACCTTGAATAGGGTAGTCGGAAGTCCATTTCAGTGGACGTCAGCGCAGCAAAGACAGAATTGTGAAGTCCCTCACTACAGGGGGCCTAAACCATTCAAGCAGTTAGGTTTTAACCTTAATCAACCAACTTTGTTGGTTGAGGTTGACCACCCTCCAAGCACTAACTTTGTCTTATTATATCATTGTGTGCATGGCTAGTTTGTAACTGAATTAGAGGAGCCGATCTTGGTTGCACAAGCGTGGCGCTTGTGTAGATCTTTGTGTGCTTTGAATATCCTTCCCTCTCTCTGTGCATAGAGTTCCATGTACTGTAAAGTCTATTCGAGGTACTTGAGATAAAATAGTCCACAGAGTTACGAAGAAGTCGAACCTCAGTGACAATGCGCTTCCAAGTCATTTTAAAGTTAAATATGTGTTATGATTCAGTAACTTTGAAGTGAGGGGGAAGTAGGTAGATTGTGAGAAATCATTTTCAGATTCCTATTATACATTTCAGCCATCTGTGAATTTGATTTCTATGGTGGGCAACCAACAGGCATATTGATTAGGAGACGAAGTTTTCCTAATAAATCCACGGGGCCACAAGGTAAAGAGTGGCAGTGGGGAAGATTAGCGGAATCCCTGGGAAGTACAAGTTTCACTTCGAGGAAATACCGGAGACATGGTTCAAGGTGGACGTGAAGGAGATTTTGAACGCAAGAGTGGCACTCATGTTTCCAAATGATGCAGATGATCAAAGGATAATTGACGATGTCAAAGGGACGTGCACCCTACGGGACCAGAAGTACCTCAAGATGACCATCTAAGGTCCAGCAGGCAGCAACGGCCTTTTTTTTCTTCATAAGGTCTAGTTGGGGACTTGTAGCATTTTTGTGACTATCCCATGAGTACCATGATACTGTAAATATTGATGGTTAATAGCAACGTGTTAACCCTTCTTGTCTATGAGTGTTTGTTTTTGTTTTGCACTTTTTGGAATTTATGCCGTGATTTTTGATTCTGAAGTGTGAAGCGTTGTCTTGCATAGGCAATCAGAATTTTCTGATTATCTTCATGTATTCTAAGAATGCATGGGGCGAATAGCAGGTGTGATTTCAGTCACGTATTGGTACTGAAATCTACTCGTGTTCCTCTGTAATGTACTTGGTACAATAGTCGCGTTGGAGTCATGTGCAGGTAGTCCCCTCTATTTATGAGTTAGGAGGAAATCATAAGGAAGTAATAGCTTTCTACTCCAGAAGAAGGCGGTGCAGGGCCAGAATCCGGTACTTGACTTGCACTCGTGAATGTAGAGACTAATTCCCGACTTTGTAATCCATAGAAGCCGTAAATTCTAACTGAAAATTGACTCTAGAAGTGACGGCCTTTCACTCTAGAATGACCACAAAACACGTTAAAAATGCGTCCCACAGTCAGCACGAACAACACAACCGTCACACCTGAATCACTTGGAAATGACAGCGCAGTCATAAAACGCAACTCACTCACAACTTAGGAACAACTTCACAATGACTGCGCCTTGGACCGCCACGTGTCAATCCCCAGTAACTCAATGACTGTAATATGACTTCAAAATGACTTCCACAAGTGCTGATGTGGACTTCCAAGACCACTCAGATTTGACTCAAATGCAACTAGAAAATGACTCCGCTATTTGCTGACGGGGACTGCCACGTCACTAGAAAGTTTGAAAATTTGGGCAGCAGCCCGTCATTTTCCCAAAATTTGCCAAAAAAGTTTGCTGCCCCATGGGCTGTCCCATCCAGAATTCATCCAAGGGTCAACCGGATGGTGATTATACAAATGCAGTCATTCTTCAAATGACTTGTCCACAATGATTGCAGAGCAGTTAGTCGCGATGGAGTCATTTTTGGCAAAAATGACTGGTTTACAGTCATAGATCGCAGTCATTTCTACCCCTCCTTTTTTGTAGTGTTTGGATGTCTGTGTGTCCTTTCATCTACTCTTCTAATGCGCCTTTTTTTACTTCTGTCTCTATTGTTGCTGTTGCGTAGTCGTTCTTCCAACGATATTTCTCTTGGCTCAGACACTGAGGTTGGTTGGGTGGCTTGTGGAGCGGACTCGGGGACTTCTTCATTGATGCTGGATAGTGGACCTCCATCCAAAGGCGTCCTTGTCGATGAACTAGGGGCCGATCTTCTGACTCTACCTTGGCTTGTATCTTCCCCTCTGGGCGCACGGCCCCTTATAGAAGGAGTTGTGACTGACCTTCTGACTGTAGTCTGCCCTGTATGTCCACCTCGAGTCAAAGAAACATTCTGACTACGATTGAGGATGGTATTCAATGGCGCATCTGAATCATACTCAGTTGCCTCCGTTGTTTGTATGGTCGGTGAATTCATTGCTACCAAAATAGGAGTTACTTCTTCTACAACCTCTTCAATGTGATCCACCTCTTTTTGTTCTTCAATTCCCGCATTGATTGGTGCAATGTTTCCAATATTCATTGCTCTGCTTGAAGGAATACGTGTTGGTACTGGAGATGTTTCTTGAACATCTGAGGCAGGCATTTGATTATCTGCTTGTTCGTTGTTGTCAGAAGGTCTTCTTGCCGCAGTTCGTGGTGAAACTGTGCCCCAATTTCCGACCTACGCATCATCAGGGTCCCGCTCTGGAGAACGAAAAAGTTCTTCCTCAACAACACCTTCCGCATCATTGCCACTTGCAAATGTGTTTCCATATCGATATGGCGGTGGACTTGGTGGAGGTGGGACCATATCTGCCCATTCATTGTGATCGTGCAAGAAATCTTCTTCTTCTCTTCGGACTAAATTATCTTCGATAAAATCAAAATAACCCTCGTCCTCCAATCCTGAAGGCATAGGCTCGTCCCTCTCTTCATCAATGTCTCCATCCACGAGGATCCTTTCATAAAATTGAGCAGCATTGTACCCACGCTTTTGACGTTTGAAGTGGCAGTTAGCATAAATGTACACCAAATCTTGAGCCTTCTTTGTGGTCAAACGATTTCTCGTTTTACTGTGCACGAATGAATACATGCTCCAGTTTCGTTCACATGAAGATGCTGAACAAGTCAACCCTAGAATTCTCTTTGCAATCTTCGGAAGAGCATCGCCGCCTACATGATTCCACCATTGATGAGGTTCTAAATTGGTCTCTGTGATGTCGAGAACCTCTTCTCGGGGATCAAATGGCCCTGTCTTCTCCTCAAATTGGACAAGCTCTTGCATTGCCACGACCACTGAAACTCCTAATGATGGAGCTAGTTTTCGTATGACTCGATTCAAAGCTGCTTTGGCCGCCCCATCGTTTTGAATTTCTTCTACTCCTACCAAAAACGGATTCAAGAGTGCTCCTGCATAGTGGAGGTCCGTTCGCATTGACTTCCAACGAGCTTCAAAATTCTTCTCGTAACGCGTTGCAACCACAGGGTCTAAAAGAAATGGAGGATCCCTGAGAGCATACACGTGTTTCTTCAACTTGAACATTATCAACCAAGCTTTTGGCATTGCTGGTTTTTTGCCATCAAAGTGTCGTAGAGCAACGAGTACTGGCTCTATCATAAACACAAAATTCTTGCATTTTGACCAAAACCTTTCAAAATGAATGTTTAGCCGAACATCCATTGCTTTGCGCCTAATGGTACCTCCATTAGTCCGATTCTGCAAACTGAACTCGAAGGTCATGTAAGTGTCATCTGCAACCACGGTTTGCAAAGCTTGTTTGCAATCGAGCAGACGGTCTACCATAAGGAAATTGGTGGCAAACCGTGTCAAAGTAGGCAGCCTAAGCATTTTGTTTGGAGAATGTTTCCGAAACAAAGCCATAGTGAAATGGTATTTCCTGATATGCTTCACCATTGTCCTACATTCGCTTACCAAATCCTTCATCGTTTGAGACTTTCGCCAATCTTCCAAAAGCAAATCCAAGATGTAAGCCGCACACCCTTGTTTGTACATGTGGGGATATTTCAGTAACAAACATGACATAGTTCCAATCATTACTGAAGCATTGTCTGTATACAATTGCACAATATTTGAAGGACCGGCCTTGTCTATGTACTTCGACATTAAAGCTGTCGTGTAGGCAATGTCCTTCGCTCCCATACTGTCCTCTGATCCCAAAAACACATCCCTTGCTGGACAAACGAGCATCACGTTCATCAACGGTCGCCTATTGGTATCTGACCACCCATCTGAACAAATAGTTGCTCCATATTGCGCAATAGAGTTCTTTGTCCGGTCATTGACCATTTTTTGGACAACTTCTTTCTTCACATCAATCATCCTGGTACGCAACGCGTTGAATGCTGGTGGACGATATAAAATTCCAGCTGCTGCAGTTTCCTTCACTGCATTTATAAATGCAGGGTGTCGCGTGACGTTGAATGCAATATTGGCTTCATAAAAAAATGAAGCCTACGTCGCATCCAACTTTTGTCTCAAGCCTATTTGTAATGCTTCATCCATACTTCTTTGACGAGAAACCACAGGGTGGCTTCCTGTTCTGTCAACCGTACTTGGAGTAGAATCCACTGAATCTGGGGTAGGGTTTGTTGGGCCGGTTGGACCCGTTGGATTTGAAGAACCACCCACCTCACCACCCTCTACCTCTTGAATGAGGGATTGTGCCGCACCAATGGCCTCATTGCCCACAAATGGTGTTTCAAACAATTCTTCAAAGCTCATGGCTTTTGGAACGTTTCCGCCGCAAGTCATAAACTTTTCACGTGCACTTCTAGGGATTTTTGGACAACGGTCTGCTGTTGCCGAGCCACCATATCCAAAGTGACTAAATGCCCTTTTCCGCACAAAGACTTTGCTCCACCCGCAAAACACGCATTTCCGAGCATAGGATGAATTATCATTTGGAACGCACGGTACAAGCCAAGGGTCCCAATCTTTTGTAGCCCTACGCGTATCGTTCCAACCTTGACCACCACCTGGGACAACCATTGTGTGAATACACAATGAGTTTCACCCCCAAAAAATCGATCCAAGAATCCAGTAACGAGGAAAAAGTTATGACAATGCTACCTACTGTGAGAGGGTTTTTAAACCCCCTCAAAGCAAGGTTCTTGCCCTCCAATGAACCAAAACATCCGCAAGAAGCCTCTTTTGAAGGTTCAAGGCTAGAGTCTAATCACTGAAGCAAGGTAATCCCTCAGTGTTTCAGCTACAGCTTTATACTCAGTCGCCACAAGGGCGACTGCGGGTACGGGCGACTTCGGGTGAACAGGGCGACCCCGAGTTCAGGGCGACCGCGGGTGATGGGGGCGACGGCACCTACAAGGACGACCGCACGTACGAGGGCGACCGCGGGTGCAGGGCGACCGCGTGTGGAAGGGCGACCGCGGGACAGGGTGAGGAACTGCAAAAAATGACCCGCGGTCGCCCCAAGGCGCGGTCGCACTCCCCGGACGGGCGACCGCGCTTGGAGGTGGTGGGCGGCAGTTTTGGCACCGGAGGTCGCCCCAAGCGCGGTCGCACTCCCCGGACGGGCGACCACGCATGGAGGTGGCGGGCAGCAGTTCTGGCACCTGAGGTCGCCCCTGACCCGCGGTTGCCCCAAGCGCGGTCGCACTCCCCGGACGGGCGACCGCGCATAGAGGTGTCGGGCGGCAGTTCTGGCACCCGAGGTCGCCCCTGACCCGCGGTTGCACTCCCCGGACGGGCGACCGCCCATGGAGGTGGTGGGCGGCAGTTCTGGCACCCGAGGTCGCCCCTGACCCGCGGTCGCACCTTTGCAGGTTTTCAATTTTTGGTAAGCGCGGTTGTTGTACACGCGGTCGCCTTACAGGACCAGCTGGCCTGAGCAAGGTGGACAGTTATCAATCCAGCTGTAATGGGTATTATTTGAGAGATTCGGAGATTCCTCCTAGTTCCACATTATATCCCACTTCATTGTCATTAAAAGCAGCATCTAAATTACTATGTAGCAATAGTTACTCCAAAGTGATTTACCATTTGATGCACATAGAAGCTTTTAAAGGTATTTCCAACCCCTTCACCACCAAGCCCTATTGGCTCTTTCTCCAAGAAATCATGAATCTTCAAACCTCAATAAAAAATATCATACTTTTACTTAGGAATGTTGAGTTCTATGAGAGCTCAATTATGGAGGAGGACAACCCTCAATTTCATGATATTTCAAATGCTTAATCCCTAAAGGACTAAAAAGATACAATGTGTCATCTTCAAAGTTTTCAATGGCAATTTCTTGTAAGGGTGAAGCAAATCTCAATATGAAACAAAGGGAATGTAATATTTTTGGGATCTCAGTATTAGACTTAGATTATTGGGAAAAAAAATGGGAAGACAAAATTTTAAAAAATGACACTTATTCAAAAATGTAAACTTGAACTTCTACCAAAACATTATAGAGATAGAGTTTCTATTAAAATTCAGTGGATACCCCCCCCTAGTACTTTTAAAAAAAAGGGAATGTAATATTTTTGAGATCTCAATATTAGACTTAGATTATTGGGAAAAAAAATGGGAAGACAAAATTTTAAAAAATGACACTTATTCAAAAATGTATACTTGAACTTCTACCAAAACATTATGGAGATAGAGTTTCTATTAAAATTCAATGGATACCCCCCCCCCCCTAGTACTTTAAAAAAAAGAAGGGAATGTAATATTTTTGAGATTTCAATATTAGACTTAGATTAGTTGAAGAAAAATGGGAAGACAAAATTGAAAAAATATGGCACTTATCCAAGAATGTGGAAATAGAAGGACATTTACAAATAAAATATTAGAAATTTAAGTTACCTTTTTAGCTCTAACATGGACCTTAATGACATTGATCTAAGCAATTAGATAGTATCCTAAAGAGGATATCTTAGCCTCCAAAATTTATGTGGATTTAGTTGCAATAATGGATTATGTTGAATGCATCTTAAGGACAAGTATTGATTGTAAAGATGCTTGCATTGACCAAATGATAACAATGTTGTGTACAATTTGAAAAAAACCTTACTCCAAGTCAAATGAGTAGGAGGTTTCCATGAAAATGAATCCAATCTCATGTCATAGTAATTCGTGTTTAATCCTTATTTGAAGCCTTTGTGTAGGCTTCTCATGATTTAAGGGTTTAGGTAAATGGGTTTTTTTTTGCTATATAACTTCCATTCTAAAGTTGTAATTGAAATATCAATTATATTTCTAGATAAATAACATTCCAAAGTAGAAGGACAATGGAAGTTTAGGGATAATTAAGGATTTCGGTTTTATTGAATATAATACTCCAAGAATATATAATTTAAGATCTAAAAAATGTACAACAAAAGATCTTTAGGAATAATTAAGGGTGAAGCAAATCTCAATATGGTAATACTAAATTATCTTTAGACTCCAAATAAATTTTTCTAAGGGGTTAAAAAATCTATATTCATCTTTTTATAAATTTGTTTCTCCCAAAACTACGTTTCTGGCCCATGATGTTGATCATCAAGAATTGCTATAATGTAAAGATCTAACCATTGAAATGTTCTACAAATAATTCCAGACATGCTAGATATAATAATTTTTACTTTTGTACAATTAAAATTTAAAAAAATTATAACACCTATATGCCCAAAAATATGGAAGGATAGAATTGATTGAAATCCTCCATTGTCAAAACAGTTTTAGTCTTGTAGGGATTAAAGGAATGCAATATTACTATTGCATAAAAAATTTGTAGTTAATAGACACTTGAGCAGAATGCTACTTCAATGTTGCAAAATTAAAAATTAAAAATTGAAGTTATACATATATCTTTTAGTAAATGGCAAACACCATTGTATTAGAAATGAACATTTAGACCAAAAACATTTGAGCCAGAAGGGGTGAACCCTAAAAATAAGTTATACTATAGTGAAACTAATGCAAATTTTTGAATGCAATTCAATGGACACACTCCAAAAATGAATTTTAAGCCTTTAGGTGATTTGAATTTGGTAGTTTTGACAATTGCTATTTTTAATTCAAGTAATAGATTTTAGGAAAAAATATGAATTTAGGCACATATAATTGTAAGATCCTATATTACACTAGTTTGAGAAGATGTGGAGGAAAGTTAACCAATTTTCTACTATGAAAATTGCCAAGATATTAACATTTGAATTGATTGTAATTCTTTTGAGGGCCTTGTGATCAGGGTTGACGAATCGGTACGTCCAGGCCAAAATTACGTCCAAAATCCGGACGTCCGGACTTAGTGGACGTAGTGGACATTGTCCTCGGCGACCGGCGGACGGAGAAGCGAACGAAACTGCAGACGGGTGGTCGGCCAGCAGACAGGCGGACCAAAGTGCGGACGGAGAAGCGGACGGGTAGACGGGCGGTCGGCCAGCGGACGGGCAGACCAAAGTGCGGACGGGTGGACGGCACTGCGGACGGGAGGACGGATGAGTGGGCGGTCGACAACTTGTATTTCTGGATTTAGGGTTTTCAAATAACATGTAAGGTAGATGGCTTGAAAAGCGACCCTTTAAGGGCTGTTCGGTTTAGAGTGGGTTTAGGGTTTAGGGTTCCCAAAAATATTTCCCCTTATTTTTCATTTCAAGAACCATTGATGCGAAATCTAAACCAAATGGTTTCATATATTTCCAATCATTTATAAATTACTTATGTTTTCAAAGAATTCTAACATAGGTATGTATTTGTGATTCTAGGTCTTGCAAGTTGCAAAACCCACACAAGTGCAGTGTGGAAAAAACCATTGCCTGACCAAAAACAAGAAATGAAGCGCTCAAAAAGTAATACTTCAGATTCCTAAATGTGACCTTTACTAAAATTAAGCCCTAAAACCAACATTGTCTTCATATACTTTTAAGTCCAATTGAAAGTGCTATAACTTTTGTACCCAATTTCCAAATTCAACAAAACTTGTCGGAAAATTTGCACACTCTCTTCTAGTTTGTGTGATAAAATTTTTAGAACAATCTAAGTTACACTGATTACTTGGGAGTCAATCAAAGTTCACAAGTTCAATTTGAATTCACCAAACTGCATTGAAATGGCTTCAACTTCAGTGGCCTGTATCTTTTTCATCAAATGTTAGTTTTCCAAAAAATGTGTTGGGTTATGTTTTCCTTGAAGCCTAATTATTGTCGTAAATTTTTTTTATTTTTTTATTTTTTTAAACAAATGGAATTCCATTGCAAAACACAGAGTACAAAGCAGCCAAGCCAAGCCAAGCCAGTTCAATCCATTGCTTCAGTCTGTCTAGCCTTGTTCCATATAGATGGCGACGGTCCTATTGCCACGCGAGATTTTCCTGAGGGTTGTGTGAGATTGCCGAGGAAAGTCACGAAGAACCCTACAAGGCCACAACCAGCGGGAATTGTAGAGGAAGAGGCAATTTCAGACCCTAATGGAGCGGGAGCTTATGAGGTAGATGGAGAACTACCAAGAGATTTTGACCAGGTCAGTGTCAGGGATCAATTTTTGCAACAGCGTGCTCTGTACTCCCGGATCTTACAACATTATCAAAAACTCAAGACGAGGGGTCAGTTGCTTGGTAATCGGCCTGACTTGCAGGCAATGAAGTAGATGAATGAAGAAGGAAAATCTAATGAGTTTCAAAAGTTTGGTCACGTTCCCGGAATCGTAGTCGATGATCAATTTGAATTTTGGTCAGAAATGTTTGCCATTGGGTTGCACCGGCAAGTGCAAGGAGGGATTGCATGGGTTGAAGATCGAGGGGAGAAGGTGGCTTGCAGCGTGGTGATCTCAGGTGGTTACCGAGATGATGATGACCATGGGGAGACAGTCAAATACACTAGCGAGGGTGGAAACGATTACAAAGGTGACAAGCGGTTTTAAGGGGATCCAAAGCCCAAGAAAGGGAACAAAGCGCTTATTAACTCCTACAAACGTGGGGAAGTTGTTCGTTTGATTAGGGGCCATGATGTGGACGTTGGATGGAACAAAATCTATTCCTATGATGGATTGTACAAGATGAAGCGTTACAACCTTGAGGTGGCACGAGATGGTCACAAGGTGTAAACATTGTCACAATTTAATTTTTGTTCATTATTTTTAAATACCATGAAACCAAGAAATCAAAAATCAATAAATCATAGTGACGTTTCTAATATGCGCATGAAAACTTGTATTACTTTCAAAGGTTCAAACAAACCATTTCCATTACAAGCTCCATGTACCATGAATATCTAAACACCTAAGTCTACATTCCTTGAATTTCTAAGGCTTGTAATCAACGTCTCCTCTCACCTCAGCTCCACTACTATGACCTCTTGAATCCCATTCCGAGTCTTCTTCATTACTTGTGCTATCCATACTATCGGATGAAGACTGTAGAGCTCGCTCTTTTCTTCCGGATACTTGCTTTGATGCAAGCGATCTCTTGCGTCTACCCTTCTTTTTCTCTTTCACCATGTCTCTACCTCCTAGTGTAGACTTCCCAATCCCTTGTTCAAGACCATTAACCGGTTTCACTTTGCTTTGTGAAAAAGGTTCACATACATCAAGGGGGGTTCGACCTAGACTTTGCCGCTTCGATGGTGATTTGAAAAGGCCTCCAGTATTCTTTTAGTTCTAGCTTTCTTGGACTCTTTCATTGCTGGTTGTCTTGCTTTTGATCCGCTTGGAATGATGATCTCATTTGCGCCAAAAGAGAGTGATCGATCCGATGACTTCACCCAAGGTCGACCAAACATAGACTCCAATGTCTCATCGTCGTCTGGACCCTTATTTCCGTTGCGTAAACTACCGAGACCACCTAAACTTGCATTGCCGTTTTTGAATAGTATGCGTGGAGGACCGCTACGTGGGGGTAGGGTTGGATCTCGTACGAGGGGCTTCTTGCCTTTGCCAACATCAAATGACATGGGGCTCCCAGACTCCATCATACCTGCATCTACATATGTTGCTACTCCCCGTGCTTTACCTTTCTCAGTACTTGCAAGACAGCTTTTCTTACACGCCAATACTTCAACGAATGCAACACTTGTATCACCAACATTTTTGTCCACCTTCACTCCACTGTCTCCCAAGTCGTTCTGTTTTCCAAGTTCTTCTGCTTCGACCCCTACTGGCGATGGACATTTAGAAATTGGAATCAATTCATCCGGGGTCGAAGTCCCACCAATGTTCATCGTTGCCCCATTTCTCTCTTCCATTGCCACATTAGTGTCCCGGCTATGTGCTCGAACATTCTCACTACTCAATACTGTAGTTCCATCCACAAATTTAGCTTCTGATGGGACACCCTCATCATAGTCGTAATTCTCCTCGTCCTCTTCAAAATTGAAGACATCCAATGGATTGTCTTGAAAGTCTTCATCATTATGATGAGGGTTTTGGGATGGTTCATCAACCAAACTAGTCACATTGTATTCCGCATCATATTCATCATCAAATAGGGGATCTCTCTCTTCACCATTGCCATGATCTTCACCACCTTCATCCTCTGACATGGACTCTTCCATATCCACACTCTCGAATTGCTCTTCATACCACTTCTTCTCATCATTTTCTTGAGATGCGGAAAGCACTTTAGTATTGGTGTACACATACACCAAATCTTGTGCTTTCTGTGGCGTCAACTTGTTTCGAGATTTATTGTGAACAAATGAATAGCTACTCCAATTTCGTTCACACGAAGAGGAAGATACCGGTTGGGCCAAAATACGCTTGGCAATTGGAGCAATGAACTTCCCGCACGCGCCCTCAAAATCCCACCAAGCATGTGCTGACAATTGTTGTTCGTTGGGGTCCAACATTTTGTGGAAAGGGGGTTCCCTATGTCGAAAGGCTACAAATTCCTTCACAACAGCGGCATACTGTTCTGTGGTACATACTTTCGTTAAAACACGCTTGCATGCATCCATTGCATCTTGATCATCAGCAAGCTCTTTGTCGTGAAGAAGATAGGGATTCAACAAAGCCCCTGCATAATGTAGATCTGTCTCTACCATCGCTCGCCGTTCATGAAAGGCTTCTTGTAGATGGATGGCTAAATCCAAGGACAAACTAAAAGGTGCTTCGTCCAACGACAAAACGTACTTCTGTATTTTCTTCATGATATGTAGCACCTTCCCCATACATGGCCTTTTTGCATCCAAATCGCGTAGACCATGTACCACTGGAGCCGATAAATCCTTGAAATTTTGACAACGCCGCCAAAAATGCTCATTCAAAATGATGTCCTTCACCCTTCGGCTCACATTGCGAGGATGAGTATTCCGCCCCAATGTTTTCACGTATTGTTCCCACTGTGGGTCCGTCACCGTTTGCTGTAACTTCCCCTTCACCTTCAACATACGGTCCACCATGTTGTAATTGGAAGCAAACCGAGTTTCCACCGCCATCAACAACATGCAGTCCGGCGAGTACCTTCGAAATATTGCAAGAGGCATGTGCCTCTTTTTGAAGAATTTCACTACGTTACGGGCATTGCCCACGACCTCCTCAATCCACCGTTCGTTGCCCCAATCTTTCAATAACAAATTCAAGGCATGGACCACGCAACCCTGGTAAAATATATGAGGGTACTTCGGAGATATCAAGTTCAATGCGGCTTCATTCACAGGCGCATTATCTGCGCTTATTTGTACTATTTTGTGAGGACCCACTTCTTCTATGAATTTTTCCAATATAGAGGCTAAATAGGCGGCATTCTTCTCTTTTCCTGTTGTATCCTCCGATCCTAGGAATTGCTCGCCCGCAGAAGACACGAGCATTGCATTTACCAAAGGACGATTTGCCGCCGAAGTCCACCCATCAATAGACAATGTTGCTCCAAACTTCCTGATGCTGTCTTCTGTTTGCTTCTTCATATTCACTTTAATGTCTGCCTTCGCTTGATCAAGCAACTTATGTCGTAATTCATGGTATGACGGTGGGGTATAGGGTTTGTGAAACTCAGCCGTTTTCTTCACCGCTTCTTTAAATGCTGCATTCTGTGCCACCGAAAATGGTATGTTCGCAGCATAAAAAAAATTAGCCCACACTGCATGCAATTTCCGTCTACTCGCTTCTTCGAAGCCATCTCCTATCCGCCGCTGCACCAAAGGCCTACTAGTTGATCCTACCCCTGTGTCTCCTTCATCTGATGCTTGAGTACTGGCAAGTGCTCTAGAAGACACGCGGTTTAGGGTCTCTTTTGGTATTGTACAAGAATCTTCCGGTGTAAGACGTATTGGCGATGTCGAAGGTCTCTCATTTCCTGCATCATTTTCAACCGTGGCCTCCAATGTCCCGTTTCCATCCAAATTCTCGTTTTCACCTCTTCGTGGGATTATCCCCTTGCATTGACGAAATAGCTTCTGAACTTGGGATGTGAGTCGTGGACATAGACTGATTCCTCGATCACGAGACCCCGATGCACCTTCATAACCAAGATGGCTAAACATACGGCATGTTTTTTTGGCAAACACTAGGTTGCAGGCTTTGCATTGTACCTTCCCAACTGAAGGGGCGCCATACCAAGAAGACCAATCCTTGCTCATAATGATGAATTTTAAGTGCGTCTTTGGAACTTCAAATTCTGAGTGTAACCACAAAAAGGGTGAAGATCTCCGCAGGAATAAAAATCGTCAATAAAGGAACCGATATAGTTTGAAAGAAGCCTTGGAAACCAAAGCCCCCCTGACCACTGAACTATGCATTACCAAGCAAGGGACACAACCGAAATTGCAGCGCCTAGCCCTTGGAAATCTTAGCGTTCAGCTTTACAGGAGTGCTTGCGAATGACAATTTCTGGAAACTTATATTCCTAAGTTCTAAGGTTGCTCTTCGTGACCGTTGCAACGGACGGGAGACAATCCCGATTGACACTGCGGACGGAACAGCGGACCGAACTGCGGACGGCCCAACACGGTACTCTGATCGGCGGACAGCGAGAGGCGGATAGCGAGCGGTTGTGGACGGACCCCCCTCGGATGCCCACCACGAGGCGGACGGCCCCCGATCGGACGGCCCCACGAGGCGGATGGCCTACATCGGACGGCCTAGATCCCAAAGGACCAAGAGTGCACTTGGGGGACTTCAAGAATTTGGGCAGTTACTTGTCACTTCAATTTTGAACGAATTCGCTAGAAATTTTCACATAACTCAGATAGAAAACTTGATTAGCTGTGTGGGAATATTATTCTTTTCCAATTGGTGACCGTGAGCAAAAGTTATGCCATCTTCAATATCATTTTCATGTCGCCGGGAAGAAAAAAATCATCAAAAACTTCAGAATTAAAAAAATAATTTTTTTTTCTAATTGATTTTATTTTTGTCTACAAGACTACAAGTGAAGCTTTGATTCATTCCATTTGGATTAGTGATGTGAAAGTCATGAACAATCTTGTTTTTTAGACAACGTAAGCATGTTTTTAAAAAAAAAAATTTAGGATTCACTTGTGAATGCAATTTCCACAATTTTCAATAAAAAATTGTTGGGCAAGGTTGTTTTTGCTTGCCAAAACAATTTCACCATTCAGATTATTGTGTTTCAATTCAATGTATGAGATCTTTGCAATTTACTTTCTCTTTCAATCTTGGACCTACATGTACTTGACAATTTTTTAAAGAATGAAAAAACACACTTTTGTTGCTGAATTTGTTTTCCTGAGCTGTTACCTCAATTTCTCAATAGAAAAAAGTTTAAATTCAAGGTCTGTAGTGCAAAAAAATTACAGAAATGGAGGACAAAGTCATTTGCATTTGCAAACTCAAGTTCAAAAAAACATTGTTTTCCAACTTTGAATGCTCATATTAGGGTCAAACTTCATGAAATTTCCACCACATTGGATACAACTTGTGTGAAAATCTGAAAGAAAAACCCAAAAAAAAACCCATTCATAATGAGTTGTTCGATATTCCTATGTTCCAAAAAACCCAGTTGGGTCTTTAAGGGCTTTCAATTATACTTAAATTGTTATTACAAATTTACAACTGGACTTCAAACATCTTAAACTTTGTTTTAGAGACAACAAATCACAAAAGACTTTCTTGTAGACTAAATTGAACTTGGTTTCTTTAAACTCTTCAAGATCATGGTAATTTCAAAAGCATTTGGAAAAAAATATGGAATGATCAAAAATGAATTTATGAAGTTCTACAGTGAACATAGTAATTTTATTTTTTTTCCTGCATGGCTCCTACCTTCATTCACATATCCCATTCTCTTCTAGAATTAAAATTAGCCTTTTGCATCATCAAACAAAAACATCTTCATATATGATCAATTGATCATATGATGGTACATGTCAGACTTCAACTAAAATAAAACTCTTGAATATATATACACATTTGCAACTCTGTATTTTACACTTATTTTTGTATTGATAAAAAAAATACAAACCATACTATAGCTACTATGAATGATTTGCAATGAATCTCCGAAAGATTCAAAGTTAAAACAAGTCCTCCGTAATATAATATCTAACAACTAATAAAAGATCCACTTCTACTAAATCTTTTCACGAATACCCTACGGTGTAACACGAGATGGACCCTCTCTATCCCTAAGTCTTGCACTTGTACGGCGAGTGTGAGGACCGGGGCTTCCGTCGCCAGTGGACCCTCTCGAAGCCACTGCCATATCAACAGCACTGAATTGTCTTTTTGTTTCTGGAGAGAAGTCATCCTCATCTTCCACCCTCCGCTTATTCTTTCGCTTCTGAGGCAGATCCACTTCATGTGCCTTTAATGCTTCCAAGGCATCATCTACTGAAGCTACCATCAAGTTCAGTGTTACATTGACATCTCCAACGGAAAACCAGTGCGGGCCGGGGCCATCTCCTCCCACTAAAAATTTTCGAAAAGACATTATGGCCTCGCTCATCCTCCTGTCAAAAGCCCCTGCCACTTCCACAATTGACTGTGAGGAGTTGGAATCCCCGTCTAACTCTACAAGAGCTCGAACCTGCGCAGCTTCTTCCAACTTTGACAGGAAGAGGGCCCTCCCTATCAATGTGTGATTGTACGCCCCGTATCGCTCTTGCAACTCTTTTGTATGCTCCACATCCACCCAATTGCCATCTGGTCCTTTGTTCACTTCCTTCTCTGGAAATCGAAAGAACTTGTGATGGTCTATGCTCCAATGCCCACCCATGCCGCGACAAAACAATTCGCGAGCTTCGGGATCTTCAATACCCTTTGCTCGCAATTCCACGTGTCGATCTTGGGTCATCCACACAAAGGGATCTAGCGGCACCATTGCCTCTTCGTACAACCCATGCTTCTCTTCCAATGAATCCCACGTGAGAGGTTTTCCCCAATGCATATAATTTTGGAAGTAAAACGGGGCTTGATCAAGTGGAAGGGTCCATCGATTGTATTCGTGATTAGGGGGCATACATTCCAAGGTCCCAACCATTTCGTAAAACCTTGAACTCAAAGGAGAACGACACTCCGGACAAACCGAGCGAACGAGGGAGGCTTTGATTATGCACGTCACATGGAAAGTGTGACGACATTGGCCTATAGTTAGGGCTCCCTCGGAACCAAATGGACCTTGACAAATGCTGCATTTACCTTTCAAGATCCCTCGAGAAGTGTGAGAAGCATGCACCACTGTCTTCTCATTGTCCTTGATGTGTGCCGAAAGAGTGTTGTACGGAACCCAACCTTCTTCTACCTCCAAGGCCCAATTGATGTGGGGTGATTCTTCTTTCTTTGTGTGGTTCAACCGCTCGAACATCGCGTCCATGTCTCCCCAACATGTGATTTCTGTAGTCCCCTTCGGATGTGTTTCAAACCTCTTCCTCATACTCATCAGTGAAGATTCTACTATTTGCTGTTGCTCATCCGATTTTCCAGCCAATTTGAGAAGCCCTTTCATTGCTCGCGAAAGTACAGTTGGTTTGTCTTCTAGTTTTTGAATCCATGCCAACCATCGATCGTCTTTGGTACTCTTTGGAAGGGAGTCATCCAATCGAAGAACATGCTCTAGTCGTTGCAATTTGTCGCAACACAGGGTAAGTAAATTCCCTGTTATACTCACAAAAATCACTGTAGAGTATAACTAAGTGACTCTAAAGATCGAACCCGCGAGATTCTGTGAAGTATCTGGCTTAGTTAAGCGATTAAGATAGGACAGCTCCCAAAACTCTATAATCCGGTTCTAGATCTAGAACCGGAAATACACAAATAACCCGAGACGACAACCCGTTATCCCGTTCAAAACTGATATTCTAGCAATCTGGTCCGGAACGGATCCGTTCCTTCACTTTTCCGGTTTCCCGGATTTTATCCGTTCCGTCAGACTGCAACGGATCCGCTCCCTAACGAGTTCCGCTCCTGGTTTCCTCTCTGGACCAATCCGTTCCGGATGATCCGTCCACACCCGTTCCTCAATCCGGTTTGGTTTTGCCTCTGTTTTACCATCAGAGGGGTCGCCGCTTGATTTTGTGAGCGGTAGGCCCACCGCTCCTTCCGTGACTTATAATGGCTGAAGACCCACTTTCTACCTGTTAATTCTAAAAATACTTCAGATCCGGTTTGATCCCTCACAACAATCCAGACAAAGATCCGGACTGTAGGTCACACAGAGATCCCCTGTACGATCTTCTCATACTACAACGACTTTGACACGACTTTCCGTTCCTGGGGAGCCAGGTGGCTACAAGTGTATCCGTCCGTTCCAACGTCAACCAGAACTCTTCCGTTTGCCACAAAGACGGTGAGACCTCACAGGAGATCGGACACTCAACTGGGTTTCCCACCCAGGAGCTCTAGCACGATTAAGGAATCCCTCTTTCTCGTCTAGCCTAACAACGGCTTTCTCACTCGGAATCTTAAGTCCTAGAAGCGCTGAGGCACTAGAGTTACACTCCCAACTCTTCTTTACCCGTTCTCATATACTCAGACACGGAAAATAAGCACCAAAGGGAGAATGTCGCCTG
This sequence comes from Thuidium tamariscinum, assembly GCA_947034885.2. Taxonomy (NCBI): domain Eukaryota; kingdom Viridiplantae; phylum Streptophyta; class Bryopsida; order Hypnales; family Thuidiaceae; genus Thuidium; species Thuidium tamariscinum. The sequence goes on along the minus strand of OX344757.2, from coordinate 72,787 downwards.
CAAAACCACTTGCGCCTTCCTAACTCCGCGTCACGCCGCCCTGCCAAACTCGGGAGATACACACGCAAAGCAAGAGAGAATAAAATACACAAAGATAATGCAAAGGAAAAGACTCCCAGTCCACCGCGAGGGGACTGACTTAAATAATGGGCAAAAAAGCAAAAAGCGCCATACAAGTCCGCCGCGATTAACGCTCGGCGGATCCGTTCCTACCTACTTCTGAACCGAAACGGATTCCAATCCGCTCCAAGTTCCTAAACCGGACCGGATTTCCTCCTGATCCGTTCCTAAGTTAAAAACTACAAAAACAGGGAAGTCCTAATACCTACGTATCCGGCTCTGCTACCCTAGATCCTATAGTCGGGCTTTCCGCCCTACTGATCTGCTCGAAGACCTCGGTGAGGTTCCGATTCCGTTCTCCGTCTGTTGCAACCGGAGCTCCAGTAACCGGACTCGCAGGAGACTCCGACAACTGAATTGCCGCCTCCCGGTTGCCTGTTGACGCTCGCCCTGACTTCTTGGATTGCGGCGTCCTTTCCTTCCCTGGTCTCTGAGGCAACCCTTCGGAAATATCCGGTAGAGACAGATCGGAGAGTCTGACCGGAATTTCCGTCAGTCTCCGGCTACAGTCTTCCATCCGTTCGGCCGCCTCCCGAACCTTCACCAAAGTCGTCTCCACCTTTTCGGAGAAGTCGGACAGAATCCGGACTATCCGGCTTCCGGATAGTTTCTTCTCCTTGTGCACCTCTTCGTCAAACAGTTGAGCCCGGATGACAGCCGATCCGGGTTCCCCGAATGTTGCCTTCACGTGCTCCGCCAATTTGACGGTCTCCGCCGCCATCTCCTTGGTAGCGGCCTCGTTGTCCCTGAGAACAAGGAGCTCCGCCTTCAAACCGTCAACTTCCTCCTGAAGTTTCCGGTTTTCCTCCTCCATCTTGGCGAGATCCGCAGGCGAGGCGATGCAATTCCCTACCACGGTCGGGAGAGTATGATCCGGTTTGCCATTGACCATCTCCGCGATGTTCTCCAAGACGATCCGCTTGACCTCCCAATCCGCTCGGATGTTGCACAGGATTTCCGTCAGTTGCACGAACGGATCACTGGGATCCGTTTCCTCTGCTGCTGGTTCGGCCTGACCCGGTTCGGATGGTCCTGCTCTGCCTTCCGTTCCCGGATTGTGTCGGACCGGAGGAGATCCCCTCGTGTTCGGCGGTGTGGTCTTCTGCCGCTTCACGAGCGGAACTTCCGGTTCCTCTCCCTTATCCGAGTCCTCCCGCTCTGTCTCGGACTCGGAGCTCTCCTCATCATCCGTTGACGTCTCCCCGTACGTCAAGACTATCTTCTGGGTGTGCCACGTCTTCTCTTCCGTATCCGAAAGGAGCTGTAGATGGTGGTAGAGGTGGAAGAGGTAGGGGGAGATCGGAGTTGCCCTACTCCCTCCGAGGTTCTTCAATAACCGGGTGATCAGGTCCTGTATGATCCGGCCCCAGTCCACTTTCCGGTCTCCGATCAACGCACCGAAAATGGTGTTGGCCAGGCCGATCGTGATCCGGGTTGGTTTCTCCGGATGAAGGACCGGAAGCAGAAACTTCAACAGGCGCCTATGCCTGTCTTCGTTGCAGTCCATGATCCGGTATCCGTCCTTCGGGTGAGGGGTGCCACTGAACTTGTTTTGGAGGAAGTCTACCTTCCTCCCGGCCGGTCCGTGCCCCTAGTGTTTGAACCCGTATACGGCCCTCCAGTGCGCCTCCGTCCATTTGTGCGGCATTCCCCGCGCCGTGTTGTCGAACTGATTCGACACCTTGCCCTTCAGCTCCTTCACCATCCGCTCCTCCTTGAAACCCCAGGGTATCTCTGCTAACCCTAGACACCCCATTGCGGTTAAGTCCGCCATCAAGTTGCTTTTCTCCGGCTCTGTGGAAGGGATGAGTGGAACTACTTTCTTCAGCTTTATCCCTGAGGGTGGGGGTGTAGTGGACTCGGTTCTCTTCCGGCGTAGCTGCGGCATGGCAACTATCCGGAAAACTACCTCACTGCTCTCCTAGCCGCACGTCCCGTTCCTCACACACACTCACAACACAACTACAAAAGTAATCCGCCCGTAATAACCACCTGCACATACACACACACACTCCTCTCCACACACCAGCGCCTCAGCGCACAGTCTGAAACCCGCGCCGCTGACAACTGCCCGCTCTGACAAAACACCCGCTGCTAATACTGACAGCCGCGTCACAGAAAATTGCGCCACCAAACACGCGCGGAAAACCAACTCACAGAAAAGGCGGAAAACGCTGAGGGTTGAAAAACACACAACGAAGCGCCTGAGAACAAATGGGCCAACTGAAAATGTCAGGCCTTATATACTTTCCAGAAATGGATCCGGTCTTCCGTTCCTGATCATCCGTTCCCGTTCCCATCCGATCGGTCCAAGTCCGGAAATCATCCGTTCCGTTCTGGGACTTAATCCGGATAGAATCCGTTCTGTAGGGTCCGGAATTTTTCCGTTCCGGTATTCCGTCGTAATAAACCGGAATTATTCTGCCACCGGTCTCTACAACATTATCTGGTACTACTTCTGGATCTTACCCGTTCCCTGAACAAATCCGGTTGCTAAATTTTCCACTTTCCGCTCCACAGTGACTTTAAATGGAAAGATCAAAAATATGTCTTGCCACACAATTCACTCTGCAAAGACGCGTTTTCTTCGGTGAGCTTCTCCACTTTCTGCTTCAATTCATCAACTTCATGGCATTCTGTTTGAATGGGAGCATCTTGAAATGAAGTTTTGCGATTTTCAATGGCCACTAGAGGTGTCACTTCATGTATCTTTTTTTTCTCATCGCCACTAAAATGCTTAGCTCCATCTCCTTCCTTAGCTTCGGTGAACTCACCTTTTTTGATCATGTCCTTCACTTTCTCAACTTCTGACTCCAAATCTTTAATACGATCACTTTGCCATTTCACAGTTGCAACTTCAAATTGTGCCGTATTCTTAGAAGTCCTCAATTGCTCTACCATTTCGTTTGAAGTTCCCTTCAATTCTTTCTACAAGGCCAGCAGTTTTGTATTCTCTTCCAAGAAGGCCACCAATTGGCGCTTGTCCTCGAAGCGCTCGTCCAAAAACGGTAACAAGGACTCGGTGAACTTATGAAACGTCAATGCACTTGCCAACAATTCAGGTGACAATTTTGCAAACTCCTGTGCCACCTCTGTAAGTTGCGGAGATACTTCAGTTACAAATCGACCTAGAGTTGCCAATGTCACTTGAATTTCAGCAACAGTTGCCCAACTGTGACGATTGGCTTCACCTTGGGTTGCAATGCTTGTGGTGGCCTCACTTGTCTCTTTTGACCGGTTTAGGTCAAGAAGGTGAGACCCAAACATAACTGAACCCTCCAACAACCGTTCCAGCTCTGCGGCATTCGGCATGTTCGAAAGAGCCTCCAATTGTGATGTGTTCAAGGTGGACAAATGCGGGTATTGGCTGGGGATGACTTCAACATCGATGACTACTTCTTTTCCTTTTCCCTGAGACGCCTCTCCATTTTTTTTGGCGGTAGCTGCTTCAATTCTGGCACTCTGTACGGGGCTGGAAACGCTCGGTTTGCTCAAACATGATGGTTTAGGGTTTAGCCCGAAGATGTCGAGAGCATTACTGTCAATAATATCATGAATTGTAGCATTGGCCTCAGCAACTTCTCCCTCGGCTACCTCTTCCGTATCTTCAGTACCTTCACATCGAGCCAATGGGGGCCCACCTTCTTTCTTCCCACTCTGAATATCTTCAAGAATGCCCTGTTCAGCCACCGTCGTAACATTTGGTGTGCATATTAAATCTGTAGGAGGAGTTGCAAACACTTCTCCTTCCACACCTTCACCTTCAGTATCTTCCATTGTCCTCAAAGTGTGTGTAGGCTCACTAGGCTGCAAGCGTGGTCCATCACTTGGTACCTCTGAGACTTTTGTTTCAATTTTTCTAGTATTTTTTAATACTCTTTTGGGCTTCGGTACCTCACTTGGCCCTCCTTGAGGATTGTACAAATCGGGAATGTCTTTTCCATTCATTTCTTGTACAAATGGAGTTTGTGCTGTCGTCGGATACGTGCTCCAATCCACCTTGCATTCCAATATCAATTCTGCATACACCATAGAAGCCAAGCTGTAGTTTATGTACCCTTTACTCATTGCTTTCTTTCCAAAGAGGGCCCGCCAAACCTCCAAAGCGCGATGCACAAAATGCGCGTTGTTGCAGTTGGTGGGTTTGCAAAAAAATCCACGTGTATGAAGTTCATGGGCCTCCCTAGGCCACAAATTGTCAATGTGATACATTTTCACGTATTTTTTGCACATTTTTGAAGACCAATACGGTGCTGCCTCATCCTCCCATCCGTTTTCCGCTTTGATGTTTGGGTCATCCAAAATCTCATAATGTAATTCGTGACTGGCGCCCTTTGGCTTATGCCTTCGATTGTCACCACCCGCTGGATTTATTCCCCCACCACGTTCTTCACCCTCACTTGCCATGACTTTGAGTCCACCACTGTCGGGAAATGAAAAATCAGTTTGATCACCCAACTCTCCACCTCGTAGGATACAACTGGCACAATGAAGCAACAGTAGAACATCCGACAAGGTTGAACCCAATAATGGAGAGGAGTGAAAGAAATCCGTCCGCCGTCCGCCCTTATACCCGTCCGACCCCGAACCTAACTGGGGTCGGCACCGACCGTCCGCCCGAACGACGCGAAGCGGCCACGAGGGCGGACAGTCCGCCGCCGTTCGCTCTCGACCCTAGAAGCGCCGCCGAAGCTCCCGTCCGCACACCCAAACCTAGTCCGCCGTCTGCAGTAGCGGTCCTCCCGTCCGCAGTTGCCGTCCGCAGGTGCGGAGGCGCCGTGCGCCGTCCGCGAGTCCGCAGGTGCCGTTCGCGCGTCCGATGGCTCTATAAACTCGCGTTTAAGCCTAGGATTCTCCTGTGCGTGTGTCCTCGGATTCGAAGTCCGCCAGCAAAGCAAACAGCGCGCAATGAGGAATTCACTAATTCAGGATAGGGATCCAATGTTCAAGTTATTTAAATTTAGTTCTTGTAAAATTATAGAAGGAATTTAAAGCAAGCAATGGTAATATGTGCAATTTTTTTATATTTCTGAGACTTTCTCAAGGTCAAGGGTTTAGGGTTTAGGGTTTAGGGTTCGTAGGGTTTAGGGTTTATTGTTTAGTGGCAATTTTCATATTTCATGACATTCTATTGAAAAAGAAATTTGTATGCCAAATATCATCATTATGTAAATGATTAAAGTGAATATCCAATAATGTAAAAGACAGACACAACAAGTCAACAACACATATATGAATTTGCTTTCGAATGCAGTACTTTTATCTTGTCATGTAGTCATGTACTCATGTGACTAATCAAAATAGAATGATTTTGAACTTTACATGTACATATTGAGCAACTCTTAGTCTATTCTAACTAAATTTTCATCGTTATAGGGAATCCCTTCAAGCATTTTATTAATACTTTTTGTTTTTGTTTTTTACCAAGCTAACTCTAAAAATGAGCAATAAGCAAAATAAATAAAATTTCAAGGATTAGTTGGAACTATAGGATTTACAACAGCCAATATTTTACTACGTAGTCCACAATGTCCTCTAACTTATGTTTGACAAAAGACATTGTTGGATAGAAGGTAATTCGAAGTCATTCATGTTTCACTTCACTAGCTCTACAATACACATGTTTAGCCACTGTTCGTACAATTGTACCCATAGGGTCTCATATAAATACATAATATAGAGCATATATGAAATTTTTTGGAAATTTTACTTGCCCATGCAAAGTTTTGGCAAATTTGTTTCACTATGACTACTGGCACCAGGGTTGTCTATCCTGACGTGACGTGGGCTTTTCCCGTCGGGATGTCATGACGCGGCAGTCGTGACGCGGCAGGACGCGTCAGAGGCCGTCCCGAATGCTGACGGCGTCGTCGACAGCGCGGATGAAGTCCGTCGACAGCGCGCAGACGGCCTGTCGGCCGCCTCGACGACTGGCCGTCGCGTGGACGGACAGAGCGTCCGCGGCTTTAGGGTTTAGGCGCGACGGCCAGGCCGTCGCCTCGACAGTTTTCTGTTCAGCGGACGGTCACGGCGTCCAGAGTCCGTCCACGCAGCGGGGACGGCCAGAGCGTCCGCGGCTTGTGCACTTCGACGGGACGGCCAGGTCATCGCCTCGACAGTTTTCCGTTCAGCAGACGGTCACGGCGTCCAGAGTCCGTCCACGCAGCGGGGACGGCCAGAGCGTCCGCGGCTTGTGCACTTCGACGGGACGGCCAGGTCATCGCCTCGACAGTTTTCCGTTCAGCGGACGGTCACGGCGTCCAGAGTCCGTCCACGCAGCGGGGACGGCCAGAGCGTCCGCGGCTTGTGCACTTCGACGGGACGGCCAGGCCGTCGCATCGACAGTTTTCTGTTCAGCGGACGGTCACGGCGTCCAGAGTCCGTCCACGCAGCGGGGACGGCCAGAGCGTCCGCGGCTTGTGCACTTCGACGGGACGGCCAGGCCGTCGCCTCGACAGTTTTCCGTTCAGCGGACGGTCACGGCGTCCAGAGTCCGTCCACGCTGCGGGGACGGCCAGGCCGTCGTCTGGACAGCGGGACGTCCGCTGGACGGCCAGAGCGTCTGCGGGGACGGCCACGACGTCCCGTCCGCGGCTGTCCACAGTGCGCCAACGGACAGGCCGTCGACTGGACGACTGCTGCCAGGCCTTCACAGTATATAGCACAAGCCGTGTATTTGAAGGTCACTTTTCCTTGCTGATCTCTGCTCTTATGACCTGGTTGGCACACAGCCATTGCACTAGAGTGAAGTCCAAGAAGAGTGTGTGGGAGGAACACTTGCTGTGAAAGCAGTAAGTGTTATTTCCACATCACATCCAAACTGAATACTAACCTGTTTTGTTTGTGCAGTTTCAAGTGAAGAACCAGTGGGAGCAAGGGGAGGGGGGAGGACACAATGGGAACCCTGGTACAGGCTACAAGAGGATGGGAAAGTGGAATGCAAGTTCTGCAAAGCGAAGATTAGTTACCGCAAGGATCGCTTGCTTTTCCACTTGGGTTATAGACGAAATGACACCCTCCCCGGAGTGAGAATGTGCAACAAGGCCAGTGCAGCAGTGAAGGCTATGTTTTTCAATTGTGGGGGGAATGTTCCTACGGTCTCCGAAGACGAAGAGGAACATGATGTGGAAGTGACATCACCGTCATCGAATCCAACGAGGGTGGTACGTGATCAAGAATTACCCAATGCTTCAATCTCAATTAGTGGAGGGGGAGGAAATACTTTGGGCCAAAATTCTCAAGTTCGATCATCAGAGGCGCCTGTCCCTTCTTCGACCCATAGTCGACCGCTGAGGCAATTATCCGTACAAGAAGGGATGGACACATCCAAAAAGCAAGTACTAGACAAGAAGTGGGCAAAGTTTTTCTACGAAGCAAATATCCCATTCAATGTGGTGAGACACCCCGCTTTTGTGGATGCCGTGAAATCAACCTCCGAGTCCAGAGTTCTTTACAAACCTCCACCTTACAATGCCATACGTACGAAGCTCATGACATCAACAAAGGAGGAAGTGGCTGCACTGGTAGCGGAGAAGACAAAGGGGCCTATCCACAAGTACGGTGTCACTATATGTTCTGACGGATGGGACAATGTCAGCCATCGGCCATTGATCAATGTAATGTTGTCGTGCACGAGTGGAGAAGTATTTTTGGGATCGGTGGACACTACAGGCGAAAGCAAAGACGCTGTTTATGTGGCTAATCGCATGATCGATTACATTGACGCGGTGGGGGGACAGAATGTGGTGCAAGTTTGTACGGACAATGCGCCAAACATGCGTTTGGCTGGTACTCAAATTACTCGCGAATTCCCTCACCTATATTTCCAAGGTTGTTCCGCGCATGCACTTGACCTTCTACTTGAAGATTGGGGCAAGCAACTTTGGGTGGTCAAAATGGTGAAGAAAGCAAAATCAATCGTGAAATTCATTCGCACGCATCACATGCCACTCGCCATTTTCCGACGACATTCTCCTAACCTCATGTTGAAGAATCCCATTGAGACACGTTTTGCGACCATGTTCCTCATGATCGAGCGTTTGGCCGAGGTCAAGGAAGCCGTAGAATCTACAGTCCATGATCCGCAGTGGAACGAATATGTGAGGTCCTCGAACGCTGCAATACACAATAAGGCAGAAAAGGTTCGACGTAGGGTTCGAAAGGACGAGTTCTGGAGGAGGTGTCTCAACTTTGTGCATATGGTAGAGCTTGTGTTGGTGGCTCTTCGAGAGTTTGATGGAAAACATCCGGTCATGGGCAAAGCATGGATCGTGATGAAGAAGCTAGAAAAGCATGTTTTGGCTTTGAGGAATCGACCATTTTCATTGGAGGCAAATTATGCGGACCGTGCTGAATACGCGTTTTACGAACGATGGGATTTGATGAAGACTGATTTGCACTACGCAGCTGCCCTGCTCAATCCATTCCTCCTTGATGAAATTATACTAATAGACGATAACGAGGCAAAGGAGGCCATTCTTAGAGTACTACGCAAATTGGCAGTTGGAGGGTTGGGATATGCAGCCGCTTTGTTTGAGTACCAATCCTTTCGAGACCGCCGAGGCATGTTCGCTGGACTTCCCGATGTGAATACTTTGAATTTGGAGCCGCATGAATGGTGGGATCTTCTCGGAGCCGCTGCTCATACGCTTGCACCTATTGCAAGAAGGATCCTCGCACAAGTATGTTCCGCATCATCATGCGAACGCAATTGGAGCATGTATTCATTTGTCCACAGCAAGTCTCGCAACAGATTGACATCTGAGCGCGCGGAGGAATTGGTTTACATTTATACCAATTCGAGGACTCTCAGGGAAAGGGGTGCGGCGGATGCAGCACGATGGTACACTGAGAACATGTTGTCCGAAGATTCCATGACAACCGAATCAGATGGCTTGGATCGTGGTTCGGTTATGTCAGACGCTAACAACGATGACTCAGACGACAGTTCCAATGGCGATGATGATCCACCATTTCGGCCTTTGGGTGAAAGGCAAGAAAGGGGTCCCCTAATTGACGAGTCTGTATTTGACTTTGATGGTGCGAATAATGATGGAAATGACCACGGGGGAGATGAGGATGGAAATGACAACGGGGGAAATGATGGCAGTCCGTCATGGATGCCACATACATCGATTGCGGGGTCAAGTGGTGGAAATCAAAACGAAGGGGTTGAAGCCCCACCTTCGCCGGTTATAGGGCCGATTGAAGAAGAAATGCGTACCCGGAGACATGAACATGTCGTTGTGGTAGAAAGACAAGGCGAAGATGAGGTCGTTGCCACAGATCCCCCAGTGGCGCGGAACACTCGTAGCCACAGATCCCCCATTGGTGTCGAGATAGACTTTCGCACATTGCGTCGAGACACGATCGGCGTGCGACCACAAGCGCCTAGCTTGGATGATCCACCCGTCCAAATTTCAGCACGGCCTTCATCTTCTAGAGTCCGCCCCAACCAAGAAACTCCATCAGTCGGTACACGATTGGCCGGTCTCTTCCCAACTCTAAATATGACCGAGCGAAGGAATGCACCTCCATCCTCAGAACAACCCATTGCACCGCCTACACGCACTACTAATCGACGCCCGCGGCCACGTGAAGAAAGCCCTACCAATGAACGAGTGAGTAGAAGAACACGTAGAAGGCTAAGAAGGGAAGAAGCGGCGAGTATACCATTTCTCCGCGAAGGCCTTCTCCCTGGACCGACAGGGCCCAGTGTGGATACCGCTGGAGATGGAGTAGGAGGGCGAACAATCCGCAGATTGGCTTCTATAGTAGGTGAAGGCTCAGACAGCCCTGACAACTCACCAAGCGAAGTCGGTAGGGCAACGTCCAATCATGATGATGAATCCATGGGTCCTAGTATAGGTGAAGATGGTGAAGTTCCGGGAGATAGTGATTATAGAGGGACTCGTAGAGGTCCTCCACCTGCACCTCAAGACAATCAAGCAACCACGCGAGAGGCTGCTGCAAGGAGCATGGCTCCTAATCGTACACGTGCAAGACGTTGAGAGCATCTAGGGAAAAAAATGTCTCCATGTCATCTTATGTAATATTGTGTAAGGCTGAATACCTTGCATGTGAAATTCGGCATTAATTATAAATACTACACATGCTTCCTGTGCTCATGTAGGGCGCATGGGTAGAAATTTTTTATCTTCACATGTCACAAATTCTACAACGCAACAACGGATCCATTTATGGATATTTGTCCCAAGAAATGGAAATATTTGCTTTGTCGTTTGCCATGTGTTCTATACTCTTAAATTTGGATTCATTCTTCGAAACTGGTTACCTACATGCTTGGATATTTTGAGATCATTATGAATTTTGCCATGTACAAGAAAACAAATGTAATCTGGAATATGGAGAAAATGATTGAAAGTACTGAATTAACCCCTAAAGGACCAAGAGTCCCCTCGGGGAACTTTAAGAATTAGGGCAAGTACTTGTGACTTCAATTTTTAATGAATTTTATTGAAATTTTCACATAAGATAAAAAAACTGATTAGCTCCGTGGAAATATTCATTTTTTTTCAATTGGTGACCGGGAGCAAAAGTTATGCCATCATAAACATTATTTTTATGTTGCCGGGCAGAAAAAAAATCTACAGAAACTTCAAAATTAAAAAAATAATTTTTTTTTCTTATAGATTATATTTTTGTCTACAAGTAAAGCTTTGATTCATTCCATTTGGATTAGTAATGTGAAAGTTATGAACAATCTTGTTTTTCGGGCAATCTAAGCATCTTCTTGAAAAAATAACTTCTAGGATTCATTTGTGAATGCAATTTCCACAATTTAAAAAAAAAAATTGTTGGACAAGGTTGATTTTGTTTTCTAGAACAATCTCACCATTGGGATTATTGTGTTTCAATTCCATCTATGAAATATTTGCAATTTAGTTTTTCTTTCAATCTTGGACCTACATCTACTTGACAATTTTTTAAAGAATGACAAAAAGTCTTTATTTTGTGAATTTTTTTTCCTAAGCTCTTAGCTCAATTTCTCAATAAAAAACTTTTAATTCAAGGTCTGTAGTGCAAAAAGATTACATAAATGGAGGACAAAGTCATTTGAAGTTGCAAACTAGTGTTTAAGAAAACTTTGTTTTCCAACTTTGAATGCTCATATCTTCCTATCTATACGGTCAAACTTCATGAAATTTTCACCACATCATCTTAGTTAAGTAAAGTTCAAGATCCTATGGTTAGATTCTAAAAATTTAGTTTTTTTGTTTTTCATGGATGAATGGAACAAAAATGGCAGTTTTGAGTGGTTTTGGGTTGAAAAACGGCCGTGGTCCTTTAGGGGTTAACATGGCATTCAGTCCAAAATTTACGAAGGGACAGAACTACTCACAAATCCACTCACCGGAATCATACTCGAATGGAACAAAAAGATTTACATATATTTATTTCAAAAAGGAGTTAGTACAAAATTCAGTGACGCAAAGTTCGTGGACTATACTGTGGTAAAAGCAAGTACTAAGGTACGTCTACGATTACATTGCCACTAAAATACTATTCTCTAATCTTCATTCCTTGCTTGTTCTTGTAGAAGTACTTGCTCCTTGCGGGCCTCGCGGTAGCAATCAACGGGTGGAGTCCAAAATAAGGGGGCGCCACTAATTCGTCCCACGGCGTACGTTACCGTGCGTCGTTGTAGTGGGTCCTCTTTGCACAATTCGCCCAATGTGGCTTGAAATGTACCAAACGCTGTATGGTCGGGAAGCATTTGCGTATTTTCGCGGTCTTTCTTCCATATCTTCTCCGCAAGCTTCCCAACAGCATATCCATCTGTATGTATACTAACACACGGTGCCCCATTTGCACGAGTGGGGGATACCGAAGTGCCCGCCTCTCCAGGAACATACATCAATTCAGGGGCCACCCACCAACGTTTTTGACGTGTAGCCCGCATTTGGCTTGCACATTGAAACTGGTACAAAGAATGGGTTTCTTCATTGATACGACTAGCCATTCCCCAATCACATAGCCCAATCCACACTGTTCGCCCATCATCATTCGGAAAATGCAACATGATGTTTTCTGGCGTGATGTCGTTGTGGAGCACCGAAGATTGTTGCACCGCATCCACAATGCAAATTAACGCCCATGCAAGCTCGGTGCGGTTTCTACGATAAGCCAAGAGTCTTTTGGCTTCTTGCATCGTCTGTGGAGTTGCATGGTAGGCAAGCTCCCCGATCTCAGCATAATCTCGGTTTTTTTGGTCCAACGCGAACATGGCTCCCAATGTTCCTCCATTCCACCATTGAGAATAACACTCCATGGTCATGTCATTTATAGCAAAAAATTTTATGACCCCTGGATGATTACATGGACAAACCAAAGCCTCGATGGACAACTTCTCCCGCGACTTCTTCAATTGATCCACATATAGGGCTGTCTTGCCCGCCAATTCCATCATGGGGGGAATGTGCCTTGAATTTTGGAGGCTCACTTTACGCACCCTCCCGTGCCCCCCTTGTTTGTTGTGGCCTGACAATGGAACCACCACCACTCCTCGTTCAAGAAATACCACTCCTCCCGCACCCGCTTGGCCTAGGGACAAGCTTTGGCTCTGCTGAAACCATGGGGCAGAGCGGATATTGCTGGAAGACAGCGCTCGCATTGCGTCATGCCACCAATACACCTTTTTGTGCAACAAATGCAATGCTTGTTGCTTCGGCGCTACATCTCGTTTGAAGCCCTTTACCGATGCGGCGACTTAGGCGATGTTGAAAACACAAGTTTGCACTTGTTCGTCAAGCCAACGACGGAAGTGTTCCTTTGTGCGATCTTCAAGCCACTCATCCTCGCCCATTGTTGTCCAAAACATGTGGGTGAATTTTTTTTTAATTGTCTCCACCCCTTGCAATCCACGCGAGACGTAGGTCGTATTCAATTGAGCAATCGTATATTGCTCCAAAAAATCCAATGCCACTTCCTGCACTTTCCTGGTCGCAGCCTTCCTTGGCCAGTCGTCTGTATTCGTAGCCTTGTGCCTCCGCCTGCTCTTTTTTTTCTTGGCCCCCGAAGATTCTCCTCCAGCCGCACCACCGACCCCTTCTCCGGCCAATACTGCCTCTGATACGCAGTCAATGGATTCTGGAGACTGCTCACCAACAGGATCTCCGATGCCTGAAAACCACTCATCAACCTTGCGCTTCGACGCACCTCGCCCGTCCATTCTGAAAAAAAATATGCGATGGTAAAACCAAGGAATTAGGGTTCAGTACTCACAAATGTGAAAACTATCCCCCCTTCCTCAGCCGAGCCTCCTCGCAAGCACCCGCGCTCCCAAGCAAGGACTGCAACCAATCCAGGGCAAGAGAGCACCGTCAGAGCAGGAGAGACTCGTGCAGAGTGGGGGACCTGGCCCACCTTATATAGTCGTTGGCGAGCCGTCGCATGGACGGCCGATCTGTCCAAGGAACTCGAAAGCCGTCGAGGGGTGTCGGGAACTCCGAGACCGTCGAGGGGACGCGCTGAAGCCGTCGAGGGGAATGTCGAGGACGATGAGGCCGTCGACGGGACGCACCCATCTGTCCCGGGAATTTCGAAGTCGTCGTGGGGACCGTCGAGGAATTGCGAGACCGTCGAGGGGACGCGCTCGCCGTCCTCAGAATTGGGAAGCCGTCGAGGGGAATGTCGAGGACGATGAGGCCGTCGACGGGACGCACCCATCCGTCCCGGGAATTTCGAAGCCGTCCAGGAAACCGTCGAGGAACTGCGAGACCGTCGACAGGACGCACAAGCTGTCCTGGGAATTCGGGGGTCCGTCGTGGAACGAGGCCGTCCACGCGACCCCACAGGGCGTCCCGGGAATTCTGAACCATTAAGGGGATCGTCGGGGAAGCACAGGGCGGTGAAGATGCCAGCGAAGACTTAATGGCAAGCCTCGTGCAACTGAAATTCCTCTACAAGGTAATAAGGTAACAGGCCAGAAACCGCCCATCTAAGGGCTGACACTGAATTTTGAGAAGGTCAAAAACCCAGCCTAAAGCCCTTGCCCAACCGAAGGTTTTAGGATTTAGGGTTTAGGGTTTAGGGTTTAGGGTTTAAGTTCCTTTTTACTTTTGCGTAAATGAGGGTAAAATGTCTAGTTTAGTAATTTAATAACTTAAGAAGTGCATTATAATTTGTATTCGGTAATTGATCTTTCTTTTCCTAGCGTCAATCTAATTTTGCAAATTTTGAAGTAATTAAAAGAAATAACATGAAATGATTAAACTTATTGGTTCTAGTCTAAACACATACCTCTTCGGTTGATGCGTATCCGTTCTCAGTTGTGTCGTCAAAAAGCTCTACTTCCTCCCTTTCCATCTAATTTCATTCTCCCCCGTAAATTTAGGAAATAGGAGCTAATTTTAATAATTTAATCCGGCTTAATTAGCATTTGCTATTTGATGGTCACACTATAACTCCTTGAGGAACTTAAATCATTTCCGTACAATGACTTTGCCTAAATCTAATTCAAGCGTACATACATCTATTTTACAAAATGGGGTCACATAAAATGCCTAATTGAATTCTTCAACCCAATTATATTGTTGTAACTTACTAGGAATCTAGGATGTTTTTTGGTATGAAAGATGTGCATATAGATGTTTCCTACATATCTCCTCTTTGCAAATTAATGCTAATTCATCACCAATGTTTTATAATCAATTATCATGCTAAACCATGAGTTTTGAATGAAACAATTCACCAAATACTGAATTTGACTTATGTGAAATCCACATTTGGTATGCTTGATTATATTATGCAAAATTTGTTTCAATGGCAGAATTGGATGATCCTAAACTTGTTGGTGGGTAGTGTGTAATGTACACGGCTAAAATTTTACATTGCCTTCCAGTGCTTCATCTCATATCGAGAATGGCTGAAGTGATGGACCCTAAATTTTAGAAGTTGCCCTACGGATATGTAGGGATTTAAACTTCTCAATTTTAAATTCGGGAGCCATCCGACTAGGCATGTATTTTTTAGAAAATTAGATTAGTACTACATGTACATATTAGTATATTACTATATTGCATAATATTCTAGTCATGTAGTCATGTACTCTACTTATGAGTTATGAAACTATGAGTTATGAAAGTATAAGTGAATGGCGAGCACTAATTAGGAGTTTAGGACGGGGGCACTGGCAAGCAAGACTCCGTTAGTGGGCACCAACCAATTTTCAAAATTCAGACTCTTCTGCGGAACCCTAAACTGCTCTAATCCTCTCTTTGCCGAAGTGTATGATAAACCCTAGAAGAAAGAGTTAGAATTCCGCAAGTGTGTTAATGGTTTGAACCAAAAATACACGTCAAAGGGTTAAAAAAGTTACCCCAAAAAAATATAGAAAGGGTTTGGAAAGAAATTGTCGAGCCCTGTTCGAATAAAAAAAATGTGGAAATGGGTTGGAAAAAAATGTGTTAATGGTTCAATTTAAAAAAATAGGGAAAAGGTTTGAATCCCCAAAATGGAAGTGGTGTGAATAAAGCAAAACGTTAATGGTTTCGGGTGTTGGGCAAAAATATATAGAAGGGATTTGGACCAAAAAATGGGTTAATGGATCGACTAAAAAAATATGGAAATGATTCGGTTTGGAAAAAAATGTGGAAATGGTTTGAATAAAAAAAATGGGAATGGTTTGAATAAAAAAAATGGGAAAGGTTTGAATAAAAAAAATGGGAATGGTTTGAATAATAGACTTGGGGGTTCACCCCCTTTATCTTTTGGTAACCACGTGCGATAATGGGGTATTTAATGGGGGGGTATTTATGTCCTTCTCATGTTTTTTTCCCTCCCTATTAGTAGAATAAAGCTACCGGAGTGTATTTTAGAGTACCCTATTTTCTTTTGTAAATTCTTTGAAGGACTATTTTTGAACACCCTATTTTTTTTCTACATTTCATAATTACAAAATATTGAGAAGATCAAAAACATTGTATACAAGGAAACATGTGAGCTTCAAGGATTTTGATGAACTAAGAACATGGTGAAACGCACAGCATATGCTATCTATATGCCACTAAAGAGTTTGAAAATCAAAAATCAAAGCTACAACTATTTATATTTCACCATTTATAAGAAAACAAAGCACACAATAGAGAAATTAAACTATAGTATACAATCCTAATTAATGCAATATTTAAAACCAATTTAAAGGCACAAGAGCATATTCACATTCATTTATATAATAAGGAAAACTTAGGGAATTTAATAAGCCGATTGTGTTTAAAAACACAAGTATCAGTAAGTCTGCAAATCCATTCTAACATTTAAAATGAAGAAGTTCAAGGACCTCTTGCTCTCAAATCAACTATTATGGTAGGAAGCTCACACGGAGGTTAATAAACTATGCAGACTTTTTTATCTGCTTAATAGGACTATAGGAGGGTCTGAAATCTGAATTGGAAAGCTCATTGTGAGGAAACTAATTGTGGATTATATTGAAGCATGCTAAGATTTGATTTTTACTATATGAATGGATGGTTTTAGAGTTACAATGGATTCAATCGTAACTAAGTGTACTTATAGGTGTCTACTAATTTTATTCAAAATAAAAAATGGTTGTTAAACTACCTTCTTTCAAATGTGAAATTGTTTTGAAATAATGATTAATTGAAGAATTCATTTCAGATTTTGAAAGGGACACATTTAGAAACCATTTCAAACCATTTTTTACATGTTGCATTACTAGTTTATTCACCAAACCAGATTCTTTTAGAAACTGTGCATGTATAGATTTTCAAGGCTTACTGATCACAAATAGGGTCCTATGACAAATTGTGTTTGAAAATTAATAATTAATTCAATTTTTCTTCCAAAAAATATGAAACAACTTGTATTAGATTCCTCATCTATTTCTCCTTGACTGAAAAATAAACTAAAAATATTTTCATCTAAAGACATACACGAAAAAGGCAAATCAACTCTTAATTTAAATAAGTGCAATCTTTGCCTCCTACCATGCATACATGGCTAACACACTTGTCACAATCATGAATCCCAAAAAAATTTAAAAAGAAATACAAGATCTGAATGAGTCACGCACTTGTCACAACCATGAATGAATCCCAAATTTTTTTAAAAAGAAATGCAAGCTGTGAATGTTAACTCACTGAGCTCCAATAAAAATTACAGTATACAGGTACTGCATTGGCAATCTTCACCAGTTCACCCACATTAAAATTCTGCTGTCTTACAGCTTATTGCATCTCAACTGCCTAAATGAATACCAATTGCGTAATTGGATCTTGGCTGTCTAATTGGATTCCACCTGCCTAATTGAAATTCAGTATATATTGGGCCCACCTATTGGGCCCGTCCAGGACCTGGGCAGGCCGTCACGGGGACGGAGAGCGTCCAGAAAACCGTCTAGGACCAGGGCAGGCCGTCACGGGGACGGAGGGCGTCCCTAAAACCGTCCAGGAAGACGGGCCTGTCGAGGACGGCCAGGGAGGACTGACCCCTCTATTGCCCCTTTTTTACCCTTGTAGAAAACCCTGGAATTTCTTTTATTTTTCACACAAATTCTTTTTTGCAAATTCTGAATTCTTATTTGGAATCAGAGACCTCGATTTAGCTAGGGGACGTGTTGAAATCTAAAATTTAATCGGCACAAATTAGGGGGGAATTTTTTACATTTACCCTCCGGAGGGGCAATAGAGGGGTCAGTCCTCCCTGGCCGTCGAGGCCCTGGGCAGGCCGTCACGGGGACGGAGGGCGTCCAGAAAACCGTCCAGCAACACGGGCCCGTCCAGGACCTGGGCAGGCCGTCCGCAACGAATTTGGCTGCGGGCCGGAGCGTCGACCTGTCCGGGCAGGCTGTCCACAGCGGAACAGTGGCCGTCCAAGACCACGGGCAGGCCGTCACGAAGAGCCATTTTTGGCCATCGAATTTGCAATTCGGCGGAGTAATGATGGATTTTCGAACTCATGAGTGTTTTCGAACTCGTTGACGGCGCCGGACCTGTGGACGGCCTCTGTGACGTCATCCCGAAGCTGTCGACGGCCTCCCGAACCTCCGTCGACGCTCCCTGGACGCCCCAGCCGTCGATGGCCGTCTGCATCAACGGCTCCAGGTGGTGCATGGCGATGTGATTAGACACAAATTAACACTCCTAACGAGGCTTGGTAATGGGGAGTATAAATCCCAAATTCAGCCACAATTAACCTTGCTTTCTCTCTTGAGTTGCTCTGTCCTAGCTTGAAAAAAGCTTTGCATTGCAATTCGGGAGGAAGTCAAGCATTTGGCTATTGCTTTGCCACATTCCAGTTGCCCTCACGCAACAAGAGGCAGAGTATAGTCATCTGTACATACACATCCGTGTTGTGGCATTGTGTGCAGGTACTATGGCCTTAAACCCACTAGAGATGGTAATACATGTGGAGAACCCCCCCATGGCAGAGAACCAGGAGGTGGTAGTTCCTGGAAATCACCCCCCAGTGGTAGAAAACCAGGAGATGGTAACCCATGAAGGTGAACCCCCACACAGGAGGCGTCGTGGGAACAGGAGCACTGTAGACTGGGCGACTTTCAACACTGGAGAAGTTTTGGCCGGGCACGGGTGGGAACAGGCGCTTGAGCCATGGACCCGCACCACATGTCAGAGATACGTGGACTGGACCCACATCAACCGCCATTTTCCACGGGAGAGAAATGAGACGCAAGTGCGATCTGGCGTTGCATTGATCAAGTATTGCGTACACCCAACGTTCAAGAAGCGGTTGACCGAGGTGGCATTGGCACTTTGGGGGACCCTCTCGAAGAAGGATGGGACCCTCGCATTGTGTCAAATGGCGTATGCGGAGGTTTTTTTGGGCAAGGACGTGGATTGGAACACGTATCCGGCTAAACAACGGGGCGGCCGTTTCCCTACTAAAAGCCGTAGAATTCCACCAAATCCTGAAGTGCAATTGGAAGGCGAAGGAGTGGCTGGGGCACAAGGGGACGAAGCGGCGGCCACGGACCCCATGGAGGTCGACAATGCACCTCAAGGCGCCAACGAACAAAATCCGGTGGCTCCCGAATTGGAGGCGCCCATTGCCGGTCCAAGCGAGCCTATGCCACTCGCCATTCACCCAATTCCCCCGTCTATGACAATTAATGAAGTATTTGGAGCAAATGGGGAATTAGAGGCATTACGTGCATTGGTGATTAAGCTGCGTGAGGATGGTGCAAAAGCTGAGCGAAGGCACGAGATGGAGGTACAAGCCCACAACGCACAAGTGAAGGCTTTGGAGGAAACGAATGCTAAGTTACTAGCAAGTAACATTGACTTGCTTGAACGTGAACGTCGCCAAAGCACAGATGGCACTCCACCATTGGATGAGGTCGTGGAGCGGGCCACATATGGTCTAATTGAGCCAGCTGACCCATTGACGGTGCGCCGGGTGCGGCCTCATGGTATATTCCCAACACCACATTTTCGTGGTGAGAGTTCAAATGCGGCAACCCAATCAACAGATGCATTGGGCCAAGAGTTCATAAGCGTTGAGCGCGTGGCATACGATGCCCTTGTGGCACGAGCGGAGCGTGCAGAGGGCGAGTGCAATGAGGCCAAGGCCAACATGGAGACTGTATCAGCGGCTTTGGAGGGACTACAAGACGAGTTGGCATTTGTAAATGCCATGAAGGATAGATTGTTGCAACAAACGTCAACTACGAGGGAGCAAAAGTTGCTTGCCATGAGCAACATGAGATTGGCATGCACTTTGGCTATGAACGAGGTCGCACAACTGCAGCGTGAAGTCAGGAGAATAGCTGCAGAATTTAGAGATGGTAGCCAACGTTATTTTGGCTTGACATCGTGGGCCCGACTAGAGGATATGTTTCCAGTTACATTGCCCCAAAATCGCGATAATGCAAGCATTGATTGGGACGGGCATCCGCATCTAGACTTCCAATTCAACACCGCGAGATATCGATACGGGCCCGTGGATAGAGAAGGCAATGTCCCCTTACTGTGGCCCATAGTTCCCGAGTTTGTGAAGGATGGAACGACGTGTACGATTTGCATGGAACCGTTTGGACCCGAAGGTGGATTTTGCCTTGGAACGTGTGGACATATGTACCACCCCGGATGTCTCATTCCGCACATGGTCACAAGAAAGCGGTGCGCACAATGCAAGGCTCCTTTGCACCGGCGGTTGTACGTCCAATTTGGATTGGAGGATTACATGCCCCCGCACTTCGAGTTGAACAAAGAGAACTTGCCTGGCGATGAGAATAGAGGGAGTTGGGGTAATGACATGATATGGATGTGGAAGTGGGGCCATGACAGTAGACACCTCGCCGTGCGCAGCGTGCAAGACATTCCGTGGAACGATGATGCGGAGATTATGGAGGTGTGCAAGAAGCTGATTAGTGCGGGCGATCCAGGGCGGCGAGTATTTTTTGGCCAACTTGCTGGTGGCCATTGGGACTTGGACCGACAAGAGTTCGTGCGCCAACCACATCCAGAGAATGTGGTTTTTGACTCCAGTGGAAATCCTATCGGAATACTCCAAGACATGGATCATGAGGCACAAATGAGGTTCATCGAAGACACTACGTTCAATGAGCTGCAAATGTTGTCAACCATTTCTTCCTACTTGCACGATCGATATGATCGGACCGTAGTGGCTACGTTGAACAGTTTGCAATCTAGAGAAGGATTGCAAGATTTTTTGAGAAATAGTATAGGCAGAGGCATTGTAGAACCAGAACAAGGTTGAATACCTTCTGGTGATGAGTTAGGCCATTAGACGGATGTATAGTATATTAGTATTGTAAATAGTATTTGGCTATGACGACCATTTACGAGCGTTTGTTGCTCATGTTGCAAAAGTACATTTTTTGGGCAATGAAGCATTTTCATTTTTCTCGTACAACTGTATTGTTTGTTAAACACTTAAACTGAAAACTTAACCATGAACAAATGAAAAGAATACTCAATACGTTTGCTTGAAATGTATGTGCAACAAGTTCATTTAAATCCAATGCCATACTTTCACTTAAAGTAGATTTTGTAAGTTCACTTTTAAAAATTTCCAAAATTCTATTTTTTACATATGCCACAAGTATATATACTTTTGTTTTTGATTCCCACCATTTCGAATTTTTTTAATCAAACCATTAACCCAAGTTTTTCCCATCGCATTTTTCCACATTTTTTTTTTCCACATGTCAAACCATAACCATTTTTTTACCCTAACCCATTTCCATTTGTTAGATTCAAACCCTTTCCATATTTTAGATTGAACCCATTTCCATATTTTTATTAGTCGAACCATGAACACATTTTTTTAAACCATTTCTATATTTTTTTGTCGTCCACATTTCAAACCATCAACGTTCTTTTTTATTCAAAGCATTCCCATTTTATTGATTCAAACTATTTCCAATTTGAGCCTTAACCATTAAGGCATTAACATTTTTTTTCCAAACCATTTCTAAATGTTTTTTATTCAACATTTCAAACCATTTCCATATTATTTTTAATCAAACCTTGAACACATTTTCTTTCCAACTTATTTCCATATTTTTTTTAGTCAAACCATTAACACATTTTTTTTCACGACCCTTTCTATAAGTTTTTTTCCAACCTTTCAAACCATTGCCTTTTTTTTTATTCAACCCATTTCCATATTTTTTTTTATTCGAAGCATTTTCATATATTTTTTAGTCGAAACATGAACACATTTTTTTTCCAAACCATTTCTATATTTTTTTGTATTCAACATTTCAAATTATTAACTTTTTTTTAATTCAAAGCATTTCCTTTTTCTTTTTCTTTGATTCAAACCATTTCCATATTTTTTTTAGTTGAACCATTAACCCATCTTTTTTCCAAACCATTTCTATATTTTTCTTTCTAACACCCTATACCATTACCGTTTTTCTTTACTCAAAACTTGGCCATTTTTTTACCCTAAACCATTTCCATATTTATTCTAGTCAAACAATTAACACATTTTTTCTCCAAACCATTTCTAAATTTGTTTTTCCAACATTTCAACCCATTTCCATATTTCTTTTAGTCAAACCCTAATCACATTTTTTTCCCAACCCATTTCCAAATTTTTTTGGTCGAGCCATTAACACATTTTTTTCCAAACCCTTTCTATATTTTTTTTTCATTCAACATTTCAAACCATTAACGTTTTTTTTATTCAAACCATTTCCATAATTTTTTTATTCGAACAATTAACACATTTTTTTTCAAAACCAGTTTTACATTTTTTTTTATTCACAATTCCAAACCATTAACGTTATTTTCATTCAAACCATTTCCTTTTTTTTGATTCAAACCACCAAAACCTTTTTTTTAAATACAAAATATATATTATATTTAGACTATGGAAGGCCTAAAATACAAAACCATGGGAAATTATTTTTTGAGAGATGGTTAAACCTCATAGACTAATGAGAAAATTTTGATTGCGAATATGAACTCAGACTTTTAAGTCTTACAAATAAAGAGTTCCAGTCCACGGAGCCCAGGCCGTCCATCCTGACCGTCGACGGCACGGCCAGGCCGTCCATCGAACCCAGGCCGTCCAACCTTCCTCTCAATCCAAGCCGTCCTTCCCAAGCGTAGACCGTACCCAGACCGTCGATCTGGAGGCGTCCGTCCAGGCCGTCCACTGGACGTCCTGTCCATCGGGGCCGTCCATACCCCGCGAGCGGGGCCGTCCCCTAAAACCGTCCACCGGATCCGGACCGTCCGCAGAACCCAGAGTGTCCATCCAAGCCGTCCAGTCAGCCAGGACCGTCCATCGGAACTATCCACCGAGCACGTCCTTCCAGGCCGTCCACGGAGGTCGTCCGTGAGGGCGTCCACGACCGCTGTCACGATTTTTCATCCTCTGTCGCGGATTCTGTCGTGAATTTCATCCTGACGGACGCTCGGCTCCCCGTCACGTCAGCGGACGGACATCCTGACGGACGGACGTGACGCGACGGAAGCAACCCTGACTGGCACTCATGCCCCCAAGGGATGTAAAACACATTAGTTATATCCAAACAAACCTCCTAAAGTATTTGTACCCCAACCCCATATATACCAACCCTATACACTTCAATCTTATTTGACGCAATCATATTTGTCTGTTTGTCAAAACCTTAATTACTGAGGCACCTTAAACCGCTCACCTATTTAACCGGATGTCCTTCACCGTGTAAGCTCTTGTCTTACCTGACTCCATCCACCAAGAGCCAAAGACCCCATCTACCGTGATGTCTAGGTCTTATCTATATTACACTATCCATTTGTTCACAAATTGAAAGTCCTTAGCTCAAACATTGGAATTTGAACTGTAGATTTTTGCTTTCAAAAATTGGTATTAATGGATCAAATATCCAATACAGCATTAATGTATGAAAAGGTAATTATATATATGTTTTTATTTTTAAAAAAAGAGAATGGTGACAATAGTGGTATAGGTAATATACTAATATGCAAACGGAATCTCAAATTCAAAGTCTACAACTTTGATTTGTACATCATCAATTCTAAAATATTTTTCCAAATAATATTGGATGATGATTTTTTTCCAATCTTCAATTTTTGAGAAGATTATAAATGTTTAAATAAGGGATTACTAGAAAATAATGAGGAGTTTGATGCAGATACGAAATTTGTGGCACATTTCTTGGACGTTTCTCGAGGTGGTAAAATTCAGTTCCAAGACTCCACAGGAGTTGAATCCATGCCAACCATCGATCATCTTTGGTACTCTTCAAATTTCATGTGGTGGTTTGAAAATGCACCAAGCAATTATAGTGTACTCTTCCAATTTGGACTATATTGGAAGGTAGCCTCACATGTCCAAGCTGTGGCAAAGTATTCTTGTAATTCCTGGTAGCACAGATTCTTGTGAAAGGGGATTTTCTACTCAAAATCATATTGAGTCTAATTTACGTTCTAGTTTAGTATTGGAGACTTTGGAAGCAGAAATTCGAGTTGCAGTGGCAAGAATTCCTATAGAAGCCATTGACTTTGAACAAGTTTGGGTGAAATGGTGTGGCATGAAAGGTCGCGGCTTGTAGGTTTGTTTTCTTTTGTACGCTATGGTATATAGTGACTCTTTTCATGTGCAACAAAAAATTCATATTGGTATTACAAATTTTTCAAAATTGAGAATATTCTAACTCACCAAAAAAAATGTATGGAAAATGAGGGACACCCAAAAATTGGACAAGGGTGTCCTTCTAACACCCAAAATTTTGACCACGGTGTCCCCTAGAAATTTGGCTAGGGTGTCAAATTTATGCCCTAACTGTGAGCTTGTAAGCCTCAAAGATGATGCACCTGTAATGTAGTTGTTTACACTATAGAAACCTTGTATAATAAGAGTGTATTTATATTATAGAGCCCTATATTGTAGGTATTTTTACTATAAACACCTTCTTAGGTGGAAGTATAACTACTTATATACATATTAGGAGTTCACATGCTCGTGTTCATGCTCATTTACTAGCATTGTTGCACTATTTTATGTTCAAGTTTTCATGAATTAGAATCCCATCCACATCAAAAGAAAGTGAAAATAATAAGTTAGAGTCAATCACTCCATCCATGAACTTCGCACTAATTTATGTTCAAATTTTTATAAGTTGCTTCAATTTTTTTTCCGTTGTTTAGGGGTTATAGATTGAAATTTGTAGACATAATAATTTTTGAATTGACATCTTCAAAATAAACATAATAAAGGACTAATGAGACCTCATTGTTTTATTTTACACATGAAAACAAAAGTGTTCATAATGGATTTCTATATTGATATTTTTTTTCAAACATATTCTACGCATAGTCATATAATTTAAAGGTCAATTTTTTTAAGTAATAAATACGATTACACTACAATTTTTTCCAAATTCTAAAAATAAAATATTATATATAAGAAACTAAGATACTAGGAATCAAAAAAGCATATCTGTTTTTATCATAACAAATGTTTTATTCACAATTCTAAAACCTGAATATGGTATACAAACAGGTTGTGCAATCAGTAAATGAGAGGAGGTCCTAAAAGTGCTCAAGACCGAAGACCACCCACTTCTTCAAATGTAAGTTATTTAAACATGTTGTTTTCCTGTACACTTCAGCAATGTGCAAACAATGTACATTTTAGGAGGTGGGCGATTTTAGGTCCCCATGCCATTTCAACTCTAAAAATTCATAACTAATTTGACATAGTTCCACAAAGTTCCAAAGAACTAGGTTAAATGCTAATTGCACATATCTTTCAAGGACAATTGACCATTGAAGGATTAAAAGTAAATAATAGGTAGGTAAAACTTCTTGAGGTAGTTCTAAAAAATATTCTCTTTCAAGACAAGTGGAATTGATGTGTACCCCATTTGGTTTTGTATTTTTTAAAGCTTCGTAGAATTAGTTATGAAATTTTGAAGTTGGAATGCCCTGGGGCCGTCCGATCGGACGGCCACAGTGATCGGACGGCCCCGAGGACGTCGAGGCGGACAACTCCGACGAGGTGAGGCGGACGGCCGCGATCGGACGGCCACTGCGATCGGACGGCCCCAAGGACGGCCCCGAGGACGACGAGGCGGACGGCCCCGGTCGGACGGCCAGGGCGATCGGACGGCCCCGATGACGACGAGGCGGACGGCCTCGGTCGGACGGCCAGTGCGATCGGACGGCCCTAACGAGGCAACGCGGATGGCCAGCGCGATCGGACGGGCCCGATGACGACGAGGCGGACGGCCCTGGTCGGACGGCCAGTGCGATCGGACGGCCCTAACGAGGCGACGCGGACGGCCCCGATCGGACGGCCAGCGCGATCGGACGGCCCTGACGAGGCGAGGCGGACGGATCGGACGGCCCCGACGAGGTTGTGGACGGGTCGGTCCGTCCGCAAGGTATAAGATAGGCGGACGGCCCGTCCGCAACCGCATTCTTATCTTCCCCCTTGTGGTTCACAAGAGAGAGCGGAGAGCTTGGTGGTTAATCCTCCATTGGCTCCTTTCTAAGGGAAGTTAGGAGTGGGATTTAGGGCCAACTTGTTGCCCTTTTTTTGTATATCTTTTGTGCATTGTGCTTGAAATCAAGAGTTTTTAAACTCTTATCATTGATTTGATCACGATGCCGAAAGGAAAGAAGGTAGCAAAGGCAAAACCGGTAGCGCTAGACATTGAGGACATGCCTTTGGATGATTGCAAGGCATATGTCATCCGTATCATAGTGCAGTTTTATGAGGAGGAGAGCACTGCATCCCTTGATACCAAGTACATCCGATACGAAGAGGAGTGCATTGAGAAGTTCAAATCGGATATGACGAAGAGGATGACGGATGCTCTCTTTGTTCCAGGATGGATTCATGAAACGGAGAAGAGGGGCTTCCAAAGGTTTCTGCAGAACAGGGTGCAAGATTCATTGTGGAATGCCAAAGTGGTATTGACAAAGTACGGGAAGGAACATCGGGTGGATGATCCCACATTTGAAGAAGTCATTTTGAAGGCGGACTTGTTTGTACAACGATGTGCTCCGTTTACAAAGAATGCTAGGAAACGGAAGGGACAAGGATCATTGGGGTGGTGGAACACGGATGAAGGAGCTCTAGAATTGCAACGTGGGCGGCGGCATCTTGTGGCATTGCCCATTACCGCAAGGGTGATTCCACAAGACAGTACGGTCTTGAAGGGGGGCTATGCAACAATACAGAGGGTGCGAATTGAAGGATGTGCTGAGATACCTGCCTCTTGGGAGTTTGCAGCGAAGGTATTGCATCAACAACACTTGAGGCCTCAACTCGCAAAGTTGGAACACCAGAACAAGTCAATGGCAGTGCGGATTCCACATGACAGAGTTATACGATTCGCAGCAGTCCATGGAACAAACAATGAAGGGTACATGTATTGGTGGAATGGTGGAACGTTGAGGCAAATGTTGAACATGGATAGGGACTATCCAGATGACATTCACATTCGATTGGCTTATTCCAAGCCATCACCCGAAGAGGTGAATCGAGCATTTTTTCTAGCTCGATGGAGAAGGAAACGAATGGAGCTCGCATGGGCATTGGTGCACATTTTGCATGCGGTGCATCAAGCGGGGCATCTACACAACGATCTCTCGCCGGACAACATCATGTTTCACTTTCCGGATGATGAGTCACGTGTATATATTGGGGTTTGCGATTGGGGCATGACTACCGTACATAGTGATCTACCCAAATCCTTATACACTTTCACATCTGAAAGTGAGAAGAAAGAAGCTTTGCAAAGAAGATGGTGGGTGGATCCGTCTATTGTGTATGTGCATAAGAAAGATGCAGATGTGGAAACGATTCCACATTTATCACGTAAATCAGAAGAGTTTGCGGTTGGTAAACTAGCTCAACAGATCAACAAGCAATGCATGTCCAAGGAGTACGCGGCGTTCCATCGTGATAACAGAGGACATACGAAGTGGAGCCACCATGAGTTAGGACTTGTGTTTCATAATTATTTGGAACTTCTGTGTTCTACAGATGTAGAGAGGGCAGTAAGTTTGACTAAAATCGTCCAATGATTTACTGGCCCAGGTTACAATTGGCCTATCCCAGATAAACATTTTCGCCATTCATATTAGTATTTTAGTGTTTTACGTAGAAGTACATAAGTATTGAATACATGTACCGGCAAGGAAATATATCCCTATGTACTTCAAGTCCTCAACTATATCTTAAAAAGATGTGTGCATCACAAATTTTCCCAAATATATGTGCAATTCACTTCTATCTCACATTTGTTTTTGCATGTTTTGGTCTTTTGGAACCTGTCATGATGAGTTGACCCTTGAAGCCTTGAAGTATTGGTTCTTTAGATTTTGATCTACTTAGAAAGTTTTGAATAATTCCATTTTGATTTGTAAGATGAACATTAGGCCCTATGGGACTTACTAATTTTTTTGGAATTTTGTGTACATCTCCCAATTGGTGCACTAGAAGATCTTAGGGTTACATGTGTCACTTCTAGTTAAAAATTTTAAAGTATGACCCATGGTTACATCCATATCGATAACTCTATTGCTATGTCAATTAGATTTTTAAAATGAAATTGTACATTAATTGGGAAATCCTTCTTACCCCTAAAGGACCAAGGCCTTCTTTTTGTCAATAAACTCTCGAAATTGCCAATTCTGTTGCATTCATCGAAGAAGAAAAAAAATAAAAAAATTTAAGGATCTAACCGTAGGATCTTGTACTTAACTTGATTGAGATTAAGTGGTAAAAATTTCATGAAGTTTGACCGTACAGATTGGAAGATATGAGCATTCACAGTGGGAAATACAAGTTTTTTGAACTGCGGTTTGCAATTTCAGATGACTTTGACTGGAATTTGTATTAAAAAATCGCATTGAAGACTTTGAATCTATAATTTTTTGTGTCAAGAAATTGAGTTGAGAGTCTAGGAAAAAAATTTCACACAAAAACACTTGATTTTCATTCTTTTGCAATTGTTAAGTAGATGTAGGTCCAAGATTGAAAGAAAAAACGAATGGTTAATAACTCTAAGATGGGATCTAAATACAATAATCCCAATGGTGAGATTGTTTTAGAAAGTAAACCTTACCCTGTCCAACAATTTGTTTTGAAAAATAGTGAAAACTGCATTTTTAAATGAATCATGTATTCCTATAAGTTATTTTTTCAAGAAATTGTTTAGATTGACCGAAAAACAAGATTGTCCATAACTTTCTCATTGTAAGTCCAAAAAGAGTGAATCAAAGCTTCACATGTAAGCAATATTATATTATTTTAGAAAAATTAAATAAAAAAATTAAATTCTGACTTTTTGCAAAAAATAAAATTCTGCCCGGCGAATGAAAATTTGGGCTTTTTGTGGTATAACGTTTTCTCCCGGTCACCAATTGAAATAAAATTTACATTCCCATGAAGCTCATCAGTTTTACTATCTTATGAGAAATTTTCAAAAAGATTCATTAGAAATTGAGGTCAAACAATTATTTAAATAATTTTAATCTTCATAATAATAACATAATAGTTTCTAAAATAAATAAATAAACCTCATATGGTTAAATTTAAAAAAAAATTATTGTGTTTAACAATTTGAATAAATTTAATTGTTTACTTGCTAAAAGTTACCATTACAAATAGTTCATATTTTTCTATTTCATTGTTGGGAACTTGGGAGTTGGAATGTAAAAGGAATTTCCTATAGACCAAAGAACGCAACATTTGGATACTATATTATATTTTTATGTTTCAAAATAGTTTTATTAAAATATGCTAGTCTACTTTTCAAGCTACTATTTCATATCTTATTGACTTTTCAAAGAATTTGAGCTCCTTCAAACAATTTTCAAAAAATTGTAGGAACTAGGAAGAGTGAAGTTGAATTTGGCATTTGATTGAAGTCATTTTATATTTTTGCATAAATCAATTCTGTAAATTAGTAGCACATCGAATCCTCCATCTTCCTTTCAAACATCTAAAACCTCTTTCTATAGCCATTCTAGTGCTGGTCTGCTAGATAGTATGAAATTTCAATGAATTTTTTTCCTTGATAGTCCATCTTATACATCTTTGAATGGTCTAATTAAATTTGTACCACCTCCCACTAATTTGTAAGGTAAAAAATTTGTAGAAAAACAATGCTTTTATTTTGGAAGTAAAATGAATAGGAAGAAAATAGAGAAACACAAACAAAAATTTTGTTGTTTATTTTTCTATAAAGATTAGAGGTAGAGAAAAGATAAGCACGCGTATTTTTAAGTTTTTAAAATTTTTTATAATTGATTTCATTGAGCATTGAGAGAATCTAAGAGAACATGAATTAGAAATTGCGCCCTAGAATCTAGCCCAAGGGGTTTATATTAACTAGGGCCGGATGGGAAAATTAGGGCCGGATAGAAGGCCGGATTGAAGGCAAATCCGGCCAACTTTCCATTCGGCCCCAGGCCCAATATAAACCGGCCCTTAATACCTTGTGCTGTTAGAGGTTGAATATTTTGCATTTCTTTATAAGTCAATAAAAAACAGAATTTACACCAATCAAGAAGAATTTCGAACCGTGACAAACTGACAATCGAAATAGTATTTTGGTGAGGTATTGAAAGTTTATATTCAACATTTATTTAAAAATAATCGGAATTTTTTCTTTACTTCGATTGGATGTGTACTGTCTTTTTTTTGTGCTTTACATTATCTTCTAATTCTTCTTTGATACTAACTTCAAAACAATCGTAATGTTAATATTTTATAACACATTTGGGTTTTGTCCTAACCCATTGGGGTTATAGGGGTTCAAAATGTATCGGCCTTTTGAACTTGTTCATTATTTGTTAAAAGAAAACAATGTGAAGATCTACTAAAGTACTAATTCTACAGTCTCAGGAGTCCTATATATTCAAGGACTTTGGAAGGTTTGGGATATTGAAGTGTTCAAGAAGTACACTTCAACTAAATTAGTGGCAACAAATTCTGGGCCTTCTTCGGTATGGGAAAATTGATCGAGTTTTTGGTAATATAATTTTATTTCAATTGTAATTTGAGAGAAAATTTATTCCCCCTAAGGCCCAATGTAGGCAATAGAAAGAAAAACAAGCATGATTTTGAAAATTACATTTTTTTTTTAATAGCAGTTTTTTCTACGTAGAGAAACTTAATTTATTTTCATTGCCTAGGACGTTGTGACGGCTATGAATCTTCTTGTTTTTCAAGCAATAACAGTAGACTTTTTAGAAGAAGAAGCATTACATCCATTGTAATAGTTGAATAGAGAATTGCATAATTTTTTTTTTTTTTTTTGAAAACGGTTTCACCATTGGAATTAATGCGTTTCAATTTGATGCAAGACCTGTCACCAATTTAGTTTTTGTGTCCATTTGAAGCTTTGATTCATCCTATTTGGACTAATAATGAGAAAGTTATGGACAGTCTTGTTTTTTGGACAATGTACGCATCTTCAACCCTAAACAACTTGTAGAATTAATTTTTGAGTGCAATTTTAAATTTGTACCATTTTTTTTTTCTTAAAGCTTAAGTTTGTTTTCAAGAACAATCCCACCGTTCGGATTATGGTTTTTTTATTCAATATAAGGGCTATTAAGAATTCAGTTTTTTCTTCAACTTTGGACCTACTTCTACTTAACAATTTTTTTTAATGTGGAAATCAAGTGTTGGCATTGTAAAATTTTTTTTACGAACTCTCAACTCAAGTGCTGAAGATAAAAAATTTTGACCTCATGGTGTGTACTGCAAAAAAAATCCAGAAATGGCCATCAAAGTCACCTGAAATTGCAGGGCGTAGTTGAAAAAAACTTTGTTTTCCAACTTTGAATGCTCATATCTTCCAATCCGTACGGTCAAACTTCATGAAATTTTTACCACATGTTGTTAGAGAAGTGAAGTACAAGATCCTACGGTTAGATTCTAAGAAAAAAAGTGTTCTTAGGTTTCTTGAGTGATTGCAGCAGAAATGGCAGTTTTCAGTGGTGTGATAGTCAGAAAATGCCTTGGTAACTTAGGGGTTAATTTGTTTTTGGGGCAAACATAATGAACACACAAACTCACAGCTTTGGAAATAAGGAGGAAGCATAGAAGCTTCACAAAGAAAATGGGACATAATTGGATCGGAATTTACAAATAGGCATACTGAAAATTTATATTCAAAAAATGGCGAACATCCTCATATCGTCCTTATGCCAATCTATATCCTATGGCAAGAATATACAAAAATCGATTGCTAATTACTATATTTCTATTTTAAAGCAACCATTGTTTCGCTACAATCTTCCAAACCCTAAACCCTCACTTAGATTCCGAATCGGTGTCATCTTTGTGAGTTGGGCCAGTTGAACCAGATCCAAAAGTCCCGAGAAATGGTCCACCACCCCATATGTCTCCAGATCCGCTTGATGCACCTCCATGCCCATAATTTCCATAGTAAGGTCCTCCAAAAGTTGGAGGAAGAATTGAATCATCACGCTGAGATCCCCTGTGCCGTGTATCATTATAAGAACTACTTCCAGAGAATCCAGGATAGTACTGAGAACTACCTTGGTTGGAACCATAATCACGTGTGGTTCCTTGGCTACCTTGGTAGTTGCCATAGCCACCTCGAGGGTCATTACTGTAGTGTGGATCACTTTGGCGATTTTGGGTCCCATAAACACCATGGTCATGTTGATATGATCCATGATGCCCATGTGGTCGACCACGATCCTCGAGACTTCGTTGCATTGCATCTCGCATTTCTTTCTCGTATTGGATGTCTTCGCGTTCTTGTCTACGCCCAGGTATCTCTCCAAATGACACAGGCGCTGAAGCATCCTTCTCCTCCTCCTCCTCCTCCTCCGACCAATCATCCTCAGCATCCGACAATACAACCGGTGCATATCCAAGTTGGCCTCGGTTAGACCACTCTGGCATACAATCACTTATACCAGTCCAACTCGTATAAATAACAGCATCAGTACGATGCAGTTCGTGGACATTTTTGCCGTAAATTGTGCGCCAATCCACATCTTTGTGGAGCACAATCTCTGCCCAAACCATGGCCATGTTGGAGTAGTTCATCACATTCGATTTGGAGTCACGTATTTCAGCTGACCGTGTGACTTCCTCATACCGGTGGACAAAGTGCTTGCTTAGGCACGTCGAAATTTGTCCCTCCCAACGACGAACTTGCTTTTCAGCACGTTCTCTTGACCACATTTTTGAGAGGTGCGTCATTTTGATGTACTTTTTGCATGTTGTGCAGTCCCAAGATTTCTTCGGCTCCTGCTTCCATCTAGGTTCTGCTACACACAAAGGGTTTGCCCAATCCTCCCAATTCATGTCTTGGGATTTGCCCTTGGAACTGGATTTTGGTTTATCGTTGCGAGGCATGGTAATAAAATTACCCCAAAGTCCAGAATTAGGGTGATGGGAATTTCAGGGCCGCCCAAAAGCAAATAATAATTAAAACTCAATACTATGAAAGTATTCAAGTTTTAATCACAACCATCTCACCAAAATGAAAGGGGCTCACAAAGCTCGAGGCACTGGATTACCCACTTCGGAAGGCGGACGATTGTGCCTGAATGAGCCGTCCGCGATGCTACTTATACTCGCGGACGGCGGGCGACGTCTCCATCGAGATCGGACGGCCTTCAGAGCGGACGGGAGATCGTGCGGCCAGAAGTTGTCGTCGTCGGTGCGGACGGCCTGCGGACACGCGGACGGCATGCGGACGGCATGCGGACGGCGGACTGCGGACACGCGGACGGCCTGCGGACGCTCTCCACACCATCCGCCCGTCCACATGACGTCCGCAGTCCGTCCGCACTCTGTCCGCCCGTCCGCAAGCCGGCGGCGTGCCCGTCCGCACTGTGTCCGTCCAAAATGCCG
This sequence comes from Thuidium tamariscinum, assembly GCA_947034885.2. Classification (NCBI taxonomy): domain Eukaryota; kingdom Viridiplantae; phylum Streptophyta; class Bryopsida; order Hypnales; family Thuidiaceae; genus Thuidium; species Thuidium tamariscinum. The sequence continues at coordinate 39,325 of OX344757.2, read as the reverse complement.
TCCGCAGAAGTGTCCGGTCGTCCGTCCGCTGGACGTACGTAAAAACAAATTTCAAATGTCAATGGACGTCCGAGGGTTAGCGCCTACGTCCCGTCATCCCTGCTTGTGATGTATGAAAACCTAGGAAGTTGTACTTCATACAATCACATTTGTATAAAATAATTGTCGTAAATGGTGTTTCTTTTCTATAACAAATTACCAATGTTCAAAGGCAATTCATAAGATGCTTGAAATTTTTTTTAGGCAAACTACAAGTGTATAACATTGTTGGAAAATATATGTCAGTACATAGGAATATAGAATGATTTCAAATAGTAAGTTGTTAAGAGTTGAATTCTATAGAATTGAAAATGCCAATTCCAATGGTAATTATTATCCTACATCTAATATTTCAATTTTTGTTATAGATTTTGAATATTGAATTAAATGAAGAACTTTACAGAATTTATTGTGCATTTGTTGATTAGAAAACTAGGAAATCCCTAACAACCCTTAATCAAAATCCCTCTTAACGATCATGACAGATGCTACTATATGAGTCTAAAAATGTGAATCCCCAAGACTATTCACCTTAATCACCTATAGTATAGGTGTTTAAATCATAGAAACTTTTTATAATTAGAGATTTCTAGTGTGATTATACTATACACACTTATATTATTGGTGCATATGTTATAAACACATTGAAATATTCAATAGTTGTGGGATACCTACTTATATCTATAATCAAGGCTTACATACTTGCATTTCTATCTTCTCATGCTAGCATTTTAGTAACAAAATCAAATTAAGAAATTCACATTTTAAATTTATTTAGAAAATTTGTAGAGCACTTATTTCAAAGCCCAAAACTTATTGGGGTTATGCGTCTCCAATGTATGCATCTCCAATGTTTGTATCTCATTTTTTCGGTGACCAAATTTTTTAAATTGAACATATGAAAAGAGGATTGTAAGACCGTGCATGTGTTTTGTAAATTTAACACACTTGTGATCAAACATTATAATCTCTCATCCATAAGTGATAATATTCTATTTTCTTTACCTTCATAACCTCTAATATGCATAGTTTAAATTTGTATGCTTATAATTTAAAGAAAATTGATGAAGCATATGAAATATTATCCTATTCCTAAAAACTAAAAAGGAATATGAAAGTTGCATGTACAAAAATGTATTAATTGAAAGAAACATCTATTTTATGAAATTTAGATATGGACACTTTCTTCATAAAAATTTGAAATGTCTACATATTACATATTGAGCATTTTATGGAGATGCTTTTTGAAAGATTGAATGAGCATTTTGGATGTTTAAAAAAAACCCATCAACATGCAAATGAAGGAATATGAATTCTTTTGCATCCATACACATCAGTGATAGAAATGAAACACCCCAAGTTTGCAAAATAATACTAAAAAATAATAGTAGACTTTTTATATATATATGTTTACAAAAGTCATAAGTCCTCCAAAAAATGCTAGCATTGCTAGCCCCCCAAAAGATCATACAACATTCTACTTGCTTTGTTCATCTGTCTTTAGCCTTTTCTTAGCTTCCAAGTCTTTCTTCGCCTCCTTGTAGGCACTATCTAAATTGGATTGAAGAGGAAAATCCCACCATTTATTTTTCATGTACTCTTTCTTCAAATTCTGTGCATTGAGCAAATTCATCTTCTTCTTCTCCACTTCCCCGACCACATCACTTTCCAATGCGAGAGCATGAGCTAACTTCTTCTTCAGGTCCTCTGCTTCCAACTTCAATGTCTCATGTTGCCTCTCATGATCTTCAGAATCTTGTATATCAACAATACGATCAAGAGGGGCTTTGTCCTTCATTTTCTGAAGGTCACGTAATTTTGATTGTGCACCTTCAAGAGATCTTTTTTCATTTTCCAAGCAGTCAGCTTCGATGTGACAATCTTCCTTGAGTTTAGCCAATCGTTCTTCTACAAATTTGTTAGTTGAAGAACTAGAACCTTCACCCCCTGAAACGGAGAAGTTCAGATAGAATGCTTCCAAGTTCAAGATTTGCTCATGTTGCTTGGACAACTGAATTCGACCCGATTCAATGAGGGCTTGAAGGGTTGGAACATCATCAAAAGTATCAGTCACTGCCCCTTCCTCCAAAGTCCTTTTCTCTTCATTTGCTCTATCCAACTCTTCAAGCACACTCTTCAATTGAACTTTATAAAAGTCGTTCAATGGAATATCTTCGTTGGCCTCCACACTTGCAGCTTCAACAGATCCTTCAATTCTTGGCATCCCTTCCAATGAAGGCAATGTCAACGTGGGGCCCACCTCCACTTCCCCCTCCTCCGAAGGCTCCAAATTAGCCAATGTCTCACCCACATGTGGCAGTCCAACATCCATCAACTCATCTTCACTACTTTCGTGATCCGACCACACGAACTCATTGTTCGGAACTTCATTCTTGATGAAAATCTTTTTCCCTAAACCTTCACGTGGGTTTTGGGAGGGACCCGCCCTACGAATGTCCTTGGTTGACGGTTTTTGGACAAGCTTTGCTCCCTTAATGGTGCTCCAATCCATCCTTCGTCGAAGAATAACTTCCGCGTACACCGTCTCACACAGAAACAAGGGAATTTCATTCCGAGGCACACTTTGTGTCTTGTACAAGTATCGATATACTTCGATACATCTTTGTACAAATCCATCGTGAGTGCAAGCATGAAGATTTGCCATGTTTGACTTCAAGTGGATTTTGTGTCGATGATAGGGGAAAAGCTTATCGATGTGGCACCATTGTACAAATGCCCTACAAGTGGTCGCGGTCCAAAAGCCTTCGATCTTCTCCCAACCTCCATGAGCCACGACATTAGAGTCCACAAGGACGTGTCGTTGTCTTCTTTGCATCTTGCCTTTGGCTTTACGGTTCCTCCGGGTGGCGTCCATTGGATTGAAGTAGATGGAGGTATTAAGAAATACCAAAATGCGACAATAGTTGCTCCAATAGATGCACAAACCATACAATCACAGTAAAAAAAACCAAGTACTGGACACGCAGTCAGCCACGAGAAGCGGGTGACAGAGCAGTGTGCAGCGCTGGAATTGCAAGTGGGCGAATGCGGGTGGGGCGACCGCTTATAAACCCGATGTCGCCTTGGGGCGCGTGCGTTCCGTGCGAGGGCGACTGCGGGTGGGGCGAGTGCGGGAAGGGCGACCGCGCGAGGGCGACCGCGGGTCCTTTGAAGGACCTGTTTTGCGGTCTGGGCGACCGCGAGTGTGCAAAGGGTGACCATGGGAAGGGCGACCGCGGGTCCTTCACAACAATAGCGACCGCGGCTGGGCGATCGCGAGTCCTTTTACGAGGTCTTTTATTTATGAATTTCCCGCCTTCTGACTTGGGCGACCACAAGTTGTTCACCAAGGAAATCTGAATTTTGGATTTCGCCCTCTGAAAAATAGTTGTAGAAATGAAAAGGAAGCCGATGTGAACTAAAAAAAGGATTCATGGGAACAAATGGTGTGTAAAAGAACAGGGAAATGCCCATTTTTTCAAAAAATAAAAGTTTATAAAAATAAAAAGGGAAATCATATTAACTAAAGAATGCTCATTTGGAGAAAATTCCATGAGAAAATAAATATAAAAATAACATAATCAATGAAAGGCTTGAAAGAAAAATGCATTGTAGGAATGAAAAGAAAAATCTCAGTATCAATAAAAAAAAATCATGAATTCAACTACAGGGTTGCTAGCGTGTAAGCCTGGGAGCGTGAGCCTGGGAGCAGGAACTTTTTTTGTCCAAAAAAGTGGATTTTTTTTCCAAAAAAGTGGATGAGGATCTGTAACCGTGGATTTACCTATGACCGTGGTTTTGAATACTGTATACTGCTTTTGGAGGATTATTTGGAATTTTGGATATTTCCGCCCGTCTAAACCTTAAGTCCGTCAAAAGAGCTTGTAATAATGAATTTGTGTTGGATTTAAAGTTTTTTGTTCAACACCAAATTGATTATGTCTTTGGTTCAAGTTGGTTTAGGGTTCTTCAATTTATATTTAGTGAAAATATATTGTATTTCAAGGAAGATAAAGTGTATATTTTACTTGCCACTTTTATTCATACATAACCATTTGGAAGGGACTATATGTTCAGCTTCTCATTTTTTTCATTGAGATCCATTTGGAGAGGAGTATATGTTAACTTCCCATTTTTTTCATTGAGGCCCATTTGTAGGGTACAATCTATTTCCTTGATATTCAATTGAATAGAAAATTCCAAATAACAAGATTCAAGAGAAAAATAAAAAACAATTTATAGCCATAAAAAAAATTGTATATAGCAATAGAAGCAAACACTATATAGCCATGAGAGCAAACAATATATAGCCATAAAGCACACAAATCCAATCATAATAAAAATCAAAACATACTGGTTTGACTCATGAAATATGTCAATTCCATGAGTCTAATTTGCAGTAGACTCTGTCGCAGAATCCATGTCACTAGAAGACTCTGAAGTCTCTCTACCCTCAGACGCTGATCCATCTATGAATTGTAAGACATTTAGAGCGTAAGAAGGTTTGTGTTTTTTGGATTTAGAAGTACCAAACTCCGCAAACGCTGATGCTAATTGCTCTGTATAGATTGGAAGATCGAACGGCTTCTCCGGGCTTGAGATGAGTCTTTGTCTCTTCTTCACTTCGTCCTCCATGATTACTCTGTCGTTGCTACATATGCACCAAATGCATTGTTAGATAAATGAAACATTCCAACTACAATGAAAATAGAAAATGGATATATGAAAAAACTTACTTACAGGGTTTAGGGCGTCGAACGAACTTCCGAGGCACAATCACAACAGCATCTTGATCTTGTGATAAAACCACAGGTGCTGCCTCTGAACTTGGAGCCACGATCACTGGAGCATCTACCTTCTTCATTGGCAAGAGGATATGCTGTCAAAAAATCCTCTTGTCTTCTTCCAACGCAACAATATGACGCCCCGTTGCACGGCATGCAGTAATAGATGCACCTGCCACAAACCAAAAGGAGAATCATTTTTGTAATCATTGACTACATAAAGTAGAGATGGTTTAAAGACATTCAAGAAATCAGAACTCACATGGAGATGCAGTACAATCAAGTACAATGTCTCCTTCATCAGTGGTGCCTTCGATGATGAACTGAATGAAGCGGGCGTCCTTCTCTCGAGCTCCGCGCCAAGCCATTTGATCCATGTCATTCATCAACATGGTGTCCTCCGTTGTGTAATTCATGAGTAGGTCATCGCGACGGAGGTCTACCTTGGCTTTCAGCATGGTTTGAGAACGCCTGAACTGGAAATTTGATTTCCCTCGATCTCCTAGATGCTTGACAAACAGTGTAATGCCAAACTTCAAAGTCTGCAAGCACAAGCAAAAGTGACATGAGAATAAATAACAAAAAAAGTAACTAATTCATCTTCTAATGAATATTTTCAAACATTAAGAAAGTAATACCGTTTGATCTGGTTGAACTGCTGATGTAAGGTGCATGCGATTCATGCCCATCCACTCTTTCATCTTCCTGATGTTTGGGTACTCTTGAAGAAGTCCTGCAATGGTTTCCAAGGAGTCTTGGCCCCAAGAATGGAACACAACAATGCAGCCGTCGTCCTGCAAATGCTTGTCTGCAAATGCAAAAGCTTGAAAGATGGTAAAATACTCCTTATCTGCGTTCCAATAAGGAATGTGCTTGGAGCCCTCAATGTCTGGTACAGGCAAGTTCTCATGGCAGTCAAATATCATAAGATCAACTCCTGGATGCTGATTGACAACCCCACCATAAACTCTTGCTTTTCCTACTACCATCTGCAAGTACATTTCTTCAATACATGAGAATTTGATGAATAGAAGTACAAAATAATACTCTTTTATTGATCCAATTGAACTGCACAATGCAGTGACAATGACAAAGATTACCTTCCGCAGAAACTCCATGACCTCGGTGTAACAATTTGATCCCCGTACACCTTCATTGTCTACCACTTCTCCAATGGAGACACCCAATAGTAATTCCTCGAAGGTGACATCATCATCATCACCAAGGGCAATGACTTGGGTCCCTTGAGTGATGACTTCTTCCGTGAAGTCAGGAAGTACCGCCTTCCTCTTCAATCCTCCCTGAGATGCACCTTGCATCTGAGAACCTTCATCCAATGTTGATGAGGCTGGAGCGCCACTGCCATCTACTACTTTCTTTCCTTTTGCCCGTTCCTTCTCCTCGTCCTTCTTCTCCCTCTCCTTCTTCTTCTCTTCTAACTTTGCAAGACGCTCGGCTTCTTTCTTCTCCTTGTTCTCCAGAGCCAATTGAATGCGAGCAGCTTTTCTTTTGTCATTAGTCTCCCTCCTTGCAATGGCCTTTTGCCTCTGCTTCTTAGTGAGGCCAACAAACTCATCAACCTCCATGGTCACGGTGCCTATTCCCTCCAAAGAATTCCGCAGCTCTACCTCAGACGGATGTGTATAAGAAATAGGGCAATCAAGGTACCAGCCCCCACCACTTAGATGAGCCGTGGTGAATGTGCGAATTTGATTCGCCGTGAACATGCAATCCGATGAGTTGCGGTCAAGAAATCCAGATAGAAATGGAGGAAGGTCTGCTTTCTCAATGGCACCTTTTGCTTCTAGCTCATACTTGAAGTACCTGCCATGAGCAATAATGTGGTAAGTAATAGAAGCTTGGAAGACAAACAGTAATATAGATACAATCCACAAGCAAAACAAAAAGAAACCACATTTGAACCCAAAAAAAAATCTCATTTAAAAATTCATTATTTCAATTCCAGTGATGGAAATTGGGGGGTCCCAGAGGTACCTCTTGGACATCCGATGGATGTCCAAGAGGTACCTCTGGGACCCCCAAAATATTGAACATCACGAGAAAAAAAAAAAGTAGCACAAAAAAGTTGAAGTTCAGTGAGTTGTGCAATAAGTAGGAATGTAGACAGTTAATTATAAGGAAGAACTCACCGAAAGTGAACCCTACGCACAGCATAATTAGCCCCCTCAAAAGTGTGGAAGTTGTCAAGTCTCTTTTTGAAGTAGTTAGCTCCTCTCAACTGTGCCAAGAAACCTTGATCCCAAATCTTCTTCCTCCATCCTTCCAAATAGTCCACTAACGTCTCGGGCTTTGAGGGAAGCTTCATGTTGATAGGAATGTTGTCTTGGCTTACGACCGCCTCAAAGTATTCGAGTGCAGCATCCTCAATCTGTTGTAATTGATAAACAAATTATAAACCATTCTAAGCAAACAATACTGGTTCAATTTCAATACTCAAACATTTATAAGAATGCCTTTCTCAAATAGAATTTCAAGAATGCACCATGTGATGATAAGAAGTGCTTACCCCAGCATACCAGACACATCGGTTTAGAAATGGACCAAGTAGTAATTCAGATACTGGTTTGGGTGGGAAACGCCTTGACTCCCGTGAAAGGATGGAAGAATTCCACCACTTCAAGAACTTGATTTTATGAGCCGGAGTCGTATTGCATGTTGCAACCATCTGCAACTTCTCCAAGGTCATCTCAGGATTCTCATTTGAGATCCAATGCTTCTCCACCTACACCAGAGAAAAAAATTAGATTTGTATGGGATTTTGAAGTGACATTTCTCATTTTATTATGAAATGGAGAAATTACTTACTTCTTCCAAAAATCCAGGCGTATTAGCTGGATTTGCCACTGCTAACAATTTGGACATCTTCAAGTTTAACTTTCCAGTCTTCTCTTTTGCCCCATCTCTCATTGCTTGTGCAAGACCTTCCGCAGTGTTCTTGCCCTCTGGAGTGACCTCATTGTATTTGCGAGCAGCTGCATCAGCGTCTTGAGATATTTCTTGCTGAGAAAACCAAGTTTCCAAATGACTTGAAATCAGTACCTCAAAAAATAATAGAAAACATTAGTCAAATGAAAATTAAGAAACATGGGAAAGGAATATCTCACCCGGAAAATAAAGGAAGTGAAGACCTCTTGTGGCATAGAATACCACGTCTTCTTGGTTTTCGGTAGTCCACACCGCTTCAACTCTAACGGCCTCAACATCTCATTCAATAGGTAACAACCCACACTTCTGAACCTGATATATGTTGGGAATCATATTCGTCTTCACATGAGAGCCTTCCGTTGATCTGTCATACAAAACATGTTTCTCAATGTCGTGTTCATCGTGAATCCATATTTTGAGATTTCTACTAAATTATGAATTGAAAGCATAGAAATTGAGGGTTTAGGATATTCCATACTTGTTAATGTCATGCATGACATGCATGGTAAGCTCGATTCTGCCCTTTGTCTCCAAGACAATTGAATCCACACAATAATGCCATTTCCTGTCATTGGAGTGTCTCCTGAAAATGTAGATCATCCATGAGATGAGACGGTGGTTACCGTCACAAACATAGAACTTCAGGTTCTTTAAGAACCTCAACTCCGGCTTCGACTCCAAATGGGCAATGAATGTACTGTTTTTTTCTTTCCAAAATGGATCCCACTTGTCCATCTCTTCTTCTGTGAACTCGGAGCTCTCCCCAGCTTCGTTTGTTGTAGTCACATAGAAAACTGTTGCACCCTCATGGTAACCAACTGCAAACTCGTGCTCGAGCAATTCCAAATCAGAAGAAAGGGTAGGTTTCACCATCGGCATAGACACCATTCGACACAAAGGAATTTGAAGCCGGAATAAGTGATCCGGCTTCATTCTGAGGCTTGCTATTGTGTTCACGGAATCCCCTTTTTGGAACTGTCGCAAATCATCCTCCAACAAGTCCTTGTCCTCTTCTGCTATGAAGTCATACAACACATCTTGCTCCAACACATCTTGTCCCTCCTTAGAATCCTTGGGTACACTTGAAATCTCTTGTTGAATTGTCTCTTCCGTGTTTGGAGTCTCAAGAATAATGTCTTCTTGAGAAAGGTTGACTGGTGACACATCCATCTGCAAAATCAAAAAAGAAATCAATGTCTACAAATCTAAATATGAGGAGTCAAAATCTAAGTCAATTCAAGATCCAATAGAAACATATATTCTTTGAAAGTATACATAAAGAAAACTTTAGTAATTTATAAAATTTCAATAGGATTTTACAAAAAATATGTATAGTTTAAAATAAAGCTAAATCCACTTAGTCTATCTCTATATCCCCTTCTGAGTCTGAGCTCAAGTGGATGAACACTAGCTCCTGTGGACCTGTAGGACCACTATGAGCACACATACAAAACTCTTGTTGTGGTGGACCATCTACTGTGATAGAGGTTTGTGACTCTAAGCTATACTCAGTGTCAGAGCTCTCTAGAGACGTGAATCTTCCTCTCTTATACAAAATCTCTAATTGCCTTGCAAAATGTCTTTTACTGCGAGCCCTGATGTCACTCACTCGACTCATCACTGAACTCTCAAAGGCATCTGCTGCTTGCGATGCTGCATCCATTATGTCATCAAAACTTACCAAGTCTTCACGTGGAGCTTGTTTGCCTTCTTCGGAGTCACTTGAAACATCAACATTTTGATTCACTTGTGCAGGGAACTGGGATGGACCCGCTCCAGGAGTCACCAAGGCAGTGTCAACTAGTGCTAGAGGTGAAGAGTCCCCTTCTTCACGTCCTTCCTGTTTTCGAAATCACAGTCACAAAAAAATCAATTTACTTAGCAAATACATGAAGATAGAGAAAATTTGAAGTCATTCATGGACACTCTAGAAAGTATAGAAGCCCATTACTAAGAGATAGATGATCTCGGAGTTTTATAGCACTAAAGACAGGGTTGACGAATCGGTACGTCCAGGCCAAAATTACGTCCAAAATCCGGACGTCCGGACTTAGTGGACGTAGTGGACGTTGTCCTCGGCGACCGGCGGACGGAGAAGCGGACGGGCAGACGGGCGGTCGGCCAGCAGACGGGCGGACCAAAGTGCGGACGGCACTGCGGACGGGAGGACGGATGAGTGGGCGGTCGACAACTTGTATTTCTGTATTTAGGGTTTTCAAATAACATGTAAGGTAGATGGCTTGAAAAGCGACCCTTTAAGGGCTGTTCGGTTTAGGGTGGGTTTAGGGTTTAGGGTTCCCAAAAATATTTCCCCTTATTCTTCATTTCAAGAACCATTGATGCGAAATCTAAACCAAATGGTTTCATATATTTCCAATCATTTATAAATTACTTATGTTTTCAAAGAATTCTAGCATAGGTATGTATTTGTGATTCTAGGTCTTGCAAGTTGCAAAACCCACACAGGTGCAGTGTGGAAAAAACCATGGCTTGGCCAAAAACAAGCAATGAAGCGCTCAAAAAGTAATACTTCAGGTTCCTAAATGTGACCTTTACTAAAATTAAGCCCTAAAACCAACATTGTCTTCATATACTTTTAAGTCCAATTGAAAGTGCTGTAACTTTTGTATCCAATTTCCAAATTCAACAAAACTTGTCGGAAAATTTGCACACTCTCTTCTAGTTTGTGTGATAAAATTTTTAGAACAATCTAAGTTATACTGATTTCTTGGGAGTCAATCAAAGTTCACAAGTTCAATTTGAATTCACCAAACTGCATTGAAATGGCTTCAACTTCAGTGGCCTGTATCTTTTTCATCAAATGTTAGTTTTCCAAAAAATGTGTTGGGTTATATTTTCCTTGAAGCCTAATTATTGTCGTAAAATTTTTTTATTTTTTTATTTTTTTAAACAAATGGAATTCCATTGCAAAACACAGAGTACAAAGCAACCAAGCCAAGCCAAGCCAGTTCAATCCATTGCTTCAGTCCGTCTAGCCTTGTTCCATATAGATGGCGACGATCCTATTGCCACGCGAGATTTTCCCGAGGGTTGTGTGAGATTGCCGAGGAAAGTCACGAAGAACCCCACAAGGCCACAACCAACGGGAACTGTAGAGGAAGAGGCAATTTCAGACCCTAATGGAGTGGGAGCTTATGAGGTAGATGGAGAACTACCAAGAGATTTTGACCAGGTCAGTGTCAGGGATCAATTTTTGCAGCAACGTGCTCTATACTCCCGGATCTTACAACATTATCAAAAACTCAAGACGAGGGGTCAGTTGCTTGGTAATCGGCCTGACTTGCAGGCAATGAAGCAGATGAATGAAGAAGGAAAATCTAATGAGTTTCAAAAGTTTGGTCACGTTCCCGAAATTGTAGTCGGTGATCAATTTGAATTTTGGTCAGAAATGTTTGCCATTGGGTTGCACCGGCAAGTGCAAGGAGGGATTGCATGGGTTGAAGATCGAGGGGAGAAGGTGGCTTGCAGCGTGGTGATCTCAGGTGGTTACCGAGATGATGATGACCATGGGGAGACAGTCAAATACACTAGCGAGGGTGGAAACGATTACAGAGGTGACAAGCGGTTTTAAGGGGATCCAAAGCCCAAGAAAGGGAACAAAGCGCTTATTAACTCCTACAAACGTGGGGAAGTTGTTCGTTTGATTAGGGGCCATGATGTGGACGCTGGATGGAACAAAATCTATTCCTATGATGGATTGTACAAGATGAAGCGTTACAACCTTGAGGTGGCACGAGATGGTCACAAGGTGTAAACATTGTCACAATTTAATTTTTGTTCATTATTTTTAAATACCATGAAACCAAGAAATTAAAAATCAATAAATCATAGTGACGTTTCCAATATGCGCATGAAAACTTGTATTACTTTCAAAGGTTCAAACAAACCATTTCCATTACAAGCTCCATGTACCATGAATATCTAAACACCTAAGTCTACATTCCTTGAATTTCTAAGGCTTGTAATCAACGTCTCCTATCACCTCAGCTCCACTAAAATGACCTCTTGAATCCCATTCCGAGTCTTCTTCATTACTTGTGCTGTCCATACTATCGGATGAAGACTGTAGAGCTCGCTCTTTTCTTCCGGATATTTGCTTTGATGCAAGCGATCTCTTGCGTCTACCCTTCTTTTTCTCTTTCACCATGTCTCTACCTCCTAGTGTAGACTTCCCAATCCCTTGTTCAAGACCATTAACCGGTTTCACTTTGCTTTGTGAGAAAGGTTCACATACATCAAGGGGGGTTCGACCTAGACTTTGCCGCTTTGATGGTGATTTTGAAAAGGCCTCCAGTATTCTTTTATTTTTAGCTTTCTTGGACTCTTTCATTGCTGGTTGTCTTGCTTTTGATCCGCTTGGAATGATGATCTCATTTGCGCCAAAAGAAAGTGATCGATCCGATGACTTCACCCAACGTCGACCTAACATGGACTCCAATGTTTCATCTTCTTCTGGACCCTTATTTCCATTGCGTAAACTACCGAGACCACCTAAACTTGCATTGCCGTTTTTGAATAGTATGCGTGGAGGACCGCTACGTGGGGGTTTAGTTGGATCTCGTACGAGGGGCTTCTTGCCTTTGCCAACATCAAATGACATGGGGCTCCCAGACTCCATCATACCTGCATCTACATATGTTGCTACTCCCCATGCTTTACCTTTCTTGGTACTTGCAAGACAGCTTTTCTTACACGCCAATACTTCAACGAATGCAACACTTGTATCACCAACATTTTTGTCCACCTTCACTCCACTGTCTCCCAAGTCGTTCTGTTTTCCAAGTTCTTCTGCTTCGACCCCTATTGGCGATGGACATTTAGAAATTGGAATCAATTCATCTGGGGTCGAAGTCCCACCGATGTTCATCGTTGCCCCATTTCTCTCTTCCATTGCCACATTAGTGTCCCGGCTATGTGCTCGAACATTCTCACTACTCAATACTGTAGTTCCATCCACAAATTTAGCTTCTGATGGGACACCCTCATCATAGTCGTAATTCTCCTCGTCCTCTTCAAAATTGAAGACATCCAATGGATTGTCTTGAAAGTCTTCATCATTATGATGAGGGTTTTGGGATGGTTCATCAACCAAACTAGTCACATTGTATTCCGCATCATATTCATCATCAAATAGGGGATCTCTCTCTTCACCATCGCCATGATCTTCACCACCTTCATCCTCTGACATGGACTCTTCCATATCCACACTCTCGAATTGCTCTTCGTACCACTTCTTCTCATCATTTTCTTGAGATGCGGAAAGCACTTTAGTATTGGTGTACACATACACCAAATCTTGTGCTTTCTGTGGCGTCAACTTGTTTCGAGATTTGTTGTGAACAAATGAATAGCTACTCCAATTTCGTTCACACGAAGAGGAAGATATCGGTTGGGCCAAAATACGCTTGGCAATTGGAGCAATGAACTTCCTGCACGCGCCCTCAAAATCCCACCAAGCATGTGCTGACAATTGTTGTTCGTTGGGGTCCAACATTTTGTGGAAAGGGGGTTCCCTATGTCAAAAGGCTACAAATTCCTTCACAACAGCGGCATACTGTTCTGTGGTACATACTTTCGTTAAAACATGCTTGTATGCATCCATTGCATCTTGATCATCAGCAAGCTCTTTGTCGTGAAGAAGATAGGGATTCAACAAAGCCCCTGCATAATGTAGATCTGTCTCTACCATCCAGGGTTGTCTATCCCGACGTGACGTGGGCTTTTTCCGTCCGGATGTCATGACGTGTCAGTCGTGACGAGTCAGGACGCGTCAGAGGCCGTCCCGAATGCTGACGGCGTCGTGGACGGCCTGGATGAAGTCCGTCGGCCGTCGACAAGGCCGTCCACCATCGACAGGGCCGTCGAGGAGGCCGTCCACCGTCGACAGGGCCGTCCACGAGGCCGTCGACCGTTAACAGGGCCGTCGAGGAGGCCGTCGACCGTCGACAAGGCCGTCGAGGACGCCGTCCACCGTCGACAGGGCCGTCGAGGAGGCCGTCGACCGTCGACAAGGCCGTCGAGGAGGCCGTCCACCGTCGACAGGGCCGTCGAGGAGGCCGTCGACCGTCGACAAGGCCGTCGAGGAGGCCGTCCACCGTCGACAGGGCCGTCCACAAGGCCGTCGACCGTTAACAGGGCCGTCGAGGAGGCCGTCCACCGTCGACAGGGCCGTCCACGAGGCCGTCAACCGTTAACAGGGTCGTCGACGAGGCCGTCCACCGATTAGGGCTAGCCGGCTGCAAACTTCAGAGCCTTGTAACTTTTGCAAAAAGTCTTCAAATTGGGCAAATGAGATGTTTTTCGGCATCTACAGTTTCTGTAGATGCCGAAAAACATCTCATTTGCCCAATTTGAAAACTTTTTGCAAAAGTTACAAGGCTCTGAAGTTTACAGCCGGCTAGCCCTAATCGGTTCGATTCTATCCTGGATGGTCCGGTCGACGGTGGACGGCCCTGTCGACGATTTTTCATCCTCTGTCGCGGATTCTGTCGTGAATTTCATCCTGACGGACGCTCCGCTCCCTGTCACGTCAGCAGACGGATGGACGTGACAGGACGGAAGCAACGGAGCTACCATCACTCGCCGTTCATGAAAGGCTTCTTGTAGATGGATGGCTAAATCCAAGGACAAACTAAAAGGTGCTTCGTCCAACGACAAAACGTGCTTCTGTATTTTCTTCATGATATGTAGCACCTTCCCCATACATGGCCTTTTTGCATCCAAATCGCGTAGACCATGTACCACCGGAGCCGATAAATCCTTGAAATTTTGACAACGCCGCCAAAAATGCTCGTTCAAAATGATGTCCTTCACCCTTCGGCTCACATTGCGAGGATGAGTATTCCGCCCCAATGTTTTCACGTATTGTTCCCACTGTGGGTCCGTCATCGTTTGCTGTAACTTCCCCTTCACCTTCAACATACGGTCCACCATGTTGTAATTGGAAGCAAACCGAGTTTCCACCGCCATCAACAACATGCAGTCCAGCGAGTACCTTCGAAATATTGCAAGAGGCATGTGCCTCTTTTTGAAGAATTTCACTACGTTACGGGCATTGCCCACGACCTCCTCAATCCACCGTTCGTTGCCCCAATCTTTCAATAACAAATTCAAGGCATGGACCACGCAACCCTGGTAAAATATATGAGGGTACTTCGGAGATATCAAGTTGAATGCAGCTTCATTCATAGGCGCATTATCTGCGCTTATTTGTACTATTTTGTGAGGACCCACTTCTTCTATGAATTTTTCCAATATGGAGGCTAAATAGGCGGCATTCTTCTCTTTTCTTGTTGTATCCTCCGATCCTAGGAATTGCTCGCCCGCAGAAGACACGAGCATTGCATTTACCAAAAGACGATTTGCCGCCGAAGTCCACCCATCAATAGACAATGTTGCTCCACACTTCCTGATGCTGTCTTCTGTTTGCTTCTTCATATTCACTTTAATGTCTGCCTTCGCTTGATCAAGCAACTTATGTCGTAATTCATGGTATGACGGTGGGGTATAGGGTTTGTGAAACTCAGCCGTTTTCTTCACCGCTTCTTTAAATGCTGCATTCCCTGCCACCGAAAATGGTATGTTCGCAGCATAAAAAAAATTAGCCCACACTGCATGCAATTTCCGTCTACTCGCTTCTTCGAAGCCATCTCCTATCTGCCGTTGCACCAAAGGCCTACTAGTTGATCCTACCCCTGTGTCTCCTTCATCTGATGCTTGAGTACTGGCAAGTGCTCTAGAAGACACGCGGTTTAGGGTCTCTTTTGGTATTGTACAAGAATCTTCCGGTGTAAGACGTATTGGCGGTGTCGAAGGTCTCTCATTTCCTGCATCATTTACAACCGTGGCCTCCAATGTCCCGTTTCCACCCAAATTCTTGTTTTCACCTCTTCGTGGGATTACCCCCTTGCATTGACGAAATAGCTTCTGAACTTAGGATGTGAGTCATGGACATAGACTGATTCCTCGATCATGAGACCCCGATGCACCTTCATAACCAAGATGGCTAAACATACGGCATGTTTTTTTGGCAAACACTAGGTTGCAGGCTTTGCATTGTACCTTCCCAACTGAAGGGGCGCCATACCAAGAAGACCAATCCTTGCTCATAATGATGAATTTTAAGTGCGTCTTTGGAACTTCAAATTCTGAGTGTAACCACAAAAAGGGTGAAGATCTCCGCAGGAATAAAAATCGTCAATAAAGGAACCGATATAGTTTGAAAGAAGCCTTGGAAACCAAAGCCCCCCTGACCACTGAACTATGCATTACCAAGCAAGGGACACAACCGAAATTGCAGCGCCTAGCCCTTGGAAATCTTAGCGTTCAGCTTTACAGGAGTGCTTGCGAATGACAATTTCTGGAAACTTATACTCCTTAGTTCTAAGGTTGCTCTTCATGACCGTTGCAACGGACGGGAGACAATCCCGATTGACACTGCGGACTGAACTGCGGACCGAACTGCGGATGGCCCGACAGGGTATTCCGATCGGCGGACGGCGAGAGGCGGATAGCGAGCGGTTGTGGACGGAACCCCCTCGGATGCCCACCAAGAGGCGGACGGGTCTGGCGGACAGCCACCACGAGGCGGACGGCCCCCGATCGGACGGCCCCACGAGGCGGATGGCCTACATCGAACGGCCTAGATCCCAAAGGACCAAGAGTGCACTTGGGGGACTTCAAGAATTTCGGCAATTACTTGTCACTTCAATTTTGAACGAATTCGCTAGAAATTTTCACATAACTCAGATAGAAAACTTGATTAGCTATGTGGGAATATTATTCTTTTCCAATTGGTGACCGTGAGCAAAAGTTATGCCATCTTCAATATCATTTTCATGTCGCCGGGAAGAAAAAAATCATCAAAAACTTCAGAATTAAAAAAATAATTTTTTTTTCTAATTGATTTTATTTTTGTCTACAAGACTACAAGTGAAGCTTTGATTCATTCCATTTGGATTACTGATGTGAAAGTCATGAACAATCTTGTTTTTTGGACAACCTAAGCATGTTTTTAAAAACAAAAATTTAGGATTCACTTGTGAATGCAATTTCTACAATTTTCAATAAAAAATTGTTGGACAAGGTTGTTTTCGCTTGCCAAAACAATTTCACCATTCGGATTATAGTGTTTCAATTCAATGTATGAGATCTTTGCAATTCACTTTCTCTTTCAATCTTGGACCTACATGTACTTGACAATTTCCTAAAGAATGAAAAAACAAAATTTTGTTGCTGAATTTGTTTTCCTGAGCTGTTACCTCAATTTCTCAATAGAAAAAAGTTTAAATTCAAGGTCTGTAGTGCAAAAAAATTACAGAAATGGAGGACAAAGTCATTTGCAGTTGCAAACTCAAGTTCAAAAAAACATTGTTTTCCAACTTTGAATGCTCATATCTTCCTATCTATAGGGTCAAACTTCATGAAATTTCCACCACATTGGATACAACTTGTGTGAAAATCTGAAAGAAAAACCCAAAAAAAAACCCATTCATAATGAGTTGCTCGATATTCCTATGTTCCAAAAAACCCAGTTGGGTCTTTCAGGGCTTTCAATTATACTTAAATTGTTATTACAAATTTACAACTGGACTTCAAACATCTTAAACTTTGTTTTAGAGACAACAAATCACAAAAGACTTTCTTGTAGACTAAATTGAACTTGGTTTCTTTAAACTCTTCAAGATCATGGTAATTTCAAAAGCATTTGGAAAAAAATATGGAATGATCAAAAATGAATTTATGAAGTTCTACAGTGAACATAGTAATTTTATTTTTTTTCCTGCATGGCTCCTACCTTCATTCACATATCCCATTCTCTTCTAGAATTAAAATTAGCCTTTTGCATCATCAAACAAAAACATCTTCATATATGATCAATTGATCATATGATGGTACATGTCAGACTTCAACTAAAATAAAACTCTTGAAATATATACACATTTGCAACTCTGTATTTCACACATATTTTTGTATTGATAAAAAAAATACAAACCATACTATAGCTACTGTGAATGATTTGCAATGAATCTCCGAAAGATTCAAAGTTAAAACAAGTCCTCCGTAATATAATATCTAACAGCTAATAAAAGATCCACTTCTACTAAATCTTTTCACGAATACCCTACGGTGTAACACGAGATGGACCCTCTCTATCCCTAAGTCTTGCACTTGTACGGCGAGTGTGAGGACCGGGGCTTCCATCGCCAGTGGACCCCCTCGAAGCCACTACCATATCAACAGCACTGAATTGTCTTTTTGTTTCTGGAGAGAAGTCATCCTCATCTTCCACCCTCCGCTTATTCTTTCGCTTCTGAGGCAGATCCACTTCATGTGCCTTTAATGCTTCCAAGGCATCATCTACTGAAGCTACCATCAAGTTCAGTGTTACATTGACATCTCCAACGGAAAACCAGTGCGGGCCGGGGCCATCTCCTTCCACTAAAAATTTTCGAAAAGACATTATGGCCTCGCTCATCCTCCTGTCAAAAGCCCCTGCCACTTCCACAATTGACTGTGAGGAGTTGGAATCCCCATCTAACTCTACAAGAGCTCGAACCTGGGCAGCTTCTTCCAACTTTGACAGGAAGAGGGCCCTCCCTATCAATGTGTGATTGTACGCCCCGTATCGCTCTTGCAACTCTTTTGTATGCTCCACATCCACCCAATTGCCATTTGGTCCTTTGTTCACTTCCTTCTCTGGAAATCGAAAGAACTTGTGATGGTCTATGCTCCAATGCCCACCCATGCCGCGACAAAACAATTCGCGAGCTTCGGGATCTTCAATACCCCTTGCTCGCAATTCCACGTGTCGATCTTGGGTCATCCACACAAAGGGATCCAACAGCACCATTGCCTCTTCGTACAACCCATGCTTCTCTTCCAATGAATCCCACGTGAGAGGTTTTCCCCAATGCATATAATTTTGGAAGTAAAACGGGGCTTGATCAAGTGGAAGGGTCCATCGATTGTATTCGTGACTAGGGGGCATACATTCCAAGGTCCCAACCATTTCGTAAAACCTTGAACTCAAAGGAGAACGACACTCCGGACAAACCGAGCAAACGAGGGAGGCTTTGATTATGCACGTCACATAGAAAGTGCGACGACATTGGCCCATAGTTAGGGCTCCCTCGGGACCAAATGGACCTTGACAAATGCTGCATTTACCTTTCAAGATCCCTCGAGAAGTGTGAGAAGCATGCACCACTGTCTTCTCATTGTCCTTGATGTGTGCCGAAAGAGTGTTGTACGGAACCCAACCTTCTTCTACCTCCAAGGCCCAATTGATGTGGGGTGATTCTTCTTTCTTTGTGTGGTTCAACCGCTCGAACATCGCGTCCATGTCTCCCCAACATGTGATTTCTGTAGTCCCCTTCGGATGTATTTCAAACCTCTTCCTCAAACTCATCAGTGAAGATTCTACTATTTGCTGTTGCTCATCCGATTTTCCAGCCAATTTGAGAAGCCCTTTCATTGCTCGCGAAAGTACAGTTGGTTTGTCTTCTAGTTTTTGAATCCATGCCAACCATCGATCGTCTTTGGTACTCTTTGGAAGGGAGTCATCCAATCGAAGAACATGCTCTAGTCGTTGCAATTCACTCTGCAAAGACGTGTTTTCTTCGGTGAGCTTCTCCACTTTCTGCTTCAATTCATCAACTTCATGGCATTCTGTTTGAATGGGAGCATCTTGAAATGAAGTTTTGCGATTTTCAATGGCCACTAGAGGTGTCACTTCCTGTATCTTTTTTTTCTCATCGCCACTAAAATGCTTAGCTCCATCTCCTTCCTTAGCTTCGGGGAACTCACCTTTTTTGATCACGTCCTTCAATTTCTCAACTTCTGACTCCAAATCTTTAATACGATCACTTTGCCATTTCACAGTTGCAACTTCAAATTGTGCCGTATTCTTAGAAGTCCTCAATTGCTCTACCATTTCGTTTGAAGTTCCCTTCAATTCTTTCTGCAAGGCCAGCAGTTTTGTATTCTCTTCCAAGAAGGCCACCAATTGGCGCTTGTCCTCGAAGCGCTCGTCCAAAAACGGTAACAAGGACTCGGTGAACTTATGAAACGTCAATGCACTTGCCAACAATTCAGGTGACAATTTTGCAAACTCCTGTGCCACCTCTGTAAGTTGCGGAGATACT
Organism: Thuidium tamariscinum; assembly: GCA_947034885.2. Lineage (NCBI taxonomy): Eukaryota > Viridiplantae > Streptophyta > Bryopsida > Hypnales > Thuidiaceae > Thuidium > Thuidium tamariscinum. The sequence continues at coordinate 19,389 of OX344757.2, read as the reverse complement.
TCAGCTACAAATCGACCTAGATTTGCCAATGTCACTTGGATTTTAGCAATAATTGCCCAACTGTGACGATTGGCTTCACCTTGGGTTGCAATGCTTGTGGTGGCCTCACTTGTCTCTTTCGACCGGTTTAGGTCAAGAAGGTGAGACCCAAACATAACTGAACCCTCCAACAACCGTTCCAGCTCTGCGGCATTCGGCATGTTCGAAAGAGCCTCCAATTGTGATGTGTTCAAGGTGGACAAATGCGGGTATTGGCTGGGGATGACTTCAACATCGATGACTACTTCTTTTCCTTTTCCCTGAGACGCCTCTCCATTTTTTTTGGCGGTAGCTGCTTCAATTCTAGCGCTCTGTACGGGGCTGGAAACGCTCGGTTTGCTCAAACATGATGGTGTAGGGTTTAGCCCGAAGATGTCGAGAGCATTACTGTCAATAATATCATGAATTGTAGCATTGGCCTCAGCAACTTCTCCCTCGGCTACCTCTTCCGTATCTTCAATACCTTCACATCGAGCCAATGGGGGCCCACCTTCTTTCTTCCCACTCTGAATATCTTCAAAAATGCCCTGTTCAGCCACCGTCGTAACATTTGGTGTGCATATTAAATTTGTAGGAGGAGTTGCAAACACTTCTCCTTCCACACCTTCACCTTCAGTATCTTCCATTGTCCTCAAAGTGTGTGTAGGCTCACTAGGCTGCAAGCGTGGTCCTTCACTTGGTACCTCTGAGACTTTTGTTTCAATTTTTCTAGTATTTTTTAATACTCTTTTGGGCTTCGGTACCTCACTTGGCCCTCCTTGAGGATTGTACAAATCGGGAATGTCTTTTCCATTCATTTCTTGTACAAATGGAGTTTGTGCTGTCATCGGATACGTGCTCCAATCCACCTTGCGTTCCAATATCAATTTTGCATACACCATAGAAGCCAAGCTGTAGTTTATGTATCCTTTACTCATTGCTTTCTTTCCAAAGAGGGCCCGCCAAACCTCCAAAGCGCGATGCACAAAATGCGCGTTGTTGCAGTTGGTGGGTTTGCAAAAAAATCCACGTGTATGAAGTTCATGGGCCTCCCTAGGCCACAAATTGTCAATGTGATACATTTTCACGTATTTTTTGCACATTTTTGAAGACCAATACGGTGCTGCCTCATCCTCCCATCCGTTTTCCGCTTTGATGTTTGGGTCATCCAAAATCTCATAATGTAATTCGTGACTGGCGCCCTTTGGCTTATGCCTTCGATTGTCATCACCCGCTGGATTTATTCCCCCACCACGTTCTTCACCCTCACTTGCCATGACTTTGAGTCCACCACTGTCGGGAAATGAAAAATCAGTTTGATCACCCAACTCTCCACCTCGTAGGATACAACTGGCACAATGAAGCAACAGTAGAACATCCGACAAGGTTGAACCCAATAATGGAGAGGAGTGAAAGAAATCCGTTCGCCGTCCGCCCTTATACCCGTCCGACCCCGAACCTAACTGGGGTCGGCACCGACCGTCCGCCCGAACGACGCGAAGCGGCCACGAGGGCGGACAGTCCGCTGCCGTCCGGTCTCGACCCTAGAAGCGCCGCCGAAGCTCCCGTCCGCACACCCAAACCTAGTCCGCCGTCTGCAGTAGCGGTCCTCCCGTCCGCAGGTGCGGAGGCGCCGTGCACCGTCCGCGAGTCCGCAGGTGCCGTCCGCGCGTCCGATGGCTCTGTAAACTCGCGTTTAAGCCTGGGATTCTCTTGTGCGTGTGTCCTCGGATTCGAAGTCCGCCAGCAAAGCAAACAGCGCGCAATGAGGAATTCACTAATTCAGGATAGGGATCCAATGTTCAAGTTATTTAAATTTAGTTCTTGTAAAATTATAGAAGGAATTTAAAGCAAGCAATGGTAATATGTGCAATTTTTTTATATTTCTCAGACTTTCTCAAGGTCAAGGGTTTAGGGTTTAGGGTTTAGGGTTCGTAGGGTTCGTAGGGTTTAGGGTTTATTGTTTAGTGGCAATTTTCGTATTTCATGACATTCTATTGAAAAAGAAATTTGTATGCCAAATATCATCATTATGTAAATGATTAAAGTGAATATCCAATAATGTAGAAGACTGACACAAGGACACATATATGAATTTGCTTTCGAATGCAGTACTTTTATCTTGTCATGTACTCATGTGACTAATCAAAATAGAATGATTTTGAACTTTACATGTACATATTGGGCAATTCTTAGTCTATTCTAACTAAATTTTCATCGTTATAGGGAATCCCTTCAAGCATTTTATTAATACTTTTTTTTTTTTTTTTTTTACCAAGCTAACTCTAAAAATGAGCAATAAGCAAAATAAATAAAATTTCAAGGATTAGTTGGAACTATAGGATTTACAACAGCTAATACTTTTACTACATAGTCCACAATGTCCTCTAACTTATGTTTGACAAAAGACATTGTTGGATAGAAGGTAATTCGGAGTCATTCATGTTTGACTTCACTAGCTCTACAATACACATGTTTAGCCACTGTTTGTACGATTGTACCCAAAGGGTCTCATATAAATACATAATATAGAGCATATATGAAATTTTTTGGAAATTTTACTTGCCCATGCAAAATTTTGGCCAGGGTTGTTCTGCCGGACATTGCAACATCGCAACAGACAGACGTCACGCAACGTCTAGTAGAGCCCTCACGACGTCTCATTGACTAAAAATCAAGTTGACTTAAAAATAAATCATTAGAAATTTAAAATTTTGACATATATAAGTTGGATTTCAATTAAGTGTTTTAATTTTATGAATACATATTACATTCTTCATTTAGGTTTATAGTAATAGTAAGATTTTCATTTTTTTGAGCTGCTGAAAATGGACTTTCGTGACGAGGTGGGACGCCCTTCGTAACAAGTTGTCACCGTGACACGCAACGTTGGACGTCGAACACGACACCTGTCGCAACACAGGGTAAGTAAATTCCCCATTATACTTACAAAAATCACTGTAGGGTATAACTAAGTGACTCTAAAGATCGAACCCACGAGATTCTGTGAAGTATCTGGCTTAGTTAAACGATTAAGATAGGATAGCCCTGAAACTCTACAACCCGGTTTCTAGATCTAGAACCGGAAACACCAAAACAACCCGAACACAACAACCTATTATCCTATTCAAAACCGGTTCTCTAACAATCTGGCCCGGAAAGGATCCGCTCCTTGACTCTTCTGGCTTTCCGGAATTTATCCGTTCCGTCAGACTGCAACGGATCCGTTCCCTAACGAATTCCGCCCCTTATTTCCTCTCTAGATCAATCCGTTCCGGATGATCCTTCCACACCCGTTCCTCAATCCGGTTTAGCTTTGCCTCTGTTTTACCATCAGAGGGGTCGCCGCTTGATTTTGTGAGCGGTAGGCCCACCGCTCCTTCCGTGACTTATAGTGGCTGAAGACCCACTTTCTACCCGTTAATTCTAAAATTACTTCAGATCCGGTTTGATCCCTCACAACAATCCAGACAAAGATCCGGACTGTAGGTCACACAGAGATCCCCCGTACGATCTTCTCATACTACAACAACTTTGACACTACTTTCCGTTCCTGGGGAGCCAGGTGGCTACAAGTGTATCCGTCCGTTCCAACGTCAACCGAAACTCTTCCGTTTGCCACAAAGACGGTGAGACCTCACAGGAGATCGGACACTCAACTGGGTTTCCCACCTAGGAGCTCTAGCACGATTAAAGAATCCCTCCCTCTCGTCTAGCCTAACAACGGCTTTCTCACCCGGAATCTTAAGTCCTAGAAGCGCTAAGGCACTAGAATTACACTCCCAACTCTTCTCTACCCGTTCTCATATACTCAGACACGGAAAATAAACACCAAAGGGAGAATGTCGCCTGCAAAACCACTTGCGCCTTCCTAACTCCGCGTCACGCCGCCCTGCCAAACTCGGGAGATACACACGCAAAGCAAGAGAGAATAAAATACACAAAGATAATGCAAAGGAAAAGACTTCCAATCCACCGCGAGGGGACTGACTTAAATAATCAGCAAAAAGCAAAAAGCGCCATACAAGTCCGCCACGATTAACGCTCGGCGGATTCGTTCCTACCTACTTCTGAACCGGAACGGATTCCAACCCGCTCCAAGTTCCTAAACCGGACCGGATTTCCTCCTGATCCGTTCCTAAGTTAAAAACTACAAAAACAGGAAAATCTAACACCTACGTATCCGGCCCTGCTACCATAGATCCTATAGTCGGGCTTTCCGCCCTGCTGATCTGCTCGAAGACCTCGGTGAGGTTCCGATTCCGTTCCCCGTCTATTGCAACCGGTGCTCCAGTATCCGGACTCACAGGAGACTCCGACAACTGAATTGTCGCCTCCCGGTTACCCGTTGACGCTCGCCCCGACTTCTTGGATTGCGGCGTCCTGTCCTTCCCTAGCCTCTGAGGCAACCCTTCGGAAATATCCGGTAGAGACAGATCGGAGAGTCTGACCGGAATTTCCGTCAGCCTCCGGCTGCAGTCTTCCATCCGGTCGGCTGCCTCCCGAACTTGCACCAGAGTTGCCTCCACCCGATCGGAGAAGTCGGTAAGGATCCGAGCTATCCGGCTTCCGGATAGTTTCTTCTCCTTGTGCACCTCCTCGTCAAACAGGCGAGCCCTGATGACTGCCGATCCGGGTTCCCCGAACATCGCCTTCACGTGCTCCGCCACTTTGACGGTCTCCGCCGCCATCTCCTTGGTAGCGACCTCGTTGTCCCTGAGAACGAGGAGCTCCGCCTTCAAACCGTCAACTTCATTCTGAAGTTTCCGATTTTCCGCCTCCAACTTGGCGAGATCCGTGGGGGAGGCGATGCAATTCCCCACTACGCCTGGAAGATCTCTATCCGGTTGGCCATTAACCATAGCCGCGATAGATTCCAGGGTAATCCGTTTGATCTCCCAATCTGCCCGGATGTCACACAGGATCTTCGTCAATTTGTCGAACGGATCCTTAGGGCCCTTCGCCTTCGGTGCCGGTTCGGATGGCCCCGGCTCTGACGGTCCCGATCTGTCCTCCGTGGCCGGATTCCGTCGGACCGGAGGTGATCCTCTCGTGTTCGGCGGTGTTGATTTATGCCGCTTCACGAGAGGAGCTTCCGGTTCCTCATCTTTGTCCTCCTCTTCCGAGTCGGAATCGGAGGGGGTCTCCTCGTCATCCGTTTCCGACTCTCCATACTTCAGGACTATCTCCTGAGCGCGCCAAGTCTTTTCCTCCGTATCCGTGAGGAGCTGTAAGTTGTGATAGAGGTGGAAGAGGTAGGGAGAGATCGGGGTCGCCCTGCTCCCTGTAAGGTTTCTCAGTAACTGGCCGACCAGCTCATGGATGATCCGGCCCCAGTCTACTTTCCAGTCTCCGATCAGCGCACCGAAAATGGTGTTGGCCAGGCCGATCGTGATCCGGGTTGGTTTCTCCGGATGAAGGACCGGAAGCAGAAACTTCAACAGGCGCCTATGCCTGTCTTCGTTGCAGTCCATGATCCGGTATCCGTCCTTCGGGTGAGGGGTGCCACTAAACTTGTTTTGGAGGAAGTCTACCTTCCTCCCGGCCGGTCCGTGCCCCTGGTGCTTGAATCCGTACACGGTCCTCCAGTGCTCTTCCGTCCATTTATGCGCTACTCCACGCTCCGTGTTGTCGAACTGATTCGACACCTTCCCCATCAGTTCCTTCACCATCTTCTCCTCCTTGAACCCCCAAGGTATCTCTGCTAACCCTAGGCACCCCATGGTGGTCAGGTCGGCCATCAGATTACCTCTCTCCGGCTCTGTAGAAGGGATGAGCGGAACTACTTTCTTCAATCGTATCCCTGGGGGCGGGGGTGTGGTGGACTCGTTCCTCTTCCAGCGTAGCTGCGGCATGGCAACTATCCGGAAAACTACCTCACTTCCCTCCTAGCTGCACGTCCCGTTCCTCACACACACCCACAATACAAACACGAAGGCAATCCGCTCGTAATAACCACCTGCATAGACACACACACTGTTTCCGCACACCAGCGTCTCAGCGCACAGTCTGAAACCCGCGCCGTTGACAACTGCCCGCTCTGACTAACACCAGCCGCAAACACTGACAGCCGCGCCACCAAACACGCGCAAAAAGACAAACTCACAGAAAAGGCGAAAAACGCTGAGGGTTAAAAAACACACAACGAGGCGCCTGAGAGCAAATGGGCCAACTGAAAATGTCAGGCCTTATATAGTTTCCCGAAATGGATCCGGTCTTCCGGTCCTGATCATCTGTTCCCGTTCCTATCCGATCGGTCCAAGTCCGGAAAAGGTCCGGTCCGGATCAAGAACTGAATCCGGATAGAATCCGTTCCTCTCCGGAAAGGGTCCGGAATCCTTTCCGATCCAGACTTCCGTTATCATGGACCGGATTTATTCCGTGACCGGTCACTACAAAATTATCCGGTACTATTGCAGGATTTTACCCGTTCCATGAGAAATTCCGATTGCTAAGTTCCTGACTTCCGTTCCCAAAACATGCTTAAAGAAAAAAATCAAAAATATGCCTTGCCACAACATCCAAACCCAAAAATATGTTCGACAAGACAACCCTGGTTTTGGCAAATTTGTTTCACTATGACTACTGGCACTCATGCCCCCAAGGGATGTAAAACACATTAGTTATATCCAAACAAACCTCCTAAAGTATTTGTACCCCAACCCCATATATACCAACCCTATACACTTCAATCTTATCTGACGCAATCATGTCTGTCTGTTTGTCAAAACCTTAATTATTGAGGCACCTTAAACCGCTCACCTATTTAACCGGATGTCCTTCACCGTCCAAGCTCTTGTCTTACCTGACTCCATCCACCAAGAGCCAAAGACCCCATCTACCATGATGTCTAGGTCTTATCTATATTACACTATCCATTTGTTCACAAATTGAAAGTCCTTAGCTCAAACATTGGAATTTGAACTGTAGATTTTTGCTTTCAAAAATTGGTATTAATGGATCAAATATCCAATACAGCATTAATGTATGAAAAGGTAATTATATATATGTTTTTATTTTTAGAAAAAGAGAATGGTGATAATAGTGGTATAGGTAATATACTAATATGCAAACGGAATCTCAAATTCAAAGTCTACAACTTTGATTTGTACATCATCAATTCTAAAATATTTTTCCAAATAATATTGGATGATGATTTTTTTCCAATCTTCAATTTTTGAGAAGATTATAAATGTTTAAATAAGGGATTACTAGAAAATAATGAGGAGTTTGATGCAGATACGAAATTTGTGGCACATTTCTTGGACGTTTCTCGAGGTGGTAAAATTCAGTTCCAAGACTCCACAGGAGTTGAATCCATGCCAACCATCGATCATCTTTGGTACTCTTCAAATTTCATGTGGTGGTTTGAAAATGCACCAAGCAATTATAGTGTACTCTTCCAATTTGGACTATATTGGAAGGTAGCCTCACATGTCCAAGCTGTGGCAAAGTATTCTTGTAATTCCTGGTAGCACAGATTCTTGTGAGAGGGGATTTTCTACTCAAAATCATATTGAGTCTAATTTACGTTCTAGTTTAGTATTGGAGACTTTGGAAGCAGAAATTCGAGTTGCAGTGGCAAGAATTCCTATAGAAGCCATTGACTTTGAACAAGTTTGGGTGAAATGGTGTGGCATGAAAGGTTACGGCTTGTAGGTTTGTTTTCTTTTGTATGCTATGGTATATAGTGACTCTTTTCATGTGCAACAAAAAATTCATATTGATATTACAAATTTTTCAAAATTGAGAATATTCTAACTCACCAAAAAAAATGTATGGAAAATGAGGGACACCCAAAAATTGGACAAGGGTGTCCTTCTAACACCCAAAATTTTGACCACGGTGTCCCCTAGAAATTTGGCTAGGGTGTCAAATTTATGCCCTAACTGTGAGCTTGTAAGCCTCAAAGATGATGCACCTGTAATGTAGTTGTTTACACTATAGAAACCTTGTATAATAAGAGTGTATTTATATTATAGAGCCCTATATTGTAGGTATTTTTACTATAAACACCTTCTTAGGTGGAAGTATAACTACTTATATACATATTAGGAGTTCACATGCTCGTGTTCATGCTCATTTACTAGCATTGTTGCACTATTTTATGTTCAAGTTTTCATGAATTAGAATCCCATCCACATCAAAAGAAAGTGAAAATAATAAGTTAGAGTCAATCACTCCATCCATGAACTTTGCACTAATTTATGTTCAAATTTTTATAAGTTGCTTCAATTTTTTTTCCGTTGTTTAGGGGTTATAGATTGAAATTTGTAGACATAATAATTTTTGAATTGACATCTTCAAAATAAACATAATAAAGGACTAATGAGACCACATTGTTTTATTTTACACATGAAAACAGAAGTGTTCATAATGGATTTCTGTATTGATATTTTTTTTCAAACATATTCTACGCATAGTCATACAATTTAAAGGTTAATTTTTTTAAAGTAATAAATACGATTACACTACAATTTTTTCCAAATTCTAAAAATAAAATATTATATATAAGAAACTAAGATACTAGGAATCAAAAAAGTATATCTGTTTTTATGATAACAAATGTTTTATTCACAATTCTAAAGCCTGAATATGGTATACAAACAGGTTGTGGAATCAGTAAATGAGAGGAGGTCCTAAAAGTGCTCAAGACCGAAGACCACCCACTTCTTCAAATGTAAGTTATTTAAACATGTTGTTTTCCTGTACCCTTCAGCAATGTGCAACCAATTTACATTTTAGGAGGTGGGCGATTTTAGGTCCCCATGCCATTTCAACTCTAAAAATTCATAACTAATTTGACATAGTTCCACAAAGTTCCAAAGAACTTGGTTTACATGCTAATTGCACATATCTTTCAAGGACAATTGACCATTGAAGGATTAAAAGTAAATAATAGGTAGGTAAAACTTCTTGAGGTAGTTCTAAAAAATATTCCCTTTCAAGACAAGTGGAATTGATGTGTACCCCATTTGGTTTTGTATTTTTTAAAGCTTCGTAGAATTAGTTATGAAATTTTGAAGTTGGAATGCCCCGGGGCCGTCCGATCGGGCGGCCCCGAGGACGTCGAGGCGGACAACCCCGACGAGGTGAGGCGGACGGCCCCGATCGGACGGCCACTACGATCGGATGGCCCCAAGGACGGCCCCGAGGACGACGAGGCGAATGGCCACGACGAGGACGACGCGGACGGCCCCGGTCGGACGGCCAGTGCGATCGGACGGCCCCGATTGGACGGCCCCGACGAGGCGTGGCGGATGGATCGGACGGCCCCGACGAGGTTGCGGACGGGTCGGTCCGTCCGCAAGGTATAAGATGGGCGGACGGCCCGTCCGCAACCGCATTCTTATCTTCCCCCTTGTGTTTCACAAGAGAGAGCGGAGAGCTTGGTGGTTAATCCTCCATTGGCTCCTTTCTAAGGGAAGTTAGGAGTGGGATTTAGGGCCAACTTGTTGCCCTTTTTTTGTATATCTTTTGTGCATTGTGCTTGAAATCAAGAGTTTTTAAACTCTTATCATTGATTTGATCACGATGTCGAAAGGAAAGAAGGTAGCAAAGGCAAAACCGATAGTGCTAGACATTGAGGACATGCCTTCGGATGATTGCAAGGCATATGTCATCCATATCATAGTGCAGTTTTATGAGGAGGAGAGCACTGCATCCCTTGATACCAAGTACATCCGATACGAAGAAGAGTGCATTGAGAAGTTCAAATCGGATATGACGAAGAGGATGACGGATGCTCTCTTTGTTCCAGGATGGATTCATGAAACGGAGAAGAGGGGCTTCCAAAGGTTTCTGCAGAACAGGGTGGAAGATTCATTGTAAAATGCCAAAGTGGTATTGACAAAGTACGGGAAGGAACATCGGGTGGATGATCCCACATTTGAAGAAGTCATTTTGAAGGCGGACTTGTTTGTACAACGATGTGCTCCGTTTACAAAGAATGCTAGGAAATGGAAGGGACAAGGATCATTGGGGTGGTGGAACACGGATGAAGGAGCTCTAGAATTGCAACGTGGGCGGCGGCATCTTGTGGCATTGCCCATTACCGCAAGGGTGATTCCACAAGACAGTACGGTCTTGAAGGGGGGCTATGCAACAATACAGAGGGTGCGAATTGAAGGATGTGCTGAGATACCTACCTCTTGGGAGTTTGCAGCGAAGGTATCGCATCAACAACGCTTGAGGCCTCAACTCGCAAAGTTGGAACACCAGAATGAGTCAATGGCAGTGCGGATTCCACATGACGGAGTTATACGATTCGCAGCAGTCCATGGAACAAACAATGAAGGGTACATGTATTGGTGGAATGGTGGAACGTTGAGGCAAATGTTGAACATGGATAGGGACTATCCAAATGACATTCACATTCGATTGGCTTATTCCAAGCCATCACCCGAAGAGGTGAATCGAGCATTTTTTCTAGCTCGATGGAGAAGGAAACGAATGGAGCTCGCATGGGCATTGGTGCACATTTTGCATGCGGTGCATCAAGCGGGGCATCTACACAACGATCTCTCGCCGGACAACATCATGTTTCACTTTCCGGATGATGAGTCACGTGTATATATTGGGGTTTGCGATTGGGGCATGACTACCGTACATAGTGATCTACCCAAATCCTTATACACTTTCACATCTGAAAGTGAGAAGAAAGAAGCTTTGCAAAGAAGATGGTGGGTGGATCCGTCTATTGTGTATGTGCATAAGAAAGATGCAGATGTGGAAACGATTCCACATTTATCACGTAAATCAGAAGAGTTTGCGGTTGGTAAACTAGCTCAACAGATCAACAAGCAATGCATGTCCAAGGAGTACGCGGCGTTCCATCGTGATAACAGAGGACATACGAAGTGGAGCCACCATGAGTTAGGACTTGTGTTTCATAATTATTTGGAACTTCTGTATTCTACAGATGTAGAGAGGGCAGTAAGTTTGACTAAAATCATCCAACGATTTACTGGCCCAGGTTACAATTGGCCTATCCCAGATGAACATTTCCGCCATTCATATTAGTATTTTAGTGTTTTACGTAGAAGTACATAAGTATTGAATAGATGTACCGGCAAGGAAATATATCCCTATGTACTTCAAGTCCTCAACTATATCTTAAAAAGATGTGTGCATCACAAATTTTCCCAAATATATGTGCAATTCACTTCTATCTCACATTTGTTTTTGCATGTTTTGGTCTTTTGGAACCTGTCATGATGAGTTGACCCTTGAAGCCTTGAAGTATTGGTTCTTTAGATTTTGATCTACTTGGAAAGTTTTGAATAATTCCATTTTGATTTGTAAGATGAACATTAGGCCCTATGGGACTTACTAATTTTTCTGGAATTTTGTGTACATCTCCCAATTGGTGCACTAGAAGATCTTAGGGTTACATGTGTCACTTCTAGTTTAAAATTTTAAAGTATGACCCATGGTTACAGCCATATCAATAACTCTATTGCTATGTCAATTAGATTTTTAAAATGAAATTGTACATTAATTGGGAAATCCTTCTTACCCCTAAAGGACCAAGGCCTTCTTTTTGTCAAAAAACTCTCAAAATTGCCAATTCTGTTGCATTCATCAAAGAAAAAAAATTAAAAAAAATTAAAGATCTAACCGTAGGATCTTGTACTTAACTTGATTGAGATTAAGTGGTAAAAATTTCATGAAGTTTGACCGTACAGATTGGAAGATATGAGCATTCAAAGTTGGAAATACAAGTTTTTTGAACTGCGGTTTGCAATTTCAGATGACTTTGAATGGAATTTGTATTAAAAAATTGCACTGAAGACTTTGAATCTATAATTTTTTGTGTCAAGAAATTGAGTTGAGAGTCTAGGAAAAAAATTTCACACAAAAAACACTTGATTTTCATTCTTTTGGAATTGTTAAGTAGATGTAGGTCCAAGATTGAAAGAAAAAATAAATGGTTAATAACTCTAAGATGGGATCTAAATACAATAATCCCAATGGTGAGATTGTTTTAGAAAGTAAACCTTACCCTGTCCAACAATTTGTTTTGAAAAATAGTGAAAACTGCATTTTTAAATGAATCCTGTATTCCTATAAGTTATTTTTTCAAGAAATTGTTTAGATTGACCGAAAAACAAGATTGTCCATAACTTTCTCATTGTAAGTCCAAAAAGAGTGAATCAAAGCTTCACATGTAAGCAATATTATATTATTTTAGAAAAATTAAATAAAAAAATTAAATTCTGCCCGGCGAATGAAAATTTGGGCTTTTTGTGGTATAACCTTTTCTCCCAATCACCAATTGAAATAAAATTTACATTCCCATGAAGCTAATCGGTTTTACTATCTTATGAGAAATTTTCAAAAAGATTCATTAGAAATTGAGGTCAAACAATTATTTAAATAATTTTAATCTTCATAATAATAACATAATAGTTTTTAAAATAAATAAATAAACCTCATATGGTTAAATTTTTAAAAAAATTATTGTGTTTAACAATTTGAATAAATTTAATTGTTTACTTGCTAAAAGTTACCATTACAAATAGTTCATATTTTTCTACTTCATTGTTGGGAACGTGGGAGTTGGAATGTAAAAGGAATTTCCTATAGACCAAAGAACGCAACATTTGGATACTATATTATATTTTTATGTTTCAAAATAGTTTTAGTAAAATATGCTAGTCTACTTTTCAAGCTACTATTTCATATCTTATTGACTTTTCAAAGAATTTGAGCTCCTTCAAACAATTTTCAAAGAATTGTAGGAACTAGGAAGAGTGAAGTTGAATTTGGCATTTCATTGAAGTCATTTTATATTTTCGCATAAATCAATTTTGTAAATTAGTAGCACATCGAATCCTCCATCTTCCTTTCAAACATCTAAAACCTCTTTCTATAGCCATTCTAGTGCTGGTCTGCTAGATAGTATGAAATTTCAATGAATTTTTTTCCTTGATAGTCCATCTTATACATCTTTGAATGGTCTCATTAAATTTGCACCACCTCCCACTAATTTGTAAGGTAAAAAATTTGTAGAAAAACAATGCTTTTATTTTGGAAGTAAAATGAATAGGAAGAAAATAGAGAAACACAAACAAAAATTTTGTTGTTTATTTTTCTATAAAGATTAGAGGTAGAGAAAAGATAAGCACGCATATTTTTAAGTTTTTAAAATTTTTTTTAATTGATTTCATTGAGCATTGAGAGAATCTAAGAGAACATGAATTAGAAATTGGGCTTTAGAATCCAACCCAAGGGGTTTCTATTAACTAGGGCCGGATGGGAAAATTAGGGCCGGATAGAAGGCCGGATTGAAGGCAAATCCGGCCGACTTTCCATTCAGCCCCAAGCCCAATATAAACCGGCCCTTAATACCTTGTGCTGTTAGAGGTTGAATATTTTTCATTTCTTTATAAGTCAATAAAAAACAGAATTTACACCAATCAAGAAGAATTTCGAACCGTGACAATCGAAATTGTATTTTGGTGAGGTATTGAAAGCAGGGTTGTTCTGCCGGACATTGCAACATCGCGACAGACAGACGTCACGCAACGTCTAGTAGAGCCCTCGCGACGTCTCATTGACTAAAAATCAAGTTGACTTAAAAATAAATCATTAGAAATTAAAAATTTTGACATATATAAGTTGGATTTCAATTAAGTGTTTTAATTTTATGAATACATATTACATTCTTCATTTAGGTTCATAGTAATAGTAAGATTTTCATTTTTTTGAGCTGCTGAAAATGGACTTTCGCGACGAGGTGGGACGCCCTTCGTAACAAGTTGTCACCGTGACACGCAACGTTGGACGTCGTACACGACACCCAAACCCAAAAATATGTTCGACAAGACAACCCTGATTGAAAGTTTATATTCAACATTTATTTAAAAATAATCGGAATTTTTTCTTTACTTTGACTGGATGTGTACTGTCTTTTTTTTGTGCTTTACATTATCTTCTAATTCTTCTTTGATACTAACTTCAAAACAATCGTAATGTTAATATTTTATAACACATTTGGGTTTTGTCCTAACCCGTTGGGGTTATAGGGGTTCAAAATGCATCGGCCTTTTGAACTTGTTCATTATTTGTTAAAAGAAAACAATGTGAAGATCTACTAAAGTACTAATTCTACAGTCTCAGGAGTCTTATATATTCAAGGACTTTTGAAGGTTTGGGATATTGAAGTGTTCAAGAAGTACACTTCAACTAAATTAGTGGCAACAAATTCTGGGCCTTCTTCGGTATGGGAAAATTGATCGGGTTTTTGGTAATATAATTTTATTTCAATTGTAATTTGAGAGAAAATTTATTCCCCCTAAGGCCCAATGTAGGCAATAGAAAGAAAAACAAGCATGATTTTGAAAATTACATTTTTTTTTTAATAGCAGTTTTTTCTACGTAGAGAAACTTAATTTATTTTCATTGCCTAGGACGTTGTGACGGCTATGAATCTTCTTGTTTTTCAAGCAATAACAGTAGACTTTTTAGAAGAAGAAGCATTACATCCATTTTAATAGTTGAATAGAGAATTGCATAAGGTTTTCTTTTATTTTTTGAAAACGGTTTCACCATTGGAATTAATGCGTTTCAATCTGATGCAAGACCTGTCACCAATTTAGTTTTTGTATCCATTTGAAGCTTTGATTCATCCTATTTGGACTAATAATGAGAAAGTTATGGACAGTCTTGTTTTTTGGACAATGTACGCAACTTCAACCCTAAACAACTTGTAGAATTAATTTTTGAGTGCAATTTTAAATTTGTACCATTTTTTTTTTCTTAAAGCTTAAGTTTGTTTTCAAGAACAATCCCACCGTTCGGATTATGGTTTTTTTATTCAATATTAGGGCTATTAAGAATTCAGTTTTTTCTTCAACTTTGGACCTACTTCTACTTAACAATTTTTTTTAATGTGGAAATCAAGTGTTGGCATTGTAAAAATTTTTTTACGAACTCTCAACTCAAATGCTGAAGATAAAAAATTTTGACCTCATGGTGTGTAGTGCAAAAAAAATCCAGAAATGGCCATCAAAGTCACCTGAAATTGCAGGGCGTAGTTGAAAAAAACTTTGTTTTCCAACTTTGAATGCTCATATCTTCCAATCCGTACGGTCAAACTTCATGAAATTTTTACCACATGTTGTTAGAGAAGTGAAGTACAAGATCCTATGGTTAGATTCTAAGAAAAAAAGTGTTCTTAGGTTTCTTGAGTGATTGCAGCAGAAATGGCAGTTTTCAGTGGTTTGACAGTCAGAAAATGCCTTGGTAACTTAGGGGTTAATTTGTTTTTGGGGCAAACATAATGAACACACAAACTCACAGCTTTGGAAATAAGGAGGCAGCATAGAAGCTTCACAAAGAAAATGGGACATAATTGGATCGGAATTTATAAATAGACATACTCAAAATTTGTATTCAAAAAATGGCGAACATCCTCATATCGTCCTTATGCCAATCTATATCCTATGGCAAGAATATACAAAAATCGATTGCTAATTACTATATTTCTATTTTAAAGCAACCATTGTTTCGCTACAATCTTCCAAACCCTAAACCCTCACTTAGATTCCGAATCGGTGTCATCTTTGTGAGTTGGGCCAGTTGAACCAGATCCAAAAGTCCCGAGAAATGGTCCACCACCCCATATGTCTCCAGATCCGCTTGATGCACCTCCATGCCCATAATTTCCATAGTAAGGTCCTCCAAAAGTTGGAGGAAGAATTGAATCATCACGCTGAGATCCCCTGTGCCGTGTATCATTATAAGAACTACTTCCAGAGAATCCAGGATAGTACTGAGAACTACCTTGGTTGGAACCATAATCATGTGTGGTTCCTTGGCTACCTTGGTAGTTGCCATAGCCACCTCGAGGGTCATTACTGTAGTGTGGATCACTTTGGCGATTTTGGGTCCCATAAACACCATGGTCATGTTGATATGATCCATGATGCCCATGTGGTCGACCACGATCCTCGAGACTTCGTTGCATTGCATCTCGCATTTCTTTCTCGTATTGGATGTCTTCGCGTTCTTGTCTACGCCCAGGTATCTCTCCAAATGACACAGGCGCTGAAGCATCCTTCTCCTCCTCCTCCTCCTCCTCCGACCAATCATCCTCAGCATCCGGCAATACAACCGGTGCATATCCAAGTTGGCCTCGGTTAGACCACTCTGGCATACAATCACTTATACCAGTCCAACTCGTATAAATAATAGCATCAGTACGATGCAGTTCGTGGACATTTTTGCCGTAAATTGTGCGCCAATCCACATCTTTGTGGAGCACAATCTCTGCCCAAACCATGGCCATGTTGGAGTAGTTCATCACATTCGATTTAGAGTCACGTATTTCAGCTGACCGTGTGACTTCCTCATACCGGTGGACAAAGTGCTTGCTTAGGCACGTCGAAATTTGTCCCTTCCAACGACGAACTTGCTTTTCAGCACGTTCTCTTGACCACATTTTTGAGAGGTGCATCATTTTGACGTACTTTTTGGATGTTGTGCAGTCCCAAGATTTCTTCGGCTCCTCCTCCCATCCAGGTTCTGCTACACATAAAGGGTTTGCCCAATCCTCCCAATTCATGTCTTGGGATTTGCCCTTGGAACTGGATTTTGGTTTATCGTTGCGAGGCATGGTAATAAAATTACCCCAAAGTCCAGAATTAGGGTGATGGGAATTTCAGGGCCGCCCAAAAGCAAATAATAATTAAAACTCAATACTATGAAAGTATTCAAGTTTTAATCACAACCATCTCACCAAAATGAAAGGGGCTCACAGAGCTCGAGGCACTGGATTACCCACTTCGGAAGGCGGACGATTGTGCCTGAATGAGCCGTCCGCGATGCTACTTATACTCGCGGACGGCGGGCGACGTCTCCATCGAGATCGGACGGCCTTCAGAGCGGACGGGAGATCGTGCGGCCAGAAGTTGTCGTCGGCGATGCGGACGGCCTGCGAACACGCGGACGGCCTCCGGATGCTCTCCGCACCATCCGCCCGTCCGCAAGGCGTCCGCAGTCCGTCCCCACTCTGTCCGCCCGTCTGCAAGCTGGCGGCGTGCCCATCCGCACTGTGTCCGTCCGAAATGCCGTCCGCGGAAGTGTCCGGTCGTCCGTCCGCTAGATGTACGTAAAAAAAATTCAAATGGCAATGGACGTCCGAGGGTTAGCGCCTACGTCCCGTGGACGTCCGGACGTCTGGACTTCTCGTCATCCCTGACTAAAGACAAGAGTTCCATTATTCGAAATATCAAAGAAAATGAAATTGTAGAAGTCTAGGTTTAGCAACTAAGAATTACATTCCAATCAGGGCTGTGCGGACGTCCAGCGTCCAACGTTCGGCTTTAGGGTTTAGGGTTTAGGGTTTAGGGTTTAGGGTTTAGGGGTTTAGGGTTAGGGTTTAGGGTTTAAGGGTTTTAAGGGTTTAGGGTTTAGGGTTTAGGGTTTAGGGTTTAGGGTTTAGGGTTTAGGGTTTTAGGGTTTAGGGTTTAGGGTTTAGGGTTTAGGGTTTTAGGGTTTAGGGTTTAGGGTTTAGGGTTTAGGGTTTAGGGTTTAGGGTTTAGGGTTTAGGGTTTAGGGTTTAGGGTTTAGGGTTTAGGGTTTAGGGTTTAGGGTTTAAGGGTTTAGGGTTTAGGGTTTAGGGTTTAGGGTTTAGGGTTTAGGGTTTAGGGTTTAGGGTTTAGGGTTACAAGGGCATCCCCGAATTTTTGACATGTTTTTTTTGAGCTAGGATTTTGGCTACCCCCCCATTTAGGGGTAGGGCCTATCCAATGGTGCAAAAAACCACCATTACACTATCACGGATTGGGAGATATAGCAACTTGGACTTTTAGAGGGTGAGTTGACTTTCTTTAGGGTAATGTATTTTGAAGTTTTGAGAAGACCTACCCCCCTATTTGTGGGTATTGTGAATCCAATGGTGGTGTTGGTTTCCCCAAAAGAGTTTAGGGTTGAAAGTTATAAGAGTTTCAAAAGTAGCAAATAGGGTTGGTATCTTTTTAGGGTTTAGGTATTTTTAGGGTTTCAAGGTACCTACCCCCCCATTTTCAAGGGTTGTGAACACAATGGAGTAAAGAAAATCCATTAGAGTGGGCTTAGTTTGGGAGATATGGCCTATTTGACCTCAAAGTTGACTTTTTGAAGATGGATGATTTCGAAAGTTTGACCTAAAGCAATGTTGTAAGTTTAGGAGTGGGTGTTTAGAATTTGTATCCCACTTGGTGATTGGACCTTGTATGCATGAGTTATGGATGGATGAAGGTAGGTTGTTATTTGGAAACTTCATCCGTCCATAAGTTCTTCATACAATGTCCAATTGAAGAGTTTTTTATCATTTTAGAGAGCCCTTGAGTATATTTAGAATAAGGTATTTAGAGTATAAATTATGAATGTTTTTTTAGGTGTGGCAAATTAAGAGGACTTGTTGGAAACTAGAAAAGTATAGAAAAATGTATATATATAATAGAAAAAAATATCCGAATATGTAATCAAAAAAATATAGAGAGTGGTATGTATCGATCTATGCAATAGATCGAATGTGTACTCTCCACTCTGCCCCATACAAGCCTAGATAGTGACGAGCTGCGCCTACACGATCAGTGTAGATGCCCCTCTTCGGGAGGGTTTAAGGGTTTAGGGTTTAAGGGTTTAAGGGTTTAGGGGTTTAGGGTTTAGGGTTTAGGGTTTAGGGTTTAGGGTTTAGGGTTTAGGGTTTAGGGTTTAGGGTTTAGGGTTTAGGGTTTAGGGTTTAGGGTTTAGGGTTTAGGGTTTAGGGTTTAGGGTTTAGGGTTTAGGGTTTAGGGTTTAGGGTTTAGGGTTTAGGGTTTAGGGTTTAGGGTTTAGGGTTTAGGGTTTAGGGTTTAGGGTTTAGGGTTTAGGGTTTAGGGTTTAGGGTTTAGGGTTTAGGGTTTAGGGTTTAGGGTTTAGGGTTTAGGGTTTAGGGTTTAGGGTTTAGGGTTTAGGGTTTAGGGTTTAGGGTTTAGGGTTTAGGGTTTAGGGTTTAGGTTTAGGGTTTTGGGTTTAGGGTTTAGGGTTTAGGGTTTAGGGTTTAGGGTTTAGGGTTTAGGGTTTAGGGTTTAGGGTTTAGGGTTTAGGGTTTAGGGTTTAGGGTTTAGGGTTTAGGGTTTAGGGTTTAGGGTTTAGGGTTTAGGGTTTAGGGTTTAGGGTTTAGGGTTTAGGGTTTAGGGTTTAGGGTTTAGGGTTTAGGGTTTAGGGTTTAGGGTTTAGGGTTTAGGGTTTAGGGTTTAGGGTTTAGGGTTTAGGGTTTAGGGTTTAGGGTTTAGGGTTTAGGGTTTAGGGTTTAGGGTTTAGGGTTTAGGGTTTAGGGTTTAGGGTTTAGGGTTTAGGGTTTAGGGTTTAGGGTTTAGGGTTTAGGGTTTAGGGTTT